>OX493267.1:53394848-56303087 GCA_950370525.1 Bellardia bayeri | reverse complement strand
CGTCTGTACAAAGCTTTAGTGTAGGCAGGCCTAACCCAATATAATATGTACATACATGTACTTTGGTTTGAAACTCCAAAAAACAAATTCCAGTTACATGCCACTTCATTCATAAACACCGGATATTGAAATATTTGTAGCATGTACTACGTAAGTATGTACACCTAATTCTGTTTTTACACGGTCTTTTTTTTAACAAAGTTTGAAAATAAACAGATTTAAAAGTTTTTTGATTTTATTCCATTTAGCACGTTTCAAAATTTTTGGATTTGTGCTGATGTTTGTAAGACACAAAAATATTGGTCCAACACCCACCTTAAAGTATACCGATCGACTCAGAATCACCTTCTGGGATTGAAACTGGTGGAAATCGGTTCATTATTTCTCCTGGCCCCCATACAAATGTCCTACCGAAATTGGGGTTTACCGATCATAAATGTTTGAATTATGCAAGTATCCAAACAAATTTCATCACAAATGAGTGGTTAATGAAGCCAAATCACATCTACAAATTTTGTGCAGAGTGGCTACTACTAATTAGTTCCCATATAAGGCCCACTTCCGAAAATCACTTTAAAGCGCATAACTCACTTAAAAATTTTGGTATTCCAAATAATATTTAACACAAATATATTTCATATATATACAAATAATACGTTACAATTTTATTGTGATCGGTCCATAATTAGTCGTAGCTCCCATACAAGGCCAGTTCTGAAAATCTTTTTAACGGTCATAAATTTCTTAAAAATGTTGGTAATCAAATAAAATTCGACGCAAATAAGTTTCTTATATACAGAAATAATGACACCTTATTTTATATTCCATAATTAGTCGAAACTCCCATATAAGACCCTCTCCGTAATTCACTTTAACCTCCTTAAATCTTTTAAAAGTATTTATATCGAGATAAAGTTTAACACATATAATATTTATATTCACAGAAATCATGACACTAAATTTTGGTCGAAAATAGGTTATATCTCCCATATAACGCCCATTTCTGAAAAACTGTTTTATATTTACATATACTAGGTGTAGGGTATTATATGGTCGGGCTTGACCGACTACACTTTCTTACTTGTTTTTTTTTTTGTTAAATTTAATTTTTGCGAAATATGTTCATATCACAAATTTAGGGGAATTCCCTTTTAGTGCATACAATCAAGTGAACTTGTCATACATACATGTACATACATATGTATGCATGTACATTTTTTACATTACTTTTAAGCTTTTTTTTTTAATAACTATGGTTGTGTAAAAACACATTGTATGTACCTGTATATGTGATTTATTATTACAAACCTGAATAGTTGTTCTTAAAAAATTATTGTTTTTCACTAGTTTCAATAGGTTTTAGATAAGGAACCAATCACCTATTTTGCATACGATCAATATCTTTTTTTACGAAGTTTCCAGGAACCAATTACCGTGTAAAACCAGAATTAGGTGTATTTTTTGGGACTGTGTTTATTATTTGCTTTAGCAACACACGCTTTGTTTGGTTTTTTAAATTATATTATAGTTGTGTTTTTATGGTATTTCTTCTGTTGTTTTTGTTTACAAATTCTTTATGATTTATAAGGATATTACCCTGAGGATATCGTCATATTAATTCTACTTGCATAATTTACAGTGTATCGACTCATTTTTAGGAGAAATTTTTTTTTATTTACATACATATGTACATATGCATAAAATTGTAAAAATCAAGTAAAAAATTAAAAAATTTTCCAATTGTTATTTGGTATAGGAAACCTAAAAAAAGAAACATTAACAAATATTTACTTTTAATTAGGGCCTAATTTCGAAAAACGCAACGCCACAATAATCTAAGCGTTGCGTTAAATTACATTTTGCAAATTACGGCGTTCAAGCAAAGGATTGCTTGCGTTGTAACAGCTGATTCTTACGTTGTTGTGAATAAACTGTTTGAAATTGATATTTTGTAAAATGCAACGTTGAATTTTTTATCACTTGCGTTGTTAAAGTTGAATTAAAGTATTATTAAAAAACAAAATTATTCAATTAATTTATATTTTTATAGGAACTTTATTAATACGATGTACTCGTAAATATATACAAACATATTTATTTATTATAAAATTCATATGTACTACTAAAATTTTTCTTAGGGCGAAAAAAGAAGAAACAATGGCAGCTCAATTTGAATTGTTGATAGCTGAAATGGAAAATCATCCTGATGTGGCTTGTGGAATGCCTAATTTTGGCAGCTCAAAATATAAAATATATATATATAAAAATATTGTAAATCTGCACAGTGTTATTTTACTTCCTCATTATTCGTTAAATTCATGATGTTGATAGTAGAGCACGATCGGGTTTTTTCAATAGATATGTGAAGGATGCTTGAAGAATCTTCATGATCCGAAGAAGAAGACATATCCATAAGTGCGAACATTTTTTTATAACCCTTAGTGTCGTTGTATTTCTAGTTATTTGCTTTAAAAGCTTTTTTCTTTACAATTTGAAATATTTTCTTGATAAATAACCAAACAAAATTATTGAACAGATAGGTTTGTAGCATTGCCAATGCAAAATAAGTGCAGCTTTATGTAAATTATTATTTGAACGTTTACAATGGCAACATTAACCACGCAATGATTTGACAGTATGGTAAGAACGTAATACATATTTTTGCGTTCGCTAAACGCAATGACGCAGTGATTTACAAAATTTTATATTTTTGGTGATGCGTTTGCAGAAGCGTAGGTGATGCGTTGAACGCAAGTGATTTACAAAATTAGGACCTTAGTTATTGTTGTATTTTATTAATTTGTGTCATAATTTGAAAGTCAGAAAAGTATTTTGCTTTCTTATAGTAGAAGGCCAATGTAAGCGGCCGCGGACGGCAGAAGTAGAAATTTGTTCAACTTTGCCGCTTAAAACGATGTTGCCATACACATGCATATAATATGTGACATATGAGTTTAGTTAAAAATTAAAATTTATTTCCATTTTCCTAATTCTTTTTACACAATGTACACAATAATAAACGTTTATTTAAGCTGATCGCCGCCCGCGCCCGCATGCCGCTTACATTGGCCTTTCACTATTAATTCCTGTTAATTTTTTTTAGAATTTTTTTTTTAATTTTTGCATCTTTGTTGGATTTTTTAAAAAAGATACGTGTTACATATATGTATGTATGTATTCCAATTGGCATTAGTAATAATTTTTGCTTTATTGTCCTCGGTTGTGAAGATCTTTGTGTTAAATATGACGAAAGTACGATTTATATGGGTTTCAGGTGCGAGCATTAATGAGGTGTTGGCAAGTTTTAGGTACTGTACAAAAGCTAAATTTTAACATATAAGACTGTGTATTTCGGGTTCTTATAATGCTAAAACTAACAAAATTTCTTTGTATATCCATTTTTCGGCTCTGGAGTTACGATTTGTGAATTCACCTAAATTTGTGGTATAGACATACATACATGTCGCAAAATTTAAATTTAACTAAAAAAATTTAAGCCCAAACGATTTTAAATCGTGCTAAATGGAATAAAATCGTGTAAAAAACTTTTGAATTTGTTTATTTTCAAGAAGACCGTGTAAAACAGAATTAGGTGTATATGGCTTCATTACCCTGTGGATTTTTTCGTTGTTTACATTGGTATATAGTATTCTGTTTTGTTGGTCGGGAAAAATGTAAGTTTAAGCGGTTTTCCATTGCCATTTTTTTGATGCAAATTAATAAAATGCAACAGCAACTAAACCAAAAAGAACATTTTTTGATAATTTTAGTTAGGCTCGAGTTCATTAAATTTAATTTTCATTAAATTATTTTTTTACTGAAGTTAGGAATTACAACTTGAAAAATTTATTATTAAAAATTTTTGATAATTTTTCTTGACTGGGGATCGAACCTGGGTTGTTGAATTTACATATGTTTCGAGAAATCCCACTTTCTCTCATCAGAATTCTTTGCGTTCTACCACCTGCACCACTGCGTGCCGGTCAGCCAACAGACAAACATCAATCCTTTAACCAGTGTTAGTTCTGGTAGTTCGAAGTTTTTGCTGTAATTATCATTCTTTATTAATTTCTATTCATAGTTGTTTTTTTTCTCCTTTTCTTCAGTTTTTTCGTATTCATGTCAAGACTTTGTCTCGAAAACTTGAATACATTTGTTTTTGTTTATTATGTTTTTTTTACACTTTTGTACAACATGTAAACATTATGGCTTGTGCCCTAGCTATTTTATAGAATAATTATTATTTCATAATCGAACTGTTAATTTTGTTAGAATTTTTTTTTGATTTTCCCAATTTAAACAATGTCTGTCTACTATCAGCTGGAAAAAAGAAAAAATATTTTGTAATTTGTTTGTTTTTTTGTGTTTGCATGAACAAAAAATTTGTCTTGAAAACGAGAAAGCAATTTAATTGTGTGACACACTGTATGCATGTACGTAATCGTATCACAACGTATAAAGTTATAAAACATTTGTTTAAATTCAATAAGCTTAACAGAAAATACATACTGTTTTTTTATCTTATGGATTTTATTTTTATTTTGGTAATACTCGTATGTAAGTGTTTTCTTTTTCTTTGTACTTTTATCACACACATAAAAAATTATAACCATCGCATTATTCGTATCCAATATAAAAATATTTGTGTATGCATTTTTATTAAGGAGTTTTTTTTAAGGCAGAAAATTGATCCATTTGAAAGAAAATATTATTTGATATTAAAGACATAGAGTATTTTTATATCCTACACCGCCATAGTGGAGGGTATATTGGATTTTTGCTGATGTTTGTAATGATCAAAAATATTTGTCTAAAGGTACGGTCACATTCGGCAAATATTTACTCAAAAAAAGCGTAACCACTTGTTTTAACACAAATTTGTTTGATGTTGTTTACTCTTACAAGACTTTTGCCAGATCAAACAGCATCAAATAAAATAAAACTAAATATTTGTTGTGCTTTAGCCAAAATAATTTTTTTTTTAAATAAATAAACAAGTTTGAATATGTATATATTATTTAGTGGTTACATCTTTTTCGGCAAATATTTGCCAAATGTGACCGTACCTTAACACTCACCTTACAGTATACCGAGTCTCTTCCTGAATCGATTTAACGTCGCGAAGTCCATCCATCTGGCTGTCCTTGTAAAGCTAATGCGCAAAGTAAAGGTCGCAATTTTAAAGATATTTAGATAAAATTTGGAACATTATATTTTTTCGGACCAAGGACGATTGAGATTAAAATTTGGTTGAAATCGATCTATTATTTCACTTAGCTCCCATACAAATGTCCTCCCGAAATAGGAGATTATTGATCATATCAATGTTTGATTTATGACGTATCCAAACAAATATGAAGCATAATCACATCTACAAATTTTGTGCAGATCAGTTCATAACCATAGCTTCCATATAAGGTCCACTTCCGAAAATAACTTTAAAGAGCATCACTATCTTAAAAATTTTAGTATTCAAATAATATTCAACATACACAAATCAATCGGCACAATTTTATGGTGATCGGTCTACAATTAGTCATAGCTCCCAAATGGGTGTAGGGTATTATAGGATCTATGGAGATCAAACAAATCTGGACTGATATGGATATACAGAGGACACGAATTGCGATAAACCCATCTAGAATTTAACTAAGATGAAATTATATAATGAAATTTTCAAAATACATAGATTAAATTACTCATTATAAATAATAAATTTAAAAAAAAAATTATAAAAATATAAAAGGAATCCCGCGATATTTAAAAAAAAAACGAACTGTATTTGACGAAATTTCAATATTAATGATATGCCTGAGAACTTTTCGAGATTTTAGAAATCAGATGAAAAATAAAACAGTTTTACAGAGCTTCGCCCTTAGAGGGTCTGTGAAGACGATTTCCATTTTTGCCTGAAATTACTTTCATTGATTTTCAAATTCAAACATACATACCACTTTGTTGAGTTAAGTAAATTTATTGTGTATTTTAAAGGTTTTTTATACACCAATTTATGACACTGTTAATTTGAACACTTTTTTTATCTGAGACTCAAAAAGGTGTTTTTTCGAAGTGTTGTTTTTCTTATTGTTTTCATGTATATTGACACCAGGGTTGGCGTCCTAGAACAATGTTTCAATAATATTGTGGTGACTTCACTATAGCAAGCACCACCACTCACTGATAGTGATGATTAAAATATCCTCATAATGAGTCAGGTATTTGTAATTCAAAACTCTTTATGGGGCTTATAAAAATGAAAACAAATAGGGCCACAACAATTAACATTTTAAATGTTAAAAGTGAAAATAATAATTAAGTTGTTATAATAAACCTTTAAGTATATACTGTGAGTGTCAATATAAAGTAAACATTTGATATTGTTTTATTATATATACTACAAGTATAAATTTAAAACAAACTATATTGCATAATAAGTGCTTAATTTAGTGCTAATTTACATGCAGCAATTCTTATTGAAAATATTGATACAATTTTTTGCTTAAAATTTTTTCGGTATTCACACAGCACAATTCATATTGTTAAAATCGCTCTTATTTTTATTTGATAGTTTACATACACATATGTTATACGAATAAGGGAGAAAAACGATTTTTTAAGTATGACACTATCAGCTGTTATACGAAAACAGAAACATTAAATTGTTCAAAATTGTTTGAGCACTGAGACAAAATAGATATAATTGAAATTATAATTGAAATGCTTAAAAATGAATGCTTTAAAATTTATATGGGATACAATTGGCGGGATAGTAAATTTATCCCGTAAAAATAAATTGAAAAAGTTTTACATAAATACAAACATAGCTGTCAATTATAACAGCTGTATTTCTTTCGTTTTTATTGTGCTTTATATGTCGTGTTGGGTGAAATTCGTCGTTCATCCCAGTTGTGTCCCTAGCATCAAGTATGTACTCGTCTTATCTTCCCCTTACCCCCACGTCTACAAGGTTATCAGCTTAGCGTAAAGAATTGCTTCATGTAAATTGACACTTACCGTCACAACTTAATCTGTTTTAATGATAAATATGTCCCAATTTACGCAATTCTTAAGTGAAGAAAGAAATTTCATTGAAAAAATGGCTTCGTGTAAATTGGGTTTATGAAACTTGCAATAATTTGAACAGCACTTTACCGTTATAGATCAAAGTTGCAGACTACCTCGATATTTTTTGCTATTTTCTTCAAATATAATACAGATAATATCATAAAATTTCGCACACTTTATTTTTATTATAGAAGGACAAGTCCTGTTGAAAATGGTAGGAATCGATTTCTCTTAGCCCCCATACAAATGTCTTCCCGGAATATGGCTTTATGATAGATAAATATCTATAGAAAAGTCGTATCTAAACAATATTCTGCAATAATAAGTTTAATGCAAAGTGAAATCTCAAAACAATATTTTAGTTGCATCGGTCCATAATTTTGACATAGCCCCATAGAAATACCACTTTCGAAAATCATTTAAATAAGCATAAATCTCAATTATTAATATGTAAAAATTATACTATTGACTTTTGTGAAAGTTGGTTGGTTCATGGCCAAACCTGCCACTTCTGAGAATAAGCACAGATTATACAGGGGTGACAATTTTGATGTTTTTTAAAGCCAAAATCAGTTGCCTAGGGCTTGTTGGTACTTAATTTATTGTGTGTTAAAGTAAATCTTCTTATGTTAAACGCTGCAAAAATATAAACAAAGTGTAAATTATTGATTATAACTGGAATATGCATACAATTTTTATAAATATCCTCATTAAGATTCAAAAAATTCAACTAAAATAAATAGAAATTACGGTACAATATTTTATAATAAGTGATTTGGTGGTGGGTATATAAGATTCGGCACAGCCGAATAAAAACTCTTACTTGTTTGTTAATTCAAATCTACTTAAATAACTATATAAGAATGCAATATAATTTTCTAATATAATATTATTTATATTAATATAATTAAGCTTAATTATTTTAATTAATTCTTAATTCTTTTAATAATAATTGTATGTGGTCTTAACGCTCACAGTATAAGTATATATACTACTTTACAAACTTCCTTTCCCCCTTAAATAAAATAAAAAAACAAGTAAGAAAGTATAGACAGTCAAGCTCGATCATATAATACCCAATATATGTATAAAACAATTTTTCAGAAATGGGTGTTATATGGAAGATATAACCTATGTGGACCGATCATCCAAAAATTTAGTGTCATGATGTCTATGAATATAAATATTATGTATGTTAAACTTTATCTCGATATAAATATTTTTAAAAGATTTATGGAGCTTAAATTGAATTACGGAGAGGATCTTATATGGGAGTTTCGACTAATTATGGACCGACCATTATAAAATTAGGTGTCATTATTTCTGTATATAAGAAACTTATTTGTGTCAAATTTTATTTGAAGACCAGCATTTTTAAGAAATTTATGATCGTGCGCACAAGCTTTACAAGGACAGCCAGACGAACGGACGGACATCGTTAAATCGAATCAGAAAGTGATTCTGAGTCGATCGGTATACTTTAAGGTGGGTGTTGGACCAATATTTCTGGGCGTTACAAACATCAGCACAAATCCAATATACCCTCCCCACTATGGTGGTGTAGGGTATAAAAAATACTTAAAACAACAATTGGAAATAACTTAACAAACCATCATCCATCAATCAAATAATTGTTATTTTTCTTTTTTAAGGTTTTATCCTTAAATGAGATAAATTTGTTTTATTGTTTCTTTATTTTATTCGTTTGTTTCGAAAGTTTATTGACTTTTTATTTTGTTTTATTTTGCTTTTGAGCCTACACAAACACAGTCCCTTAATTTATCAATTAAATAATTGTTTGTGTTCTGAAATGTAATGAGTTTTACTATTTAATTGTTTGAAAAGAAAACTACATTTTCCCATAGATTTAATTTGAAGCAAATTGTAAAATGTCATTTTAGTTTTGAAAGGCCCTTATCGTTGCTGTTTTGTTGGTTGCCTTTTGTAGGGTGAAAAATAATAGATAATTTAATGTTAGCATTTGTTGTAGATGTTTAATTAAAAAATTAAATAATCGTTAAGAAAATTACACAATAATTTACAATTAAATTTCTGAAACTATTGACAATAAGTGACATTTGTTAATTGTTAAATTATAAGGGCTTTAAATAGATTTGTTGTTTTCTGTTATTTATGGGAGCTTATTTTTTTAAATTGTATTAAAATAATAATTTTAACTGAGAGTAATAGTAATTTTATGAAAATTTATTTTAATTTTAATAAACGTGACTTTTTAAAGTAATTTTAAATGCCTGATGGCTATGGGTGCCAAACACTGCTAAATAAATAGTTGATGTGTTCAAATTGCATATTTCTCCTGTGGTTTTAATGCACAATCCCCAATTTGTTTCCCTTTTGATAGTTTTAAGGAATATCATTCATAGTCGTATTGTTTAGATCTGAATTGTTGAGGTTGTTCGGCCCTTGGTGGCTATTTGTACCGGCCACTGCTATATAAACAGTTAACGTATTTAAATATATTATATATATTATGATGGGTTTTAAATGCCCAATCTTCAATTTATTTCTCTATTGATAAGTATAAATCGTTATACATTCATATTGTAAACATCTCTACTATAGCTGACGTTCTGCCTGTGGTGGCTATGATTGCAGACCACTGCCACAGAAACAGTGTTAATGCGTTAATACCCTACACCAACATAGTGGGGATTTGGATTTGTGTTGAAGTTTATAACGTCCATAAATATTAGTCGAACACCCACCTTGTATCATTAACTGAGTCGATTTAACGATGTTCGTCCGTCCGTCCGTCCGTCTTACTGGCTGTCCTTGTAAATTTGTGCGCAAATTTCGCAGAAATTTCGCTAACTTTTTTTCGAATCAACGACGGTTGGGATTGAAATTGTTTGAAATCGAGCCATTATTCCACCTAGACCCATACAAATGTCCTCACGAAATAAGCCTGTATCGGTCATAAATGTTTATTTGGGAGCCCCGATAGACTAGGCGAGAGTGTGCCGGACTATCAGTCAGAGGGTTGCGGGTTTGATTCCTGCCAAAGACTCTGGTTGTTTCCTGCAGATAAACCAAAAACTTTCGCAGTTTGTGTTTGTTAATTATATTAAAAAAAAACAAATATTTACATATATACACGTATCCAAACACATTTCGCCACAAATAAGTTGTACATGAAGCGCAATCATTTTAATCAATGAATCAATTAGCTGCCCAGTTTTTGTACAATTCTCTTTTGAACGTGCCATTTCATTTACACGCTTCAATTCAATTTTCGTGCTCTTTTTCAATTTTTAAATTTTTCATAAAAAAAAAAGAAAATCGCGCACAATAAGACAGAGAAAATATGAAATAAGAAAGTACCCCTTTTATTCTCTTTTTTCTTTCAAAAATACTTGCCTTGAAGAGCAGAATTGAAAGATGTGAAAGCGAACTTATTTGTGATTTTTTTATAAATAGTTTTAAACAGTAGTTTGCAACATGTGGCCGAGCTTTGAATTTTTTGGGAATAATTCGATGCAAAATTATTTCCTTTAATAGCATTTCTGACATGCACAATCGACTTGCAAGGTCTCCTGCCATTAATATTGCAAGCTCTTGTTGAGTTTAAGAACAATCATAATGCCTGCAATAATTAGTGTTCAAAAAGTTTTGGCTGGCCTGGACGGTGTTTGGCTGACCGTGACAAAATCACCACTTCTGAACCGCATAAACCATCTCTCGCCTGTTAAAACAGATTGAACACATTCACCATAAGCTTCGCTGAGCAAACGAATTAAAGAAGTAAAGCAAAACTTCCCGCATTGGCAGCTTTGTTGGCACAAAATTCGACATTTTTGAGCATAAAACCAGGCTGTTCAAAATGACATGTAAATTACTATAGACAAAAACTGACAAAAGATACGCCATTTATTATGAATACCGCATTACTTAGCTACCCAATAGCAAAATTTACCAACACAACTGTACAGAAATATTTGCTTGTTTAAAGACTTAAATAATTTTTTTTTCATTTCATCGAGCCAAAGCTTTGCAAGAACAACGTCTCTGCATGTTTTGTATACCTTTTTTGTATTCGAAATTAAATTGCCTGTTCTAATTTTAAAAGTTTCTTATTGTTTTTTTATGAACTTCATTATTTAAAAATATATTCCACTTTAGGAAACTATGTAGTTATAATGCATTGTAATGTAATATTGTGCTGGTCCATAATTAATCATTAACCATGATACTTATTTTTATAACGGTTGGTCCATAATTAGTCAAAACTCCCATATAAGATTCACTACGAAAATCACTTTATTATGTATAAAAAAAGTGTTTATATCGAAATAAAATATGCACAGTTGTCATGCCACTAAGTCCCTAATTTCGTAAAACCCAACGCCACAATTTTCTAAGCGTTGCGTTAAATTACATCTTGCAAATCACGGCGTCCAAGCAAGTGATTGTTTGCGTTGTAACAGCTGATTCTTACGTTGTTGTTAATACATACAACTGTCTGAAATTGTGTACATATTTTGTAAAACGCAACGCTGAATTTTTTATCACTTGCGTTGTCAAATTTAACGCCTCCATTTTCTTGCATTAGTTTAAAAAGTTAAATTAAAATATTATTAAAAAGCTAAATTATTCAATTAATTTATTATTTTATAGGAACTTTATTAATACGATGTACTCGTAAATATATACAAACATATTTATTTGTTATAAAATACATATGTACTACTAAAATTTTTCTTAGGGCGAAAAAAGAAGCCACAATGGCAGCTCAATTTGAATTGTTGATAGCTGAAATGGAAAATCATGCAGATGTGGCTCGTGGAATGCCTAATTTTGGCAGCTCAAAATATAAAATATATATATATATATAAAAATATTGTAAATCTGCACAGTGTTATTTTACATCCTCATTATTCGTTAAATTCATGATGTTGATAGTAGAGCACGATCGGGTTTTTTCAATAGATACATATGTATAGGACGCTTGAAGAATCTTCATCATCCGAAGCAGAAGACATATTCATAAGTGCGAACATTTTTTTATACCAGCATTTTTCTTCACAATTTGAAATATATATATTTTTTTTTAATATAAATTAGGTTGGCGGAGAATTAATCCCTAAAATTGCCAGGTTATCCCACGATCGATTCAAGTAAGACCCAAGTCGACCTATACCTTCATATAGGAAGCTGGAACGCTTAAATCTTGTATTAAAAAATTTAGCATGTGACTAATGCACAATTTCGAAAAACCGTAATGCGGTACAGTTAGACGACACACAACCCAATGCAAAAGTGAGACGCAAATATCTCGAAGGCAGCGAAAAAAGGACGGCCTGATTACCCTTAAGCGAGAATGGCAATGACGCGCGAGTTATTTCGCCACCCAGAGCTGAATTACGACTGTAAATATTTTCTAATAACCAAACAAAATTATTGAACAGCTGATAGGGTTGTAGCATTGCCAATGCAAAATAAGTGTAGCTTTATGTAAATTATTATTTGAAATTTTAGTATCAATTTTTACAATGGCAACATTAACCACGCAATGATTTGACAGTATGGTAAGAACGTAATACATATTTTTGCGTTCGCTAAACGCAATGACGCAGTGATTTACAAAATTTCATATTTTTGGTGATGTGTTCGCAGAAGCGTAGGTGATGCGTTGAACGCAAGTGATTTACAAAATTAGTGCCTAAATTTTTTGATAATCTAGATAATTTTTGGTCGTAATAGATCACAGCTTCCATATAGCGCCCCTTTCTGAAAAACTGCTTTCTATACTTTGTGTAGGATATTATATGGTCGGGCTTGACAGACAATACTTTCTTACTCAAATATACACTATACATACATTAACATTTTTCTCAACACCATTCATTATGAATTTCATTCAGCCTTATACTGATGAAAGCCTAACCGCCGCCCTCTAATAAACATAAAAAAATGTTTTGTTACCTTCTGAAAACATTAATTCCAGTAATAATTCATCTTATTCTTTTTTTGTCGCAAAGAAATACTTTTATTCTTTATTTTTTTTTTTGTGCTTTAAGGCATTTAATACTCGTACAATGATTTTTCACACTCTCCCTCTCAAACACACCCAGCTTCTGACATATGTACAATGTACATACATATCTGTCAATATGCTGGCTGCTGCTGGTTCTATTGTGCAATAAAATACAAACATATATATTTAGTAAAGTCACAAGAAAATAAATAAATATAAAAACCCATAAAAATACAAACAAACATAAAATTTAATTTGATTTGATTAGATTTTTTTCATATTCCATGTAAATAAATACACATACGAACTCACGCATACAAATCAACAAACAAACGAACAAATTATTTGTAATTGTATAAAAAATTTACCCTATTTACAGTCATAAAATAGGATCTAGGGACGGGGACAAACGCTGAACAGCATCTATGAAGATTTCATACTGTTGTTATTCAACAGTATAAAAGTTACAAATCGAAGAAAAGAAAGAAAGAAAGAACTAAAAAAAAAATTAAATAATTTAGATTTATTGTCCGGACGAAAGTGTATAAAAAATCAAACAAGAATTGAAATACGTATAACAAATAAGCAATATTGATTGCGTTAAAAGTATGTTTACGATTGAACAATGACAAAAAGTAAAATTGTGCAGGAATATAATCTGTCTGAGTTAGATTTTATTTATTAGCCCACAAAGTAATGAAAAACGTTTAGTACAATAACTCTGCTTTTGCTATTAAAACATTTTCAGCCACAAACTAAATTAAAAATTATTAGAGAAAATTTTCTTATTATTTTGGCTTGAGTTTATTTTTAATTAATAACTCGAAGAATACCATTGTGAAGTTATATTTTTCTAGACAATTGGCAAATTGGAATGCATTTTCTACCCTGCCAAGGGAGTCATCAGCAATTGTCATTGTCCATCTATTTAACTTACCGTTTTTTGAGAAATAGAATTCGAGAATTATCATATTTCCTTTTTACGTGTTGTGAGTTAGAACGAAATTTACTTACGTTTACAATTTATTTTATTATTATTATTATTAAAAATTTTTGTATTACTACAAATTTGTTGTTACTTTTTTTAAATTAAAAATATAAAACTGTCATAGTCATGAACATATAACAAAAGGAAGAAGTTAGAGTGAATATAAAGGGTGATTCAAGTATTGTTTGACATTTCATAATGGAACGACTTATACGCATGAACAATGTTTACAAATCGTTCAACTTTATTACGAAAATTCACGTTCTGTGAGGAATGTATTTCGTGCACTTCGCTAACTTATGGTCAACATAATCGCCCTACTGAGCGCAACACCATCACCCAGCATTCATTATTGGATAATATTCGACCGAATAGACCACGCCCACACGACGCTGTGAAGAAAATATAGCGGCCGTAGCTGAGACTGTAGAGTAGAACGTAACCGTCAATGGCGACCGTTATCGTGTCATGTTAACCGACTATTTGATACCTTAAATTGAAGCTCGTCGGAAATATGATCTAGGCGACATTTGGTTTCAGCAAGACGGCGCCACTTCCCACACATCGCATCAATCAATGGATATATTGAGAGAACACTTCGGTGAGCACATAACTTTACGTTTTAGGCCGGTCGATTGGCCACCAAGCTCTTGTGATATCACACCGTTAGACTTTTTCCTGTGGGGATATGTAAAGTCTAAAATTTATGCGGACAAACCCGCTTCGATTCAGGCCTTAGAGGAAAACATTACGCGTGTCATTCGCCAGTTACCAGTCGAAATTGGACTCAACGGATAGACCATCTACGACGTACCAACGGCCAACATTTGATAGATACAATCTTCAAAAAAAAAAATGTCGAAGATTGGTCTTTCAAATGATAATAAACATTCTTTTTTAAGTTCCTGTTAGTTTTCTTTTCATGGAGCTTTGAAAATAATAAAATGTACTGCATAAAATAAGCCGTGAGCCACTTAATTAACTAAATTCTCTTGAAAAAAAAGTTTTCTAGGGAAATAATCTAAATGTAATTAATCAAAAAATACAAATACATAGAAATAAAAAGGATCCCTAATACCTGACCAATAATAATTAGGAAATTTGAATTTGTAAAGAAATTCAATGTGCAAAACAAAGAAAAAAGAAAATGTCATTGCCTAATAGAGTAGTTTGTGCCAGTCACCCCCTAGGATTAAAGTTAATGTAAAAAAAATTCCAGAAATAAATTTTTTTATTTTTTGCCACGCCTACAAATACCGCCCTTTTAGTATTTTGTTCACTGTGTCGCTATTTTTAGTCCGATCATAACATCTTGTATACCGGTGTTCAGGCCTAGGGCTACATTTCTGTCCTTAATAATTTTTTACTACCACGTCAAATTCTAGTAATGACATTTAAAACTCTTTTTTTTCTATTTAGCATTATTGTGGGTACGAACCGAGTTTTGTTTATTTAGTTTAAGGCAACACGCAAGGTGCATTTATTTTTAGCAAAGAAATATAATAAAATAATAAAAAATACTTATACAAATACAAAAATTAAGTCCCGGCTTATCCGGACTTAATACTGTTCTTAGGTTGACCTTTTCTGCCATTGCTAAGGCTCACAATAAGGTTGTGGCAAGGGAAACGAACCCAGAAGTTAGTTAAACCTTAGAAATTTGTTTTAATACTCGCATGTGTTGGCTGTTGTCTGGATTTTTGTTTTCCTAAGTATTTTCGGTGTGTTTACATGGTCGAAATTAAACACATTTCATTAACTAACTAACTTGTAAAATTGTTCTGTTTCTGTTGATAATTAATTACACTGCGAAAAATTAAGAAATTTCCATATTACTTTACAAAATTAGTTTAAGTAAATGAAATAGTTGAGAATTTCTTAGATAGGGTAATACCTCAACATTAGTTGCGTAATTAGTTATTAGTTGATAGGAACGTGTATAGTTTATTGTGTATTCAGTTCTAGTTTAGTTTTTGGCTTACAATTAATCGATACTATTTTTTTTTTTACAAAATTTATTTAAAATTAATTTTTGCATGTCACTAGTCCAAGACATTGAAAATATTTACAAACCATTTACACACGTGTATTAAGTAATTCAGAACTTTAATCTAGTATTTGTACCTTCTCTTTCTCTCAGTGTATAGTTGTGTTTTTATTTTACAGTTTAATTAGAAGCTAGGTAATAAGTTATATCAGTTCATCATTACGGCTTTCATTCATTCGTTCATTCATTCAAATATGACCTACCTATTAATTTACCTGCATGTCTGTCATGTCTCATGTAAGTTAAGTTACATAAAAATCACTTTAACTGACATTGGGATGTCTAAAAAGGTGCAAAGTAAACATGTTCATTGTTTGTAGTATGTGGAAGTGTGTCCGTAATAATCCTGCCCGGGTGTGTGATTATAAAAACCTACAATAGGTTACAATGTATGCAAAAGATACACAATGTAAAAAATAATATATGAAAACTTCTTTTTTTAAGGTTTCCCAGTAGTTCTGGTGACTGTTCTGCAACAGCCTAAATCGATATATAATAGAACATTCGAAACTTTATTTGAATAAACTATACCTACCCTAATAATAAAACATAAATGACTTGAGTGAATGAACTTAGTTTTCTTCTGCTAAGTTAAACACAAATTTTCCTAAAGTGAAATATGAAAAAAAATGTAATAGACTACATTATAGACTACTTAGGGACAGTAAAGTGTAAATTGGCTTCTGTATTCATTACAAAGGATACATAATTATTAAATGAGAAAGCATATGGAAGTCAGACAACAAACAAGATCTAATAGAAAACCACTATCACTATAAAAACTGGACGGATTATCTTGGGGGGGAAGGGTTGATGGTAATATTTAATAAGATATATGATGGACATTTGTACTCGTATTTGTATATCCGCCTGGAGTTTTGTAACATTTCATATAATGTATTGTTTATTATCACTCTTGTTTTTTTTGTTCTGACCCCTTGAGTAACAATTTTCTACCTGTTACTTGTCTGTTATTTTTCTGTTAATGCTCTCAAAACAATCCTTTCATTATTCTTCGTTTATTTTGTTACTTCTTTGGTTGTATGTTGTTTTTTTTTGTGGTCAGTTGAGTTAAGGTTCCGTTTCCTTTTAATTTTCATTATACAATGGCAACAAAAAAATCATTTTACATTTATCATCATTTATTAGGTTGAATAAATGTGAATACATTTTGTTTAAGAATGTGTTACTACTTGTGAGTATAATTAAATGGCAAACGAAATATAACATGGACTTAGCTTAAAACTCGTATATAATGAATAATCTTCGGTCTAATTTAAGAAGGTTTATCTAATCATTATTTTACCCTACACCACCATGGTGGGGAGGGCATATTGGATTTGTGCTGATGCTTGTAACGCTCTAAAATTCTAATTCAACACCCATCTTAAAGTATACCGATAGACTCAGAATTACTTTCTGGGTCGATCTAACATTATCCGTACGTCTGTCTGGCTGTCCATGTAAACCTTGTGCAGAGAGTACAGGTCGAAATTCTGAAGATATTTCCATAAAATTTGATACATGATATTTTTTCGGCACAAGCACGGTTGGGATTAAAATCGGTTGAAATTATTTCACCTAGCCCCCATACAAATGTCATCACGTAAACTCCTTCCATCACGTATCTCCTTCCTAAATAGGCATTTATCGGCCATAAATGTTTGATTTATGATGCTACAAATAAGTTTTACATTAAGCCTAAAAAAGGTTGAAAAAAGAAAGAGAACAACATGGAAGTTCTGACATTTTACTTGTTAATATATCAGAAAGTTGTTATAATAAATTAAATTTCGCTTGTAAATTCTGTAAAAGTTATATTTCGTAAAATTATTGATATTTTCGATGAGTTTATAAAATTGCAGCATTTGGGATTCAATAAGGAATTAAGGAGTAATGGAATTTTATTTTAAATATTTATGTATGTATACAGTGGGAAGCAAAATTGTCCGGATGTTTTGCGGCCTATTACAATAGTATTCGTTTTCATCCGACTGGCCTCGGTTGACTTTTGTTTCGCAAATTTTGTGGAGATCGGTCCATTATTGAACATAGCTCCCATATATGGTTTACTGTCGAAAATCACTTTAACCGGAATTCTCCCGGTTTTAGAAATAGGCGTCCAATTAATATAATACTACATTTACTGCTTGTCTAGGACCCTCTTAATATATATCAAGAAAAAAAATTGGCATGTTGAGTCCACATTTCGAGAAAATGGCTGTCATCATGTGACGACGTTAACAACATATATGTAGGTACAAAATTACAAACAAGTTTTATATTGTTTTTTGTTTTAAACATTTTATATTCAATTTATTGTATTAGAGAAAATTATAAAGAAATATTTAATATATTTATATTATCTATTTGTCATGATAAGGGGTGAAGCAATCAATAAATAAGCCTTTGTCACATTTTTTTCACTCCGTTCTTACACTGGATTTTCAATTACCACCAAAACATCATCTTTGTTTATTGTTTTTAGTCCTTTGAACATAGTGCATGTACCCATCATACCTCAAGGAGTCAGCTCTAGACTGCATCTTTGGTGCTCTTCCTGGTCGTTTTGGGGCATTATTCTCCAAGTGAAGATATGACATAGCCAAGTTACTTCGAATGCTTTTCTGACTAAGCATTTTGTACTTAAACGTCCAACAGCCAAGAAAATAATGCCCACCACTTTTTGCTTCGTATAGATATACGGTCAGCATATATGTTTTGGTCCATTCGATCGATTCCGCACATATTTTTATTACAGTTTTGAACAGAATATGGGATATTTAGTTCAAGATGTTTAAGGTCAGCTTTACTCCATGACGACACACAAATGTATTCTCCAACAAATTATTTTTTTCTGGCGATTCTTAATGTAAATGTAAATTTTAATTTTAAAGCGTAGACAGACGACAGCGTTAATTTGCATTAAAATCTCACTAATGTGGATTAAGATTTTACCGTGACAGACGACAGTTTCTGCATTTAGTAAACAACTGTTTAATTATGAAAAAAATTGTTTGGAATTTGGTGAAATTGGAGAATTCTGGTTAAAGATCATAACTCCTTTAAAAAATGTTTTAAACGATTTCAACCAAATGCAAATTTTATCGAAATATGTAGTGTTAAAATTACGACCTGTACTTTGCGCACAAGGTTTACATGGATATTCAGGCGGGCAGCCGGACGGACGGATATTTAAATCAACTCAGAAAATGATTCTTGTGAACGGTATCGTTTAAGGTTAAGGGTGTTAGTTACACTAATATTTTTGAGCGTTACAAACATCAGGAGAAATCCAATATACTCTCCCCGACTATTGTGGTGTAGGGTATAAAAATATATCGGACTGGTGTTTACCAAATCCACGCATACATATCGCACCCTAAATACGAAAGGGTCACAACTCAAAATACTAAAATTTTCAGGAGAGACAAAAAACTGTTAATCGTGCACAAGCAACACATTTAACATAAAAATAGATGTGAAAGAAATTTTTGCAGTAGTTAGAGATGTATACTCTGAATTAATTTATGGAAAAAAGTCAGTTTTGGAAAATTTTGAGTTGTGACCCATTTGTATTTAGGGTGCGATATGTCGATTCTTTTATTAAAACTTTCAAGTACATTTTGTGTTAGAGTCTGTAATCGATTCTATCTTTAAAAATAATCTACTGATTTATTAATCACATGGTAGGGGCGGCCAATTAACAGCTGATTTTACAGATCTATCATTTTCATAGTGAATTTTCAAAAGAAATTGAATTAATTGTAACAATTGCAACAAATGTCGGCTAGTAAAATTTCAAAACATTCATATTATTCCAATATGCCCTGGTCGGAAAACAAAGTTCCTGTTGTAGCTTCCATTTCTGCTGGTGTAAAGTGCATTTCGAAAATCTCTATAATACGAAATTTCTTTATTCTCATACAGTTTTTTCTTTAAGATTTTGCATTTAAATTATAAATTATTTTCTTAATGGAAATGTAAAATGTGTTGCGTTATTATTCGAAATATTTCTTACCTTTCAGACATACTTTTTCGGTGGGCATAAATAAAGTTTATGTTTTATTCTGTTAACACCAATTCCCAATAAATTTATGATGTTTTCTGATTTTCTACAAAAAATATTAACAATGCAACAAAAGAAATAAAGAAATTCTATGGAAACGGAAACGCGCTCCAATTTTTAAATATGTAATGTAAAACTGCAATATCAATGAATGCATAGAGGGGGGATTTTGTTTGGATTTATGTTTATATAGGTGGTATAGTCGAGCAGTTTAAGGAGAAACTGAATTTTATTCAAATTCAATGATGTTGAACGAAATAATCGATTTAATGTAATTCATTTAATGCTTGTTTGTTGGTAAATATGTACGAGTATGTATGTATGTGTTTTTAATGTTATGGTGGTATATGTTGTGTAAGTGAACATAAAAATGGGAATAAAACTGAAAGGATTATGAATTGCTGAAATGAAGTGTAGTTCAACATCCTGCATAAGTCAGGGAGCGTTTAGAGTTTTTAGCAGCTTGAAAGTAATTAAGGTGTGTTAAGTTAAAATGTGTGTTTAACTTTTAAAAATCTAATGAGAAAATTTTAAACTGTTTTTGTCATTTTTCATTGTGGTCAATGACCATTACATAGCCTGGCATTATCATTTATAGTTTCATTATGCTGTACTTTCTAGGAGATTGACTTTTCTTTATTTTTTTCTTGTGAACAGTGGAAAGCTTAAGCCATTTTCCATTCTCACAATCCCATAGGACATATTTATTAAAAGAAGTTTGCAAACAAACATTATCGAGCATTTGCAACTATTTTCTTTTTCGTTTTGCTTTTCTTCAATGCATTATGGTTTTCTTGTTTTATTTTCCTGTTTTATTAACGGATAAAATGAATCTGTTTGACATTTACTATTTCCGGCTGCCAAGTTCAGATACGAGTACCAGCTGTAAGGAAACATTTCATTGACTAGCCCATCAATGACAACCATCACACATTGGTAGCTAGTGTTGTAGTTGTTATTTTGTATGTACATATATTTACAGTTTATATTATAAAACCACTGATACACACACTCTCAAACACTAAAAGGCTCTCTCTCTCTTTCTGTTTGTTTGTTTTGTCGACCTAGATTTCCATGAGTCATTTTATTGGCAAGTGTCATTGATGGCTGACGATGACGACAACAAATAAGCAGCAGTAGCTTAAGAAGGGATGTTGTCAGGAAGGAAGGGAAAAAGGATATACGTACATTTAATTTTGCTGTTGTTTGTTATTACTTGTAAATGCTAAAATTGCAAAGACCTCGCGCTGTTTATTGAACTCTAAATTATAGAGATTCTCAAAGCTGACCATCAGTGAGAAATACTGGACCTTTGCAATCACATAAAATACTTAAAATTCCTGACAACTTATAATTTCTTTGTTTTTAAAAAATTTAGACTTTGAGTTTCTTATTGTACATCTGCCAAATAGACGTTAAAGTTTCCCAATTGTTATACCCTACACCACCATAAAAGGCAGGGTATATTAGATTTGTGTAACTATTAAAATTATTAGTCTAGCACCCACCTTAAAGTGTATGTACCGATCGACTCAGAATCACTTCCGGTTCCACTTCAATGTAACGATGTCCGTCTGGCTGGCTGTTCATGTAAACCTTCTACGCAGAGTATAGGTCGCAATTCCGAATATATTTCCATTAAATTTGGTACATAATATTTTTTTAAGCCCAATGACGTTGGTATTCGAACGGTTGGTATGGAAATTGGTGGAAATCAGTCCATTATTTCATATAGCGCCCATAAAAATGTCCAGTTGCAGTAGAGGCTTATCGGCCATTAATGTTTGATTTATGCACGTATCCAAAAAAGTTTCCCTACAAATAAGTTGTACATTAAGCTTAATCGTATTTTGTGCAGATTGCTCCATAATTGGTCATAACTCCCATATAACGACCACATCCGAAAAAGTGGATAAATATCGGTATGCACAAAAATCACTCTGCAGAATTTTGTGAAATTCCGTCCATTTTTAACCGTATCGCCCATATAAAGCCCTCTTTTGAAAATCACTTCAGACAGACGGACATAGCTCAATCGACTTAGAATTCCATAAGGATCATACTTTGTTGGGTCTCAAATTAATATTTCTCAGTTTTACACACGGAATGACAAACTTATATACATACATATACCCTCATTCACCACTTGTGGTAGAAACAACCAGTATAATATTTACAAAATAGTTGGTCACCCCAACCATAAGGGATTAATTTTGGCATATCTTACAAAATCCCTGAACACAGTAAACTGACGAAGGAGCATACTCGTAAAAGCCACAGAACTATGTATGTATATTGAGCTGTTTGACCGATTTTCAGCAAATTTTATCAAGTAAATAGTTATTACTAAAGATGTTTGTTTGTGGTTGTTTATTTAATGTGTGTTTGCAGTACTTCCGAGAGTACTTTAAAGACTTGTATGCAAAACATTCCTTAAGTTGTAATCTTAATGATGACATCGACTCCAAAAAAAAAAACATAACAACAACCACCAAACTACACAAAAAAAAAACTTTTTCGAAATTCAAGTAACGTAAACATTGATAGTTAATCGTATAAAAAATAGCAACAAAAGCAGAAAAATTGTAATATTGACATGCAGTTGTAATAAAACCTCAAGAACAGCAAATTTAATGGTCCATCGAACCATTCCAAATTTTTTACACTACATACATACATACACACATAAATCTTTATATGGATTACTTCATGGATTGCTTTTAAAAATTTTTGTTTAGACAACATAAAAGGGATGTAAAGATGGAAAGAAAGAAGGACGGGTGCTGGGAGTTTTAGCAACAGTTGCAATATTTTTCAGTATCAGTTTTCTGTAGCCCTTCTCTTTACTGTTTCGGTTTCTGTGTATCGGGCGGAAGAATGGTGGGGGGGAGGGGGAGGGGTGTATTGTTTAAATTACTTTCAATCACTTTGATTATTTTTCTTTGTGTATGCTGATTGTTTGTTGAAAGTTAAAAATGTTTAAAACAGCAACAGCATTAATGTTGTGTGTTTGTGTAATAATAAAATGACTGACTGAATGAATAATGGAGGTGGTTGTTAAAGGACATATTCACACAGGACACGAGCATTATAAATTGCATGTAATTCAATTTTAGTACAGTTTTATAATTGTCCTTTTTTATAGCGGCCACCATTTAATATTTTTATGAGAGTGTGGACCTTTTTATGTGTTTGATAAAAATCTCTAAATAGCCTTCAAAATTTAGCAAGTTTAAAGTTACTTAAGCTAGATTTACACGATTGAAATTTTCTTCAAAATTGCTCTTCAAAATGCTTCAAAATTTATTTATTTAATTTTAAAATTTTAATCGCTATATTCTTTTAATTCTATCATTAAAATATTAAAATAAAAAAATATTTATAAAGTAGTGCTTTGTTTAAGTGATGTTTTCGTGAACTGAACTGACGCTTGGGCAATTTCCATTAATTTGTGGATGCCATTAAATTAATATAAACATGTACAGTGTGTGGAAAAACTTTTTAAACTAAATGTTTCAATTGTTTGCAAATACATATATAGAAGTTGTATGCAGACAATTCAATTGAAATTTCAACACAGCTTTCAATATTGATGTAAAATTTCAGACTACTCAGCAAAAGAACTTTGTAACGTTTCACGACCAGCTACGAAACGTTTAACTTTTATAACTATGTATGTATATAGAAAATGGCCCGTTGAATTTTCGAATTTTCCGGCATTTCAATTAGTAACTATGTTTCTTATGGTACGGTCACACCTGGCAAATATTTACTCAAAAAAGCGTAACCACTTACTTAAGCACAAATTTGTTTGACGTTGTTTGTTCTTACAAGAGTTTTGCAAGATTAAACAACATCAAAAAATAAAACTAAATATTTGTTGTGTCTTGTCCTAAATATACAAGATAAACTAAAATAAGTTTTTTTTTTTAATAAATAAACAAGTTCAAATATATTTTATTTAGTGGTTACGTCTTTTTCGGTAAATTTTTTTTTTCATATTGTTTTATTTGCAATCTATTTTACAAAAATTAAAAATAATGAGCAAATTTTATAACATTTTTTAAAAATAACTTATATTGAGCTCCAATTGAACTCAAAAAAAAAATAAATACAAAAATTGTACTTAATTAATTAGTTGAAATAAAATAGTATTTTAGTTCCTTTCCATTTTTCTATTTCCTTTTTAGTCTTTTGATTTCATCGCTATCATCTAAAAGATTAAGATTGGAAAGATTGGAATGATTAATGAGTCTATTTAGGTATCTCTCACTGAACTCGGTAATTTCATTTTTGATTGTTGGAATTTGTAGATCTTTATGTATGTTCTTGTTATTGATAAACCATAGCGCATTTGTTAATAGTCTGAGAGTTTTTGATTGATACCAATGTTAGAATTACTAGTTGTTCCCCAAAGTTGAATACCATATGTCCAAATCGGTTTAAGGACTGATTTATAGAATAGGATTTTGTTTTCTAAACTTAAGCTTGATCGTGGTCCCAAAAGCCAATACATTTTTCTTGTTTTTATATTAAGTTGTAGTCGTTTCATTTTAACATGTTGTTTCCATGTGAGTCTTCGATCAAGATGAAGGTGAAATACCATTATTGTTGTTTGGTATATTTGTGCCGTTTAAATATACTGGCGAGCAATCGTTTTACCTTAGTGTAAATGTGACATGAATAGATTTTGTATTATTTACTTTTATATTCCATTTTTGTAGCCAATCTTGAAGAAGATTCAATTGATTTTGTACCAGCTCAGAAGCCATGACTGGCGACTCGTTTGTAGCTAATATTGCAGTATCGTCCGCATACGTAGCAAATCGGTTAAATCGTTAATTGTAGGCATATCTGCTGTAAAAATGGTATACAATACTGGTCCTAGCACACTTCCTTGTGGAAGAATACCTGCGTTTATGCCACCAAAATCTGAAAAATGTTCATTGACGCTGACAAAAAAGTATCTGTCACGAAGATATGCTCTTAGCACAAAATAAAATGGGACTGGGATAATTTTTTTTAATTTGTGCAAAAGTAAATATTTGCCAAGTTTGACCTTACCCTTAGATAATAATATTAATGCCATGATAGGGATTACAATTTTTTGGAATATCTGGAGTCCAACAATTTACTTTGTGAGTTGCTTTTATTGCACGTAAGACTCAATGTTGTATGTTAACACACAAATGCAGGACAGATCATGTTTCTTTATCTGTTTTAATGGACGGTGGAAATATTAAGGATTCAAACGCTCTTGATGTTCTAGGCAAACACATTTTCAAGTTTCAAAAAAAGCATTCAAGTGAATTGGATTTTTAAAACGGTGTAGGAAATAGTTCACTCCATGTGATCTCCTTACTATTTATACCACCTAAGTTCGAAAATGGAATACAACTCTTTTGTCTGAGCCAGTGCTTCGTCTGTCTATTTTGGAGCTACTCGACCGCGTAAAGGTGAGGGCGAAGGTGCTTATCGTTTCTCTTTTCCCTTCTAACCCAAAAATACTTACCTTACAGACAGAGTCAGAATTGAAACGTGCATGTGAAAGCGGACATACTGTAATGAAATGTGCTCTGCTACAATTAGTTCCCGAAGCCCGTAGTTTTTTGCGTAATTCTCGTTCTTTAGTCAGGGCTCCTCCATTCATGGTCGACTGGACAGTGGATCGCACATCACGTTACAGAAAATATCCGTTCTTTTGCCGTACTGTCCGTATGTGGAATAAACTTCCTGCAGAATTTTTCCCTGTCACGTTCAATATAGGAAAATTCAAATCAAATGTTAACAAATGCTACTCCTTCTATCCTGCCTGCCATAACATATTTTCCTAGTTTAAAGACAATGCATTGCATGAGTAGCAGTCCTCCCCTAAGTTTTGGTCCAAAAAAAAAAAAAAAAAAAAAAAAAAAAAAAAAAAAAAAAAAAAGAGATTCCCAACTTACTTTTCCCTCCATTCCATGAAATTCCAAGAGTAATTATTTAGAAGCTTTTGCACGACATGTGGCTCCAAATAACGAAACCAAATTTTCTGATCGCGAAATTAAGCCACTCAATCGTGCGATTAAATATCACTGGATTACTTTTCATGAGCTTTATCAAAGATAGATTCTATACAGACCTTATCAAATTGATTACAGCCTTAAAACTCAAAGTCCTTGACCTGATTGACGAAATAGACCCGTCATTTTTTAAAACTGCATGAGTGGTCGTGTCTACCACGACCTATTGGTCATTATTTTTCGAAAACAGTAAAATTTTAATGATTTTAATATAAATCATTTTGCCCCACACTGTATTTAGATGCTTGTTTCAATTGAATTGAAACCATTGCAGCAGCATTGCGTTATATTTTGTTCACTCTCCTTAAGACTACAATTTTCATGACAGTCTTAATTTAAGATGAAAATGAAGAAGAAAAAAACTTAAAATTATGTTTTCCAATCGTTGTAGACATAAATTCAAGCAGCTTACAAAGAGCACAGACAAGTATTCTGTACAATGTTCTTATAATTTTCCTAAATAAATTCATTTTTCTTCATCTTTTGATCGAGCTTTAAATGCAGCTGCAGCAGCAGCAACAACAACAGAAATTATAATTGAGATGATGTTGCATTGGGAACGCGCTCAAATTGAAAGATCGTTAAACGAAGATTAACTGTGATCTTTGGGATGTACATACATACTTATTTACGTACTTACTTACGTACTTAGATAACGAATGTAATTGTTTTGGAATTTAAAAATAGCAAGAAAAAATTCAAAATAATACACATACATACATACATGCATATGTGTGTACATTGTACATACAAATTATTATTTAAAATAATTGTTTTTATTTTGTGATTTTAAAAGAATTTGTTGCCATTTTGAAATGGACCTTTTTCTTGGGAAATTAAGATTAAATCTTAAGCTTTTAAAATGTGCTTAAACGATGTTTAATATACTTAAAGTTATCTTTATTGTATTTTTTGCCTCAAGTTCTAATAAAACTAAATTGTTTAAAATGGTTTGAAAAACTCCTACAATTTAATTTAACTACACAGACATATTTAAATGTATTTCTCACTTACGACGACAACGCTGTCAAGTACTCTTATACAACAAAAATAAAAACAGTGGCGAAAGTTCAATAATCTTTCTATTTATTATTCAATTTAGTGCAAAACTAGTGCAACTAACTACCCACAACAATAATTTACAGCAATCAACAATCTTCAAATTCATTCAAAGCGAGCGATCTTCAAGACTGCGTGTTTAGTGTGCGTCTGTGTATTTCTGAGTAAAATATTTCCATGTATATTTTACACTTGTAAAAACATGGCTGCCGGTAACAAATTTCTACATACAGATGTATAGAAGTTTGTATACTGATCACCCAGCAAGTTCAAACTTTATAGAAATGTATGCTATGTAAGAGATTTTCTTGAGATATCAATAGTGTGTTTACACTGAGTTAAACTAAAGAGAATTCGAGATCCTGGTAATGGAACAAACCTTAAGCTTAACAATTGCTGCAAACAAGTCGGTTGGAGCTTTAAGAATAGCACTTGCTGCAAACAAGGCAGATTAATCTTTGTAACCAAACATAGATATCTTGAGTGTCCGGAACTGAGAATGGATGGATATGAGATGGATAAAGTTACAGACAATTCATGAAATGAATGGAATTAATCTTAGACAGCAGACTATATTTTAAGCAGTTCATTGAGATTGTTTCTGAGTAAGATTTGGAAACTGCATTGATAAGAATAAGTCAAAATACTAAAGGTCCGAGACAAATGTCCTGACGATTAATTGCTATAGCAGTATATTCAGAAGTGATGGTCCTGTTGTAAGTGAGGCTAGCAAAAAAGTATATACATGGATCGATGAATAGATTTAGATAGGTATTTAAATAGTTAGTAGTTAAATAGATGGATGAATATATGGATGGATAGATGGATGGATAGCTGAATAGATGGATGGATGGATGGATAGACAAAGGTATGGATAGATAGATTTAGATGTGGATTAATGGATAGATGGATGGGTATATGGAGGAATACATGAATAGATGGAATGATAGATGGATGGATAGATGGAGGAATATATGGATAAATGTATGGATAGATTGATGGACGGATAGGTTGATGTATAGGTGGATGGATAGATGAATAGATATATGGATCTATAGATGAATATTGATATTGAATATTGATGTATTGATAGATAGATAGACGGATGGATAGACAAATAAATAGGTGAATGGATGGATAGATACATTAATGGATATATAGATGGATGGATAGGAGGATAGATAGATGAATAGATAGATGGATGGATATATGGAGGAATATATGAATAGATGGAAGAATAGATGGAGGAATATATGGATAGATGGATAAATGTATGGATAGGTGGATGGATAGATCGATGAATAGATGGATAGGTTGATAGATAGGTGGATAAATGAATAGATGGATGGATTGATAGATATATGTATGAATGGATAGATAGATGGATAAATGTATAGATAGATGGGTGGATAGACAAATAAATAGATGGATAGATTGTCAATACATAGAGAAATAGATGGATGAATAGAAGGCGCAGAAGTGGACCTACTCAAACTTAGAAACAGCAAATTCAAGACATACTTAAGAAAATTTAATATAGCTGATGTAAAACCGAACGAAAACATTCGATTGCGAATAAATTTAAATAGACTACTTTATTTGCGATAATATGCTAGAATTTTCAAGTGGTTTAATTTTGAAAAGTCTCTCGGAAATATAAATAGATTAAAGCCAAGTGTTCACAAATATTATATACATGAAATAAATGCATTTCTTCTTAGATGCCTCGAAAAGAGCCTATTGTTTTATTGAATTGCTATCTCCTACAAACTCTGCATTGCCTCAGTAGGGGAAATCCAATGAGAATGTGTGTTAAGTTGTCTATTATTTAGAGGCCAGTGTGAACCATCACTGAAATTATGTTCAATTTCAATTATTTTTTTCTTAGACATACTTGACCATTGTACCACATTGTACTTGCTGTGTGCGTGAGTGTGTGTACCGGACGGACAATACGAACATAATTTTCGAATATACTGCATTGTTACGAGTGTTTGCATTTAAGGAATTTAAAGATTTTTTTTATTTTTATAATTTTCATAATAAAGCAAGTATGAGTTTTATGAATTAAACGAAAAAGAAGTAGATCGCATCATTATACTAAAATCAGTGATTCCCCAGCACAAATTTCCGGAGTACATATACATACATGATAAATATTTTGCATAACACATAATGACGTTTGTTAGGAGGACAAAGTTGACAATTTTGTTATAAGGAAGCAATCACCCCTATCGTGAATAAAAATTCCACATGAAATATGTTCCCTTTTATTTTTTAATAGGAAAAGTGTAAAAAGGGAACAAATTTCATGTGGAATTTTTATTCACGATAGGGGTGAATAAAAGTACCAAATAGAGACTATTCTTGATGATTTTTTTTTCTCTTGACAACCATTTTGAAGTATATCATGACAAAAGTTAATCATGTTTAGATGCATAAATATAGCACAAGATATTCAGATATTATTTTAATATTTGGGAAACTCTGCTTTTGATGGAATGTTATTTAAATTACTTAATATGTTTATTGTTGAATAATATGCGGCCAGTTTATATGATGAGTTTATTTTATGTTAATTGTTAGTTTCCCGTATACAATTTGAAACATAAATTCATTATTTATTCATTCTAGACATTTTTACTGTTGTAGTTCTCAGGCATTGCACTATTTATGGTGTGCGTTTTATGATATGATAGATAGATAGAGTCTTTATTCAGCATCTTTAGTTTTAATCTTAGAATTTTGAGTTTAAAAATTCTTGTTGATTGAGAATTTCCTTTGCAATAAACGCGCGGCTTAGTATTTAAAGTGGGTTTGTAGAAAAGAGATGTCAAAACGATTTTGTATGAAAAATTTTAAACGATTTTGCCCCATTTTTCCGAGATGTATTATTTAATTCGGATTAAAACTTTTTTTCAGTCTCCTTGTTAAATAAATATGTAGTCAAGGAATCCAGTTGTAGGTAGGGACATCTTGTTTACTCCATTTGTTAACACTAGGGATGCCAAGCGGGTTTGGGATTGACATCCCTAGTTAACAATATGTCAATAGTTATAGAAGATTTTTCGAAATTTTTAATTTAATCTAAATTTCAATTAAAAAAAATAAATTTATAAAATTAATTTTGCAATTTTTTCGACGAGTTTTTAAATAAAAGATTTTTTTGACGAATTTTCTAAAGAAAAGTTTTTTGAGATTTTTTTAAGGTTTTACACCGTTTTGAAATTGCAAAATATTTAGCCATAGAAATAGTCGATATAAAAAGAACGGCTAACTTACTCAGATATAACAGTGAGACATTCGAAAGTCGCATTCTGTCCTGGGGAAAAAAGCGCTATGCAGCCTAATGTAGACACATACTTTCTATGCAGCATTCCGTTAGAGTACAATGCTTACCATTGAGCAATTTGGGGAGAATTTAATTGCCCTATAATGTCTTCTGAAGGAGCTGCCATATTAGAAAGGAGGATGAGATTATTTTTCACTTTGTTATTGCCTGAACCATGGAGAGATACACAATCCAACAACGTGTTAAAGTTATCCAGACTTATTATGAAAGTGACTGTTTGGTGCGGTTTATGGGCTGGCGGCATCATCGGGCCGTATTTTTTCCAAAATGAGGCCGGTCAGGCAGTTACTGTGAATGGTGTTCGCTATCGTGAGATAATAACGAACTTTTTATGTCCCGAATTGGAAGATATGGATGTGGACGATATGTGGTTTCAGCAGGACGATGCCACTTGCCACACAGCTAACGAAACAATGGCTCTTTTGCGCAACAAATTAAATGGTCGTGTTATCTCACGTAATGGCGATGTCAATTGGCCGCCAAGATCATGTGATTTGACACCGTTGGACTTTTTTCTTTGGGGTTATTTGAAAGAAAAGGTGTACGTCGATAAGCCAGCAACAATTCAAGAGCTAAAGGATGAGATAATTCGGCACATTAACGGCATAGAACCTCCATTATGCCTCAGGGGCATCGAAAATTTGGACCATCGGATGGAGGTGTGCCGCCGTGGTCGTGGCGCCCATTTGGCCGATATTTTGTTCCATACATAATTGAGTAATACCAATATATCATAATAAAATAAAATTACAATAATTTCCTAAATAGTTTGTGTTTTATACAAAATCAACATCGCCCCTTGAAATTTAACCACCCGTTATAATTTCTGAACCTAAAATGTATAAATCTTTGACTTATACCTATCCCATTAAACGACTAGAAAATTCAAAATTTTATGACAAAAATAATTATAAGATAATAAAACTTATAACACATTAAATAGATTATATAGTAAAATAAAGGATAAAACAGTAAAATTAGATAAATCCAATATTGTTTATGTACCGTGTAAGGGTAAAAATAATGAAAGATGTAATAAAATATATGTAGGTACAACTAAAAATAAATTGAAAACTAGATTAGCTGGACATAAATCTGACCAAAAACACACTGTTACAATTTAGATCATTATCCAGATTTTGAAAATACTATATTAAATACAGAAACAAATTATAAAAGACGATATAGGTAGGTATGTTAGAAATGTTACAGATTATTAATGTACCGATAGAAAAGAGAATTAATTTTAAAACAGATACAGACAATAGGTATAGCTCAAAATTACAGACATTTAATTTATTAGAAACTTAAAATACCTATATAGGTATAATTTTTCATTTATTATTCTAAACAAGTTTTATATACCTACATATAGGTACCTATATGTATATATCATAATTGTATATCATTGTAAACTTTTCATTTTCTGTTAAAAAAATTTTCATTTTTATAGGTACCTACTTCAATTATAAATTTATTATAATTCAAAAATTGTATTATCCCTGAAGAAGCTATCCATTGTGATAGCGAAATATTAGATATTAAAATATATAAATACATATGTATAGGTACCTATAGAACATTTTTATATAAATATTAAAGTGACCTAATTGCTTGAAAAAATAAATTATAGAATCCTTAACAAAGTTATATGTAAATATTGTCAAACTTACATTGTTGCTCTGAATTACTATAGAAAATAACTATTTTAAAATTTACATTATTTATAACAATTTCTGCAGCACTGTACCACAATAAAAACAACAAAAACAACAACAACATTAATTGTTTGTGTGTGTGTGAGCGAGAGTGCGTGTGCTATTGTATTGAGAACAGAGAAAACATTATATGATTGTAAACAAAAAAAATTATACGCTTTACAACACTATACGCCATACACATGGATTTTAAAACAAAAATACCAAAACAGAAAAGAAACAAATACAAAAAACGACTCTCCGTTTAGTTACGAACAGCAGAGCAAAACATAATGTCAGATAACTACAAAGTATACTCAAGTAATCGATGATGGTTATCGGTTACTAAAACAACTATGGGCCAGCAAAATGTGTCTTTGTAGTTTCGTGCGAGTTGTAGTCGAGTGCAGACGTAAAATCCATTAAAGACGGAATGTTTTTGTTTATATATTTTGTGAAACAATCTTGCTAACAAGAAAAAAGATATTTAAAGAAATCAATTTATTAAAATATATATTTATAAATAGAGTTATACCTATTCAAAGAAATGAATTAATGAATATATTTAATTTGAAGCAACAAGAAATCTGTGTTTTCAACAAACAAGAAAAATAAAGAAACCACAACTTGAGGTGGAAAATCTGAGAGAAAAAAGGCGCAGTCTTTGTCGCAAAGATTTTTACTTTTTCCAATAAAGGAATATAAATTGTTTAATAAAAAAACATAAAATTTATTAAATTAACACACATATATAGGTATATACGTATATATATAAACGTTTTTATGAGTATTAAAGAAAAATTAAAAGTGTTTGCAATTTAAAAAATAATAAAACAAGATCGCTTTTTATTTGTTACTACATACTACTGTGGCCAAGTGAAACCTTATAAATTTAAAAAAGTAAGAAAAAATAATTAATAATTTACAATAAACAAACAAACAAAAACCTCTTCCCTTACTAATACTTTAAAAGAAATTTAAATACATAAAATTATTAATGTGCAAAAAAATATTTAAAATAATTTACAAACTATCATCATTAACTAAAAAAACAAACAAGTGAAAGTTATTTTACTTAAAAAAAACATTAAATTGTTTAACTATCAACGCTTCCAATAAGGATTATAAATTTAAATATAAAGGATTAACAAATTTCATTGAAGAAAGGTAAGATTGGAATTTTTGCAAATAATTTTTCTTCTTTTTTTTTTTTTTGACTAAATATGAAATTGACCTTTGTCTCTTTGTTGCAAAAATTTTCTGGTTTGTCGTTGTTGTTTTTGCGTGCATGTGTGTGATTTTTTTTTTGTTACGAACGTGTTTTTGCTTTTACCTGTCTTTGATTTTTTGTTGTTGTTTTTTCATATGTTATTTTGTTGTGTCTTGTGGAAAAAAGGGCGCTCCTTTTTTCTTGCCAAATCCTTTTTAGACATGTCATTCTTTTCCTTGTTTGTAAGATTTTTTTAATAATGTTTTTTCCATTTAGTTTTTTTAGTGTTTTGTAGTATCTTTGTTTTGCTTGGTGTTTGGTTTGCTTGCTTTTCTCTGAGTGAGTAGCAGTGGTTTCCAAACTGTAAATATTTCTCTGGCTCAATTCATGTTGTTGGTGATTTTATTGCTGTTTTTTTTTCTTTTTGCTTATTTGGTGAAAATTCAAACAGTGTTGCGTACTACAATTGTCTGGCTTTGCGTCGGATGAAGAAAAATCAGCAAAGTTGGGGAAATTTGTAAAGGAAACTCAAATTTATACCAATAAAAGAATCAATAAAAAATTAAATAGTTTTATTTATAATATTAAACATTTTAATAATTTATAGCGAAAATTAAATAAAAAATTGTTTTTTTTTAATTAGCCCTATTTTTACGATGCATGGATATACATATATCAAGCTAAAGCAGGATAATTATAGCTTAAAAATTAACTAGACATTGTTAAAATAGTGTTTATTTATAAAAAAAAAATTCTTTTTGATAAATAAACTTCTGCACTTTATTTGTCAAAACACTTAATAAAATATAAAAATTTTATTTATTGATATAATATAGGTACCTACATACTATGTTTAAACACAACTTATACACAAAATTTAAATGTAAAAAACCGAAAATATTGACTTCCTCGAAAACCCATTTCTGTTAAAACCTTTTCCTTTTAAAAATCTCTCATTGAGACCCCTTAATTTGTTTTTAAAGTCCATAGAACTTTCCTCGGCATACTGCTGACTAAATGGCCCACATTTGTTTTTTAATTTTTTTTTGATTTTTTTCAAAAAATTTAAACGCAGACAGGAAAGGAAAATGCCAATATAAAACTTGTGTGTTCGTTTCGTTTTTTTTTTGTTCTTAATCAGCAAAATGCAAAATTGAACTTTAAAATGCCAAATATCAATAAACCAACAATTAAAACAAAAGATTAAAATTCTCAAAAAAAAATTAAATAAAATTAAAATAAAGCATTTAAACAATGAGCAATATAAGCATGAGTTATACAAATTTTACAATTGTTTCAGAAAAACTGTTAACCTTTTTAATTGTGTTCACAAAAAGTATGTAAATATTGATTTTTAAAATATTAATTTCAGAATTAAACTTTCCAAAAAAAAAAAATTGTTTAATTTTAATTTTTTTTCTTTTTAACAAAATTTCTTTTAATGTTTTGACAAAAATTTTAAACATTTTATAATTACAGTTTGTGGCATGACTTCTGTGCATATAAATATTTTGTGTGTAAAATTTTATCTCAATATAAACACTTAAACTATTTATACATATTAAAGTGATTTGATTCTATTTAAGACCCCCTTCTTATATGGGAGCTTTGATTAATTATAGACTAATCGTTATAAATATATGTAGGTGTCATGATTTCTGTATATATAAAACTTATTTGTGTTGAATTTTATTAGAATACCTTAATTTTAAGAGATGAGCGATAAACTCCTATTTCGGGAGAACGTTTGTATGGGTGCAAGGTAAAATAAAGAACCAACCAATATCAACAATCCCAACCGCCCTTGTGCCGAATTATTAATATGTAACTACTAAATTTTATGGAAATATCTTCAAAATTGGGACATTTTCTTTGCGAACAAGCTTTAATTAACAGACAGCTTTTACTTAACAGCAGACGGACGAACGGACAGACATCGTTTAATCGATTCAGGAAGTGATTCTGAGACGATCGGCATACTCTAAGGTAGATTTTGGATTAATATTTATGGGAGTTACACACATCAACACGAATCCAATATACCCTCCCACTATAGTAGTGTAGGGTATAGAAAAACAAAATGGTTACATTAAAAAATTTTTTTTAACAAATTTCTTTTGATGTTTACATAAAAATTTGAAACATTTTATTTTAAAAACATAGGGCTTATAATTGTAAATACCGTCTTCAGCTAACAAGGGTTGTTTTTGTCGGTTTGTATTTGAAAAAAAATATTTACTTTAAAAGTTTGTTTGTATGTTATTTCGAATATTATTGTTGGAAATTGATTACAAATTTTGATAATTTTCTTTGATTTATTTCTAACAAAAAAAAAAGTTTTTCAATAGATAAATGTGACGTTGTTTTCCTTTGAATTCATTGATTATACTGTTAAATGTAGTTTAAGGTTTTAAAGATTATTTACAACTGATACTGTCATCATCTCATGAGTTTTACATTAGGGGTTTTTTTTTGTAATCAGTAATTTGTTTTATGTTTATTTGTTTGTTATAATTTATTAGTTTTTTTTTCAATTATGTTTATTTTAATAAAGTGTTAAATTTTTTTGAGAGCGAACTAGAAATCATTATCAATTAATTTTATTTATTAAGAAACGAGAGAGCTCTTTATGTACAAAATTATCAGCGAAATAGTTTCTAAATATTAGTCTGATTTCACATGTTACAATTCTGTCTCTTCAAGAGCAGTATTTTTGGGTTAGAAAGGAAAAAAGAAAAAAAGGGTTACGTATTTGATGGTACTAGGCAATTTTCTTATTTCCTTTTGTTTTCTTTTTTTTTCGTCTTATTCTACGCAAAGTTGTTTGTATGTTGATATGTGAAACAGCACTAATAAATCTTCAAAATGCCTACATTTTGTTGAAAACAGAAGATATAAAAGGAATTTATAATCATTTATATATAAGTCGTATCATGTCATTAACTGGTCGGTGCAATATTTTGAGGTTTGATTTCTTCATACATTTTCTTTGGTACTCGATTGGTTAGTTGGTTTTCGTGATTGCCCGCTACGTGCAAGCTTACAAGTAGAATTTTAAATTTCGTTTTGAAGAGGACCGTGAGATAGGACTAGATCATATCCAGATGCTAGCAGGTAAAGAGTTATCTGATGAAATCGTACCATTTATGTCTTGAATTGGGAAGAGCTGGACACTCACAGAGAAGTTGAAATACTTTTTTGTCTTTCTCCCTATCCTGGCAATTGCGGCGTTCGAGTCTGCTTGCGTGCTTACCAATCGTCCAGTGAGATGTCCTTTCGTGCCTCAACCGTTGAGGGCTTGTCCCTATAGATATGAGAGTCTTAACATACCATCACAAAAAAAAAAAAAAAAAACTGAAATAAACTGTTCACCGAACTTTCCTCTCAATTGGACTATTGCTTCGCGTGCTGTGTCGCATGTGGCTCAGTCTTATTGAAACCACATGCCAGCCAACTCCAGTTCTTCCATTTTGAACAAAAAAAAAATTGTAATTATCGCACGGTAACGCTCGCCTTTCACAGCCACATTCGTATCTTCGTTGTTTTTGAAAAAGTACGGACCACTGATGCCATCGGCCCATAAACCACACTAAACAGTAGTATGCATTGGCAGTTTTTGCAATGCTTCTGGCTGCTCTTCACAATGAATATGACAATTTTGCTTGTTTATATATCCATGCAACCAGAAATGAGCTTCGTCGCTAAACACAATTTTCCGATAATAAACTGCAGGATGCCTTTCTTAACCAAACATGAATTTCGATAATAAAATTCAATAATCTCCAAGCGTTGTTCGTTTGTAAGTCGATGCATGATTAAATTATAAACCAAATTGAAAATTTTTAACAGATACATGTTACACGAAAACAGCTGCATAAAATTCTACAAGCTTCCCTAATCGCTAATAACACAGCCTAAAAAACTCTGCATTTATCTGGGAGGCGTATTAAGACTGAGTTCATTGCACAATACGCCGGATCAGATGCCACATGCCATTTTTGAGCCATACAAATGTACTTTTCGGTAGTTGTGGTTGATAAAGTTTCGGAAATGTTTTTGTACAAGGGATAGGAGAAAATCTGGACCGTTTTTAACCATTTTCAAGAAACGCCTTTGACCCTACATAGGGACACTAATCAAATTTCATTGTATGGTCTTTAAAATCATGAACTACAGTTTGATTACTGATATACTGACTACCAAAATTTTAAGACTGCCCAAACACATTATAATTTGGTGCAGGGTATAAAAAACTAATCAAGAAGAAACAAGAAACTTTCATTAAACACTTATACATACAATTGTAACCCCAAATTCAGATCATGTGAATCCACTAGACATTTTAAAGCTACAACTAATCTAAAATACAATTATCGAAGTGAGAAGTTTTGTTAAATTAACGGGTTATTTGAGAAGAGATTCTTTTTTCAACAGATCACGCGTGAGTCGTGTCATGCTGTCATGTTATTTTTGTTAAGTATTCATACAGCCTTATTATAAATGTCGTTTTCTTTTTACGACAACGACTTTTTTGTAATATATTAAAGAAACAAATTTAATTTTATCTTTAATCTATTACGAAAGAGTCGTTGTCGTAAACAGAAAACGACACTCATAATAAGGCTATTCGCAACATCATCATCCATTTTGAGATTGATTCAGGCCTTGGAGAAAAACATCACGCGTGTCATTCGCCAGTTACCAGTCCAAGTGCTCGAACGAGTCATCGACTCAATTGGACTCAACGGATAGACCATCTGCGACGTAGCAATGACAAGCATTTGACAGATATAATCTTCAAAAAATAAATGCCAAACAATGATAATAAAATTTGAATTTTCTGTTTTTTTTTTTTCTTTTCTTTTAAAAAGTAGGGAACCTCGAAATGGATCACGCTTTACTTTAGAATTAAAGTTTAAGCTGATTTAAAATCTGTAACATGACATTTGGCTCACAATAACTTTTTTCTTAGTGACTTGGCGACAGCAGCCAAAAAAATAGTTTGGAAATCTTTTTTGCAAAGAATTTTTGTTAATTTTTTGTAGGTATGTACCACAAACATTTCAAATGTATTTAGATCCAATATAAACATACCTATGCATACATACAGTTTCTTTTTCGTTTTAATGTTATGTTCTGCCTTAATCTTGTTTGTTTTTATTATGTTATGAATTCTTCTATATTTTTGTTTCTCTTTTCTAATACATTTGCTACCAAGTGTGTTGCTGTTGTTATTATTATTCTTGTTTTTGTTTTTTTTTTCATATTGTACCTATAAGCCAAATTATACATTTAGTTATTTTGGATCGTTTTTATGTCTAGTAGTTAAGCGGCAAGAAAGAGACAGAGTTATATAGTTAAAGCAGTAAGTATATAACCTGAAAAGCTAACAACACAACACATGGCGTTCTTGAAAAAGTTCAATGACTGAATGAATATTTGTGTTACAAAAAGTAAAAACCGCTAACGAAAATAATAATAGTGAAAAAACAAATACGGTTGACTCGCACTAAAAGATTTGTTACTGTCGTTCGTTGTTGTGTTTCAAGTATGTATTTTGATTTGTTTTTACGAAATCAGTGAAAAAATAAAGCTACAATAACATTAAACAATTGTTGTTAAACTTTGTAAATAATACTGTTGTACAGCAAACAACAAAAGCTGCATGAAGTGTTCCAAAAATAAAAGAATTTCCAAATCAGTCAAAAAGCCAAATAATAATAAAAATCAATGAATGAATGAATGAATGGAATAAATGAATGTACAAATGGCAAATTTTGGTCAACAGCATAGATTTTGTTGCCAAATGCTACAATAAAACTGAAAGACTATGTTTGAATTTGGCCAACAAACATGTTGATTTATTTATACCTTTTTTTTTTTTTTATTTATAAATTAATTGTACCTACATAGTTATTTATAGTTGTTTACGTTTAATTAAATCTAAATTGGCAGAGGTCACATTGACAAGAAATAATTACAAACGCATATCAAACATACAAAAATGAAATAAATACAAAAAAAAAACGCATTGCAAAATGTTTGCCTGAGTTATTAACCCTTTGAAAAATGGTAGGTATGTAATAAAGAAATCTAAATAATCAAATAAGGAACACATTAATTAATTCTGTTGTCTAAAAACAAAAAACATATTGTTGGATTTCATGATTGAAAAATAAAATAAATTATATTGTAAACTTTTAGTAGCAAAAATGGAGAGACAAAAACAAATTTTATTATATTTTACATCCAGATCTGAAAAAAAAAACAATCGGAATTACAAACTTCTGCAAATATACTACACGCAATTATTATAAAGGAGATTGGAATGGACACACGTAAGCATGGGAAATATATGGCTATTCCTTCTACATCCTTGAAGCTCTCCAATATGGTATTTCCAAAGTGTTATTAAAAGAGCCTCTTCGTTTGTATTCCACTGCTTCTTCTTTTTGTATGCATGTTTTCTGTAAATTCAGCCCGCTTGTAGCATTACAGTTTATATTAATATAATAATTTACATATGCCTTATTTATTATTGGTTTATCCATTTCCACAAATGTTTATTTATTTATTTATTTAGTATACGGTGTAGTTTGCCGCAAATTTATTTTATATCCGCCTCTTTTTATTTTTTTTTTTTTTTAATTAATTTTGTGGAACTGTCAAATTTTTCTTGTTCAGTGCTGAATTTTTTAGTACTTTAGTATAAAATTCAGAGTTGTATTACAAGATTTTGTGAGATTTTGCCAAAATCTCGTGACGAACGGTTTTACAGATTTACTTCAAACAAATTGTATACACATCTTACTAAAGACGAGGTAAAAATAAAAATTTTATGTGTCACGCCCACTTTCAGGCCCCATCACAAAAAGTTAATGTTTGTATGTATGTCCTAGACACCTAAACTATGCATCTGATCATGTGATGATCTTCGGCAAAGTTATTGTGTATGAGTCCGGGAAAGTTTCTCCGTTGGTACGACCATGCCTACTCTAACGCCCACTTTTTTAAATTGCTTAATTTCTTCTGCATGGGTTTTTAAAGACTTACTGCAAACAATTTGTATACACATCTTACTGAAGGCAAGGTAAAAATAAAAATTTTATGTACCAAAGCTTCTTATTTCTTTCGATCACTCCAACTTTTTTTTAAATGTGTAATTGATTCTACTTGGATTTTATCATATTTACTTCAAATCAAATAAACATGTTACTCTAGGTGAGGTAAAAATTAAGATACCCCCTTTCACGCCCCATCTCTTGAAGGAAAACGGCTTCCGGGAAGGCAAGACCGCTGGACCGATCTTACTAAAAATTTGACGGAATATAACTAAGACTCCGGCATGACTAAGAATACTTCTTTCGACGGCCTACTTTTTTCAAAATGAGAAAAATCACTTAAAATGAATTGAATATTTGAGTAATGTATTTCTTTCAAATTTATTTTAATTGGTAGCGTAGCAACGCGCGCAGGGTACAGCTAGTTTTTATCATAAAAAAAAGAAAGTGTTTGGAAAATAGCAAAAATCGGTCCATGATTTCTCATAGCCCCCATACAAAGATCTTCCCGAAATAAGTCTTAATGATAAATAAATGCCTATGAAATTGGAATATTAATAGAAAATTCGGCTAAAATAAATGTCATGTAAAGAGAAATCTAAAATTCACTTAAATACGTATAAATCTGGTACAACTATAGTTACCTGGTTAAAATTCGACACAAATAATTCTTATAGATATATAAATTGTTGTACTAAATTTTATGATGGTCACAAAAGTCACAAAAATCATACTAACGAAATTTGTGAAAAAATATCGTTCCATATTTGACCAAATCCCCCATATAAAGTCCACTACCGAAATTCACATTAATACTAATACGTATCTTAAATATGTATGTATAAAATTTTCTGTTCCGAAATTTAAGAAGATCGGCCTATATTTTGTAATTGCTTAAATATACGTACCACTTCCGAAAATCAAGTTAACCCTCAATAATGTCTAATAAATATTAAAATTCGAAAACACTGAATAAGGACATTCGATTAATTCGTTTTTCGAATAAAAACTTATTTCTGATTCATTTGGATTTTATTGCAAATTTAATAGAACTTCCTAATGTTAGTGAAACACTTTAATTAAATTCAAAAATTATTTTGATTTTATCTACTATTAATCCATTTTTTTTAATTCAATTTTCTTTATTTTAAATAAATTTTGTATTTGAATTTTTAAAGAACAAAAGAAAAGAAATATAATTCCAGAATTTATTAAACGAGTTTTTCTTTGTGTTATTAAGCAGTTATTCGAATCAAAACTTAATTACTTTATGGTTTTTTTACTACAAATTTGACTTAAAACCCAAATTTGAATAAAAAACAAAATTAAGAAATTATTGTTGTTTTTATTCGAATATCTATTTGGTTGTTCGATTCAAAACTTATTTACATCATCAGATTGTTATGACAAATTGAGTTGAAAATGAGAAGTTTATACGGGTTTTTAATCAATTGTTCGAATAAATATTTTTTATATTATTTTTTAAAGGCAAATTTGGCATAAATAAATAAATTATTCGGTTTTTTATTCGATAAATCGCTTAGTTTAAACAAAACTTGTTTATATCATCTGGTTTTTATGGCAAATTCCGAATTTTAACGTATAACTATGTATGGCTAAACCAAGATATTTTTCGGTTTTTATTCGATTTATTTGAATCAATATTTTTACATCATCTATTTTTTATGACAATTTTTAATAAACTAATTATTTTAATGAAAAACTATAACTAAGTCTAGAAATTATTCGGTTCTTTATTCGATTATTCGCATCAAAACTTATTTACATCATCTAGTTTTTAATGCAAATTTGGCTTAAATTCCAAATTTTAATGTATAATTATGACTAAATAAAGAAATTATTCGAATAATTTTTTTACATAATTTAATTTTTATGGTAAATTTTCCATAAATTCCTAAATCAAGAAATTATTCGGAGTTTTATTAGATTAATCGGTTATTCGAATCAAATTTAATTTATATGAAAAACCATGACAAAATTCATTAAAAATTTTCAATAATTGTGTATATAGAAATTATTCGGTTTTTATTCGATTAATCGTTTATTCGTAACAACGTTTTTTTTTATTACTTTTTAGAATCATAATAATATTAGAATTAAAATTTTACTTTGGTCTGGAAAATAATTAAAAATTCGAGTTTATATACGTATAATCGCTTATTCGCCACAATGTTGATTTATAGTTTTTGTTTTTAAAAAAGCAGACTTTGATATTTCTTGATAAAAACTTAGGTTTTTCGTGTTTTTAATTAATATTTAAATTATTCATTTTCAATTCAATTTGTGGTTTATTATCATTATTTCCAATCAAAAAAATGTAGTAAATCTAGTAAAGGTGACATAATTTTTTCCCAAGTGGATTTAGTTTTCCTTCATTTTACATATCTTATTGGAAGTTGTAATAAAATTATTAAATCATGTAAAACTGAAAAAATCCACGAATGGTGATTGACTCTTAATTTTTTTTTTTATTAATTTTTGTGTTATTTTATTTTCTCACTTTTATAAAAACGCCATGCACAAAGAAACACCGGAAATTTTAGCCAGCAGTAAGTAAGAAAAAAATGTTGGACACTAAAAAAAAACTAAGCAAACACACACACAACATGTGAGCGCCCAACTACGAGTACGAATATTCATTTTGCTTTTATAGTTTAAAAAAAAAAATAATAATAATAAATTAATGGAAAAAACAAACTTAAAAGTGAAAGTCTAGTTTTTTTAAACACAGCGACTTCTGCCTCAACTCCACACATCTAAACATGATGATAAAAATATAAAATACTTGAATGAATGTATGAATGAAATGAAAAAATTAAGAGTTATTTTGTTTTGTATATTTTGGACTGAAGTGTGGAAAAGTTCACTGAAGCTTAAACATTTTTCTGTGGCAAAAAAAAAAATAATAATCAAAGTGTTTAATTATGATTTTAAACATTTTTGCATAAATTTATAGGAAGAATCATGTTTGAATTTAATAAAATATTGACTATTTGTTTAAATTAGTTTATGGAGAGTTTTTTAAACTTAGAAATCGAAAAAATGAGGTATGATATTGTAAGCCTAAATTAAGTGTAACTATAATACTTGAATTTGCATATAAAATGTTTTTTAAAACTTTTTTTTATAATTCGAGAATTTAAAAATAAAATTCGCTAAAAGAAAAATTAAAAATGTGATCTTAAAACGAAATTTAGCTTATTTAAAATGTCTATAACCATTAAATTAACATTTAGGAGAATTGTTATAACAATTTTTTATAATTCGCGAATTTAAAAATAGAATGCGCAAGTAATTCATAAATTTTACTATTAGATTACAGGATTTTTATACATATTTTTTATAATTCGTGAATTTAAAAATAAAATTCGCTAAAAGAAAAATTAAAAATGTGATCTTAAAACGAAATTCAGCTTTTTAATTACTAACTTGTTAATATAAAATGTCTATAACCATTACATTAGCATTTAGACTAATTGTTATATACATTTTTTCTAAATCGCGAATTTAAAAATAAAACCCGCAAGTAAAAACAGGAATTCATAAATTTTACCATTACATTAGAGAATTTTTATAAATATTTTCTTATAATTCCAGAATTTAAAAATAAAACTCGCCAAAAGAAAAATTACGAATGTGATTTTAAAACGAAATTAAGCTTATTTTGTTTACTAACTTGTTAAAAAAAAAATCTCTATAACCATTAAATTAGCATTTAGGAGAATTGTTATAACAATTTTTTATAATTCGTGAATTTGAAAATAAAATAAGTCCTGTTTCACACTCATCAGTTCTGACTGTCAAGTCAAGGTTTTTTTCGATGGGAAGAAAAGAGAAAATTATCTTTTTCCTTCTCATATATACTTGATACTTAATACTTGACTTGACAGTCAGAACTGATGTGAAACAGGTCTAATTCATAAATTTTAGCATTATATGTATGTAGTTACTTATGAAAAAAATTCATATTTTAAAACTGCAAAAACTTTAAATTGTAAAAAAAAATTTGCAGAGTTTAGTCATTAGCTAAATAAACAAATATTTTAGTAAAGTTTTTTTTTTCATAAATTTTATAAACAAACTCTTTGTTTACTATTCTCAAATATTTGTATGAATTTATATACGACAACAACAACATTTGTTGATTTTTCTATAATTGTTGTCCTCATTTTTAGTTTCCCAGTGTGTTTCGAAACGGAAGTACACACTGAAACGGTTTTTATTATAAAAACAAAAACAACAACGACATAATGAAAAAAAAAATACAGTAATACATGGAGACACAAACATACAATTAATATTGATAATAATACGATTATTGTATGATGTGTATATGTATGATTTTTTATTAAAAATAAATAATAATAAACTTAAAATAAAATTCAAATAATTACCAATAAAACGGAAATTAAATAACGAAATACAGTAATTGAAAGAAATGATTACAATAGAAAAAACAACATTAAGAAATCATTGACTGTTACAAGATATTTTTAAAGAGAAAAATATCTGTAAAATGAAATAATTACTTAAACGATGATAATTACAATTTTAAACCTAGCATTAAATATATAAAATTCTGAATTTTTTTTAGTTATTTTAACGAATAATATTTGTTTCGTTTTTTGCTCATGCTAACTCATTGTGCCATCCACTAAACAACTTGCTAAACTTGCTGGATCACTTAAAATTCTTAAATTTTTTGTAAAAAACGCAGCTTTTTATAATAATTTAAAAAAATTATATTAAAATAAATTTTAGTTCAATTAGTTTATTCGTTTTAGAAATTTGTCAAAAAGATCTCTTCTTAAATTAACACAAACAATAGAGCAATAGAGGTGAGTGATTGATCATAAAAATGTGGTTTTTGTAAAACCTCCTGCAAAAATAATAATAAAATAATTTAAAAGTGAAATGCTTAAATTTGTTTTTATTGATGTATTCTTTTTTTTTTTTTTTGCCACCAACAAAATCGTAATTTAGAGTACTAAGTTCAAAATTCAACGCAATTCAAAAAATTAAAAAAAAAAAAAAAAAACGTACAAAAAATGCCAGTTCACACGCACACGAAAACAAAAAGAACAACAGCAACATGAGACAATCATCTTAAAAGAATGACAGAACTTTAAGCCATAAGAAATAGTCGAATATTAACCGCTTTTTTGTAAAAATTATTTTTTTTTAATAAAAAGTGTTTACAGCAAATTTGAATGAGGAACTATTAAACCTGAAAATTAATCGATTAATTATTTGCTTTATATTTAATAATTCATTTGTATTTATATTCTTGATTTAAAAGCTATAAGTAAATTTAAAAATTATTCGGACTTTTATTTGGTTATTCGAATCATTTTTTTATTTTATCTGTTTTTTATGTGCAAATTTTACATACATTTTTAATTTTAATTTTAAGAACAATTTTCGATTATTCGCTTTTTTTATTCGATTAATCGAATAATTTTTTTTATTCAGCTTTGACTAAATCTAGTAATTATTCGGTTTTTTATTCGTTTAAGCGATTATTCGAATCAATTATTTTAATTTCAGTTGGTGTTTATGTGAAAATTTAGCCTAAATTTCTAAATTTAATCAAAAACGTTAAAATAGAAAATAAAAAAATTATTGGGTTTTTATTCGATTAATCGGTTATTCTAATTAACTTTTTTATTTCACCGACTTTTCATGGAAAATTTTACATAGATTTCTAATTTTAATGAAAATACGTTGACTACATCAAGAAATTATTCGGTATTCGAATACATTTTTTAATTTCATAATTTTAATGAAAAATGAAGACTAAATTAAGATGGGTTACTCAAATCAAAACGGAGTAAGTTTTTTATGTGCAAATTATACGTAAATTTCTATTTTTAATTTTTTGTTTTTAAATCGTTTATTTTCATGGATTCCGAATTTCAAAAAGTAAGACTATATCAAGAAAATATTTGGTTTTTATTCGATTACTCTGTTATACGAATGAATTTTTTACTTAATCTGCTTTTTATGTGGAAATTTGAAACATACATTTAAAATTTTAATAAATTACTATGACTAAATTGAAAAATTATTCAATTAATCGGTTATTCAAATAAGTTTTTTAAGTCATTTATTTCTTATGGCAAATTTTGCATAAATTCCGAATTTTAATGAAAAACTAAGACTAAATCGAGGTTACTTCATCTGCTTTTTATGTGCAAATTTGATATACATTTCTAATTTTAATGAATATCTTTAAATAAATTATTTGATTATTAGTCGTTTTCTTTATTCGGTTAATCGATTAATTCATTAGTTTTTAAATTCACAAAATCATACTTTAAATGAAAAACTATGACCAAATCAAGAAATTATACAGTTTTTTATTCGATTAATCAGATATTCAAATAAATTTTTTTTACACCATTTCTTTTGAATTACATTTTTTTATATCATCTATTTATTTTTTAATTTCATTTAGTTTTTATTATTAAATTTGACAAAAAAATTAAAACATAAATTTCTAATTTGATGAGTAACTATGAATAAATTTAAAAATTATTCGATTAATCGGTTACTCGAAGAAATTTTTTAATATCATCTTTATTTTTTTTTTTATTTAATTTGACATAAAATGAAAAATTAAGACATACATTTACATAAATTTCTAATCGAATAAATAACTTTGAGAAATTAGAAAATCATTCCATATATTATTCGATCATTCGTTTTCTTTGGTCGATTAATCGAATCAATTTTTTTTAATTCATCTTACTTTTATTGCATTAATTCAAAAATTGACTATGACTATATCAAGAAATTGTTTGGTTGTTATTCGATTAATCGCTTTTCGAATTATTCAGCCTTATTATGAGTGTCGTTTTGTTTTTACGACAACGACTCTTTCGTAATAGATTAAAGATAAAATTAAGTTTGTTTCTTTTATCTATTACGAAACAGTCGTTGTCGTAAAAAGAAAACGACACTCATAATAAGGCTGATTATTTTTACTTCATCTGCTTGTTTTATGTTTTAGATGTAAGATTTTTCAAAAATTAAAGACTAATTCACTCAATTTATCTCGTACAAAAAAAAAATTAAATTAATTAGAGAACGTATTCTTCGTAGTAATATTGGAGCTAGATTATTTTAATTATGTTAAACCTGTTATTTAAACAATCAATCATTTGAAGCTCTACTACAAAACTGGTGTAGTTATAATTTTTTTTTTAATTACATAATTGAAATAATTATGATTTGTTTTTTATATTTCATAATTTTTCGCGGCCAATAAATTGTTTTGTTTATTACGTATTTTGTTATTTTTAATGAAAAGAAAATACGACGAATAATTTTAACTGGGAATGTCAAAAACCATCATTAACAAAATTTAACAAAATTCCATGTAATTATTTTAAGCAAAACATTTTATAATTAAAATAATATTTTCACAATCTTCCAAACAAAAGCATTTAACATAAAAAATATTTGGAAAATCTTGCGTGTGCCTTTAAGCTTTAGGTCTTTTTTATAAAAAATTTAAATTTTATTTCAATATTTCGCTACTCTTTGAGTAGCTTCTTCAGGAAAAAATTTTAATTAAAGGTGGATTCACCCATTTGTTCTTAACGAAAATTCTTTTCCAGAGAAAAAATTTTTTACTGAGAGTTTTTTGCAGCACGATTCACCCATTCGAATGAGTTTTCTGAAAAATTAAAGCTGCCATATGTAAACAAAGTCTATTAGTTTTACAAGTGCGGCCATTGATTTATTTTGCTTTGGGTTTTAAGTGTCAAAATACAAATATGTATTAAATTATTTTAAAGCATTGTGTATTTAAAATCATGAAAAAAGAAAGTTATATGGAAACAGGTACTCACGAACTACTCTATAAAATTTTAGTAAGAGGCAGTTCACATGCTGAAATTTTTACCTGCGACTCGAGTTTATAGATAAAATACATACGTAGTGTAGAGTACGAGGTAGCTAGTGTCGCAGGTTTTGTGAAACGAAGTGACAAATTTGACATTTCTTATTTTCTCTTGTATTATTTGTATTTCATTTGCGAATAAATAAGTGCGAATTAAAAAGAAAACAAATTGTTGTTTTAATTTTACAACAAATAACTACTATGTGGTCAAAAAAATTAATAGTGAAATATCAGGCATATAAATATGTACCTGTAATGTAACTAGGTCCTACATACATATATGGCAACACATCTGCGAATGAGCGAAATAGAAAAAATTAACAATTTTATGTCAAAATGTCGCAAGAATGGTGCAACAAATAATTCATCATGTCAGACCATGAATTTAGAAGGGACTCCAAAAGAGAACGCCAGCATTGTCGTGGCGACAAATCACAGCATGTGTGTACTTTTAACAAATAAATTCTGTTCCTACTTTCGCGTTTACTTTGCCCCAGGTTTTTATGTACTAGGGATTAATAAATCCCGAAAATTAGTATTTTTGTAAAAGATCCAGAGAAGTATAATTTTTTACCTGCTTTTTTTGGCATACACAAATACGAAATATCTCCACTTAACCTAAATCAATGTTTTTTTTTTGCATTTTTAATAAGAGAAAATAAACAGATTCCACATTAAATCACAAATTGAAAAGTTCAGAAACATTTAAAAATTAATTGCAAAGTCACCAACAAGCATTAAAATTTTACAAAAGTATGTTGAAGAAATCAAGGCGAAAGAATAAAAAATAATTTTGAATTATCAAACTCGAACGCACAATTTGTTTTACTTAAACAAATAGTTGTCATTTTAAATCCGGTTTAAGTAGCACTAAAGGCATTTGCCGCAGTGATATATGTAGATCTCTTGTTATGTTGCACTTTTATTTAAGTTATAACTATGGTGTAATTATACAAAGCGAGTGCAAATCGGCAACAAATATAACGCAATATAGAAACAACAGGCATTTTGTTTGTGTAAAAAATTGTACTACTGTCACAACCACTTGACTTTTGTCAGTCAGCTGGGCTACTGCACTCACCTTGTATAGTTGCACCATGCATGGGATATTTTTACTTTTTATACCTACATATTTATTAAATTTATTTTTTTTGCTTTTCTTTTATTTTGATTTTTTTTTGTTTTTGGTGTGTCTTTTTATTGTTCTTTGTCAAAACTTGATTTGTCAATTATTTCAACGAAAAATATACGGATAAAAAATTCAAATTCAAAAATAAAACACGTAAAACCAGCCAACCACCTCAAAACCAAGGAACGTGTAAAAGCAAGTGACAAGTTTATCAACAAAATAATATTCTAAAAATATAATATTCGTATTTATTTTGTATTATTCATCAATTCAGTAAAATTGACACTTGTTTGAATTTTTTTGGCACATGAAATAAAATAAATATTCATAAATTTTCTATAATGTCGCCAATATTAAATAAAATCAAGTCCCCAAATTTCGCACGAGTAATTAGCCGAAATCCCCAATTATTGACTTGTAATTCTTATATGAATTTCTTGCGCTATTACAAATCGCAACATCCCCGTTATGGTTTAAGGAAACTTCTGCAAAATGGTCTTAAAGTCTGGTCTAGTTTAAAGCCTAGACAAAGAAAACAATTTAAACAAAAGGTTGGATACGTTTTAAATTAAAAAAAAAATATATAAAAAGTTCATTAGTTTGATCTTTTAAGGAAATCGAAAGGTCAGATGGTATTAGGCCTCGTTTAAAATGGTATAACAAATCTGTTATGAGAAAAGTGCCTCAGCGACGTATGCCAAGATCTATTAAGAAGCGTAACTTAAATTCGAAGAGAAATATAAAAAGAAATAGGCGCCTTAAGAAACGTTTTCCGAGATATGGACGCAAACAATTTTCCGGAAATTTCAATTAGTGGGCAGCTGTAGAGAATAAATGAATTGTGATAAATAAAAAAATTGATGAAAAAATGCGTCTAAAGCTTTTTTAGATCTCAAAATTTGAGAACTTGCAATTTACTTTTGATATATTGAAATAAAAAGTATTAGAAATTAAGTTGATGATGTTTTTGTGCTCTTCAAAAAATTGTTATTTATTTGGAGTTAACTTATACTTATTCCTGCAACAGCGACAGAATTTTTGACCAGAATATAATTCTATAGGTTAAGATCTGTTTTCTTAACATAAATCCATATTTTTGGTTCATCTTGAAAGACATACACTCAACTGCTGTTCAGTTTCCATATCAAATAGGAAGATTGATGATTCGTAATGAACTTTGAAAACTATCGATCCAAGTTCATTTTGTTATCTGACACAACGCAATTGATTTTAGAAAACCAGGAAATTTTTACCTTGCGGGATGATGCATAGTGATCTAAAGGAGAGGCAAGTTAAACGACTTCCTGTTGTTTTCTTGAACAACATTGAATTCGGAAAACCAAACTATTAAAACACGGTGTCCCAGAATTCTGCTTTATCACTAGAAGTCGAATCAACTTCAATGTCTTCATATTGTTACGTTTTTACCTGTTAAAAATGGTGTTTTATTTTCTTTAAATTAACCGGATTCCTTTTAATTGCAAAATAAAGGCGTCAAGTAGAACGAGTTTTTATTTATTACACAAAACAATTTAAATAAATACTCTGTGTTTTACTACTCTTTAGCAGTTTATTTTAACACACACTTAAATTACAGTTGGAAAGCGCTTTAATGTTCACTTAACTCACTTTTGAATGACCCTGTTTGTACTATTTTTACACTAGCACAATATTCTAGTAATTTCCGGATGGTATCTAGAGAAGACAATAGAAAGTTCCTTTCTACTAGTCCGCTTCGGATGTCCAACGCTTATCTAGCACTTCTATCCCTGGGTTAAAATAGTTTTCCTCAAGGCCTTTGAAATAATGGTTTACAACTGTAATTGCATATTCATTTGAGCTAAAATGCTTGCCAGCTAGGATTTTTTTTGATTTGGGAACAGGAAGCTAAATAAGGAGAATAAAGTCAAGCAACGCGTACTTTAATTCGTTGATTTAGCATTCTGCGTTGTCTTGATGAAAAATTATGTTTTTGTGTTGTAAGCCAGGACGTTTTTCTCGAATTTTTTCATTTAATTGAAATGTTGCAATAGTACTCTGAATTTATTGCTTTACCCTTTTGCAGATAGTCAATCAATAAAACACATTTGAAATCCCAAGAAACCGTTGCCATAACCTTACCAGCCGACTGTTAACAAATGCGGCACCCATCTTGCAGAAAGCTTTTTCATCTCTAGCTCTTCATGCAAAATTAAACGGACTCGATCATTTGAGATGCCCATGATATTAGCTATTTCAATATATCATTATCAATTTCTTGTCCCAATAAATTGTCAAAATAAGCCTTTTTGATTTAAATATTAAATGACACCAAGAATTTCTAATTTTTCCATTGTAAAAAAATCGCGGATACGACTTTCTTGAACATCTGTGTCTATAGGAAGGAGTTGGCAGTCGAAAAGAAATTTATCATGTGTTCATTGCAGAGATGAAAACACTAAATTTTTTTCTGTTTACACCGCGCTTGCTGTTCTAGGCTAAGAAGTTTCCGAACCACCCCCGTATAATGTTCTACCAAAACTGTTAAAATTTAATGTTGAAATACTGCTCAACTATGTTAATAACAGCGTGTTATCAACAATGTTTGTAAAAACAAACTTCTACTTATGCAAATGTTGATAACTATGTTGTATGTTGATAAACATCCTGCATGTTTATACCAGTCGTTACAAACCGTTAAGAAAGTAGAACCAAGTTGAACGATTTCAATTTGGAAAAACCAGCGAAACATGATTCGTACAGTCAAAGCATGCAGAACGAATTTCTGTCTCTTCTTAGTACACTCTCCAACTTTGAAAGACCTTTAGGAAATTCATTCTGAAGCTAAAGTCAGTTTCAATTGAATGCGGAAAACTAACGAGACATGCTGTTGCACAGTCAACATAAGACGAACAAGTTAAATGACTCGGATTAACACTTGCCGCAATGAAACATAGCGAAGAAATTATTGATTTCCGGCTTAAACTGTTTAAATACCGTGTCTTCGAATGGTGCTCCTTTCTCGAATGTACAAGCAAGTTGAACAAATTTCTGTTGTGCAGATTATCTACATTTATTGTCTTGTTGGTAAGATATCCATTAAAGGCTTGTGGCGAATGAAAAGCGGTAAAAGATATTCGTATTGAACATTGAGCGTGCCATTTAAAGCAAAGAAATAACTATCATTTGTTTTGAAGTGTTTTCATCCTGCGCAAAAAAAAAACTGTCAGCTTCAGCTCAAGCTCACTCAAATAATATTTAGGTATGACTCCATAATTGAAGATCCAGGATTCGTACTATCTGGAATGAGAGCATAAAGTTTTCGAAAGTATTAAAACAGATTCCTTGGATTGTTGTTTATATTGGAATCAGTAGTATCTGATAAACATATTGTTTTGCAGAACAGATATTTAAAGTTTGCTCAAGCACATTGAAATATATAGACTATGGATACAGTAGTATGTGAATGTTCGGAATTCTTCAATAAAACTCTTGTTATGCGAAAAATGTATTTAAATATTGCAAAAGGATGATATTCACGTTCGCTGTTCGAAATTCCCTTGGTAGTAGAAAATACTCTTCCTAAGATTTTAACTCAGAAAATCGAAAAATGGATCTTGAACTACTACTCGTTTAAGGAACATAGTCACGCTATCACCCAAAAAGGCTAATTGTGTACAATGTATTATTGTAATTTCGCCCACTGTTTCTAGGGTTTAGTCTAATGCATTGATTACTCTCATGGGCTTAATTAGATGCCATGATAATATAACTTTGTGATGTAATACCAATACAAGGCATAGTAAATTTTTATAACTTATAAATTAGGGCTACTCAATTGGAATGGATTGAATTTTGTCTCGGTTGCTGTAAATTGATTTAATGGCTCCATATAATATACGATGGAAGCTTTCTAGATTTAGGCTTTTAGTAATGCTACAACTTTCACAATTCAACATCATTAGCAGCATTTTATCCAGATTCATTACTGCATGTTTTGGAAACAAAGAGCAGTCAAAATCAGTCCTCTCCTCTAACATATTCGATTGTTTTTAATTCCCATCCTCAACGATTTATATAAAAAATTAAAAAATGGAACTTGTTGCTTATTTGCACTATCTAATGTGATTGATTCTAAACTTGTTTCCGAATGCGATTAGCTATAGCATAACAAATAACTTATAAATGCTTAGGAATTGTGCAATAAAATAAGTACTAAGTATTATTTCGATTCGAAAATTAAGTAACTTAAGGTAAAAAGCTACTTATATTAATGTATACCACAATAATACGTACATACATGTATTTATCCCAAACTAGGCCTTTCAAATATAATCAATTAAACTGTGTTAAATTTACACATTTCATTTTTGCCAATTAAAATTTAAGTTAATTTAATTTAGCCTACTAAAATAGTCGTTCCTATATTTGGTGCCAAGATATAAAAAGAAAAAAACTTTTGCAAACTGCACACAGAAATAATTAAATATTCGTGCTCGTAACCGTACTCGTATTAAAAATGAAAATATAATAAAGCAACATTTAAGGTTTTGCGTGTGGCAGTCAGGTAAGTAACAGTAATTTGATGTAAATTAAAACAACAACTTCCGTCCGTCAATAAAAGAATAAAATATACGAGATCTGATCAAAAAATAACCGTTATTTTAAAATTTGGTACACATGTCTGTTATATATGTTGGTAATATCCGCCATTTTGGGTTGTCAGTTTGTTTTAGACAGATAAAAAGGTTAGTCGTGTTTTGGTGTGCTCTTCGATTTTTTACTATTCGAAAAAAAAATGGATCAAAGAAACAGTATTAGTTTTGTGTAAAAAATTAAATTAAATGCGCAAGAACTGTGACGTTTTTCGAATCTACTATGAGCAGAACACAAGTTCAATTGTGGTATAACCGGTTTAAGGAAGGCCGAGAAGATGTCAATGACGATGCTCGTCCTGGTCGCCCGAGCACTCCAACAACCGATGAAAACATTGAAGCAGTGAAGAAAATGATTTTGGATAATCGTCGAATCACTATCAGAGAGATTGCTGATGATGTTGGCATATCGTTCGGCTCATGCCAAGTAATTTTTACGGATGTATTAGGCATTAAACGTGTGGCAGCGAAGATTGTTCTAAAATTGCCAAATTTTGAGCAAAAACAACGTCGCATGGACATCGCTCAGGAGCTGTTGAACATCGTCAAAGAAGATCCAGATTTCCTCAAAAAGGTCATAACTGGTGACGAATCATGGGTGTATGGCTATGACATTGAAACCAAAGCCCAATCAGCCCAATAGAAACGTCCAGAAAAGCCAAGACCAAGAAAAAGCACGGCAAGTTCGGTCAAATGTGAAGGTTTTGCTCACTGTTTTCTTCGACTGCAATGAGGTGGTGCATCACAAGGTCGTACGGTCAATAAGGAATACTACCTTGAAGTAATGCGCCGTTTGCGCGAAGCAATTCGTCAGAAACGCACAGAATTGTGGAAAAACCAATCATGGATTTTGCACCATGATAACGCACCAGCTCACACATCGATGTTTGTGCGTGAATTTTTGGCCAAAAGCAAAACCGTTATCATGCCTCAACCCCGCTGGCTTTTTCCTCTTCCCAAAACTGAAGACACCAATGAAAGGAAAGTGTTTTGCTACGATTGGGGAGATAAAAGAAAAATCGAAACAGGAGCTGTTGGCGATACCAAAAAGCGCATTTCAGAAGTGTTTCGAGGATTGGAAAAAACGCTGGCATAAGTGTATTATATCTGAGGGGGATTACTTGGAAGGGGACAAGATGGTTATTGATAAATAAATAAATACTTTTTGAAAAAATTTTAAATAACGGTTATTTTTTGATCAGACCTCGTATATTTTTTTTGTTCAGTTTTACGCTCTTTTTAAGAACAAAAAAAAACAACAATGTTAGCAGCATATTGAATATTCTTGCACAGTATTACATATTATTATTATTGCTTTTTATTTGGTTGTTATAACACAATGTAAATGTAAATATGTATGTACCTATGTAGTTTGAAAAAATAAAACGTATGTACATATGTATGCAGCTGCTAGTTACATATTTTGTAGTTGTCTTCATTAAAAAAATCCCAGCACAAACTTGGTAATGTCATTGTCATTACAGTTTAACAAAGTTCTGAAGGACCACTACTGCATATACAACATCTAATGCACCTGATCTATTACCGTATCAATCTGCGTTTTTACATGTAAGTCCTTGCGAGCATTGAGTAGTTTTTTTCTTCAATTGTAAATATAGGTAAGTTATTTTCGCAAAAGCAAAATCTAATTCCTTATTTGTAAGCTTTTGTGGTAAGAAGTTGTCTCCAAATGTTTAAGAAGAATGTAGGGAATGGCATATCATTTTCATATTTAATTACTTGCTGGGTTGCTGCGATTTTCTTTCTGTCTTGTACATTATTTCTCAAAGTGTATATTCGTTTTTTATTCGTTGCTGTTGTTATGCTTTGTTTTTCTTAGGGTTCTGTTATTATTTATAATTTTTTATTATTTATTTTTATTGTTACTGTGTTGTTTAGTTTTGTTGCTGTTTGTTGTGCCTGTATGTTGTAAATATTATTGTTTGTAAATATTCCTCTAGTAAACTCCGTTAACAAGACTTGACAACTTGACGTTCAATTTTTTTTTTTGTAGTTACTGTTGCCGTCGTATTCTCGTTTTTTTAAACGCACGAGTTGAATTTTAAACAAATTCCTTGAATACACATTTTTTAAACATATTTAATATTTTTTTTAAGTAAGAAAGAGAATTTTGTAATACATACTCGTGTGTACATATTGAAGATTTTTATGGTAATTACAGGGGAATTTGTAAAAAAGCTATTTTTACACCCCAAAAATCTAAAGTTTGTAAAAGATTCGTAAGTGCGTGCGTGCACTTAACGAAATCAAATGCTGGCAATTCAAATTCGATTTAAAATGTTTACCTAGATATGGAAAGAAAATCATTTGGAATTTGAAATAAAATCCGGTCACCTTTTTTTATAACAAGAAATTAATTTAAGTAATTTCTTTTCTCCTTTCTTAAATACTAATAAATGAGTGTTAATCTAATGCTATAAATAGATTTAAACAATTTTATAATAAATATAAAGAAAATTGGGGGTTATTGTGTATATAAATTTGAAGCGGAAAATTTATAAATTCGTAAAAATTGTATTGTGTAGTACGATATGTTTACGAACGTTCGGAATTTTATTTACGAATTTGTGCGTCGTTAGATTTTCGAGGTTGCGTTGTTTTGGGTTCGAGTTCAAGTGCTTTGATGATGGAAATGGAGTCCTTGCTTTCTATTTTATTTTTATGAAAATGGTCAGTGTTGTCAACTTGGAGTGTTTCGCACCATTTTTGTGCTTTTTAAAAATTTTTGGTGCGATTTTTAATTTTTCCAAAAAAATTTTACTAATTTTTAATTGCAGTTTTTTAACAATTCATGAAATTTATACTGTAGACGAACAAACAGGGTTAGTCATAGTGGAGCCATAACAAATTTTATTGAAAAATTCATGTCAATTTCACAACATGTTGCAAAAAAAAAACGGATTTTAAAAGTAAATCTGGTAGCAAAAATTTAGGCAATAAAATAATAAATCCATGGTGTAACTATACAAGGTGAGTGCAACAAATACAACACAATACATAAACAACAGACATTTTGTTTGTGTAAAATAATGTACTACTGTCAAAAACACTTGAAAAAGTATTACTTTTGACATAAGTAAATTGTAAACAAAGTCATTCAGCTGTACTACTGCACTCACCTTGTAAAGTTACACCATGAATAAATCGCTTAAACTTTAGAAAGTTAATATGGCTACATGCTATTTCCTTTGTAGCATGTGTATTAATTAGAAATAAACATTCAGTCGCAATTCAAACCTAGGTGGAGGAGGAATTCACTCGTCAGTGTCACTATCGCTTAAAGGTAATCAGGCCGTCCTTTTCTCGCTGCCTTTTAGAAATTTACGTCTCACTCTTCCATTGGTTAATGCTTGTCGTCTAACTATAACGCGTTACGATTTTTCGAAGTAGTGCACTGTTTACATGCTATACTTTTTTTTTAATACAAGATTTAAGCATTCCAGCTTCCTATCTGAAGGTATAGGTCGACCTGGAACTTACTTACGATAACCTAGAAATTTGAGGGATAAATTCTATGCCAACCAAGATTATATTAAAAAAGTAAACATTTCTAAAAATAATATTTATTTTATTATTATCAGAAATTATTGTTAATTTTTTCTTTGTTTCAATTAAATTTATGTCTATATTAAAAATAAACCTTAATTTATTTAAATACTTCTCATATGTTCCCTATTTTAAATTTAAAGAAATTGAAAGAAAAACAATTATTACCTCCAGTTTTCATAATTCATCTCTGTTGGCCATAAAAAACAAACAAAGAAGCAGGCATTATTAAACAGTGTTGCATTTACAAGCAAAATTATAAAAATGCATTAATTTTAATTGTTAGCATATGGAACATATTTAGTACATCTCTCTTGTAGTATATTTTATACTAAGAACTCACACACCAATAAAGTACATCAAGCTCACAATACATACAATAAATTTTGAAGTTTTTAAAAAAAATTTCGAATGCAGCTTATAATAGGGGCCATTATTACAAATGGGTTGTTTTTAAACCGATTAATTAATTTGTTTGACACATGCTTTAATTTATTTCAAATCATTTATAAAACATTTAAACTTCATTTCTATTTATGTTAAAATATTAAAATTTTTACTGCTATTATATAAGTCACAATTTACACGAAGCAATTCTTCAAGCTAAGTTGATTGATAGACATTGTAGTGAGGGAAAGATAAGATTAGTACACACATGCTTTCGTATAACAAATTCGTATTACATATGTATACACATCTGAAATAAAAATACAAGCGATTTAAACAAAAGGAATTGTGCTGTGTGAACACCGAATAAATTTCAAGGAAAAAATTATATCAATATTTTCAATAAAAATTGCTTCGTGTAAATTGGAACTAAGTTTCATAACTTTTCCCAGCATAAAAAATATCTTGTTTTAAATCATATACAATACTATTGTTTAATCTTTAATGGCCGAATTCTCAGTCATTAGTTAACCATTGGTAAACTAAAATACTAACTATCGTTTAACTATTACTTGGTATTCTTATGGCAAACTAAGCATTGCGAATAAAGAATCATTAGTTAAGCATTTGTCATTAGCTAACTAAAGACTGTGAATTCGGCCATAAGTGTCACAAAATGTTTGTTTTATACGAACAGCTCTAAATATTTAGTATTTTGATAAATTCAACACGTTTCTCCAGCTATATATTTACTACAGCTTAACATAATATTAGATAATAAATTAAATTAATGAAGCAATAAAAAATAGGTTACTTTATATAAATTTCATTTCAATTTCAATTTAAGCATTTGTTTTGGCAAAGGAAATTTATATTTTTGACAACAAAGTTGTCTTAATTCAATGTTTTGCATGCAAATCAAATTTCAAACATAAAAATAAAAACAGACTCTATGCAAACAAAGAAATAATATTGTGAATTTCAACATACACTTTTAAATAAAGAAAACAAAAACAAAAAATAAACCGGAAATAAAAAATTTTTAAAACAATTTCAAAAATTTCAAGTGATTTTAACTGGTTATTGATTTAAACAAATAAAAGAAGAGATACCTACCACTTCTATAATAAATTTTTATAAAATTAAACAGGTTTAAAAAAAAAACTTTTGTTTAATCAAATAATTAAAGCTTTTTCGATATAATAAGAAAAAACATACTTTTTAGATTTATAAATAATAACAGCCAAATTTCATATAATTTTTGTTTCTACAGCAATTATCTTTATTTAAATTTTATGGAAATAATTAATAAAAAGTTTAACTTATTTAACAAATATTTTTTTATTTTGAAATTTTGATAAAGTTATTGGTCCATATTTCTTCGAAAATGAGCTTAATGAACCACAAACCGTCTCTGGGGTGGTATACCGGACCATGTTGGAAAATTTTTTACGTCCGATAGTTCTCAATAATCGTAACATATGGCTCATACCGCAAGAGCCACAATGGCACTTCAGTCAGTCAAACTTGGCCCACCCTGTACATATGTATGTACTCTCTAAAAGCAAATATTAATAAGTAGCTGCATATTTTATTGCATTGAAAACAATAAATATAATTTTTCAAATTCTTATAAAATAAATTCAAATAATATTAAATGTATGATGCTGTAAACATACATATGTACATATCTATTAATATACCTATATATGTACATATATTCTATTTAATAAGACACTCGCAGTCTTGTGAGTTATTTTTAAAAACCACATCATTATCAAGGCCAGAGTAATAAGCAGAGATGCAGAGAAAATAAAGAGAGATTAAAAAAATGTGTTTTTATGACAGATATATGTACTTAATAATGGCGTTATAAATAGTTTTATCAAAAGCGAGGTAAAGAGAGAGCTGTAGTAGTAGTAAATATGCCACCCACATACTAACAATTAAAGTGAATGCAGTTTTTTGCGCATTTTTTTTTATAAGTTTGCTTAAAAACGCAACAATGTTTAATAATGCCAGATTTTTTATTTGTTTTTAATGTGCAACACTCGTTGTAACGTTGCCCCAGCCATGTTGACAGTTGGTTGTTGTGTGCAATATTAAATGCGAAATGTTAGGAAAGTGTTGAGTAATTTGGGTTGGTAATTGTTGGTTCTTAAATAAATTTCTTTTAATTTCAAAAATAAGTTATTTAACCTTTTTTTTTATCAATATCTTAATAATTGTTAAAAAAGCTTAAGCTTAAGGTTTTTTTTTAAAAATAAAGATTTTTAGCTTAAAGCCTAGTACTCTGTTCAAATTTGGGAGAAATGTTGAGCAACATTAATTATTTCATACGGAAAATTTGACGTGTAGCCAATGTTGCCTATCACGCGAATTTACATAATTTGACGTTTTTTTTTATTGAAAGTACGTCACATTGTTTTACTTGTGTAAACAAAACACATATGTTTTGCTTTTTTGTGAATTTAAATCGAAAATAAATAAAAGTTAAAATATTTAAATATCTGTGTTGAACCGAAATACTTAAATAAAAATTAATAAACAAATATTACTGGCCGCTTGTGCAGCAGCACAACAAGTAATATATATTGTTGTTGCGACAGAAGAGCTTTTGGATGAAAATTCCACGTGAAACAATTGCTACTTTAATTATTTCGCTGTGAAAAAATAATGTTGCCAGATACATTTCATATACTTTTCACAAAATGAACAGAGTACTATTTATGCAACATTTTTTCATAAAAATTTTATATGAATTTTTTTAACATGTATTTTGACAGCATTCCACTTGAAATTTTGAACAGAGTACTAGGCTTTAGCTTAACCAATTATTAAGATATTAAAACTAGTTTTATTTTAAATTTACAAACAAATTTATGTGAAATAAAGAAAAAAATAACAATATTTTTTAGTAATAAAGAAATAAATATAGCTTTTAAATAAAATCTCAGCATTTCTGAACCACAAAATTTAAAACACAAACTTAATCACCCCTATCGTGAATAAAAATTCCACATGAAATTTGTTCCCTTTTCACATTTTTCCTATTAAAATTCAATGTTAAAAAAATAAAAGGGAACAAATTTCTTGTGGAATTTTTATTCACGATAGGGGTGAATGAAAATTTCACTTCCATTTCATTTTACAAATGTAGAACCCATGTGAATATAAATTTTCCTAAAACCAATTAAATTCGAAATAATTTTCAACCCAACTGTTCTTCTTTTTAAAGAGCTCTCTGTTTATAAAAAGAATAATTTTTTGTGTTGTTTTTTAACAAATTAACATGTAATTCTTTTTTAACAACAACAGAATTTTGTGCCCAATTTTATAGTAAATTGTTCACATCTTCCTGTTAAATTGTAAATTTTTTAAGTGCGACACACGAGTATATTTGTGTTTTTTTTTCTTCTCCTAATTCTCTGGAAATTTAAAAAACAAATTAATTCTTTGTAAAATAAAGCTACTTGTACAAAAATAAATCTGCACTTGATTTGCTTTACGTGGAAAAAATACGAGTATAAAAGTAATTATTTTTATTAATTTAATAACATTAACAGTGCAGAGCAGTGTAATAGATAATTTTATAAATAATTATGATTTAATGATGGTTTATTAATTTTTTTTATTTTATAAATATTCACGTTTTATGAGATGAATGAATGAATATAAATGCCTAGCGTTTGGTGTGAATTTATTTTTTCTATTATTCACTTAATTTCTTGCTTTCTTTAAGTTTGTTTATATTTTCTTTTCAATAAATTTATAGAATGCCAGTCAGCTAAACTATTTGCTGTAGTTTCTTTTTATAAGAAATAAATAAAAATATTTATGCTGATTTATTCATTTGCATGCTTTTTAAATGTCACGTTTTCTTTAGTTTTGTAGAAAAAGTTTTTGTTTTTTTTTTTCAATTTAAATTTTCTGTTGCAGTATTGAACATGTTTATTCCCCTGGCATCTTTGGTGCAATGTGGTTATTTTAGCGTTTTTTTTTTAATCTGAGGTAGATCGAAATACTGTGCGATTTATCGAAACAAAAACGCAGATTTTTATAAGAGGAAATTTACTGTAGTTTTTTGTTTTAACTTTTCTGAAATAATAATTAATGAAATAATACATAATCAGCCTTATTATGAGTGTCGTTTTATTTTTACGACAACGACTCTTTCGTAATAGATTAAAGATAAAATTAAATTTGTTTCTTTAATCTATTACGAAAAAGTCGTTGTCGTAAAAAGAAAACGACACTCATAATAAGGCTGAATTAAACAACTAAAATATGGCAGCATCTTAATAGATAACTTTTTCGCTGCTGTGTTTTCTCTAATATTTGCATTTATGCGGCCGAGTTTTAGGTGAACAATGTTTTAAAAGTTAAAATTAATAATAAAACAAAAAAATAAGGCAACATCTTAACAGCTAACTATTGTGCTTTTTACTTTCTCCGATATTATCATTTATGCGACCGGATTTTATGTGAACTATGCTTTAAAAGTTGAAATTAATTGTAAAACAACTAAACATGGCAACATCTGCTCAAATTTTTTTTTGTTTATTTCTGTCCTTTATTTGCATTTCGCCATACTGAAGTGCGAGAGGGACAGTGATGCCAATGTAATACATACAACAAAACAGCTAAAACAAAAACAAAGATAGTGTGGCAATTATAATAGTGTAAATTGATAACATTTTTCTCAAGAATTCATCACAATTTGTAACTGATTGAAACAATTTTTATTTTAAAGTACACACTGATAATAAGGTTAAGGGTTATTGCACTATTTACAAATATTATAACCAATTAAGTTGTAAAATAATTACATATTCCGCTTTATATGACAATATCGGCATCACTTACAACTTTATGATAATGTTTTAATAATATTTATGTATATTTCCCCACGTTTTATTTTAATCACGGTCTCTCTCTGTTTTTAAATAAATGCATTGTTTTTGTTCTAATATTATTGTATGAAACTGCATTAACACCATTGAAAACTGCAATTTCCGTCCGGTTTTTATTTGTTTAATTGGACATTTTTTTGTTTATCACTATGACATCATAACTAATGTTGTTTTATTATTGTAAACAATTAAAATTGGTTTGATTGTTTAACACATTCCAGAAATGTGAATAAACAATTTGGTTTCCGTGAAATTTCACATTAGGTGTGAGAAATTTTAAATTAGAGAGGGCAGTAATTTAACTAATATATATTAATAAAATAAATGTTAAAAATGTTATTTGTATAATTTAACAAAATATCAAAAATATATTAGCGGAGTAACAGGTACAGAATAGTATAGCATCATTGTAAATGCGCAATTTCACGGGAAGTTAACAATAAAAATACACAGAAATTTAAAAACATTTTTTGTTTGCAATGTTGCCAGGCCTTTCGCACATAATATTGAACTCCTCTTTAGGTTTTTGTTTACATGTGAAGTAATGTTATTATAATGATACAAGTATCTAATAAAATCAGATTACTGGGTGAGGAGGTGAATTGCATATATGTATGTATTTCTTAAAGTAAATTATAAATAAACGATTTATTTTCTATTAAAACAATAATTCAAAAACTTGTGAATAAAGGTTTTTTTCATGAAAAACCCCGTTTAGTTAGTAAAATATAACTCTTAATAGTTAAAGATCTTATCCATTAATTAATGTATTATTGTCTGCCTAATTGTTTTATATAATTATTTCGTATTTTATATTATGTTTTCTTTGAAATAAAAATAAACTTTCATTAATTTATTTCTCTTTTCTAACTCTATTTGCAGGTTAGTAACTTTTTTACATGTTTGAACAAACAAAAAAAAAAAAAACATCATTATTATAATGATAATGTTGATCATCAGGTGATCTTGGCAAGATGTTTTAAAAACATCAACATATGTATGTAATATGTTTAAATATTTAGTACTTACATACCTAATAATTTGTGTGATATTAATACGTTAATTTTAAATTCATGCTTGGTAAGCTATTATTACAAACATTAAAAATATATATGTAGACCTATATATAGCTATAAAAAGGTTTTTTTCTTTTCATATTAACAACGAAAATTTAATTTATTTGTTGTTTGAAAAAAAAAACAATTAGTTAAAGTGAAAATATGTTTGTTAATTGATGTATGAAAACAACAAAAAAAAAACATAAAATTTTGTTTGAAAATATAATGTTTTATTTGTTTAAATTTAATATGACAAAGCGATTTTTGTTTAAATAGTCTAAATAACAAAGTGTCAAGGTTAGAGTTAATGTTTGTTATTATAAGAAAAATGTCAAATTTTGACAGGGGTCTTGAAAAATATGCATACATGATTTATTAAAAAAAAAAAAAAAAAACATTATGAATTTAAATAAAGTTTTTATAAAAAAAACTTACTTTATACTCTTTGATTAAGCCTGCATTTTTATAAAAGTATTTATTCTTCTTGTTTCTAGTTTCTGATTGTAATTAAAAGTGGTAGAATTGATATTTTTGCTTCTTGATAGTTTTAGTTAGGCTCGAGTTCATTAAATTTAATTTTCATTAAATTATTTTTACTGAATAGAAATTAATAAAAAAAAAAAAAATGATAATTACAGCAAAAACTTCGAACTACCAGAACTAACACTGGTTAAAGGATTGATGTTTGTCTGTTGACTGGCCGGCACCGCAGTGGTGTATGTGGTTAGAACGCAATGAATTCTGATGAGAGAAAGTGGGATTTCTCGAAACATATGTAAATTCAATAACCCAGGTTCGATCCCCAGTCAAAAAAAATTATCAAAAAATTTTTAATAATAAAAGTTTTCAAGTTGTAATTCCTAAATTCAGTAAAAATAATTTAAAGAAAATTAAACTTAATGAACTCGAGCCTAACTAAAATTATGAAAAAGTAAAAATTAACATTTCGATTATGAAATAATAATTATTCTATTGATATTTTTCATTTGCAGCTTTTTTTAAAAAATAAATTTTAAATTGCTTTAAAATTTTGTAAAATTTGTAAACAAAATAACATTTTTATGAGTTTAAACATTTTTCTAGACTTTTTCTTAAAGAATTTTGGGCACACTGTTATTTTGCAGCAAACAAAACACACACAATGTAAATTATGCGTTTGCGTCACTTACCGTCTCTCGCTCTCTGTCTCTTTTCAAAATGGCGTAGCAAAAACATTGGAGCAAATGCAAGAAATCTAAATAAACAGCGTTGCCCATTAAAGCATGACATGTTAGGTTTACCAATTGTTAGGGTGGCTCTATGTTTTTTTACTTTTAATTAGAGTTTTAATTATTTAAACAAATTTAATATTTGTAATTAAATTGTCTTACCTTAAGCCATTTGATTTCAAAGCATATAAAACCATATTTTATTTATATATTGTATATACATACATATATTGTTTAGCCACATTTCACTGTATTCCATTATTAGCTTAAGCTGCCACAAGTTGCGTTGCTATTTTTTATATTTATTTTCTATTTTTATTTCCATACACACTTGTCAATCACTGACAGTGATCCAGTGGTTGTTTTTAGATAACCACCCACATATATTTTATTTATTTTTATTTCTTTTATACAATAATAATACCTAGAATTATAACTTTCACTGTCATTTAAAAATAAAAATAACTAATTCAAAATGTCATTTAAACAAAATCCATGACGGCAGGAGATTTGTCATCATTGCAATTCCAAGGCTAGACTCTAACTGCCGTATTTATAAAAAATAAAGTAGCCTTGAAGTGTGCTTTAAGACAAATTTTTCATACAAAATTTTCTTAAAGTCTAGTAAATTTCTATAATTTATGATAGCAAATTTAATCATTAACATTAGGTAATTAAAGTTTAAAATGCTACTAAAGGAAACTTAAAAAGAATATTATATGACTTAAAAACCAAGCATTATGTTATTATAATATCGTTATTTTGTATTCAGAGGTCAAAGGTCATGATTTTGTCTCTGTAGTTTACGGTTTTTTTTTCTGTTAAAACGCAATATTTTTATATGTCTATGATAATAATAAAATACTGTTTTACATTTATGTATAAAGTTTCAATTATATATTTTGCGTTAACAAAATTAATAATTAATTAATATGTGACACTTTGCCACATAAAACACTAATTTTTTTTGAGTCTGTGATAATAATGAAATAAATTTATGCAGTAACTCCTTCCACTGTGTTGCCAGTTTCTAATCTATTGCATATTGAATAATGACAGAAACTTTAAAATTTCAAAGAATTGTTTTTAAAAGTATTAATATACTTTTTTTTATATAAAAAGGTCAAAGGTCATGAGTTTGGCTCTTTAAATTGAGACTACTTAATTTAAAAAAAAATTGTTTAAGTTTGTCACAATAATTAAATATTTTCAACATTTTTGTTGGAAGTGATTTTCATAGAAATTCTTTGTTTTATTTTGTGAATTAATAACTTCTTGTAGCCTTTATTGTTTTAATATTTATTTATGAATAAAGTTTATTTTTTTCCGGTGATATGTAACCAATATCTTTTTTGTTGAACTAAATATTTAAATAAATTAATTTCATATTTTTCAAAGTGCACTTTGTGTTAATTTCTGTATAAACACTGAACAGAAATAAGTGGATAGATGATAAATATTATATGAAATTTATACATATGTAAGTACATATATGATGATAATTTCATTTAAAATACTACAACAGCAACACAAAAAAACATCAGCTTTACGTCAATGCAAGTAAATGACAAAGTGATATATAAAATTTTTTTATAAAATAAAAATTTGCTTTTAAAATTCATTCTATAATAAAAAAAAACGCAAATTTAATGAGATTTAATATAAAAAAGACAAACAGTAAATAAATAAATTATTTAAAACCCGGGGGATTTTATTTATTACTAGGTATGTATTTAATGTATTTAATAAAATTTAAGGTTTTCAATCACTTAACATATGGCAGCTTGTTTTTAAGTGACCATACGTGTTCATGCAATCTGGCGTATGGACGCCATCTTAAGTTTTGCAAGAAAACTATGGAGATTTATTCAATAGCATTAGTAGAAAATACGAATTATTTTGTTAAAAAAAATTAAGTTCAAAATCATTGTTCTTTTCATTTTAGAAAGTAAAATACATATTAAACAAATATTTGTTGGTTTATGGTTGTCTAATTTTATTGATTACTGTTTTTAAGGCTTTCATTTAAACAATCAATCTCTGTTGTATTTAACAAAAAAAAACTGTTTTTCTGGCCATTAATGAAGCTTAAAATAAATACAAATTAAAGTTAATTGAAAGAAAAATGTATTGTTAATCTTTTTATATTTTTTTTCCTCTTCATGTTTGCACTTACACTGCAAACATTTTATTATTAAAAGTTCCACCCAAATGAAAAGATAACAAAAACAACTTTTTTTTATAAAAAAAAAATAATAATAATAATACATATGACTCTTATAAGCACATATTTCCAACAATCCAGCAGATGTTCAAAATACCAAGTTTTTTCTTTAATAAAATAACATTAAAAAATGACAGATGATTAAACGTATAAATAACATAAATGCAGCTGAGTGGATGTAAATTTGAGATTTTTCTTGTTGTTGTTATTGTTCAGAGACAAACAATCAGATCGTTTGTTGTGTTGCTGCATGAATGTTGGGAAGGGGAGGGAGGGGGAGTATTAGGAGACTAGGAGTCTGAATGGCGGACACAGAAAACTAAAACAAAATTCTTCTAAAAAACTTTACCAAGTTTCAAATTTAATAATAAATAAAAACATTTGACAGTAGCTTTATGGCAGACATTTTATGAATTCCTCAAAAATGATAGCGGAAAATTGTAGTAATTGTATGTATTTAATTTTTTTTTTTTTTTTTGATATGATGATTTTATTTTTTGTAATTAAGTGAAATTGACCCCCAGAAGTCAATTGCAGAGGTAATCCCCAGAGGAAACTGCATTACTATATTTGAAGGGGAATATGTTTAGAAATATTGTTGTCATATTAAAAATGATTTAATTGAACACGAACACGACACAATTTTTTTTATATTTTAAAATTTAAGCGTATTGTAAAGGCACTTCTTGCTGCATTCTATAGATTTCTTTTAAGTTTTAAAAGCATTTTCTGCTATTATACATAGGTGACCGAAAACTCTAAAATATTCTTAAAAGTACTAGAATCTGAGCTAGAACTAAAGGATTTTCCAATACATACAGCTCAATGTTGACATTATGTCTGTCAAGTAGTCATATTTGTTTTAAATCCATAATAATAATGAAATAATCTTCTAAATTTTTGTAGAAAGTTTATTTTTTGTTAGGTCAAACATGAACAATGGTCAAACAATTTTCGTCCGGCACTGGCTGGATACAGGCTTCACCTCCTTAACATTTGCTTAAGTCCTTTGATATTAATGTAATACTTTTCTATGTTTCTGTAAAAAAATGTAAGAAGTCTAAGAATCGACTAACTGAAAAATATGTGTTTTTATATTAAATGCATAGACATCCACATAATTTTTACATTAAAAAATTATAAAAAGTCGGTTAGACAACTTTTGAAAAAATAAGTATATTAGTCCGAATGTCTACTTTATGTTTCAACTTTACAATTCTAATTGAAAATTGTTCGATTTTACACTATTTCCTTCCTGTTTAAATTAATAATTGAAATTAATAAATAAAATCCATTAGATATAAGATTTGAAATACTTATTGTTAGTTAGTTTTTAATGACGATACAAATAGAAGTTTGATTTTTGTTTTTTTGTGGAAGAAATATTCTTAGTATATACATATATGATGGATATTTATATCAAAGTATATTTGAGGGTGCTGTAGCGCATTTGATCATTAAGCATGAATTGGTATTTGTAGCCCGTGTTCGATTCCCAGCCGCTGCCCCTCAAACAACATCAGTTTCTGAAGGCTACAAAATCAAGCTTTAACATTAATACGCCTACTCACCACCAGAGGCGCTGCAATTCTGCACTAAAAACAAACATAATGCGCATTTGCAGAGTTTTGATATAAAAAGCGTTCTTCTTTCACCACCTTTACTTCCTCAACTATCCCCTTTCCAAAGAAAGTAACGCAAGTAAAGGGTCCGCCAAATAACTTTTTTTTTGAAAATGCTATAAAAAAAACTACTGAATATTTTCTCAAAAAAATTTTTTTTTTCTTTGAAAGTACAATCCTTCCGGTTAATAATGGAAAATAATTTCATTCAAACGGCTGCCTCGGCTGGCCATGCAGTAGCCTACACAATCGGTCCAATTTTTAAGCACATTATCGATTGTGACCAGCTGTATTTCACCAATGGCTTCACGAATATTGACGCTTTAAGTCAATTGTCTCTGGCTTGTCGGCGTAACACTTATCTTTGACGGCACCCCACAAATAATAGTCCAACGGTGTCAAATCGCAGCGCCGAGGTTACAAAACGACATCAGCTCTGCGGCTGATAATGCGATCTTCAAGAACAGGGTGCAAAACATCGAGTGTAGCTTCGGCTGTGTGGCACGTAGCGCCGTCCTCTTGAAACCAAATGTTGCCAATATCCTCCTCTTAATCTTTTGTGAACAAAACTTCGTTCAACATGGCCATGATAACGATCACCATTGACTGTAACGGCCAATCCTTGCTAATTTTCGAAGAAAAATGGCCCAATTATGCCTCTGGACCAAAATCCGCACCAAACAGTGACTCGTTTTGGGTGCATCGGCTTTTAAATGTATGCGTGCGGGTTTTCTGTGCGACAATTTTGCTTGTTTACATACCCGCCAAGATCAAAATGAGCTTCATCTGAAAAGATGATTTTTTTTGGCAAAATCGGCATCTTCTATAAGTCGATATCATGCCCACTTAGAGAAGCGAAAACGCATTGGTCAGTTGGCTTACCATTTGGACTTTGTATGGCGTCATACCAAGGTCTTTTGCAAAATTCATCTCAATGATGTCTCCGAAATGTTCAATTGTTGAGAACGACGGTGAATTGATGTTGATGGCGCTTCACGCACACTTTCTGCCACAGCAGCAATATTCTCGGATGTACGCACTGTTTTTGGTTTTTCACGCTTTGGTTTATTGATGAGGATGCCAGTTTCTTTCACTTTTTTTTTTTTTTTTTTTACAAAATAACGAACATACGGAGCTGACGGTGCTTCTCTTCTTAAAAAATCCGTAAGCAACATTACCATGATTTTCAAAGTAATGTCGCAATATTTCCCAACGTTGTTCAAGCGTATACACAATCATATTCGTCCAGCGTAAGCATAAAACTAATTATCTGTAAAATCAGACATGAGCTAAGTGTTACCATTCACGAAATAAGCACAAGTTAAAAAAAACGTTAGATATGGCGTACCCGTTATACATATATACATATGTACATAGGCATATTAATTGCCTGAGTTTTGGTTCTCCTTAAAAAAAAATAAATAGAAGTAAAAAAATAATATATCTGGCAACCACATGCATTTTTACTGTAACATTTTATAAAAAGTCGAATAGATGACTTTTCCAAAAAAAAAAAAAAAATTAAAAGTCCAGTTTTTGTTTCAATTATACAAGCCTAAATTTTTACACTATTTCCTTAATGACGATAGGTATAAAATATTTAAACTTTTTAAATGTTTAAGTTTTTCTTAAATCTATTATTTAAACAACTTTTTTTAACCAGAACTCCTTAACTAAATTAAACGTTAACAATAACACATTATTTACTTGTTATTTAAACGAATTTTTGCAAAATGAATACAAATAATTTTGTACGTTGTTGTTTTAAATGAAATATATAATATGGCATTGAAATTTTTTATTATACAAACATACATATGTACGTAATACGAGTATGAGCTTGAACTTATTTTATTTTGTTGACTTTATTTACTTATTATTTTGTTACCCGTAATTTAAAATATAAAATAATCATGACACTTCACTCACTCACTACCACTCAACGGCAACAAAATTTTAAATATTCTAAAAACAAAAAAAAATATATATACATACCTATAAAATCAAGAGCAATGAAGTCATAAAATATATATAACATTTAAACCACAGTGGGAGTAAAAGCCGACTGTATTTATTTGCAATATAAAAATTATAATAAGGCCGCGTTTTCACTGTCATTTTTGTTGTCAAATTGTTCAAATTGTTGGCAGTTGTATGAAAACGGGTTGTCATATGGCGTCATCTATGTTTGCAATCATGATTGCAATCATGATATGACAACCCGTTTTCATACAATTGCCAACAATTTGGACAATTTGACAACAAAAATGACATAGTGAAAACCAAGCATAAGTTACTAACTATTCTTAGTTAATTAAGTTATTATTAAAATGTTTAACATACATAGGTATATAATTTCTATTAAAAATGCATTAGCCTTAATAATTATGTAATTTGCCTTAGATTTATACAAAAAAAAAAACTTAAAGAAAATCAAGCTACAATAAAATAATGTGACAATGATAAATATTCTAGTCGATGTGCTTACACAACAACAAAACAAATAACTGTACAACAAAATGTAAACAAAACATTCAATCACTCCCCTTAAAAAAAACGGAAAGACAGAAGAAAGCATGAAGCAGAGTTTTGAAAAAAGAGAGAGTGAGAGGAAGTCTTATATTAAAATAACATTACTTTTCTTCTTTTTGTTATTGTTGTTCTACAAACAATCTACTCATTACAATAATAACAATTTACTTTTATTACTGTAACAAAACAATAACAACAACAACTATCACTACTATTATTTCTACTCACACTAGTTGAATGTGTGACACAAACAACAACAGAAATAAACACCTTGAATGGTGACAATTTGTATTTGTAGGAATGGATGTCGAACAGAAGACCCTTGGCTACGTAAATATAATAGAACCTTAGTATAATATAATAATCAGCACTTAAGTGTTGATTTCTCGTAGTAATGTTTGTTTGTTTATTTGTTTTCTTTTTGTAATGAGAGAGAAATTAAATGGCAACATTACCGGAAATGAAATTTGTTTTTATTAGGCTTACAGCCTAGAATATTTAATTGAAAAAGAAAACCTCCATCAAATGCAATATATTTTACAGTTAATTTAATTTAATTTTTTTATAAAAATAAACTAAAAAAATTTTCTTTGAAAATAGCTTAAAGTAATGGGTATTAGGGGTTTGTTGCTTTTTTAATCTAATCATTTAAATTTTTTAATGTTATCAGTGTGTACTATTTTTTCAAACGTTAAAAAAACCTTTTAGTTAATTAAAATTACGAAAAGAGAGAAAAACTAAATTTAGAGGTCTTAACAAAATTAAAGTTAAATCTAAAGGATTTGGGGCCTTATTCCTGTTTTTAATCAAATGTCTTTAACATTTTAACTGACATTAAATGAATAATTTAAAACCAAAAATAGTTTTTTTTTTTAGAATGCCAATTTTAATTTATTTGGAATTATGTTTTATAATAGAATTATTATTATTGTAAATATTACAGTTTTCTTATAGAAAGACTTTGTATACATAACTACTAAATATATGTATTACTTTAACAGTTCTAATATAATAGAAGTTTAAAACATTAAAATATTACATAATTTATTTCTATTTTTTTTAACTTAGTTAAATGCTTATTTTATACACAACATTTTTATAACACATAATTAAAAAAAACCTAGATAACCTTGATTATCTAACACATAAAAAACTAGAAACAATGCAACAAATAGCAGCAACAAAATTGGTCAATTTAAACCAAATATACATACGATATACTTTCAAAAAAATTCAAATAAAAATACCACAAAAACTCAATAAACGCTAAGACAATGTAGGAGAAGGGGAAGACAGAGATTATTATAATAAAAACGTGCAATAAATCCATTTAACTTTAAACACAATTTTGAAAAATAATAGGAAATAATAATAAAGACCTGGCTAAACGTTTTAATAAATCTTTCAATAGCCTGAAATAGCAAATTATGTTATAGAAAATATACAAAAGAAACACTTGTTAACAAAATGACGTTATCAAATCGTTAAAAATTAAAATCATTGTAATGAATATATAAATTATTTAGATTTCAAAACAAGCTTATTACTGTATATTTTTGGAACTTCGAATGAATTATTAACAACATTTTATTGATTTGAATTTTTGTTAAAATTTTGATTATGCCATTATTTTAAAGTAACGGGTGATTCAATTAGAAAATTGTTCAACTAATTCGAACAGTTTTCTCTTGAAAATTGTTCAATTAATTTGAACAGTGTTTAATAGAAAATTGTTAAACAAAGTATAACAGTTTTCTCTAGCATTTTGTTCAATACAGTAGAACAATTTTCTTCCTAAACTGATATCCCATACCTATTTCTTTAATCATCATCAAACATTTTTAGGAATTTCATGTAACAAAAATTTACCGGTTCTTCAAAACAACTGCTAAATAAAACGTTGCAAAATCTCACACTGAACTTTCAAATGACAAACAACAAAATTTATAGAAAATTTTAATTTTAATCAAAAGATTTATTTTTGCAATAAAACGAAAAAATAAAAATTTAAAAAAGCAAAACGATTTGGCTGCTACAACATTCCTAATACAGATAAAAAATTTTCACTTTTTATTACTGAATCAGTCAGTCATTCAGTAATAAAAAGTTTGTCAAGAGATAAAAAGCAAAGAAATAATTCCGCTTTTGTTACACTGACATTTAAAGACGCTAATCTTAAGAAAATTCCCACTATAAAAAGCTATAAAATGGATGAACACAAATTTCTTTCAGTGCACAGTGGATTTAAAATGAGTGGTTAAAAGATGCAAAAAGAGGGTGAGGAAACAAACTGCATTTCCTAAAATGGAATGGTACGCTTTGAGTTTTGTTTTGCTTTTATTTCTCCTTTTTTGCTCTTTTCTAATCTTCTTTGATAATTATTTCTTCAATGTTTTGCTGTGTCGTTCTATATTTGGCAAACATGTCACATTTTCAAACTTGTTTTCCAGTTTTTTTTTTTTTTGCATTATTAAAGTGTTTTTTTTTTCAAATTCTTTTGCAAAATTGCCGGGCTTGTGTATTGTGTGAGCATTTATACGAACTATTTGTGGTTATAAAAAAATCACAAGAAAAAAAGCTAAATAAAGTATTTTTAAACAATGTTGTTTGATTTAGTTTTCATTTGGTGCTTTACAACAATTTTATTACATTTTGTTGCTGTTTGCAAAGGCGTTGAGGAAAGCTTTGTTGGGAGTTACATAGTTAGTTGTAAGGGATAAATTGAAAATAATAATGAGTTGTTATTTTTCCAAACATTATTAATTTTTTGTTTAATATTTTATTTAATTTATTATTAAGACAAGCGTGGAAGTAAACAAATTATCTTTTTTTTTTATTTTTTTTATAAACAAAATAAAAAGAGTAAAATTAATTAATTCTAATTCACGTAATTAAAGCATGCAATACCTACACGTTTTTATTTTAGGCAAATCATGCATTAAAATACAATAAAACAACAACAGCAGCAACAACAAAATAAATATAATAGATAATAATAATTGATAATAATTGAAATACGAGAATTATTATTCAATGAACTTGAAAACACAAACAAACACTCAAAGGAACTACGTCACTTAATAGACAAATTAATAGAAATATCAAATAAAAACTGATTTAAATAATACATTCATAACCTTATTCTACACAAAGTTTGCCAAGTATAACAGTTTCTAATACCATATTGATTGATCGAACAGTTTTCTATAAAATAATTTTTGTTGTATAGCAGTTTTCAAAAGAAAATTGTTCAAGAATTTCGAACAGTTTTCCATAGAAAATTTCGAACAGTTTTCTGTAGAAAAATTTTTAGGAAGTTCGTACAGTTTTCTATAGAAAATTGTTCAAGAATTTCGAATAGTTTTCCATAAAAAATTGTTCAATAATTTGGAACAGTTTTCTATAAAAAATTGTTCTATAATTTTGAACTGTTCAAGAACTTCGAATAGTTTTCTATAGAAAATTGTTCAAGAGTTTCGAACAGTTTTTTGTAGAAAATTGTTCAAGAATTTCGAACAGTTTTCTATAGAAAATTGTTTAAGAATTTCAAACAGTTTTCTATAGAAAATTGTTCGAAAATTTCGAAGAGTTTTCTATAAAAAATTATTTAAGAATTTCGAAAAGTTTTCTATAGAAAATTGATCAAGAATTTCGAATAATTTTTAAAGAATTTTATATAGAAAACTGCTGTATAAAATTGTTTAAAAATTTCGAACAGTTTTCTATAGAAAATTGTTTAATAATTAATAAAAAATTGTTCAAGAATTTCGAATAGTTTTCCATAGAAAATTGTCCAAGGATTTCGAACAGGTTGTTAAAAAATTTCGAACAGTTTTTTATAGAAAACTGTCTAAGAATTTCTAACAGTTCTCTATAAAAAATTGTTCAAGATTTTCGAACAGTTTGTTAAAGAATTTCGAACAGTTTTCTATAGAAAAATTTTCAAGAACTTCGAACAGTTTAGTATACAAAGCTGTTTAATAATTTCAAACAGTTTCCTATAGAATACTGTTGAAGAATTTTGAACAGTTTGTTAAAGACTTTCGAACAGTTTTCTATAGAAAATTGTATACATAGTTTCTATGTTCTATATTAAACTGTTATACATTGATCATAATTCAATAGGAAACTGTTATTCAGTTCAACCTTGGTATAACGAATCTTAAGGGGATTAGAACAAAAACGTTATATCGAATAATCCGTTACAAAGAGGTTCGTTATATCGAGGTGAAGTTGCACTTTTATTCGTTATAACGAGGTAATAAAAAATTTTGTATATAAATCATCATCTGCTTACCATGTTATAGCGAACGATTTCCGCTAATAAATCAAAATACATTTTAAGGAAAACACTGTATTTTGTAGTCGACTACGAATGTAGGTTTGCTGGAGACGTTGTCGTTGCAAACACAATAATTTTGTGTGTATCTGTTTCCTATAATTTGGATTAATTGTTGGAAATCGTTATGCAAAGTTTGTAAGTTGACAAAATTCGTTAAATAGAGGTAAATAATTCATTATATTTCGTTAGTCTGCAGTAAATGAAAATTTGTTATAACGGGGATATTGACAAATATATTCGTAATAGAGAGGTTTATTTTGTATTAAATATTATCGAGCGTTATAGAGGATTTCAAAAAATTCGTGAAATCGAGAAATTCGTTATAGTAAGGGTCGTTATATCGAGGTTTGACTGTACATACATTCATTTTTTCTACAGTTATACATCAATCTGTTTGATATAAAAAACAACAGAACTTAATTTATCTTCAAAAAATATTTAAAAAATAATAAAAAATTTTAATTTTCTTATCCTGTGCAAAAAAAAAACTAAAATAAATACACAATTATTTTCTAAATATAACAACAAAAGCAAAAACTTTTAAGCAATTAGATAAGATAAATTAAATATTTAAATTAACAAACATTTAAATATTGAAATAAGACTTTTTTGCAAAACTGCATTTAAAAGATACACGAAAACTCAGCACACAATGTGTCATAAAATTAATTTTAAAATTAAATAAAAAAAAAGCAACAAACTTTAAAAACAACCCACATTCTTGAGAACAGCAAAAGCAGTCTTATGAATGTTTGAACAAAAAAACAGTCAGCAGTTAGCAGTCAATACCGTATTAGACATTATTAGCAGTAAAATTTGAAAGCCCTGACACCGGTTTGTTGTCGTAGTTGAAAGTCCATAAAAAAAATAAAACACAGAGCAAAAAGAGAGCGTCAGAGAGCTCTAAATACCATTCAATGTCAAACACGGATTTTTTGTACAACTTTTTTTTATTGTATTATGTATTTTTAAATTTATTTTGTGTTATTCTAGTTATACCCACAGGTTATGATGTCATGAATTGTTGTTAACGATGACGGCAAGTAACTTAACTTAATTATTAATGTTTTCAACAGCGTCTTTTAAATTTCGCTATAATAATTATCACTGCTGCAGCTGCTTTTTTATATATTCCTTTATGGCTTTTATAAATCACTGACAACTTTTAACAATTAAGTTGCAAAAGTTGGAACTGAAATCGGAAACGTTTTGTAGACATTTCATACATACTAGCATTTACATATTTTAGTTTTGTACCTATAAAGTATGGCAGGTTATGTAAAACCCCACAGATATTTTGTTACCGTTTTATTTTTTTAATATTTTTAAAATTCAGTTATAAAATTAACATTTTTATTGTTTATATTTTGCTGGTTTTGTGAATTTGTTTGAGTAAACCGAACAAAAAATAAACGTTATTTAACCACAAAATTTATGGAAATGTTACAGAAAAATAAACATTAAAATAGATAAAATATAAACGACATAATTTTGTGTGTTAATGTCTTCAGATAAAATATAAACGACATAATTTTGTGTGTTATAATGTCTTCCTCTTTGTCTTGCCGTAAGAAATGCAATAGAGAGAGAAAGAGAGAGGTAGAAATAACAAGTAGTCTAGACATGAACCAATTTATCGCTAAAATTTGAAAGTATAATATTTTTCCATATTATTATAAATAGCATTTAAAGAAAGTGGCTGAATATAACAATAAAATCAAAGTCATTCAATTAGAAAAGTTTCAAGTCTAGACTTGAACCATTGATGGCAAACATTTATTACTTAAATTCACAACAAAATAAGGGAACTAGTTATCTGTTAACATATTAGCAGTATATTGCAGATTAAACTTCAGCAATTTCTACACACATTTTATAAAAATGTTAAAGACCTTTAAAACGAACCCAAAACAAGTAAGAGTGCTATATTCGGCTATGCCGAATCTTATATACCCTTCATCTTTGTTGTGGATGCATACTTATGTTATATACATACATACATACATACATATATATTATTGTTACGTTTTTACCTTTTAAAAATGGTAGTTTATTTCCTTTAATTGCAAAATAAAAGCGTCAAGTAGTTTGAAGAAAATATAACGAGTCTTTATTTATTTTAACAAACACAATTAAAAATGAACACACTGTCTTTTTACACACTTATATTACGGTTTAAGAACATACTTAAACACTTTGTTTGATCAGAGCCATCTGTTTATGAAATTATTTGTAACAATATTAATACACTTTGTGTGATCAACGCCATCTGTTGATGAGTTTATTAGTTTTTTTTAATGAAATTTTCAGAGGTTGTCTCGGGTTTTTGCTCATATCTCCGTTATTTGTGGATGGATTTTGCTGATTTTAAATAGCAAACTTCTCGGAAGCCTGTCTGACAGAATTATTCAAGATTTGGATCCCGAAGATGTCTGGGGACTTTAGAAATTTGATTTCAAGAGACAGACAGACGGACATGGCTTAATAGACTCCGCTATCTATAAGGATCCAGAATATATATATATTTTATAGGGTCGGAAAATTATATTGTGAAAATTACAAACGGAATGACAAACTTATATGTATATACCCTTCTCATGAAGGTGAAGGGTATAAAAAACATAAAACTGGGCTAAATGCAGCAATATTTTTACACAATTTATATGTTCGTAGGTACATACATATTTCTACGAGTATGTATCTTTTTTGCTCTTTCTATTTTGTGTTACAGTTTTTGGTTTTATTATTGGTATTTAGACTACATTTTCATAATTACTTGTGGTTTGTTTTATTGTTGCTGTTGCTATATTATTATTTTACGCTCTGTTAGATTAAATGGATCTTTTTCACATTCATAACAACAATAAAAAACCATAAACAACACACAAATTTCACTTTATTTGTTGTTATCTTTTTTTTTCTTCTTCTTTCTTTTACTATTTGCTGCACATATTTTGTTTTGTTTTTATTTTAGTACGTATGGTATGTACCATCATCATCAGCAAATCTCATGACACACACACAATTTTTTATTATTTTCCCAGCAAACCCAAACGTCAAAACTTTGTCATCACTTGTCAAACACTTGATGTTTGTGTTTGCTTTATTTATTTTAAAATCAAATATAATTTCATATTTTTAAACAAAAATTTAAGAAGTCGTTTGAAAATAATAATTTATCGAAGCTTTCTCAAACATTTGAGAAATTTTTGGATTTCATAACATTATCAATTTTAGTTTAGTTTGTTGGGTTTGTTTGTATTTATTAGCTTCTACATATGTATGTATGTATGTACATGTTGCAGCATAAACGCTCTATTTTAATCGCAATTATTTGTAATTTAAAGCAATTGGGCCATAAGCATAGTCACAAAAAAAGTGTACTTCAATAGTTAAAAAGTTGACTTTTGTAAAAAGAACTTTACTTTAAAAATATAAAAAAGTAAACAAAATCTTATACACTCCCGCAAATATTCTCTTTCTGCAGTAGCCCAAAAAATCAACGCCAACATAGCCTAATTATGATATTAATCTTACCTTCTCCTTTTTTCCACCGCAAACTTTTCTTAAATTTTCCCGCTTAATTTTATTGTTTTGCCGATTTTTTTTTTTTTAATTTTCAATAACAGCTGTTTAAAGCTGTGTGGCACTTGATTATTTTTCTTTGCAGTTTGTATGAAATAATTTTCTACAATGAGGTGGCACCCAGTTAAAGTCGGTTTAACTTAAAACGACCTTAAATTTTGACTTTAGTTACAAAATAATTAAAAGAAGGTTTTAAGTTTAAAGTTGTTTTTAAAAAGAACCGACTTTAGTGTTTGTCTATGGTTATGGCCCATTGTTTTTGAGAAATAGAAAGAGCAGAAACACATTTTTGAAATGACCATTTGTTTTTAAAGCAGTAAACCGTTTAAACTAAATTGAAATAAATAAACAAATATTTACATATACGAGTATGTTATAGATTAAATTAGATCTACATATAATCAACGATAGAACCATTCCATTGATCTTCGCTCCGGAACTAACCTAGTCTCACTTAGCCAAGGATTGTCAACTCAGGGTAGCTGTATCAAACTGAAATGTTTGTCAATAAAGATCAGGAACAACAACAACAATAAAGAAAATGCATTTTTCATAAACTTTAAAAAAATATGGGCAACACAAAAAACAACTAAAATCTGGCTACAGCTCAACACTTCACTTTCTCACTTTCAGTCGAAGAAAACAGTGAGCAAAACCTTCACATTTGACCGAAACCCATGATTTGTCACCAGTTATGAGGAAATCTCGATCGTCGTTGACGATGTTCAACAGCTCCTGAGCGTTGTCTATGCGACGTAGTTTTTGCTCAAAATTTAGTAATTTTAGAACAATCTTCGCTGCCACATCCGAAAAAATTACTTGGCATGAGCCGAACGATATGCCAACATCATCAGCAATCTCTCCGATAGTGATTTGACGATTATCGGAAATCATTTTCTTCACTGCTTCAATGTTTTCATCGGTTGTTGACGTGCTCGGGCGACCAGGACAAGAATCGTCATTGATATCTTCTTGGCCTTCCTTAAACCGGTTATACCACAATTGAACTTGTGTTCTGGTCATAGTAGACTCGCCAAACGCCACAGTCAACATTTCAAATGTCCCTGCGCATTTAATTTCATTTTTTACATAAAACTTAATACAGTTTATTTGATCCATTTTTTCGAATAGTAAAAAATCGAAGAGCACACCAAAACACGACTAACCTTTTTATCTGTCAAAAACAAACTGACAATTCAAAATGGCAACATACATATATAACAGACATGTGTACCAATATAACAGAAAAAAATGCGAAAATCGAACATGCGTAACTCACGAAATTTAAAAATAACGGTTATTTTTTGATCAGACCTCGTACATGATTCCAGACATGCTAATTAACTTACTCAATTTTATAAATATAAGATGATATAATATTAATAATACATTTAACAACTCTTGATGCATAAATGTTCATAAATTTAAATTGTATTTGTAATTGTATTTTTCTTTTTTATTTTACAACAAAAAATTTTGCTAAGCACTAATTTGCTTTACACATTTTGTTACATGGTCAACACTGATTTTGTTTTGTAGCAAACAAAAATAGAAATTAGTTTAAGTTGACAGTGACAAAAAAGCAGCATGGAAAACAACCTGCAGTCGTGTTGACTCATCATTCATTCTCATATAAACGTGTGTATTTTAATTTTGACATATTGTAGTAGGTAGCCTGCTGCGGCGAATGTGTTTAAGCTTTATGTTAAAAATCTAAAGTCGATTAAAAAAAAAATTTTAATAAATTAAAAATTCGTTTATCTCATCATTAATAAAGGACAACAAGTCGAGTTTTCATAAATTACCAAAATTAAAACAATCGAAAAGTCATCTTCTTATTTCAACTATAGAAATCTATTGCAGTAAGGCGCAATAACGTATTTAAATAGTTTGCAAATTTCTTTTCTTATCGAACTAATAATTTTAAAGCGCAGAGCAGTAATACATATTACATACTTTCGTCTTTAACAAATCACTCCTTAGTAACAAAAATTGTTTACTCTAATTGTCATGGTGTAACTATACAAGGTGAGTGCAGTAGCCCAGCTGACTGACTTTGTTTACAATTTACTTATGTCAAATGTAATACTTTTTCAAGTATTTTTGACAGTAGTACATTATTTTACACAAAAAAAATGCCGGTTGTTTATGTTTTGTGTTGTATTTGTTGTCGATTTTCACTCACCTTGTATAGTTGCACCATGTCTAATTGTATTATTTATTAATCCTCATATCAATTAAAGTTTTTATAGTTTTAAACTTAAATTAACAAAAATCTTATTTTTCTCAATTTCATTTTAGTTAAGTTTCTGGATGAATTCTCTAAAAAAATAAATATTTTTTCATTTAAATTCTTTTGTTTTTATATTTCTAATTAAAATACAAACAGCTGCAATTAGTTGCAATATTTTTAAAATATTTATTTATGTTTTTAAAAAACAAGTAAAGATTTTCTTAGCTTCTTTTAATAAAATAACAGACAGACTTTAGAAACTCCATAGACAAAATAACCACAAACAAAAAGCATGCATATTTAACAATAACAAAAGGAGGAGCAAGTTTTTTTTTATCAAATAAATATTTTTATAATAAAAACAGCTATGGCACAAAAAAAGGAAAAAACAAACACTAAAAATCATGAAATACATCCTCATACTAATCAGAATGTTTTTAGTTTTTTTTATGCTTTTTATTACATTTTATATGCATTTTTTTCAGGCTGCAGATAAATTTGCATAAAGTTTGTATTTTTCTGTCACTTTTGTGTCTAAAAGTTTGATGGAGAGTTGCCAGATGTATAAATTTGTAGTTTCTTCAAATGGGAAAATATGACAATTGAATTAGTTAGATAAATCCTGGGCATTTAAGATTAATTTTAAAGTCATTTTAAGATTTTTTTATACTGAAAGAAAGGATATCATTAAAAATAAGCTAGAATTGTACAATTAACCCCAAAAATACAATTTAATTTTTAAATATTTATGACGCCCACAAAATATGGACGAAATTCCAAACGTGCAAATAACTAAGGATACAAAAATAATACCAAAAGTTTTATGATATTCTCACTCTCTTCTCCTAGAAAATAACTGCATATTGTGTCAAATTAATTATTATTTATGAATCTCATAAGTCATATTTTCAAATAAGATTGATAAAGGTCGTGCATATACATAATTAAGAACAAAACACAAATTTTACACAAAAAAAAAAAAAAAGAAACATTTTTTAAAAATAAATCAATATTTTTTTGCAAATCCGATAACAACCGCCTGACATCTGCGAGGCATTGAGGTCACCAAATTTTTACTTTACAAGCTTTCTTTATTTTGGCAAAAATATCATTAAAATTGCTGATTTTTACAACTTGCAATAAATTCTCAATAAGGTTGAGATCAGGACTGCATGAAGATCAATCAAGAACAGTAATCGAATTGTTATAAAGTGCTTCGCATCGTTATCTTGAAATATCTATTTTACTGGTATGTTTTCAACAGCATACGGCATCGTTGTATCGCTTAGAATTCTTGCATACTGAAACTTATCCATATTTACCTCAATTTTATGCAGCGGCCCAACAAAACGTGACTACATAGCACCACAAAGCATTAAAAAACCTTATCCATGCTTCAATGCGGCTCGGGTGTACTTTGAATCTAATACTTTCAACTTTGGTCGGCGAACATATTTTTATCCATCTGGAGGGACCCTATTAATTTTTGTGTCGTCCGAAAACAATACTCTTTTTCTATTCTACCTCCATTCTACTTCTTTGCGAATTCGAGTCTCTTCCTTCGGTTACTTTCAGGCAATAATGGCTTCTTTCGTGAAATTCTTCCAAACGTTCCAACTTCTCGCAATTGACGTTTTACTGTATCTACAGGTTTTGCCTCATTTTGGCTAAAGACTGCAATCCGAAATCTCATTTGCTGATTTATGCGAAATTTTTTTTTCAGCTCGCGCACAATCAGTCACAGAGTATAACAGAGGTGACAGAAGGGGAAAGAAAATGTATTTTTATACTTGTCTCTTTCTTTGAGAACTGCCTTTTTGTTTTATTTATGTTACTATTTTTCTGACGCAATAAAATGCATTTTTGGCACAGAGTATTTTTGTATTGTTTGAAACAACCATAAAAAAATGCATTTATATGATATAACGAATGCACAAACTCCACAATGCATACCAAAAAGTATAACAATTATTAAAATACAATTTAGTAAGTTATTAAAATCACAAACACATAAACAACTCATGTCGCCTCTGTTATACTCTGTGAATCAGTGCAGCTTCACGAACTGTCGTAATACGGTTTTTTACAGGCCACCTTTTCTGTAGTCGAAAGCTTACTGAAATATTTCACCGCTTAAAAAACCACTGTTGTCAACATTCAAGGCTGTTGCGATTTTTCGCTAAGTGTTTCCATCCGAATACCATTTGTACAATAATCTTTTGAGTACTGACATTACAGGATTTGCTTTTAACCATGTTTAGCAAGTATTAACTTGACTTAACTTTACTTAAATTAATTAACTTCAATTAATTTCATTTAACTTTTAAGAATTACCTGAATTTGAAAATGTTTACAAATTTATCACTGCCGTGTTAAATTTTAGCGTTTTATTTAATAAATATTACCTTTAAAATAGCGATTTATATATTGAATACTACTGTCCTTAATTAGTAGCACGCACCTGCATATATATTAAGGACTGTCCTCTTTTAGTTACCCGTACTTTGAAAACAATATCTAAATATCTATCATAGTACTTAAAATACCATTTTTTTAATGGTAAGATTAAAAGAAGAAGTTTGAATGTTAAAATAAACTTATTTTATAAGTTCAATTGGAACAATTTTAAATAATTACAAGAAGGATCATTAAATCTGCTAAACATTCTGGTTAACCTTTAACCCATAATTTTCATGAAATTTAACTCACCTTTGATTTAAACATTTTTGGTATGCTAAACTAAAATAGTTGTTTAAGTTACGCAAACCCATTAATTTAATAAAACTTATATAATTTTTTTTTTTAATTTTCATAAACATCTCTTTATAGCCTCAAATATAATATGTATATTAGATTATTTAGTTTATATACTCTTGGTATAAATTTCACAAAGCCGAAAGAACTCTAGTTATTACACAAAAAACCGCAATATTTTGTGTAGTTTTTCTTTCTATAAATGAAAAATGCAAAAAAAACTTTGTTTGAGATGAAAAATAATACTTGAACACAAAACTCAGGTAGTTAAAACCACAAGATATTCAGATATTCACAAAAAAAAACACAATAAACCAACAACGCATAACATAACCCTCTATAGAAATTGAGTAAAATGGAGAAAAAATATACTTTATACATATAAATAAATAAATAAATTTTGCGTAATACTTTAGAAATAGTAGACTGTTGATACGTAGATACACAGTAGAAGACAAAACTGTTCACAAAACTGTTCGAAATCAATATTTGGTATGGTACTTACGAAATACTGTTAACAAGATTTTCCAAAATCTTTGGATTAATATTTTGCCAAGCTATAAGAGTACGCTCCCACAATTCAACCACGGATTTTAGCGAAAATCTTTCGTTTTAAAACCGACCGAAAATGCTCGTTAGGGGTTTTCATTTGGGGACTAAGAAGGCCATTCGAGCAGTTTGATAAAAATTATTCTAATATAAAAACAGTTTTGTCTTCCACTGTATATTATAAAGTAAGAATACACTGAAATAAATAAATGATAAATTATCTTTAGCCTATTACTAAGTAACTAAGTAACATACAGTCATGGTTTGTTGGGTGAGTACTGTACTAGTCACTGGTATTCAAATTGTCAGAGGTTGCTTTTCTATTTATTTTTCTTTTCATTATTTCTCTCTCTGTGCAGTCTAAACTAGTAGAGTAGAAGAAGCCTCACAAACAAAATAAACTAAACTTGAAGTTTTTTTATTTAAAAAAAAAAACTGCATTACACTTGAGTTACAAATAGAGAAGTGCATAGATAAAGTTATAGAAAAGATGCAAATATAATGAAATACAACAAAAGTCTTGAACAAATTATATATATTTTCCTCTTTCTTTAGTATTATTCGCTTTTCCGCACTATAGACTATAAAATAATGTATAATGAATTTTTCTTAAAGTTGGCAATGCAAATTAAAAAAAAAAGTAATCTGAAAAGAGAAAATTTAAATTGTATGAAGAAAAACTGCAACAAAAGTATGTAATGACATTTTGTAAACATTTTTTCATTAAAAATATAGAGTCGTCTTTTAATCGATTATATATGTATGTACTTGTTCCACTTTTTAACAACGCATTTCCTAGACTTCTATTTAGCTAAATCATTTTGATGGAATAAATTCTGACATTTCCAAAATCTTTCTATAAGCCTATAAGAAGTTAATAAATTTGATTGTGTTTGTGCAATTCTATAATGCTAAAAATGTTGGTTCTAATTAAATAAAAATTTTTTTCTAAAAATGCTGGCCTTCCTTTTGAAACGTTATTTTCTAATTTTTTTAATCTAAAATTGGCCCAGTTCAGTGATGTGTGCAAATGGTTTTGCAAAATATCTAAACATTGTTTTGCACTCTTACTACAAAATACACTGTATTGCAATTGTCAGACCTTTGCGCCTTTGCAACACTCAATTTTAGGTTTTTGGTAAAATGTATTGTGTTGGCATCACTCTTTCTCTGTTAGGATGTTGCCATATTTTAGTTGTTTTTTACTTTGCACACATCATGGTGTAATTATACCAGGTGAGTGCAAATTGTCTACAAATACAACACAATACAGAAACAACAGGCATTTTGTTTGTATTAAATAATATAATACTGTCAAAAACACTCTTTTGACATAGGAAATTGTAAACAAAGTCAGTCAGCTGCGCAACTGTACGTGTATAGTTACACCATGGCGGCACACATTGTTTCAAAGTCTACAAAAAATAAATACATTCACAATCAATACCACATATTGTGTTTTTAAACTTTTAAAATCTTAAATGCCTCCAATTTCAATTACCACTATTTTAGTTGTAAGACATTTAATTAGTTTCTTATAATGACAGCCTTTAATTAAGAAAAGGAAGAATTTTCTAAAATTAATTAAAACGAGCACGTTTTTAAAATATTTGGGGACATTTTAAAACAGTGTTTCTGTTCTGGTTCCTTAAGCCTGTTAAAAATTAGTGATTTTCAAAAACTAAATTAAATTTAGATCTTTTTCGACCTTTCTTTTGATAAAATAAAAAGTTTTTTCGAGCTCGAGGCCAATTATTTGTAAAAAAAATGTATATATTATTTATTAAATTATTTCTTCCAATATTTCGATATCCTTCGGATATCATTATCAAGGAATGAGTTACAATTATATTTATATTGATGAACAGTTAGTTCATTATTGAAGGTGGGGACAACAATACGTCTCTTAAAAATATAATTGATAATGATATCCGAAGGATATCGAAATATTGGAAGAAATAATTTAATAAATAATATATACATTTGATTTTCAAAAACTCTACTTTAAAATTTGATTCAAATGTTTATATTATTCACTATATTTTAATGTGATAGGGTTGGGCAAAATTTTGCTCTTTTTCATAATCAATGTAAAGAAGAAATCTACATATGTTACTTGAAAGCTGTACAAATTTGGCAAAAGGATAATTTTTCAAATTGTTTCTTAAAAATGTATTAAAATGTTCATATTATTTATTATAATTGAATACGGTGAGAACTTGAGTGCGTTATTTTACTTCTGGCACAAATGTTGCACCCTTTTTTGCCCTTTGCCATAAGTAATGTTAGAAAAAGAAGAATTGTTTAAAACTATTTTATTATAGTTTAAAATTTTTATGGAGTAAGGTCAACATTTTAATACTGTTTTATTTTGTTTTAGTTTCTGCATAAAATGTTGTCCTTTTTCTGCCCTCTACTCTTTCTTCTACTATAAGCAAAGAAAAGAAAACAATTCAGAAAAAGAAGAATTTCCAAAAATATTGTTTAAAAAGTAATTAAAATGTCATATTATGTATTATAATTTAATATTTTGAGTAGTTGAGGGCATTGTGTTAATACATTTATTTATCTGTTAATCCAGACATCTTTTATTCAATTTGAAGTTTGATCCTAAAAAACTTAATTTGTAGGCAGATAAGTTATTTATAACATGAACATAATCTAAATTAATTAAAAAAGCAAGTGCAATTTGTATGTATCGTCCTGAACATTAACTTTTTTCCTATTCCAAGGACCTAAGTTATTTAAAAAACGTTTATGGAGGCATTTTACGCTATAAATAACGAAAATTTAAAAAAGCGCCTGTTTTTTAAAGAAATCATTACAACACTGGTATTTTGTTGCTCTTCTTCTTCCTTAAGTTCTCATTTATAATTAGTGCTGCCGACTAAACTTTTCCTCACAAAGAGGCTTTTAAAGCAATATTATGTGAAAATTGTACTAAATTTAAATTGGAAGCATTTGAAACCATTAATAAAATAAACCATTAATCAATAAATGTAACAAATTTAGATATTTTGGTGCAAACAAATCACTGACAACACTTATAATAGTTGATTTTGTTCTTCTTCCGTTTTTTTTTCTTATATTACAATTAGAGTGGGTTCACATGCTGCGACTTTTTCCTGCGACTCGAGTTTATAAATGAAATACAGAAAGGAGAGTACGGGGTAGCTAGTGTCGCAGGTATTGCGAAACAAAGCGACAAATTTGACATTTGTCTTTTGCATCTTCTTTTCTCTTGTATTACTTTCATTTCATTTGCCAGTAGTGTTGCCAGTGTTGTTTCTTTACGAATACCATGTGCATAAAATACATATAACAAACCTTCAAATATTCGCCTTTTAAAGCCCTTAGACCACAAACTAAAAACTGCTGTATGCAAAAATATATTATTACAGATATTTTTCATACATTTCCAAAACTAAAAACAAGGTCCTATATGGCAACACATGTGCGAATTAGAGAAATAGGAGAAATGAACAATTCAATGTTGCAAGAATGTTGCTAGAAATGTTTCATCATGTGAACAGACGACGAATTTAGAAGATACACCAAAAGATAACGTCAGCAAACTCACGGCGACAAATCGCAGCGTGCGAACCCACTCTTAGTGTTTCCAACTAAGCAACATTTTTCCCACAAAAGGATTTTTAAAGCAATATTATACATTTTTTATGATATTTAATAGACTTTCTTAAAATTTATTATGAAAATTATAGGAAATTATAGTAAACTAAATGTGAAATAAAAACTTATAATTTGATATTTATAAAGGCTTTAAGAAAATAAAATTTGTAATTTTCTTACATACCAAATAAAATATTTAAAGAAGAATTTTGTATGGAAATTGGGTTTCAAGAAAATTGCTTTAAAACTTAATTATTTGTTATTTATATAAATAAACAAGAGCAAAAGTTAATTTCATGGTTTACCATTTCTACAAATATTATTGTCTAATTTCTAAAATAAATTGTATCTGTTCTATTTATTCATAAATAATAAAAAGAAACTGGAAGAGTAACAAATTTAGCTTTTGTTTAATTATTAAAAATAGCATTTTATTTGTATTTAGCTACTTTTCATTATTTTAATTATTAACACTGAACTAATAAAACTTTACAACCATGACACAAGTGCTTAGAATGATACTTTGAATTTTGTTTTCACACAAAAAAAAGTTTAACAAAATACACTGTTTTTATTTTTATATACAATATATATTTTCAAATTATTATTATTAACATTTTTATTTATAGCATTTGCAGCACAACATCAGGTACTTAAACTTTATCTTTTGCCACTTTTAACCTGTATTTAACTTCAAACAAGTACACGACAATATTACAAATATTTTCCAATTGCCAAAGAGAAACTTTATCATTATTATTATTATATTATTAGATGGCAAGTTCTAAGAACTCCACTTGTATTGTACTTCTATAAGTAAACTCAACTAAACAACAACTTGGTTTGAATTTTCTTAGGGATAATATAGAAAATATAAGAGATTTTCTTTTGAAAAAGTTGCCCAGGCGAAGACTGAAAATAAAACAAGACGCCAAACCCGCAAACCTTAAAATTGTTGTTATACAAAAATAAGGAATAAAGTTTTATTCTATAGAAATATGATAACCAAGCCAGGAAGGAATCTTCTTTTTTGCTTCAAAGGTTGAAAAGTTTTTAAACTGATGATACTTGTGCTAAGGAACTTTCTAAATAAGTTTAATAGAATAAACACTGAGTTTAAGTTGAAATTATTGTTTAATTTTTATTTTGAAGTTGGCTGCAATTCATTTTATTGGATTTCAAAACCACTTTTGTAATTTTTAAAAATTTTGCTAACTAGTTAGCAGCTCATTAGTAGACTGATTAAGCTCTCATTTTCCAATCATAGTGCTCATAATAACAAAACAATAAACTGTAATGACAGTTTATATTTTTTTCTCATCATTTGAAACATGTTTATGTGCGCTACACGTGCAAATGTTTGCAACCGAACAAAAAAAAAAAAAAACCAGAAAATGTATAAACACACCTTGTATGATTATTTAACAAATTATCTATATTTTTATATTTTTTTTTTATTTTCGTTCACATAATTTAACTGTGAATGAGTTTATATTGTGTAAATAATATGAAATTTTTTTATTTTTTTTTAATTTTCTACTTCAATAATCAATTGATTCCCAAGTGCAGCTGTGCCTAAATTCACATTAACTCGCATAAATCGTGTGGTTTTGTTTCCTTTTTAGATGTGATTATGGTTAATCTTGTATTCATATAGCTTAGAGTTTGCTGTAGTTTAAAAAAGTAATCATTAAGGGGGCTTGCTAAAGCACTTTTTACATTTTTACATTTAAGAAAAATTAAACTTTTTAAATATACATATTGATATTGATTTCTTTATTATTGTTTGAAAAGCGTTTTGCAGGATTTGAGATAGATTTTAAAATTTTCTTATGATAGTTTATGTTTTTAAGTTTTACAAACTGGTAGCATAGTTGGCATCACTGTGTTGTACTTATTTGCAGCGTCGTCAACTTTGTGCGTTTCACACCTTTTTTGGGTGCTTTTTTAAAATTCCTTAGTTCCTTAATTTTTCCGAAAATGTTATGAAATCTCTGTTTTTACTAATTTTTAATCGTAGTTTTCAAATAATTCATTATCATGAAATCTATACGAATGAAAAATGTAATTTAAGTTCGAACGTATGATAAATGCATACATACTCGTCATATTCGTCACATTAAGGTTATTGCTAAAGGTGAAGAGGGTGAAAATCTTTGTTTAAAAATTTAAATTTTAAACATGGAAATAAAAATTCTTGTGTAGCCTGATGGTTTTGGTCTACTAAATAGCAAATAAACAACCAGGGTTAGAGTCCCAATTGAGCGCTAATAAATTTTATTGAAAAAATTCAAATAGAAGTATTTAAAATAGAAAACAGAAATAATTAAGAAAAGTACCAAATATGTACCTTTTTTACCAATTCGTACTTTAGTCGTAATAGCATACTGTGAGTTAAATTTTGGGTGGTTAAATACTTATTTATTAGCCCGTTTGTTTAAAAAAGGCTTTTACTATTATTGATTTTACTCTTAATCGTTGATCTCTTTTTAAAAAGTTTTTTTTAGAATTTATGAAATGAAAGAAAAATATATGTATCTATATATCTAGTACAAAGAAATTTAAGCATAAATATGTTTTTGTTTTGTTTAATTCAATAAAGATTTTAAATAAAAAAGAAATTCTAAACTTGGTGGGTTTTTTTTTATTATTTATTTTTTCTCAATTTTGGTGCGTTTTAAATTTTCAAAGTTGACAACGCTTCTTATTTGATCTCTCCCTCTCTCTTTTGGCAGTGCCAACAGAACTGATTAAATGTTTTGGTAAAAATTGCTAGAAAAATAGCTAAATTTATTATTTGTTGTAAAATTAAGCGATTTCTGAAAACTTTTTGCTAAAAATTGCAAAATATGAACATAAATTTTGTTACAACCTTTTTTGACATTAAAAACCGTGTCGTCTTAATTTATTACTTCGTGTAAAATCATCTATCGAACCTATTTATATACAAATTTTAAAACTTTTAAAATTAATTCTATAATCGAATTTATGATTTTATCTGTTAATAAATAGATTTTTAATATTCAAAATAGGTTTGTGAAAAAAGATTCATTCAGTAGTGCCGTGATAAAACTTCTAATAAAAGGCTTCAAGGGAACACGATTAAATGGTATTGAAACAAGTTGGTACCCAAAGAAATCTATCTCTTTAATTGTCCAGAATTGTTATCAACAGAGAAATATATGTCAGTTTTAAAGGGAACTTGTAAAAGACATGCAACTTAAATGAATTCAGAACTTAGAAAATTTTTCTGTCAAAATATTTGAATGATATCTTCGAATTGGTTAAATTCTAATAAAAGTATAATGTTTTGGATATCAATTATCTGGCGTTGTTATAATAACAGTAGATATAGATAATTAACAATATGACCAAAACAAATACTCGACATGAAAGCTGACCCTATTGCAATAAACATAATATGGCGGCCTTGTTCAATACTGTAAGTTAAAACAGGGATGTATGTATTTCAAAAGCAGGGTTGTGCATATGTTTATTAATACAGAGTTGTATGTTTTACGAGTGGTAAATTATGCTTAGAAAAATGAACGTTTAAATATCAAATTAAGTAAAAATATCGGGTTTTACTCAAAATATATAAAACTTATTATATACAAATGTAACCAAAATTTTTCAAACATGTTCCTCCCTACTTTTTTGATCAAAACAAATCAAGTCTGTTTATATCTTTACAATTTTCATTAGAAAACCAATCATCTAAGCACTTTGAAATCTCAAGTATGAATGAAGTATAAATATTTTGTTCATAAAATAGTTTTTTTAAACTTTTAACTTCTATTTCTCAGGTACATGACTATTTTATTTGTTTCTAACACCTACGCACAGAAAGATTTTTACCAACTTGTTTAAATTGCTGGTTCCCATGAATGGGATTGCACAAGTATACAAGAGATGTTTGTGGTTAGTTTTTAAGTAAAATAAATTCTCCTTTTATAGTAAATGTTATTTCTTGCACTTAATTTTCCCAAAACAAACAATCTTGGTCAGCACCTACTCAATTTTTGAATTAGAATAACACATAAAATTCTTTTCTTATTTAAAACAAAAATAATTGAAGTTAAAGGTTAAATGGAAAAAAAAATGCCGTAAGTATTATTTATTTTAAATGAAAACAAATTTGTGAATTTGATTTCTTATGTATTTTTAATACTGCTTCGATTGAATTTCATGTGTTTAACAGTTTTTTATTATTTATGGTTGACATCTGTTATCAGACATTTATTTCTTTTCTTTGTAAATAAAAACGAACGGTTATCCTCATGGGAATTTTGGGCAAAAATTTAAGTTTGTCAGGCTCTAAAGAAAAAATCAAGAAAATGTATTATAATTTTATCACCAGAAAACGAAAAAAGAATAAAACAAGTAAAAAAGTATAGTCGGTCAATCCCGACCATATAATACCCTACACCTAGTATATGTAAATATAAAACAGTTTTTCAGAAATAGGCGTTATATGGGTGATATCACCTATTTTGGACCAAAATTTAGTGTCATGATTTCTGTGAATATAAATATTATATGTGTTAAACTTTATGTCGATATAAATACTTTTAAAAGATTTATGGAGGTTAAAGTGAATTTCGGAGAGGGTCTTATATGGGAGGTATGAGAGTGGACCAACCATTATAAAATTAAGTGTCATTATTTCTGTATATAAGAAGGTGGGCCTTATATGGGAGTTACAACTAATTATGGACCGATCATAATAAAATTGTACCATATTAAATATATTTGCGTTAAATATTATTTGGATACCAACATATTTGAGTGAGTTATGTCTTTAAAGTGATTTTGGAAGTGGGCCTTATATGGGAGCTACGACTAATTATAGCCCGATCTTCATAAAAAATTTAGATGTGATTTAGCTCCATTTACTACTCATTTGTGGTGAAATTTGTTTGGATACTTTCATAATTCAAACATTTATGATCGGTAAACCCCAATTTTGGGAGTACATTTGTATGGGGGCCAGGTGAAATAATGGACCGATTTCCACTAGTTTCCAAATTTTAGGAAATTTTATCAAAATATCTTCAAAATTGCGACCTGTACTCTGCGCACAAGATTTACATGGACAGCCAGCCAGCCAGACGGACGGACGGTCATCGTTAAATCGACTCAGATAGTGATTCTGAGCCGATCGGTATACTTTAAGGTGGGTGTTAGATCAATATTTCTGGGCGTTACAAACATCAGCACAAATCCAATATACCCTCCTCACTATGGCGGTGTAGTGTATAAAAAGAGCACCGCCTTGTAAAATGTGTCAAGTATTTAAATAATAATGTGATCCTTTTTTTAAGAAAAACAATTTTCTTTATTTTTTGTGGCTAAGATAAAGAATAGACTTCTAAAGGATAACGAATTTAAGAGACTGATTTTTCACATACAGCTATGGACAGAGAAACAGCGCACCAATGTTCTATGAACTGCCAAACGTATTTTATTAAAAAAATGGAATGATAATCACATGGAATTCTATGATATTCTTTTGCTTTATTCTGCTTTTCAAAAAATTCTTTAGAAATGTTCTGTTAACTTTTGCACGTTCTTTATTGTGTTATATAAATAAAATAAATGAAAAAAAAATTAAGATTTTTGGTTGAACAATGATAGCGCACAGTTATTTGGATTTTAGGCAAAAATAGTTGATGCTAATTTCGGTGTTAAATTCATTGTTTACACAAGAATAACAAAAATATTGTCTATCATTAATTTCTTCAAGCAAAATGGAAAAATGTTATTTGAGAACTTTCCCAAAAGGATACAAAACAAACAAAAATAGCTAAAATAATTGGATGTTTTCAAAATAATGTCATTACATGTGTTAAATCGGATGCAAATTTGTTAAATGTAAAGGAAGATCGGAAGTAGCCACCGCGAAAAACAACCTATCGTGAGGATAAGGCAATAGTTAAGAAAGGTATGCTAAATCCTTTCAAGTTATCTAGAATAATAATGACTGAAATAAATTATGAACTTGGGTTAAATGTTTCCAATAGACTTGTACAAAGACACCTAAATAAAAATCACTTCTGCCAAAAAATAATTTAAAGGCACGATTGGCTATTGCTAAACTAGCTGTATTTTACCTACATTTTGCATATTGCATAATTTTTATTGACAACTAAGATTAAAACTGTTTAAATTTTAAATATTTTTTTAAAATATGTGTTTGTTTTATATTTTACACGGCAATTGCTTATTTTACTTTAGTTTAATTTACCATTCCTGAAAAATACAACTCTGTATTAAGAAAATACCGAAATACAACTCTGTAATAACTAAATATGGCAGCCTCATATGCCATATTATGTTTACTGTAGTAGGGTCACCTATCATGTCTGCTAATTTATCTTTCTTTTGGAATTTTTGTTTCACCATTAACCGTGAAAATAAATGGCTTTGCCTACGTTAGAATTTAATATTTCTGTTGTTGTTAATAATCCTTCCTTCTCCCGTAGCGGTGCGTGCCTGATGACACAGTAGCCATTTTAGACATGCTTCAGGGAATTTACATATAAAATCTTGTAGATTATGTTTAGGCAATTGTGCGTGTGTAAACTCAAACTTAGAAATGTCCAATAATAAAACAAATATATGTATGTATGTATATAACAAGAGTGTGAAATCCTTGTGATATTTACATCTTTTGTTTACAGTAATTGTTTTGAGAAATTAAACTTAAAACGTAATTTCTTAATAATCTTTTAGTTTTCAAATCTTAATGATAACAAAAAGAAATATATATATATTAGAAGACATGTTGATAACAAGTCTTAAAATACAACATTTATCTAACTAATTTTACCCAAATTAGGAGTAACAAATTTGTTTTGACAACTTTTCAAGTGCCTTGATATTGTTCGTTCAGTCATTTATGTTAAGATAATTTTAGCAAATTAAAATTTCTTTAAGCAAAATAGAAAGCAAACAACACAAAAAAGTACACATTGTTGAAAATATCTGCACATAAATCATTAAATATTTATAAGAAATATTTGTTTTACAAAAGTATAAAATGATGTCGATAAAAATGTTTAAGAATTATATACAATAAAGGAAAGACGAGCATTGTTAAAGTATTTTTTTGTTAACTTTTACCTTAAATCCGTTTCCTGCTTTATTTTAGGGGACTGAATGGCCCTTAAGTTGTAGTAAAACAAAAATTTATAATTTGTAAAGTTTTCGTCTGAAATCAATGAGCCATTGTTGTAGTTTAATTTCTTGTTACTTTGTTGGAATTGTATACGAGTACAAAAAGAAAGATGTGCAAAAAAAAAGCATCTTTAGTTTGTAACTTTTTATTTTTTCACTTTGAGTATTTAACTCCATAAATCATGTTTTTTTTTTCAATTTGTTTCCATTTCATTATTATTTTACTTTTAAAATTGTTACACAGATCAGGCATCATAAAATATATACTTGATATATGTATACATCTTCGTTTGCAGCACTTGAATAAGCAGTGTCAACTGGGGCAGATACTTGTAACAGCAATAAAAATGTGTTTTCCAAGAACACTTTGTTTAAATATTTAATTCTGTTTATACAAATTTCTAATATAAATAATATAATTTGGAAAATATATAATGTTATTAAAACGTACCAGACCATCGTATTCACTTGACGAATATAGGTAATTCTACCTTGTTCAATGTTTTGTATCAAAATTAATGTTTCCCTTAATTTTAATGATATGACAACCTTATGTTTATATTGTTGCCATATCATTTTCTTCACAGTGTTGCATTTCAAACAGTGTTGCATATTCACTATTATATTCTAAATGTTTAAATATAAAATATTTCTAGATCTTTGCATTTTAATTGCCTTGTTTTTTATAAGTTAGCTTGTATGTCGATCATTATCAATTTAAATGTAGTTTCTTGCAGTTAGTTCTTGTATTCATATATTCTTTTTATCTTACAAAGTATAAAATATTTATCATCTCGTTTGCTGTTTTCTTCTTATTTTTCTTTTCAAAATGTTAGTAGTAAAGTCCCTCCTCAGCCATGGCAAAACTCCCACATCTCATACACATGTAACCGTGAATTTAAAATTTATTTTCCAAAGAAAGAAACTTTTTATTTATTTGCTTGTGCGGCTCTGTGGCGGTTTGGCTGACAGACTTACTTGACTGTTCGGTTTAACACGAATTGCTACTGCCACCGCTACTAGTTGCAACAGTGGCAGCACTCAGTAGTATTTTTTATAGGGGGAGATGCTGGGCTAGTGGGAGAGCCGAAGATTGGGGCAGAAGAGAAGTATGTAATGATACATTATCTTAATGAGTAAATATACTTTGCATAATAATGTGTTTGAATGCATGTCTTGCTGGTATGGTTGGTAATGCTCGGTTTGTTTGCAATGTATCCATTTCGCTGCGTTGTCACTGAGTTTGCGAGTGCGAACAAGCGTAAAGTAAGTGTTCCAACTGAGAGTTAATTCCATTTAATATCCCTTTAAATTAAAGTTGCAAATATATGTATTTAAATATGGAAAAACATTGTCGTAAATTTATTCATATACTAGGTACTCTTTAAGTGGGGGAGCTTAGTTTTTTAAGGACTGAATATTGAAATTATATTTTAAGTAATGCTAGCATGTGTTGTATTATTCTATGTTTGTAATTTGTTGATTATTACGATAATTACTACTTATTTGTTTTAAATATTGTAATACGTTTGTTGGTACATGACATTGAATTCATATATTGAAAGAATTTGACTAGTGCTACGCTTTTATCATACTAGTCTAGTCATTTCATTTAAAAATAAAATAAAACAAAGAATTTATATGAAAATCATTAAATTGTTTAAGGTATTAAAAAAAGTAAGGTAAATTAAAAATTATATCGGACAGATGTGAACGAAGACCACGCAAACAGATGTCAATTCTTTTATCAACATTTTCAATTACATATCGGCAAAATTACGCGTCTATTTTGTCAAGGATTTTGAGTTTTGATGCGTTTGGTTCTGGAAAGACTTTATCTTTAACATAGCTCCATAAACAATTTTTCAGTGGTTTTAATTCGCATGATCAGAGCGGCCGATTAATAGCAAAATATCTTGAAATTTTGGAATCGGGATTTTTGGTTTATAATAAATTCAGTCACTTAAAGGCTGTGTGAAATGTCGCACCGTCTGTTCTATCCGCCGACTTCGTGATCCATTCAAAATTCATCCATTTATGACTCCACAAAGTGGAATTGAAAAAAAGTTTAAAATAAATTAGGAATTTCAGCTTGAAATTGGGAATTTTACAAATTAATTGGAAATGATGTTAAAATTTAGAAAATGTTTGTAAAATTTAATATTTCAATGTGCAATTGAGAAAAATTAAAATGAAATAAAAAAATTCGATTTGCAACTAAACAAATCTAAATCAACTTGAGAATTTCTTTCTGAAATCTCAGTTTTAAATTGTAATTTTTATAATTTCAATTGAAATCCTAAAATTAATTTAAATTGAAAATTTTCAATTTCATATAAAATTTTCTTAATTTCGAAAGGAATTATCTTAATTTCAATGAAATATTATGCAGTTTTTAATTGGTTTAAGCGTCAATTTTAATGTATCATGAAGAGTATTTTAAAAAAATTTTAAATGTATTTTGTACTAATAGCAAGAATAACTCTTTAAAATTCAAATGTAACCATAGGGTATTCTCATGATTAGAAAACAAAGAAACAAATACATACATAAAAGAAAAAAAAATTAACACAAATAATTTTAAAATAAAACCAATATATTATTTAAGTATTTCTTTGAAATCATATACATACCTACATAAATAATTCCCTTCTTTTCTAGTAATTAATTAAACTCAAAAAAATCTTTATAAATGTATTAACTATGTAGTAGGCACATTTTCTTTTATTTTAATGCGTTTGCAAAGGAATTCTATACTTAAATTCTGTGGCTGCAGTCATTGGGGAACTAATTATTTTGCCTGTTGTCTGGGAATGGGGGAATAATCAAATTAAAAAGAAGAATAAGCTTAACACACAAACAATATCATGTTGAATCATCAACGCAGCAATAGCAATGACAATAACAACAAACAAAATATTTTTATCATCAATCAAAATAAAAACAACGTCAAGTCAAACCACCAGCAAAACAACAGAAAAGTAATCAGAGGAAAAAAGCAAAATAAAAAAAAAACAATCGACAATAATCCCAGCAAGCCATATGAGTCCGAAAAGAGCGGAGCGTTAACGCTCTTTATGAGCCTAAAAAACAATCATAATTGCTCCGAAAACCTTCAGAAAAGAGGGTCATTACGTTCGAAAATGTTCCGTCAGAAAGAGCTCTTAGATAACGTCAGAAAAGAGTCTTTTATGAGGGTTTTTTGGGCTCTTAAAGAGCTCTTAGATAATGTCAGAAAAGAGTCTTTTATGAGGGGGTTTTTGGGCTCTGAAAGAGCTCTTAGATAATGTCAGTAAAGAGTCTTTTATGAGGTTTTTTTGGGCTTTGTGTAATCTTGTTTTTATCATTCTTGTGTGGTACTGCTATGTTTTTTTTGTTCAAAGCCCAAATAACACACAGAAAAAAATAAAAATGAGTTTCAATTAAAATATTTGTGGAATCAATTAAAAATTTAATTGAAATCGGACCTGTAAACAAAATGATAGTATCAATTAAAAAAATGTGAGATTTAATTGAAAATATCAGAAAAAGTAATTTAATCAATTAAAATTTTAATTGAAAATTATTTTAAAATCAATTAAAGGTTTAATTGAAATAAAAAACATGATTTTTTTTCTGTGCAGGACAACAACGCTTTGGTACACACATAATTAAGTTCAATTTCTGAGTCATACTGCGTGCCGACTCAGGACAGTAACAAGCAAATTTTTCTTTCGCTCCGAAAATGCGCTTTAGTTGGACTCTTTTCTGACTCCTTTTTTCGGAGCGCTCCGAAAATGCTCTTTTGTTGGACTCTTTTCTGACTCCTTTTTCGGAGCGCTCCTAGAATGGTATGCTGGGATGCATCATTGTACAACATGTAAACAAATGAAAAAGAAAATCAAAAATACAAAAGAGTGAGTGTGAGTGGTATATTCTCTATCTGTTTGTTTGTTTGTTTACTTTCTGTTGTTGGGGTTGCCCTTTTTCAGGGCTTTGTCTTTTTCGGGTTGTTAAGAAACTCTGCCTGTTTGTTGTGTTTACTACACACGTGTTGCGTGTGTATGTACGGTAGAAAATTGTCCTCTTTGTTTGTTTGAGGGGGGTCTAATGTTGCTGTCAGTTTCACTATACACTCGTTTAATTATTTGCCATCATTACACAGAGGGGTCTTACAGTTGTTGGTTTTTATATTTCGACTTTTTTGGAGTCTATATAATTTTGTTGTTGCTGTTGTCATGTGCAACAGATGTAAAATAAGAAATTATGTGGAGTGTTGCCAGTTAATATTGTTTTTCCTACATAAACCCAAATTTGTATTAGCTGTAATGTAGTTTGTAGGGTTTTTTTCGTGAATCTAACAGTTTCGTTTCAGACTTGTAGATCTTATTAAAAAACACATTTAATTATATTTTAAACTTTCTGATGTCCAGTGTTTACGTTTTTTTTTAACTTTGAAAGTAATTGACTATATCAAAGTGTGGTAAAAAAATATACAAAGTGAAGACTAAAAAAAATTGTGTGGATTTTCAGTTGGCTAAATGGATGCACTGAATTTATAAAGAGTCTTGTGCATCATTATTCTGTATGTCGGAAAGAATGAAATAAAACCAACCAGAACTTTGATACTGAATCAATAGCCCATAAATTTTTAATAGAAAATTACAAAAAAAAAAATAACTAAATGCCGTAAAGGAAAAGAAAAAACTGCTAGCTTTCAATAAAATTCTAAAGAAAAACCAGCAAATCAAAAAAAAAACGTAAAACTCTACCAGCATTAGCCATGACATTAAAACAAAACAACATTAGCAACATTGTTTAGAGTTGAAAATTTCAAAATTTTCCATAATTTTGTATATTTTAAGTAATTTTTAAATTTAGTTTTTATTGAGTTTGGATAAAAATATTGTTCACTTTCCTCCAGCTCCTGGTCACCTTAAAACTAGACCAGATTTTTCATGACTCTTAATTATTCATCATGATCAACCAAGCATGCAACAAATTGCAGCAACATTTTATATTTAACTTACTTTTTATACAACTTGACAGTTGTTGTTGATAGTGATAAAGATAGAATGCAAAAAACTACAAGAACGTATGTATAAATCCATATATAAATATTTAATGTGTTATACGAGGCCTGCTATTTGATTTCGAGAAATGGAGACATGAAATAGAAATATTTATACCATTGAGTTATTACTGGAAAATTTAATTTGAAACAAAAAAAGATTAACAAATGTTAATTCAAGTAGTTTTTGTTCGACCTTTTTATGTATAATAAATAAAAATTCCTTTATTTCAAGCTCGAAATATCGGCAGATAAAATAAAATAAAATTTAACTGACCTCGAGCTTGAAATAAAGGAATTTTTATTTATTATTAACAAATGTTGTTATCTTTGATCTCAAATATCTCTTGAAAATGACAGAAAATTAAAAATTAGCACTTAAACAAATTTTAACAAACTCGACAACGATTTGTTCGATTTTCTTACACAACTTCTCAAACATTATAATTAAATTACTCTTTTTGGTTTTGATCAATGTTTTTTATTTTATATTATTATTGAGGATTTTTGTTTTTCCTCACGGGCTATTTTTGATCAGCAATTCTTTAACAAATGTAAATAAAAAACAATAATATTATATTTATAATAATATATTTATAATAATATTATAATTAAAATTATACTTACAATATTATAATATTGTATTGTATTGTTTTTTTCAACTCAACTCAATTGATTCGGAGATATTCGAAAAGTTTGAAAAAAATAATTATTGTCAGTAATTCATACAAAAAATAATAAAACCACTCAAGTTTTATTAAAATAGTATTATTAGTATTAATTTTAATGCTCATTTTAAAACGAATTAGGCCATTTTTCCTTTCGAACTTCGTAACTCTCGTACAACTTATGTTCCTTCAATAACGAAATGGATTTTCAAATTACCTGCAAAACAAAATTCACAAAGTTGTAGTAAAAGAATATTTTAATAAAAATGGTATGGTTTCATTGCAAATTATACACAATTCGATTTGATGACTTGATATCACAAGAAACTTATATATCCAACAACAACAAAAATTGCATGACACTGACAATAAAAATAAGTCCCAATTTACATGAAGTAATTCTTATTAAAAAAATTTATACAATTTTTTCCTTGAAATTTCTTCGGTGTTCACACAGCACAATTCTTTTTGCTTAAATCGCTCGTATTTTTATTTGAGAGTATACACACATTTGCATGCACATACAATGTAATACGAATAATAGAGTAAAACAAATTGCAAGTACAATCATGTGTGTAGTTATCTTATATTCTCCTCACCACGATGTCTAGAAGGTAATCAGCTTAGCTTAAAGAATTGCTCTGTGTAAATTGGGACTTAGAAGAGAATGTTTATAAATAATAGCGAAAGGATGTAAGCGGCATGCGGCCGCGGACGGCAATCCGCAAATGCCAAAAAATAAAAATGATTTGTTTCTTACATAAATAAATTCTTAAACGCTTTTTTAGTGTGTACATACATGGTGTAAAAAGTATTAAAATAATGGAAAAACAATTTTTTTTTATTTTTAACTAAACAGATCGGGATATTTGGTTTGCAATAAATTCATTGTTTTGATAGCTGTGTGACATGTGGTACCTTTTTGTTGAAACCACGTATCCATACCAGTTGAATTAAAAAATGACCCAATCACGCCTCCACACCACTGCTCTCTGCGGTTCATCGTGCAGGGTCTTCTCAACAACTGCTCTCTACCGAAGCCCAAATGCGGAAATTTTTTCGACCAAAGACAGATATGTAATGTTGAACGAAAATATCACAAATTTTATGAAATGTATTTTTTACAATACCTCCTTATTAATATTGAATTTATTACAACAATTGTTATTCTAACATTCAGTGATGTCAACTTTATACATCTTTAAAACAGTAAAAAGGTGGATTGTTGTGCAAAGCAAAACAGTTTTTTTTAATTAAATTAGTAAAAATAAGAGTTACATTCATAAAAACTTTCCCAAACCTTTTAAAAGTTGCAGAAATATAAAACATTTCCTATTTTTTTTGTTCAATTATTAAAATACAAATACAAGTTTTTCAAAAACGTTTAACCTTTTTTACACAGACTTATGGGAATATGAGTAATATTATTTTATTAGTTATATTGTTTCAACTTATTGCTAATGATTCTTAACAAAATTAACATAATTCTCAGGGAAGTTTTTCTTATGCGTCGAATTCACGGTCTTTAGTTAGCTAATGGCAAAGGCTTAACTAATGATTCTTTATTCGCAATGCTTAGTTTGCCATAAGAATAATAAGTAATAGTTAAACAAGAGTTAGTATTTTAGTTTACCAATGGTTAACTAATGACCGAGAATTCGGCCATTAAACATAAATAAATTTTTAACATATATAAACATTAATGGCCGAATTCACAGTCATTAGTTAACCATTGGTAAACTAAAATACTAACTATTGTTTAACTATTACTTATTATTCTTATGGCAAACTAAGCATTGCGAATAAAGAATCTTTAGTTAAGCCTTTGTCATTAGCTAACTAAAGACTGTGAATTTAGCCATAAAAGATCTTTAGTTTTATCTTTATATAACCAATTTAAGTGCTCCGTGTTGTAGATTTACATTGTCTATTCAATTTCTAGTTTATCTCTCATCAGCATTATTGTAATTAAGAATTTTATTTTATTCCAAGTAGCTCATAAAATCATTGTTTTTTTTTTTTTTTTTTTCAATAAACTAACATGAAAATTTGTCTATAAAATTTAAAAAACGGTTCTTAGTATTGCTATTTTTTACAATTAAATTTATTGCATGAATGCAAACATGATTTCATTATAATTCTTAAAGAAATATGTACTAACAAAATTTAAAGCTCAAAAACTTTTTAAGACAAGAAATAAAATTTTTGGGACTACTGCTAAGAATATTCTCTCTTTTACGTTTAAGTTATTTTAGGCACTTTTACTACAGTATTACGTAGTTACCATTTAATGACCATTTGAAAATTATTTGTTATTAATGAATTATGTTATTCAAAACACATTCTTCTTTTCTGTTATGTTTTGTATTAAAAATAATTAAATCATGATCAGCCCTGGATTTTTATTAACTAAATGTTAATTATTATTTATTTTTTTTTTTAATTTTCTGTCTTTCTTATGGCTTCACAGAGGAAAATAATGTTGTAATTTTATTTATTACAATGTTTGTGTACAAAAGAAGTTTTTAAAAAAAAATACAAAAAATTTAAAAAAAAAACAGAAATTTAAATAAACAATACTCGTATTCGTTTATATTTGGTTTAAATACGCTACTGTTTCAAACACCATCAGCGTGAAATAAACAAAACATGAACAAAAATACTTGAGTTACGCACATATTTTTTGTAATAATGTTTTTTTTTTACATAAAAACGTTAAAACTTATACAAAAATAGTCATCGTCGTATTATTTTATAGCATGTGATAATTTACACTTGTACGATTGCGATTAAATGTAAAAAGAGAAAGGGGGGTCGGGGTAACACTTGCATTTACTATTAATTTTTCTCTTAGTGTATAAATGACAACAACTGTAAATAGAATTCTGTGTGTTGCGTATGTTGTTGTAAAATGCATGAGAAAGATAGTGCAAGTGTATAGTGTAACGAGGGCATTTAGCTGCTGCTGCTGTTGTTGTTGTCTCTTATTTTTTAATGGATCCCTGATGGACGGATGTTAAGCATGACGCCTGTTTCCGTTTTATAAGAATCCACCAAAAACAATTTATAAAACATTGTAATTGTTTTTCTTGTTCATTATTTTATGTATATAATTTACAATATTAACTCTTGCTTTTCACACCAAGTAAGTACCCAACAACTACAACATCAAACAGAAAATATATATAAATAAATAACAATTGAATTGTTGTTAATTGGGGTTAAAGTACAGAATTTTTTTATTCTCACAAGCAACACAAAAAAATCTCTTGTTATTTTTACATAATGTGATAAAAACCATACATATAATTTATTATAAGACAGGAGGATTTCATTTAGTGTTGTTGAAGGATGGAGGGTGTAGGAAGCATAGGGAACGGGGAGCAGGGAAGTATATTATTGTGTGATTAAAGTTCTGGTTTTCCCCATATTGTGTTTTTTTTACATTATAATAAATTAATGTTTGTTAAGTTTATATATCTACTTGTCATGGCTGGGTTGTGTAAAATTAAAAATTGTATGTAACTGGTTTGGTAAAGGGTAGTCAGTTTTAAAAGGCTTAATATAAATGTATTTACCGATTTTAAATGACAAAATTCTCGGGCTCATGTTTATTATACTGATGTATCATACATGTTCTATGTTATTTGAAGGCTTAGGAAAACTAAGTTTTAACAGTAAGGAATACTTTGTATAGTCGAGTAAATATTGGCAAAATGTCCAAATTATTTGTTTATTACCTCTGCTACTTGAGCCAAACCGTGTAATAAGAAACCAATTTTAACAAAATACGCAATATTTTATAATTTTAACGCTTTCTTTAGCATTTGCAGTTACTGCAAGGCCCATTTTGATCCTAAATAGTTGGTAACACTGTGAATTACATTGGTATCGCTCTCTCTTTTCAATATGGCCAAATTATACTAATAGAGTAAATGCAAGAAAACAGAAAAGTAAACCAAGAGAACCCGTTATTTGTCAAGATGGCGAATTTTTTTAAATATTTTATTTAGGTTTAAAGCTTACCAGCAAATGTGTGTTTACAATCATTGACAAACTTTTGCCATCTAAAACGTAACTTATGTGTAATATTAATCTTAAATCATGTTCATTGAACAATAATTTTTAACACCTTTGGAAATTCTTTGAAATGTTTTCCATAAACATTGCATTATATTTCAATATTTACATAAAACGTAAACATTATACAACTGAAGGCCCAATAATTATTACTTACAATTGTATGCCAATACAAGCACTTGTATGTAATAATTGGGGTCAAATAAATATTTAATATGATTTCAAACATTAACCTGATTTAAAAAGAAACAACAACAATTTGACTTGGAAGTAAATTCACACACAAAATCATTAATAGCAAAAACAATACATATAATAAATAAACAATGTAAGCAAACATTAACCCATTAAGTGTTGAATTTTGTTTGAGAAATTTTTTTTTTTTTAATTTGAAAAATATTTCTTTATTCAAGAAAGATTGACAATGTCTTAACGACATTTTTGAGGCGAGTTGGCATACTATACTTAAAATAAATAAATTATTTATATTTTCATTATAGTTTTTTAACTAAATAAAATATATAAAATTGTATTTACAAAAGTTCATGTCTATAAATTATGTATAAATAGAGTATATATTACATTAGAAGCATTTCTAAATTTTTTAATACATATTAGATTTAAAAGTTGAAATTTATTAACATTTTTTAAGTTCTGTGGCAAATTGTTATATTCCACACAGCCAATATATTCAATTCGTTGCTTAGTTTTTTCAAGTCTGCATCTCGCAGGTTTCAAATTTGAATTGTTTCTGGTACTAATAGCTGTTTGATTACGCGTGAATTTTATTGTATTATGGCCAATGTTATGTAACGATTTAAATACGAAAAGAAGTAATTGTTTCTTCTATATTCCTCTTATAGGTAAAATATTTTTGCTTACTTCCATATATAAATTTGACGTGGGGTACCTAATGGGCAAGTTATAAACTTTTTTGAGTGCTTTGTTTTGTGTTCTTTGAAGAGATTGTAATTCTATACTATTTTTATAGGCGTACATAGAAACCAAGTAAATTAAATGGCTTTGAATTAATGCTTGATATAGAATATGTTGTGTTCTTTCATTGAATTTGTATTTAAATTTGTACAATATTCCAATTACTGGAGATATTTTTGATTTAATATCTTCAATATGCAAATTCCATGACAAATTGCAAAGTCACACCCAAATATTTTTTTTAATATGTTTCAAAAATTTCTTCTCCATTTACGAAAAGACTAAACTTTGGCCCATTAATGTTCAAGTATGGTTTAAATCTTATGACTTTGGTTTTAGATGAATTAAGAACAAATTTGTTTAACCTCATGTATTCAAAAATGGGGGCTACATCTCTTTCAATATACGATTTTAAAATGGTCTTATGTTTACAGGGATAGAACAATGATATATCATCAGCATACATATAAAGATTTCCAGAAAGCTCAAGGTTTTTGATGTCATTTATGTAAATTGTAAATACAAGTGGGCCCAACACACTCCCTTGTGGTACAAAAAAAACTCATTCATACTTTTATAATTATAGAGTTTCTTTTTTTTAATGATTTCGAAAATTTCAGTTAGTTAAATTTTTAATTTTTTCTTTTTTGTATTTGAGAGTGAAGTACATATTTTGTTTTGTTTGGTTTTTGTATTTTTTGCTATTAATAATTATTATTTTTTGTTGATTTATATAATTATTATTGATATATAATAATAATTATTTATTTAATAATTGGTTATTTTGTACTGTATTGGGTACTTTTGTTGATAATTTTAATAGTTTTTTTTAAGATAAGTTTTAATATGAGAAAGTGCTAATAATACTCATATTTAATGAATATTTTGTAAGCACTTCATTCAGGGTGTTCACTACTAGTCATGCTGATACACATTTTTGTTGATTGATTTATTTTGTCATTAAGAATATTTTTAAATTTAAATTTAATTCGAAAATCCCTAAAAATATTGTTTAAAAAAATAAATCGTGTACTTTAATTAAATTTTATCAAACAATTTAAATACTGGGCATTTAGAACAATGATTATAACAATCAGTGTTTTTTTATTGTCATATGGCATCTCTTATTGCCTTACTACCAGAGCTGTATAAAGTGATAAAGCACAGTAGCAATTTTTAGTACTTTTAATTATAAAACATTCGCTTACGCTGCAGTTAACGTTTTACACATACTGCTTGTCAAAATTCGCAAAAATTGATAGCTGCACGCAAATTTAAAGCAATTCATTTTCAAAATGTCGCCAAGAAAACACATAAACAACAAACATATTTTTTAACTTTAATTAGTGCTTTTTAATTTAGTGGATTGTTATATTACTTATAAAAAAAATGAACAATACAACACAAAAAACGCCAGAATGTTTATAACGAAAACCCAAAGAATTTATTTACTAAAATTGCAATCAGCTGTTTTCTTGACTGTAACTTTAAACACACAATTGAAACGAGATTTTGAAAGCAAACTGTGAGTGTGTTAAAATTTAAAGACAAAACTTTTATAAGTTTTAAGTTTTTATAAACAGTTTTATTTTCAGCATTTAAATTGTTCTTTGTAGTGATGTTCATTATGTTCACTATAGTTTTCCCTTCAATCGTTAAATCCTTTATTGAACTCTGAGACCTCTTTGGCAATTTATTTTCTGGACACATGTATCTGCGTTGAAACTTGTAGCAGAATTTCAATATGATGGTTGTGATGATTTTGAATATGTAGTTTAAAATTTGCACGCTTTGTTTACTGGAAGAATATTAAATCTGCCATATTTGTTAGATATACCTACATATATTCATGAAAAATATTGGCAAAATAAATTTCTGATCTTGTTTTAATATGTATGTTACGGGGTCAGGGTTCTTTTATATGGTTTTATTTGCAGTTATTGTTTTCTATAAAAAAAAAATAATTCAATGCTTTAAATAAATACACAAAATAAACAAAGAAAAATATGATAAACTTATTGTATATAACAAAAAAACGACCCTGGCAATGAAAATCTATAGATTTTTGTCTAAATTTTTGAATTTTTTCCCATCATTTAACATAAAATAAAATTAAGTTAAAATTATTTTTTTTTATAATTTTTAAGTTACGCTTGACTAAGTCATTAATGTTGTTGTTTTTACTTAAAGAATTTTAAGATGCCTTCTTATCAATTGAAATTATATTTGTTTGTGTATATTAATACCCCTACAACGGTTGTTGGGTTCCTCTACACCATCTTGTCTCTAGCTTTATAACTGTCTCTGTCTCTCTCTCTCTGTTCCTGGCAGTATGTCATTTACAGTGATGTATAGCTAGTTGAGGTGGTTTTTGTGGTAGTGTTGCTTCTTTTTAAAATCTATTAACATTCTTAAGTATTTCTTCCAAACAGTACTTGTTTTTTTCTTGTTTTAAGTAAAAAAAACCTTGCTTTTCCCATTAAAATGTTTTCCTATTAATATTATTATTTTTGCTGTTGTTGCCTGAAAACAGTGTTGTTGTGGTTGTTTAATATTTATTACAGGCGCACAGTGGCAAATTACTGGAACAAAATTGTTAATCAATATACAATTTAGAGTGGGTTGACACGCTGCGAATTGTCGCCGCGACTGTCGCTTCTAAATTTATCGTCCGTTCACATGACGAAACATTTGTTGTACCATTCTTTCGACATTTTAACATTAAATTGTTCTTTTCTTCTATTTCGCTCATTCGCAGATGTGTTGCCATATAGGGCATTACAGGTACATTATACAGGTATTCATATTCCTGATATTTTTCACTATTAAATTTTCTATTGATTTTTTTGATCACATAGCATTTATTTATTTAAAATTAAAATAACAATTTGTTTTCTTTTTATTTATTTATTCGCAGTGTTGCCAAAAATTTTATGTAATAAATTTCATCGTGGCAATACTGCTGGTAAATTAAATAAAAATACTAGAAGAGTTTCACAAAACCTGCAACACTAACTACCCCGTACTCTCCACTATGTATTTCATCTATAAACTCGAGTCGCAGGAAAAAAGTCGCAGGTTAAAGTCGCAGCGGTGGAGTTCACACTCCTAAAGAAATAAATTACAGGCGAAAGAAAAAAAAAACTTGGAATATCAAAAAAGAAGGACTCAATATATTGTTATATTTTCAGAGTTGTCGCATGCAAACATTGTCTAAGCCACAGTGTGAACAATTTTTATAATATAAAACGTAAAATATTTAAAAATGTCCCAATTTAAACGATTTAGTTATTTTATAATTTTATTTAACTTTTTCGAGATTCTACTGCATTAGGGTAATTGACAGCAAAGAAGTCTTAAGCTGCTTACGACAATTGTTTTAAAACAATTACCCTAATGCAGTAGAATCTCGAAAAAGTTAACTCGCGAAAAAGTTAAACGCTCGGATAAGTTAACAGTGTTTTAGCATAAAAGTGCCGCTCTAAAAAGTTAACCTTTCAGTATAATTTATTTTTTAAAACAACGGCTTTTTCAGTAACAATAGTGGCATAACGGAAACCGATTGGAGTTTAATTACGGTGTATACAAAGTAACCATTTCAAAAATAAAGAAAAAACGTGCTGGAATTTTAGAGGAAGTGACGAACATATACTATATAGCATATCTAACAAGAAACACTTCATAAGCCGGAATATGCTGATCTTGAGGCAAGCTTGTACAAATATTTTTGGCGAACGAACTTTTAAACCAAAAAGTACATATAAAAATAAATAAACTAAGTCAATAAATTATAATTTAAGATATTATATCAAACAAAAGAGATGTTTATTATTTTATTTATTTCCTCTTTCAATCAAAAAAAAACGCCTAAAAAAGTTAATAGTTCGAAAAAGTTAACAGCCCTTAAAACATTTTGGTTAACTTTTTCGAGATTCTACTGTAATTTGAATACTATTCTTTTTGCAGTTAGCCCCACTGTGAATTGTGTTATTTTTGTTTTATATCCAAGTAATAGAAGAAAAAATCATATATAATTAAATTAGTAATTTTCATGGTAAAATGGTTTTTGGAAATATTTTCTTCATTATTTTTAAGTGTTTATGCATGAATTTTCGATTTTTCCATATGGAAATTTATGTGAAAATTAGAAATGTTATGCTTTCACATCGGCATCCACATCAACAACAACCTTCTTTCTCTGCTCGTCATACAACCATCATTCTCAGCGTCATTCAACCAACATCAACCACCAAGCCAAAACCAACCGCCAAATTTTCTATATTTTTTGTTTATTTTGTATTTTTCTAGCTCATTAAATTTCAGTACTTAATAAAACAATTTTTTAGAAAAATATTGTATGTATGTATTGACGGCAAAAAAAGTTTTAATTTAATAAATTGCTGTTGCTGAAAAACTGCCACTAAAATATGAAGGATTAATAGGCACAGTTTAATATACAACATACATGATAAGTACATGATGGAAAACACATTTTTTAGGTTATAAAGAAAGTTTTTTAAACTAAAGATGAATAATTTTTAAAAATATTGTATGTATATTTGCTTAATATAAAAGTAATATATTTTTAAGTAATACTTTTTTTCCTTCTTAATTTTATTCTTGTCTCTATAAAAATGTTAATTGATTGCTTTGTTCATTTCTTTTCAGGTAATTAACTATTTGGTTGTTGTCAAATTTGTGCTAAAATCTTTGTAAGCTACATACATACATACATATATATTTTATAATTAAACAATTTAACTAAAATTTTTTTACAATAATAATGATACGAATTGTAAGTTAATTAGCATAACCTCTTAATTTTAAAATTGCTTAATTCACAAATCATATAAAATTTAAAAACAGTAAACAGTGGTGGCTTAGTTATTAGCACACCCCCTTAAAAATTTAAATTTTATAAAAATTCTATAAATTTACAAAGTTTTATAAAATTTTCGTTTAAAAAAGTATTTAAAATCGAAAACAGTGTAGGTTAACTAAAAAGCTCAGCCTCTGAAGTACAGTAATTTCATGAAGTATCTTGAAAATTATTTTATAAATTTGATAACTGCTAAAAAAAAATGAATTAAAATCGAAAACTGTAGTAGTTAACTAAAAAGCACACCCTCTTTAATACCAAAATTTACAAAAAATCTGAAAATTTACAAAGTTACAAACAATTTTTCATAAAAAAAATTATTTAAGGGTCCATTAATCTGAACCGATATTCGAAAAAAGTAAAAACAAGTAAGGATTTATATTCGGCTGTGCCGATTCTTATAAAGCCACCACAAAATCACCTATTATGGAGATTTATAAGAGATTTATGCGCTTTTAAATGATTTCCGGAAGTACGGTCAAATATGGACCGATCATCGTCATATTGAGAGTGACGAATTATATATATATATTAACTATTTGTGTCGAATTTAAACTTGCTGCTGATGCTAATAAGAGCTTCATGCGCATTTAAGTGATTTCTAGAAGTGGACTGTATATGGGGGCTACGGTCAAATATGGACCGATCATCACGAAATTTGGTACGACGATTTAAATGTATATTTTGATTATGCTCGTCGAGTTTCAACTTGATAGTCATTGTTATAAAAGATTTATGTTCTTTGTATGGGGCTATGTCAAAATTATGGACCGATGCAAAGAAAATATTGTTTTAAGATTTTACTTTGCATGAAAGTACCATAAAGCCATATTCCGGGAAGACATTTGTATGGGGGCTATGAGAAATCGTGGACCGATTTCTACCATTTTCAACAGGACTCGTCCTTCTATAATAAAAACAAAACAGCAAAAAATTTAAACTTTAATCTATAACTCAGATCCTACTGGGCCGATTTTGTCCATTTGCAATGCCAAACATTTCGGTGTATCAAAGAATGTTTTGAAAAAATTTCATTGTTCTATGTCTTTTTTATTGAAGCTCTATAGTGACAACAACGACGGACGGACTTGGCTAAATCCTCTTAGAATCTTATAAAGACCCAGAATCTAGACTTTTTGGTTCTACGACCGTTATTTCGATGTGTTACAAACGAAATAATAAACGCAATATAACCCTCATCTTTTTTGTGGTGGGTTTATACCCACTGGACTCTATTTAGCAGACAACTAAGAGTAAAACTGCGGGCTAAAATCAAGCTGTGTCGGGCATGTTTTTAGAGTTCTGAAATTTTGAAAAATGAAGCATGCAAAACACTAAAATGAAGATAAAATTAAGAATTACAGTCTTAAATCAAGGTTTAAATCTTAAAATAAGAATACAAATCCTAGTTTAAGAATAAAATGTTTGATTTAAGATTATATCAAGATTAATTTATTTTTTTAATTCTAAAAATACTTAAAACAGGCATAAAATTCTTAATTTAATCCGTAACGATTTTAAATAAAAAAAAAACACATTCTGTATGCTGTGATTTCTTTAGTTGTGCTTTTCTTTCAGCGTGTTAAGGTGAAAATTAATAAAAGTTAAAAAAAAAATAATCTGTTCCAATCTAAAATACACAAATATCAAACCTTGATGAAAGCTCCGCAAAAAAATGGATGACTGTGGCTATTGAAGCAGTTATGCCGTTTATTATTATTATAGTTATTAATGATGTAGATGTGAAAAGCATTAGTACTGAAATGTTAATAGCTTCCGAAAAAATGGTGGAAAGAAAGCTGGTCTGAAGATAAGCTAGAAAATGAAATTGAAGACAAGTTAACTTCTTATAAAGAGGCTTATTTCGTCATAAGAAAGCTTAAAGGGTTTTCTTTATACCACAGCAATCTTGAAAGTGTTAAAATGCTAACTGATCTTCAAATGTATTTCCAAGATATTGAAATTAAAGGAAAAACTCGCCAAGCTAAAATTTCGGACTTTTTTAAACGATTAGATTAGGTTTTTCTCTCGGTGTAAGATTAAATTTATTGATTTAGGTTATTTCATCCTCTATATATAAATAAACCAAACAATACTGCTTTGTAACCGAATTTTAAATCAATACTTTAGTAAAAAGTGTAAAATTTCACATCGTATAACTTTTAAAAAATCGTCATAATATACATAAATTCTCTTGATACCGCATGGTATCATTCACTTTTCGCTATCTTAATTTTTCTTTCTATCTTTGTTTTAATATTACTAATTCAAGCATAAAATAAAATATCTAAATTGAAATCATTTCGAATAAAAAAAAACCTCAAAGTGTCAAATTTTGTTATATCAGTTTCTCTTATGTGTTTTGTTTTTTTTTTAATTTATTTGTATTGTTGTATATATCCCAGCATACCATTCTAGGAGCGCTCCGAATAAGGAGTCAGAAAAGAGTCCAACTAAAAAGCATTTTCGGAGCGAAAGAAAAATTTGCTTAAAAAATAAATATTTTTTTTAATAATTGAGAATTTTTCCTCTTGCGAGTATTTGAAAATTTTTTAAAAAAATTGAAGTAAAACTTCGAATAAAATTTTTTTAAAAAATATTTTTTTTTAATTTTTGTATATTTTATTTAAATGAATTCCATTATATTTTTTTTTTACTGTAAATACAATTTGTTTAATTTTTTTTCCAATTCTAATTTAGTTTATTTGTAAATGAAAAAGTTTAAGTAAAAATAATTTAAAAAAAAATAATAAATGCGACCTTTAAATTTGTTGTATTTAAAATTGCAATGACTCTTTCTGAGCCCAAAAAAGACTCTTTTCTGGCATTATCTAAAAGCTCTTTCAAAGCTCAAAAACCCTCATAAAAGACTCTTTTCTGACATTATCTAAGAGCTCTTTCTGAGGGACCATTTTCGAATGTAATGACCCTCTTTTCTGAAGGTTTTCGGAGCAATAATGGACCGCATTGGTCTCTGGGTGATGGTGTGGGCACAACCTCACACCGGCCTTCTGACCTGGGCTCATAAAGAGCATGAATGCTCCGGAAAAGGTGTCAGAAAAGATTTTTTTCGGACTCATATGGCTTGCTGGGATGTATATACTGAGACACCACTTTAATGAATCAGCTTGGGATCCTCATATGTTTAACAAAAAAATAACTAATCTTTAAAAAGTGAATTTATGTTTATAAAAACCACTTGGAAAAAAATTTACTTAAATTTGCAAATTTAATTTCTATTAAAAACAAAAACTATGAAAATCTTGTATTTATTTTAACTTAAAATTGTTAAAATATTTCTAAGATTTCATTCTCACTGCACTGCCGCTATTTTTAGTTTGTTAAACAATACTGTTTGTTTACTAAAGAAACAAAAACCGTTTCTTTTTTAGTATGTAATAACTTGTTGTTGCTTTTACTTTGACGAAAACACTACAAAAACCTTGGCCGATTTGTATTGTATTCATGTCTATCTATAAAAACAAAATCAGTCTTCAAAAATTTTCAACAGCTAATATTAACATTCAACATAAATTTTAATACACACTTTACTTATTTACTATTGATTTTTATTTTCGCTTAATAGCCGCCTTTTCCCTTTTATTATAAATAAAAACCCCATAAAAAATATTCTATTTGTATATGTGACATAAATACGAGTATGTACGTTTTCTGTTGGCCATTAACAAGTGTTAATAAGTTATAAATTTTATATGTGTGTCCTCAATAATTTTCCTCTAGAGGTCATATAAAAATAAAATATGTATAAATGTATTTTTATTATGTCCTTTGGTAGACATTAATAACTAGTTGGAGAGAGTGGTGGAGAGGTGAATATAGTCTAAACATCACTATTTAATATGTCTATTGTTTGACGTATGTTAACCAGAAAAATTGATTTTAATTATAGAAGAAACGTCATAGTTTTATATGTATTTAAGGGAATATAAACACAAGTGTGGTAGCATAGTTTTTGGTCATACAAAAGAACTTTCGACAAAGTAAACTTAATCTAAACATTTTCAGTCATAGTTATATTAAAAGCTACAATTATCCGCAAATGTTTCTATAGAAAAAAACATATGTAAAGGTTTTTCTGTAGAAAAAGTTGTTATACAGAAGTTTTCTCTAAAAAAAACTGTTATACAGACATTTTTCTATAAAAAAAACTGTTATACCAGCATTTTTTATAGAATAACTTCTATACAAAAATTTTTTATGGGAAAAAACAGTTATACAGAAGATTTCTATACACAAATTTTTCTATATAAAAAAAACTGTTATACACACACCTTTCTATAAAACATCTGTTATACATACATTTTTCTATAGAAAAAACTGTTTTATAGATTTATTCAATAGAAAAAACTGTTATACTCACATTTTTAATGAGTTCTTAAAATTAAAAATGCATGTAGTGGGTTAGAATATTACAGTGTTGTAAGTATCTTAAATTTTGTTTCAGTATTCTTTGAAATATTACAAATAAATGAAATTGAGTCTAAATAATAATCTACTACAGCATTGTCATACGGAAGTCAATAAAATGTATGTTGAGTATACTCAAAAATATTTTATACACAATTTCTACGTTCACTGACACGATACGATGCGACGTTTTAAATAATTTATAAATTGAGTTTCTGCAATTATGTTTAATCTAGTAACAAAAATAGCAACAATAACGCGTAAGTTAACAAACCAGACAATTATTTGATATTGAGAATAAAATAATCAGTGATGTATTACACACTGGAAACGGAAATACTTTTGTAAATATGTACCAACTAGTTATACTGTTATACTCCTACAACTACACTCAGCCTTTGCTACCCTACCTCTCACTCATGTCACTAGAGCGAGTGAGTGCCTGCCTGTTCGTGCAATGATATGAAGTTCATGACCTAAACCATGAACAAAAATATAGCAATAAAACAGGCCTTTTTTTTAACAAGCTATTAAAACAAACAAACAAACAAATGAAATGAGAAATAATACGCTTAGTAACAACTTAGAACATCTAATACTAAATATTTGCTCACTGCACTACATAGTAATAATGTGTACGAGAACAAAAATGTTGACGATGATACAAGTTTTCAATTAATTTAAGTGCAAAATTGAATACCCGCCCGGCACAGTGCTCTTCTCCTCTACTTATACACATAAACAAACGTTTTCATCATGATGATGATGATGAAAATCTAACCTTGTAGTCACTACAATTTATGTTTAACACAAAAATTTCTAAATAAAAAAGAAGAATTTATTAAAAAAAAAAACACACAAGTCGAAAAAGTACACACACGTTTAGTACGTCTTTTTATTTTATTTTTTTTTTAGAGGTTTTTGTGTCTTTTTACTTGGGAAATGATATCAATTCCGTTTATTTTATTTATTCTTTATTGTTAATTTAGTCAGTACTATTTAATAATTTAGGCAAAGTTCATGCTGATATTTTCATTCAAAATGTGGGGTTAAATAGCTATTATTAAACCTGAAAATAATAATAACATGATATGTAGAAAGAAACAACATTTGGTAAGTAAATTAAATATTAACACAGCTTGATATTTTTTCGTACAACATTGGGGCAAATGAAAAAAAATAGCAAACGAAATATACATACATTTTTTAATTCAAAATCAACTTTAAGCTAAAAGCCAATAAATTTGTTAAATTTTACATACTAAACACAGGTTAAGTTAAATTGCAAGTCAATAGATGATATTCTAACAGTAGTTTATATTTTTTTAATAAACAATTCTTTCTAAACACGGCCTACTGTGCCTGTACCCTGCGCACTTGGAAATACATAATAAGTACAATATTATTTTTATCTTCTAGCTCGTGTGAATTTTTAAAAGCTTTTTTGCTTAATTTATAGCTTTCTTTGTCCAAATCTCGACTAACAATGTTGTATTATATGTATATGTATGTGCACAAAAATGTATAAATTATATAGTATTTATTTTAACCACATTTTAACACGCAGCCTGTTGATTAGTTGGTCATTTAGTAAAAATAATAATAATAAATAAAACCCACATAAATAAATTAACAAAATACGAGTAAAGTGTTGCTTTTCCCGAATGTCTAAGAGAATGAATGAGCGAATGATAGATAGATTTATTCTGGCGATTGCTTCAATAACTCTTTAATAGTTTATTTAAATTTAAAATTAGTTTAGTTAACATTTTTTAATATTATTATTAAGACCCAAGTTCATTCATTTATTTGTAAGAATTCAAAGAATACAATACAAAAGTAATTTGGACATAATTTTTCTTTTATATTTCCCAAAGAAATGTACTAGAATAGAACTGCTATCAGATAATATTTCTGAGGGAACTTGTGGCGATTCCACTACACAATACATTCTGCTAAGCGTATAAATCAGTGGTCGACATTTAAAGCCTCCTGGGTCAAATTTGTGATTTGTTAATTACATGTAAAGAGGTGGACTTATAATTTGAAACGACTTTTCATATATTTTAAAAATTTAGTTCAACATATTAAAACTAATAACTAAAAATAGTAAAATAACAAATTATTATTAAGTTTAAAATAAAAAAATTCACAGCATCAATACAATTTAAAAAAAATAACTTAAACGCAATATCAAATTGGTCACATAATTAGAAACTAAAAAAATATCTGCAACAAAACGGACTTATCCTTAAATATTATGTTGGATAACCCTTGTTTTTAACAACAGTCTTTTTAGTAAACTTTTAAGCATTAAACACATTCACCGGGGTTACCGGTTAACCGAATGACAGATAATCGAGGCACGACTGTATTTCAAAAATAAAATACACACGTTTATATGTAGTACTTTTTCAAGCAAGCATAACGAAAAGAAACTACAATGAGCATCACTATTTCGAACAGCTGACTGTTTACTTATTGTATGTATACCAATAGTGCAAATAAAGTGGAATTTTTGTTTGACGTACGGCACGTTTTTAAATGTTCTATAAGTACACAAGCGTGCAAACGTGCGGGGACGTGGACGTTCTGCTAATTCTACCTTTATGAATCGCACATGCTATTAATAATTTAAAATAAATTCAAATAAAAAAATACAATATATGTACATACATATGTACGTATGTATGTATATGAATAAGAATACCAATTTTAAAATACATATGTATAATATGACAATTTGTAGATATTTATAACAAAATAAATAAGTAAAAAAAATGACATAAGTAATCTTATGTAGTAAGGCAAAACATTCTATATATTAGTTTATAATTATGTCAAATTGACAAGGACACTTTAAACAAAAAACACAACCAATTAATTGTTATTAATTAGTTGAGTAATGAAAAGCTACATGTGCTTTTTGAATATTTGTTAATATAAAACACAAATAAAATGATTCATTCCCCCTTATTCAAAAACGATTATTAAATTTAACAAACGTTTATTAAGACAGATTTGCATATAAAAATTTGCTTAATAAACGTTTGTTAAATTTAATAATCGTTTTTGAATAAGGGGGATTGTCTTTAAAGGTAATTTGTTTGTTTTAAAAAATAACTGGCTCTTGGTGTATAGTTTCTACGCTAATCCCAGCCATATATGGAGGGGACTCAATGTTTGTCTATTAGAATTGATTAAAACAATCTTATAATGTGTAGGTTTGTTAAATATTTAAAAAGATGATAGATATTTTTACTAAATAGTAACATTATATTATATAAATAACAATAAATTAAATTTTAAATTTATTTTAACATATCTTTCTCTTTTTTCGTTACAGTTTGCCACCATGAACCCTGTTTGCCTTTACAGCTCTTCTCAGAGTTTATGACTTTTTTTAATACATAAGTCATTTACATTTCTAAGAAATAGTTTAGCAAAATGTCCTGATTTTTAAGGAAAAAAAGAACAATGTCTAAAGGAGAACAATTATATGTAAATTTTAGATGTATAAGTTGTGGTTCTCTTAAAAATGGCTTAAGGTTCTCCAAGTAACTCTCGCTCAAAACACACTTTGCTTCCTCTCATCAATGTTTATTTTCATAGACAACATAAAATCGAAACATTAAGAAACCAACTATAAAATCCTAACAAAAGTCTTTGCAAAAAAGGAAAATAAAATTGCAACAAATACTCATATTTTCACTCCTTGTCTCGCTCTAACAAAAATTAAACAAAATCTTTTATATATACTCAAAACAACATGAATTCCGTTATATCTGCATTTAAGGCCAAAAAGAACTCCAGCCAACAGGCCAACAACACAGTGGTCTCTAATAATGGCTGCCATGATAATAAACACAATAATTTAAGCATGATTGCCAATACACTGACCACCTCCTCCTCGAAAAAGAAGGCCATTAACGCCCAGGACAATAGTTATCAGTATCTGAGGCATATACGAGAAATCGATACAGCCACCAAGTTGTTATCACCCATTGTGGGGGCTGATGATTTGATGGAAACAGATATGCTTAATTTTAGACCGGTTGCGGCCGTGGCGGGTGTCGATGTGGTTGATCATGTTCCTTTACAAACTGTGCGTTTGACACCCTCCCCCCTGGAGTCCTCCATGGCCGATTGTAATATGAATGGTGGTAAAAATCTCATGGCGGGTGCTGGTATGCCGGTCACACAAACAGAAAATGGCAATTGCCAGGACTCTTTAGATGATTATGCCTCCATAACGAATGGCCAACACAGTTTGACCAGCAGTCCCACTGCACACTTGCAAGAGGTGGACGATGATGAATCCGAACATTCTATAACAGCATGCACTAGCACCACCAGCAGTAGTTCCAGCGATCAGAGCAACAGCACTGTGGTTCAGAGTCCCATAGCGCCCACAGCGGCGGCAGCAGCTGCAGCCAACAGCTCACAACAGTTGTCGTCCAATACAACAACAACATCAGCCACCTTACCAAGTCCCGCCAAAAGTCTGAATTTGAGTCTGAATAGTAATACATCCTCTCCCTCATTGTTATCATCCTCCTCAATATCTGTTTCTTCCAATTCGAATACCTCTCTGGCTCTTTGCAATTCCGGTCCCAGCTCTTGTTCATCCACTACCGGTTGTGATGTCAGCAGTAACGATTACTCTCAGCCCTCATCGCCCACTATGGTAACGCGTCGCTGTTCACAATCATCGATATCTACGTCATCGGAATATGTGCCCGCATTTATGAAATCTTCAAACGTTACATTGCCCATCATAATGCCAAATAGTAGCAGTAGCTTGGCTTCCTTGCCACCCAACACTCAGAGTATCGGTGGTACTCCGGTCAATTCAGCGGCCACCACACCCAAACATACACGCTACTCTAAGCCCCGTCTGAGCTTGAGTCGTTTCATCAATCACTCAATGCCATCGGTTCATGGTCGTCCAAATTTGAGTTTAGCTGTCGGTACACCGGGCAGCGGTATGAATGGTGTGGGTGGTTCGGGCAATGGCAGCAATCCCCCGAAACGGGCTTCAACGCATCAGAGGAATTTAAGTTTGGATTTTAGGTAAGTGAAAGTTTTATAAATTTTTTTTTAATACTTTAATAGATAAAAAAAATATGTGCTGAAATCGGAATATGTATGTATATTTTAAAATCCCATGATTTCTATAAACCGATCTGATTTTCTTCCCTGTCCATACTATTTCGAAATTTTTTTATGGCGCGTTAATAGTATAATACATTTGCATCGAAAAAAAATCGAAAAACAATTTTTAAGTAAAATCTAATATATGCAATGTAGTGTTTGATTTTGGTTTATAACTTTTAATTTGCTGAATCGATTGTGCTGGTTTTCAATGCCAAGCTGCTTAGAAGAGTGACAAACATTGTAGGCAAAAATTGTTTTGTTGATCTCCCTCTAAGGACGTGAGCGTGTTTTCCACATACATTTTTTTTAGCAAAACCTAAAATATATGCAATATTGTATCAGATTTTGGTTTATAACTTTTTTCCTACTGAACCGATTGTGCTGGTTTGCAATGCCAAGCTGCTTAGAGGAATGATAAACATTGTAAGAAAAAATTGTTTATAATGTCCTTCCACTTTGAACGTGAGCCTGTTTTCCACAAACAAATGCAAACAACTGAATTTTTTAGATATTAATAAGAAGCACATGAGTATTTCCAGGAACAACTATTCTATATGTTGCCATCTACACCTCGTAGTAAACAAAGGGTGGCGAAGGAGCACCCAAAAGACCTATGTACATGATTCTGTACTTAAAGTCTAAAGGCAAAGCAAATCGACAAACAAGAAAACGTAATATTAAAAAGACTAGAACAAAAACTAGAACAAACAATATTAGAAAATAAAGAAATTAAGAAAACAAGACTTTACCTCGTTAAAACACCATAGAAACACAATTTATATTGCAACGAAAAAAACAAGAAAACTTAAAAAAAGAAACAAAATACAGAAAACCCATTAAAAAATACAAAAGAAAATAAAACTAAAAACAAAACTCTCAATAATGCTCGCACACATGCACAAAAAAAAACCTTTTTTTTGGAATGCATGGAACTCATATAGTACCATACCCACATACCCACACGCCTACAACACTTGTGGAACTTTAGCGGCAACAACAAAAAACGAAATGAAATATTCAAGCAACTGCCAGCCAGTCAGCCAGCATCCAATCAGCCATGTACGAGTATAAAGCCAAAGTAGTGCAAGATGAAGACAATGATTAGGTAGAAAGGGGGAGTGTTATAAGAACAAGCTTAAAGCTTAAATGGTATTAAACATCAATTTCAATGGAATTGGAAATAGAATAGAGCAAATCTATGGCAAAGCAATGCAATTTCCGTCTTGGGTTAAATCGCAGGAATAATAAATGCAAAACAAAGCAAAATTTCAGCATTTATTTCTTTTTTTAAGGCACACTTTACATAGCTAGTGAATAGTAAGAACGTTAAGTGCGTAGGGGAATTGGTATACAGGCAGCCAAGTTAAAAATGAAAAATCCACTTAATTTTAAAATATAACGAACAAGTAAATATACATAAAATATAAATATAAATATACTTTAATTTTTATTTTTCTCAATATTACTGGATAACCAGTAACACAAGCTAAGTATACACGTAGCCCGTTTTAGACTCTGGAGATGCTGCAAAATGTATCCAATTAAAAGTTGTAAAAAAATTTAATTTGTTTTCTCTTTCTTTGAAATGGAAACTTTCAAATGTTAAGAAATTTATATTTTTCTCAAGAAGCCACACAAAAATGATTGACATTTAAAACATAATTTCTTTAAAACAAATGTTTATTTAGCAATTGTGTAAAAATTATTGAACTTATTTGCCTAATTTGACTATTTTGTTTATATGCCTATTATTTTTTATACTGTACACGTAGTTGCTTTAAGTGGCATTTACTACTATTTTTTTCTTTTGTTGTAAAATAAATTAACTCTTATTTAATTTAAACATTATATTGGCCATCACCTAAATTACCCTCTATTCATTTTAAATAAATACAAATGAAATGACGGCTAAAAAAAAACAAACTTAAAATCAAGAGTCCCATCACACATCAAACAATATTTTCCCAAAACATACCGCGTCATACAGAGAGAACCAACGAACAAGTAAATACACATTCCGTTTGTATGTAATTGTATTTTTACACTGCATATTAAAAATTTTCACATACAGTGTTTAAGAAAGTTGCGTTTTATCGTTATCATAAAGTTTAAACTAAACAAAATTAAGCGAATTTTAACTCAGTTATCTTCAAAACTTTTCCTGTCTTCAAAACAAAATCATAATTATTTTTTTGAGTTCAAATAGTTTTGGAGCTGGAACGAAGAAAGAACAGTTATTGAAAACTAATTAGTTCAGAATAATTTTAATCTTTTTAATTTGTAGTACGCATTGAAGTCATATTATTGACTCATAGTTGACCAGTTCAATGCTCCCTTAGTGTCCCGTGAAAAGAGAAGAAAAAGTGAGAAGACCGAAAATTGATATGATCAAAGATTCAAGTCATTCGATAGTTTTGAGATCACCATGAATTCAATCCCTTAACCCAGTAAAACTAGCCTATGGATATACTAGCAACGGATAGTAACATTTTCACATCTTCTTCTAGTAAGCTTCTCTAACGGAAATATGTAACAAATCTTTTCCCAACTTATTCGAAACACTTTTTCGTACATGCATTCATATGAGTACGAGTATTGAATTCACAGCATTCATGGTCAATTCTATGAGATTTTATCGTAGCTTGGATATCAGTTTGTATACGAATATGCTTACCTGATATACTACACCCATTTAGATCCTAAACGTCATCCTTAGACCAAATTCCTGGATGTAGATACATCCTCCAACTCGATCCCCTGTTTTAGAGCAAAAATTGATTGGCTCGTTGTATTTGGGAAGGGACACTCAACTATCAACGTGTGATTCCTAGTTAAAACTCAAAAAAGTCGAAATATTCTTTATAATTCTTATAATACTTCGACGAACAAGTGTGTGATACTTGTTCAATAACAATTTCCTATCCATGAGATCTATCGGGATCCAGTAATCACTATAACCATTATCCTTAATACCTTCTCAAAGTTTGTGGATTTGTCCAGAGATTTCCACCCGACAGAGACTACATTGAATAATATCGGACTAGTAAAAGCCAGTTCACGTTCTAGGTCTGATAAACCATCTCATTTCAATAAACTTCCTGTGGATTTACTTACGACGTTTTTGCCATAGTTTCAAAAATAGTTTAATGACAAAAATAATACCCAGGTATTTTTAGTTATTTGAGAGTGTTAATTCAGAAATCTTGTAACTTCTCAAAAACAATACAAGTTCACTTTAGCTTGACTTAGGATTACAAGTGTGACCTCCTTACGTTGTGTTATTGTGCTGAAATGAATCGCAACATCGTCCGCATTGGCAACAGTTTTATATATCACGGAATCCAACTTCCTAAGCGGACATTTTGTTTCCAAATTTCACAAACATAAGTTGAAATAAGACACTTTGAGTTGTGCCCGTTTTGTCAAGTCTGGTCGTTACTATTTCAGAACGGAAGATCATATATGGAGCATCCTATAGTTGCAAATTTCACAATGTTGAAAACCCATTTTATATCCAAAAAAATCACTAGTATCAAATTGCCAAATTCAAAGAATTTCTCATTGTATCTCAATTGACGTACTTCGCAACCAGATCTGTGTTGATTCCCTTTCCTTTAAGGATAGTTTACTTAAACTAAACTTTAGCACAGGAACACAATCAAATAGAACAAAAAGCACAAAATTGATTGCCAATTATAAAAGGAACTTTGAATAACACATAAATGACAGTATGAACTACAGAATAGTTCAGAACTATGTGGCATCGGTAGCCAAAGAAATATGGAACGTTACAAGTAAATACTAACTCTGTTCTAAAGTGAAGTGAATCCCAGAGTGAGTGTTCTGCATCGATCAAAACAAGTAGTAGTCGTAAGGTCTGGACCAACAGGCTGGTGAGGTAAAACTTCCTAAATACTTACATATATGTAAATAGTTTTCATGTATGACCGCATAATCTTGAAGTTTGAAACAAAATTTGAGTTTTGAATTTGCGTTATGTTGTTTTAAAATTGATTCACAATTTCACTTCCAAAGATAATGAATGTTAAGAATACAATGTTGCAATGTGGAGTTTCTGATCGCATTATGAATTTTGCTTAAAAATTTTTTTTCTCGTACAACTGTCATAATTTTGTTTATCACATTAATTATTTGTAATTTTTTTAAAATTAAAAAAGAAATTTGTTCGATTTTAGATATTATGTATTATTAAATTAGCAATGTGTATATTTAATTATCTTAATAACTGTACAGTTCACATATCAGTAGATAGTGAATGCAGTAGTTGTAGTATATTCATTATGCATTGTATTTGCAAACAATCATTGTTGCTGTAGTTGTACAACACGAAGCTTCGTGCAAATGTACTTCTTTTGTAGGTATGTATGTATCAGTGATGGAAAAATGAAAAATTGAAATGGTACTAACCGCAACAAAAAGAGTACTTTTTTCAACATTTTGGTACTTTTTAGGAAACATATATTAATATTTAGTTCGTTTATTTGACCTTTTTTTAATATTTAATAGTTTCTTTTAACAAGCAATTAGGTCATTTTAATTTTATATAAAAATATTTGATTTATTTTTATATATTTATTTCCAATATTTCGCTATCACAATGGATAGCTTCCTCAGGGATAATACAATTTTTGTATTATTATTATTATTAAAATTGTATTATCCCTGAGGAAGCTATCCATTGTGATAGCGAAATATTGGAAATATATATATAAAAATAAATCAAATATTTTTATATAAAATTAAAATGACCTAATTGCTTGTTAAAGGAAACATATATTTTTATTCAAAAATAAAATTAAAAATCCATTTAAAACTAATTCAAAAATAAAATTAATTCAGTTTAATAAAAACAACTATTAATTAATTAAACTAAAAATTAATTCATTTTTATGTAAAAATATATGTTTCAAAAATTTTTATTTGTTGTGGCTTAAGATAATAAATATATGAGCATTCCTGCATTTTGTTAGTGTTAATGCCATATCATTAATAGATATTTCACCAATATGTTTGAAGTTTTCTAACTCATATGATACACAAAAAATCTCAAACAAGAAATGAGAATTACAAAAATGTATAAGAAATTTAGGAAAAATACATTAGAATTGGTTGCTAACAACTTTTTAAACAAACGCACAACATGAATAACGTAATATCTGACGAACGTCTATACATAGCTTTATTTTCTTGTTTTGAAGCCAATGTTGTCAATGATTATAAAAATAGTAACGCTGGATTTCTAAACAGGAACAAGGCAAAACAAACAAAGAGTACTAAATATGATGGGGGGGTACTGTGGTATTTTTGTTGGGAAAAAGTACTGAAAATAGTACAATAGTATTGAATTTTCCATCACTGGTATATACATATTTATGTTTTCGTTGTGTTTTGTGTGTGATTTGACGTGCTGTAATCATTGTTTTGTCGTTGTTATTGTTGTCTCAATGGTATGACATATTTTGCAGACATTTTTTTATTGTTGTTTTTTGACGCTGTATCATTTTATATGTTTTATAGTGCGAGCCAACACAATCTAAAATGCAATTTGCAAACATTTAACCATATTTTGATTCCACATTTAAACGTTTGTTTTATTTGTTTTACACTTCTTCCTCCCTACAACTACATTGATTTATCTATTGAGAAAAACCAATGACGAACTTTAAATACATAAGTTGGTTAAAAAGAAGCAAGCAATTTTGAAATATTATTTGACACATTTTTTATGGTTTTATTTTAGAGACCGACTCTATTGCCAAGTGTGTCATTTAAGATGATAAGACGGCTTTTTTTGGGAGTTGCAACAAATTTATTTATGTATGTTTGTGGTAATAATCCATAAGATAAGTAATACATACATAAATATGTGGATATTTAAGAGGAAATGGTAATTTGGAAATTAATTTAAAATGTATGCATATACATATTTAAAATGTATGCATACATACATATGTGCTTGAAATTTCAACTGAACTTTTTTTTACTTTACTTTTGCAAAAACTCTTATATTTATAAAGGGTGATTCAAGTAGAGATACTTTTTCAATAGCCTTTTTTTTGGCAGATCACGTGTGACTCGTGTCATGCTGTCATGTTATTTTTGTTTAATATTGTTTGGCATTTCATAATGGAAAGACTTAAGGTACGGTCACACTTGGCAAATATTTGCCAAAAAAGACGTAAACACTAAATAACATACATATATTTGAACTCATTTATTTAAAAAAAAAACTTTTTCTTATTTAGGCCAAAGCACAACAAATATTTAATTTTAATTTCTTTGATGCTATATGATCTTGCAAAACTTTTGTAAGAGTAAACAACGTTAAACAAATTTGTGCCAAAACAAGTGGTTACGCTTTTTTGAGTAAACATTTGCCAAATGTGACCGTACCTTTACGCCTGAACAACGTTTGCAAATCGTTCGACTTTATTACGAAAATTCACGTTCTGTGAGGAATGTGTTTCGTGCACTTCGCTCAACTTATGGTCAACATAATCAGCCTATTAAGCGTACTATTCGCAACACCATCACCAATTTAGAGACCCAGCATTCATTGTTGGATAATAGTCGACCGAATAGACCACGTCCAGCACGCTGTGAGAGTGTACATGAAGACCGTGGAGAGTCGAAGCCGCTCGACCTTCCCAAGCGACATCGCTGCTCTACATTGGCTCATGAAAAATTACACGAAGATCCGACATTTTCGAGGCAAATTTTGTTCAGCGATTAGGCCCATTTCTGGCTCAATGGGTATACAAAAAAACAAAATTGCCGCATTTGGGACGAAGAGCAACCTGAAGAGATTCAAGAACTGCCACTTCATCCAGAAAAAACAACGGTTTGGTGTGGTTTATGGGCCAAATTACCAAATTACCATATTTCTTTAAAAATCATGCCGGTGCGAACGTAACCGTCAATGGCGACGTGCCATGATAACCATCTATTTGATGCCTGAAATTGAAGCTCGTGAAGCACTTCCCACACATCGCTCAATCAATGGATTTATGGAGAGAACACTTCGGTGAGCACATGATTTTTTTGGGCCGGTCGATTGGCCACCAAGATCGTGTGATATCACACCGTTAGACTTTTTCCTGTGGGGATATATAAAGTCTAAATTTTATGCGGACAAACCCGCTCTCATTCAGGCCTGGGAGGAAAACATGAGTCATCGACTCAATTGGACTCAACGGATAGACCATCTGCGACGTAGCAATGGCCAACATTTGATAGACATAATCTTCAAAAGTTAAATGCCAAAGACTGTTCTTGCAAATGATAATAAACATTCCCCATTAAATTTGAATTTTCTGTGTTTTTTTTTCACGAACCTCGAAATGGATCACGCTTTACAATTTTCAATTGCAGACTGAAGTTTCTAGACATATCTAGTTTATCTTTAAAATCTGTAAATTGAATGCTTTTAAAGTTGTTTTCTCTTTCTCTCATTTCTCAGTTTTGCACTGTTTTATCAAACTGTATTAACAGGCAAGCCAGGTGAAGCTGCTCTTGGAAGATAAAACAGGTACACACAAAGCTATTCATAACTGTTAATAGGGGATAGGGGCGAGTTATAGTTGGTTTTAATGCTTGGTTTTCACTATGTCATTTTTGTTGTCAAATTGTCCAAATTGTTGGGAATTGTATGAAAACGGGTTGTCATATCATGATTGCAAACATAGATGACGTCATATGACAACCCGTTTTCATACAATTGCCAACAATTTGGTCAATTTGACAACAAAAATGACTAATGGCGTTTTCTTTTCTGGCAAAAATGTTACACTTTTTTTCCTTTTTTATATGGGAAATGGGTAAAAAGTGTAACATATATGTAACATTTTTGCCAGAAACGAAAACGCCAATAGTGAAAACATAGTGTAACACTTTGTATGATACATGGGACTTGTTACTTTGATATTGGCCTATTGATACCTTTTAGGTCGCCTATGGAACTAATGATAACGAAGTTATTCTGTTTTGGATATTATTTATCAGCATTCAAAATAAAATTAAAATCATGTCTGCGCCAGAGATGACAAATTTCCTAATATAACTAGCTAGTCCTTTCATTAAAGCTTCTTAAATTTACATATTTTAATTGTTAATATTTATTTTTCTTTATTTATTCACAATTACTTTTAATTATTACACTTCCTCTTCTGTTAATTTTGCGCTATATTTAAATTTCTCTTCAAAAAATTATTCATTTCATTTTATTTTCTTACATTGGGATAATTGCGTAATAAGGACACAAGAAACCATTTGAAATAAAACACCACAAAAATGCTGAATCCTGCTTTTTTTGCACTCAACCATTTCAAGTAATTCGCTCTTTACATTTTAAGAGATGGTTTTAACAATAAACATTGTATGATTTTGAGAAAAGCAAACGAAGGATTTAATTATGGTATTCACCACATTTTCCAGTTACCAAAATACTTTAGCTACAACACTTGATGTCACTTGAAGTTTGTTTTACGTTAAGCAAAACAAAAAGATACAAACTTCGTGCTAACAAACATTCTTCGGAATGTTATTTAAATTATTTCTGAAAAAAACTCTACCACTTTCACTGTTTTCTAACGAATGCAGCTTATTTTCCCCTAACAACATTGTGCTGCTGCCGGTTCTAGAAGGCATAGTTCATTGTTGACTTGAATTGAGTTTATAATGTGGCCATTTTCCCTTTTGCTGAAAAAAAATGTTTCTTAATTTTGTAACTGGGTCAGTGATTTCTTTGTTGCTGGCTGGCACATTCTTTAGTTAAACGAAAAAACAGCATTTTTTTCTGGTCCTAGCAAAAATGTACGAGTAATAAATTTTAAGCCGGAATGAAGAGTAACAAATAACACACAAACATTTTTAAATATTTATTTATGCTGTATAAGTAGAAAAAATTAAAGTATATCCTGCGGAAACGGATATACTACAATACAATGTTTAATCTTGTTACATATGTACTCACTCTTCGAATTTTTCAAACAAATCTATAATTTACACATAAATTTTGTAATACTGCTCATACCATTCTGAAACCTAGAATTAACTATTCCATTTCATGACATCAACACTTGTAAGAACTTTAATGTAAAAAAAAAAAACAATAAATTTCTAAAACAAACATAATAAAACCCAGTATTCACGCGAATTACATTAGTTCTGCTTACACTCTCCATCTGTCAATTATTAATTCCACAAAAAAGACTGTCCCTTTAAATTGTCAACCTTTGAACACGGCTAATAACACACTCATGTGTATGTTGTGGTCATAAAATGGGCGCCTATACCAACCTCATCCAACCATCAAACCATTCTTCCACATATTATTACTCCAACCATCTCCTCAACCTACTAAGCCAACATGTGAAGTACGTTTTGTATACTTTACGTTAATTAAAAACAAATGTATTACTTCTGCAGCAACAAGAACTACAATAATGGCAACTAAAAACCAACAACAAATATATTTATTATTGTTGTTTTAGTTGCTGTTGTTATTGTTTTTGTTTGCATACAACACAAGTTATATTAAAACCCTCATCATTTATTTATTATTCATACTCTACAGCAAATAAATGCAAACAAATACAGAATATTCAAAGCAAACTAAAGTTCCACAGTCACTCACAACTGTTGTCGTACATTCGACAAACTCCTAAAAACTTTGAGATTCAGCTAATTATTGGAAAATGGACAAATATATTCCAATTAGTTGCACTGCCACAAGCCCATAATCCACGCCAAACAGTTCATTTTTCGGCCAGTTCTTGCAATGGTTCTGACTGCTCTTCACACCAAATACGACAATTTAGCTTGTTTACGTATCCATTTAACCAGAAATGAGCTTCGTCGCTAAACACAATTTTCCGCTAAAAAGAAAAAACTGGACAGGCGTTGTTGGTTTGTAAGTCTACTCATGGTTTAATTATAGACCAAAACATGTTCAACAGTAATGCTAGGAACACAACTTGGACGAAAGTCGAATTTCGTCCAACACGACGTGACAATTCGCTATGTAAATTCGTCATATAAAGCACAATAGACGTATGAAACGTATAACAGCTGTTTAAAAAAATAAACATTAGCCAAAAACACAGGTAAAAACTGTAGGTGTTTACTTTATACATAAAATACTTTGTAATATATCGGAAAAATATTTGATTTTCATGAATGTTATTAAATTTATTAATCGTATTAGTTTTTGTTCAGAATAATTTTCAATTTCATTCATTGAACTATGGTCAACTATTTTGTATATTTATTTAAATTTATATTAAGTAAAAAAAAAATTAAATTAACATTATTTACATTACATTAAAAACTAAAACGAAATATGGTCAGCCCGTATTGTTTGTTCGTCGTTCGACGGCGTAAAAATAGAAATTAATATGTACATATTTATTTCAGAGATCGCCGTGTATGGCGAATTCAACCGACGCCATTATTGTGTATATTTTCATATACACAGTTGTGTTTTATTTCTGACGACGAATATTTGCGACGAAAAAATTGTCGTTCGTTGAGTTGTGTTTCTAGCATTAACATGTTGCTAAAGCAATAATTTTTTATTATGAAATGTGGCAACACCGATGTATGCACGTGAAATCTGACATCAGTATGAAAAGGCATGTTCTCTTTGCAATTTTTTAAAATGGCGGTCTTTTTGGATCGTGCTCTTACAACGTTGTTCGACACGAGTTGTGCGCACCAAACAATTGAGGTGCTGTCACGAAATTCGCCGCTTGTTAACTTTGAATCCACTAATTTTGACAAGATGAAAATATAAGTTAGATGGTCTTATTATATTATCAATATATTCTTTTTAAAAATTTTTAATAACTTCATTAAAGACTTTTTGTCAAAATAGAAATGAAAATTCTAAAGAAATAATTAATAAAATTCGTCATTACCATGTATTATCTATATGTATATGTAGGTACTTATACATTAGCATATTAATTTATAATATTAAAACGGTGATATAAATGAAGACAAGCACTCACAAAAAACACTTGCAAAATTGGGAGTTAAAGAATTAGTGCCGTATTCATAAAAAATAAAGTAGGTTTGAAGTATGCTTTTAGACAAAATTTTATTAATGTACATTTGAAGTCTACTTTAATTTTTTATGAATAAGAGCATTAATTACTATGATATAAAAAATAACCAGTAACTACCGCGATACGGGTTTCTAATTTAGCCTCTATTTTCAACCCTGATCGTAAGAATTTTCAAAAGTTTTCTGACATTCACGTATTAACACCACAACTTATTTTTAGCAGAATAAGTTTAGCTTCCAAAAATTTATTGAAATGATAAAATTTTTAAGCTTCCAACGCTTAGAGTATGTATTCATAAAACCGACTTTTTTAGAAAACCGTTTTTCGGGTTATTTTTAAAATAAGTTTTACTAAAAAACTGTTTGCCAGGCCTTTGGTTTCGGTTTTTAAATACTCTACTATTGCTCCCCTACAAACAAATGAGTTTACATGAGCTAAACATTGGTCTACTAGTGTAAATTTAGTACCTGTTATTGCTGCTTTAGTGGTTAGAGTCGGGATCATACGCTTAATCAGGTTTTAGTCAAAATACCATTTTTATGCATTGAAATATATAGTGGCAATTTTATTGACGCCTGTCTGGAAAGACAGTTTTTTTTTATTATTTTGCGCTAAATGACAGCTTAACATATGATTACAGGAAGTGTTTGGTGGCATTATAATGTTTATTATACTTATGTATGTATACATATGTATTTTGTTTTGTTTTTGCTGTTAGTATAGTTTAGTGTTTTGCCCATAAACAACTAAAACTGAAACTAAAACGAGGAAAAATAAAAGGCTAAACGACGACAGTGACATACGAATACTCATTGCATGTTTAATTATGGTTAAATAAAAATTCTTGTTAATATAAAATGACATTATTGACAAAAGATTTTTGTTTCAAGATGAAAAACAAGGGGTCTAAAAAAAATGAGTTCAAATGAGAAATATGTAAATAAATATTAAGAAAAGAGGCAAATTTTTAGGCAGGGTTGTAGGGTTCACTAAATGAAGAAGTTCACATAATCGAGAGAATATTAAATTAGTAATTCACATGATTTTTATTACATTAAGTTTTTATTTTAAATACGTTGTTTTTTAATAATTGTAAATTTGATCATGTGTTAAATTGTGTTCTTCTATTAAAGAATGAAGTCCTTTTTTTCAATGGTTGCACAAACTCCATAATTTTTCACCGGATATCTTTAAAAATCGTATACCGAATCGTCGCTTAAATTTCTGCAGCCACCCATCACTTGCACAATAAGAACTTTTTTCTTTTAATTGGTCGTTAAAATATTTCGCTTTTGCTTTCATTTGTAATGGGAAAATTTATAAGTCTTTGTTGATTGAACCAACTTCGCCTCCACCAACTGCATTTCTTCTTTTCTCAATGCCTTCCTCTTAATTTTGCCTTCACACTTCACACCGAAAAATAAAATCGGCTTTTTATTTTTCTTATTAGCACAAATTGTTAACATAGGCACTTCATATCTTTGTGCAAGAGAAGTAAATCTTGGACCTTTGTCCAAGTTTGCAAGAATGTCACTTTTTTCAGATAACACCTTCCGCTTCAGCTTCCATGCACAATATAACAAACACTAACAAATTTTTAATATGTAAGACAATCACTCAAAACATAAAAAAAAATACTTCTTACTTCTAATAAGAAGAACATTAAAAAAAAATCAACGGTTGAAAGCTGTTCACATGAGAGAGATAAGCTGTGTTCACACTTTAGAACCTCATGTGTTTAAATTTTGTTTTTCACTATTCTGGATATTCTTTGCATAACTGGATATTCACATAACCGGGCGACTACTGTAGTTATAAAGAGAAAAGTATCATCACAAAGTATACAGAGATGACAATTTTGACGTTTCAAAAATACCAAAATCATTTGCCTAGGGCAGTTTCCTAGAAAGAGAAATGTATACTCCCTTTTGTGTGGATTTTTATGTGTCAAAGTAAATCGCTTTATGTTAATGGCAGTTCTAAAAGAAGGAGAGAAATATAAAACTTGATATTTTCTGTATCGTGACATCTCTTTATAATTTGTGCTTATCATTCCTTTACTTAGGGAGTAAACTTTTGTTCTTTCTTTTTATTTTATTGTATAAAATAACAATTAAATTACTGCAATTTATAACAAAATCTTACCTCTTTTCAAATTGCAAACTAACCTCACCTAGTGAAATAATAAAACACAGCCACACATCTTACTAAATATACTAAATGTTAATTATGTTTACAAATCAAATTGATGGACTTAAATTTTACGGGTTTGTTTTGCAACAAAAAAAAACGGAAGCAAATTATGGCCACATTAAAAGCCATTTAGATAATATTGTTAGTTACCTTTTTTGCCCCTGCTGCTACACTTTGTATCACATTATAAATTAACTTTGGCATTTTGCCAAAAAGAAAAAAAAAACACACACACAAGTAACAGTAGCATTGGCAGTTAATCTCTAGATTATCACGAAGTTACTTATGTTAAACTAACTAGGCATTTTAACAACAAAAACAATGAGAAAGAGTAATATTTACTGTACCACAATGTAAAGAGAAAAGAAAGTAAATTGTATGTTTAAGTAATTTATTAGATAAATAAGCAGCGTTGTCAACTTGGTGCGTTTCGCACCATTTTTGGTGCTTTTTTAAATTTTTGGTGCGAAAAATTTGTTAGTTGGTGCGCGGTGAGCTTTTTTTTAAATTTCGGTGCGTTTTTTAATTTTTCCGATAATGTGATGAAATCTTTATTTTACTAATTTTTAACTGCAGTTTTTTAATAATTCATTATCACGAAATCAATGTATGATAATCAAACATTCTTCACATGAAGGTTATTGCTAAAGCTGAATAAATGATGAACATTTTTAATTGAAAACTAAAGTAACATATCCAACATGAAAATAAAAATTCTTGTTTTGCCTGATTGGTCTACTGAACTGTAGACGAACACCAGGATTAAAGTCCCAGTGAAGCCCTAATTGAATAGGGTCAACGAAGTACTAGAAGTATTTAAAATAGAAAACAAAAATATTTAAAAAATATGTACTGAAATTAGTCCTTTTTACCAATTAATTCCGAATAGCATATTATGAGTATTTTTACTATTATTACTTTTACTATTAATCGTTGATCCTTTTTAAAAAGTCAAAAAAAGAAGAAATTAATTACTATTAATTAATCTAGTACAAAGGAATACAAACAAATTTGTTGTTTATTTTTTATTTTTGTTGTTTTATTTTTTTTTTAAATACTTGAAGTCTGTTTTATTGTTATATTTATAATACAAAAATATTGTATATTTTATGTGAAATTATTTGGTGCAATTTTTTTTCAAATGGCGCGTTTTTTCTCCATTTTGGTGCGTTTTGAAATTTCAAAGTTGACAGCGATGTAAATAAGGAAGGGACAAAATTGACAAAAACATTTAGCCTAATTGAATTTTTTTAGTTATTATCGTTAGTAAAGATTAAATTTGTATTGCGATTGTAAATTTATTTGAAGACCAACAAATTTATAAAGTTAGTTAAACTTTATTTGGTCTCTAATATAAAAAATAACTAAAATATTAAAAAAAATTTATAGTAACTGCATTTTGCAAGAAATTGTGAAGAAATACATAATTATACTATAAAATAAACATACGAACATACTATGTACCTAACTTAATTTCTAGAATAGATCTTTGCTTGTATGAAGAACAAATTTTTTCCCAAGTTTTCACAAATTCGCACTACAATTGCTGAAATATTAACGCCAAGCCTTACAATATTTTTTTTTTCGAAATCTTTATTTTGTTTAATGTTCTTATTTAATTACACAAAAAAAAGGGAAAAAAGGAAATTTAGTTTTTATTAAACACGCAACACAGACAGACAGGCTTTTTACTGAATAATTTTGTTTATTTGCTTGATTTTGTTTTTCGTATTCCATTCCCCATTTTGAACATGTAAAATGGGTGAGGCTATAAATGGCATGATGCATCAACATATACAATAAATATGCACAGTACAATAATGGTTTGTGTAAAGTTTTGTTTCAGCATAGGCTGTCATTATCGGTTGCATGTGATTGTATGCAGATTGCAATAAAAACAAAAAAGGGGAGTCATTCACTCAGGCCATAACTTCTAGTATCACTCTTTTAAATAATAAATTCTTGATTGTTTTTCTTGTACATTTTGATACTGCTTGCCGGCATATAAAGACAATGATGATGGCGTCAACATATTTGGCGTCCAATAACAACAATCATTATTAAAATCATCATCACATATTATTACACACTGTGCGATAAAACTTATAGAGGACAACAACACACGTACATGCAACATTATTTACAAACTTTTGTTGTTAAAAAAAAAACAGTTCCTTTGCAACAACTTATTTTGCTTTCCTCCTGTGTCTCTTTTATCTACTTTGCCTTAACCAACTAACTAACTATGACCTCTAGGATTCATAAATAAGCAATCACGAGACATGAACGTGAGCTAAATTATGTTGATTGTCTAGCTGTCTGAGGTTGTGGCAAACAAAAAATACATCAGTCACAAAACAACAACAATGATAAACAGTTCTCTGTGTAAAAATTTGCTGACAAGGGATTTTTTATACTTTTTAGCATAAATAAAAAGAAGAATAAAGAGGAAATTTTATTGGAAACTTGTTATACGATATATCAATTTTAAAGTAGGATTATAAACTCGTGGGTCTGAACCGGGGCTGTTACGTTTTATAAACAAATTTAAAGTAAATTTTATTTTTTTTGTGGTTTCTGAAATGAAAATTTTAAAATACATTTAGAAATTTCGGGAATATAACAACAAGCATCCAAAGTATAACTGAAAGTTTCTGAAATATAATTTGAATTTTGAAATATACAATTAACAAGTTCAAATGAAAATGGTGTTAACTACAAATTTCAAAACATTTTAGTTAGAAAATGTTTATCGTGGTATGTACACTAAAATAATTATAATTTCGATCTTGTTTTAAAATATCATGAATTCAAACTGAGAACTTAATCAACTAAGCCAATTGTTTAGAAAATAGCTGTCTACAAAATATAATAGAACTTATGGTATGTTACTGCAATATTTTAAACTAGAATCTGTTTATATGGAAATAACCTTGTATGTCTTGCATTAAAAACGATTTACTAATGTAAATACATATTTGTAGTAATAAACCAAAACCAATAAATTTCTTGATTCTTTGTTTTTCTGTACATATATAATATAAATAAAAAGGTTTTGAGAGAAATCTCCTATTTTATGGAACTTTTTTTTTCGAAAAATCTCCTTATGTTTAAATAACATAATGGTAACGCTGTCTAAAGTTTATTTTCTCTTAAATTTAAAGTTGGCATGCTTTTTTATGTACGTAAGCCGAATTATTGGTTTTTGGTAAATACAAAGGAAGAAGAAGAGAAAATAAATATTAAATACTAAAGTTGCAGTACAATTTTCAAGAAAAAAAAACAGAAAATTCAAATTTAATAGGGAATGTTTATTATCATTTGAAAGAACATTCTTTGGCATTTATTTTTTTAAAATTATGTCTATCAAATGTTGGCGTTTCTACGTCGCAGATGGTCTATCCATTGAGTCCAATTTTCGATGGCTCGTTCGAGCATTTCGACTGGTAACTGGCAATTGACACGCGTGATGTTTTCCCCCAGGCCTTAATCGAAGCGGGTTTGTCTGCATAAACATGTCCCCACAGCAAAAAGTGTAACGCGTGATGATGTTGCGAATAGTACGCTCGGTAGGACGATTATGTTTACCATAAGTTAAGCGAAGTGCACAAAACACATTCCTGACAGAACGTGAATTTTTGTAATATAGTTAAACGATTTGTAAACGTTGTTCTTTCCATTATGAAATGAAAAACAATACTAAACAAAAATAACATGACAGCATGACACGACTAACACGTGATCTGTCAAAAAAAGGCTATTCAAAAAAGCATCTCTACTTGAATCACCCTATATATGAGTTAACTTAATTCTAAACTGCAATTTGTTATAAGTTTAATGTAAAAATTTTATGTTTGCAGTTTACTTTTTTTTTATAATTTCTTTGAAACATTGTGCTTAAAAACCAGCAAGAATATTGCAAAACAAATTCCATCGACAATTATATCACCATCATCATAAATAATACACATGTTTGTTGTTTAAATTGTTTGGTTTTTTATATATGTATATTTTTTGCTGCTCTTGTATTGACACATAACCTCTTGGCTGCTTTAAGCCGTTTGGTTAAATCGATAAATTGTGTGTTTTTTCTTCTAGATATTTTTTGCTCTTTTTTATATATTTTTTGTACCCTTGTCTGCAATTAAACACACGTACAAATACACTCTCTTAATACCACAAAAGCTTAAGTCACCCAATATGCCAAGTCAACTATGTAGCTACAAACGTTGTCGACGTATTCGTTGAAGATTAATAAAAAGCAAACCAAACAATATGAACGGAAACCTTGCAATTGGAAAAAATACACTTGACCAACATTGTGAGCAGAATATTTTTTTTGCAAACAAAAAATAACATCTAAAGAGCAAAATGCCAGAAAAAAATATTGTTGATTTGCAAAATAATGCATTGGGGGGAGCATTTTTAAAACGTATAAATTTAAATTTATAAAATCTGTTTAAGTATAGTTTTAAACATACATTTACTTATACTTTGATGTTTAATTTAACTTGTATTGTAGCTTCTACCCAGCAAGCCATACGGGTCGGAAAATAGTCTTTTCTGACACCTTTTCGGAGCGTTAACGCTCTTTATGAGCCCAAAATTGCTTCGAAAACCTTTAGAAAAGAGGGTCATTACATTCGAAAATGGTCCGTCAGAAAGAGCTCTTAGAGATTGTTAGAAAAGAGTCTTTTATGCGTGTTTTTTTTTTTGCTCTCAAAGAGCTCTTAGATAATGTCAGAAAAGAGTATTTTATGAGGGGTTTTTTGGGCTCTGTGTAATCTTGTTGTTATCATTCTTGTGTGGTGCAGCTATGTTTTTTTTTTTTTTTTCAAAGCACAAATAACAGAACAACAACGCTGTACTACACACATAATTAAGTGGAATTTCTGAGTCATACTGCATGCCGACTCAAGAAAATGCTCTTTTGTTGGACTCTTTTCTGACTCCTTTTTCGGAGCGCTCCTAGAATGGTATGCTGGGTATATGATGTCATACAATTTTTTAGTTATTTAAGTAACAAACAATAGTTCCACTTTTCATCCCTGTTTGAGCTAACAATTTATACTGAATGTTTAAGGTAGAAAAAGAAGCAACACAAATTTCAAGCATAATACAACTATGTTATTAATAATGTGAGTTAAATTTATAATAATTTTATTAAATGTTGCTTATATTTATAAAATACTAAAATACTGACCCGGTCCGCGTTGCTGGCCCTAAGCAAACATTGGTATTGTATTACCACACGATTTAAATTGTGGACAAACAAATCAAATGCAGTCAGTGAGCAATTGAAAGCAAAGTTTGTTTGAATGTACCGTTATTTTTTATCAGCGTTTAAAAAAAAAAACTCAAAAATGTCCACAAAATGTAGGTATCTTAAATGCAAGAGTACACAAAATTATTTATCATCGATTGATAATATAATATTATTTTTAACTTATTGTACAGTTTCGGAACTACATAACCGATTTAAGAGTTTGATATCTCGTTTTGAAAAACATGACAACGGCTTAAAAAAATAAAATAAAAAAAGCAAAAAAATAAATATGTATATTTACACATATATGTATATCATTGATAGGCAATATGAAAATTGTATTTTGCCACGCCCCTCCGCCCGCAGACCGTTACATATATACACACATCCTGTTTTATATATACATATGTATTTAGATAGATAGATATATTATATATATGTATATACATATGTATATAGATAGAAATATTGGAAATAAATATATATAAATATATAGAACATTTTTATATAAAAAATTAAAGTGACCGTATTGCTTGGAAAAAGAAATTATAGATAGATATATAATAGATAATATGTAACAAAATTTTATTTCTGCAGCCAGATTTCATATATTTTAAATTTGATCAGTAAATATTTTTAAGTTTTGTTTTTCTTCGTTCCCTTAAATTAACATGTACCTATATTAATACAAATATATTAAATTATAAATAACGTGATTTAGTTATTTAAAATTTATTGTGGTTGTGTATGGGTTTTTGAAATTGCACAAAATTGACCAACAATAACAATATTTACATGCATAATTTATTTCAATTTAAATAATTTATTTTCTAAATAAATTACAAAAACCACTATTAAACGTTAATTAACTTTGTTTTGTACACCAAATAATATGACAAATGCATTATTATTTAAAATTTATTACGATTTTAAACTAACAAACAAATGAAAACTATGGCATGGCAAATATTTTATTAAATGTTACATAGTTTATGTTCAAATAATGTTTAAAACAACGAAAATATACACTAATTCTTTATATACATATATTAAATTTTATTTTGTAGCTTAGTATTATACTAAACAATGCCTTGTTTTATGCATATTATTGCAATTATATTTGCAAAGTTTAATCATTCATGCATATACATATATACATACACTAGTTTTCCCCATTTCTTTTGCATCTCCACTAAAATTTTCTTTTTTATGTAGGATTTTTAGATTATTTGTAACAAGTGTGTATTTAGGGGCTCTATTCTAGTTACATTTAATTCTACAGAATGTATAGCAGCCTACATAAGGACATTATATAGTGCTGCTTGTCAAACCCTTTATCATCTCTAATTGATGTAGATAAAATAAAATATGTAAAATTATTCAAGAAATGTTTTCATTTCAGTTTGTTTTTTTTTCTTATTTGTTTCTTTTTCAATTTCTTTGTAATTTTTTCCTGAATAGAGAATATGTATGAGAAGAGTTTATACTATTATTTTTACATGTGCATCAGAAAATATGAATGTGGGAACAGGGTGTTGCAATAATATTTAAACTACAAATCCGGCATCTCTATGGCGGCATTTTAACAAGCTTTTAATATATTTCCAATCTGTTGTAAAAACTATGCTGCTTATTATTTTGAAAATATACATATGGCAGTTCTAACGTTTACTTTGTTGAATATTTTAGTACTTGTTCAAGCTTAAGGTCTATAATAAAATTTTAATTCTTTATTTTCAATATGTCAAACGGCAACGTTCGCTTAGATAAGACTTAAGACACAAACTTGATTGTAGAATAAACAAACTTGATTGAGTAAAAAATAGATACGATAAAAATTTTGTGTCTTAAGTCTTATCTAAGTGAACGTTATCGTTCGACATCGTGGGCCAAGGGGTAAATTTCTTTATTTTATTTCGCTACGTCTACTAGAAAAAAAATTTTATTCAAAATAATTTTTTTTTTTTTTCAAAATAAAAAATTTTTTCTAGTATTTACAACAAAATAAAAAAAAGTTTTCCTGAAGATGCTACACAAAGAAAAGGTAAAAGGATTATAAATATTTTTACATTATAAATCTGTCAACAAAGATTTGTTAACTGTGGCTCGTTATCAAAAGTATTTTAACTTAATTTTACATATTTTTGTTGCAACACCCTGTTTCTAGTAATACCAGCAAATTTTATTCTATAGTAATTGTACTTGTGTTACATTTCAAGTGTATTAGAAGTATCCTTGAACTATTTCACTTATTTTTTCTCTTTTTTATTTATTTACATACATAAAAATACTTAAAAAATATAAAAAAAAACGTAGGTTTTACAAAGAATAGTCTAGTTGTTGAAAAGACTAGAATGTGAAAGAAAAATTCAAAATATTGTAAAAGTATATCGAGAAATTCTTGTAAATTAAATAAATACAAAAAATATACAAGACAACTGAATTTGAGTATATGCCTTGAGTACTTCTTCTAGCTATTTTCTTAATTTCGAATTAGTTATTAAAAAAAAACTCTTTTAAATCTTCATTTTACTTTTTTAATCCTTTCAGTTTTAAATCGAATTTAAAATTTTAAAAGGTATATTGTTGTTCGACAAAGAGTGCTTAAAATTACGAATAAGAAAGCAATACTACTTTTAAGAGTACATGCATGTGTGTACTCAGTTGTTTCCCTTTGTCTATGGCTCCTAAAACGTTTAAATCTTATTAATAAGACTTGCAACGTGTGAACACAGACTTTGAAACAAAGTTTGCAAAGCTGAAACCAACTAAAATAATGCATCATCTCAAAAATATCTTTATTATTGTCCTCCATATTGGAAAGAGAGAATGTGATGCCAACACAATACACATTACCAAACAGCTAAACAATTAACATATCGCACCTTAAATACAAAAGGGTCACAACTCAAAATTTGCCAAAACTGACTTTTTTCCATAAATTAATTCAGAGTACACATCTCTAAGTTCACATCACTTTTCTTTAACTGGAAAAATACAGTTATGTCTATTTTTATGTTGATTGTGTTGCTTGTCTTCATTTGTTTATTAGAACGAAGAGTATTTTTCAAGACCTTAAACTACTCTAATATTTTTTATTAAAATGAGATATAATTTACGATTTTGACAATAATAATATAAACATTTTCTTTGAACTGCTAAAATTTGCTTAATAGTATTTGGAAAAGCTGATTTTTTTTTGTTAATAAAATAATCTATATTTTCTTCTTTTTATACCATTCACCTTTATGAAAAGGGTATATATAAGATTGTCATTCCGTTTGTAATTTCCACAATATAATTTTCCGATAGCGGAGTCTATTAAGCCATGTCCGTCTGTCTGTCTGTTGAAATCAATTTTCTGAAGTCCCCAGTCCCCTCGGGATCCAAACCTTCAATAATTCTGTCAGACATGCTTTCGAGAAGTTTGCTATTTAAAATCAGCAAAATCCGTTCATAAATAACGGAGATATGAGCAAAAATCCGAGACAACCTCTGAAAATTTCATCAAAAAACTATCAAACAAAGTGTACATATTAATATAATATGTATATATATATATATATATATATATATATATGTATGTATATAATATAATTATGCATCCACAACAAATTATTCCCTATTTTCAATTCCCTCCTGAAGCACAATGTTGTTTATATATGTAAATATTTCTAAAAGAACTTGCTTAGCTATTTTAAGCACACTTTTTCTTAATTTGACACTTGCTTTGCCAATCAATATATTTTTAGCTTCAAATCTATAAATGAATTATAAATTACAATATACACTTCTAAAAGAAACCAAATCCTATAAAATATATTAAAAAAAACTGATCAGATGTTGCTACTTACATATTTTCCAGTATAACATTCCTTAACGCCTCCGACTTAGCGAGACTTGTCAGAAAACAACAACAACAAATTAAATCAAAACAAGCTTCTTAATGCATAATTTGTTGCTTATAACGAGCGACCCACCACCTTCTGCAACACTTACTAACACTACCTACAAAAAGGTGTGGTAAATAATAGTCAGGTTGCCAACCAACCCCCATACACACACATACGTAAATACCCATGCTTGGTGCTATACTCATAAATTTAAAAAGCAAGTGTCAGTGGCAACAATAATATGCTGTTATATGTAGATACAAAAATCGTTATAACGAAATTACTACACAGCAACAATAAACTATCTTGTACATTTATAATAATCACAGCAGCCCCAACAACGACCATTAACATCAGGCAAGAGTATTTACTGGGCTGCCAGATTATTTTATCAGGCATTATTTGCTATAAAATAGAAATGCAGCTTTATCTTTAAATATTTTGTAAAAGAGATTGAGGTGCTGCAAAAAAACTGTTGGCATCACTGTTTACAAGGTGTTAAAATAAATTTAACGGCACCTTTATTTTACTCTTTCTGCTGTTCATAGTATTATTCATATAGACTCAAACCTACTCACACAAAGATACAAAAAGGAATATTATTTTTCATTCACAACTGTTCTCTGTGTCTCTATATAAAAACACAAAAATGTAACACATTTCAACTCTCTACCACCACCCACCCACTTCTATCTCTTCTCGTCATGCCAGTATTTTAGCCACAGTTAAAGGGTGTGGCTTTTTGCTGAACTGAAGTTTTCGTATTATTTAGATTTTAAACCGCACTTTAATGGTTCTGGCAGAGATGGAAAATACAGATTTTTAAATTTTAACTGGAAGAATGAACTTTGTTCTTCACAGCTAAAAAAAAAAAAAACATCAAAGAATGTATGTACATATATGAAAAATTTTCAAATTTGTATTGTATTAGAAAGAGTAAGTTTTGACTATTATAAATGAAAAATCATATCGGACAGATGTCCACCATCACCACGCTTAAAGAATTATCAATCACATTTTAGCAAAATGGCAGGGGGTTATTGTGTATTTAGATTCGAATTTGTATAGTTTTTACATTGTATTTCAATATCTTTTGCTTTCGAAGCGAAATACCCAATAACGCCATTAATAGTAGTTTTAAGGCTGTAATTGATTCGATTTGTTCTGTATAGACTGTATTTTTAACAGTCCTACAAAAAATAATCCAGTGATATTAAATTGCAGAATTTCATAAAATTGTACGATCGGAAAATTTGGTTTGCAATAAATTCATTGTTTCGGTGGCTGTGTGACATGTGACAACGTCCTGTTGAAGCCACATGTCAGTGATATTCATATTATCAATAATAGACAAAAAAATTTGTCGTTAACATTTCTCGATTGCGTGATCTGTAACTTTAATGAAAACTTTCCGAGTCGAAAAAATGTGAAACACAACATTCCATCGTTTCTTGAAAAGTGGAAAATAATGTGTCTGTAACTCATGTCGAAAACTATCAAAAGGTTGTCACGTTAGAAACGTCAAAATATACAACTCAAAGCCGATGTGAAATTGCAGTGTTTGAAACCGCTAATCAGGGATATCGTTGACGGATAACAAAATTTACTAAAATTTTCAAGAACGGCGGCAAAAATACAACCGTCGTCTATACAAAATAATGTATAGTACAACTTTAGTATTTGTTGTCTACAAAATAGTTTGCAGTAAAATAAAAATAGTTTCAATATTTAGTTCGTTTATTTGACCTTTTCTAATATTTAATAGTTTCTTCTTTTTTCAAGCAATAAGGTCAATTGCATTTTATATACAAATATTTTATTTTATTTATATATATTAATTTCCGATATTTCGCTATCACAATGGATAGCTTCTTCAGGGATAATATAAGTTTTGAATTATAATAAAATAATAATTGAAGTATTTACAAAAATAAAAAAATTTTTTTATATATATATATCGGAAATTAATATATATAAATAAAATAAAATATTTGTATATAAAATGCAATTGGCCTTATTGCTTGAAAAAAGAAGAAACTATTAAAAATAGTTTCGTTGGTTAAAAACTTTGTTATGCTAAAAGAAAATTGTTGAAATAAGACATAAAATATAATGCATAAAATATATAGTAATGTGTTATTAGTCATTGCGATTTGAATATTTTTTATTTTTAAAATTATATCTCACCGCGTTTTATTTGTGAGTATATTTGACAGTTCAAAGCAGGAACCTTTATCACAAAAATTTTACAGACACACTTTTTCTTACGTGACAGCGTTTACTCGACAACAAAGTTACGGCCACAGTTTTGTGAGAAAAATAGCTGTGTTTTTCAATTTATGGCATTTTTGTTTCATTCCACACATTTTAATCGAAAAGTTTCTAGACGCAGTAGTTACAGAACATGGGCACTGTTCACCGCAACCACATTTCCAGTCGAGTTTTCGAAAAAACTACACCTCCAAACCAAATATCGCAAAATACATTAACACGGCAAACATGCAAAAGCTCTTGGATTTTCAAAAGCCCAAAATACGCGATTTTGCCACCATTTTCTTATTCAATTTTTAATATTTCAATGCGATCTTCAAGCAAAATTAAATTCATTGTAATAATTGTCGAAACTTTTACTACTCAAATGTCTACACTTTCATGCTACTTCATTTAAACAGTACTGAATTTTCCAACCCTGAATTGTATACATGTATGTCCAACTGTTAAGTGAAGTACATACTTAAATAATGTAACAATTAATTGTAAAATTTTATGGTTTCAGTTCATGGTATTTATTCATTTTATTGCATAAAGTATTTACACGGTGGGTTGTTGAGACTGTGTAAAAAAAACCCCCTCTTGCTTTAACAGCCACGAGTGAGTTTATATCATGTTATTGTTGTAAATATTTAAAGATATTTAAGTGATTATTCCGTTTTCTGCTGCTTTGTTGTTGTTCATAGCAACAGTTTCTTTTTTTGTAAGCTCTAAAAAGGACTCAACTTCCTTCCCTCTCTTCTCTATTGCTTTTCACTTAAGGAGTGCTGTTAGAAAATTCTCTTGTTAGTAATTGGCATTTTTTTTTTGTGTGTATGGAAAAGGGTAATGTAAAAAGTGAAGTGGGATAGTCAAATAATTGAATATGTATGTATGTATATAACATTTTAAGCGAGGGGGTCATTTTGTATAAATTTTAAATTCAAAACTGGGGAGTAGAGTGAAATATAAAAGGGTAATTTATAATTCGTTTAAAGAAATTTTAAATACTACAATATTGCTTTAAAGTGAAGCAATTTATATGCATACATACATATGTATGTGTATTAGAGTTTGGGGTGAAAAATTTGAGTTATAAAAGATAATTTCTTAAGAATTATTTAAAATTCAACAACGTTTCTTTCATAATTTGTCTTTGAAATTTTTAAATTTTTCCTTTTCCATTAAACTACAATAGTTAGAAAACATATTTGCCACATCTATTTGTTACAATACATTTTTAATTGTATCACGTGTCTTACAGTTTCTTTATTTTCCTAAATAACAAAATTCATAGTCATTTTACCCATAAAAATACAGTTACAACAAAAATACACATTTCACTCTGTAACACTAAATATTTTATTTTAATTTAAAAAGTTTATTTCTTCACAACTCTAAAAATAAAACTTACAAAAACTTCATATTCTACCATTATAAAACAACCTAAAAACACAGCAAAATTATAGTTTTTGGCTTAAAGTTAATCACTTTTAGTAAAAAAAAACGACACCATTATATAGTAGCAGCTGGTCAGGTCTTACATCCATTCTAAGCTGGTCAAATAAAATGTAATATTGTGTTGCATTTGCAGTATCTGTGCATGAATACAGCTGGAGTGGCCAAATTAAAACAGGGATTTTAAGAAACACCAAAACACACAGAGTGCAACTTTTATTTTTTTTTTTTTTTTTTTTGCATTGCAGGTGCATTAAATTTGCAATGTCGAGAGTGAGCGTACAAACAACCAGCTGCATTTTGTTTTTAATAATTCGGATTTTTTCAATCATGATACAATTATTTTGGTCATTGTTGTATTTTTAATTAGATTAAAATGTAGCAGTTTTTTTTTTGGCAGACTCTAAAAAGAATGGTGTTTTTTGGTATTATTATTTATGTATAGTTAAGGTTAATTAAGACAATTTATGTTATATTTTAAAAGATAAGTAATAATAATAATAAATAATAAATGTTTAATATTTTAATAAACACCTAAAATTATTTATAGCTCATTTTCATTTGTCTTAACGTTAAGTTTTTTATTTCTTGCTTTCTCTCTCTCTCTCTGTCTCCCCTTAGTTTAAATTAAGTAGCCATACTTTACATGTTTACCAATTAACATTTTTTAAAGCTGCCATACTTTACATGCTTGCCTATTGCCAACTTTATTTAAATAAGGTTGTATTAATAAAAAGCTCGTGAATGTATAATCTTATACATAAATTTATCGTTCTGTTTCTTTTTGTTTTGCTTATAAAAGTGACTTATTTTAATTACATTCCTTTCGGTTTAATTAACCCAAATATGTCTATAAGCTAGTTAAATCACTAAACTCGAAAAAATATGAATTTTACGATTTAATAGCATAATGTTAGCTAAAAGCAAAATATTTTGTAAGCGCTTTTGCTGAATAGGTAAAGCTAATAAACTTTTCCACAACCTTTTTACATAGTTTTGTTATGACAGAAACATAAAACAAAAAGTTTATAACTAAAAACATATTTTTTATTATTATTTGCTAAAGTTAAGCTAAAGTCTACATTTTGAAATATTTCTAGCTTTAAGAAATTAGTTATGCCTTCAAATAAGTCTTAAAGTAATTAAGAAATTCATAAAACTAACCAAACAGGTGAAGTCTTAATCACATGAAGTTTTTTTTTCTATATTGTACAATATATTAACTATATACATATGTACTATATATATGAAAACATTTTTGTATTTGTTCTTAAAATTTTAATTACTAGCTGTGTATTAGTGTATTTGATTCGGAACTTCGTTCAAAATACTTACATATTTATAAAAAAATATGCGCGCGGAAACCCTGCCTCTAAAAACAGTGTTTAAAAAAATCATAAAATTCATATCATGACAATATAATGACAAACATCAAAATTATATCAAGAGAGAAATGTATCAGGTATAAGCTGCACTCCATTTATTACTATTATGCAGAGAAAGACATAAATAATAATATTCTACATGCATACAATGCTCTTCAGCGTTAGTGCGTTTCGTACCATTTTTTTTGTGCCCGGTGCGCTTTTTTTAATTTCGGTGCGTTTTTTAATTTTTCCGAAAATGTGATGAAATCTTTCTTTTTACTCATTTTAAATTGCAATTTTTTAATAATTTTAAATACGAATGTGTGATAAATGAATACATACTATCAAATTCGACACATTAAGTTTATTGTTAAAGGTGAATAGCGTGAATATCTTTGTTTAAATATAAAATTAACATTTTGACATGGAAATAAAAAATCTTGTATAGCCTGATGGTTTGGTCTACTGAACTCTAGACGAAAAAACCAGGGTTAGAGTGCCAGTGGAGAAGTACCTTAACTAGAAAACAAAAATAATTTAAAAAAGTACCAAATGAAATTAGCCTCCTTTACCAATTAATACTTCAGTTCCGAATTGCATATTGTGACTTAAATTTCGTGTGGTTAAATTTCGTTAATGTAAAAAAAAATGTTTAAAACGTTTTATATAGAATTTATGAAATTAAAAAAATGTAAAATTCAATAAACATTTTCAATGAAAAGGAAGTTCTAAATTTGGTTCGTTTTGAAATTTCAAAGTTGACAACGCTGATGCTCTCTATATTGCAAAAGTCTACAAATGAATTTATTTGTCATTAATTGTAAAAGAATTTTTCTTTGTAAACTTTGAAACAATGTTTGATAATTAAAAAAGAACTAAAATATGGCAATATCTTAAAAAATTTGTTTTTCATTATTTCCCCATATTGAAAGAGACAGCGAGTGATGTCAACGCAATGTACATTCTATGAACAAAAATCGCTAAACAATTTTCAGTCTTACAAAGGTGCAAGGCGTGACAATTGTGATCATATGTCTTGTTGTTGGATTTTAAAAACATGCTAAGGCTTGCAATTTCGCAGGTGAAAGTTATATTTAGAAGGTAAAATAGTGGTATTCGATGTTCGATGCGTTTTGTATTGCAAAAGTTTGCACTTGCAAATGTTTTGATACTAATGCAATTTATGCACCACTAAACAGCTGATCTACATAAACAACAATTTCTAAACGTATTTGAAAAACGCCACAAAAAAGTGCCAAAGAAAAAGTTTTCGAATTTTTAGAGGAAGAAGTTGCTGAAGAAACAATTTGGAATGGGGTGTACATACACATTTATATATACTTCTTCAGGCGTCCACTTTTTGTTTGGTTTTTTCCTTTTAAATTTCTTCTGTGGAATTGTTTGCTCCATTGTTTTAATTTTATTTCTTTTATTAGTGTTTACATCTGTCAGCTGTTTAAATGTCGGAGTTGCAAACACAATACAAGTAATGAAAAAACTACACCATTTTAGTATTGCATGAACGCAATGTTTTGACAAATGCAATTGTGTGTATTGTTGTTGGATTGCAATAAAAAGCTACGATGTTTTGCATTTGTATTTTTACAATGCCATTTGCACTGAACACTGAACGCCGCTTATATCAATTAGGAAAAATTATCAACAATTTTAATAATTGTTTATCAATAGAAAGAAGGATTGTCTAAGGGGTGCTAAAATCAAAGCAAATGATGCTATTATTTTAACTTTAAGACAGAAATCACAATTTGTTGATGTGCGAGGAAATCAAAACCTTTCCCAGCATACCACTCTAGGAGCGCTCCGAAAAAGGAGTCAGAAAAGAGTCCAACTAAGGAGCATTTTCGGAGCGCTCCGAAAAAGGAGTCAGAAAAGAGTCCAACTAAGGAGTATTTTCGGAGCGAAAGAAAAATTTGCTTGTTACTGTCCTGAGTCGGCACGCAGTATGACTCATAAATTCCACTTAATTATGTCTGTACCAAAGCGTTGTTGTCCTGTTTTTTTTGCTTTGAACAAAAAAAAAACATAGCTGTACCACACAAGAATGATCAAAACAAGATTACGCAGAGCCAAAAAAAACCTCATAAAAGACTCTTTTTTGACATTATCTAAGAGCTCTTTAAGAGCCCAAAAAACCCCTCATAAAAGACTCTTTTCTGACATTATCTAAGAGCTCTTTCTAATGGACCATTTTCGAACGTAATGACCCTCTTTTCTGAAGGTTTTCGGAGCAATTATGATTGTATTTTGTGCTCATAAAGAGCGTTAACGCTCCGAAAAAGGTGTCAGAAAAGACTCTTTTCGGACTCATATGGTTTGCTGGGTTATTATAAAGTTTATACAGAAAAAGGGTAAAAGTTTGACAAAATTTTGGTGGTTAATGGGAGCTAATATTATTATTCTTTCTAAACTCTGCACAATCTCTCTCTATATATATACATATTTTATGCATTCAATTTTATTACATCTTCTAAATTCCTACTCATGCTCTGCGAAAGAAATAAATTCACTGCCGAAAAGCTAAACAACCGCTTGTTATTATTGTTTATTTTATTAGAGGTTTCAATTCATAATCCCTAACTATAAAAGCGATTTTAGTAATAGTGGTTATATGAGCTGATGTTTTCGTTGTTTAATAGTAATTCTAAAGTATCATTGTAAAGTATGGTATGAGAGTAGTAGACAGGTCAGCCATGAAATAAAGTGCAATTGAAATTCGAGTGCAAGTATTTTAAAGACAAACTAAATTCAAAATGCCACTGAACTTTGAGTTTGTAAGAGAAACGTATACATACATAAATAAACAAATGAATAGAATTAAATATTTAAAACTTTAAAATTTGCATGCAAATTAAATACATGAAATAAAACACACAGCAAGGCATGAATTTTTTTTTTTATTTATAATTTAGTTATAATTATCAGTTTGAGGTTTTGTGGTATTTATCTAAGTATGTAGGTTCTAAGGTTAGGGAATTTATATAAAATTTTATTATTTAACACTTTAATTCATTTTATATTTTTATAACTTATTTAGCTTTGAAATACATACACATAATGTAGGCATCACTGTTTTCTTCAAAGTTGTCTTACAGCACGACTTCAAATCCATATTTTTTTTTATTAAATTTACTTTTCCTACTGAAATGAATTTTTAAATAAATTTTAAATTAAATTTATTGTTATTTTTACAATATCATGTTAATAAATTGCTACAATTAAATATTTTTAAATTAAAATTGTTGGATTTTTTAATAAAAATAAAATTCAAAATTATTCAAGTATTGAAATATTTACCAAAAATTTGTTTAAAACAAACCTGCATGTTAAACAACAACAGCATAAAAACCAAACAAGTCTTACCGCGATTGATTTCAATAAATGAATTCAAGCAGTTCCGCATTTCTGTATAAGCTGTCACTCAGGAAACTGGTGTTTATAAAGTGTTTTTGATAATTATTTGTGAGCAAATAAGCAAATATTTTTGGAAATGATTTAAACGTTTTTATATATAAAAATTAAATTACTTAACAAGTTAAGCTTTACATACTCTGTAGTAAATATGGTGGGGAAAATCATATAAGCCATATGGTTTGCGGTAGGGTGATCAACAAAGTAGACACGTTTATTTAAAAAACCAAAAATTTTTGCAGCTAAATCAATAATAAGGAAATTCAATAAAATAATAAAAAATATGTGTTTTTTTTTTTGAGAAAATAATAGAAAAAAAACCTCAATTTATTTTCAAACCAACATTTGGAATTCATACTTATTACACACTGCTACTTACTCCAACAATAATTAAATATAATATAATCTTTGTTGATGTATGAGCCTTTACAAATTATATGTATGTATGTACATAGTTTTGAAAAATTTTCATTTGCTAACAAAATATTTTAATAATACATAATTTCATTAAAAACAACTCTACATTTACTATCTTAAATTATGTTAAAAAAAATTAAAACGTATTACAGTCGAGCTTCTCTATAGTGAACTTCTATACAATTAAGCTCTCCCTATTATGAATTGATTTCAAACACACAACTTTTTCCGTTCCAATTTCATTGTTTTTGATCTCCTTATAATGAATTTCCATACAATGAAGTTTTCTATACATTTAGGCAATTTTGCAGGTGTAATATTTGAGTCACATGCGTTTTTGTTTCCTTATAATGAATTTTTCAAACAATTTTCTGTTACGCATACTAACAACTCTGTGTACCGAGAAAGATGCCACATATAATGAGGGGATTCCCAAAAGAGGAAAAGAGGAACAAAAAAAAAGAAGAAAGCCACATCAATAACAATTTTGACATCAGTCGCCGGTGTTCAGTGATCGGAAGTGAAGAATTGGCTGACGTTAATAAAACGATACCTACATTGGAGCACGTTTCTTCATCAATAGATGTATTTCGAACTTTTGTGGAGATGTGGAGTAACGTGCCGACTAATGCATTTAAATCTCTTAATGTATTACATAGAAGGTTTTATTGAGGAAGAAAAATGGAAAAGTGTTACCCAAACTAACATGCCTAATTATTTTAAATAAAAAGTGGGGAAAAAATATAATTTCTGTATAATGAAGTTTCTATATAATGAAGTGATTTTCTGGTCCCGTCAAGATTCATTATAGGGAAGTTCGACTGTATTTATAATTATAAATGTATGTTGTAAATTTAAAAATAAAACTGCTGTTGACCACATAAGCACTTGTTTTACAAAAATTATAACCAACAAAAAACTTTTAAATATGTTTATGTGCACTGGAAAATGTTTTGCATGCCAAAGCTTTAATTTTGGGGTTAATGACTTTGGTTTGGTGTTAATTTACAAAAACTAAAAGCAAAATATTGCACAATTTTTTGTTGTTCATTTAATTTTTTTTTAATGATAACAACATTTTAATATATGTATATATATATATACCGAGTTGCTTCGTTCTGTAGCTCGTTTCTGTATTTCTCGCATTGTAAAATTTCTCACATGAAGTGTGAAGCAAAATATTCCATTGTTTCTCGGTTTGTAAGAAAAAGGGTTTCTGTACTTGAATACGAAAACAGACAACGCTGATTCTGTTTTTATTGGAGTATTTCCAGTAAGTAAGTGTCAAATGCAAGTCAACGAAGAAAAAAATCAAAATAAAATCAGTAAAAAAAACAGTAAAAGGATAAAAGAAAAAATTAGAATATTTACAACAATTGTGTTTTACTATTTAAATAAAATAAAATATAAAATTAAAATTATTTAAATAAAAAAATTTGATGTATTTATGTATAATGTAAAAAAATGTATATATTTATGTATATGGGGTATTTCAAATTTTCTGAGCACCTGCTGAAACCGACATACTATGGCTCTTATTCCGTTAAGTTTTATGAATTGAAAAAAAAACGTTGTACAGGGTTTGGATGACTATACTTAAGGAATATGACGTGCAAAGTTTTACGTTCGAAAAATTAAAAAAAAGACTTGACTATTATTGATTTGTTTAGAAATTTCTAAATCGGGCTTATTAAGGTCATGTATTCTATGCAAATAAAAGATTATTTCATAATTTATTTTTCCGACGTTTCGTTGGAGATTCCCAACATCATCAGGGATATTTTATTAGATCTGGTAGCATCAAAATGAATATACAATTGAAAAATAATAGTTTAATAACAACAACGATAACTTATTTCTACAGGAATAATATTACTCACATATAATCTTTCGTCAATAGTTTTGCATTTAGAATATTTTATATACATTTTGTTTTACATAAACACAACATAAAACATAAATTTAATTAAACAAAACAAATGCAAAAATATAAATAAAATAATATCACAGTATAATTAAATTGTATTAAACTAAGTATCACAGCAGTAAAATCAAACTAAAATATTGCGATTGTATAAATTGCATTCGTGTTGTTTTTGTCGTCTTTTGTATTTAAAGCATTCGTAGCTCTTTCCTGAATCCTCAAACTTTCCAGTGTAAATCGTTTATTTGTTCTCATTTCCTTGTCGAATATTTTAACGTTTGTGAGATCGGGTAGATGTTTTTCTTCAACACAGTGTGTAGCCCGAGCTGTAGTCATTTTATTTCTCTTTATGTCTGTTCCGTGTTCTGATATTCTTGTACCAAGGCTTCTCTTTGTAGTACCCACGTAAACTTTACCACACTCTTCATCTGTTTTACCTAAACATGTGATCTCATACACAAGATTACTTTGCTCATTTTTTTCTATTTTTTTTTGCAAGAGTTTTTTCATCCATTCCGTTTTCTTTGTAATAGTTTTTAGCTTTCAGATCCAAGCCAATACAAAATATAGTCTATAGACTTGGAGAATATATCCACAAAAAAAAATTTTATATCGCTGCTGGGTGAAAAGTTGCATGTGGTTTACAAGTGAAACGAAAATTTTCCGAATTTTGAACTTTTTGAAGATTTTACATAGGGTTTTTGGGCCGTTTAATAAAAATGAGTTTTAAGCGCAGAATTTAAAAATTGCGTAATTTTATAAAGTTTGAGGTACACCAACTTGTGTCAGCGCACCAATAACGTATCAGGGAAATCACAAACTTAAAAGAAATTAGCGTAAATTTTGTAAAAATGTATCTTTTTTGCTTCTGACAATCTGAATTGTGTTTTAAGTTGGGTTATGGAGGCGAAAACGCACTTTAAAATTTTTAAACGCAAAAATTTTATGAACTTTTGAAAATTTTCGCAAAAAAAACATGTTTTAAAGCTTTTTTTTATATCAAAACATAGCATGGGAACATGTTTAGGTATCTAAATAGATTCTTCGCGACGGACTAAACTGGTAAAGTGCAAAAAAAAAAAAGAATTTTTCTTAACCCGGGCGCGTGCAACGGCAGTTTTTCCCAAACAAGTTTCGCTTTGTGACAACTAAAGCGCTGTGTCAATTGCGCTGAAACGTACATCGAAAAGAAGACTTTACTGAGCTTGATACTAAAATTGAAAACGCATGAAAAAATTTTAAAGATTTAAAATTTTATGGATGAAAAAAAATGTTTCTAACTGTAATTTTTATATTTTTTTAATTTTTAACTTAAAACCTCAGTAAAAATGATTAACGCGAACGGATTTCACATGCTCAAATATCGGTTTATACACACGCAAATCAACATTGATGTCAGACAAAAAGAAATTAAAAACAAAAATTCTAAGTGCCGTAAATTTTTGAAGTTTTCCATATGTATTTAAAAATATCTATATATTTTGAATTCTGTGTTTCTTGAACCAATTTGAAATGTGAATTTTTTGACAGTTCTTGTGAGAATATTTTCGCAAAATATTGTTACAGAAACACTTTTTCTCACATTCTACTAATGTATTTTATGTTTTCTTTTATTTACAGGTAATTTTTATCTCTTTTAACAAAGTCCGTAAGTAAAAATATAAATATTTAAAAAATCAAAGGGAATTACTGGTCGAATACTTCATCAACGCGTTTTTTTAATTTTAAAAATACGCTCAAATTCTCATGTTAGTGTCCAAAAATGCCAAAAAAAAAAAAAAAGAATCCTAGCAGTCATTTCTGAAGCGAATTTTAAAAATGCAAAATCTGAATTTACTGCCCAAAAGTGTATATAGTATGTATCTAAAGGTGCTTTCAACTAGAACTTTGTTTTTCAAAACAAAAACAAAGAAATTATGTATATGAAAATCTGTTTGCTGGCTCATATTATTAGCAATTTCAATAAAAGGACGATGAAGTGCTTAATTAGGTCTACCACATACCTTGAGAGTATTTTATTCTTTGTCTTATTATTATTTACAAATTATTGTGCTAACTAGGCGTTCAACACTGTTTATATTAAAAGTTTTAAAGAAAATCAAAAATCCACAAGTTAGTTTTCACCTGTTCATTGAACTATAACTACATACGAGTATGTATAAAATTTCTTTTGAATAAGAACAATAATAAATTAATTTAAAACAAAATAACAGCCAAGTGGGCTTCATTATTTTATTACTTTTCTTTTTGTATTTCTGTCAAAATTATATTAAAAATAATTCAAATTTGCACAATAATGTGGTCAATATTCAAAGCAAACGCCAAAAATACTAATAATAAAACAAAATATTTACTACGTCGCCTCTTTTATTTTTATGGAAATCATTGAAATTCCAACATGTCACTTGTTATTGTTTACAAAGTACATGAAAACTTTTAGTACATTTCACGTTCAAATGTACCCGGGCTGAAATTTGTTTGCGAAATTTTTTTTTATTATACATGCATACAAAAAAAGTTTTAAAGGAGAGCAAATAAATATTTAACAAACATACCTATGTATACGAACAGGGATAATGTTAAACGTACATAATGTACATACATATGTTTATTTATTAATGATTATTACTTTCCGAGCACGTTTATTCACAATGACATTTTTTTGATGTACCTATGTCAATATTCTCACTTTTCATTTTGACATGCTGTTGTAACATTTGACAAACATACACACATATCAGCTCACACTGTAACTTCATAATCGTTTGCTAAAACAGTTTTACACGTTTAGTATGAAAATATATACATACATACATAAGTACGAAACTAGAATGTCTTGTTGCCTTTTGTATCGGTAACATTTGCTTTTATGTTTTGTTTAGTTTTCATATTTTCCGATGTCGATAAATATTCTTGTTCATCCATTACTCTGTCAACTAACAAACTTTTGTTGTTGTACATAAACACACCAGTGATGCCATTTTGATTATTTTCCAATTGTTTTGTATCACTATAAATTAGAGCAGTATGGTGATGCAAAGCATTACGAAATTTAATTTTATTTTGCTGATTCATTTTTGGACGTTTGTAACATGGCCAAAGTATCAACCAAGTGACAGCTGTATTTGCTGAAACTTTTTTCCCCAGGGAAAATAATTTTACTATAGCAACCTGTTACAACAACAATACGTATGTGCGAAAAACACCTAGTAGGCAATATTCTTTATTTGTAACATTGTAAACGGACTGTATGACTGACTGGTTTTGTGATTGTTTTTATAAAAAAATGTTTATTGTTCTGTTTTAAAGCAAATAATATTCATAGTCTGTCAACAGCATCATATATGTATGTATATATGTTTACACAAAATAAATATTTAATTATAAAGATATTTTTTTATATTTAGAATTTTTTGAACTGTATCTATATTTTTAGTTGAATAAAACTGAATTTAAGTTAAATATTTATAATGAAATACATATCAAAAATTTTTCAAATCAATTAAATATTTAAAAAATCTGTCCTCATGCGAACAAATTAATTGCAACTTTAGCGAAATGTATAGAACACATTTTTAAAATAAAAAAAAAAACAAATTATTCAATTCAAATTTATATTGTATTGCAAAGAAAAGAAATAACATATCTATTTTTACACAGCATAAATTGTTTCTTAAATATTTTTATTTAAGTGTGTCTACACATTTGTGTTACTCTCTCATTCGTATATAACAAGTACAAGAATTGATAGTAAAATCGAGTGTGTATCTTCCTATCTTCCCCTTACTCCGATGTCTAAAAGCTAAGCAATTTGTAATTTCGTTGTGTAAATGGGGACATAGAGATATGAAAAATTATATCGTACCGTTGTCCAACACGTCCACACATAGAGATGTCGATTCTTTTATAAACATTTTCAATCACATTTTGGCAAAATGGCAGGCCTATTTCGGTAATCCCATCATAGATTTTGAGTTTTAAGTTTTCGATTGTATGTATACAAAAATACTTATATTCGCTCAAAACATAATGCAGTGGTGTTAAGAGTTGAATTTTGTGAAATTATTTGATTTGATTTGCAATAAATTTATTGTTTCGGTTGCTGTGTGACATGTTTAAACCATATGTCAGTGATATTCATATAATTAATAATACGCCAAAATTTAACATCTTTCGATAGCGTATCCATTCACCGTATCCGCATCTGCAGCCGAATTTTCGAAAGGAAACTCCCCAATCACGCCTCCAGTTACAGTTACATAATGCAGTAAAACGTTCTCAGCAATTGCTTTTGGGTTTTTAGAAGCCTAAATGCGCCAATTTATACAAATGTAAATGGGCATCGCCTGAAAAATTATTTTCCCAGAAAAAGCAGCAAGTTGTTCTTGAATAAATTTTTAATATTTTAATGCTATTTTCGAGCGAAACTGAATTTAATTGTGTCTTTCATTTGATTCCAAACTTTTCCTGCAACCAGAATTTTAGGTTAAATGTTGTTCGATTTGACTAGGCTTTTAGAAAATAGCTGCGTACTGTATGTATTTCTTGGCAGTTTTAGAACATAAAGTATTTTATGGGTTGTAAACATCATGGAGCCCTATCTTTTGTTTTGCATTTAACTCAAACGCAATAATATTTTCAACATGGTTTTATTGCATGAAAAAAAAAACTAGAAAATGCAATGAAAAAGAAAAGTTTCATTAAACTGTAAACAAACCAACTAAACTGATACCACAACCAAACAAAAACAACAACAACGAGAGAAAACATGATACTGCTATAAATAGAAGAAGAAGAAAAATATAGAGACAATATGGCAAATTGACATAACACACACTTTTGCAAACCTGAAAAAGTGCAACAAAACAAAATGACAAACATATATTAGACCGGCCCCTTCTTTATACCAAAAATAAGTTTTGACTTTGTCAAATCGAATTTTGATTCCAAACAATTTGGAAGCAAGGAAACTAAGGACTGACATGTTTCAAATATAGCAGTTATTTGTTTTAGATACTAAGGAAACAAATCAAATATATGTATACAAGACAAACTTTATTATAAGCTCCGGTCTAATATACGGGCATAATACTACACTGTTACTACTTCTACGAGAGCATACAATGGAATCATACAATCAGCAAGCACTCGTCGTAGTACTACAACTCTTTTCTTTTACTACAAATTTGTTTAGTAATTGTTAACAAAATTGCAAAGAAACAAAAAAAGAAATGGCAAATAGTTGATATGAATGAAAGAAATTGTATGTAGTACATAGTAAATGGAACCCCTTCAAGATGGAAATTAAAAGGAAAAGAAGAAACAAATTCCATAAACAAAAACCTTTGCAACAAATCGTAGTAGACATAGACATAGTAATAATAATAGACCTGACAAAGAAATGCCTACCATTTACTATTGCACAATATTCAAAATGGAATGGAAAAGTAACATCCTATTATCACGTTCAACGAACTTATAACTATAATTTCACTTGTCTTACGTACATACAGTAGTTTAATATTCCGACAGTCCAAGAAGGAAGTAGTAAAAACATTCTGAGTGATTTTAAAAATAAATTAAAAGCAAAATAATTTGTTTTCTACTAGTGAGATGTATTTATATAATAGTATGGGCGTGATACAGAGTAAGTCGTTATTCCATGACTTAACCAGTCAGCAATTTGTTCCTCCAGCGAATAATTTCTTGGAGGCACATCAATTTGTCTCTTTTAAACAGACCGAAGGACATAATCTTCTTGAAATTGTATAAGGGACCACAATATATTCTTTTGTGGGTAAATAAAATTTTTAAAAAGCTATTTCAAAATATCCTAAACTATGAAATTTTATATTTAAGTAACACATTTTAGCAAATAAACTTTTCATACCTAATGTAAAGTGCTTTTTAATGAATATTAAAATGTACGTAACCTCGGAAAAAATAATCAATACTGAGATGTTGTTGTGAGTCTATTGCCTACAAGAAATAGTAAAACATTGCAATCAGGGATGGAAAATAGTTTTTTGAATTTTGTATCAACTTTGAAATGTGTATTTAAAATATTAGTTAAATAATAATAAAATCTAACCATAAATTCACAAAAATTCGATATAACTTACTGCAACATTTTTAACATTGACAATTGTAACAAGAAAGTCTCAAAAACTCGTTGAACTCTAATGAAAATGGAGCTTTGAAAAAAAAGGAGAAACATACAATATTTCAGTAAATTTAACTGTTTTAAATATCAAAGCCATAGAAATGCTAAAAGGCTATAAGGTGTACGACTTCTTTAAAGAATCACAATCTATATTTTGGTGATATTCTAAATGCAAAAAAACTGGTCTCTATTGTAAAATGCTACAAAATTAAGCGTTTGTTCACGATAAAAAACTAGTGTTCTAGGAAGAAAGTAATCAATGCATTTGAAACAAAGAAAATTAAACCTCTTATTTTGGATTATCCTTTAAATAATCTGCATTTAAGATTTGCCTGTATTTGTTAGGCTACTTCTAAATCTTTAATAATATTATTTTCGTTTATTATCACTTTTATCTATAACCTTTTGTGAATTTTACTATATTTCATTTTAATATGTTTTTTTTATACCCACTACTACCGTTTGTAACTCATCGAAATATTGACCAAAAATTATATATATCTGGGTCCTAATGAAATTCTAAGACGATTTAGCATTGACAAAAATTTCATAAAGTTTACATAATTTTTAGAAACCTTTATAAATTATGCTGGTTTTAAAGTCATAAAAACATTTGTGTCCTTAAAAAATAAGAAAACCTTGCGATATTTTCTTTGATACTAAAAAAATACTTAAATACAACTGAATAATATAAATTATAATTTGTGTCCAAAAATGTTGAACTCCATAAATTAGGATTTTTAGTTTGATACGTTTTCCAATATTTTTTAAAACTTAGCAGGAATACAAATGACCGAAAAATAAAAAATGCTTATTTATTTTTATAACCCTATTATCCTGTAAAGGTGTGGTATCTTACTGTTTTTTTTTTTAAAGATTATTCATACATTTGAAATGTTTGTGGAAAATATAATAGGCAAAAAATTGGTGCCAAAATATGAGAGTATGAAACAATTGCATTTACAATATTTTTGATTAGAGGTTTTTGAGAATGTAGATTAGGTACCTGAAAAAGTGTTTCCAGGACAATAAAAATAAAACAGCATTATTTTATCAAATTTTCAATTATCATTGAAGGATCATCTCTCACTAAACTTAATGGATAATGTCAACTTTTATTTGCAATTGGTCTCATCTTACTCCCTTTTTGTTTGTTGCACTGTGTAGTAGGTCATAGTTTTTATGTTAATTTAGCCTTTTTTTTAATATAATAAATTCTTTCCAATATTTTTTGGTGAATTTATTTATAATTAATTACAAAACGCGATTATTTGTAAAAGCGTTTTTTGTGAAATATTTCTTGTTTTGGCAACATTGTTACACAGGGTTGGAAAATTTATATATTTTAATTGTACAGAAAACTTGTTAAAAGAGGTCTATTTCTAGTATTATAGTACTAAAGTGATTTTGAAGGTAACTACTTGATATTATGGCATACTGAATTTAACTTATAAAATTTATTCTAAAAACAGAAAATTTTGTCTAAAAGCACACTTCAAACCTACTTTATTTTTTATGAATACGGCAGTTAATCTTTTATAAGTTAAGGCAGAACTATTAGATGATGCGGTATAAATAAAAAATATACTATACTAAACCAAAAACATGTTTTAGAGATGCAGATAAACAGAGGTAGATGACTTTTTATATCCTTCATGGACACACTCACTCACATTTAAATTCTCTTTACTTACTCATATGTATGTATCTTGTTAGCCTCTTTTTTTTCTTTCAAAGTATTTTTCTATATATTAATAATATACATATGTATGGTACATTATATATACATTTTATATTTTTTGGAGAGGAGTAATGGAAGTAGGGGGAGAGGCTAATAGGCATACTATGGTTTCAAAGTTTTATTAGAGTTTTGTGTGTTGCTTTTAAACATGTCTTAAATGTACATACTTACATATTTACTACATACTCTACATACATTGCTTGCACTCTTATAGTTTGTAAATAAACGACTTTTAAAACAAGTAAAGAAGAAAGACAAAAAACAAAAGTTTCATATCAACGTGACTATCGAATTTAAGTCAAGTGTATAAGTTGTTTAAATTACTCAAGTACAAAAGAAAAAAAAAATAATCCAGCCTGTTGTAATGTTTGCATTATTAACTCTATGATGATGACAATAGAAATTAAAAGTTTTGTTCACCAACACTTTCATTTCAGGACTCGAAATTTAAGAGGCAACAAAGATTGAAAAACAACTTTTGAAAATGAAGCAAAACCAATATTGCCCACTTTGGTTTTTTAATCAAATAAGTGTGTTCAGTGTTTTTCTTGAAGTAAAGATATTTAATGACATATAAAATAGCTGTTGCTGCAAAAACTTTTTTCAATTGTCATCTACTAGTGTACCCTATTTAATCGCACACAACTGTAAACCCCTACTAATTTACCTTATGTTAGAGTGTATCTGTGTACGTTGAGCATCATAATTTTTATAATAATTATTTGCTCCAATTTTATTTGTGTGCAAATGTACCAAACCAACACAAAATAAAATAAATAAGAACACTGGAAAACGTGCAAACCAGTTAATATTGTTTGTAGAAAAAGCACAAAAAAAATGTTTTCTACAAACTAGATTTTTTTAAATTAAATATAGGATTTATGTATATTAGACTGATCCTAGTAAAGTATTTGAAAATTTTGATCGTAAAGTCAGATATAGTGAAAACATTAACGAAGTTTGAAACTCATGAGCATCGAAAACGTTTTCAATCTTTTTAGGATGCATCATAGTGCATGTAGTGTATTTTTTTATTTCTTCATACATTTTCGCAGCAGTCTAATGTACATAGATCTGTTATAGATTTTAACAAACGTTATTCATATACAATCATAAATACGATATTTTTTTCTATTTAATGTTTCAAGAAGCTAAAGCATATGAAAAGCGTGCTATACAGTAAAATCTTTTAAAATTGATGACACTCAGATCCCTAATTTAAACAACAAACGAAGAGTAATAATAAAATAATATTCTTTTTTCCTCCCTGTATTCTCAAATATAAATTAAACATATGGCAGTACGATTATTATTTTTTATTCGAACTGTTAATTTTAAATTTTTTGATATTTATTTAGTCGGGCTCGAGTTCATTAAATTTAATTTTCATTAAATTATTTTTACTGAAGGAATTGTTTTACAATATGAAATCTCTATTAAAATTTTATTGATAATTTTTCTGGCCGAGCTGGGGATTGCTTGGGTTGAATTTACATGTTTCGAGAATCACCACGAAATTTGTTGTAATTATCATTTTTTTCCACCGGTAACACTGGTTAAAAGATTGATGTTTGACTGTTGGCTAGCAGGCACCGCAGTGGTGCAGAGGTTAGAATGTGGTGATTCTCGGAACATGTAAATTCAACCCAAGATCAATCCCCAGCTCAGCCAGAAAAATTATCAATAAAATTTTAATAGAGATTTCATGTTGTAAAACAATTCCTTCAGTAAAAATAATTTAACCCGGCAATTCCCAGTGTCACCTGCAGGTGACAGATATTAACGGTATTTTTAAACATCAAAACAGAAAATTAAATTTAATGAACTCGAACCCGACTAAATAAATATTAAAAAATTATGGCAGTACTTTAAAATAAACAAAGTTGACATACACCAATTGATAAAATAATTGCCATGGTGCAACTATACAAGGTGAGTGCAGTAGCCCAGCTGACTGACTTTGTTTACAATTTACTTATGAGAATTGCTTAGTTTCGATTAGTGTTGTCAATTCTTCTGGCGGGTTATTTTGTATTTCGAAAGCTATTGCTTTCGAATCGAAATACACAATAACCCCTCTGGTTATTTTGTAATATAAATTTTTTTTCAAAGAGTTTTAATAAAAGGATTCTACAGTATAGTAAATAGTTTTGCCCATGTAGCTATATTATATGTTTTTATTTATATTTGAATGTGAATATTTGCGTTGTTGTGAATAGAATTTCAATGTAAAACATACTTATAAACTCAATAAAAGCTAAATAGTTTGTTAAATTGCTTTGCCTAACATTTTGTAGCATTACAAGCCGCTGTGTCGCCGTAGTATTTCCAAATATCATACAAATAATCTATGTATGATTTTAAGTTTTCTATTTACAAATACACAACTAAATTTCTTTCTACATACTTATGACCACACGACCTTCAACTCTTCAACTAAGACATGCTAAAATAATCCATTATTTTAGCATATAAAATAATCCATTATTTTAGCATATAAAATAATCCATTATTTTAGCATATTAGTAAAATCATAGAATCATTTATTTGTACGAAATAAATTGCAAAAATATGATAAACAAAAACATTTTTGGCATTTTTCTTTAGCTGTAAAAATTTAAATGAAGTTAGATGCAATTGAATAGAGTACTAAGATCAGTTAATCTATTACTTAAAACATATGTATGCCAATAAAACTCTCAATATTTATGTGTATAATAAATTTTACTTTATATACTTAATTTCTTATATTATAGATTTAAAATTTTTTAAATGAATTATGATTACAAGTATTTGTAGTTCATAGCAATTTGTCTGCTTTATTTTGTGTTTTACTATATTTCGTGTAGTGCTTCCTCAAAAAATTATAAAACACATTAATTTTTTTGTAACATTGCCAAATTGTACAATACATTAAAAGTCCCTTTTCTTTGCAAATGTCCTTCTTTCTTTTAAGCAAATATAACAATTGAAAATAAATACAAGTGATACAATATTTTGTATAAATAGTCAAATTGAATTTATGCAGCCATCTTTTAAAGGAATTAAATAGCGCTTAAAAATCCTCCAACATAATAATATACCATCATCTTCTTGTCTATAGCATTCAGCTTAGAATGGCACCTAAATGAGAAGAAATTTCGGGGGATACTAATATACTCGTAAACACTGATTTAACATCAATTAACAAAAGATAAAGTAATTGCTGTCAGAGTTAGTAAATTCCATTAACGTTTTAAAACCATAATGAAAAACAAATATATTTTTTGCATATTTATGGAATATGACAAAACTGCAAATAGTTCTTGGAAAATTATAAAATTTAAAACAATATTTCTGAAGCAATAATAGATAAAAATAAAATATAATACATTTTTTCAATATTATATTAAATTAAATTTTTTCAACTCAAATAACTAAATAAAAAACTTAATAGTCATTAATAAAATTTTGCTTATTCATTGAAAATGTTATTATTTATGTATATGTACATACATATACATATATAATATTTTATCTTAATTACACTTTTTTTGCTCTTAAATTTCGCCATTGACGGTTACGTTCGCACCGCCATCATTTTTAAAGCAATATGGACCGATGATTCCACCGGACCACAAACCACGCCAAACCTTTGTTTTTTCTGGATGAAATGGCAGTTCTTGAATCTCTTCAGGTTGCTCTTCGTCCCAAATGCGGCAATTTAGTTTGTTTACATACCTATTAAGCCAGAAATGGACCGATTATGTTGACCATATTGTGAATGATTTGTAAACGTTGTTTAGGCGTAAGTCTTTCTATTATGAAATGCCAAACAATACTTAACAAAAATAACATGACTAATTCATCATCGCACAGTCCAAACCGCTAAAGCTAGAAACTTGAAATTCGGGTAATAGGTTTCTTTTGGATCTACATGTTATCCACTAAGAAGGGATTTTTGGAAATTCGGTGTTTATGGGGGACAAATGGGGCAAAAAACGGGTAAAACCAGTACCTATATCTCCAAAACACATAAACTTAGAAAAAGGCGTCCGCCTTTAAACAACAAAAAGAGCCGAAATTCAAGTGACCATATGGGGTAAAAATAGTCCCCGTAGAACGCTCCGTTAACATATATATCTCCTACATTAATAAACATAAAAATACTATATTAAATGCGTCTGGCTCAGATCAATAAAGACTAGAAATATTTTTGGTACTTTTTGAAATTCGAATTTCTATGGCCTAAAAATTGTATTCTTTTTTGGTACTTTTTTATCAAAATGTATTTTCTCACTAAAAATTCCATGAACTATTATTTTCAAATAGTACGTATTACGGATAATTAATAGGTACTTTTTTGAAAATTATTTTTTTAACGGGTGACAAAAAAGGTACAAAAACGGGGTAAAAACGGACATTTAATATTATTTATTCAATTTAAAAATAAAAAACGATAAGATATTCTTCCGAGAAGGTTTCTGAGTTGGTAAGGCCACGCCTACTTTAACGCCCACTTTTTTAATTAATTAATTGCTTCTACATGGTTTTTTACAGATTTACTTCAAACAAGTTGTATACACATCTTACTAAAGGCGAGGTAAAAATAAAAATGTTATGTGCCACGCCCACTTTCATGTCCTATCTCAAAAAATAATTGTTTGTATGTATGTCCTTTATAGAATCGTAAACTATGTTTGATCATATGATTATCTTTGGCAAAGTTGTTGTGCATGAGCCCGGGAAGGTTTCTGAAGGCCAGACCGCTGGACCGATCTTACTAAAACATTGACGGGATATACTTTTTCGACCGCCTACTTTTTTTTCAAAATGAACAAAATCAATAATCAAAATCAATACATATAATGCCTTTTTTTCAAATTAATTTTAATTGATGGCGAAGCAACGCGCGCAAATGCCATCTAGTATGACATAAATTTGTTCAAAAACAAATACATATGTATGTAAAATGTTAATTATAATTCACAATCAATAAAATTTTTAGATTGTATGCATTGTGTAATATAATATATTTTATAAATAATTACCAAGTGACTAAGCCAATTGGTTGCTATTGGTGCTTTCTTTCTTTTCTAAAAATAAATGTTAACTTGTTACTTGGTGTGATTAAACAGGGAGACAAGAACAAGTTTGTTTGTGACTAGTTAGTCTACTCAACTTTTTTAAAATAATTTTCAATATAAAATTTTACATGTTACAAGTAAAACGTGCAACATTTGATTTAAATCATTGTATATATTTTGACTTTCTTTAAAATGACGGTAAAATCACATTTGTTCCATGTCATACGTATCTTTTTCCATTCGATTTGAACATACAAAATTTAGATTCATCGCTCCATAGGTTTTTCTAAATGATCGCGAGCAAAATAAATTCGGGCATAAGCTAAACAATGCAACCACACAAGTTTTTTTTTCATGGAATTTTAATTTTGTTGAAAGATCTTATTGAATTGGCTCGGAGCTTTTAATTGGATCTGCCACTGAGGTTCGCGAAAAACTAACAAAGTGTATAAATTTACTTTCACGTTCTAAATTATTGATCAGTTCATATTGCCTATTAATTACAATTAACCACAAATAAAAAAAAAGTATTAAGAATTAATGTAATAAAGAATAATTGGAAATACTACACATCATAGGGCATGAATCAAATAATAAAGATTGCGCAAATGTAAACAAAATTTCCTCTCTCTGCGCATGACGTCACAGGTTATTTTTTCGTATAGTCAACATGTAAAAAATAACTTTTTTTTAACAATATTTTAAAAGAAAATAATTTTTCTTCAATTTTTTTTTGATTCAAAATAAAACATTTAATTGTTTATTATTTTATACATATGTATATATTAAAATGTATCAAAAAAGTGAACTATATTTTATATATTATATTTTTTGTATTATCAATTTATTATTTTTGTTTGTTTCCGTTTATTTCTGTTTATACCGCGCTTTCTGTTCTACGTTAAGAAGTTTCCGAACCGCCCTCATAGTTTTCTTAGTTGAAAAAACATTTTCTATCGAAAAAAAGTGTTATAGCTTTAATATCCACATTAATAGTAATTGACTCCTATTCATATACCTACATATGCTTTTTGAAATACTCGTTGCAAATCAAGAGATTTTCACCATTCAAAAATTTGAATACAGCTTCCATTTGAATACAGCTTCCATATTTTTAAATTGACACTTAAACGCAAAACGTTGCACTTACCCATTTTAATCTCATATCTATCTTTACATCATCTGTCTTAATGTGTTCAATACAAACTCTATGAGACACTTTTAATTTTTTTTCATCAAGATAGCAAAATTGTGCCCATTGTTTTTTTAATTTATGTACATACCTATTTTCTTTTGGAAATCTAACAAAATTTAAATTTGTTATTTTTTTAATATTTCTACAATTAAAAACGGCACACTTCACTTTAAAACTTTTATGTCCGAATTCTCGGTCATTAGTTAACCACTAAAATACTATAGTATATAACTATTGTTTAACTATTACTTGTTATTCTTATGGCAAACTAAGTATTGCGAATAAAGAATCATTTGTTAAGCCTTTGTCAATAGCTAACTAAAGACTGTGAATTCGGTCATTATTTGCATTAAAATTTATGTACAAATATTGCAGTTAATAATTATAATCATATAAAAGAAAAACACTTTCGAAAACAGCATATATGAAATAAGTATGTTTACCTCATGTCCACCACTATATTTGTCTTGCCGATCTAATGTTCTTGACCGAACAACGTTGTCAGACCATTTCTCCGCCATCAAATGTAATTTTCACAAAAAATAAATTACAAAAAAAGACTATGTAAACATTACCCAGCTAGCAATTGGAAGATTGTTTTTGATAATATCAGCAAAGTGTGTCTCTTAAGATTGCCTTAGATGACCAAAAACTGATTATTCAGTTTGTCGATAAAAAAGACGAATTTAAATGTTTAGAAAGCGACTAATTTGAAGAACAAAAACAAAATCTGCTGAATGTGCGGAATCATAATTTTATCACACAGATGTTCATAATGTGACTGTTTTTAAGAAAGTGACAAAAATGTGTCGCAAGAGTTCAGAAAACCGAGTCATAAAAGACTCATTCAGAAGAGTCGCGGCTAGGGTACCATTTTCTTCCTACAAAACATTCATTTTCGACTCAAAAGCGAGAGCATAAGTGATTATTTTAATCGCGCGGGGAAATCAAAGAAGACTCATTTGATTAAAAATTTCAAAAAATGCTAGCTGGGTATTAACACGTTTTTCTAATTCTACCGACGTGCATATATTTTAGTTTACCACTAAAAATTTATATTTAAACAATTTAAATAATTTTATTACTCATCATTAATTTATTTAGGGAAATACGAGTATGAAGTGTGTTTTTCTTTTGTAATTTTACGTACATACATTTGCACTTTGATTTTGTTGTATATTTACATTCATACATACATACCTACATACACAAATTGAACCCCTTAAGGCGCCTACATTTCTTATTATCATTTTTCTTTGTTTTGTTTACTTTTTGTATTTCATTTTGCTATTTGTTTTTGTTTTGTTATTCCTTTTTATCACAAAATTCATTTATTAAGAATATCTTAAATGTTTTTTAGTTTGTTTTGTTAGCTTAATTTATTTATAATGTCTGGTCTCTCTTAGTTCTTCGTTTAAAAGCTTTTATTTTTGTACTCTTTATTTAGCTATATAACATTTTTGCACTTTATGTGGGGGTTTATCACAAAATATATTCTAAAGTACTTTAGTAGTATTTTATTATTTACTCCTCTTGGGTGCGGTATAAAATAGAGAATTTTGAAATAAAAGTTGTGTGTATTTTGTCATAATAAAAAAAAGATTTAATAAATGGTTAATAAAAAATCCAACAAATTTTTAATATAAACGAAATTTTTATTAAAATTATTTAAATGTTATAAACCTTTTGGATAGTTCATTTCAAACAAAAAAAAAAGATATAGGTACCTATAACATGTGGTAGGTTTTCAATAATTTATTGCTCTTACTAAAATTATTTAATATTCATTTTATACTATATATGCTTTATGTTACTATATATGTAATAAGTACTTGTTTGTATTGTTTAAATTTCTGTATAAATAATTTGAACATTTTAAATTTCAGTTTATGGCATTTAATTATTGTTTAAACATTTACGTAAATTTGCTCGAGTTCGCTTATCTAGTTAATTTTTTTTTGTATAGAAATATTTATTAAAAAATTAGTTTTATTTCTTATTAAGTTTTTCTCTTTTATTTTTGTGGACATGCGCTAGCGCTTCACTCTTATTTTTACTCTCTTTAGTTCTTTTTTTTCAATTTCATTTGTTTGGCAAATTTATGTAAAATTTTAAGGACTAGGTCAATTTTTGTCTCTCTATATTTTTTTTTTTAATTTATTGATTTTCGAACTGTAAAGTGTCATTAAAAATCCGTTGCCTTTTAATCAATGAACTTGATAGTCGTCTGTTATTATGGAATTACAAATCTAGTTATAGTAAAAATGATTAAAACATCCTTTAAACTGAATTAAAAATATTTTTATAAAACTTAATTTCAACTTTATATACTTATGTACATATATGTAGCTACGTGCAACTAATTAAGCACACGATACTAATATGTGAGCTTGAAGCAAATAATACAAAATTTTAATGATATTCTCAAAAATTGTCGTATTTTAGTCAATTTAACTCTTACTTCTAGAAAATAATGTGTCAAATTAATTATTATTTACCTACGAATCGGTGAGTCATATTTTCAAATAATATTGATATCAGACGTGCTTATATTTAAGGACATGCCCAACATTTTACAAAAAAATTATTTATTTAAAAATAAATTAATATGTTGTTGCAAATCCATTGTTATTGATAACAGCTTGATATGACTGTCCTTTATGCAGTCCTGATCACTGTGAACTTATGGCAAGTTGTAAAAATCAAAATAAGCTGCTTAAAAATAAGCAATTTTAACAATCTCTTTGCCGAAACAAAAAAATCTTGAGAAGCCATTCCGAGTAGTGTACCTAAAAATTTGATGAACTCAATGCCTTGCAGATGTCAAGCTGTATTATTATTTCGTATTATTGCTTTTAGCTTACATGTTAGTATCATGCCCTTAATTAGCTGCATGTAGCTGTATTTACAAAGTGTTTTTTTGTAAAACAAATGTATATCAGAAGTCAAGGAATTTGGAAGTTCCATTTGCATATCATATGTATAAAGGGTTTATGAACAGGAACTTTGCTTTCCAACAGGCACATGTTGGAGCAACATGAAACTTTTTACATTTTTTTCTGAATTACAAACACTATGTTCTTGGCGCCATAAATAATTAACTTGCAAAACAGCTGGTTGCAGGTGCTTAATAATATATATAATTTAAATTAAAAAAAATTACAATAAAAACATTTTCAATTTATTCTTTGAAATTTTTTTTTTTTATAAAATAAATTTCTATTACAATAGAAATTATATAATAATTTATACCTATCTAAATTTTATATTACAGCGTGCAGAAATTTATTTTCAGTAGGGATTAATAGATCATCGACGTGTAGATATGCATTTTGCAATGGAAAATTTAACAGGCACATTGCAAAGTACATATTGTGTAAAACTACCTTGATAAAACACAAAAATCCAATTAATGCACACCATACTGGTATGTACATATGTATATTATAATACTTTTTGAGTTCCAGGTAATAACTTATACCTACCAGTTATTTAACCAAATTCCGTTTTAGGTTTAAAAATTGCAGCACCATTTCTTCTCCTTTATTAACATTACTTACATTTTTCGCATTTTTCTCTTATACAGTACAGTGGTTATTTCGTTTTTCTTATAAGAGCCAAACAAATTCAATGCAACTTGTTGTTTTTTCATGTTTTTCTTTTTATCACTAAGAAGGCCTCTCTTTTTCTCTATTTTTTTTTTTATTATTATTATTATTACAAGTACTGTTTGGTACATTTTATCATACGAACTACTGCTACTACTATTTATGTGTATACATATGTATATGGAAGTGTAAACTACTAAATAAAATAGTAGTAGAAAAAGAGTAAAGAGTACTCGTAAATATATTACACCTACCAACAACAACTACCTACCCATCCATCATAATAATATTACATATATATTTTTGTTTTGTTCATGGAACACCGTTGTTGTTTTAGTTGTTGTTTCATTAGTCAGCCATACAACCAGTGTTGCCAGAAGATTTTGGTGAAAAATCATATTTTGGAAAAAAATCATCATTTTTGAAATTTTTAGTTATTATTTGTAAAAAATTAAAAACAATTCAAAATTTAAGTTTACTACGTTGATTGCTTATCGGGTTTTGTTATCATATTTTTACTCAATGTACGATTTGTATTCATAAGGACATGATATAACCCAATAATCAACCAATTTTTAATAAACTACATGTTTTACCAAAAATATTGTATACTCGTATCTATAAGGTGGAGTAAAATACAAATTTTTAAGTAACTCATGCTTTGTGTTATTGCTTCTATAAATGTCGGAGATATTTTAGAATTTATGTTTCTCACCTCAAATGTCCGTCCGATTTCCAAAAAAATTATCTTGGATTTTTTTTATCTAATTAGTAAAAGTAAAGTTTTATATAGATTTTAATATTTTTTTATAATTTAATTATAATACGAGAAGGTTTCATATTTTTTATAATATCTTCATAAATTTTTAAATTATAGCAAAAACATTTGTTTACTAGTAAATATTCACGTGTAAACAAATTACTTTCTATGCTGCGTTTTCAAGTTTTATTTAAATGAACTTTGAAAAAAATTTGTTCAATGTTTGCTGATGAACTGGGAAGAAAAATTATATTGGAAACAAATTTCGTCAATGTTGGAACAGCTAAGTCGTTATTTGCACGAGTTATTTTAGAGATTGTGGAACAAAAATCTTCACAGTTAACATTTTCTAAGGTTTGAAAATATTTTCTGAAATCTAAATGACGTAGTTCTTTAAATTCATCGTCTAAATTTTGAGAATCATTTTCATTAATTAAATTTGGAAATCTTTCCATAAGCGGAGACAATGAAGGAACTTTTTTAATAATAATATTATGTTGATCAAGAGAAGAAATTTATTTTAAAGAAGTTTCGCTAAAATCAGAACGTTTGGCTAATTGCTTACAAAAATAAAGCACTTTATAAAATAAACGGAACGTTTAAAGCACAGATATAACGTTTAGAGTTTACAAAAATTAATTCAAAGAAACAATGAAAACTTTGCCGTTATTAGGAGTTCTAAAACACACCATTTATTTATAAAACTACTCAAAAATGCAACTAAACTAAATTATGTTATATTTGTGTGTATGTCTACCAAATTGCATGTGTTTGTTGTTGTATGTAAATCAAATTGCTACTGATTTATAATGCGTAACTGCCATTTCAAAAGAATGAGTTTTGCATTTTTATGTACTCAATATGGGTCACTCCATATAATACATAAAATGTAACCGCAACTAGCATTAATTAAAAAAAAGCTTAATTAAAAAAATCATATTTTTGGAAGAAAAAAATCATATTTTTGGCAAAAAAAAAAAATTATCAAATCATATTTTAGTTAAAAAATTATCAAAAATATAATAAAATCATCATTCTGGCAACGCTGCATACAACCAACAAACACAGAGTCTTCGTGTGTATTTTAAAGGTTCGTTTATTATTTGTATGAGTTTAATGTTTTTTTTTTTTAGTATTATTATTTATCAACTTGTTTTCTATTGAATATTTTTTCTTGTATTTTTGTTTTTTTCTCGTACTCATCAGTCAGCAGTCGCTTGTTTGTACGAGCTCTGTTTGGCATTTCAAATCGAAAACAATTGCAGTTTTTTTGTGTTGATATAGAAAATGAAAAAATGAATAAATTTATTTAAATTTTAGCAGACAAGAGTGCTAAATAATATAAAAATCTATACATATTTACGGATTTTAAAGTTAATAAATCTAACAAGATTTTTGTGAAATTTTCTATCTCTTCTTTTGCAGCAGTAAAAACAGTTTTTTATGTACATATGGATGTATGTATGTACCTACTTATGAAAAATTGCTGAATTTGTTATTTCTATATAATTATCTTGGTTAAAAGTCTAGTGTTTGTGTGTGTGTATATTTTTACAATAATATTTTTCTACAATTACTAATGTAATGTATGTATATTCTAATTTTTCTTTGCTTTAGTTTTTGTTTTACTGTTCTTCCAAAAGGTCAATTGTTTTTTTTTTTCATAAACTTACTTGTTTTAAAGTTGACAAATTTTTTTGATTTAAATTTATTAAGTTTTTTCTTTTCTTTTTTTTCAGATCTATGGGCATATTATTGCCACCCGTTTCCCAAGTGACTAATACCCGCATTAATTTAACACAACATCATCGTAACCGTAGTCTAGATAGTGCTTTACAAAGGATACCAGAGGTAGGTACATTAAATAATGTAAAAACCACATCATGAGTATGTGGATCAATCAATTTTTCATATGCTCATATGTATGTACATAACTTATAAGGGCATAAAAACAGTGTAAGTGCATAAAACAGTGTTCCAGGAAGTTAACAATGGTACAATTTTATGTACAATCCAATAAGTCTAATAATATCTTAATTACAATTAAAAAGTAGGGAACAATCAAGATCCCTGTAACACTTTATACCTATTCTAATTTTTTTTTTTCAGTTAGTATGTATTACCATGCAGAAACATGCAGGAACTTTTAACTCTGGGGTATATCGAACACTGGCTTCACAATACCTACTTTGTCGGTACATATATAAAAAATTGTTTAAACTGCTGTCAAATGTATGTGCATAAATTTACTTTAAATTCCTATAACTCCACAACTAAAAGAGAGCGGGCAAAATCTTTCGTAGTTAGCGGAGTGTTACCAACACACAAGAATTTAATTTAAGGCTCTAAATTCTTCCCCCGATAATTAGTAAATCACTTTTATACGCGCTTGAAGAATGTCATGTAATTTGGTAATGCTGATTTAAATGTCAATGGAGAGTCTCCATTGGAGACGGAGAAAAAATGTTTATATACAGGGGTTTTCAGTAAGAACTTTGGTTTTCAAAAAAAATATGTTGAATGAAATCATTCAAATATGTACCTATGTATTTTACTGAAAAGTGTAAGAATATCAGACAGATATTCACCACAATAACGATTCTTTTATCAAAATTTTCTATCACATGGCGAAATGGCGGGTATATATCGTTAATCATATCACGGTTTTTTTTTTTAGTTTTAGAGACTATCTATAAAGTATTAAACACATTCGAGACAGCAGGCTACCGACTACAATATGTCAAAAATAAAATACACATGTTTATATAAATAAGAGTGACTATATTGACGACAGCAGGCAACACGACTACAGCTTGTTGTACATGCTAATTTTTTTCGTCGCTGTCAAATTAAACTAATTTCTATTTTTGTTGGCGAAAAAACACTACTGATATGTCAATAAGTAAAATTTCAAAACTTTCATTCCATTTTTCTTATTGGAAAGCAATCTTCTTGATGAAAAAGCATTTAGTCTCTTTGGAAGTATTCCTCGCTTTCATTAGGCATTCCTACAACGAATACCACTTTAAATTTGAAATTTCTCTTAAATAATGTTCAATACTTCTTTAATCAAATAACGATTCCTATCTATAGTTATTATTAGTAATTGTCAATGTTTCTATTATATATGTCATGTTATCTTAAAATATTTATATATATGTACATAAATATATGTACTCATACATATGTAGGTATTTTTAGTAATTAAAACAATATACAACCAGAAATTATAAAAAAATATTTGTGATATTTAACTTTTTTTTATCAACTACTCGTATACAGGAATAGTAAATATGTAGTACTAGTTGTACTCTCTTTGTACACAATTTATTGCGACTGCAACTGATAATGAATAGACTTATGCATATATGTATGTATACGAGTATTTTAAAAATAATCTCTAAATTTAAATACTGTCATGATATACACTAATGTTTAAAAATAATTAAAACTTTTATCATAGTTATTGTTAAGTTGTTTAAATTTGTTACAAAGCTTATTTAGAATCTCTTAAACAATTGCAATTTGTAGTGAATATTGTGTATATTTAAATCCTTTTTGTTTTTGTTTCAAATACTGTGCTCTTAATAAGCTAATAATTTATCTCTTATATTTTGTGTTCAGGTTGAAGTCTCTTCACCCAATGCCGAGAGTGAGAATACATTTTGTACACCATCTATACTTGGGTCAACAATGTGCTCGAAAATTGTAACGACCGCAGCAAATGTAACAGCGGCGCTTACCACCACCCAAACACCTGCACTGACGTCATCGACAACAACAAATGCCTCATCGGCAGCCGCCGTTAATGCAGCAGCTGGAGCATCATTATCATCATGTTCTGCGTATGAGAAAGCTGCAATTGAAACAGTTTCAACAACAGAACCCACAAGCATACTGACAGCACAACAATCATCGTTAGGAGCAGGCGGTGGTAGGGGAGGATCTGCATTACAAAATGATATTAATAATACAGTCATAGGTATGAGAGATGAAATATTGTATTTTGTATTTCGCTAAAGGTTTCCTTTACTTTACTCGACTATTATTCTTAGTATTTGTTCGTTGTGGACTAGATTTATAATTTTAATTGCAATGTACAAAGGACAGACATGCATACATACTTGTTGTACTATGTGTATTTGTATTATTATTTAATTTTCTGTTTTATTTTTGTTGTTTGGTTTTTTCATTATAGTAGAGCCATATTGTCCTAGCGCACGTTTACGACCTAAATCATCAGATTCTGCCACATCATCATCTTCATCTACTGTACAACGAGCTGTTTCATCAGCATCTACTGCTTCCTCTAATGCTTCATCAACAAACTCATCATTTGCTAGTGGTTCAAATAATGCTTTGGCCGTGATAAATGGTTCAAGTCATGTCAATCAAAATGGTAAAAAACGCGAGGATCTAACCAGTCTGGGCTCAGATGATTCTGGTAAGTTCGATATTTTCACATTACACTAAAAACAACATCATTCGAATAGCATTGACATGAGTACAATTGACTCTATTTACATACATATGTACATATGTATATAAAAGTTTACATGGTGTAACTATACAAGGTGAGTGCAAATCGGCAACAAATACAACACAATACAGAAACAACAGGCATTTTTTTGTGTAAAATAATGTACTACTGTCAAAAACACTTGAAAAAGTATTACTTTTGACATATGTATGTAAGTAAATTTTATACAAAGTCAGTCAGCTGTACTACTGCACTCACCTTGTATAGTTACACCATGAAAGTTTATTTTAAAATCGGAAACTCTGTGTACCTACATACATCCATATACATATGTATACACAAATAAGTATCTTTCAAATAATGATTGTCATGTTAACTAACCTCATTTATTTTATTCCAGGTATTATTTGTGGTTCGGATTCCGATCAAATCTCTTTAAATCGCATACGACATTCTCACGAATCTTTAGATTCAGGAGAAATGGACAATGAAGAAGAATGCATTGATATGTTGGAAACCACATCCATGGATGAGGAGTACAATATGTTACAATCGGATCTCTGTTTCTATCAATCGCCCGACACCGACTGTCGCACACTAAGACCATCGAAAAAGAAACACAGTAATGTAGTGCAACAGCACCATGGAAATAATGCTGATAAAACTTTAAATACTGATGGTGGGGAGGATGATGACATCGATGCAGCTGATGATGCTGATGCCATAAGTGAGCGTCAACGTTATCGCGAAATGAACATGTCACAAGCCGCTATAAATATGGAGAAATGTAATATTCCAACGGACGCTGAAACGACAACGCATAATCAAAACAATTCTGCAGATGTAGTAGACTGTCCTACGACGCCCACTTTAAATACTTGTACTCAGCCAGATGTTTCAACAACAACGTCGCTTAGTACATCTAGTGGTAACAAGACGCCTTCGACTCCAAGTGAATCTTCGAAAAATGATGTCCTATTCAAGAATTTCTTTGGTGCCACTAAAAACGCTATATTCCGCACAGCTCAAAGTATAATTGAAAATCACGAGAAGAAAAATGCCTCAAAACAAAATCAGAAAACCACTGAGGATGCCACTAACACAGTTGGTGGTGGCACCCCCTCAGAGCAAATAAAATCACCTACGGATATTTCTAAGAAGAAAGAATTCTTTAGTTTATTGACAACGAACGCAAGTAAAAAAGCAGCAGCTGCTGCTGCAGCCGCCGCTTTGGCGAATAATTCATTGGCTAATTCACCGGTAACTACACCTCTGACACCGGCCCAAGAACATGTCACCTGCATCGCAGAGAAATTAAACGAAAGAGATAATACAACATTTACTGAGTGTGTAGAGAAGACTTTAAGCTTACAAGTACCTAATGCCACTTCCTCAACCATTAACCATAATAATTCTTTAACTATAACGAAATCATCTTCCATATCATCTTTGAACAAGCTCAAAGTACCCGGTGTAGTGAAATGTTTCGTCAAAGAGCGTCCTACAACTTCGCAGGATTTAGCGAATTCACAAAAGACTGAAAAGGGTCCTAGCGGCTTATTGAGATTTTTTGAATCCCCAGTTTTTAACATACATTTCGCCATACATTATCTCTTTTACTCAAAAGAACCGGGCGTTCTAAGTTTCATTGGCAACAAGATCTTCAGTTTCCCCGACCAGGAGGTCGATTTGTATATACCGCAACTTATTGTCATGTACATACAAATGGACGAATTGGCTGAAGTGCTAGATCCCTATTTGACCATTAGATGTCGTAAATCGGTTGACTTTTCTCTGAAATGCCTATGGCTATTGGAGGCCTATAATTATCAGCATGTCGATACCATGGGCAGTCGCAAATCGCAGTTGGCTTTGATGAAGGAGATCTTCTCCAAGAAGGAGCGCAAGCAGATGTGTAATGTTGACACAAAAGAACTGCAGACATCACCGTTGGCTCAGCCTTTACAAGCTACTACACAAAGTATACCAGGCGTGGTTTCTCCTCTGACCAAGAAAACCCATCATAGATCACAATCAGACGCCACTGTACTCTTAGCTGATTCCAGACATGCTAGTTCTAATTTAAGTATATCAAATCGACTGTATCAACAACCCCCGTACACTACACAAACCTTGCCTACCACACCCGCCAAATTATGTCTCGGAGATTTAACATCTGGTCGCGCCTTCGACAACGGCTGCACTTGTTTCGAAACAGTACGCGGCCAGGTCAACGATTTGCTTGGCCATAAGACGGTGTGTTCATGCAGTGCCCCCAAAACGGCACCCCAGAAAGAATTCATGAAAGCTCTCATAAATGTTGGGAAAAATCTAACCAATCTTCCATCAAAGGCTGAGAAAACTTCGGCCTTGAGAATGTTTTTGAATTTGATCAATAAGAATCTTCCGGCCCGTGTTTGGTTACCATTGTATTCAGACATTCCACATCACGTTGTGCGCATCACAGAGGAAAAGACTGCCGTTTTAAATTCGAAAGATAAGACTCCCTACATCATCTATGTGGAAGTGGTAGAAGTGCCAGACATCTACTCTTCATCTCTCATACCCAAAATGATGCCCTCACTGCGTCATACAAAATCCGAGGAACACTTAGAGGGTGGTCTAACGACTTGCCAACATTCTCAACATCAACATCATGCCATTTGTAGTCGTACCTCTAGTTGTAGTAGTCATAGCGGTTCATCGTGTAGGCGTAATAAGGAGAAATTGTTGTCGGAATCATCAACAGGCATATCGGAACAACAACACCAGCAGCAATGCTCTTCACCGGAGCATAATAACGCAACAACAACAAATACTACTAGTACTGCAGCCAGCAGTGTTGGTGGATGTTTAGCGCCACCTCAGCTGAATGAAGATGATGTTTGGTCTCAAGAAGATGACGAGATAACAGCTCAATATATACACATTCACATGCGTAAAATGCGTTCACAATCAGAACGTGATGCCATATCACAGATGTCGTTGGACTCGTGCGATTCAAGGGATCAGGGTTAGTCTATTATATGTAACAATACTTTGTCATTTTAAATATTTATGGTTTATTTTTGTTAACTTTGTTTAGGAATGCCCGTTTTATTCAATATTGGAGATGTACGTACCCGCCATTGCAATAATTTGAATTGTGAAAATACAAAATCATTCAGCAATGATCCTGAGGATCCTTCAGCAGCAGCTCTGAAGGTAACTTACAAATAAAAACATAGTTTTAATTTGGATGGCTTTAAATAAGATTTGTGTGTTATATTCATAGGAACCTTGGCATGAAAAAGAAAAACAAATACGCGAATCCTCGCCTTATGGTCATCTCTCCAATTGGCGTCTATTATCGGCTATTGTCAAGTGTGGAGACGATTTGCGACAGGAACTAATGGCCACCCAATTGTTACATGTAAGTTTATTTTACTTTCAATTTGTTTCATTTTTATTATTTGTGGTGTGTATTTATTAGATGTTCAAAATTATTTGGCAAGAAGAACATGTTGATCTCTGGGTGCGTCCCTATAAAATTGTCTGCCTGTCCAATGACAGTGGTCTTATTGAGCCTATACTTAATACCGTGTCATTGCATCAAATCAAAAAGAATTCAAATAAATCACTGCGGGACTATTTCATTGATGAGTATGGACCCACAGATAGTGATGCTTTTCGTGTGGCTCAAAAGAATTTCGTACAAAGTTGTGCAGCATATTGCTTAATATCGTATTTGTTGCAAGTTAAAGATAGGTAAATATTTGTTAAACAATATACATATAATATGTATGTATGTATGTAAGTATAACAAAATTATTTATAACTTTTTTTATGTTTATGTTTAGACATAATGGCAATATACTACTGCACTCTGATGGCCATATTATACACATTGATTTTGGCTTTATTTTAAGCATATCACCTAAAAATTTAGGTAGGTTTTCTGAGATAAAAAACATTTTCTTGTTTCGTTTTATAAATTTTTTTCTCTGTGTTGCTTGATTTTAGGTTTCGAACAATCTCCTTTCAAGTTGACTCCCGAATTCGTTGATGTCATGGGTGGCACAAACTCGGAACATTGGCGCGAATTTAATCGTTTATTGCTTGTGGGCATGATGACGGCTCGCAAACATATGGATCGTATAATTAATTTTGTGGAAATTATGCGTAGCAGTAAGTATTTTCAATTATTTAGTTAGAACATAATGGGTAATCGATTTAAAGTTATGTGAAGGCCCCAGATATAATTTGAGATTTTACTTATATACGAAGACTTTTTCAAATATGAACTTTCTGAAAAAAGCTTTTTTGTTAACAAATTATTTAAAATAAAACTTTTTAACAATATACTTAAAAAATAGTTTTTTTTCAGAAAAGGTTATTTCAAAAACTATTTTAAAAAAATAGCAAAAAGGCGTTTTAGTATTTTTACAAAAAAAAACTTTTTTAAAAAAATATCAAAAACTGACTTTTTTACTAAAAAAAACATTTTTTCAAAATGTATTTAAAAAAAATAATTAAAACATTTTTGGCGAAAAAAATAAAGACCTATTTTACAAAATGAAAAGCTTTTTTACAAATAATTTTTTTTTTTTTGAAAGAGCTTTTTAAAGAGAAACTGCGATCGAACAAAGCTCTCTTATTTCTTTTATTAAATAACTAATATCACTTCCTCTTCTCTTCCTTTTAGATGCCCAATTACCTTGTTTTAAAAATGGTTGCTCAGGAACCGTACAGAATCTCCGCAAACGTTTCCACATGAATCTAACCGAACAGGAAATGGAACGTAAAGTTGAACAGTTAGTACAAGATTCCCTTAAGAGTCTTTCCACAAAATTATACGATGGCTATCAGTACTATACGAATGGCATATTGTGAGAAAGGTTTTTTATGAAAATTTAAACACCGCCAATCAATCAAACAAACAAAAAACAGAAACAAATAAGGTGGAAATAAATTGTGTGTTTATATTTGCATAAAACACAAACCTTCTAAGCAGGATAAGTGTACGGTTTATTGATTAAAATACATAATTAATTAAAAAAATGTTAATCATTTTGCTTAATGATGATAAATGATATTGATAAAAATGATATTGTGAGTGTAAATATAGTTTAAATAAAAAAAATTATAATATTATTAATATAAATTTAAACAAAATAAGCATATATATTTCAAATTTAAAATAAATTATAAACAAACATTTTAAAAACTAAATTTTTAAATTAAGGATTTTTTACATTACTACCATTTTTTAATTATACTATAGTTTATCATTTTATATAAAGAAATGCCCCCCCTCCCCCCTTCGCGTGTAAAATTTAACTTAAGATTTCTCCAACTAAAAAAAAACAAATTAAATGAGTAAATTAAAATAATTACCTTTTTTATAAAAGAAAAATAAACATAAATATTTTATATATATTTCGTTGCATATTTCTTTGACGTAAAAAATCCAAACAAAATTTATGAGTATGTGTATAATTAAATAATTTTCCTTAAAATCAAAGCCCCATAATCTTATATTTAAACCATAAAAATACAATTCTTTTAGAACCTTTAAACAAAATAGTAAATTGTAATACATACTTTTAAAGCCTTTAAAATTATAAATAAACAAAAAAATACCTAAATATATATACAAATAAATGTAAGTGTCTGTCTGTATAAATGTATGCGTGTAATTTTGTTTGTTAACATTTAAAATGTATGTCTAAAATATTTTTTATCTTAAACAAAAAGAATTTGTTGTTAAAGCTCGTAAAGTTTTCACACATTTATATAATAAAGTAAAAAATAAAACTAAATAATATATACTTTATAATACATAAATTAATTGCACTCTCTTCTTTAAAATTAGCTAAAATAAATCATTAAACATAAATAAATATTTAATTAAAAATAATCAAATAAACAAACCCCCAGCTTGGCACTTAAAGTGTATTTTCGTTTTTTGTAATACATACATAAATGCATTAATTTTAATCTAAAACGGTAAAAATTTAAAAAAAATAAACGAGTATCAAAATTTATTTTAAATATTGTATAAAAAAAATATTGAAAATTAATAAAATGTGCGAAAACCAACAGAAAAAGAATAATTAAAATATAAGAATTACATTTATAAAACAACATACACATTATTATAACATGCATCCCATACATCAATCGAAATTCAAAACAACAATGGAAAAAATAACAACAAAAAAAAATAAAAAATCATTTTTTTATTTGCTTAAATTAAAATAAAAAGATATATAAGGAAAATGTTAAATCAAAACAAAAAAAGTGAGTTTTATTAAAAGAGATTTGCAAACAAATATAGTTGTAGTATAAAATAGATAACAGAAAAACACACATGCCCCTGTTCCGCAAACCGAATCCGGGTAGCATTAACGTTTTCAAATAAATTCACGTATTTTACACATGATTTACTAGTATAAATTTCGAGAAAACAAAACTATTTCAATGTTGTGTCAGTAAAAAAAACTTCTGACAGCTTTGTAAAATTAATTCTTAATTTCTCACCACTTCATTTATCAAAAACATGTGTTATACTACATTTTACAAATGTCACAGATTTTTTCATTCAGATTCATTTAGATTTTTGACATATTACTTATTTCTGCGAATAAAGTAATACATCGGTAGTATGGCAACTCTAAGAAATATAAATTGTAATCAGATTAAAACTTTCTTGAATAATTACCCTTGGTTTGTCGTTAATAGCTTTTGAAGTTTTCAAGAACATCGATTAGAAAAAACTCAATTTTATATAGCCAAATAAATATAATACTAGCGTGGCAACCCTGTGAAATGAAATTTTTATTTTCTTCAATAATTTCTTTATCGATCACCCTTAGAATGGTTGAATTTGGTTAAGTAGTTTCCAAGATATAGCGTTTTTAAGTTTCCCCTTAAATAAAGAAATTTTTAAAAGTTGACAACACTGTATCTGCCAATAATTAGCGCCATCTATTGTCGCAGCAAAAATAATTTTGTCGTACAAAAATCATGTTGGGCAATAGATGGCGTTGACGCAATGTAGGTACAGGGCTGCCAACTTTTCAAAATATCTTAAAATGTGGTATATTTTGAAAGCGTTATATCTCGTAAACTACTGGAGATATTCCAACAATTCCAAGTACTATTGATAGAAAAAACTTTAATGAATATTAAAACTTTAAATCGACAATGTCAACTGATCAGATTTAATAATAATATTGCAGTTATGAGAAAACTTTTTTTAAAATCAATATCTTGACAACTACACTGCAAAATAAATTGCTTGAAATTTATTTTGTAAAGGAAATATAAATGTTAATGAAAATTTAGTTGCAAAATAACTGTTCTTATAATGGTAACTAAATGTGATATGTTTAAAAAACATATTATTGTAAAGGAAGTGTGGATTTAAAGTGAAATGTACATTTGATTTGGCAGAATTGTCAACCAGTTATCAAATTATTGCGAGACGTTTTTACAACGATACATTTGGGAAACTGCTAAACTTAATTGAATACTATTTAGCTTACATCCAGAAAAAATAAACACTCAATTTGACAGGTGGCTTTGAAAACTTAATTGAGAGTTCACGGGTTAAGCTACTACATAGCTCGACTAACAATTTTGCGATATTTGAAGAAAATAAAAACTTCGTTTGGCAGCTAGTTTGAAGTAGTGGGCCAAAAATGGTGATTGAAAGGTTTTCAAAAACTTAAAAAAAAATCCATAACTACTTACATACTTATTAAAATGATTTCAATACTTACCACTCTTAAAAATCAAGATTGCCTACGTTGCCGAAATAATCAAAAATACCGCTGTCGAAATAATCCAAATTAACGTTACATCTAGTTTAACCAATTTCAAATCGATATAAACTCTTTTTCTGAGTTTAAAAAAATATTACAAATATAAAATCATGAAAAGTATATACGATTTGGAACAAGTGAAACACTTTTACTTGTTTTCATTATCTGCATAAAACTATGCAATAATTTCTTTATCTTGGAATTTGTCTTTTGTTGTACACATTCTTTTTTTAGACAAATAAGTTGCTAGGTAGTCCTCCAAAATAATTGTTTACTTCACAATTAATAAATTAATGACTTATTTGATAATATAACAATAATATTATTAATAATAATTTGAATTGTTTACATTAAAAGCTCACCTCATTTACTCTACACTTATAAATAAGATGTATAACAATGCAAATATGTATAGTATAACCTGTATTATTTATTCCCTTCAACTGAAAATTATCTACAGATGTTTAAAGTGTCACGTAAATTTTTATCAGAAACGTTTTTAAACATTTGAAATTTTAAACGTTTTGGGCATTAAAAAACAACATTAAACTGATAGTGAAAGCAAATAATATTCCGACATATTCAGTTTTACAGCATTTAATTTAAAACGAGAGTATTATCAAACGTAACATATTAAAATTAGGAAAACAGAAGAGTGTAATGAACTTAAAAACATTATTAAAGGAATTTAACGGAAATTATGGAAAATTGTGGTACAAATTATAAATGAAATTTGCAAACATATAGAATTCTTTGAAAATAAAATAAAAAAGTTGTTTCGAGCTCGAGGCCAATTATTTGTAAAAAATTTTTTATATATTATTTATTAAATTATTTTTTCCAATATTTCGATATCCATCGGATATCATTATCAAGGAATGAGTTAATTCTCAATATGAGAATTATGAATATTCTCAATATTGAGTGTGGAGAGAATAATTGGCCTCGAGCTCCAAAAAACTTCTTTATTTTATTAAAAGAAAAAAAAAGGTCGAAGAAATCAAGATTTAATTAAATTCTTTCAAAATTTTAAACAAAACAAGTAAGAAAGTATAGTCAGTCAGTCAAGTCCAACCATATAATACCGGTCACCCAGTATACATATGTATGTGAAAAACAGATTTTCAGAAATGGGCTCTAGAAGCTGTGGCCTATTATGAACCGATCAGCCATAAATGTAGTGGCATGTCTTCTGTACATATAAATATTCCTTATATTAAATTTTATATCAATGTAAACACTTATAAAAGATTTATAGATGTTAAAGTGATTTTCGAATGGGGTCTTATATGGGAGCTATGACTAATTGTGGACCTATCGTAATAACTTATTTGTGTTCAATTTTATTAGGATAATAACATTATTAAGATTTTATGGTTGTTAAAGTGATTTTGGCAAATGAGCTTCAAATTAAATTATTAGGCCAAAAATTAGGCCAAATGAATTTTGTATATATGAAACAGGCTTATGTTGAATATGAATTGGATATCAACATTTTTAAGAGAGTTATGCTCTTTAAAGTGATTTATTTCTGGAGAAATTTGTTGGGATACGTACATGATTCAAACATTTATGATCGATAAGCCCCTATTTCAGAAGGACATTTGTATGGAAGCTAGGTAAAATAATGAACCAATTTCAACCACTTACAATCCCAAGCGTCCTTGGGCCAAAACAATATTATGTGCAAAATTTTATCGAAATATCTTCAAAATTGCGAACTGTACTCTGCGCACAATGTTTACATTGGACACCCAGGCAGACGGACAGGCGGACATCGTTAAATCGATTCTTGCGTTAAGGTGGGTGTTGGACAAACATCAGCACAAATCCAATATACCCTCCCTACTATGGTGGTGTAGGGTATAAAAATGACAATAAAAGTACTTATGTACATACATACATATATCAAAGTCTAGAGTTCATGTTAAATAATATGACTGATTAAATTTTTGGCTGTGGATTTCTCTTTTCTAATCAAATTTAGAAACGCTATGGAAGGAAAATACACATATAACATTTTATTACATTCTTCACAAATCAAAACAAAAAGTTCTTACAACCTTATACCTATAAATAAATGAAATAAGCATCCAATAAATAAATTATTCAAAAAATAAAAAAAATTTAACGGATTTGAACATGAAAATACAACAATAATTTTTTAGCTCAATTATTTTGAAAATTTGCCGCATCTCGGTAATAAAGGGATGTGATAGCAAATCTGAAAAATTCCAAAACGTAAATTTTTTACAGAAAATTTATCGATGACTTCAGTTTTCTATGGAAAAAATATCTTTGACTTGAATTTTTTGCCAACTGGAGATTGTTTATCAAAACCACATTCAAATTATGCGTGCATGTGACGACATTACAATCTGGGATGTTCTGTGATGTTTAATTTTTTATTTTTTTTATAAAGAGAATTAATATCCTACATATAATTGCGCCACTTTCTTTGGAAAGGGAATATGTAGGTTGAAGAAGTAAATGTGGTGAAGGAAGAAAGCCTTTATATCACAACTCTGCAATTGCGCATTATGTTTGTTTTTAGTGCAGCATTGCAGCGCCTCTGGTGGTGAGTAGGCGCATTATTTATTAAAGCTTGATTTAGATAATTGCTGTACAGAGAAATAATTTAAAATGGGTTCTGTGCTGAAATGTTCTTCATGTTTCCAATTAACAATTTGCGTGTTCACTAAAATTGAGCATAATTTCTGAGACCATGTAATGCACATTTAAAGCATTTTACTAATAAAGTGTTTAAGTAAAACTTTAAAATTTTACTAAACAGCAAAACTTGTATTTCAAAATGACCAATTGTGTATTCTATAATATACCAATATAGAACAGGCTTTGTGTAAAAAACACTTATTATTACTAACATATTTCCGCGAATAATTCATTGACGCCCACAGTTTTTAAAAATATGTATCTACAATTTGTATTATTGATAACAAAAATGCTTGCTTTTTATTACACAAAGTCTAACAAATTAAAAGTCAATAATTTTTTTTTCTGCAAGTACATACCCTACTAACATGAATGAAAAAAACAATATGCAAACAATTTAACTCTGCGATAAAAATTGTACATATGTATATGTATGTATGTATGTATATAAATAAAAACCAATCATAGGCAAATTTTGAATCAGCGACAACTAACCTATTATCTATTCGTTTGTATTATATTAACGATTGTTAAAGTAGCAAATATGTATATAAAACCTTGTAAAGAAAACAAATTTTTAATTATTCTCAACAGTAGCATTTAGGAAGTTAACAAGGAAGTAACGAACAATAATTAAAAAAAAAATAAAACAAAATGTCTCAAACATATGCATTATGTGAAATCTCAGAAAATAATGGTAAAAATGGCAAACCGGTGTGGATAGTGGTTAAAGGTGTTGTTTATGATGTGACAAATTTCTTAAAGGATGTATGTAATCAAAATTCGAATTTCGTACTTGTTAAACAGTATTTGTGTAATAAAAGAAATATTTAAACTTTTAGCATCCTGGTGGAGATGAATTAATTTTGGAATATGCTGGTAAAGATGCTACAAAAGCATTTAATGATGCGGGTCATTCCATAGATGCTATACAAGATATGAAACTATATAAAATTGGAGTGGTGGATAATCAAGTATGTGTAAACCAAAAAAAAATAGTTAAGGTATTTCAGTAATCAGCTATTTTACAAATTATAATTAATTATTAGATTCGGAGGATCCTGATTGCCAGGCGGCGGTCAGGCCTCCAATAGTTTTTTATTATGGGAGAATCAGGGAATTGGTTCTAAGCGAGACAAATAGGGCCTAGGGAAACCGAACGGACTGCCGAGTGTCAAGGACTATATGGCCGGCGCTTAGGAAGTCCGACTCGGAATCGTTACTGAGCGAGAGCAAGGTCTGCGTGAGAACCATGATAGGCGTTATCACGGGCCATTGTATGATAGGTAGAATGGCAAGAATAATGGGATCTGACTTGTCAGACATGTGCGGGTTATGCGAGGACCCAGAGGAACTGGAGACGATCGAGCACATTCTGTGCCATTGTCCCAGGTTACAAGTTAGCAGGTTGAGGTGGCTAGGCAGCAGATACATAAGCGAATTAGGGGATGTCTCGGGTTGTAGGCTCGGGCATCTTAAAGGATTCGTAATGAATATGGCCTGGATGCGCAACAGGGGAAGGGGCTCTGTGAAGGCTTAGGCGTTTCGCTCTTGGAACGCACTAAGTGTCTCAAATCATTTCCGAGAGGCATCACAATGGACCGTACGGTCTCTGGGTGATGGTGTGGGGACAACCTCACACCGGCCTTCTAACCTAACCTAACCTATTAGTTCAAAACATCATCATACTTATTTTTGGGTAAATCCAAAAAAATTCTCTTAAAAATTTGAACATTTTTTTCAAATAAATTTAAGTAATCGAAAAATTTCTCTTTAATATTTTTTCAATACGTTTTTACAATAGAAATTTTCTTTCAGAAAACAAGTTGAGGCAACAGTTACTCACTTTATTTGAATGAAAATGTTTCAAAGAACTGTTTATCTTGGACTATTTACGCTAGAAAATTATTACATTTTTCTTTCCATTTCAGTGCTCCCAACAATGTGTTATATCTACAATTTCAACGACTGAATCCAAAAAAATGCCCACTGAAAACACAATGGAACAGCAATGTTGCAAGGAAAAGAAGCGCTTAAAATTGTTCTTTTGTTTTTGAAAAACTTAAAATCTAAGAATGTATGTTAATATAAATGAAAATTGTTATTTATAGTTAAAAAAAATTGTATTACTTTTTATTAATTTTCCAAATGTATATTTAACGACATAAAAAAGGGATTTCATTAATTTTATTAAGAAAAAAATTATTCATCCCTATCGTGAATAAAAATTCCACATGAAATTTGTTCCCTTTTCACATTTTTCCTATTTAAATTCAATGTTAAAAAAATAAAAGGGAACAAATTTCATGTGGAATTTTTATTCACGATAGGGGTGATTATAATAGAATAAAAACTACTCGTAAAACATAAATTATGCTAACTTTGTTTTATATATTTAAGTATGTATATATGTATTTATTGTATATACACGAATAGATTTAGGAGAAATTAATATTGGCTTGCCAGTTTAAATAAAAGTAAAATATGTATTAAATAAACTTACTTTCTTTTATGTGTGTGTGAGTTTTTGTCACTATTGATAGACTGATTATTCCTTTATATATATTTTAGTTAAGAGAACATTTTGCTTTTTGAAATTATTGACTATGCAGGTTTGGTAATTGCTAATATAGAGTTTGTTGTTTGGTTTTCTTCGGTATCAGTAATCCGAAATGCTTCACAGGCCTGATCAAAATGGGCAGTGGAAAAATTGCACACATTGATGGAATAATGTCTTAGATAATGATAGAAACGCGTTGAGCGTCGTTCAAATGTTGAGCGTATTTTCTCACTACGGCATATAGAACGTAGAGCAGGTTCATAGTCCAGGTTACGGGCACGATTGGAGCGTAATTGCATTGAGCCTAATTCCTCACATAATGATATACTGAAATTTTATGAGATTTTTTTATCTTATATCAAAAGCATGTATGTTATGGTTACGTTTCTCACCTATTTTTGGGTGTATCAAACAGATTGTAGGGACACAAGTCAGCTTCTAAATTAACTTCAATAGCTTTTTCCAACAAACAATGTGAAATACTTTCCGAAATATTTGGCTTAAGGCGATCGACAATTGAGGGTTTTTGTTGGTTTTGATTTTGATAGTGAAACATATTGTCTTGTTCATCCATGAGGGCAGCCACTGAAAGATTTTCATAAAACGCGCACAAATTATCCAGGGGAGTTTTGGCTTTTGCTGTGGCGGTTGTTAACCATTGCTTTTTCGGTGATTTCGATTTACGTTTCGTTGATGTTGCCGATTTAGTGGGGATTTCACAGGTTTTTTGTGTTATTCTCACTTTAAGGTTACGGGAAACTTGAAATATTTCATTTAGATTGACATTAAGGAGATGGAAATCTAGGGGAAATGGTAGGCGACATTTTGAATTTTGTCCAACAGTGTAGTATTCGAATAATGAACGATGCATGTAAACTTGATCACTTGATTTTGCATTGGCATTTGTTTTATCAGTGGGTACATTGCTGTCAGCTGTTTCAGTGACTTGTTGTTCTACCGAGAATTGGCGCTTACGTGGCGAAGCAAAATAATTGGGATTTGGATTTTGCTTTTCATTCGTTTTTGAACCTTTTTCCTCCAGCAATTGTATTTGCCTGTCGCCACCACTTTGTATAAAGAATTGCAATTCCAATAAGGTTTTTCTTAAATCCCGACGATTGTACAAGTACAGAGATATTATATCATCTAACTGGACCGGACAATTTTCTATGAGAGATAAAACAGCTAAAAATTTTGATATATTTAATACATTAGGCGAGCAAAAGTTGATGGTGTTTTGAAACATTAAACGTTGCAAATGAGCGCAGTTTGGATTTGAAGCTATAACTATTACCGGTCGCTTGGAGCTAGCTGCCAACGTGTAGATAGCATCAGTAAAACCAGCATCGGTTTGTTCAAACACTATATCCGCATCCTCTATTAATATCAAACATTTTCTAGCTGTTTGTTGTAGATCAAAAGAATTTGAATCGCTGTTTTCCGCTTCCAATTGATTGGGGTTGGAGTTTTGCCTTTTGAGTTTCGTTTTTAGACCATTCAAAGACATCTTCAATAAACTTTTTTGTGCAGAACCTGAACCAGCAGCATCCTTACGTATTTGATGGGATTGAGTTGCCTCTTGCAGTTCTTGTATCAATCGCTTACCCGTTCTTTTCATGCCTGCATTAATCTCCAACACATTAAAGTTCATTTCATTGGCCAAAGCAAAAACGGCATTTGTCTTCCCACTTGAAACGGGACCCAAAAGTACGACAGTATTGCAAAAAGATCCTTGATTGCTACAAGTAGAATCATTTATATCCATTGAATCATCCAGAGTTTGGGAATTTCTTGCACTTCCTGTGTTACCATTTGACCAGTTGGAGAGAAATTCTTTTAGCTGTGTTACTGGATTCAAATTGACCAAGACTTGTTCGAACAGTAATGGCTTATATTTCTCACTGAACAGTAATTCACCATTGGGTGCAGTTGCTGGTGGTTTATATTCTTCATCTGGATTGTCGTTCTCTTTTTTCTTTTGTGATTCCAAAGAACGTCGGGTCTGTCGTGTAACCACAAATGATTCGCTTACTTGTTCAGTGTCTTGGGTAGAATCTATAGCACTGAAATAACGATATTTTTCGCGCATTTGATTGTAGCACTTATAAGTAGGAAAGCGTTCGAATTCTGCTTTCCAATTTTTTATAATTGCCCTTTTATTAGCCAGAGAAGGCAATGAAATCTGATCTAAGCTAAACTGTAGACTTTCGTTTTTTTGTAACTGAAAACAAATAAAACAAATGCATTTAGAATAAGTAATAGTATCCGGCTATGCTGAGTGGTTTTTCCACTCTTTTTTATAGAGTCAACTCAACAGACATTCTTAGAGTTAGACAATTGTATAAACTGTATACAGTTGTAAATAAATATAGTAGTTTTTACCTTAAAAAATTAATATAAAAAAAAAAAACAATATATTCACCTGAAAATCCTGTGCTACACAGACGGATAAAGTGCCCGCAAATGATTGGCGCTTATTAGACTTTGCTTTAGTCTTTCTGGTCGGTGATAGAGACATAAGTAGACTTTCTTCCGAATGCAATTTAAATGAACACTTTACCAGTTGTTTATCAGCTACTAATTCATATTCATTTAATTGTTTTACATGGGAAATTTTGGGGAAAATATCCGTGGTTTCCTCGAAATTTTGTTCATATTGTTTTTGTTTTTCCTGTTCGAGGCGTAATTTTTCGGGAACTCCTGACTGCAGAAAAGCTTTACGTGCTTTAAGAGTTTCCGGATCTGGATTGGGTTTTGGTAGTGAACGCATAAAAAGAGGGGCTAATTTTTTGGGTGTTCCTTGTGGTGTAGTCGTGCCACAACCACTCATATTTGTACTGTCGTCTAGAATGATAATGTCAATAGAGTCCTCTTCTTGAGGAATCTTTGGGGTTGGTGTATTAACACTACGTGTTGCGGTTTTGCGCGCAGCAGTATTTTTTGCTAATTTGGCAGCTTTAGAAGGACTATTTTCTAAATCGTAGTCATAACGTGCTTTGCCTGCACAAGAACGTCTTGGCCTACCACTGGTCGTACCAATATTACATTCTATATCTTCTTGTATTTGTTGACTACTTACAGTGGGAGTGCTACAATTACTGGATACTCTATTAAAACCTCTTTTGGGTGCATCCACATCATGTTTAGTGATCTCTGGGACTTGTTTGGTCACTAATTCTTTGGGTGATTCTTTTTTGGTAAAATAACCCAAAAGACTGTCCCTTTTTTTCGTGGGGGAATTTAATTTTGATAAAAATTCAGAAGTTTCGATATCAACTTTTGCAGGCGTCATTAATTCCAATGAATCTACAGAGTCAACTGAACTTAAACGACGTGCTCTAGGGCCTCTACGCTTTTTAATTTTATCCTTTTGAGTAATTTCCTTGAGTTTATTGTTATTGATTTTTGTTTTGGTCTCTGTTTTAGCACCAGCGGCGGAAGAAGTCTTTGGGCTGGCACCAGAAACCAGCATTTGTTTAAATCTAAATTAAAAGTAAATATTATTAACTAACAAATTAAATGTTGTGAATAAAAATTTTGGAGCTTAAAAATTTAATTTATGTTCTCAATATTATAAATTATGTACATATAAATTAAATATCTTATATTATATATGTATGTATATGTACTTACCTTTTAGCTCTATGTTCCAACTGTTCATCAACATAGGCTGTTCGAGCCTCTTCCTCTAATTTACGTTTGGCGCCACCTTTTTTTTCAGCCCATTCCAGCAATTTCAGTTTACGTTTTGCATTTACTGTTGCTAACTCTCTGTCTGTAACCGGAGAAGGTGAATCTTTGCCGGGTGTGTTAGAACCAATGGATTTGTTTCGAGCATTCATCATGACCTCAAAAGCATTTGTGACTTTGGAGTTTTTGGGAGGAGTTGTTGGCACTTTTTCAGTATTTTCACTTTCATTCTCATCTTCTACGATAACTTCGACTTCATTGTCTTGTTTGGTTGGTGTGTTTTTCTCGTGTTCTTCTTTTTTAGGAGTTCGTGGAAAATGCTGTAAAATAGTACCAGATTTAACGGGACTCTCTTGTAATACTTTACCATTTTCCACGGTAGATTTCTCTTGCAGTGGCTTCTTTTTCGAATGACGCTTTTCCTTATCCCTGTGTTTATGTTTCTTTTCAGCATATTCTTTCTTCTTATCCTTTGCGTCCGTCTCAGTAGCTGAAACAATTTCTGTGCCATTAGCAGCTTCAATCATGGCCAGTTTCTTCAATTCCTTTTTGCGTCTATGTTTCTCTTTATGTTGCTTCTTTACCGAATCCAAAACTTCTTCCATATTTTGCAAAATAATTTTCGAATCTAAACGTGGATAGTGCACTACCACGGGTAGCTGTCCAGAGTCTTGGACAGTCGACTTTTTATTGGAGGCTGGAACGGTTTCAGCTTGGCTTTCAGCTGTGTTTAAATTGTTTTCAATTGAATAGGAATTCAATTCAGTCATACTGTACTTTTCACATTAACTAATAAAGCTTAACACATAAATTGTATTTTGTGTTTTATAAGAAAAAAAAAATAGAAGCAGCCACATAATTTACAAAGAAATAAAAAAACAGCACAAAAAATAATAAAATCACAAAGTACATTTGGCAAAGAATAATTAAAAAATTAAAAGCAAAGTGTGAAAATTTTACACGTAAAAATAAATATTTAGCACATACAAATCGAGTATTATTTTTATAAACATTAACTTTATTCTAAATTAGTGCACACTTACAATTCAAATTATTCCTACAAAATGTTTTTCTTATTATGTATAGCGTTCTACTAGCTAGACCACATTAGACATTCATGCCAACAAGACTTTTTTGGAATCACATTTTATTAGAGCACATTTCGATTTGAATTCACTAAAGGAATTTATTTATTGTTTTTTCGAAAAGTTTTCAAAACATTTATAATAAATATGTTTTTTGGTTAATTAAATTCTTCTACGGAATTTAAGTAAAGTTTACTTGTCAAATCAAATGGCGCGCAAAGAAACGTCAAAGAGGGTTAATGACATTTTCAATGTTATAATGCCATATTAATTAATTTCAACTATCGCTAGTTGCATTGTGTAATTATACAAGGTGAGTGTAAATCGGCAACAAATACAACACGATACAAAACAAGCCGAATTTGTAAAAAACAATAAGTTTGCATTAAAATTGTCAGGGTTTTCTTGCCATACAAATATCTATATATTATCGCTTAAATATATATATAAGTTCCAAAATGACTTTGCTAATTGCTTTTTAACATTACAAGTGTTACAGATTCTAACTCTCTTTTGAGTTAGAAGTTATGTATTTGACGACAGCAGGGCAAAATAATCATTTACATATAAATGTATGTACTTTTTTTTGACATATTGTAGTCGGTAGCCTGCTGTGGCGAATGTGTTTAACGATTAAGGCGATACGTAAATACTTAACCATATATACAAAAGTTGCTTGTTATTCAGCGATTATTAACAATCTTTCAACGAATTTTGATGAAAAGTATTAGCAACACTTATCAACACAATTGAAAATAGTCCCTTAATTTTTTTTCTGTATCTCTTTTTTTGTATGTAGCAAGCAAAAATCTGGTGAAATAGTATAATTTGTTATTTCATAATATACAAACAAAAGGTTGTAGTGAAAATAAATTTGGTTAGAACAAAGAAACAAAATTTTAGTATAAAAAAGACAGTCAACATGGGCAACACAGTAAGTAATGATGACGAAGAAAATTCTCAGGAAAACGACAAGGGGTCGAATCAAAACAACAAAAATTCAGATTGTTATCAGAATGATGCCAAAGTGTTATTGGAGCAGGCAACGCTTGTCCAACCTTCAACAAGTAGTAGTGCAATTAAGAAATCTCACTCTTTGGTAAAATTAACGGAGCGCACAAATACCATTACCAAAAAATTGGCGACAAAACGTGAACAATTACTGTTGCAGAAGATACGAGTAGAAAGCAATAAGGAAGCCTTAAAAGAAAATGATATGAAGGCGTTGAAAGCTTTGCAAGCTATGGGCACGAAGAATGACAACTTACCTAATGGCGTTACGAAGCCCAATGGAGCTACATCAAATGTAGATGCAGTCAAACCATTACAACAGTACTCGAAAAAACAATTGGAAAGTCTGGTAGAGGGCCTACAAGAATTGGTACATAAGCTAACGATAAACGATAAAAACTTAAAATCAAAGGCAAAACAAATTGCCCATCATATTAGTGGCTTGAAGAATTTTCCTATATTCCCAAATCCTCAATTATATAAACAGAGACAGAGAAATAATTCTAGAAGAGATTCCAACAAGACAACAGCTAAAGAAAATGAGACAAAATCTAAAAAGGAAGATAAGAAAGAAAAACAAACTCCAGCTGAGATATTTGCTAAATACATTAATGATATACTCAGCCAATATTTTGGAGAAGAGCAAAAAGATAAACTAGAAAAGTATGAATGTTTAGCAACTCACATAGAAGACTTGGAGTCATATGCTATGACATTAATGCAGGCTGGCTTCGGACGTATTGTGGAATCAGAAATACGTATCAATCGTAAAAACAATCGTCAATCATTTATAAAAATGTCCGCGGATAGAGAAACTACAGAAATAGATGGAATGGTATTATTGCCAGTGGCCAGACGCTATGCTTTTGAAGGTGATATTGTCAGAGCGTTTGTTTTAAATCAAGTAACAGCTAATAATAATGCAGCAACAACTGCAGACAGCTGGACCAATAGAAAGATGAGGAAAATATCGTCACACTGTACGGGAGGCAACAACTCTTTGTCGTTAGCAGAAGATGAAGAATTATTTGATGATGTGGAGGTTGATTATATCCCCGAATCCGATAATGAGGAAGTAACCGATGTTTTGGATACAAGCATGGCCATTGTAACGCAAAATTGCCACAAAGCATTTGTTATAAGAATTGTCAAGCAAACCGAGTTAAGAGAAATTGTGGGTTCAATAGGATTTGTTAACTTCACATCTATGAACTCGAACTTCTACTGTAAACTGAAGCCACATGACATGCGAGTACCTATGATATATATACCTCTAGATTTGTGCATGGATGAGGTTGTAAATACTTCTCAGGATGAAGCATGTGACTATCTTTACGTGGCTAGAGTTTTAGAAACGGATATCAATGGGCATTACATTGGAGAGTTGGTACAACCAGTGGGAAAAGTAGGTAATTTGCAAGCAGAGATTAAAGCCATACTTTTGCACAATGGCTTAAAGGATATAAGGCCTTATGAAAAAAAATTCCTTGATATGTATGACGGCCCTATGCCCCCACCAAGCGAGGAAGATTTAAAACATCGAGAAGATCTACGTAAGACGTGTGTTTTTACCATCGATCCACTTACTGCCAAAGATTTAGATGATGCAGTATCGGTGGAGAAACTTAATGAGCAGGAATATGAAATTGGCGTACATATCTCTGATGTTTCATACTATCTTCAAGAAAATTCAGAATTGGATGAGTTAGTGAAATATCGAGCAACTTCGATATATTTGGTTAACGAAGTCATACACATGCTGCCACCCGCGTTGTGTTTCAGATGCTCTTTGCTGCCAGGAAAGGATAAATTTGCCTTTTCAGTTTTTTGGAAATGGCACACCGAAAAACAAGAATTCAGTGCGCCACGATTTACACGTTCTATAATCAATTCTTGTTCTCAGTTTGCCTATGAACATGCCCAGAAGATAATCGACAATCCCACGGAAGATTTTGATATAGATGATTTTCCTGAATTGCTTAATGAATGGACACCGAATGATATTAAATGGCGTGTATTATTACTGCAACAGATAGCCGAGAAGCTAAAAGCTAAACGTTATGAAAACGGTGCATTATCAATAAATAATCCCAAATTGCGCTTCCAGTTGGATCCGAGGACGGGCGAACCGATAGCTTACGAAATAGAAGAACGTCAAGAGGCAAATTTTCTAATCGAAGAATTTATGTTATTGGCAAACCAATCAGTGGCTAAATTCATACATGATCACTTTCCCGACACATCCATCTTGCGTAATCATTCACCACCTTTACAAAAATCTATGAAAGCTTTGAAGGAACGTTTAAACAACATGGGTTTAGAATTTGATATTAGTTCTTCCAAATCAATTCAAGAGAGTATGCAACGATTAACTCAACAAGCCAGTGATCAAAAAGCTGTGGATGTTTGCTTAAGTACTTTACTGACAAAACCAATGGCCAGAGCTACGTAAGTCGTACAACTTGTTGGGGCTCTATTTTAAAATGTGAAACATTGTAACCTTTTTATTTTTATTTTTTAGTTATATTTGCAGCGAAGGTAAAACTAAAGAGGCTGAATTACGGCATTATGCTTTATCTATACCCATATATACACATTTTACCAGTCCAATACGTCGTTATCCCGATATTCTTGTGCATAGGTGAGTATTTTGGAGAAATTTATGTTCTATTGTCATTTATGTTTACCTAATTTAAAAAAAAAGTTAAAAATTTAGTATAAATAAATTCGATATAAATAAAACTTGGACATAGATCAAATTTAAGCTGTATTCCCGAAAGTTAAACGTTCATAAAGCTCTTTATCTACCATTATGAGAAAATTAACCCTATGCGTCATATATAGAGTAACTACTTATACTCTGTGGTAACTACACTGCATAATTATGTATCGAAAATATTTTTTTTTTTTTTTTCAAATTTTCATAAAAAACCCAAAATATAAATTTCCAAATAAACCCAAATAATCAGTTTTATTGTTTATTAAAAATAGTTTAATGTTATACACAGATCACCTCAAATGAGTTTAATCACCTCGCAAATTGCTAAATGCCAAAGTCATATCTTCATTTAATTGACCTAATTCATTTAAAATCTTCTCTTCGCCATCTCTTAAAGGGTCCTATAAAAACGTACTTCTAATATTTTCATTAAACTAAAAATATTTTTCAAAATCTTACCATAAATTTCATTGAGGCCAACTGATACCATATATTTCCCATTTGATTGCGTATTTGATTCCATGTTATTTTATTGTCCGTGTGTGCAGAAACTTCGACAGTATTTGTAGCCATTTCATAAAAAGTAATCATGTTCTTTAACATGGCAAATGTTTTATAGAAGGGACAAAAGCGATCGTAATTGGAATAAGAATTTTGTTGTAGAAAATCATCCTTTAATATTTTAGCCACTTCTAAAGTTATTTTGTCCGTTTCCGCCAATGATGCTTTACCCACTAGCTGGACAATTTCCGATAAATCTTCGTCTTCTTGAAGAATTGCTTTGGCTTTTGTTCTGAGTGACACAAAGCCGGGAAAGTTTGTTTCGTAATACTCGTTTAAGGCTCGCGTGTACTTGGAATAGGATATCAGCCAGTTGATAGAAGGGAAATGTTTACGCTGGGCCAGTTTCTTATCAAGACCCCAGAAAACTTGTACTATGCCCAGAGTGGCAGAAGTGACAGGATCTGAAAAATCTCCACCAGGTGGTGAAACTGCGCCAACAATCGATACGGACCCCTCACGTTCTGGGCCGCCTAAGCATTTTACACGACCTGCTCTTTCATAAAACGAAGCCAAACGAGCCCCCAAATAGGCAGGGTAGCCGGAATCGGCAGGCATTTCTGCGAGGCGACCAGAAATTTCGCGCAAAGCTTCAGCCCATCTCGAGGTGGAGTCTGCCATCATGGAAACATTAAAGCCCATGTCACGAAAGTATTCCGACAGTGTTATGCCCGTATATATGGAAGCTTCTCTAGCTGCTACTGGCATGTTGGAGGTATTGGCCACCAAAGCAGTTCTCTGCATTATGGACTCCGTCACACCCTCGATTTCAATAGACAGTTCGGGAAAATCCCTTAGAACTTCGGACATTTCATTGCCACGTTCACCACATCCCACATATACAATGACATCAGAATTCGAATATTTCGAGAGAGCTTGTGAAATGACTGTCTTACCGCAACCAAAAGCTCCTGGTATGCAAGTCGTACCGCCAAGCACAGAAGGAAATAGGGCATCAATAATGCGTTGACCCGTTAAAAGTGGATAATTTGAAGGCAATTTTTCGGCAACTGGCCTGGGATGTCTAACTGGCCAGATTTGTAACATTTTGTGGCATGTCTTTTCTCCCTCATATTCAGTTTCTAAAATAACATCATCGAGTGTATAGTTACCCGTGGGAGCTACATAAGTAACTCTGCCTTTGGCACGCGGATGCAACATTAACCGATGTGTTACCAATGCGTTTTCTTTAACAAAACCGTATATATCGCCACCGGTGATTACCGAACCCTCACGTAAATTGCAAGACATAAACTCCCATAATTTATCTCTAGATAAACTTTTGATATTAATGCCTTTGGGTATATAAATCGATTTCGTCTGCTCGTATATGCGACGCAAAGGACGTTGTATGCCATCAAAGATATTGTCCATAATACCAGGACCCAATTCCACAGAAAGAGGTTTGCCAGTACGTACTACGGGATCGCCTACCGTTAAACCGGATGTCTCCTCATACACTTGTATCGTGGCCATATCGCCCTCCAAACGTATTATCTCACCTACTAATTTGAAATAACCAACTTTTACTAATTCGTACATGGCCGAACCGGTCATACATTCGGCTGTTACTACGGGCCCAGATACGGCAAATACACGGCCATAGCTGGTTTCATTCTCTTCATCTTGATCTCCTTTGTTTTTATGCGTATCGTTTGCTTGACGTGTTTGATGTACAGTTTCAGGGCCTACTTCTTTCGGAGGTGTTGCTAAAATCTGACTTTCTTTAGAATCCTCTTGATTAGATGACATTTTGAAATGTTTTATTTTTAATTTAAATATGAATTGAATTATATGCTTGTTGATTTGTCTCTATACAATGTTGTAAAACGATAAAGGTAAACATTTTTTTAATTTTATTTATTTATTAAATTTGCCTCACTTTTTCTTTAATTATTTAACAAATTTCTTTACTTTAATTTTTAGACTACTTGCCGCTGCTCTTAATTACTGCCCACCACCTAAAAGAACCAGCGAAGAACTACATGATTTGGCTAAAATTTGTAATGATCAAAAATTTAATGCAAAAAATGCCGGTGAAGAATCGATTGAACTATTCTTTACGCGTTATGTCAAAGCTAAACAGTCGATTACCCTCAAAGCTGTTGTCACCGAGATCAATAAACACACGCTTAATGTTGTAACTATTGAAACCGGTCACTCAATACCAATTACGTACAAACAACAAAAGGTTCTGGTGGATACAACCCATGTGCCTAACTTGATTTGCATTACGGAGAAGTACTCCCAAATACCACCACTGAAGTTGCAACTTTTCTCGACATTATATATAAATTTGGTTTTGCGCAACGACAAAATATGCGGTTTCTTTGCTTCGCCCGATATCAAGCAGAGACGTATAAATAGTAAAGAATCCTCGAAAAGAGAGAAACTATTGTACAATAACCATCAGGATGCCAATGACATAAGACATCGACATCAAAGCGATTCCATATCCGAACAAGAAAAAGATTTCACCCAACAAACATCTTCATCAAGATCGAGAAGGAAAGAGAAGTTTTTGAAAATGAAAAAGAAGGAGAATGCTAGACTTTATGCGTTACCGTATGACAATTAAATTAGAGGAATAGTAATGACAAATTGATATTTATGCGTCTCAAGATTATTTTTTTTTTTTTGTTTTTATTTATTTCTTGTTTTTATTTATTAAACTCTTTTTGTAAATACGAAAGAATATTTACTTTAGTATTTTACAAAAACCGTCACTTTGTGTTAATATCAGCATGGTAGAGCAGCAATAGGTAGAATTATCTATTAACTAAACATTTCCTTCAATATCGAACATATAAAACATATTAATACGAGTACATATATTCAAAATTTTTTTTGTAAAATAAAGAAATTTTATATTTTATTAAAAAATATTTGCACTAATTATTATTATTATTTATTTATTTAGTAGCATTTTTAATACTTTATCTTATAACTATATAACAATTTAATGCAGTGTACTTTAAATTTTAATTTATATTTATATCTAGTTTGACGTCGTGGTAATAAATATTGACAACTTCCACTGTTAATTGTACCTGGTCGGAATTACTCTATGAATAACGTGTTTTAAATTATGTAATTTAAATGAATACATATGTATGTAGGTATAAATGTATTTTTATAAAAACAGACATGCAATCTTAACAGATGTGTTACATTTTAGTTTTTTAATAATTGCTATATTATTTATATATGTACATATATGTATATAGTAAATAGAAAACATAAAATAACAATAAAAACAAATTTTAGCATAAAACTCCCTTCTGGTTTTTTTTTTGCCGTACAATCTTAACTGAAATGTTGTATGTATTTAGATTTATATTGAATAAACAAATTTATTTAACAACTTGTACCTTTCGTAATAGTTTTTTTGTTACTGTACAAAGCTTTATATACATACCTATGTACATTAATTTCGCCTTTAAAAACTTTTTATTAAAGCTACAGAGAACGTAAATATCTATCAAATGAATGATTATTTTGTCCTGATGTCGTCAAAAGAATCATTCATATATAAACGTGTGTATTTTATTTTTGAAATATTGTAGTCGGTAGCCCGCTGTGGTGAATGTGTTAATAAATAAATTAGTTTATCTTACTGTGATTAAATATTCTGAATATTTATTTTGCATATAAAATTTATATATAAATTTATATTATAAATATGTACATATCTATGTAGGTATTATCAGAGAGTGTGTACTATTTTATCTCTTAGAGCAGTGTCCCGCTGAAATAGAGGATTTGGTAATTGCATATGCATAGGTGACACTACACAGAAAGAAATAACATGTAATGTTTAAATAAACCTCAGTTAAAAATTCGTTTGTTATTTTGTATACATTTGTATGTAATGTATACATTTATGTGATCGCTGCTTCTCAGTGTACTGAAAACAACAACAAAAGTGAGCTGAAAAAGAAAAAACAAGAATGTAATCATGGTGGAATAACTCTAAAAGGTGATGGCAATATTACAACAATACAAAAGCAACAGAAACAACATGGTATTTTTGTTTTTGCTTTCATGTTTGTAATGTCAAAAATAAATACATACATACATACATACCATTTTTTTTAATTTCAAGATGAAAATAAAAATAATTTATAAATTTGTTAATTTATGAAACATTTAATTTATGGACAATTGTTTTTTTCACTTTTTTTGTATAACTTGATACGTTTGCTATTTTTTTAACACAACTTGAGCATACATACATACATATGTATATAAAGTTTGACATAACGAACATGACTACAAAAAAAAACAAAAAAAACAGCTGGCGTTTCAACACCACCTTGTAGAGTTATTTCACCATGAATGTAATATTTGTATTTTTACGCTCTTGTTGTGAGTATTGTTTGCGATCGTGTTGTGTACATGGAAATAGCCGAAAATCTTCGTATTCTGAACAATACTAGCGAGGACCACTGTCACATACTCTGTGCCACTGTCTTAGAGGTTTGATTGTAAACCAGATTGCGCATAAACTTCCTTATTTTCCAACGAATTTGTGATTTATTTTTGATATTAAGGATTAACAAGAAGAAAAAATCCCCAAAAGAATAATTACTCACTGTCAATAACAGTAACATAACAAAGGTATTCAGCCTTATTATGAGTGTCGCATTCTTTTTACGACAACGACTGTTTCGTAATAGATTAAAGAAACAAATTTAATTTAATTAATCTATTACGAAAGGTTTTGTCGCCGTTTTATCTGCGTAAAATAGTTTAAAAGTGTTTAAGAACTATTTTATAATAGTGTGTTTGTTTTTTGAGTTGTTTTACTAAAAGTGTTAGTTTTTTTTTGTTTTCTGTTTGTATGTTTGTTTGTTTTTATTTTATGCCAAATATTTTTGACAGTAACGAAAGTATTACAGAAACAAAATTGCCTGTTGTTCTTGCCTTGTTCTAATTGGTGTAGTAATGCTGTCACCTGATGTATAATTTCACCATGCCTGGTCGTACCTAACAAACAGCACATGTGTTGAGTAAAACTGAGGTTTATTTTGTTGTGTTTTTTGGTAAATCCACAAGCATCCAACGTTATAAGTCGAGTATTGAACTTATCAATGTCAATATTGGGATTTTTTTTTCATATTATCTACATATGTATATACATTTGTATATATGTATGTACATACATATATACATAGATAGTATGTCTTTATTAATTTATCATCATGTACATATGTATGTATGTTGAATAAGTATATTTTGTTTTACTTATTTACAGAAGTTTTTGCTGCTGTTTAGCAGTAGCATTTCAGACAACCTAAGAAGCAGTTAGAGTTTTTTAAGAATTTAAATACATTTTTAAAATGAAAGTTTTATTAATCTTTGGTAAATATATGAATTATTATGTATTAACGATTTATTATTAATTTTCACAAGTAGAAAAAAACATACGAAACATCTTAACAACTTTATTAAATGTCGTGAAATCAAAACGTGTCAAAGAAATTAGTAAATATCGCAACAGAAATTGAATTCTTAAGTTTTCAAGTATTCAAAATAAAATTATACAAAATTTCTCTAAATTTTTCGGATGAAGTATCTCCAATAATTATTGCTTAAGCCTATAATATGGAATTGAATTAATAAGGGAATAAAACAAAATCTATATGAACGTATTCATATTTTTATAAATTTCTTCCACCATTATTTGTTTTAGGCTCAAACAGGGTTCTTCAGCAATTGTATTCGAAAAAACAAATTCGAATATTTTCATATTCACAACGAGTTTCGATGTAACCCCTCAAATATAAATTTTTATCTAACGATAATACATTTTAACTATTTTTGCAAACTTTATAGAACAAAAAGCAGTATCTCTCTTTATAGGATATGAAATTTATAGCATTTATAAATGTTTTAAATTTCCAATCAATCAGTCCAGCGGTTTAATGAAGTTGACTAAAATCTAAAACTATGTAGTCACATATCTATCCATAGAACTTTTTTTTAATATAATTAACAAACAAAGGCGAAGCTTTTGGCTTATCTGCAGAAAACACCCACAGTCTTTGGCGGGAATCAAAACCGCAACCCTTTGACTGATAGTTTGGCACACTATCGCCTAGTCTATCGGGTTGTCTATTTGATGCAGCAGATTTTGAGTTTATGTTTTGTTAAACCAAACCATTTTTTTTTGAAAATTTCCTTCATTCATCATATACCTATGTATATACATATAAAAGCGGAATTTTATGAAAGACGAAGTTGTAAATTCGTTTTCTTATCGGGTCTTCACAAAAAATTAGTTTAAAGTAGGAGTTTTTCTAAATACAGAAAAACAGATTAAATCCAGAAACTTATCGTTTTTCATTTGTGTAAACAGCTTATAGCAGTAAAGCAATGTATATTCGAATTCTACTTTGATCTTTGAGCAAGTTTGTGAATATCTCTAAAAATTAGATAAAGTTACAGAGTTTCGACATTTTATTTTAATACTTATTTTATTATAGTTCTCTGCGTTAGCGTTACATGGGCCAGACCACAACGTTTTCAACAATTTCCAAATCAAGAATTTATTGGCGATGATAACAATCCTTTCTTGCCAGGCACCAACAACAATGTCTTCTTCCCAGGCAACACAAACAACAATAACAACTTGAATAATGGTAATATAGTAACAACAACAGCTGCACCTGCTGGTACTGCAACTACAGCAACTCCGCAATTCTTATCCTGCCTACAGTCATGTCCTTCAACTATGGAATATAATCCCGTCTGTGGTACAGATAATGAAAATTATCATAATAATGCACGTTTGGGTTGTGCCCAAAGATGTGGTAAAAGTAAGTAAAGTAATCATTTTTTAAAATAATACTTTCTAAAAACTTGCTACAATATTGACATTTTTTATGTTTTCCAAGGTCTTTACAATATTTTTTTATTATGTTGTCATAAAATACAAAAAATATTATTATTTGAATATTAATTACATAAAAACTTTCTAAAATATCTTATTAACTATTCTATTGCATTTTAAATTTATTCCAGACGTAGCTGCTTTGCGTATGGGCACTTGCAGGCCTTTGTAAGATTTTAAGTTTAATAATTTTTTTTAAATAAAATACTGGCTGTTGATGACATCGCTATTAATTACGTAATTAGCTAAATGACTGAGGATAATCACAGTTTTTAACAAAATTATTATTTTTTTGTTAAATTTGTCTCCCTTTGAGTTGTTTTAATTCATTGTTTTTTTTTTCTTTTAATTTGCATACATTTTTAATTTTGTCTTAAATACCTAAGAAATATTTTTAGTGATAAGATTGTTCTGAATAAAATTTCCCCATTATTTAAAACAAACAGGTTACACAAGTCAAGTTTGATATTTTTTACACAAATGATATTTTCTATTTGAGAGAGAGGTTTGAAACAAGAGGTGTTATTTTAAAAATATTATTTGTTATTAAGTTTGTAACGAAATTCTTATTGAAATTATTAAATTCTTATTGAAATTATTATTAAGTTTGTAATAATAAATAAATAAATTTTGATAATATTAATAATATATACATTTGTCTTAGAAGGTAATGATTTTAGAAGCAACGCTCCTTTTCTACTGACAAGTGGATTTTAAATTACAATATATACATTACAAGTTTGTTTTATTATTTAATATGAAGGAGAAAATTTTGCAAAATTCTATTTAAAGCAGATTCTATGGGAGATATGACCTGTTATAGAGCACTCATTTAAAAATTTAATGCCATGACTTCTTTAAATATAAATATTATGTTTGTTATACTTTTTCTCGATATTAATACTTTTAAAAAATTTATGGAGGTTAAAGTGAATTACGGAAAGGGTCTTATAAGGGAGTTTCGAGTGGGCCTTATATGGCAACTACGACTAATTATAGACCGATCATCATAAAATTGTACAGAATATAAAACACATTTGCTTTCAATACTATTTGGATGCCGACGTTTTTAAGAGAGAGGAAGCGGTCCTTATATGGGAGCTATGATTAATTATGGACCGATCATTATAAAATTGTACCATATTATTTTTATATATATGAAACATATTTGTGTCCAATATTATTTGGATACCAATATTTTTAAGAGACTTATGCTGTTTAAAGTGATTTTCGGAAGTGGGCTTTATATGGGAGCTATGATCAATTATGGGCCGATCTACACAAAATTTGTTGATGTGATTTGGCTTCATTTACCAATCATTTGTAGTGAAATTTGTTTGAATACTTGCACAATTCAAACATTTATGATCGTTAAGCCCCTATTTCGGGAGGACATTTGTATGGCGGCTATATGAAATAATGGACCGATTTCCACCAGATTCAACCCCATCCATTCTTGAGCCGAAAAAATATCATGTACCAAATTTTATCGAAATATCTTGAAAATTGCGACCTGTACTCTGCGCACAAGCTTTACATTGGACCAATATTAATGGGCGTTACAAACATCAGCACAAATCCAATATATCCTCCCCACTATAGTGGTGTAGGGTATAAAACCTATACTACTAGTAAAATTACGATAATAAAAGGTCATTGATATGTGGGTAGATTGAAGTTATGCATCTTCTGTTGAAATTCGTGGTCAGTTTGACTAATCTATCATGGGCAAGTTCGAAACCAGCAAGATCATGTAAACATTGAGTTGAATAATGCCAGGGAAAATTAAATACCATCTTGAGAAGTTTATTTTGTGCTACCTGGAGCTTATTTATATGATATTTCACAGGATGAAACAGGATGAAATATGGATTAAATAATCAATTTTATTGGTTTTGTTTACAATATACATATGGTATGTAATTATTAAAGTTTACTTTAGAATCAAGAATTATACCTAAATATTTTATATTGATATCCCATTAAATGCCAAAGTTCAAAAAACGCAATGAATTTCGGGGAATAAAACATGGTTTGCGCTTTCTTGCAAAATAAATTGCTTGTGTTTGGCGACAGGCATGATCTTTGAGGACAACCAGCTGTTTTATTAATTAATTTCTGACGAAGTTTTACCCGAAAACACGTTGAAGAATCTGTTGTGTAGGAAATTTTGTATAATTTTATAATATCCATTTGAAAGTTGAATATTTTTAATTTGAAAATTAAGCCATTGTGCCATACTGAATCAAAAGCAGCCTTTATATCGAGTATTGATATTTTTTTTTTTGTCACTTTTTAATTTTTTTAATGGCTGTGAAGTATTAAGTTCACTTCTGAATCCAAATTGATAGGGAGGTAAAATATTGTTTTTGTCAATAAAGGCAATAAATAATCTTTTCTTTAAATTTTAATTTATTTAATGATGAAAGTGAACTTATTGGTCTATATGATAGAGTAAAGTCAGCAGACTTATTAGGTTTAAGAATTGGTTGGCATTATTTTAGAAATTTTCCAAACAAAAGGATAGTTGTGAGAAAGTTTAAAGATTTTTTTTGGTACATTTTTTAGGCTTTATTATTTATCCCATCTGCATCTGGCGATTTATTAATATAGTTTTTCAGTGAATTATTGAAAGTCTCCAAACTAACATTTCTTATTGTAAGAACGTGTTAAAACTACTCAACGCCATCTCCCAAGAGAACATATACAATATCTTATACATTAAACCATGGTGTAACTATACAAGGTGAGTGCAGCAGCACAGCTCTCTGACTATGTTTACAATTTACTTATGTCAAAAGTAATATTTTTTTTCCAAGTGTTTTTGACAGTAGTACATTATTTTACACAAACAAAATGCCTGTTGTTTTTTATTGTGTTGTATTTGTTACCGATTTGCACTCACCTTGTTAAATACACCATGTATTCAGCTTTACTGCCTTAAATTTAAATTAGTTGAAGAGGTGATTATTCAATTCACATACAAAATATGACTCAATTTATCTGCGTAGTGTAGAAAGTCTTTACAGCTCTGATGGAGTGAAACGAAATGATGTTTCAAATGAAATTCAAGATTATCTCATTCAACAGCAATGAGATTTGCAATGAAAATTAAAAAAAACACACTAAAAATAAATAAATTTTTATTAAACAAAACCATTTAGTACTAATTTATTTGTGAAACTGTTAAGTTTATTCATATATGACATATTTCTAGGAAAAAAATAGGTTTCTTTTTTTATCAAATTTATTCATTAACCATGTCGAATTTCATGAAATTATTGATATGTAGTGGTAAGTATAGATTATTTAAATAATAAAGATTTGATTGTTTACGAAAATAGATAATAATACTCTAATATATTTTAAGGTCTTTTCATATCGTTCGTTTATGGTTTTCCCGATTCACGTAATCCCAATGCTGAATATGAGTTAATAAATCCCAAAGATCCTGAACCCACCAAACCGCTGATTGTTCCCATAACTACACCTCGTAGCTTTTTCATTAATACACCACCACCACCACCAGTAGACTCGAAAACATTTGCCTACGATCCTGTATCAAATACTTGGACCAAAATTAAAGAAACCGATCCACAGTCATCGGATGATAGCCTATTATGGAATCAAAGCAATGACAAATGGTTAACAATGGTGCCCCGTTATTAATCAAGCAAAAAAAAAGCATTAATAAGAGATTATAATTCAGCGTTGTTTTGAGAACATACATATATATATATATGTATATATATATAATCCAAATTATATTTGTTATCGGTTCAAACCTATTTTGCACACATTATTTTCGCTCTAAATTTTTAAAAAATGTTCACTAACGCGAATGCTTGGTTTTCACAAAAAATCATGGTGACTAATTTTAGAGTCAATGAAGTAAACAATATTTGGCGCATTTAAAGGGATTTTTGTAATTATTTGTAAAAATATATATAGGTATATAGAGATTTATTAAATTATTTTCTCCAATATTTCGATATCCATCGGATATCATTATCAAGGAATGAGTTACAATTATACAATTATTACAATTATATTTATAAGAGACGTATTCCTTGATAATGATAGACGATGAATATCGAAATATTGGAGAAAATAATTTAATAAATAAATAAATAATATTTAATAAATAATATAATAACTTTTTATTTTATAAAAGAAAAAAGGTCGAAGAAATCAAAATTTAATTTAATTGTGAATTATCTCTCATAAATAAATAAAATAATTGAAAGAACAGGTACGTATACTCGAATATACATAATTATAAATTCTATATTAATTAAAAACATTGTAAAATAAATTAAATTAATTAATTTTTTTTAAATTTAAGGCACTTAATAAATACTCAATATAAATAGCACACGTGAAGGTATTTTTATAAAAATAATACTTTGTTTTCTTCCTAAGGTTTCGTGTATTCAAACTTTAAAGGTTTTTTCTGGTCTCATGTTGGATTTTTGATCCATCAGCATTTTGATGCGACACAACTCCTCTACGGTGAAGTTTAATTTTTTGGCCGTACAATCCATAAATTTATCAAATTTATCTGTCATGTTGGTTATTTGTGTCTTAAGTAATTGAATCTCCGATCTAACATCTGATATACTATTAACATGGCTTTTCAATTTAACGGCCAAATCTGATTCTCCAGCCAAAACATTAGGTACATTCGTAGCAGAGCGTGGTCTTAGTAATTGTTCGTTTTCGCCGCGCTGCATTTCTTTCTTGTCATACAAGTCCGTTATGTTATTACGCAAAGGTGTACGTTCCTTGCGAATGGGTGTGTTTTGTCGCTGCAGAGATCTCTGAAACATTGTATAATTACTTTCAAATTTTAGCCTACGTATACTAATATTACGATCTCTACGATCAGCTACTAGCTTATAAATATTCAGTTTAATATCTTCGGGCAATTGGTTGTCTCTCGGATCATTGGGCCTTATAATAAACAACAATTTGTTACGTGAGGTTCGTAAGAGAGCACTACGTTTGCAAAGTTTTAGAATTCTCGTAGGAGCTCCTCTGAGCAGGCGTGAAAAGAATAAGCTTTCCAGACGTGATACTAGTTCGGCTTGGCGTACCAAGCGATCAAGTGTAGCAGAGACTTGCAGACCCTGAATATCGCTTACGGCTAAACCCACCATGAGATTAGTCAATATCACGGTTACCAAGAGAACAAAGCTGAGAAATATAAAATGTGATGTTACAGGATATTTAACTGGGACATCACCATAAAATATATCTTCAAACTCTAGTTCTCCCGACATCATAGTAATGGATTTTAAAAGAGACCTGAAAATAGGAAACATTTAGAACCGATTTACAACAGTAATTTTTTATAGAAAAAACTTACCAGGTAATACTTTCAAAGGCTTTGTAATCATTAAATAATACTGAAAAACTTAAACCAAACGCAATCAGTAAACAAATATAGGCCAAGAGGAATTTGCCAAAATTCACCGCCACTTTTGTAAACATTTGCACATAAACACCGAATATGGGGAATCGGCCCACTAACATCATTAATTCGACCCATACCAATAAAACCACTACAGCCGCTACATGATGTTGCCATACTGGAACTTCTTGAAGTTTGTCAATTATTAATATTTCGGGGGTCTATACGATATATAATGAACAACAAACATTGTATTTCTATAAATTTGATTAAAATTAATTATTTTGTTATAAACCAAACTAACCACACATAACAAAACTCCAAATATAATTGCCCATTGCAGCCAATTCTCCCAGTATTTCGCATAACCCTGCAGACCATGAGCCATCTAAAATAAAATATAACAATTAATTAAGAATTGCTATCTCTGATTATTATTTTTTTTAATTCTTATCTTAACATACTATGTACCTGAAATAGTTCTTTACCCAATAAGATTAGATTTAAAATAATTACAAAATATCCTACTGTGGGTATATAAGCACGGCCGACACACTCTTTGTCCTTTTCACAGCTGTGAGCATAGACGCCCACAATGTAAAGAGTGAATAGTATAACATAGATGGCATGATATAGCAGAGACATGAGGAAAAACTTCCGTATACGACGCCACTTCAAAAACAAAAACGTTTCACACAACGGATGCATAATTATGCGCTTCTGACCCACTTCGATCAGGGATAATAGCAACTCGGTTTCACCGCGCTCTAGAGAACCGGGTGGCACTAGCAAACGAAAATCTAATTTTATTTCACAATCAACATCACCAATTTCATGATCATTCACTTTAATGGAACCATCAAATTTGGCCAATAGTTTGGGTATAATTTCGGGAGTCCGGCGAACTATAAATGATAAAGCCGAAACATTGCCATCTGTACGGGCAGTTATATCGGCACCATGTTCTAGATAATAATTAATTAAATAATAATTGAAATCATTTTTAATATTGTCATTTAAAAACAACTCACCTATAAAAGTGTAAACACAATTGCTAAATTCATTTAAAGCCGCTATATGCAACGGTGTATAACCATAATTATCCGCCTTATTGACATTGGCACCCGCTTTCAACAGTGCATTACAACAGTCCAGGCAACGTGATTGTTTCACTATGGCTGCATGCAATGCTGTTCTCCCATCACGATATATGGCATTGACATTAGCTCCATGCGTTATGAGCACATCCACAGTTTCCATTGATTGTGAGAGACAGGCCAAATGTAGCGGCGTCTGATGACTAGCATTGCGGCAGTCCACCTCTGCACCATGTTCTAATAGAAGACGAACACATTCTACATAATCATTTTCAGCGGCTAAAAATTGTATACAATGTAAGTATGTATGTAATAAAATAATTAAAGGAAAATTTTAATATTTTTAAGGTATGTACCTTGAAAAATAACAAAATAAAAAGTAAAACAAACACGTGGGGGAAAAAAACTTCTATTTCTAAGTTTTTAAAATATTATTTGAAAATATATATTGTTATTATACCCTTCACCTTCATGAGAAGGGTATATAGGTATAAGTTTGTCATTCCGTTTGTAATTTCCACAGATAGCGGAGTCGAATCTTCAATAATTCTGTCAGACATGCTTTCGAGAAGTTTGCTATTTAAAATAAGCAAAATCGGTTTAGGCCAACCAGAGTTATGGACCAATATGTGAGACAACCTCCATAAAAATTTGATATTTTTTGTCCATTTTATTGCAATATTTTGAAATATATTGCAGATAATACGATGAAATTTTGTATACGTTGTTTTTATGATAAAAGAAGAAAGTGTGCGGAAAATAGTATGAATCGGTACATGATTTCTCATAGCCCCCATACAAAAATCTTCCCGAAATATTGCTCAATTATACATAAATGCCTATAAAATTGGAATATCAAGACAAAATTCAGCAAAAATAAGTTTTATGCAAAAATAAATCACAAAACGAAATTTTTTTTAGTTCGGTCCATGTTTGACCATAGCCCCCATTTCCAAAATTCACTTAAATACGTATAAAACAGATATAAATAATGTTAAACGGCTAATATTTGACATGAATAATCTTTATAGGCAAATAAATTGTTGTACTAAATTTTATGGTGGTCGGCCCAGAATTGGTCATATTGTATAAATATCGGTACCGACTCAAAACTTTGCACAGATCATTTACATATATACAAAAATCATCCCACAAAATTTTGTGAATTTCGGTCTATTTTTAACCGTATGCCCCATATAAAGCCCTCTTCCGAAAATCACTTTAATACTCATAAATCTCTTATAAATAAGGGAACCAATCCAAAATTTTACACGGATCATTTACATACATGCCTAAATCAAACTGCTGGATTTTTAGAATATCGGTCCATATTTGACTATGTCCCCCATATAAGGTCCACTTCCGAAATCCACATTAATACTAATATATATATATTAAATATACCGTAATTATGTTGAAATTCAACGTGAATTATCCTCATATGCATGAAAATCACTGTTCCAAAATTTAAGAAGATCGGCCTATAATTTGTCATAGCTGCCATATAAGACCCATTTCCAAAAAAAAAACAAATAAATTGGGTCAAAAAATATTCTTTTCGTATTTAACCCATATTCGATCCATATTTTATAATTATGATATATATTGTTGGAAAGGTATTTTTAATACCTTTTATTTAATGTATTACAAGTTATCAGACACTCAGTAGTTCCCGAGATATAGGCCTATATATTTTCAACTATACGGGCCCGCCCCCTCGAAAATAGGCGTGACCGCCAACAATTTTTTTTGCTTGCATCTCCTCTAAAAGCCCTATTTGATGAAGTTTTTTTTTTTTTGAGCAAAGTCACTAAAACCGAATTGTTCCCCTTTTTTATACTCTGTTTGTTAAATTACACTCAAGATTATTATGAACATCAGACAAACTCTGTAAATTATGGTAAGAATTGGTAATTAAATCAATTAAAAATGGTGAAAGTTAGGCAAAATTTCAAAATATTTAACATAAATTATGTTGGTCGTAAAATTGTCTTTCAAACAATATATCAAATAATAATTAAATTTGCACTAAGACTGAATAGAAAACACAGAATAAGGATATTCTAGTCCTATAACCAGTGTAGTTTTTGTATTCCTTATTACGTTTAGGTGGAGGGTATTTAATATTTGGCACAGCCGAATGTAGCACTCTTAATTGTTTTTATTAGAAAAAGCGTCTAAAATCATAATAAATATCTAATAAGAACGTAAATCGCAAAAGAAAAATCAAAAGCTCGTCAGAAAAAAATACACAACGCGACATACTTACATATATAAAACCGTAACAAACAGCATATAAATTAAAATACGAAAATGTATGTTGTCAACTCAGTGCTTTTTGAGAATTTGTTTAGTGATTAAAAATTTCAATGCATAAATTTATAAAAACTACTAAAAATTACATTAATTAGTTTGTTACTAAGAGCTACAAATTAGTGTGTCCAATCTTTGCACTTTTTCTTCGGTAAACAATTCTTATTATTAGAACAAGAAAGCCAAACAATACGATTTATTTATTTTCGAATTTTAGTTTCAATCGTATACGAGTACATACATATGTATATTTATGTTTGGAAAATTAATTACCCTGATGATAATTGATAACTTTAAACGATTTTATTTAAAAAATGTTTCAAAAATTTAATGATCAAATTGTGTATGTACATATGTACAGTGTTGGACAGAAGGTTAGGTTAGAAGGCCGGTGTGAGGTTGTCCCCACACCATCACCCAGAGAACCAATACGGTCCATTGTGATGCCTTTCGGACACAAAGTTGGTACACTTGCTATCTGTTGCTAATTAAAGCAAATATTTTCTGTTGTTCATTATTTTTTAAAATCTCTTATTTTTCAAACGTGTTACATGTCACCCAAAGATCATGCCACTAAACTTTTTGTTTTTTTTTTTTTTAATTTATTGCATTTTGGAGATTTTCCCTCCAGCATAGATATAACTACATATATGTATATATATAGTATACAACAAAAAAACTCTGAACAGTAGTTTATTGCCGTTATATATTGCTCCACATCATTTCATAGGTTCTCAATTGGATTGAGATCCGGATATTGGGCTGGCTATTTCAACACATCAATCTTATTCTGCTCACAGTGGTTGATGTGCGTTTTGGCTCTTTGTTGTGCATAGAACACCGCCTAAGCGGCATATTGTCCTCGTAATCATTTATAAATAGAATTTGATAATCATACTGATCCATTCGTACATCGATCTTATGTATAGGACCAACACCATGCCCAGAAACCCTGCCCACGTCATCACATTCCCACCACCGTGTTTTATGGTCTTAAAAGTATACTTTGGGTTGTACTGCATGTTTGGACCTACAAAATTTTGATTCATAGCTCCAGAGGATATTCTTCCAGAAAATAATTGGTTTTTCTGAATGCTCAGGGGTTCTTATTTGAAACATGTGGCTTATGCTGAATAATGCGTCCACGCAAGTTTTTTCATTGAGTCTTCTTATTATAGTTCTAGAGGAGACGTCAATACCGAATTTTGTTGAAAGATCTATATCAATTACGTTGGAGCTTTTAAATAGGACCGCCACTGAGGCTTTTTAAATAAAAAAAAAGTCATCTTTACGTGTTGTTTTTCTACATCTTGAAGCCTGTGTATCATTTTGTATCATGGCATAATGTGTTTTAGACCTCTTACGCTCTTCCTCTGTGTACCACTTTGTTTTAACCATGCCGAAATAGTGTTTTACGACTCGTTTGTTGCATAAAATATTTTCAGAACTTTTTAATTTCTTAATACTAACCATGAAAAACTAACAAAATATATAAATTTACTTTGACGTTCTAAATTATTGTCCAGATCAAATTTCAATTAACCACAAAAATAATAAAGTATTAAAAAAGAATGCAATTAATATTGCAGTTATTAACTTTAATCATATAAAAGAAAAGTACTTTTCAAAATAGCATAGATGAAATTTGCCAACCTCATGCCCACCACTGTATGTGTCCAAAAATAGTTTGTTTTTTTTAACCAACCAATAATTGTAATTGTATTGAATTATTATAAACAAATTATATTCAATCAGAAAAATTAATTTACTTCATAGTAAAATGATTCGAAATTATATCAATATACACTGTCAGACAAAATAAGTCCAAAATAAGTAAGGTTTCAAATATTTCCTGTTTTTTTTTATTAAAACATATACTTATTATTTTCTAATAATTTATATTTATATAAATTATAGTTTTTTTAAATCAGTTACTATTTCATCTGATATTTATGTACTTCTTTGCAAACTCTGGCCGCTTTTTTATATTAGCAGCTCGTAGAACAGGCTTTTTCTTAGCGAACGTACTTTTTAGACTGATTTCGTTAACTCTTTTTTGGTTCGAATCGAAATATTTATTCTAGTTCCTCCTTTATATCTCTGGCTGTTGGAAAAGAATTTCTTTTTCGTCTCATCGTTTAGCTTCGTGGTCTTACGTTTTCTGCCACATAAGTTGTTTAGGTTTTTGTTTGACTTTATTATTTTATATTTAGAACTCAAAGCTTTCTATTTCATCCCATTTTCACGATCTAGTACCAACAAATATTTTTCCTATTCGGTTAAAGTCCGCATTTCGAAAAAGTCTGAATCTACAACCGCACTTTATTATGTAATAGTAAATAATACATGTAGAAGAAAAATATCAAAAAGGAATGAAGAAGGTTACAAAATCATATTTATTTTGTCTGACAGTGTATGAACTATGATGTATGTACATACATATGTACATATGGGTGATAATCGAGGTCCCAAAACTTAACACTCTACACATGTATGTTGGATGTTAATGTTGTTGAAACAAATAATAAATTCACACAATTTTTAATTTTCTATAACTTTTTACATTCTTTTGAAATAGGTTGCTGGCATAAATAAATACTTATTTATTTAAAAATTAATAATTTGTTTAAACAAAATAAAAGTTTGTTTTCAAACACAAATATATCCATTTCAACCCCAACATATGAATTATTACAAAATATGTATACATGTTCCGTTCGCATTGTTTAAAACTAAATAAAATTTATTAAATTTAAACAAACCATTGAGCGGGTCGGTCATATTCGTTTGTATTGTACACAAGTTTTCTACGAAAAAATACGTTCATACATACATATGTACTATGTATGTATGTACATTAGGGTGGCCCGTTTGTATGGAAAAAAATATGGTATCGATGTTCCCGACTAATATGAAAATTTGATTCATTTTAAGACTACGTTTCTCAATATTTTTGTCCTGGGGTCAATATTTGGTGAGCTTAATCAAACGATAAAAATGTCTTTTTTAGAGGTTTTTTGATTTTTTTCACATTTCTTCCAAAGGAACTATATGTAAATTTGATATCATATGAAAGGTTTGAGAGGCGCATTTAATGGGTTATCAAAAATTAAAAAAAAATTTTTTTAATTCAAAAATTCAAATGATAAAAATGTCTTTTTTAGAGGTTTTTAATCAAGAAATTTCAACTATTTATTTAAGCATTGCGGCAGTCCACCTCTGCACCATGTTCTAATAGAAGACGAACACATTCTACATAATCATTTTCAGCGGCTAAAAATTGTATACAATGTAAGTATGTATGTAATAAAATAATTAAAGGAAAATTTTAATATTTTTAAGGTATGTACCTTGAAAAATAACAAAATAAAAAGTAAAACAAACACGTGGGGGAAAAAAACTTCTATTTCTAAGTTTTTAAAATATTATTTGAAAATATATATTGTTATTATACCCTTCACCTTCATGAGAAGGGTATATAGGTATAAGTTTGTCATTCCGTTTGTAATTTCCACAGATAGCGGAGTCGAATCTTCAATAATTCTGTCAGACATGCTTTCGAGAAGTTTGCTATTTAAAATAAGCAAAATCGGTTTAGGCCAACCAGAGTTATGGACCAATATGTGAGACAACCTCCATAAAAATTTGATATTTTTTGTCCATTTTATTGCAATATTTTGAAATATATTGCAGATAATACGATGAAATTTTGTATACGTTGTTTTTATGATAAAAGAAGAAAGTGTGCGGAAAATAGTATGAATCGGTACATGATTTCTCATAGCCCCCATACAAAAATCTTCCCGAAATATTGCTCAATTATACATAAATGCCTATAAAATTGGAATATCAAGACAAAATTCAGCAAAAATAAGTTTTATGCAAAAATAAATCACAAAACGAAATTTTTTTTAGTTCGGTCCATGTTTGACCATAGCCCCCATTTCCAAAATTCACTTAAATACGTATAAAACAGATATAAATAATGTTAAACGGCTAATATTTGACATGAATAATCTTTATAGGCAAATAAATTGTTGTACTAAATTTTATGGTGGTCGGCCCAGAATTGGTCATATTGTATAAATATCGGTACCGACTCAAAACTTTGCACAGATCATTTACATATATACAAAAATCATCCCACAAAATTTTGTGAATTTCGGTCTATTTTTAACCGTATGCCCCATATAAAGCCCTCTTCCGAAAATCACTTTAATACTCATAAATCTCTTATAAATAAGGGAACCAATCCAAAATTTTACACGGATCATTTACATACATGCCTAAATCAAACTGCTGGATTTTTAGAATATCGGTCCATATTTGACTATGTCCCCCATATAAGGTCCACTTCCGAAATCCACATTAATACTAATATATATATATTAAATATACCGTAATTATGTTGAAATTCAACGTGAATTATCCTCATATGCATGAAAATCACTGTTCCAAAATTTAAGAAGATCGGCCTATAATTTGTCATAGCTGCCATATAAGACCCATTTCCAAAAAAAAAACAAATAAATTGGGTCAAAAAATATTCTTTTCGTATTTAACCCATATTCGATCCATATTTTATAATTATGATATATATTGTTGGAAAGGTATTTTTAATACCTTTTATTTAATGTATTACAAGTTATCAGACACTCAGTAGTTCCCGAGATATAGGCCTATATATTTTCAACTATACGGGCCCGCCCCCTCGAAAATAGGCGTGACCGCCAACAATTTTTTTTGCTTGCATCTCCTCTAAAAGCCCTATTTGATGAAGTTTTTTTTTTTTTGAGCAAAGTCACTAAAACCGAATTGTTCCCCTTTTTTATACTCTGTTTGTTAAATTACACTCAAGATTATTATGAACATCAGACAAACTCTGTAAATTATGGTAAGAATTGGTAATTAAATCAATTAAAAATGGTGAAAGTTAGGCAAAATTTCAAAATATTTAACATAAATTATGTTGGTCGTAAAATTGTCTTTCAAACAATATATCAAATAATAATTAAATTTGCACTAAGACTGAATAGAAAACACAGAATAAGGATATTCTAGTCCTATAACCAGTGTAGTTTTTGTATTCCTTATTACGTTTAGGTGGAGGGTATTTAATATTTGGCACAGCCGAATGTAGCACTCTTAATTGTTTTTATTAGAAAAAGCGTCTAAAATCATAATAAATATCTAATAAGAACGTAAATCGCAAAAGAAAAATCAAAAGCTCGTCAGAAAAAAATACACAACGCGACATACTTACATATATAAAACCGTAACAAACAGCATATAAATTAAAATACGAAAATGTATGTTGTCAACTCAGTGCTTTTTGAGAATTTGTTTAGTGATTAAAAATTTCAATGCATAAATTTATAAAAACTACTAAAAATTACATTAATTAGTTTGTTACTAAGAGCTACAAATTAGTGTGTCCAATCTTTGCACTTTTTCTTCGGTAAACAATTCTTATTATTAGAACAAGAAAGCCAAACAATACGATTTATTTATTTTCGAATTTTAGTTTCAATCGTATACGAGTACATACATATGTATATTTATGTTTGGAAAATTAATTACCCTGATGATAATTGATAACTTTAAACGATTTTATTTAAAAAATGTTTCAAAAATTTAATGATCAAATTGTGTATGTACATATGTACAGTGTTGGACAGAAGGTTAGGTTAGAAGGCCGGTGTGAGGTTGTCCCCACACCATCACCCAGAGAACCAATACGGTCCATTGTGATGCCTTTCGGACACAAAGTTGGTACACTTGCTATCTGTTGCTAATTAAAGCAAATATTTTCTGTTGTTCATTATTTTTTAAAATCTCTTATTTTTCAAACGTGTTACATGTCACCCAAAGATCATGCCACTAAACTTTTTGTTTTTTTTTTTTAATTTATTGCATTTTGGAGATTTTCCCTCCAGCATAGATATAACTACATATATGTATATATATAGTATACAACAAAAAAACTCTGAACAGTAGTTTATTGCCGTTATATATTGCTCCACATCATTTCATAGGTTCTCAATTGGATTGAGATCCGGATATTGGGCTGGCTATTTCAACACATCAATCTTATTCTGCTCACAGTGGTTGATGTGCGTTTTGGCTCTTTGTTGTGCATAGAACACCGCCTAAGCGGCATATTGTCCTCGTAATCATTTATAAATAGAATTTGATAATCATACTGATCCATTCGTACATCGATCTTATGTATAGGACCAACACCATGCCCAGAAACCCTGCCCACGTCATCACATTCCCACCACCGTGTTTTATGGTCTTAAAAGTATACTTTGGGTTGTACTGCATGTTTGGACCTACAAAATTTTGATTCATAGCTCCAGAGGATATTCTTCCAGAAAATAATTGGTTTTTCTGAATGCTCAGGGGTTCTTATTTGAAACATGTGGCTTATGCTGAATAATGCGTCCACGCAAGTTTTTTCATTGAGTCTTCTTATTATAGTTCTAGAGGAGACGTCAATACCGAATTTTGTTGAAAGATCTATATCAATTACGTTGGAGCTTTTAAATAGGACCGCCACTGAGGCTTTTTAAATAAAAAAAAAGTCATCTTTACGTGTTGTTTTTCTACATCTTGAAGCCTGTGTATCATTTTGTATCATGGCATAATGTGTTTTAGACCTCTTACGCTCTTCCTCTGTGTACCACTTTGTTTTAACCATGCCGAAATAGTGTTTTACGACTCGTTTGTTGCATAAAATATTTTCAGAACTTTTTAATTTCTTAATACTAACCATGAAAAACTAACAAAATATATAAATTTACTTTGACGTTCTAAATTATTGTCCAGATCAAATTTCAATTAACCACAAAAATAATAAAGTATTAAAAAAGAATGCAATTAATATTGCAGTTATTAACTTTAATCATATAAAAGAAAAGTACTTTTCAAAATAGCATAGATGAAATTTGCCAACCTCATGCCCACCACTGTATGTGTCCAAAAATAGTTTGTTTTTTTTAACCAACCAATAATTGTAATTGTATTGAATTATTATAAACAAATTATATTCAATCAGAAAAATTAATTTACTTCATAGTAAAATGATTCGAAATTATATCAATATACACTGTCAGACAAAATAAGTCCAAAATAAGTAAGGTTTCAAATATTTCCTGTTTTTTTTTATTAAAACATATACTTATTATTTTCTAATAATTTATATTTATATAAATTATAGTTTTTTTAAATCAGTTACTATTTCATCTGATATTTATGTACTTCTTTGCAAACTCTGGCCGCTTTTTTATATTAGCAGCTCGTAGAACAGGCTTTTTCTTAGCGAACGTACTTTTTAGACTGATTTCGTTAACTCTTTTTTGGTTCGAATCGAAATATTTATTCTAGTTCCTCCTTTATATCTCTGGCTGTTGGAAAAGAATTTCTTTTTCGTCTCATCGTTTAGCTTCGTGGTCTTACGTTTTCTGCCACATAAGTTGTTTAGGTTTTTGTTTGACTTTATTATTTTATATTTAGAACTCAAAGCTTTCTATTTCATCCCATTTTCACGATCTAGTACCAACAAATATTTTTCCTATTCGGTTAAAGTCCGCATTTCGAAAAAGTCTGAATCTACAACCGCACTTTATTATGTAATAGTAAATAATACATGTAGAAGAAAAATATCAAAAAGGAATGAAGAAGGTTACAAAATCATATTTATTTTGTCTGACAGTGTATGAACTATGATGTATGTACATACATATGTACATATGGGTGATAATCGAGGTCCCAAAACTTAACACTCTACACATGTATGTTGGATGTTAATGTTGTTGAAACAAATAATAAATTCACACAATTTTTAATTTTCTATAACTTTTTACATTCTTTTGAAATAGGTTGCTGGCATAAATAAATACTTATTTATTTAAAAATTAATAATTTGTTTAAACAAAATAAAAGTTTGTTTTCAAACACAAATATATCCATTTCAACCCCAACATATGAATTATTACAAAATATGTATACATGTTCCGTTCGCATTGTTTAAAACTAAATAAAATTTATTAAATTTAAACAAACCATTGAGCGGGTCGGTCATATTCGTTTGTATTGTACACAAGTTTTCTACGAAAAAATACGTTCATACATACATATGTACTATGTATGTATGTACATTAGGGTGGCCCGTTTGTATGGAAAAAAATATGGTATCGATGTTCCCGACTAATATGAAAATTTGATTCATTTTAAGACTACGTTTCTCAATATTTTTGTCCTGGGGTCAATATTTGGTGAGCTTAATCAAACGATAAAAATGTCTTTTTTAGAGGTTTTTTGATTTTTTTCACATTTCTTCCAAAGGAACTATATGTAAATTTGATATCATATGAAAGGTTTGAGAGGCGCATTTAATGGGTTATCAAAAATTAAAAAAAAAATTTTTTTAATTCAAAAATTCAAATGATAAAAATGTCTTTTTTAGAGGTTTTTAATCAAGAAATTTCAACTATTTATTTAAGTAAATCCTATGAAAAAAAAAATTCGTCTGAAATTTTGAAAATTTTTTCTTTAATTTTTGATAACCCATTAAATGCGTCTCTCAAAGACCTTTCATATGATACCAAATTTACATATAGTTCCTTTGGAATAAATGTGAAAAAATCAAAAAGGACCTTTTTATCCTTTGAACCAGCTCACCAAATATTGACCCCAGGACAAAAAAATTGAGAAACGTAATCTTAAAATGAATCAAATTTTCATATTAGTCGGGAACATCCGCAACTTTATTTTGGGGCACCCTAATGTACATACATAGCTAATTACTTCAAATCATCTTATGTGGAATGGAAAAACAATTTTAAATTCAATGGAATGTAAACAAATACCGGAATAACATGAAACTCAAAATCATATCGACGAACCACTTACCCAAATGTAATGCTGTCAGTTTACCCTCTCCGAACTGGGAACGTACATCGGCACCATGATTCAATAAAAGTTCAACAGATTTGGTATAGCCGAGAGCACATGCCGTATGCAGGGGAGTTTCCGTATAAACTTGCGGTGTATTTGGGTCAGCGCCATATTTCAATAGAGTCTCTACGCATTCAATGGCATTACGATCAATAGCAAAATGTAAGGCCGAACGCTTTTCAAGGCCAATATTTATATGGGCTTTACGCTTCAGCAGCAAAAGTATGCATTCAACACTTTTAGCACTTGCCGCACAATGCAACGGTGTTACCTCCTTTTCAGCATCCCAACGATTCGGATCAGCACCACGATCGAGCAATACTTTGGCTATATGTGCATTTCCACGACAACATGCAAAATGCAAAGGCGTTCGACCACGAGGATCACAACAATTTGGCACACTGCCACAATGATCGAGCAAATAGCCCATATGTTCCACACAACCATATATGGAACAATACAGCAATGCCAGTTGAGCATCATTTGAGGCTGGTTCAAGTTCGGTGAATGTACCAGTCTTGACCATATGAAAGACCTCATCGGCATTATTGGCCTGAGCTAAAGTTTTCTCAATTTCTTGACTGTCCCATAACACTTGATTTTGTTGTTGTGACATGAAAATTTCATGTGCCTCTTCGCTGAATATGGCATCGCTGTTACTTTCACTTGAAATGCTGCGCTTATCATAGAACACCTCATTGTCAATGCCACCACTCTCTGAATTACGTTTTAAATCATTTTCCTTGAAAGGTGTGAAAACATGCAAATAAATGAACGTTAATAACGTTATAGCGAATAACTTAAAAATGCAGTTGTATCAATGAATTGGATATTTTTTAAAAATCTTTCTATAAAAAATAATAATATAAACAATTCTTGTAAAATTTGCAGATATTGTTAATTCATAAAAATTTTAATGTGTCTATGTACATATGTATGTATATATTTTATATTATTAAAATTTATACAGTTTTTGAAGAATATATTCTTTCACGCGTCTATTTTTCCCAGATTTTCTGTTACAATTGACAAACTAATTAGCACTTACAATAATAGAAAATCTTACATTTTCCATTATGGAAAATTGTTTTTTGTTTTTAGATTTTTAATATCACAAGTTTAAATAGTTAAATTTGTTCAGCGAAATTCCTTTTCTTTATGTTTTGAAATTAAATCATAAAACACAAATAGCCAACACTCATCATTTTTAATTATTTTAAATAAATATTGAAATGAAAAACAAAACAAAAAACAACAACAATTCAAATATATTTTTGTTTATTAAGCAAATAATTAATTTCCAGGAGCGTTTCAGTTCACCACAATAATGAACAAGTGTGTGTTTTCAAATCGTTCGAATATTTTCTTTTTAGCAGATTTTCATCTACTTCGTTCTATAGTTTTACCGTTACTGATCTCTCTTTTTGGCCAAAAAACATTTCGAATTGTATTGAAAGTTCGTTGATCGTGCTAATCAATTTTAATATTGCTTGTATTTGTTAAAACAATGTTTTGTTTTTCATCTGCACTCTTAAAGACTTGTTATATTTTGTTTATTTACTCTCCATTTCCAGCACTAGATTGGCTGGATTGTTTTGATTGGATGCCAATAGAACAGGGTGGCAGTGGAGATGTTGCTGCACCATTAAGAAAAATTTTAACTTTGGAAAAACCAAAAACAGTCTACAAACATTTATCAATGCAAATTTTGAGAAATATGTATTACAATTGTGTTTATTTTTATTTTATTGAAAATTTATAACAGTTTTGTTAGCAGCCACTATGCATACTTTAAAATAAAATTATGAGTTTTTTTAGTACGAGTATTTGAATATTTCTTCTAATATTATTTTTGATAATTACAGATAATAATAACTGTTTCAATATATTTCAGTCTAAAGATGGTAGGTATATACATACATAGATACATATGTGATTACAAATTGTCCTTGTTTTTCTATTTAAACCTGCGTTGAAGGATATACAGCCTATTTTATAATATCATATAAAAAATCGATTTTTGGTAGGAAATATAAGTGATCTAAGACTGTTCTTGTTTTTCAATTTAAACCTGTGTTACCTCAGCCTATTTTATAATTTCATATAAAAATCGGTTTTTGGTAGGAAATATAAGTGATCACAGATTATCATTGTTTTTCAATTTACATCACTATTAAAGGATCTACAGCCTGTTTTTTGATTTCATATTAAAAATAAATTTTTGGTAAGAAATATAAGTAATTAATATATGTACTCCACATTTTCATATAAAATATCTATAGGATTATAGTGACCACAGGTTATGCCTGATTTTCAATTTAGTTAACGGTCTAAATAGAATATAAAGCCTATTTTAAAATTTTATATAAAAAAATTGATTTTTGGTAGGAAATATAAGTGATCACAGGTAATTCTTGTTTTTCAATTTCGACCGTTGTTATTAAAAGCTCTGCCGCCTGTTTTATAATTATATATAAAATATCAATTTTGGCGTTTGGGGCTTCAACACTTTAAAACCCATGAAAAATACTGCAAATTTGGGATAATTTTGGCCCCAAGTGCGTTTACGGGTTAATTTCGATTTTTGCACTGTTATTGTAAATTTTGGACTTTATTATATATTTTGCTCCAGTTTCATAAAATCCCAAATATAGCACGATTTGACCTTCACGAATTAACAGTAAAACTCTTGAAAAATATTTAATTATATTATTCTGAATGGGTTTTATTTTAAATTCATAATACTAAAGAAATTAAGCTATTTCCCCTTCTAAATGCATCTCAAAACTTCAGAGCCGATGCGACGCCAGTTAATTTTTCAGAACGTGTTTCTACAATCCATAGAATAATTTTAGGGATGGGGACGGCATGTAAATTGAATTTTTTTCGTCCATATAATCTTATCTATATACACATACATACATATGCACATATGCATGTATTTCTAAAAGAACATTTTTAAGGGGCTGCTTCAAATTTATATGCAACAAGCATCTGTTTGAAAACATACTTTAAGTTAAGATGAATTTTAACACATTTTTTTGTAAACATATTTATTTGCATTTAAAAATACAAATAATACCTTTGAAATATTTTAGGGGTTGATTGAGTAAAAACTTAATTGAAAAACTTTTTTTTTAAATTTTAGCACCATTTTGTAAATGTATTCAAAAGGAAATCTTAAACATACGACAACAATGTAAATTTAATATACTATTTTTAAGGGAGTGTTCAGTATGCCATATTTATAAAGAAGTTTGCAATAAAAACATAAAATGGTTTAACAACAGAATCTTGTCTTATCAAGAATTACTTTTTAAAATTTTCCCACGAATAATAATAATTTTTCCCATCAACTTTGAAATTTCAAAACGCACCAACATGGAGAAAAAAACGCGCCATTTGGAAAAAATCGCACCAAATTTAGATTTTCTTTTTTATAAATATAAATAGTAAAAATACTCATATGTATATGCTATTCGGAAATGACAACACTGGTAACAAGCAGTGTTGAATTTGCTGATTATGAATTAGCAAAAGCACACAAATTTCTGCTTAACTTACAGTTTTTGATTTTTTTCTTTTAAACTAAAAGCTGAGCTAAAAACTGTGAACGTTTGCTGTGCTGAAGTTAAGCAAGTCTTATTTTCGCACCAAAAATTTAAAAAAGCACCAAAAATGGTGCGAAACGCACAAGTTGATTGACAACGCTGTATGTATGTAGATATATACTGTGGCTCACAGCTGTTTTTTGTTTGCAATATTTTAATATTTACTGCATATATTATATATTTTATGAAATGTTACTTTTATAGATCCACTATTTTCATAGCGAAATTGAATTCACTGTAATATTTATCAATGTAATATTTAGAAACCTCTTTTATAAACTAAAACACTCGATTTATTCTTTAAATTTTGCTAGTTTTAAAAAACAATGTAAATATGTATATCTTAGGTTTCAATTGTATTTTTTTTTAAAGAAGTTTGCAATAAAAACATAAAATGTGGTTTAACAACAGATATGTATCTTGCAAAAAGTGTTTTTAAAATTTTCCCATTAATAATTTGAAGCTTCTTCTGGTTTTGTATTTCTACATAAAATGATTATTTTCATATATTTTTGACATACTTATATTCTATTATACATATTTAAAATTAATTAAAGTCTTATTTTATGAGCCGCCTAATATAATTTAATCTAAAATTTTTCCCATACCACCATGATTTCTGTATTGTTTGTGTAAAAACAACCCTGATAAAACAACTAAACACAGCCCCGAAACAAGCAAACAAAGGAAATAGCAAGATAAAATAAGAACTCAAAGAAAGAATTGTGAGCATATGTAATAAAAACTAGGTGCAGTTTTTTTAACTCATAATTAAGGTATTATTTTTAAGAATTTAAAGAAAACATGATTAACATTAGGTTCCTTAGGCATCAGGTAAAATTAATAAATAAAAATATTCTCAGAAGTTTCCTTCTATTAACTCAGAATAAGACAATAACTACTTTGGTACCTGAATACAGTTTGGTTAAGAATACATTGGGGTGGAAATTTGCGACTATAAAAGCGAAGCACAGAGACGATTCAATTAACAGTCGTTGGCAAATTTTTGTGCGGTGAACACCTCTTCCATTAGCAGTTCCGTAGCAGTGTTGTAAAGTGTTAAATAAAAAGTCTAACCTAGTTGCAAAATTTGAGGTTATGTGCTAAAAATAGCTGAAATTCCCAGAAAAGGTGTGTTTTAGTTACAAGAAAGTGTAAATTTAACTACGTATTACAATAATTAATAAAAAATGGTAGCCATTTATAATATTGATGATGATTTTGGTCAAAACCCCAAGACATTGGGAGATTGGGTTAAAAATTTCCGTTTAAAAAAATTGCAAATGAAACGCAAGCTACGTTCGGGTGGCAATTTACGAGTATGCGCCATTTTGTCGACAGCCCTAATGACGGCCGAATTAGAATTGCGACGCAAACAACAAGAACGTTTTCAAAAGTGGTTAGAATTTCAAACAAAAATCAATCAAAATCACGAACTAACCCCTAAAAGCCATCATCTACCTCCACAACACCATAAATGCCAAGGAATAAATCAGTTGATACTGGTTTCCAACCACAACAGTCATAACGAAGAAAAAAGCTGCAAACAAAGTGAAGAAATAACAAATTTATGGAAATGTGAATTAAGTGAATTAGATAACTTTATGCGCAGTATTAGTAATCAAAGTAGCAACCAATCACGTAGTGATAACATTGAACACCAAGAAAATAGTTATCAGAAAAACATTAAACCGCATTCAATACGAGTGTCTAGTTAGTGATTAAGTTATATGTATATTTATCTATAATTATGTGAATGAGAGACTTTTTAAAAAAGATTGAATATTTTTAAGTAGAGTGAATTTTATTATTACATCTATTAATTTCTTTTGTGTTAAAAAAAAATTTTGTATTTGAGTCATATTACGAAAGTTTTTCCATTTACAGTCCGTTGGGACCTTTGTCTAATGTAATCAACACAGCCATGAGTGGTGGATAAGGAAGTTTAAATTGACCACAATGTATGAAAGAGAGGATCCATTGTAGGTCACTTCTAAAGGTTAAAATGGTGTGACGCTGAAAAAGACTGGGTCTTTCAGCTAAAAATGTCAACGACTGGTTGTGGAAAACATGAGAAACATAATCGGTTTGTAAATTTTTTTTATTTTAAATTTTTAGTATGTATACTTATTTTGAAAAATTAGTGAAAAGTCTAAAAACTGAAAAATTCTGGAAGAAGAAATGATTACTCATTTAAAATGAAACGAAAAAGCAGACGCCATTTTGTGAGTCGAGAAAAAAAACACAAATATATCACAATATTGTTGCCATTGTATACGTGCAGACATGTGTGTAAACAATTGGCTAAATAAAATAAAAAACGTAAACACGACTATAGTCGTGTTTGTGTTCGTGTCATGTGTGTTTTGTTATACATATAAAATATGTAAACGTTTTTCAACACTAAACTCACGAAGCAACAAAAAATCAATGTAATCTCAATAATGACTGCTCTTTCTATTGTTGTTTCCTTAATATGAGTAATCGGTTTTTCTGCTTCGGGGAAACTAGTACATAGTAAATGTATACTAAAAAATATTAAAAATGTATCTTGATTCATATTGAATTACCTAATAATGTACATTTTTGTTTGTAATAGTAAGCAAATATGTAGTTAAATGTGTTTATATAAAATTATATTTGAAAAAAAAAAAAAAAAAATGAAAATAAATACTCATTGATTAATGGCTTATTAACAAATGAACATAAACTACGTCTTATTATTTCTCTTGTAAAACCTAAAACCTAAATGAAAACTTTATTTTCCAGTGTTTATTGGTGATAACAAAACTTCATCCTCACGTATAAAACACAAGCACAATTTCTTACCAACATTTGATGAGCAGATGTAGCAAAAAAAAATAATATAAAAAAAACAAGCAACTCCCTGGGTTGTACACAAAATAAAAGTATAATAATTGAAGCAGAGTGAGTTATAAACATCTTTTAATTTAACAACAAAGCACCCGTTTTGTTTCTCCTAACTACTTATTACCACCACTGCTCCATCCGTAAGCAAATTCTACACATTTTCAAATACATATCTAACGAAATCTTCGTGGTACGAGCTGTTTAGAGTATAGATATTTTGCTTACGACCGGACCAACACGTTGGTAAACGGAGTTGTGTATATGCGCAGTTGTTGTCATCAACTTCTCAAAGAAATCGATATTCATCCATTCATCTCTACTAGACATACATACTATATGGATTTCATGAGAAAAACTTGGTATTTATGAAATTTACTGCTATAAACCTATGCCTTTTTACACAAATTTCAGTATAAATTAAAATTACCTACTTGCTGGATATTCTCTTGATAATTCATTCATTAAATTACGTTGAGCTGGTAGGACAAATCATTTGCTGGTACACGCATATTTTTATTCCTCTAAAAAAGATATTTCTGGAAAGTTGTCGTTGTTTTTCTACTATTCTTCTACTATGGGCTTCTGCGAAAGATTTTATAAAAATGCAACTGAAACTTGGAGAAATTTAGCTGCGTGAACAATTTATCATTATTCGTAAGCGGTATTATCATATATTTTCAAATAACTATATAATTTTAGGAATGCATTAAAATAAGAGAACAAATCTACCATACCCTACCTTAATCTACATAAACACAACATTTAATGAAATGACTGGAAACACCAACCAGTAACGCGTTTGGCAAAATGCAAAAAATAACTTTAAAATATCGGACAAAATTACTATGATCATTTATTTTTTTAGGCAAACAAAACAATACAAATTATCTGTAGCCCATTTTTCGATCCATTAAAGCCACTGCAGCAAAGGTTGCGTGATTGGAGCAAAACATTTTCAATATCTTCTGGAGCAGCTGGATAACAACTAAAGCCATTGTTGTTTAAAAAGCCGTTGGCAGAGTATCCAAAAGACACCAATATAAAGCAGCAACAGGTTTTCTTTTTTTAATTGTAATAAAAATTCTAAAATTTTTAGCATTATGACTCAGTTGATCGGTTCCTGAGCATAATATGAGCTATAGAAAACCCATTTTACTCTACGAAGTTACTGAGTTACTGACAATGTGACACAAACAGCGTAAGAAAACTTGAATTTTGTTTTTAGCACTAATTCAATTTTTACAGACGTCGAAAAAAGAAAACTAAAACTATGAGAGATATAACTTGTGTATTTAAAACCTCAACGTTCAACTGATGTTTTGCGCCTAGAGTCACAAACCCTGCAACAGGTTCTTGAACATAAGACAATTAAATATTTGATAACCTTTTTTAAGCTGTTGAATGAATCGTCGGTCCCTGAGCATCTGTGTTGTATCAAACAATCGGAACAATTTCTTGGGCTTGCTTTGGCATAAAGTGTAAGAAAGCATGAAATTGTGTTTACTAATCAAATTTTTACAGACACAAGCGAGATCTTGAAACCCTACTGGCAAATTAGAAAAAAACTTTTTTCCTTTAACTGGATTTTAAATGGAGTTTAAACATAATTCACCAAAATGCAGGTTAACATTTTGTGCATATCAATGTACGATTTTGAATTTTTTAGCCTTATGACTCAGTTGAACCATTCCTTGGGAGATATTCATAATCCTTGAAACTTATATTTGGCGGCGTCTAACGTTTAAAACAGGCAATTGCTATTTCTTTACAAAACAAATATTTAATTTGATTTTTAGCATTATGGATTCAGTTGATCTGTGCCTGAGCCATAATATGTACTCACATTTTATTGGGAGATCATCTAAATTGTTTACGGTTACATGGATACGCTTTAATTCAACATTAACGAAACCGCGATACAGTACAGGCAGGTGTTAAATTTTAAGAAATTACACAAAATTTTTGATTTTTAGCATTATGGACTCAGTTGATCCGTGCCTGAGCCATAATATGTACTTACATTTTGATGGGAGATCACCTATATTGTTTACGGTTACATGGATACGCTTTAATTCAACATTAACGAAACCGCGATACAGTACAGGCAGGTGTTAAATTTTAAGAAATTACACAAAATTTTTGATTTTTAGCATTATGGACTCAGTTGATCCGTGCCTGAGCCATAATATGTACTCACATTTTGATGGGATATCACCTAAATTGTTTACGGTTACATGGATACGCTTTAATTCAACATTACCGAATCCGCGATACAGCACAGGCAGGTGGTAAATTTTAAGAAATTACACAAAATTTTTGATTTTTAGCATTATGGCCTCAGTTGATCCGTGCCTAAGCCATAATATATTACGTGTTGTTTGCCTTCACTATGATGATAAAGTTTCCATTGCAAGATTGGCAAACAAAAAATATGATGATGCACGAAGCAGGCAGGTGTAAAATTTTACAAATCACAAACATTTTGATTTTTAGCATTATGGACTCAGTTGATCTGTTCCTGAGCTATAATTTGTTGTTGCGGTACCAACATTACGTTACATAATAGTTGACCAATGAAGATGTTTGGATATCTTGGAAGTTGTTTTACTCATGGATGAACGCTTCTTTCCATTTTATTCAAGTGTAAGAAACAATGAAATTGTTTTTCCAACTAATGCAATTTTTACAGACGAATTATTTGTAACTGAGGCGACTTGCAAAGCACTTGCATCCGTTAAAAAGTTTTTTTGATAGTCTATGACTTCGAGGTTGGCCTGTACCTAGCTGTATTTGCTGATTGTTACGAAGGCGACACAAATTTATTTACATAAAGTGTAAGCAAATAATGTGTTTGTTTTTACAACTAATTCAATTCTTACAGACAGCGGCTGCATTCTAAACTCTAGACATGAAGACTTGAAAACTCCACAATAACTGATGACGGCGTTTTTTTTTAACACAATACAATACAATTCTAATATTTTTTAGCATTATGATTCAGTTGATCGGTACCTGAGAGCATAATATGAATGTTATATAGAAATCAGCTTGATATTTAACGCAAACTCGATGATTACTCAAATGCTAGTAAATTTCCTAGACATAAAGGGAGGAAAATATCTGTTGTTAAATGTAAAACTAAAAAACAACGCAGGCAGGTGCTTACTTTTACCATAAACTCAATATACTTTCTAACATCGTTTTAGCCAAATACACATTATCTGTCTGTTGTAACAAAGCCATCAACACCAAATTTTCTACTACGTAAGGAATCTTAACATATTTTATTGTTGATTTTGAATTTTGTTTTTAAATAGTAACAGCAACAGTTTTTAAACCAACCTGGCAAAAATATCCAACCAGGTCGTTGCTTTAACAATTTATGAATATTTTCTGAATTTTAGTGAAATTAAAGAAAAATATAAATTTTTGGGACTAGCAGTAATATGCTACTACGAATCAGAGACTTGAAAATTTCTAGGAAATCTGAAAATACATTTTGAGGCGTAAGAAGGTATCCTATTGGTTTTCTAATTCCAATTGTATTTTCCAGCCTATATACCATTTTATCATAAAAAAAGGAAATACTTAACTAATAACCACCGATGTTGGCAAACTATAAAGGCAACCATTTAAGAAATCTCACACAGCCAAGTCGTAAGAATATTTAAAAACAATTTATTTTGTACAACTAATACGCTTTTTGCAGAAATTCCATTGAATTCCAACTGCTTTACTTTGAAGTATATATACATATGGACCTGTAATAAGAACCATAGCGAAAAATATTTTCTTGTTTATCTTCTTAACCTACAGAATTGTCAAGTGCTGAACTGAAACACATCGCTTTATTGTTTGTTTGTTCGTTTTCTTTTCTTCTTGTTTTTCCGTCTGCCAGTTTCTCTGTGTTTTTTTTTTTTAGCTCAAATTTGTCTGGCCAGAACAAAAAAGCGCAACTAAATTGAGAAAGAGAGCAAGTTTAAGTGAAATTAAAAATGTGATGGCTGACTGGTAGTGAAAAAGAAAGAAAATCGTCACATACCTACCTAGACAGTATAAATATAAAAAAATATGAAAAAACCAGTACGCTAAGGGAATCGCTTTTATGATATTCAACAATATCCTAACGCATGTTGATGAATTTATTACATTAAAAGAGTTCAAAACCCACGCACAAAATTCACAATTAATTAAAATATCTACGTAAGTAAGGCCTTATTTGCTTAAAAAACCCGGCAGCTAACACTGAAATACTCCCCCCCGGCAGGCAGGCAGAGTAATATTAAAATGTGTGTCCGTTCATCATGTAAGATTTACAAACTACTAATATTGAATGCCAACCTCTTGAATTACTATGCCTTTTACAGATCAAGAGAGAGAGTCCTGTTGTGTTTTTTTTTTCTTAACACAAAAACACACTTCATATCACACTTCAGCTGATGTGAAGAGACTTGGCCACAATCAAACAATCACAAGCACTCTAAAAATATAGCTAAGGGAATCGCTAATATTTTTTGTGACAATAACGCTGCTGCAAGTATATGCTAAATAAGTTATATGATTTTTGTGCGTGTTTATATATGATTAATGAGCTGATTATAAGCTGCAGCTGTTTTACCGACACATCAAAGTTGGTTAACTATACTTTTCACTTTAACTTGTATGAATTTCTTACAGAACACAACAAAAACCAAATAAGTACAACAAATCAATACCATCATCCCGCCACCCCATTCTCAAAAAAGAAGCTTAATACTGCTAAGGGAATCGCAAATGTTATTAAATAATAATGATGATGTTGAAATCTAATCTGGTGGCTCTTGCAACAACACTCTATAAATGTGACAAAATTCCAATTTAAACTCCAGAACAAACAAATTTAAAGACGAGAGTGTATGTAAGTGTATGCTTAAGACACACGAACCTACTAAATGTTGAAACATAATTTTTGTAATTTTCAAAACAAAACACATACATTTATCTTTATTTACACGCTAATGAAATAATTGCTAAGGGAATCGCAACAAATTATTTAATCATAAGCCTCGAATTCCGTTATGTTCGATAAAACATCACACACTAGTTGCTTTTATATTTAACTTGCAAGATAATTGAAAATTTAAACAAATTGCCACACAAAGTGTGTGCGATATTAAATACCAAATATGAATGCAACTTGTAAGTTAAACCGCAAACAGCTCCACACAGAGTGTGCAAGTAACAAAATCAAAGGCAAATTTGTAACATTCTAACACATTAGCTGCTAAACACCAGGCATTATTTTAAACAATATATTAAATTTAAAAAGCATAATACAAATAATAGAAATGTAAATGTGCTTAAGAAGAGTATTAATAAGTGTGGCGTGGGTTTATATTATGAACGTGTGGTTACATGTTTATATAATCTGATTATTGTAATGCTTGAGTTTAAATACAACAAACTTGTGATTGCGACTTATGACTGAAAAAAAAAACAACGATACTGGATCATGCACATACATATGATCGATTGTACTACGAATATAAATCCTAACTCTTTGTACTCTTTGATGGATAATTCGTTAAGTAGAGCATAGCTTTGAAATAATCATCACTCCTGTATGATTTAATGCTGGATATAATAACAACAATCACTTGTTTTATATTATTTTATTTGATCTATTTTTTCGAATAGTAAAAAATCGAAGAGCACACTAAAACACGACCAACCTTTTTATCTATCAAAAACAAAATGACAATCCAAAATGTCTAATATTACCAACATATATAACAGACACGACAGCCGGTTCTACGAACCGGAATGACCCGAGATCACTCGGCCAAGGGCTGTCAACTCATCAATTACTGCTGCTAAAACAACAACAGACATGTGTAATAACATAACAAAAAAAAATGCGAAAACGGAAAAACGTAACTCACGAAATATGAAAATAACGTTTCTTTTTTTTGATCAATTACATATATATATATATGTATATAAAAGCAAAAACAATTTTAAAGAACAATTTTGAAATGTAACTGCAAGTCGCCAAAACCTACTCACCAAATACTCGCTCAAATGCCAAAATAAAATTGTATAACGAAATAATGTCGCAGCTTTTGATGATAATAATGCCCAACACTCAAGCGGCTCGGAAAGAGTTTGCAAAACCCAAAGCTCCTGGAAAGTTCCACTATAATTTTTGTGCAATAAGAAATTGTGTGCGAAAACTTACAGAGCTCTACACACATGTTCAGCAGAACGTGTCCAAAAACACAACAGCAGCCAGTACCAGAACTACAGTTGTAACAAAAACCAAACAACCAACAAAAATAGTATTTTTTGTTTTCCATCTTTATTTTTTTTTTGATTTTTATAGGATTATGTAACAGTTGAACTGTGCCTGTGCATAATTTTGAGGCAGAGACAAGATATTGTAAAAGGATTTTATATTGAGACACCATACAGCTTTAGCTCTTCAACTTCTTTTTTTCTTTCCTGTTTTCTTCTGCTTCTTACCAAATTTTTTGTAGCTCCATGTCTCAGTTGATCGGTGCCTGGACATGATTATAAAACTACAGATACAAAGAGAGAGAGACAGAGCCAGCTTCAGTTTGGGGGTGACAACTATTGTCAAACTTTCTTTTCTTCTTTTTCCTTTTTTTTTAGTTTGTTTTTTGTTCTACGTTTTCTTTTTTGTAACTTCTTTTTTAGCTTTATGTCACAGTTGATCGGTGCCTGTGCATAAGTTCTTAAAAAAGCATGTGATGAGAGACAGTATATCAAGAGGGTAGTTTGGGCCAAGTCCATTCTTCCTAAAAGAGCGACGTGACTAGCACTAAGGACATTTGTGTTTCTTTTTCTTCTAGAATTTTCTTTCTTTTTTACTATTATTATTAAAGTTTTAGCATTATGTCACAGTTGATCAGTGCCTGTGCATAATATGCATTAATTGAGGCTTTCCTTAAATGGAAGAGAGGAATGTTGTCGTGAACAGAAGAGAGTGAAGAGAGGCGGACAAGAAGAGTGGCTTAACCAGAAGACTATTGGTTTCTGTGTCTGTTCTTTTTTTGTGTTTTTTTTCTGTTTTTAGAAGACTGTTTACTGTTTTGTCAGTAGATAGATATGATTTTTTAGATTCATACACAGTTGATCGGTGCCTGTGCCAGACTTGTGTGCTACACTTATTGCTTAAAATCATGAGATGTATAAACAAGAACTTACTGAGAATGAACATTAATTTCAAACCATTGTGATGACGAGCTGTTTTCTACCAGCTGCTTGAGAGACTAACTACATCCATTGTCGTCTCAACAATAACGTGTGTTGCGTGTTTACGAAATCATTAACTGATAAATATTTAGAAAACAGGTTATTTTTTTAACTTTCAATTCCTCTTCGCTAATTACTACCATTTACAGGCAAGGCATTTCCCTCCAAGCACAAGTATATATTGAATTTTTCATTTTCCTATCCACTTTACCACCACACCACTACTACCACGTACACAAATATCTCTATCCATCCATCTACAAATATCGTTAAAGGGAATCTATACGATACAACAACTCAGCAGGGCTTCATAAACACAAAAACGCAAAACCATTAAAATGTTTCTAAAAAGGGAATCCAGAAACACGGCGCCCACTCTATTTTCTTTCTCTACCTTTTTTTTAATCAGCTATTTTCTAATTTATTTTTCTTTGTAATTTCAACAAGCAAAATAATTTTTTTTTAATTTTTTACAATTTTAAACGATAATTTTTAAGAATGATTATTACACAGACAAAAAATGATAAATGTAACCGAAAAAAATATGAAAAAAGAAACCAATCAACCCCTCAAATGTTTTGTACGCCAAAAAACAAATTTAATTTATAAATAACAATTTTGTTCAAAATTTTCATCTGTATATTGCCTAATAGTTTTTAAATGAATTATCTTTGTATTTCAAATTTGTCAATTAGTCATTGTTATAAAATATTTTACTACATAGTTCTACTACTACTTTATCAAACAACAATTGTTCAATAATTATTAAAAACTATGAAATATGTCTTAGATTTGTAGATAGAGTAACAAAATTTGTTAAATTAATTTTATTTAATTCTGCTCTGTAAAGTATTTTTCTGATTTTGTTGTTTTAAAAATTCTTTGTAAAATAATTTTGTTTAAATTTGTTTTTAAATTGTTTGTAATTTTGAAATTTACAATTATTTAACTGAAATCATATCAACTGCTGGGGAATGAAACTGATCCGACCTGTACAAAATATACAAACATTTGAGTGAGCGAGAGGGAGAAATGACGTCAGCGGTATAAAAGCCAATAATCGTGCATGAGGCATATCTAGAGAGACAGAGAGAGGCATGCCTTCAATTGAATACTCAAACTGCCTTTTAGTTTAAAATACACACAGGGTTTTGCGATTAAACAAGCCAAGGGAATACGTGAGCCAGGAGATTAGTTTTCCGTAATGCAATTAAGAGAGGGAGAGAAAGTAAAGTTTTTACATAAACCTAGATTCAAACTACCAACGTAATCCAGCCAAAATTGTTAACTGAAATATCCTTGATTACCAATACACATACAAATATTTATACAAATCACCAAGGTGTTGCTTTATCATCATCAACCGGGACTCTAAAGTTCTTAAACAGCAAATGCTTCACACTAAACACCGTCAAAACAACAAAGCCATTCTTCTACTCCTATTAAACTATTTTCAAAATGTTAACATTTTCCTAAGAGTATCACTACAACTTCGTTGAAGATACAAATCTTTCAACAACAACAAATAATTTCAATTTTCCCAAGATGTGAATCATCAATCATCAGCAAATCAACATTTCTTTACACATCAAATGAAGAACTTGTAATATTGCTACTACGAGTACAAAGTCTTCTAAATATGCAGCTGATAAACGACAATAATTCTAAAGACTTAACATTGGTCTTCTTCAAGATAACTGCAAAACAGACTTTGGTCTTCAAGATAACTGCAAAACAGTCTTTGGTCTTCTGCATTCTTAGATGCGTTTACCACAGTGATTTATGGTAATCATCCATCTTCAATCCCTGTACTAAGCAATTAATAAAACAAAACATAATAAAATGAGGCGCGGGACACGTTTAACAATCTTTAAAACATTAACGACATAATATTAAAACACCTGAGTTGTTCGCAAATCTTCAGATTAGAGAGAGAGAGAGAGAGAAAGAGATATTCATATATAGAGGACTGTAACACACTTCCAAGTCTTACATATTGCAAAAAAAAAAAAATAATCATCATCAGTCAACAACACCATAACTGTAACAACTTTTGCTAAAGATTAACTTCTATCTAAAATCAAAACTATAAAAATCTTTTAAAAATGCTGGGTCAGTTCTTGTAAAAAAACACCATTGCGTCATCATTATCATCACCATCGGTCCTAGCTAGATCCAATTTGAAGAGGAAAACTAGCTTTATGATCTATTACAAAGCGATAGTCATCTTAATTACTGAATGAATATTGTTGTGAGACGACGACTTATGGACTCTATATTTTAACCTTATCATATAAATATTACTACCAAACACCTTGATCTTCTATAATCAAATATCAAATCTCAGAGGCTCATAATATCCACAACCTACATAAATGAGGTATAAACTAGAGAAAAAAAGACTTCTTTCTTAACTACTACAACAGACTTTCAACAAATCCACAACATCGTCCAACGTAAGAGGGACGACTTCGCTTTGAAATCAGAAGCATTAGAAAGTATTAGAAACTAAATATCAATTATTGTCCGATCAAATTCATCTTGGTTGCTTTGCGTTCAATCCCTGAGCTGTAATCAATCATCCAAATCCTTGAGTTCTGTGGCGGCAGACGTTCTACTCACTGCCACTCACTTTAAGATGCTATATAGGACCAATGAATTACCATTCCTTTCCTCTTCTATACGAATACTACTACATTCACCACCTTTGCTTGTACATCTAAATCCTGGGACTAAGTTGTTCTCCATTACTTTGAATGTCTGTGTCCAGCCCCTATAGTTTTGTGCGGCAAATCTTGAAAATTCTATTGGGAAGAATATCTATTCGTCTTCAGAAATTGCAACAGTTTCAACAACTCTAACACAAACAAAGTTAACACCAGCAGTACCATCACAAAGATTCTTAAAAATAATTCCGAATTGACGGCGGCGAGGGACTTCTAAGTATTGACGGCAGCGTGGGACTTCCAAGTATTGACAGCGGCGTGGGACTTTCTAGACGGCAGCGAGGGACTTCCAAAATTTTGACTGCGGCGTGGGTCACCCAGGTGTTGACGGCGGCGAGGGACTTCTATAACTTGATGGCGGCGGGGGTTCTCCAGGTGCGGACGGCGGCGTGGGACTTCAATAAGTTGATGGCAGCGGAGGTTCTACAGGTGCTGACGGCGGCGTGGGATTTTTTTTTTTACTGACGGCTGCGAGGGACATTCAAATGTTAAAGGGGCGCAGGTCTTCCAGGTGCTGACGGCGGCGTGTAACTTCCAGTTATCATCGGGGCAAGGCGGTGTAGCAGGGTCGGCGTAGCGGTTCAATTCCTCGGTTCTTCGTTGTTTGGCAGGTTTCCGGATAAGCATTGTATAGGGGCATTTTTCAAGTATTGACTGCGGCGAGGGATGCCAAGTTTTGACTGCGGCGAGGGATTCCAAGTTTTGACTGCGGCGAGGGATTCCAAGTTTTGACTGCGGCGAGGGATCCAAGTTTTGACTGCGGCGAGGGATGCCAAGTTTTGACTGCGGCGTGGGATACCAAGAATCGACGGCGGCGTGGGATACCAACTGTTGACGGCGGCGAGGGAAACTAGGATTTGACTGCGGCGTGGGAACACTACATCGATGGCGGCGAATGATCCTGTGTGCTAATTGTTTCTTTGTTACTTTTTTTTTTCCATCCATCATTACACTAACTGCTTAACCAACAGTATAAGGATGGTTTTTTTCTTTCTATTCCAAACAAATTTACCTAATCTGTATAGAAATTTGATTCTCTGATATGTGACACCTTCGAAATTGTGTAGAATTTGTATTATAATAATTTATATTCTTATCTAAAACTTTTAAAACTTCCACTAATCATATATTTTTTGTTTTATGTAACAAAAATTGTTAAATAAATTTTTTTTATTTGAAAAAAGTAAATGAAAAAATTTTAAAAGAAAATAGTTTCACTTGCAAATTAATCAATAGAAAATGCAAACTTATATTAATAAAATGATGTTTGAAAAAATTAAATTTTGCAATGTGTTATTAATTATAAATAAAATTGAAAGAAAACCTACTAATAAAATATTTAATTTTGATTGAAAAAAAATACAATGATTTATTATTTAAAATTACAATATAGTATTTAAAAAAAATATGCTTACATTCAATAAAAGTGAAAACGTTTGATTGTGAAACTGAAATTCCTAATGTGTTTTTATTTATGAGAGAATATATTCGGATTTGCCGAATTTGAAATTAATCATGGCTTGACTTTTAAAAATTTTTATTATTGGACTATTTTTCCAAATAGTGGTTATAATATACTAATCCAAAGTCGAATTCGGCCGAACTTTCAATTTTGACATTGTTACAAATTTCACATATGTAGATGCAAATATGAAGCAGTTTTCAAGGTTTTTATATCTACGGAAGTATAAACGTTCTATTTATACAAATTATATTCAAACCTAAATTCTAGAGGCAGACTTAGTATTAGGCCAAAAATCGGCTTAATACCAACAATCGGCCATTTTTGACCGAATGTCGAAACCGAAAGTTTTATAATAGAAAGACATAGATTTTGACATTTTTAAGGTGGTCCAAGTTTTTAATATAATTATTGGAATAAGAAAATTTATATTTTACTGGAAACTATTTAAAAATACGGTAAAAACTGGAGAGTAACTCGTTTCGAAAAGAAAATTGTTAGAATTTGTATACTTTTTATCAGGCATGTGATGGAAATCGAAAACGCATCAGTTTTGGAAATACATTTTAATGCATTTATATTTGTTTTAAGATTCTCTTTAGTAGCCCAATATCTATATGTATTTTATGTGATAAAAGTTTTTCAATACAGAAATATTATGAAAAAATAGACTTCTAAAACTCATTCGTTTTCGATTTTCATCACATGGTTTTATATTGTATTTCGAAAACATTTGTTTTCGAATCGAAATACACAATAACCCAACCCCCCTGTTCCTTAAAAAACATTTTTCCTTTCAAGATGAAAAAAGATTTATGATGAGCATAATTTAGTGTTATCAGGGCATTACTTTAGTGCAGTGGAGGCCGTTTTTTTTTTTTTTTTAAATGCTATACACGCGTGTATAGGAACAATATTCGGTGTGCGCGACGTTGACACACCTATACTATAACCTGCGGGATTACAAATTGTATGCTTATCGCATGGCATTTGCTTTCGCATCGCAATAGAGAGTAACCCCCCTGATCTGATCTTGTTGCCCATTTTTTTTTGAGTACACTCGAACCAAAATGTTAAATGAAGAATGAGAAAATGATTTTTTTATAGAAAACTGATGGCGATGCAAAATGCTCTGCAAGTCAAAAAATATTTAATTATAAATTCACCCCTATCGTGAATAAAAATTTCACATGAAATTTGTTCCCTTTTATTTTTTTAACATTGAATTTTAATAGGAAAAATGTGAAAAGGGAACAAATTTCATGGGGAATTTTTATTCACGATAGGGCTGATTATGTTTATGTATGTACATACATATGTATATTATTTTATTATTTAATATTATTTGTATATATAAAAATACTAAAATCCAAAAAATGTCTAATTTTGGCAACTGAAAAATTATTTGAGTGTACAATTAATGTCGGTCGTTCGTTTTTTGCTGCTTCCAACACTAGCACATATGAGTGAGTATGTGTGTGCCCGACACTGCTTTAGTGCACCCCTTAACATGTTATAAAATTAAAATAAATAAATTTTTTGGAAATTAATAGAACATTTTGAAAGTTTCGGTTTTTTCCGGATTAGGTGGAATACTAGTTTCAGTTCAGTTTCGGCCTGCAAAAGCCGGTTTCGTTCGGACTACTAATTTTCTTCAAAATTAAACTCGTAATAAAAAACTTTTTTAATTACAATGTATTAAAGTAGACGCTTAAATTTATGTTGGGTATAAGTCACTGATCTTTAAATTTTTTTTACCATTTATACGGCTTTGAAATCTAAGATTAGTAATGTATTCATTTTGGGCAAGAAGCTTTCAGTTAGGGAGTTATAAAGATTTAAAGCTTAGATATATACATATATTACTGTATCACTGTGATTTCTGAACCGATCCTGGCAATATATATATATACATATATATAATTTAAGAGTGCTCTGAAATAACTTTCAAATGGTGTATAATATGACTCCTTTCATTAACCAATCTGTATACCATAGAGGAGAAAATTCTTTAGCCTTTACAGGAGATGTGTTTGTTAATTATAATTTAAAAATATAATTAAACACTATTTTATGAAAAATATTATTGAATTTTAAAAACTTTTCCATTTTTAAATCTAAATATCTGCTTCATATACAAAGATATAGATATAAAAGATATATCAAATGAAAGGTTGGAATGTTTTCTATTGATCACTTGATATTTTTTTGTACCATTATATCGATGAATTTTCGAAATAAAACGGACTTTTGTAAAAAATTTCCCTAAGAAAAAGTACATTTTTTGCAATTGTGCTTTAATGGGTTCATAAAATGGACCATGTTATACATCGTTTGAGAGGTATTTCAGAGCACTTTAAATTATATTTATATTGCCTGGATCGATTTAGCTTTAAAGCTCTATAACATCAAAACCGAAAGATTGTCCATAAAAGCTTTTTGAAATGAACATGTTCATGATGGTCATTAAAAAAAATTAAAAAAATCGGTCACTTTCAGTCAACGGTGTTGAGTTCCAAAGTACAATATTAATTTAAAATATGTATTGAAAGTTACGTTTTTGATAGTAAAGGTTTTTAACAAGAACTTTGTTTTCTAACAGGTCCTAATTGGAATAACATGTAAATTTGGTCTAAAAAATTTCCATATTTTTAAGCTTCTAAAAATCCAAGTGAATGAAATAAGAAGACTAATTCAGATCTCTAAAACGCTAAATTGTACACACTGTAGATAGTCGTAACATGATGTTTTTTGTCATTTTTAAAGGTACCGTTACTATTGGCACATTTTTGTTGTTTACAAAGCAAGTGAAAAAGTTTATCGCATACAAAAATTTAATGTGTAACATGTGTTTAAATAAATTAATTTGTAAAAATTACAAGTGAGAGTTTAAGTGGCAAGGATATAAAGTAAAAACCAATAATAAATATTAAAAGTAGTGATACATATGAAATGTTTTCTCCGCACTCCATTAGATTAGAATAATTGACATCAATATACCAAAGTACATAATTCAGAGTTATAACAACAGTGAGTTAAGAGTATTCAAAATTTTAGTTATAAATTTCTTTAATTGCATAAAATTGTGACATAGTTCAAAAATTATACTTAAAAACTACAGTTTAAATATTACGCCAATGAGGCCAGGTCTTGATTTCATTATACAGCTGAGTGCCGGGGCAAGAGGTGGCCTTAGTTTGGCGATGGCCCAATAAGGTATAGGCGTCCTTCAAATAACCACCACTAACAGCTTGGGCTATTAAATCTTTAGCATTTTGCAACATTTGATCGGAAGGCTTATAGTCTAAACAAAATAAAAATATACAAACATCATACATATGTATGTATGTATGTTTAACTAAAAATAATTAAAAGAGAAAAACCTTCTAAAACTTACTTTCAAAATTGCCCAAGAACACAATGCCAATACTATTGCGATTATAGTTGGGGGCATGAGAACCTTGCAGACCCCAACCGCGTCCCTCATAAACATTGCCATCACCAGCAATAATGAAATTATAGCCAATATCACTGAAATTACGACGGCCCTTATGATCGGTTTGTATATTCTTAATCAATCTTTGGCAAGCTGTTTCTGTTGAACAGCCATTGGGATTGTCCGAATGATGGATAATCACATAGTCAACGGCATCGCGTATGCGACTGGGTGAACGAGCTGGTGCCGCACCCCAACTGCTGCGTGGCTTTATGGTGACACATAAGCAGGCAGGTAAGACTAAATAATTTATTTAGTATTCAAAATTTTTATTATAATTAGTTATTTTTATTATATTTCTCTCTATTGACTTACCAACTGCTATTAAAGCAATAATTTTTAATACATTTGTCATTTTATTATGTTTAAAAATGAGCCTTGTGGTCTGTAGTATGTTTAGTTTAATTATGACTGTTAAATTTTTCGACTCATGGGTTTTTATACCTACATACATACATATGTATGGTATGTATGTAGAATATTTGCGTCTCGTCTCTTAATGATCTTTAGGTTCATTTGCTTATCTCTGTTCATACAGTATTTTTTGCTGTGGCTTTGTTTTTAATGGCAGGGGATTTACACATTGTATTAAGCAGGGTATCATTTAATTTAAAACTATGTAGGGGTATGCAGGTATTTATTTGTATTTGGTGTGATTTTTTGTTTATAAAATAAATATTTTTTAAATGCACTCATACATAACTAAATTCATGTCCGTGTAGGTATAAATTTTTAAGAAAATTTCTAAGTACAAAAAGAACTAGAGGAATTTCGAAAATTTCTAACTACAATTTTTTATACATACATAGCTTGAAGGCTTTGAACGTTTAATTTTTTTCAAAATAAAATACACAGGGAACTTACCATTTTCGTAATTGTTTAATTTATTTACCGCCTGGCCCACGATGTAGAACGATAACGTTCGCTTAGATAAGACTTAAAAGACAAACTTTTTATCGTATCTATTTTTTACTCAATCAAGTTTTTTTTATTCCACAATCAAGTTTGTGTCTTAAGTCTTATTTAAGCGAACGTTATCGTTCGACATCGTGGGCCAAGTGGTTAATAACGGTTTCTTTAATAACGGTTTCTTTTGCTAAATAAATACGATAATATGGACTGTGATCATTTAATTTGATATTGCACTAAATATTTTACAACCAGAGTTTTTCAAGATCTTTGTTGCATAAATATATCATTAAATAAATTAAAACTATGTAAATATTTGTTGTGTCTTGTCCTAAATAAACGAAGTTTTTTTAAATAAATGAGCTCAAATACCTAGCTAGGTATATGTTATTTAGTGGTTACGTTTTTTTTCGGCAAATATTTGCCAAGTACCTTAAATTTTTATGATATTATTGATGTCAGTAAAATGGGCTGACAATCTACGACTACCTACTTCAATTTATTTTTATGTACAGTGGTGGCCATGAGGTTTGCACACTTCAAACGTACACTCTCGGACAAAATAAAGCGCGTTTTTTAATATTTCCTGTTTCTTTGCTTAAAAAATGTACATATTGTATTTTAATATGTAATTATAAATTACAGTTTTATTTTTAATTCAGTTACTATTTTATTTAATATTTGTGTACTTCTTTGCAAAGTCTAATCCATTTTTTATCTAATATTTATGTACTTCTTTGCAAAGTCTAACCGCTTTTCTATATTTGCAGCTCGTAAAGAGGCTTTTTCTTAGCAAACGTACTTTTTAGACCACTTTCGTTAAGTGTTCTTTGGACAGGTGGAGTCGCAATATTTAATTCTAGTTCATCCTTTATATTTCTGGCTATCGTAAAAGAATTTTTTTTGCTAGAATTTCTATATGATCATCGTCTAGCTTCGTGGTCTTACGTTTTCTGCCACATAAGTTCTTTAGGCTTTTGTTTGACTATATTATTTGATACAAAGCAATTATTTTTCTGACAACAGATTCCGGTATCTTATACTTAGAACTCAAAGCTTTCTGTTTCATTCCATTTTCACGATCTAGTAACAACAAATATTTTTCCTTTTCGGTTAAAGTGCTCATTTCGAAAAAGTCCGGGTCTAGTATTATTTTGTGTATATATAAAGGTGCTATCAGACGGGATATATTTTACATACATATGAACTGTCACTTTTCTTCTCCATATGTAATTCCGTATGTATGTCAAAATTTCCATTTTACATAGGTACGAATTATAATTTTTGCTTCACACCTGCTTATGTTTTTCAAGAATTGCTGCTTTTGGCCAATCTAACTCAATAAATATGCTAAACATAATTTAATTTATTAAAATTCGAAAAAAATTTTCTTTACAATATATTTTTTCAAACAATGTGGTTTCAAAACAAACCAGCTGTTTTGTTTATGTTTGGCGCAGGAAAATAGAGTGTGTTCTAATCGAAAAAATTATGAATGTATTTCCACATGCATTTTGTTTATATGTATATGTATGACAGCTTTGATTTTCCAGAAAAATCGTTCGAAATGGGTGAATCCCATTTGTTTATTCACCCATTTCGAACGAAACTCTCAGTTCAAACATTTTATTCCGAACAAAATTTTTGTTTGGAACAAATAGGTGAATCCACCTTAAATTTAAGCAGATAAGAAGTTTGTTAAACGATTTTGATTTTCTTATTTGTTTTATTTCAATCAACACGTAGGTATTATAAGTTTATTTTAGAGGTTTTAGTAACAAAACTTAATGAAAGTCGGAAAGTTAATACAATTTAGTTATTAGCTAAAGGTATAAATTGATTTTCTAACAAACAATTACATATTATTTTGCCTATGCCAGTTTATCAGCCATGTCACAGAGTTTAATTCCGTTCGGAAGTGGAATTATTTCCGTATTTGACTTCTATAGAAAAAGTATAACGCAACATTTTTCGGAATGAAATCACTTTAAATTAAATTAATAATTAAATAACTTATAATTAAAAGTACTTTCATTCCGAAAAAAATTTTCGTTTTACTTTTTCTACAGATGCAAAATACGGAATTATTTCCACTTCCGAACGGAATTAAGCTCTGTGACATGGCTGAATACTTCAGACAATTATGTATCTTACGCTAAAAAATGCGTATCCAAACACACCAAAAATGATTCAGGTACTCAATTACATCGCACAATCTGATAACCAATGTCTCTGGTATAGCATATGCTAGATCCAAATTGTGTATCTAATTTGTTTAGATTTTTCTTAATTTTAAATAAAACGCTTAAAATGTAACTGGATGTCGGAATCTTTATTATTGTCCGAATGATCAATCGTAGACATTTACTTTTTAAAAATAATTTCATTCAAATGTTAGTCGCGACTACGCTCTTGTGGTACATTCGAAAGATATAATTTTCGATTACTCTTTCCGATCTAAATTTCATTTCATTTCTGTATATATGAAATTTATTTATGTTGAATTTTATTTGGATACCAACATTTTTAAGAGAGTTTTGATCGTTAAAGTGATTTTCGGAAGTGGGTTGTATGGGAGCCACGACTAATTATGGACCGATCATCATAAAATTGTAACAAATGATTTGTATATACATACATATAACATATTTGTGTTCAGTATTATTTGGATACCAACATTTTTAAGAAAGTTATGATTAGGCTTTGTATACCACTCATCTGTGGGGAAATTTGCATGGGGGAAGTGATTCTGAGTCGATCGGTATAATTTAAGATGGGTGTTGGACCAATATTAATGGCCGTCCAAACATCAGTACAAATCCAATAATCCTTCATATGCAACAGTAAAAAAAACGTGGTCATACAAGCATTGAGGATCAACCACGCAGTGGACGTCCAAAAACAGCAACAACAACAACAAAAATTGTAGCCAAAGTGCATGATATGGTATTAAATGATTGACGAATAAAAGTGCGTGAAATAGCTAATATCATGGGCATCTCTAATGATTGAGTCTATTTAATTTTGCATGAAGAACTACAGTCGACCAAAAAACTCATAAGAATGAAAATTTCTCAAGCTTGTTTGAATCGTTTTTAGAAAAATAAAATAGATTTTAAGCGTCGTTTCATAACTGTCGATTAGACATGAATCCACCACTATACTTCAAAGACAAAAGAACAATCTAAGCAATGAACTGAAGCTAGAGTAAGTGCTCCAAAGAAGGCAAAAACAATTCAATCGGCTGGTAAAGTTGTAGCACGGGTTTTTTTTTGGACTTTAAAGATATTTTATTGATTGACTATCGCAAAAGGGTAAAACAGTAAATTCAGAGTACTATTGCAACATTATGGATCAATTAAATGCAAAAATTTGTCAAAAACATCCTGGTTTACAACAGAAAAAAATGTTCATCAAGACAGCGCACAAGAGTGTTTTAACAATGGCTAAAATCAACGAATTTAAGTACGAGTTGCTTCACCACCCACCTTGTTTTCCTGATTTAGCTCCCAATGACTTTTACCTGTTTCCAAATCTAAAAACTTCTTAGCTGGCAAGCGTTTTACCTAAAAGAAGATGCAATTACAAAATTGCATCTATATTAATCAAGGGATAGAATTGCTAAATAAGTGTTGGACTTAGTGCATTGAAGATTCAGGAGATTATATTGAAGAATAAAAATGTTTTTGAAAAACTAACTATTCTCTTTCTGTGCTAGGCTAAGAAGTTTCCGAACCGCCCTCGCATGTTTGTAATCTTTGAAAGTAAAATAAGTGAATTAATAAATAGCTAGAGTTCAAAATTTAATTTAATTAGATACAATAAAGTACATATTTTGAACAACGCTCTGACTCAAGGGGCTCAGAATTATTTAAATCATTCGTTAAACCGATCTTTGATAACATAATTCTCCTTTAAATAACCATCAGTAATAGCTTGGGCTATTAATTCTTTAGTAGTTTGCTCCATTTGTTTAAAAATTTTGTAGTCTGAAAGAAAAAATTTAATAATAATAAGAACGCAAGTAAGTTTGTTTTGCATAGAACTAACTTTCAAGATCGCCAAGAATGCTATGCTAATATGTACTATTGTTATTGTATTTGGACGCACGAGAGCTTTCTACACCCCAACCATCACCAGCCATAATGAAATTGTAGGTAATATCAGTGAAATTATGGTGACGCATATGATCGGTTTGTATGTACTTGATATGTGTTTAGCAAACAAATTCGTTGGTACAGCTATTTCTATTATTTAGGTGATATAAGAACACATAGTCTACGGGCCCTTGTATGTGGGACTCGAAAAAAGCTGGGGCTGCATTCCAACTGCTGCTTGACTTGATACACATAAGCAGGCTGGCAAAAAATAATTTATTTAATACACTTACGAGTACTTACCTATGGGATAGTCGTATAGCAATAGATTTTAATAAATTTAACATTTTATTATTGTAAAAACGAGGCTTGTGCTATGTAGTAAGTTTAGTTTGTGACTGTTCAATAATTCTAACATTTGAAGGTTATTAAATGTAGAATATTTGTGACTAATAATTATCTTTATATGGTATTCACACATGCATTTTTAATTGAGTCAATTATTGGTTAATTAAAAAGTGTTCACATATGCTCAATATTGCTAATTTAATTAGCGTTTGACAGCAGCTGACAAAAAAGAATACATTTACAGTGCACTCGGGAAAACGTCAACGCTCGTTTACGTCAACATTCAAAAACCTCAACCCTTTTTTTACATACCTACTCTAAAATTTTATGAAATAAGTGTTGGAAAGAAAAAAACAGCAGAAAAAAAATTACAGATTTTTTTTAAAACGTCAACAATTTGTTAAACATCAACACCCGCGGTTTTAATTAGTTGACGTTTTCCCGAGTGCACTGTATTTGGTTCTAATATTATAATTTTCAGCCTAAAAATATTCTTTATTAATTTAAAAGCGAAACAACTGCCATTTAATTATTATTAGTCACAGGGTTGTATTTTAAATTTTAACAATTATTAGAACAATTAACTCTTAATGAAGCAATTATCTTAATTGAAATTTTATATGCATAATTGAATTCAATTAGGTGTTAATTAAACAATGTCATTTAAAAATGCATGTGTGAACACCATATTAGGTTCAAGTAATTAATTGTGTTGCAATTTGTTTGCAAAGTATGTATTTCAAGATCATTTATAAAACTTAAAGAAATGTTTTGTTTCTGAAATGTTAAACCAGCCAGCTTTTATTTGTGTATTTAATTTTCTTGGATTTCCAGCATCTATAGAAATAAAACACATTTTCATTTTCCAATCTTAAATAATTTACTGAAATTTTTATTCATGTTCAATATTTTGTTGTTTTTGTTTATGCATGTATGTATGTATTTTATGTATGCATATAATGTATGTATGTCGTTTACTTATATATTTTACAATTACTGTATTTTTCAAAATTATTTTCAATATTTTTCTTTAAATCTGACAATATTTTTTCGTTCTTTGTTGTTTTTTTTTCACAAAAAAAAAAAAAAAAGAAGTATTTTTTTGAACTAAAACTAAAATTAACTAAACACAAAAGTTTTGTTTTTTATTTTATTAATTAATTTTGTTTTGTTGTTTTCTTGTTTATTTTTATTAGTTATTTATTAATTAAATATATATAAGTATATGTATACTCGTATGTATTGTATATTTATTTATATTATAATTTGTATGTACATTGTATGTTTAAGCTAAAAATCATAGTTTTTATTTTAAAATTTAATTTAAGGACATCCAGTATTATTCGTTTGTAGTTTTTAAATAATATTTGTAAACGTTTTATAGAAAAGTGTGCAATTAATGCTAGATTTTGTTTTGTTTGTTTTTCTGTTTTTTATTTCGTTTTAATACATTATATTCACCCCTTAAAAATTCCACATGAAATTTGTTCCCTTTTCACATTTTTTCTTTTAAAATTCAATGTTAAAAAAATAAAAGGGAACAAATTTCATGTGGAATTTTTATTCACGATAGGCGTGATTGAGTTTTGGGATTTTTGTTATATAAAGTTATAAAAGCAAGTTAAATTGTTTTACATAATGAACATTTAAATTTAGTAAGTTATAATACCACTCGAAAACTGTGGCACATTTGGGCATTTTTGCAGTAAACAAAATAATACCTTTAGTAAATTATAAATGGGGTCCAGAGATTTTTAAGAATATTTGGTAATATTTTGAATAATTTCTCTTTAAATTATAAGAATCAAACCCGTAGATTTTTTGGCGTTGTGTGTTGCTGTGTATCTTTTCAAAGATTTTCAAACTATTTGAAATAATTCCCAATAATTATTTAAAGTAAACGATAAAGTCTAGGAATATTTGAAAATTGGAAAATGTTTAATACTTCCTCTTGAATTAAAATTGCAATTAAACTAACCGAATGCCCCATACTGTACTGTAACGAAACAGCTGATCGTTTTGTTATTTATAATCAATGCAAATGCTTACCAAATATTAATATCACGTTGACGGAACGTTTCAACCATGGTAAAATCAATACAAGGTGACATTAAGATTACAACAATACAAAAGCAACAGAAACAACATGGTATTTTTGTTTTTGCTTTCATGTTTGTAATGTCAAAAACAACTGACTATTGTTTACAAACATTCCTTAAAAAAAAATTAATACATACTATTTTTAATTTCAAGATGACACATGTGTTTTTTATACAGTGGCGAGCACACATTAAAGATGTTTTATAACTATGACTTAAAAACCGAATAAACTCTCAACTTTTTAAAAATAATAATGGTTTTATTTAAAATGTTAAATAAATAAAAGAAAATAAAAATAAACTGAAATTCATTAATTATTTAAGCGAATGAAAAGTTTAGGGTCAATTTATGTGAAATGGCAATGTATCCACTTTTGCACGTTAAAGTTCGTTTAATCTGGCAACAAGAATAAATGGACAGTTGCAGCGAATTTATGTCATAAGCACCGTTATTTGATATTTATAAAAATATCAAAGCAACAGTAAATGTAGTTTTTCAAATTGTTCATAATTTTTTTTTTTGCAAATTTTTAGCTATCGCTTGCTTTTAATAAAAATATAATATACATATGTATAACAAAATAAATGCATACATATATACGCATAAAAATGTGTTATAAATATTGAAAATTTAATAAATATTGAATTAAATTATATTGAAATAAACAATGACCATCACTGTTTCGAACAGCTGACTATTTCTTGAATGTATAATAAATATAAAATAAATAAATTTGATTTTTAAAAATTTAAACAAAAAAAATTAATGACGAAAGAACTGAAGTAGAAAGAAACAATTAGACAGAAAACACAATATCATTGTATAGGGTGATTCAAGTAGAGACACTGTTTTCAATAGCATTTTTTTGTTTTTGACAGATCACGCGTGAGTCGTGTCATGCTGTCATGTTATTTTTTGTTTAGTATTGTTTGGCATTTCATAATGGAAAGACTTACTTACGCCTGAACAACGTTTACAAATCGCTCAACTTTATTACGAAAATTAACGTTCTGTGAGGAATGTGTTTCGTGCACTTATGGTCAACATAATCGGACTACTGAGCGTACTATTCGCAACACCATCACCCATTTGGAGACCCAGCATTCATTATTGGATAATATTCGACCGAATAGACCACGTCCAGCACGCTGTGAACACGTGGAATCATCGGTCCATATTTCTTTAAAAATTATGCCGGTGCGAACGTAACCGGCAACCTTGTGATCTCGGCGACATTTGGTTTCAGCAAGACGGCGCCACTTCCCACACATCGTATCAATCAATGGATTTATTGAGAGAACACTTCGGTGAACACATAATTTAACGGTTTGGGCCATTAGACTTTTTTCCTGTGGGGACATGTAAAGTCTAAAGTTTATGTGGCCAAACCCGCTTCGATTCACGACTTGGAGGAAAATATCACGCGTGCCATTCGCCATTTACCAGTCGAAATGCTCGAACGAGTCCTCGAAAATTAGATTCAACGGATAGACCATCTGCGATGTAGTAACGGACAACATTTGATAGACATGATCTTCAAAAAATAAATGCAAAAGAATGTTCTTTGAAATGATAATAAACATTCCCCATTAAATTTGAATTTTCTGTGTTTTTATCTTAAAAAAGTAGGGAACCTCGAAATGGATCACGCTTTACCATGTGTTTGTTTTTATTTTTTTTTTTGACGTATGGCACGTTTTAAATGTTCTATAAGCACACAAACGTGCTTACAGTACGGTACGGTACAGTACGGAGACGTGGACGTTCGGCTAATTTTACCTTAAAGCTGTAACGCTATGTATAGACGGTCGTCAGATATTACAACGTTGTCCGAAAAATTTTCAGAAAATGTCTAATAACCGTTTGAACTTAAAATTGTTGTCTTCCAACGTTGTAAGAAAAAGCATTTTCAGTACATTGCAAGACAAAAATATTGTCAGACTCTAACAAACGTGTAAACATAAATTTTTGCCATTGTTTTAAGACAATAGTCAAACACTTTTCATTGTCATATGAAAGTTTATGCATCTGCCAATGGCAGCATTGTCATAGAAATTATTTCTAAATGCAACTCTGTATATACATAAATAAACAAACAAAAACAATTTTTCCAAAGGACCCCATTAAACATACAAATTTCTTAAACATTTTCAAATTTAAAAAATAACATATAAACAATATTAAAGCAATATAATTTTTTGAGGCAAAAAGTAGGAAGATCTGTTAGAATTTCTCTTTTAATTTAATGTATAATAAAGTTTTTGTTTTTAATTTAATTTAATTAATGTTTGTTTTATTATTTTTCTAATATTTGGTTAATATTTATATGGTTGCAAATATTTGTTTCCTTTTTTTTTACCATTAATTAGTCACGAGCATTTACGCGAGCCTTTATTATAATTAAATGTCTTTTAACAATTTAATTATTTTACTTTATTTATTTATAAAGGTTCATTGTGGTTTTGAAACTTACAGAATGAATTGTTTAATTTTTGCTGTTTATCTCTTTTGTTAATAATAAATATAACATAATTTTATTATTATTACTGTTGCTAAATTTTTTTGTTTTTTAAATTCATTTTAGCAATAATATTTATGCCAATACTAAATTTTATTGTAAATTTCTAATTTATTGCTCTTGCTTAAAATTGTTAATATATTTGTTTGGGGGATTTGGTTTTTGGTTTGGATTTTGAAAAAATACTTACTACAATTTGGTTTTAATATATTTATATTGTAATTTATTTTAAATTTAAGTTTGCTTTCTTTTTACCAATTTTTTTTCTTTTAGTTATATATTTCAAATACTGGTCAGGCTATTTATATATTTAAATTTTTTTTCAATATTTGTTCAATTATTTAATAGTTGCCGCTGTGTTAAGGCTTATTATGGGTTTTTTTTATTTTAATTAAATTTATTATAAATTTTTATTTGTTTGTTTTTTCTGTTATAAAGCAAGTAGAAAATATAATTGTTATTTCTCTTTATGTTGAATTCTCGTATGTTGAATTAACTGAAGTTTAATGTTTAGTTGTTTACATTTTGTATTTTATTTCATTTATTTAGACTACTATGATGATATGTACAAATAAAAAATTGTTCAAATAATTATTTTATTTCATTTTTATTTGTTATTATTGTTGTTTTGTTAAAAATAATTTCATTAAGAAAATAAAGGTCGAACATTTCAGTGGATAAAGCTAAATCGAGTATGCTGTATATAGTAGTACTAACCATTTTTTTAGGTTAGCTCTAGTTTTCGAGATATAGCGTTATTTAAAAAATAGAGGAGGTTGCGCAATAAATATTCGCGTAACTATAAAACTGTTTAGTTTATTGAATTAAATGAAAAACCCGCAATTCGACAACAAAATTATCTTTAAGTAGGACTAAATTTTTTTTAATCCGAGCAGTCGTTTTGGAAATATTTTATTTTTTGCAAAATCACAAAAATTTATATTTATGTTTAGTATGTGTCTTTGATAGTTTACCAGAAATCAGCCTAGAAAACAAATTATTTCCAAAACGACTTTAGTTGAGTTTAAAGATAATTTTGTCGCCGAATTTTGATTTTTTATTTAATTCAATAAACTAAACAGTTTTATAGTTACGCGAATATTTATTGCACAACCTCCTCCATTTTTTAAATAACTCTATATCTCGAAAACTAGAGCTAACCTAAAAAACGTATAGTATGACTGGATTCACCGTACTACCCACTAGGTGCCCCGTTTGTCGATAAAAAAGTGTGAAAATCGAGCACAGTGTTATTTTTCAAGTAAAATTGTTTTCCTCAGAAAATAAAAATTTGTGTTCAAAAAAAAAAAATACTTTTTAAGTTTAATCTTTTGTTTAAAAAAATAATGATTATTTATGATTTGTTTTATTATTATATATTAAAAAAATAATCCGTCTATTTTAGTTTATTTTTTTTTTAAATATAAAATTAATGTACTCGTATGGTGTTTATAAATAAAAGTATTCACGATTTTTATATGAAAATACTGGGGACAAATCGCGGCATTCGATAACGTATAAACTATCGTATCGAATCGTAACTTTTGTAAGATTTATGTACATATAAGCATATGTTTTCTTCATGTCAAGCATTAGAATACGATCATTAACATCTAGTTTTGAGCATTATTTCGAAATATGGTGGATCGGCTCAAGTCTCATTTGAGTGGAGGCATCCTGCGGAAAAAAGGTTGCTAGAAGAGCTTTCCGATCAGAACAATTTGTAAAATGCTTTGCTGTTAGGTAAGGCAAAATGAAGGGCCCATTTATCGTTCACAACACTAAAATGTTGTGTTGTAGTCGAGCCATTTTTTATACGATTAAGCTTAAAAGTGCTGTGAATCGTAATCGCAATTTACATCATACAACATCAAAATACTTAGTGTTGTGAACGGTAATCGGGGCCGAAATATTTTATCGTACTTATTTACATAAGCTAAATAAATCTAAAAATTATGGAGATTCAGGATACTCGCTTAAACCATGGTCACAGAGTATAGCAGAGGCGACATAAGGCATTTCTATTAAAAAGAGAAAGAAAATATTTTCTGGTAGTAAATTTGTAATGTGAAAAAGCAAAGCACTATATAAAACAAGAATTTTGTGGACAAAACAAAATAAACAAAACAATTTGAGTTAGAATATTTGAATTGAAATTTTGTTTATATGTTTGTGATTTTAATAACTAACTAAATTGTATTTTAATAATTGTTATACTTTGTATCAAACAATACAAAAATACTCTGTGCCAAAAATGAATTTTATTGCGTCAGAAAAATAGTAACATAAAAGAATTAAACAGGCAGTTCTCAAAGAAAGAGACAAGTATAAAACTACACTTTCTTTCCCCTTCTGTCACCTCTGTTATACTCTGTGCCATTGTTGATGGCGCCATACAGAAATCCCAGTGACCCTCATTTATTGCATCAGCCATTTTTGTGATGCTTATTTTTACAGCTGCTTTACTGTTACATTTTAAAACACAATACATTTGAAGTGATGCTAAAGGTATGTGTCCACGATCGTCAGATATTACAACCTTGTCAGAAAAATGTGCAGAAATTGTCTAACAACCGTGTAAACTTAAAATTTTTGTCTTCCAACGTTGTAAGAAAAAGCATTTTCAGTACATTGGAAGACAAAAATATTGTCACACATCTAACAATCGTGTAAACACACAATTTTGGCATTGTCATTATTTAAAGACAATTGTCAAACACCTTTCATTGTCATATGTGCAAGGTTTATGCATCTGCCAATGGCAGCATTGTCATAGAAATTATTTCGAAACTCTGTATATACATAAATAAACAAACAAGTGTGCATTAATAACATTTTTGAAAAAAGTGGAAAAAAATTAAGGAATTAAATTAAAGAAAATAAAAAATGGATAGCGACATATCTTTTGATGAATCCTGTTTAATAGAGTGCAGATAAAATGGTTTCAATTGCCCTTTAATTTCCATGACAATATTCAAAATTTTTAAGCACACACACAGAGCTGCAAAACGAATTTGACAATGCCACACAACAATCTGACAACCGTGTAAACTGATAATTTCGGTTGACAGATAAATTCATTATGTGACAATTGTGTGCAAATGAAATTGTTAGTTTTCTTACAGTCGTGTAAACTGACAATTTACCTTTTGCTAAAAGTTTTTCAATGTCACTACATTGCTAGCACATTGGTAGATATGACAACGTTGTAATAGCCCGTTGACACATAGCTTAACTGTTGCTTTTACGAATGTACTGCGCAACAATGATAAAATAAAGATCACGCCAACGCGCGTAAAATTTTAAAATGTTCTGCGCATGTTGGAACTGTGACGTCATACGTTCTGTGTTTCTATTGGCTAATTTTTTCTCACTTGTTTTTTACTGTTGTTTTGCTTGCATTTGCTCACTGCACACTTCATGTTTATATTTTTTTGTTGTTTTTTTTGTTTGTTTTTCTTTTTTAAACAGCTTTTATTTACACTTTTTTACACGACAATGAACGTTATTAATTAATTAAATATAATTTATCACCAAATGAAATGCCAAATTTATTTATTTTATCAAAACCCGATGTAATATTCTTTAGAACTCTCAAAGTGATTTCAATTGCAAGGTTGCCAACTATCACATAAAACATACCTTTTTCGCAAGAAATTTTAATTCTAACACATGAAACATTCTTGGTAACCCTTACAATAGAACTTCTACGTCACATAACGGGAAATTATGCGCATGTCGTACTTTTTATTTTATCATTCTTGGTACTGCGCATCATATGTAGCACAGTGATGCATTTCCGAAAAGTCCCATCATTTTCATATTATTTCATATTATGTATAATTGTACAACATTTATAAAACTCGAGAATAATTTTTATTTTCTAAGCAAAAAAGTAAAATTCAAGAAATAAGTTTTATTTGGAATTTTGAAAATAAAACTTAAAAACAATCATTATATTATAAATAAAAATAAAACTTAAAATATAATTAAGAAATTTTAATTAAAATTAAGAAATAAAAATCATTTCGTTTCTGATACAGATTACATCTGCTTAGAATGAAATTGGTATACATAATCAAATTTATTATATTGTTGTTCTTTGTATACGATTTTTTTGTTTTATTATTCGATAATACTTATCATTTTCTGTCCCTGTGAAAACCATGATCCATCAAAACAAAAATAGGCATTTTTATGAGAGCAAATTAATTTTAAATTCTTTTAGGTTTTCTAAGATATTAATAAGTTAGTATTAGATTCTAGTTTAAAAGTATTCAATGGTTTTATGTAACCATTTATGCAACCGGATATTGTATGAACAGTGCTTTGACACTGAAGTTAAACAATTATTTAATAAAAATCGAACACATGTAAAATCTTGGTTCAACTTACTGCTTTGAGTTCTTTAAACAGGCTGCAATTGTTTGCTCTTACAAAAGTTGTGTAAGATGTAATTAGTTTTAAATAGTGGTTCCACATAATTCGTATAAAATTTGAATAATGTTAACATATTTTAACACAGTTTTATATAAAAAAATTACATTACATTTGTTTTAAAATGTTTAATAAAAACAACATTTGAAGTAGTATTAAACAGAATTAAAAAAAATTGTTTAGAACTGAAATTGCAAATAGAAATTTAAAGCCTTCGAATTTGTATATAGGAGGGTGGGTTTACTCAATAAGCTAATGTTTATATTTCTTAAAAATTGATGGGATTAAGGACGGGATTAAGTTTAAACACTACACTATCATAGCTTAAACGATCTAGGCAATGATATGATTACTGATGAACATATTTTTCAACAGCGATTGCATTACTTAAAAGTAGTTTAGTAATGGCTGGCTGGCTTATAATCTAATATACACATACTTGACCGCACATGAACTTGTCTTTTGTAACCAACTTTTGACAATGTTATGTTCTTGTTAGAACAGCATTGTCGCAAAATTTGTTCGTACAATATAAAATTACACTTTTATTGCCATTAAAAAAAAGCGCACGGAAAATGAGTGTGATTTTTTCTCTTCATAGAAGAAGTAGAATTATTTTTTCTTGTGCGGACGAAATGTTGGTTCATCAAAGGCAATCAGTTAGGTTCTAAATACATTTGTAAAATGAAGTGTAAGTCAAATTTTCATTAAGTTTGTGTTCTAAATTTTGTGAAAATGATTTGAAAACTAAAATATCGTTTTCAGCTTGGTTCATCGTAGAATAAAAGTTGCACTCGTTTTCTAGAACGCCTTGGAATTGTCTATGTGGAATTGAAAACGATTTCAGTTTCTCTTTGTAGTGGAATATAGAACCTGGGCGAATATATAGTGCTCAATGACAAATGTGCTCTGCACACCCAAATGTCGTCTATTATTACGGTTAAAGTTCTGAGTAGTTCTTCAATAAAATAATTAAATTAGGGGAAACCAAATTTCTAATATTTATTTATTTTTCAAATAATTCCACTTTACGCAAATGACTCTACTATTAATAACAAACGATTTCATTTGAAAACTCTTTGCCAAATTTTTACCGCTTTTTAAAATTTTCATATATTCAACACAATTTATTGTGGGAATTAACAAATTAAAAATTATTCAAGAATTAAAAATTATTCAATGACGGTCAGACATGGCAAATATTTGACGAAAAAGACGTAACCACTAATTAAAATGTGTTTTAAATCTTGTGCTTGTTTGGAAAACTTCTTTTACTAAGGACAAATAACCATAAAAATTTAGTTTAAAACTATTTTACAAATTTCTTGTAAGATTAAACGTCGTCTAACTAATTTATACTTCAAAGTAGTGGTTACGCTTTTTTGAGTAATTATTCGACAAGTGTGACAGTATCCTTAACCTTATTTTTACTTCATAATTAATGATTACATAGAAAAAGATTAGAGAGAAAATATGATCGAATATGAATTAAAGTAAATATTGCAATTGGAAGTTTAAATTATTTTTCCGTAAGAATTAAGGTGGATTCACCCTTCCATTCTGAACAAAATATTTGTTCGAATAAAACTGTCTTTATTAAAAAGTTCAAAGAAATATTTAGTTCAGAACGAATGGGTGAATCCACCTTTAGTTTTTAAACTAGAAACTACACCATTTCAAGTTGAAATTAAAAAAAATACAGTTTGGAATTCAGAAATTCAAATTGATATTGAGAAAAAACAAATTGAAATTGAAATTTGAAAAAATTCATACAAATTTTTATTTTTAAATAACTACATATTTGTATTTTCTCAATATCAATTTCGATTTCTCAATTTTAATTTGCATATGCGCAATATTAAAGCGCTCTGGAGACGATCAAATAAACACATCAATCACATTGTTGTGTGCGTGCCATCGCTATTTTTCCGCTACACATACACGTTGCCGATAATGATTGATGAAAATCAAAAAGTTTAGATTTTTTTAATTGACGGCCGATTATTTGACAAAATTACAAAAAGAAATTCATTTACTTTGTATTTGCCGTCATAAAAAAGTGTACAGATGAAAAATATACATATACATACATACATTATTTGATACGAACGTTACGAAGTCAAAATACAAATAGACATTGTTGTGATTACTTCCCAGCAAGACATATGAGTCCGAAAAGAGTCTTTTCTGACACCTTTTTCGGAGCGTTAACGCTTTTTATGAGCCCAACAAAAAAAATCATAATTGCTCCGAAAACCTTCAGAAGAGAGGGCCATTACATTCGAAAATGGTCCGTCAGAAAGAGCTCTTAAATAATGTCAGAAAAGAGTCATTTATGAGGTTTTTTTTGGGCTCTGTGTAATCTTGTTTTTATCATTCTTGTGTGGTACAGCTATGTTTTTTTTGTTCAAAGCACAAATAACAGGACAACAACGCTTTGGTCATACTGCGTGCCGACTCAGGACAGTAACAAGCAAATTTTTCTTTCATTTCGAAAATGCTCTTTGGTTGGACTCTTTTCTGACTCCTTTTTTCGGAACGCTCCGAAAATGCTCTTTTCTTGTACTTTTTTCTGACTCCTTTTTCCGAGAATGGTATGCTGAATGGTATGCTGGGTTGTACGTCTTTTTTACAGCTAAAAGCACACGATACTCACACATAGGCACCGATTGACGAGTTTATTTGATCGTCTCCAGAGCGCTTTAATATACATTTCTTTATTTTAAATTTGTTTTTTTTCTCAATATCAACTTGCTTTTCTAAATTTCAATTTGATTTTTCTCAATATTAATTTGGATTTCTGAATTTCAATTTCAACTTGAAAAGGTGTACATAGTTAGTACCTTTTGATTTTGTCAACTTTTTAAATTTATTTGTTTGACATACTATCTTTTACAAAATTATATTTGAAAATCTAAGTTTTCAAAATAACAAATTGACGAAGTTAAAATGAAACCGGTCAGAATCGTAGGAACGGAAACAAAACCATTGCAAGGTACTCAAAAAATATAATTGATCTATAACGAACGAAAACTAAAATTCAATTTAAAAGAAAATCATAAAATATGTTTTTTTTTATTTTGTTTAATTATTTATTAAATGAAGACTTTATTTTCTTTATTTTCACTTAGCTTGTTTTGTTTGTGTTGAATGTATAAATTGTTGTAATAATTATATACATATTCATATATATATATATATATAGAATGGGGGAAGAGGGCACAAAAGAAATTTAGGTGGTTATAAATTTTATTAAAGTAATTTAAACATAAAGTAATTCAATACAATTTTACAAAAAAACATAAGCAAAAAAATTAAACATTATACAATTAAAACAATATTAATTAATTAATTTTCGTTTTGAACTAAACAATTTACTGGAATTAAACAAAATTTAAAGTAAATTATACAAGATTGTTTTAAATAATGATGTTTTAAATTATAATTATAAAATGTAGTTAAATTATGTAGGTACTAAAATTAATTGTCTTTTAAAAAAAAATAGTTTTTGTAAATGTAATGTAATGTATATGACTAATTTAGAACTTTTTTTATTTTATTAATAAAACATTTAACCGTGTAATTAGTAAAGATAATTATTAAACAAAAACAAACAAAAAATTTATAATGATTAAATAAATGTTAAAGAAAATTATTGGAATTCATTGAAAATTAACCAGGGTTTAAAATAATGTAACGATTTGAATTTTTTTGGAAAATTTCTAGAAATTATACAATTTTCATGTTATGTAGAATCAACAAGTCCTGTTGCACACTTTTCAGTTTTAGCTGGCCAGTTTTTATTCAATTCTCTTCACACACGTCAATTCAATTTTCGTACTTTTTCATGCAAACCAACATGCATTGAAGAAAAAAACAAAAGGAAATTTATCCTCTTTTCCCTTCTCACCCAAAAATACTTGCCTTGAGGAGTCAAAATTGAAAATGGTGAAAGCGGACTAACAAACATTTTAAATCATAATAATTATACTTGTATAAAAATTACAATGCAAGCACATGACCACGAGATAAACTTTCAAAGCTGTCATAAATTTCAGAAGTAAGGTGAAAAGTAATCGTAAAAAGGTGAAACACTTTTCAGAACTCTCAAGAAAAATTGTCAGTCGAAAACTGGAATTTTATACTAAAGACAGCTTAAAAAAGAAATAGTTTGCTCTTCCAAGGCAAAACTATATTAATATGTAATTTCTAAGCTAAGTTCGACTTACTAAACATTTAAAGATATTGAAACAATATGTAAAAAAAGAAGTGAATAATCTTAAGGCTTCATTTGAACCTAAATATGATAATTTCATTGGTTTTCAGAATATAATTGTTGTCATTATACTGGAGCGTATGAATTTGGTTAAGATCATATAATGTGACAAAATCGCGTCATGAAATTACCTTGAATATTGCAATTCTATTCGGCCACCAAAAATGTTTGAGTCAAGAACAAATATTCCATAGAGTTTAAAAATTTATTTGCTCCATTCTGTTTTGTAAACCGAGTTCGTTTCAGTTTTAAAAGCGATTTCATACATTTTGGTGTTGTGTAAAGCAAATGTACATTATTCGGCCCAATCATGAATTTGAATAGGAAAAATTGGGAAAGGGAAAAAACTCCGACGGAAGTTTTATTCATTGTTGGGCTGATTAAGTCGTTTTACTTTCGTGTTTAACAAACCTTTTACAATGAACAAAATCGTGTAATTTGCAGAACATCAATTTGTCGACTATTTGTTTATGAAAATTACTCGACTTAAGATACACTTGGCAAATATTTGAAGAAAACGGCATAGCCACTAAATAATATATTTTTGAACTCGTTTATTTAATAAATAATGCTTTGTTTATTTTGTTTTATTTTATATTTAGTTTTATTTTATTTGCTGCTGCTTTTGTAAGAGTAAACAATGTCAAACAAATTAATGGTAAAACAAGTGGTTACGCATTTTTAGGTAAATATTTGCCATGTGTGACCATACTTTTACAGAATGGGTACATAGTTTGCCTACTAAATATAACACTTCAAAACAAATGATTGTTATTTTCTTGCAGAAACTATAAAATTTATATATTGCACCCTTAGATGAACAAGGTAGATGTTGTTCGGATGTTGTACGTCCAAAGGCGTCAAAAATCCAATTCTCAAACATGTGTTCTGCTGCGCAACGCTACAACTAAATATGAGTGGCCAAATTTTACATTTATTTCGCAGGATCTTTGCTTTTCCCTAAAGCGTATTCATTATATGATTTTCGTCGATATCTTTTAGAAAATTGCTCGTAAGGCTTTGCAATATCTGGCCCTAATTTAACTTTAACTTAATTCTTCAATTCACATTTAACTTAAAACTTGCATAACAACTTTGTTTCTAAAAACTGCAAACTATTGCAAAAAATTTCAATTTCGTATTTGGCCGAAAACCCAGAGTAATATAAAACTATTACTTAAATAAAGAAACGTCTAAAAGGGGACTTAAGATCTGTTTTGGTAGAAAGTTCTTCCATGAAAAAACTTTCGCTTGATACAGTGGCTGCTTAGTTGACAATTTTTGGCCCATTGAGATTTCAGCAGTTCTGGAGTGAAGATAAAATCTTATATCTATTGGTCTGACATTCATGTGGCACAAATTATGTTATGAGTTAAAATAAGCCCAGAGGAAACCTCATTTTTTTCTTCTTTTTTTATTTTTAATATAATTGACAAACACAAACTGCGAAACCTTTCGGCTTATCTGCAGAAAACACCCAGTCTTTGGCGGGAATCGAACCCGCAACCCTCTGACTGATCGCCTAGTCTATCAGGGCACCATTTTATTATTTTTTTTTTATTTTTTCCATAGATGAAAACTACGGATGCGGGACATTTGTAGCAAAACTTTTACACCTTTTGGATCCTATTAATAATGGCTAAAGAACTCAAATTCCTAAAAACCTTATACAATATTGTAATCTTATTCTGTGTTGCAGGGTGCCCCGATAGACTAGGCCATAGTGTGCCGGACTATCAGTCAGAGGGTTGCGGGTTCGATTCCCGCCAAAGACTCTGGGTGTTTTCTGCAGACAAGCCAAAAAGCTTCGCAGTTTGTGTTTGTTTAAAAAAAAAAAATAAAAAAAAAAAAAAAAAAATTGGCCAGGGATATTATAACATCCTGAAAGTTTGTGGCTTTTTATTTTGGCTACAGCTTTCATCTGAAAGGTTTGGCGTTCTTAAACATTTTATCAAATACAGATTCTTTATACTGAAGAATTTCTATAGAAAATAATATTATCCTGAAGATTTGCTATAAAAATATAATGTTAAACAGATAATTGTCTATAGAAAATAGATATTGAAAATAGCGTTACATTGAGGATTTTCTATAGAAAATAGTATTAAATACATGATTTTCTAAATAAAATACTTTTATAAACAAGATTTTTTTATATAAAATATTGTTATAAACTGGACTTTCCGTAAAAAATACAGTTTTACTATTTAAAATTGATAAATATTCATTATGGTACCAAAAGTATAAGTTTGTAAAAGACGACATAATTTTGTTCAAGAAAAAGGCAATAAATTCATATATTTTCAATCACTTCCTTCATATTTTCTAACAAAGTAATGACCATATGATGGACCAATGTATACAATTGGACAAAATATTTTAATTGGCAACAAATTTATTTGCAACTTTCTTTATAGTACCAAAAGTTTAATTATGTAAGAAAGAGTTAATTTTTTTCCAAGAAAAGAACATTTAAATTAATTTATATTTTTCAAGCATTTCGTTTATATAACAAACCAGGTAGATAATAAAATTAAATAATAATTAATGAAGAATACATACAAACGTACACGCGATCATTTAATTATTATAAGAATAATAAATTAAAGACTTAAAAGAACTGAAATGTCCCATTTTAATTTAATTTTAAGGTATCTGTTCACATCACCAGTGAAGTAGTAACTCCCCTTTTTATATTTAAATTGAGAAATAAAAAATTCATATTTAAAAATCCATATTAATATTGGGACAGAACAAATTAAAATTTAGAAAAGCAAATTCAAATTAATAAATGTAAATAATGTTGTAATCATGGTGCAACTATACAAGGTGAGTGCAAATAGACAACAAATACAACACAAAACAGAAACAACAGGCATTTTGTTTGTGTAAAATAATGTACTACTGTCAAAAATACTTGAAAAAGTATTACTTTTGACATAAGTAAATTGTAAACAAAGTCAGTCAGCTGGGTTACTGCACTCACCTTGTATATTTGCACCATGGTTGTAATTAACAAGGTGAGTGCAGTAGCACAGCTGACTGCCTTTGCAATTTGCTTATGTCAAAAGTAATATTTTGTTAAGTGTTTTTGACAGTAGTACACTATTTGATACAAACAAAATGCCTGTTGTTTCTGTATTGTGTTATATTTGTCTCAAATCGTGTTATGTATTTTATAAGTAAAAAAAAAATATTTGAAAAAGTTCATACAAATTTTAATTTCTCAATTAAAATTTTTATTTTTTCAATAACAATTTCAATTTCTATATTCGCAATCTTAATTTACATTTCTTAATTACAATTAGTTTTTTTTTATCAATTTATATTTCTTGTTTTCAATTTGTCATTTCTCAATATCAATTTGGTTTTCTGAAATTTTTCTCAATATAACTATGTAAGTCCAAATTTACACGAAGCTATTTTTATTGAAAAGATTCGTACATTTTTCCTTGAAATTTTGGTGTTAACACAATAATATTCTTATTGCTTACATCGCTCGTATTTTTATTTTAGAGTATACAAACATTTGAATACACATACATATGTAATACGAATAAGATAGAAACACGAATTGCTAGTACAATCAAGTGTGTACTCGTCTTATCTTCCCCTCACCCCGATGTCTAAAAGGTAATGAGCTTGGCTTAAGGAATTGCTTCGTGTAAATTGGGAATAAATTTTAATTCTTAAATTTTAAATTGTATTTTCTCAATTTGAACTTGAAATGGCGTAGTATGAACTCCTTTTGACTAGTCATGTAACTAGACACCAGACAATTTTTTTAAGGTACAGTCACACTTGGGAAATATTTGCCGAAAAGGACGTAACCACTAAATAAAATATATTTGAACTCTTTTATTTATTTAAAAGAAAACTTCGTTTATTTAGGACAAGACACAACAAATATTTATTCTTGAAGTTCTATGAAGTTCTTTTTAATTTTAGAACTAGCTTACAATAAATGTGCAACTAGTTCTAAACAACTAGTTTTTCCTTGAAATTTTGGTGTTAACACAATAATATTCTTATTGCTTACATCGCTCGTATTTTTATTTTAGAGTATACAAACATTTGAATACACATACATATGTAATACGAATAAGATAGAAACACGAATTGCTAGTACAATCAAGTGTGTACTCGTCTTATCTTCCCCTCACCCCGATGTCTAAAAGGTAATGAGCTTGGCTTAAGGAATTGCTTCGTGTAAATTGGAAATAAATTTTAATTCTTAAATTTTAAATTGTATTTTCTCAATTTGAACTTGAAATGGCGTAGTATGAACTCCTTTTGACTAGTCATGTAACTAGACACCAGACAATTTTTTTAAGGTACAGTCACACTTGGGAAATATTTGCCGAAAAGGACGTAACCACTAAATAAAATATATTTGAACTCTTTTATTTATTTAAAAGAAAACTTCGTTTATTTAGGACAAGACACAACAAATATTTATTCTTGAAGTTCTATGAAGTTCTTTTTAATTTTAGAACTAGCTTACAATAAATGTGCAACTAGTTCTAAACAACTAGTTCATATAAAACTATATAGAATATCTAAGAATCATATTACCATTCAACAGAACGGCTTCCAGAAGTATTTGTGATAGCACTAGTTCTATGGCTTTTATCAAATAATGTAAAGTAGTTCTTTTTATAGTTGTTCTATTTTTTTCTGAAATACTGATTTCATTTCACTGAAATGTTTAATAAAGAATTAAAGAACAAACATAATTTTACCTATGTGTATAAAAAATAATAATTCTTTTATAACTGTGGCTTGTTATTTTATCAATTTGTTAACATTTTATTTGCTTTTAATTACAGAATAGAAATTTCAATTTAGTTTGAAATAAAATTATAGAACTGTTTAAAATGTTTTTTGTTTGTTTTTTTTTAATCATGTTTCTGTTTTATTTTGTGTGTGTGTGTTTTTTTTAATAATAAAAGACTTAAAAAATTAATTATTTTAATTATTTAAATTGAAAGAAAACAATTAAAAATGATAATAATTAGAATTATATTATTATGTACAATGAAAATTAAACAATTAATTAGTAAAGTATAAAATATATTTTAATAATTCTTCTCATGTTTTCATAATCAGGCATTAATTAGCAAAGCAAACAATTAGAAAATGGAAATTCCTAAAAAAATAACAATATCACTTAGATACACATATTAAACAAAATTAAAAATTGTTTTTCTATAGAGTTTAAAAGGCAATTAAATGAAATTCTTAGCTTTTTGCTTTAGGCCTGATTAGTTTTGGATTTGCGTACAATTTGTATAATTTTGTTTGCATAAATATTTTGTGGCATTAACAATGTGTCTGTTTGTTTGATTTTTATTTTCAAATTTTCCTTTTTCATTTTTTATTTAATTTTGTTAAAATATTTTTGTTTTGAATTTATAAATCATTTTATTTAATGTTTTGTTTGTTTTTTCATTTCTTTTCAAAAGATCTCAGTTTAAATTGTGTTGATTATTGTTTTCTCACTACGTTTTTGTTTTTTATTTACTTTTACTTTATTTTGAATGTTAACAATATTTTTTATTTAAATATTTTCTTTTGTTATTTAAAAATGTTTATTTTTAAGGTTTATTTATAATTAATTTGTTTTGTTTTTTTCATGTTTAATCTTAATGGAATCTTGTTTAAACACTTAAGTTGTGTTACTAAAGTTTTCTTTTTTATTGAAACTTTTTTAATAAAAAAAAGAGAACTCAGCTGTATATGAAAACTTTGTTTTTTTTTTCAATTTAAACAAATAGACTTTTAAGGAGTTTATATCTTGGATTTTTTGCTTAAAATGTGTAAATAAAATATATAACTAACTTACTTATTGCTTTATTATACAACAAACAAGAACATATACATACAGAAGTATTAATTAATAAGTTGACGAAATAATAAAATAAAATAAAATAAAATAAAATAAAAACAAAACTAAACTAAACTTAAATATCTTCCTCTTTTAACAAACAAAACAAATATTTCTTATAAATTTCTTAATAATTTAGGTTTACATCAAATTAATTTGTTTTTTATTTCATTCAAATTCCTTAAAAGTCTTCGTTTTGTTGCTGCTGCTGTTTTTTGTAGTTTTTGTTATTTTTGTTGTATTAGCTGAATAAAATTGTTGGCTTAATATGAGTTGTAGTTGTTGAAACCCATTAGTTGTTGTTGTTTTTTCGTTTTCTAATTATACAATATATTTGTTTTTAAGGTTTTGAGTTGATTTTTTATTTTGCAGTATTTTTTTTTGCATTTTTTTGTAATTTTTTGTGAGTTTTACAATTTTTATGATTTTTTAAATTTTTATATTTTTGACTTTTTTTTATTTAAAATTTTTTATATTTTGTTGCACAAAATTTTGTTGGGTATGGAGTTTTTGTTGTTGTTAATTTCTGCCATTGCAATTGTCATGGCCTATGGAACCTGTAAAAGAAAGAAAGGAATTAACAAACGTTTTTATTTAAACTGAAATTTTCTGTTTATTTGATTTCTGTAGGAAATTTGGAGCTGGCGACGACAAAGTTTTATAGCAAATTTTAAGCCTGAATCTAATTTCTTTAGGAAATCTTGAAGACGGCGATAGATTTCTTTTTTGGGAAATCTTTGAGCCGGCGACAGATTATTTTAAGAGGAAATCTTGGAGCCGGCATCAGATTTTTTTTTTGCGAAACTTTGGAGCCGGTGACAGATTTATTTTGGTGCCGACAACAGATTTCTTTTATAGAAAATCATTGAAATGGCGACAAATTTCTTTTATAGAGAATCTTGTAGCTGGTGACGGATTTCTTTAATAGAAAATATTGGAGCCGGCGATAGATTTCCTTTTTGGGAAATCTTGGAGCCGGCAACAGATTTATTTTTGGGAAATTTTGGTGCCGCCGGCAGATTTCTTTAATTGAAAATTTTTGAACTGGAGACAGATTGCTTTTATAAAAAATCTTGAAGCCGGAAACAAATTTCTTTTATAAGAAATCTTGGAGCCGGCGACAGATATCTGTTTAGGAAATCTTGGAGACGGCGAGAGATTCTTTTTATGGAGATTTACATATGTTTATGGGAATTCTTGAGCCGGTTCTGAAGAGGTTTCTATACGCAATCTTGAACAGGTAACATAGATATCTGTGTGCAATTTTGGGCCGGCGACAGTCAATTTTATACCAAACATGTAATCTTAAGACGTCAATAAAAATTTTTATTGGAAATTCTGTGCCGGGACAGATTTCTATAAAATAGAATGTCTTCGGACGTTTATAGATTTATCGACATATTTCTATAGGAAATGGCGACATGGAGCCGGTGATAGATTTTTTTAAGAGGAAATCTTGGACCCGGCGACAGATTTCTATAAAATAGAATGTCTTCAGACGTCTTTAGATTTAGCAACAGATTTCCAAAGGATATACGAGTTCTAAGCCGGCGATATTATTCAAACAGCGATAGATATTTCTATTGGAAATTGAATAACCGGCCACAAAAATCTTGAAGATTTCTAAAACTTAGGGAACATACTATTAAATACACAACTTTAAATTTAAACAATAATTTCTCTTAGTATTGAACATAAAAAAACACAAGGAAATTGTTAATTTTTCACTTGATTGCTCGTTTTAAACAATAGCTTTACATAGTCTGTCCGTCTGTCAATGGCGACACAACCATGATAACAATAATTTTCCAAAAGAGTTATTTTAACAAAACATTAAATGAATTGATATTGAAAACAAAGATAGGGGAAGAGAGAGTGAGATATAAATTACCTTGTTAAATGCCGACTGCCCTCGTGCACTGCCATTTCGCTGGATTTAAATTCATTTAATTCTTTACGTATGGCAGCCTTATCCTTTGGTGTCAGTCTTGTCCATGGCTTATCGGCTCGACGATCGTAATCGTGAGCTTGGGTCACTTCAATATAATCATTGAAACGTATGATTTTCTTTTCTTTCAGCTCCTCGACGGTGGGTCGAAAACTCAACTTGCGCAATAAATATGATTTTTTCTCCTCTTTTTGCTTTTTCTCTTCGGCGGGTGTTGTTGCTATTTATAAAATAAATCAATTACAAATCTCTTAAAATGTAAAAATAATATGTGTTAGTTATTGTACTCACTCTTTAAAATATTACGTTCCACCAATTCATCGGCTGTGGGTCGCATCGATAAACGTCTTATTAATCTTGCTCCTATGGCCTCTTTGCTCTCCTTAATCTCATTATCATTGACCGGATGCAAGATATTGCGATTGATGAGATCCTGCTTGTCAGGACGCAATTGCAATTTCAATGATAACGATTCCTTGCGCGCTATTTTGGCTTGACGTGATGTATCATCATCACGATAGAGTACACGATTGGCATCATCATCACTGCTATCACTACTAGTTTCCCGTATCACATATGGCCGTGCATTCTCCTTGTTTTCCATGGTACATGGTAAATTAATGTTAAACATTTGTTGCCTACTATTCGAAGCAAAGGGCGGCGGGGATGACACGCAAAAATAAAATAGCGAGAGAGAGAGAGAGAGAAAAAAAACGATAAAGAAAATATCAAAGTTAGACTTTTTTATTACTGGATATTATTGGTCTATATAGTTAATGGTGGTGGGTGGGTTTGGGTTAGCGGTAGTTGTGTAGAGTTGAGTGGTTTTCTACACACAATTGTGATAAATATAACATTAATTAAGTGAAAATGTGTTTTTTTCTGAGTTAAACAGGCATTTTGTTAAAGTGCATGCACAATCCGGGGTTTTTCATAAAAAATAAAACATAATTTTCTTAAGTTTAAAATATTTTGTTTTGAAATAAATGATCGGTGAAAATGTGTTATGTGCCCAATATTTTTTTACAATTTGCGTCTTTAATATTGATATAAAGAGAAGATCTGCTATAGAGATTTCTTTAGCCCTTGTTATGGAATCCATTAAGATTTATTTAGAAAGCTTAATGGATTGTACCTCTTACGTAGTATATTTCCTTTCTTATAGCTTATACTGTCAAATTAAATTGAAGCCTATATTTTAATAAAATTTGTCTTTTTAATTAAACAATTTAATTCAGGTTTTTCTTATAATTTGTTCACCAATTTTCCTGAGTGTAATGTTTTCATTTTCTAAATTTATTTATACACAAGCCAATTCAAAGGTAACTTGATGAACTATACAAATAACACTGCACAATGAAACTGTCCAAGAGCTGGAGATACATACAAAAAAAACATGAATAAATAATGTTAGCTTAGTGTGTCAACAATCTAAGTCAGAGATAAAATACGTTAGCTAAGTAAGAAAACAAGCTAAGTCTGTTTTTCTACATTTTACAGAAGAGATTAAAAATGTTTTAAAATTTTCTGAAAATCCGTCAAACTTTTATACAAAAAGTATTGTTTTGTTGCTTTTGAGCACTTGATGAAGTTGTTTCTAAATTGAATTTTAAAAAGATATGAAGAGAAATTCCTTAGGGCCTTGAAATAATGCAAGAAAAATTAACAGCTTACAGTTTAGTAAAAATTGTTGAACAATATTTCGAAAAATAAAGAATGAAAGAATGTTTAAAAATTCGAAAATCCTATACAAAATATAGATTAACTTCGTCACCTGTGAAGTTGAAAAGTTTAGGAAGATTTGATCAATTGATGATCCTAAACTCTCCATTAAAATTTCAATATTGAAAGATTGCGTTAGAGTGTTAATGAATGACCAGGAACATAAATTCTTGGACAAGAACTATAAATTTCAATAAACTCTCTACAGCATATACTGCAGACCAGACTTTCCGTGCTTGCAAAGTTAAATTGATACAAGAACTGAAGCCTAAAATCCTTTTCCATGCGAACATAGTTCGTTGAATAGATTATGGAACATTATTGGATGCTGATTTTTCAACCAGAATCATGCGATTAAACGTAAAAATTTCGGCATTTAAGGTTCAGAGCATATTTGGAGCTGGAATCATCATTAAGCCATATTTCTACGAAAATATGCCTTGTCAGCAGTGAAAGTTACAGATACAGAGTAGACTGTCATGTGGAGTTTCAAGTCAAATTCTAGTCATGACTTTTAAAAACTAAAAAAAAATATTTAACATTATTAAAAAATGTATAAAAAATGATTAAGGATATAAATGTAGCCCTCACAGAGCCATAAACACCGATATACAAAATGTTATGATCGGAATAAAAATAGAGGCACAGTGAACAAAATACTAAAAGGATGGTATTTGTAGGCGTGGCATAAAAACAAAAAAAATATTTCTGAAATTGTTTTTACATTATCTTTATTCTTAGGGGGTGACTGACACAACTTTTCTGATATAAATACGTATTTTGTATTTGTATTTTAAATATATGCCGTGCAAGTATTTTGTATTTTAAATACATGTCAAGCAAGTATTTTGTATTTTGTATTTTAAATATATGCAATAAATAGAAGTAGTTTGTATTTTGTATTTTAAATACATACATACATAATAAATGGGAGTATTTTGTATTTTAAAAACATAGTTTACAAAATACATATATTTTGTCAGTTTATTGATGGTTGTTTGCATTTTGATCTACCAAAAACTTCATCAAATGATGAAATTAGACAGTCACATTTGCCCAGACACATCAGATGTGCCAACCACACATTAAGTCTTTTGGCCACTACAGATATGAATAATCATATAAAAAACTCACACGTTAGTAGAATTCATTATTCGGCAGTTGGTAAGTGTACTTTATTATGGAATATGTCTAGGAGGCCCAAATCGACAGAAATCATAAAAGATTGCCGTGGTCATCAATTAATGTATCCTTGCCCCACAAGATGGAACTCTCTGTATGACTCTATACCACAACTTATGAAAAGTAAATCCAAATTAAATGAATTATTTGGTAAGCTAAGTAAGGTGAGCACTTTCGCGGCTATAATACGCTAATACTTAGAGGAATTCATTGTAGTTTTGAAACCAATTGCCACTGCTTTAGATTTATTTTCTGTCTGTTAGAACAAGATTAAATCGGTTGAATGGAAACAATTTAAGACATTTACATAAGTCCTATTATATCACTACTAAAAAAGAGCTTGGAAAAAAGATTCAATAAATTTTTTAAACTATCACCGGAAATAAATATAGCTATTTGGCCTCCTGTTATCATCGACAGAAGAAAGGCAAAGAATCCAAAATCTTGCAATTTATACTCTGGAGGAAAATTACAAAAAACTTGAAATGACACCTGGAAATATCAGAAGTAGAAGCACGAGTAAAGAAGACGATGATTTTGTTGTTTTCGTAGATAGGGATGATGGTGAATCTAGGACGTCAAATTTGGAGTTGAAATTTGTCAGTTTCCTCAGTGACAAGAGCAAAGACATTATCACTCTTGACAGCTTTCCAAATATAAAAAGAGTATTCATAGAATTTAATACAAGTTTGTGCTCATCAGGACCTGTAGAAAGATTATTTTCTTCAGCAGGTTTTATTTATTCTCCAACAAAAAACTGTTTGTCTGATGCTACATTAAAAAATCTGATATTTATTAAAGGAAACAATTGTTCTGTTAATTAGTTTTTTTTGTGTTTGAATAGAAATGGTGTATTTCGTATTTTAAATACATAAATGTACATGACGTGAAAGTATTTTGGATTTGAAATACGTACAATAAATGGAAGTATTTTGTATTTTAAATACCGCAAACCATGTATTTTGCCCAACACAACTGGCACAACTATGATCTGAATGGATTAACAGGCTTTCTGGTTCCGCATAGTCTGTGCCGTCCCCAACTTATATCCCTGCATGTAATCAGCTAACTCTATTTTAGTACGTCTAGAGGATTTATGGACTCTTACTGCCGCAGTAGTAAAATTTTATGGACTAGATCTACATGTAGAACTACCAAAACTTAATTATTCTTTTACAACAACCACAGCTAATAAGAGAGTTTTTTCTGCTTTAATTGGATGATATTGAAATGGACGACATCTGGTTTCATGAAGACAGTACTATATGTATTGAAACAATTCAATTACTGTAGAAAACATTACCGTTGCGTCGTAAACTCTCTGGTTTTGTTGATCAGAATTGGACACTTAGATCGTGAGATTTAACTCTATTGAATTTTTTTTTTGCTATATTTGAAGTCAAAGATCTATGGTAACAAGCCTACAACCAACTATACTTTAAAGCAGAACAGATCAAGGCTGCAACAACTAAATTGACACAAAAAGTGACTTTAACTCAATTGCACACTAAGCTAACAATATTTCATCAACCTTAACAAAAGAACAGCAACCTACAGCAATATTTTTTTATTAAGCACAAATAGAGCTCTCGTTTATTAGTTTTTCCTAATACCTATGAACTAAATATTTATTTTGTTATTTTCTTATTTTTTTCTTCTTCTAAATAAAAAATAGATTAAATGACATCTTGTCAGTTAGATAATCAATAGAAATAAAATTGAAAATGTTAAAATATAAAAATCCAATTTGACCTTTCAGTTGTATATACATACATATGTACATATATAGGTTTAAATCATTAGGGCTAAATGCAATACAGAAACAAAATGAAATTAATACATAAATAATTGCAATCTACAGTTGATTCAGAAAGTGAGTGCTCATCCATTAATTGCATTTGTGTAAATGCATGTTGTGTTGTAGTTAAGCCGATAAGTAGTGTTTACAACATACAATTTACAACATACAACATCAAAATACTTAGTGTTGTGAACGGTAATCGGGGCCTTAATGTACATATTTTAAGCCAACTTTGGTTGTTGAGTTTCCATCCTTTTTGAGTGTTATACAATAGCCATTACTTAGTATTATGAGTCATGTGTTTGAGCTTGAAGTTTTCTGAAATAACCTTTTTTTGCACGCTGGGATGGGGATGATCCATTATGCCATCGATTAAATGTAAATTTCCAACTACAGAAGCGCCACACTAGAACTGAGCCACTGGACCAAGTTGGACACAAATTGTTTTCTTTAAACTCCTCATTTGGATTTCTCAACACTCTACATCTTCTTTGCTCTCATCCGTAAAAAACACTCTGTTTCAAAAGTCACATTGATTTATTTCCACGTTCTTTGGCGCATTTAAGTCGTTTGATCTTGTTTTCTTTGCTGATATAGGGTTTCTGACGAGAAACACGTGAGGCACTTTTCGTACTGTATTTAGATAAACGCTTTTGTTGAAGTTGGTATTATATAATAGTTTTTGTTATTTTGGTACTTTAGGATTTTTCTTTATTTTTCGCCTGAGGGCGTCCACATCTTGGCTTATTTTTTTAAATAGTAGAATAAGGTCTTTTGACTATTTCAACAATTTTACGCAAAAGTTGTTCGATTTTTTTAAATTTGTTATTATATTTTTATTATTTGTTATATTTTACGTTCTGATTCCGTGATTTCTTATCGCTTTGGTGACATTTTTAAAACTTTTTAATTTAGTCCCAATTTACATGAAGCAATTCTTTAAGCTAAGCTGACACAGGGTTGCTAGTACACTTGATTTTACCAGCAATTAGTGTTACCCTCTCATTCGTATTACATATGTATGTGTATGCAAATGTGTGTATAATAATACGAGCGATCTAAGCAATAAAATTGTGCAGTGTGAACACCGAAGAAATTTTAAGAAAAAAATTGTATCAATCTTTTCAATAAAAACTGGTTCCTGTAAATTAGCACTATTTAGGCAACAACCGCTAACAAAATGATTTGACATTTTTGCTACAGTTTTTATGGCATTTTAAATTTATTTTTGTTGCACAATAATTCATTATTTGTTTTTAAATCAAAGCTTGTTTCACCCATTCGTGCTGAACAAAATATTTGTTCAGAAGTTTTTTTTTTCATATGATGTTTGACGTCTCTCTTTTTGAGAGAGAAAAATTATTTTTTACGAACAACTCTCAGCTTGAATTAGTTTAATTTAATATTCTGTCTGGAGAAAAATGAACTGAGCTGCCAATAGGTTACATTTTTTCATACAAATAATAATGCCTTATGAATTTCCATGGCCATCAGCAAAAGCAGCTTTCTTTTTTCATTCATTTTGAATACACAATATTTTAAAATAATTAAATATTTGTTTTGTGACACTTAAAAACCAAAGCAAAATAAATCAATGGCCACTTGTAAAACTAATAGATTTTGTTTACAAAATACAGCTTTGATCTTCCAGAAAAATCGTTCGAAATGGGTGAATCGGGCTGCAAAAAACTCAGTAAAAAATTTTTTCTCCTGATAAAAAATTTTTTCTCCTGATAAAATTTTTGTTCCGAACAAATGGGTGAATTCACTTTAAGTGATGATCACTCACTTTTTAAAGTAAAAAAAATTAAGGACTGGCTTTGCTTTTTGTGTTAATTTTATGCGATTTAAATGCTAAACAAATTTAAATCTAGTGGTTTCAATAAGGGTATCACAGGCATTGAGAATATGTATATAGAGACGGAAATCGGAAGCAAAACGACGCAAAGCGGATTAAACCACATTTAGAACGACGAAGCAAATCGAAACGACGCAAGCTCTAGTCTATATTAATTTTGAATTAAAATCGGAAAGGATTTTAATTACCAAAAAGAGCATCTGTCAGGTGCGTACTTACTGTATTTTCTTTTCTTTATACACATACACATAATAATAATAAAATGCATAAAGAAAATCCTGAATACCAGCTAAGGATGATGGAAATTTATAAATGGTATTACACTTTAATATTAAAATTTTATAACAAATTGAAATGATTAAATATTGTGACAGTTATTTCAACGTCATATTTTTTCTGTTGCTGTTTCTTCTTTAAACCTGAAATTGTTAGTAATTGATGTCAGTTAAAATTTATTCTACTTCAATTATGTAAAAGAACATTATGACCCAACGGGAAAAATTGTTAGTGTTGCCATTTGCAGGCCTTATAGAAGACCTGTTTACACATTCAAAAATATTCGATACTCTTTCCACTATGCCTTCTCTTAGAAGGTGTTCTAGAAGGCGTTTCATACACGTTCAAAATTACATTCAAAAGAATATTAACAAATCATGATTTCAATAGCAAACACGAATGGTTTTGTAATTATTTCCGTATATGATTACTATAACAACAAACATTATTTTGCGGTTAAATTAGGACATACGAGTAATAAAAATGCAAAAAAAAATAAAGAGAGCGTCTAGTATTTTATGAAAGTTTGTGGTGTAAAGTACGCGTGGAGCAGTACTTTATATACATGTGATTTTTTATACCCTTCACCTTCATGAGAAGGGTATATATAAGTTTGTCATTCCGTTTGTAATTTCCACAATATAATTTTCCGACCCTATAAAGTATATATATTCTGGATCCTTATACATAGATAGCGGAGTCTATTAAGCCATGTCCGTCTGTCTGTCTGGATGTTGAAATCAATTTTCTGAAGTCCCCAGCTATCTTCGGGATCCAAATCTTCAATAATTATGTCATACATGCTTTCGAGAAGTTTGCTATATAAAATTAGCAAAATCCTAAATAACGGAGATATGAGCAAAAATCCGAGACAACCTCTGAAAATTTCATCAACAAAACTAAGTGTATTAATATTGTTACGAATAATTTCATCAACAGATGGCGTTGATCAAAAAAAGTGTATTAAAATTGTTACGAACAAATTCATGAACAGATGGCGTGTTTATCGACATAATTATGCATAATATAATTATGCATCTACAACAAAGGTGAAGGGTATATAAGATTCGGCATAGCCGAATATAGCACTCTTACTTGTTTACATTAATTTAAACCCCTTTTATTTATTTTTTATTTAGAAAGGTTAAATTAGGACGTGTTAAGCAGGGAATTTTTGTGTTTTATCTACATATCCTTGTATAGATAATAGTAAAATTTTAGCTAAAGTGAAAATGGGTATGATTTGGTTCGAACACCCTTTAGAAAGATTAAAATAGAAATTATTTGGATTTACATATTTTAAAAATAATTGTACTGGTAAGTTAGGCAGTAGTTATGTTTTTGTCAAAGGAGATTGGCTTATCCGTCATCTATTCAAGTTCCTGTTACTATTGCACCTAATTGTTTTTATGTTCCACTTGATTTTCCCAGTTTCCAATATAAAATTTATTTTAGTTCTTAAATTATTAACAAAAAAATATATGATTGATTGGCTTAATTATGATAGACATAACGATTGGATGTATAGCTAGCGGAATAGCCAGCAGTTTTAAAAGATTCAATGTATCATTTTTAGGCAGCAATATTTCATAATATTGTTACGAAATCGTATTTCAATTTAAATTTAATGGTCGGTATTAACATACAACATCTTTATCAACAGATGGCGTGTTTATAGGCATACAACTTGTTGAGAATTTGTAGAAATTTTAATTTATGAACATTATTGAGAACACCCTGTTATAAACATAGCTAAGGAATATTGCAACATTAAGTTTTAAAGACTTTGGCTGAATATTTTAGACACGAACATTCTAGTATCTTAGTTTCGAACCTTCCAGAAATTATGATTGCTGTATAAATAGACTAACAGGGCCAATCAAGTGAGTCATCGTTGAGTAAACATCAAAGTGTTCGTAAACAGTAAAAAGACAGAGTGTTCATTTACAATTGTTTTTGTGTATATTTAAATTAATAAAGACTCGTTATATTTTCTTCAAATGGTTTTATTTTGCAATTAATAAGAATCCGGTTTATTTAGCCCAAGCGGTTAATATGTCTTGATGTTTCCATCACCTTGACACTATTACAATGCTTGGGAGAGATATGGCGACACTGGTGCCATGAGCTTGCACGGGCTCGAAACTGGTAAGAGTTTAATTATTTAAACCTAAAAACCGCAAAAAGAAGATAGTTGGTTAAATGACTGATGTTTGTTATCTCTAGATGTTGTTGCCGAATCAAAAGAGTCATTGAAAGTAGTGATGTCAATTGGCTATGTGCTCAGGAAATGTATTGGAGTGGTGGTATTTTAAAAAGGTCACAAACAGCAGTTTGATAGCCCGCAGTGATTTCTAGTCCCTGGTAGTAGTGGTTGGCCATTGCCATGCTAGACCAGTTTGTTTGTAGCTGGAGCGATTCCTACGTGTCTAATAATTGTCATGGGCTCTATGGCAGGGATTAGATAATCCAAGCTCTTAAGCAAGGTGCTCGTTACATTGATCTGTCATTTCATTGCCCGTATATTCACCAGCATTAAGAGCGCCGTGAATTTAAGCCCTCAAGCACTTGGATATTGTGTCATTAGTGTAGCTAATCAATGTTCAACTTTTATTAATCAACTTTAAAAAGTGGTTATTTTACCACACCAGAAGTCATGTTAAACTAAGTGTTTAACACTAATGTCCGAATTCACAGTCTTTAGTTAGATAATGACAAAGGCTTAACTAATGATTCTTTATTCGCAATGCTTAGTTTGCCATAAGAATAACAAGTAATAGTTAAACAATAGTTAGTATTTTAGTTTACCAATGGTTAACTAATGACCGAGAATTCGGCCATAAGTGTTCTTTTGTAATGCGAAGTTTATACTTTGTTATTGACACATGTTAAACTAACTAGTCTTAGCTAAAACCTACTATCTCTCTTGTACTGACAGAGACAAACACACATATACAAGCCTCGTTTGCAGTATTTTACAAATGTAAAATATCGCTTGATTGTAATTTATTACGCACGTCCTTCGTTAACAGACGAAAAAAATGAGAAGAAATAATAATAATAAAATTGTGCACAAAAATCGTTAATTTTCCAACTAATGCCATAACAAAATCAAAACAGATGTGTCTTAAAAGGAAGACAGACTTGAAAGAGCTTGAATATGCAACGAAAACCTTATCTTTCATACACTTATCAACTCATGGGTGAAAATGCTTTTAACATTCACATTTTAATGAATTATTTTGATAAGATGTATAAAGTCGCGAGATTTGCAAACATACATTTTTTAAAACACTGGATTTAAAAAGCAGTGGCGATAGGCGGGAGTTGAAATTAGCACTTTAATATAACCAAAATAACTAGTTAAATGTAACTATTATAATAAACCATTGATTGTAAGAACTTACAAAAGCCATTATTATTAGAAACGTCAGTTTAATTTTACGGTAGTGTATGGTAATAAATAATGTAAAGAATGGTTTCGGAACGCATAAAGAATAAGATGCCGAGAGAGCATTACTTGTGTGTAAACTATTCTTAACTAGCTAAAAATTATATTGATTTTTTGTAGGGCACGTTAAAATTTTCCTTGAGTCAATACTCAAGCAGATCTTCTTATGAATAAGTACTTAAATATCACATTATAAATCAGTCATTACCAAACTACCCCTAAGTAATGCAGATGATATGCTATGAAAAGTATGTTAAACAGCAATCATTAACAAGTTTTAGCTTGCTAAAAACTAACTATTGGCAGATAATATTTGTCATAAAATAACTTTAAATAACTAGGGCCTTTTAAGATTGTTTCCCTTTATATCTCTGCCAGGAAGCAGCTACAATAAAACTGTAAAATGTGAGCTTGTATAACTAACAAAAAATACTCATAATATCAGCGACACAGTAGAAAAGAATCAAGTTGGGTAGTGTAGAAGCAGCATCATCACCATCATCATTGTCACACTAAAACCATCATCATTTTAAGCATCAGCAGCTTGCAAGGACATGTTAAAACCATACAGAAAAAAAAACAATATAATGCAAAAAAACTCTTCAAAATTCTACATATAATTGGAAAAACGAACGCAGAAGAAAAACAATATATTCTATATATATTCGGCTATGCCGAATCTTATATACCCTTCACCTTTGTTGTGGATGCATAATTATATTATATACATACATATATATATTATATTAATAGACTTTGTTTGATAGTTTTTTTGATGAAAATTTCAGAAGTTGTCTCGGATTTTTTCTCATATCTCTGTTATTTATGGACGGATTTTACTGAGTTTAAATAGCAACTTCTCAAAAGCATATCTGACAGAATTATTGAAGATTTGGATCCCGAAGATATCTGGGGACTTCAGACAATTGATATCAACAGACAGACAGACAGACAGACATGGCTTAATAGACTCCGCTATCTATAAGGATCCAGAATATATATACTTTATAGGGTCGGAAAATTATATTCTGAAAATTACAAACGGAATGACAAACTTATACATATACATATGTATACCCTTCTTATAAAGGTAAAGGGTAGAACAACAAGAACTTATTTGTACTTAAAATTTATATTCCCTTAATTTATAAAGTACCACGCAATGAAAATTTCTTGTTGTCGCTGCTGCTGTTTGTTGCTCGTAAAATATTATACCTAATAATTTCATTTTATTTAACATTTGCAAGAGGAGTAGCAGCAAATTAATGTGGAATTTTAGTAAAAATAATTATTTTTCGGCAGACATTGTTAAGTAAAGTAAATATAAAAATAAATACAAAAGCATCGACAGCAGCCCCCAAAAAATGTTAATTAGGCTCTAGAGTATGCTCTTGAAAGTAAAGGTTAATAAATAACACTTCTCAGCCATAAACAGGTAATAATGAGGGAGAGCAAGGATTAATAGAATAGAGGAGTGTATACTTTTAGGCTATATTTATACTTATATTGTAAAAGTCAGAGTTAAGTACATTTTGGTATAAAAAGTTGTAGACTGTTCTTATGTTTTTTTTATTAATTTTTTTCTAAGAGAAATTCTTTAAAGTGAGGTTTGAGGGATTATGGATTGAATTTTATAAATATATATAGATGGCTATATACAGAAAAATGAAAGTACTGTGAATAATTTCATTTTGTATATAAATTGCTTAATTAAAATTTGTAGCAATTAACACTTAAATTAACAGATTAGGGTTAATTTAATAAGCTGATTTAAGGTGTGGCTAAAAACATGATTCTTTTAACATTCTGTGTTTTAAAATTTTTGTTGATTCAATCCCTTTTGCCGTTTGGTTTAAGTCTTTTGGGAAAATTGAACAAATAAATAATAACAATAAAAATCTTAAGGAATATTTAAACAATTTTCTAAAATCCCACAATTGTTGGTAAATATTTATAAAAAGTAGACCTTAATTTCAAAAACCTACACAAGAATTTATGTGAATTTAGTAAATACAAAATTGATTTTTTTATTTTTCGTTTAACAAATTTTATCTGGTGACAACATAAATAATTCATTTGACATACTTTGTATGTTTTGTGGTTATGCTCCTTTGAGATTTATATTTATATACATATGTATGTTTGTACATACTCTTATATATTTATCTTTGTTTTGTTTTTGTCACAAATGTTTACATAGAAATCTGTTTAGATTTTTGTTTTCTTCAAATGAAATTGAAAACAAATGACACGAAACATGACACAATCTATGAGAAAAAACCCAAATGTCATGTTTACATGCTCATTGTAAATGTAATGTAATGCAATCATGTATAAAATATTTTTATTGTTTTATAGTCAAATATTTATACAAGCAACAATGAAAATAAAATTTATTACATTTAATAATAGAAAAAAAAACAACAAAGTAAAAGTTTGATTGTTTCTTTTAATTTTTCCCTGGAATGTATGCTTTAGTCTTTTCTTGTGTATCAAATTACATTTATTTAATTAAATAAATTGTAGCATTTCAAAAACTTTTATCAGAAACTTAAGAATAAACGTTTCTTCTCATGTGTTTGTGAGACACTTACATATACATTTAATTATAAACACTACGCAAGCAGCCTTAAGCGTATACATTTGACAGTATATGTCTGTGACACTTCAAAATAATCTTTGCATAATTTTATGTGTTGTAAAAAAAAACCGATTTTAATCTATGTTGCATATTCATAAGGATTTGCGTTTTATGGCACGAATTTATGTTAAGAGGATGGATATGAGTTAGAGAAAAATCTAGTTGTGAGAAAATACTTAATCGGCCCAATCATGAATAAAAAATCCGCGGGAGTTTTTTCCCTTTTTATTTTTTTAACATTGAATTTGAATAGAAAAAATGGGGAAAGGGAAAAAACTTCCACGGAATTTTTATTCATGATTGGGCTGTATGTGTTTAAAAATAGTTTTGCATTACTTTACATGTTTGTTGAAAATTAAAATGAGTGCTCAGCTAAGAATATATAGTCAATAAAAACTCTGTGCCTGTGGTTGAAAGAAATTAAATTTAAATACTATTTAACAATTTCTAAACATAAACTAAATCCTTTTCTCCATTAGTATGTATATTAAATTCCTTTGAAAAAAAAAAATAATCAAAAAACACTTGAAAATTCCTTGAAATTGATTTTACGTTGCCAACAATAATTCATTTTTTATCTTTCTAAAATACTAAAAACTTGACAAATTTTCATTTTCCCGTAAAAAAAATTTGTATGCAAAATGCAATTTCAGTGTTAAACACTTGACAATTGTATTGAAAATAAGTCCGGAGCAGCACAAAAAACACGCTCCTCTTCAATGCCAATAAAAGTTCCATTTTATTGTATGTGTGTTATTTTCTTTTTGTGTCGCAGCAGAAAAATATTTTGTTATAAGATAAAAAATAAGCAAAACGTTGAAATAAAATTAAAAACTAAATAGGAAGATAGTTGCAGGGAAAATGATACTCTGCTACTTAGTGCTGTTTTTCGTGCATTTTCATGTTTTGTAGTAGTGTAAACCCAGCAGTTTTGCAGTGACTATAAAAGGAATAAATAATATATTCTTGTTGAAAAGTAAGTTTTTCATTTTCCATTTTTTCAATTACATGCCTATTTTGAGTAATTTGTAATGTAATTTGAAGTCAATTGTTTACTTTATACATCCCAGGTAATCTAGCATCAATTGTCAATTGTCACTTTAGTGTCTTTAAGTAATTTTGAATGTAGATACTTTAATTTTTTTGTTTTTTACTGCCTTTTAGTAAATGCCCATTTTGCTCTACTAAAAGTAAATTATTGGAGGAAGAGTCCATTATCAGTAAGTGTCCTTATGTAATGCAAAGTTTACTCTTTGTAACTAATGTAGGGTGTAAATTCCTTCTAGGACATTTATATATAAGTTACATAGCTAATTCTGTAATTCAGTGGAGGCCCTAAAGTCACTACGAATGTTCGAGTATGCAGTAGAGAATGTGTAGGGTTTGTTAAAAAGACCTTTATATGTATTTGAAATGAATATATTAATTTTGTATTGCCCAAAAATTTCCCTTTTTTAAATGAAAGATATTTTATTAACTTTTGTGTTTTATTGTTTTTTTTTTGTCATATCAAATGACTTTTTATGCTGGCAAAATATACAACTATTTATAAAAGGTCTTTCAAATTCTAAAACATAATGTTTGCCAAAATAAAATTAAAAAAAACCGGAATGGTTTTATGCTTAAACATATTTCCCACATTAGAGTCGTTCATATGTCTTGGGGGCTAGGGAAAACTTATTTCAAACAATACGTTTACAAATGGTCATCGTTAAATCAAGTCTGCTATCTGTAAGGATTCTGAAAATGTAATGCAGCAACAATTGATAGAACTCGATAGAAATGATCTGATTGTAAATTCATTTAAAATACTCCTTTGATCATGATAGAATTGAACAAAAGTTCATACACCTGAATTAGTTTGCGAATCAGGCAGAATATTTGATTCTTTTTCCGCCCAAAAACCAGTTTGCAAAGCCAAAACTCACAATATGCGACTTGTGTTGCTTTCAAACGTCATTTTTGTACTAACAAAAATTATTTGGAAAATAACTAAACTAGAAAAATCTAGTAGAATTTACGAGAAATAAGAAAAATTATTGAAAAATTAAATATAGAGCGACAGGCGCTAAATGATAACGCTGGTATAAACTCAATAGCCTGTTGCAAGATATTAAGATTCACAAGGCTACTTTTTTCATTTGGAAATGAATACAATTTATTTATTTGCTACTTAAGTTCGTTTTATAATTATGCCTGAAAATATGCAGACAATTTTTATTATAAACGTGTAAGCATGTTCATAAGTCGGTATGTGCATCAGAGAGAGCGTGAGTGAGCATGAGTGAGTGTGTGTGTGTGGGAGTGGCTATGTATATTTTTTTTGCTGATTTTTAATACGTATTTTTCTAGTTGCATATGCAACACACGTCTTCATTTACAATAGAAACTGAAATAAAATAAGCAAATACCAAAATGAAAGGAAACAAAAAAGTATACTAAAGTTATCTGCATAATACAGCTCCTCACAACAGTATTCATAAAGTCCAGCAAACAAAATGTTGCGGATTAGATAGTAGAGGCTTTTATCTTCAAAACACTTAAGCAAACATTAATTTACATGTACTTAATTGCACGTGTTCAATATTTTCACAAAACTTTGCTTACTTTACTTACTGATTTTTAATGTTTTATTGTATTACAATACATTGCAAGAAGTAGAAAATCAGCCCAAATTTTTTGCTGGGTTAATAGAATACGAGTATAAATATAAAGTTTTATATGCATGTAAATATTACTGTCAGTATGCATGGGAGTTTTTCGTTTATGGCAATATGACATCCAAAATTGTGTGTATCAGTGTCTCATTTGGTTGTTAGGAAAAAGAAAATGTCTTGAATTGAAATAAGAGTCAAATTTCTCAGATATATTTGCAACATATTCGAGTAACTAACCAGCAGTTTTAAAAGTGACAAATAGCTACTTTGGACTAGGTAAATATAATACTACTACTACAAACGAACACTGGTTACCTTTTGTAGTTAAAAGTAGCTGTAAAGGAAGGTAAGATCTTTAGATCTGAAAACAAATTGAAATATACTTATATAAAGAGGAGAGCTCTAGCCTGATTCTGAGCTGTACCCTAAAGGTTGCCAATAATAAAAATTGTAGTCCTCAATCTATTGTTTATCAAAGCATCGGCTCTCATAGCTATTAGCGGCCGAAAAAATTCGATTATTTGTTGCTGACAGGAACACGAAAGAAAATAAAGTTCATAAGAACAAATAAGAAAATAATAAAACACTATCAGTTACCGAGCAGATTAGATAGAAAAGATAAAGCATGTGCAAATAATAAAAACAAGAAGATAGAAAGTGTTTGATTTATTTAGTTTCTTTTCAATTACATATATCAATTGGTTAACCACGAAACTTTTGCTGTAGGTTGTGTGGTAATTAATGTTGATAATTTAAAGTTAAACAATATGAAACTTGTGCTCCAAACTGCAGGGTAAATATTAAGTACTCTACATACTTACATATTAAACAAAATAATATGCAAATTAAGCATCTTTCAGAAACATTTTCGTTTTTGTGCTTATCTTTTCCTAATTTATTAAGAAAATTAAAAATTATCATTTAAATAATATTATTTAAGTCATGTTAAGAATGTAGAATATTTAAATCACGACCCATTGTTAGAATAGGAAAGTATTACTACTACTTATATTTTTTTTAATTTTCTTTTTACAATTCTACTTTCAAAGTAAGACAAACCGCAGTTACCACCAATCTTAACATATTCATCGATATATAGTAAACACATTTGAAATATTAATATATAAAACTAGGTCACGTTTAGTTTTGAAATTACCCATATCACAACATTGAAACAACCTTCCAAACATAAACAAATACTATGTATGCATGTAGTATCACAATTTCTACAACCCTTAAACTAATGCTAAGATAAAAAATAAATGATAATTTGATTTACTATATAACTATTTTATATTCATATTCGTAAAGCGAGCAAAATGATGTACAATTTTAAAATCATATCGTCACGTTTGTCAAATAACAATGTCTTCGCGATATTCCTCTACTTTGATGTTGGGTATGAGAGCGTATAAAAATTAACACAGAAACTCAAGCACATGTCCCAGCAGTCCTGTACAGTTCTTCTTTGCCTGACTGCAATTTTAATATTATTGGAACATTTGTGAAGTATAAGCTGTTTGTTAAGCATATATAAGTTAATTGATTACTTTAGTCATGCCAGGTTATCTAGGCTGAAGCCAATCGTCACTTAAGTGTCTCTTATGGCCGAATTCACAGTCTTTAGTTAGCTAATGACAAAGGTTTAACTAATGATTCTTTATTCGCAATGCTTAGTTTGCCATAAGAATAACAAGTAATAGTTCAACGATAGTTAGTATTTTAGTTTACCAATGGTTAACTAATGACCGAGAATTCGGACATCAGTAATCTAGAGTCTAGTCAAAGGTTAGTCGAGTTAGGGTTAAACAACAGGCGATATTATATAAAGAATAATGAAATGGTATTTTCAAATATTTTAATACTGGTATTTTAGCGGCAACCGTGTTTTTTAGGTATTTTCGTAACGGTATTTTAAAGTTAAAAATAGTGTATATAAATGGGTAATATAGGTGTAATAGTAGCCGTAATATCAGGTGATTTAAAACATTGCCATAATGGTAACATGTCAGGTGAGAGCTGGTTTTATATATGTACATTAACTGACGGCCATTTTGTCAGTTGTCAAGTGTTTTTTTTTAAGAGAAGTAACACTCAGGCGTTACTTTTTTTAGGAAAGGGGATAGTTGAAGAAGTAAAGGTGGTGAAAGAAGAAAGCTTTTTTATATCACAACTCTGCAATTGCGCATTATATTTGTTTTTAGTGCAGAATTGCACCGCCTCTGGTGGTGACTAGGCACATTAATGTTAAAGCTTGATTGATTGATAGACCTTTTTTAATTATTTTACTTCGATGGCGTTTCAATGCTATACCAGCGAAGGAGGGCGCAGTGATAAATATTAGTTATGATAGGATAGAAAACTAATAATTCTAGACATCTAAAAAACACAGAACCATGATTTCCGAAATAAATTTGCACAATTGGGAAGTGTTGTGTAGGCGTCAGTTTATTCATGTTGAAATGCCAAACCAAACTAAACACAAATTTAAGATGATGGGATAAATCCTTACTTTGGTGTATCCCAGTAATCTAGAGAGTATACACTTTATATTTTGTGTTGCACTTTAAAAAGTAGTGATTTTACCCAACCGAAGTAGTCTATTGAAGAGACAATTCTTACTAATTGTCCTCTTGTAATGCTCTAATTAATGCAGGGTCAGTTAGCTTCCACTTAGTATGCCTCTATAACTAGCAGAGATCCCAGTAAAAGGTAAAATCACTAATTCGGGACACTTGGCTAGAATTGCTGGGCAGTACATGTACATTTAACGCAAACATTCAAAAAACAAAGAATAAAAGCGAAAATATATGTACGAGTATGTACATAGTAGATAATATGTAAGAATTCTTATATAATATGCTCATATTACAACGCATTTCCATAAAAAATATTTCCTTTTCCTCCCACTTACTCTTGTGTAGCATGAATTTACACACGGCTATATAAGGAGATGGTTTTCATATAGAGATGATACGGTTTTATTTGTCTTGTTTTTTTTTCCAAAAAGGATTTCCTAACAACAAATATGATGATATTTACATATGTATGTAAATGTGTGAAAACACTTTTATTAAAGCACTGCTCAGCTTATGCTCTATTTCCTGTACCTTTTCTTCGTCATTTCTTAGTTGTTGTTTTTGGTTTTGTTCCTTTTCTTTCAAGCTTAAGTAGAAAAAAACATAGATAGGAAAAACTCACTGTCATGCACAAAACTGCCTTACATATTTTGCATTTCAAATATGATTTCTGATTAAAGTTTTATAAGCAAACAAAAAAAAAAACAAAACGCACAAATTCACAAACAAAAAATTTAAGAAATCACTGCTGCCAAACTTTTAGGCTACTGTCTCCCAGATAATTAATGTTTTACACGTGCTTCGTGTGCTCGAGATGATGATGATGATGCTGTTTTATTGTATACAGTTTTTCATTAAACTTTTAGTAATTTACTACTTGAAATGTTCTCAAAGCTAGTTAGTTCGTTAGTTATTTTAATACATTATATTATTTTATTTTGCTAGCTTTTTAATTTAAGTACCTTAATTAAGTTTTATTTCTCTTTCTCAGTTATTATATATTCCTGGTTGTCTTTCAAAAAAAAAAAAAAAAAAAAAAAAAGGAGCCAGATTTAATGTCTAATAGAGTACTTCTTAGGAAAAATAATATTAATTGTGTTAACTAAAGCGTTAAATTGCAAACTAAGGTTAAATTCTAATTAAAGTTAAGTCAAAGAGTTAAATTTATTTGGTCAATTTCTACTAAATTTGTTTCTAAAAGGTTGCATTTGAGATTGAAATTAATAAATTTGAAATTGGTTTGTGTAAACTTTGCCACGTGTTCTTTGAAATTAAAATTTTCTCTCAGTTATTAAATAAATGAAAGGACATTGTTAGTTCATAACTTTGACATCGGTAAAAAATCAGTTATACGTAACAACATTAATAAATAATAAATAATTATAAATCACTCATCTTCATTATTTCCGTTATTTTCTTTTCTGTTTCTCTCAACCACATACCTAAAATGTTCTCTTATAAATCACTCTCTGAGTGATGTAAAACAAAGAACTAATTTTGAATGGTAAATGGTGCCAATTAACCACTTAAATTAAACTAAACCCGTTATTTTCGATCTCTGATAATTTTTATCATTTGAACCAACGTAAATTGAGTATTTTTTGAGGACTTTGTTAATCTACTTGATTTGCGTTGTATCTCAATAATGCCAGGAAGACAACTTGGACGAACAACGAATTTCGACCAACACGACAAATTATTCGGTGATAATTCGCTGTGTAAATTCGTCCTATGAAGCACAATAACAATAAAAAAAATAATATTTTTGTTTTCATATAACAGCTAATAGATAGTGTGACCACAGGTGTGAACACAGGTAAAAACAATTTTTTTATTTTTTAAATTATATGAAGTAAAAAATAAAACAATAATTAAAGTCAGAATTAACTTTAACATTTACTAAAACATTAAAAACTTACACGAAACATGGTCACCCTGTACTGTTTGTTCGTCGTTCGCCGGCGTAAGAAATAGAAATAAATATATTTCAGAATTCGCTGCGTATGACGAATTCAGCCGACGCCTTTATTGTGTATATATTCATATAAACAAATGTGTTTAATTTTTGGCGACTAATATTCGCGACCATAAATTTGTCGTTCGTCCCAGTTGTGTTTGTAGCATAAAACATTTTTGCGCATTTAGCTAAGACACAATTGACAACTAAGTAAAGACACAAAAGAGTTTTGCATAGAATATAATCAATATGTTTTCAAGCTAATCAAGAAGTATAAATGAAGGGTTTTACTGGATACTTTGAACAAATTGTGTCTAATTGTTTTGTTATACGAAATTATTTAAATATTCTTTTGATAAGAAACGTTCTGGAAAGAAAATTTCAATTTTGTAAAGTGATGTTTAACTGTCAAATTCTACAAGTTGTTTTTGTTAAATTAGAAATCAACATGCTAGTACTGTAATATTTTCTTGATAGATAAAATGCCGGTTTATTTTCAAAGACTTTTTTTTAAGAACTCAATTGCCCTTTTTTGCCAGCATCTTGAGCAGTTAACTTATTCGTAGAGGAAAATTTGTTCAATAGCATGCAGGTGCATGTCTGAAGAGTGTACTTATTTTTTAAATAAAAAAGTAATTCTTGATCATATTTTTTCCACTTGTCGCCATTTACTCTTCATATACATATTATAAAAGAAACAACAATTTTACGCTTACGATTATAAAAAAGACAGATATTCTTCAAAATGCTTTCTTTCTTTCTTTCCTAATCCATAATAAAATTGCTTGTGTTGCGTTTTCCTAAAGAAATTCTTAAGATAAAGAAAACACTTTTGTGTTTGTGTGTAAATTATTGGTCTTAAATAACATTTTATGCAATAAACAGTTTTTACGAAATTATAAAGAGATTTTCTACTAAGTATGAGACTAGTGTTGTGTTTTTCCGTTCAACATGTTGCAAGTGGTTTGTTTGCATATAAAATGCAAATGTTTTTCTCCAGCAAGAACTATAGAATTTCGATTGACAAAGACTTCGAAGATTTCAATTAACCACTGCTATAGATGTCTATTTGGGTTTCATAAAACATTCTTATAAAACATTCACCTTTAATCGTGTTCTGCAAATCGTTTTTAAAACTGGCAGTGGAGGATTATTATACATATTATTTTTTAAAATGCCTGTCTCATAATCCATATTTAACTGTAATTTTATTTATTTAAGTTTTTTTTGTAATGCTATTTTCATTTTTGCTTTAAATTCAAAAGTACTGATGTGTAAACATGTTTATGCATAAGTGAATGTGTTTTACATTAATATAAAATTTACTCTTTAAATTAAAATAACTGGCGTAGTTTCAAAAAAAAAAAAAGAAAAAAAAAACTAAAAACAATGGGGTTAAAAATATATGTACATATAGCAAATAAAGCTAGATTTACACGATTGAAATTTTCTTCAAAATTGCTCTTCAAAATGCTTTAAACTCGTGTAAACAGCAAAAATTCTTAAAAAATTTATTTATTTAATAGTTATTAAATAAAATTTGTTTAAAATTTATTTATTTAATAACTATTATTTTGAAGAAAATTTCAATCGTGTAAATCTAGCTTAAAAAACATTTTGCACAAAAAATCAGAGCAATAAAACTGAGAAAAAATTTCACATTGTTTTTTTTTATAAATTATAAAAAAAAACGCAACAGAAATCACATGCAGTTTTATTTCAAAACAAATGTAAAAATATGAATGTGTGTAAAATAAATGTGTTTAAATGAAATTATTTAAATTACCTTAGTTATTTTATATACAAAAGAGGAAAATAAATTAAATTAAATTTAAAAAACAACAACATGCATTTTGTGGCTCATAATTGTTGTGGTAAATAAATAAATTTAACAAAACATATACCAAAACATTTGCCAATTTGCACAATTTCTGATATTTGAAAGAAATAAAGTTATGGTTGTTTAAAAATCAGGGTTTGATTTTATAGAAAAGAAACATAAAATGTGGAGCGTTTGTAGTGTTAAGTGAAAGTTTTATGTAATAAGAATCAATTTTGGTAAAAAATAAGTGCTTAAGTTTTTTTAAAAACCATAAAAAGTATGAATAAATACTTGAATTGTTTTTTTTTAACTTTCAAATTCCGCCAGATTTTTATGTGTTAATAGAAATTTGCTGTGCTAGAAATATCAAAGACATTTAGCAAAGACACTATTGACAACTAAGCGAAGACACAATACAGTATGACATAGTCTATTGAAGAAAATCAAAAAGTTTGAAGTGTTCTGCTTATGAGTAAAATTCATAGAAAATTATCTAACAAATCATGTGATTTTATACTCGTATGCTAGTGGAAAATAATTGCTTTGAGCAAACCATTTCCAATTATTTTGCTATTAGAACTCAAGTTGAAATTCAGATTCAGTTAATAGAAATCAACGATCCAGTGCAAGTAATACCTCTTGTTGAACCATGACAAACGCTATTTTATCAGCCATGTCACAGAATTTAATTTCGTTCGGAAGTGGAATTAATTCGATTTTTTTCATTTATAGAAAAGTAAAACGAACAATATTTTCGGAATAAAACCTAGAAACGCTTAAAATTACAATTCCACTTTGACAATTAAAAATGGTTTCATTCCGAAAAAAAATTCATTTTGCTTTTTCTATAGAAGCAAAAAAAAAAAACGAAATTAATTCCACTTTCGAACGGAATTAAATTCTGTGACATGGCTGTATATTCAAAGATATTTAGCTGAGACACACAACTTAGCGAAGACACAATAAGAAGGAAAGTGAAGACACAATACAGTAATGTACAAAACATTTTCGACTTAACTTCAAGCATATCTACAGGTTTAAAATAGTCCTTGGTTTTATTTAAACTTAAACACTTAGTTTTAGGTAGGAATTAATTAAACAATATACTAAAAATGCAACCAATTTTTGAATGAATAAACCCAAAATCACATTTAGAAACATTTCTGCAAGTGTATTTGTTATATGTTTTTTTTTTGACATAAAATAAAATATTCTAAATTATTACCATATTCTAATCCGTGGTCGTAGTATGGGCCTAATTATGGTTAAAAACAGGAGAGAAAATCAAAAAAGGGGTTAAGGGGAAAGTTTCGAAAGGAGCACAAAAATAAATTTAAAATTGAAACAAAAATAATAAAAAAAACATGTGAGGGAAAACAAACGGGAAGAAAAAGAAATTAGGAGAAAAAAGTGGGAATTGAGAAGAAAGAAAAATAGTTAGAGTTACAATATATAATAATATTTTCTGTAATATAAAAAAAGAACAACTCAAAAACAAAAACCAATAATTAATTGCTTTTTTCATCTACTACTCTAGTTTTAATAAAAGAAATTAATAAAGTAAATTTTCTGTTATGAAAAACATTCAAAAACCGAACAAAATTTGTCTAAAAAAGTGTTAAATTTTTAATTTCTTTTTTAAAAGGGAAACAAAAATATTTTTTTCTTTTTAAGTGATTGAAAAAGTTTTGTACTTACTTAAGATTATAACTATTGGTAGCATCCTGTCGTACTACCAGGGGACGCTGATTGGTTGACGAGCCACCGCTGTTATTGCTATTGCCCATACCCATGCCCTGGGGCAGTGTACCATTGGCATTGCTGTGATCTTGTATGGGTGTGGCGGGCGATGATGAATTCTGTCCCGGTTTCTTTTTAAGGGCCGACTTGAGAGGAACTGCATTTAGTTTGGGCTCTTTGGCTGGAATTTCCTCAATGCGTTGTGTGTCGATATGATTGGAATACGTTTGATAGTTGTACTCATTGTCCGAACCGTTATCGTCTTCGTTATCGTTATCTAAGGGAAAAGAATATAATTTTTTTTTATATAATTTTGTAGTGCAACCAAAAGTATGTTTTAATATATTTCCATTCAGAGTAAACAAGAATGAGTTTTTAAATTAAAATTCTTTATAAATATATTTAATTATCTTGTTATTTAATGCTGCCATAAAGTATGCTTTATTAACCTACAAATATGTTTTTAAAACCGGTGTTTTTTCTTCTTTTTTTTTTTGGTTGTTGCAACCAAAAGTATGTTTTAATATATTTTCATAATCTAAGATTATACAAGAGTGAGCTTTAAAGTATGCTTTTTAAATTAAAATTCATTTATAAAACATTTCATTTCCTTGTTTAATGCTGTCCAAAAGTATGCTTTTAACAATTTATTAACCTACTTTTTTAAGAACTTTTCTAAACAAATTTAATTATTAAATCATATATTTATGCTTAAATTTTTTGAGATTTTTTGGGGATTTTTTTTCTTCCGCTGTTTGTTGTTGCATACTAGTACTTAAAGTATGCTTTGCTATTTTATACACTTTTTTCTGTTTTCTTACATTCCTTGCTCGTGCCAGTATTTACATTTTTCCACTACAACTTCCACTTTAAGTCGATTTTTGCCCTGCTGCTCATATTATTTTCCATTATATTAAATAATTTTTTTTTGTGCTCCATAAACCCCTGTTAGTGGCATCAACTGCCACTTAACAAATCATGTTTATTAACAGCTTCTAGCGTAACAATAAATATGAATATAGCGGAAGATCTTCAGCAGCAGGCACAAGGAATTATGAAGAAATTACAAGAAAATATTTATACTAAGGGAAAAGCGTTGGAAAGAAAATGCCTTTTCAATTTCTAACATTCATCTGATTCATTAAATTGAGAAGAGAAAGTGAGTTATGAAAATGAAGCAGAAAATTTTATTGAAGAGGGTTGGTGTTGATTTATATTAAGTGGAGGTAATCATTTGTAAAAGGAGCAAAATAGAAAAGATAAGGAATTGAGTCAGACTTCTAGAAAACGTTTAAAGCACACAAACTAAAAATAAACTACAGCGTGAAAATATGTTTGAAGGATTGTTGGAAATGAAATAAACTGGATTTAAGGTTATTGTATCAATCATTAATTTAATTGGGAGAAAAGGAATTCATCATATTTGATTTGGTTGACGAGCTTGCCACTATTTCTATTAATTTTCAAAATTTATAGACATTTTACGCCAAAAAGGAAATATGAAGGCCATCACATGAAGTTAAAGTAAATTTTTAATTAAGTTTGTGATCTAAATTTTGTGAAAATGCTTTGAAAAGTAAAATATCATTTTTAGTTTGGTTCATCTTAGTATAAGTTTCACTCGTTTTCTAGAACGCCGTGAAAATGTATATGAGAAATTGAAAACCAATCCAGTTTCACTTCGTAGTGGAATGTAAAACATAGTCTGTGTTCACTCGTTGCATGTAGATTATTTATTTTTCTTCACTTATATATGGTTTTTAATACTTCATCTTATCAATAAGCCATGCAACGTGTGAACACAGACTAAGTGCTTTCTTATTTAAATTCTATATTTGATCAATCCTTTAAGGAAGGTAAACGCTGAGCGCAAAGCAACAGACCTTTTGTTTTGTAAAAAGATTCCTAATTGTCAAATTGTGTTGTGGTTGGTTTTTTGCTATAAAATAAATCAGCTTTGTTTCTACTTAAGACACAATGCATAGACAATTTTCGATAAGAGTGTTTAAGTGTTTAAATTGTATTGTTCATGCATATGGGAAATGTTGCAGTAATTCCTTCAGTTTAAGCCAAAGTATTTTGACTCGACTTAAATCCTGAGAGTCGACGAATTATTGTTCTGATATGGAAATTAAATAACAGTCGCAAAAACAAATCTTTCAAGATAATGCAAATCAATAAAAATCATAGAATCGAAAAATCATTGATTGTTTAAAAAAATATTGAAAAATTTTATTTCAAAGTCTGTTAGAATGGGAAAATGTGCTCTTGACGTAAAAACTTAAACAGTCGACAAATAATCGAACAATTATAAAGACGATCTCTATACATCTAAAACTGTTTGAGCACGAATTAGTACTTTGGTCCACAATTCTGTAAACGTCCAAAACTGCTTGTTTTTTTTTTTCAAATAAATAATGACAGTCAACAAAAAATATGTCGTCGAAATTACATTAAAAAAATCATCTAAGAAATGTTGATAAATATGATAGCGGTGTTTCAGAAGTCGAACATTTTCTATTCAATCCAGATCTGAAGCATTAGTCAGCTCTATGGATAAGACGTATAAAATTCATCCAGAATTGCTTGCCGTGGAATAAGTCAATCGTCCAAAATCATTTGTATATAAGTACTCGCCATTCAAGCAATCTTATATGTAATCCAAATTTAAAATATCAGTCAATTATCCGTGTTGCTCAAGATAAGTCATTCACTATTGAACGAATTTTAAAGTTCTTTTTAAAGAACAAATAAAATGATGCTATATTGAAATCGCACAATTTACGAATCTGTCATGTTAAATGGTGACCGGTAAATCGTAATTTACACGAAGCAATTTTTGTTAAAAATAATGATACAATATTTTCCTTGAAATTTCTTTGGCGTTCACACAGCACAATTGTTATTGCTTAAATCGCTCGTGTTTTTATTACATTTGTATACACATACATATGTAATACTAAGAAGAGAGAAAAACGACTTGCTAGTACAATCAAGTATGTAATCGTCTTATCTTCCTCTCAACCCGATGTCTAAAAGGTAATCAGCTTAGCTTGAAGAATTGCTTCGTGTAAATTGAGTGTACAGATCTTTTACAACGATACAAATTATTTTCTAGACGAATTAATTGTTCGCTGCGAACAAATTTGATCTACGTTATCAAGTTTTTAGTTGATAGATTTGTAGGGCAGTGGAATTTCACAAAAACATCCAATTATAACAGAGAAAACTAAAAACTTTTGAATAAACTATACAGAAAGAAAGATTATGCAACTCACCATAATCATCGTATGGCTGATAATCTTTATCGTGAATGGCGCCCGGCCCGTGCGGTCTTCCAGCCACTAATGTTGGCGATGGTGTAGAGAACATAGGAGGCGGTGGGATGGGACCAATTTCCGATACTGGAATTGGAGGCTCTGGCAATTCAGACAGCATAACACCACCCACCATTTTGCCACCACCTCGGCCATCATGATGATGGTGATGATGGCCACTAGCATCAGCATAAGGGGGTGGTGTACTACCCGGAGGTCCACCCATCATGACATTTGAAGAACCATCGGGATCTGCAAAACAAAGAAGATACATAGATAGATATAAAGTAAAAATATAATCACTGTCATGATGACTTTAACAAAACAAACAAACAAAAAATAAAACATTTTTCATAAATTTCTGTAATTTCTCAACATTATCGTGCTCATGGCATTGGAGTATAATTTATAAATATGTTTGTGTGACACGCTCTTAAAATACCGCTTAAAAGAATAAGTTTCCATGGGTTGGTGGCTGCAAGTGTTGAAATATTTTACATCCAATGAATTATTATTATGCTACTGCTTTGGCAGTGCTGTGCTGTTCTGCTGCTGTGTTGTGTGTAAAGTGAACACTCAAGAGTAAAAAAATTGTTTTTAATACTTTTTATGACAGATTTAAAATTTATGTGTCAAGTTTAAGATAAAACAAACACAAACATACTCCACACACCCACGCATAAATTGTTGTGCTATTTTTTACCAATAGCAGTCATATGAAAACGGAAATGAACTGCAATATTGATTTATATTCATTTGAAACTTTGTTTTTTGTTTGTTTTTTTTGCTGTTGTGGTTTTGTGGGGTTTTATTGTGTTTCACAAAAGGGTGTTGTGTACCACAAAATGTGAGAGATTAATTGTGAAAAAGTACTTTTTTAAAGAAGTTATCTATCAGCATAAGATTTTATTGTGAATGAATTTTAAATTCTTTAATTCGATTTAACCAAATCAGGAATTTATATTATTTGGTCTTTTTATTCCAGTCCACGAGGGTGCTATTTCGTAAGGAAGTTTGTTGAGATCATAGAGCTATTCTAACAAATTTTAAAGATTGAGCGGACACTCTAAACAAGATTTTCAAGGTGCACAAAATAATGATTTTTATATTGAATGAATTGATTGTGGAACTGAATTGAGTATTCAAAAATATTACTTACAGTGTTCATAGCACACATTGACACGTCGTGCTAGTTTATTATTGCCCAGTGTATTGGGTCGTTCCATTTTGGAATTTTGTGTATGGGAATCATGTTGATCACGACCACTAACCATGTGTGAGTGATTTTGTTGGGAGCCAATAACGTTGCCGCCACCGGGTGGTGGCAACATCGAACCCTGACAGGGTGGCTGTTCGGTATTGGGTGATAGTGTGCCATTACCACCGTGTTGTGCATCAGTCTTGTCTTTTCTGGGTTCTATAAAAAGAGAAAGGCGAGTACAAATATTCGTTAATAATAAAAATATGTATATTAAAATTATTAAAAAAAATATATTTACAAAATTCTATAATTATTAAGATTGTCTTCATTATTATTCATTAGTGCATCTCTAATATCAGTTTCATACGTCTCAAGTATCCTGCATGCATGTTAAATTAAAGAGCTTTAATTCAAATTTCCACTCTAAGATTTGTGTGGTTTTGTTGTCAAGCCAAATTTCATTTCACCCTTTTTTCCTTGCACATAAAAACTCATTTAACAAAAAGCTGGGAAATTCTTAAAAGTTTAATAAATTACTTTTCTGCTTCATTGTGCATGCGGAAGTATAAACAGTGATATAAAGTAATTAATTACTTTGGAAAACTTATAATAGTAATATTTATAATAAATCCTCCCAGGCAGCTAATAAATCTAATTGTACCGGAAAAAAAGAGCAAATACAAACAAAAAAAACGTCAGCAGCTCGACTATATCTACAAAAGAAGTAGAAAATATCTCTAAAACCGGTACGCCTTTTAGACAATATCCAATGGTTATCTAAACCTGTTCTGGCTTAAATTCTTAACACTGGTGAGCTTACAGGCCACCTCCGCATTTTATGTCCTGCAAGAACATGAACATACAATTTCTCGTACATGACTGTAACGATCATTGTAGCAAACACCCAGGGCAATTAGACACGTAGCAAGCGCTCCAGCTACAAACTGGTACAGCATGGCAATGGCCAACCACTACTGCCAAAGACGAGAAATTACCACAAATGCCACCACTCCAATACATTTCCTGAGCACATAGTTGCCATCACTACTTTCAATCTTCTTCCTGCGTTTTTAGGTTTAAACCACAGCCATCACTTTTACCCCGAAGCGACCTACAACCAATTATCAGTTTGGGGACGAATCCCTGGGCTTCTTCCCGTAATTCTAGTTAAGACTCTAGTCAGTTGCGAATTTAATTGGGATGAAACAATCAAAATCTTAACAGTTTTGAGCTCATGCGCCCTTTTAGAAAGTAATTTTCCTTAACGTCTAATAACTTAGCTGACTTCAAGTTATATGTACATATATATTTTATTTCCTATTTTAAATGCATATATAAGTCAGTAGATTACCTTATACATTTAAAGTAGTCTGGCTTGAAGTCATTTATTACTCTAGTGTCTCTAAGTAATGTAGAGTGTATTCACTTTAAATACTTTTATACTGCACTTTAATAGTTATTTTACACAATAAAAGAGTAAATCGTCACTAAGTATCCTTTCGTAAAGGTCGAGTTTAGTTTTGAAAATTTACTTAGGATCTTTCAACATTTAAAGAAAACATTACTTTAGGCATCTGTTAGCCAGCACGATTGTGATTTAATATTTTGTACAGCTTGTATGAACTTAAGTTTAATAGACTCTTTCATTATTTTCATTCTACTTTACACCATTTACTTAAAGAATTTGAAACAAAATTATCCTAACCTATCCTATACATTTCTAAAACTTGTACTTTGGCAAATTGTGTAGCTAACACTCTTGCAGTACACAATATGTTTTTACCTTGACAGCAGCAGCACTTTACACCTGTAGCTGTTTGTGTAGGTTGTTGAAATCAACTATTTTTCTTTCAAATTGGTGTTAAATGTCTACTGAGGCTTAAAGCTTGAGGGAGTTTAATAATCATTTTATGGTTTTATGCTTTAAACTGAATCGAAAGATAAAAGGAAAATTTAATACGTTTAATTGTTGATACCTGTTGTTATTTGTTAAAATTCAAAATCTAATTTAATTAGAAAAAGCCTGAGTATAGGCAATAGTTTTTTTTTTTTTTTTTTTTTTTTTTTTTTTTTAAATTGTTATAAAATAAGAAATTGTCGAATTAATTTAATTAAAAATTAAAAACTTTGTGTCATTTTTTAAATTCGAAATGTAATATAATAAAAAAGCCAGAGCACAGGCAATAGTGTTGTGTTTTCTTGAACATTTTTGAATTAACTTAGTTAAAAATAATTAAGTTGATTGTAGTTGTACAAGATTTTAAAATGTGTCCTTTGTAAAATGTACAAAAATTGCAAATATTTACTGTTGTTATGTGTTGAAATCCTATATTTAATTAAATAAAAAAGCCTAAATATAGGTAACGGTTTTAGTTATTCTGTAATTACTGTAACAGAAGCATTTCTTTAATTAACTTATGATTTTACAATGTATACAATTTATATACATATATACGAGTATTTATTTAATTGTTGTTGAAATTTTAAATGAAATTTAATAATTAAAAGCCTGAATATAGGCAATAGTTGTGTCTTTTCCTTAAATTCTTAATATGTAGTTTAAAGTAATGAACTTGATTGTAAATGAACAAGACTTTACAATGTTATATAACAGACAGTAATTTAGTCATTATCTGACAACTTCTTATTATAGTAATACAGATGGTAATTTGTAGTCATTGAAGGTCATTACAAGTTTTTGCTGTTATGCTAATGTTTAATGAAATTCCTTTTACTATGCTGGTTTTCTAATATGTATGTTTAAAAAAACTGACAATAGATAAAAATTAGTTTTTCAAAACTAATCAATAGTTTTTGGCGAGTTGGCTATTAATCCCCCATCTAAGCCCAAATATATGCTATATAACAACCAAATTTCTTGTATGATAAAATCATACAATAACAAAATAAACTTAAGGAAAAACAAATTATAAAACTTTTACTTTTTTTTAGCAACTCTTGTTACCAACTGTTTTCTTTTTGTTTTATTAAAAACCAGACATTAGTTTTAGCAAAAAAAAAAAAAATTAATAAGCAACCTCTTCTCTTCTGTAATGACCTCTCAAAAGTTAAAATAAATAGAAAAATACAACGGCAACAACAAGTTGTGCTTTTTAAATTTTAAGTATCATTAAGTTCAAATGTATGTTGGAAAATTCTCTCTAACACAAACACTCTTACACTCACATCTATTTCTATTAACAATTTCCTTGCCTTACCACTGGCTTGCCTTACCACTGACAGAGCAGCCATAATGCTTAGAAAAACAACCATAATAATGGCAAGAAAAGAAAAACAAATTAAATTAAGTTTATTTACAATTTGAGGCCACTTTTAACTTAAACTGTTTAAAAATGTTGTGAAAAATAAAAGAAAAACGAAATTAGTGTATGAACTGGAAGTGGATTTCTTCTGAGTGTATTTAAGTTGTTGGTAAATACGAGTAATGTTAAATAATATGAAATTGTGTGCTTTGAAAGTAGGCAATATATGTATGTACGAGTATATTTTTCCTGTAGTTTTTAGCATATTTATTGTATATTTTTCTTTTTCTTCTGCTGACCCTTTATGTTAATAAATTATTATTTTTTGTGTAATTGAATGGAAATTCACAATCTATTTGATTACACTTATAATATATATTTTATTTTAAATACAAGTTCAATTGGAAATAAGATATAGACAAATAAAGAAGGCAGAAAGTAAGAATGAAAGCCAAGAAGAAATCCTTTTTTAAAAAAGAGGATGAGACTTATTTGAAGTATATTTTTAGGGGCTTATTTGAATTTCTAATATTTAGCTAATAGTAAACAAGGGGTTTTCAGTGATTAACTGGAGTGCTGGTTACATAATTCTTAATTTAGGGCCAATTATTAAAATAAGCGCTTAGGTTGAATAGTTAACAAAAAATATATAAGAGAATTGTAGAGCATTTAAAATCAATTTTAAATTGATGAATTATTCAACAATTATTATTTTTTTTTTTTAAAGTTGTACATGATTTGTTTAGGCTGCTTGTTTAGTCTAACCTTAGGATTCATAAGAAAATGTTGCGATTTTTGTTTGTATAGATTTATGGAAAGAATATATATTTTTATTTAAAAAGCAAACTATTAACAAATTAAAAACATATCTCAAAAACTTACATCAAACTTTAGTTTTTTACGCAATATTTCTGTTCTATTGCTATTTGTTTGAAAAATATTTGCTATAAAAAACACAAACACAACAAAACAACTAATTAAAAAGCAATGTAGTATTAAGTGTTGAAAAAAAATTCCAATATACAAAAAAAAAAAAAAATTATATGTATATAGAAAACAACAAAAAAGTAATAAAACGAAAAAAATAAATCAAAAATACCAAAAAAATATTTTCCAACAAATTTAATCATCAACAAGCTCAACAATTTACCATTGAAAACCATTGATTTTGAAAAATATTTGCAAATTTTTAGAAATCGTACAACAATCATACAAACACATTAATAATTAATTGACATCAAATGTTTATTTACTACTTCGTATTTGTATTTATTGCTGAAATAAAAAAACACACACAACTAATTCCTTGCACATACTGTAAGCGTCAATATAAAGTAATTACATAATAAAGATTAAAAAAATATTTAGTATATATATACTACAAGTACAAATTTAAAACAGAATATATTGCATAATTCATAAGTAACTTAAACAAAATACAACTCATTAACAAAACTAGAGAAATAAGGAACATATAAAGAAAAATAAGGAAACAAATAATTATATTTTAACGGGAAAGTAGCAGATTTTTCGCGGCAAAATAAAGTAAACAGTTATATTAAAATTATGCAAAACATAGAACACCTAATTCTGTTTTTACACGATAATTGGTTCCAGGAAATTTCGTGTAAAAAAACCGTGTGAAAAAAAACATTGATCGTATGCAAATTGGTGATTGGTTCCTTATCTCTAAAACCTATTGAAATTAGTGAAAAACAAGGATTTTTTAAAAACAGTCGATTTAACGATTTCCGTCTGGCTGGCTGGTATACTGTCCATGTAAAGCTAAGTGTGCAAAATATAGGCCGCAATTTTGAAGATATTTCGTTAAAATTTGGTACATGATACTTTTTCGGCCCAAGGACAGTTGGAATTAAAATTAGTTGAAATCAGTGCATTATTTCACCTAGCCTCCATATTTCCTTCCATAATAGGGTTTGTCGGTGAGAAATGTTAAATTAATCCACGTATCGATACAAATTTCGCTACAAATAAGTTGTACATGAAGCCTAATTACATCTACAAATTCGGTCCATAATTGATCATCGTTTTAAGGAGCATGTTTCTCTTAATTGCCAATACGTTTAGAATAACATGGGTTTTTCTGAATAAGGATGATACCACAGGTTTATTTTAACAATAAATCTATTAAATTTGTAATTAATTTTCTTATATAATATTATTTATGTATATTAATCAAATTAAGCGTTTCTTTTAATAATATGTGTTGTTGACTTTATTTTGACGCTCACAATATTTTGAATTTTTGATGATAGACAGACATCATTGATGAAGATGATAATACGCAATAATAAAAAAAGATTTCAGGCTGCCGCCACCAATTCGCCACATTTTTTTTTCAATATAAATATTTTATTTTGCTATAAAGCAACAAAAAGAAAGAAAACCAATAAATATTTACCAAGAGAAATTAAGAAACAATAACAAAATAAAATTCCTAATTACACCCACACAAAAAAAGAAATTTTTAATTATACCTATAGATTCCAAAGGCGTAAGGAATTTGTTGGTCGGGTAAATATATATAAATACATATAGCCAACATTTTTAGTTCATTATTAGATATTTGCAGGCATGAAACAAAAGTGTATTTATAATTGTAGCATGTTATATTTTCAAGCCGATTGCTGTAAGGCTACCTTAATTAAAATGTTGCTCGCCTCGCTTTTTATACATTTAACAAGTTTCGTGTTGCGTACATCTGAATAATATACTAAGAGAAAAATAATTCGTCCATTAAAAGTTCTTCATTAGAAATGTGACAAATATGACATTAATCCAATGAGATTTTAATGTAGGGAATAAAATTTGTCATATATCTAATGAAGAACTTTTAATGAACGAATTATTTTTCTTTTAGTGTAATCAACCTCATTCGACCGCCGATCACTGCTTTACGCTATCTTTGTTCTCATCTAAGCCAAGAGATTTAAATAAATACTTCTTAAAGTTATACACTAGTTGGTAAATGGAATTTTTAATCATGTTAAAATAAAAAACATCCTTGTCATAAATCTCAAAATAATCTCCTCCATTTTTTTCCTGCATTTCCCCATAACAATTTAAGTCTCCATAAAATTACAAAAAAAAGAATGTCTACCATTTAGTTGCTGTAACTATTTATTTATTATTGTTTACTGAAAATGTTTACACAAAACAACACACACACACACACACACGCACACACACACACACGCACACACACACACACGCACACACACACACGCAAAAAATAGTTATTTATATAAAAAATTTATTTTCAATTAGCATGAACTTGTTGAAAATAAATTGAGTGTTGTTAAGCCTGTGTTTTCTGTTATTGGTATTAGTGTTTACCCTTCCTTCGACAGCAGCAACAGCAGGAATTTATGGCAACAACAGCAGAAAATATACAAAAAATCCTGATAAAATATGCACTTGATTTTTGGATTAAAAAAAAAAAAAAAAACAATCTCATACAAATAAATAAATAGTTATACCCCCAGCAAACATTTAGGTTTGATATCGAAATAAAATGTTTTTACATCAATGGCATTCTCAACAAATATACAATAAACAAATCTTCATATAGGCCCAAAAACATTTAGCCTTGATTTAATATCAATTTAATTCTTAAATATTTCAGAATAGTAAGAAAATAATTAGAATCAAACATGTTATTAAATCACAAATCCTTTTAGGGAATTTCATCCTAATAGCTACAGTTTTCAAAATCCAAGTAAATATGTTAAGTTCCTTACAGTGGTCTGTTGACTGTAACGTTATCAATGTTAAGAAATATGGTTTTTGTCTGTACTAATTAAATTCGAATTTATTTTCACACATAAATATCAAGGGCATAGAATATTTGAGAAATGTTTTTTTTTTAACTCAAATCTGATTTAGAACTTGAGAACGAATTAAATTTACTCTTTGTTATCAGTAAGCAAACATTCGCGATTGATGTCGCAGATTGAGTATGATGTGAAATTTAATCTGTTCTTTAATGACAAGCGTTTGAGAAACGTTTTCTCAACGAAAAATCTCTATATTACCAAATGTGTTTAAAAAAGTATTTGAAATGTATTCAAATAAAGGTTTGACAATGATTTAAGAATTATTTTTGATATGAAACGTTCGTTTTAAAGCTTTTTCTTTAACTTCTTTTAATAATAAGTTTGAGAAAGATTTGAGAATTACAGTTGATTATTAAAAAAAATGAATTCAAATGTAAATTTCCCGACTTTGTTTTAGTTTGAGAAACCTTTGAAAATTATGAAATTTTTCAAGTCGCTTGTAAATACAATAATACGTATACCATGTCACGGTCTTTAATTTTGAGATAGATTTAAGCATAATTTTAGGTTTCAGAGTTATCAATCAATTTAAATACAATTACAATATTATTTATTAAGTCTTTTGTAAATAGATACTATATATACAATTATAAAAGGCATTTATTTATCTTTAAGTTTGAAAATGATTTGTGAATATTATTTAATATCAAATTGAAAACTTTATCTTCAATTTTAGGTTTGAGAAAACATACAATTTCAAATTTAGAAAATACAATTTCAATTTCAATTTCTTTTTCCAATTCAAAGCAAATTAAATTCAAAGTTCTGCTTGTATTTGAGCAACCTTTACAATTTCAAAGATTCGTTATTTTAAAGGAGAATTATAGAGAATTTTATTTTTATGAACGTGTTTTTTTTAGTATTATAAGTTTTAGAATAGTTTTTTAAATATTGGAATGTTTTACTTTTCGAATGGGATTACTTTTCAAATCATTATGTTTGTTGGTCACACAACACACAAAAGGCAACATTTTCATGAAAATTGATTTGTTAAATTCAACTTTGGCTACAACATAATAGTTTATAGTGCCGCACATTCATACACATTGTAACATATCGCATATACACACCAACATGCCAGTAAATAAATATTTTCGTTAAGATTATTTGGCATAATGCCAGAAACACACAAACAATATTTATTGCAGAAGATTTGCAGATACGATAACTTACACATTCAACTCACAAATAGGCCAACATATTTGTGTAATATTTCGGAAATGGTATGTAGTAAATTAAAATGGACCGAACGGCAAAGGAACAAGACAAGCCAGCAAGAGTATGAGTTACGAAGTATTTTAGAGAGAGAGAGAGAGAAAATCAGAGTATAATTGTTGGTAAATAATTCCTTAAGGTATGCAATACAAATAGTCATGTAATCACACACATACTTTATCATCATAATTTTTTGTATTTGAGCGTGTGTATTTGTTAATGTAGGCAGACAAATATGATTACACATACAATAAACATAAATTAATGTTGTTTATTTGTGTAATAAATTTGAATAACATATTGAATTTATGTTTATAATAAACAAAAATCTTAAGCAAGTTTAGTTTAAAAGAATATGGTTTAATGTACACTAGCCATAACATAAAGCAGCTCAAAAACCATTTGTTTAAAGCGACACCATAAAAATAAATTATATTTCATTATAAGTTAGCATAATATAAATTTATTAAAAAAAATTAACCTTTGGTTAGGTTTATAAAAGGTCTATTTATTAGTTTTTAAAATGTTGTTTTCGTTTTCCACAAAAGGAAGCTAAATTTCAAGTAAATCCTTATGAAAATAACAAAAATTTGCTGGCTTTCGCACCTGCTTAAATCTATGTTATATTTCCTTAAATAGTCTTTCCAAAAAGCTTTCGTATCATGACAGTTACCACGGATCCTTTAAAATGGTTTCTGTTTTGGTTAATATACATTACTTAAATGCTGTGCGAATTCCAATTAAGTAAAACTGTTCAGATATAATTTAATATTTAGGTAACCCCTTAACGCCTAAGACCGTCTATATACGGTCATCAGTTGAGTATTAAAAAAAAAACGGGTTTTTCCCCGTTTAGCTACTACAGACTGTCTTCCTTGTTTTTGTCCTGCAGCTTTTCAGGTGTATTTTTTCTGAATTGGAACTGAAATTCGTAATTTGCAGAATAAATACATGCTAGAACAAACATTTATTTCTGCAATTTCAACGTATTTTCAATTTCAGGTATTTAAGGGTTAATGTTTGGTAACTCAAATGTAAATTTCCCGACTTTGTTTTAGTTTGAGAAACCTTAAGAAGAATAAATAATATTTTAATACAGATTTTCATGTAATTACAAAATCGATAGATTTGTTATATTACGAGGTCAGCTAAGAGTGTTATGAGAAAATAATACTGACAAACTTTTATTATTGAAATAAAAATAATATAATTTCAAGAAATACTCTTTTCAAAGAATCTCTTTTTTACAAAACAGATTGAAAATTTATTAAACATTTTTACTTCTGGAAGATGAAATGTGGAACACACATTTAATTTAAAAAAATTCTTTGCTTTATAGAGGGCACCAATAAACTGGAACTGCTAACTTAATATATTTATTACCTTCAACTAAAATCTGTAAACAACAAACTTAAAAGCTTTTAACCTTAGAGTAGCGGTGAATGAACTTTTCTTTTCGGTTTTTTCTTTTTTACTTTCAAGAACAAAAAAATCTGTCAAACATGTATTTTGTTTGTGTAAATTATTTATTAAATTTAATATTGCACTAAATATTGTCTAACACATAATATTGATTTATGAGGCTTCACAAATATTTCACATATAGCCATTTAATGGCGTCAATTGTTTTCAAATATATTAGGAAATTTTCAATATTAATTTCAACCAAAAATATTCACCCCTATCGTAAATAAAAATTCCGCATGAAATTTGTTTCCTTTTATTTTTTTAACATTAAATTTTAATAGGAAAAATGTGATAAGGGAACAAATTTCATGTGGAATTTTTATTCACGATAGGGGTGATTATAATGCTCTCACATTTTCAATAGATTTGAGGATTATTTGCAGATGATTTGTTGCTGAAAGTGAAACAGCAATTGTGTCATAAGAGAAGACAAATATTTTGTTTAGCAAAATTTGTTTTGTTTCAAATATTGTTGAACATAATTGTTGTTAAGTGATGATTTTTGGGAAAAAATATTTTAAGATTTTAAATATTTTATTATAGTTTTAAAAATAAATGTCGGCACTTAGCCGTTTGATTAATATTAAAGCAATTTTATGGGAGCGTCAGTGTGTGTGATGACATTGTATTTAAAAGGTTAATAACTTCTTTTTTTGTTTGGAAAATAGAGAATTATTTGTTTAAATATTTAAGCAGTTTTTAGTTGTTGATTTTTCAAAATTAATGTTATCAAAATATATTAATAAATTGTAAAGCAGTGGTCGGCCTTATTATATACCAGTGGCAGCGTTAAATTGCATACAAATTTATCAATTTAGATTTCAAATGTTTCATTCCAGGTTAGAGCATTTGTACACTTACATGTTGAGAAACGAAAAATAGAAAAGGGCATTTATTTAGATTCCAAGAAAGCTTTTTGTAACATAAAGACTATGAAACATATATTACGCCATAAATATTATTCTCTATTCTATTCTTTAATACTGAAAGTTGAACTTAATAATGGTTCTTTTTAATTTTTAACATTATTTGTTGATCAGTATGAATTGAATACCTGGCATTTACAAGGTCAAGTTTTGCTTTCAAGTTTTTGACAAATACTGCTTGTCTGAAATATTGAAAGCTGTGACGTAGGTTTTACGCAAATTTAAAGCAATTTTTGTCAAAATGTCGTCAAAAAAAAACAATTTAAGATGATTGCCATCGTTAATAATAAGGCTTCTTTATAGCTCTATAAACCGCAATACATCATTATATTTATTACTTTTATTTACAAACATATTTTTTTCATATTTATTATTTATAAAGAAGACACAATACCACACAAAAAATGATGACGTCAAAATGTTTATAAAGAAAAACCAAAAAATTTGTTTACTAAAATTGTTATCAGCTGTTTTCTTGACTGTAAATTGAAACACATAATAGAACGAGAAATTGAAAGCAATCTCGTAGCAAGTTTTAATAGTATGAATGTATTAGTGAAAAAGTGAGTGTATTAAAAATTGAAAGGCTAAACCTGATCGTGTAACCAGCAAGTTAAACACAATTTTTAATTTCAATCGTTAGTCTTAATATACTGAATATATAAAACATATTTTCTCTAAATCTTTTGCTGAAATATTTTTCTTCTACAAAAATGTTGCTGCAACATTTTCCCAAACCAATCTGGCAGGTTCTCTTTGTGTCGAACACTTGCAAGATCTTATTTGAGTTGAAAAACGAAAGATATATAATCTCTGGCTTTTGATCAGTTGAGCATAGTACTCTGTTCAAAATTTCAAGTGGAATGCTGTCAAAATACATGTTAAAAAAATAAACATGAAATTTTCATGAAAAAATGTTGCAGAAGTAGTACTCTGTTCATTTTGTGAAAAACATGTCAAATGTATCTGGCAACATTATTTTTTCACAGCGGAATAATTAAAGTAGCAATTGTTTCACGTGGAATTTTTACCCAAAAGCTCTTCTGTCGCAACAAAAATATCTATTACTTGTTGTTCTGCTGCACAAGCGGCTAGTAATATTTGTTTATTCATTTTATTCAACACTAATTTATTCATTTTTATTTAAAGATTTCGATTCAACACAGATTTTTTAATATTTTAACTTTTATTTATTTTCGATTTAAATTCACAAAAAAGCAAAACATATGTGTTTTGTTTACATAAGTAAACCAATGTGGCGTACTTTCAATTAAAAAAACGTCAAATTATGTAAATTCGCGTGATAGGCAACATTGGCTATACGTCAAATTTTCCGTATGAAATAATTAATGTTGCTCAACATTTTTCCCAAATTTGAACAGAGTACTAGGCTTTATAAAAGTTCGTATTTCTTTTACAGTATCGGTATTATTCGTATATTACTTCAATTTAATGACATTATTTGGTCAGGAATGTATTTATTAAATAGACAAGAAGTTTGTATATTATTTTCAAAACGTTTTTAGTATGTTACTTCATTATTATTGTTTTTGGACATAAACATTTGCTGAAATATTTTTCTTCTACAAAAATGTTGCTGCAACATTTTCTCAAACCAATCTGTCATGTTTTTTTTGTCGGACACTTGCAAGATCTTATTTGAGTTAAAAAACTTTAATTTAATGACATTACTTGATCAGAAATGTATTTATTGAGAGAACCAGTTCCACTATTCAGCAAAAAGTTTGTATACTCTTTACAAAATGTTTTTAACATGTTACTAGATTATTATTATTAAATATAGATGTCATTGCAAAATTTTTTTTGGATAATAAACATGTGATGCTACATTATTTTCTACAAACATGTAGCTACAATATTTTGCTGTAACATTTTTGTTCTATAAACATGTTGTGTTACATTTTCTTTATCAACATGTTGACAATGCATGTATTTTCTTACTTTATGAAATAGTTCTTATACTCAGCAAGAATTTTGTATATTCTTACGGTCACACTTGGCAAATATTTGCCGAAAAAGACGTAACCACTAAATAACAAAAAAAAAACCTTTTCTTATTTAGGCCAAATCACAATAAATATTTAGTTTTAATTTATTTGATGGTGTTTGATCTTGCAGAGCTCTTGTAAAAGTAAACAACGTCAAACAAATTTGTGCTAAAATAAAATAAGTTTTTGAATATTTGCCAAAGCAATTTTTTAACCTTTAAATTTCTCTCTAACAAATTGTAAATCTTAATTTATGCATTCCTCTTAAATGTCATAAAAAAACCTGTCCTTACTACAAACTTCATTTGAATACCTGCCAAAACTCATTTAATTTCCCTACTCATACACTCTACGTATAATGTTGTCACCTCAATTAATTATACACAAATAAATGTATCGTTAATTGTTTTGTAATTAAATATGCCACATAAATAAACAACTTGAAGTTTGATACATTTTGTTTATGAATTAATTGCGAAAGAAAATTAATGAATGATAAGCAGCACTTTGACGAAATTAAATGAATTTCAATAAAATTTACATAAAGGCAGAGACAAACAAACAAATATACATTTAACTTTAATATACAAACTCATTATTTATTTAGTAAATACAAATTGTACAATACAAACGTATTAAAAACTTGTAGTGAAAATAATAAATAAATAAATACTGTCATGAATTTAGGAAAGGTTTAATTAAACATTAACCATAAGTTGCCATATTGGTGTAATTAAAGCTAAAGGATCATAAAAACAGGATTATTAAATTAATTAAAATAATACAAATTGAAAATAATACCAACATGTTTAATACTTTGTCTAATAACTTTTCTTAAAAATTAAACTACTCACAACATACATATGTACATATGTACACTGTCGCACAAAATAAAGTGCGGTTTTGTAACCTTCTTCATTCCTTTCTTGATATTTTTCTTCTACATGTATTATGCCAAAGTTGACGATTTATCGTTGACGATTTTTTCATTGAAAGTGACGATTTTCTGAATTATTAAAATTTTCTAGCATTTATTTTTTTTATTAATGTTTTTGTTACCAAATTCTCTCTTTTTTGAGACAACAACTATTTTTCTCATTTAAATTTAATTAATAAAAAATACGGATTTCTTTGAAAATAAGTACCTGTATATGATGGACGAATTGGACTCTATACTCAAAATGTTATTTAAAACTTAATAAACTAAATTGTTTTGACATTGTAATTTAACCTGAATTAATAAAATATGATAAATTCAGATATTTATTTATAAAATACTGTAAGTCTTGTTTCACACTCTTTTGAACTTGCCATTTCATTTACACACGTCAATGCAATTTATAAGAAAATTGACTAGTACCGTCAAGTTTGTACACCATTTGTTCTCTTTTCCCTTCTCATCCAAACATACTTGCCTTAACGAGTCAGATTTGAAAAGTGTGAAAGCGAACTAAGATATTATAAAAATATTACACAAGTTGTATTTTTTGGGATTTCTTATTTAAAAAGTTAAAATTTATGTACATATTTTGATATGTATTGTATAAACTTGAATTTTTATGTTTTCGTTTAAATAAAAGTTTCAAAATACTATTAGAAATAGTGACTTTTTATTTTTCCGATATTTCTGACGATTTTTAAAATTCGAAATGACAATTTTTTTTTCTATTTTATCGGGATTTTGAGAATATTTTCCGAAATTTATCTGGCATCCCCGATTATGTACTATTTGTTGGCGTATCTGAATTATTCACATAAACATTGCAATTTTATAAAGTCGCTCATTTATAGTTCTGATGTAAATATCTTGAAGTGCACAAGACATCTCTGCGGTTTACTGTTAATATTACTTAAATAAGGCTAGACTCAGACTTTTTCGAAATGAGGACTTTAACCGAAAAGGAAAAAGATTTGTTGATACTAGATCGTGAAAATGGGATGAAACAGAAAGCTTTGAGTTCTAAGTATAAGATATCGGAATCTGCGTTCAGAAAAATAACTGCTTTGTATCAAATAAGATAGTCAAACAAAAGCCTAAAGAACTTATGTGACAGAAAACGTAAGACCACCAAGCTAGACGATGATCATATTGCAATTCCAGCAAAAAGAAATTCTTTTACGACAGCCAAAGATATAAAGGAGAAACTAGAATTAAACATTGCGACTCGAACTGTCCAAAGAAGACTTAACGAAAGTGGTCTAAAAAGTACGTTCGCTAAGAAAAGGCCTATTGTACGACCTGCAAATATTAAAAAAGCGTTTAGACTTTAATTAAAACTAAAAATTTGAAATAAAAAAAATCTATGAAAAAATAAAGAAAAAAAAATAAAATTTTGTCTGAAATTTTGAAAATTTTTGAATTTAAAAAAATTTTTTTTTTAATTTTTGATAACCCATTGAATGCGCCTCTCAAAGACCGTTCATATGATACCAAATTTACATATTGTTCCTTTGGAAGAAATGTGAAAAAATAAAAAAACCTCTAAAAAGAACATTTTTATCCTTTGATCCAGCTCACCAAATATTGACCCCAGGACAAAGAAATTGAGAAACATAGTTTAAAAATGAATGAAATTTTCATATTAGTCGGGAACATCAATACCTTATTTTTTCTCCATACAAACGGGGCCACCCTAATGTACATACATAGGTATGTATTAAAATTATACAATATGTTGAATTTTATGTGGTGCTACATATCGTCACCTAAAATGCCCAAAGACGTAACCCTCATTATCATAATTTTACAGGAGAAGCAAAAAACGTTATAAAACGAAAACTGTTTAATTGAGAATCGCGATTTCTTCACATCTTGTCCTAAGATTGACGACAAACTTCAGGTGACGATATGTACATTTGAAAAATGCCGCCGGCCACTATAGGTACATATGCAACAAGAAGTGTATTAAGTGCGGCGCATATGCATACGAATTTGCCACATGCTGAAAAGCTTGCATATGCTTTTCAACAAATAACATATCTGTCAACATACGCAGCAAATTTGTCAAACACTAATAATATGATGTTTACACGATATGCTAAAATTACCAACATACGTTTGTTGGCATTGTTAACAAAGTGTTAGCAAATGTTGTTAAACATACGTATGCTGAAAAAATTTTGCGTTTACACACTAAGTAAGCACTTGTAACAAAATTGTCAGCATACTATACATACGCTGATTCAACATATTGTCTATACTTAGCTTATACTTATAAGGTTTGACGGCATGTGCTTTTCTTTTTTGCTGTTGCAGAAATTAAACGGACTCTTTTCGATAGAAGTTTCTAATATATGCAAAGTATCATCAATCACCATCTATCAGCTCTGTTTTGGTGTGTCGTTGGATATTACGTTCTTAAGTGTTATTAAGGCAATATTTGAACTGTGCTGGACATTTTCCACCAAATGTTAGTTTTGTGACGTTTCTGTAATAGAATTCGTTATTTGAAACTTTTATGACTTTGCATTTAGTGCCTCAAAATCAACACAATCTCTTTTATTAAACATTTGTTGCAATACTTTTCATTTTGTATTGCATTTGTTTTTAAAGAATTAAATAATTGTTTTTCATTATTTTGTTTATTTTTTCCTTGCATATTTTTCAGTTTCAGATGTATTGATTGCACTTACTGGCTTATTTGTACAATTTTTATTGCTAAAGCTTCTGTTTTAAATGAATTTAAATAACCTACTTTACGTAGCTAATTAATTTTAATTAAACATGTTTAACTAAATTTTATTAAATCTAATATTTGTTCTGTTTTTTTTTCTCTTTTTAGGTAAGTTTTATATAATGGAAAAGAAGAATATATAAAATGCTGGTATGTCAATATAAAATAAATATTATTTTGAGAGGAATATTATTTTTACTTTTTTGTGAATGTATATTGCAATAGAGATACATGTTGATGACATTAGAAAGGCATCTATTTTTTTAAAAGTTAAAAAAAAACTAAAATCTCCAACATTTTCTTTATTTTCATATATTTGCGGCCCTATTCCTGATTCTAGTGCGATTGTTAAACCCTGATTTTCTATGTATTTATAAAGAGTTTTAAAAATATGTAATTGTTTTTCAAAACAAACTCTTTATCCTGAATTCTTTTTACACTTAATATATAATCATATATTCCACAAATATGTTGCTGCAACAAACATGTTACTCTATTTTTTTGTTCTATAAATAGGTCACTGCATTAAACATATGATGTTTATGTAAATGTAGCTGCAAAATATATTCTTTATATAAATTTGTCTCAATAATATGTTGGTGCAACAATTTTTATAAACATATTACTGTAAACTTGTTGCAGCAATATTTTCTTAGCTATAAACATTTTACTCTATATCCATGAAACTACAACATATTTGCTATAAACATGTTCTGAAAAATCTGAAAAAAATCTCAAAAATACTTTACCTTTACTTACTTAAATTATGCATGAGCAATCATGAAAATCAAAAAATATTTTTTGGGCTAATTTTCGAAAAATGAAATGTGTAATAAATAAATAAAATATTATCAAATAAAACACAACATATACTAGTTACTAAAGAAAACAAATAAAGCGTAAACAATCAGACATAGTATCGATATTTATATTTAATATTGTAGAGAATTATATTAATCCAAAATCTTTAAGTTACTTTCAAATGAAAAATCAAATACGTTCTAGTTTGTTATATTATAATTGTTCACTTTAGTTTAGATACTCATTAAATGTTTATTTAATTTATCGAATATATGCTGTAAATGCGTTGCTGTTTATTTGCATTGATTGCCTTTTAAGGGGGGCTCAACACACGTTATACTTTTCACCACTTCCTGTTATTGCTAAACATACAATGTAAAGCGAATGTCAATGTCAAACAAATACCTACACATTATTTTAAAAGATTTCAAAACAGCAAAACAAATAAACTGACAACTTTTGCGCCCACTTCTAAATGTATGAATGATTTAAAAAACTTTAACGACGACGTCATTTGCAATAAAATACGTTTTCGCACTTTTAGCAATAAATAAATACAATTGCAATAATAAACAATATGTATACACACATATGTAGGTATAAAAAAACTTTCAGTCCTACATACACACATACACACCCTTTTTTTAATGTGTTTTCAAAATTAATATAAACACAGACATTTTTATGAATGAATTTTTTTTTGTTATTTTAAAACAATGAATTATTATGTATTTTTTATCTGTCTGAGTTTACTTTGAGTAAAATAAGCCCACAGAAAATATAATAAAAAAACCTGAAATTTAATGACGTCTGCTCCAGTTTTATTTCCCAAATTAATGAACCATCCCCCTCGAACAAACACCACTGTGTCGATGTTGTTATTAGGCCCCACTCCAAAATAAAACAAAACGGCCATGTACGTGGTCAATGGCAAAACAAAATAAACGAAATATTTTGTAAACAAAAAGGAAATTTAAATAAAACAATAATCAATGTAACGTAAAGTTATTTATTATATATTAAGAAAACAATTTGCAATATTTATAAATAAACAGAAAGAATGTAAATATTTTCACGCGCCTAACCGCGAATTCTTTGTTGTGCATTGCACACACAACCCTACTTGTAGGGGCTTTTATATAAAATAAATTATTTCCTGCATTAAAAGTGTTAAAAGTGTTTGTTCAAATTAAAATAAAGGGTGATTCAAGTAGATATACTTTTTTCAATAGCCTTTTTTTGGCAGATCACCTGTGAGTCGTGTCATGCTGTCATGTTATTTTTGTTTGGTATTGTTTGGCATTTCATAATGAAAAGACTGACGCCTGAACAATGTTTACAAATCGTTCAACTTTATTACGAAAATTCACGTTCTGTGAGGAATGTGTTTCGTGGACTTTGCTCAACTTATGATCAACATAATCGGCCTACTAAACGAATAGTACGCAACACCATCACCCATTTTGAGACCCAGCATTCATTATTGGATAATATTCGATCGAATAGACCACGTACAGCACGCTGTGAAGAAAATATAGCGGCCGTAGCTGAGGGTGTACACGAATACCATGGAGAGTCGATTCGACGCCGTTCGCAGCAACTCGGACTGACGTATGGAACGACTTTGCTCATTTTACGTCGATATTGACATTTGGTTTCAGCAAGACGGCACCACTTCCCACACATCGCATCAATCAATGGATTTATTGACAGAACACTTCGATAGGCACATAATTTCACGTTTAGGACCGGTCAATTGGCCAGCAAGATCGTGTGATATCACACCGTTAGACTTTTTCCTGTGGGGATATTTAAAGTCTAAAGTTTATGCGGTCAAACCCGCTTCGATTTAGGACTTGGAGGAAAACGTCATGCGTGTCATTCGCCAGTTACTAGTCGAAATGCTCGAACGAGTCATTGAAAATTGGAGTCAACGGAGAGACCATCTGCGACGTAGTAACGGCCAACATTTGATAGACATAATCTTCAAAAAATAAATGTTTTTTCAAATGATAATAAACATTCCCCATTAAATTTTAATTTTCTGTGTTTTTTTCTTTTTCTTTAAAAAAGTGGGGAACCTCGAAATAGATCACGCTTTATTAATAAAGATATTTCATATGATTCTGGCCATATTATAGCAAATAAATTGCATATTTGGAAATTCCCTTTAGTTTTATTATTTTTATTTTTTTTTTGCTTTGCAAATGGAAAATTGTTAATGTTTATTGTTTAAACTTGTTCGTTTTCATATGTATGTACATATAACTATTCAAGCCATACCAGTAGTATATTGTACAGCATGACACGTGTATTCAGGAATTTATGTGAACTTTTCTAAAAATTACACTAAGCCAAACAAAATCTTATAAATATGTATTTATATTTGTATAATATTCTTTTCTTCTTTCTGCATAAGTTCAACAACAAAAACACTCAAATAAGTTAAATTAAAATTTCATATTTTTTTTTTGTTCAAGAAGGGTTTTCTTTCTTATTGATGTTTAAAGAGCTGAATTTTTCTTTAAAGAATCTAAAAAAGTTTTCTTTGCACAAATAGCAACTTACGAGAGGTTTATTTGTGAACGAAATTTATATGAAACACGGCAAAGTATTCAAATTTCCCTTAATTAAAATGTTTAATTAAATTTTATTTATACAGACAAGACAGATCATGTTTCAATTTAAAAATTTGGAATACACTTGAGTTCGCACTATATGTACATACGAGCATGTACATATGTATGTAATTAAAATTTTGTTTTACAGATATTGCAAACATTTCTTAAATTTATTTAAACTTTTGCTGATTTCACCACTTGTGTTTTCTTTACTCCGTACATATTTTAATGTTTTTGAATTGAAAACATTAAAACATTTTAAATGTTTTTAGGTGTTTATGTATTAATAAATAACTTTGTTTTGTTAAAATTTTTCCAAAAAGTATTAAAATATTGATAAAATTAATAAAGTAAGAAAACAATTGAATTAAATTATCTGTGAATTACTGAAATTTATACAATTAGTAATAAAAATTAATATAGAATAATTATTAATTTCATAATCGAACTGTTAATTTTTACTTCTTGATAAATTGTAGTTAGGCTCGAGTTCATTAAATTTAATTTTCATTAAATTATTTTTACTGAAGTTAGGAATTACAACTTGAAAAATTTATTATTAAAAAATGTTTGATAATTTTTCTTGACTGGGGATCGAACCTGGGTTGTTGAATTTACATATGTTTCGAGAAATCCCACTTTCTCTCATCAGAATTCTTTGCGTTCTACCACCTGCACCACTGCGGTGTCGGTCAGCCAACAGACAAACAAATCAATCCTTTAACCAGTGTTAGTTCTGGTAGTTCGAAGTTTTTGCTGTAATTATCATTCTTTATTAATTTCTATTCATACCTAGTTGTTTTTTTCCTTTTCTTCAGTTTTTTCGTATTCATGTCGAGACTTTGTCTCGAAAACTTGAATACATTTGTTTTTGTTTATTATGTTTTTTGTACATTTGTACAACATGTAAACGTTATGGCTTGTGCCCTAGCTATTTTTATAGAATAATTATTAATTTCATAATCGAACTGTTAATTTTTACTTCTTTATCAAGAAGTAATAAAAATTAATTTTATAAATAATCCACAACAGCGCAAAACTGCTGCTTTTTTCTTTTCCATTTAGTATTATTTCCTTTCTTTTATAGAGTCAAGTTGTAAAAGTGGGCTATGTTAGTTGTAAAGGTAAAAATTTTACACTTTTACGCTTCTGAAAAATTACGTTTACACACAAAAACTCTTATTTCACACAATAACTATGCTTTCACATAAAAATGTAGTTTTTACACTAAAACGTGGTTTTTACATAAAATAAAAATTTGTACGCAAAAACTAAATTTTTACACTAAAACGGAGGTTTTACACAAAAACTAAATTTTTACACAAAAACTAAAATTACTTTTTTACAAAATTAAATTTATACAAAAAACCTACTTTTATATACAAATGCAACGTTTTTAAACAAAAACCAAATTTTTACCCTAAAACTTTTTTGCACACATAATTTCAGACTTCACACAAAAACTCCAAAAAATTGTGTTAATCGAGAATGGCATAGACCGAGAATTTAATGTAAATGTTTTTAATATACATTTCGGTAGTCATTTTAAAATTTTTTATATAAAAGTGTCCTTTAACTAGTATATAATAATCAAGGACTACAAATAACAAGTGAGAGAGAGAGAGAAGTAAAAAGAGAGGACAAAAGTTTGCCATACATAAAACATTTTTCTCCTAAGTTTTAAACATAAATATTCAGAAACTCATCTTAACAAATTCTAACTTTTACAAAAGAAAACCTAGTTGCAATTTTAATCATAATATTCATATTTTCTTAATTACTTTTCTTCCTTCTGCCTGTTTCTTTTTTTTTCACATCTTATTTAATCACAAATTACAGAAATAAGCAAAAAATTTTTTTGCAAATAAATTATTTAAGTAAAATATCATGCACAACAAATTTAAAATTAAATACACACACCGTAAAAATCTGTAAATTTGTTTTAAATGAATCATCCAACAATTTTTTTGTCGACAAGAGAAAAATACATTTTTTTTCGCTGGCATCTCTTGAAAAAAGAAAAACAGAAGCAACACAAATTTAGAGATGAAGAAGTGAAAATACTTAAACGTCATAAAAAAATTAAAGCAGAAAATCTACATACAAGAAGAAGCAAAACGACAGACGTAGCGACGAAAGGACAGACGGACCAACCGACAAATAGAAAACCACACACAATATTTATGTACAAGATTAGACGGTCTTAATGTTTGAGTTTTCATTTGTTGAGAACAAAAAAAGAAAAACTAAAAATAGAGCAAAATATAAAAAAAATATTTATGTAGAATATAGTGCAAGCACCTCTCGGTAACATTGAATTATATTTTGACAAGTCACTTTATAAAAATTGTCACTCGATTTGTAATAAACACAGAAACGAAAAAAAAATACCCAGAAAACTACGTGTCTTTTTCTAGCTGTTTAACAAATTTAAAGGCAACTGTAAAGAGAAAGAGGGAGAGAGATAGAGAGACAGAGATTTAGAGTAAAAGACATGTGAAGAATGCTACAGTTCAACAGCAGGGTGTTCCTTTTACAAATAAAATATTGTTTTAATTTTAAACATGATGAAGTTTTAAACAAAAATTTTGATTAAAAACTACTACTAACACTTAAACGTAGTTAAAACAAAAACTACGATTTTACACAAAAACTACAATATTACACAAAAACTACAATATTACACAAAAACTACGATTTTACACAAAATAGACATTTTTACACAAACCCCAGGTTTTTTACACAAAAACACAGTTTTTACACAAAACTCAGTTTTTACACAAAAACTACGATTTCAGATAAAATGTAAATTTTTACACAAAACCTAGGTTTTTTACACTAAAAGGTAGTTTTTACACAAAACTCAGTGTTTACACAAAACTCAGTGTTTACACAAAACTCAGTGTTTACATAAAACTCAGTTTTTACACAAAACTCAGTTTTTACACAAAACTCAGTTTTTACACAAAACTCAGTTTTTACACAAAAACTAAGATTTCACATAAAATGTAAATTTTTACACAAAAGGTTTTTTACACTTAAACGTAGTTTTTGCACTAAAACGTAGTTTTTACACAAAAACTCAGTTTTTACATAAAAACTCAGTGTTTACACAAAAATTCAGCTTTTACACAATAAACTACGATTTTACACAAAAGGTTTTACACATAATTTAATTTTTACACACATTTTTTTTTTAATTTTTACCTACACAAAAACTCAGTTTTTCGTTTTTACATCAAAATTTAACACAATCACCCCTATCCTGAATAAAAATTCCACATGAAATTTGTTCCCTTTTATTTTTTTTTACATTGAATTTGAATAAGAAAATGTGAAAAGGGAACAAATTTCATGTGGAATTTTTATTCACGATAGGGGTGAATAACTCAGTTTTTACACAAATTACAACCATTAGCAAACCCACTGATTTTAAGTTAATAATACACCAATGCCTCGCTTTGCGTCGTTTCGTTTTGTGTTTTTTTGAAGTTTCGTTGCTGCTTAATTAGTACTAATTTTCACTGTGCGTGTCGTTAGATTTTCGAGGCTGCGTTCTTTTGGGTTCGAGTATTTTTTTTTTTTTTTAATTTTTGCAAATCTGTAACATCATTAGATAGTAAGAACAATAAATGATTTGATGATCGAAATTGGGTTCTTGCTTTCTATTTGCATTGAAAATTAAGTTGCGCAGAATATACCAGTAAGAAAAATGGTATTTCACATAAAGCATTATTCAACGATTATGCTAGTGGTAGTAATACAGACAATTGCTACAAGGAAATGAATTTTACGTTGAAAAAAGCTGTTCAGCAAACATTGGACCAATTTTTTTTTATGAAAGAAAGCCGACGACTTAGTATTTTCGTAACTCTAGAACCTATCGGCGATCTTTACATGGTTTCTATAGAAAATCTTAATTCACTTTGCCTCGTTTAATTCTTTTTTTTTTTTTTTGTTTTGGAAACGTAACCCGGACGCAAAGTGAGGTGTTGGTGTATTTGGTGCATATAAACTAAATCTGAATATATAGTTTATTGTTTTGAGTTATTATCGCTTTATTAAATCAAGGGACTCCCTTATAAGATTGGTATTTACAAGAATTCGTTGTTAAATTATTCTTAAGGACAAGTGTTGCAAATTTATGTGCTTCTCTACCATGTGTGAACATGTAGTTATGTATAATGTAAGAAAGTTTGATTCATGTTATTGGTATTTTTGTGATATAAATGTAGAAATATTTCAATAATTTTTATACAACCAGCAGTACTCAAAATCTAAGAGACTGAATGATTTACAAGCTCTCTTGTAAGTAAATACTAATAATATGTACAACATGACGTATGAATAATATTAATTTTTGAAAAAGTCGAAAAAATACCAACAAAATGAAATAAAATAAAGAATAATTTACAATTTTAAATATGTTAAACTAAATCAGACGATACAGACTTAAAATAATAAAATTACTTTTAGGAAACTTAAAGAAAACCTTGATAGTTGTTGTCCCAACTTCTACTACAGCTTAGAAATAATGTTAAAATACTACCAAATATTTAAGGTTTCAGAAACAGCTACTAACTAGTGTGCACGTTCCTCAAACACAAAAGTAATTTTCGAAACGTGTTCAACATTTTTTAAGCGAATATTTCCTCCTTCCAAAAGCAATTTAGCCGGTAACCTTCAAATAAATATTTATTACTTTTCCCTCCACATGAAAACACGAAAGTGCAAGTTAGAAAACCCAAAGTCAGCAGAGTATGGGAAAAATCCATAAAATTACAAATTGCTGCACATGAGTAAGAAAATAAATGAGCTCTCGAAAGTGCACGAAAATAAATTTAAATAAATTTTGCCAAAAAATTATTAAATTCTTATGATTTAATAACAAAAAAAAAATCATAATTTTATTTATACCAGTAAACTGTGACAAATTTGTCAACACTTTCAATATTTTCACTTGGCTTTTTTTTCAGTACAAAATAAATATTTGTTTAATAAACCTGTTTATTTATTTAGAAATAAACTTGGCAATAATTTTCATGTATATGTATGAGAGGAAAAACTTATAAAAGGGTAAAAAAGTTGTTTTGGCTTTAGAGCCTTAATTAATTAATTTTTAGCATTTTTTGTTTTTTAATTTAAAATGTCTTTTGCAAAAGATTTAGATTAGGACAAATTTATTTTTAATGTCATGCTAAGTACGAGTGCTTAGCAAGCAATGTGGCATATTGTTAAACATTTGCGTTATACTCGTTAATTAATTTAAGACACTTGCAAACTGCTTTAAGGAATTGAGTCGTTAGGGAATGTTTGTTGTTTGAAATTTAAACTTGCTTGAATTCGCATAATTATATATTCAAAATTCCTCTTCAAAATGCTTCAAACTCGTGTAAACAGCAAAATTTCTTCAAAATTTATTTATTTAATAGTTATTAACAGTTATTAATAGTTATTAACAGTAAATTTTGACGAAAATTTCAATCGGCCTTCTGGCCTTCCATGTAAAATTTGTGCGCAAAGTACAGACTGAAGTTTTCACGAAATTTCGATAAAATTTAGCACGATATTTTTTTTTGACCCAAGGACGATTGGAATTGAAACTGGTCCATTATCTCACAAAGCCCCCATAGAAATATCCTCTCATAATAGGTGGGTATCGCTCATAAATGTTTGACTTATGCACATATTCAAAAAAATTTTGCATATGAAGCCTAATTCCATCTACACATTTTGTGCAGAGCGGTCCATAATTGATCACAGCTTCCATATAAGGCCAACTTCCGAAAACCACTTTAACATGCATAAATCTTTTAAAAGTTTGGATGGTCTTCAAAAATCACTTTAACATGCATACATCTTTTAAAAGTTTGGATGACGGTCCATAATAGGTTATATCTCCCATATAACGCCCATTTCTGAAAAACTGTTTTTACACATATATTGAGTGTAGGATATCATATGCTCGGCCTTAATCGACTATACTTTTTTACTTGTTTTAATGTAAATGTAGGTTTGCGAAAGATTTGGGAAAAACGTTTGCTTGAAAAAATGTTTCCAGAAACTCTGAGGTTAGACAAACTGTAGTGATTTGAAATTACAACTTTTCTCGTGTCGAAAGTTTGAGAAATATTTCATAAACATTTGAGTTCAATTAAGTAATCAACCATATTAAAAAATTGTTTCCTAAATTTAATTTCAATAAATAAAATAACATGTTTCGAATACCGTATTTGCCGGACGATAAAACGCACCATTTTACTCTGAAAATATGACCTAAAATCAGGGTGAGTCTTTATGGTCCGATTCGTCTTATCGTACGGCAAATACGGTATATATGTATTTTCACAAATAAACCTCAAATTAAAGGTTTGAGAAATCTTAGAGAAATACATTTCAAAGGTAAATTCTTTTCAACAAAAAATTTAAACGTGGTAGAGGTTTGATAAACTTTTCTTAAATTTAGCTCAGAGAATAACTTGACAAGAATATTTGTTAATAAAAACTTAAGAAAAATAATGTTTCAAAACATTTGCTTTTTGAAATCAATTTCAAGTGGCATACAAAAATTTAAATTAAAACTTTTGTTGAGATTTGAGAAACCTTTGAGTATGATATTTGTTATAAACTGAAAACTAAATACGAGTACTTCTTCCAACGTTTGTCTGCGTTAAAAAGAACGATGACGCCGTTTCCTTCCTGTCCCATTTAGTAGCGCCATGTCATATGTAATTGAAGACAAAGAAGATATGGATGTAGCAAGTGTAGCTAAAGAGTCTACATGAACTTACTGGCTACAATTAAGATCCATTGAATAATATTGCAGTGATAATAAGGAAAATATTGAAAAGTATTAAGTCCATACAGTAATAATAATTGTATAAAGTGGGACGGTTGAAAAAGTACATCACTCACATTTCCTTGTGCTAAGAGTTCCATTTTTATACTTTTGCCATTTTGTTCTTAATCACATTAAATGGCTGCATAATTATAAAAACGAACTGGGCTACAAATTGTGCATACTAATTAATAAATTTTATTGTATATATGTAGGTTTGTAAGCTGCTTACATATATTTATTATATTTAAATATTTTATTTAAATTTTTAAATATTTTTTAAATGTCTGCATTAACAGTAGGTACATTAGTGCGCTATGAATGTGTAAAAAGTATGAGTGTAAAGAATTTATTTATAATATTTGGTAATTAATTTAATCAAGGAATTTTAAAATAAATTCAGTTGTATTTACATACATATATTGTATAAACAAATAAATTTGTATATTTTCATTTATTTCATTTGTTAATGAAACAAAAAGAAACATATCCATGGTCACATGATGACATGTTGATATAAAACTATTTATAGTTTATCCATTAATTCATAATGATGCCAAACTACAATTGTATGATACAGACTTGATTTAAAAAAAAATGTTCACTTCTATTGTCTCGTTTCTTTAAGATATACAAATTACGTCTGGATTTATAAGCAAATTGATATACATATATTTTCTTACAATGTCTCTTTCTATACAAGTTTTAATCCAAAAGTAGTTCAACATACCTGCAAAGATAGAGAAATGAAATATAATCATTAATTACTTGTTAATCAAAAATAAATATAATTAACCAACTTAAGATATAACTACATTTATGAGTACATTCTTCTAAATAATTTGTATCTGAATTTGTTGAATAAATGTTACAAAATTAAAACAACCCTCCAACTAAATTTAGCAAATATTAAAACGCCATTACAAATGTTGCTTTCTTTTTTTGCTTGTAAAACTAATAAAATACATATTCAAACGAACCCCCTTAAGGCATTCTATGGAGAGACTGACAGCCTAAGTTTATACAACACTAAATACAGTTTAAGCCAAAGAAATCTTAAGGTATAGTATTTTTACATATACGGCAACGTATTTAGTAATCCCAACAAACCTTAAGGTTTAGTGTTGAAATTGAGATTGATTTAAAAATCTGCGAACTATGTAATATTTTATAAGCATGAACATTTATTCTCTCAAATTACCAACAATTTAGGCTGGATTTCAAACTGATTTATATTTAAATTATTTAAATTATTATTCAAAATTTTGACATTTGACAATGATTTGATAAACACTTGAGAATATTGTATATATTCTTCTTAATAAAAAGAGAGAAATTTCATATCATGTTGATATTTGTTCACATTAATCTCAAACTGAATTTCTGTTTAGTAGATTTTTTAAATTGCATATTTTGTTGTTTAAGATTTATGCTCTTATTCATAAAACTTACAACAGGTTTATAAGAGGTTTATAAAGCAAATTTGGTATGGAAATTTCCAATAAACCTGTTGTAAGTTTTTATGAATAAGGGGGTTAATCTTTTAGTTTCGTTAGATATTTTAATTAATATTTCTTTAAGTATACTTACTTTTAATTCAATTTCAAGTTTGTGGCAAAAGAAAAACTATATTTAAGTTTGTAATTTGGCCAACAAATTTTCAAGTTTATTAAACAAATTGTATAGTTTGTGTAATTCAATTGTTTTGTTTCGTTGTTGTATTACAACTATAACGAAAATATTTTTGTTACAAAAAACTTTAAACTGCAATTTTGTTTCACAGAAAAGTGGCCACACAGTGTGATGTTTAAATAAGGTTGGTAAATTTTGCTATGAATTTGAAAAATGTTGGTGTTTTCCGTAGGATTTAAAGGAAATAAAGGAGATTTTCATTATTTAATTTAAATAAAAGGAGTTCTTTTTAACAAAATCAATGTTACACTAAAAAGTTATCTACATAAAATTTATGTTTTTCTGACTTTTTTTTTGGCAACTAACAATATTTAATATTAATCATACGCTGTGATAGACCTGGAATGAAGTGGAGTGTATTACAGTGCACTCGGGATATAGTGAACTAATTAATACACTATATACAGTTTAAGAAAAATAAAAAAAAAAACGAATTCTGTATCGACTCTTGAAGCCTTGAAGCCAGCTTGGACTTGCATTAAAACCACCCGCTTTGTTCAATAGTTCATGCAGTGTTTTGGCTTTTTACAGAAGCATTTCACCGCTTACTGGTAAGTTTTTAGATCGCTGCTTTAAAAACCAATTGAAAAGTCTTTTTTCAAGACACGGATATTCTGGTTTTCGAAATGTCTTTCTGTTAAGGGCACTTTTGCTTAAGCATGGAACTCCGGCTTCCACTTTGTTTTTTATGTTACTTATTGTGGATTTTGCTACATCAAATCTTTTTGCAAGAACAGTAGCTTCTACTCCATTTTCTAGTTATTTTAGAATTTCTTGTTTTACTTTAATGGAAAGAAAATTTCTTTTTTTTGCGCACGCATTTTTTAATCAATTTACATATAAACACGTGTCAAGATCGAATTTTAAACTGAAGTCATCTCATTAAATGTGTATTAAAACAAGAAAAGAATGCAAAAACAATGAATATATACAAGAGAAATAGCTTTTTTGTTGTCAATCATTGTGCAAAAAACTGTGTTCACTTTATAGAGGTTTGTGGAGTTCACTATTTAGAGTAACTAATGTAAAAAATAGCCCGTGCATTATATCGGATAGTTCATATTACAAAGTGTTCACTATACCCCGAGTGCACTGTATTTTGAAAAATTATTGTATAGGAATTAAATAAACAGATTTTACAAGAAATTTTTTTTGTAAATCATTTACAAAATGAATAGGAAACTATTTTCAAGGCTAATTTGTAATATATTTGAACTAAAGGCAATTGCATAATTCAATTTAATTCTATAAGGAATTAATTCAATAAAAATTTCAAAGGAACTTTTTTTACGTTTTTTTTTTCAAATGTAATTGGAAGATATTGTCAGCCATGATTTAAAATGAATGGTGGCCCAAAAATCAAAACACGATTTAAATTTCTCCATTTGCGCAGTAACGTGTTGTCTAACTGAAAAACAACAGCTGACAGTTTAGTAAAAATTCGCAAATACACGAGGACCAACGATTTTTCATATTTCAAAAATAATTACAGTGGGCCATATTTCGAAAATTTCGTAGTACAAAATGTGTTCGGTATTTCAAAAGGTCAATGCTGAGACAGGGCTTATTGATAAGTTAAATAAGTTCTCTACAGAGAATACTCATTAAAAATCTGTGTCTCCAAGTTTACAAACATCAACCGAAACAAGAACGACCTTGCAAAGAGAAGAGAGTTTTGTTGTACAAAAATCAATTCAATAAATTGTTTTAGAAATATAATCCTAAAGCCGGCTACTCACGTACAGTTTTAATTGTAATTTTCAAATATGCAGGGTGAGTAAAAAAGATCACCCACCCACACAAGGGACAGATTTGTCAATTGTAGGGTACCCATCTGTCATATGTTGGAATAGGGAACAATGTACCCTTATATGGCGCAAAACCTGGCCCGTGTGATGCAATCCAATTTTTAGATTTTTCCTGGGTTTCCGTACGTGGTCGTTTGTCTTTCTTTAAATGTTCCACCGTGACACCTATGAATTTTTTTTGATTTTTCTACATACTTCTAGGGTGTAAGTATCTATACATATGTACTTACGAGTCAAAACTCAGGTCTGGAACCACATTAGCGGGTCAACTTTTATACCCCCTTGACCAGTTTTGAATGGTTGGGTAATTTTTTTTCTAAAGTTATTTGACGGCGTGTAACATACATTGGCAAATCCACATGTGAATTTCACAAACACAAAAGCATTCATAACGTGTAAGTTTTTGTAGCGGATTTTTGGCAGGAGGCATTAAAAATATAGTTGGTCAAACAGTTAATGTTACTGGTACTTAATATCGTAACATTAATTATGTTTAAATGGTATGATAATAATATCATACAGATCGAGAAATTAATGTACAATTCAATTACAGGATAAATATTTTTCTGGTGGTGTACTTTAAGCTTTAGTTATTTTAGTTAGAATTGTCTCTCAAAATCATATGATTTAATAGCAATGGACTTGTTTTTATGGGTAATTAAAAGTCGAACAAGCTCATAAACGGCTGTGAATTGCAGGAGTAAATTCAACGCTGTCGCAATAAATTTTTGGTATATTTATAAATATTTTATTTGTTGAACAACATTTCATCCTAAGCGATGAAGCTTATTTCCTTCTTGATGGCTTTGCCTCATTTAGGGTTCGAAGAATCTAACGTGTGATTGTCGAATAATAAAGAAATCAACAACATATCACTGTTCGTTACGGATTTTAAGCTGAAGTTATAATTGGAATTCATTCATATTTGCTGCTTTGATATCGCGTTAGAGTTTCTGTTTGGCTTAATTAAATAATCATGTGGATGAATGACTTGTTGTGTTAACAACAACAATGTTACCAATTAGAGCGTAAAATTATATTATTAACTACATGAGTAATTTTCTGGTCCTTTACTCTCTCGTTTCGGTGATCAGAATTGATCCCTTAAATCGTGTAATTTAACATTATGTATAGATTTTGATGGTATCATGCTAATAATGTTCCTTCTGCCTTAATTGACTAATAGATATGAAAATGAATTGTTTCGTCAACAAGACGTTGTTAGCAAACAGCGCGTGAAATTACTACACTGTACAATTACAGTCGTACTTTGTCGTTTTGGTGTTTAGAACTAGCAGTAAATTCCATGCTGGATTAACTAAATTCAATTACACATGTGCAAAACGTTCTTGAAATTTTTCGACAAAACCGTTGAGACTATTTGACCTTTCTGCTATTCTATACATAATCGTATGCTGTGTATTTAATTAAAATCTTGCTTATATTTTGGCACGTCCTCTTCAAAAAAATCCTTAGACTTTTCAAGAACTAAGCTTTAACAAGGCTGGGAGTAACTGAAATATTTACTTATAAATTGTAACATTTTTTAACTCCATTCAAATAAACTCTAGTGTAAAAGTGGTACGTACATAAATATAGAGACATAAAGCTACACATAAATATGTGCAAAGCCTTTGTTGTATCTATTTTAAGTACAATTTAATACTAAAGCATCGAACACATTCGAGACAGCAGGCTACATGGTTACACGAGCGCAAATGCCGCTGGGTACTTATGCCACTCTGTAGCCAACTAAATATTTAATTATGTAGTCAGCAGCTGATCCCGAAATCTGACGTTTTAATATATTTAATATTTAATATAAAATAAATATGTTCTTCGAATTTTTTAAATAACTGAAATGGCTGAAGAGAATTTTGTTGATTTTATAGAAGCTATTACTTAACAACAACAAAAAAGTAAATAACAACATTAAAAATAATAAATCTTAAACAATAAACCACTTACAAACTTTAATCAAACAAAACAAGGAAAATATAAACAGCTGTTGCATCAATCCATTTATATTTCAGTGGTGCCACTTAAGGCTTTTATTTTTTTAAAGTAACGTTTTATTTATGAAACATGAAAAGCATGATTCCAGACATGCTACTAAACTTTATTCATTTTCATTTATATAAAATATAATATTATTAATATAATATAATATTCAGCCTTATTATGAGTGTCGTTTTCGTTTAACGAGAACGACTGTTTCGTAATAGATTAAATATAAAATGAAATCTGTTTCTTTAATCTATTACGAAACAGTCGTTGTCGTTAAACGAAAACGACACTCATAATATGGCTGATTATTGATACATTTAACAACTCTTGCTGCATAAATGAACATAAAATTTTAATTTTGTACTTTGCTTTTTATTTTATTTAATTAGCTTTACACATTTTGCTATATGGTCTATATGGTTAGGAATTAGTTTAATTTGACAGCGACGAAAAAATCAGCATGGACAACAACCTGCAGTCGTGTTGCCTGCTTTCGTCAATATAGTCACTCTCATATAAACGTGTGTATTTTATTTTTCACATATTGTAGTTGGTTGCCTGCTGTCTGGAATTTGTTAAATGCTTAAAATACACATCTGTCCCCTCACATACACACATACAATAACACACAATTTTACTTACTCACACACTCGTTTACTTACTCACTGACTTCTATACATGCATACACAAGTGGCAGGCAGAATAGCTTTAAGAATTTCATTGAACATTCTTGTACTTTGACAATGGCAAATAATGTTTTTACATACAATAAGGACCTAGGGAAGACTACAACAAATTCGTGTGTACCAAAATGAAAATAAAACTGAAAACTGAACAAAAAAAATAAAAGAAAAGGAATGAATGCATGTATGTATGTATATAATAACAGCAGTTACATAACACAAAATTGAGGTTATGGTATGGTAACGAATACAAAAAAAAAAAAAAATACAAAAAGGAATACAATAACACAAAAAATAAACCAAAACTTCAATGGAAAATGTTTTCCACATATACTAATAAAACCAGAGTGTAACAATAAATGTCATCCCAATTGGAAATTTTACATTTTACATACTTATTATGTATTAAAAATAGAAAAATCAGTATTAACAAGTTAGAGTGCTATACATATTCCACCACCTAAATATAATGATAATTACAAAAACTACGCTGTTGTTAGCACCAGAATATCAATATTTAGTATTTCTAATTCAGTTTAAGCGCACATTTTATTAGTATTTTATACGAGTACATTGTTTGATAGACAAATTTACGCACAATTTAATCTATTTCAAATGTTTTAAAATTTTATCTAATTTTAACCATTTACCTGCATATATAGTTGAAGTAATTGACAATTCTTACTATTATTTACAGAGTTTGTATATTTATCATAACAATATACGAGTACATAGATATGTATAATATAATATGTATGTAATGTAACCATTTATAAAATTAAAAATAGGTTCATAGAATATAAAAAATAGTAAGGTTATAAAAAATAAGTGAAGCTTATATCATCTTAATAACGCTATTTACAAGAGTTTATACTCGTCCAGTAATCAGTAGCTTAATTTGAGGCTTATTTATGTAGAATTTCATCTCAATAACGTAGTTTAACAACGATTAATGGTTATTATACTAATACTTGGCAGTTTACCTTATAGTGGAAGGCCAATGTAAGCGGCATGCGGCCGCGGGCGGCAACAGTATTACCAGTGAATAAAAGTTTTGTTTCTTTACAAAATTATTCATACAACAATTTTGGCAATGCTATGAGAGCCGGACACGCGGCAAAGTAGAATTTTGTTCAACTTTGCCGCTTGAGTTTAGTTGAAAATAAAAAAAACATATTTTTCCATTTTTTTATACTTTTTACACCATGTACACACTAAAAAAAAAAACGTTTATTTAAGATGTAAAAAACAAATCAATTTAATTTTTTTTAACATTTCCCGCTTTAAATATGCCTAACTACAAAAAGTATAAGCAGCAAAGAGACCAGCTGATTGCCACCCGCGACCGCATGCCGCTTACATTGGCCTTTCACTATTAGTTGGGAGCAATTGCCAAATGTGGACTGACAACTATAATATTCTTTAGTATATATAATTGCCATATGGCCGATATCAGTATGATTACTGGATTCAAATTACAGATCGGTATAAAATGTTGGTTTGATGTCGATATTTATTAGACATTATTGTGGGTTTACTTGTTTTTCGGAATTGGTCACTTAGGTTTGACCAATTATGAATCGATCTTCGGTAAATTCGGAAATTCGATATGAATATTCGTACATGAGGATGTATCATGTTGAAATTCAACAAAATATTGGTATATTAAAGAGAGATTTGAGTATTTAAGTAATTTTCGGATGTGGACCTTATATGTCAGATAATGCAAAATATGGACCTAAACTGACAAACGCCAACAGTTTGATTTTCGTTTTGTGATTTATTTTCATATGAAACTAAATTGTGCTGAATTTTGTACTGATACTGCAACTTTATAGGCTTTATATAACACTAAACCATATTTACGAAAAAATGTATATGGGGCTATAAGAAATCATGGGCCGATTCGTACTATTTTTCACAATTTATCCTTCTATCGTAGAAATAACGTGTTCAAAATTTCATGATCTTACTTGCAACATATTTAAACAAAATAGCAAAAGAATATTTAAAAATATCGTATTTTGATGGGGGTTGTTACACATTTTGCTCCATAACTCTGGTTCGCCTCAACCGATTTTAATCATTTTCAATACCAAACTGCTTAGGAGAATTATAAACGGCTTTTTGTAAGCTTTATTGATTTTGGTTACATATTTTGGACGTGAGAGTGTTTTACAAATACAGCCGGACATAGCTCGATCGACTTAGAATTCCATAAGGTTCAAGAATATATATATATACTTTGTTGGCTCTCAGATGAATATTTCTTAATGTTACACAAGGAATGACAAACTTATATATACCCTCACTCACCTCTTGTGGTAGTGGAGGATATAAAAAGCCTACTTACAGGAGTAATTTATATTTTAAAAAAGTATAGCATACTTACAATTACTTAGTTACCACTCATTTGCTCATTTACAAACATTTAAAGCATACTTTTAGGTTTAATTCCAAATTAAGTGAACTGTCAGTGGCTTATGCAACTCTTAAATAAATAAGTATACATTTTTCTAAAGCCTAATGCAAATATTTTGCTTCTACACATCGCTTAACTTTAGGCCTGTTTTGTTAATATTATTTCACTCAACATATTTTTTTTTTGCTAATAAATGTCAAAGAAATGTATTTTTTTCAAGCTTTTAAAACATGTGACAGCCTCACTACTTATGTACAATTAAGGAAAATGGATAAATGTGAACAGAACAGCTACAATTTTAGGCGCACATACTTTATTACTTAGAAAATAAAATACTTTCACGAGTTGAACCCCAAGAGGGCAAGCACCCAGGGTAAGCTGTTGCGTAGAGGAAGTTGCTAAAGGAAATGACACAAATGTTAGTGGCAAATAGCAATGAGTAAAAAAAAACTTAAACTACCATAAAATAAATGAAATACATGTTTATGGCTTAAGTATTAATATTGATGAGGGCTTATACTCAAAATAAGAAAAGAAAGTAGAAAAAACAAGCCTCTACAACTTATGTCGAAAGAAAAATGTGTTGCTACAAAAAAATAAAAAATAAAAAAAATAAAAAATTTACACAAACTGTAAAAGAGTAGAAAAAATAAGCTTTTTGACTTATTAAGTACCTAAATATAAACACCACAATACAACAAAACCCTATAATTAAAAGCATATTTTTGGGATGCTGGTTTGTTTTTTGTTTGTATGTTGAAAAGGAACTTATTTAAAACTGTTTTTTGGGTGTTTCTTTCACGTACATAGATCATTTATTTAAATAAACCAAGTACGCATGTAAAATTTTAAACAACTAATTTAATTATTGACATTAAATGTAATGAAAACATTGAATTATAGCAAAAACGAAATATTTAGGAGACAAATACGTGTTATAGATTTTAATTTAGACAAACGTAAAGCATGCTTAACTTAAATGTGGTCATGTTAAATGCAAATGGCCCATTTTTACAATTACAATTATTTGACAGAAAAGGAAGAAATATTCTTATAAACAAATGTAATTGCAAAATATATCAACTGTTTTAAAAAATACATATGTATATTGAAAAATCTACAATTAAAACATTTAAACATATACTTATTTCTACAAAGTTATTGAAATGTTACCTACTTCCGAAATTAAGATGACGATATGTAATTATTGAAAGCAAAAATGAAGACAAGTTCTGACTGCTCGCTAATAAAATGTACGCAATTGACCGCCAAAAAGAAGTTAATAAATTTATTTTGCCACCAATTAATTTAAAATACTTATTTTATGTTTTGGGTAATTGTGTAAAGGGTGTACCAAAATTTCAAATTAAATCGAAAATAATTTCTGTTTTTCTTTAGACTGAATTTTAAGTGCGAAGTAGCACAGGCAAAATCCGCATTTTTTTTTAACTCTGATAATGTGTCAGTCTGCAGAGCATTGCTTAGCACTTAACAACAGTCATATTATTTGAATTTTTGCAAAAAGTAAGGATAAAATCTCTAGAGGAATTTAAACAAATATAGAATTACGCACATATAGTGGGTGGTAGCATAGAGAGGGTAGTCCAAAGGAGACTACATTAGTTGAATTTCTAAAAAAAAAATATGGAATTTAAATAAAACGATTTTGAAAAAAATGTGTAAAATGGAATAAAACAACGGGCAACTGACCTAAATGGTTTTGCTGCTATAATCACGTAATTCTTAGTCGAAAAAGTTCATCAACCTTTTGTTGATACCAGTACAGCATTGAATTTCCTTCCTTAATACACGACTAGTTGTGGACTTGTTGGTATAGAGATTTGTCTTCAAATGACTCCATAAAATTATGTTAATTCTGATCACCTTAAGGAGAGAGTACAAAACCAGGAATTGCCTAATGTAGTAATTTAATTGTGCAGTGATTTCACGAGCTACAACGTCTTGCTGAACAAAACAATCATCCCGATGAATATTGTGCAATTAAGGCAGAAAAAAATGTGTTATCATGACAGGATATCGTGCTGGACAAGCCACTTTTTAGAAGAGGTAGCGTTCGATGCGAATCACAGTTGGGTGAACACCAAATGAGAAAATTTTGACGATTAACAAATCTATCAAGGTGAAAATTCTTACATCGCTTAGGATAAGCTTTTTACTATAGCCATTGACTCCAATAACCCCATGATAAAAAATCCGTTGGTGATAAATCACAAGCATTTTAGTCCCAACTTCGATCAACAAAACATGTTAAGTAATTCCAGTGACTATGAAATGTGGCACCATTAGCGACGGGTCCCTTTAATTTTAGTGGTTAATTGGCACCATTTATCATTTAAATCTTTTTTGTTTTATATTACTGAGAGAGTTATATATAAGAGAACATTTTAGGTTTGTGGTTGAGAGAAACAGAAAAGAGAATAAAGGAAATAATCAAGCTGAGTGATTTATAATTAAATTGTTTTTCATAAAGGCATGTTATAACTTTTATTTTCAAACTTTTAAAACTAATACTAATTTTTAACCTTAAAAATTAAATGAATTTTATTATCTTGATATTATTTATCTAATCTGTTAACTTTCTTGAATTATTTACAAAAGAAATGAATTGTATGTATTTATATTAGTAGTTATCTAAACTGTTAACTTTCTTGAATTACTCAAAAAAAAAAAAAAAAAAGAAAAAAAATCTAATACAATTTATGGTAACTACTTATAAAAAGTAATCGTACATATCTTGCTCTCGTACATATACATCCTAATCCAATATCTGTTAATTATTCACATTAAAATTTGATATAAATATCATCATATATAAGTATATAGTACAAAGAATATTTCTTCCACAAAAAACAAAAATAAAACTAACAAAACCTTGAATTAAGAATAATCCAACCAATTTCTCTCTCCTAAAATTATTCTCAAGGTAAGCAAACACATTATTTCTCAAGGAAAGAAAATTACTAATTTTCTTCTCCCCCTTTTTCTTTCCATAACCAAAATTATAATTATTCTCAAGTAATTATAATTAAACTTTGTATAATTAAATTGCTTATTCCCAAGCAATTCGATTATACAAGATTAAAAATAACTCCCGAATTACAAAGGGCAGCTTATTTCATGAAGCTTGAATATATAATTTACTTTTTAATTACTTTTATTACAATTTGTTAAAAATGTATAAAAAATAGGCTATAGTATGTAAATAAAAGAGAGAGAATGTTAAGATCAACCACAATTGAAATAGTTTGTCTCTCATCAAATCATTAAAAAACAACAAAAATTAATAAAGGTCATACCAAAGCATTTAAACAAAAATCATTTTTTATTATATGGACCAGTTATTTTCGGTCTCTGGACACCGTCTTATGGAAACCACATGTCGTCCATACAATATCAGACAGAATGAATGTTACGATATTGAGCACCAGTAATATTTACTGTTTGTTCAGCATTATTTTAGTAAACGTATGGTCCAATTATGACCCATACGTCACTTTACTTTTGGTAATTTTTGACGTGACAAAAAATTACACGTTCAAATACATTTATTTTTTTAATTTTGCATTACTTTGTTTGCATTACTTCACTTAGAAGGAATAAATTAAAACTCTCTTCTCAGTGCATTGTCATTAAGTTTCAGTTCTTGTATCAATGAGAGGTTGAAGAGAGGTTATTGCATTAATCTCTGCTTTGTCTTTGACATATTGAAATCAATGTTTAAGATCACCAGTGTGTTTAGAAATCCAATCTACCTAAATTGATAATCAAATTTTCCTGATTGATAATCAGTTTAAAGAATTTCGTGTTAATTCAAGTGTAACAGCAATGCAAAATTTTTGTTTTAAATAAAACACTCCATTGCTGGTCTATCACAGCGTATGATTAATATGTATACAGAATTTAACTATTTAACCTGATAGCGTATGATTAATATTTAATATTGGTATTTGTTAGAAATGTGTAATAATTTCAGGCGCTGCGATCCACAAATGTTAATTAATTTTGAAATATTGTTTAATAATAAAAAGTGGTTGATCTCTTGTATAATGATCAAAAGTAAACTAACCCTAAACTGTCGAATTGTTTAGGGAGGAAAATTAAAATATTGTAAGTAAAATAATAGCGGAATTCATAATCTTGAGCAAATGCTATTGCATTATTGCATTTGTAAAAAGGTTTAGCATATTTTTCCTCTTGCTGGGTATTTTGTTAGTATAGAGCAAAAATATGTTAAACCTTTTTGCAAATGCAATAATGCAATACCATTTGCACAAGATTGTGAATTGCGCTAATATTTGTTTGCCAATAATGTTTCTTTTACGTACTTAATACATATTTCGAAAAAATTTATTTGAAATGTGTTAGAATTGCTCAGAAACTATTTTTAGTTCATTTCTTTTTCTAATAATATAAAAATAGAATTGAATTCATTTAATTTTCTTTCTCTTCGTTTATTATTGCTATTTTAAAAACTTTGAATTGTTTACTTTTACAAAAATTAAACCAAAAAACAAATTTATTCTTAATCTATTTTTCCACTACATGAAAAAAATGAACAAGAGTTGAAAAGACTTGAAATAATTTAAATGTATTTCTGTCTAATGTATGGACGACCTTCACCCAATAGATTAGAGGAATTTTAATGAACTTCACCTTAAAACAAAATATCTAAACAATACAAAGAAATATCAAATAAACATAAATTTAGTGTGTGATTTTCTTAACCCTGCCCCAAACCGCGCAGAACTTTTAAACGGAATCATAGGCAGAGATAGAAAACGCGAACTAACTCAATATGTTCAACTTATGCATACAGACACTTGTTAACGGTTAAAAATACATTAATGATCTCCTCTCACTTCTAGTTACAAGGCTGTTAAACCACTTGACCAAACAATGAAAGATTCAGGAAATTCGAAAAAAATAAATAATTATTACACACAAATTTTGGTAAGATTTTGGAGAAATTTAGAAATTTTCGTAAGGAAAAGAAGAGAAACTGTAGTAAATATTTAAAATAACAAAGATTTTTAATATTAATTAACTTGGGAACGACATTGCTAATAATTCTACGACGCAAGAGTATGAATGGTCACAATTGCTCACAAATGTTCTCTATTGATTAATTTTCCATCGTACTAGAAAGAATGTTCACAATTTTCTTAAATATTCTACGAAATTCTAATGCTGCATCTGGTCAGCTGGGTTGTGGACATGACTACCGCTTCATTGTATTGTTTTCTACGAGCGCATATTTCAATGATTAAACATTTTTAAATGTTTATTAAGCAAAAAATTTGCTTAAATTTTACATTAGAGTGTATAACACAAAAAAAAAAAAACCGACGGACGCACGTTTATAGAATATAATTTTAATTTTGTTTACGCCAGAATATTTCTTGGTTTTTGATGTTAATGAACGCACAAAATGTGTGAAAATTTGGCAGCAATATTTTTTTTTTCATTTCTTTTTTGCAAAATTTATTTTATATTTTTAGTTTTGTTTCTATATTGTCTGCTGTAAATATTTACATTCTTTTGTTTTGTGTTGTTTCATTAGATTTATGGCACAATATAACAACATTTTTCTTAATTTAAATGTTTAAATATTTGATACATGTCATGTGATTACGTTGCATGTGTTTGGCAGTCTTTATTTACAATTGACTTTGAACTCGGTCAAGTTTAAGGTGGTTTTTTAAAAATATGAAATTTATGAATGAAAATTTTAGGAAATTCTTTGGAAGTTTAAAAAACACAATTTTCAAAAACTATCATAAAATATTAAAATGACATGGCTAATAACCATGTCACAGAATTTAATTCCGTTCGGAAGTGGAATTAATTCCGTATTTTTGCGTCTATAGAAAAGGTAAAATTAAAAATTTTTTGGGAATGAAATCTAGAAATTTTTAAAATTATAATACCACACAGCAAATTACTTTACCTTGTACTTTTCCTATAGTAGCAAAATACAAAATTAATTCCACTTCCGAACAGAATTAAATTCTGTATAAATATTTGACAATAACAAATTCATATAAAAGAACTGTTTTTAAGTCTTTACAATCTTTTGAAAATTGCAGAAAATTTTTCACAAATTTTTATTTAAATTCATAACTTTTTTCTTAATTTCAAATAAAATATATGCCTTAAACTTCTTAATTCTCTGCTCCTTAACAACATTTAACAAAACTGTCAAAACTGTCACTAATAGGATGTTATATAGGATCTTTTTTACAATTTATAAATAAAGAGAAAAAAGAAAAACAAAAGTTTATTTATTAAATAAAGTATATTTTTTTCTTCTCTAACCTAAAATAAAGTTTTATAAGTCATAACATACAATTAGGCATATGTTTATTAACATACTTTTAAGATGACAACTTCGTTGCTGGGAATAAAACAGAAACTTTTTACACTCTTTTCTTTTTTTATTTTCTGCTACTTTTATTGTGGGAAATAGCAAACAATTTGATTCCCATCATATTTATATGAGTATTTTATATACACCAATACCTCGCTTTGCGTCGTTTCGTTTTGCGTTTTTTTTTTTGAAGTTGCATAGCCTGCTTAATTAATACAAATTTTCACTGTGCGTCGTTAGATATTCGAGATTACGTTCTTTTGGGTTCGAGTGTTTAGTGTTTTTGTTGAAAGTTTCGCAGAATCTGCAACATCATTAGATGCTAAAACTATGAACCATACAAGAAGTGCTTTGATGATCGAAGTGGAGTTCTTGCTTTCTATTTGGATTGATAATCAAGTTGCGCAGAGAATACCATTAAGTAAAATGGTATTTCCGACAAGAGCAAAATGTTAATTTGATGACATAAAAATAAAGCATTCAGCAAACATTGGACCAATTTTTTGTGAAAGAAAGCCGACGGTATTTTCGTAACCCTAGAAACTATCTTTGATCTTTACATGGTTTGCTATAAAAATCTTAATTCACTTTGCGTCGTGTTTTTTTCTTTTTTGGAACGTAACCCCGATGCAAAGTGAGGCATTGGTGCATGCATATGAGTGCAGTATACTTTTAGGTTGTATAACGGAATAAATATAACAAATAAATTTTGTTTTTATGACCTTAATCAAGAATTTAAAAATGTGAAATGAAAATGAAATAAAATATAAATTCTTTTTAATATTAGTTGCTTATAAAGGGTGATGTTTTAAAAGCTATAGGAAAGTTATTTTAATCGATAATACGGTCCATATAATTTAATGTTTGAAGATTATTTTATGCAAATGTTGACCTTGACTGCGCCTCAAATGGTCCATTCGCTTTGTCCAATTTTGGCATACTCTTTCCAACATTTCGGCCGGTATCTCACGAATAAATGCTTCAATGTTGTCTTCCAATGCGTCAATTGAAGCGGGCTTGTCTGTATAGACATAGCCCCACAAAAAATAGTCTAAAGGCGTTAAATCGCACGATCTAGGCGGCCAATTGACCGGTCCCGAACGTGAAATAAAATGTTCACCGAACTCGCATCTAAATAAGTCCATTGTTGCGCGTGCTGTGTGACATGTGGCACCGTCTTGTTAAAACCACATGTCATGCAAGTCAAGCTCTTGCATTTTGGGCAAAAAAAGTTGGATATCATCTCACGGTAGCGCTCACCATTCACAGTTACGTTACGATTCGCATCATCGTTGAAGAAGTACGGTCCAATGAGGCCACCAGCCCATAAACCGCACCAAACTGTGACTTTTTCTGGATGCATTGGTAGCTCTTGCAATGCTTCTGGCTGATATTCAAAAAATCGACAATTCTGCTTATTTACGTACCCATTGAGCCAAAAATGAGCTTCGTCGCTGAACACAATTTTTCGGTAATTCATCGCGCGATGAACTTTCTTAACAGAGCACGCATTTTGATAATAAAATTCAATAATTGCAAGCGTTGTTCGTTTGTAAGAGGTTAAATTATAGTCCAAACTGAAGATGTTTGACAGTGAAACAAAACACGAAACGTACGTCAGCTGTTTAAACCAGTGTTGCCAAAAAGATAATAGCTAAATAATCACCCTTTATTAACAATTACGTTTCTTTTTTGTTTTTTGTAACACCTAATTTAAGAAAACCAAAACGCAATATGTTTTTTGTTTTGCCTATGGTTGTGAAATGTTGAACTATATCAACAAATCACTTATTATTTACTTGCTGCCTAAAATAACTTATATAATTTATTATTGCCAAAAACAAACAAAATAAATTGATTCATTTTTTATTTTTAACATGTCAACATAATTGTTGATCACTACCTTGAACAAAAAAAAAAAATAAATGGACAGCTTTTTTTGGATTTTTTTCACATGCTGTATTCCATACAACCTAAAAGCATTCAACGTAGCTAGGGCGTAGTTCAGATTAATTAGGTTATAGGTCTTTCGTTTATTAAACAGCTGACCAAATTGAGAAAATTGTTCCAAGACTTTTTTATATTTAAACAAATACTCATTTACATATCTATAATTCGCTATTGGTGTTTTAAAATTCACTCAAATTGCCTTTTGTGGGCTTTCAGCAGACTTTCATTGCTGAACAAAATGACGCAAATAATGAAAGTTTGGCGGCCACAATTTGAAGATAATTATCTTAAAAACTTTGATACTAGTCACAATTTGAATCCACAAAGTGTCCTAGTTGTCATTGGCTGTAAGTGTTCTTTCTACTTTAATTGAATGATTTTAATGTAGACGTCATGTGGTAACAACAGTGCTGCCTGTTGTGCAGCCAGACAAATAATTCAATTACAGTATAAGGCATTTTCTTGTCTTGCACTCTAACGTTTTGTACTTCATGGTTAAAGTCAAAGGTCAATACCAACAATAGTACAACCATTCGTGCATTGAAGGTGAAAATTAAGCGTTGCATAAACGAAATTTAAAAAAATGGTCACAGTAAATTTCGACAAAAGACCGCCTGAAATTGTTGTCCGAAATTTTGGGACATTGTTAAAATCTTCATAAGTCTGCCATTTCGAAAGTAAAGTGTTATCCATTTCGTGTTATAAAAGGTGGATAAAATTCGACCAAATAGAGCCTGGTTTCAGCAAGACGGCGCCACTTCCCATATATCGCATCAATCAATGGATTTATTGAGAGAACACTTCGGTGAGCACATAATTTCACGTTTTGGGCCGGTCGATTGGCCACCAAGATCGAGTCATCGAAAATTGGACTCAATGAATAGACCATCTGTGACGTAACAACGGCCAACCTTTGATAGACATAATCTTCAAAAAATAAATGCCAAAGACTGTTCTTTCAAATGATAATAAACATTCCCCAATAAATTTGCATTTTCTGTGTTTTTTTCTTTAAAAAAGTAGGAAAAATCGAAATGGATCACGCTTTATGTACATATTTTAAAGTGTTTACTTACTTATTTTTCGTTTAAATATTTTTCAAATATTTGAAATTTGAGCTTAAATTCTCTTTTTCTTTAACGTTCACAACTACCTTCTTGGCTTAAAAACAGTTTAAACAGTGAATTTTCGTTTGTCATCACATTCTTTTTAGCTTACATTTTGATAAAAACAAATGGAACATGAAATCGAATTCATTTTTAAAAAGAAATCGAATGAAAAACACAACGTAAAATAATAAGTGTTGCCATGACACCTGTTTTTGTTTTCAGTTCGCTTTTGGAAGGAAATCGATTTCGATTTAGCTAAATTCTAATATTTGTTAGTATAAATCACTCTATACACCAAAATACTGAACGGAAATAAATGAGATTCACCTAATATACTTATTATTGTCCTATGTAGTTTGGTATTGAAATAAAGTCAAATCGGTTTAACACAAAAAAGGTTATGAACAAAAATTTGTGGTCTCTATTTTGTGTTTAATGAAATTTTTTCCATCGTAACAATGGTTGCTTAGTTTAACTAATCATGTTGTTGTAGCTGTGGGTATTGTTGTATTTTCGTAAGTATGTGAGAATACGCTTCAATTTAGAGCAGTGGTCGGCATATATTCAACATGTCACACAAGTAAATGTTTGGTAATATGGCCATTTTGCTGCACACACTACAATTTGTTTCTCTTTTGATAATTTCAGCGAGTTTTGCTTACCTTAGTTTTGTTTACCTCTAAATGGACAATGGTACCCGGCTCCTGATGACTATGAGTGCCGAGCATTACTTCTACTTTTATTTAGAATATACTTAATATTCGGCAGAGTGAAACTATTCTATTTACTAAAAATTCTAGTTAGTTATGGAAATATTTTAAGTTGCTAAAATGGCAAAAAAGGGCCTTTCTAAATATTTTGGTTTTATGTTTCTACCTCTATTAAATAAATAAATAAAAACATTTGTTTGCAATAAATTTATTTCAAACACATTTTTCTAACATTAAATAAGAAATACCAACCCATAAAAAGCTATAAACTTTATGTTCTAACTATTCTTGCTAAACTTATTGTTTAGGGGATAAAGGACAACTTTTCTCTCTGCCTTAAGATTTACACACAGAATCACAGAAATCAACATATACGATAAAAAATAACAAAATAAGAAAATATCTAATATATATGTACATACAAAAATATTGATGATTTATAACAAAAAAAAAAACCCTCGTTAGAAAAACTGATGTTGGCAGGAAAGACAAACATATTTAGCTTACAACATTTTCCTTTGACGTTAACATAAATTTGCACACACGTTCACATTTGTTTCTTTCATTCACTCAGGCATGCAGTATAAAGCAAAATTATTGAGTATTATTTGAAATATTTTTGGGGATTAAGGAAGAAGGATTAGGTAGGCTTAGTCCTGTAGCACTCATGGCAATAACTCAAAGTTAGAATAAAATATTTTAGTTTAGTACTTATACATATATACGAGTAGTTAGGAAAAAGTTTTATTTTGTTTGTTTTTTTTTTTATACAATATATTAAACCGGTCTGGGGCCATTGTAAGTGTAAAGGCAAATATTTACTCAACAAAACGTAACCACTTGTTTTAACACAATATTTTTTGATGTTGTTTATTCTTACAAGAATTTTGAAATATCAAAAAACATCAAATAAAAATATGTAAAATAAACGATTTTTTTTTAATAAATATCAGAGTTCAAATCAGGGATTTCAAGAGAAAGTGTACTTTCTCTTTCCAGTCGCCTTGTTAATTTTTTTATTATTATTTGTTTAATCAAATAGAGCAATGATTCTATAGCTATTTGTTTATTACCTTTCCTTCTTTACTTATAGAAAATAACTTATTGAAATATTTTCACATTATAGCGAAAAATAATTAATCTAATGTTTTGTCAAAAAATTAACATTGAAAAATTCTCTAAACATTAAAAAAAAAAACATTTGCCAAATATTTTACTAAAAAGTCACGATTTTATAAAAAGAAAACTAAAAAAAAAATATTTTTAAACAAAAAAACAACTTACATTTTTTTTATCAATTATAAAATTTGCCAACAACAAATTTCATTCATGTAGATGGTCTACATGTCCATGTACTTGTCGTTTATTCTGTCTGTTTTGTTGCGAAATATTTATTTGAAAACTCCTACACAGCCACAAAATGTGTAACTAAACTAATTTCTGGCTAACTTGGCTGGATGGCTGCTTATTTCATTCATGTTTAAACAAATTGTAAAATAAATGCCATCACATGCATGCAAGAAAACAAAAAAGAAGACAAGTAAGAAAGTATAGTCGGTCAAGCATGACCATATAATACCCTACACCCAGTATATGTATGATACAGTTTTTCAGAAATGGACCGATTATCCAAAAATATCCGTAAATATAAATTATATTATGTATGTATTATATAGTTTGTCTCGATATAAATACTTTCAAAAGATTTATGGAGATTAAAGTGTCCGTAGGGTCTTATATGGGTGTTTTGACTAATTATGGATCGACCATTATAAAATTAGGTGTCATCATTATTGTATATATGAAATTTATTTTTGTTACATTTTATTTGGATAACAACATTTTTAGTAGATTTATGGTCGTTAAAGTGATTTTCGGAAGTGGGTATTATATGGGCGCTACGACTAATTATGGACCGATCATCATATTATTTGTATACACACGACACATATTTGTGTTCAATATTATTTGGATACCGACATTTTTAAGAAAGTTATGCACTCTCTTAAATGGAAATGGAGCTTATATGGGAGCTATGATCAATTATGGACCGATCTTCACAAAATTTGTAGATGTGATTTGGCTTCATTTATTACTCATTTGTGGTGAAATTTGTTTGAATACTTGCACAATTCAAACATTTATGATCACTAAACCCTAATTTCGGGAGGACATTTGTATGGGGCTATGTGAAATAATGGACCGATTTCCACCAGTCCGAAAAAATATCACGTACCAAATTTTGTTGAAATATCATCAAAATTGCGACCTGTACTCCAGCCAGCCAGACGGACGGACGGACGGAAGGACATCGTTAAATCGACTAAGGAAGTGATTCTGAGTCGATCGGTATACTTTAAGTTGGATGTTGTACCAACATGTCTGATCGTTACAAACATCAGCACAAATCTAATATACCCTCCCCACTATGGTGGTGTAGGGTATAACTAGAAATGTAAATACTCTCTCGTTTAAATAAAAATAAATCTTTACATATGTACGAGTACATATGCATATGTATGTATGTATATGAAATCGCATGAAAACCATGTCCCCAACCTAACCCTAGTCCTTGTTAGAGCGGTGTTGCCATGTGTGTTGTGTTAATTATATTCACATTTCTATATTGTAACTCATACATGCATAAACAACATGTTGCAAAACAGCAACAGCAAATATTTAAGCGACTGTGGTCAGTGCAGTTTAGTCATTCAATTAATTTGATAAAATTTTGTGTGAAAAGCTGCTAATTCAGCTGATGTAGATGTAGGAGATGATGATAATGATGATGTGATGGCTCGTTAAGTTGTTATTGGCGTAATATGAATTACGAGTAAATTTGTACATATATGAGGCCACTCACTCTCCTTGTTTCTCTGTACATATTTATGCATACATATGTATTTTGTAATGACATGCAACATGTTTTCTACTAAGTCGAATTGTTGCATCAATTTCATATTTAGCTAGTCATGTTCATATACAACAGCAATTGTGGTGGCTTTTGCAAAAGCAGCTGCCAGCCAGCAGTCTCCGTAACAACAAATTGCTACTGCAGTCTAATTAAATAAATGTTAAAAGTTTCCTACAGTTTTAAAAGCAGCAATTGTGTAATATCCTCTAGCAGTAATTAAGCAAACTTATGAATAATACTAGTTAGCTTTGGGTCAATTGAGTGGTAAGTGTTCGCCACTCAAAGCTACCACAGGAAATCATACCTGCAAACTGAAAACATACAGTGGTGGTCTTATAATTAGAAACGACTTTTCACAATATATTTTTTTCATATATTTTAAAAATTTAGTTCAACATATTTAAACTAATAACTAGAAATAGTAAAGTAACAAATTATTATATTATTATTATTACGTTTAAAATAAAAAAAATCACAGCGTCAATACTATTTTAGGGAAAAATAACTTAAACACCAATAAACGCAATATCAAAATACAAACAGAATAATTGGTCACATAATTAGTAACTAAGAAAATATATGCCATAAACCTTAGTGAGATTTAATAAAACGGACTTATCCTTTAATATTTTGTTGGATAACCCTTGTTTTTGACAACATTTGCCAGTCTTTTTGGTAAAATCTTAATTAAATGCTGTCATGTTTGCAGAGATATGTTTTTGCAGCTTTGTTGCTCCAACTGAAACAATTCATCATTATTTCGTGGATTTTTGTCCTTTAGGTCTCTTTTTACAATTGCCCATAAGGACTTTGAGGTGGCCAGTCAGGAACATCAATATTTTGATCCAAAAGCAAACACTTCACTAACCGTAAAGTGTGCTTTGGGTCATTATCGTGCTGGAAAATGTATTGGACGTATTGGATATTCTCAAAGCAATACGGTTTCATTACATTCTTGAAAATGTTTTTATATTGATGCTGATCCATTATACCCCAGACCATAATAGACCCGCCACCGTGTTTCACTGTTTTAACAGTGTACCTGTGGTCTAAGGCTTTATTTGAAGGACGTCTAACATACGATTTAGCATCAGATTGGAACAAGTTAAATTTAGATTCGTCGGTCCAGAGAACTCTATTCCAGTAACGTGGACCTTTTCTGAGATTTCTTTTGCAAACTGCAACCACTTCATGATATTTTTTTTTGAGTCATGATATTGTTTTTTGTGCAATGCACCCACGAAGTCCTGACTTTTTTAAGCGTCTTTTTTTGTCCGTCTGGATATTTCTGCGCTTATTTGCTGTCCAATTTCAGCCTTTATTTCGTGCGAAGAAAGAAATAGATTTGTTTACTGGCTCTACAAATAACTCTATCTACTGCTAAAGTGGTCTTTCGTGTCCTAGGTTTCCTAGCTGGGGTTGCAAACTCCTTTGTATTTATGTACAAGTGAATTGCACCAAATTTTTTGAGTCAGAAAACTTTTGTGCAATTTAAAGTTTCATTTTGGTAACACTGCACCATTTATCGTCTCATTTCTGGAGTAATTGACTTGTTTTAGCCCATTTGCGAAAATAAACCGTATCAAAATTATTACGAGTTAATGTATTGTTTAACAAATTATACTCACTTTGTCACTAATATTTAGAAAAGTTTAAAAGTTCATTATATCAAAGCAACGTTTCTAATTATATGTCCACAACTGCATACGAATGTTAAAGAAGTTTATAGAAACCATCTAATCACAAACAAAAGTGACTGTAGCTGGTCAGATTATAACAGATAAAGAAAGTGTTAATCCATGTTTCATGTTCGTTTACCAAGCGAAAAATATCAGATTTGGGTTTTAATAAGTCAAATTGTATGTCAAAGTGAGACTTCGGTTTATTTATTTTCTAGTTAATGTTTTTTTGAACCAAAGTTTTCAATTCACCGGTATCCAATTTCAAACGCCTTCAAGTGATTCATTTTTTTTTTTGGTTTATCATGCGATATTGAGGAACAAATTATTAATTCCGCGTACTGCAGGGTTGTTATATGATCTATCTTATGTGTATGTCTAATTTTATAGTGTTGAGTGTTTGCAGTTTGAAGACATATGTATATGTATTTCTCATGATTGTGGTTAAGTAAAAATTATATACAGCAGATGTTACGCACTTCACACAACATAACGTTTTGTTTCTTATTCAAGTCAAATATTTAAGAAGATTTTGCTCATTTACTATTATTAGAACGTAAAACGAACTACTGTCCCAGTGAACATAAAACTTATGGGTCGGTTACGGATGGCAACCGAACCTCAGTGGAGTTGACAGTTGCCAAAAACATATTACAGATGAGAACTGGCAACTGTCAGCTGTTAACTTCAGTTGCGTTGCCCATTCGCCTAAGAATAGAAAAAATACTATTTGCAAAACTGTGATTTACAAATTTTGTATTTTCACCAATTCTATGCGAACGTTGTTTCGAGCAATGAATGTAACGAAACCGAAACAACGTTTGTTATCTCTATTTTCGAATCATTCTCAGCTGAAGACATGTTTTCAATATAGTGGACTTCAATTACAATCTTTTTCGAGTGACCTGAATTTTTCGTTCGATATCGAGAAACAAATTACAGAAACAATTACAAAAGTACAGTCCAAGTAATGCAGATGCAGTAAGTTCATGTTGTTACTAACATTTTATTGGATTATTCTGCAATGCAATTTTTTTAATTCTCACTCAGCTGTATGTATTTTTTATTAAACTTTGTTTATTTGTTTATTAAGTATTCAAAAAATGTTTTGAATTATCGGACATATTTTTAGGCACTTAATAATTTGTTGGAGTACGTGTGTGAAACTCCAAAACTTTCTTTTAAACTTGACCTTGTATTTGTGTATTAATAATTATTTATATTTTTCAAAAGTTTCGATAGAAAAAGTTTATTTTATAAATAAATTAATAAATAATAAAGACTGGAGAGAAGAGCAGAAGTAGCAGGAATTTAAGAAAGTTTACTGTAAAGAGAACTAAGGAACTCTTCGAAAGACAAGGAAATTTTTATGAAGGACTCTTGAGCCTATTAAAATTTGTTTTTTAAATGTCAGCAATATAAATTATTATTTAATTATGCATTAACTATTCGTTAATAAAATTGTTTCCTTTAAAATGCTACTCATTGTTGTAGCCAAATGTAGAAAAATATAAAAAAAAAACAAAATTTTAGCTCAAGCTTAATAAAGATATAATTTTAATAAAAACAAACAAGTCGAACAATTAGTACATACAAATTATTTTAATGTTTCCTATTTGGAATTTTAAAAACGCATCAAGTTGAGAATACTTTGAAGACATTGAACTCATTCAACAGACAGATACAGTTTACATTAGAGAGAGAAATGGATAAGAAATTAGCATATTTAGATTCCCTAGCCATCAGGGATGGTAATATAATTAAGATAAACTGGTACCAAAGACCTGTATCTTCTAGCAGACTTATTAATTATTATTCCAAACATCCTAGAAGAATAATAATGAACACTGCTACAAACTTTATCACCAGAGTGCTAGGTACGAGCAATACCGAATTTCACGAAGAAAATAAAATAAAAATTAAACATATTTCACACAAGAATAGACAATTAGATAAAATATACAATAAATAAGAAAAATTCTGACAACAATATGATGGAAACGAAACCACCTAAAATTTACAGATCTATTGAATATATATCTGGATTATCAGAAAGGATGAAGTACTCTGATATATATGATAAGGAAAAATACATATTGGCAATAAAAACGGGTAATACGACGGCAAAATTATTCAACAACATGAAATCCAAATTGGACAAACTAGAAAGATTAAATCTAGTATACCAAATAAAATGTTACGGCGACGATACTGATACATGTATGTCAAAAAATATACGTAGGTACAACGAAGACAAAATTGAAAACTAGATTGTCATCACATAAATCGGACCTTAAATCAAATGACAAACCACATTCACAAAAAACAGCACTTGCTGCCCATTGTGCAATAACTGGACATCGACTAATGGTGTTTTCTTTTCTGTAATAAAATGTTACACCTTTATTATTTACATTTTTATAAAGATGTCGCATTTTTAATGGTCAGAATAGAACATAAAATCACAACAGTGTAACACTTTTTTTTCATGTACAGCTGTTTTTGCTTTTTTGTTAAAAAAGAAGAAGCAGATAGCTCCCTGGTAAGATCGCTTGAAATAAGACAATGAATATCTCTCAAAAAGACCAATGGCATATTCCCGACTAATACGCAAATTCTTCTTAAACTATAAAAATATAAATATACATTACATAAATATATAAGAATTAGGAGATATTGTCCTATGAAATTTGACATACATCAACTTCAGAGTATTCATTAATTACGTTCTCTACAAAGCCTTTCACTCGCGATTGTGGATTTCTTTCCATTATTATATCAAATATTTCATCATCATTAGATGATGAAGATGAATCCAACAAGTCATCCAAAAATTTTTCAGCACATAAAAAAGTAGTAATATATTCCATTTTGTATATTTTTTTGTTTCTTAGCACAAATACACATTCATAAACAAAACAAATGTCAGCTGTTTTATCGTGCGATTCTCCCCCTCTAAAAATACAGAGTCTGAAAGGTGTAACATTTTTTAAATTTATAGTGTGACATTTATAGAAAAGAACACACTACACTTTAGCAGTGTTGACATTTTTTCAGAAAAGAACACAAAAAAATTAAAAATGGTGCGAAATTGGAAAAACGTCTAACATTTTTGGCAGAAAACTTTGGCTATAAACTTTGATAATATAAAAGTAATTGTGGAAGAAAATAATACTAGTAAACGATATATGTAAGCGATGTTACATATAATTAATACTCCAATAGTTAAGAGAATGAACTACAAAACAGACACTGATAATTGCGCTCATATATATAGACATACGATAAACAAATACAAAAATAATAATAAACAAAAAAAAAAAGCTAACAGTCAGTGAAAGAAACTTAAGACATTAACATTGGACAACACTGTGTTAAACATTCACCCCTATCGTGAATAAAAATTCCACATGAAATTTGTTCCCATTTATTTTCTTAACATTGATTTTTAATAGGAAAATGTGAAAAGGGAACAAATTTCATGTGGAATTTTTATTCACGATAGGGGTGATTAAGTAAATTGTTTGTTAATATAATTTTAAGAAATTTGTTACAATTATAATATCTAATTATGTTTTTTAGATTATATTTCTTCCCTGCAGATGATCAACAAAGTTGGTCGAAATATTGGAAACAAAACGAACAAGAGTTTTTAATATTTTTAATAAATGAGATCTCCATAAAAAGGTTTCTCAAGAATATAAACTTACGTGACGAACAACTGAGATTTTTGAGATTTGAATATCTACACTAATTTTGAACTATATAAAATTTTCCACGCCCTCTAAGAATTGTTTAATTATTTTGTTATTTCCTAGATTATTAGAACAACCTTTGATATTTACTGCCATATTTATAAAAAATTAAAGTAGACTTGAAGTGTACTTTAAGAAAATTTTGTATGAATATTTTGTCTTAAAGTAATGTCTAGTTAAATAACATTTAATGCTGCTTTTCTGCCTATTTAACACACAAACAGTAAGAGTCAAAATTTAGTATATAACCAACAATAATTTCTGTGAAGAAAAATAATAAAAGGAAGTCTATAGTTTTAAAATTTATTTATATAAAAATCTTGCGTATAGGATGCTAACGATATATTACAGCAAAAAATTATGTCATTGTAAGAATACCATTAAAAAGCGTTTTGTTTCTAAACCAAACAAACAAAATTATTAACCAGCTGATAGGTTTGTAGCATTGCCAATGCAAAATGTGTGCATAAATTACATTTAAATTTACATACATTTTTATTTTAAATTTCAGTATCAACATTTACAATGGCAACATTAACCACACAATAATTTTACCCTATTGTAACAACGTAATATTTCTGCGTTCGCTAAACGTAATGACGCAGTGATTTACAAAATTTCATATTTTTGGTGATGCATTCGCAATAGCATAGGTGATGCGTTCAATGCAAGTGATTTACAAAATTAGGGTCTAAATTTTGACTCTGACTGTATATCCTGCAGGCTAATAAAATGAATTTTCTTTCATAACAATAAATAATACTATTTAGATAAAAAGGACTCTTAAGTAAAATGAATATAAAAAATATACATTAAACAGAGAAAGAAAATTGTCATAACTTTTCTGAGAAATTTATTTACGGCCATACAAAACAACACAGAAAAAAATTCAATAAAACAGAAATGAAAACAGAAAAAAAAACTTTGTTCATGACCATGAAGAATAATTCTTCTTTTGCTTCTGCAACTGTTAGCAGTGGTTTACATCTTTTGCTATTGCGGAAGCGTTTAATTCTCAAAACAGAAAAGATGTTTACGTGTGTCCTTTTCATATTTTTTTTTGTGTTACAAACTACACACTACTTTTACCCAGTAAAAATATTGCATTTAGTGGAACGAGAAAAAATCTGTAGCTCTAAAGTAAAAATAAAAACTTTTTTTAAATTTGTAAAGAAACAACAACCGACATTGATGTTGTATGTTGAATAAGTGTCCCTGACAATGATGTTACTGTTTATGACGACTTTGTGCTTGCTGTAGCTGCTGATGATAATGTTGCTCTTGGTTAAGGGATGAACATGTATTGTATTGTGTTGAAATGTTTTATATTTTGTATTGTATGGCATTGTCTGTGTGATAAGACTTGATGTGATGATTACAATAACAATGGCACATATTCAATAACTATTGTTTGCCATGTGCACTAGTGAATATGAGTGATGGTCATGGTCAAGGCTGTTTGTAAATGGAATTGCAAGAGGGAGGGTGGTTTTAAGGTTGAAAAGGAGTGAGTTTTTGTTTCCTTTAGAAAAGTACAATCATAAAATTCATAAACAAGAAGTGCTAAAAATTTATTCAATATGTAATAAACAAAAAGGAATTAAAAAGGAATATGAAATGTGTTTGATGTTTTGTTAAATTATAAGAAATGAACTCAAGCCTAATTAAAGAAATTTTCTCTAATATATAAAAACATTGAATTAAAAGGAAATATGAAATCTTGTTTATGTAATGAAAATTGTGTTAAAAAAAATATTAAGCAACAAAAGCTTCCTAAATGCAAGTCAACACAGTAGTGTATAAGTAAAACTTTACTAAGATATCTTCAAAGCTTTAAATAATATACAGAAACAGTCACAGCCTAGCGTTTCTTAAGAGTTTCTAGTCTAGTCTAGTAAGTATTCATAAAATCCGTATGGATTTTATAAGAGGAAAGGAATTTTAGTTGTTTCTAAATTTTAATAAATAATTAGTTTTAAATAGTTTTCCTCAAGGCCTTCAAAATAGTGGTTTAATTTTGTAATTGCATCTTCATTTGAGGTAAAACGCTTGCAAGCTAGGAATTTTTTATAGATTTGGGAATTGGTAAAAGTCACTGGGAACTAAATCAGGAGAATAAGGTGGTACTTGAAGTCGTTGATTTTAGCCATTGTTAAAACACTCTAGTGTGCTGGTGCGTTGTCTTGATGAAAAATTATTTTTTTGTGTTGTAAGCCACGACGTTTTTCTCGAATTTTTACATTTAATTGATCCAAAATGTTGCAATAGTACTCTGAATTTATTGTTTTTCAATTTAAAGCCCGAATAACCCGTTGCTATAATATTACCAGCCGATTGAATTGTTTTTGCCTTCATTTTGGGCACTTCCTCCTCAGTCCATTGCTTGGATTGTTCTTTTATCTCTGGAGTATAGTGGTGTATCCAAGTCTCATCAACAATTATGAAACGACGCTTATTCTTATGAGTTTTTGGTCGACTGCTAACAAACGCTTTTTCGTCTGTAGTTCTTTATGCAAAATTAAATGGACTCGATCATTTGTGATGCCCATGATGTTAGCTATTTCAAGCACTTTTACTCGTCGATCATTTAATACCGTATCATGCACTTGGTTCATCCTCAATGCTTGTACGACCACGTTTAAAATCAGCAACCCAATTTTTTACTGTTGCATATGAAGGAACACTTGCAGCTAACAAATTCACACATTCATCATTATGAATTTCTTGTCCCGATAAACAGTTTTTATTTATATATTTAATGACAACACGAATTTCTAATTTTTCCATTGTAAAAAAAATCACGGATGCGTCTTTTTTGAACACCTGTTTCTATATTACGGAGTTGCGGATCGAAACACAGATGTAAGTTTCCAAAACACTTCACTTTTTTCTGTTTACACTGAGCTTTCTGTTCTAGGCTAAGAAGTTTCCGAACGGCCCTCGTAGTATTAAAAGATTTATTCTACTGGATTTTATGAGATCAATGATTTATACAAATTCTAAATAAACATTAGAAAGATATTAGCTAAATGTTTAATTATCTTCGTCCTAACTTTGATGCACATTCTACTCTAGCTGACTTAAAATACCAATATATTTAGTACAATTTTAAACATTTTAGTTAAATATTTTTGATTTCGGTTAAGTACTTTTAAGATTTACACAGACAAATTCACAATTTTTACGAAACAATTCTTTAAGCTAAGCCTTAGACAATCGTGTTACTCTTTTTTTAGATACATATGTATACAAATGTGTGTATACTGTCAAATAAAAATACAAGAACACCAAAGAAATTAAAAAAAAAAAAAATTGTATCAATTTTTTCAATAAGAATTGCTACGTGTAAATGGGAACAAAAAGAGGTACATAGCTAAAGGTACGGTTATAATTAGCAAATATTTACCGAAAAAGATGTAACCACTAAATAAAATATATTTTATTTAAAAAAACTTTGTTTATTTAGGACAAGACACAACAACGAATAAATAGTTTTATTTTATTTGATGCTGTTTACTGTTGCTAATTTCTTGTAAGAGTAAACAACGTCAAACAAATTAGTGCTGAGTAAATATTTGCCATGTGTGACCATACCTTAAGAAGTGCATTAATTAAAATTGAGTAGTTGATTAAGTAAAACCATTTTAGTAGCATCTTTTTACACAGATTAATGTTATGTAACAATTTAAATATAAATAAATTTGTCAATTTAATTTTCCTGGCAACTTAAATTATTATATACCAATTTAAATATGCAAACAAAACCTGTGATCTTTAATTAAAATATATACTTGTTAGCTTTAATATATGTAACTATGTTTTGATTTTGTATTTTTTATTTTGTTAATTTTCTTTCCTTTAGCATATTTTCCAGCATATTATAGCACTGCTTTATATCAAAGCATACCTTTAAGGTAAATGAAAAGTTTAACAAACAAAAGTTTTACAAACACCCACACACATACACGCACAACAACGTCATAGCAATTGAAAAAATTTTCAAAGCATATTTTTTAAACACAAAATTTTGTGACAAATATTTGTTAAAATTTTTTACATTTTGTAAAAGAAATAAAGTTTTCTTTTTTAGTAATGGAAATTTATTACTCATGGTTTAAACAAAATGAGGAGGGATTCTTAAAAGGAGATAATACATACATATACATATATCAAACAAATAAGAGTGCTATAGTCGGTTGTAACGTATCTTAAATACACTCCACCTAATTAAGTACAATGAGAATTATAAAAACTACACTTAGGACTAGCATATTTATATTAGTTTAGTGTTATAGTCTTATTCTAGCTATGGTCAAACATGGAGCTAACCGAACCAAATATCGTTTTGTGATTTATTTTTATATGAAAATAATTTTTGCTGAATTTTGTCATTTTCAAGGCATTTACAAATCGTCACCTAAAATCCAAAAAATCACCTAAAATCCAAAGTAACTACAAAAGGCGGATTTATGTATTATTATGTAATTAACCAAAATGCATCTTTGTTTAAAATTTTACTCTCATATGCCGAAAAATGTCGATTGTATTAATACATTTCAAAAGGCCATAACTACAATGTTAATAACTGTATAAACCAAAAAGTCGTAACTGTATAATACATATCGTATAACAAATTAATTTTAGCAAATTTGATTAAGCTCACGAAAAAACCCATTTCCCCTAAAAGTTCACCATCTTGATTACAAATATTTCCTTGATTATGACAGTCTTCCTAAGCGAAATGCTTCGACTAGGTAACTTGTATACTTATTTTATATGTATGTACATATTTAGAAACAGGTTTCTTAGTTCCGGTTTACATTATGAAATTTTTGTCGCTGCGATTCTTGCTTTGTAGGCCAGAGCGGTGAGTCGTATAAAAAGGGGTACACATATGCATGCACTCGTGAGACACGCTTTGTTCCCTCATTCGTGGTTTTTTTTATTTTCATACATGTATGTATGTTCTAGTTACAAAATATATAAAAACATGTATACATCAACAAAAAATCTCTGCAACAAAAATCTCACAATGTAGACGCAAATACAATTTTAAAGAAGATACGACAAGAATCGCAGCGACAAAAATTTCATAATGTAAATCAGGACTTATTTGCAGACAAAAAAATAGGCGAGCTGGCTGTTAATATGATTCGTGCCTCCTGGGACAATTTTCTATAAAACCAATATTAAAGACGAATATGAGGTTTTGCCACAATGCACACAAAAAAAGTCTAAAGATGTCGAATCAGTTCGGTTACATAAAGAAAAAATAAAAATATCCAAAAAGAAATGGAGCCATCTCCAGGAACTTAAATGTTTACTTCCTGCTGATTGCCACAGTTTTTATGATAATTTACCATACTCAGATTAGTTTTATAAATTTTACTTCGCCATGTGAACTCCTTTTCTTTTCATGTATACAATAATGAATTTTCGTTTTTTTTTTGAATTTTGTTTTCTTTTATAAATAAATTATAATTTTTTCGAATTCATAAAACTCGTTGTGATGAGTTTTGTATCTTTTATATTCAAAACACAGAAAACAAAAAGTAAAAACTGTTTAATAAGAGTGAAAGCGGAATCTCTTCATTCTAATTTTAACTCTTATTAAAAAAATTTTTGTTGTTACGGCTTTTTGGTTTCAGAAAAGAAAAAAAACGATTCCAAAAGGCCTTAAGTACAATTACTAAAAAAATACTACTATTATTTTATAATTTTGTTTTATTAATCTAAATCCGCAATAGTTTTTTAAGGTTTATTCTGAAATTTGGCCAATAAGAATGAAATAGTATAAAATTTATATAGTTTTTTGCTTCTACTGTAAAAAAGTAAAATCTGCCGTTTAGGGGTTTTTGGATTTTCGGTGACGATATGTACTTTTTAGCAAATTATTCAGAAAGAAAATTGTGTGAACGACAAGAGAAATCATGGAGTAATTCTTAATATTTTCATCATAGTTTGTGCTTTTATCATAAAAATAACTTGTGTAAAACTGCATTGTGTAAAAGTCTAATATTTAAACAAATTAGCAAAAAATATGTGAAAAATATCAATTTTTTTTTTGGAGTCTGTCTTAGAATTTGATTCTTAACTCTACTAAACCGATTTTACTGATTTTTAATACCAAACTGCTTAGGAGAATATTAAATGTTTCCTTGTAAATTTTGTGAATTTAGATTAAGTATTTTAAACGTGAGAATGTTTTACACAGACTGACGGAAATAGCTCAATCGACTTAGAACTTAGACTATTTCTTAATGTTACGCAGGGAATAACAAACTTTTATATATGAATATCCTCATTCAGCTTTTGTGGAGGTATAGGGTATAAAAAGGACGACAGTGAAATTAAGTTAATCCTCCGATGAGGGTGTTATCTATCCGTTGCCCTTATACGAAGTACAAATAATTTTATATGATGTTTTGCTTTATTACTTTATTTATTTCCTTATTTACTAATTATACATGTATAATAAATGTACGTGAAATTTTTATTTAATTTTAAATTAATTATTTAATATTAGAGAGAAGTTTTATTTTGGCTTATGTTAATATTACTGTACATTGATATTCTTTGAATTATTAATTACTCAAAAACTCAAGCAAAAATAAAATATAATAAATATCAAAAGTTCAACAATTTTTCTTAAAGCAGTTTTTTTTTAATTTTACTAAAAAAAAGGAAAAGTAAACAAGTAACAAAAATTCAAATAGAGACAGAAAGTTAATTATGTTTTCTAGGAAAGGCACAATAAAATACACCAATACCTCACTTTACGTTTCAAAAAACACGAAGCAAATTGAAACGACGCAAAGTGAACTAAGATTTTTTTTATAGAAAATCATGTAAAGATCGAAGATAGGTTCTAGGATTACGAAAATACCGTCGGCTTTCTTTCACAAAAAATTGGTCCAATGTTTGCTAAACAGCTTTTTTTTTTATCAAATAAGCGTTTTGCTTTTGTCTCAAATACCATTTTACTAATTAAGCAGGAAAAAACACAAACCGAAACGACGCAAATCTAGGTATTGGTGTAATCCAAAAAGTAACTAAAATACAAAGAACACGTTTGTGATGTGTTTAAACAATAAAACAAGTTAAAAGAAATTGCATTTGTTAATGATTTCTTGAAATTTTAGAACAAGGTCCCAGCGGATCTTTTCACACGTTCCCGTTCTTAACAGAAACTAAACAGAATCTCAATAGAAACTATTGTTCGGATTATCTCGAACTTTTTTCAGATGATTCTCGATAAAATTTCCTTGGAATACATGTGGGGGTCGGGCATAATTCCCATTGACCATCCAGGAGTAATTTCAGTTTGAAAATGAAAAAGGTCCCCAGTTATTTTGTTATTTTACACAAAAAGAAACTTGTATATCTTTCTAAAAAAGCGTGAAATTGTTAAGAAATGTTTTTAACAAAAAAATAAAAAAAAAAAAAACTCAACAAACGACTAAGACGACTAACAACAATTTAGCAAGTGAATTTTAAGTGTTGAAACTTCACTAAAAACCATTTTGATATTCATATTAAATAATAATAATTTATTTATGATTTTTGCGCTAAAATAGCCAGCTTTTATTTTTCTCTTGAGATGTTATTTAAAGTTTGTTTTATTAAATTACTGCACTGCAGCATACGATTTGTATTTGTTTTGATTCAACCTCTATGGTTTAAAGTGATGCTTGCTTAACTTTGGCCACCTAACTGGCTCCTCAATCCCTTGCTTAACATTTATTGTTAGTTAGTTGCTATTTTGTGTAACATTTTTTGTTTTTGAGTCTGTTTGTGGTAGAATTTTATTTAATTTCATATGAATGTGCTTGTCTATGGGAGAATGTTTGCATATCCTTTTTGTAGAATATTCGTAGTGTGTGTATCAGTGTAATTGTAACTGTGTTGGCCAACACTTCTTACTAATTAAGTGGTCATGCATGTCGTTTGCAAATCATTAGTTACAATTTAAAGAGCAAACGTTTTTTTGCAGCTTTTTTTCAAATGTTTTTTTTTCTGTATTTGTGTGTGTTTAGACATACTGGAAATACAGCAAACAGCAACAAAAAAAATTTTTTTTTTTTTTTTGGCATAAATCACAGTCATTAGATTGAGTGCGTTGGATGTTATGAAAGTGATTTTTATTATTCTACTTAGACAAAACTAACGAGAGTTGAGCGTTATGTTAATTATGCCAACATTGCAAATTTACATGTAGAATAGAGGAGTTAATTATTGCGGGCTATTCCGATACACATTTTGAAATGTGAATGTACCACTACACTTGGCAGTTTGGTTTTAAAAAAAATTCAGATGTGTTTGATGGTGTGGCTATTAATTCTTAGTGAAGTTTTTGAAAACATATTTCAGAATTATAAAATAGTTTGTGGTTTCAAACAAGAAATGCACGTTTTCTCGCAAATAACTTTGGATTCATGTTATTTGTGAAAAAATTAATTTGGTTAAGTAAACAGGACAATTCTGTTTATCTATTGCTAATAATTTTAATGTCAAAAAGTCTTCTGTTCAGAATTTCCATTATTTTCTAACAATTATCTTATGGTCTGCAAACAATGTCAGACATTACTTGGAAGCAATTGAATGCTTCTTAATACCAATCTATATAGGACTATTTAAAACATTGAAGGTGAATCTCAATAATCTCGCTTTTATACAGGCATGTGATGGAAATCGAAATAGAATCAATTTTGGAAATACATTTTAATGCATTTATAATCTAATTTTTAAAATTTTTGTTTTAAGATTCTCTTTAGTAGACCAATATCTTTATATTTTATGTGATAAAAGTTTTTCAATACAGAAATATTACAAACAAATTGACTTTTAAAACTCATTCGTTTTCGATTTCCATCACATGCCTGAATAACTTTAAGTTTCCACAATTTTATGAATCTATGCATAAAGCAAACTGGGTGCTCTAAAATAGCTGTCCTTTTGATGCTTGTAGTGTTCCTAACATCCAACTTTTTCAACTGCTTTCCATTGGTTTTTTTGTACACTGTGTGTTTTTCATTTCACTAAAATGCTCATTTATATGATAGTCTCAACTGTTTGCGAATGAAACTTCCATGAAACTACTTTGTCTTTATGTTTTTGCATTAATTGCTGAAAATAACGAAAAGTGTAGGTATGACCATTCGTATGCTATGCTTTTGAACAATTTAATATTTGCAATACAATTTCTATATAGTAGTTTTTAGTATTTGGTTTGGTTTGCTAGTTTTTGTTTTTTTTTTTTTCGATTTTATGGCTTTCGTTAGTTTTCTATTTATTCTTCATTATTCAGCGAGTTAACTCTGCTTCACTCACTATCATTTATTTTTCATCTTTAAATTGTCACGTTTGTGTTCTACACTACGATGATGTTGATGGTGATGGCGATGATTTTGTAGTTCTTATTGTTGCCGCTGTTGTCCTTTGTCTGTTAAAGTTGTAAACTTGTTTTTGTAGTGTTGACTGGCACATGACATGACAATGCCAGTGATATTTTTGTTTTACTACATTCTTTCATTCATATACAAATATACTAATATATATGTATATATGTATGTAACTGTGTGTATGTGTTTTTATAGCAAATATTGGTTTTTAAATTTGTATGTTGCAGTGTATTTGTACAATTGCTGCTTTATAATTTTCAACAATATAAAATATATAAAATAAAGTGTTTATTCATTCATCAGCAAATGTTGTCGAATACTTTGACTTTGACTCAATATTTGTCTGATAAAGAGTTGTCTTTTTTTTCTGAAAGCATACTTTCTATAGCAAGTACAAGGTGGCGCAAAAGTAATCCTCCTATCAGAAAATGCTATAAATTTTGCGATTGGCCCCTTATGTCAGTTTTGTTTTGACATTTGTGTAGTAAACACATGCGAAATACATGTTAATAAACAATGTTACGCTACACTGCTCCAGAACGCGGAATATTGCCATCCTTAATCACCACCAAGAGGAAGATGATTTTTCATCAAAAATAATCATGAGTGATTGTTTCCATCTTAGCGGGTACGTAAATAAGCAAAATTTACGCTTCTGGGGCACTGAAAATCCGCGTGTAACCCACGAAGAACCATTACACCTGCTCAAAGTCACTGTATGGTGTGCTGTTTTCGCTGCAGGAGTCATTGGACCTTTTTTCTTCGAAGACGTCGCGGGCCAAACGGTTACTGTGAATGGTGAGCGCTACAGAGCAATGATCAAGGAGTTCTTTTTGCCGCAACTTGATGAATTGAGATTGGAAAACATGTGGTTCCAACAGGACGATGCAACGGCACACACTGCACGTGCCACAACCGATATGCTGAAGGTTGCATTTCCCGGGCGCCTAATCTCCCGTTTTGGCGATTTGCACTGGCCAGCAAGATCGCCTGATTTGACCGCTTCAGACTTCTTTTTGTGGGGATTTTTGAAGTCGCGGGTTTATGTCAACAAGCCTCAGACTATTGCAGCTCTTAAAGACAATATCCGTCAAGAATGTGAGGACCTATCGCCGGAAGTTTTGGCCAAAAAAGCCATAAAAAAGGCTCAAATGACAATCAACTGTGGCGGCGGCCATTTACATGACATCATATTCTCGACTTGATGTAAAAAAAAAAAATTAAAAGACCAAATAAAAATAATCCACAAGAAGAATCAAAGTTTTTAATTTTTTTTTAATTACAGCCAAAAAATATCGGAAGTTTACTTTTGCGCCACCTTGTATGTAGAATATTTGTAGTTTTTCTCTCTTTCTTTGGTTTTACAATGTATAATACATTGCTATAGTTGTTATGTAGTTGTTTTTTAGATTCATGTTTTGATAATTTAAGTGATTTAACTTGAATTAAGTGAAAATGATAGCATTTTTTTCGATTATAGGGGCTGCAAAACGAACTTTTTAATCTTTACATCTTTATTTGTGTGTAAATGGCCTTAAAGTAGGCAATAATTTTATTACACTAAACAGATATAAAAGGCAATAATGAAATAATTGAACACAGAGAAAAATTATAATTGCACATGTTTACCACAACAATGTCAACATTTTTAAAAGTTCTTCAACAATATTATGGTCACTGTAATTATTTTTATGATTGCGATAACCATAATATGGTTAATAATACAATTGTAGTAACTTTGCATATATTTGTTGCAATCATGCTAATGATGAATCAATTTATCATAATTTGTTGGTCTTTGATTATGATAGAGAACAACATCATATGTATGGTAGAATCTTTCATCATAAAACTGATCACCATAAACATTACATAATTGCTATAATCATATATATGATTATTATAATCATGTGAATGGTAAATTTAACCATATTATGGTTGCAGAAATCATATAAATAATTACAGTGACCATAATATTTAAAAACATTTTTTTAAAAATGTTGTTATAGTTGTGTTAAATATGCACAACTATAGTTTTTCTCTGCGTGTGATTTTAGAATCGGGTTTGTAAATATGTATGCAGTTTTAAAACGTATTTTGATTAAACTAAGAAGGAAAGTAATGGAGTAATTGAAATATAAATGTATACATATAAAAAGTAGTTTAATTCGCTTACTTATTGATTACTTTTACAGTATTATAGTAAAAAATTTAAATTGTACATACCTGAAAATAAAAAAGAAAGACAAATAAATTAATAAACAATTATTGTTTAAATCATTTAGTTATCTTAATTAATTCATATCTATTTGCATTAGTTAAATAAATATGTATGTATGAATAAAATGAACATTTGATTAATGATTGATAAGTGACCGTGAACATTTATTTATGGTTGACATTTTATTAATGCTTGATAAGTGACAGTGACAAGTCATGCTATTCTCCTCAAACAAGCTTGGCTTGTGTAATTTGCTCCCAATCATATTTTTTACTAAAATAAATCATATAATTAAACTTTTTAGATTTTCAGCCCAATAATGAATAAAAAATCCGCGGGAGTTTTTTCTCTTTTTATTTTTTTAACATTGAATTTGAATAGGAAAAATGAGAAAAGGGAAAAAACTCGCGCGGAATTTTTATGCATGATTGGGCTGATAATCTTTTTTTTTTTGGGGAATATGGCACTTGCTTCCGTTTCTTCTGAGGTTTTAATAAATTTCTAAAACCGTTTAATATGGTAGACACACAAAACTTCTTATAAAACAACTCAAGCCGACATAGAAGAATCCTTGAATAAAATGAAATCTGTCTGGGAATTATATTCTTAAAACTTTGCTATTCAAACACCAGAATAAGATTACTAAAACAACGTAGCACAAACAATTTGCTCTTAACAAATTTTAAACAAACTCCAGCTAAAACAAATAACCTTCTCCACCACATTGATGGTCTTTCGACTTAACTAAATTTGCTGATTTTCAATTCTCATTTATTTAGAACTGAGATAAACATTCCAGGTGAATCTTATTAATTTTTATTTTGTAGTTTCGTCATCAGAGTGCTTTACACAGACCCAAAGCTAAGCTAGCTCTAGCTAAAAATATTAGCAATTTTAGAAAAATAAAGAATATCTGGCCTGTTACACATTTCAGCTAAAACAAGTTAGTCTCATCACCATATTGATCACTTTTAAAACACAACAGCTGAGAACTATGATAAATATTAATTTACAGTGATTAATACAGACACTTATGGCCGAATTCTCGGTCATTAGTTAACCATTGGTAAACTAAAATACTAACTATTGTTTAACGATTAATTGTTATTCTTATGACAAACTAAGCATTGCGAATAAAGAATCATTAGTTAGGCCTTTGCTAATGAGCTAACCAAAGACTGTGAATTCGGCCATTAGAAGCACAAAGTTAAGCTCTAGCTGAATTTACTAAGAATTTTATAAAAATTATTTTGTAATGTTTATAATTTAGTACTATTATTATTACTATGGATTTTATTTTTATTGTTTTAGGTATCGTTTAGTTTTTATTTATATATAAAGTGTTTGATTACTGCTTAAAGAATCTTCATATACAAACGCTTTCACAGATTTTTCCATATAAATATTTTTCTGTAACTCATTTATTTGAATCAAATACTGTTTAAAGCTAAAAATTAAAATTTTTCATTTTACTCATTTATATTAAGCAAATAAAAATCTTTTTACAGATTTCTAAAACACCATCCCCCCCCCCCAAATTACAAAAATGTTTATTTAAAAAAAGGTAATATAATATTTTTCTCGACATTTTTGTACAAACTCATTTCCTTTATCAGCCTTGTTAATAATTTTCCCTTAAAGGATATTTTTAATTTCCTTTCATACAACGCCTCTTAATTTCGTTGCTACGAGTGTTTGCCTGTTGACACATTCGCACAAGCACCCAAAAACCAAACGGAAAAAATCCAACAAATATAAAATAAATTAAGATCTTTTTACATTCTACAAATTAGATTATTTTATGTAAGAAAATTTCTAAAAAATAAGAGAAAGCTTTTATATTAGCAAACTTTGTATGTATTTGTATACTTTTATATATTTTAAATTTGAGCGAGAAAAAAACTGTCTCTGACAAGATGTTCATTAAACTTTTATATTTAAGCTTAAGCTCCCCAAACTATACTACACATTTTGTTTGTGTATGTTTGTGTTGAGTAAGTGAGTGAGTTTTTGTTTTATTTTAAATTCCATTGTAAGCATGCACTGACAAACTACTAGTTGTGGCAATGTACTCTTCTCCATTACTTGACTTTACTTTTTTTTTTTAAATAGAAAGTGTTTTTCCTTTCTCTTCCCTGCTCAGTTTGAACTGTCAAATCCGAAAACACTAATTTATTATTCAGTTTCATTCAGGGTTCATGAAATGCTCTGAGATTTTTATACTTATCTGTGTTTTGGGTGTGTGTTGTTTCCTTTACAGACCACAAATTTCTTTACACTTTCATTAACTCACTGTTAAACATTTCATAAGATTATTGATGTTTCTTTTTTCTGGTTCCCTTTATTGTGGTAGAATTTTTTTCATATTTTATTTTATACTCATCAAGTATTTTATTATAAATTTCACTACTGACTGTAATCAAGTGCTTTAGCTCGGGTATTGCGTTGGCTTTTAAGGTTCAAGTCATTAGAGATTTTCTGTTTTTTTTTTTTTTTTTATTTTGTATGGTTTTTCTTTTCAAGGAACAAAAGATTTTATTTTAATAAAAAAAACGAAAATAAAATTTATAGGTTTTTAATATCCTTGATTTAGCAAATGAATATTAATGAAAAATAACTGTTGGAGGGATTAAAATCTTAAAAGAAATTATTTGCAGCATCTACAAGTATACTGTTGAAAACTACCATTCATTCATGTCCAAAAGTTTAAACAAAATTATTTTTGGAGTTTTAAATTTGAGGAAGTTGCAGATCTGGATTTGGTTTAATGATAGGTGGTAAGTAGGCTTTACACAATTTTAGTATGTGCTGTTTTTCTTTAAATATGAACATTGCCTCCTTTTAAACTCATAAAATCTGAGTTTTTACTTCTGGCATATGAATATAAACAGGGCTTTTCAACGAGAACTTTATTTGTTTAAACAAAATAAAACAAAGAATTTATATGAAAACACTTATACAAATGTTTATTGTATTGAAAAGAGTAGGCTTTGATAGTTTGAAATGAAAAAATTATATTGGACAGATAGTCCACCACGACCACGCATACAAATATCGATTCTTTTATCAAAATTTTCAATCACATTTTGGCAAAATGGCGGGACTATTTCGTTAATTTCTTCACGGATTTGTAGAGTTTCTCTTTAATATAGGCCCACAAAATATAGTCCAGTAGTGTTAAATCCTTTTTAGATTAGCCTTAGACGCAACTAGGTATATGAAAATGGGCTTCTCGAATTTTACGAAATATAGCACTTACAGATCCACCATTTCATATTGCATTTTTAATATTAAAATGAGATGTTTAAGCAAAACTTAATTCATTATAACAATTATTAAAGCTTTTGCTACAGCAGATATAAATGTCAACAAGTTAATTGTTAAAGCATTGCTATTTCAATATGACCCTGTTGAGAAACAAAGTTGGAAAAGAATTTATCAGTAAGTATCAAATACACTAGAGCTTCGATTTGCGTAAACCCTATTTGCATCGTTTCGATTTGCATTGCCTTTCTAAATGTGGTTTAATCCGCTTTGCGTCGTTTTGCTTCCGATTTGCGTCGCCTTTGAAATTTTGTATCAGGTTGCTTTGTGTCGTTTTGTTTCCGATTTGCGTCGCTATTTACCATAACTTCATACTTACATTTGAATATTTTGCCTACTTGCGTGTAAAAAGGGGAATTCCCATTTTATTCTTACTTACCATATGAAGTTACGTGCTAATAAATTAAATTTGGTTATGCTTTTATGTAGATAAAATCCATAATGCACTTTCTTATAAATTTTTTTTCTAAAATTCAGGAAATTGTTTAGATTACATTGGGTACCTTGACTTATGCTGCTCACTGTATGTTCGAGTATGTAAATATATTTTTGTCTCCTTCAATATTAAACGTTTTTTAATAAAAATATGATTTTGCTTGGTAAAATTTTAAATTTTGGGCATATTCAACAAAAAGTCAATACATTTGTACATATAGAAAAAATGATTCGATTTGCGTCGTTTCAGTTTGTATCGCATTTCTCCAGTCCCTATTAACGACGGAAATCGGGTCTCTAGTGTATAGCCCAGGAGCATGGAAATTATGCTAGAACACAATTGCGATGAACGACGAATTTTTGGTCGTTTATATTCGCCTCTAAAAATACAACACATTTATGTATATGAAAATAAACACAATTACAGCCGACGGCTGATTTCGTCATATGCGGCGAACTTTGAAATAGACTCTATTTCTATTTCTTACGCCGGCGAACGACGAACAAACAATGCAGGGTGACCAAGTTTCGTTTTAGTTTTAAATATTTAAGTCAATAGTGCTAATTTTTACTTTGATTATTGTTTTATTTTTTACTTTTTTTAATTTAAAATAAATATACAAAATAGTATTAAAATTGTTTTTAGCTGTGTTTTTGTTCATGTATTTTCTTATACATATATAGTTTTTAAATATAGTCACACAAATCTATCAGCTGTTATACGAAAACATAAACATTATTTGAGCACTGCAAGAAATTATAATGGAAAGGGTTAAAAAATGCTTATATGCAATATATGTAATACAATTGGCGGTATAGTAAATTTATCCAGTTAGAATACATTGAAAAAGTTTTACATACATACAAACATAGCTGTCAAATATAACAGCTATATTTGTTTTGTCGTTATTAATACGAGGTTTCACACAGCGAATTTTCACCAACTAGTTCGTTGTACTTCACAGTTGTGCTCCTAGCATTAATCGGCACTCTATACAAAAACAACCCAAATGCCAAAAATATCCACACAATGAGTTCTAAATAAAATAAAGTCATTAATACCTTCTCATTAAAAGCATTCTTATTTTGGGTCGACTCTGTTTTAAAGGATTTAGTTAAAATTGTTGTTGATATTACTCCATTTTGTTTGTATTTCTTAAATTGCTAAAGCAACGGCAACAACACAGCTGAGTTAATAATAATGGCAACAGTAATAATTTGTATTTCATAATTGGGTATTTAGTATTTAGCAATTATATTTACTTAAAGAAAACAAAAATTTTTTATATTATACAAATCGTGATCCATTTTGAGGTCTCTACATTAAAAAAAAACAGTAAATTATCATTTGAAAGAACATTCTCTGCCATTATTTTTTGAAGATTATGGGCCCGATTATCATTCACAACACTAAAATGTTGTGCTGTTTCGACCACAACATAAAACACATTTTTCATACGATTAAGCCGTTAATGGCCGAACTCTCAGTCATTATTTAACCATTGGTAAACTAAAATACTAACTATTGTTTAACTATTACTTGTTATTCTTATGGCAAACTAAGCATTGCGAATAAAGAATCATTAGTTAACCCTTTGTCATTAGCTAACTAAAGACTGTGAATTCGGATATAAGTGTTGTGAATCGTAATCACAGTTTACAACATACAACACCAAAATACTTAATGTTGTGAACGGTAATCGGGCCTTATGTCTATGAAATGTTGGCCGTTGCTTTGTCGCAGAGTCCAATTTTCGATGAGTCGTGAGTCATTTGACTGGTAACTGGCGAATGACACGCGTGATGTTTTCCTCCAAGGCCTGAATCGAAGCGGGTTTGTCCGCATAAACTTTAGACTTTACATATCCCCACAGGGGAAAGTCTAACGGTGTGATATCATACGATATTGGTGACCAATCGCTCGGCGCAAAACGTGAAATTATGTGCTCACCGAAGTGTTCTCTCAATAAATCCATTGATTGATGCGATGTGTGGGAAGTGGCGCCGTATTGCTGAAACCAAATAGTCGGTCATCATGGCACGATAACGGTCGCCATTGATGGTTAGGTTCGCATCGGCATAATTTTTAAAGAAATATGGACCGATGATTTCACCGGCCCACAAACCAAACCAAACTCCTGGACTGGTCGAATATTATCCAATTATAAATGCTGGGTATCAAATTGGTTGATGGTGTTGCGAATAGTACGCTCAGTAGGCCGATTATATTGACCATAAGTTAAGCAACGTGCACGAAACATATTCCTCACAGAACGTGAATTTTCGTAATAAAGTAAACGTTGTTCAGGCGTAAGTCTTTCCATTATGAAATGCCAAAGAGTACTAAACATTATCTCTACTTGAATCACCCTTTATATAATTTTCTCCCTGCTAACACTCCTCAAAATCTAAATCTTACATTAACAACTAATCCCTGTTTTATTTTTTAATATATACCCCCCTATTATTATGCTAAAATCCTTAAATATTAAAAAAACATTTTCCAAAGGACATATCTTTGCAAAGAAATTTGTCCAAATTCTTTAACAAAATTCATTGTTTTCTTTTCGCACCAGAACATTAATTACAACTATTGCTCTCAAATTTGCATAAATTTTCCATGTATATAAAAACAATCAAGAAACTAACCAGCGAACCATTTACGTACCATTCAAAAAAAAAGCACACAAACTGAAGGAAAAAAACGAAATCTTTTTAGTGGGATTTTGTAACTACTTTAAATTTATTACTTGTTAAAAGAAGCAAGTTGTTACATTTAAATATTATTTCCTTTTCTAAGAATTTAGCATTTTTTTTGCAGAAACAACAAGAAAAATACATAACAGCAAAATGTTTGAGAGGAAAATGTAAATTAAAACTTTATAAGAGTGGTGAATAGGTTTAACAAGGTATTTGTAATTCAGGGCCCTATACTGTTAAGTCTTAATATTGCTAAATTATTATTTTTTCTTAAAGCGAGTTTTATTTTTATTAATTCTCTAAACAATGTGTTAACATTGAAAAAGACTTTAATAATAGTCATATACTTATAATTATTCATTTTTAATCCTGTATACTATGAAATGTGTCAGTAGGCTGATAACAGCCTAATAGAGGAGAGTTGCCTGCCTTTGATATACATTAAAAAAAAATTATCAAGTATAAAAGTGTTTGTTTTATTACACAAACATACGCTCGAATACGTACGTAAACAGCCCTACACACAAAAAAAACTCATAAACAAACACACATGTTAAAAGTATGTATAAATAGCATTCATAACAGCGCTGTCAACTTGGTGCGTTTCGCACCATTTTTGGTGCTTTTTCAAATTTTTTTCTGCGAAAAAGTCCTTAGTTGGTAAGAATTGGTGAATTTCGGTGCGTTTTTTAATTTTTCCGAAAATGTGATGAAATTTTTATTTTTACTAATTTTTAATTGCAATTTGTTAATAATTCATTATCATGAAATCTATATGATGAAAAAGGATCCTATTAAATATCTTTTACGAATGTGGAATAAATTTGTCACATGAAGGTTATTGCTAAATGTGAGTAGGGTCAACATCTTTGTTTGAAAACAAAATTAACATTTTTAAACAATTATATTTTATTTCCGAGATAAAGGTCTAATATTGTTTTTATTTTTATTTTATATTTATTCCGATATTTCGCTACAACAATTAAATTATTTTAAATTTTGTTATTGTTTCTCTGCAGATGCTACACATTGTTGACCTTTATCTCGAAAATAAAATATAATTGTTTAATAAATAAAAAGGTCGAACAACCACTTAAATAATTAACATTTTTAACATGGAAAAAAATGCTTGTATAACCTGATGGTTTCAACTGTAGAAGAACAACCAGGGTTAGAGTCCCAGTGGAGACCTAACAAATTTTATTGAAAAAACTCAAACTTTTTAAAATAGAAAACAAAAATAAGTAAATAAAGTACCAAATACAGTATACTTTACTAAAAAATCCAAAATTTGTGGGTACTTATCCGGGGAAGGTATTTAAACGTTCACGCTTATTTACTTATAAAGGTAATTAAACGAATTTGCTTAAATGCATTTAAGAAGGTAATTATCAGAATACTTTTAGGCGCCTGAAACATTAAGAGTAAATTCTGCAGCTATTTGGTGTTTTGTTTTTTTCCTTTTTTTTTTGCAATAGAGATCAATAAAAGTTTTTGCTTTATATATAAAGATGTGTTCTTGGTAGCCATTTCATTGAAACTGTATGTAACACTTTAAATTTGATTAAATTCACCACTTTTTTGAAAACTTATGTTTCTACAATTTCACCACTAACAATAAAAGAAAACAATTAACAAGCACGAAGTTAACATGAAATTCTTACAAAATTGTATAAAAAGGTACTTTGGGTAAATAAACGAAGTTAAACTAACGAAAATGTTGGTGATGGATAATTTTTTTTGTGGTAATTAACCGAATTGGGTATTTAAGCGAAAGTTATTAAAACGTGTTGTTTTGTTTGAAAAAATATGAAAAATAAATGGGGATTTGCAATGCGAGGTAAATAAACGAAAAAGACAATTAAGCGTGGGGTATTTAACCACTGAAATTCGCCCTTTTTACCAATTGGTACTTTAGTTCCGAAAATCATATTGTGAGTTAAATTTTGAGTGGTTAAATGCTTATTTTATCTTATTAGCTCGTTTATTTAAAATAAAGGTTGTTACTATTAATCGTTGATAAAAAGTTTTGTATAGAATATTTATAAAATTAAAAAAAAAAAATGTAAAATTAATTCAATAAACATTTTAAACAAAAAAAGAAAACATTTGGTGCGTTTTTTTTTTAATGGCGCGTTTTTTCTCCATTTTGGTGCGTTTTAAAATTTTAAAGTTGACAACGCTGCTCTTAACTCTTTCTCTGGCTCTCTACATCTCTATCTTCTCTCTCTTTTTGCCTTCCTTTGTAAAGGAATGTATGTATGTTTAGGATTTTCGGCTAAATTTTGTATGAGGATTTCGAGTTGTTTCCTTTTGCTGTTTACTTGTCCTCGCAAGCGAGTGGCTGGCTCCATTTAATTTGGTAACATGTTTTGTTGTTGTTTAGATTTTCGTGCTACAGTTTTTATTTTTGTACTTTTTGTTTGTTTGCCTTGTTTACATTTTTTTAAGGTTTGAAGTTACCGTTATTTTTGTAAGTGTTTTTTTTTATTTTATGTATATATGTATATGTGTTTGTTTTGTTGTGAGGTGAGTGTGAGTGGTGTTATGTTGCTGCCATTTTTAAATTTTGCTTGGTTTGGCCTTAAGTAAACATTTTAGCAACACATCTGCATTAAATGTCGCGGTGATTTTAATTTAAAGATTACTTTTACATTATACAAAATTAATGTTCTTTTTGTTTTTAGTTATTATTAAGCTCGGCAATACAATATATTGTGTTTGTTTAATAAATAAAATGTAAATAATAAATTTAAATACATACACTGTGTAGCCAGAAAAATAAAACAAACAATTATTTTACACACAATGTACATACATACATATGTATGTATTTATTTAAATGTTTGTAATTCTGCAAGTTTCTTTTTTTTTTTAGAAAGTTAAGGGAAGTAGGTACAATTAATTTATTGTAAGATATTTTGTTAAGGCTTTACAAGGAGAACTTTGGTTTTCAAAATAAAATAATGGAAAAAATTTGTATTGCAATGTAAAGAATAAGGTTTGGCTATCATAAATAAAAATAGGTATAATGCAGCTAATTTCTTTCTTTCTTTTAACAAAATTGTCAATAATATTTTGGCAAAATGGCGGGTTTAATTTGTTAACCACGTTATGACGCTTCATGAATTTTCTGTTTTAAGACTGTAATTTATTCGTATGGCTATGTATATAAAGTCTTTGACATAGCCCCACAAAATAGTCCATTAGAGTTAAATCGAATGATCAGGGCTGCTAATTAACAACAAAATTTCGTGAAATTATGCGATTGGAAAATTGCTTTTGCAATAAATTCAATTTTTTTATTGTGGCTGTGTGACAAGTGGCCTGGTCCTGGTCCTGTTGAAATCACATATTAGTAATATCCATATCATCAATAATATGTCATAAATTAGTTTTTAATATCTTTAGCTTTTGTGTTATTCACATAAATACCTATTGGGAAACAAAGTTCTTGCTGTTAACCGTTTATAATCATTAGCTATCACAGATGTTTAAACAAATTAGTGCCTCGCTAATGTTTAGCTAAAATATGCACATAAATAATTGATGCATTGTAATTAGACTCTTTCCCCTTAAATTACTGTTTAGTTATTAATATACAGTTTATTAGTTCAAATTTGAATGTAAAATACATTATGGTCTAGCGAATAAATTGAAAATTACCCTCATGCAGTCTGTTATGTAAATATTTGCTACTTGAGTATAATTTTCGTTTCAAAAAATATTGAAATAAAGGAAAATAGAATAAATTTAATAAAAAAAAGAAAATACTAATTGAACTTTCCATTAAGGAAACCACAAACAACTGTAATAAAATGTAAGCAAATTTAATAGGTAATCAGGAAAATTTAAACTTAATTTGAAGTCAGGGTAAATGAAAAATTTACAAACTCAACGATATGTATGTATCGTCACCTAAAATCTAAAAGGCCGTAACTACAAAAAACTCAAAATCGATTTTTTGATTGATCTTTGAAAATTTACTCTCATATGCCGAAAAACGTCGATTTTATTAATACATTTCAAAAGGCCGTAACTACAATATTAATGTTAAACTGTATTAACCAAAAAGTCGTAACTATATAATACATATCGTATAACAAATCAATTTACCATCTTTGCTAGCAGGATTTAGGATTCACGAAAAGACCCATTTCCCCTAAAAGTTCACCATCTTGATTACAAATATTTCCTTTCTTTGTATACTTATTTTATATGTATGTACATATTTAGAAACAGGTTTCTTAATTGCAGACAAAAAAAATAGGCGAGCCGACTGTTAATATGACTCGTGCCTCATGGAACAATTTTCTTTAAAACCATATGAGATTTTGCCACAACGCACACAATGTCTGAGAATGTCAAATTAAAAATTTTTTAAGTTCCAGGAACTTAAATAATTTACAAAAATGCATCAGATACATGTGCACGAGCTGAACTACAAATATTAAAATTTATGAAAGTTCACAGAAATATGCACAAAACAGAAATATTAAACTATGACCCGTACACCCACCTGTACAACCGTGAACAGGAAAGTTTCCACATGCCATGCCACACAACTGTGTATTGTTTTTTTTTTGCTTCTTTAAAATTCTATGTTACTCTCTTGTTTTATTTTTGAACACATGTGTGTGAAGGGAGAGAAATTAACAAAAAATTAATATTTATATATTGTACATATCAAATGTTCACAAAACATAAAGCTACCTGCCACATATGTATACTTTCAAAATAGTTTTTTATTTGAAAGCCAGTTGCATTGTGAGTAAAATAAGTTTAAAACACAATTGGTACTTTGTCGTCATACAAAAAGGATATTAATTTTGTAACAATATAAAAATATATACCGAATTGTTTACAATTACGAGCAATACAATAAAATACAACAAAAGGAGCTTTCAAGAAAATAGGAATGACAGTATCAAGAGTTTATAATTAACTGCAATTTCTTAGGCAAGATGTGTGCAAACACTAATAAAACAAATTCGTAAAAATGCAATCAGTTTCTGATTAATATTTTTCTTAATCATAAACTAATTGAAATGGTGAATCTACATTTCGTAAAATTCATAATAGTTTTGGTCAACGTCAACATAATCATCCGTTATTAAGACGTTGAGTGATAAAATTCTACGAACAGTTGTGACTTTTGCTTGTTTTGGCCTATTACACTGTGCTAGTTAAAAAAACCGACTGGGCATCCAGTGGATAAAGCTGAATCGAGTGCGCTGAATTTAGTGGTGCCAACCGTTTCTTTTAGGTTAGCTCTAGTTTTCGAGATATAGCGTTATTTAAAAAATGTAGGAGGTTGCGCAATAAATATTTGCGTAACTCGAAAATAAAATAAAAAACCGAAATTCGACAACAAAATTATCTTTAAGTAGAACTAAATTTTTTTTAATCCAAACAGTCGTTTTGGAATTAGTTTGTTTTTTGGACTGATTTCTGATAAACTATCAAACTAAACATAGAAATTTTTGTGCAAACAAAAAATTATTTTCAAAACGAAAATTTATTTCCAAATCAGGTAGTTGGTCAAGCAACTCGTACTTTAATTCGCTGATTTTAGCCATTTTTAAAACACTCTTGTGCGCTGGTGCGTTGTCTTGATGAAAAATTATTTATTTTTGTGTTGTAATTTTTACATTCAATTGATCCAAAATGTTGCAATAATATTCTGAATTTATTGTTTTACCCTTTTGCGGATATACAATCAATAAAATACCTTTGAAATCCCAAAAAACCGTTGCCATAACCTTACCAGCCGATTGAATTGTTTTTGCCATATTTGGGGCACTTACTCCAGCTTCAGTTCATTGCTTGGATTGTTCTTTTGTCTTTGAAGCATGGTGGTGGATTCATGTCTCATCGACAGTTATGAAACGACGCTTAAAATCCATTTTATTTTTCTTAAAACGATCCAAACAAGCTTGAGAAATTTTCATTCTTATGCGTTTTTTGGTTGACTGTTAACAAATGCGGCACCCATCTTGCAGAAAGCTTTTACATCTCTAATTATTCATGCAAAATTAAATGGACTCGATCATTTGAGATGCCCATGATATTAACTATTTCACGCACTTTTACTCGTCGATCATTTAATACCGTATCATGCACTTGGTTCATCCTCAATGCTTGTACGACCACGTTTAAAATAAGCAAACCAATTTTTTACTGTTGCATATGAAGGAGCACTTTCACCTAACACATGCACCATATCATTATGAACTTCCCCGATAAACCTTTTTTTTTTAATATTTAATGACACTACGAATTTCTAATTTTTCCATTGTAAATCGTGGATGCGTCTTTTTTGAACACCTGTTTCTATATGAAGGAGTTGTCGGATCGAAAAGAAATTTAACATATGTTCATAGCAGAGATGGAAATTTCCAAGACACTTAACTTTTTTCTGTTTATACCGCGCATTCTGCTCTAGGCTAAGAAATTTCCGAACCGCCTCGTAAATAGAAATTTTTGTGATTTTAATTTGGTTTTGCAAAAACAAAATTTATTTCCAAAACGACTGGTCGAATTAAAAAAAATTTTGGTGTACCCGTTTTAGCTTAACACACTAGGTGCCCCGTTTGTCGGAAAAAAAAAAATGTCAAAATCTAGCACTGTGTGATTGATGATAAAGATATCACTGACATGTGCGGACGGTGTCACACGGCTAAGGAAAACCTGGATTTATTGCAACCAAATATTCCGATTCCATCATTTCAAGAAATTCAGCACTTTTTTTGGTACAACTTTTTTGCGAACAACTGGTTAATTTTTTGAGAGGCTATGTTAAAGACTCTATATGAAGAGTCAGCTGAATTAATTTCAGACCTAAAATTGAAAATCCGTGAGGTTATTAACAAATTAAACCCGCCATTTTGCCAAAATGTAATTGAAAATTTTGATAAAATAATCCATAACTGTAAAGGACATAAATATGTGATCATTTTTATTTTCAAAACTTCTTCTATTTTCAGTGGCTTTATAATGGTCCATTTTTCGCAGTAAATAGAGGCCCTAGAGCCAAAGAATATATTTTTATATTTTGATATTTTGGTATCAAAATGTGATTTCAAAAAACATTCATTTAGTTTAAAAATTTTATATTATTCAAAAGTCCTATTTATTTCCTTTACATATCTTTTTTAATAATTTGAAATCGATAAATGGCTGACATTAGTTAACCTTAATTGAACAAACACATACAATCTTATGTTTTTATAGATTTTGCTACAGTTGTCACAACAAATCTAGTTTGTAATTAAATTATATTAAATTTCATCTTGTTTTTTTTTAATTTAATAAAAAATTTATAAAACCTTTATAAAGGCGTAAAAAATTAATAATATTGAACAAAAAATGTAAATCGATTTAACCGCCACATGGATCAGCGTTTTATTTTAAACGCAATTAAATAAAACGTTTTATTTTTTTTATTAAAATTTGTGTATTTTTTTTTTAACTAAGAACTTTGTTTAAAAAAACAAACATTTAAACCGTGTGAATTTTAGTGATTAAACATATGTATGTATGTAGGAAGCGACCCCACCCAAGCTGGAAATACACAGCACTTAAACAACAGCTTCAGGTTTGCTATACATTTATTTTAGCCAAGTTTTTTCCCTTATCTTTTTTTTGGATTTTTCATTTTAGCCTGAAAACAAAGCAAGCAAATAAATTTTGGGCTAAAATGTTGGCAAAAAATGTTGTTTTTTGCTGAACAACCAAATTATTTTCATAAAAGCTGTTAAACAAGTTTGTTTGTTTGTTTGTTGTGTTTTTTCTAGTGGTTTTGTAGCCGATATTTGTTATTTTACCACGCAATGACCTCGCACTTGTAGGTTTATAACTTTTAAAGGCCATTTTACACACATGCACATAGTGTCACTTAGATTAAGCTATTGCTTGCCATTTAAACACCCCTTTTTTAAATGTCTAAAAAGTAGTAAATCCCCCCATTTTTTAATGTTTATATGTACGTAGTATGTAGGAATGTGCGAACAGTTTACACATGTGTTGTTGTTTAACTGTCACTTAAAAAACACAAATATAAACAAACGGCAGCAGCAGCAGAGAGAGATAGAGAGCAACTCTAGGCTACATTTTATAGCTTGTGTTTAAAAACGAATTTCATTGACATTTTGCCAACAGTAAAATAAAATATTTACAAACAAAAAAAGATAAAATAAATAAAAACTAAAATTTTTAAAGGGATTACAAAGCAAAGAGAAAATAAAGAAAAATAACTACAGCTTTATTTAACACTACGAGTACAACATTTCAAATAAAAGGTTTTTTAGAGTTTCTTTTATTATTTTTGCAGTTAAGTCTTTACTTTAGGTAAACTCCCTAAAGTAGGCAACAATCACTCTTCCTCCACAATTTGTATTTTTTAAAGGATTTACTCAAAAACATAATTTTATTTTTAAAATTAAAAGTTTTTTTTTTGTCATCAACATATTGTTTATGTACAAATATTTTCAAAAAAACGGAGTAGTCGTATTTTATTATCATATCTTACCTACATATTTATTAAGGGATTTTGCTGATTTTCAATACCATCATTTTAAAACGAAAATCTGGTGTATTAATACAAGATTTTGGTACGTAAGATATCTGGAGCCTTTAAAAAGTTGATTTTAACTAACATATAAATAAAATTTATAGGATTGCAATTTAATGTTTTGAGAATTAGAGGGTGATTTTTTAGCAACTTTTTGGCAAGACTATTTTTGGCAGCTCAGCTGTTTTCATGTAACATTTTACACAGCTTAAACATGTTCAGTTTGGTCAACGATTGCATATTATTGAACCTTATTATTAAAATTCATGCTCGGTTAAGAAATTGTGTCATGCTTTTTTTTTTTATCGGAAAATTGTGTTTAGCGACGATGCTCATTTCTGGTTGTCGTATTTGGTGTGAAGAGTAGAAGCATTACAAGAACTGAAAATGCATCCCAAAAAATGCAGACAATGGCCGAATTCAGAGACGAAATCGGTGAACAATTTATTTCTAATTTGGAGCCGGTCAATTGGCCGTCTAGATCGTGCGATTTAACGCCTTCACTATCTACTTCTTGTGGGATTGTGTTAATGCTTATATCTATAGGGGCACTGGCAGCTCATATTATAGAATTTATTTGTGAGATTCTGGCCAATATGTAGGAGAGTATGCCAAAATTGGATCCAATGTATGAACCAGCTGTGCAGTCAGCGTTTACATAAAATTATTTTTAAATATTAAATTAAATAGATCGTTCTATTATCAACATACAGTATGTTAATCAACATACAACATGATTAGTGAAATTTTGAAGTTATTTTTTACAAACATTGTTGATAAAACGCTGTTATTAACACCCTGTATGTAAACATTAATTTTTAACGGCCATATAAAGGAACTTTCGATTTTCTTCTCTAGATGCCGCCAGAAGTTACTAGAAGATGGCGCTTTTGTATAAATGCAACAAACAGGGCAACTCAAGAGTGAGTTTATTGTGAGTAATTGTTGAGTGATCTAAGCGATATCCAGCGTTGTCAACTTGGTGCGTTTCGCACCAGTTGTGGTGCTTTTTTAAATTTTTTGTGCGAAATATTCCTTAGTTGGTGCGTTGTGCGCTTTTTTTTTGAAATTCGGTGCGTTTTTTAATTTTTCCGAAAATGTGATGAAATTTTTATTTTTACTAATTGTTAATTGCAGTTTTTTTTAATAATTCACTATCATGATACGATGAAAAAGGACCCCTTTAAATTTATTTTAAATACGAATGTATGATAAATGAATACATACTATAAAATAAAATAATAAAATTCGTCACATGAAGGTTATTGCTAAAGGTGAATAGGGTGAAAATCTTTGTTTGGAAAAAAATTAACATTTTAAACATGGAAGAAATTCTTGAGTAGCCTGATGGTGTGGTCTACTGGACGAACAACAAGGGTTAGAGTCTCAGTGGAGCCCTAACAAATTTTATTAAAAAAATTTAAATAGAAGAATGTACTTAAAATAGAAAAAAAAAATAATTACCGAGCATGTACTGAAATTAGCCCTTTTTACCAATTAGTACTTCAGTTCCGAATAGCATATTGTGATTTAAATTTTGATGCTTAAATTATCTTTAATAGCCCGTTTATTTAAAAAGGCTTTTCCTATTAATCGTTGACCTCTTTTTTATAAAGTTTTATATAGAATTTAAGAAATTAAAAAATGTAAAATTAATTCCATAATCATTTTCAATAAAAAAGAAATTATAAACTTGGTGCGTTTTTTTAATGGCACGTTTTTTTTCTCCATTTTGGTGTGTTTTGAAATTTCAAAGTTGACAACACTGGCGACATCTAAGCATTTAAAACTTTAATTTAAGAGTAGTAAAAGACAGAGTGCCTTAAAATTGTTTTTGTGTACATTTTAATCAATAAATCTTTAAACTACTTTGCTTTTATTTTGCAATTAAGGGATATAATCTACCGCTTTAAAACGTTTAAAACGCAGCAATATGATAAAACAGCTTCATACATTAGACACAATTCCTGTATATTTTTGATTTTAAATCCATTAATTTAATTGCAGGAAATGTTTTATTCAAAACAACCATACGTTAAGAAATTACAAAATTTATTGCCATTTAATTTTATTTTTTATTACGTTTCCATTTTATATTTATGTTTGCACTTTACATACAAAAGTTAAGTACCTCATAATACATAATAAAAACATTTGGATGATGTTGCCATCATAACATTTTACTCAAATAAATTTTGCACTTCCAAGATTTTTATGCGCTCTACTGTAAAAAAAGATTCATAGTTTAACTTAACAAAACCATGGCCTTATAAATATATTGTAGTTGTTTTACGTTGTACTCTTGGTAATCATCGCAAACATATATAAAATACTATTTTTTTTAAGAGAGAGAGAAACAAGCTAAATCATTTCCTTTTATTATGCTTGAATATTTCTGGGCAATAAATGTCCAAAACTATATTTTTTAAATGTATGCACATAAAGTAGTTTTACATCTACTTTATTCCCCACTTTCTCTACAAACATGGCAGTTTAATAGGTAGGAGGAATACGCCGCCTGGCATGCAATATAGCCTAAGTGTTTTTTTTTTTTTTTTTTTTTTATAAAAAAATATTTTTTTTATATGCACGCAGTGGAAAAATATGGTTGGACATGGTTACGACCACTACACTTTGTTTTTGGTAACAATATATTGTTGTGGTACACAAATAATTGTTATTTTAATTTGATTTTAACAATAGTTTAATTACTATAAACATTTTTATGTTTATCGGAATAATAAACTTGAATATGATTCACTAAAACATAATTACTTTTAAAAAATGTTTACCACAACTATTGAATGATAACTATTAAAACATATTATTTTATTCTTACTTTAGATCATAATATGATTATTATATATCATAATAGGCTTAATTTACAACATAATAGAACATAACATGCTTACTTTAAACTATAATATGGTTACCTTGGGTCATAATATGATCATGTATGATAATTTTATGAATATATTAGAATATAATATGATGTTATAATATCAAATTACGATTAACAAAAAAATATTATGATGAAATATTACGATGATAATTGATCATAATATGATATTTTATGACAATTATCTTAATCATAATATGTTTTGACAACAATCATAAATCTTATCATAAAATGTTGCTCTTAGATTATGTTGACCACAACCATGTGTTTATTCGGCGTGTGGAAACCATTTTGTTTAAAAATCCTTTAAGATAACTTCAAAAAAAAGTTAATTTATTTGACAATTATATTGGTAATTGAGAGATAATATTGGTCAAAATAAATCATGAATTAGGCTTTCAAATTGTGAAATAAAAATGTTTTTTTTTTTAATTACCTAATTAATTATCTACACACAGCTTCAAAAGTGTGTAAGCACCAGTGAATTTTTTGATTTTTTTAAGATTATGAAAAGCATTATAGTTCAACTTGAATTTTTTTTCATAACCGAATCTATTATTCAACCAAATATCCAACAAAACGAAACTTTTAAATTTCAATCGATGGATAGATTTTATCTTAAAAAAATCAAATAATTTGTTATGTTTACTCACTTTTGAGGCTCATAGTATATAATTTGCAGGTCTTGATGTGGTATTTACTATGATTACTTATACGAGTATTACTAACTTCTAAAAATAATTAATAATTCTTTTGTTATACACGTGACTAGTATTGCACTAGCAAATGGTTATTCGTTTGTTAAAATCCCTGTCAATAGCATACATAAATAATGCTTAAAGTGCTTCTAACGCCAAGGATTAACGGTAGGAATAGTGTATGTATCTTCTTAATGCCTATATACCTTATAGTATTTGAGTAAAAGCTGTGAGATTATACATATTATTATCTACTTTACACTACAAAATAACAAATGCAGTATGTGTAGTAAAGCAGCTGGAGTATGCTAAAGTAATTAATTTCTTTATGTCACATACAAGTAAATTATACTCAGACATATACTATTTGTCAGACAGTTGCTATTTTTTCTGCAAGCCCACACATTTATTTCTATATGTGAATGTCGGTCCATAAGGCTATAATTCTGTTTTATAGGGACACGTGTTGAACATTAAAATAAATATTATTTTATATTACAGGAAATTGTTTCAACAATTAAGTAAATCAACACATACATACATATGTATATGTACATATAAGTACACATTACGTTAACAGAAACTTTGCTATATGAAATGCGGAATATACAGAAAAGGTAATAAATAAAAAATGTTGTTTTAAAAATAATACTAAAAGGAGTATCTAAGAAATATTAATGTAATTTGCATGTGTATGTGTTTACATACAAATTATAGCATACATTAAGGTCTTTTCAAATAATTATGTGTATTGCCTACTTTTGGGAGCATATATTACACATTTATTGTTATTTTTTGCATTTTTAAGTAGATATTAAATAAAATTTGTTGTCATTAATCTGCTATTCTTAGCATTCATGAAAACCCTCAAGAAGCATCTCGATACCTACAATATCATATATCTGAATTAGAAAACTGTTCAAAGCAATGGAGGATAAAAGTTAATGAGCACAAATGCACACACATAATTTTTACATTGCGGAGAGAATCATGCTCTTCTATTTATATCAATAATCAAGTTATAAAAAAACAATCGGAAGTTAAATACCTCTGTATACACCACGATCGTCGCCACATGGAAATCCCAAACTCTTACAACTCAATTATATGGTGTTATGGAAAAAGCTATGGGGAAGAGACAGAATTGAAAGTCGCAATTACCCCCTGGTATATAAAAAAAAATCGAATATCCATAAAGACCTAAACGTGCCTTTGGTGAAAACTGAGATCCAAAAAAATGCAGAAAAACAATAAAAAAAGCTTAAACTACACCCAAACCCATTAGGCCGCAACATATTAAATAACAGTGGCTATATTTGACTGAGCCATTTTCGTCCGGCATTGGCTTTACAAATAATTAAATTTTTGAGATATAAGATTTAATATACTTATTGTTAGTTCATTTTTAATGAAGATACACTAAATAAACAAAGTACATAAAAATCTTTAATATAAATTTAGGGTTCATAAAATGATTCAAAGTTTGTAACACACTTATGGGGGCTAAAAAAGATATTTTTAAGGGATGACTTGATACAAAATATAACATTAATAAAATATTATTGTAGTAAATGTAACCATTTTTTGTTGATTTTTTTTTTGCAAATATTTAGAAAGGATGTTACAGAATTCAAACAAAATATGCCAAATATTTATAAAGAAAACAGTTTCACAACTGATAGTTCAAATTAGTAAAAAATTTATAATGCTCCATAGTGCACGAGACAGCAAAGCGTTTAAATTACTAAACAAAATTTTAAATATAATAAAAATTGGCTGCCACAGTTCAAAAAACATTTCGAGTAAAAGCATGCTAATCGTCAAAATTTGCGTATTTAGGATTCCGATGAAATTGTCGAAAAACATTTTTGCATTGCAGGTATTCTTGGCTCTTACTTCTACAAAAATGCTTAGCAACACCATATAGTCAGCGAATCAATTCAATTATAGCATAACTTTAAATGAAGTTATTTGATTAAAAACTTATTTGACATATATACATATATACAGGACTGCCCAGAACCTGTGCAAAGTAAACTAAGAACCAAGTAATTTCATTCTCTACAGAACAGTGAATTTGTAGAAGTTTTAGAATATTTTACAAACAGTCGCACTTACTGTACAGAACTGTTAGAATTCTCAGAAATCATTCTTAATTCATCTCTTAAAAGCTGTTCATGGATTCCTCTCATAAAGTTCATGTTTATTATTTTGAAAAAATATATATGTCTGACTAGCAAACCAATTGATTTCCTAAACTAAAATTTGCATGATAAAATTGGTCATATTTTTCAAATGCATTTCAATTAAGTCATTGGTAGAAGAACTAATTGTGAAGGAAAATGTATGTTACACTTTGTAACTAAGCACTTTGCATTATAATTTGAAATATTTTAATGCTAGAAAAACTAAAGATTTCCTCATGAACTATTTTGAGTTACTATTTATTAATTTACCCTTGTTGAATTTCAAATGGCTTTTTCTGATAGTCTCCTCTTTATTAAGCTTTACAAATCTTACTACTTAAGTCATTAAGGCCGCAAATAACTTTAAGAGAAGAGAACGATTAACAAGAATTTGACTATGAACTTGTTGACTATTTTAACTAGTCATTGAAAATTCACAAAGACTTTTATTACAATGTCCTATGATTTATTTGAGTAATGGAAGAATATTAAATAGTTTTTTCACTTACCTAAAAATATGCAACAATATAAGGATGTTTTAGAATCCTGAAGTGTGTGCAATGAAATTACAGGAAAGATTTCCCAGCAAAATGTTTAATTTACAAGTAAAATTTACAAGTAAAATCACATAATTTACTTAAGGGAAAAACATTTCAAACTACTCGATTTAGAGCAAATCATGTCGAAATGAATAGAAAAAATACATTTTTGAAATATGTTACAGGTGTTATAGAATCGATACAAGGTAATATTGGGAGTAGCAGGTTCAATTCATGTTCAGATTGTTAATTTTTTATACATTTTTATTTCATTGGCAAACTTATTTGAAAAGCATACAACTATAAACACATTAAGCCTATCGATCAGTCTTATATCACACACTTTTTAGTTTGTTGCTATGGTGTTGTTCGAGTTCTTGTTTTTGTTATTATTATTTTTTTCGGCAACTTTTGGCGTAAAGTAAAAATTAATAACCTCGCATTTATTCTTCAGCTACAAATTGTTTTTGTACAACTGACATTGATAAAGTGGCTGCCAAAGCAACACTGTGGGTATATATAACGTTTAAAATCCAGCTCAAAAAGAACTCATAAAAATACACACAAAACAGAACAAGAAAGTATTACAAAGCATTAAAAATAAATTGCCAAAAAGTATGCTATGGAAAAAAATAACATACTGGGTTTGTGTGTTTGTCTCTGGAAATAAGGAAAATAAATGAGAAAATGAATGTAAGCAAAAAAAAAAAAGCATGGAACTTAAAAAACAATTGTAATCAGTATGACATAATTTGACAGAATGTTTAAGAAAAACTTCAAAAGAACAACAAGAAGAAAAAAAAACTATTTAAAACTAATACTCCTCACAATGCTGTTAAATAAGAACTAAAATTAAAAACACCAAGCAGCTACTTAAAAAAAGTTTTCACACACAAAAGCTTTTCATGTGTATAGGCAGGCATTAGAACTTTTTTAAGCCTTAAAAGATTAAAGTAACAAAAGAATTGTTTACAAATTAGTTTAAGTCAAATACAAATTTATGCTTAAATTGTTATAAGGCTGCCACTAATTTATAGGCAATAAAGGCAATTAAAAAAAATGCAAAATAAATTGTATAAAAATATATAATCCATGTTCTTTTTATGCCACCCAGTGGTTTATAACCATTTTTTCATATCGAACATCATCTGTCACTTAAGTGTAAATATCATTAATGACTACGAAGTCAATATCGATTACAACTGAGAAAGAAATTGCATAACAAGCCATGTTATCTTTATGCCAACCACTGATTTAAAATCATTATTCAAAAACGATTATTAAATTTAACAAACGTTTATTAAGACAGATTTGCATATAAAGATTTGCTTAATAAACGTTTGTTAAATTTAATAATCGTTTTTGAATAAGGGGGTTAATATTTAAAAATTTAGTCTAGCATTTATTTAAAAAAAATTTTTTTTTATTTTTGCTTTTAAGTTTTAATCGTTTTAAAACTCAGTTTATTTTTGTTTCTGCCTTGAATTAACGCATTTGTTTTCTTTGAGACTCTTTTATTTGTTCTTTTTCTTTTGTTGTTTCAACAATGTTTTAGTCTTATTTTTTATACAGCTGATCTGCATTTTAGATAATAAATGAAAATTTTATTTTTCTTTATGCTTAGATGGGCAAATTTGTTCAAACACAAATAAATGGACAACTGAATGATAAAAAAAAATCAGAAACTAAGAAAACAAATGAATGTTTGTAATGTTTATAAACTGCAAAAAATGCACTGAGATGACAGGATAAAATTAAAAATGATGTTTGAAAGTTTGATAGAATTTATTTGTATTTCTTTATGATATTTCTTCAAACTGCATGAAATTTATTATATAGTTAAATTAATAACAAAGCCTACTTTTAGGCTAGCTAAAGCTTAATAAATTTAATACATGTATACAAACAAACCCTTTGACATGTTTAACATCGTTTGTAAAATTTAAATTCCTTTATAATTTTCCACTAGCATATTTCCCATTAAGTTCTTTATTGTTTAGTTTCTTTGGCAAACTGAAAAAAATCTCTATCCCAAAGGTATTCATAATTTAAACGTATTTGCATTACAATTAATTTCTAGTTAAATATTTGTTTATAACCGTTTGATGTTGAGTTTCTGCAAACCATAAAAATTATCAAGAGTTTATTAAAAAGAAAATGGAAAAAATAAATATTAAAAAAAAAAACAAATAAAAAGCATTTAGTAGTACTTAAATGTGTATTAAAAGAATTGTATTTAAGCCTGCTAAAGCTTTCAATAAATAAAATATAAAGTAAATTAAACTTTATACAAGAATGAACTTGCCATTACATGTTTCAACACAACGAACTAATGAGGCATGAAAAGTACACATACTTACACATTTATAGACACAGAATACAAGAATATATACAAAAGTATGTATGATTATATACAAGAGTATAACGGAAAAATTCAATTACAGCTGGACCTACAAATTGTGGAATTACAATATAAATAACACATCAAAATACAAAAATACTTGTACTATACATAAGAATCAATGGTTATACACCCCGAAAAATTGTATTAGAGGTTATACAAATTTGTGTGGCATTGTTTTACACGCTTATAAATATGAAGCTATTTTAGAAGTGGTTTTATTGGGTTACTACCTTTATGATTTGGGCTAAATAATTTGATTTTTCAAACTGCAAACAGTTTCAGGGAATTGCTGTAGCTATGGAAAATATATGAAAAACGTTTAAAAAAACTACTTGACTTGCTGCAAATCTTTTCGAAAATTTTTATTTTATGGTGTCTTCGTTTAGTTGTTAACTGTGTCTTAGCTAAAGATCATTGAAAGTTAAATGACGTTTCAATAAGTTGATAACAATGCCCCAGCTGGTTTCTTATAATGGGTGATTCAAGTAGAGATATTTGTTTCAATAGACTTTTTTAACAGATCACATGTGAGTCGTGTCATGCTGGCATGTTATTTTTGTTTAGTATTGTTTGGCATTTCATAATGAAAAGACTTACGCCTGAACAACGCGTTTACAATTCGTTCAACTTTATAAAGAAAATTCACGTTCTGTGAGGAATGTGTTTCGTGAACTTCGCTTAACTTATGGTCAAAATAATCGGCCTACTGAGCGTACTATTCGCAACACCCAGTTTGAGACCCAGCATTCATTATTGGATAATATTCGACCGAATACACCACGTCCAGCACGCTGTAAAGACGTGGAATCATCGGTCAATATTTCTTTAAAAATGATGCCAGCAAGACGGCGCTACGTCGGTAGGCACATAATTTCACATTTTGAGCCGGTCGATTGTCCACCAATATCGTATGATATCACATCGTTAGACTTCTTCCTGTGGGAATATGTAAAGTCTAAAGTTTATGGGATACACCCGCATCGATTCAGGCCTTTTAGAAAAATATCACGCGTGTCATTCGCCAGTTACCAGTCAAAATGCTCGAACGAGTCATCGACTCAATTGGACTCAACAGATAGGCCAACATTTGAGATAGACATAATCTTAAAAAAATAATGACAAAGAATGTTCTTTCAAATGATAATAAACATTCCCCATTAAATTTGAATTTTCTGTGTTTTTTTTCTTGAAAAAAGTAGGGAACCTTGAAATGGATCACGCTTTATAACAATTTGGCAGAATTTGATTTTCAACATGTAAACAGAGAACATTTAACAAATTTGTCCAATAGTGGCTAAAAGTAATAAATTATTATTGCAATACTGCATTGTGTCTGCACTTAGTCGATAGTTGTGTCTTAGCTAAAGATTTGCGAACGCTAACTGGCCTTTTAATAAGTTGACAACATTTCTATTATTACTATGGGGCAGAAGTTATTTGATTCCTTAAAGAGGACATTTGACTTAATTTTTAACATTGTAACAAAAAGTTTACAATTTATTACTAATTTTGATAGAAATACGGCAAAAAATAAGATCAAATGATTTTAGTCAAATTGATTGACCAGTAATGTTAAAAACAAAACAAGTTATTCAAACAAGAGTGTTGAAATGTTGTCAATTTTAACCCTACTAAAGTTAAAGTTCCTTTCATATAGAGTAATTGAAATAAAACCGGTTCCTATCTGTGGCAACCTATCCATTTTCTGTGTAGCCTGTAAACGAACACAAGTATAATTAATAGTATTTTAACTTTAAAATTTAGTTTCGTTATCATTTCTTTGCAAACGTTTTTATTATCACGAGTTTGATTAATTTCTTCAAAGAACTTGTTAAAAATATCTTTTTTTATGACATACTTGCTTGTTTGATTATAGTCATAACATAAATAATATTTCCATACCTGCAATGAAAAAGAATTAAAATTTGCTTTTATTAGTATGTATTAGAAATAAAAATTTCAAACTTAGAAAACTAGTTATATTAAAAAATCCCGAATAAAGGTCCTGGCATACATGGCATATACTAACTAAAGCTACGGTCACATTTGGCAAATATGTATTTATTCAAAAAAGCGTAACCACTTGTTTTACAACAAATTGGTTTGACGGTGTTTACTCTTACAAGAGTTTTGCAAGATCGAACAGCATCAAATAAATTAATTAATTAAATTATTTGTTGTGCTTTGGCCTAAATAAGAATAGTTTTTTTTTTTTAAATAAATAAACGTGTTCTTCGAATATATGTTATTTAGTAGTTACGTCTTTTGCAGCAAATATTTGCCAAATGTAACCGTACCTTAACTCTTCTTTTTAGAAGATTTCCACTTCGACATGATTTGCTTAAAACTAGTTTTTAAAATAAAGCTTACATAACCATTTTCGAATAAAGAATAATTCGATAGAATTATAGAATAATCGAGAGAAATGAATAAATATTTTAGTGTTAATTTAACGTTTCTTTGAAGAAGTTCTCATAATATTATTATTAAAAATATAATTATTAATGCTAAAAGAAGTGTTTATGCTTTTTTGAATAAATATTTGCCAAATCTGACCGTACCTTCAACTATCAAATTCCGTCTGTTGTTTTTAGTACACAAGAAATCAGCTGTGCTAGTGAAACAACCTAAATAAATACGCATTAAAAAATGCTATTTTCTTTTCAAAAATATTTAGCTAAGACACAATAAGCAAGTACGCTTCTAAAGCTTTAGCTAAGACACAATAAACAAGTACGTTCCTAAAACTATAGCGCAAATGTTTGCTCTATTAAAGAGCCCATAAATATGTTTTATAAAAAATTAATACATTATGACATTTATCATTTAAAACAAAAATAAATTCTTAGACCTATAAATAAATCCCTAACTATTTATTAAGCTAAATTTACACAGAAAAACTAAACTGCGTTTATTCTATTGTAACAGACTGTATTTACACATTATTGATTACAAAGCACAAACAAGTATAAATATCTAAGAAATAAACATGATACAAGGCAACAACTTACAACTGTCGTATCAATATAAACAATTTTCAATATTAATCAGAAGACTACTAAAATGAAATAGCGCACAACCCCCGAAATAAACCTTAATACCCAAACATACTACAATTAAGTTAAATAGAAAAAGAGCTTATGCAGGCTGAAAAGAAACGAATGTTGTTATCTATAAGCAAAAATAGAATACGACTAAAGATAGACAAGACCAAAGTCTGTAGGAGGCAATAGTCAAGTAGTAAAGATGAATGATAAACTTCAAGAAAGGTTAATATTCAAAGATATATTTCTACCATAAATATGTTAAGGATGAGTTTATATTGTGCTATATAAATATGTTTACACATTGTATTTATACACAGTGTGAACGATGTTTATTATTATATTATTATTTGTTTCATCTAACTTTGTAAAAGTTGCTGCTGCTCTACGATGATGTCCTTGGTGTCCTTGTAGAGCACACGTGTAGCACACAAAATCATCACGCTTCAATTGCTAACGATGTTCAATGGTCATGACAGAACTTTAAACATTGTAATTTAGTTTTGTGTTGGAGTAGAAGTTGAATAAATAATAGATTTTGTTATGAGTTGAATAAGAAACAAATAATGTTTAAAAATGGTTTGAATTGTTTATGGCCGAATTCACAGTCTTTAGTTAGCTAATGACAAAGGCTTAACTAATGTTTCTATAATGATAACAAGTAATAGTTAAACAATAGTTAGTATTTTAGTTTACCAATGGTTAACTAATGGCCGAGAATTTGGCCACTAACGATTTAAAAGAATATGGTAAAAGGAAGACATTCAAATGAAATTTATGAAATTGACATTTGCATATCTCAACATTTTCTATAAATTCTGTAATTTTTGTGAAGGCAAATCTGTATTTCCATAAATAAGATCATTTGGTTCATAACCCAAGCAAAAAAGAACTTCCAGGGAAGCGAAAAATTAGTGGAACATAATACAGCTTCAACAGCAATGAGCTCTTAATTTTAGAATCAAACGTAAAAAAGGTATGTTATTTTAAAGGATATGTACCATTTCATATAAAGTATTAGACCTAGAACCGGTTATCATTACCAAACAGCAACCAAATATGGTCCCAGTTCTGTGTCGGTTTTCTCTAGGTTGTTTCAAAAATTCAAACAATACAAACAAAGTCCCAATTTACACGAAGCAATTCTTTAAGCTGAACTGATTAGCTCTCTTATTTGTATTACATATGTCTGTTTATACAAATATGTGTATACTCTCAATTAAAAATCGATTTAAGCGATTTAACCAATAAGAATTATGCTGTGTGAACACCGAAGAAATTTTAAGGAAAAAATTGTATTAATCTTTTCAATAAAAATTGCTTCGTTTAAATTGGGACAAACTTCGACTCAATACAAATTTCACGATGGCTGCGAATGCGTTTAATTAAGATTATCGGCGGTGACTCCAAATGTCAGCCAGCTAGGAATTTGACTTTTAAAATTTATAGGCGACTTAATACAGATCTGTACCCAGGAACCTGACACGTTGTTATTCATAAGAGAAGCCTGGCAAATTTTTGGATCCCACAATGTTATGTCAAGCTATTTTTTTTAACCTGCTTCTCATTTCTAAGTTTAGAATAAATATATATTGACTTGATAAGAAGTTGTTAAAAATAACTTCCGCTGTGAAACGATGACAAATGTGATATGTTTTAAAGTGATTAAGTTTTATATGTGCTGAGTATACTGAGTCACAAATTTGTTACTCCGGTTGGGGAACAAACTTTTACTCAAACCAGCAACCAGACTTTTTCCAACTCTATTCATGAGAGATGCCATGGAAAGGTTATGATCCCTCAAACAAACATGGAGCAGCAAGTTTATTTACATTTGCTTAAAATATGGTAAAATACATATTTTGCAGAGAATTGTTTCTCATTTTTTTGTTTGGATTAGATTTTTATTGACTTTATGGAAAGTGAATAGCTTTCAATATTCACTTGTTTCCAATTACAAAGTATTGAAAACTTGGTTCTTTTAAAACAAAATCAGTTTTCTATGAACTGAGTATTCTAAGTCTGTTTGAATTTTCTGTTTAATAATATTTCGCCAAACGCATTTTTTTTGGAACACTTTCATCCAATCATTGCTCATTAATGCAGAGATTTTTCAAGTTATTGGAAGTGATCTAATGGAATACGAAAAACAAACTCTACCTATTAAAACTGTTTGATGTTTTAGAAATTTTGATTTAAACTTACTTGTAACTACCATTTGTACTGAAAAAATACAACATTTATCAAAATAGTCAGCTAATTTTAGTTTATAAGAAAGTTACTTTCTAAATTATTCTTTTAAATGTCTGCATATTTATTTTGTGTCTTGCCTTAGGTATGGGCATTTGAAATGTTTGTATGTATGTATTTGTACCCGGCAGTTTTAAAGGATTTTTAATATTGCACAGATACTAAACAGCTGTAAATGGCGCACGATGGCACTAGTTACTTTAGTAATAAAAGGTGAAGGGGAGCTCTAAACCCACAAAATCTCCATTTCATTATCTATATTAAGTGAATCAAATTATCGAAATCAAACAAAATAGCAAATAATTTATTATGAACAAGTTTAAAGCGTTTGACTACTAATAGTTTATAAGGAAATTCAACGAAATATTCTATATTTTTTGTTCTACATCTATGTTTTTCTATATATGTATGTTACCAAATGACCACTAGGCAGTAGTAATGTCGCTAGTCCTGGGTTATAAAATTATCCTTATTGCAATGATAAATACGTGTTAAAGTCTCCAGTTGAAAGCTTTTTCAATACTTATGTTGGTGGTTGACCACTGATGGTTTCCAATGACTGCCAGGTATTTATGTCCGTTTATATATATATATATTTATATACATATGTACATATCTATATCTGTATGTATTTGAGCTTGTTTATGCCTGTGTGTATTATAAATGTTCATATTGATGTTCAGAGATAAAAAATGATATGATGGTGCTGCTGACTGATACAATTATAATGATGACTGTGTGGTCAAATTTTAACTCATGGTTTTTAACAGTTTATTTCCCAAGGTTAATATTCCAACCATATAATGGTTTTTACTACAAACACATGCACACATCTACTATAAATATACAATGTAAATATGTATGTTTATACGTATATGTGTTCTTTTCAATAAATTCATACTTAGCTTGGCCATAACAATTCCTTAAGTAGGAGTAGTTGCGGTTTATTGAAAAAATAAACCAATATTTCATTTTTTCACTCAAAATTTTTATAAGCAATTTTTTATTATTATTATTGTTTATTTGCAATCAATTCTACAGAGTAAAGAGAGAAAGAAGAAAGGGATGTTTTTCTCATATATCCTTTATATTTTATAGGATTTTCTTGTATGAATCCTTAAGCATTCACACAAAAATAATCCTATAAAATACTTTATTAAAATGACTGCTGTTTCATTAGAGTGTCTTTAGGGTGTTATAAAATGTGTCACAATTTAACAGCAGGTATCAGATACTCTAACAGGAATTGCAGTAAATACGTGTCATGAATTTTCTGTAGCAATTATTTATTGGAAAAGTGAAAAAAAAACTATTGCAATAAAAGTCAAATTTAATAATTTCTTATCAATTGAGTGGCTTGTTTGAGGTGAGTGACCAAGTAAATCGATCCAGCAGGAGCGCTGATCGCCAGCATCAGTTATGTAGTTGTATACAACAGGAATGTAAATTAAATTCATTAAAATTGCAAAAAGGAAATAAACTAAAAGATAAGTGCAGTAATTTTTTCCCAATTTAATAGTTTGTTTGAAGCGAGCCAACCCTTAGCCAATAGGGGAAGAACACTATAATTTATTTATCCAACTTCCAGTTGATTTCTTGAAATTCTTTTGCAGTTGATAGCAACATTTGTCATTCATATTCATTCAACTATTGACCAAAACCTTTGGAGATTGGGGAAATGAGGCAAAACATGAATGATACACTTAGCCAAGATCTTATGGCAATATCAGTATGGTATTGTATGAATAGAGTCGCTTTTAAAAATGCACAATAGATCGTGTTGCTTCATCTGTTTTAATGGACGGTGTAAATATTAAGGAATCAGATGCTCTTGATGTTGTAGGCATGAGAATTCAGTGTTATATTCGCAGAACTAATGCCATATTTCAAGTGTCTAAAGAAGCATTCAAGTGTATTGGCTTTTTAAAACGGTTTGTACTCGACCATGTAGAGAAGAGGGTGAAGATGCTAAACGGTGACAGTAGGGTATTTAACTCTATTGATTCACTGGAACATCGCCGCAATTGGGGTTGTGTTGCAATCTTCTATCGATACTATAATGGAATGTGTTCTGTTGAAATTAGAGAACTTGTACTCGAAAATCGTAGTTTTTTGTGTAATACATGTACTTCAGTCAGGACTCATCCATTCATGGTCGACTGGTCAGTGGATCGCACAACATATTACAGGGAAATTTTATTCTATTGCCGTATTGTCCGTATGTGGAATAAAGTACCTGTAGAAGTATCCCTATCACTTTCAATATAGGAAAATTCAAATCAAATGTTTACAAACACTACTCCCTCTATCCTTCCTCCCATAACATATTTTCCTAATAATTAGGGATCGTCCCCCGAGTTGGCAAGCAAAAAAAAAACCTGTTAAATTTCTTTTATTTTCCAGATTTCACAGTAATGAAGTTAATTGCAATTTAATTATTGTTTGCTAGTAACCGAACATAGTAATGTGAATAAAATTTATATTTTCTAACTAAAATAGCGGCATAATTGATCAACAATTTAACAAGCGCCATTGTTCCAGAAAAGAGAAACAGCTATTTATTCTTTATGACACAACACAACAATCGGGTGTCATTGCAATGATACAGTAGCGCAATTCACCATCTTGTGCAAATGGTATTGCATCATTGCATTTGCAAATAGGTTTGCCATACACTAACAAAATACACAGCAAGAACAAAAATATGCTTAACCTTTTTGCAAATGCAATGATGCAATACCATTTGCACAAGATTGTGAATTGCGCTAGTATGACAATGTCAGGTAATAGCAATACATAAGAACATGTTTGAGCAGTCACAACATAGCAGAATATAATGTATTTATTTATGGCATTTTACTCGTTTATTGACTCTATTTCATATATTCTCTAATTTGTTTTTTAGTTTCAAAAATCTACGAATTCGTTCAAGGCAAACAACTGTTAATCCCAATTTACACGAAGCAATTTTTTTTTTTAAATATTGATACAATTTTTTACTTGAAATTTCTTCGGTGTTCACACAGTACAATTCTTATTATTGTTCGTATTTTTATATGAGAGTATACATACACACATTTGAATACACATATGTAATACGAATGAGAGAGTAACACGAACTGCTAGTACAATCAAGTGTGTGTACTGTCTTATCTTTTTCTCATCCCGATGTCTAAAAGGTAATCAGCTTAGCTTAAAGAATTGCTTCATGTAAATTGAGACTTAGTACTTTTCATGACGCAACACAACAATTTGCCAATGAGAACATGACAATGTGTTTGTAAAAGTAATGCATAACAATACATGTATGTTTGAGTTGTCACAATATGGCAAACTACGATTCAAGAACATGGCATGACCAGACATTAAGCGCTATGTCATACAACTAAGCATTTGCAGATCTTTAAAGTAACCTGTTGGAATACTGTTTCAAATACTAAATTTTGTCATCACTTTCCAAGCAAACACTAGAACTTAATCATAATTTTGCCATAAAAGAAAATTTACATTTCTTGTTTAAAATTTAAATAAAGAAAGTTTCCCATAAACATTTATTTATTTATTTTATAGAAATATTGCCAACATATTGATTGAATTGTGTGGGTATTTTCTTTTAACAAATATGAAAATGATAGAGATATGCAAAAAAAAAAAAAACTATCAAAGAATATTTCTATTAAATAAAATCATATGCACATATGCAAGTTAGGGATAGAGAGAGAGAGAGAGAGGGCGTATATATGCCAGAAAACACATCTACAGAAAAGTAAATATATAAAGCTATTTACTAAGTAAATTTAATATCTTTGATTGATATCCTTGATGCTGTTGCTGTTTTTTTTTTTTATTATATATTTATATTTCTATTACATTTTCTTTTTTCAACTAGTTTTCTGTTCATATCAATAACTTGATGTGAAACTGTGAACTTGTTGACTCAGAATGTATTTATGACAACACACCAATAACCAACCATAAGGAAGCTAGAATGCAAGGATATTGTTACAAGTATGTACGTACCTTATAAATGAAATTGGAAAGAAATATACAGACAAAAACAACGAGCAAATGAGTTGGGGGTTCAAAACAAACGTTACTTTGAATGTGAATTGTACAAGGAAATCGAAAATTAAATGGAATTGAAAAATATATAGTTTTCTTTACAGTTGTTTGCAATTTTTCTTTTTTATTTAAGTCAGTTTCTTTGGCAGGCAGGTGTAAATGAATATAATATGCTGATGGAAAGAAGGCAGATTGAAATATGAGAAATTGAAATTAAATTTGTTTTCATTTAAAAATTGCTGTAAAGCTCAGTGATGTGATGAGATGTAGGAAATAAATAAATGTAAAGAGTGGTTGACTACAAATTTTATGTGTATACATATGTACATTAAACCACAAGTATTAAATTTGAAATCAGTATTAATACATGACAAAGACATTTGACAATAAACAATTGCAGTTTAAACACTTATTGTCCTCTTTATTTTTAAGATAAAATATATACAAAACATTCATATGTAAAAGTAGAAAACTATATGAGAACTAATACAATAATTGTCAACCAACGTAAACAGTTAGAGTGTGTATATGGATAACACGTTGTCTAGTATCACACCAAACATTGTCAAGTCATGCCGTGTGTTTCACACATCTTCAACACCACATTCAAAGGCAATGTCGAACACAAGTAAATTGTGTCGTATCATTTTAGCAATGGCATGTTATGCATGAGTGTTGAATAAGCACTTGCCCTTTATAGTTCACATTTATCTAGTTGTATGCCATGTCCGACACATGTTCTGTAGCATGCTGATCATGCCATATTATTTTAAAACTGATAATAAAATTGGATTCTGATATACATACATATAGAGCTTTATTTTATTATTATTAAAGAACTTCTTTTAAAGACATTACAAATATTGCAAATAAATATACAACAAGAATCACTAAGATAATAAATATGAAATATCTAAATAAAAGGCGGGCATAGCAACTCATAAATATTTACAAAGACATTGATAAGTAGCTACAAATGTGACAAACAATCAGTTGTTAGTATTATTTATGAAAGACTACACAAATTTGGTTGCATAGCAAACACATAGCAGGACAAAGTGCTTGAGTTGGCATAGTAAAGCATAACACAATGTTTGAGTCGTCACAGCATACAATTTTTATACAGCATATTGTCTTGAAATTTGTTCTTTGCCTTGAGAAAATAAAAGTACTACACAAAGTTACTAATCGCGACCAGTGACAACACGTATATATGTGCAACTAATTATTCTAAAAATTTGCAGTAGTCAATATAACTTTTACTATAAAATAACTGCATATTGTGTCAAATTAATTATTATTTATGAATCCGTGAGTCATATTTTCAAATAAGATTGATATCAGTCGTGCATATAATTAAGGATGTACCACAAATTTTACAATATTTTGTTGCAAATCCATTGTTATCGTTAACAGCCTGACATTTGCGTAGTATTGAGGTCACTACTTGGAATGGCTTACCAAGCTTTCTTTGGCGAAGAGATCATTAAAATTGCTTGTTTTTATTGTTTGGTTTTTTCAACTTGCTATAAGTTCTCAATCTGGCTACGATCAGGCCAGTGAAGAACAGTAACCGAATAATTATTGCATGAACAAACGGTTTTCCCTAAGTTTGGCTGTATTAAAAAATTATGCTATTTAAGGAGGAATTTATAGTGTTGTTTTGAAGATTTTCTTGCAACAGTAACAAGGAAGATAATACTGTATCAGTTCTTTAACACTATATCAGAAGCGTGGCACTCAAAGAAAAAATCCATGTCCATGTGTTACAACTAAAACCAGCAGTTTTGGGTATCCAATTTCCCGAATAATAGATTGCAAAGAATAAATTCAGGTTAACAAAAGGCCACTTAGTGGCACATGACTCTGCAATAGATTACTGCTGGCGCATAAAGTAACTTTATTCTAAAGTGCAGTTCGAGAAAAGTAAAACTGATTACACTTTAATTTAGTTAGACACATTAAAGTGGCAATTGACTCTACGGTAGACAAATTGAATTATGTTTCAATTACAAAGCAAATTACCAATATATTAGTTTAAATTTTTATAATCAAACACATGTTGTAAAGGATCAAAAAATATATAAATATAATAAAACATTTTTAAAAGTTACCATGTAAAAGCAGACTACTTAGTGATATTCATTAAACACAACTTTGGTAAATCTACCTTAAATAATAATATTTGGCATATAAATAAAATTTTTAAACTTATTTGTAATAACTTTATAAAAGGTATCCATCTTAATCTAAAAAAATTTGCTAAAACTGTTGAATATTGCATTTTTGCTGTTGAATTTGTTTAACAAAATATAGGCTAATTCTAAACCCATATTACAAAAAGTTGCCTACTTTAGGGCTTTATTATGAATATATTTATAAAGGATTATGAACAACCGTATAAAAATGTAAAGCATATTTTTTAGGTTCAACCGAAAACAAGAAAAATAAAATATACAAAACTAAATATCACACTGTGTATCAAATAAAAATCCACAAAACATATTATAAATTCATAATAGCAATAAACCTACAACTATGTTAATAACCCACCACAAACAACCATAAAAGTATTATTTTTGCTATTTTCTGCCATATTAAACAAATTATTTTAACTGTTTTACAAACAAAATTTCACACATTTAGAAAAAAAAACACCAAAAGTAATAAATATTGCTAAATCTATATCAAGATTTTATTGCAGCATTTGCATAAATTTTTGGGTTTTGTGTATAAGTTTATTTTGCGGTTATAAATTCTGTATAAATAATATCATTTCATTTCAACTTTCTTTAGTAACAAAATTTTAAATATATTTCTATTGATATTGGAAGTTTCTTTCTGACTTAGAAATACAAATATATCAAATTGAAATTATAACTTTGTTATAAACAAATTTCATGTAGTCTAAATGAATAATATTTTAGTATATTGGCACACATACATACATACATACTTATTTAAGAGAGTAAGGGGGCAAACAAAGTTGTTGGTTAAAGTTTTTCTTGTATTTATTTTTGTAAAAGTACTAAGAAATGTGGTTACAAAGTTGAAATGTTATGAAAATAATAATAAAAGAAAAACTTAATTAAATACTGGAATAAAAAAGTTACTTAAGTGAGTTAGAATAATGTAGGTGGAAAACATCAAGGTAGTCTTACAAATTCATTTAAAACTGAAACGATTAAGTACAAGGTGGCGATTTGCGATTGGCCCCTAATGTCAGTTCTGTTTTGACAATAAACGGTCGGTGACTTTGGCACAACGTGAATTTCGTCGCAGATTTCCTGGCCGTCAAATGCCTACTGGTGAAACACTGCGACGTTTAGCCGCTCGCCTCGAAGAGACTGGCCTAGTACCACGGTAAATATTTTCAGATAAGCTCATTAATTTAATGTTAAACAAATTAATATGAGTTTGATTTACACACACAATCAGCTGTTCCCAATTACAAAACTAATTTTAAGCTTATGAAAGTCAAGAATGTCTACACATATACATATTTCCTGTGAATTCATCAAACTGTATTTTTAAATCTTTGACTGAACTATTCATAAACAAATTATGCTATTTATTATAATTGTTTTATGCAAAAACCAATTACTCAACAATTAATTAAAATTTTCTTTTCAAATTTTAAATATTTTTCTTAACCAAACCCTACAACTTTCTATTTCAAATAACAAACAAATACCTATTTAACTTTATTTCTAACAGGAAAGTATGCTCTTTATAAAAAAAATAAGTATGAAATACAGAAGCCATTCACATATAATTTTGTAAACAAAATAAATCCTATTAGTGATTAAAAACTATTTTCTGCTCTATTTTGTGTGCATACAACTTGAATAGCTTGATATATATAGGTTGCTATTGCGGCAACTAACTACTACATACACATTCTACAGTAAAAAATATGCCACGTTGTAGGAGTCTTAAATATTCACCCCTATCGTGAATAAAAATTCCACATGAAATTTGTTCCCTTTTCACATTTTTCCAATTAAAATTCAATGTTAAAAAAATAAAAGGGAACAAATTTCATGTGGAATTTTTATTCACGATAGGGGTGATTATTTAACATTTTTATTTTGAAGTATAACATAAATTCTAGGAATTTTATATTTGTTTTTTGTGCATGAAGCACAAAGTCAACAAATTGAATGCTCTTAAATAATAAAACAACAGGCAAGCCTAAATTTATGCTTCAGTTTTAGCTTTTATAGTGAAAATTTAATTTTTTTGAAGGAAGCAGTTTAAGTGGTTCTGTTGTATTTTATTTCTGTTATGATTTTAGTTGGGGTAAAATTGGTGCAGTAAATTAAACAGAAGAAGATAATTTAAAACTAAATTCGAATAAATTCTCCAGATTTTATTTAAAGTTTTTCATATTCATAACAAAGCAAATAAATGTATTTTTAACTAGAATACATTTTCATTTTAGTAACGAACAAATCGAATAGATTTGGATTGCCCTTATGCTTTTTTTTTGAATTTTTAAAAACCGATAAATTTATAAACGCGTAGAAGGCAAATTTTAACTGATAGAGTTATTAAAACTTAAGGCTTAAATAAAACCACAATATCACGAAATATTGCGGTCATGTAAAATAAATATGTATCAAAATTCTTATATATTTGAATAAAGGTTAAAATATAAAGCATACTTGTGGGAGTAAACATCTTAGAACACAAAAAGACTTATTAATAAATATTGTTACTTTTACTTTAAACAGTTTTAATAGTTTAATCAAATAAAACACAAAATAAATGATTTGTTATTTATTCTAAAAATGTTAAGCAAATTTAATAAAATTTATTTAATTTATTATTACTTAATCGCTATTAAGATTATAGGTAAACTTACTATCAATTGCCCAAAAATTCCTTAATTCTTAAACCAGTTAAAAACACTATAACTTTGTCTTCCACATGAAAATCACATTATTAGTTTTATAAACTTTTGTTTTATCTATAGTTTGCAACATCATTGTTAAACACTTCGTTAAAATTAATTGTAAAATTTGTACGACAATATTTACGGCATATCTTAAGGCTAATTGTTTGTTAAAGTTTGTCGTTCTAATTTTAGTACTGAGTTGTAAATTTCTAGCTACTCTGTCTATTTTAGAAGTCATTACGAAATGGTTTTTATTAAATTAGATTACCAGAAAAGGACATTTTAAGCCAGACAAAACAATGCAATGCAATATGTAATTGTGGTAATTGTTATCAACACAATGTGGCCAATAAGAAATACAGACAATATTACAAATTTATTGTCTAGCTTAAGGCTAATTATTGTTTAATTGTGTGTGTCTGTGGTTATTACCCAGCAAGAATTTGAACATGCATTGTAATTACTTTATGACCAGTACATATCGTCTGAATTGCTTACAAGTAGTCGTATAATGACTTATTTATTAACTACTGCTTATTTTTTAGTATTTGCTTGACAATAATCTGTATTTACTGATAACGGCTTCTGTCTGACGTAGCTATCAATGAGTTATTTTAGTCATTATTTGTAGCTAGTCTTAGTGTTATTAAAGTAATGACATATTTATTAGCAGTATTGGTAAGTACTTGTCTCTAATAGTGGCACTACGTAAAAATAATGAGTTGAAATGCCATTGCGTAAGTAGTGAAGTGACTTGGCAATAAATGTTTGTGCTGGGTTGTTTTAGGAATACAAACCATTCACTCACACTTCAATTTTCTAAAAATTATAAATTATTTTAAATTAAATTATTGCTGATCAATTCTGAAAAGTTTAATAATATGTAGTACCAATTGAAAATATGGCAATATGATTGCCTATACACACTATTTCTAACAGATTTGTGTTAAAAGCATACAAGTTTCTCCAGGTGTTGGCAAATTTTGATTTCCAATGTGGAAACAACTGGACCGATTCAGCTTTTTTGTAACTACTAAACACCGGAGATGGGATGATGACTACATACTTTGATACACCGCGCCATGGTGTTTTGTAGTTATCATCCCATCTCCGGTGTTTAGTAGTTACAAAAAATGACATAATCCACCAAGAAAAAGGGGAAATGACAACAAAAACATACATACATTGCTGTTATTGATCTACAAAAAAAGTAGACGCAGCAAGAAAAGAAAAACAAATCTGTAAAAATACAAGATTTATAAATAATAATAAAGAATACACACACATTGTAAACGTACGTAAATTTCGTTCTAAAGTTATGTGTCCACGATCGTCAGATATTACAACGTTGTCAGAAAAATTTGCAGAAATCGTCTAACAACCGTGTAAACTTAAAATTTTTGTCTTCCAACGTTGTAAGAAAAAGCATTTTTAGTACATTGGAAGACAAAAATATTGTCACACATCTAACAATCGTGTAAACACACAATTTTGGCATTGCCATTGTTTTAAGACAATTGTAAAACACTTCATTGTCATATATGCAAAGTTTATGCATCTGCCAATGGCAGCATTCTCATAGAAATTATTTCTAAATGCAACTCTGTATATACAAAAATTAACAAACAAGTGTGTATTAACCGTGTGAACTGGCAATTTCGGTTGACAGCTAAATTCATTGTGTGACAATTTTGTGCAAATGAAATTGTTAGTTTCCTTACAGTCCTGTAAACTGACAATTTACCTTTTGCTAAAAATTTTTCAATGTCAGTACATTGTTAGCACATTGGTAGATATGACAACGTTGTAATATCTGACGATGTGGACACATAGCTTAATTCAGAACACGTATAGAAAAAAGAAATATGATAATTCTCGTATTCTATTTCTCAAAAAACGGTGAGTTAAATAGATGCCTTTGGCAGGGTAGAAAATGCACTCCAATTTGCCAATTGTTCCAATACTTTACAATAGTATTCTTGATTAATCGAAAAATTAGCCTGAATAAAAAAACTTTTCTCTTAAAAAGATAAATATTAATTCAATTCCTTCTCTATTAATTTATATTTAATATTTTAAACTTTAGCTTGATTTACAATAACAGTCATAGCTAAATCAACTTAGAATACTCCTAAAATACTTAAAGTGTGTTTCCACTTATTAAAACAATATTGTATTTATAAATGAATTGTATTTAACTTGAAGTAAAAACTCGCAAGAGCAAAAATTCTCAATTAGTATTTAAACAATATCAATATTAAAAGGTACATATATATTTTGTCGAGGTTTTTTTACATTTTGTTTTACAATTTGAGATCTACTTAATCGATTTAGCTGATTTTCAGTACAAAACTGCCTAGAACAACAATAAACATTCTAGATAAATTTAATTAATGTAAGTGTTGTAGATGATATAGATTTATGATTTACACTAACGAAAACAAATAAATTGACTTGGAATACCCTTAAAATTCATTGTTATTTCCAATGCTTTGGAAAATAATTAGTTAATTTTAATTTTTCGATCAACAAAAGCCAAAATTTTCCAAGTAAATGTTTTTAAATCAATGAATTTTTAATCGTATTTTATCTTAAAAAAACTTCACAAACTAAAATGAAGTTGTTGATTTGAAATGGCTTCAACTTCTGTTAATGTTCAATGTAGAAAATTGAATTTGTAAAAATGTAAAAAACAGGGGTTTCTATTTAATTTAAATATTTTGTTTCTTTCCTTTTTTTAACTTGACCATTGCTTTAAATTTGGTTTGTTATTTTGACCTAAACATGCGTCAATAAGACGACAAATATTTTGTGCTTGAAGAAACTTTAGCAATTCTTTAATTAGCCTAAAGGCATGTTATAGATATTTAATTTAAATATTTTGTTTCTTTCCTTTTTTTAACTTGACCCTAAATTTTTATTGCGCAGTTTAAGACACTAAATTGATACTTATTAATGGTGTGATTTTTTTTTTTATTTTTTCCTTAGTGAATCTCTAGTTTATCTAGTTTTTATTTTATTACAAATATATATCTTCCATTGCTTTAAATTTGTTTTGTTATTTTGACCTAAACATGAGTCAATAAGACGACAACTATTTTGTGCGTGAATAAACTCTAGCAATTATTTAATTAGCCTAAAGGCATGTTATAGATATTTTAAGTTTGTATTTTGCAACAAAAACTAAATTCAGCGAATTGTTAAACAATATTACGAAGATACAGGAATGGCAGACAACAACTATGATTACTAATAACACAGTCTGTTAGTTTATCAAGTTGTTAATGCCTTAAAGTATGCTATAATTATTTAACTGTTTTATTTATCTTTTCAAACTTACATCATTTTAGGCGTGTTGGCTAGTTTATTCAACAAACCAGAGAAATTGAGATTTTAAGCTTTTGAATTGAAAATTTCGTTTTTATAGTTGTTTTTTTTTTAATTTCTAGGCTTGAGATATACTCAAATTGCAGAAATATATGAAGCAATAGTTAGCACACATTGAAAAATACATATTTTTTAATTTTACAGAAACATTTAATAATTAAACCAGTTTAAACACAAATTACTTGTATCATTACAGTTACATGGTAGTGTCACATTACAGAAATTGATAGTTAAGCTTATTTCAGCAAATATCTGCCCAGTCTTAACCCAGAAAGCCCCTGTATATATGCTAATTTATAACTAACTGCTATTATTGTATAAATGTTTTAATTTCGTTTCATTATTTTACAAATTTGTGTTTAACTTTACCATCAACCTTAATATGCCTAGTATGCATTTTTAATTAAAACAAAAAGCCATTTCTAACAAATGCTATCTATATATTAAAAACTATTTTATTTATAAACTAACTCTCTATTTACGTAACTATACAATATAAATAAAATTTGTTCAGCATACCAGCAGGCGCAATGATTCAATAAAATCTACTAATACTACTACTAATAGTTTATTGTGTGCAAAAGTAAACACATAAAATAAAATGATTAGAAGCAAATGTTTGAATAAAAGAATACAAAATAATTTAATTGATAGAGTGTGGTATTTAAATATAAATTGTTTTAATATTAAAAAAGCACTAATTGTTATTAAAACTAACAACTAAATTGAAATAGTAAAATAAAGAGAAACAAAAAATATAAAATTTCCAACAAAATATATAACAAGGGCTTCAAATATTTATTTTAATAAAATTAATTGGCTTTAAAAACAAAATGAAAGAAAACTAAATATGATTTTTAAAATTTATATCATTCTAGTATTTCCTGATAAACTATTATTATTGCTCAAATAGGCTTGTTGATAACATTTCTGAAAAACTATTGCCTAGTTTTAGGAACGTATTTTCATTCGTTTTACAAACATCTGAGTACAAAATAAGATTAAACATAATTTAGAGAATTCATTTCACTCTATTATAACCTAATAACCCATTACTTCAATTTAAATATTTCTGATTCAAATACACAAAAAACTTATGAAATATATTGCCTAATTTTCGGTCATAAATTATAAATGGCTTACAATTACTAACAGCAGCTAAAAGCTTGTGGTTATATTTAAATACAATTGTGTGTTAAAAGTATTTTGAGGCTTTATGAAACCACAATATGGCAAAAGTAGGCAACAAAGAACCTTTCAACAATACAGCCACAATATATACAATATATACTTTAAACAAAATATAATTAATACATAACTGTCCGCCCAAAACGATATATGATTGATGCTGTAAACATTTAACTTTATCAATAACAAAAGCTACACAAAAAAATCAATAAGTTTTCCCCTTTTTTTAACGAATCATGCCATACAACAATTGTATGCATAAAATGGTTGACAACTGAAGCATAACTTAAGGCTACAATAGAAAATAAATATATGGTTATCTAAACATAATGTATACATATATACATTAGGAGGGCACAACAAAATCTGTTTTATTGTATAAATTATGGTGTAGTTTGTTTAAGAAATTAAAAAAAAAACTAAAAACGAAGTATGCAAAATTTTAAGTATAATTAGACTTTCCGTGATTTATTTTATAAAATTTACTGCGTATTGCCAAGAGCTGCGGTAACATATCAAAATTCTATACAATTGTTATACAGCAAATATAAGAAAACCTCTCGACCTAAAAATAAACTTTTATTAAGGCAACCTATCGTATAGATACACATGTATGTACATCCCTCTATGTATCTAACATATATTAAATATGTAAAATAAAAATGAACTTTAAAGTAACAGTTTTTTGAAATATACAACAACAAAACAGCAAGAAAAATTATTGAAATAAAATATACATTCATATACATATGTACATACATACATGTGAATGTAAAGCATACATATATGGGTACACATACATGTGAATGTATAGCATACATATATGGGTACACAATTTGTGAAAAATTTATAACAAAGTTGTCGATTGATGATGATGTAAACAATAAATGTCATTTATTAGTATGTATTTCAAATAGATTTTTCTTTTTTTCTACATCTTTTTAGGGAGTTTCTATATAATATGAAAAATAAAATATGTAAATAACATACGACAAGAACAAGTCATAATTGATTGGTGAGCAAGAAAGGCAAAAAAGTAGGAGGCAATATTATAGTAATTTTTTTTTTAATAATTTTCAACATAATTAATTATTTAGATTAACGGTGCACTCGCGAAAATATGAACACTTTTTCTCTTTAAAATATGAACATTTATTTTTTTATTTTGAAACGAATTTCAGTTACACAATATGCATAAAAATTATGGGAAACTCCGAGTTATTACCATTTGAATACCAAATATCAATGGTCAAACAAACAAGTGCACTTTTTAATTAGTTTTTACATGTTCGCAGACGCAAACGCATATTCGATTTTTAAGTGTTAATTAAAAGTGAATAATTTGTATGATATGCATACAAAACAACATAAATTTCTAAATTTAAAGGAAAAATATGAAGTTTTGGAGCATTTACAAAAATGTGCAAGTGTTACTAATTTAGCGAAGAAATATGGAGTGACAAAGTATAAAAATGCAATTTCAAAATATGTCAACAATACATTCATCGGACCTGGAAAAAGAAAAATTATTGGTTTTATTAAAATTTTGTGCCAATTGTAAATATGAACAATTCCAAAAATTTGAACTGCCCTTGTTTTCATTAGTTCATATTATCGCGAGATCACCATATATGTATTGCTAGAAATTGTGAGTGATTACAAACTTTAAGCAAGATTTTAATTTGCCTAGATGTAGGCAATACTAAAAAGAAAACTCTTTTTGCCAGCTGTTTTGATTTATAATGAGCCTAACACAACAATCAATTAAACTCTAAAAGAACTGCATTATTCTCACCTAAAGACCGCTTAACTGCTGCACTCTTGCTGGGCGTGGTCGAACGCCGATAGCCCTCTGAAAGGAAAGCGGGCGGCGGTGTTATAGGTGGAGCCGGTATACCCAAATCACTGATGGGTGAGGTCGAGGCCGATTTCGATTTAGGCGGAAATTCCGTGGTGGGCAAGGAGGTCGATGAGGAAGAGGCCTTATGGCCGCCCTCGCCACCATGATACAATTCCAAATGATGACGTTCACAACGGCGACGCCGTCGTATATTGGGAGCTAAAGTTTTCATGGTTGTATTGCAATTTCGGCTAATGTTGCTGCCGTTACTGATATCGGGGTTGTTTTCGAATAAACAGGCGGCTGCTTTGGAGCCGTCCTCTTTAGAATTTAAACGCAAGTAGTAGACTTTTAAAAGGGGAGCTTGTTGTTGCTGCTGCTGCTGCTGTTGTTGTTGTTGTCGTCGATTTGAGGGTAACAATTGTGGATATTGTTCGTTTTGCTGATAGTGTAACATTTAGGTTAAAATATTATGGGTTTTAAAAAATATATATGTATATTTATTTATGTTGTCTTTTCTCTTATTTTTTTTTTTGTTTTTGGAATAAAATGTTGCACACAAAAATAGTTGATTTATTTAATTTATTTAATGTTTGATTTGCTTTTAAAATAGTAACTTTAATTGTTTTTTTTTCTGGTTTCTGGTTTTTTGTTATATAATATAATTTTTTGTAATAATTTTTAAAAACATTTATTGATATATAAAGTTAAGTTGAGTGTATGTGTGTGGAAGCTTATTAGTTTTTATTATTTATATTGTTGTTGTTTTTGTTATTGTTATTTAATTATTATTAATAATTATTTTGCTTAACTTTTATTATATCTATGTTTATATGTATTGTTTTATTTAAATAGGATTTTTTTTTTTAATTTAGTTTTAATTTTTCTCTTTTTCTTTTATTAGTTTTATGGTTTAAGATTCTGCTGCTGTGTTGTTTATATTCACATGTTTTTCTCTTCTCTTTGAATTGTAAAACCACAATTATATTTAAGTAAATTAACTTTTTGTTGTTGTGTTTAATAAAAAAATAGAAATAAGCTGGTTTTTCTGTTGGCTTTTTGTATGCTGCTGTCAATCTATTAACAGTTTATAAATATTTATATCAACTTGTTTTTCTTGTACTGATTCTATATAATTTTTAATAAATATTTCTGTATAGTTGTTTGTTTTTTATGATTAATCTATGATGTCTGTAGAAGCACTTTAGTTGCAAATTATTTATGTTTTTTTTTTATATGTTGTTAAATTTCTATGTAGTAAATATTTTATTTATCAGTTTATACAAATAAATAGCATTATCATAAATATAATTGATTTTTTAAAATCTGTTAAAATATGTTTTCTTTCTTTGTGTTCTATTTTTTTTATTATATACATACATATGTATTTGTATGTACTTGTATGTATATTTATTTATTAGTTGTTTTGATTATTGTTGTTTAAGTTTCTAAGGAAAAGTTTAAGATTTTTTTGCTTAAATTTATAAAACTTTAAGCATATCTTTCTTTAAAGAGGATAATAGGATTTACTATGTTTTGCTGCTCTTAAATTTCATATAAATTACATACTACTGCATGTACTCGTATGCAGTTAGCAAATAAACTAGGGATGCCAAACGGTACCGTTTTTTTAAAATCCCGGGATTTTTGTTTTATATTAAAACAAATGGTTTATTAATACTAAAAACTATTTATTTAAATAAAGTAACTTATTATATATGTTTGAAAACAAACATTCTATGTTCTCATAGCTATAATTTTTTAAATTGATTTAAAGTTTATAAACCATTCATAATTAAAAAAAACCTTAAATTGAAATGTTAGATTGAAAAAAATAATATGTCATTTCGCCTTTAAATTCCCTCGAAAGTTTTTACCTTTTCCCCAAAGTGAAATCGTGAATAATATTTCTTTTTTTTTAACAATTCTCTGGGAAAGATGTTTGCGAAAAATTTCATATTCAAATAAATAACCCTGTAATGTTGTTTAAATCTAATACAAATATAACTTGAAGTAATTTTTTTTTTTATTAAATTAGCTCCAAGGGGTCAGATAATTCGCGCAAATGACGGGGAACAGTTCGTTGATGCCTATTTTCTTGCTCCTGTAATAAAATTATGGCTTCAATTGTAAACATTTATTTACGCGATTTATTTATTTTTTTTTAAATATCGTTTTCTTATTTACATTCACTGTGCCTTAATAACATACAGATAGATATGCAATGAAAGAAACAAAAATTTAACGGGAGACTCACGATATAAAAATTTCATGGGAACAAATATTCCACTTGTTATTCACGATAGGGTGTATATTAATTTAACAGCAACAGAATATTATCAATCGACTAATATAAAAACTTTTTAAAAATATTAAGGTATCTATAGTAAAGAGAATCTTGATTTAATTTTGTTACCAACATATTTCAAACTGACGAAAAACAACGTTTGCTGGCAAAATTGTTAGCAAATTGTTGTATGCCATAAACCATCTATTCTCGTATTCAATATTTTATTCCATATCACAACAGACATTATAAGATTTTACATATTTCAATTCCATTCAATATTTCATTCGTTTTGCAATCAACGTTTTTAATTCATTTCTAATAACAAACATTTCTATCTCATTAACAAATTCAATTCAATTTTGGGTTTTTTTTTTTTAATTTAAAAATGTTGAGTAAATCAGCCTTTATTCTTGGTTGCTTTTAAGGAAAAATATCTCTTTGAGCCTTAAAAAGTGCAACATCAGCAGAGATTAATATCACTGTGACAAAAGGCTTAATCCGTTACTTTAACCGACAAAACAAACTGTTAGAACTTCGCTACTTTTTTCCCGCCAACTTTCAAAGAATTGTAACAAAAGGACCAAAGTTCTTTTTGAGATTTCAAAAGTTATTTTTTTTTTAAATTTTTAGTGTAATATTTTTACTTATTTAAATTTTCTGAAACACTTTTCATAGATGCTGATTTTTTTGAATTTTTTCGGACTGGTTTTGTGTTTAAATATTGAATTTTGAAACTTTAACATTCACCCTTATTCTGTTTAGCGCCGTCGACATCGTCGTCAATTTTGAGTCAAAGTCACTTAATATCGACATTATTACAAGTTTTGTATTCCCTAACAGTCTTGTGTCGATGTCATCTTATTATCGATACTCACAACACACATATCTAATATTTGAGTCAGCTGATTCGCTTTGCTTATTTTTTGGGTACAAACAAAACTTTGTGAATTAATAAAAACTTTTTTAAATATGTATATTATTAAAATAAAATTCGGTTTTCAGCGACGAAGAAAACAAGAAGGTTTTACAGAACACCGGCTTCGTACAATAAAAATTTGTTGAAATGTCATAATCTTTCATTAATATCTTCAGATCCATATTATATTATATATAATATAGGTTATATTATATCTCAAATTAAACCTTAGTTTCTTGACTTTAAAATTTTGTTATTTATTTACTTACTCATATGGACGTTTTTCCCGGATTTTTTAGATTTTTAAAAAAAAATATAGGATCAAAAAATTATTTTGTGAAATTCACCTATAAATGTAAGTAGGTCGGTCATGTTATACATCGTTCGAAATGACTTTAAAATACTTATCCTTTGATATGTACATATATATATATCGCCTAATCAACAAATTTAGTTTTTAAGATATAGATAAATATATTACAAACTTTGGAGCCCCTCCCTTTCGAAAATAGGCGTGGCCGACAAAAAAAATCGTTTCATTTAAATTAAAATTTAAAACTCTATTAGTGATCAAATGTCACGAAAACTGAATTAAGCCAGAATTTTTCAGTTCTTCTACCGACTTTTCAAATTGATTCGTGTTTGTATTGAAAATATTTTTTTAATTTTTTTCTTTTTACTGTTATTTTCACAGTTTAAAAGAAGAATTTGAGTCTTTGTACAAAAAAGAATAATAACACAACACAACACGATACTAAAAAGACCGTCGACAAAATGAAAGGTAACATCGACGTCAATTCAAGTTACAGAATATCAAACAATGTCGGCAGTCATCGATAAATGCCAATATTGACAACGAGAATACGGATTTACAACAAACGATGTCGTCAAACAAAATAAGGATGATTGTCTCTGTTAAATAGTTAACATAACTCTGTTAACATAAATAGTTTGTGTCTAGGAAGTTTATTGATCCCGAAAAATCCCGTGATTTTTTAAAATAAATCCCGGTATTCGGGATTGGCATCCCTAATAGAAACCCTCATTGTTATAAGCTGTTGTGCAAGGATTAAAATTAATAAATAAAAACATTTTTATTTGAATTTCATATTCAAAATCGTAGAAATTTCACCATATATAAATAAGTATGTAAAGCATTGTTCACATAAAATCTGTTGCTTTAAACTTAGTGAAATCATCTAAAAATATAATCAGTCAGTATATATTTGTGCAACAGCTCCGCTATCGAAAATAGAAAGAACAAAGCACAAATTCCTTGAAAATCCAACATTTCCATGGAGTTTCATCAATGGGAATATATTTGTACAACAGCTGAGCACTAGCAAATCATGGTAGAAAGAAAATTATACACAAATACCATGAATATGCGACATGGTCATATTCTATATGACAATTCCTATATAACTAGCACACTTTCTTTAAGTTAAAGTTTTAACAAAATTCCAAAATCTTCTGTTGTTGAGAAACGAGGACAGACAGAAAATTTTAGTTGTCAGCTCTTTAACTATGTCTTTGGATTTTTACATTGAAGAATGTCTTAGTAGACTTTTGTAGAGTATTGCAAGATTTATTTCCCTGTTTCAAATTTATTCAAAAGCTGCAATGGGTACTTATCAAAGTAATCAGGTCGATCAGGTAATATAAAAATATCACTATTTGGCAATTATCACAAAAACGCTCAAGACAATAAAAAAAATGTTAGAAACTTTCTTATTTTCTTACTGAAATGTTAATAAATGAGTAAGAAACAATTTGAAGTTCCAAAGTATTTAAGTACTTTTTTTAAACAAACACCAAAGATCCAGAATCCAACACTGTCATCTAGGCTATCAGGGCACCCATTTATTTATTTGTTACATAAATATTAAAATATTTATACCAATGGATTTTATGTAAATTAAAGCCATAAATGCTTGTCACAAAGAGCATACTTTTAGGTGAAAAATTGGAGGGCAGTCAAAGATTTTAAACTACACATTGACAACCTCACAAACAATATAGACATAAATAAACATTCTAGATTTCCATTAGTTTCAAATTACAAAACTTTCTGGAACTAACTACATGTGTGTAAAACACGCTTTGAACTAAAATACAAAACCGAAATTATTAAGACTTACTGATAATGTTTATCATTAGGCTAAGTAGCATGACATTGAAAATCATTATAATTGTAGGTTTATAAACAATGTTTTTAAGCAAAATATGAGACATAAGAAAAATAATGTTTTTCTTAGGTATGATTCGGCATGAGACGACCACAATCCACATACTAGTTAATTTTAGCTTTGGCCATTAGTCTGTGTAAATCACACTACTGACGTAAACACTAAAGCAAAATTGCTAAAATTTATGTATAACATTTAGCATTAAACTAGACAGTTTGATATTCAAAATCAGCTAAATCGTTTGATAACAAAAGATGTTAACAAAAATGTGAGACAACTTTAATACAAATTCTTATTAAATTTATGTGGAAATGAAAATACTCTAGCCAAATTTATTAAATTTAATTAATAGCATTATCATTAAACTAGCAGTTTGGTATTTAAAATCAGCTTAATCGTTGGAATACAAAAAAGTTGTTAAGAGGCAACAGGTCTATTAAATTCAAATCATTTTTTTTTTAGGTTAACTTTTAGAAAAGTCAGTGTAAGCTGGCAGAAATGGAGGTTATTTAAAATAAATTTTTAAAACTTTCAGTAAGTGTGCCAATTTTTTAAAATTTCATTTTGATTTGCTGTAAACATGTTTTATTCAATTAGTAAATTCACTTTTTTAACAGACACAATCCTTAAACGCTAGTATAGAAATATAAAAGCTTTGCCCAAAAGCAGAGAGAACCAAAAGCAGGAGAGTTCAGGCTTTGGGCATTCAAACAATAATTAAATCCTCAATTTTTATTAAAGCTATAAAAAAACAGTTAAAATATAACTGTTAATTATGCTGGCATTTAAAAACCAAAAAAAGCACTAAAAATTGTGTAAAAAAAATTTGACTACTTTTAGGAAATTATACGACCTTTGTCAAAGTTTTGTGTCATGACTATAGCGCGATGCATTAAGAAAGATAGAAGAAAGAAACACTTTGTCTTTTCATGACAATCTAAATTTTACGCTGCTGGACAAACAATGTAAATAAGGCCTACTTTAAGGCTTAAGCAAAAAGTATGTATGTATTTATATTTTATGTCTTAGGTTGTAATTTTTATTAAAGAATAAACTAAGCAAACTGGCGATTGTATACGTTAAGCCAAGCGAAACCATAATTCCATAAACATAATAAACTTAAGGAAAAAGGGACAGGGAGGAAAACAAAAGAATCCACAGAAGTATGATTTTAGAAGAAAATTGAAAGATAGTCTGTGTACATACAACTTTAAACTGTAAATTATTTGAATGTTAAACATAAAATTGTTTTCTTTTTTTTTTCTTTTTATTATTTAGGCCCGAAAAGGAAATTCTCTATTAAATTTCCATAAATATAAATATGATGATTTATTTAATTTATGTGGTAAACAAGCAGAAATATGGCATTTTATTTATAAAAGGCTTTCTCTTAGCAGCAGCTAGCAAAAAGTTATAAGAAGGAAATGAAATGTCCGTTAAATTAAAAACTTTAAAATTACTTAAGAAAATTTTTTAGAAAGAAAATAACAAATGACTAAAAAAGGAAACTACTAACTAAACTAACGAAACGGAAGTACTTAGCACTGAACTTGACCAGCAAGTAAGGAACATCAAAAACAAACTCAAATAACAGTTCGTATACAGTATAAGGCCAAGGAAACATGAACTTAAAGTTCAGTTTTACAGGAAGAATAGAAAAAATTCTTGTTATACTCTAGAGTATTAAAAAAAAAATAAAAATATTTTTCGTCATGGTTGTGTGTCCTTCATGTTGTTGTGGTTATAACAGTTGATAATGTTACATTTAAAGCAATGTTAGACTTAAAATGTTTTCTTTTTCCATTTTCCCAAAATGTTATTTTTTTGAGTGTGTTTTCTGTTAGTATTGAACTACTTAAAACTTATGAATAATAATCCGATACACTTAAGCACTGTAAAAAGTGTGATCTTTAAATCATGTTTACTTCACTTTACTTGGAGTTGGTTAGTTTACAGAAACCAGCCTTGTAAGGTTTATATAATTTGCTCCTCTCAAAGTTTTGTCTGCTTTAAAAATTTATTCCAAATTTGGTAGATTTCTTTTATCTCCGTTGTTTAACTTGAGAGCAGAGTATTTAAAATTCGTTGAGGCTTATGCCAGTAATTTTTTTTATTACAAGTTAAAAGCATATGGTATGGTAGAATTACACGAGCAGCAGCAAATAAAACGTAAGTAATTTTTCTTTTTTGTTAAAAAAAAAAAAAAAACAGCAAAATTGTTTTGCTAACTTTGCCTTAGTATAGGCAATGAATTTCTATGTTTTGTTTATTTTTTATTTCACTTTGTTTGTTTAACATATAACGAAATGTGTAAATGAAAGCACGTACTGTTAAAAATTGCAAAAAATATTAAATCTACTTTAAGACTTGAATAGACAAAAAAAAAATAACACATCCCCCAAAAATATGCCTTGGATTTTTTTATTACTTGGATTAAATTTATAATTGGCATATGAAATGAAGTAGGAAAGTCGGTTGAAGAAAAAGCAAAACTTAAATTAAACCTCATAAATATTATCTTACAAGGTTGGCATAGCAAATGCAAATAAAGGGTGTAACAAAATTTTGTGCAGGATTTGAAAAAATATAGAATTTTGTATGCAATTATAAAGTTAACAGCTTAAACTTGTTATAGGGTATTGAGAGAATTTCATATCAATCACGAACTGAGTGATTTAAAGTAGCAACAATGACGAACATGGAGATAATAAAGCACAATTAAATTTTGAGGCTGTGTCACATTTAAGTATTTTTTTTTTTTTTTATTGAACGATTTAGCTGATTTTCATTAAAAATTGTCTAGGTTATTGATAAACATTAACTATAACTAAATTTCAAGAATTAAGCTTAAGTGTTTTCGACCAGGGAGTGTTTAACACAGATAGATGGACAATTTAAAATCGAATTAGGATTTGATTTGAAGTTATTTCATACTTGAGATAGTTGATTAACGACTTTGTACTTCATAATACCAATTCACCTCGTATTGAACACTAAACTTTTTACGATAATGATAAATGTTATAAATAAATTGCAGCCATTTCTTAGGTAACATCAGCGTTTTTGACACAGATAGATGGGCAATTATAAAAATAATTAGAATAAGCATATATTTCATATTTTGTTTAATTAGTTTGCTATGTTGCACATAAAACAATTAAGCTGATTTTAAATACCAAACTGTCTAGTTTAATGATAAACGACATATACATTTATGTACCATAAAGCCATATTCCGGGAAGACATTTGTATGGGGCTATCAGAAATCGAGGACCAATTGCTATGCTTTTCAACAGGGCTTGTTCTTCTACAATAAAAATAAAGTGTGCAAACTTTCATGATACTATCTGCATTATATTTAAAGAAAATAGCAATAAATATCTGAAAAATATCGGGGTAATATTATAAAAAGAAATTCAAGAGGTTTGTGCACATTTCAGTTATTAACTATTTGTGTAGACCAACGATTTAGTTGCCTAGAATAATGATAAATATTGTAAATAAATTTCAAAAACTTTAACTGAGTATCTTCGACGAGATCGAGTTTTAAAAACACATGTGAATAAATTTATAAGAATTACAGTTAAAATTGTAGTGTCTCATATTTGCTTAGAAAGAACGCCATAAAATAACATCAAACAAAATCATAAAAAAAAAACAAAACAAATAATTTTTAATATCTCTTATATTTAATATCTTATATACTTTGTTTATATTCTTCGTAGTTGACTGATTTTCAATAACAAACTGTCTAGGAAAATCCTAGAGATTGGTGGGTAATTTACGCAGACAGACATGCCTATATTATTGTTATTCTTTCCTGCTCCATTTTTAAGAAATCCAAAACTGTCAATTGTCAAATTCAGTTTTTTTTTCTCTTTGGTTTGCTGGTTAACTGTCAAACAACATGAAAATTAAATCGGATATTATAAAAATTGACTTATTTTGTGATAAAAAAATTAAACTTGCACACTCTTGGGGAAAAAATAAAACACTCAAGCTAAATGAGAAAATATTTAATTCATATTATAACAAACGAGTTTTCTTATACCTGTTCAAAATTTAATAAACCCTTTTCAATTCATTTTCTTTTATGTAGTTGTCCTTCACTTGCTTTATAACTATTTTCTAAATTAATTAATTCTTTTGTATTTTAGAAAAGAGAAATATTAACGAACAACTAAATACATTCAATGCAATTCAATTCAATAGAATGGAATTGTTTGTTTAGTTGCTTTTTTGCTATTAGTCTTCAACATTTTTTGTTATTAATTAAATAATTTACTCTAAAAAATCAATAATGTTGCAGCACTTTAACACATTAAGATTGAATCTATATTGTTTTTCCCAAGAATTTTGATTTATTATAAGTTTTTTAGCCAGTATTACTTTTCATTATAATTAACAGCCACCACCATCATCATCATCAAGCTCAATGCTTTTTCTAAAAAAACAAAACACTAATTAAACAATTAGTTGTAATACAAAGGAACACAATAAATTTATAAAACATTACTACTAGAGAAATTTAACCAAAGCGACAACAAGAACGACCTACAAATTAAATGAATAAAAGACTACAAGGGACAGAGTAGAACCATGACAATAAAGTCAAAATACAAAAAAAGGACACGAAAAGTTTGTTAGCAAGACAGAAACAATAGAGTGAAAATAAACAATAAGAAATCTTATTGTTAAACAATTATGGGGCTTTGATATTAATAAAACGGCTTTTTATGGCCCACATAAATAAAAGAAAATGAAAAAAAAAACTTAAAATACCAGAAACCAAACAACAATTCTAAGGTGTCCTTTTTGTTTAAAGCAAAAACAAAACTTAAGAAAAGCATCACCAATTACCCAAAAATAAAAAGAATTAAAAAAAACTTAATTTGGCCAACTGTCTTCTCCTGCACATGATTGTTAATGGAAATCTATGTTTGTGTACCAACAGCATCATAAAGTTAAACAAGAAAATAAACACAAATTCTCTCACTTGTATATGTGTGTGAGTGTGAGTGCGTGCGTGTGTGCTCACAATTAAAACTTTTTTGTAATTTTGCGCCTTAAAGAAACTTAATGAGAATTAAGTTTTATGTTGTGTTGAGCCAAACAGCTCTAAGTATGTGATTGCCTAAGTTTCACAACAAGTGCGTCTATCACTTTGTTAGTTAATGTTAGTGGCAAACACAAGTGTACAAGAGAGTGTAATTGCAAAACTAAATGCTTAGCTACAGCTTAGCTACACCCAAACGCACATATTTATATTGAAATAAGTAACGACTAAATATAAAATGAACTTAAAATGCGGCCACTGTACAAAAACATTTTTAATGTTGTACAAAAGGGGTTTTAAAAGTTTTTCTTAAATATTAGCAACTCAACAATTGCCTTTATTGTTACATAAATATTAAATATTTAATGCGACCGAACTTAACCACGTTACGAAAAGTATTTATGTTATTGAAACTTTTTGTAACAGCAAGCAAAGAAAAGCTACAATTACTGAAAATTAAAAGTGGAGGAATATAAGTGAAAGTCTGCTGAAGATATTAAAAAATGAACACAAATTAACTAATCTTTCAAGTACAAGAATTGCAACAATATAAAACAATAAATAATCATTAAAACTAGACAGTAGTTTACTAAGAAAATTTTAATATGAAAACAGAACCAAAGAAATAAAAAATACGAAAGAAATTTTCTTTAAAAAAAGCAACGAAGATGTTTCTTTAAAGGCCCAAAACGATTTTTCTTTGTAAAAAGCAAAAAAAAAAAAAAGAAAAATCTTCTTAGTTACTTTTTTTTAAAGAAAATTTCTTTCATATTGTTTTCTTTGATTATGTTTTCATATTAAAATTTTCTACTAAAAATTTTCTATAGAAAAATTTCGCTTTCATTTTTTTTTTTAGAAAATTTCTCTTTAAGAAAAGAGTGGTAATATTTTCAGTAGAAAATTTCTGTTAAAAAAAAGAGTAAGAAAGGGTGAGATATTTTTCTTTCCAAAAAATTTATTTTTCAAAAAAGAGTAGAAAAGAGTAGAAAATTTCTGTTTGAAAAAGAGTAAAACAATTTTTTAGTAGAAAATTTCTCATTTAAAAAAGAGGCACAACAGTTTTTATAGAAAATGTCTCTTTAAAAATAGAATAATAATATTTTCTATAGAAAATTTATCTTTAAAAAGTGAAAAATTTTCTAAGTAATTTTTCTCTTAAAAAAAGACTGACAATACTTTCAGTAGAAATTTTCTGTTTAAAAAAAGAGTAAAACAATTTTCAGTAGACAATTTCTTATAAAAAAAAGTGCAAACATTTTCAGTAGAAAATTTCTCTTTAAAAAAAAAACAGCGAAAAAATGTTAAGTAGAAAATTCTCCCTTTAAAAAAGTGAATTTTTTTTTAGAAAATTTCTCTTTAAGAAAAGAGTGGTAATATTTTCAGTAGAAAATTTCTATTAAAAAAAAGAGTAAAAAAGGGTGAGATATTTTTCTTTCCAAAAAATTTATTTTTCAAAAAAGTGTGAAAACATTGTTAGTAGAAAATTTCTCATTTAAAAAATAGGCACAACAGTTTTTATAGAAAATGTCTCTTTAAAAAGAGAGTGAGCAATTTTCTAAATAAAGACTGAAAATATTTTCAGTAAACATAAATAGTAAAAAGTAAAATAAAACCATTTTCAGTAGAAAATTCTCTCTTTTAAAAAAGAGTGACAAAATTTTCTCTTTTAAAAAAGAGTAAAACAAATTACCAGCACAAAATTTCTGTTTAAAAAAAGAGTGAACTACTTTTCTAAAGAAAATTTCTTTTTAAGAAAAGAGTCACACAGTTTTCTATAAATGGTTTTTTTAAGTTTAAATAGGTAAAATAAAGGTCGATTACTCGAATATTATTGAAATATTTTCTCATTTAGCTAGAGTGTCTTTTAAACAGCATACAAGTTTAGTTTTTATTACGAAATAAGTGAATTTTTATAAAATTTTGGTTTTCTAAAAATGGAATTTGACAGAAATTCGCAGAAATAATAAAAAAAAAATCTATTGCGCTTCTGTTTCTGTAAATTACTCTAATTGATAAAATACTCAACTAAACCTGTTTAAATTTATACACAATCTCTATCATTATGCGTGACAAATTATTACTTAAAAAGGTTGATAAAATTTTCTCAAAAAAAAAAAAAATTATAAATTTATTAAGAATATTTCTCTCAAAAAAGAGAAAATTTTTTCAAAAATTTTCTGTCTTTAAAATTTTCTATAGAAAATTACAACACAATTTTAAAAAAACATTTCTGTTTAAAGAAAAGTTACAAGCGAGAGAAAATTTCTGTTTAACAATTTTCTTTAGGAAATTTATAGCTAGAAAAATTTATGTCGAAATTTCTACAGAAAATTATTGTATTATAAGTTTTTTATTTTTTATAAAAAGTTATTTCAAATTCCTAACATATCCTCTTAAAAGAAAACTGCCACTGAAAATATACTTGAAGAAAATATTTTTCTTTTGACACACATTAAATAACAATTTTGCGTCTTCTAATAAAAAAAACAAATAAATTTATATAAAAATTAAATTAAAAATGGAAATAACAATAAAACATCGTAAGACGCATGAAAAGATATTAAGAAATTTAGCGTATTAAAACAAAAATAATTTATAATAAATGATTCAAAATATTTCATTTATGTGTGTGAAAAGAATGACGCATAATTTTTTTTCTGTTCTTTTTTTTTTTGCTAATATTTTTGCAAAACCAAAAACTTACATATAGATTATTTGTTAATATTTGTATTTTTTTTTTAAAGCAGACAACAATTTGTAATATATTTTTAACAATAAATAAATAATTTGTTTATTTAGAGTTTATTTCGATTTATGCTTCTTTTTGTTTTTTGTTTTGTATTTTCTTTGATTATTAAAAACAATTGTTTTGATTTATTTGTTTATTTAGTTATTAATTTTTTAACAAGATTTTTTTAATAATAGACATAAATATATTATAATGTTTTTAATAATTATTAACTTGTATTATTTTGCTTTTAATTTTAATTTTACTTTTGTTGGAAGAAATTGCTAATTATTTTGTTAGTAAATTTCAAACAAATTTGAAATATAAAATATTATTTTTTAAAATATAATTCACGGTCAATGAGCCAGAGATGGGAACAAAACAATTATTAATGTTAATAGTTTAACACAAAATCTAAGAATAAAAAACATCAAGTTTGTCAACTTGATTATTTGTTTAGTTTAAAAATATTCTTTAATTTGTTTCTAAATAAAATTCTCTTGATTTGTTTTATGTTTTTCACTCTCGCAAATTGTTTTTAGCGCCTTTTTTCTTCTGCTTCCGTTGTTTATCGTTTTGCACTTGTTTGATTCTATTGTTGAGTTTCGTTTTTGTTGTGGCTTTTTATTTTGCAAAATTTATTAATATTTGTCACAATTTATTTTTGTTTTTGTTCATAAAATATATTAAATTCTTATACAGATTTATGTTCGTTTAGTTTATATATAACTTTCTTTAGCTCGTTCGTTAATAACTTGTAGTATTGAAACCAATTTGTAGCCGTATTATTAAACCACTGGTTTAGTTAACAATAAAATTATAAAATAAAATTAAAAATTTAATTAAGTTTTCGATTTTTTACATCACTTCTTTTGTTGTTAGTATCGTTTTTAAGTTTTGTTTATTTTTTTAGATGTTTGTTTAAAATAAAAAAATATTTAAAATATTTTTTTTTATTTAAAAATAAAAAATAAAAGAAGAGTGTGCGCACTTAAAAAAAGGCGTCTGCCACGTTCGAAATTCGCCAACAAACTGAATATGATGCTGTGTTGTTTTTGAACGGAAACAAAATTTAGCCAAATCAAAAAAAAAAAAAAGTTTTGCTCATTTATTACACACACACAAGCACAAATGCACAGAACTCAACTCAATACAATACAATTCAACTGAACAGCACAGAACTGAACAGAGCAGCTCAACTAAACGAAAATGAACATGATTCTGTGTTTGGTTCAGTAAAATTCATTTCAAAACACATCAACATCATTATCGAGGGCTGATGTTGTGGCCACTTAAGTACTAAATCAATTTTATTCCGAAACAAGTACTAATTGGCAAATGTTTCATTAAAAATTTCTTTTAGAAACTTTCTCTTTAAATGTCTATTTCAAAAGAGCGGTAAACTTATATAGTTAAGGTATTTTTAAAAGAAAAGTCTCTTTTAAAAAGAATGAATAAAATTTTCTATAGATTTTTTGTTTAATATTGTTTCTTTTTTTTTAACAAGTGACAAAATTTTTCATGAAAAAGGAACCGCATTCTCTTAAAAAAAGAGCGACATTTTTTATGGGACATTTCTCTACAAAAATTGAGAGACAAAATTTTCTATACAAAATTTTCTATAAAAATTAAGTGCGAAATTTTCTATAGAAAATTTCTCTTCAAAAAAAGTGAAAAAAAATTTTTCTTCCTTCTTTTCGTCTCTTTTTTCTTAAAAACAGGTTGACAGAATTTTCTATAGAATATTTCTCTGCAAAAACAGAGGGACAAAATTTCCATTACAAAATTTTGCTTTAAAAAAAGTGAAGAAATGCTTCTTTCTTCTCTTTTCTTTTTTTTTTTTTTCAAAAAGATGACAAAATTTTTTATAGAATATTTCTCTTCAAAAAAAGAGTGACATTTTTAATAAAAAAAAATTTCTCTACAAAAATTGAGTGACAAAATTTTCTTCAAAAACAGAGTGACAAAATTTTATACAGAAAATTAAAAAAAAGTGAAAAAATTTTCTATCGCAAATTTCTTTTCAAAAATGAGTAAAAAAAAATTCTATAAAAATTTAAAAAAAAATCTGTAGAAAACAATAAGAGCTTAACAAAATAAAACATTTTCTATATATTCTGTATAAAACAGAGTGACCTATCTCTCTATAGGATGGAGAATTTTTTTATTAAAAAGAGAGACACAAATATTCTTTAAGAATAAAAAAAATATTTTTCTAGTTCTCTAATTTTCTACTGGCAATTTATCACATTTTCTATAGGAAATTTAACTTATTTCCTATAGAAAATTTCTCTAATATTCTATAGGAAATTACTCTTTAACCTCATTTTCTATGGAAAATTTGTCTCATTTTCTATTGGAAATTTATCTTAATCTCTATAAGAAATTTAGCTGATTTACTAAAGAAAGTTTGTCTAATTATCTACAAAAAAGAACCAAGCAGGTTGTAGCAAAGCAAGTAAAAATTATTGTAGAATTGTTTTCATTTCAAAGGAAACATTATTATTTAATTTTCACTTTATTTATCCATAATATTTACAACTTCATTTAAATTATTAAGTATTTAAGTGTTCAAGATTTTTTTTCAGCTTAATTATAGATACATATTTAACAAAATATAAAAACCTATTTTATTTTTATTTAAAAACATTTAATTTTTGTAATTTTTTATAAAAAAAAGAGATTGTTGTAGATTATGTTTAAATAATATGACAATAAATAGGACGTATGAGTTATATTTAATAGGTCTTATTTAATTTCATAAAAATCATACGTAGGGTAGTAACTTTCTCTTTAAAGAGTATATTATTTATTTTGATCTCTCATTTACTACAGAATGTTCTCTACTTTTCTTAATGAAAAATTCCTCATTTTTAAATTTTTCTATAAAAAAAAACTCTAATTCTCGATACAATTTTTTTGTATAAAATAATTTCTACATTTAATTATAAAAATTAAATTTTTTTCAATGAAACAATAAGTATTTTTCGGCCCTGTTTTAATCTTTTTTAATCCAAAAAATCGAAATTGTACATTTCGCCCAAAAGTACTACTCTGTAATTTTCAATACCAGTTGAACCAGCATCAGCAACATTGTTGGCTGATGTTGTGGTCGTTATTGTAAGACTGTTGCTGCTGTATTTTTGAAATCCTACAATATTCTATATGATTTTGTTTGTTTATTGTTTATGTGTATGTATGTATATGTATTTGTATGGATATTTTTTATTTGGTATTATTATTATTGTTGTTGCTGTTGATTTTTTGTTGTTAGTGTTTGAATTTGAATTTAGTAGCATGTGATCTGCGCGGGTGTTTTTGTTATAAATGTATGACAGTCAGCAGGGAAACATGGACACACACATACATATACTGGCGCTAACACATATATGTATATAGATAAACAAGTATGTGTGTATTAATATTTGTTTTCCGCTTTATTGTGTGTGGGTAAGTACGTTAGTCCTTTTGGATGTTAGGTTAGTGTGTGTTAATAGCATTACTAACACATTCACATTAAGTTGAGTTTAGTAAAATAAATTTCTTATTTTTCTTATTGCTTGTAGGTTTTGACAACACTGATGATACATACTGTGATAGCAACACGAATTATTTTGTTGTTTTTTTTTTTTTTTGGTATTCTGTTGATGTTTTCTCAGTTAATGTCTGGCCAAGAGTCAAGAAGATTGTAGCAAAACAAGCAAAAATTCTTAAAGTTTTCTTTTTATTTCAAGGGAAAGATTTGGTTTTGGCAATTTTTTTATAAAAGATATATTATGTGAACAGAGGACGTATGTGTAATATGTAATAGAGATTTCTTTAAATACATAATAATCATACGTGGAGTAGTACCTCTCTCTAGAGTATATTATTTATTATGATTGAAGGTAACATTATTTTAAGCCACTCATAATTTAGAAAATGTTGTAAGAAGATTAGGCAAATCGATCATATTTTCCTCAAGTCTACTGTTGTTATTAAACGTCCTTCATAATATGTATTTTATAATTTTAATAAAGTCTTTATTATTTAATCAAATACATAATAATTAATAATTCATGAAAAGGAAATATTCCAACAATATTTCCCTATATACAATGTTTTAAATAGATTTACAATGTGTTCACAAATTCTTTCTAAAGAAACTATCAAAATTCAGCACCATCATTATTTCAAGGAATTACAATTGCGTGTCATGAAAAGGAATTCTACAACTGGTTTTGAGAGTAATCAATCAATTGTAAAGCAAAAATGTTAATCAAAAGTTTACATAAGATCTCTAATGTTTGCTTCATTTGTTGGTTTTCTCATTTTTGCAATTCAAACCAAAACACGATGTTTGAAAATCAAGTTCAGGACCAAAAAAAAAAAAGAACCCATAAATTCATAGGAAAATATAAACAACCATGAAGGCTACACGAACAGCATTGATTACAAAATAACAACAAATAATGGTACAAGCAACAAAATACAAAATGCAAGTTTATGCGTTGCTCAGCAATACAGAAAACAACCACAAACACAAAAGATGCTTTCATCCTCTGCTGATTTACTGCAATTATGAAACATTCACAGTACATATGCAAAAACATAAAAAAGCCGCTGCGTAAACACCTACACTTATAAAAACACATACATACAAGTCTCTTGTATACAATAGCATTACTTTTTTGCACTAATAAACTCACGTGTGTGTTTGTTAGTGCTTGCTTTAAGCGCGTATGAGTGAACTTATACAAGGACATTTTAGCGGCAAAACACAGACACATTCTTATACTAAAATGCGCATGTTAAATACTCATACACAGACAAAGACAATAACTGTTACGTAGATGAACTAGAGAGTGAACAAACAAATAAGGGGAAATATTGGAATTTGACGCATACAACAAAAAAAGCTGTAGTTTTGTTAGCAAACAACAAGTAAAAGCTTTTTTACATTTACTTGAGAATATACACCAACTGAAACGGAGAGAAAGGGAGAGAGAGAGAGATTTAACAAACTTGCGCTTAGGTGTTTGAACAAACACGTGGCTGTTTGTTTTTTGTTCATAAAATGACATTTTTAAAGCTCTAAAAAAGTACTTTTAGGAAAATTTTAATCTTTCAAAAAAGTTATTTAGATATTACTTGAATTTATAGAAAAAATGCCGGCATTAGTTGTTAAATGACAGAGTAAACAAAGACATATTTGTTGAAGTGATAGAGTTTCCAGTTTATTTTATTTTCAATTGTTTAAATATTTGATAAAGTAAAAAAGTTATGAATAAATGGTAAATTTAGTCATAATTACTATTAATAATACGCTCCAGTATACTTTGCTGTTTAAAATACAAATTGAAAGTCCCATGAAACTTTTCCTAAGGTTTTAATAGTTTTATGTCATACAAATAACAATGTTTTATTTAAAAATCGGTAATATAAATACGAGGGTCGCTCCAAAGGTTGTTTTAAGTAAAAAGTAAGTTCAAGAAAATTATACAGGTATGTGATGGAAATCGATTTCGTTCCAAAAACTGAAAACGAAAACAGGTGTGATGGCAACATTTATTATCTTTCGTTTTGTTTTCAATTCGATTTTTTTTTAAAAACGAATTCGATTTCATGTTTCATTTGTTTCTTTCAAAATGCAAGCTAAAATAAAAGTATTGAAAAACAAAAATCCACTGTTTTTAAACCGAGAAGGTAATTGTGCACGTTTAAAATAAAAAGGAAATTTAAGCTCAAATTTCAAATATTTGGAAAATATTTAAACGAAAATCTAAGTAAACACTTTAAAATATGTACATACATATACATACATATATGTAGGTATATGCATACCATACAAATACTTCTCAGGAAGAGTTCATAGTAACTTTTATGGAAAAACACCCACAACTGGAAAAACAAAAATCTAAAGGGGATAGAGTGGAAATAGAAAGACTTTGGCAAACTTTCGCTTAGGAGTTAAATAGGTTTGGTCCACCTTTTCAAGATTAGGAGAACCCAAATAAACTGACCTTGTTTATACGAAAACATTCTTTGACCTAGTTGCCTGCATATTGAATGGGTCTGAAGCATCCCTAAAACGTTTTTGGTTGTGATTCGAATTATCTATTATTAAAAAAGAACTTGATAATTCTTTTTCTTTTAAAAACAACTTTAATTTTGTAACAAAAGTTGTTATTTGCGCTAGAAGCAATTAATTTTCGATTTAAATGGAAAACCGATTGATTTCCATTACATACCTGATAACTATTATATTTAAATTGAAAATATATATTTTGGAGTAAATATCAAAAAAGTAGAGTTTATAGTCTTTAAGGAAACGTTCAACAGATAAATATATTTGGATGAGATAGAGTTACAAGTTTTCTATGATTAAAATTTTTAAAATTTTCCAATAAATTTGCAAAGTAATGAAGAAATGTTTAAATTGAGTCATAATTAATATTAATCGTACGTCAGACTACATTTTTCTATTTAAAATAAGAATGTAAATTCCCATAAAAGTTTTCTTAACATTTCAATATTTCTACATTATTTATTTGGTTTATTAAAAAGTTATTATATTAAAACAAATCAGAAGCTTTAATAATTTAAGTAAAGTGATAATTTGATAATTTTTAAAACTTATTATAAAGAAACACAAAAATTTCAGGTAATTTTAACATGTTTATCAAAAACAATTAGTAAAAACAAAGTTAAAATATTACAAGGACAATGGAATATAAAAAACTTTCTTTTCATTTGAGAAATTTTTCAATAATTGTGCAAGAGAATTAATCAGGTATGTGATGAAAATCGTTTTCGTAGTTAAAGTGATTTGAAATCGTTAAAAAATATGATGTGTGACAACCTGTCGATTTGCTGTAACGATTTCATATTCCATTTTGTTTCATAAAAAAACGTCGATTTTGACATGCGAGGCATTTCGATAAAGTCAGTTTAAATTACTTTTCAAATCGACGTTTTTAACTGTGACAAGTTAAATTTAATAAAATTTAAAAAATTGATCATTTATTTTTATTTGTATAAGAATAATTCTCAAGAAGATGTGTTGATCGAATTCATAGAAAAAGTGTTTAGATTCCCTTGAATCTGCCCAGCAAGCCCTATGATTCCGAAAAGAGTCTTTTCTGACACCTTTTCCGGAGCGTTCATGCTCTTTATGAGCCCAAAAAACAATCATTGTTGCTCCGAAAGCCTTCAAAAGAGGGTCAGTACATTCGAAAAACGTCCGTCAGAAAGAGCTCTTAGATAATGTCAGAAAAGAGTCTTTTATGAGGGTTTTTTTTGGGCTCTGAAAGAGCTTTTAGATAATGTCAGAGTATTTTATGAGGGGTTTTTTGGGCTCTGAAGGAGCTCTTAGATAATGTCAGAAAAGAGTCTTTTATGAGGGTTTTTTGGGCTCATAAAGAGTTCTTACATCATGTCAGAACATCATTGTAATTTGAAATTCAAAAAATTAAAAGTTTACCTTTTTTTTAAATTGTTTTTACTTAAACAAAAAGGGAATTCATTTACAAATGAACTAGATTAGAAATGGAAAAAATTAAATAAATATTTACAGTAAAAAAAAAATAAAATGGAATTCATTTAAATAAAATATATAAAAATGGAAAAACACATTAATTTTTTAAGCAAATTTTCGCTCCGAAAATGCTCTATAATTGGACTCTTTTCTGACTCCTTTTTTGGAGCGCTCCTAAAATGGTATGCTGGGTACTTCGGTAGTGTTAAGCTGTATCCATCCCGAAGAACATTTTCTTTCCAACAGGCACAACATTTTCGAAAAACATTTTGAAACAGTAGTGCGATGCATGCCAATATTTATATCATTTCCAACCTCCTTCTGCAAAAAATCGTACGCCAGCTGCCAATTGTATTGTCGACCTATATCCAATTTCATTTAAAACCATTATAAAACCTTGCTTGCATAATCGAAAGTAAGATTAAATGTCTACGTACATAAACATAAATAAATAAAACAAGTAAACATTTTTTATTACTATATACGTTTCCTCGGGTAAACCTAAGGGGTCCGATTTATCTCGTAAGCGTTTCCTACGTACATATTCATCTTCATCGTTGGAATTATTTTCATTAATGCAAAAGCATTAGGCATGTTGTTTATTTTAATTATAAATATTTTCAAATGTAATTCACAAAAACACAGTTCGAAGTTGTATTATAAGTTTTCGCAAAGTTGTACTTATTAAAGACAATTGGAAATGAAACAAAAGTGGAAAATGAAATCGACCAAAACCAGTCACATATTTAACGATTCACATGCCTGAATATCTATTAAACTGTTTATATTTAAAGTCATTTTCAGTTAATAGTCTTCAAATATGTAGTTTATAAAAGACACAAATTATGAAGAAATATGTAAATTCAGTCATAATTAATATTTATCATACGTCCCACTACAATATTTTTTGTTATAGATATAAATTTAAGTTTTTAGTTTGTTTAAGTATAAATATTGTTTAGGTTTAAATAGTTGTTTATGGCTAAAACAAGTATGTTGTATTAAAAGTATACAAATTAACGAGGGTCGATTCAAAATTTTTAAATTTATAATAATATAAACTTTTTAAATAGCTTATTTATTGTGATTGTGTTAATGTTAGATTTTGAGGTTTGTGTGTTTGAAGGCTAAAATATTTTATCACTTTAAAGTAAACCTGGAAGTATTTTTAATTATTATGTTTAAATTAGCAAAACATTTCAAAGTTAATATTGTTAATATTTTTAAATAAAAACAAACTATTTATTATGAATGTTCTTACAAAACAAAAAACAATATCAGTTATTGATTTATCAATACAAATTCTGTATACCTTCACAAAACAGTAACATTTTTAATAATTTGTGTTAGTTTAAAGCCGTATTGTCGGGATTAGATAGAATTTTATCCTTATGTTATTACGGAAACTGCAAGTGTTTTAAGTAATATTTAGTTTAAATTTTAAGAAGTTCTCATGAAATAAAAAAATTATGAATACATAAATTTAGTCATAAATTAATATTAATCATACGTTCCATTTAAAAACACAAAATATTTGTCAAATATAATATATGTATGTTTAGTATAAAATAGTTGTACACCCTATTAACATGACTATTTCATTCAAATTATTTAACATTAACAATATAAATACGTGGGCGGTTCGGAAATTTCTTAGCATAGCACAGAAGGACAATAGTTAGTTTTTCAAAAACATTTTTATTTTTCAAAGCAATCTCCTGAAACTTCAATACACTTAGTCCAACGCTTATCTAGCAATTCTATCCCTTGATTGAAATAGTTTTCCTCAAGGCCTTCAAAATACTATTTTACATATTTAATTGCATTTTAATTTAAGGTAAAACGCTTGCCAGCTAGGAATTTTTTAGATTTGGGAACAGGTAAAAGTCAGTGGGAGCTAAATCAGGAGAATAAGGTGGTCTAGCAACTCGTACTTGAAGTCGTTGATTTTAGCCATTGTTAAAACACTCTTGTGCGCTGGTTGTCTTGATGATAAATTATTTTTTTGTGTTGTAAGCCAGGACGTTTTTCTCGAATTTTTACATTTAATTGATCCAAAATGTTGCAATAGTACTCTGAATTTATTGTTTTTCAATTTGAACTCCGAAAAACCCGTTGCTATAATCTTAACAGCCGATTGAATTGTTTTTGCCTTCATTTTGGGCACTTCCTCCAGCTTCAGTCCATTGCTTGGATTGTTCTTTTGTCTCTGGAGTATAGTGGTGGAACCATGGCTCATTAACAGTTATGAAACGACGCTGAAAATCCATTTTACTTTTCTAAAAAGCTTGAGAAATTTAAAATCTTAGGCTTTTTTTGGTCGACTGTTAACAAATGCGGCAACCATCTTGCTGAAAGCTTTTTTATCTGTAGTTCTTCATGCAAAATAAATGGACTCCATCATTTGAGATGCCCATGATATGGCTATTTCACGAACTTTTATTCGTCTCTCATTTAATACCATATCATGCAATTTCGCTACAATTTCTGTTGTTGATGCTTTTGGACGTCCACTACGTGGTTGACCCTCAATACATATACGACCACATTCAAATTCAGCAACCCAATTCTTTACTGGTGCATATGAAGGAGCACTTTCACCTAACACATGCACCATATCATTATGAACTTCTTGTCCCGATAAACCTTTTTTATTTAAATATTTGATGACACCACGAAATTTTTTTCTATTATAAAAAAATCACGGATGCGTCTTTTTTGAGAACCTGTTTCTATATGAAGGAGTTGACACGTCGAAAAGAAAAGTTTCCAAAACATTTAACTTTTTTCTGTTTATACCGCGCTTTCTGTTCTAGGTTAAAAAGTTTCCGAACCGCCCTCGTACGAACAAGGGTATTAACAATTTATTAAGAAATATATTTGTGAAGAATGAAATGCAATCATTCCAATAATAAAAAAAAACATATTTCTATATACAGTGCAGTCGGGAAAACGTCAACTAATTAAAACCGCTAGCGTTGACGTTTAACAAATTGCTGACGTTTACGAATGTAAATTTTTTAAATAAAAAACATCGATATTGTGCGTTAGGCGTTTTTATTGATTATAAACTAAAACCAAACATAAACAAATTCAAAAAGGAAACAAAAAAGTCATTCAACCTGACTAGAACCATAGAAGACAACTAAAACCAAAAGTATACATTTTAAATGAGCTCATATTTTTATATCATATGCATTTAAAAAAATCTGTTATTTTTTTCTGCTGTTTTTTTCTTTTCTTTCCAGCACTTGGAAGAGAGCCTTCTTAATAAATTTTTATCTTGCTAATTGTTGACTTTGTTACACCATATTGCTTTGCTAAAGCACTTGTACCCTTTCCTAATAAGTCGAAAATATTTGCCTTTTCTTGTAATTTAAGTACTTTCGGTTGTTTTGAGCTCATTTTGGTAATGTGATACTTACGAGTACAAAAAAAAAAAACAACAACTGAATATACATACATACATAAATAAAAAGACAATATGTACATACGGTTCTAACTTCTTTTCTACTCTACTTATAAGGGGAATCCCCAATTTCTGAAATTGTTTTATAAAATAAATATGTGTGTACAAATGTGTAATACACTGCTAAATTCAAAATTTTGTTTTATTCAGAGAGAACGTTTTAGAGTAGGCAATGTAAAAAAAAAATATTCACGTTTTGGGATGTTGACGTAAACGAGCGTTGACGTTTTCCCCAGTGCACTGTAATTTGTTTGAAAGTAAATTCCAACTGTAATATTAGTTTGCTGGTTTTTTTAAATTTTAGAAAAGTACTTTTCATATAAATTATTTCATTCCCCTTTTGAAAGCTTTTTCCAGTTTGTAAATGCATGGCAATAGTGAGAACAGTATTACGGTTTTCTAAAAGGTAACAAAAAAAAAACGGAAGAACGCTTACGTGTTAGTGTTTAAATGATGTCAGTCATGTGACTGTGGAGACAAGTAGGCGTTGATAAATTTCTGTAATTCCATGGCTCATTTAAGTAAAATCTTTTGTATTTTAAATAAATAAACCTAACAAAACCGAACAGCAACAAGGCAAATATGTACAATAAATATGCCGACTAAATTGTGAGATCATTTTAACACATCAATTGCGGACTCACATGCACGCACTCACACTTTTATGCTCAGTTTCATCCTGTTGTGGCTTTTTTTAATATTAAAATTCAATCTATAAAAGCATGCTGGAATGAATGGTGGCAGTGCCAGTGCTGTATTTTTTGAGAATGATGAGAACAATTTTTTTTGTATTTTTTTCTGTTTGTGCAAATTGCACAAAAGAGCCTCAATTGTTTTTATCTAGAGTATATAGGTACTCGTATATATACCAGCTGACGAGTATTTTGTAATTGCTGTTGTTGCTTTATTTATTGTAAAATTTTTTTCCTTGTAGCCTGTTGCATAATGTACTCACTTGCATTTATTCTTGCTCGTTTTTTGCTGGTTTAGTGCTCTTAAAGCCCAATCAGTTGTTTAGTTAGAAAATATACAGAGAACTGTTGCATATTTTTAGGACGTCGTTTATTGTATTTTGTTTGCTTGTGCTTTATGTAGTGTTTTTATGATTTCGTTGTTTATTTAGTTTTAGCTTTAATAAAAAAAAAAAGTTTCTGTTTTTTTTTTTTGCTTTCCATGAAACTTTATAGGATTAGTGTGTAAGTAAGTAAGTAAGTGTATGTATGCCACAAATATTGATTAAATTTACATTTAAAACACCATATGCTTGACTTAATTTAAAGCCAAATAAAAATACACAATTTCATTTAATTTCTTCATTATTTCTAATGAAAGATTATTTAAGATAGACAATTGTAAATTAAAGGCTTAACTGGTTTTGAATGACATGCAAATTAAATTGCAATTAATCCTTATTTGGAAAATTTTATGATTTGCATTTTAACTTTTAAAACAAATCTTTTACTTGTATAGAAAATATTATATTTTTAGCCTTATTTACTACTGAAACTTTTGTAAATGTTAATTAAGCTACAATAGATAAAAGTGTTTATTGAAATACAAAATGTAATGTGACGTAAGATTAATATTAATTATGCTTAGTTGATCATAAGTTTTCTAAATGAACATCCAGTTTAATGTTTTGAAATGGTAAATGCTCTTAATAAATTAGGTTTTTATTATTATATGTATATTATAAAAAGCTTTGTTACATCACACAATTGTAAGTTTTTTATTGCAATATAGTTTCAACAATTTAAGTAGTTTATTTCATAAATGTAAATACACCTAATTTTGTTTTTACATGGTCTTTTTTACACGGTTTTGCAACAACACAGTTTGAAAATTAACAAATTTATAATTTTTTACACGATTTTATTCCATTTAGCACGACTCAAAATATTTTGGTCTTAAATATTTTTTTGTTAAACTTAATGTTAGCAAAATATGTGCATATCACAAATTGAGGGGAATTCCCTTTTTATGGATAGCAAAGCAAGCAAGTTTACTGGTCAGAACAATTGTAAATAGCACAAATTTAGGGGAATTCCCTTTTAGTGAATACAAGCAAATGAACTTGTCATATATTTTTTGTTACATTGCTTCTAAGCTGAGAGTGCACATCTTTTTTTTTAATATTATAAACCTGAATAGTTGTTGTGAACAAATCCTTGTTTTTCACTAATTTCAATAGATTTTAGAGATAAGAAACCAAACACCTATTTTGCATACGCTCAATGTCTTTTTTATACGGGTCCTGGAACCAATTACCGAGTAAAAACAGCTTTAAATAGCTTTTACACAAGAACTGTTGAAATTTGTTTAAACATTATCTTAAATTTGCATATGTGTACTCGTATGCGTTTGATTGGAATCATTTTACAAAATAGAAAGAAAAAAATTTTTACGATTTTTCTCGCTAGTTAGTTAATTTTTCCCCTTCTCAGCCTAAAGAATTTAAAATTTATTTAAAAATATTTAAAACATTTCTACTTTTTAGAAAATAGATTTTCAATTTTAATAATTTCATGTGTTTATGTTACATTTAACTATAAATTACTGGTAAATACCTAGTTTTTCCAGAACTTATGAATTGACCCTCGTATCTACTTTCGATTTAAATAAAAACTTTTTTAAATCAAACTTCTTTCTATCATAAATATGTGATAAAAATAACAGAAAACTTATATTATTATATAAATGTGTCTTTTCTTGAGGAAAAATCATGACTGAACGTATGATTAATATTATTTAGGATTCAATTTAGAGATTTCTTTAGAACTTTTATATTTTTAAAACAATTTTAAAAATTCTAACTCAAACTGACTTTCAACGCTTTGTATTATATATATTAGTAATTAGATTTAGTTGTTTTCTCTTTGGTTAAAGATTTGTTTTGTGAAGTGTTGTAAGCAAGTTGATATAATTAAATCTTATTAAACTCCTTGATTTAGTTGTTTTACAATATTATGAAATGGGACTCGTGTCTATATTTAGATGTCCTTATTATCTGGCATAAAACCGTGTTTTTTTTTCGTGAATAAAATCTAAACTACACAAACAATTTTTCGTTTATAAAGAAAACTATATTCTAACGTATGATTAATATTAATTATGACCAAATTTACAGATTTCTTCATACATTTGCTATTATAAAGCAACTTTGAATTTTCAAACAAAACTCTAATTTAAACACTTGAGGTTTCTTCTATTTCCACTAGTTTTAGCCCCAACCCTATTTAGTTGCTGGAAACTCTGGCATTATTGTTGATGTTGATAAGACTTTTAAGTCTTTACCAGTATGATCCTTAAAAAGTAAGAAAGGTTTTAGAAACCCTTATACATTTTAAGTTTTGTTTTAATTATCAAAAGAAATCACGTTAACACTAAATATAAGGCTTAATTTACAAAACTTGTAGCTTAACCAAGAATTATTACTCATAATGTGAAAAAATCTTTAACTGAGTATTATTAAAACTAAGACCTGTAGTTACTATTAACAACAGCTTAAGTTTTTATTGTTTATTATAGTTTTTTTAAACCTTTCAAAACGTGCAACTAAAACATTTCTTACAAGTAAATTCTTCTTAAGATTTCTGTTTCTTTTTTTCTATTTGCTACATACCAAATTGCTAGCAGCAAAGCAAACAAATCACAGGTGTATTTTAAAAGGAAATACCTCAATTTATATCTGTTCCTTTTATACAGCAATAGTAAATGTTTTTGTTTCCCTATAATCTGCTTAAGATAAAATAAATACTTTGTTTATTTAAAATGAAACACTTATTTAGAACTTACATAACGACCAATGTCAATAACAGGTAATGTTTAGAGAATAAACGACTTACCTGTAAATACAGAAAATAGAAAAGAGAAAAAATACATTAGAAATTTAATATATATGTATATACAAATAAAAACAATGTAAAGTTTAAAGGAAAATATTAAATTTAAAAAATTTTAAAATTCTAACAATAAAGAAACTTTTTTTATGTAGTAAGTTTTTATTATTTCAATAAATTGCTATTTACATACATACATATATAAGAATATATTTTTAATTACCATTACTGTAACTGATAGCCATTATGCATAATTAACTCTTGTCCCCACTAACTATGCTTTAATCACTCCTTTTAAAATCTTTTAAATACGAACAGCATTTAGTCCTCTATATGTTAACAAAAACAACAAGTACTTACTCTGCACTTTTTTTTTTACACAGAGCGGTAACAACAACAACAAAATACATTAAAAAACAAATAATTGTTTGCACTGTTTTAGCTTTCTTTAATTGCATAGTTACAGGAAATTAAATTTATAATTAAATTTGCTCACACTTTTTTATTTTATTATTAATTTTTTCCTACATTGTAATATTACAACCTTTTTATATTAATTTCCTTTATTTTTGTATAAAGTTTTTTAATTATTTAAGGTTTATATTTAAATAAATTAAAAATTTACAAAACAGTATATGTGACGTATGATTAATATTAACTGTGGCTAATTTTATATATTTCCTAATAACTTTTTTATTTTAATAGCTTTTTGCACAAATTAAACGACAAATGACTTAAAACACACTGCATATTTGTTGATATTTAGACGTATTCAAATTAGTTTAAGAACTAATACACAATTTTTCTTAAAAACTCCCAATATTTTTTTTTTTTTTTCAAATAAACAACTTATATTAATTTACCTGCATCAGACATAATAATCAAAATTTATACCTCGTTATTAAACTAGTGCTGGAGGTAAGTGTTGCATAGCAATATGAAGTATTGTAATTAAAGCATAATTGATCTATTACTTAATCTATTCAAGAGTAAAGGAAATACATAAGGACGTGGAAAAAAAAGATAAAATGTAACATGCAACTTAAAGAAGAAAATGTCGTCATCAGCAATGTTTATTGTCCAAGATATACTTGTAAACATCGTCTATTTAACTCACCATTATTGAGAAATAGAATTCTGGAAAGTAGATCTTGGACAATAAACATTGCTTATGACGCCCTTGGCAGAGTAGAAAATGCATTCCAATTTCTCTAATAAGAAGTTGCGTATGATTGATATTAATTTTAACTAATTTTATAAAAACGCAATTTTCTCACGGAATCATATAAAATCGAGCAATGAAATGTTCTACTTTTATGTTAACAACTGATTCCCTTTATTATTCCCTTATTACAATATTTCTTTAACATTTACAAAATAATTTAAACAATTTATGAACACTTTAAATTTAAAACACTTAAAAGTTTTAGCACATTCTTTAACTATATTAACAATTTTGAAATCTTAAACAGTTTTAAAGAACATTTAAAATTTGTAAAAATGTTTAGGGGTGCGTATGATTGATATTAATTATTTTAACCAATTTTTAAAAAACCCAATTTTCTCAGGGAATCAAATAAAATCGAGCAATGAAATGTTCTACATTTATGTAAACAACAAATTAGGGAATATTATAAGTAAATTTATTTAACATTTACAAAATAATTTAAAAAATGTATGAACAATTTTTTAAAAATTTAATCATAAAACCTAAAAACTTATTAGTTTTCACTAGATTCAAATAGTTTAAATATTTCAAAATAAATTAAAAAAAATCCCTTAACTTTAACTACTTCAAACATAATTTAATATAATTTTAAAAAGTCAACCATAATGTCTCATGTATTTTAAACAGATGCTTTTTTACCCCAGCCATCCGTTATACACATTTAAGCAAAATAAATTCTTTCACTACAATTCCTTAACAATTTTTATTTAAAACTTGACTTTTGCACACAAAATACTCAAGTGAGTGTGTTTTCTTTTTTTATTATTTAAATTTCTTAACAACTTTCTTCTTCTGATTTTGCAGCACTATTTATGCAAAGTATAAAAATGTTTAAACAAAACAAAAATATTTAAATAATGTAGAAAAACTTGTAGAGGTTAGAAGAAAAGAAAACTATAAAAAACCACAAACCGTAACCACAAGGACATGGTCATACCAGGGAGAGACCATTAAATTTTCAAGTACAAACAACAACGTTATTAAACTCTTGGTACTTCGTTTCACTGTTCTACACTGTAACAATATACCTCTCCTCTCTTAGCTTCTCATTACACTACTTTATTTTTTATTTTTTGCAATAAATAAATAAATGTAGGAATGAATTTGTGGCAAGAGAAGGAATGAATGGAAACTGCGTGTACTTTTAGTTGTACTCGTAATTGTTGTTGCTGTTGTTTGTTTTTGTAATGATAGATGGGTGTAATTAAAAACAAATGTAAACTAAATTTTGCATTTCGTTGTTGTAAATTTTTATACGATGAATGGCTGCATGAATTGATAATAAAGTTATTTGTTCCTGCGTGCGTATGTATTTGTTGTAGCTGTGATAATTAAGCATATTCCCGATATGGTCAACTAAATTACATCATTTTCTTTGTAATTAAAACAAACAAAAACTTTTGCTAATGACAACCAAAATTGAAACATGATGAATGAAAGTTTAGTTGTTTTGATATTGTTTTTAAGAGTTTCGGAACTTATCGTACCAAGACATTATTAAAAGAAAATGTGTTTAATTGTGTTTGTCATTTAAATTAAATTAATGAGTTTTGTTTTTTTTTTTCTAAAGCAAAAATTAAATTGGAAATTTGCAGATTTTAAGGACTTGTAAAAAATATCACTTAGTATTAGGTTTGTAATTTTTATTAAAATTATTGAAACTATTACTTTTGGACATCATGATAATATAAAGGAGACAAATTTACTAAAAAACGAGTTTTGAATATGTCTTTATTTCTACAATACAGTGCACAGTAGGGCAAAAACTAAATTACTTTGGAAATATATCTGCCAGTTTTCACTACATTAATATATTACACCTTTTTTTATTTAAGTTTCCTAAATTTATTAATAAAATTAGTATTCAAATGAGTATTTGCAAAAAAGTATAAGGTAACGTATGATTAATATTAATTATGACTTAATTTATAAATTGCCTTATAACTTTTTTGTTTTATTAGCTATTTAAATAATTTAAACGAAGAATTACTTAAAACACACTGCTAGTACTAGTTATTTAGTTATATTCGAACTTAGTTTACGTAATAATACATAAATTTTGCCATAAACTTTAATTTGAGGTTTTTAATCTTAATTACACTAATTTAGCTACACATTATGTTAAACAATACTAAACGAGTGAGAGGTGAATGTATGATAGCAATAGAAGATAATGTAATTAAAACATGATTGATTTATTACTTAATCTAATAAGAAGGCAATAAATGAAACACACAAGGATGTCGATAAAAGAGGTAACATGTAACTAATTGAAAAAAAAAAAAAAAAAAAAAGATTAGAGTAAGTAAGTATTAAAAACAGGAAAACCAGGCATATTGATATCAGGTATCATATATCATATTTAAAGCATAAAATCTTTAATTATTTTCTATTGGTTGGTTTACGTGGTTGCCTGCTGCCTTCAAGCGAAATCTTTTGATTCCATTTTGGTTTCTGTTAAACTCAATTATTAATTCTGTAAAGTTTTTTCGAAACTTTAAAAATTTTCGAAACATTTTTGAAATTAATCTGTCTTTCGGTTCCATGGAAAAGTATGAAAGGAAATGATTTTCTTTGAGACCACAGATTTAATTTATAATTTTTGGAAAGGTATCTTTACAGTTATCATTGTAATATAAAAAAAAACAAGAATTCCAACAATTTTTGTTTAATCAAGATTTCATGTTTTTGGTTTTCTATTCTAAAATCCTGAAGCTGGGATTACCAAACTGAAAGGAGTTTAGGAAACCTTAATGTGTTATTTATTTATCACTAAAGTATTTTACAATTTGCTGATAGGAATGTGCAACTTATAAGAATAATTTTTTTTAATTTTTTTCTCATTTTTTGCGGCAATTGCAGGATTTGCAGTTTTAATAATAACATTGAATAATAATATCGAACCCGCAACCCTCTGACTGATAATCCGGTACACTATCGCCTAGTCTATCGGGGCACCCAATAACTAAATAACACACGCTCCCTTAAACTTTTACATTTACATTCAAAATAAAATTCTTTTATATCAATTTAAAAAGTTTTCCTAAAAACTGTACAAATATTTCACTTTCTACCCCGCAATTTTTTAAACTTTAACCATTATTTCTCACTAATACTAATAAATTTGACAGCATACTTTAGCAAATAGTAAAGAATGGGTTAAAACTTAAGACAACAGAACAAAATTACCCTGACAGATTATTACAACAAATTTGTTTTTAAAAATATTTAACAATCCAAAAATGTACATTGAATATAAAAGCCATTTTAAATATTCAACAAATTCCCAGAGAAGAATCCAGAGTTTTTTGGCCAACAAAATTCCGTCATTCCTATTAATTTTTCTGCGTGAATCTGTCATTGTATTTATAGCAAGCCGGCTCATATACACATCTCATCGTATGAATCTAATTAAAATTTGTAACATTTCATACGATTCCATACAACTTCACCCGGTAATTGTAATTCACTCTGTTGCTTGCAGCTCAATTATTCACATGTTTGTGTGTGAGAGATGCTTACGTACATATATGACGATGTTGCAAAAATATATTATTGCCCAGGTAAACATGTGTTGTTTTTATTTCATCATACAAATTCCCAAATGATGTGAACTTTAAGATAAATACAACATGAAAATGTTATAGAGAAATCTAGAAATGCTAAAGGTTTCTTAGAAAATTCATGGTACTTTTGAGAATTAAGAATTCATAAAATAAGTTATTTTGTGTGTAAAACACTAGTTATATTGTATAAGGTTTGGAAGTATCCTTTCAAGCAACAAATTTAGAATTTGTTGTTAAAGCAGTTGAGCCTTTGAACACATAATCATGTTGTATTTGGTATGTGGGTAATTTGTGTATGTTAGCAACATCTTATTAAATTATTATTTTTATTATTTATTGGAGTTTAATTTTCCAATATTTAACACGAGACACAAACTGGTCCCTGGTCAAATCATAAATACTGGTACACAACTAAACACTGAAGACATTACGAATGCACCACAGTTCAATCCATTTCGTATTGATTGCGACAGTTGACATTTATTCCTCATTGCGACGTAAAACGTTTTTGACATTAATTGTGTTTACAATCATAGAAAAGGGCGACATCAAAAATCACATTGTTGTAGTTGGCTTATTAAAAATCCATTATGGAAAAAGGCGATATCTTTAGAACATTGCGACCGACAATTTTGTGCATCGTGCTTTGAAATTGTTTGAGGGTACTGGTCAAGTACGAGTTTGTCAAAGAGCCTACCGTCCACACCCTGAAGTGACAAATAGACCGAAAACCACTGCGAAAACAAAAAATCTTGTCGCAAGAAATGCAAATTTCGCAAAACTACACGTCTCGCATTAGCAAATAAGATTTGGGACTCGCGCTTTCTAGCGACACAACAGACACCTGCTCACGGCCACATTGGAGGAAAAACGGAATCGACAATCAAAAGCGTTTCTATACTGGTATGCGAAGAACATTCATATAAGTTTTGTTTACTGACGAAGAATCAGTTTAATAAACACAACGACGTGCATATGATCGGTCATCCAGAGAAGCATCCCTACTGATATTGAGGCCACCATCCGTCGTTTGTAATGGTGTGGTGGGGAGTGAGCTACGATGCTCCCTTTTTGCGAGAAAGGAGTGAAAACATCGGCCATGGTCTATCAATCGACCGTCGTTGAAACCTCTCAACCAATTAATATTCGCCAACAAGCCGTGGCTCTCCAGCAAGACTCTGCACCAGCTCACAAAGCAAAAAACGAATCAAATGCGGCTCAAACACAACGTTCCGGACTTCATGTCAGCGGAGGATTGGCCAACTGCTAGTCCAGACCTCAACCAGTTCGATTACAACTTGTGGTCCGTATTAGAGGCCATTGCTTGCTCTACACGACTTTCAAATGTTGAGTCATTGAAGCGAGCCCTTTTCCGTGCAGTGTTCAGTGAAGTACGTCTCAAGTCTTGCTGGAAGTCAAACGGAAGTCATTTCGAATAAATTGTTCTTCAATTTGTAGCCATTGAATAATCCAATCAAAACAAATTTTTTTAAATATTAATTCGTTTTCATTTGGCGTTGATTTCTCTATGTACCAGTATTTATGAATTGATAAGAGTTTCGGTTATTTTTAGGTTTGGTTTAGATTATTCAATTTTATGATATTTGAAACAAGGAACAATTAATTTAATAAGACACAAACTCAATTTCATAAAGATAATGCATTGTTTTTAAATTTAGCACAATTTTATATAAGATAAACCCACTCTTTAAAGACACACAATTTTCTTTGGAAATCCAACTGTTTTTAAGGCAGCCACCATTTCTATAAGAAAATCCCAGTGGGTTTATAAGAAAATTAAGCAGTATTTAAACACAACAAGAATTTCTACAAGAAATCAATGGGCTGACTCAAGTTTGAAATGGCTGGCCACGAAAACTAACCTGAAGACATCAATATTTTCTATAAGAAAATATAGCTGGCTAAAACGACAAAAATATAGTTGCCTTTAAAGACAGAAAGATTTTCAATAATAAATACGACAGCCAAATTTTATGCAAGAAAATATAAATAACTTAAAAAACAAAACGATTCTCTATAAAAAAATAGAACTACCTATAAACGAAAAAATTAAGCGAACAGAATTCGTTAAAAGGAATAGTGAACAACTACAATCATATTTTGATCTTGAAGGATTAATTAAACGTAGACAATGAGTGTCAAAATGCATTTACTACGTGTCACTGCAAGATGCGAATTTTAAAGTGGAGGCATTATTGAAACATATTTCTTAGAAAATGAGGCTGGGTCAAACAGTGACTGTACTTTTCTGCCTGAATTAGATGATATTAAAAGAACGACTTGTGCTTTCAGATAATGCCTCTAAGACAATGTAATTCCAGCATGAGGTATTTCCTGGTCGTGTATTCTTTCGTTTCATTGATCAGAATTATGTCATTCAACGGGACTGGATTTCTTTTATGGTGTTCTTTGAAGTCAATGACCACCACCACTAGATTTTTATATTATTCTGAAACAAATCTTAAATACACATTACATGAACCACACAAATTACACTCGTTATTTACATTAAAAGCATTTCAAACTCCGGCAAACATTGACGAACAAAAACAAATTTCAAAAGTGCTACTAATACAGCAACTCACATATGCGGTATTAAATAATATTTCCAGTTTTTTTATTAAAACATGTATTTATTATTTTCTAAAAGTACAGTCACACTTGGCAAATATTTGCCTAAAAAGACGTCACTACTAAATAAAATATATTTGAAGTCGTTTATTTATTAAAAAAAAAACTTTTCTTATTTAGACCAAAGCACAACAAATATTTAGTTTTAATTCATTTGATGCTGTTTGATCTTGCAAAACTCTTGTAAGAGTAAACAACGTCAAACAAATTTGCGCTAAAATAAGTAGTTACGCATTTTTAAGTAAATATTTGACAAATGTGACCGCACCTTAATAATTATAAATTATAGTTTTAATTCAGTTACTATTTTATCTAATATTTATGTACTTCTTTGCAAAGTCTAACCACTTTTTTATATTTGCAACTTGTAGAAGAGGCTTTTCTTTAGCGAGCGTACTTTTTAGACCGCTTTCGTTAAGTCTTCTTTGGACAGTTCGAGTCGAAATATTTAATTCTAGTCATTTAATTAAATATGATCAATTTGCTAGAATTGCAATATGATCATCGTGTAGCTTCGTGGTCTTAGGTTTTCTGCCACATAAGTTCTTTAAGCTATGTATAGACGGTTGTCAGATCTAACAATGTGCTAGCAATGGACTGACATTGAAAAATTGTTAGCAAAAGGTAAATTGTCGATGCTTTTTTCTGACAACGTTGGAAGACAAAACTTTTAAGATCACACATTGGTTAGACATTTTTGAAAAATTTTCGGATAACGTTGTAAGATCTGTCAACCGTCTATACATACAAAGCTTTAGGCTTTTGTTATCTTTTATACAAAGCAATTCAGCAGTTTCCGATATCTTATACTCAAAGCTTTCTGTTTCATCCCATTTTTCTTTTCGGTTAAAGTCATCATTTCATAAAAGTCTTGGTCTAGCCTTATTTTGTATATATTTAAATAGTATTAAATTAAATAAATAAGTACTTCACTATAATTTTTATTTTATATATTAATTAATATATTGTATTACTTTATTTGGAAAGGGGACAGGTAGGAGAAGAATAGGTGATGAAAGGCGAGAAAAGTTTTCATATGACAACACTGTAATTGCGCGTTATGTTTATTAGTAGTGCAGTATTAAAGCGCCTCTGGTGGTGAGTAGGCACATTGATCAAAGCTCGATTTATAGCCATTATTTAATTATTTTACTTCGGTGGCGTTTAAATGATATACCACTGAAGGAGAGCGCTGTGATAAATATTAGTTATGATAGGATAGAAAACTAATAATTATCAGAAACTGATGTCGTTTGAGTAACAGGGGCTGGGAATCGAACCCAGGCCACGAATTCAAACTTATTCAGGAATACAACTTTTAGTGCACTTTATTATGTCACGGAGATTTATTGTGCACTTAAATATATTTACATCAGAAATATAAATGAGCGATTTTATAAAATTACAATGTTTATGTAAATAATTCAGATACTCCAACAAATAATGGGAATATGAATAAATATTAAATAATAAATGTAGAAGAAAAATATCAAAAAGGAATAAAGAAGTTTATTTTGTCCGACAGTGTATATATTATAACAGGAAGCTATTATTAAACCTAAATGTTCGACCTTTTTGTTTTTACTTAAATTATAACTTTATCAAGCTCAATAAAGATATAATTTAAATAAAAGCAAGCTATGTATGCTAGAATAACAATGCTGAAAACACTTTTCCTTAAAAACATCAAATTCTATACAGATTGCCTTAGATTTTGTTTAATAAATTTGTTTCTACTGAATTTATTTAGCTGATTTTCAATAGCAAACTATTTAGGATAATGTGCAACCCTCTAGAGGAATCTGATTAATGTCAGTTTTGTATTTAGGACATGAGACTGATGGTACAAAAACAAGGTACAATCATTAAATCAACTTAGAATTTCATAAAAAAAAATAAAAAAAAAAGGTTTCTATGTATTTTACAGGAATTGAAAAACATAAATCTGTTTGCACTTGTTTATACTTTTATCCACAATATCCTCTGACAATCATTTATGTTTATTCAATTTAAAATAAATTACTTTTGTATGTTTTTGAAAATTTCAAAAGAAATCTGTATAATTTAAAATTGTTTTAATAATGCATAATACATTTCAATATGTACATTGTATATAAATTATTCAGCTGATTTGCAAATTAGTTTGAATTTGCTACATGTCATTAACAGCGACAATAACACACAACACAACATTCAATATTTTGCATTAATTTTTAATGTTTTTCTTGCTGGCAGTTTTGGTTGGTTATTTGCAGGATACTCAAATATACAATTCAATTTGTCCGTGCATATCCAAATCCTACTGATGACAATGCTGCAGCTGCTGCTGCTGCTGCTGCTGCTAGCTACTTAACGTCATCGACAATGTCATCAACACAGCATCGTTAGTATTGAATTTACATTAAAAGCAATTTTGTGTTCATATTCACTTAATGATTTCTAACAGAAAACACACACAGATCAACACATATACGTACATACTCTTATATTGACAGCCAATCATAAATGTACCTTGTTCTTTTTGTTGCTGTTGTCTTTTTTATGTTTTCTGTTTTTTTTTTTAACTCAAGAATTAACACAAACATACAAATTAGACGTGAGTGGCATTTGAAAATTATTGAGAAAATGCTTTCTATTCTGTTTCCTTTTTTGCATTTGTTTTCACTGTAATTTTTCTTAAGAAAAGCGAAAATGGTGCCTTAGAAAGCAAAATTCTTTTAATGTTCCAGCTCTTTATGTACATATGTATGTAGGTACATACATACTATATATAAAAAATGGTTGTTATCAGTTGTTGTTTTCACTTTTTGCCTTTTGTTTCTATTGGTTAAAGTGTGTAAACACTCACACACACAAGCATCTTATACATATATAGGGTGATACATTTAAAGTTTTTTTCAAACTTTGTACAGTCCGAAGGTACAACCAACAGCGTTGTCGTGGCCAACATTTTAATAAAATTATTATTTAAAACTAAATGTTAAAGATTGTTCTTTCGTATAATAATAAGGATTAAATGTCGCACCCTATACATTGAATAATGCTAATGATATACGCAAGAGTGGCTGCTGAATGTTGGCAATTTTGAAAAAACGATTCCACATCCTCTACTTAAATTCCATTACATGTCTGTGTTTATGTTGTTGTTTCGGCATAAGTGAGAATATATCGTGGAGTGGTAATATAAAAAGGGAATATATAATCAAAATACTTGTATAATGGTTGTTTCCAGTGTGATTAATCGATAATATAAATTATGCTTTATACTTTAAAAGTCCGGAACAAAAAGGAAATGTTAAAGATGATTTTGAAATAATAGTAATGCTACATTTACACGATTGAAATTTTCTTCAAAATTGCTCTTCAAAATACTTCAAACTCGTGTTAACAGCAAAAATTCTTCAAAATTTATTTATTTAATAGTTATAATTAGTTATTAAATAAATTAATTTTGAAGAAATAATAGTTATAATAGTTATAATTAGTTATTAAATAAATTAATTTTGAAGAAATTTTGCTGTTTACACGAGTTTGAAGCATTTTGAAGATCAATTTTGAAGAAAATTTCAATCGTGTAAATCTAGCTTAAGACATAATAATAGATGATAAATTTATTTAAAACAATATCTGTAATGTTATGGACATTTCCATGATTTTGATTTTGAATAATTTTTCTTGAAAAATCGGCATCCACTTGCTGATGTTCTAAAATCCATTCAATGCATTTTCTACCTTGTTAGTGATTATAAATATGGTTTAGTTCATTTGATAATTGCAACATATAAGCAGGTATACGCAGATATTGAATTCGTATTCGCTGTATAGAGATTCAAGAAATTCCAGAACATGAAATTGATGTTCATGAACTTCTATCAACACTCTTAGCCCTTAGCACTCCTTTATTATTGATATTTGAATGTTCTGTTATACCCTCCGCCACCAAAAGTGCAGAATGAGGATATAAGTTTGGCATTGCGTGTGTAACATTGAGAAATACTCATCTGAGACTTAACACAGTACATATCACCGTCGAAAATCCAAAAGTACGTATCATCAAAAAAAAAAAAAAAAAAAAATCAAAATCGAGTTTTTGATTGATTATAGTCAATAATGAATAATAATTATTATTCATTAGTTTATCTTGAGTGTCACTACAAATTTTTAGATTTTTACGACCAAAAATAACGCTTTTTTATTGACAATTCAAAATAACGTATCAACATGTGGCTTATTTTCTCAAATCAAATGAAATATAACTTTTAACAATTATTTAAAAATTTAGGAACAAATAGGAGAATAGCTTATGAGCCAACGGGAACAATTATTTCAAAACTGATATAAAAGATGACTACAAGGTTCTTCATCAACAAGCAGACAAAAAGTTTTAACCTCTTGCATCCTGAAAAAATAAAAATTTCTAATAACAAATGACATCATTTAAATTATTGCTTCCTTCGGACTCTCATTACTTTTATGATAATATTCCATTCGAACATTGAATGGCTTTGCTTTCTATATACTAATTTTTAATGAACTTGAATTTCATACACACATCAATACCTCACTTAGATCGAAGATAAGTTCCATGGTTACGAAAATACTAAGTCGTCGGCATTCTTTCACAATTCTTTTCCAACGTAAAAATGCAAATCTGTCAGCTACCAGCTGATCGGATTGTTTCTGACAAAAGAAAACCATAACATTGGATTCTATAACACCAAATTCTGACAACAATTCTGATACGAAAACAAAACCGATAATATTGGTTTCTAGCAACCATGTCACAGAACTCAATTCCGATCGAAAGTGGTCTTGATTTCGTAAATTGAGTCTTTAGAAATCGAAAAACTAATTTTTTTTTTTTGGAATGAAATAATTTTAGATTCATCAAGTGGAATTGTTATTTTTTATGATTTTATACTGAAACAACTCATACTACTAGTTTATGATAACAATAAAATAATTAATTTGATTATTTCATTGTTGTTTTGTACAATTTTGTGTTGTACAAAAATTAAAAATATTTACACAGCACTGGAATATGACAGAGGATCAGATGCATCTCTTAAATTTCTTCTTCGAAGTTTTTAAACTGCATTTTGATGTCTTTGTTGAATTGAAATTTTGGGAATTTTTAAAAAATTTTGTTCACTTTTATGTAAAATTTCTTTGTTAGCGTGCTATTTTTGTTCGCTTTTGTTATACATACATATAAAAGTCATATGGTGGTTTTGTTATGTTCTTTTGGTTACACAACGTTACCATATTTAAGTTAAAAACCGAGATTTAAAATTTTTTTGGTAATAAATAAAATCGGTCGGAATATAGAGAACGCAAAGTAAAAACGATCAATTTGCAAATACGGAATTGAAACCATTCCGATTAAATTATGTGACATGCCTGAATGATACCAACATTTTTTTTATCGACTTCAATTCAGATTCTGATAACAATCAGATTGTACAACAACACCGATTACGATTATATTTTGTTCGAAATTGTTGTAGGAATAAACCTGATACATCTTTGCCAACAATAAATATTGTAAAACAATTAACCTGTGCTGTATTGAATGAAGTATTGAGTATTGATTGAAATATTAAAGCTATTCTATTATGCACTTTATGTCTCTTATTATACGAGTACATACATAAATATTTTGTATGTATTTTTATATTTTCTGTTGGCTCTTCTGGTTTTTCGTTCGTTAATTCTACAATAATAATATGTATGAGTGTGTGTTATTTGCGTTTGTTTTCGTTAACACAACCACATATCGTGCCGTGTCTTATCTTAATATGGTTTATGTGTATCATTACATTTTTATGTTTTTAACATTACGAGTATAACAAACAAAAGTATATGTATATATGTAGGTATGTATACATACAATATAGCTAATTGACACATATTGACACCAACACAAAACAACAATAAAAAAAAACACTTAAGATATGGTCACACTTGGCAAATATTTACCGAAAAAGACGTAGCCACTAAATAACATATATTTGAATTCGTTTATTTATTAAAAAAAAAACTTTTCTCATTTAGACCAAAGTACAGCAAATATTTAATTTTAATTTATTTGATGCTGTTTGATCTTGCAAAACTCTTGTAAGAGTAAACAACGTCAAACAAATTTGTGCTAAAACAAGTGGTTACGTTTTTTTTTTTTTTTTTTTTTGAAATTTATATTAATATTTGCCAAGTGTGACCGTATCTTTAGAAACCCACAGATATAAGTCCTGGTTAATAATAAATGACAGTGTTTGAGTTGCTGAGTAAGTGTTAATGATTTCCAAATATTGTACTTTTTCTGCTGAGATGTTTGTTTCGTTTTGTTTTGTTTCTTATTGATTTGTCTTTATTGCTGTTTCATTTTTATTAATTAGCAACAGTGATTAATCTGATGCGCCCAAATTAATCTCTTGGAATGTGTTTAACTTCCCCTTCTTTTTTCTGGAGTTTGATTTTATTGATGATTGTTTTTTTTTTATTTACTATAAGTATTATTTCTGTTACTTACTTTAAGTTAAGTGAATATTTGAAAATAACGAGAGAAAGTTTTCTAGAGTTAACTTTCTTAGTAATGTTTACAATTGTCACAAAAATATCATATAGAAAACTTAAATGCACGCAGAGAAAAAATATAGTTGTGCATGTTGACCACAACTATTTCAATATTTTAAATTTTTTTTTAAATTATCATCACTGTAATTATTTATATGATTTCTGCAACCATAATATGGTTTAGTTATGATTCACATGATTATAGCAATTATATAATATTTATGGTGATCATTTTTGTGGTAAACATGTACAACTAAATTTTTTATGTGTGTGATTTTTATTATATCTGTTCCAAAAAAAATTGTTATCCTTTAAAGTTTTTGGAAAATACTTACCCCCTTATTCAAAAACGATTACTAAATTTAACAAACGTTTATTAAGACAGATTTGAATATAAAAATTTGCTTAATAAACGTTTGTTAAGTTTAATAATCGTTTTTGAATTAGGGGGTTTGTCATTTGGTAACCATTTCTCGGAATGAACAAATTTTATTTATTTATTTCTACTTTATTTTCTATTATATTTTACATTTTTAAACATATTTTCTAGTTCAGTTTTTAACCGAGCTTTCCAATACATATAGAATTTCTGGTAAATGTTATTTTAATTACATATTCAAAAACTAAGTAAATCTTAACTATTTTGTAAAAAAAAACATTTTTTCAATGAAAAATGAGTATGTGTAAAACACGCTGGTGTCCAATATACAAAATCAAAACTACTGAAATTCTTCTGGAATATTTGTTATTCTATTAAGCAGCTTGGTATTGAAAATCAGTTAAATCGGTTAAGTAGATAAAATGTTATGAACCAAAATTTGAGTTAAGCTCAAAAACTATAAAATTTAAGTTTAGCCTAACCTTTCATGTTTTAATATTATTATTAATTAAATGACAGATGAAAATAAGACACATTTTCTCTCATCAAAATGTGTGTAAAACACGCCAACCTCCAAAAAGCAAAACCAAGACCAGTGAGATTATACCACAATGTTTATTATTGTTTTAAGCAGTTTGGTATAGAAAGTCGCTCATTTTGGATTAGCAAAGGAAATGTTATCAAATATCTAATTTAAGTTCTACAATATAGAATATTCAGTTTAATGTTATATTAAATGCATATTCAGATGCCAATATTTATAAAATAACCACAAGAATTTTATAATATAATTTCTTTTTGTGTGTGTAAAACATGCTGACATCTAAAATATAAAACCAAAACTAATGAGAATCTCCTAGAATGTTTATTACTGTATTAAGCAGTTTCGTAATGAAAATCATTACAATCGGGCAAGTAAAAGATATGCTATGAAAATCTGAGAGAACCTCACTTGCTACTTTAGTATTCCTAAAGGTATGGTCACACATGCCAAATATTTACTCAAATAAGTGTAACCACTTGTTTTGGCACAAACCTGTTTGACGTCATTTACTCCTACAAGGGTTTTATAAGATTAAACAACATCAAATAAATTAAAACTAAATATTTGTTGTGCTTTGGCCTAAATAAGCGAGTCTAAAAATATTTTATTTAGTGGTTACGTCTTTTCCGGTAAATATTTGTCAAGTGTGACCGTACCTTAAGTAATGTACAGTGTAGTCTAACTAATATCACAAATATTAAAGTATGCTTCAGATAAGTTGAACACACATATCTTGGAAAAACTTCTCTTTATGCATTCAAGGGTAACAAATTAGGTAATATACATATATAAATTACAGCTTACATGTCATATTTACCCTTCTCACCATGGCCAGGAATATAAACACTATTTTCTCATAAAATATCTTGATATTGAAAACTATAAATAAGTAACTGTTATTCTTGTTGCAGATATTAATTTTAATTTCATATTAAATTACAGCACATATTTTTAAAAATAAATTACATATATACATACAGCCGCGTGCAACTAATTAAGGACAGTAGTATTCAATATTTCAATCGTTGTGTGAAAGGTAATATTTATTAAATAAACGCTAAAATTTAATACTCTTATTTTTTTATTTATTTCTTTGTGTTTTTTTTTATAATTTGTTAAATAAATTAATCGTGTACGCGATTAATTTCTTAACATTTTCAAATTCAGATAATTTTTAAAAGTTATATTAAATTAATTATGATTACACAGACTGTTTTTCGGTATATGTAGTTATTAACAATTGCTTAAAATGATTAAAAGGAAATCCTGTGATGTCGATACTCGAAAGATTATTGGACAAATGCATTGGAATAGAAACACTTATCGGGATATCGCAACAGCCTTGAATTTTTCAAAAACAATGGTTTTTCAAGCGGTGAAATATTTCAGCAAGCATTTGACTACAGAAAAGGTGGCCCGTAAAAAAGAAGCCGTACTACGACATTTCGTGATAAAATGTGCGCTAGTCGAAAAAAAATCAGTTAATGAGAATCGGATGCAGTCTTTAGAAAAATGAGGCAAAACCGTCTGTAGATACAGCAAAACGTCGATTGCGAGAACTTGGACTGTGTGGAAGAATTTCACGAAAGAAGTAACTCCATTGGACGGATGTTGAATGGAAAAGAGTATTATTTTTGGACGAAACACTAATTAATAGGGTGTCTTCAGATGGAAAAATATATGTTTGTCGGCCAAAATTGAAAGAACTTGATCCAAGTACACTCGCGCCACTTTGAAGCATTAAGGAGGCTCTATAATGCTTTGCTATGCTATGTCGTCAAGTGGTGTTGGGCCGCTGCCCAAAATGGATGGAAATATAAGTTTAAGTATGTAAGAACTCTAAGCGATACAACATTATGCCGCATGCTGATAAGAACATGCCAGTAACATGAATATTTCAACAAGATAACGATGCGAAGTATACGGATTACCATGTCAAGCAATGGTCTTTTTATTGACTTACCTTCATTCAGTGCCGATCTCAACCCAATTAGGAACTTATAGCAAGTTGTAGAAACCAAAGTAAAAATAAGCAATTTGATTTGAATTGAACTCTTTGCCGAAACAAAGAAAGCTGGGGAAGCCATATTAAGTAGTGTATGTAAAAATTAATGCCTCGCAGATGCCAAGCTGCTATCGATAACAATATATTTGCAACAGAATATTGATTTATTTTTAAATAAATACGTTTTGTGGTAAATTTTCCTGTATGTCCTTAATTATATGCACGACTGTTATCAATCTTATTTGAAAGTATAACTCACAGATTTATAAATAACAATTAATTTGACACAATATGCAGTTATTTTCTAGAGTAAATGTTAAATTGACTAAAATACGACAAATTTTGAGAATATCATAAAAACTTTCGTATTATTTGCTTCAAGCTTACATACTAGTAAAGTGTCCTTAATTAGTTGCACGTAGCTGTATATACGTATATTCGTAGTAAATATCATGTTTGTAATATAAATAAAGAAAATAAATGTCCTTGTACTTTACAACAGCACAGAGAGAGCGATAGAACAGAAAACCCTACCATTCTATTATAACCTTCATTATCATTAACATCATCATAAACAAATGATGCTTACACACAAATACATATACATACATATAAACTTTTACATACTCTTACACACTTACATAAAATGTATTTAAAAATTCCTAGGATAAATTATAAAAACAATTGGTGACTCTACTAAAAATAAATAAAAACTGAATTGCGGCAAACTAAAAAAAAGCGAAGAATATCCTTAAGCAATTAGCCTTCAACTCAACCTTGGCTGTCATTGGCAAAAACTGCAAATGATATTCATAGCAAAAAGGACAACAACAGCAGCAGCAACACAAAACGTTTATCACAAACAAAAAGGAAGTTTAAACTGCATACAACGTGCCAACCAGCAAGCAAACAAGCAATTCGAATGAGAAAAATAAATTAAAATTTACCTTAAAAAATGTTACAATGCATATGAATGCATACAGTGTGTAAAATAATTGTAATTAGTAGGTATAAAGTTGTATAATATACCTTAAACATAATATAAATTAAACAATATAGCATACAATTTATTAACACGCGCCGTTAAAGCTAACACTGCTAAAGCAGATTATTTATTTTGTTTTGTTTTTTTTAATAAAAAGGGGAATTCTAGTTATTTTACAGAGCGAGAGAGAGAGCAAGTGTAAAAATTGAGAGTTAATTACGTAAACAAGTAAAAATTAAGCAAATACCAGTCAATACTTTCCAATGAGTAATCTGAAGCAAAGAAGTTCTGGCACTTTTAAACATTGCAAAATATTTACACAAGTACTAAAACTTTATATTTAGTACCTTTTGCTCATTTAGCAATTTTCAGCTGAATGCTTTGCTAATTACATTTTGAAAAACCCAATGAAAATCCAATTATTGAAAATATTATTGAAAAAGTTTGTGTGAAGCTCTAACTGAAATCCTTAATACAAAAGCGAAACTAATGAGATCCTCCTAGAATATTATTCATTTTCTTGAGCAGTTAGTTTCTTTTATTGAAAATCAGTAAAATTATTTCAGTTGACAACATTTTATAAAACAATATTTGAGACAACTTTAAAAAATTTGATCAAACTAAATTATTTTGTAAAACAATATTATTATTTTTTTTTTTTAATTTAAAACATGTGTGTATAAAACACGCTAACGTACAACATACCCAACCAAGACTAATCAGATTCTCCTAGAATGTTTATGATTAACTTAAGCAGTTCGCTATTAAAAAACAATAAAATCAGTTTAGTAGAGATAAAGTTATGCACACAAATTTAACACAGCCTTATAACGAAATTATCTTTTTTCAATAAATGCATTGGTAATTTAATGTTTTTTGTTAAGATTGATATTATGTGCATAAAACAACATTGGCAAATATTTACTCAAACAAAACGTAACCACTTCTTTTAGTACAAATTTGTTTGACGTTGTTTACTCTTACAAAAGTTTTGCAAGATCAAACAGCATCAAATAAAATAAAACTATATATTTGTTGTGCTTTGACCTAAATAAGAAAAGTTTTTTTTTTTTTTAATAAATAAAAGATTTTTTCGGCAAATATTTGCCAAATGTGACCGTAGCATTAGTATTTTGATGTTGTTTATTGTCAACTGTGTTTACGATTAACAAAACTTATCGGCTTAATCTTAATAATGCATGTTGATAATTGCTTTTGTATTTTTGTACTGTTTAAGAAATAGCAATAATAATATTTTAGGTTTTCCTATATAATGATTTCAGATCAATGTTATATTTATTTTCTACACAAAAGCCTAGTTAAGGAATCCTTCCAATTTGTGAAAACATATGACAAAACGGAATATCATGGAAAACCGAAACTAATGTGATGATTTTAAAATGTTTATTATTGTTTAAAGAAGTTTGTTATTGAAAATCATTTAAATTTGTTTAAGTGTAAAACATTTATAAAACAATATGTGAGGCAACCTCAAAAATCGTATACTTTTAATAAAATAAATTTTTAGTATTGTAACTGTTGATTTGTCCCAATTTACATGAAGCTATTTTAATTGAAAAGATTGATACAATTGTTTTCCTTAAAATTTCTTCGGTGTTCACACAGCACAATTCTTATTGCTTAAATCGCTGGTATTTTTATTTGTATTTGTGCATGAACACATTTGTATATGTATGTAATATGAATAAGAGAGTAACACGAAATGCTAGCAGGGTTTACAGTTTTTTTTTATCTACGTCACCAAAACAATTGCTAGAAATCGCCAAATATAAAAAAAATCGAAAAAATGTCACCAGAGTGAAATTTTTAAAATTAACATTTTATTTTTCATTTATGAAGATTATAAATAAAATTTCTTTTAACATATAATAAACATAAAATTGAGATGAATATAGATATGATATTTATGTTTGAATGTAGAATATGTATGTTCTTTTAATTACACACATACATTTATAAGGTCGCAAACCTCTTTTTCACACACTTCATCTGTGTCATTATCATCATTGTAGATTAAATTAGTGTTAAATATTTTTAACATATTTTGTGTGGGTACAAATGAGTTGCAACAAATTTGATTAACATTTATATAGTTAATAATTTTAAGTAAGGCATCTAAAACTGCATATTGAATTTTATTGCGCAAACAAGTTTTAGTATAATTCATATTTGAAAACATCCTTTCCACAATTTAATAATAAATCACCCATCTTGATTATTTCTGTAATAATTGCAAATAATATTGAGTCAGGATTGTAGAAGCTATTTTAAATGCTGAATTCTATGAACTAAAAGTTTTAGAGGAAACAATTATTGAATTTCAACGCGGAAATTCTACAGAAACTTTTTCTATTTTAACATTTTAACGTGGAATGCAGGCAAATAAATTTAAATAAAACAAAAACACGGAATTCTTTGAAAAAATAAGTACCTGTATATGTTGTTAGTCAAAATTGTTTTATAATTGTAATTTAATCTGAATTAATGAAATATGCTAAATTCAGATATTTATTTGTAAAATATTGTAAGATATTATAAAAATACACAAGTACACAAGTTCTGTTTAATATTATATTTTTTTTAAACTTAAAATTTATATATTTTGATATGTATTGTAACGGGTGATTCGCGTAGAGGGCTACATTTTTCAATAGCCTTTTTTGACAGATTACCTGTGAGTCGTGTCATGCTGTCATGTTATGCATTTCATAATGAAAAGACTTACACGACTGAACAACATTTACAAAACGTTCAACTTTATTACGAAAATTCACGTTCTGTGAGGAATGTGTTTCGTGCACTTTGCTCAACTTATGGTCAACATAATCGGCTTACTGAGCGTACTATTCGCAACACTATCACCCATTTTGAGACCCAGCATTCATTACTGGATAATATCCGACCGAATAGACCACGTCTAGCACGCTGTGAACAAAATATAGCGGCCGTAGCTGAGAGTTTACACGAAGACCGTTAAGAGAGTCGATTCGGCGCCGTGCGCAGCAACTCGGACTGACGTATGGAACGACTTGGCTCATTTTACGTCGATATTGACATTTGGTTTCAGCAAGATGACACCACTTCCCACACATCGCATCAATCAATGGATTTATTGAGAGAACACTTCGGTAAGCACATGATTTCACGTTTTTGCCGGTCGATTGGCCACCAAAATCGTGTGATTTCACACCGTTTGACTTCGTCATGTGGAGATATGTAAAGTCTATACCCGCTTCGATTCAGTGCTTTGAGGAAACATCTCGCTTGTCATTCGCCAGTTACCAGAAGAAATACTCGAACGGGTCATCGAAAATTGAACTCAACAGATAGGCCAACATTTGATAGACATAATCTTAAGAAAATAATGACAAAGAATGTTCTTTCAAATGATAAAAAACATTCCCCATTAAATTTGAATTTTCTGTTTGAAGTTTATTTAAAAAAGTAAGGAACCTCGAAATGAATCACGCTTTACAAGAAACTATATAAAATTGAATTTTTGTGTTTTCGTTTAAATAAAAATTTCAAAATAGTGACGGTTTTTAAAACTTTAAATGACGATTTTTTTTTTCTTTATCAGGATTTTGACGATTTTTAACCGAAATTTATCTGACAGGCCTGCATGTGAACAAATATCATAATATAACAGTAATTTTAGTGATTTTGTTTTTTAAAAATAAGTTATTTTCGGTATCTAAAAATAACATATTAAAAAAAAAAAGAAAAATTTGTATGTAAAACACTCTGTCATCCAAACTACCAAACCAAAACTAATGAGATTCATTTAAAAGGTTTAGCATTTTCTTAAGCAGTTAGGTATTGATAATCAGTAAAATTGGTGTACGTAGAAAGTAAGATATGAACCAAAATCTGTAACCTCAAAAATTGTATGCGTAATATTTTGTTGTTGTGTATTTTGATTCCAAAACGAAAACTGAATTAATTTTAGTTTCTTCTTCTTTAGCTTTTGTGAAATACTAATAAATGAGTATCAGTTTGTGGTTCCTTAATAGTCAATCGCTTCTTTTGTTACATAAATATTAAAACATTTATGCGACCGGCAGTTATGTGAACAATGCTTTATAATGAATAAAACTTTTCACAGAATTTTGTTTTGAAAACATAATAATTTCCCAGAAAGAAACAGCAGATTTCTTAATTCAGAGGAAAACAAAGATTGAGAAAAGTACCACCCCCCTGATAAAATTTCCAATAATTCCATGAGTACAAAGCAACTGTTAACACAAGCGTAAACTTGTGTGTGCATGTATGAGTGTTAAATGTGTAATGTATAAAACGCACTTGAAACTGAACTTGGACTGTTTGCATGTGTGTATGGACATGGAAAGTTTACTTGAACTTGACAGAGCTAAAGCACAAAAGTAAAAACGAATGAAAAAACTTAACTAGTACTTGTGTAAGTAAACAAACAAACACACAGACACAAGCAAACCTAAAGCTTTACAACCATATAAATTGCATTAAAGTAAATGCAAACGTATAAGTGTAAGACTTTGTTTATGTGTGTGTGTGTGTTAACACGTGCTGAGTTTCTCAATGTTGTAATAGCCATGTATAAGTGTTTGAGTGCGTCTGTGCAGTAACTTCCGCTTGAAGTACAAAGTATTTCAATATGTGTTTATGTATGTACGTACATATTTTCTTGAGCTAAATAGTATTCAAATGGGCGGTTTTTTTATTTCAATTTATGATTTCATTTTAACTGACGTAAATCATAACAATTTCAAATTTTTTATTCTAGCATTCAACCATTCACCCACAACCACAAAAGAGAGCGCCCGCACGGACTCAGATAAAATTAAAAAAAAAACGTCTAGAAAATGGACATGAATGCTTGTATGAAAGTTTAAAATATTTATGTGCTTGTATACAACTAAGTACTATGAACAATGTTAAAGTGACATTCAAATTTGTGGAATTAATCTAAATGTCTTAGGTAAACATAGAGAATTGTGAATTAATCATTTAAGGAGTTTTAATATTTATATTTAGCCTTTTTAAGGGATATGTATAATGAATTGTTGGGAAATATTGCCTCATGTCCTGCATATAACATTCAGCTTTAATAGAAAGTAAAATTTTTATGCTTTAACTAAAAAATGTTTTTGTTTTGAAAAAAAGACTGTGTGTAAAACACGTTCACGTTTCACATAAATTACCGAAACTAATGATATTCATTTAGAAGGTTTGTAATTGTCTTAGGCAGTTTGCTATGAAAAATCAGCAAAATTGTTGTAGTCGAAAATATGTTATGAACCAAAATATGAGACCACATCAATGTTTGATGTTTTGAAAGAAATACATTTTGAAAGTTAAGTCTTTTGCCTATATATGTTGTTGTCTGGTTTACACGGTTTATTAAAAAGCAACAACAGCAACAAAATCTTTTATTTGCAATAAGGCTACGGGTATAGCTAATAGGGCTATGGGTAAAATTTTAGGAATTTTTTTCTAAACTACAGTTAAGCTTCTATAATTTGAACTTCTATTCTTGAATTTTCTATAAGTTGAAGCAAATCTCGTGGCAACAGCATCTTGGAGAGAAATTCTATCAGATTTTGCTTCTTTAACTTGAATTTCCATAACAGGAATTCCTCCATAACTTAAAGAAAAACAGTTTCCATAATTTGAATTTTTTCGAACAAATTTGCTTTTTTGCTACCAAAAATGACCGGATTAGCCGCTAATAGTAAATTTACGTTCATTTACGTAATTTACCAATTGAAGAAAAGTTTAAATTAATAAAAGAAATAGACAGTATATCGAAGAAAAAGACGTGGCAGAAAAATATGGCATTTTAGCGAGTACGGTTTCTATGATTTTAAGACAAAAGGAAAAAATATTGAATTTTATTGAATCTGGAACATCAAATGAAAAAAGGAAGACAAAGCTGTTTGTAAGTGGTTTACGACCACGAGAGACCGGAATAAGACGATATCTGAAAAAAAATATTAAGGGCCAAGGCCAATGAGTATGCAAAGGAACTCAAAGTCAATGACTTTAAGGCAAACAATGGTTGGATAGTTAAACGGGTGATACGGTAATGTGAGGGGAAAATAAATGTTATGTACATACGAGGTCTGATCAAAAAATAAGCGTTATTTTCAATTTTTTTCAAAAAGTATTTATTCATCAATAACTATCTTGTCCCCTTCAAAGTAATCCCCCTTAGATATAATACACTTATGACAGCGTTTTTTCTAATCCTCGAAACACTTCTGAAACGCACTTTTTTGTATCGCCAACAGGTCCTGTTTCGATTTTTTTTATCTCCTCAATCGTAGCAAAACGCTTTCCTTTTATCGGTGTCTTCAGTTTTGGGAAGAGGAAAAACTCAGCGGGGGCCAAGTCCGGTGAATACGGTGGTTAAGGCATAATACGGTTTTGTTTTTGGCCAAAAACTCACGCACAAGCATCGATGAGTGAGCTGGTGCGTAACATGGTGCAAAATCAATGATTAGTTTTTCCACAACTCTGTGCGATTCTGACGAATTGCTTCGCGCAAACGCCGCTTAACATCAAGATAGTATTCCTTATTGACCGTACGACCTTGTGGCAAGAATTGATGATGCAGCACGCTAGTGAAGTCTTGGCTCTTCTGTACGTTTCCATTGGGATGATTGGGCTTTGGTTTCAATGTCATAGTCATACACCCATGATTCGTCACCAGTTATGACCTTTTTGAGGAAATCTGGATCGTCGTTGACGATGTTCAACAGTTAAGGATCCCATGTTTATTGCTCCAAAATCAACAGTTTGCAATAAAAATGGTGGTTCATGGTTTTTGCTATAAAAAATAAAACAAATGGTTTCTGTTTTCTTCGTTTTAACAGTGTTAGAATGTAGCGTTCTACATCAATATTTATTTAGCGTGTTCAAATTAATAACAAGTAAATGAAATTAGATTTTTAATCAATTGCTTTAATTCAATTGATTTTAGTTTTCCCTGCCACCTCAAAAGGTTAAATACAGATTTTAATTTCCAACGCAGTGATTTAGTTCAACATAGAAAATGCAAAAAAAAATCACATAAAAAACACAAAACCAAACAGGTTGTTGAATATTAAAAAACTAGATTTTAATTAAACTCTATGTTAAGCAGACGCTCCACCCTCTTTCGCAACAATTAAACAAAAAATAGAAGGCGTACGAGTAACTAAGATAGGGGTGGCGTGAGTGGCTGAATTTATTTTCTTAGTGAAATGCAAACATTTAATCATAAACAGCACGAGTGTGCAAGTATTTGTTTGAAAATGTGTGTGTGTGAGGGTAATTGAGTTAACATTTTCTGTGATTGTAATACCAGCATTATTGTTATTCCCTCAGTGGTGGATGAGTTTGTCATGCCATGTGAAACACTGGGAAATAAACATCTAAAAATCAACAAAATATGTATTTGCGTTAGTGTAAAACATGCACATGTCAAAAATACCCAATGTATATTAAGGAAAACCACTCTGAAATTCTTATTAGTGACCTAAGTATTTTGGTAGTAAAAATCAGCAAAATTAAGTCAGTAGAAAAAGGTTATAGGAGAAATATTTTCTCAAAAGAATTCCCCATATTTTTAATTTAAATTTAGAATTTGTTGCAGTTATGATTTTCTGTTATAAAGATAAAGTGTTTGTGATACTGTGAGCATGAAATTATGTTCTGAAAAAGTGAAAATGAGCCTAATTAACAGTTTTTTTTTTTTTAGAAAATATGTTAATTTTTGAATGCTTTTCATTTAATTATAAAGCGAGTTCTGAGAAAAAGAGATTTCGTTGACATTATTATTATATATAACATATGTATATGTATAAGAGTTCATTTAAAGTATTGTTACGATTTATATTGACTTGTTTGGAACACGTTTTTAGAGTTATATACAATAATAACAATCTTGTAGAGATGAAAATAGCCTTTGCTAACTTTATTTCATAGTTACTGGAATTTTCTGGGCCAGTGTTGCTTATATGTGGCTGTGGCTAAACTCTTCTGTTTGCCTTCCTCTCTTCTGTTTTAGTTCTTTTGGTTTCCGTTATTTTATTTAGGATTTTCTATATTTTTCTAGTTGGCTTTTAAAGCTCTTAAGTAGTTGGGAAAACAAAAGTTTTAGTTATGCACTTTGTGGTTGTCTCAAAGTGTCTAATACTTTATTTTTTTTTGTGATGCATTGCTGTTTCATTTTATTTTAAATTCTGTTTATTTAAAAGGATTCGTGTAACAGCGAGTAGATTGTAAACAAATTCGTAATAAAAATGGTTTCTGCACAAAATATTTTGAAAATTTGTTTAATTTGCTTCATGAGTGAAATTAAACAAAAAGCTTTTGTATTTGCTTCATAAAAACTATTGTAGCTGAAAGTTGTATAAGTAATTTACTTTGGCTAAAAATTAAAAAAATATTTTTTTTCCTTAAATGTAAGACTTAATTAAGTTTGGAATATCAATGATAATATAATGCATACAATGAATGAAGTTTCTGTCTGTTTTTAAATGTATCCTCTCTATATGGTAATTTCACGTTCAAGAACGCGACATTCATATATTATTCAAATGAACAAATACAGAGATCTGAATTTTTTTTATTTGCATTTTTCGATATAATTTTTTTAATTGCAAGAAAGGTAGATTTTATTGTTTCTAATATATTACCAATAAATATGGGATCAAAAATGCGACATAGTATAGAATTTGTTTACAGCGTCTAGATCAATTTTAAAATCTAAAATACTAATTCCAACATCATTTTCAAACTCAAAAAAGAACCTCGATTAATGTTAATTTAGGACTTGAAAAATAATCAAATTCGGAATCAAAAAAGAACCAAATTCGGAGTCAAAAAAGAACCATGAATGATATAAAATTCGGACTTTAAAAAGGAACCAAATTCTTACTAAAAAAAAAAGAACCACGATTGATGTTTATTTTAAGACTCGCATAAGAACCAAATTCTTACCCAAAAAAAGAAAGATTCTAAATTGGGACTCGAAAAATAACGGAATTCTTACTCAAAAAAGAACCAAATCCTGATTCAAAAAATAGCCGCGATTGTTAAATTGGGACTCGAAAATGAACCAAACTCGAACTCATAAAAGAACAATATATGATGTTACATTAAGACTCGAATATTAATCAAATTCTGACGCAAAAAATAACCACGAATGATGTTAAATTTGGTCTAGAAAAATAACCAAATTCGGACTCAAAGAACAACTACTGATATTAAATTGGGACTTGAAAAAGAATCAGAAAAGTAACAAATTCTGACTCAAAAAAGAACAACTATTAATGATAAATTGAGACTCGAAAAATAACTAATTTCATAGTCAAAAAATAACAAAGATTGACATTGAATTGGAACTGTTGATACATTGGGACTCAAAAAAGAAACAGAATCTGTAAATTAAAATATATTCAAATGGCATACTGGTGATAGTTGTCATGTACAGCAATACCTCAATTTGCTTCGGAGTTACGTTCCAAAAATATACGACGCAAATAGAATCGACGAAAAGTGCATTAAGATTTTCTAAAGATGGAAGATAGGTTCTAAGGTTACGAAAATACTAAGTCATCGACTTTATTTCACAAAACATTGGCCCAATGTTTGCTTAACAGCTTTTTTTCAAGGCAAGATAAATTGCCTTGTAGCAATTATCTGTATTACTACTAGGAGTATTATCGTTGAATCATGCTTTACTTCTAATGTCATCAAATGTGCTTTTTTACTTTTGTCTGAAATACCATTTCACTTAATTGTATTCTCTACGCAACTTGATTTTCAATCCAAATAGGAAGCAATCACTCAATCAAAACATTACTATAGCGAACGAGACACGTTTTTCTAATTGAAATATGATATTCAGTGTGATAATTGTTAGCGGTAACTTTTTTTAGTTTAAACTACTAAATTTAGTTTTGAATTCAACTTAATTAGAGCATTAGCTAAGTACTAATAACAAACGATGATTTAGTTACAAGAATGCGACATTAGAACATAAAATCAAATGAAACATTTAAAGTTAATCAAGCTTTGTTTGACTTTTAATAAATTTGTTTTTCTTTTATTGATAAAAAGATTTCAGAACATGATCCTGATGTGAATGGAACAATATTACTTCTAAAATCACGTAGGATACAAAACATGTCTGTAGAAATTCTTTAAGATATACACAAACTTTCTATTTTATTTTTCTTAAGAAAACCAAAAAAGAATTGTGATTTTAAACAGAAATGCTAAAAAGAAAATAAAAAATGAAATATGTAGCCAAATATTATGAATTACATTTCATCAGCTATTGTCAACAATAAATTCACTGGAGCGCATAATTGTTAGAATATATCTTCTTAGATTTTGTTCATATTAGTATGAGATGAAAAGACAACAAATCATTAAATAAATATTTTTCAATGAATTTGCTATCATGCATAAGCTACAAGATACAAGGTCATTGTAATTAAATTTCATTTATTTGCCACAATTTTTTCTTTTGCTGTTCTTCTTTTTTTTTGGGGAAATGTGGTAATGGTAAATGGCTTTGCTGTAGTAGAATAAAAAACGAAAATGGTTTGTCTTTGCCAAACTAACTAAACTAAACTGCATAAATGAAATTTTTACAAGTTTTCTGCTCTTTTAAAACTCGTGCAACACAAGATGACCATTAAAAAAATTGCTACAATTTTGCTTAAATTTTTAATATGATAATTATAATTATAGCCAGTCATGTAATGTGTAACCTTATAAACCGTACAAACCCAAAGACCTTAACAGCAATATAATTAAACTGCTGCAACCATCATATTGCAGCACAAGTAGAAGCAAAGCTCCAGCAGTTGGCTTAATGCCCAAAATAATTGTATAAATTAAAGAAAAGAACAAAATAAATGTTAAATAATTTAAATTTTATAACAATTCTCATAGATTTTATTACAATGCAAGATATTTTTCAACAAATAACTATTTCTCATAAAGGCAGGTAGGGATTGCCAAAGAAGACAAATGGAGAAAACAATTCCATTTGAATTTCCATGCTACATGAATAAATATCAATTCAAATCCTTTGATCTTTGTTTTTATTTCTTTTTAGATTTTGGGTTATTTATTAAATTACAACTGCAGTTAAATTTGTTTTTTTTTTTGTTGCATGCAGCAAAATTCAACATTCCAATTACCAACATCAACATAATCATCGGCAACAATTACGACAACTACCACTGCCACAGCCAAAGAATTGTTTATTTCAATGACCTTGACTTAAGCCACTTGCCGCAAAGGTAACGCTGAATAAAATTCAGCTGCACGTGTCTCTTTTTTTTCTGCTCACAGAAAACGGATATAAAAATCTGTTTATTATAACTATTTTTAATCCTTTAAGGGTGAAAACCATTTTAAATAGAATTTTAAAAGACGTTAAGTATTTTAATGGCGGATATAAAACTGTTGACACCTCTAAGAGCACATTTTTTTGAGAAAGTTAAACAGAAACCTTTGTTTCAAAAATCCTTGACAGTGATATTTATGTGTAAACATTGTAATAAAAATAGGCAGCAGTGATTCTTAGGCACCCTGCAACAGTTTGAGAATAACTTGAATAAAACTTTAAATATAAATTTTTAAATATATTGTTTACAAAACTTTTAGTGAAAAACGTTTTTACAGCGAAATTTGGTCGACAAAAGTAAAAGCTAGATTTAAGTAGAAAACTGTTTTTTTTTTATCTTCGCCGATCAATCTAAGTTTAACATATTCGGTTCAGATAACATGTTGTATATTTGGCACAGACCAAATACAGAACTTAACAAGTAAAACTTGAAGGCAACAGTGAAGTATGGTGGTGGCAGTGTTATGGTTGGGGCCTATTGTCATTTAACATTTTTTTTTTTTTTTGAAGCAACCATGGACAAGTTTAAGTACTTAAGGAAGGCGCAGAGAACCTGGTTATAAGATCAAATTTTCGATTTTAATAGGACAACAATCCAAAGCGCAAATCGGGTGTTGTGCAAACGTGGCTAATATAAAACTGCCCACATTTAATGACCCCGCCACCACAGTAAATCGTTAGACTCTAATGTTATCGAACAGTTATGGTTAGTTTTAGAAATCAGCATAAGGAAACATAAAATTTCTAACAAAAAGGATTTGAAAAAAAGAGCTACTGACGGAATTGTCGAGTATTATCCAAAAGCTGGTTGCATCTATGCTGCGTCCGAATTGGGATATTTTTCCAGTCCTTATTCTTCAGCAATTCAGGTTCCATTTTTAGTTTCATTTCGAAATCAGTCCATCAATCGCGGTTTTTTTTTGAGTCCGAACTTTTTTCCGAGTCCCAATTTACCATCAATAGTTGTTCCTTTTAGAGTCTGAATTTGTTGTTTTTTTAGGTACATTTTTAACGTCATTCGCTGTTCTAGATGCGACCAGCCTAAAATCTGTTGCAGATAATAAAGGCAAATATTAAATCGTATACTTGCCAGTTTCAATTACAAGTTTTCTAAAACTATACGTGCCTGCATAGAATAAGCTGTGACGGTGTTTTTTTTTTAGTTTTAATATATTAAAATGTACATTTTTGCAATAAATTGTTTTTTATTTTCTATACTATATCACTTTTTCTTTTAAATGACACTAATTTCTTTTTTATATTCCTGTTAGTTTTCTTTTTTGTAGAACTTTGAAAACAAAAAAATGCATTGCAAAAAATAAGCTGTGAGCCACTGTATATAAATGGTGTTCAATATAAAAAGTTCTTGAATTTATTGTATGTATAGAGTGCATCAAATAAATTTGAAATATTTATTATGTCTACTTCAAAATAAAAGCAAACAATCTTTTTAACGGAAGTTAAGCTCTTAATATGATGAAAAATTCTTTCGTTAGTTTTTTTTTTAATAAGTTGTTGTGTAAGCAAAACAAAAAGTACCCTGATAAAAGAGTTTCGCCAGCGATAAGCAAATTTTATGCCAGACAAATGATACAGATTCATTTAATGCTGAGGCTTAAAAATTTTTATTGGAATGATGCAAATTTCAATTCTTTGCTATTTATGATTTTACTAAGCTTTTGTTAATTAAAACTTACCTAATTATTAGTTTTTTTTTTTTTAATAATGACAGTATTATGACAATATATTTATTTACGTACCTAGAAAGAAAAGAAAACAAATAAAATATATTATTTAATATCAACAAATATAATAAAAATATTTTTAAAGTATTTATTGGGCATTAATCGGAAACTGGAGTTAGCGTATTAGGCTAATGAGAAACCACAAGTGTTTGCATAACATTTCCTCTAAGAAGTCTATAATTATATTTTAAGTACTTTATTCTCTGCTAAAAGTACTGATTATTTCAACTTACTTTTTCACAGCTTTTTTACAGTCTATTCTTTACGCAAACATATGTACAGTGGGCAGCAAAACTGTCCGGATGTTTTGCATTAAGGAGGGTAAGGTAATAAAAATAATACAAATATATGTATATAATTTTTTTTTGATTGATTTAATTAAACCTTATTCTAAATTATAAAGCACAAAAACTCACATAAATTGGTAAACATAAAAAACAGAAATGTCGCTAGTCGTACACTTTTGCACAGTACAAGAAATAAACATTATCACGATGTTGATCTGTTAAAATGTTGTTTTTTTTTTTGTTTGTTGCTTTTATTGCTCTATTTGTGCATTATTGTTTGACTTGTGAAGTGATTAACTTGATTTTTAAATAAAAAATTAAAAGATCTTTAACAATGAGAAAAACAAACACTGATATTGAAAACAGTGTGATAAATTTGTAGCAAAAGAATTTTGCAAAAATGTAAAATTGCTGAAAAATTAAATTTATATAAATGTACATAACATAACAAAACACGGCGTAATGTAGCTTGCAATAATAACCAAGGGGTCGACCAAGACTGCTTTCTGATGGTGACGTCCTGCAGATTGATTGATTGCTACATAATAAGGACACCAAGACCCAGAAAAATGCTGTAAAAGATGTCACTTCCTGGACGGTTAGACGCGCATTAAATATAATTGTTTTAGTAGCCAGTGAGGAAAAGAAAAATCCAGCACTTTCCAATAGAAATGTGAAAAGAACGCTTCATTTCCATAAAACCCACAAAAATTGTACAGTAGATGACTAGTAAAGGAAAGTCAACTGATACCAGTTTGATGGAAAAGAATACTATTGGCATAGGCCGCATGAGCGCATCCAAAAGCACCATTCTTAATGCAAAACATGCGGACAGTTTTGCTTCCTACTCTATTTATGTATATAATTTATGGGTTAAAGTTCTCTTATATCGTAAGTATGTACATATATTTGTATTTAATATAATTGTTAAAACCTTTAAAATTATAGCAATAATAAAAAATAAAATAACATAATTATATACTTTGGCGTGGTATTTTATTATGTACGAGTATGTATGTTGTGTGTGCCAACGTTAAAGCCATAAAATTTAATTAAACGCCTGTAAGCAGCTTAATAAAACAAATTCAAAAAAAGAAACAACTAACGAACAGAAAATGCTTAACAAATATACTTTCAAGCTCCTGTGCATGTTTAACCACTTCCAGGAAATACAGTGTTCTTTTTTTTTTGTTTCAACATCATGATATTGCTGTGTGTGTGTGTGTATGTATGTGTGTTTGACTGTATGTCTTTGTTTTGCATTAAACATTTATAAACTTTAATTATGCAGCGACTTACTTCAGGTATTAAATGCTTCACTGAATGAATGACTGAGTGACTCACTCGATGGCTGAATGGTGGTTTGACGGAATGACTGTGTGGCTAGGTGGCTATTAAACAGCTACAATGACTGCAAATTTACACACAAATACAACCAATCAATTCCGTTTCCTTCTGTTTTCTCGAATTTTTCGCCATTTTGCTGTAAAATTGAATTGTACGATGGTGCTCTGGTATTAAGTGAAGTTTAAGTGCTGTTGCTGTATATAGGATGTGACAATATTAAAGTGTTAGTGTGTTTATTGTGCGTGTGCAGTAGCTGATGAGATTGTGTTGTTATTACACTTAACGTAAATATACATATTTGTATAATATAAATAGGCTACAAATATTGCAATGGAATTAAAAGCTGTCTTTTTTCAAAGTAAATGTTTGAGAATTTACACACATTAAATTAATGCAAAATTTAACAATTTTCAAAGAATCGAAATACATTAAATGCAGCTACGGATTCAATGAATAAGAATAACAAAAAAAAAAGTTCGATTGTTTATGACAGCATAGCCTGTGCTAGTTTTCAAAATATGCGAAAATTACTTCTTTTTCGATTATTTAGAAGTTGTTTTGTAAGTAAAATTAACTTAAAAAATTTTTTACGAAGCAATGAATTTTTCAGTGATTTCCCAAAAAGAGTACAACTGTCTTTTTCGAATTCTTTTCACTGAATAATAAGTAATTTTCACAATTTAATTAAATTATTTCTAATATACACTGTCGGACAAAATAAGTGCGGTTTCAAATATTTTCTGTTTTTCAATTAAAACATGTTTTTATTATTTTCTAATAATCAGGACATATCGAAATAAGGATGGCTAGATAGTTGAATATGTGCAGAGTGTCATGAGGACCCTGACCACATGCTGGGCACATATTAAGGACGGCACAGTCTATGTGGCACCAGAAGGCACTAAGCATATTGTTCTTTTGGGTTCAAGTCTTGAAATTTTTTTTAAAACATCATTAGATGCTAAAACGATGACCCGTACAAGAAGTGCATTGATGAACGAAATGGACTCCTTGCTTGCTGTTTGGATTGAAAATCAAGCTGCGCAGAGAATACCATTAAGTAGAATGGTATTTCAGACAAAAGCGAAAAGCTTATTTGATGACATAAAAATTAAATCATTATCCAACGATAATGCTAGCGGTAGTAATACAAAGAAATTTGTTTTACGTTAAAAAAAAGCTGTTTAGCAAACATTGCACAGACGACTTAGTATTTTCGTAACCTTAGAACGTATCATTGATCTCTACATGATTTGCTATAAAATATCTTAATTCACTTTGCGTCGTGTTTTTTTTTGGAACGTAACCCCGACGCAAAGTGAGGTATTGGTGTATATTTAATAATATTTATTTTCACTTTATTTTGTCCGAAAGTGTAGTTCTTTAGTTGATACGAAATGTCGTATTTTTCCTATTTCTGAATTTAAGTTTTTCAAGCTTGCTTATATTTTTGCAACATAAAATCTTTTCTCAGTATTTTAGCCCTAACTGCTTTTTGCTAAGCTTGCGTGTATACAGTTGTGGCAAAAATAATAGCATTTCGATCATTTATTTGAGATATGTAAATGGCGAAATATTTTATGGACAATCCACAATTTTTATCTAAGACGGTAAAACATGGAGGTTCAAGCATAATGGGAATGCTTGTCATATTACGGAGGTGGGCAATACATTGCATAAAATAGATTTCAAACTGTGATATTAATTTTTAAGCTGTAGTTTAATTTATTGCTTGTGTTTAATATGTTTTTTGTTTTTTTGTAAAATTTATTTAATTTTAATTTAATGTGAAAATTACTGTTAAATTTGTAAGTCTAAAAGGAAAAAATATTTGGTGTATTTATTTTTTATTAATGTATTATAATTTTTAATTAAATAGGCGTAACCCTGATGAAGTCAACAAAAAATTGACGAAACGTTGGAAAACATGTAAAGAAGTTTTTTATTTACATTAAATAATATAGGCCCAATTAGCTGACTTGATATAATTCAAACATAAGAAATTGTAAATCTTTTCAATAAAACGTCAATAAAAGTTACACAAATCTTTTTTACGTTGAATTCTGCCTTCAATGCTTTTTTTTATTTAAAGTAGTTGTATATTTTAAATTTTTTGTTTTATTCAAAAGAGTTTTGTTACGTTACTTTCAATTTTGATGGCTGGTTTTCAATAATGTTTTAACGTTTGGCTACGTTCATAATTTTTAATCTTTAGATTATGGTTGACTGGTTTCTGAGCAGAACACCTAAAGGCGGCGAACACATACAAGTATAGTAGTGATATTTACACATGACAACCATTGTTAAGTCCATTGAAATCTGTGTGTCTGTGGGAGTATGTGCACAAAAACCGTATGAACTTTTAAGTCCCCATTCAGACTACCTCTTTCTCTCTTTAGCTATTCTACTCACACTCATGTTTGGCATGTGATTAAGCACCTCTAAGGATTTGAAAGAATGAACAAAAAAAAAAAAAAATGCAACGCAAAAACAAAACGCACACATCAAAAACAAAAAATGCATACTTAGATAGCTTTTTTATAAAAGCAAACACCTACCTTATGTCCGACTATTTTACTGCTCCCAAGTAGTTTATATATACATATGTATGTAAGTTTATTTTCACAGGTTTTTGTCAGTGTCAGTAGAAAAATAAACTAAACATTGATTGCTTTAGTTTTTACTATTACCCAGCAAAAATAATATAGTTGGACTCAACCATAATATGATTGTGGTACAACATTACCATAACAAACTAGTGCTAGGAATATGGTAGATCTTGAAATCATAATTAATTATTAGAATGAGGATAAAAAGCGGTCTAAGTTTTACAATTGTAGCAATAATTGAACTAGGACACTGTAGTTTTTCAACAAATGTTTGCATATGATCATTTCCACTTTGATTTTTCATTGCTCACAACTCGTACAAATATGTATATTTCTACGTACTGACAATCATGGTTGAGATATAGATATAATATAATAGATATAATCGGGAACAATCATAACATGAATGTGCTACTATTATAGCATGATGGTTGAACCATAATTACACAATAATATATTTTTAATTGTATAATGAAATTATGATTAATTAAATTTATATGACAGCAAACATACAATCCAATCTAAGTTTCAATTTAGACAAAGCAATTTTTATTGAAAAGATTGATACAATTTTTTCTTTGAAATTCTTCGTTGTTCACACAGCAAAATTTTATTGCTTAAATCGCTCGTATCTATATAACACGAAATAAGAGAGTGACACGAATTGCTAGTACAATTAAGTGTGTACTCGTCTTATATTACCCTTGCCCCGATTTCTAAAAGGTAATCGGCTTCGTTTAAATAATTGCTTCGTGTAAATTGGGATTTAATAATAAGCTTGTCGGTTATGGTCATCACAACCATATTTGTATTTGACAGTACATATGAAAGCATTAATAAATTAAATCATTATATGGTTGCATTGGTATTATAACATGATCGTGGAACCATAATTATACATTAATATATTTTAATTATATAATTAAAACAAGTAACTAAATTATGATTAAGTAAAATTATAGAGTATTTTATGGCACGAAATCATAAAATCTAATCTAAATCGGTTATGGTCATCACAACCATGTTTATATTTGACAGCAATACATATGAAATCACTGCACAATTTGTTTTGGTTACAATTATTTTTCAGTCACAGTTTTCTACACATTCATATTGTTTTTTGAAAATATTGTTCAAATTACCTTTTAAAGATAAGCAAAATATACTAATTTTATTTGCTGGGATTTCATAGACCTCAGTATATAAACAGTATACACGAATATTCAGTTGTGTATCATTCTTTGTCTTTTTTTGTTCTATTCAGTTTATTTCTAATGGAAAATGTTGACGTTTGTTTATAAATAGTTTATAAGCTTTTGCTTTACATAGTAAATTCTTGTATGCTAGTTACATTTATGATGCATTTTTAAGGTTAGACTTATATACTATATATAGAACTACTGAATCATATTTTATTGGTTGAGGGTAAAAGTGTTAAATAGACACGGAATCTTTATTACACATTTTTATTATTACAACGCATTACCAAAATACATTCAAGGTAAAATATTTATAACCTAAAATGTTTTTCTTTGTCATAAGCAGCTTGTGGTAAAAATCAACAAAATCAGTTAAGTAGAAAACAAGTTCGGAATCAAAATGTTAGACAGCTACGATGAAAATTGAGATTTTTCCATTCGCTAGGTTAGTATTCCTAGTATTCCACATAACTAGGTACGGAATTAGTTTCAAAGGCTTCGGAACTGGTTCCATTTCTTACATTTAATGTATTTAGTCTCAATCATAATATTATTAAGCTACAACAACATAACTTCATCATGATTAATAAAAATATGGTAGGACAGAATTATATTATGGTTGCGTTACTATTATAATATGATAGTTGAACCAAAACATGATTTGATATTAATATATTTTGATTATCAATAAACAAATAATTATAACAAGGGACTAAAGTATGACTAAAGCACATTGTTCACATAAAATCCGGTTACACTACAGAAACTTTTTGCACATATAGGTCAGCAGGCGGCCGTAAGTGTACAGCTCTCTTAGGTCCATATAATTTTTTTTCGTGTTGCTTTTTCAAATATAACTACCTTTATTCTGTCCAAAAATTGTAGCCGTCGGAACATATTTGCACGAGTTCAGTACATTGGAAAATTAAATAGGAAGAAAATCATGCAGAAACTTCCTAAAAATCTTACACTGTCGGGTTAATTAATTTCTAAAAAGATACAGCGGAAAGTATTTAAGAGTATCTTGACTACTATACATATTATCCTGGATGAGTTTTATTTAAAATTCATATTACTGAATAAATTAAACTTATTCATCAAAATATGGCAAACAAAATTAGTTTTTTTTCCGGAAATCTGCTAAATTAAAATCGCGGGTACAGGTGCCTTAAAAATTCTAAAATTTGTTGAAGTATAAGTGATCACTAATCAAGGTTATTTTCTTAAATAAACGATTACTTACAAAGTTATCGATTTTTAATATTTTGCGTGATTTCTATTTGTTTCTAGCGTTAATTTTATATCAATAAACCAAATTGAACTGAAGAAACTAGTGTGAAAAAACTAGGGATGCCAATCCCAAAATCCGATTTCCCGAATCCCGGTATTTGTTTTAAAATATCCCAGGATTTTTCGGGATTTGTTTACAAAGTCATTAACAAAAATTTAAATTTTACAAAAGAATGTCAAAGAATTAAAGTTGAAAGAATTAAAATTAATTTTCGATTGTCAAACTCGAACGCACTATTTGATGTTTGTACGGTTTTTGAAAATTGAAAATCCCCATATGAAAAGCTTTAATTGATTTAAAACTGATGTAGAATTTTTTTTATTGCACTTAAGCAAATAGTTGTAATTTTAAATACGGTTAAAGTAACAGATTAAGCCCTTTGTCGCAGTGATGTGAATCCCTGCTGCTGTTGCAGTTTTATTAAGGCTGAAAGAGATATCACAAAAAGTGATCTGGAGAGATCTCCTTTAAAGAAACTAAGAATAAAGGACGATTTTTTCAACACTTTTAATTTTTTAGAAAAAACTAAAATTGAAGAGTGAATTGAATTTGTTAATGAAATATAAATGTTTGTTATTAGAAATGAGTTAAAAAACGTTGATTGCAAAACGAATGAAATAATGAATGGAATTGATATACGAGGACTGATCAAAATTTTTTCAAAAAGTATTTATTTATTCATCAACAACTATGTATATTGTCTCCTTCAAAGTAATCCCCCTCAGATATAATATACTTATGCCAGCGTTTTTTCCAATCCTCAAAACACTTCTGAAACGTGGTTTCAATGTCATCCCCATTCACCCATGATTCGTCGTTGATGATGTTCAACAGCTCCTGAGCGATGTCTATGCGACGTTGTATTTGCTCAAAATTTAACAATTTTGGAACAATCTTCTGTCGTACGTTCCGCATGCCTAAAACATCCGTAAAAGTTGCTTGGAATGAGCCAACCATCATCAGCAACCTTTCTAATAGTGATTCGACGATTATCCAAAATCATTTTCTTCACTGCTTCAATATTTTCACCGGTTGTTGACGTACTCGGGCGACCAGGACAAGCATCATCATTGACATCTTCTCGGCCTTCCTTAAACCGGTTATACCACAACTGAACTTGTGATTTGCTCACAGTAGACTCGCGAAACGCCACAGTCAACATTTCAGATGTCCTTGCGCATTTAATTTCATTTTTTGCACAAAACTTAATACAGTTTCTTTGATCCATTTTTTTTTTTGAATTGTAAAAAATCCAAGAGCACACCAAAACACGACTAATCTTTTTATTTGTCAAAAACAAACTGACAATCCAAAATGGGTGATATTACCAAAATTTATAACAGACATGTGTACCAGCATAACAGAAAAAAAAATTCGAAAATCGAACATACGTAACTCACGAAATTTAAAAATAACGGTTATTTTTTTTATCAGAACCCGATTGCGATATGAAATCAAATATTGAATATTTATTGTTTCGGAGTATGAGAAAAGATTTTGCTTTTTAATTTTGAACACAAAAGATGTTTTTCGTCAGCTTCATATATTGGTAACGAAATTAAATCAAGATTCTTTTTGCTATAAATACCTTAATATTTTGTTGGTTTTAAATCAATGTCCACCACAAAGAGAAACACAATTAAAATGAGAATATTGCACTGACAGAAATCATAACTTTTTCTATTTTTGATTTCTTTCATTATTATAAAAATTATTTAAAACAACTAAAAAAGATCCTTGTCAACAAAAAGGAAACAAAAATTAACGCTTTTCATCAAGTACATCAAATAAAAAATGTTTTCTTAAAAAATATTTAAAACAAGTAAAAAAATGCTTCTCAACAAAATGGAAAAAATTCAAGATCCGAAAACGCTTTTTATTTTTAAATTTAATTCATATGTATTAATTTTTTGTTTTTTATTTTTTGTATTTTATTCATATTCATAATGTATCTTAAGATGAGATGCAAACATATTTTTTAGTACCTGATTACATACAAGGCATTCTGCTTCCTTAAATGTGTTCAACGAATATAAAAAAGCGTTTCCCATTTAACTTCCCACATACCTATACGTTAAATATTTCGTTTTAATATGCTTTATAAAACACATTCATTAATTTCAGTGTAGCAAAAACAAAATTTAGTTCTCTTAAAATTTTAAAGGGAGAAAAAATTCCGCTAACCACCTTCTTTGTTGAAAGCTTTCAAGCTACTAGGGATGCCAAGCGGGACTGGTTTTTCGAGATTTTCGGGATTTTTGTTTCATATTCACCCCTATCGTGAATAAAAATTCCACATGAAATTTGTTCCCTTTTCACATTTTTCCTATTAAAATTCAATGTTAAAAAAATAAAAGGGAACAAATTTCATGTGGAATTTTTATTCACGATAGGGGTGATTTATTTATTGAATAGCAACCATTCTATTCACATTGATTTATGTTAAGTGTAGATGTTTTGTATTTGTGTATGACAAAAAAGCAAGTAAAAACAATTGTCTGGATCTTTTACACAAATAAACATTTTCGAAATTTATTAATCCCGAAAAATTCCTGAATTTTCGGGATTTATTACAAATTTTTTAATCCCGAAAAATCCCGTAGATCAGGATTGGCATCCCTACAAGCTACTGAATGTAAACTTCGCTCACACATACATTTTGTGTTGTAAACATGGTTGCCGTTCGACATAATGAAAACAACGCACATGGATTTTTTTTCCTTAAGATTTTGTAGTGTGGTTAATTTATTAAAAATATTTAAGTTTATAACAGGAAACTAAAACAAAATTGGACTCTTAATTATAAAGGTACTAATTATAATAACAAATCAACGAATTCAGTACGATATTTAAGTTAGTAGATATGTACTATAAATGTAATAAAGATTATAGGTACTTTTGATTTTGGTAAATTAAAAGAATAATTGTGGTAGTAGACTTTTCTGTTTTTCTGATTACCCATCCCGGTTAAAGAATTCACGAAGAGAATAAATACTAGTGGTGGACTCTATTTTAAATCAATATAGAAATTAAAGGCGAAATATACCATATTATCTTTTTCAATCTAACATTTCAATGTAAGGTTTTTTTTTTAAATTATTAATGGTTTATAAACTTTTAATCAATTTCAAAATTATAGCTATTGATTTGTTTTCTTTGTAATACAAACACTGCAAAGTAATGATTTCCCTTGAATTATTTGTAGAAAAAAAAACTTTATTTTTCTCCTTCAGTCATCAAACTTAATTTACATGGAATTAATTTTTCCCGTATTTCCTGTTTTCCTTTTTATTTGGTATTTCATATTTTCATACAATTTGTTGCCACAAGAGACTAGTAATATTCAATGTCATTTTTGTAAGCAAATTTGCATAAAATATCGTTTAAAATATATGTCTAACTATATATAAATTTATATCTAAAAGAAGGAAGAAAATCAAATTTATAGATTTTGTTCTGTTCTGTTGTATTCAATGCTAAAGTCAAAAAGAAAAATGTCTATAAAGAAGAAAAAAAAACACATTTTTTCCTTTCCTTAATACCCTTTCCCATGGGTAGGTATTATTTCGTAGTTTTGCAACTGAATATTATAATAAAATAAAATGAAATATAAAATAACCTCAATATCAAAAACACAAAAGAATTTTTTATTTATATTTTCCACTGCTCTGGTATAATATAAACTTTATTATTGTTTTTTTTTTCTATAATAAAATAAAGTAAAGGAATGGCACAAGTATTAAGAGAAGCAGTAGAAGTATTTAGTTATGTATATAGTAAACGTGTTGCTAGTACATTACACACAGCAAATTACATTTTGTTAGTGAAATTTTCTAACAAAAGGTAGAAAAAAAAACAGTATAGGAAATGTGTTTGATCAAAAAGAAATTCCAAAGAAATCTGTAAATAAAATATGCATGTAATGTGGCTGGGTCAAATATTAAAAAAGCTACTACACTTTAGAATATTGTATGTAGATAAAAATTATTCAAGGTTGTTACAATTTCTATATTCACCATATTTTTAATATATTTTATTTATATCAAGCAGTTTGCTTGGAAAATTGTTTAAAACTGTGTTTGAAAGTTTCTGTTTGGAAAACTAATTTGAATAATTTTTAAGAGATTTATCAGTTTTTGTTTGAATGGGAGGGCGGATTTTTTTTTATCAAAGTTAGTCCCAATTTACACCAAGCAATTGTTAATGAAAAGACTGATACAATTTTTTCCTACAATTGAGTTGCTGCATTTAAACGTGGTCGTACAAGCAGTGAGGATGAACCACGTAGAGGACGTCTAAAAACAGCAACAACAACAGAAAATGTAGCCAAAGTGCATGATATGGTATTAAATCAGAAACGAATAAAAGTTCGTTGAATAGCCAATATAATGGGCATCTCAAATGATCCATTTAATTTTGCATGAAGAACTAGAGATGAAAAAGCTTTCTGCCAAATGGGTGCCGCATTTGTTAGCAGTCGACCAAAAAACACATAATAATTTAAATTTCTCCAGGTGGTTTTTAGAAAAATAAAATGGATTTTCAGCGTCGTTTCATAACTGTTAAGGAGACATGAATATACCACTATACTCCAGAAAGAAAAGAACAATCCAAAGAAAAAAACGTCCTGGCTTACAACACAAAAAAATACTTTTTCATCAAGACACCGCATCAGCGCACAAGGGTGTTTTAAAAATGGCTAAAATCAACGACTTCAACTACGAGTAGCTTGACCACCCACCTTATTCGCCTGATTTAGCTTCCAGTAACTTTTACCTGTTCCCAAATCTAAAAAATTCCTAGCTGCTAAGCGTTTTACCTCAAATGAAGATTCGATTACAGTTGTAAAACTGAGTGTATTGAAATTGCAGGAGATTATATTGAAAAATAAAAATGTGTTTGAAAAACTAACTATTCTCTTTCTGTGCTAGGCTAAAAAGTTTCCGAACCCCTCTCGTATTATAGAGGAGACCAACAATTGTCTCTTTATATTAAGAAAACAGCACACGTATTAAATTAAATTTAACTGAAATTTCCCTATAAATTCGTTATTAAGAACAGATTGCCTTTGATTTGCTACATATTATAAAATTGTTAAATTGTTGAGAAAGTTAAATTTTAATAAATTATTCACAGCAGTGGTCGCCACTCATTGGCAGCGGGAGTCAAATTGGATCGTTTATAACAATGTTCATACAAATTATCAAATAAAAAACAAAAACCATAAACAATATCGGGACAGATATAGAAAGAACTAACGTGTTATAATAATCCATAATTCATTAACTCTTTCTGGCGGCCACTGCTCTTCATTAAAAAAGCTCCCTAAATTAGGCCACACATTTTACTTCTTTAAACAAAAACTCATAAATACCTACAAGCTAGACTTTGTAATTAAAATTTTTAAATGTCCTTATGCATCTGTATCACTATGGAGTTAATAAACATTCGAAAAACAACCACATCTTAATCATCTTAATGTAAATGATACTAAAACATTACGAGTATGTATAGGTATTAAATCAACTTCAACACTTATGTAAAGTATTTTAAAATACCATTTAAATACATTTATTTCTAAAAACACCCAATTATGGAAGAATGCCTGCTTCATGAAAAGAAAACTCAGCCCAACTCACACGTGTTTTATTAGCATGCTTAAACACGTTGCCATAACTCCAGGCCACAAAAAAAGGCAAGGAAATATAATATATGTACCTAAATAATGATGACTTTATAAAAAAAAAATACATAAAATAATTCTTTAACAAGATGCTGCCTGTAAAAGCCAGTGAAAGATTATGTTGACACAGTCATATGAGTATTGGAAATATTTTTTTGTGTTATTAAAGTAATGAGATCCCTCACGTATAGAAATTTGTGGAAATTTATAGAAGAAAAAAAAATAATATAGATGAAAAAATCAATATATTTGCTTATTATAAAATAGTTTCAAACAGGAGCAATAAAATCTAAGCATACTAAATAAAAAATCTAACAAAATGTAAAATAGTTTAGTAAAAATAAAATTTTATTCCTTTAGAAAATAGTTAATAAGAATGTCAGAAAGTTAAGATCATAAAAAAACCGAAGAGCTCTCGTTACTGTGAATGGAAGATTGACAGTAAATCACTTATATTCACTCAGAATGAAATAACCTAAGCATACAAAATTGTAAAAATATTCAAAATAACAACATTATGAAAATTTGTTGGTTAAAAACATGATTGATCTCAAATTGAGCAGCTTTTCTAATTAAACATTTATTTACAAACTTATTGTGGATTCTATAGTGGCTCACCGCTTATTTTATGCAGTGCATTTTTTGTTTGTTTTCAAAAAAAAATTGGTGTCACTTAAAAAATTATATTGTCTAACAAACAAAAAAAAACATTTAAATGTACCTTTTTAAATATTAAAACTAAGAAAAAACAAAAAAAAATGATCGTTTTTTCACGTCACAGCTTATTTTATGCAGTCAATTTGTACTGTACCGATAGCTCAATGCAGCATTGTGGGTTTTCCTTTTTTTTCTACTTCTATCAATATTTTCTGTTGAATTGTTAATCCAGTTGTTCTAACGTCAAGTGTCTATTGAAAATATATCAAATAAGTCTGCGTACAAAGTAAGAAATGGTTTAAAACCATTTCCAAAATGGCCACTCACAGCGAAAAGTAGCAGAAATGGTTTATTGTTAACTTTTATAGTCCAAAAAATCATTGAGCGCTTCATCCATTAAAATCGGGTACATAACAAAGGCACAAAAAATATGTTCAAGAAGCGTTCAAGAGTAACACATTTTAAGAAAAAATAAGAGCAAATCTAAGAATATCAACTTCACAACTGACCTCTAATGTTGAAGTTAAAGCTGACCTGGTTATAGTTAGTTTTAGAAATCAGCATAAGGAAACATAAACATTTCTATCAAAAAGGATTAAAAAAAGCGGTAATGATGGAGTAGTCGAATATTTCGCCGAGTATTGCCCAAAAACTGATAGATACTACCAGTCAAGTTGCCTTAAACGTATTGTAGATAATAAAGGCTATCACATTAAATATTAAACCGTATAAGTGCCAGTTTTAATTTTAAGTTTTCGAAACCCATACGTGCCTGCATAAAATAATCTTTTTTAGTTTTAATATATTAAAATGTACATTTTTGCAATAAATGTTTTTTGTTTGTTAGACTACAACATTTTTTCCTATAATTCACTTTAACCCCATAATTCACTTAACCTCCATAAATCTTATAAAAGTATTTATACCGAGATAAAGTTTATCATATATAATATTTATATTCACAAAAATCATAACACTAAATTTTCGGATGATCGGCCCATCTCCCATATAGCGCCCATTTCTGAAAAAAACTGTTTTAACATATACTGGGTGTAGGGTATTATATGATTGGGCTTGACCGACTACACTCTCTTACATTAAAAAATACCATACAGTAGTTGTTGAAAGAAAATGTTGGAAAAAAATAGTAAATAAGTGTCCATCATTATTCGTTTAAATATTGAAATTAGCAAAAGAAATTCCTGTACTTAAAATGTTAAAGCTTACCTCAACCCTTTACATATTTTCTCTTATTTAATAAAAAAAACAACTTTTTCGTTTTACACAAAACCCGCTATACCAAGATTATTTTAATTATTAACTCATTATTATTATTAGAATAAACTCGCAAACTTTCGCTGTAAACGTAGCATGTTCTATTATTTTCACTTAATTTTCGCTGACAGGGTTCTTGTTATTATTATTGTTATTTGTAACATCAGCGTGCTCTTGCTGGGTCGTTCGCTCGTTCAGCAACATTAAATATTAAAACAGTGGAGAGACCTCAACATAATGTCCTTTAAAACATTAAAACAAGAAAAACAATAAAATGTGGCTAATTTTGCTCCCCCGCTGCACAAAACGTACGTACACACATCCTTACTGACTTTGACTTTGAGGAAAACAAAAACTACTCGAAGTGTAGGGAAAGGACATGGATTTTCTACATGTTCATGATGTTACCCAAGAGTATTTTGTGTTAAGAAATATTTTTGTTCATATTGTCTATTGTTTTTTTTTTTTTTTGTTTAAGTTTCTTTGTGTGATTTTCTGTTTGTGTTCCTAATTTCAAGGCGTTGTCCTTTCCATTTCAACAATGAACACAAATTAAAACAGAAAATGTTGCTGTGTTAGAGAGGGGTGGGGATGGTGGGAGTGGGTGAGGTAGCGATGAATTCTTTGTTGATGCCATTCAAATAACGCGCTAAATGTGCGTTACATTTATTTTCATGGTTGTTCATTTTTCAAAACTAGATGCTGCTGCTCTATATGTCTCTCTCTCCCCCTCCCGATAACTGTGTTTAAACTATAGTTTTTTCAATGTGTGCAACAAAACACATGTTCCTGGTTGCATGTTAAGGTGGTGCTGGTGGTGGTTGTTCTTCATGTTTTTATCATGTTCTACGTAATCAAGTGTATGTAGTTTTTTTTTTTTTTATTTTATTTCTTTGTTTTGTTGCAGTAGTTTGACTAAACTTTTAGTTTTTGCAAACATGACGCAAAATGTGAGCAGCTTAACTGAGAAAAAAATTGTTGAAAAAAAGAAACAGTATTTGAAACCTCAAGAGGTTTATTAAAGTTTAGGAAACACAATTTCTTTTTCCTTAGAATGTTTCTGTTTGATAAAGGAAACTGTTTTTCTTTTCTATATCCTCTCCTACAGCAAGGCACCAAGTCTGCTGAATGTTGTATTACATTAGTTATGCCAAAGAGAGCAACTAATAGTAGCTTCATAGAGGCCAGTGAATTTTTTAAACAACTGTGTTCTAACAATGTTATTTAAAAAAGAACATAACACCGGCAAGAGTTGTCCATACGAGAGAAATGTACGTTCTAACAAAACATTGTTCGCCGAGTGAACGAATAGTTTGATTTTGAATTAAGGTTGCTACAACTAAATGTACGCAGAGAAAATATATATGTAGTTGTAAATGTTTACCACAACTAATCCAAAATGTTTACACTTTTTTTAATATTATGGCTACTGTAATTATTTTTTATGATTGCGGCAATCATAATATGGTTAAGTTATAATTCACATGATTATAGTAATCATATATATGATTATAGTCACCTAGGTTGTACATTTAAAAAATTAAGTGACATTTTCATTAAAGTTGTGTTTTAAATTTTCTGGAAATGATTTCAAAAGTAAAATATCATTTCCAGTTTGATTGATCGTAGAATAAAGCTTCACTTGTTTTCTAGAACGCAGGGAAATTGTCTATGTGGCGAGTAATTATTTAATGTTTGTGGTGATAAGTTTTATGATGAAAGATTTTACCATATTTTATGATGCAAGATTTTACCAAATGTCGTTCGTTGGTAATTGCATCAATTGAGAGCGGCCGCACCGATTTCACTATTTTTTTTTATTTTAATGTTCGTCATAACCCTTTGTTTTTTATGTAAATTATCTACAATGTTTTTTTAATTGTTCGTAGTAATCCACTTTTAAGTGTTTAGGGAAAAAATTTAACTCTATGTACAAGTTTGAATATCCACGCAAAATAGGATAAGAAAAATAAAAGTGTTTCAAAAGGAGTTCCAAATTTAAAAAGTTTGTAAAAATATTAATTTTTGTATATGCTCTCCACGATAACTAACAATGGGAGCTACATATTTTTTTGTTGTCTTGAAAAGGCATGCTTCTCCCATCGTCAATTATATATCGCCTGTTCCCGTGTCGGAACACCATCATCAGCATTATTTGTTTACGCTCCAGACCACAAAACAACAAATGTCAAAAGAATTGCAATGAACAATATTATGATATCACAGCAAAGCCCTAGAAACGAAGTATTTATGCATGTATTTCAATTATTCACCTAAATATCCATTTATCAAAATTGGAGATTTAAAAAAAAACATACCCCAAACCTGAAGGCACAACAACGTTCGCCGGATCAGCTGGTATTTATATACGTATATATTTCTTCTTGTTTGGTGTTGCATCAACAAGATATTACATATGTGTATGAATTTATTTTGAAATTGTAAATGATATAAAAATAATCAGGATTAAATAAAAGCATCAACATAGCATTACTATGAGATTAAAGGATTCAGACATTTTAACAAGCATTTCTTAACTAAGGTTCTTGTGTACAGTGCAGGGTATTTCAAGTTTTAAGTTACCATTTAACAAAACTTGTAGCTGTTCTTTTACTTCTCAGCACTTTTTTTTTATCGTTTAACAAGTGTTACCTTTTTAGAAATTAAAAAATTTGCTCAGCAGGTAAGTGTGTAATTTTTTGTTTGCTGATCCTTATAAGTTTTAGTTCTATTCGAAACTAGAAACTTTTTCTAGAGAGGTGTAAGCATATTGTTAATGTGAATGTTTGTTAACAGAAGTGTATGTTAGTTTATTTTTTAAGCAACCTTATCCTTGCCAATATAAACTATAGGAGAAGATTTCACACGTCAGCAACTTTAAATTTTCGAATTTTAAATACTGTGAACATCACTATAAAGGAAAGAGGGTAAAGGTTAAGGTAAGAATTGTTTTAGGAATTCCAAATAGCAAAGTTTCAATAACGCTCCATCTTTAATTAGTCGTCTAACAGTTAGTTTTGGGATTAAAAATACAACTTCCAAAAGGCTTGAAAATATGTTTAATCTTTGTTGGAAATTGCTTTTAATTTTCAATAGGTGCGTTCTCTGAGACTGAGCCAACTACTACGAACAGATTTTTAGACTGTTTTCTCTGTTAACATTTGCATTAGTTTTGAGCCTTTAAAGTAAAATTTTTCTTAATCAAATCAAGATATTGACTTGAGTCTTTATGTTTAAAAATTAATTTATCTAAAGCTAAGGTCACACTTGGCAAATGTTTGCCGAAAAAGACGTAACCATTAAATAAAATATATTTTAACTGGTTTATTTATTTTTTAAAAAAATTTTGTTTATTTAGAACAGGACACAACAAATATTTAGTTTTAATTCATTTGATGCTGCTTGATCTTGCAAAACTCTTGTAAGAGTAAACAACGTCAAACAAATTTGTGCTAAAACAAGTAATTAATTATTTGAGTAATTATTTGCCATGTGGGACCGTACTTTATGCATTTACGTGTTAAACATTGATCAAACAAAGCATGGCTTTTGTTTTTCGCTTTCTACCTCTTGTCCGTCGTTTTATTTTTAAGCGAACTGCTTCAAGAAACACCATTGTTTTGGAAAAATTTCTCAGCATTACAATTTCACTCATACTTTTTCCTTGTTTTCGAATCAGTGCTTTGCAGGACCCATTAATAACACTTTGCTGTACTAAATGAAATTGAAAAAATAAGCGAATCTAGAAAATATAACTGACACCCTGTAACCGGCTGTAGGTTACGTTTTGGTGGAAAGGCAAATTGAGTATAACTTTGGTTATTGTTTATGGGCTTAAAATAAAGCCCTAAGCAAATATACCCATAAACAAATATTCTTTAAACATCAAAAAAATTCCTGCTAAAAACTGGATACATTTTTAAGATCTTAAAACAATATTAAAATATTGTTGGAATATGCTTTAAAAGAGTTTTTATTTTGTTTTATATTATTTATGTTTTCCTTTAGCTAAATCTTGCCAAAGGTTATTTTATACCTTTTTTTTTTTTTTTTTTGTTGAAAATATTTCTGTTTTATCTTTCATCTGCGCTGAATTGGCTGTTTTTAAATAAAGCGCTGTGTGAAAAATTATGTTTCATGTCCTTTTTGTATAAGTGTGTCTGTCGTTTTTCTTTTTCGTTGCTTTTGGTTATGTTCTGTCAATGTTACTTGAATATCAATATTTTTCCTTAACCTTAGCCATGACTTGAAAATTTTACAATACAATGGTGTTATTTACGTGTTAAGTTTATAATGTTTTGGGTTTTGGTTTGCTGAAAAGTTAAGTAGTAAAGAAAATTTGCTTAAGGGCATATACAAAAGTATCCAAAGCAAATAATTGAACTGTATGGTAAAGAAACTACGTAAACCTTGTTACCAATGAAAGAATAGAAGGCAATTAAAAAGCACTGAAATGACGTACACAACTATAGTTGAGTTCAGCCAAAAAATGATTGGAAATATCGAGGAAATGAAATCAAGGAATGAATTAGAAAAATCAATTCCAAAATATTTCTAAATTCCTTTTTGTTGTCTGTGTAAAACATGCTCAATAATAAAACATATTTACATTCAATACTTGTCATTGTCCTTGTTAGTTTGCTATTGGAAATCAGTAAAATCGATTCAATAGTTACGATGTTATCAACCAAAATGTAAGATAAGCTCAAAATAATTTAATGATTTCAAACAAAAAAGCATTAGCGCAATTCACAATCGTGTGCAAATGGCATTGCATCATTGTATTAGCAAAAAAGTTTAGCATATTTTTGCTCTACACTAACAAAATACACAGCAAGTTTTAAAATATGCTAAACCTTTTTGCCACGATAGACTAGGGATAGTGTGCCGTACTAGCAGTCAGAGGGGTGCGAGTTCGATTCCCTCCAAAGACTCCGGGTGTTTTCTGCAGACCAGCCAAAAAAGCTTCGCAGTTTGTGTTTGTTAATAAAAATAAAAAAATGCAGTGATGCAATACAATTTGCACAAGACGGTGAATTGAGATATTGTTGTTGTAATGTGTATATGAGTTTCTTAAGGTACGGTCACACTTGGCAAATATTTGCCAGTAAATAACATATATTTGAACTTTTTCTTATTTAGGCCATTTAGTTTAATTTATTTAATGCTGTTTGATCTTGCAAAAAACTTGTAAGAGTAAACAACGTTATACAAATTTGTGCTAAAACAAGTGGTTAGGCTTTTTTGAGTAAATATTTGCCAAGTGCGACCGTACCTTTACAGTTATAATTTTGATTGTTGTTGTAGTTTTGACTCTATTTAAGAAAAGAGACGAAAAGGAATAAGCGTTTAACTGTGGATTTTTGATAATACATAGAAGTTAAAACGATTATAGATTTAGTTTAAGTACAACCTAATATACAGCCATGTCACAGAATTTCATTTCGTTTGGAAGTGGAATTAACTCCCTATTTTACTTCTATAGAAAAAGTAAACCGCAAACTACGGAATTAATTTCACTTCCGAATGCAATGAAATTCTGCGACATGGGTGGTTTCTTTTAAGGAGAGATTAAACCAGATCACTTTTTGATATCTCTTTTAGCCTTAATAGAAGTGCAACATCAAAAAATTAAATTAAACTATTTGTTTAAGTAAAACAAAATCTTCATCTCTTGAGGTTTTAACACTTTTTGCATAATGGTGGAGATTTCCATCAAAACATTGAACGCATTCTTTTATTTCTATTTAGTACTACTCTAATGATGTAGAAAATTTCCATCACATTGTTTTCTACTAAATTTGTACTACATATAAATATATACTAAGATTTTTTTGAACAACATTTTTCTTTAATTTTGAACATGAATTATATCACCTTGATTTATTTCACCAATAAAGAAAAAATCATGCAAATAAGGCTTAAATCAATTAAAGCTTTTTATATAGGAATTCTAAAATACAAAAAACCGGTAGACACATCAAATAGTGCGTTCGAGTTTGGCAATCCAAAATTAAGTTTAATTCTTTCAACTTTATTTCATCGACAAACGTTTGAAAATTTTAATTTCTTTTTGATGACTTTCTAAACAAATACTAGTTTTTGGGATTTGTTATTCCCGAAATATCTCGAGATTTTTTTGAAACAAATCCCGGGGTTTGTCAAAAATCATTGGATTTCGCGATTGGCATTCCTACACTATTTTTGAACTGAACTGAACTGAAAATGAACTAGTACTCAAAAGCGGCTAGTGAACGGCAAATATTATTTTAACCAAAATGTAGATAATTTCATTGTGTACAACTTTTGTAATAACTTCCAAATTCGTAGGATACAAAAAAAAGGCAAATATATTAACTAATAAAACTGAATTTTTGTAACCCTTGACCTCTACTATAAAAATATGAATTGAAAAAACTGTCAAGTTTTAACTCTCAATATACTGCCAATATGTGAAAATTAAAACTTATCTTTACATGTTCATTTATTAATATTTTATGTGTAAGCAAGTATTTATGATTTCCATGTTTGTGTAACAGTTTGTGTAAAACATGCCAGCGTTTTAAATACTAAACCGATATTAATCAGAATCAACGAAAATATTTGTAATTGTCCTAGGCAGTTTGGTATTGAAAATCAGCCAAATCGGCTCTAAACTAAAGAAGTTTGAAACCAAAATGTAAGACAAGTTGAACAAAACTTGATTTTTTTTTTTTTTTGCAAAAAACACTTTTCAACATGTTTAATGTTCAAGTAATCAACCTTTGTTATTGTAATGTACTTGATTATATAATGTGTATTGTTGTGCCTGTATTTTATATACTGTACTTTACTTTATGACCCTTGACCTTGCTAAAAGATTTTGTTTAAAGAATTTATGGTAATTTTTATCAACATATTAAGTACATCGAGAGCAAAAATGTATTTGTATTAGTTTTATGTTAGTCAGGACTTAAGAGGCTATCAAATGTCTTGGTATGTCTTGTAATAAGCAGACAAGAGTCGCTTATAAACTGTGAGTTTTAAAGAAAGCCGCTAGTTTGTCAATTTTCCCACAAACAAACTACGTTTGTTTTTGATATAAATGTCTTATCAAATATATTTTTATGCATGTTTCTGTGTTTCTTTTTTTTTTTTGCAACTCTTGAAGTTGACCTTCATTTCAGTTTAATTTTAAATTGTTTGTACTTGAAATAAATAAGAAGAATAATACAGAGAAAAACCTTCAATTTTATGGTTTCGCCTTGGGTTTAATTTTTAACCAATTTTTATTATTGTCTACTCTAATGCTCCCTACTACTTCTTTCTATGCATCATGACGACTCTTGTAAAACATGTTCCACTGTGTTGGCAAAAAAATAAAAAAACAACGAAAAAAACAGCAAAACAGAAAATTTGCATAAGGGAATGCATTAAAACAAATGGAGAAAAATGTGGCAAATTCTTTTTGGTTTTTAGGGATTTTTCTTAAAAAAAAGAATGTTATTTGTTAAATTGCTTGAAAAAAGGGTATAATTTTTGACAAATTTGCCATAAATATTTTAAACAAATTATGCAGCTAACTGGTCATCAGGGTTTTGCAAAGAAACTAGAAGACTAAGTGAATTTTCTATTTGAGTTAAATGTTAAATAATTGTTTTGAAGCCAGTCCAGAAATATGTCTGATACCTAAACCTTTCTAACAAGTAACGGTTGCTTAACTTTGAAAAGATATTTTGCTTTAAATCAGTGATGGGTAATTTACTTGTAAACGAATGTCAACAAAGTTCATACAAATAATTAAATAAGAAACAAAAATCACTCCCATTTAAGAATTTTTCTAATACGGTATCAATAGATTAACTGTGTAAAGAATTTACAAGTGATCGGCTCTAATAGCCAGCAGGGAAGAAATATTATACGAGGGCGGTTCGGAAACTTCTTAGCCTAGCACAGAAAGAGAATAGTTAGTTTTTCAAAAACATTTTTATTTTTCAATATAATCTCCTGAAACTTCAATACATTTAGTCGAACGCTTATCTACGAATTCTATCCCTTGATTAACATAGTTTTCCTCAAGGTCTTCAAAATCTTAATTTGAGGTAAAACGCTTGCCAGTTAGGACTTTTTTTTAGATTTGGGAACATGTAAAAGTCACTGGGAGCTAAATCAGGAGAATAAGGTGGTCAAGCAACTCGTACTTTAATTCGTTGATTTTAGCCATTGATAAAACACTCTTGTGCGCTGGTGCGTTGTCTTGACGTTTTTTTTTTCGAATTTTTACATTTAATTGATCCAAAGTGTTGCAATAATACTCTAAATTTATTGTTTTTTTTTTGCAGATAGTCAAGCAATAAAATACCTTTAAAGTCCCAAAAAACCGTTGCCATAACCTTACCAGCCGGACTAAATTGTTTCAGTCCATTGCTTGGATTGTTCTTTTTTCTCTGTACACAGAAAAAAAATCATTTTTTTTTTTTCAATTAAACCTTTAATTGATTTTAAAATAATTTTCAATTAAAATTTTAATTGATTCAATTACTTTTTCTGATTTTTCTGATATTTACAATTAAATATCAAAATTTTTTTTTTAATTGATACTATCATTTTGTTTAGGCCCGGATCACACAATGCAACTTTTGCTGCGCAACTTTTGAGTTTTTGGGTAAGAGAGCAACAAAGAGAGAGATTTCCCCTATAACCAACAAACTCAAAAGTTGAGCAGCAAAAGTTGCATTATGTGATCCGGGACATACAGGTTCGATTTCAATTAAATTTTTAATTGATTCCACAAATATTTTAATTGAAACGCATTTTTATTTTTTTCTGTGTAGTATAGGGGTGGATCCATGTCTCATCAACAGTTATGAAAAGACGCTTAAAATTCATTTTATTTTTCTTTAAACCATCCCAACAAGCTTGAGAAATTTTCAGTCCTATGCGTTTTTTGGTCGACTGTTAACAAATGCGGCACCCATTTGCCGGAAAGCTTTTTCATCTCTAGTTCTTTATGCAAAATTAAATGGATGCGATTATTTGAGATGCCCATGATATTAGCTATTTCACGCACTTTTATTCGTCGATCATTTGATACCATATCATGCACTTTGGCTACAATTTCTGTTGTTGTTGCTGCTGTTTTTGGACGTTCACCTCAATGCTTGTACGACCACGTTTAAATTGAACAACCCAATTTTTACTGTTGCATATAAAGGAGCCCCTACACCTAACATATGCACCATATCATTATGAATTTATTGTCCCGGTAAACCTCTTTTATTTAAATATTTAATGACACCACGAATTTCTTATTTTTCCATTGTAAAAAATTTGCGGATGCGTTTCCAAAACACTTAACTTTTTTCTGTTTATACCGCGCTTTCTGCTCTAGGCTAAGACGTTTCCGAACCGCCCACGTAAACATTATTGTTTACAAATGGCAAAAAAAAAATCCACAAAAAACATTATCAGCTGTAAAATGTGAAATGTTGTGTTAAAACATATTCACCCCTATCATGAATAAAAATTCCACGTAAAATTTGTTCACTTTTATTTTTTAACATTGAATTTAAATAGGAAAAATGTGAAAAGTGAACAAATTTCAGGTGGAATTTTTATTCACGATAGGGGCGATTGTCTTTATACCGGTCACTGTTTTATAATGCTACATTAGTTAATAGTCGCCTGTTTTAACTGGGATTATTAAACCATCTGATTTTCATACAAAAATCTGTTTTATTAAGAACAATATCCATTCTACAGGCAACAACATTATGAATTATTCAAATTTACAAAAGTTTCCCGCTGTTGTAACTAATAAAACTTTCTAGCAAAACTGGTGTGTTGGTGGTCAAGTTTAAAAACTAAACAAAAGTTTTAAAACAATTAAGCTTAATTACATGCAGTATGTAACACACTAGAAAGTGTTTAATTTAAATAAAATTAAACTTGTTTGCTGTTTGTAACAAAATAAAATGTAAACAAAAGTTATAAACAAAATATCAAAATAGCCATAAAACAAACAAAAAAAAAGCAAAGAGTTTTAAACAAAGTAGCCAACATATGATTAATTTAAATCCGTCTCATGTTACATATAAGACACAAAATTAAATATTAAAAAACAATTTTTCTTTTTCAAACCCAACAAATTGAAAATTTCTTACGTCAAAGCTAAAATGCAGCATGTCTGGTAATTGTTCAAAATGTCCTTAAAGATTAATGGTTGTAAAACTGTGTTTCATTGTCTTGCAAATGACTTAACTAATTACTTGGTAAATCAAAAAAAAAGCTTTAACAATTACATAAAGCCTAAAAATGAAAAGGAAAATTTACATAACAAATAACAAGAAATAAATAGGTCTGTCTCCTAAGAAATAATATAACTAAATTACTTTTATTATTATTATCAGGATAAGTCATTTTAATAAAAACAAGTAAGAGTGCTATATTCGGCTATGCCGAATCTTATATACCCTTTACCTTTGTTGTGGATGCATAATTATGTCGATAAACACGCCATCTGTTGATAAATTTGTTCGTAGCAATATTAATACACTTTGTTAGATCAACGCCATCTGTTGATGAAATTATTCGTAACAATATTAATACACTTAATTTTTTTGATGAAATTTTTAGAGGTTGAGATTTTTGCTCATATCTCCGTTATTTATGGACGGATTTTGCTGATTTTAAATAGCAAACTTCTCGAAAGCATGTCTGACAGAATTATTGAAGATTTGCATCCCGAAGATATCTGGGGACTTCAGGAAATTGATTTCAACAGTCAGACAGACGGACATGGCTTAATAGACTCCGCTGTCGGAAAATTATACATATTATATATATACCCTTCTCATGAAGGTGAATGGTATAAAAATATACATAATAAGAAACCCAACAGCGAATTGATTTATTTAAAAATCTCTGGAAGAAAACAGAAAGCATTAAATGTGGACACCAGAATTTATGTTAAAATTAATAAACTTTAATGTTAAGTTTAACTTAATGTTGCTAGTGAAAGTTTAACAAAATGTTAACGAAAACTGTTAGAATACAGCTGTTATATGTAAGTACATAGTAAAAGCTTTTTTAGTTTAAAATATAGCTTTTATGAAGTACCCTGTTTTTAATTAAAGCTTTTGCTCTTCGTTTGCATTTTGTTAGCAGTGGAAAGCTTTATGAAAGCTACATTAACATTAAAGCAATATATAATGTTAAAATAACTGCAGGCAGCAGCGCTGCCAGAAGTAAAATTTTACCTTATTTTTTAAGATTTTTTAACCGAAAAAAGCTTTTAAGATGTTTTTCCAAAAAAAAAAAAAAGATTTTTTGTTTTGTCTAGACGAAGTTAGCTTCAATTAAAAAAATCTTCTATGTTCCCATTTGAAAATTTTTAAACTAATCGATCTCAAAAAATGTACAATTCAGTATAAGAAAATGAATTTTTGTCGTTATTTTTTGGTTAGTGTTAAATAAAATATGAATTGTTTTTATTATTTATAATAAAAAAAACTACTTATTTCCAAAAATAAGATGTTTTCCTCAAAAATAAGACTTTTTTTCGCGAAATTAAGATTTTTTGCTGAAAATTTCTGGCAGCCCTGGCAGGCAGGTTTATTTAACAGTTCCTTGATAAAGGTGACCAGATTTAGCTTGCTTAATATGTTCTGATTTTCATATTCGTAACGCATAAGGTCTAGCCAGACCCACTTTGTTTTTCGTGTTCACTTAATTCCAAAAAAAAAAATATATATATTATATATATATATTTATATATTTAAATTAAGGGGAATTACAAATTTTATTATCATTAACACAAACATAAAGCAGAGGTGGTGAAAAGTGTAACGACAGTTTCAATAAAACTTGTATCTTATAAATGATGGTGTTACTTGTTAGTATGTTTATTGGTTTTTTCCCGATTCAACCTAACCTAACCCCGTTCAATAGATATAAATAAATATGCAATTATATATAACTGAATAAAAAATAATTAAAACCAGCAAGAAAAATATAAAGCATTTACAATACAAAATATATGTGGTCCAACCAGATCCATGTGTTACAAATCTGATGTGTGCAGTAAAATATTCGAATAAGTGTCCTTCTATATCCTTTCCAGGATTTCTTCTTTAAATATGTATAGCAAACTTATTTGTAGAAGAGTACCTGAAATTCCAAGTATCTAAATAAGTGTTAAATATATTATAATAACATTTTAAATTGAAAAAGCTCTGGTCAGACTCAAGTGCAAGTCGAAGGGTTAATAAAACTGTAATACAAAGTTTAATATAATATACTCTTCGCCAGGAGAGTCCACTGTATTAAAATGAATTTAAAAAATCACAAATTTTTTACATTTAAATGTTTTTAATGTATGTATATTCAAGACAACAAATAAGTGAACACGGAACAGGGTGAGTGCAAATCGGCAACAAATACAACACAATAGAGAAACAATAAGTATTTTGTTTGTGTAAAATAAGGTACTACTTGAAAAAGTATTACCGTCTTTTGACATAAATTAATTGAAAACATGGTCAGTCAGCTGTGCTACTGCACTCACCTTGTACAAAATATATAATAAATGCATAAAAGAAAGTAAGCGAAAAACAATGTTGCATTTCTGTAATCTATCCGGTTAGAGGGGAAAAAATCCTTTGATATGAAAAACAAGTGACCGCTTCCGGTTAAAATAACAACAACATTTTTTGGGGACTGAAAAAACTGTCCGTATATTGGAGGTGTCCGCTTTAGAGAGGTGTCCGCTAGGAGATAGTACACTTTACAAGTTTGTGAATGTTGGGATCACTCTCAATAATACAGGCTTACTAAAAAGATATACAGCTGTTGACAACTAATTATATTTTTATTTTTTATTACTGCTTGATGATATTTATAAAAAAAAAATTAACTGGAACTAGAAACCGGTCAGTGGAAGCCAAAAAAAAATCAGATATATCAATTAATAAAAAATAATTTTCCAGTCTGAAACTATAAAATGAAAATAAAGTCTCAATTTACTTCTTACTCAAAACTTATCTTTGCAATTGTATTAATAAATAGTTATTTACAATATTTATTATTTTCATGTTTGTGTAAAACACGCTCGCGTCCTTAATGTTACATCGATTTTAGCTAATATCACTGAGAATATTTGTAATTATCCTTGGTAGTTTGGTATAGAAAATCAGCCAAATCGGTTTCATAGTAAAATAGTTGTGAACCAAAATGTAAAACAATCTGAAAAAATTTTACAAAAATCACTTTTCAACATGGTTAATATTGTAGTAAACAAACGTTGGTTTTGTTGTAATAAAATTATTAATTATTTGTGAACCTTTACCTTTTGATTAATTTAGCTTAAAGAATTTATGGTAACAACTTATTTAACAAATTAAGTTTGCATTAGTTTTGTGTTAAAATCCCATGATGGGATTTTTTGATATTTAATAATACTGTAATATAAAATAGTTTTGTGAATAATGGAATCACTCTCAATAATAAACTGAAACTTTTTTTAATATTAATTGTCTTCAAAACACTTGTATTAAAATTATGATTTTTATTAAAAAATGTAAGGCTTTTTATTGTTGTGCATTTCTTATTTCCTTTACAATTTTTAATTCAGTTAAATAAGTACAAAGATGAAATCTAGATAACTAAGAAAAAAAAACATTGGAAACGTGAAATTATTTAAAAAAAATTGAAAAATATATATTAATTTGTTATTCTTAAGATTTATAATGGAAATAAGCAAAAGCTGTATGTCTAGCATAGCTCTATTTTTAAACTGCATAAAGCTGGGAAATCTTACAAAGAAATGGGATAACAGCTCAAGTGTTCCATAAAAAAAAATGGTTCGTAATGTAGCTAATGTTCCCTAATGCAAAAAAAACCCAGAAAAATATCAGCCTACACCGACCGCATGCCAGGCAAACCTCTAAAGCCGACGCTAAAAAAAATCATTTAGTGACAACCAATGCGATATTAAAGAAAAATTAATTGTGACGTTATTTAAGCGAATTAGTTCGCAGAATTTGGTGAAAGATGAGCTTCATGTAAGAGCAGCACGCAAGAAGCCCTTCTAACTAAAATTCAAAAGAAAACGTTGTGTAGAATTTGACAGATCTCATGGGAATTAAAAGGCCTTTGACCATTAGGTCATATGCAATTAACTTTTGTTTCGTTGCTCCAAAGCACAAGCTGCCACTGTTTAGCCGTTTAATTCCAATTAGATCTGGCAAATTCTACACAACGTTTGAACTTTAGTTGGAAGAGGCTGTTGAAGCGTTTCTCTGACATGACGCCTATCTTTAAATAATTGTAAAACACTAATTTGTAAAATAGTAACAACATTTGTGTAAATAAACTAATCAATTCTGAACTTTAATATAAAATAAAATTTCATCTAAAAAAACTTACTTGTTGTTTCATCACATATAAAATAAATTTCCAACTCACCTGCAAGAAAACAAAAAAAATATACATAAAAATTATTTACAATTAATATAAACAGTCTTTAAGTAAGCAATACAAATCAATAACCCTACAACTAGTTAAAATAATTGAGTAATAGAAATAAACAATAATAAATAAAATAGTTTTGTGAATAAATTTGCCATTAACTGCAAAAAAAAACAACTTAATGTCAATCTAAGAGACTGTCAACACTCATCATGAAATCAATGTAATTTTGTTTATTCAACAATTGAAATATTTTTGTTTATATAAAATATTTATTTAATTGCCACAGTCATCTAGCCGGTCAGTTGGTCAGTGAGTGAGTCTTTGAGTCAACAAAAAATTAATCTGGTTGATAAAATAAACAAAACTGACTATGTACAAGAAAACTAAATAAAATTACATTTGTATCAAGTAAACAAACATCAAAAGTTGAACAAATTATTTTTAAACAATTTTAAACAATAACGCTATAGAAATTGAGTGAAAACAAAACAATTGACAGTTAAATGACGCAAAAACTTAATGAAAGAAAATAACACAAACAAAATGTAAAAAATGCTATATCATATGATAATAAATTAAATGACGGCTGTGGTTTTAAATACATATTTGTAAGATTTAATTGTATTAAAAAAAACAGTTTAGTTTTTCTTCTATTTCTTAAGCCAACTGTTCCAGTAAATATCATGTACACAAAATAAACATTATGCGTGCCCCTTAAGCTATAAATATGTAGATATTAACAAGTAGTACCAGGGTAACTGGTTACTTTCTAGTGTCATCAAATAATTTAAAGTGTTGTCAGTGTCTATTAGGGGTCACAATGTCTGTTCTTCCACTCAGACTTAAGTCTTCATTAACACTTATGCCTGCCTTGCATCGCAAGGCTAATAGTTACTTTACACAAGACAAATCATCAAGTCCAGAAACTATTAGCACTTGAGAGTCCCCAAGAAATTTGAAGTGTAGTCAGATGAAATTAGAGTTCAAATAATTGCCCCTTAATTGAAAATCATCAATTTGGATTTAGAAGAAAACGCAGTATTATCGAACAAACCCATATACTTGTCAATATCGTAAAAAAAAAAAACATTTGAAGACAAAAATATTGTTCCACTCTTTTTATTGACATTTCTCAAGCGTTTGATAAAGTGTGGAGTGATGGTCTAATATACAAGTTGAAACTAAATTTACCCGTAAACACACATAAGCTATTGTAAAGCTACTTAACTGGTCGAATATTTAGGCTTAAAGAAGGAGATTTCTCAAGCTTCGCACAACCTATTGAAGCAAGAGTTCCTCAAGCAAGCAGCCTGGGACTCTTCTTATATTTGATATATACATACATGTGATATGCCAACAAACAATCGTACTTACACATCTTCATTTGCTGATGATACTGCTTTCATTAAAACCCTCAAGAAGCATCTAGCTGCCTACAATATCATATACATATCTGAATTAAAAAACTGGTTAAAGCAATAGAGGATAAAAGTTAATAAGCATAAATGCACACACGTAACTTTTACATTTACCTCGATCGACTCCTTACATAGAAATCTCATATAGATGCAAAATTGACTCAAATGAAATTGATCCAAATTAATTGGCTCATTGGTAGAAACGCTAAGCTAAGTTTAGATTGCAAACTCTTACTTTACAACTTAATCATAAAACCTATATGTTGTTATGGAATACGGCTATGGGAAACGGCCTCAACTTCAAATGTAGACAGAAATCAAAGACGGCAAAACAAATTGCTACGAATGAGCATTATTGCCCCGAATATCCATAAAGACCTAAACATCACTGAGATCCAAAAAAAATTCAGAAAAACACTTAAAAAAGCTTGAAGTACACCCAAATCCACTAGCCTGCAACAATAATAGTGGCTATATTCGACTAAGAAAAAGGGCTACAGCTGATCTGTGCCGAAGACAAGAAGGGAAAATGCCAACTTAATAAATAAAATAAATAATGATCAAACAACTTTTGTCCGGCACTAGCTGGACTAATAATTGAATTTATTAGATATAAGATTTGTAAAACTTATTGTTAGTTCGTTTTTAATGAAGATACAATAAATAGGTAAAAGTAAATAAAAAATAAATTAGGTGAGTGTGTTTATTTAGTTTAGAGTTTAGAGTCGTTTGTCACTTTAGTGTCCCTAACTAATCTTGAGAATAGTCAGTATCTATTAGGGGTCACAATGTCTGTTCATTTAGGCAGACTTCAAATGTATAACTTTCATTGACATTTATGTATGTTTTCTATGCCAAGGGTAATAATAGTTATTTTACAGAAGGCAAGTCCTCTAGAATCTATTGTCACATTAATGTCCCCAAGTAATTTGAAATGTTGTCATTTACAATTAATTGACTCTAAGCCTCTTAATTGACACTATGAGTATTGGTTACTTTACACAATCCCAGTCATCTAGAGTAGAGTCAATTGTCACTTTAGTGGCCCTAAGTAATCTAGAGAGTAGTCAGTGACAATTAGGATTGACAATATTCTTTCTGACAAACTGAAATTTTATCACTTATGCCTTCTCAGACATCATTGCTACTTTTGTATAGTTTTGCATCTCTTGTCACTTTAGGTCCCCAATAAATGGAAATGTAATCAGACAGAAGTAGAGATCAATTATGTGCATCTTAATTGACCCTAAAGCTGAAAGTCCACACCAACCGTTTACGCGTTTCTCGCGTTCTAAACAACTGTCAAGGAAGTAAAATCAATTTAGTCGGATGTTTTAATTTACAAATTTAAAAGCGTAGCAAGCGTTCAAAAGTGCGTTTACGTTCTACTTTTGAAATCGTCGCAAACGTCGAACAGCTGATCAAAACAAATAAGAAGCAATTTTATTTTTCAGGCGATGTCACTAGAAAAAATGACAGCTGAAAAAACATTTTTTATATGAAATTGACAATTAAAGGGATAAAAAAACTTCATATAAAAAAAATCAGCTGAACTTACGACATCACCTCCGAAAGTAGATACATATGTATGTATAAAACAAAAATGATTGCCACTAGAAATCTTCACAGGTAACTTTGAATACTTGACACTAAAAACGTTTAGAAAACTATAAACGCGTTGAAGCTAAAAAGCGCGGTGTGGAGCTCCAGCGTAAGCGTATAAGTAATATAGAGTGTAATCAGTTATAATTAGGGGGCAATAAAAACCTGTTGAAACATGAACTGGTTTAAAAATACGATTGAGTAAGATCAAGGTAAGCAGTAAGTGCTTTGCCATAAGATGAAATATTATTTGAAACGGAAACTAAATCGCCTATTTAAAATCAATTTTTCAAGGACAGTCTTTAGAACTGCTGGGTAGTATTGTATGAGACTTAGACATGTAAGTTTAGTTACAAATATGTGTGTGTAAGTTTATAACAAGTTGACAAAATGCTCCAAGTTACTACGAAATTTTAACAGCTAAACATTTTGTTTGTCATGCTTCTGCAAATTGCTAAAAACAGTAGCTAAAAAAAGTGATACGTACAGTAAAACAAATTGGTTTGTACGAATTGCAATAATTATTAAACAGGCTTTATGAATCTATATAAAAGTACCATTTGTGTTATAAGCCGTTTTTCTATAATACACGGAAGAAAATTTACATACTCCTCAAATTTAAGCAGGGATTTATAATTAGTATGTATATAAGATCTTAATTATGTTTTAATGCCATATTGAATTTAAATTAATAGCAAATTGCTTTTATAACAAAAATTTAAGTAAGAAATAATTAAAGTAAAATAAATTATTATCTCTTTACATTAAAAGGATTGCAATTTCCGAAGCAATGAATAGCAATTAAAAGCATAGGAAACTAATTTGTTAAGTTATAGACATAAATAGTTTTTAAATAAATACTTCCCAATATCACTTCTTTCAAAATTCTTTAATTATAAAACACGTATGAACAATATTTATCTGACGTATTAATTAAATATCACGCATACGCCCCATAGGTAATTTATGTAGGACTGTATTGCTTCGTTGTTTTTATTTAAAAATTTAAATAAATGCCAGGCAACAAGTATCAAACATTAAAAACACAATTACTTGCATTTTCTCTTAATTTCCCACAAGTATGAACATAATAATTATTAAAACAAGTATGAAAAACAGAAAAAAAACTACTCAAAATCTCAGCAGGAGACGAAAAGTCCGAATAATAAAAAACCCAATACTTATTTGTGTACGCAGGGAAAGGAGAGATCCAAATTCACACATTAAATTTTCACACAAAAATAAATAGAATTGTGTAAATGTTACAATAGTTTGCAGTCACCTGGTGTATGGAAAAGTGAAAAAGTATGAAAATGTCATGTAATAAACGTCACACCAAAAAATGAAATTTATTTGCCAAATAAGTGAATGAAAATATCGGAAAAGCTCTAATAATTTTATTTAATTTTTATTATTTGTGGTACTTGTATATAAAATACAAAATACCTAAAAATTTTAACTAAATAGATTTCCATCTTTAGTTGGAAATATTCTTAAAAATTGAGCCCTCCTAATACGAAGTTGACATGCCATAAGTGGTGAATGAGGGTATATATAAGTTTGTCATTCCGTGTGTAACACTGAGAAATATTCATCTGAGACCCAAGAAAGTATATATATTTTTGATCCTTACGAAATTCTAAGTCGCTTGAGCCATGTCTGTCTGTCTGTTTGTGTGAAAACTCTCACGTCCAAAAGACACAACCAAAGAGTACAAAAACCCGTTTATAGTCGGAATAGTAAAACTAGAGTTATGGACCAAAATGTGAGACAACCTCCATAAAAATTTGATATTTTTAAACATTTTTCTTGAAATTTTTTTAATATATTGCAGATATTGCCATGAAATTTTATACACGTTATTTTTGTAAGAAAACAAGAAAGTGTGAGGAAAGTATTAAAAATCGGTCCAATTTCGCATAGCCCCCATACAAATATCTTCCCGAAATATGGCTTAATGAAATACCTGTAAAATTGGAATATTAATAAAAAATTCGGCTAAAAAAAGTGTCATGTAAAAAGAAATCGCAAAACGAAATTTTGGTTTGTTCGGTCCAAGTTTGACCATAGACCCCATATAAAGTCCACATCTAAAATTCACTTAAATAGGTATAAATCTGGTACAAATATGGTTACCTGGTTAAAATTCGACACAAATAATGCTTGTAGATATACTGCCATATTTATAACACATTAAAGTAGACTTCAAGTGTACTTTAAGAAAATTTTGTATGACAATTTTGTCTTAAAGCACACTTCAAGCCTACTTTATTTTATATAAATACAGCAGATAAAATGTTGTACTAAATTTTATGATGCTCGGTCCATAATTGGTCATAGCTCCCATATAAAGACCACATACGAAAAAGTCATTAATATTTATATATATCTCATTCATATCGGTACCGACTGAAAACTTCATATATACCATTTATATTAAACTTCATACCTCATATAACTTTAAGTGTAAACAAGGCTAGAGGTGTCCTTGCTTTTATAAAGCGGTGGGCTAAGGAATTTTGTGATCCATACATAACTTAACAACTGTATGTAGGCCCATTCTGGAATATGGATGATCATATGGTATCTTTATTACGAGATTTATAATAAACAAATTGAGTCCATCCTCTTTTGTTTTAGAAGTTTTCAATGGAATTACTCTTATACGGCAATTATGCTACTGAGATTTGTAGCTTTCCTTCCATATTTGGCAATAGCTCTCGAATTAAGTCCTCTTCCGAGCATAACAACCAGCCATACAACTCTTGTATATAACGTTATTGAGATGAAATTCAACAAAAATAAGCCCAAAATACATCGAAATCACATTACTATATATTGAATTTAAGAGCTATTAGTCCATAATTGGTCCATTTCTACTATGCCATCCATATATCTCTTGTAAATAAAGCTATTAAAATCAATTTCAACCAAAAGAAGATTCACTTTATAACTTTATGCTTTTCATACCCTGTTTTTAAATTTTATAAATTGTTAAATTGCCCTCAAGATTATTATAAAAATCTGACAAACTCTATAAATTATGGTGAGAATTGGTAATTACACCAATTTTAAATCGTCAAAATTAGATAAAATTTCTAAACATTAGAAACGAATTATGTTGCTGAATAATTTTATTCTAGTCTTATAACCAGTGTAATTTTGGTATTTCTCATTATATTTATGTGGAGGGTATTTAAGATTCGGCACAGTCGAATATTGCACTCTAACTTGTTTTTGTTATAACATTGCTTGATTTCTGTTATTTTCTTATACGTACAGTGGGAAGCAAAATTGTCCAGATGTTTTGCATTAAGTAAGTAAGGTAATGATGCGCGCATGCGACCTATGCCAATAGTATTCTTTTTCATCAGACTGGTATCGGTTGACTAATAGTACTTCATAAGAAGACCTTTCCTTTTATAACCATCTCTAATTTGCTGTTGCGTATATTCCACAACCTTCTGATAAAATGGAGATCCTACTTTTACCCTTCGCTTTAGCTCTGGTTTTTACGAAATGTGTCGTTTTTTTATGTTGGAATCGAGATAAATTCAGCAATTTTTTTAAGAGGTTAACGTAGGCACTTTGCGATCTTTTTCTTAAATACTGTCAAGTTTTATTGTAAAATGTCCATCTAATCAATCTAATCCCTTCAATAAAGTGTAATGCGCCAGAACTGGCTGCCGAAAAAGACCCCAACTGAACCGAACCTTCAGTATGCATTAATATAGGTTTTATATTTTGTGATATAAGCTCTTCATAATCTTTTCGCTACGCATATGGCTTTTCTTCAGAACGATATACGAGTATATTGAATTTTCAATATCTTTCCCAAAGACATGTTATTCTCTTTTCAAAATGCTTGATTCTGATGGAAAGCCATGCGCGTTGCGAAAAGCTAATGAAGAGCCCATATCAAAAACTATTTGGAACATCTTGTGGGGTCCTAAAAAAGAAAATAGAGCAATGTAATCCTAAAAATAACAACGATATGTGGGGAAAAATCCAAAAGATTGGAAGTATGGAATTCCAAATCTCTCGAAATATGTTGAAAAATGGATGGAGGTTCAACTAAATATTTAAATTATGTGAGACATAAAGGTAGATTAGTAGGAAGTCATCATTAATAATTCTGAAGAAATTATTCTGTTCTGATTATATTTTCCAGCATTTCTTGAATATAATCAACTTTTTTGATGAATAATATTTTTTCTTTACCAGTTTAAAGAGCTTTAATTTTACATACATATATAAATTTTTTATTAATAAAATATTAACAAATCTGAAATGAGACTTATCGTTCTCATTATTTTTATCAACACTGTAGTAGTATATTTATTGCAATAAAGGTTACATGCGTGCAAAGTAGTTTTGTTAAATTGTTTTTATATTTGAACTACGTATATGGATGTGTCTGTGTATGTGTAGGTATATTTGTGTGTGCATGTATGCAATATTTCACTTTAAGACCCATTGCATGTTACTTTTTGAGTCTTGTGTTTTTCAAATTCAAATTGAAGTAAACTAAGAGAAATAAAATTAAATGCATTTTTCTTTATTCTTTTCTTTTACAGCTTTTAAAGAAAACGTGATGCCAGAAAATCATTTATATTTAAGAGGAAATAAAACAAGGGGAAGTACTAGTATATAAACTATTGAGTGCAAGACAAGCCAGTTAAAAAACTTAAAAAGCAAAATAAATTGTTAAAAAAAATATTCAGATATAGGGTAAGACAAAGTGAAGTAAGACAAAGTAAAGTTAAGAACAACTAAGATTGAGTGGTATTTTTTATAATAACAGCAGTAATAAATTGCAGAAATTAAACAAGGGAAAGAAGGGAGCCATAGATTAAAAGAAATGTAGTTGATTTAAGAAATAAATAAATATTTTCTACAGAGTTTTAAGATATAAAATCATTAATATAAACTAATTATAATTAAATATTATTGAAAAACCTTTATTTCTTTAAGAAATTTGCAGAATTTTCTAGATATTTTCTGCAGGATTTCAAGATTTTCTCAAGGAAACTAATTTTAATTAAACAGGTTTACAAACATTTAATTTTTAATTGGCTCTTTCTTAGTGTGTTCGAAAATATTGTATAATTCATTTTGAAAACAATTCATTTTATTTACCTTACAAATGCTACATATATTCTTAATTGATTTGCAAAAAGTATTAAAAAAAAAACTGCTAAAAAAATCAAGAGTATCAATAACATTTCAATTTATTTAATTGTTGGGTAATTTAAACTCCCTCTCTCACTATCTTATTCATCACATTTAAACGAACAGCATGACGTATAAGTAATAAAAAATTAATTTAAGCAGCAAAGGAATTAAAATAAACTATACGTCACGTCGCTTGCTGTGCTTTAAATAATTTTAATAGTACATATGTAGTTTTTTTTAATATTTTTCTAGTTTTTTCAATTGTAACTTTAATTGTTTAAAATAAACAAAACCTAGTTTTCTTTAATTTGCCACGTTTTATGCATTAGTTAAAATAAGTTCAGGTTTTAACAAAAAAAAATTGAACATAACTCTTTTAACACGCTAAAAACTAATAATTATTAAAAAAAATCTGTGAGCGATTTTAAATAAAGGGATTACCTGAGTCATTGTTGTTATATTTTTTATATTTAGTTTAAACTTGTATATTATATTGTATTATTATTATATATACAGTGGATTGCAGCTTATTTTATGCCCTGTATTTTTTTGTTTTCAAAGCTCCATAAAAAGAAAACTTAAAAAAGAAATTTGTGTCATTTATTAAAAAAAAAATGTACTAGTTATATGTTTGCGGTTAAGATTCACATGATTATAGCAATCATATATATGATTATAGTAATTATGTAATGTTTTTGGTGATCACTTTTATGATGAAAGATTTTAACATATTATGTTGTTCTTAATCATAATCAAAGATCAACATTATATGATAAATGAATTCATCATAAACATGATTGCCACAAATACGTACACAGTTACTACAATCGTATATATAATTGTAATAATCATATGAATCGTAACTTAATCATATTATGATTACAGTGACCATAAAATTGTTAAAAAAAATTGTAAAAATTTTAACATTGTTGTGGCAAACATGTACAACTATATTTGTGAAGCTGATAGCTCATAAGTTATCAACTACCTCCGAAGTTGAAGCTGTAGCTGACCTGGGCAAACAATATTGCGTTGAAACATTTTGTCGTGTCTTGCGCCGACATGATTGCCAAAGAACATGTTTGTAATGAATCTGCATTTTAAAATTCGGTCATCTTTGCCGATGAATCTAACATATTCGGTTCAAATGGCATGTCGTATGTTTAACAAAAACCAGAACAGAACCAGAAAATACAGAACTTAACAAAGAAAACCTAAAAGCAACAATGAAGCATGGTGGTGGCAGTGTCATGGTTTGGTACTGTATGCCATCTATTGGTACTGGGAATTAACCATTTGTTGAAACAACCATGAACAAGTTTAAGTACCTTCAGATTCTGCAGGAAAACTTGTTGGAAAGCGCAGAGAACCTGGTCAGATTTTCGATTTTACCAGGATAACAATCCAAACCACAAATTGGGTATTGTACAAACGTGGCTAATATATAACTGCCCACATTTAATGACACCGCCATCACAGTCGGTCACCAGACCTTAATGTTAGCGCAAATTTTTGGTCAGTTTCAGAAATCAGCATAAGGAAACACAAAATTTCTAACAAAAACGATTTAAAACAAGCGTTACTGACGGAGTGGTCGAATATTTCGCCGAGTATTACCAAAAAACTAGTCGCATCTATGCCACATCGCCTTAAATCTATTGTAGATAATAACCACCAAGTATTCGAAACCATTACGCGAGTGCATAAAATAAGCTGTGACGGTGTTTTTTTAGTTTTATTATACAAGGTGGCGCAAAAGTAATCCTCCTATCAGAAAATGCTATAAATTTTGCGATTAGCCCCTAATGTCAGTTCTGTTTTGACATTTGTGTAGTAAACACATGCGAAATACATGTTAATAAACAATGTTACGCTACACTGCTCCATTTTAGCGGTTACGTAAATAAGCAAAATTTACGCTTCTGGGGCACTGAAAATCCGCGTGTAACCCACGAAAAGCCATTACACCCGCTCAAAGTCACTGTATGGTGTGCTGTTTTCGCTGCAGGAGTCATCGAACTTTTTTTCTTCGAAGACGTCGCGGGCCAAACGGTTACTGTGAATGGTGAGCGCTACAGAGCAATGATCAACGAGTTCTTTTTGCCGCAACTTGATGAATTGGGATTGGAAAACATGTGGTTCAAACAGGACAGTGCAACGGCACACACTGCACGTGCCACAACCGATATGCTGAAGGATGCATTTCCCGGGCGCCTAATCTCCCGTTTTGGCGATTTGCACTGGCCAGCAAGATCGCCTGATTTGACCGCTCCAGACTTCTTTTTGTGGGGCTTTTTGAAGTCGCGGGTTTATGTCAACAAACCTCAGACTCTTGCAGCTCTTAAAGACAATATCCGTTAAGAATGTGAGGTCATATCGTCGGAAGTTTTGGCCAAAGTGATGGAAAATGCCATAAAAAGGGCTCAAATGACAATCAACTGTGGCGGCGGCCATTTACATGACATCATATTCTCGACTTTATGTAAAAAAAATTAAAAGACCAAATAAAAATAATCCACAAGAAGAATCAAAGTTTTTTATTTTTTTAATTACAGCCAAATAACATCGGAAGTTTACTTTTGCGCCACCTTGTATTAAACATTTTTGCAATAAATATTTTTTGTTTGTTATATAAAATTTTTTCTTTTAAATGACACCAATTACATTTTTAAGTTCCTGTTAGTTTTCTCTCTATGGCGGTTTGAAAACTACAAAATGCACTGCATGAAATAAGCTGTGAGCCACTGTATATATACATATATTTTACATAAAACCTTTATTTTCGTTTGTTTAGTGTTTTTTTTTTATTTATTTCTCCATTTCTGTTGCTCTTAACACATATTTATTGTTTAAAATCCATGGGATTTTTCTATTTTCTTATACTTTTTTATAAACACCCCTGTTGTTTTTATCTGCTGCTCGGGTGAAGTGTATTTTCTAAGCATTTTAAATATTTGCTTAAGTGAAGAATATAAAAATAATATTGTCTTGTTTTTATCTTTGCCAGTAAATAAGTATATATGCTGTAAAATTACGTTGACATTATAAGAGTAGCAGCAAAAACTGCAATAAAAAAACTGTTAAAACAGTTTTAAAAGATTACACCCATAAATATAGACAATATACTGGTAAATAAATTTAAATATATTAAGTGATATTACTGAGTAGTATTATTTAAATTATGAGGGGTTATCCGCTAACATTTAAGGAAACTATAGATATATTATTTACAAAACAATTTAGATCTGGAAATGAAATGTTTTCAAAAACAGGAGCGGTTGCTAACTTTTCCAAATATGGATAAAGAATATGGTTGTACCACAAACATTTCAATATTTTTACATGTTGTTTAACAATATTATGGTCACTATAATTATTTTATGATGGCGGCAATAATTATATTAATCATATACAGTGTTGGACACTGCTCAATACATTTTTGTTGTTAATTTTTGCTAATATTTCAATAATAAATAAAATTAATAAAAATTAAATTAAAGCACTAAACAGTCTGGTAAAAGAAATACCACAAACAATATATTGTCTTCACAATTATCTATAACTTCCTATTATTTACCTTTAAGTCTAACATAATTTAAAGATTTAGTTGAACCTCCATTCATTTTAAACACTTCAGGTGAATTCACCCATTTATTCCGAATAAGATATTTATTCGGACAAAGTTTTTTTCATAGAATATTTTCTCTCTCTTAGAAAGAGAGGCGTCAAATTTCATATGAAAAAAACTTTGTCCGAACAAATATTTTGGGGTGACCAAATAAATGGGCGAATTCACCTTTCTTCGCAGCTACTTTCCATATATACCACAAATTTTGCAAATAATGAATTCCATTCCTTCTTGATTTGTGCATACAACTCGTTTTTGTTTTTAGGTTTATGGCCCGATATTTTTATTTTTAGGACTCCACAAAGGTGGTAAATATAAACAAATAACAAATTTTAATAAAGTCTGGGAATTGGTTTGGTTAAACCAAGACTTAACTAGTTTGTAAGTGTTCCTCGGAACATTGTCCTGTATGAATTCGGATTTATTTCTGCAATATTTCTAAAGCTCATATCTTTCTATTTATCCAATAAAAATATCATGATAAAGTACTATCATAATATCATTAATTTAGATCATAACATGATTACTTTAGATCATATTATGATTGATTTAAACTATAATATGGTTACCTTGGGTCATAATATGACAATTTTATGATTATATTAGATTATCAGCCATGTCACAGAACTCAATTCCGATCGAATGTGGTTTTGATTCATTAAATTGAGTCTTTTGATGACGAAAAACGAATTTTTTTTCGGAATGAAACCACTTTAGATTTCTAAAGTGGAATTGTTGTTTTTTATGAATTTTGTTGACTTTTATTTAAAATTTCTTTGTTAGCGTTTTTTTTTTGTTCAGTTTTGTTACACTTTTTATTACAAAAAACTAATGTTTTTTTGTTTTTAGGTTAAAAATCGAGATTAATTTTTTTTTTGGTAATAAACAAAATCGATCCGAATCTAGAGAACGCAAAGTAAAAACGATCTATTTGCAAATACGGAATTGAAACCATTCCCATCGAATTATGTGACATGCCTGTATAATATGACGTTATAACATCAAATTGTGATTAAGAAGAAAATATTATGATGAAATATGATATTTCATGACAATTATATTAATCATTATATTAATTAATAGGAAAAATGTGAAAAGGGAACAAATTTCATGTGGAATTTTTATTCACGATAGGGGTGAATATGTTTTGACTACACTCATAAATCTTATCATAATATGTTGCTCTTAGATTATGTTTACCACAACTATGTTTTTTCTCTGCGTGTATGTATAAAGACAAATAAAATAAACGTAACTTAAAAAAGTATTTTTTGAACAAATATTTATCATCAAATAGAGATAAGAAAGAAGATGCAACTAAAAGTGAAAACTAAATTTATATAAAAGTAAGAAAACATAAAATATGATGACTAATTTCTGTTTTAAACACGAGCAACAGTTTTATTTTCATATTTAAAAGCCTACGTTTGCTTTATTAAAAGTATGGAATGTGACGCACATTTTCATACATGATTTTATTATTTATTTATATATACTGTATATGAAATAAAAGGAACATGAGCTCCTGCTGCATAAATTAAAGAGCAAAAAACAAGCAAGTGTAATACTATAACAATAAAACAATCAGTGATTTATTGTTTGCAATAAAAATCAAAACACAAGAACAGACAAACACAATTGCATTTGTATATAGTATATACATATGTATGTAAATACTCATATCCTAGACAAGAGCTTTGGTGTAAATGTACATATATTGTAAAGGTCAAGATCGATATGTGTAAACGAGCGTGTATGATAGTTCCTCTAGACAAATTAGCTTTTACATACAAACATAATTTGATAAACAGCAACGCAACTAATTTATGTTAGCAGGTATGGAAAAGTAGTTAGTAGTAGTTAGAAGTTTGTTTTTTCAAATAAACAAAACAAAAAATTGTCAGGTTTGACAATTATAAGTGAAAATTATATCGGATTGTTGTCCACTTCAAACACATTGGATAAAAAAAATCCTTTTATTTGTCCAAATTCTTCTAGAGAATTTCATCTTAAAACTTTTTTTTCTAAAATTATTTCAGAAATCCGACTGTTAGTACCCTTTGGACTACGCTCTCTATATAAAGGAATACGTGCGCAACTCGATATTTGTGCAAATTCTTCTAGAGAATTTCGCCCTAAAAGTTACTTTTTTCAAAATTAAAGTAATATGACTGTTAAGTGCTTAAAATTGGCCTGTTGATTGTAACATTATGAATGTTAAAAAAGGTGGTTTTTGTCTGTGCTAGTTGATGTAGCACCGTCCTGCTGAAACTTTACGAGTATCATATTAATTAATTAATATCTCGATAGCTTCAATCATTCATATATTCATATTCTCCATGATCCTTTTATTAATCCTCGAGACCACTTATAGAGTAACACGTTCAGCATGAAAAGGCTTCTCAATATTTGCTCATGCAATTTCAAAAGCCGAAATGCTTCACCTTCAACCATCATCTTAATTGCGTTCTCAGAAGGATTATTATGTTGACCATTCATTTCAATTTCTCTGGAAATACTTCAATTTGTATTTCCAAGGAATTGCCAACATTTAAGGAAACTATAGATATAAAGTAAAGACTTTCATATTATTTCAATATCCTCCAGTTGGAAAGCAAAGTTCATGTTGAAAAACTTCTGTAACTAATTTCTTACTCTCAAATAATTTTAAATATTTGAAAATGTTGTTTGTACTCTAGAAAATTTTGAGTAGAACAGTTTTTTTTTAATTTTGTGCTTAACAATTTTTTTGTAGAATTAAGATGATTGTATGTAAAAAATAGTTAGTAGTTAGTAAACAGTTTTTCCTTCGGAAAATTTTGAGTATAACAGATTTTTCTATAGAACATTTTGTGTAGAACAGATTTTTTTATAGAAAATTTTGTGAACAACAGTTTTTTTTCTATAGAAAATTTTGTGTAGAACAGTTTTCTCTATAAAAAAAACTATGTGTATAGAATTTTTTTTATAGAAAAACTTGTTTATAACAGTTTTAAAGAAAAAATATGTGCATAACAGTATTGTCGTATAAAATAGTTCAAAATTTAAATTTTATTACTTTGAGGGTGAAAAATGTAGTTACTATTCGAATGTTATTTTTATACAGAACAAAAATTTTATTTTTCAGCCCTGGTAAGTAGTTTGTAGGGAAATAATAAAAACCTACTTTTAGGTGTTTATATTAAAATTTCCGTATTTGTTTGAATATTGCGAGATAATTAATTTTTAACATTTTGAAAAACTTTTAAACTATTGTAGCGATTTGTTTAAATGTTGGGCTATTTATTAAAGAGTAGAAAAACAATTCAAAATAGAAATGATGTTATTAAGCATAATAAATTAATATTAAACTAATTGTTCGACCTATTTCTTTTTACTAAAATTATATCTTTGTTAATCTATTTATTTACTACTGATTTATTTATTTACTAGATATATTTTCCCATATTTCGGCATATTATCTTCAGGGAAACAAATTTATTAATTTATTTATTAGATGCTACACATTGTTGTAGCGAAATATCGGAAAATATAATAAATAAATAAATATCTGAAGTATGTATTCTGTTATTCGTTTTTGATATTTATCCTCATGTCTCGCATACGATTTTTGCCAGATATTTCTAAAAGTCAGTTTTCGGGCCTATTTACGAAGATTTAGTTTTTTTTTTAATTTCTTTGCCAATATTATTCTAAAAGCTTATCTCTTTGTCTATTAATATGCCTTTTATTCACAAATACCTAAATACTTAACAAGGTTTACGTTTATGAAAATTTACTTAACAATTGCCAAAAATTAAAATTGCTTTAAATAAACTTCCATTGTCCTTGGCCCTAAAAATATGCACATATTTTTTAACAGCAATTTGTAGCACATTTTTATCGAAACCCTATTTAACATATTAAATTTAATGTGACTTTCAAAATTGCTCTCATAACTAAATTTTTTTTGCATATTATTTGTAACATTTAACATACTTAATGATCACAAACTAAAAAAAAATAAAATACAATTGAAATCTAATGAGTTGGAAAAAGTGTCAAGTAATGTGGAATAAAAAGATGGAAAAACAACAACACACACAATAAAAATCAACGTACTGAGGAGAGACTATTATAAGTTTTTTGTGTGTATAATACACACATATGCATTTCTAAGAAGTATTTGTTTGTATATACATATGTACATATGTGTTACGCTACATGTTCCTGTACAGGTATTTATGTAGTACAATCATTTTAAACGGAAATTTTTGCATAAAAACGCAACAGTGTAAAGGAATCAAAGCTGAGGGAAAAATGTAAATGAGAAAGAGAACAACTGAATAACAAAAAAAAAAACTAAATAAATGTATGGACTTTAATACACTCGACATGCAATAAATGTTTAAAGTAGAAGAAACAAAAAAATGTAAATGGAAAAATGCCATGGCAACAAACACTTAATGAACATACAACAACAGCAACAATACGATAATAATTGCACACACACACACTACTATATGAATGCAAATACTAGAACTCACGCAAACAAACACAGAGAGAAAGAGAGAGAGAGACATGCAAAAGTTAAGAGACTTTACAGTGAGGCTGGTAAAAATAGCAGCAGGACAATCAAGACTATATTAAGACTTTCCTGGCATATATGTAAGATCAGGAAATCTCTCAACCAGCAATTTAATTGTTGCACAAAAGAACTGCATCTTAGTTAGGCAGAAAGATTGTTGTTGAAATGTCGCGCTAACGACCACCCTCATATTCGAAGAAGTACTTTAAGCAGGGCACAAAATGCATAACCAGGAATTTTAATTTTAAATTACTCCAACAAGTTATTAATTATAAAGGCTTAAAATAAATAAAAATGGCTTTAAACATGTGTACTCATGCAGTCGAAAACGAGTTAATTTTTTGTCGCGTTCTTCATTTCTTGGTTATTGCTCATATATTGACAACAAAACTTTTTCAATAAACATGAGAAAATGGAAACAAAAAACTAGTTTTTTAAGATTTCTATCTCTTCAAAAGGCATACAAATGTCGCGTTCTGTTTAGTGTAACAGTAATGTTATCTACATTTACTTATCACATACTGCTGGTGTGAATTGAGAAAGAAGTCTGCTAAAGCTGAAATAGTACTTATATTTTTGTCGCGTTCTTGATTCCAAGTTTATTCCTAATATATAGGTAATAACAAAACAATAAAACCTAACTTTAGCACTAAACATGATACTAAATCCTATAGAAAAATGGAAAACAATTAAATGTCGCGTTCTCGACAGTGCAAATCCTTTACATTATAGGTATGTTGTGAATTGTTCAACAGATCAGCTCTAGCTAAAATAGTACTTATATTGTTTTGTCGCGTTCCTGATTCCAGGTTTATTAATAATATATATGAAACAACTAAATCTAACTTTTACACACAACATAGAATAATGAATCCAATAATATCAATTGAATGTCGCGTACTCGACGGAATAGTATAGAATTTATAATAAATAAGTCATAAAAATCGTTGATAAACATAAAGTAAACTAAAGCAAACTATAATTTAAAAATCCATCAAGTCTGGCATGTCTGGAAGACTTTTCGCATTTGTTTTGGCATCTTATTACACATTTTGTCTTATTTTTGTATTAAAAATCTCTTACGCTGACTAAAACTATTTTGTAAAAACTAGCAAATAAGATCTAATCCAACTGATTATGGCATAATGATATTTTATTTTGCAGTAATTTTCTACTTTTCCAGTTAATATTTGTTTCCGTCAATTTCTTGAAACCTTTAACCTGATACTAACTTAGAATTATGCAGAATTATGGTTAATTTTTTTATATTTATATTAATCTTAAACAATATTAAACATTTTCATACGGCCCAATCATGAATAAAAAATCCACGGGGTTTTTTTCCTTTTTATTTTTTAACATTAAATTTGAATAGGAAAAATTGGAAAAGGAAAAACACTCCCGCGGAATTTTTATTCATGATTGGGCTGATTATTTTCAGGCAACCACAGAGAAAAAAATTTCATGTTTTTCACAAATAATTAAAATTTACTGCATTTCTTTGAAATGTACAGATTTTTTTTTGTGTATTTTGGTTACCTTAACTGTTTCCATAAACAATTGCAATAGTTAATGTATAAAGCGCAAGGAAAAACGGTAAACACAAGGGAAATACAGCAACAAGAAAAAACTAACTAAAGAAGTCAATAAGGAAGGAAATATAATAGAAATTAATCCACACACACTTACCCACTAACAAAGCAAATAAAATCAAATTCAAAACCAACAAAAAAAAAATTAAACAACACAAAGAAAAAACTAACAAATACCATCAAAAGCAAAACAAAATTACAAGAAACAAACCAAAAATTAATATAAACAAAGAAGAATATACAAAACAACAAAGTGAAAACATGAATAACTAAGAACAAATTTAAACATGAAAAATACAAATAAAAAGAAAAACATGATTAAAAACAAATCACAAGAAAAATCTAAAGAAAAACAAAAACATTTTCCGGTTCGTCATTTCACATGCTCGCAATGATTTATAGCAAAGATATGCTTAAAGAATAAAGAAAAATGAGAGAAAGTAAACAAACAGCGTTGTCAACTTGGTGCGTTTCGCACTATTTTTGGTGCTTTTTTAAATTTTTGGTGCGAAAAATTCTTTAGTTGGTGCGCGGTGCGCTTTTTTTTAAATTTTGGTGCGCTTTTTAATTTTTGGTGGCACCAAAACAAAATCAACACAACTTTTTGTTTCAGTGTGAGAAAAAATCTTTGTACAAAAAATACACCTGTTTCATTCAGAAGTACCATTCAATACTGCAAAATTTTTTTTACAATCAATTTTACAGGTCACAAATAATGACTGACGTTCATTCATAACGTACCAAATCATATGAAAAGTGTGAAAAAACATTTTACATATTTAAATATATAAAAACTGTAAAGCTATAAAACTGAAAGTATATAATGTTTATTAAAGAAATATTTAAAGTTCTCTTACATACAATTTTCAATAATTCTATTTGATCTCACAGAGCTGTTGTCTTTGTTCATGTGCTTATCCATGCCGGCATTAAAAAAAAATAACCTTGGTACTTGCATATGCATGCAGATAAATTATATGGATACAAAATACAAATTGTATGTACTATGTATGAACATTGTATGTGCACACAAAAAATATTAATTTATCATTTTAAATAAAAAAAATCTAAAGTTGGTGAGTTTTTTTTTCTAAAGGTGCTTTTTTTCTCTATTTTGGTGCGTTTTGAAATTTCAAAGTTGACAACGCTGTAACGAACTCTTTATTTTATATATTTTATATATTTTAAGAGTTTTTTTTATTAAAATTATGAGCATGTGCATAAAATCTCTTGTTAAGATTTAAATATAAATTTAAAGAGCAAACCACAATAAATGACGTTTATACTCGTACTTTTTTATAGCAAAAACATTTTATAGATTCAAATAAACTAAAAATAATACCGCAAACTCTCTCACAGCAAGACACACACACACAAACACCTGACTCGTAGTATACACATTCCTTTAAAGTTTAAACAAATCGTAATACATCATACATAAATTATCCTTAAACATACATATCTAGAGAGATAGAGAGAGAGAGACAGTAAGAATTAGTAAACAACGGTTAAATAAAGCAAAACAACATAATGATGCTTGATGTTTTTCCCAAGTATTTTATATCAAAATTAATGACGTTGCATTAGATAACAACAACAAATACAATAACAATACTAGTAATAAATAAAAACCATTACAAAACAAAACTTATGCCAAATGAAGCTCAATGATGATTTTGTTGTTGTTTTTGTTAATGATAACATTTTTTTTTTTTTTTTTTCGTTGAAACGATATGAAAAAGAAAAGCAAAAATTGGGAAGATAACAGAAAAAAATTAACAACAATTATGCACATGGAACTTGTTTTTGTAAATGTTTTCAAAAGTTGCAAGGTAAAGGCTTAAAGCTATGTATACACGATCGTCAGATATTACAACGTTGTCAGATCTAGCAATGTACTGACATTGAAAAATTGTTAGCAAAAGGTAAATTGTCAGTTTAGCCGACTGTAAGAAAACTAACAATTTTTTTGGCACACAATTGTCACAATGAATTTATCTGTCAACCGAAAAGTTCACACGGTTGTTAGATAGTTGTGTGGCATTGTCAAATTCGTTTTACAGCGTTGTGTGTGTGTTTAAAAATTTTAAATATTGTCATGGAACAAAAAAGAGCAATTGAAACCATTTTATCTGCTTATGTCCTAGAAAGTAGCGAGGATGAAGACAAAATTACAAAAGAACGCCGCAAAGTTTGGGTGAAGGATTGGGTTGGGTTAATGCACACTTTAATTAAATTCTTTAATTTTCTTCCACTTTTTTCAACAATTTTGTTTGTTTATTTATGTATATACTGTTGCATTAAGAAATAATTTCTATGACAATGCTGCCATTGGCAGATGCATAAACATTGCACATATGACAATGAAAACTGTTGTCTGACAATTGTCTTAAAACAATGACAAAATTGTGTGTTTACACGATTGTTAGATGTCTGACAATATTTTTGTCTACCAATGTACTGAAAGTGCTTTTTCTTACAACGTTGGAAGACAAAAATTTTAAGTTCAAACGGTTGTTAGACATTTTCTGAACATTTTTCGGACAACGTTGTAATATCTGACGATCGTGTATACATAGCTTAAGAATTATAGACTATATTATAATTTTACATGCCAAGCACTATGTTGCAGACCCTGCAGTTGTTTTAAAATAAGCGTTTTCTTTTTCTATGAAAAAAGGTGAAGTGCTCGAGTGCTAATTTTAACTCAAATTGAAAGCAGCCCACAGGTATCTGTCCACAACCTTAATATAGCGTATACAGGTAACATAATATATATAATTAGGTACAATATTAGCAAATGTCAAATTCAATAACAGCAGTAGTAAAAATTAAGAAACAATTGTGAAGAGAAATCTCATCACAAATATATTATATGATGAACTTACGAAAACTACACAACATTTTATATTTATTGTCATATTCTTAATATGGAACGTGTTTCCCTTGTTTAAGATTTACTAAAAATATAAAAAATTAGTTGCGTTATTCTGCCGGATTTATGTCTAATATTACCTCAAAGTTGATCGCATTTGGAGACACTATGTAATATAATTTACGAAATTGACGAAATCAAATACAAAAGTAGAGAGAAATAATTGTATGTCGTAAGCAGTTGAACTGAAAACATTTTATTTTCTTTTCAAAAGGCATACGACAGGAGAAATGTACAAACAATGTACGGCCACGTTGCCTCTATTCCCTCAGAGAAGTTTAAATTTTTAAATTTGGAAAAACTACTTATTTAAATCTATTTATTTGGAATTTTTATAAAGTTTCAACATTTTAGGAAAAAGCGGGTTATCATATGCTATCGTTCCATTTATCGTGGTTGATTTTGTCCACAATTATGGCCAAACAATCATTTTTAATGCGTATACCATTTCCTGATGTGTCTAACAGTGCAATGTTAACACTATAACAGAACTCTGTTAACTTTAAAGGTTTGTGTCTAGGGTTATAAATTTTAAAATTTAACTTCATACACATAAAAAAGCACAGTCTTCTCAACCAAGGTCATTGTTTCTTTTTTAGAAAAGATTTCCATCGTTCAATACAGATATGAAAAGGCTTGATAATGAATAACACCAGCATGGGCTCTTAGATTTCGATAAGTAGGGGAGAGGGGGGCACCTTTGAACTCTTTAAATTTTATACATAAAAATTTATATTTTTGAATTATTGACTTTTTACATAATTGAACTAATATGTATGGAAATAAACTTTAGTTTAAGTCTACAAGTAACTTATTTTTAGTTCGATTTATATTTTTTTTTTTTTTTTATTTTTTTAATGGATGAAGTCATTGTGTTCAAATATGCACCCCATACGGGGCAGCTTTGAACGGCAATTTTTTCTTGTAGCGCTTATGTCCAAAAATAACATAAACAGTTATATTTTTTATATATATAATAAATTCGACTTATTTATTAAGAAAAACATAAACATTAACAATTAAAAAATATAAAAAAAATTCAGATCAAGAATAAGTTTTATATTATTAAGACGGAAAAGGCCTAGCGATTTCAGGTGACATTACATTACATGAATTTTGGACTGCAATAAATTTCTTTCACGAAAGCAAACGATCAGTAAATACTTCTTACACTCTCAAAAAATTTACAAAAATTTACAATGGCACTGCGAAAACTTGTTCACCCAACTACATTCGGTCGACGACTGAAAAAACTAGCAAAAGTTGTTGACGTTGCTAGAACACAAGGTTGTCATGTGAAAAACTCGGTTAAGGATCGGAAAAAATGTTAATCTGAAATTTTATCAACATTGTTCATTCTAAATAAGAAGTTATAAAGAAATTTAAGAAAACGTAAAAGGGAATCAATCCCTCAATTCCCAGAGAATGAGACAAAAATCCCATTAATGAAATTTTTTAGAATTTTGCTCAGAAGCTCCATATTTTTAAAATAAATAAAATACTTTAAGCATAAATAAGCAATCGAAGCCGCTTTCCATTTTATAATACCAGCTTTGGAATTTTAGAACATAGGGTCTAAAGTGTAAATTTTAATAAAAAAAAATAGGTAAATTTCGGTTCAGCAAGTATAAATTAATAAAAAAGGAATTAAAGCACTTTTTCCCCAAAACAAAATGCAAAAATCATTGTTTACTTTCAAATTGAAAATTCTTTATTTTTGTATGTAGAAAAGATATGTATTGCTTTGAAATATTTAGCATCTGATGAAAAATGTTATTGTTTTTATCGAATAAAGCAAATTTAAGGAAAACCGTTAATAAAAAATCTGCCGTATAATTAAAAAAACCGGACCATGGTTTAGTAACAATTTGAAATTTGAATTTTAAAATGCCTATAACTTGAAAACCATAAGAGATAAATAGCATGTAAAAACTAGCCAAGTACTTACACAAAATATTAAAATCTTAGAATAAGAATCGGGGCAATAAGAAAATTACATGACAGCTCTACAGATCCTTGCAAGGTTTTTCGGTTCCATCTTTTACAATTAAACTCGAAAACTTGTTCATGTAAAATTTTATTTCGATTGGACCAGCCGTTTACAAATGCCAGATGAATTTCCAAAAAAAATTTTGATTCTGCCTCAATCACACTATATTAGACTGATTATGACTTATATTTTAAAAATTATATAGAGTAAAATAATCATGTCAAACAACCAAGTAGTATCTGACTCAGCAGTAGTATTTTAAAGACTTTACTGCCTCTTTACAAAACAGTTGGATTCAATTGACTTCCTCCTAGTTACTAAGCTCATTCAATAACCAGTGGTGAACTCAAATGATAAAAGTTAACACAACTGTTCCCAAACATTGTTAATTTTAAAACAAGTAAGAAATTATAGTCTCTCAAGCCCGACGATATAAGATCCTACACCCAGTAAAAATGGACGCTATGTGGGAAATATAACCTATTATAGACCGATCATCCATAAATTTAGTGTCATGATTTTTGTGAATATAAATATTATGTATGTTATACTTTATATCGATATAAATTCTTTTATAAGATTTATGGAGGTTAAAGTGAATTATGGGAGTTTCGACAAATTATGGACCGACCATTATAAAATTAGGTGTCATCATTTCTGTATATATGAAACTTATTTGTGTTGGATTTTATTTAGATACCAACATTTTTAAGTGATTTACGCTCTATAAAGTGATTTTCGGAAGTGGATCATATTATATGGGAGCTACGACTAATTATGGACCGATCAAAATAAAATTGTACCATATTCAAACATATTTCAATATTATGTGGATACCAAGATTTTTGAGAGAGTTAAAGGTCGTTAAAGTGATTTTCGGGAGTGGGCTTTATATGGGAGCTATAATAAATTATGGACCGATCTGAACAAAATTTGTAGATGTGATTTGGCTTCATTTACCATTCATTTGTGGTGAAATTTGTGTGGATTCTTGCATAATTCAAACATTTATGATCGGGAGGATATTTGTATGGGAGCTAGATGAAATAATGGACCTATTTCAACCAGTTTCAATCCCATCCGTCATTGGGCCGAAAAATATCATGTACCAAATTTTATGGAAATATCTTCTGCACACAAGCTTTATATCGGACATCGTTAAATCGACTCAGAAAGTGATTCTGAGTCGATCGGTATACTTTAAGGTGGGTGTTGGACCAATATTTCTGAGCGTTACAAACATCAGCACAAATCCAATATACCCTCCTGACTATGGTGGTGTAAGGTATAATAAATAGTCTTATGATGACAAGAAAACACACACCTCACGAATAATGCAAGATGTTTGCTTAAGATCTTACATATTATTATTATTTGCTTAAATGTAAGACACAAGACAGGGCACAGCGTTTCAAATGTCTTCAGGCCGATATTGGCTAATGTAAAGCAACTGCTACTTTCTATAAACTGCCGGGTATTTGCACACACAATAATAATGTGTAGATACATACAAACTTGTGTGAATAAAATGCATGCATGTTGCATAAACATGTCCTGATGCGTCATGCTTTTATCTCTAATACGAATGCTAACTCAAAAGACTTTTTAAAAAACAATGTGCAACATTATTGTAATATGTTGTAACTATATCTGAATGTGTGAAGCTCTTATTTTTTTCAGCTTTGGACTATATTTGACACATTGCAAGTCTTAATGTTGAATTCTTCTAATACGGAAATCAGGTTTAACATTACGAATAAGAAAGTAATATCAATTGCAGTCAGTTCATTTCTTCTTGTCTCTCTCGCCTAAGAAGCAAGAAACTTATCAATAAAACTTGCCACGTGTGAACAGACTTTAATTGTAAGCACTTTTCATATCAACCACGTATAAGTCTACAAAGTAACTTTTAAACATGGAATATTAGACATTCGCATTAGGGTATCCAATATGTATGCAACCAAAGTTTAATTAATATTAAGACAACTGTACTCAAATTGTTTATTCTGGATGTAGCAGTTGCTAACAAATATGAATAAAATCTAAAACTATTGAAATTAAAAGTTTTTGTAATTTAAGTTAGTTCTTAATTGTGCTAGAGTTGGCACAAATATTTAAAGAAATGTATTTTACAATAAAGTAAAGTTCTTTAGTGTGCTTTTGGGGCCACCCTAATGTCATGTATGTGCAGCAGTTGAAATGTTTTGTATGTATAGGTATAACTTTATATGAAAATATTTTGTATATTCGTATTTCTTTAGTTTTTCTTTGTTGGAAAAAACACATATTTTACCGCAGTATGGAGCAGCGTGGGTTTTAACAATTTAATAATACAAATGAAAATACACCAAGGAGCACAATGTTAGCAATACTTAGTTAGTTTCCTAGCATCAATTACTCTCCTGAATGAATTTGAACTAAAGGAGCCACCTACCTATTCGTTCATTAAACTCTGGAATTATTACATTCAGTCGTGAAATTATTCAAAAAGCTAACAAAGAAAGGCTATGATCAAATAACACCATTCCTAGTTTAGCTATTGTTGGGCTTACAAAATTATTTAATGCGATCTTAAAACTAGATGTTTTTCCAAAAGATTGGAAAATTTCACAAATTATAATGTTTAGTATCATTATAATTTGTGAAGGAAAGGATTTGACGATACCATCCTCTTATAAGAGAAAAAAATATGGTTGCGGTAAAAATTATCTAAGAGCAACATATTATGATAAGACTTATGATTGTAGTCAAAACATTTTATGATAAATATAAGTGCAATAAAATATCATATTATGATCAATTATCATCGTAATATTTCATCATAATATTTTCTTGTAAATCATAATTTGATATTAAAACATCATATTATAACCTAATATAATCTTAAATTTGTCATACATGATCATATTATGACCCAAGGTAACCATATTATAGTTTAAAGTAATTATAATATGATCTAAAGTTATCATATCATGATCTAAATTAATCATATAAATATCAATGGTAAATCAGAGCTGGAGTTACACAGGAGAGTGTCCTCGAACCAACACTTTACTTGACGAGCGAAAATTTAAGCATTTCTACATTTGCAGATGCTTATCAGCACACATGTGTATGCAAGTGTGGCAGGTAGAGAACTGCATAATTATCTCAGACGTGTGAGGACACGATTAAAAAACTGGAGAATACGTGTAAAAGAAACCCAGGAGAGGAAATTGTCCACCTGTTTCACTAAACAATATGTATATCACATAGTCTGTTCATGACACATACCTTGGACTTACCGGGCGTTGCCACAAAGAAGCTTAGAGGTTCCATATGACTCTAAATTCTATTAATCTGCACTGGCTAATTAACAACCAATCTAAATCAACCCTTGATTGTAAAGTCATCTTGTAGAAGACTGTTTTAAAATGGTATTCAATTGTGGGGAACTACGAACTCAAAATTCGTAGGATCATGACAGGAGCAGCATGGTATATAAGAAATCCATTAAAAAATCGAATTAAAGACAAATTTGCCCATTATGGCTCTCTCAACTGAGAGCATATAGTTTTTAAGATTCTATATTATTTATAACTAATAATAAAGTAATCTTTGTTATTAGTTTTATTTTGTACATTATTTTGTTCATACTTTTGGCTAAAATTTACTTTTAATTAATATTATGTTTTATTTTCTCAGCTACAGAAATCAAAAAACTATACAATTGTTGGTTGCATGTGTAAAAAGGTGTGCTAAGAACATGATAAATTGTTAGGGCCGGAAACTCAAAAGAATTTCGTAAAGAAACAAAAACAGAACCAGAAAAAATACAGCTGTATTAAATGGAAAATAATTTTTAACAAAAATAAATTAAAATGAATATACTGCTTTAATTCAAATTATAAAAATAAAAACGAAAATTAGCTTTCAAAAGCAACAAGAATTGTAAAAGGATTTGGTGGGGAGTAAAGCTGATTCAAATTCATGGAATGAAACAGCAAAGGTCAGCTTTGTAAACAGAGTTGTTTGAATATAAAACAAATCAGGTAGATGTTAAAAATAATTTTAATCCTATACGTTTTTCAAAATAATGCTGATCTCAAGCAGACCTAAATAAACAAATATTTAAATAATTTTATTACATCAAGTTGTTGGTTAATTTAATAAGACTCTTACTAGACTCTTTAAAATCTACCTACACACATCATTCCTTCTAAACAAAATGTTTCTTAGAACAATTTTGAATTATTAGTCTGGGTCTTAGAAACATTGAGTCTTTTATAAAAAAGAACACTCTGAGGTCAAGGGTAAGAGTCGCGTTCTTTATATTGTTCAGATAATCAATGACAAAAAAATATTATGTGTCGCCTTATGTGTCATTGCAAATGGAAATATCATCTTGGTTTTACAACTTTCAACAAATAATACGAAACTAATTTAAACTACCTACATATAGGGTGTTTTTTTTTAGATGAATAGAACTTTAAGTTGGCAACACTTGTTTTACAGGCGGCCATTTCGGTAGCTGTCAACTGATTAATGCTTAGTTTGATTTGCCATTTCAACATGAATAGGCTGAGACCTGAACAACGTTTCCAAATTTTGTAAATGCCAGAAGATTAGCTTTCGAATAAATTTAATTTCATGTCAATTTAAAAAACACATCTATACAGGCATGTGATGGAAATCAAAAACGAAAACGAATGAGTTTTAGAAGTCAATGTTTTCGTAATATTTCTGCATTGAAAATCTTTTATCACATAAAATATAAAGATATATACTAAAGAGAATCTTAAAACAAACATTTTAAAAATTAGATTATAAATGCATTAAAATGTATTTCCATGTTTTATTCAACTTTAAAGTTCTATACACCTAAAAAACACCCTGTACATATATAAGATATATAAAATATAACTAATATTAAAACAAATTTTATAACAGAAAACCCTCATATCCACCTCTAGCCTGAAACTATGCTTCAAAACAAAGAAAAAAAGAATAAAATAAAATAAAAATATATTTCATAACGAAATACGGCTGAGAGTGAGATAAAACAAAAATAAAATGAAAAAATCTGAAAATATAAATAAAACACAACAACTTCTAAAGAGATTTAAATAAATTTCTGTTAACAAGCCACAGACAACAAGTAAGAAAAAAAGAAAAAAAAAACAAACAAAAATATAAATAAATACAAAAAAGATGATTGTAATAGAAAATCTAAAACAAAACCACTGACACTACACAGCTCAGTTCAACACAGGCACTATCTTTAGCTACACTACGCTTACATACTACTCATATTGCAGGCTTTTCTTTTAGTTTTTTTTTCCTATTTAAAAATACAATTTGATTACAGTTACAATAAAGTTCAGGGATTAAGTTGATGGTAAGTAAACGCATTGTAAGCCAGATAATAGACTAGGGCCAGTAGTAGTTACTGGTAAATATTTAAAAATAAAAATTGAGTAAGAATGCTAGTCAAAAGGGGCAGAATGGTTTATAATACCACAAATTTACAATAAAGAAAATTAAATATGTTTGGTTTTTATTACGATATTAACTTTAAGTCTTAGCTTTAAGTAGGAAAATATTTAAAGCAAATCCTTATGGTAGGCCATAATTAAGGAAGGAATTGAAAAACATTTGTATATATTGTAAAGGATGTGTGCAAAATGTTCCTAAGATTTAAATTCAAAAGAAAACTTGGCTTATCATCTGTTCGTAATTAGTTTTTTAATTGAATCAGGTTAGGGTTATGTAAGGAGCACTTGGGCCACACAACCCCGCTTTTTTGTCGAAATTCTCCATGGGAAAGACATTATTCGGCAATGACATCGGAATAGGTATCCCAGTGCATTTATTAGCTAAATTATGTTTCCCTCTACCACTGGATTTAACTCTACAAAACTGTTCAATATATATTTTTTGTATTTCCCTAAAGTATGCAACATAAATCTGGAAAATTTTGCCATACAATACTGACAATTGAGCAAACGAGGTTATTTTTATGATAATGTGAAATTTATAGAAATATAATGTCAAAGGTTTTTTTCAACTGAAAATTTAAGTTACCTTAAAAAGATCTTTTCAAATGGCTTTTAATTTCTTTAAAAAGAAATTTTATTTTATACAAACTTGAACTAAAACAATGACAAAATGAAAGACTTAATAGAATACTTACAATAAATTTATTTGCCTTTTACTAGACAATACGGAAAACTTACCTAAAAATACAAAGAAAAGAAAATGAATTTAAAAATGTGCATTAAAGTAGTATAAAGCATATTTAAGAGAAGACAAACACTGTCAGGCTTATTAGTATCGAAAAATTATAACAAATTTTAATTGGGTCTTATATGGTAGCTCTGACTTATTGTGGACCGCTTATTTGTGTTAAATTTGATTTGGATACAAACAAAGAGTTTTGGTCGTTAAAGTAATTTTCGAAAATAAACTTTATATAGGAGCTATGGTCAATTACGGACCGATCTGCACAAATTATACTTCATTTGGTTTTATGTACAAATTATTTGTGGCGAAATTTGTTTAGCTACGTGCATAATTCAAACATTTATGATCGTTAAGCCCCTATGTCGGGAGGACATTTGTATGGGGACCAGTTTCAATTCCATCCGTCCTTAGGCCGAAAAAATATCACGTACCAAATTTTATTGAAATATCTTTAAAATTGAAGACGGACGGACGGGCATCGTTAAATCGACTGAGGCAGTGATTCTGAGTATACGATTGGTATTCTTTATGGTGGATGTTGGACTAATATTCATGGGCGTTACAATCATCAGCACAAATCCAATATACCCTTCCCACTATGATGATATAGCGTATACAATTTTTAGCAATTTAGACCGAAAAAACAGATTTTTAATGGGGTTAATTTAATTTTAGTGTCCTCAATTAGCTTTTCTTAAAAGATTATAAAACTGTGATGCAAAAGTGTTTAAAATTTAGGCGGCCATATTTTATATGAAAAAAGTTTGAATTCGTTATTAGTTTTGTAATTGAATGTTTGAATTTGAAAATTAAAATAAGAATTAATTCTTTCAAACCATTTGAGTTCCTACTTTTTTGGTCAAAACTATTGTGTTTTTCAAGGTAGGTCACACACGGAAAATATTTACTCAAAAAAGCGTAACCACTATTTGAAGCACAAATTTGTTTGACGATGTTTAACCTTACAAATCTTTCGTGAGAGCAAACATAATCAAATAAAATAAAACTAAACTCCTATTGTGATTTGCCTTTAGAAAATAAAGTTTTCCAAATAAACACAATAATTATAAGTCCGCTTTTATACTCTCCAATTCTGACTCGTCAAGGCAAGTATTTTTGGATGAGAAGGGAAAATAGAATAAAAGGGATACAAACTGGACGGTACTAGTCAATTTTCTTATTTCCTTTGGTTTTTTTTTCAGGCATGTCGATTTGCATGAAAAAGTACGAAAATTTAATTGAGGTGTGTAAATGAAATGGCAAGTTGTAAAGAGAATTGTAGAAAAACTGGTCAGCTAAAACTGCAGAGTGTGAAACAAGACTAACAAATTTCATTTATTGGTTACGCCTTTTTCATCAAATATTTGCCATGTGTGACCGTTCCTAATTCTATTTTAAGTTTAAACATAACTTCAACTTTCTTTCATCATTGGGTTGATTTTTTTAATGAAAAATGATAGCATTTCCCTTCACTTGCTCATTTAAGCCTAAAAATAGGCTTTAAAATTTGACAATATGAAAAATTACTCAAATATGTTTTTTTTTTTGGTTGATAAACCTTTAGTTTTTTTAGGTTTTTAAACAAATTTCTGTTGTTACTTTTATGTTAATAGGAAAACAAACAAAACGTACCTTTAAAACAAGCACAACCCATGATGTATCCCATCATCAGCGTAAAGTTTGTTTAAAAAGGAAGGAGGAGCAGCAGTAGAAAAGCGTTGTGACGATGTAAAAGGAAAGTAAATGATTGGTTGGGTGGTTGGTTGGATATTGTTACTGTGAAATACTTGTTGTTGTTTTATTATATATGTAATTCCACTTAATGTCTATTTACTGCTGCTGTATTGTTTCCTTTTTTTTTTGGTTTGGTTTAGTTTATTAGGGGTAGTAGTAGAGTGAATGTATATGAGTTAGTGTAAAAGTGTAGGAGTAAAGATGTTCATGTAAGTGTAACCTGTAAGTATTAGGGCAACAGGCAGTCACAAATATCCGTGCATGTTGGTTGGGTTGCTGGGTTAATGGCTTGGTTTAGTTTGGTTTGATGCTTTATAAGAAAATTATTTGTTTAAAAAAAAAACGAGATTTTTCTTTTTTCAAACACACACTGTTTAAAGTTATTTATACAAACACATAGCTACAAGTAAATGTATGTAGCAAAAGCCAAACAAAACAACTTAAAGTCTTACAAATTCACACACTGAGTTTGTTACAGGACTCGTTTGGAAAATTTGATTTTCATTGAAAAAAAAAAAATGAACAATGTCTAACAGAAATGATGGTGTTGCTGCTGATATTCTTGTTACTGATGCTGTTGCAAAACATTTGTAAGGCTTCCTGCCATTTATTTTGTTGAATTAATAAATTATTATATTAATAATAATGATGGCATTATTACTTCTTGTATATTTTACATATTTATTGGTTGTACAGTAATTTAAGTTTTAATATTTTAAATAATCAATATATCTCTGGATTTTGTTGTGTTGTGATTAATTTCAATTTCATTTACGATATTTATAATATTTTTAACAAATACATTTCATTAGCACCTTTATGTTTTCAAACTGTTTTTTGAAACGCTTTTTTTTGTAAATTAAATTATTGTTATTAAATTTGTATTGCTTATATTAAATCATGTTAATTAATTGGCTTTGCTGGTTTGTTTTGTTTTTCTGTTGATTATTTAATATTATTTGTTGTTTGGTTTTTATTAAACTCTTTTTCTTTACATCTTATCACATTTTTGGTTTGTTTTTTGTTTTATATTTAGGGGTTTCTAATGATATGAAAGGGGAAAAATTTTGTGCGGGTATTATTTGGTTGTTTAGTTTTTGCCGCTTATCAATACGTAGTTTTTGATTTCTTTTATTTTAGGATTTTAACTTATTTGTTTATTTACTACCTAAACTTGGTGTTATTTGGTGTTTTACGTAATACTGTAAGAAAAATTAACTAAAATTTTTAAAATTTTCCACAATCTTTATTTAAAAGCTGTTTAAACACAGACTGTATGTATGTGTGTGTGTGTTTGGTGTCAATAAAATTGATGAAAGGTATTTTGGGGCGCAAAAGTGGTGTTATTTTGCTGATATCTCAGTTATTTATGTAACGATTTTACATCCCTGCAAACAACGCGAGTAGTAGTACTCCACAATGGACCAGGAGTACTCCAAACATAATGCAAAACCAGTCCATTTAACATTACGATGTCCTAGGACTGGACCATATAATTGGGACTAGTCCTAACACTACTACTTGTAACTACTTCAAATGTTTGAAAACAACGAACATACAAATAATTGTCGTATAACAAGAAGTTCTTCTTTGAAAATGAAATGGATCATAAGTGCATTACATTGGACCAAGCTGTAGTCACTACATTTTAGCTACAATTTGCTCCACAGATTTTTTCCATTAAAAAAAATCAAAAAACTATTTTATTATAATAACTTTAGTTATTATTTTAACGATTTTTTTTATAGAACATGTGGAAAAACTAAATTAAATAAAAACTATTTAGTTTTACATAAATCCATAAAGTATGCCACATGTTTTTTGTACATAAAAAAGTATGAATACATGTCCCTATTACAGTTTAAAGCTCAACTCCGTTTAATTTAAATTGCAAAAATTCAACTTTAAAACCACTTAACTCTTTTTTGACATTACGAATTAGAAAAAGCAATTCTAGTTGGATATTATTCTTGATTTATTTTAAAACGAGGAAAGTGTTAATGCACAAATCCTTTGGAATTTCCAAACTCTAAGTAAGAACAGTTTTACTGATAATTGAATTGATTTTTAATATTTACTTCTAAGATCTACAAATTTCTTGTTTTACTAAGGAAACTTTAAGAAAGGCGAGATTGCAACGAAACAGCCCTACATCACCGGTGGTGTATTCTCCACTCTCCAATAAAATTTTTAAACAGCTGCGAGAAGTTGTTTTTTTTTTGCAGTGTTTCTCAACTCAACTAACACAAGGTTGCAAACGTAAGATAACACGATATCAAAAAAACTTCCAATTTTTTCAAAGGTTAAATTGTTATCGATAATACCTAATTGTAAAAATACAACTGAACTAAAGTGTGAGTTGTAAACCGTGATAGGGACAATAAATATTTGACATTTAACATTTTACATCTAAAACTAGGCTAACAAAATGTTTATGGGATAATAGCAAAGTTTTATATTGTTATATTTGAATCTTTAGCAATTTTTTTTTAGAAAAAGTATGCTTTAATTACCTACGGTAATGGCCAAAAAGTATGCAGTAGTTTTTTTTTTTTTGGACTACTAATTGCAAGATAAAAGTATTATTGTTGTTGTTGTTTAATTTGTGTAACCATTCGCAAAGATTTAATGCCAATTAAATTTGAACAAGAAAATTTTACTTTTAATTCCTCAAGGTTTAAGCCAGTAGAGTTTATGATTTTCTTTTTAATATTTTCCAAACCTCATACTAACACTACGAGTATTATTACTACAAAGAATAAATTGAATAGTAAATGCTGGTTTTATTGCTTAGTAGCAGGTTGCTCAAAGTAATTTGAAAAACAATAGGAAAAGAAAACAAGATGACAAATGCCAATATAATTTGAAAAGCCTTGACTTTACTAAAATTTGCTCTTACCCTACATCTCGTTAATCATTTGATTAAGGTTTGAAGGGAATATTTATTTAAAAAGAAAAGTAAAGATTATAGTAAAATAAAACAAGTTACTGTCGAAAAGAGTATTTGTTGTTATTTTTTATATATTTATTTATTATAAATATATTTATTCATTATATGTATATTTATTATATTTATATATTTAAATATGACCCCTTTTAGGTAGGCTTTAACTATAGTCTTGCATTAGGCAAAAAGTTAAATGCTCTTGACATTTACTATAAAAGTTGTAGCACATACTTGTTAAATGTTTTGGAGCAGAGTTTTTGTTTGCAATTTTTAATTTTTGTTTGAAGTTGAGCAATAAACATTTTTCAAATATAACCTAAATTTAATAAATGCCAAAAAATATGCAATGCTTTTATATATTTTAAGAAATGCTGCTTTATTCAAATAATAAAATTATTATTCTTGTTTAAAAAGACAAACCCCTATTTCTCATTTGTGTTACTTACATAATCCAAAACAGTTAAATTTTCCTTTTAATAAAACTATTTTATCTACGTTTTAATTTAAATAAATACAAAACAAAAAATGTTATCTACAATATGAAAATAAATTAAAATCAATTAGTTTGAAATATCAAACCATGACAACTATAACAACAAATGAAATAAATCATCATAAAATGAAATTACGTGTTATGCGAAGAAAAAAAGAACTTAAAAAAATTGCAAAAAAAACACAACAAGAAACAAACATTTGTCCAACTACAATGATGACATGTCATAACAGGCAACAAAACTGACAGTATGAGGGTTGCTGAATGCTGATGAAATGCAAATGTAAATATGTACATATATATGTAAAATCAAAGGCAGCCAGCATCACACGAGTAGTGTTGATCACTTGTGTAAAAAAAGGCAGAATATTTTACAAACAAATTGTTTGAGCAGTTAGTAAAGATTGTGGGGTTATTGAACATAATAAAGGGTGTCCCGAAATTTATTTTAAAGATTTCAATTAAATTGAAGTTAATTTATTTCGCCTTTGTGTAAATCACGCTCATGTTCCAAATACACAACCAGAATTATACAAAGTCAGCTTAGTGAAGTTATGGACAAAAATGTAATGTAAGACAATCTCAGAGAAATTGTATGTATTATATTAATATTAGGGTTAAACCACTTAAAGGCAAACAATATATAAAACACAAGATATTGTCTAAAGTGTTTGGCATCGCTGAAAAGAGAATACTCAGTATATTAGAAATATATTAAAAAAAAAACAGCCAAGCAAGCAAATTGGATAAGAATCTAGTGTGGAAAAAAACTGATGGTAAGGTTTAGTTACAGAGAGAAATTGGCTTCATAATGATATCATTTTTTTCTTCTCAAATTGAGTTTTTAATTTTTGAATTTCTAGCAATCTTTTCTACAACTGACCCATTGTGCGTTTTAATAAATGTCCTTGAAAGTATTTTAGGCTTGTAAACAATTGTAGACATGTCTTGAATTTTTTTTTGTTATATTAGAGAATAACATTATTTTTTTAAGTTAAAACAACAGTAGCTATTAGTTAACTCTCCGATGGGTAATAAGGTGTTTGGAGACCTTTTTCATTTTCAAACTGAAATTACTGCTTGTTGGTCTATGGGAAGTAGGCCCGACCCCAACATGTATTTCTAGGAAATTTTAGTTCAAGGCGATCCGACCAATGCTTTAGTGTCCATTGAGATTTAAAAGGTCCACTGGGACCTTATACGTAATATTCAAGATATTACACATTACAAACTTGTTATTTGAATTTTACTTATTTTTTGGATTATATTATTGTGTCTTTCCTAGAAAACTTAAACAACTTTCCGTCACTTTTTGAATTTTTGGTAACTGCTTTATGGTTGAACACGTTCTCTTTGAATTTTAGTTACACTTTGTTACCTGCAGATACTCTTAAATATACGCAGAGAATATGTATATAGTTGTGATTGTTTACCACAATTATTTCAACATTAAAATTTTTTTTAATTATTATGGTCACTGTAATTAGTTATATGATTTCGGCAACCATAATAATGGTTAAGTTACTACTCATATGATTATAGCAATCATATATATGATTATAGCAAATGTAATGTTTATGGTAATTAGTTTTATATTGAAAGATTATACTATATTATGTTGTTCTCTGCCATTATCAAACAGCAAGAAATTATGATAAATGGACTACTCATATGATTATAGCAATCATATATATGATTATAGCAAATGTAATGTTTATGGTAATTAGTTTTATATTGAAAGATTATACTATATTATGTTGTTCTCTGCCATTATCAAACAGCAAGAAATTATGATAAATGGATTCATCAGAAACACGATTCCCACAAATATATACATAGCTACTACCATCTCAAATATGATTGTAGTAATCATCTGAATCGTAACTTAACCATATTATCGTTACCGCAATCATATAAATAATTACAGTAACCATTGAAAAACTTGTAAAAATGTTGGCATTGTTGTGGTAATTATGTACAACTATATTTTTTTTGCTGTGTGTATACATATACATACGTAGATATGCAAGCTAGAAGCCAGAAAGACCTAGAAAAGGAAATAAATAGGTTCTAGTTTCATCAAACAAATCATGAAAAGTTGAGACAGTAAAGAGTGAACATCGAGTGCAAAATTTTATTTTGAATTTTATAAAGAGAAATAAAAGCACAATACAATGACAGAGGAAAATTTAGACATTGCTAAAATGGTGGTACGTCGTAGAACACGCTACCAGCAAATGTATGAGAATAAAAGATTTGCATCGCATCGCAAGCGATGGCGATGAAGTTAATATTCCTGCATTTGGTCTTGACAGTGCGGATGAGACAACCTGACATAACAACCAAATTTTAATGTTGATGATTCGGAGGCAAAAACTTAACCACATATAGACATCAATGAATATATTAGTGAGGACGACGATAATGAAGAGGAGAAATAAACTGATGCTCCGCAAACAAGTGACAATTATTTAATTTCCAAAAATGGCACCAAACTGACTAAAAATGCACCACCGTGACCATTATTAACAACATATGATTCCTTTACCACATTTCGCTCGCTCATCTCCGAAGACATGGCGTATATCATAATATGCGAATCGGAAAGGCAGGCTGCATGAAAATCGACAAAACCAACGAACAATTGTAAAGACTTTGCGTATAATTAATTGAAAAATCAGTGAAAAATTAAAATATTCCTCATACGCCAGAGTAGGTCATATTAGTATTTTGTATATAATAAAAATAATCTAATGCCAAGGGTGTCCTGTGTAACTTACTAATTCAGTAACATAATTTAGACTTTCATTAAAAATCTATTCAGAAAGGGAAGAAATTATAATAACTTTGAAAATTAAAAAAATAAATAAATTTCTTAAAAAATATAAAAAACCAGCTCTAAATATATCTTTCAAATGCTCTAATTTCTCACAGTTTCTCACCAGTAAATCCATATTCAGGCTAACTTTAATTTAATTTTGCCATAACAAAACAAAAAAATACTTTAGATAATAAAACATGACAACTTTAGGTAAGCACAAAAAAAGTCTCTTAACTATCAGCATCTGATAAAGAAAGCTTTTTTACTAAACTCTGCTAAAACTTGGCATAAAGAAAAAAAGTGTGTTTATACCCGCCCTAAAATTATGAAAATGTCAACAAAATTTACAATTTAGTTTCAGCAAAATGTTGCTAATTGTATTAAAATGTTTTTTCCAGCAACATTTCATCTTTGAGAAAAGTATTTTTTAAGAAATTTGCGTAATAATTAAAGAAATACGTTGACAAACCAACACTAAATTTTACTCGAAATGCAGCTGTTGTCACCTGTATTTTTCGGTGGCTGTCAACGGCAGACGACACAATGACTTTTGCTTGGTAAATGCAAGAACTATTTAAATAGACTAAACACTTTTAAAACACATTGTCACAGAAATTAAAATAATTTTTTTATTTTCATAGTTTTTGAGTTCATTAGTACAGAATTTACTTTTCTTTATTTACTTTTGAAATTAACAGAGCAAAGAAAAATTCAAAATATTTATTATATTTTTACATATTTTCTTTTAAAGCATTTAAAGGGTTCAAACATAAAAACTTTTGTAATAAAATATTTTGTTTTGTTACCTTGTTTAATTAAACAAAAAAATATGACTTTTGTTTAACAAAAACCAGAAAAATCAATAAGAAACTATTGTACTATATCTAACTACACTGTTTTTCTATTGTTCAAGTACCTTGTCTGTCATTTCAAAAAAAATAAAACATAATCCTCAAAGTATGCAACAATTCATTGTATTCTATTTGAAAAACCTTAAAGTATGCAATTAAATCATAGCTTAAGGCTTGAAAATACACACACGTAAGTTGGTAAATATTTATGTGCCAAAGATTGTTTATCAGAGCCACTGGTGAGGGAGGGAGAAATTTAAGCGTTTTATGTCTGGCAATTGTTTAAAATAAGTTTCTAAAATAATACAAATTTTTGACAATTTGTTTAACAAATTTTATTATCTCTAACAGTTTAAATAAAAACTAAAGCGATAGAAACTATTTTCCAGAGAAATTCTTTAATTAATAACGATTCAATAAAATCTTTATTATCTATACAAACTCATTACATGGTAATGCAACTAATTGCTGGAAAACTTCTTACCCCCACAATCCAATTACAAATGTAATAATCATGAATTAATAACAAATAATATCGATTTTAATTAAAGGTACGGTAACACTTGGCAAATATTTGCCGAAAACCACGTAACCAATAAATAAAATATATAATATAAATAAAAATAATATATAATAAAAAAAAAAAAAAAAACTTCGTTTATTTAGGACAAGACAACATATATTTAGGCCCTAATTTTATAAATCATTTGCGTTCAACGCAGCACCTACACTTTTGCGAACGCATCACCAAAAATATGAAATTTTGTAAATCACTGCGTCATTGCGTTTAGCGTACGCAGAAATATTACGTTGTTACAATACTGTCAAATCATTGCGTGGTTAATGTTGCCATTGTAAATGTCGATACTGAAATTTAAAAAAAAAATTACAGAAAGCTACAATTATTTTGCATTGGCAATGCTACAAACCTATCAGCTGTTTAATAATTTTGTTTGTTTATTCATCAAGAAAATATTTCAAGTTGTGAAATTTAAAGATATTAAGGGGTATAAACAAATTTTTGCACTTATGGATATGTTTTCCTCTTCGGTTAATGAAGAAACCCCAATTGCGCTCTACTATTAACATCATGAATTTAACGAATAATAAGTAAGTAAACTAACACTGTGGAGATTTACAATATTTTTAATTTACTTTTTAAAGATTTCAGATGAACTTCCGAATGAACAAGAAAACGTTTTCATATATGTGACATAGGTCTCTTTCTAAAGGAACCTCATCATGTGACAGCTATTTCAAAAGAAGCAAAACTTGCAACAACAATAAGGTTTTTGGCAACGGGAGGGTATCAGAAAGGAATTGGGAATGAGCTTATAACATCTCTTTCACAGTCCAAGGTTAGTGATGTGATTATGAATGTTTGTGAGCTATGTAATCTTAATCTTACGGCTGAAAAGGAAATTTGAAAAATTAGGCATTCCACGAGCCACATCTGGATGCTTTTCCACTTCAGCTATCAACAATTCAAATTGAGCTTCCGTTGTGGCTTCGTTTTTCACCCTAAGAAAAATTTGAATAGCATTTTATACTAAATTAATATGTTTGTATATATAGGGTGATTCAAGTAGAAACACTTTTTTTAATAGATTTTTTTTGACAGATCACGTGTGAGTCGTGTCATGCTGTCATATTATTTTTGTTTAGTATTGTTTGGCATTTCATAATGGAAAGACCTACTTACGCCTGAACAACGTTTACAAATCGTTCAACTTTATTACGATAATTCAACTTCTGTGAGGAATGTGTTTTGTGGACTTCACTCAACTTATGATCAACATAATCGGCCCATTTCTAACTCAATGGGTATGTAAACAAACCAAATTTCCGCATTTGGGACGAAGAGCAACCTGAAGGGTTTGTGGGCTGATGGAATCATCGGTTCATTTTTTTTTTAAATGATGCCGGTGCGAACGTAACCGTCAATGGCGACCGTTATCGTGCCATGCCTCAAATTGAAGCTCGTGATCTCGGAGACATTTGGTTCCAGCAAGACGGTGCCACTTCCCACATATCGCATCAACCAATGGATTTATTGAGAGAACACTTCGGCGAGCAAATAATTTCACGTTTTGGGCCGGTCGATTGGCCACCAATATCGTGTGATATCACACCGTTAGACTTTTTTCTGTGGAGATATGTAAAGTCTAAAGTTTATGCAGACCATCTGTGGCGTAACAACGGCCAACATTTGATAGACTTAATCTTCAAAAAATAAATGCCAAAGAATGTTCTTTCGAATGATAATACCCATATCCCATTAAATTTAAATTTTCTGTGTTTTTTTCTTTAAAAAATTAGTGAACCTGGATATGGATCACGCTTTATTTACGTACATCGCATTTATAAGGTCCTATAAAATATTAAATTAATTGAATAATTTTGTTTTTTAATAATATTTGAATTCAACTTTTAAAACTAACGTCAAGAAAATGGAGGCGTTAAATTTGACAACGCAAGTGATAAAAAATTCAGCGTTGATAGCGTTAACAACAAAGTTAGAAACAGCTGCTAAAACGCAAACAATCACTAGCTTGAACGCCGGGATTTGCAAAATGTACTTAAAGCAACGCTTAGAAAATTGTGGCGTTGCGTTTTACGAAATTATGGCCTTAGTTTTATTTTATATGATGTTGTTTGATTTTGCAAAACTCTTGTAAGCGCAAATAATGTCAAACAAATTTGTACTCCAAAAGGGGTTACATTTTTTTTAATAAATATTTGCCAAGTGTGACCATATACCTTAAGTTTGATAGAAAAAATGTAAATTATTCCAATTTAACCCTTTGGGATTGTTAGCAGAAAAAGTCAATTATTGGGATTTGCAGTAACCTTCTACATTTTAATTTTCTATGTTGGTAGGGAATTAAAAAGAATATCAATTGTAATTGTTATTGAAATGAGTCACGTTTTATGACAGAGTTTTTCTATTATTTTTTTTTTTCTTTTTGGTCTTCTGTGTGGGTTTAAATTATTAACAATGACCTTTAATGACGAAATGGCGTCTGTAAAAGTATCGAGAATATCAACCAAAGAACTTAGATAAAAAAGGAGCAAATTGTTTTGTGTGTTTTATAATCACGCAAATGTTTAAATTGACAATTTGTGAGATCTAAAGTTAAAGTGTTGGGAAATTAGCAAAAAAAAATGAAGAGAGACACAGAAAGTACAAACTTTAATAAATTAAAGCACTTCAAAAAAATAATTTGATTAACAAGAATGTTAGACTTTCATAACAGATTTTCTTCTTTAGTTAAGCTTAAATATCTAGTAATTAAAATAACTAATTAACTAATAAAAATACTGATTTCAATTTACTTATGCAGACTCCTAAAAATTGTATGTTTTCCTCAATTATATTTTGTTACAAAGATTTGACAAAAATAGTTCTTGTTTAATTTCTGCCTAAACACTTAAATATTAGTTCTCATTATTTGTTTCATTTTCCTAGTTTTCCATTAATTTCATTTGATCATACATACTTCCATTTACTGTTTGTCATTGATACACAAACGTTAAGAAAATGTTTTTATTGTTTACATTTCCTAAAACAAAAAAAAGTAAAAACTAAATCTCATTCTCATTTGTTTCTGTGTGATGTGTGAAAATTGTTTATAATTCTAAGCAAATATTTTGTTCTTTTTTTGTAATTGTAGGCCATAAATTTTTAACAAATTATGGCTAAAAATAAATTCATTGAAGAAAAAATTATGAAAAAACATGTTTTCGTTTAACAAGCTCTCGAACAGCGCGTGTCTTTAAATGGATGAATTTTTTTTTTTTTAATTTTCATTTAAATTAAAACGGAAGTTTGTGTGAGATTTTTTTTAGGAAAATATGTTCAAAATATTTGTTAAAACAATATGAAAATAAAAAAAAATTCAATGTCAAGGAATTAGTTTTGAGTCAAACACATTCATTTACAGAAAGATTTTAGTGTGTGGGAAAAAATTTAAAAAATTTTTGTTAATTTTAAAATTTAATATTTCAATTAGGTGTGAAAACAAATGTTAAATGAATTTCTTTAATTTGGTTTTAAAATGGTAGAATTAACTCTTCCAAAGAATAAAAGATTTTTCCATTGTGTAGTAATAGTGTGACAAATTTTACGCAAAATTTGTATTAAATAGCAAACAAAGTTTATTTTGTTTAGATGTTTTTTTTTTAATAAAATCATAAAGTTTACAAGATAAGATTATTCAGCCTTACTATGAGTGTCGTTTTCTTTTTACGACAACGACTGTATCGTAATAGATTAAAGAAACAAATTTAATTTTATCTTTAATCTATTACGAAAGAGTCGTTGTCGTAAAAAGAAAACGACACTCATAATAAGGCTGATTATGTATGGAATATAATATCGCCTCAACATTCTTCAAGGTTTTGTCCAAACATACACCAACCATTTGGCATAAATTTGGCTAAATTTCATTGATACATTGCACAGTAGGGCAGAATTTAATTTTTTTGAAAATAAGTCAGTCGTTTCTAAAAAGAAAATTTTACATGGGCTTAGTTGAGAAGCATTCGAGATTAAGTTTTGATTATGTTGGAGCCACAGCTGTGAGGGCTCAAAACACCTTTGACATGTAATGGAATTACATATTTATTATTCTTTTCAATTTCATAATTTTTATATTTGCTGAAAGTCCTTGGCTAGATCTTTTAATTACATGCTTGCCTATGCTATTTATCTGTTATGGTTTTCGAGTTATACACATTTGAAAATTTAATTATTAAAATTTTGCCTAAACCTGATCCGATTCTACAACCACCTGCTCAGTCCCCAGACGTCAATCTGATTGAGAATTTGTGGGATGAGTTGGGCCGGGGTATCCGCAAATACACAATAACATCTTAGTATCTTAGTTGAAAATATAGTATAGAAATGTTTCGATTCTGGCCCACTGTTCATCGCAGGATTCCCTCCTTATTGGCTTGTTGCCCGATATCTTTACTTCAAATAATTAGATACACATCAATACAGTAGTGCTAAATCACAAGATTTATGCCTCAAGTAAACCTAAACAAATTTGTTTGCTTTCGTGAGTGGTTGCAGCATGTGTGACGAATAAACGCCTATTTAAACCAGTGATCGGTATAAAGAGAATGTGGAATATGACTTTAAATAACACTGTATGGCTCTTGGTTTCTCTGTTTTAATCTGACCAACCATTATTACAACTTGTGTTACTTATTTGATCATTTTAATTGCATTCTTTGATCCTGTTCAGCCCTTAAAGGTTTTCAATGCCCATCACTGACTTTAACCATTTGTTCTTACAATCCAGTATAAATATCTCTTTTCTTCTAATATACATTACTTAGGGGGAGCAGTTAAGCCAAATAAGTACTCTACAGCCAGAGTGTTTATTAAATCGACCACCAAAACTGATAAAATGCATTTTAATTATTTAATTTGTTATTTGATTTAAGTTGGCACAAATATTTAAAATATTTTAACCAACAATTATTATAAGTTCCTAGACATGATTTGATTTCAATTATTTTAAATACTTTCATTTAAATAATGTCTACACGCTGGCTTTTGTTAAATAATAAAAAATTCCCTAAAATGGTTTTATGGCAAAAACAAACGTGCCTCAAAAACAACAAAAATAGAATTGTTTAAATATCTGCGTTTTTTCTTACTTTTTTTTTATTATGTATTTGGTTTTTTGTGGCTTTCTACGTATTAACTAGACTTTATGAGGCCTACACACTTTAATGAACACACAGCAGTGTTAATTAATGCCACCTTTTTACAAATTTTATTTGCGATTGTTTTATTATTATTATCATCATTATTTTTGTTTTTGTTTACCTGTTGCTGACCATTTTATTGTTTTTTTTTTAATTATCATTTTTACACACCTTTAACATCTTGCTCTCCTGCCTTTTGTAGTTTTGTAAAACAGAGTAAAAAATGTTAAACAAATGATTTTGTTGGGCTACTTTTTTATTTTTGTCAACCCACTGTTATTTTTTGTTATTTTGTGATTTATTAGTGGCGGCTGTGTTTATGTGCCACTGTGTCAGTCGTTGACACTGTATGGCGTTTAAGGTGTTGTGTATCCGTCAAGTGTTAAAGGGACCTAACGGCTTCATTTATTTTATATGTGTTATTGTCAATTGAATTGTCAATTACAGCAATGTATCATGTTTGTAACCAGTGCCCATGTTCTGTAACTTTAGTGAAAACTTCTTGCATCGAAAAGATGTCAAAAAAGATATTCCACTGTTTCTTGAAAAGTGAGAAAAAAGTTTATCTGATTTTTATGTCGAAAACTATCGTTGACGGCGAACTAATTTATTAAAATTTTAAAATTTTTAACGACGGCGGTAAAAATACAACCGTCGGCTATACATAATAATGTATAGTACAACTTTAGTGTTTGTTGTTTACAAAATAATTTGCAATAAAATAAAAATAGTTTCGAGGTGTAAAAAAACTTTGTTTTGCTAAAAGAAAATTGCTAAAGTGGTACATAAAATATAATAGCGCAATTCACAGTCTTGTGCAAATGGTATTGCATCGTTGCATTTGAAAAAGGGTTTAGCATATTTTTGCTCTTGCTGTGTATTTTGTTAGTGTAGAGCAAAAATATTCTAAACCTTTTTGCAAATACAATGATGCAATACCATTTGCACAAGATTGTGAATTGAGCTAATGTATGAAATATATAGTAATGTGTTATTTTCATTGCATTGCATTGATTTGAATATTTTTTTATTTTTAAAATTTTATCTCGCCGCATTTTTGTTTGTAAATATATTTGACAGTTCTAAGCGGGAACTGTTCTCACAAAATTTTTTTTACAGTCACACTTTTTCGGTAAACTGACTAGCAATTTTCTTATGTGAAAGCGATTACTCGCCAAACAAGAAAAAAGTTGCAGAAAAACAGCTGTTTGTTTAAATCTATGGCATTTCTGTTTTATTCCACACATTTTAAGCGAAAATTTCTTGACTCGGAAGTTACAGAACATGGGCACATACTTAGTTACATGGGCATATACTAATTTAAACGTGTGTTTAAATCAAAATTTTTAAGACTTTAAACTTTCGTAATATTGTTTCTTTGTTTTATTTATAATCTTTGTAGTGCAGAATGGTTAAGTTATAAAAATCATAAAAATCGGACCCTAAATATCAACTGCTAAATAATTTTAAAACAATCTATGCTAAATAATTTTAAAACATTAGTTAGAATTATTCTTAAGAAGATCTTAAGAAGATTTATGTATAAATTTTTAAAGAAGACTTATAATTTTCTTAATTGTTAAACACACTTTGTACTGACTATATACCGTGTGCATTACTTAGAAATGGTTCAGTAAAGTTGGCCATACAAGGTCTAGAAACAGTAGAAACTTAGTCCCAATTTACAAGTAGCAATTTTTTAAGCTAAGCTAATTACCTTTTAGACATCGGGGTGATCGGAAGATAAGACGGGTACACACTTGATTGTACTAGCAATTCGTGTTACTCTCTTATTCGTATTATATTTGTGTATTGAAATGTTTGTATACTCTCTAATAAAAACACGAGCAATTTAAGCCATAAGAATTGTGCTGTGTGAACACCGAAGAAATTTGAAGGAAAACAATTGTATCAATCGTTTCAATAAAAATTGCTTTGTGTAAATTGATTTTCTTCATGGATTAACTTTTTTTGTAATGACTATATACCGTGTGCTTTACTGAGATATAGTTTAGTAATGACCGCCTTGCATTCTGAGATTGATGTATTTTTTGGAGCCTTATGTTGAGTTCCCTTTGAATCAACGAATTCATTACTTTGTAATAAACGTTTTTGACAAGTATATTTCGGTATAACAAAATTAAAAATCCGCTGCTACATAAAAGCAAAAATCATGTATATATTCTTCAGAAACATTATTTAAGTTTTAAATTTTCTTTCAAAATGTACTTTAGTCTCTTTTTCAGTTGGCACCGTTTAATGGTTAATATTTGTTCTATGACCTCGAAAAGCAATTGAGCAAGTATGTACACATACAATGGACGTTAGTGAAAAATACTCTCAGAAAAAGCTTAAGCAAAATCTAAACTATTTAACAAATAATTTAACTAATTGAAATTGATTTAAGCTTTAGAATCTGTGTGCACATTATTGTTTGGCCAAAGGAGACGGCGGCGCTGATTTTTGAATAGAAATAATATAAATAAGCACAACAAATTTAAAGCACAAAAGGCCATTACGGCTAGAAAATACCCTAAAGGGCAGCTTGTAACAATTTCTCATATTTAGAGTTAAAAGGTATGACTACAAAACATTGTTTAAATCAAAGTTTATCAATTCTAGAAACAGAAAGTCAGTTGAGTTACCATTGGATTAAAAGCAACTTTGAGACCTCAACTAAATATTTTTATTCAGAACTAAAAAAAGGGCCAGTTAGGCAGAATCATTCAATTTCCAGAATATCGGTTGAGTTAAGCAGCATAAGTAAGCATAGTTGAAGGCTATCTTAAATTATGGCTTATAACTATTTTTCTTGTGAACCGATGTTTAGGACAATGATTAATATGTTGGGTGCATGGGATTAATTTTGGTTTAGTAATTTTAATACAAGCCTGATTTAAACAGACAGACGGGTGGTTATAGCTAAATCAATTTAGAATTTTGTAAGTAACAAGTATTTTATGGCTTTAAAAGTTTTAAAGTGTTATACAATAAAACCTTACAATACAACATGAATTTAAATAAAGCATTTAATATTCTATGTAAAATTTCATTAAGGTTAAGCAGCCAAAAATAATCATTTATTTATAAGTAACTACTGTGACCCTCTGTAGCGTACTTTTAGTTTAAGTATAACAAGATGTGCTTTAGAAATTGAAATCATGTTTGTTTTAAAAATTATTGCCAAAGATTTAAATAAAATTCCAAAAATTTATTTAGTAAACATTTAGTTTAGGAATTTTTTTTCGAACTTTTTTTTAATTGTTTAATTCAATAATTTAAAAGTTATTTTTTTCAAAGGTATGGCAAACAAATTTACAAAGAATTTAAATTGTAGAAATTGGAGATTGTATAAAAATACTTAAATACTTATGCCCTTATTCATAAAACTTACAACAGGTTTATAAGAGGTTTATAAAACAAATTTTGTATGCAAATTTGCTTTATAAATCTGTTGTAAGTTTTTATGAATAAGGGGGTTAGTTTTTTGGTAATTTAACAAAAGTACTTAACTGGAGATAAGCTTTTTTTGTTTTCAACATTTTTTAATACAGCATATAAATTTTAAAATTTAGATCAAAGTTTTACAAGCCTTTTTTAACCAATCTTGTATCCAACATAACAATAAATCAATATAAAATTAAGCACTAAGGAGTGTTTAGATAAAAAATTTTACAAATTGAAAAAAAAAATTCTTTCGAGTTACATATATGTATTTTTTTGTTATTCTCTCTATTGCGAAGTGAATTGACTTGAATCTTACCATATTTCTCAAATAAAGGGTGGTTAAATTGTAAGGACCGATGTTGAATGTGAACCACACCTAAACGCCAAGCTTTTTTCCGAATTTTATTTGACATTTCTCTATTTCAGACTTACTCAATTTGAACTATGGAGAGATACACAATCCAACAACGTGTTAAAGTTATCCAGACTTATTATGAAAATGGGCGTTCAAATCAAAATGCATATCGTGCACTTCGTGATTTTTTTGGTCAATTTGATCATCCAAATGTGCGTACAATCGCAAAAATCGTGGAAAAATTCGAGCAAACCGGGTCTGTAGAAGATGTAAGAACACCAGTGCATGCTCGTACAGCTCGTACTGCAGAAAATATTGCTGCTGTTCGCGATAGTGTGGCTGAAGAGCCGTCCACCTCAACTCGTCGTCGTGCCCAACAATTGCACCTCTCACGATCGTCGTTGATGAACATTATGCATAAAGACTTGCATTTACACGCTTACAAGGTGCAATTGGCTCAAGAACTAAAGCCTCTTGACCATTCCAAACGTCGTGAATGGGCAGAATGGTGGCAAGAAATGGCAACAGTGGATGATCAATTTTCGAAGAAAATTATCTTCAGTGATGAGGCACATTTTCACCTCAGTGGATTCGTCAATAAACAGAATTGCCGCATTTGGGCGAATGAGAATCCAAGAGTGATTGTCGAAAAACCAATGCACCCACAAAGAGTGACTGTTTGGTGCGGTTTATGGGCTGGCGGCATCATCGGGCCGTATTTTTTCCAAAATGATGCCGGTCAGGCAGTTACTGTGAATGGTGTTCGCTATCGTGAGATGATAACGCACTTTTTATGGCCCGAATTGGAAGATATGGATGTGGACGATATGTGGTTTCAGCAGGACGATGCCACTTGCCACACAGCTAACGAAACAATGGCTCTTTTGCGCAACAAATTTAATGGCCGTGTTATCTCACGTAATGGCGATGTCAATTGGCCGCCAAGATCATGTGATTTGACACCGTTGAACTTTTTTCTTTGGGGTTATTTGAAAGAAAAGGTGTACGTCGATAAGCCAGCATCAATTCAATTCAAGAGCTTAACGGCATAGAACCTCCATTATGCCTCAGGGTCATCGAAAATTTGGACCATCGGATGGAGGTGCGCCGCCGTGGTCGCGGCGCCCATTTGGCCGATATTTTGTTTCATACATAATTGAGTAATACCAATATATCATAATAAAATAAAATTACAATAATTTCCTAAATAGTTGGTGTTTTATTCAAAATCAACATCGGCCCTTGAAATTTAACCACCCGTTATATTTGGAACAAAAAAGTTCAAATAATAAAAAATCTCCCAAAATTCACGCAGGATTTATTTTTTTTACGCATTACACGAAAAAGAAAGAAATAATAATGAAAGTTCGAAAATTTCATACATATTGATTTAACTTCGTCATTTGTGAAGAGAGTAATTGAAAAATTCAGGAAATGTGGATCAATTGATGATGCTACATACATTAGTTGTCCAAAAGCACGGCAATATTGAAACAGAATTTGAGTGCAGCAGTGCAGGAACGTGAATTCAATGCCTTGGACGAGAATTGATAAGTTTAAGAAGATATTCACATTGTATACTCTTTATGCTTATATGACACACCCAGAGGAAAATATGAAAAAATATAGTTGCACATGATTACCACAATCATTGCAACATGATTAAATGTTATTTTTTGAACAGTATTATGATCACTGTAACTAATTGAGTGATTGCGGGAACCATAATATTATTATTATTTGTGACTGTCTAAAAGCAAATTAATCTTCAGTGTATTACTAATTGCTGTGGATTTTGCGTTAGAGGCACCACTGCAACATACTTTTTCGAAATGAGGCTGGGTTTACACGTACAAAGTCTTATTGACGAGGTTCTTATTTTTTCTTCTTTGAACTTTTATAGGCGTTCATAGAATGCAAGCTTTATTGTTTAAATGCTTCATTTTTATGTGTAAATGTAAATTAATTTTTATGTAAATGTAACAACCTAATCAATAACAATTGCTGTGTGTGAACACAGACTTACTGATACTGATAGGTGGTCAAAATTGTTCCCAAATGTAACATCATTTGATTTCTTTTGATGATACTAAGACATCACAACCCGAAGCTGTTCACTAAACTAAGCGTTACAATTTTTATCGATGCAGTCCTTAATTTGTTTAAATTTCAAACAGATTTTATTGCCTCTTTCCAAGTTTCATTCTTTAAACACTTCAACTATTTAACAAAATCTTGTAAATTATTGAAGTCAAGCCCTTAGCCTCAAATTTGTTTAAAATCAAATTACTTTAATAAACTTATAAGCTTCTCATAACCACAACAAAAATTAATTATTTTTAATAGAATTATGGCAAGAAAATCTTATTAAAAGGCAAACACTAATCGTATTTATATTTATATCGGGGTTAGAGGTGTAACGAAAAGCAACAATATAAAATGTATGGAAACTAGAAAGGCACAGCCAAGAAAACCATTTAAAATAACATTTTGTCAGACATTTAAATTAATAAAGAAAAATAAAAAATAGCAACAATGAAAACGCCACTACATACTTTAAAGCAAGTACAAACAAAAACACTAACACAAAGAAAGGAAATTTGTCATGTTTTTCGAACAAAAATTTTATGAATATTTAAATTAAAAGGACTCAAATACACATACGCTAAACACTAACACTTAGAAATTAGTTTAAATAAATACATATGAAAAAATCTCTCATGTCTGTAAGTATTGTCTCGCAAATTTTACTGGTATATAATATCGGGTTTTCCAATAGCTACTTGACAACTCTGAATTTAAATTGTGAACGCACTATTTCACTGATCATCTAATTGTTGCTTTCTTTTTTTTCAGTAAACTTAACATTTTCGTTATGGTAAAGTACACGAAGGAACAACGTTCCAGTCAATTGGCCGCCTCGTTCTTGCGATTTAACGCCTCTAGATTTTTTTCTTTGGGGCTACGTCAAATCATTGGTCTATGCCAACAAGCCGACAACGTTGGAAGAACTTAGAGCCAACATTGAACGCGAAATAGCGGCCATTCCGGCCGAAATGTGTGACCGAGTCATCCAAAATTGGGTCCAACGAATCGACCACTGTCGACGTGGCCGCGGTGCCCATATGAACGAAGTCGAGTTCCATTCATAAATGTTTTGAATGTATTTCAAGTCGGTAATAAAGTTTTGGAAATATCTCAAACGGTTTGCGTTTTATTTAAAAAAAAAGTTGTCAAGTCCTTATTGGAAAACCCTTTATATACATATATGTACATATATAATGTTTGTGTTTCTTCTTTTTTTAGAGGTTCACGACCTCAGACACTATTATTGTTTTCATTTAGTTCGGTTTGGTTTGGTTTCGTTTCGTGTTGACATTAATAATTTATAAAAGACACTTTACAGTAACACAAATTACTTTTTTCTCTAAACATTTTGAAATTAACGAAAAACATAAATTAAAACACTTTTAATTTACATGAAAGTTTTGCACACAGACATTTAAATTTGACTTGTAATTCTGAAAAAAAAACATAATTTTCCAAGAACTTAACGAATAGCTTGAAAAGAATAGGAAAACCAAAAATGCTCTCTCATTTATGGCAAGTATAACAGCCTAAAAGGATACTAAACAAAATAGAGCCAGAAAATGAGAGTATAACAACATAAGAGTAAAAATATTTAATATAATTGTGCGATTTAAGAGTAATTTTTTATATTTCAACTACAATTTTGTGGTAAAGTCACAACAACAATAAAAAAACATTTCAGTAAAAAATAGAAAAAGGAAGAGACAATTGATATTTCTTCAAAAAAATCATGAAAAAATAACAATTTTCTATATTATATACATATATATAATTAAAGAACAAGAAAATAACAAAGGATAAACATATTTCATAGGAAATATATATTTCCCTATACTACAAAAAAATAATCTATTGCGTGTTGTAAGTTCAAAGCCCATCCACAAAACAGGGATAAATATAATTATTTTTGTGGTTGAGTTAATGTGGGTGAGTTAAGAAAAAACACACACCCTGAATAAAAACAAAAACTATTAATTATTAGAATGAAATTTGTATGTTTAATATAGTGGAATAAACCACTTAAATGAAAATTAAGTCCAATAATTAATAAAGTTAGACAAACAGTGTCTAACCAAACTGTAAACAAATACATAAAACAGTATTAAACTAACGGTAAAACTTTAGTTAACGCACAGAGCTATTAAAGCTTTAAAAGTTATAATATCTATAAAAATTATAAAATTTGTAAAAGTTGTTAGTTAAATTTATTGAGTTATAAAGTTTTAAAGTTATAAAATTATAAAGTTATAAAGTAATAAAGTTATAAAGTTATAAAATTATTAAGTTATAAAGTTATAAAGTTATAAAGTTATAAAGTTATAAAGTTATAAAGTTAAAAAGTTATAAAGTTATTATAAAGTTATAATAAATCCTATATTTACGATATATTTGGAAAACCTACGTTGGTTACTATTTATAATTTGAGACTGACTTTGTAAAAGTAAGAAGAAAACCTTGAAAGTGGTTGAAATTCATGTTGTTGGTTTTTCTTAAAACATAAGTAGTAATTCTCTTATAAAATAGATTTTAATCTGTGTATTTTTATGCACCATAAAACCACATTTAATGACACATTTTAATCATTTATTTTTATGAAGGCATTGTGTGCTTCTGCAGTTTTTACATATTATTTTTAAACAAAAATGCATTGAAATGCATAAATTTCATTTGCTAAAATCTTAACAAAAGCTATTTTGAGGTTACATTTGCTAATTTGTTGTTCAATAAATTTTGTTTTCTAATTACAGGAAAATATTTGCAAATTATCATCAAGATTAGGCCATAGAATTTGAGAAGCTAACAAATTTATTGTTTATTTTTTTTTTTGCAATCTAAACATTTGGAATGAAAACATGTGTTTTATAATTTGTTTGACTGTTTAATTACAATTATAAATAGTTTAACAATTGCTGCTGTTGTTAAAACTGTTTTTTTTTATTAATTTGTTCTTCACCTTCGTAGAAAATTTTTAGCAATTTCAAATTATTGTGATAAAACATTGTTTATTTACATTTTGTTTTGGCTAAATTGGTAATGAGAACGCACTCACAAATAAAACTAAAATGAATTATTAAACATTAAACATTTGTTAAACGAGGGCAGACTAAAAATTTATTACAAAATCCAAAATATGAAGCTTAAATTTTGCATACATTTTTTTATGAAAGTAATGGAGCTTACAACAATATCTCTATAAGAAATTAATGAAGCATAATTACATATTTTTAAAAGTAGAACCAACAGCGTAGTAGTCGGTACTTTATAATTTATTTTTAAGTACTTTCATGACAAATCTATTTCCAATTAGAAATCAGAACAAATTATTAGAAATACTTAAAAAGAACTTCAGCAAAATGTTTACTTCATTACATTTACTTTCAATTATACTAAATTTCACATTAAAGTTTCCATTACTTTTTTAATTATGGGGAAGTTATTATTTTGCTTTGAACTTTAATTATGGTAAATTCTAGTTTTTCCTATTTTATTTAAAAGCACTTTGTCCAACTGCTTTCTGGGTGGGTTTAAAATCGAATTTTGTTTATTTTTTTAAAGTAAACACACACAAAAATTTTGCATATTTTTTAATTTTTTTTTTTTTAAGAAATAGACTTTTTCCTAATTGTTTTTATTGTTAAGATAAATTTTAAAAAAACAATAAATTCATTTCCGTTAAAGATTTTAGAGATATTTAAATTTTTTTTTTTTGCAAAATTGTCACAAATTAAAATCCTTACAAATCATTCAAAGCGAAAAACGTGTAAAGAAATGCTAAAACAAGAGAGTGAGAGCCAGATTTTAAACACAATTTTAAAGCAAATTCTTAAAAAAAACACCATAAATTTTGTACCAGTAAAAAAAATCTTGTTTTTTTTCGAAAACGCTAAATTACAACACATACAGCTTATACACGTGTAAAACAAACAAACACACACACACACATGCATGCAGCTACAATAAAGTAGATTTTCTTTCGTACGTTTCTTTTTCCACTGTTAAGCCTTTAATGGCTACTGCTTTTTCTTTTTTTTTCTTCTTAAATGTCCATAATTATTGCCTTATTTACTTGTTATCATTTAAACATTCTTTTATTTTTTTTGCTTTTTCTTGTTAATTTATCTCATGTTTCACACAATTTATTTAATATTTTATACTTTATCAATCTTTTCAAGTATAATTTATATATATATATGTATGTATGTATGTACGTATTTATATTATTTGCACAAAATTTTCTTTCATTTCTCCTTCTTTGAATTTACTTTAATTTGGTGTTGTTTTAATTACAAAAAGCATTTATGTACATAGAGATTATCACAAAATTTTTTTTACACAAATATTTTATTATTTTATAATAATTTAAATATTTTTTTCTATATTACGAGTACAAAAAAATCAACGAATAAACCGCTGTACGCTGCGTATAATAAACGCGAACTAAGTTCAGTTCATTGAAGGCGGGTATATGCGAAAAAAAACGCATAATAATTTTTGCTATAAACAATAATGATAAAACAAGAATGAATATGAATGAAAACAATGTAAAGAGAGAGAGAGAGAGAGAGAAAAGATTTAAGAAAAACCAAAATAAACAAGAGAGTCATATAAATAAAGAGAGAGAGTACGTAATGCCAGACATACAAAAGCTGTCTAACAGTGCTGCCGTATAATCGACAGCCCTGTATACGGGATTTTCAAACAGTTAATATCAAATATATATTTTGAATACCAGAAAAGTCTATTAAAAAACTTTTATTAATAATTTTTTAAGGTTTGTAGAGTTCTAGAATAGTGATATTAAATTGGCTAATACTTTTGGAACCTGTTTTTAGCAAAATATATATTCATATTAAATTTTATAATACCTATAGGTAGTTTTTTAATAACATATTTTTTCTACTCTAGTTTTAAAGAACATAAACCACTTCCGATTGAACTCTTAATTCTGTTTCGGAAAAACTAAGAAAATCGTGAAAAATTTCATGATTTTAACGAGCTTTTGAATATGATTAAAAAAAAATACACAAAATTTATAGAAATGTATGAAATCTTTATTTGAGTAGATAGAACGATGAATGTTTAAAGATGATTTCATGTAAAGGATGACAGCGGCTACGCTTCATATGTTTTATAAGCTGGGCCCAATTTTCCCATACTCTCTCCAACATATATGTAGGCTGGTATCTCACGAATAAATTCTTCAATATTAACTGCCAGTGCCTCAACCGTTGCTCTTATGGATATATAGCCTTAAGATATTCCCACAAAAAATAGTTTAAAGGCGTTAAATCGCACGATTTAAGCGGCCAATTGACGTCTCTCATTGTTTCACGTGCGTAACGTTCCTGCCTCCGTCGTCGTTGAAAAAGTGTGGTCCAATATAATCCACACCAAACCATGCCTTTTTCGGGATACATTTATACAAATGAATTCAACAAACTTTAAAAAGGTCCAAGAATCATTAGTATAGACAAAAATGTCCTTAACTAATTCCCGGAACTAGTTACAAGTAGGACAATTTCCAATCTAAAACAATGATGGAATAACCTATTGTAGAATAGTTATTAAGAAATATGTGATTAAAGAATCAGTTCAAGAACCGTTCCATGAAACGATTCAAAAAAGCTGCGTGCGTTTTAGAACTAGTTGTAGAACTGATACGATGATTTTTCTAGATACAAAAATCACTCCACGAAAGAATGTGAAGACAAAAATTTACTTAAATGCTTCCCGAAACTAATTTCAAGCAGGACTATTTCAGAACAGTTCTTAAGAGTGTAAGTTATTGACTGCTTCTGTAGAACTAGTTCTAACGGTGATAAATTGAAGCAGAAATTAGTGATTAAGGAATCAGTTCCAGAACCGTTCTATGTAAAGATTCCAAAGAACTTGTTCCAAAGGAACTAATACTATATATTTAAACTCCGAGTAGTTGTGGAAATAATACATATTTTTCTGAAAGCTTTAATAATCTTTCGAATTTAAATTGCAAGTAGTGTGGTGGTCGGTCAGTGTAATACCAGACCAGTCTGTAGTTAAAGCGATTGCTGCGTGTCTAATAATTGTCCTGGGCTTTGCTGATTGATTAGGAATGGAAGGGATTACATAGCCCAAGCTCTTTAGCAAGATGATTGTACATTGATCCTGATTGCCATGGTTAACCAAGTTCAAAGTTTTGAAAAACAACAGCAAATATACACTTTGTTTGTACTTTGTAATTGTTTAAAAATGTGATTTACGAAGAAGTACTTAATTTATTCCCACAAATCCTGGTTTGATTTAAACCTGCTTAATTTTATCAAAATTTTTTTTTTTTAATTTAACACTAAAATTTGGTTTCCCCATTCCCTTATTTCACTTATTCCACCCAGTTGGCATATCTTATACTGTTGCAATAAATCATGCTCTCTTAAATTTGTGTTTCTTTTAGCGGACATTTAATAAGAGAATGATTTCGCAAGACAGCCCAATAATGAGTTGCTTGTTGTTGCTTTCCATAAACAATGACGAAACTAACAACAATTACTTTTAGTTTTGCGTTTTTTAATTAAAACAAATATGTATTTGGAAGGAAAGACAAACAAAAACAAATAATTTAACATGTGCAGTAAATAAACAAAAATGTTACTTGATTATTGCAGAGCTGAAGCAGAACAAACATTTTTTAATTTAAATAAATGTTGCTAAAAATGAGAAAAAGTATTGAAAAATTTAATTTTTAGGAATGAATGTAAAATATTGACTTTAAGAAGCGGTTGCAATTGGAGGGGTTAAAATAATTAGAAGAAATTTCTACTGATTTATTTGTCAAAATATTTTGAAAAAGCTACTTCTTTTATTTTATTTATTTATACATTTCAAGCTACTTGTGAAACAAAAAATTCCATCGTTTCTCGAAAAGCGAGAAAAAAATGTGTCAGTAATTCATGTCGAAAACTATCAAAAGCGATTACGTCATTACGTTAGAAATGTCAAAAAATACAACTCAAAGCCGATGTGAAAATTCAGTGTTTGAAACCGCTATTACTAAAATTTTTAAATTTTTAACGACGGCGGCAGAAAATAATCTATAGTACGACTTTAATGTTTGTTGTTTATAAAATAATTTGCAATAAAATATAAATAGTTTCGTGGTGTAAAAAAGAAAACTTTGTTTTGCTAAAAGACGCTTAAATAAGTCAGGATTTCATGGGTGCATTGTACAAAAAAACCTCATGTCTCAAAAAAAAATATCATAAAGCGGTTGCGGTTTCCAAGAAAAACGCTCAAAAAGATCCACGTTACTGAAATGGAGTTCTCAGGAGCGACGAGTTTAAGTTTAACTCATTCCAATCTGATGGAAAATCGTATGTTAGAATTTCTCCAAATAAAATCTTAGACCCCAGGTACACTGTTAAAACAGTGAAACACGGTGGCGGGTCTATTATGGTCTGGGATGCCTTTCCTTGGCGTGGTATGTGTCTAATTGCACGAGTTCAAATAATAATGGATTAGCATCAATATAAAAACATGTTGGAAAATGCAATGGAACCGTATTCCAGCATGATAATGACCCAAATCACAATTCACGGTTAGTGAGGTGATGGGTTTTGGATCAAAATATTGATGTTCTTAATTTGCCATCCCAAAGTCCTGATATTAACCCAATTGAAAACTTATGGGCAGTTGTAAAGAGACCTAAAGGACAAAAATCCACGAAATAATGATGAATTGTTTCAGTTGGTGCAACAAAGCTGGAAAATCCTATATCTGCAAACATGCCAGCGTTTAATTAAGATTTTACCAAATAGACTGGCGAATGTTGTTAAAAACAATGGTTATCCAACAAAATATTAAATTATAAGTCCGTTTTGTTCAATCTCACTAAGATTTTTTGAATATATTTTTTTAGTTTCTAATTATGTGACCAATTTGGTATTGCGTTTAAGTTAATTTTCCTTAAAATAGTATCGATGCTGTGATTTTTTTATTTTAAACTTAATAATAATTTAATTAAAAATAAGATTCAACAAGAACAAGGTTCATCTGGTTCTGGTTCTATTGTGGCATCAAAATGAAATTCTATAGTTTCTATGTTGTCAACTTATACGTAAACCAATCTGATAAGTATATCTGTATCAGAATATAAGCCACGACAGTTATTCCAAGCATTAGTAGGCACCCTAAGTGTCTGATGCCTGACTGTGCCAGAATAAGTGACACACTGTCTCTATAACTTCCTTATTACAGCTCTGTCTGCATTGAGCATTGAACTCTTGAACCAGTCTTTTAAAATATTCAAAAATTAATGATGAAACATATTTAAAAATCAACTTCAAACAGCTAACGGTAGCAAGGTTTTATGATGCAGAAAAATTGGGGTGATATCTACCGACCCAAAATATGAAATAAACATTGGTTTGGAAAGCAATTTTCATTTGTGCTATGAAGATTACACCCCTTACTAATGCATTACTGAGTAATCACAACATTTATAAAACTCAGTCTCCAAACTCTCACATTAATTAAAGCCTACAATGTATTAGATTGCATTTTATTAAATTACATTTTCCATTCATAAGTTTTTGAGTCGTTCTCTAGTAAATAATAAATAAAAAGAACAACGAAAAATGAAAAACTTCTTTATTAGACACTCAACAAGGCAACAAAAGAAATATGTTGGAGACAACACAGGCTGGCATGGCCTGACTTTATTTATACTTTTTTTATATATTTATCATAGACACACAGAGGAGGACAAAGAAATTGTCACAAATAGCCCACAATAGCAGAAAATATAGGGCAACATTGCTAATACACATGTTGATTGTTCAAATAACTGAACAGCAGCGGCCACAACATCATCAACAAGAACAACATCTCCGCCAACAACCCCAACAATAATAATAATGACAATAACAGAATGAAAAAAAAACAACAAAAACTTAAGTCATAAAACATTAAAGTCTGGGCAATGGTTTTAAAAAAATAAATTTCCTCTTTTCTTACACACACCAGGCAGCTGGACTTTCAACAGTTTTCTAATAAACAAACATAAAAACAAATTCTTGCCTTTAATGTTGTTTTTGTTTTGTTTGTTTGTAATATAAAACTAATAATAAATTATAGAATAAATGAAAGAAAGCAAGAAATAAATACAAAAAAAAAAATTAAATAAAATAAAACCACTCACCATTATTATTGCTGATGGCAAATCGTTGCTGCAACTGTTGCGCCAACGCCTGATGATGCTGAGCGAGTGGTGTCAATGGCGGTGGCTGCTGTAATTGTTGCTGGCCACCCAATTGATGTGGAGCCGACTGTGAATGTGGCACACCACCGGATGTAGAATTTTCATTTGTATTATTACCGGAAATTGTATTGTTGCTGTTGTTACTGTTGTTGTTGCCACTGCCATTGCCATTATTACTGTTATTGGTATTTGCAGTTGAAGAAGCATTATTATTATTCTGTGTTTGGGAGGCAGGATTATTAGAAGATTGACCGCCACCGCCATTATGCATGTTGTTGTTGCCTTGAAATTGTATCGCTAACGCATTGTTAACTTGTTGTTGCTGCTGCTGCAGCTGCTGGGAAGAATTAATACTATTGCCAATATTGCTACCACCGGTGGTAGCATTAAGCATGGAATTATTTTGGACGTTTGAGGAGTGAATCGTACCGTTGCCATTGTTGCTGGAATTATTAACGGCGTTCGAATTGTTGTAATATGATTCCTCACCTAAATGTGTTTAAAAATGAAAGAGAGAGAGAGAAATAAAAAACAAAATAAATAATAATTTAAAACAAAGCTTTTTTCGTAGTTGCTAACAGTGGTAAAGCTCTTTTGTTGAAAAGCTTTACTTTAACATAACAGCCATATTGTAAACATGCCAACATGATGACTATTATAACAGTTTTTTTCGACAGAAAAGCTTTTTTGTGTTGTAGAAAAGTTTAAAGCGACATCTGTGGGTAAGTTATAAAAATCTAAAGCGAAACAAATTCTTAGAAGCAATTTTATATTTTTGTTTATTTAATTGAGGTTATACATTTAATGATGTTATTAAAAATATTGTTCATATTGTTAAATTAGGTCACTGGAGATCACTCTGAAAGTCTAATGCCCAATAAAAGTAGTGTAGTTTTAGTTAATTTTCATAAAATCTTAAGATGCATTCAAATACAGATTCATTTTTTCAGTCATACTTAATTGCTGTTATGATTTTGTGGTAAAAATATGTATAAAAGAAGTCCCAACTTTATCTTAATAGAGATTGACTTGTTGGACGCTGTTAAGAAATACAGCAGCGTGATTGAAAAAAAACAAATGTCTAAACCATATGTTCAATGTTTACAACTTACAACATCGTCGGCCATTTAAGTTGCATTTAATTTATCAGTGAAAAACAAAATTTTGTACTTAAATGCACTTTAAAAATAAATGGCACTTAAATACGCACTGTTTTATTGGGCCTAATTTATTCTATAGCTTTATTTATTCTTTGACTTCTTAACTGTCTTTGCTTTACCTACTGTTAATTTCTCTGTTGAGACCTCGTCAACTGACCGCCTAGGGTTTGAGGCTATGTGAAACCAAAAGTCTTTATTCGCGAGTTACCACTACCAATGCTTGAAAGAATAAACGATAAGGGGACCACCTACAATGTACAAGGGCGGTTCGAAAACTTCTTAGCCTAGCACAGAAAGAGAATAGTTAGTTTTTCAATATAATCTCCTAAAACTTCAATACACTTAGTCCAACGCTTATCTAGCAATTCTATTCCTTGATTAAAATATTTTTCCTCAAGACCTTCCAAACAGTGGTTTACAACTGTATTGCATCTTTATTTGCCAGCTAGGATTTTTTTTTGATTTGGATTATACATGCACTTTGGCTACAATTTCTTTACCGTTTTTGGACATCCACTACGTGGTTCATCCTCAATGCTTGTACGACCACGTTTAAATTCAGCAACCCATTTTTTTACTGCTGCATATGAAGGAGCACTTTCACGTAACACATTCACCATATCATTATGAATTTCTTGTCCCGATAAACCTTTTTTATTTAAATATTTGATGACAATACGAATTTCTAAATTTTCCATTCTAAAAAAAATCGCGGATGCGTCTTTTTGAACACCTGTTTCTATAAGAAGCAGTTGTCAGATCGAAAGAAAGAAATTTAAAATGTGTTCATTGCACAGATGGAAGTTTCCAAAACACTTAACTTTTTTCTGTTTATTCTGCGCTTTCTGTTCTAGGAAGTTTCCGAACCGGCCTCGCAGTTGCGTACAACATTTTAATAAAATTATTTTTAAAAAATAAATATCAAAGCTTGTTCATTAGGACAATAAAAGAAATGAAAAAAATTGTATAAAGCATGGCTTCCAAAAGCTTTGAACGACGGTAGCAGGATACCGCATGAATTTCGTACTTGGAGGTCGCCCCCCGCCGATAGCAGACATCGAGAAAACTTTACTATGTAAAACAAGAGTCGTTCTGGTACAACCCAGATTAGGATGGAGCAATAAACTTAATGCCTTTTGGTCTTGCATAGACCGCGCCGCACACTGTGTTCACTGCGGCAATAAATCAATTTGGACCTGCTCTCCGATTTTGATGATATTTGCACAGATGGTTAAAAACTATCTAAAGGTCATGTGTAGAAAATTTGATGCAAATATCTCCATTGGTTTTCTGTCCCGAGCAGCGCAAAGTTGAAGTATGTGAACAAGTGTCAAAGGTGATAGTTTTCTATGTCATATTCAAAAGCTTGTTACTTATAAACTATACACCGACTGTACCTTATAAGTATTTTTTCACTTAAAATAGACATTAAGCATTATGTAAATTAAAAAAAAATTAAAAAATTGCAAAAAAAATTTCCTTTGACAATATATATAAACATTTATGATTTTCCGTTAGACTTTTAGTTGTGTGCGAAGCAGTGCGACACATGTAGCTGAAAGTCTCAGCTAACAGACTAAAAAAATCCTGCTCCAATTTGCGCGCCGCCGAAAAAACAATGAAAAACCAAAAAATTACAGTAAAAAATATAAAATAGAGGCTGAGAAATTCCAAATATATTGTATAGACATGGCAAAACTGTATATTGATTTGCATGAATGGTACTAAATGCCCATCACAGTGCATAACGTTTTGATACATGAAATATACAATTTGTTTCATACATTTTAAGTTAACATATGGTTTATTTTTCAAAGGAATGTTATCAGAAGAAGCGCAGGAAGCGAGGAACAAAGATTATAGACGTTATAGGTTATATCACTCGCGCAAGACTGGGCGCTGTTCTACTAACGAAGACGTAATGCATAATTTGTTAATATCCTCCGACCCATACATCAATTCATTTAGAACGAAATTGAAGCTTAAAAAATTAGATTATCACGAAGATGTGAAAAAAGTTGTTAATAAATGAAATAGAGTGAAACTGACAAAAAAAAATTGTGTTGGAGTTGTATATATTTTCAAAACAGCATTTAATAGATGTTATGCATTTTTTCGAAAAATAAACATTCTAGTTACAAATTTACGGAAGATATGGCATTTTTGAAATATCATTTGTATAGAAGGTGGACGTAAAAATGGGCGGATTAAGTTCATATTTTCAGGAGCTCATTCTACAATTATAGTATTAATGTTTTATGAAAATTGAGTTGATATATTTAAAATCATGAAAGTTATGCCACATTTTCTACTTAAGTTGTATGGGAGGTGGGCGTATTTTTGTAAAAAAAAAAAATTAAAACTCTTAAAATATTTAAAATAAATGTGTGCAAAGTTTCATGAAGCTCCGTAACCTCCTTTATTTATAGCCATTAAATACACTACACGGCCACTGTGTGCGCCGTTCTTAATATATGCCCAACATGGTCAGGGTCCTCATGACACTTTCCACATATTCAACTGTCCAGCCAGCCCAACTTCACTATGTCTTGAAGATATGTGGAACCAACCATTAGAAACGCAATTTCTTGGACTTGATCTGGCAGAACTGTGTTTGCTGTTACAACAACAACAACTACAAACCGGTGTCTACCATAGGCCGAACGAGATCGGTACACAACACGATACTGAGCGAAACTCATTAGTATCATCAAACGATAAACTAAATGGAAATTGAATATCAAAAACATAATCAGCTTTAAGTAACACTACAATGTGGCATGTTCAGTATAATGCCGACTACTATTATAAAATTAATAAATGAAATTTAAGAAAAAATTAATTTGTAATCAACAGAGTAACAAAGTAGACTAAAGTAGTCACTTTTACAAAAGGGAAGTAACCGACGGATCGGTACCGCTTTTTGTAGTATTGTTTCTAATATATTTACTTTGAAAAATATGTATTGCCACCTAACAATTGCAATAAATTAATGTAATTAACAATTCTAGACAGAAGAAAACCGATACCGAATTTTTTCTTTGGGTATAATAACCTGTTATAGTTGTATCAATTTATATGAAAGGGATCTACTACTTTGTTCGCGTTAGGTCAACGAATTAACAACAACGAACTTGGTCTATTTTGGATTTATAATATTGATCGTTACATAGAAAAGAAAAGTTTTTGTTAAATGTGTTCAAATACAAATATATTGCTTTTCTTAATAAACATGTTGCTGCAGCATTTTTCACTAATAAACATGTTTACCTCAACCTGTTGGTGAAAAATTTGTTGCTGATAAATTTTTCTCCATAGACAAGTTGCCACAAAATTGTTCTTCATGAATATATTACTGCACAATACATTGTCTAGCAACATGTTTAGCAACATATTTTCATTAATACATTGTTAAATTTTGTCATAATTTGACAGGTTAAGGTATTTAAAACAATTACAAGGAATCTTACTTTATCTAAATACAGAGATAAAGAACGAATCACCTATTTCACATATGTACCATGAATGTTCTTTTTACATGTGGTTTTCTTGGAACCAATTACCGTGTAAACACAGAATTAGGTGTACTACGATTTTTATAAAAATCGAAGACAACACAAGTTTCTATTGCATTCTTGGGGTCTTCTTTTACATGTTGTGGAATTGTTCATACATAGTTTTGCTGTGTTTAGAGTTGGTATTAATTTTAAAAGCTACATATTAAATTTATATCCTCTTTTTATTACGAAATGACTAATACAAGCTCTGATTCTTAGAAATGTTTTTTTTTTCTAATCTGTCACAGAACGTTTGGAAAGTTGAAAGTTCAAGATGTTTCAAATTCCTGATCTTCTTTTACAGATAATAAATAATAATAAATATTAAAAAAAAATCTACAATTTCCTTAATCTTAATCAGTAAGATTTTATAAACAATCTGAAACGTGGAAGGGTTTTATTTGAAATCATTCTGAATTTGTTAAAGAAAAACACAGTCAGGCGTATTTTTTTTCATTTAACATCAAAAGTAATTTGTAACAGAGGTTTGTAATTCATATTCGAATTCAATTTTAGACTAAGTTGAAACAAATCAGTTTTTTTCTTTTTCTTTTGAGAATATAAATAAGTATTAAGCGACTCGATATCACTATTTGTACGGATTTTAAGACAGATTTGAATAAAATGCTGTAAAACGTATGAAAGCTGACACTTTGGGGTTGGTGAAAATTAATAAATGGAGTAAAGAATAAAGCCTTTTCATTGCTTAACAGTACTTCAAAACTAAAAAAAAGTTTAGCGGCCAACGTTTGAGCACAATCATACAAACCGATAAAAATTTTCAATTTGATGGCTTGACAAAGAACTTGCATGTGATTGTCAAGAAAGAAATACATTCACAAGATGACACTGTTTGTTGTATATTTTCGGCTGGAGGCATTATTGGACCATACTTCTAGGAAAATTAGCAGTGACTGGTTACTGGTGCTCCATATTGGGACATGATAACAAAGGTATTTCTGTATACATTGGATAATATTGATGTGGATGGCATGTGGTTTCGATAAGACGGTGATACAATCATACAGCTATTCAATTATTATTTCCTAAACATGCACTCTCCGTTTCAGTGAAAGCAATGGGTGCTTTTGATTTAACATCATTAAGCTAATGTTTATTAGAATAACTTAGCGGTATAGTGAAGGGTATCATATTGTCGGTTTTACCTCACTACACTCTCCTACTAGTTTCAATATACATTCTTTTTTTTTACTTTAAACAATTGTTAAATAAATTAAAAGACCATTCCCAGTACACAGGCATTAATTTAACCATAAACCAACAAGTAACTAACCAATAAAAGTATTAGCTGTGGTCAGTTACTCTAACCCATGGGATGGCTGGACTAACAAACGAACGGCTCATTTCATATTCTACTCAAGTGGCCAAAAATAATCATTGTTTGGCAATGACAAAGACACACAACGTAAACAAAACAACGACGACAGCAGTAAAATGAACAAAAACAACTACAAATATAAATAAAAAGCGCGCCAACATTTTTTAAATGACTCTTCTTGTAAAATAATCAGTCAGTCTGTCTATAAGTTTTTGATTTTTTTCAACGACTTTAATAATTTGTTTACTTAATCGTGTCTGTCGTATTATTGTTTTTTTTTTTTTAATTTAATCATGTTTCGATTAATGATTTTTTTCTCACTAAATAGTCTTACTTGTCTCTAGCCAGCAAAAAAAAAAACGAAAGAAAAAATTGATAGACATAATATTTACAAAATACATCAAGCATACATAATTACAAACATTTTATAAATTCTATAAAGATACAAGCAACACAAGGCAAGTGAAAAGGAATGGAATATTTATTTATTTTGTATTCCATACTATAAGAAGAAACAAATATGTTGGCTATTGGGTGGCTAAATAAATAATGGTGTTTATTTCACAAGACAGTGGCCTTGCCCAATAGTCAAACAAACTACCGCCAGAACTGCGAATGCATTAATATTTCTAATAAATTCATGCAACTTTCGATAGGCATGCGTAAAACTAATGTACTATCTATTGTAACATATACAGTGCTGGTCATATAATTAGAAACGACTTTTCAGCATTGGTTCATATATTTGAAAAATTTAGTTCAATATATTAAAACTAATAACTAGAAATAGTAAAGTAACAAATTATTAAAAAAAATTCACAGCATCAATACTAGTCCATCATAAAACCAATATGGACATGTGGCATCCAATTATGGGGTACTGCATGCTCATCTAACATCCAAAAGCTTCAAAAAAGACAGTCCAGAATATTACGACAAATTGTCTGCGCCCCATGGTATATACGTAATGATATTATCCACAGAGATCTCAACGTTCCCACTATCCAGGAGGAAATTAAAAAATATTCAACTAGCTACATCGATAAACTAATGGCCCACCCTAACTACCTAGCTCGAGGTCTGCTTCAGTTCGAAGGTCACCAGAGACTAAAAAGAACCGATACTTTGAGCCTAACTAGAAGACATTTTTAAAATTTGAATACCGCAGTTAGTGGTTACATTGGTAACAACTAATAAACAATAAGTAGAATTAAGATTTGAATATATATCGTAAATTTCGATAAGAAAGATTCAATAATAAAAAAATATATTAAAAAAAAAAAATACTATTTTAGGGAAAATTAACTTAAACACCAGAAAACGCAATACCAAATTGGTCACATAATTAGAAACTAAAAAAATATATGCAAAAAACCTTAGTGAGATTGAACAAAACGGACTTATCCTTTAATATTTGGTTGGATAACCCTTGTTTTTGACAACATTCGCCAGTCTATTTGGTAAAATCTTAATTAAACGCTGGCATGTTTGCAGATATAGGATTTTCCAGCTTTGTTGCACCAACTGAAACAATTCATCATTATTTCGTGGATTTTTGTCCTTTAGGTCCCTTTTTACAACTGCCCATAAGTTTTCAATTGGGTTAAGATCAGGACTTTGGGATGGACCGTGGATTGTGAATTGGGTCTACGGTTCCATTACATTTTCCAATATGATTTAATATTGATGCTAATCCATTATTATTTGAACTCGTGCAATTGGACACATACCACGCCAAGGAAAGGCATCCCAGACCATAATAGACCCGCCACCGTGTTTCACTGTTTTTACAGTGTACCTGGGGTCGGGTCTAAGGCTTTATTTCGAGGACCTCTAACATACGATTTTCCATCAGATTGGAACAAGTTAAACTTAGATTCGTCGCTCCAGAGAACTCTATTCCAGTAACGTGGATTTTCTCGCATTTATGATATTGTTTTTGAGACGTGTTTTTTTTTTGTGCAATGCACCCACGAAGTCCTGATTCATTTATGCGTCTGCTTTTTGTCCGTGTGTATATTTTTGCGCTAATTTGCTGTCCAATTTCAGCCTTTATTTTGTGCGAAGATAAAAATTGATTTTTTTGCTGGCTCTACAAATAAATATATCTTCTGCTAAAGTGGTATTTTGTGTTCTAGGTTTCCTACCTGGGGTTGCAAACTCCTATTTGTGTACAAGTGAATTGCTCACTAAGCCGTATCCAAATTATTACAAGTTAATCTCTTTATCACTAATATTTAGAAAAATGCGCGTTTCTAATTACGTGGCCAGCAAAAAAAAAAACACAATTCTGAAAGTAATATTTTTATATTTTTTCAATTTAACGATATAAACAATTTACAGTGTAAGTCTGTAAAGAAGCTACACAGTGATCTTATTATATCAAAGCATCGTTTCTTATTATATGATCACCACTGTATATATGTATATGTTAACAACTGTTGTAAAATGAGACGATGTGAATTCAAGAAATGTTTCTGTCGTGCAGAAAAATCTCTGTCTCGTAAATTATTTTACCCACAGATGCTTTAATTTGTTCCTTTATTTTTACACAATTAAGTGAATTTATTTATTTCCAGTTGTTGTCATTAACATTTCTTTACTCCTAATACTTTATCCATCAAAGCATTGTGCAGCTTTTATTAATACACATCACAACTAAATAGTGATGCTGTTTATGTTGCATGTAATTTTTGTTGCTGTTTTGTTAATGTGTACCTACATATATATATATATATTTTATTGATTGATACCAGCCAGCAATTTGTACAGTTTAATCTTTCGGCATCTCTTTTAACTAATTAGTTGGTGAGTGATTTTAAGAAAGTTTTAACGACTGACGTATTGAAAGATTGACAGTTATAGTTGATAGTAAATCGAATACAACAAAAGATGAACTGGGATTAACAAGGAGAGAGGATTTTATATTTTTGCAAATTTTAGTTCCAATAGTCCCCCATTTGCTTGATATTTATTTCTAACTAACTCACCTGGTTCTTGTATGTTCCCCAGCGGACTTTCCGGTAATAGAATACCTTTTTGAACAAGTTCTTCTCGATTGGCACGTACAGATATTTTGCGTTCAAGGGCTAAAAATAGAAATGAAATAGAAACAAAATTATTTATAAAATTAAAGGCCGTTATACTATAAAACAATCGTCCAAGAAATTTCAGAAATATCGTTCATTACGTATTAGTGCAGGGACTTGTTAATAGAAACGTTATGATTCAAACCACCCAATCATGAATAAAAATTCCGCGGGAGTTTTTTCCCTTTTCCCATTTTTCCTATTCAAATTCAATGTTAAAAAAATAAAAAGCGAAAAACTACCGCGGATTTTTTATTCATGATTGGGCTGTGAGATATGTTTAATAAACTAATTGTTCGACCTTTTTAGCTTTATTAAAAATTATATTTTCTTCAAATTTCTTTTATTTAAACAAAAGTTTTTTATATACAAATATGGACAGAGAAATAGCGCACTGTAATGGGGATTTAATTCTTGGTTTTTTCTTGTTCCGGTATAGTTTTGCAGTTTATATTCTTGTTTGACAGAAGTGTTTTTTTTTCTACTTACTGGAACATAAAGCTGATTTTTATTAAGCCGTCTTCGTACAAGTCTACCGGAAACATTTAACCCAACTATCTTTCTTTACATTAAGCAACTTTGCATCTGATTTAACACATTTAATGTCATTATAAACTTTTGAGAACATCCAACAATTTCAGCTATTTGTGTTTGCTTTGTACCCTTGGTGAAGTTCTCAAATAAGCTCTTTTTTTCTCAAGTCAGCAGTCCAGTCCTGTTCCCATTTTAATTGACAAAATTAACAGTTAACAGGACATTTCTAACGAATTTTTGGAAAAGCAGAGTGAAGCAAAAGAATAGCATAGAATTCCATGTTATTATCATTTCAGTTTTTAATATAATACACTTCATTATTGCGCTATTTCTCTGTCCATAGCTGTATATTTGCTAAAAGATTTAAATTTTTTTTAAAGTTGCTGCAACATGTTAATGTAACATATTTTTTCAGAAACATGTTGCCTCAACAATTTTTTCAGAAAGATTTTCAAATTTGTTTCTATAAACATGTTGCTGGAAACTTTTTTTATATATATTTTTCTATAAACATGTTATTTAACATTTTTCTTTATAAATATGTTTTTTAACATTTATCTTTATAAACACGTTGCTAGAATTTTTTTTCTTTAACCACGTTTCGGCAAGCGTTTTTCTGTAAAAATGTTGGTGCAACACTATTTTCTGTTAAGATTTTGCTACAACCCTTTTCTTTCTTAACATGCTTTTTTATATTTTCCTATAAATATTTAGTTGCAACATTAGTTTCAATGAACATGTAATAATTTCTCTAGCATTATGTTTCCCCAACATTTTTATAGCTAACTTGTTTCTTCAACAAATTGTCTGCAATATTTGTTGTTGCCTCAACATGTTGCCAAAATATTGCTTTAAAAACCTGTTGCATAACCGTTTGAAGTTAGATTTTAGCTTGCTGTGAAATTATTTCTGTCTTAAAGGCTCCATTTGTTTTCATTGAATTATCTAAAAATGTATTTCAAGTTGATTGCTATAGTTAGAAAACTCAAATTATTATGTCACTTATGTGGAAATGTTAATTTAGATTTTTTTTTTGTAGTCTTGCAGTTGTTTTAAATTTTATATTTAAAATTATAAAACGTCCACTTACACTTTGAGGCTGCTTCGAATTTTTCGCTTTTCTTTTTCCGCCGCCATTTCCAGGGCTTAAAGAAACGTCCCAAAGCGCTTAATTTGCTTTTGCGTTCCAAAGGTGGTGTGCGCGTGCCAGAACCTAAACTATTTGTACGCAAAGCAGCACCATTTTGTTTTTTAGCTAAAAGGAAAGAGAAAATTAAGAGAAAAAAATTGTAAATGAGAATTTCATTTTAAACAAGAACAGTTAATAAATCAAAAATATATTTTAAATGCTGGCTGCTTTAAAGAGATATTGTCATGTTTTACAATTTTTTAAGGGTTTTAGTTGAATTTTATCTATTGCCAACTTATTAGTGATCGCATTGCAAGTAGTTTTGTTGAAAAATCAAATAGAAAAATAAATTTAAACTAAAATTGGGTGATCAATTAATTAAAACGCAGTAAAAAGCTAATAATCATACTAAATATCGACAGTTCAATTCCAAACCATGCTATGTCGACTTAACATGTTTTTAATTTTTTTTTTCGTTTTTGAATTTAGATTTTTTCAACTTAAATTCTGTCAAATTTTGGCTAGTCCAATCAATAGTTATAAACAACAAAGTTCTACCTCATATGATTTTTTTGATATCGCGTGCAAACTTAAGGAGCTTTTCCTGCAAAACTCACTTTTTCGACTTAACATGTTTTGGAATTGAGCTGTCGATTTCAATTAGTTTTTTTTAATCAAAAAAAATAGCAACAATATACAATTTGCTAATACACTTGTCGAGAACATTTGTTTCTATTTTTTAACACAATGTTATGTTAGACAGCACAGATTTGAATGTTGTGCACATGTAACTACCGCGTCGAGAAACTTTTCGATTAAAAAGTGTAGAATAAAGCAGAAATGCAATAAATTGAAACAGCTGTTTTTTTTCACAAAACTGTATCTGTAACTTGTTTGGCCAGTAACCGCTTTCGCCGTCGACGGTATTTGTGATTAGCGATTTCAAACACTGTATATTATGACATATCTAAAGTAACGACGCGTCGTAATCCATTTTAATAGTTTTCGACATGGGAAAAGAAGAGTGGTCCCCTCTCTCTCTCTTTTCCGCTCTCAACCAAAAACTCAAAAGTTGAGCAGCAAAAGTTGCATTGTGTGATCCAGGACTAACATACACATTCTTTTCTCATTTTTCGAGAAACGATGAATTATTTTGTTTCACATCTTTTCGAAGCGAGAAATATTCACTAAAATTACAAAACATGGGTACTGTTACTTTTTAAGCAGAAAATCTATTTTTTATTTTGATTGTTTAGCATAAAACTAAGCTTTATTTTATTAATCCAAAAAGTATGCTACATTTTTTAATAGTATTAAGAACCTAAAAATATGTCTGTTAACAATGTATATTTTATAACAATCACCATTTTCTGGCCTAGTTACTAAAAAAAAAAACTATAAAATTCTATAAACACACTCATTTTTAAACATTATCAAAATTAAGCCTGTTTTAATAGGAAATAAATGATAAAAGCGCATATTTAAAAACTCATTAATTTATAATTGTTTAAATTTTACTTTCATTTGTTCATTTCAAATTTACGAGAGCACAATATCAATTTCATCATCATTATCGTCATCACAAACTCTCAGACTCACTTTTGTTATCGTTATCAACGCCGTGTATTTAAACAGTCACTTCCTGTTTGGTCATATTTAAACGTAGTGTAATGCACATGTTTTTTATGTCATCATGTGAATAGCTTGACTTGCTGTAGTCTTATTTGAACTGGTTTGATTGTACAAACAAATGCCATGAATGCATATTTTTGTGATGCGAGCACTTAGTAGTTTTGTTGTGTTTTAATAACACACTGACTGCTGTTGCTGACTGCAAAATACGTTTGAAAGAAAGATGTGCCAACAGTAAGTAGCTTCCCTACTACCTTCCACCAGTCTTTTTTTTTTTTTTTTTTTTGTTCATTCAAGTCATAATAATAAAGTCCCAAAGTGGAAACTGGTACTACTTGCACTCGTACTGACTTAATAATAATCACTGACTTGATTTGCTTGGAAAAACATGATCATTCTCTATTTCAAGATGTGTGTTTTGTTTGTTGTTTATTGCTATTGTGGGCAAGGCTTAATACAGTAGCAGTTAAAACTGTCAGACGGACAGTTATATATTTTATGTAGAGAAACTTGTAGTATTAGTAATTATTGTGCTAGTAAATTTTATAGTAAAATGGAAAATTATTGTTGAAGAAAAACATCAAAACTTAAGCTTTCATGTGGTAATAATTTGTTACAAACAATATATAAAAATATACCTATGAACATGAATGAGAAGCTGAGTAACTGCTTTAGCAGTTACACGTTATTGTTCTAGAGCAGTCTAGTAGGAAAACATTTTGGAATTGATAAAACAGTTGCTTGACTAGCCCAGCGAACGAATAACTTCTAAAGAAGCCATCAGGTAATAACATTTACTAAACAAAAGTGCTCAACATTTTACTTTCAGCAATGAATTTAGCAGAGTCGTACTATAGCATGGATGTTATTTTTGAAGTACTATTTATTGTTATCTTTGAACAACTTCTAAAGAAGCGATCGGGTAATAACATTCATTAAACAAAAGTGTTCAACATTTTAAATTTAACTATGAATTTAGCCTAGTCGTACTATAGCATTGATGTTTTTTTCTTCATTACTGTCTATTGTTATTTTTGAACAACTGCTAAAGAAGCGATCGGGTAATAACATTCACTAAACAAAAGTGCTCAATATTTTACTTTCATATATGAATTTAGCAGAGTCGTACTATAGCATGGATGTTCTTTTTTAAGTACTATTTATTGTTATCTTTGAACAACTTCTAAAGAAGCGATCGGGTAATAACATTCATTAAACAAAAGTGTTCAACATTTTAAATTTAACTATGAATTTAGCAGAGTCGTACTATAGCATGGATGTTCATTTTTCAATTACTGTTTATTGCTATTTTTGATGTGCTTTTTTATTTAAAAACTCTTTATCTTCTGGTTACATATTAATTCCACCTGGCACCTTTTCTACACTTTAAACTTGTGTCTTGAATTGAAATCCAAATTTACATTGTAAGACATGTAATTTTGTTGTTTAAAAAAAGCACAAATTTTGTTGTTTCTTTACTAACTTTACTTTTATTTATTTTAACTGTTGTTGATTTTTCTTCAACATCTTAGACTTCTATAATCAAGGCAGTTTTAACAAATTTTGCGGTATTTATAGTATGAATTTCTATGAGAGAGAAAAAAAACAAGCAAAAATAAAGTAAACAAATGTGTAAGAAAAACTCATTAAATGCACCTAGCATTCGTACTGGTAGAAGGTTGGTTATGAAAGTTTTGGGAATTGTTAACATTTTCCTAATATACTATACCTTTCCGATAATAAAGAGACGCTAAGTAAGTGGTAAGTGCAATATTTACTTTTGGTGAGGAAACAACTAAAGCAAAGTTTAAACAGATTCAACTGAAATTTAACTCTACTCTAGATTACCTGGGATATGTTAAGTAGCCAATTGACATATCTTGGTATTACAAAGTTCATATTCGTAACAAATGACTAAAAAATTTAAGTTAATTGTTTAAAAAAGATGCAAATTGAAGGGTGGCTTGAAGTGAATTACCGGTGCCAAGAGAACTGGTTTCAGTTTTTGGAAGAACTGGAGTGTTTGTGTTGAAATTGTGAGTTCTGCTACCTTATTTTAAAACACTAGCTTGTTCTAGAATTCAAATAGCTCTCTCTCTCTCTTTCCTCCATATGATCTTTCTTTATTGTTTATTTAAAATACTAATTGAGTCGACTCCTCAAAGATATGAGTGCCAGCCACGGTTTTATAAGCATCAATTGATTTTCAAACATTGAACAATTTGATCGACCTTGCAGTTTGTGTTTGATTTGAAGCAGTAATATGTATTACAAGGTGCTAAAACGTGCTTAAAAGTTCCATAACCGATCTATTCGATTTATTACGATCTCAAAAACTAATTAGTGCGTACAAATTCCCATTGATCGCTTTGGAAAATGATCCTTGTTTGGTGTTTGCAAGTGCTTCCTTCTTTTAATGCTTCAGTGTACAGCTTTTACAATGAAACCGCAATACTATTTGATCGGCAAACAATAAGTAAACAACTTCTATTGGATTTGCTTCATCTTAACAAAACTTTAATTTACGATTTTATTGATCGACAATTCTGAAACCAATAATAAACTTTTTCTGGAAGCCATTTTTCAACAATTGTAAACAAATCTTTTTTTGAAGTAAGCGTATGATAAGCAAACAACTAATATTGGATTTCATATTATCTTGATAAAATATTAATTCACGATTTTATTGATCGACAATTGTGAAACCAACAACTGGACACATTTAATGAATATTTCTTGGAAGACATTTTTCAACAACTGTTAACTAAATTAGAAAGACTACGATTAAATTTGAAAAAACTGGAGAAATGTTGCAGAAATCTCTACAAAATTCCATGACCGCATATTTGGAAACAATAATTTAATGATTTAATGATATTCAGAAGTCAAATGAAGACAAGAGTAAGAGTCTTAAATAATTCATTAATAAATAAACTTTAATGAAATGCCGAACATTAGCGTGAGTTGATTTTATTAATCTTTGATTTGGCTTAACAGTGAGCCAAGCAAACTACATACTTACTTCGACTATGAATCACTTAAAACATATTTTCAAAATGTGTTTAACTGTTTGAATCATTCATGATTACGCAATAGAATATAATTAAATTTATTTCTACGCCTAAAACTAATTTTTTTTTTAAATAAATTGCCAAATCTTTTGTAAAGCAACCACCAAACGCGAACCATTCTCCTTTAGCGCCCAATATCAATTTAAGCTCTTCCAAGTCGGCTGGAACTATTAAATTCTTTAGCACTCGGGTGATAAGTATTCGAGAACACGCCAACCACCAATCCGCCGAACATTTAGAAAACTATGTTAAATATTAATAATTCTTGTATCTTGAATACTTGAAAGAACGACAATTTATTCGGAAAGCAGTTGTAGAAAATGATTCAAATACCAAACTTTTCTAATAGTAAATAAATCTCCTTAAGGATATCGTTCGCGAACCTTCGAGAGTTAAAGTATTGCATACACAAACTAAGTGCCACAAGAATATTTCGATTTGATTGCGGTGGTCGCTTGTAAATGTGTGACAGACCATGGAATATATTTGCCGAGAAATGCGTAACCACTAAATAAAATATATTTGAACTAGTTTATTTATTGAAAACAAATTCGTTTATTTAGGACAAGACACAACAAACATTTAGTTTTATTTTATTTGATACAGTTTGGTCTTGCAAAACTCTTGTAAGAGTAAACAACGCCAAACAAATTTGTGCTAAAACAAGTGGTTACGCTTTTTTGAGTAAATATTTGTCATGTGTGGTCATGCCTTAAGAAAAACAGTCTACTCATCTGGATCTGGTTTGTAATTCAACTTAGTTTTGAAAATAGTTTTTTTTCCAGAATTTTCCGTTTGAACTTCGTACTCTTTGAAAAGAAAACTTAAAACAAATAATCATTATTTAAAATGAAAATTTATGGTGACTGGCGTTTACAACTACATACTTAAAATGAACGGTAAGAGGTAAGTATAAATTAAAAATTGTCATGAGCTATTTATTATAAGGCACAGTGGGAAATAAATTTTAAATAAACTGTAGAAATTCTTAAATAATTTCAACTTTTTTTTGTAAGTTAATGCTTAACATTAAACAATTAGCGTTCAATAGGGAAACAATAAATTATTAACAAAAATTTTCACAAATAACAAAAATTTTCAACATTATTTACCTAATGTACATACTTTTACGTACAGTACATAGTTTTTTTTTTTTTTTAATTTTCTTAAGAAAAAAAATGTTGTTGCACTTTGTTTTTTCTTGAGCAGAAAATAAAACTTAGCAGTTAATTTTGAGTTTATTAAAATCATTATTTGTATACTACTCCCCCCCAAAGCTAACCATTCTGCATAATACTTTAAGCCCATCATCCACACGATTAGCGTTGCTTAAATACCAAAAAACAAACAACCAAAAGAGTTTTCAGTGCTGCATTATTAGCGACGCTCCACTGGGATGTGATTGCATGCGATTGTTTGTTTTCTTCGTTGGTTAATTGTGAATTTATGCGAAAGTGTCACGTGAATGTGGTGCCAATTTAGCGGTTGTGGAACAATAAATTTCGTTGTGTGTGTTTAAGCGTGTTGTAAATAAACATTAAGATGAACTGTGTTTTATACAATAAACAGCTAATGAATGACAAAGAGAAAGAAAAACAATTAATAAATTCATTTAATTTATAGACTCGAATATTTAGTGTAAAATTTCTTATTTATTTAAAAGAAAAAATTAAATAGATAATGAATTTAATTGCAGTGACATTGTGAAGTAGGGTATGAAAAATGAAACGAAATTTATGTTTAATGGGAAAACAACAAACATTTGACAAGGAATTAATTTCAAGTAAAATTTATGAACTAAAAAACCAAACTGTAGAACAATCATTTATTATGCTAGGCAGTGGCAACAGCGGAAGTTAGAAGAGGTAAATGGAAGTGGTTTTAATTTTACAAATATATGTTCTTTAAAAAGATAACAAATACGCTGCTTAACAAAAGTAGGAGGACGGGAGCATACTATTTAATATACTGTCCGGATGTTTTGCATTAAAGAAACAAGGTAATGAAAATAATAAGTTATAAAGCACAAAAACTCACATAAGTTGTTCAAAAAAATTAAAAATTAAAAAAAAAAAACAAAAATTCACTATTAAAACACTTTTCCACAGTACAAGAAAAAAACATATTGCTCTGTTAAAATGCAACGGTGTTTGACCCATTGGATTTTTTGTTTGTTGCGATCTCATTATCAGACTTTTATTGTGACCTGTGAAGTGATTAACTTGATTTTTAAATAAAAAATTAAATTAAAAGATCTTTTAAAATAATAAAACGCCAACTGATATTGAAAACAATGTGATAAATTTGTTGCAAAATAATTATTCATGCCGAAAAATTGCTGAAAAATAAAATTTAAGTAAATCCGTCGTAAATGATATAAAAATAAATGTAGCTTGTAATAATAACCAAGGAGGTTGATTTTTGATGGTGATGCCCGGCTGATTGAACGTTTGCTACATAATAAGGACATCAAGACTCCGAAAAATGCTGCAAAAAAGTATTGGTAAGGATGTCAGTTCCTGGACAGTTAGACGCGCATTAAATAGAATTGGTTTAGCAGCCAGTGTGAAAAAGAAAAAGCCAGCACTTTCCGATAGAAATGTGAAAAAACGCCTTCATTTCTGTAAAACCCACAGAAATTGGACAGTAGATGACTGGAAGCAAGTTATTTGGAGCGACGAAACGACAGTCAACCGATATCAGTCTGATGGAAAAGAATACTCTTGGCATAGGTCGCATGAGCGCGACATTACTTTACTTGCTTAATGCAAAACATCCGGACAGCAAAAAAGTAACTCTAGTTGAAATTTTCAAATTTAAATTCAAAAGCTGCCACCATATATAAAAACTCATTATTTTCTGCTAATGTTGCCTTTTTTCAAAATTAAATAAAAAAATAAATTCAAGGTATTTGGTTAATATTTAGTATAATCAATTCAAACTTTTTTAAGTAGCCACCCACCTATTTTATACAAAATTTATTTTCCTAAAGAAAATTAAATGCGCAAATAGATTTAATGATATTTACACAATTTTTGAAGTACAATATTTAAATTTTTATTTTAAAGTTGCCATCTAATTTGTATTAAAATTACATTTCTGTTTACATTGAAGCTCTATGCATATTTAAAGCCGTGAAAAGTTGAAAGCTTTAATTTCAAATCAGGGGCCAAATTACCGCATTCGATATCGAGTATAATTGATCGTAATTTTCTTATTTGAGATTATGGCATTCGATATCGAGCAAGAAATTTAGTACATTTTATCATAATTTCGATATCGAAATAATTTTTCGATACGCTAGCTCATTCGATCACGAATGCGGTAATTTGGCCCCAGGACTATTTTCAAATACATATTTGTAGTGTTACCACTTTTTGCAATTTTAAATGCACAGGTTGCCAAATTATTTGAAAATAAAATTTCTGTTTAAATTTAAGCTTTAATAAGCAAAATAAGTCCTTAAAATATAAAACAATTTACTAAAGTTTAAATTTTTCCCCAAGTATGTTAAAATGTTGCCACCTTTTTCAAAAGCATTTTAATATTTGCCCTAATTTGAAATAAATATTATTTGATTTAAGCATTAAGTCACTATTTTCAATGTAGTTAAACAAATTTTAAGAAAAATAATTTGATTTTTTTTTGAGTTGCCACCTAATTTGTATTAAAATTACAATACTGTTTAAATTTAAGCATTATGCACATTTGAAGCCGTCAAATGTTGAAATCATTAATTTCAAAGTAGGACTATTTTTAAGTATTTGTAGTGTTGCAATTTTAAATGTACGAGTTTATTTGTGTAAAAATAAGTTTTCTGTTCAAAATTAAGCGTTAATAAGTAAAATATAAAACAATTTATTAAAGTTTCAAACTTTTTTCAAAATTTGCCTTAGTTTGAATATTGTTTGATTTTAGCATTAAGTCATTATTTGTAATGTAGTTAAACAAATTAAGAAAACAACAACACAACAAGTTAAGAAAAAGAGTATAAAACAGAGTAGAAAAAAGGATAAGATATTAGGTGAGGCTTTTTTGTTTGGATTTGATCTAAATAATATTATTAACAAAAGATTTATGGGTGGCATAGTAGAAGTGGATTATTAAGGACTGACAACTTCTAAATCCAGTATCCACTAATGTGGTTTCTTCGTAATTGAGTCTTATTTTGGTTGAATTTCATCTCAATAACGTTATTTACAAGAGTTATATGGTTGTTTAGTATGCTCGGAAGTGGACTTAATTCGGGAGCTATTGCCAATTATTAACAGACAGCCACAAAATCCAGTAGCATCCAGTTGCCGTATAACCGATATTAGTATGAATTCTGGATTAAAATTATTGATCTATATAAACGTTGGTTCGATATCGATATTTATAAGACATTTTTGTTTTTCGGAAATGTTTCAACTATGACAAATTATGGGCCGATCTTCTTAAATTTTGGAACTGTCATTTTTATGCATATGAGGATATTTCACGTCGAATTTAAACATAATAACGGTATATTTAGGATACCGTTATTTATAGGAGATTTATGAGTATTAAAGTGATTGTCGGAAGAGGGCTTTATATGGGGATACGGTTAAAAATCGACCGAAATTCACAAAATTTTATGGGATGATTTTTGTATAAATGTAAATGATCTGTGCAAAGTTTTGAGTCGGTACCGATATTTATACGATATATGTATATAAAGATAAATGGCTTTTTCGGATGTGGTCCTTGTATGGGAACTGCAAATTCCACTTTTTTAATAAAGAAAATAAAATGTCGCATTTACTTTTACATACAGATTTAGTTCCTTGCCATCTGCCTTACTTTGTACTCGTATAGCATTAACTGCATGAAACTCACTGCTTAAATTAATATCTACTTAAAAATATGTGCAAAAGTTTTTCAAATTAATATTTTAGCATTACTATCTTACACACATACGAACAGTTATTCTAATGCAATTTATTTTAATATTAAAATAACAGTATTTTTGAATGCCGATCATTTTGAAAACTATACCCAGTTTTTAACATAAACAGCCAGCATGATGCCTGTATAAAAATGTACATAGCATAATGGTTTCCAAAAGACAACAGCAATAAAAGCAGCAGACGACTTGTCCAAGAAGAATTTGTACAGAGACGTGCATGTGTTCGAAATTGTCGGGTTTAAAGTGCTTGTTATAGAGATGATACAGATATATTAAAGTTAACAGTAGAACCTTAATAAAATGAAATATAAACGAACACTAAGAATAGCCTAGTTGTCCCAGTTTTTCTAGATTTATTAAAATTCTAATCATAGTACTACTTTCTTTCCCCGCTTCAAAACTATTTAAATGGTATTTAGTTTATGTTATGCAGGTTGAACTGTAACTGTCTATTCAACAAAATATCGAAATTGTTTGCTTGAATTGTTATCAGAATTGATATTTAACAAGTGGCTTACTGTCAGTAAAGTAAACGAATGTTTGCACATGTATTTTGTAAAATACAACTTCTGCTACTACACAACTGCTTACAATCAACTATGGCATCTATACCAAACAAACAAAAACACACTGCAGGGCTGGAAAAGTATAGTTTAAATAGTAATTTTTGTTTGTTTTCAAAACTCTATAAAAGGAAAACTAACAGGAACTTAAAAAATAAATTGGTGTCATTTAAAAAATAAAAAAAAAAAAATGAAAAATGCACATTTCACTTTATAAAAACTACAAAAACACTGTCACAGCTTATTTTATGTAAACACGTATCGGTTACGAAAACTTGAAATTAATAGCCTTTATTATCTACAACAGATTTAAGGCGTCAGAGCGCTTTTTCTATATCGTTTTTGTTAAAGATTTTGTGTTTCCTTGTGCAGATTTCTAAAATTAACCATACATTTTCGTTAACATTAATGTCTGGCGACTGTAATGACGATGTCATCAAATGTGGGCAGTTTTAGGCCCCGATTACCGTTTACAACACTAATTATTTAGATATTCTATGTTGTAAACTGCGATTACAATTCACAAGACTTAGCGGCTTAATCTTATGAAAAATGCATGTAACACAACGTTTTAGTGTTGTAAACAATATTCTGTGGGGCTATTGAAGATTTCACTCGCGGGATACCTGCGGATATGTTGAAGAGAGTATGTCAAAATTGGACCCATCGTATGAACCTTTTGAAATCGCCTTTAAACATTGAATTATACATTACTCTAAATTTTATGTTTTTTTTATCAAATCCGAAAACTCTTAAAAAATCACTCTTTTTAATAATCAGACGGGACAAGTTTTGAACTATAAGGCGGATGAAGCAAAGCTTTCCAACCTCTTCTTTCAAAATAACAGTTATTGCAAAATCGTCTTTCAAAATCTCTCGGCTTAAATTCATATCCAATTTTCCTGCTTCTGGATGAATTCTGCTGCTCGCAATTGTTTTGAAATTGCTGCTTGAGTAGCTCCAAATCATTTTGCAAGCTCTTGTTGAGTTTGACAACAATCTTCATTGAGTAATGCCTCAAATTTTTGGTTTCGAACTATTTTTGACTGGCCTGAAAAATCTTTGTCTTCTGTGTCAAAATCACCACATCTGAACTCCACAAATCATCTCTAGCACGATGTTTTTAAATGTACTCCAAACTTTTATCCCATGTTCGAACAAAATCCCCAATTTGTAGAAATTCACTGAAAACACTGTTTGCACACTCCCAAACAACAACAACAAGTGAACAGATAATTAACACGTGTTTTTGTCTCAGCCAGAGGCTAACTGATAAAAACATAAAGGACAAACTAGTATGGACTTGCATAGTAGCGATTGATTAGTTAGTATTAGTGAATTTTCTTTAATACAATAAAGTAAAGAAGTGATTTACAAATTCCGTCCCTGCACTCACACAAGCGTTACAAACACATTAATTCGTACATGAAATAAAATATATGTATGAATGCTTGACTTTTATTAACTACTGTATGTTTGAATCCAAGTGTATGTTCGTTTGTTCGTTCATTCAATCGTGTATCGTGTCACATTGTATGATTGTTTTCAATACGACTACGAGTCGTCCACTATTATACATACAGTGGTGGACATATAATTAGAAACGATGCTTTAATATAATAAGATCGCTGTGTAGCTTCTTTAAAGACCTACTGCCGTATTTATAAAAAATTAAAGTAGACTTCAAGTGTACTTTAAAATAATTTTGTATAAAAATGTTGTCTTAAAACACACTTCAAGCCTACTTTATTTTTTTATAAATACGGCAGTTACACTGTAAATTGTTTTTACCGTTATTCAATAAGTAAACAATCAACATTGTTGTTGATGCACAACACCTTGAGTTCTAAGTTAAATTAAAATATACAAATATTATTCTCAGTTTTTTTTTTTTTTTTGCTGGCCACGTACTTAGAAAAGCGCATTTTTTTAACTTTTAAACGTTTCTAAATATTAGTGACAAAGTGAGTATAATTTGTTAAACAATAGATTAACGTGTAATATTTTGGATACGGTTTAGTTTCGAAAATGGGCAAAAACAAGTCATGTACTCAAGAAATGAGACGATTAATTGCAAAAAACGTCAATGTAGCCGACAAAAGTTTTCTTGCTCAAAGAAACTGGTATTTGGTGCAATTCACTTGTACAAAAATACAAAGAAGTTTGCAACCCCACCATTATTTAGACGTCCTCCATAAGTACAGTGCTAAAACGGTGAACACGGTGGCGTGTCTATTATGGTTTGTGGGTTCAATTGCACGAGTTCAGGGAATAATGGATCAGCATCGATATAATTACATTTTGGAAAATGCAATGGAATCGTATTGCTTTTAGAATATGCCCGTCCAATACATTTTCCAGCATGATAATGATCCACAGCACACGTCTTGTCCTGATCTTAACAAAAATTGAAAACCTATGGAAAATTGTAAAAAGAGACCTAAAGGACAAAAATCCACGAAATAATGATGAATTGTTTCAGTTGGTGCAATAAAGCTGAAAAATCCTATTTCTGCAAACATGCCAGCGTTTAATTAAGATTTTACCAAAAAAAACTGGCGAATGTTGGCAAAAATAAGGGTTATCCAACTAAATATTAAAGGATAAGTCCATTTTGTGCAACCTCACTAAGGTTTTTTGCATATATTTTTTAGTTTCTAATTATGTGACCAATTTGATATTGCGTTTTCCGGTGTTTAAGTTAGTTTTCCTTAAAATACTATTAATGCTGTGAATTTTTTTTTTTAATTTAATAATTTGTTACTTTAGTATTTCTAGTTGCATATTAGTTTTACCCCCTGGCCCACGATGTCGAAAGATAACGTTCGCCTAGATAAGATTTAAGACACAAACTTGATTGTGGAATAAACAAACTTGATTGAGTAAAAAATAGATACGATGAAAAGTTTGTGTCTTAAGTCTTATCTAAGCGAACGTTATCATTCGACATCGTGGGCCAGGGGTTAATATTTCCAAACTAATTTTTTAAAATATATAAAGAAATATACATATGTATGTATATGCTAAAAAGTCGTTTCTTATTATAAGTCCACCACTGTACATTCGTCTTATTATTGCTGTTGTTGTTACTGTTTAGTTTTGTTTATGCTTGTTGTTGATCTCTTTTAGTTACGCTTTAATACATAAATTGCTACTACTCAAGTTAATCGATAATGTATGTATGTATGTTCGTATGTATGGTTGGCTGTATTTATGTAAAAATGTTGATAATGATAACGATATTACTGTTTTTGTCTACTGTACAATTTAATAGGGCAACAATAATAGCAACAACAACATTAAAGTACGTATTTCACATTGTTCGCATATGTTCTCTTCTTTTGATACTCTCCTGAAATAGTGAGTTTTATAGGAAATTACAAGTACTTTTTTCCGATTATTATTATTGTTATTTTACATGTATGTATGTGAGTGTGTATTGTAAGTGCTTGTTTTTGCAAGTTTCATTAAACTGTTAACGAGTTCTTTAGATTTTTCATAGAAAGCAAAATCATTAAACTATCAAGAGTTACAACAAAGTTTTTTTTTTATTTTTAATTACAATTAATTGCAATTTAAATTTATGTAAAGTGAAATTTAGTTTAATGGACTTCAAACGTACATACATACATATGTACTTAAGTAAGTAAGTAACTATTTATTTGAAATTATTAACGCTTGTAATAATTAATTTATTATATAAAACAGTAATTGATTCAATATCTTCTAAAATTCAATTTTTTTTAAATAAAATATTATACAAAATAATTTACATGGTACTAGAAATTGAGAAATTTAGGATTTTGTAGTTGACAACAATGTAATTTTTGTTTGTGTCATGCAAATTTGGGCATCTGCTTAATCCTACTTACATTCTAATCATATTTAGTAACCTTATTTTATTTTATTCTAAGTTGAAGTCCCTGTATATTTTTGTACATTTAAATAGTTTGCTACTCATAATTTTTCTTTTTTCTTTTAAATAAATATTTGTTTGACCCACATGTTTAATATTTCTCTCTACTACCCCCATAAATTAGTGAGTGTGGCTGTTTTTAAATAACTAACAAAAAAAAAATGGTAATGTTTTCTAAGGAAAATGTATGATAAATGTATGAAAATAATGAACAAGTTTTATTTGTTTTCTGTTTTAGTTTGAAGAACTGTTATTTTGAGGAAGTGTTTGAAAACTTTTCAGAAAAATTTATATGTAAAATTATTGTTTTGTCGAATATTTTGTTTTATGTCTTTTTCTATAAAGAGGTTTTTCTGCAAAAATACGTTTTTCTGTAAAAACACGTTTTACTGTAAACACACGTTTTTCTATGAAATATTTGCATAAAAATATTTTTCTATGAATAGTTTTTTTTATGAAAAAGTTTCTTTTATGAAAACACTTTTTTTCTATGAAAACCTTTTTTAGTGAAAACGTTTTTTATTTGAAAACATTTTTCATAGAAACAAATTTATAAAAATTCGTTTTCTGTAAAAACACGTTCCTTATGAAAACGATATTTTACAATAAAAGTTTTTCCATAAAAACATTTTCTATGAAAAGTTTTTTTCTATGCAAACGTTTTTTTTTTATTAAAATGTTTTCCTCTATGAAAATGAAAGCCTGTGCTTCTATGAAAACGTTTTTATGATATAAAAAGTTTTTTCTATGAAAATGTTTTTTTATGAAAAGTTTTTCTTTGAATACGTTTTTTTTCCTACAAAACATTTTTCTTAGAAACAAATTTATCTGTAAAAACACGTTTTTATGAAAACGTTTTTCTGTAAAAACTTTTTTATAAAAACATTTTTATAAAAACGTTTTTCTGTAAAAACTTTTTTATAAAAACATTTTTATAAAAACGTTTTTCTATTAAAACGGTTTTCTATAAAACGAAAGCGTTTTCTTCTATGAAAACGTTTTTTCTATGAAAATGTTTTTTTATGAAAACTTTTTTTTATGAAAACGTTTTTTGAATACGTTTTTTTTTTCGACGAAACATTTTTCATAGAAACAAATATATATATATATTATATGTAAAAACACGTTTTTATGAAAACGTTTTCTAAGAAACGTTTTTCTATGAAAACTTTTTTATAAAAACATTTTTCTATTGCTAGTTCTCCCAATATAAATTACTTTAATGATAGATTTATTAAACTAAAAACCTCAATGGATGTGATCAACTCGCTGCGAATTGTATGCCAAATTTGATACCATTTTTGCTTGCAACTATGAAATACCCCCTAAATTCTAATTATACGTTGTTGAAATTTTTGCTGGTTTTTGTGGTGATGTTGGTGTCATGTTGTTTTTCCGACAGTGATTGGATAAACCACAATATTTTTTTTTTCTCACTATTTTTTTTCATTTGATGTACGCTAGGTGGAAGTAGTATGTTGTATAAAATAATTTAAACATTTGCTAAAAAGGGCTCTTTTAATGTGGCGAGTTTTTTTTTTTTTTTTTTGTTGATTTAAAATTTTCTCAGAGCTTAACACTAATATTTGTTTAACCCATTTAAGGTTTCATGTTGTTTTGATTTAGGCCAAAGTAAGTAATGTAAATAAATGTAAATTGTTATTGTTACATATCAAACACGAGAGTTCAAATAATGAAAAAGTAAGACTAATAAGCAGATCTAAAAAAATTACTTTCATTTTAATTATTTCCGTTACAATTGTGGAAATAAATAATAAATTATCTTTAATTGCAGATTATTTGAATATATTCGTATTAACTAATTACATTTAAAAGCTTAATGTCCCTATAATGCCTTAAGTTATGCTATAATTTCTTACAATACATTTATCCCTGGATACTTACATTTATTTAGTACTCGTATATAATATTTTATATTTAATCCCTTTATGTAAATTATATTTAACTAATTTTAATTAATCTTTATTACAAAAGTTTCTTATCTTCATATCTAACATTTCAGCATGATTTTCTTCTTGTGAACTTAGTTGACAAAAGAAAGTAACCCTAAAAACCCATTAAATATTTAATTTAAGACTCTCAAGCAGACGTCTCAAACAGAAATAAAATCCAGTAAAAAATCATTAAGGCAAAACAATGGAGCTGAAGACTCATAGTCACCCAAAAACATGCAAAGAATGAGCGAGTGCTCCATATTGAAGGCACTCATGTAGTTAGGTGCATTTGCTGATATCTTTGGTATCTGTACTCATGTAAGTCTATTTAAAGTTAATTATTTGCATGATATTTTACAATTTTTACACAACACATTGTTTTATTTTATCATCATTTGAAATTGTTTTATAGACTTGTTAAATGGGTGTTGATCTAGATATTTAAGAATGAAAGTAAAAACATTGTTAGAACAATGTAACAAATTTAGATTACAGAAACTGACTGCATGTCTGTGATTCGAAAATAAAAAAAAAATATTTAAATTAAAATTTTTTTTTAATAGCTGCAACATGTTTTTAGCCAGTGCTGAGCAATAGCAATTCAAAATTGGGAGAAAATTGTCTAGATTATTGGAAATTTAAAATTAAGATCTCATTAATAGTTAGTTATTACACAGACAAGTTATGTTCCGTCTCTGTTTTGTGCAATGACTCATAAATAAATACATACGCACTTTTCAATAAAACGTTTCGCAAAAAATTAAGTTTAAAACTTGCACACACCTAAAAAGGCGTAAAAAAGTTAACTAAAATTCGGCCTAGTTGAATATAAAACAATTTATTTCTCCATAAAATTATAACCATATTTTTTTATCATTTTCTTTGAAATATGTAAACACACCTTTTACTGCTTACTTGATAACAAAATTGCTATAATTACTGATGAATGACTTTTTTTTATCAAAAACTCATAAATACTTGCGCAAAAGCAATTTAAATAAGGAAAACATATTAAATGTGAAACTAATTTGTTTCAAAATGTGAATAAAAATTTATTGCAATACAGATTTTCCATTCGAATTTAAGAAAACAAAGATTTTATGACCCATTTGTGGTTTGCAATTGATAACATTTGATACATACGACTTAGGTTTAGTTTAGTTCATACACCAAATAAAACTCACTCTAGTTTTTTGTACTTTTTCTCTAACTACAACATACATATGTACATACAAGGAAAATAAAAGCCATTAAATGACTAGATAGATTATTTGCAAAATTGTTTAACTGCACTTTTTAAAATGTTTAAAATCAAAACGGTACCTGAATGAATACGATATTATTACCAATTCTAAAACAAGATTTCTTTAAAAACAAGAAAGAAAATTAAAAACGATTTAATGGAAAAACGTATTCATAGAAAGACGTCGTAGCGTTTTCATATCGAAATCAAAAGATTTTGATTTTGAATGCTTGCAGGCACATAAACCATAGAAAATCTTCTTATAGAAAAGCGTTTTTATAGCAAAACGTTTTCATAGAAATACGTTTTTTAGAAAAATTTTTTATAGAAAAACGTTTTCAATTAAAATCTTTTCAATAGAAAAAAGTGTTAATACAAAAACGTTTTTATAAAAGAATGTTTTCATAGAAAGACGTTTTTATAGAAAAACTTTGTCATAAAAAAGCGTTTTCATAGGAAAACGTTTTTAACGTTTTCGTAGCAAAACTTTTTGTAACATTTTCATAGAAAAACGGGTTTTAGAAAAACCTTTTCATAAAAAGCGTTTCATTGAAAAACGGTTTTTTGAAAAACGTTTTCATAAAAAAGCGTTGTCATAGAAAAAAGTTGTTTAACGTTTTCATAGAAAAACGTTTTTTTAACGTTTTCATAGAAAAACAGTTTTTAGAAAAACGGTTTTTAGAATAATGTTTTCATAGAAAGACGTTTTTATAGAAAAACGTTGCCATAAAAAAGCGTTTTTATAGGAAAACGTTGTTTAGCGTTTTCATAGAAAAAAGCTTTTTTAACGTTTTCACAGAAAAAAGTTTATAACGCTTTCATAGAAAAAAGTTTTTTTACGTTTTCATTCTACTTGTTATCTAAGGGCGTTTGACTGAACAATAAAAATTTAAAAGAAAAAGTTGCATCTAAGATTTCATTACATTCTTTTGGGCTTCACAGGCTCATACACACACAACAGCAACAAAGTAGTAATCGTCATAATGATGATGTCAATTATAATAAAAACTAATAAAGACAAAATGAAAAAAGATTGTATAAATTTACAGTTTACACCACAACATAACCCAACACAAAAAAATATTTTAATTATAAAAATATTTAAATTTTTTAAATTACCATGAAAAGCTTAAAATAATAACAATAAACTTGTTTTTAAAAATTCTTTTGACTTTTTTTTTAAATACAATTTGTGTGTCAAAATTTGCATAAAATTACAAGTATGTACTGCAAAATATTCCGGCTCCCACTCTCGAAAGAGGATTGTTAATGTTAAGGGGTTGGGCATAATTTTTAGTAATATTAATCGCAATTAAATTAGTGATTTAGTGGCAGAGTGGATTAAACAAAATTTGAGGAAACAATGTAAAGAACACGGTTGTAAAAATCTAGCATAAGATAATTTCTTTTATATATTTATTTCGATTTAATTAGAATTTTAAAATACATTTCCAAAAAATTTCTATCTTATAAAACTAGTCTTCTTTAAAACGTTTTGAGCAGTCTTCTTTAATAGTGTAACATTAAAACATAATTAACGAAAAGTCAGCAGAGATCATTTAAATAAAAACTTCAAAAACACAAATACTGGTTCATAAATAAATAATAGACCTTAGGGCAAATTATGACTAAAACTTCCGGACATTAATGGCTGAATGCACACTTCATGTAATGAATGAATATATGTACATATGTGGAGTTTACAATAAGTGCTACAAATTCTAAAATAAAAATAAGATACAGTAACTAACAAAACTGTAGTAAAAAGAACTTTAAATTAAAAAATCTTTAACTGATAATACAATTTATAAAATTTAAAGATGGCGTTTTTAGTGAAAAAATTTGAGTGAAAACCTTTTTATTTTTAAGTGAAAACAATTATTATTAAAACGTTTTTAGTGAAAAAGTTTTTAAAGACAAATGTTTTAATGAAAACTCTTTAAAATATGACATTTTTAGTGACAAAGATTTGAATGAGAAACTTTTTATTTTTAAGTGAAAACCATTTTTAGTGAAAAACATTTTTTTAAACGTTTTTAATGAAAAAACGTTTTTAATGAAAAAACGTTTTTAATGACAAAAAATCAAAAAGGTTCTAATGAAAAACGTTTTTTTTTTTCATAATTTGTCATTTAATGAAACACATTTTAATGACAAATTTTGAATGAAATAAGTTTTTAATGTAAAATATGACATTTTTAGTGATAAAAATTTCAATAAAAAACTTTTTATTTTTAAGTGAAAACCATTTTTAGTGGAAAACGTTTTTAGTGAAAAACATTTTTTGTAAACGTTTTCAGTGAAACGTTTTTGAATACAACCGTTTTTGATGTCAAACGTTTTTAATGAAAAACGTTTTTAGTATTAATGAAAAAGTTTTTGGTGCAAACCGTATTTAGTCAAATGTTTTTCACTAAGAAAAGCTTCACTACAAACGTTTGACTAAAAATGTTTTGCAATAAAAACGTATTTAGTGAAAAAATTTATTTTTTTAGTGAAAACCGTTTTTTAGTGAAAAAAAAATGGATTTGAGCTTTTTTAGTTATATCAGCTAATATTACCAAACTACAAACAATTATTATTTCAAAATTATTTTACATAACTTGTAAATTAAGCATATAATTTCAACTTCCATAATTTAATATTCAAGGATAACTTTTTAAAAACGTGTTTATCATTATCGAAAAACGTTTTTAATAAACGCACTTGTGAAGGTTTTCTATAGAAAATCTTGCGTTTTTTAAGGTTTTCTTTAATTTCTTACGGTTTTATATAGAAAGTCTTTCCCAGCTTAAGATTTTCTGTAGAAAATCTTGTATCTGTTAAGATTTCCTCTAGAAACCCAATCAGAAGTTAAGACATAATAAATAAATGGAAGTGTGTTGTACCTACATACCTATTAAAAGCAACTCAACTGTAGTTAAAATTATTATTGTTTAACATTAGGTCATGATTTTTTCTTGCTTCTAATCATTAGAATCTAATGACTGTGTAACCAAATCTAAATTCATTAAAAACAACACAGATGAAAAAAAGTAAAATAAAATTAATTTAAAAAAGTACAAAAACTAAACTCAAAATTGCAACTGTAAACAATAACAAAGATGAGCTGAGCTACGGCTATGACACTCACACAGTAACACAGTTTGTCATATGTAGCTGTTAGTATTTTTGATATTGCTGGCTTTATCATAATAAATATAAAATTAATTACCTAGTGACAGTTTCACTACTAACACAAAAAAACCCAAAAACAACAAAAGTTACACATAAAAACAAGTTCGAGTGCTATATTCGGCTGTGCCGAATCTTAAATACCCTCCACCTAAACGTACTAAGAAATAGAAAAACTATACTGGGTATAGGACTACAATATTCCTTTTATGTGTTTTCTATTCAGTCTTAGTGCAAATTTTATTAGTATTTTATATATTGTTTGAAAGACAATTTTACGACCAACATAATTTATGTTAAATAATTTGAAATTTTATCCAATTTCGACCATTTATAATCGATGTAATTACCGATACTTACTGTAATTTACAGAGTTTGTATGATTTTCATAACAATCTTGATTGCAATTTAACAATTTATAAAATTAAAAGAACATTTTTCCATATTCACAACAAGTTAAGAAACAGAGTATAAAAAATTCACAGATATAAGATGAGGTTTTTTTGTTTGAATTTGATCTCAATAACATTATTTACAAAAGATTTATGGGTGGCATAGAAGAAATGGACCAATTATGGACTGATAGCTTCTAAATCCAGTATCCACTAATGTGGTTTATATGTATTTGAGGCTTATTTTGGTTGAATTTCTTCTCAATAGCGTTATTTACAAGAGTTCTATGGTTGGTTGTTATGCTCGGAAGCGGACTTAATTCAGGAGCTATTATTGACTGACAGCTACAAAATCCAGTGGCTTAATTGCCGTATAACTGATACTAATATGATTTCTGGTTTAAAACTTCTGATCCATATAAAAGTTGGTTCGTTATCGATATTTATTAGACATTTTTGTCGGTTTATTTGGTTTTTGGAAATGGTTCTTATATAGCAGCAAATTATTTGCCGATCTTCTTAAATTTTGAAACAGTTATTTTCATGCATATGAAGATATTTCACGTCGAATTTCAACATAATAACGGTATATTTAAGATATATATTAGTATTAACGTGGATTTCGAGAGTGGACCTTATGTGGGGGATATTGTCAAATATGGACCGATTTTGTCAAAATTCAGCAGTTTAATTTTGGCATGTTTGTGAATGATCCGTGTAAAATTTTAGATCGGTATCGTTATTTATAAGAGATTTATGAGTATGAAGTAATTTTCGGAAGAGGGGGGGGATACGGTCACATATGGACCGAAATTTACAAAATTCTGCAGAATGATTTTTGTGTATATGTAAATGATATGTACAAGGTTTGGAGTCGGTACCGATATTTTTCAGATACATATATATAAAGATAAATGGCTTTTTCTGATGTGGTCCTTATATGGGAGCTATGACCAATTATGGGCCGACAACTATAAAATTTAAGAATTTATTTATTTATAGGAAGTATTTAAGTCAAATTTTAACCTTTTATCATTATTTATACAAGTTTTATACGAATTTAAGTGGACTTTTTATGGGGTCTATGGTCAAATATGGACCGAACTAAAATAAAATTCGTTTTGGGATTTCTTTTTTCATGAAACTTATTCCTGCTGAATTTTGTATTGATATTCTAATTTTATAGGCAATTATATATGATTGAGAAATGTTTCGGGAAGATTTTTGTATGGGGTCTATGAGAAATCTTGACCGATTCTTACTATTTCCCGCACACTTTCTTATTTTATCATAAAAACAATGTATACAAAATTGCATGGTATAATCTGCAATATATTTTAAAATATTGCAATAAAAGGGACAAAAAATATCAAATTTTTATGGAGGTTGGCCTAAACCGATTTTTCTGATTTTCAATACCAAAGTTACCTGGAAAATAAGAAATATTTTATGCAAATTTCGTTTTAGTTTCGTTTAGTTAAGTTGTATAGTTTGGACGTGAGAGTGTTTTACACAGACGGACATGGCTAAATCGACTTAGATTTTCATAATGACCAAGAATATATATACTTTGTTGGGTCTCAGATGAATATTAAAAAAGTTTCACATGGAATGACAAACGTAATATACCCTCATTCACCACTCTTGGTGGTGGAGGGTATAAAAAATATATAATAAAAGCTGTAAACTGAGATCAAGTCAACCAAGCATGATGAGAGTAAAAGGCAAAACCAAAACAAAAAAACACCAACAACCACAAAATTTAATATGGAGTACAAAAAAACAGAATCGAAACCGAGAATGATAGATAACAAACACCAGTACGTTTAATAGAGAAAAACAATTAATAAATTGAAAAACATAAGGCTAGACAAACAAACAAAAACAACGAAAACATAGGCTTAACTAAAGTTTGTTACTAAAAAATGTGAATTCGTTTTAAAACAAAAAATTTACTCGGATTCGGTTTACAGAACAGGGCCGAATAGCATGTTCTTGATTTTATACACTAACAAAAAATATGAAAAAAAAAACAACAACAGTTACCACCAACAATTAAATGTTATTAAAGTTTAAACGAAAAAAAAAACAAATTAATCTTTACTGTGAATGTATGATGGTGTATATCTGTTTGTCAATGTGGGTACCATTAACAAAATAATTATTATCGTTTTTTTTTTATATTATCGGTATGCCACACTGTCAATGTTATAAAATCTTAAATTGTGTTCAGATATGCAACTTTATTGCGATAATCGCAATAAACGCCATTATTGAGCTTAATATTCCATATAAAATCTCAATTAATTATTGCGCAAGAAGTACGAAATTGTTATAATATTGAGTAAGATTTCGAATTCAACACTGTTCACAACTGTGTTTAGTGAATAAAATTGTATAAAATGGCAAATGTCAACAAAAGAAATCATTACAAAATTGATGTGAAGGTAAGTTTGTTTACATAGAAATACAACAACCATTTAGAGTATTTTTGTATTGTTTTCCAGCTGTCAAATGATTATTCAGTAAGCTGAAAATTGCGTATGCCTGAACACTTAAAATAATATTGTCAATTAACCGAATATCGATTCAATAAAGTTGCATATCTGAACACGGTATTAATTTATCAATAAATTATTTTTTTAACTGAGTGATAAAAGAAGCAACACACACGCTTTCAATAACTAAGTAAATGAAAACAAACACCGTCTCAAAAATGTCTTTAAATACATTGACAAAAGTAATTCTTTAATTATTTGAACAAATTACAATAAATAACCATTTAAAATTGATTGATTTTTTTTATCTTGTAATCGTTTTCATGTGTAGGCTCAATCTACAGCTCTAATGTTGCCCATAATTCATGATTCATATTTAGTAACTTTTATTCAATAAACAAAATTGTATATGAAATACTTTGTAGAATTCAATTCAATTGCATAAAATTATTTAATTCATGTTTGTTTTAGGAACTGTTTATTAAGTTTTGTTTTTATACAAAAGAGGATGAGTCAGTTAATTTAGTAGTGTGGTGATGTCTACTTAATTATGGATTTAAAAATAATAATATTTTTTATATTTATTTGTGATTTATTTCACAGATATAATTTCATACATAAAATATCTTTATATCTAAAACTGGATAAACAATGAAACATTATTAGCTGACAAAGATACAATTATTATTCTAACAGTAATATTTAAGCAAGTTAAAACTATCTTTAGAAGTACTTCAGAAATGCAGGATTTTTAGGAAAAGCCATTAACAGACCCAAGATTTTCTATAGAAAACTTTAACAGTCGAAAGATTTTCTGTAAAACTTCAACAGACGGAAGATTTTCTATAGAAAATTTTAACAGACGAAAGATTTTCTTTTTGAAAGATTGATTTTCTATAGAAAACCCCAATAAACGGAAGGTATTCTATAGAAAACATCAACAGACTAAAGATTTTCTATAAACAACTTTAACAGACGAAATATTTTCGATAGAAAACTTCAACAGACGAAGAATTTTCTATATTAAACTTCAACAGACGAAGATCTGCTATACATTTTCTATAGAAAATTTCAAGTGAAGAAAGATTTTCTATAGAAAACTTCAACAGATGAAAGATTGATTTTCTATAGAAAATCTTAATGGACGAAAGATTTTCAATAGGAAACTTCAACAGACCAAGAATGATTTTTTTTTTTTTCAGAAAATCCCAACAGACGAAAGAGTTTCTATAGGAAACCTTAATAGACAAACGATTTTAAAGAAAAAACTTAATAAACAGAAGATTTTTATAGAAAACAAAAAAAAAAACTTCAACAGACCAAGAATGATTTTTTTTTTTTCAGAAAATCCCAACAGACGAAAGAGTTTCTATAGGAAACCTTAATAGACAAACGATTTTAAAGAAAAAACTTAATAAACAGAAGATTTTTATAGAAAACAAAAAAAAAACTGAAAAATTTCCAAAGTTTTCTAGTTGAATTCTCTTTTTATTAAAGTATACTACAAATGTAATCAAAAATTCCAAAAAATGTTGCATAATTTTAAGCGCTTTAAAAAAATAGCAAGAAACACTTCTGTTTGCCGTAATTTTAAAAGCCAAGGAGTTGAAGTAACGAAAATATATTATTTCCTTTTTAAGAATTCATAAAAAATCACTTACTTTCCCCCACAAAAATTTCAAATTATTTCCTTTAAATAAAATAAATCCTATTTAAGAAGTCTTCTATTTACTTAGAACACACTCAAACAAAGTTTCTCTATGCTAAATTTCTTGCTTCTCTAATTTGCTTAACTGTTTCTAAGCAATTTCATAATCCTGTGAAATACTTTTTAAAATATAGAGTCATGGCAAGCAAACACTTTTGCTTATTGCTCTGTATGTAATGTTATGCTAGGAAAAGTCTATAAAAGTATTTTATAGATATAGTTTTTTTTATATAAATTACCAGAATATGTAGTAGACAAGTGGTGCCATCTAAAAACAAGTCTTGTAATTATATTCAATATAGTTTATTTGTTGACCTTTTTCATAAATTTTCTTTTAGTTTCAACTCGTGCCGGGAGTAGTTTCTAAAGAAGTCTAGTAGTTTTAATGAAGAATGTGGTAAGAGTGCTAAAAAATCTAGTTGCCAACAATTGATTTCCCTTTTATTTCTTTTAGGTTTCTTGGCTAGATGCCAATATTAAGCTACTTTTGTATTCTACGAAGATATAAGAGAACATGAAATGAAATAAAAGGTTTTTGATATGTATAATATATAAAAAAAGTGAAACAAAAATCAATATAAAGTGTCTAGTCTATTTAGGAAAAGAGACAGTGGAAAGGTGTGTTTAAACAAAAATAAAACTTTATTTGTAACTAATTATTTAATCGGCCTAAAAGTAGACTTTAGTTTTAATAAGATTCAAATTTTCAAAAAACATATGTTTGCAATTAGCTAAATGTCGAGAGCAAACATTGTTACATTCAATTTATTAACTACAAATTAATTTTTCATATAATTAAGTTTTCTTTACTTTTGATAAGCCTGTCGCATAACCAAATGAATATTTATGTAATTAAAATAATACGCTATAGTTTTAAGTTTTCTTATAATTAATGTTTGTAAATCTTAAATTATGAAAAAAAAGTCTCAATAAAGTTAACTAACTAACTAACTATGTTTGCAAAGACATTTCAATTTACATTTTTTAAAAAATTTTAGGAAATTTTGAAGGATTATTTTTAGGCGTTGTCCAAAATAAAGTTTATAGTTGCTTGAACTTTTAAGCCAAAAAGTGTCCAAAATTAAAAAGCACTTAAGCAAGCTGCTGCATGGTTATTTAATACGAACTTACAGTCCGCTTTTAACACCTGTTTTGCCGGTTAAACAACAACATGCCAACAGTATTCGGTTCTTAAATGTGTAAGGAAATACAAATTAAAAACATTTATAAAACCTTTCTCTATTTCTATATTGTACTGGCACCTAAACAAACAAATAAAATAAAAAAGAAATACATACTAGAAAACTAGTGCTTTTGCCACTGCAGTATATCTAGAAAACCAAACTGCTTCCTTAAACTGTATTCCCTGCATTCAACTTTTCTATCTCGCCATTTAACCGGACGTTTAAACTATTCCTTTTCTTTCCCTCTCACTCACTACACTATAGACCATTTAACATAAACAGGAAATTATGATAATGACACGGAAGTAAAACAGCGAATACAGTCAAGTTTTTGACTTTTTATTTGTTTGCTGTTGTTGTCAGTGAGACAAATGCTTTCTGACTTAAAGTCAGTCTGCCACTTGTTTTAAATACTTTTTCTTCTACTAAACAATGTCTAGCTACAACCAACCAACCAACACTGTTGTAACTTGCTGATGTTTTATGAAGAATTAGAATTTTTAATTAGTTGGTGTCGGTCAAAGTTGGGTGACAGAATGCTAGAGCAAAAAAACAAGAAGAACCAAAAAGGAAAACGAAGAATTGCTATAGAAAACTTCAACAGACGAAAGATCTTCTATAGAAAACCGTAACAGACGAACCTTAACAAACGTAAGATTTAAAATAATACGTTTTACAGAGATATTTAATTAAAAAGTTCAAACTTTAAATTAAACATTATTTAATTTTGTTGATGTTTTTTGCACTTGCAAATTGCGAATAATAAAAATAACATTTTCCAAAATTCAAATATTTTTCGCAATTTTCTCATCATTGACAAATATTTTTGCAATAATCAACACAAAAACAAGTGATTAACCAACAAACAGAAATAAAAAATTTAAATCTAAAAGTAGAAATAAGCAATCATTAAATCGAGTACCTGGCATGTACCTAGGAAAGAACGAATTGTTTGTCGGAGATGGTGGAGGCATAAATAGTGCTCGAACATTTGTTGTCGAATGGTGAAAAGAATGAATAAATGACTGAATAACTGAAGCAATGAATGAATGTACAAACAAGTACTGTTCTTTTAAAATTGTTTTATAGTTGTTGTTTTTGCCCGGTTCAATGACAAACAGCAATACAAATAATTGTGTCAAATAGAACAATAAGACTAATAAAAAGCAATAGTTTTCATTTTTTCTGCAGACAACAATTGTTTAATGTTAAGCATTAGACGAAGGTTGTATGAGAAGTTTTTCGTTTTTAAAATTATCGCATACTAAATTTTATGCGATAATTTTAAAAAGCACAATTATAAAAACACACTTTTTTCAATTATGTTTTGAAGTCAACAACGAAGAATTTATTGTTTTGTCCTTTTAGATGTAAGTCTTGTAAAAATTTCTTTAAAATCCTATTTATACCAATTGTTAAATTTTGACCTTTAAATAAATAGTGACAGTTTTTTTTAAATTAACAAAAAAAAAACTTTTAAAGCATCAGCATTTAAGTGTGTTATGTCAGTGTATCCTTTATTTCATTTATAGTCAATTAAAGGATTTTAAAATGTTAAATAACATGCAATATCGTATCGTTGCTGTTCACTGTTGGAGTCTGTGATGACACAGACTAGACACAATATAAATTTTTAAAGACAGCTCAGAATTTACATGCGAGACGATATAAATTTAAGCAGAAAAATAAGTGGAGACAAATACAAATTTGCATAAATATGTTTTTTATTTATTGCAAATAAAAATATTAAAAATGAGCTAAATGAAAACTAATGTATAGATCTTTAAAAAACTAAACTAGAACTGAACTAAAACCTGAATAAGAATCTGAACCAGAACACTAACTTAAACTAGAAGTTAAATCTGAACTAGAACCTGAACTAGGAATTGAACCTAGAACATGAACAGTTCATGATGAACTAGAATTGGAAGAGTTCTTGATAAACGAGAACATAACCAGAACATGAACCAAAACCTGAACTAGAACATAAACAGTTTATGATGAACTAGAACCTGAACTAAAACCTGAACTAGAACATGAAGAGTTCCTGATGAACTAGAACCTGAACTAAGACCTGAATTAGAACATGATATGTTCATGATGAATTAGAACATGTATTAGAACCTGAACGAGAACGTGAACTAGAATCTAAACTAGAAATTGAACTAGAACCTGATGAACTAGTACATGAACTAGAAATTTAACTAGAATCTGCACTAGAACAGTTCAAGAGGAACTTGAATTTGAAGAGTTAATGATGAACTAGAACATGAATTAGAACCTGAACTAGAATTTGAACTAGAACATTAACCCCCTGGCCCACGATGTCGAACGATAACGTTCGCTTAGATAAGACTTAATACACAAACTTGATTGTGGAATAAACAAACTTGATTGAGTAAAAATAGATACGATAAAAAGTTTGTGTCTTAAGTCTTATCTAAGCGAACGTTATCGTTCGATATCGTGGGCCAGGCGGTAACAGTTGATGATGAACTAGAAAATGAATTAGAACCTGAACTACAACCCGCACTAGAATCTGAACAAATATAAGGAAATAAAGAAAATGTTGTAGATTTGTTTTTTTTTTTTTTTTTTTTTTTTTAATTTAAAAAATAGGTGCCTCTCTAATGTCATCAAAATGTATCTCTATTTCAATATACAAACATTCAGAAAAGAGTAAAAATAATTTTCCTCTCAAAATAATATTTATTTTATATTGACATACCAGCATTTTATATATTCTTCTTTTCCATTATATAAAACTTACCTAAAAAGAGAAAAAAAAAACAGAACAAATATTAGATTTAATAAAATTTAGTTAAACATGTTTAATTAAAATTATTAAGCTACGTAAAGCAGTCTGTTTAATTTCATTTAAAACAGAAGCTTTAGCAATAAAAATTGTACAAATAAGCCAGTCTATGTACGTGCAATCAATACATCTGAAACTGAAAAAATATGCAAGGAAAAACTAAACAGAATAATGAAAAACAATTATTAAATTCTTTAAAAACAAATGCAATACAAAATGAACAACAAAATGCAACAAATGTTTAATAAAAGAGATTGTGTTGATTTGATGCACTAAATGCAAAGTCATAAACGTTTCAAATAACGAATTCTATTACAGAAACGTCACAAAACTAACAATTGCTAGAAAATGTCCAGCACAGTTTCAAAGCAAAACAAAGCTGATAGATGGTGCTTGATGATACTTTGCATATATTAGAAACTTCTATCGAAAAGAGTCCTTTTAATTTCTGCAACAGCAAAAAAGAAAAGCACATGCCATCAAATCTTAATATAACGTAATGATAAACAAAAATAGGTAAAACAAGTAAGAGTGCTATATTGGGCTATGCCCAATCTTATATACCATTCATCTTTGTTGTGGATGCATAATTATATTACATACATATATATATTATATTGTTACGTTTTTACCTTTTAAAAACGGTGGTTTATTTCATTTAAATAAACCGGATTCTTTTTAATTGCAAAATAAAAGCGTCAAGTAGTTTGAAGAAAATATAACGATATAATGTACACAATTAAAAAAAATGAACCACTGTCTTTTTACACACTTATATTACGGTTTAAGAACGCACTTAAACACTTTGTGTGATAAACGCCATCTGTTGATGAGTTTTTTTTATGAAATTTTCAGAGGTTGTCTCTGATTAATGTCCATATCTCCGTTATTTATGGACGGATTTTGCTGATTTTAAATAGCAAACTTCTCGAAAGCTTGTATGACAGAATTATTGAAGATTTGGATCCCGAAGATATCTGGGGATTTCAGAAAATTGATTTCAACATCCAGACAGACAGGCAGACAGACATGGCTTAATAGTTCCGCTATCTATATATATATATATATATATATCGGAAAATTATATTGTGGAAATTACAAACGGAATGACAAACTTATATATGTATACCTTTCTCATGAAGGTGAAGTGTATAAAAATCGTTAAACTTTTTAATCTTCTCAATATTACTAGTTTTTGCAACACTGTGCAACACAACAACAAATAAATAAATGCAAAACTGCATGAAAGTATGTCTGTAGTGCGAGTAATAAATAACAAAAGCTGCTCTTGTTCTCTGTCAGCAGCAAAACAACAACAAGAAACCACCAATACCCCTTAATCATCTGGTAAAAATACTCATTCATGCAACACCAAAATATTCTTCACAACACACAACCTCCAACACAACAAACGCAATTGTTTGGTAACGCCAAACAACCCACAGTTGCATATTGTTGTTGGCTTGTTTTGTTGGGTTGATATGAAGAAGAACAACAATAACATCATATTAATAAATGACTCTGACTGAATGAATCGTATTTTTCAGTTTTGCACAATGAATGAAGAATGAATTGAATGCATTTGCAACAGCAATTATAATTTGTTGTTGTTTTTGTTTTTTTTTTGCAGTTTCTGTTTCTTTCTAGTAGTTATTATTGTTTTAGTTATTGTAGTAGAAATTGTATAATCATATAATTTTAAATATAAATATTTTGTTGTTATTGTTGGTATTTTTAATTATTATCATGTTTTTATTTTTTCATAACTACATTTTTTTCTGCTGTTGTTAACAAACAAATAAATTTATTAATTATACACAATTTGTTAGAGAATTGTTCAAAGGCATACACATACATACGTGTGTACATACATAGGAGTATGTATAGAGTTAATAACCCAATAGGAAAGTTGCTAATTAAAGTAAATGATGCAAAAATTAAAATGAAAAGAAAAATCAAATTGTTGTAGTAATTGGAGTTAAAGATTTCACTCGCGGAATTTATTAATAATGTTTCAATAGATTTTTAGATAAAATTTCAACATATTACATTAGAAGGCGGTTCGGAAACTTCTTAGCCTAGCACAGAAAGAGAATAGTTAGTTTTTCAAAAACTTTTTTTATTTTTCAATATAATCTCCTGAAACTTCAATACACTTAGTACAACGCTTATCTAGCAATTCTATTCCTTGATTAAAATAGTAAATTTAATAGTAAAATTCACTGGGAGCTAAATCAGGAGAATAAGGTACTTTAACTCGTTGATTTTAGCCATTTTTAAAACACTCTTGTGCGCTGGTGCGTTGTCTTGATGAAAAATTATTTTTTTTTTTTTGTGTTGTAAGCCAGGACGTTTTTCTAGAATTTTTTACATTTAATTGATCCAAAATGTTGCAATAATATTCTGAATTTATATTTTTACCTTTATGCAGATAGCCAAGCAATAAAATATCTTTGAAGTCCCAAAAACCCGTTGCCATAACCTTACCAGCCGATTGAATTGTTTTTGCCTTCTTTTAGGCACTTCCTTCAGCTTCAGTTCATTGCTTGGATTGTTCTTTTGTCTCTGGAGTATAGTGGTGGATCAATGTCTTATCCACAGTTATGAAACGATGCTAAAATCCATTTTAGTTTTCTTAAAACGATCCAAACAAGCTTGAGAAATTTGCATTTTCATGCGATTTTGGTCGACAAATGCGGCACCCATCTTGCAGAAAACATTTTCATCTGTAGTTCTTCATACAAAATTAAATGGGCTCGATCATTTGAGGTGCCCATTATATTTGCTATTTGGTACCATATCATGCAATTTTGCTACAATTTCTGTTGTTGTTGCTGTTTTAAGACGTCCACTATGTGGTGCATCCTCAATACTTGTACGATCACGTTTAAATTCAGTAACCCATTTTTTTACTGCTGCATATGAAGGAGCACTTTCACCTAACACCTGCACCATATCATTATGAATTTCTTGTACCGATAAATCTTTTTGATTTAAATACTTAGTGACACCACGAAGTTATAATTTTTCCATTGTAAAAAAAATCGCGGAGGCGTCTTTTTTGAACACCTGTTTCTATATGAAGGAGTTGGTAGATCGAAAAGAAATTTAAAATGTGTTCATTGCACAGATGCAAGTTTCCAAAACACTTAACCTTTTTCTGTTTATACCGCGGTTTCTGTGCTAGGCTAAAAAGTTTCCGAACCGCCCTCGTACATATGTATATATGTATATTACTTTAATGATTTCTAAGAAAAGAGTCATTCTCTGCTCTTTCAAACAGTTAAAATATTTCAAAACAATGTATATTGTTCGCTAAAACTTTCTATGTTTTTCTAATGACAAAGTACAAAACAGTTCTAAATTATGTTCTAGTTCTGTTATAGTTCTGAGTTATGTTCTAGTTCTGTTCTAGTTCTGTTCTAGTTATGAGTTATGTTCTAGAGTTGTCTATTATAGCTACTGTCTATTAAAAAGAAACATCTGATTCACATAATAAACCATTATATATCTAAATAAACAATCACATTTCAAATTCTAAAAACAAACTCAATAAATTATAGTCGCAAAATGACACAAATATTCTGTTTTACTTAATTTTTACTGCAGTAGTGAGGGGTGAAGTGAGAAGGAAGTCAAGTACAAGTAAATATTAAACAAGTGTGCTGCTGATATTGTTGATAAATTAAACACTTATGTGCTAATGAAATATTTGTTTAAATAATATACGTTGTGTAAGAAATGTTTCGTAATTGTTAGTGATATAAAAAAAAACATAAAACTAAAAATTAATAACAAACATGTTTTAAACAGATTTTTATAAAGAATAAAAGAGAGAAAAGTTTCGTTGGTTTATTAAAAACAGAAAATTTTATTAATATCTAGAGTCCGAATACTTGGGTTTCGGATTAGGTCAAAAATAAGGTCCAATACCAGTATACTACATGTAGTACAGGTCAAAATATGGCAGAATAATGAAACCTTGATAAAGGAAATATGTACATAGATTATGGATTTTAAAAGATGCAATACAAAAATTAATAGTTTATTATAAAATATTGGGTGGTATTATTAATTCCACACGGAAAGGAAAACTAAGCGGAAATAAATATTGATCAATATATAAAATGTAATGATTCATTCCAATACAATACTATCTGTGTAGAGATGATAGCGCAAAACGTGGAAAATAACGCAGCAATGGAAATAATTATTTCAATTTATGCTTCCGTACAGAAAATTTCTTTCTGCAATCGTGGAACGGAATGAATAATTCGACACATTAAAAAATACCGTCAAAAATGTTCGTTTAAAGTTGAAAAAACAACATTTTTGCAGTGCACAATTTAAACATGTTATAAAATTAAAATAAATATTTCTTTTTCACAAATCAATAAGTACATTTTAAAAGTTGCGGTTTGTTTCGGATTAGACCGAGTATTAGTTTCGGTTCGGTCGGACTCTATTAATTTCATAATTTGTAATTGAAAAATTTCTACCTTCTAATAACAGGCCCAGTTTAATAACAAATTAATCCTTTAAGAGAAATCAGTGAAAATATATTAGGGCTGTAGTAAGCTTAACATATGCATAATTACTAAATATGCAATTATTTTTTTTTTTTAATAATTTCGTATAGAAAATGGTTATAGATATGCATGTATGTATGTGTAATGTTGCAGCAACAATATTTATAGAAAAAATATAGCAACGAATATTGTCGTTTTATCAAAACAATTTGATTTTTATAGAAAATCAAGAATTTAATTATAAATTCACATATAAGCTCTAAAAATACAACTTTAGTCTTGAAAGGTTTTAAATAATACACTGAAAAAATATATGAATAAAAATAAACTTTTTTGTATAATTCCTTTAAACAAACCTGCATTAATCGTACCACACCCACATGAAATATTTAAAACACAAAAAAAAAATAACAAAACAAAAAATATAAAAATTGATTAGTGTTGATAATGATGCCCGGCTACGGTATCATAATCATCATCATTATTAAGATATTGTAGTCAACCAACAAACGGATTTTGAATAATTGATGAGTGTCGTGCCAGTAATAACATTTCAAATTATTCTCTTATTACTTGTGGGTAAGTGCATTTGTTTACGGGAGAGGGAGGGAGGTATTAAGTAGATAGTATTGATGTACTACTGATGTATGAGAAACACATGTATAATTCAGAAATTACCCGCATATCTTTATACCCTGCTTTGTTTATATCCCTGTCTAGCAATATTGCGCAGCTTACATTTTTTTTGTTTAATGAAAATGAAACTTAATTTAACTTTTTTTTTACTGGGTAACAAATTCTTAATAGAGAAAAAGTCAATGAAAATAAAATGATAATTCAAGAAGTACCCGGCAGTTTAATTGTCTCTAATTTAAAATTGTTTGTGTTTTGTTGTTGTGTTTTATTTTTGTTATAACTGACATTCAAATGCTGTTGGCAATGCAAATTGAAGTCAATAGCTTACTTTATACAGTCCAGGTAATCTAGTGTGTAGTCAATTGCCACTTTACAGTCTCTAAGTAATCAAGAGCGTAGCCACATTTGATAAAACACCTCTTTACAAAAGTGTAGTACAAAAAAGTTTAATGTGTCCACACTCTGCATTACTTAGAGATTGTAAAATGGCGTGAGATTAACTAGGACTTTTTTTTTTTGAATTACAAATTGCTGAAACGTGTCTAGCGACCAAAAATATATAAAAATATTTAAGTGAAAACCAGTGCTAACCTTAAAATAACTAGTTTGGCACAGTCACCTAGAACTGCTGGCTAACTAAGTATCAAGTCAAGGTTAGCTGATGATGATTATTATTATTTTAACTACATAGTAAATTTCGTTTTTTAGTTGTTATTTATTTTCGTTTTTTGCATTCAATATTTGTAGTTTTGTGTTTAGCTAATTTTTTGCGGTCATGTAATGACTACATTAAGAGAAAAAAGTAAGAGTTTATATTCGGATATTTCGAATCTTATATATCCACCACTGAATCACCTATTATAGAGATTTATAAGAGATTTATGCGCATTTAAGTGATTTCCGGAAGTAGACTTTATAAGGGGGATACGATCAAATATTATAAACCGATCACCATAAATCTGAGATCGACGATTTATATATATATATGGACTATTTGTTTCGAATTCTAACTTGATAGTGGTTTTATAAAGGATTTATGGCAATATAATATATTTGTTGAATTCTGCGTCCAATTTTATATTGAGTTGGTTTCACAAATTTTAAAACGTTTTGATTTTGGCGATAAACTTTAGAAGGATTAAACTCCATTGAACCAAGCGTAGCTTTAAACAAAAAAATGATTCAATTTTACAATTGGCCAAACTTTTTTAAAATTTATTAAATGGAAAAGATTATCAAGAACTTGATAATGAAGTTCGAGAATTACGTAATATGAAATTCACCGAAATCGAAACATTGGAGTTTTGGAAAAATGTTTCTAATTTAAAGAGAGAATAATGCACAGGCCTTCCCAATTCTAATACAATTTGTTTCGAGTTTAATGGCACTACCATATTCGTCGGCCAACGTTGAAAGAATTTTTAATATTGTAAATTTAAATAAACAAAAACCAGAAATGCTTTGGATTCTTCAACATTAATTACAAGGAATATTGTTTTCAAAAGATTATCGTAATTTGAATAATTCTCAGTGTTTTAATATTTTTTTTATTAAATAATAACTTTATTTACATGTAAATAAAATAAAAATATTTAAAAAGTTATAAAAGAAATGTTTTTGGTATTTTTAACGTATTTTTTGTCTTGGCGATTTCTTGACGATTTTTTTCTTTTTAACTTGACGATTTTGACGATTTTTTTTTTTAAATTGACGATTTCTTCAACAAAAAGTTAGCAGCAGTGGTTAGCACCTTTGGAAGCAAGGTCTTGCTACGCAATTTTTTAAATGTTTATGCTTTTCTCTCTTAATACACAAAGCTCTCTGCTGCTTAACTAACAAACATTGCTGCCAGATGAATTTCGGGAAAAATCGTCAAAATCCCGATAAAAAAGAAAAAACTCGTCATTTCGAATTTTAAAAATCGTCAAAAAAAAAATCGAAAAAATAAAAATTCACTATTTCAAATAGTATTGTAAAATTTTGATTTAAACGAAAACATAAAAATTCAATTTTATATAGTCTCTTGTACAATACATATCAAAACACATAAATTTGAACTTTTTAAATAAGATATCACAGAAAATATTATTTTAAACACAACTTGTGTAATATTTTTACAATATCTTAGTCCGCATTCACACTTTTCAATTCTGACTCGGCAAGGCAAGTATTTTTGGATGGGAAGCGAAAAGAGAACAAAAGGTGTACAAACTTGACGGTACTAGTCAATTTTCTTTTTTTCTTTTGTTTGTTTCTTTCAGGCATATTGATTTGCATTTAAAAAGTACGAAAATTGAATTGACGTGTATGAATGGAATGGCAAGTTTAAAGGAGAATTGAACAAAAACTGGTCAGCTAAAGCTGAAGAGTGTAATACAAACCTTACAGTATTTTATAAATAAATATCTGAGTTTAGTATATTTTATTAACTCAGGTTAAATTACAATGTCAAAACAATATCCTTTATTAAGTTTTAAACAACATTTTGAGTATAGAATCCAATTCTTCCATCATATACAGGTACTATTTTCAAAAAATCCGTATTTTTGTAATTTAAATTTATTTCACTGAATATTCTTTCGTTTTGTTAAAATAGGAGATGTTTTTTAAAAATTTCCGCATTGAAATTCAGAAATTGTTTCCTCTAAAATTCATGGGATTCAGCATTTAAAATTGTTTTTTATATTTACAGATAAATAAGTAATTTCTGACTCAATATTATTTGGAATTATTATACTTAAACTTAACAATTGTCAATAATTAGGAAAACACTATTATTACTAAGTTTTGTTTTTGAAATATGTCATGTTCTTCTAAATATTTTTGATATTAAGTGAGAAAAATAACTAGTAGAAATTGGTAACAAAAACATTAATAAAACAAACAAATGATAGAAAATTTTAATAATTCAGAAAATCGTCACTTTTAATGAAAAAAAATCGTCAAATCGTCACATTGCTATTTTTGAAATAAAAAATCGTCAAAATACTATGCCAATAAAATAAAACTTTTTTAAATTTATTTTATTAGATGTTTATTTCCTTTATGTTGACACTCATAGTATAGCCAGTAGGGAGTTGAACATAATCATTAATTTATCTGTAAACATCTCAAATAGGGTTTCCAAATTATTAAATTTTTCTTCTGTTCAAATGAAATGAATATTTCCAATCAGAGATTTGAAATTGTTTGAATAATTCGATCACTTATTTAAAATTATTCGAATTATTCGATTAATTAAAAATTTCTAAATAAAGTAAAATGTAAAATGTTTTTCCTTCATCAAGTCGTATATAAAGTAAAGCTATACTTTATAATATTAATTATATATGTTCAGTTCACAAGTGATGTTGTAGTGTCGTAGGAGTTGTTCGTCTTCTGAACTTACAATAGTTGTTTGTAATTTTTAAATAAATACATATACATATATATTGTAAAACACTGAGGTAATTTTTTCATATGTTTTTCGAATATTGTATGAAGGTGTAAGTGTTGTCAAAAATTTAAATACCAGGTCTGATCGAAAAATAACCGTTATTTTAAATTTTTTCAAAAAGTATTTATTTATTCATCAATAACTATCTTGTCCCCTTAAATGTAATCCTCCTCAGATATAATAAACTGCGTTTTTTCCAATCCTCCTGTTTCGATTTTTCTTTTATCTCCTCAATCGTAGCAAAACGCTTTCCTTTCATCTGTGTCTTCAGTTCTGGAAAGAGGAAGAAGTCAGAGGGGGCTAATTCCGGTGTATACGGTGATTGAGGCATGATAACCGTTTTGTTTTTGGGCAAAAACTCACGCACAAACATCGATGTGTGAGCTGTTGCGTTATCATGGTGCAAAATCCATGATTGGTTTTTCCACAATTCTGTGCGTTTCTGACGAATTGCTTCGCGCAAACGGCGCATAACTACAAGGTAGTATTCCTTATTGACCGTACGACCTTGTGGTAAGAATTCATGATGCACCATACCATTGCAGTCGAAGAAAACAGTTTCACATTTGACCGAACTTGATGTGCTTTTTTCAGTCTTGGCTCTTCTGGACGTTTCCATTGGGATGATTAGGCTTTGGTTTCAATGGCATAGCCATACACCCAAATTTGTCATTAGTTAGGACCTTTTTAAGGAAATCTGGATTGTCGTTGACGATGTTTGCTCAAAATTTAGCAATTTTGGAACAATCTTCGCTGCCGCACGTTCCTCATGCCTAAAATATCCATAAAAATTGTTTGGCATGAGCCGAACGATATGCCAACATCATCAGCAACCTCTCTGATAGTGATTCGCCGATTATCCAAAATCATTTTCTTCACAGCTTCAATGTTTTCATCGGTTGTTGACGTGCTCGGGCGACCGTACGTAACTCACGAAATTTCAAAATAAAGTTTATTTTTTGATCAGACCTCGTATGTATGCTGAATTCAATGTTGTTGTTGATAGAAGACTGAGTGAATGTAACTATTTCCAAACTAACTAACGACAACAACAAATTTATAAAAAATATATTTGTTTGTGTTAATTTATTACCACCAAACTCTCTGCTAGCGAAACTACAAATTTGTGTGTATGCTGCTGCTCTTTACGCGATGTTGTGGGATTTCGTTTTTCGGCTTTTGTTTAAATTAATGAATGAATGAACGAACGAACATGGAAATTTATACACTGAGAGAATATATGTAGATCACATGAACGAACATTAAAATTTATACGCTGAGACAATATAGACCACCTAACTCTCTAGTTTTGATATTTGTAAATAAATTTATTTCAAATCTTTCTCAGTTTGCTGGGTACTTTAGTTGGGGCCATTATTCTAGCTTTTAAAAAATCTATGTTTTAATTTCGTTAAGTGTTAACTAATCAAATACTTTAGGCTTTTAGTCGGCTGTTTTATTGTATTGTTTTTATATTATTTTTGGTTATATTTTTGTTGTATGTTTTTTTTCGTAGGCTGTTATCACTAGATTGGTAACATGTGCACTTAACGGTTGAATCAATTTTTATAATTTCTTTTTGGTATAAATAATTCTGATTCAACCGAACAAAAATTTTATCAATAAAATAAAGTACAGCACAAAAATTATAATAAATACGGAAGAAGAAAGAGATTCAAATGTAGTTCCATTCGAAAACTTACAAAAGCAACTTGTCTGCTGTCTAATTGTAATGTGTCTGAGATTCTTGAACATTTATTAATTTTAATTGTAATACATTGATTACAATTTCAGTTCTGAATATTTATACAAAAGCCTAAGATTAAAATGTATTAAAAGTTTGTAAACATTCTTTCTTGTCACGCTGTTTATAACAACCTAACCGGGTACCGTTTGTAATTTTAACATATTAATACCACAATATAGAAATGTTCAAGAGTTTTCTTTAAGCTTTAAAGAAATTGTCAACTTTTTAAAAGAACCATTATGTTAAAATTTCATTAAGCGACTATCTTTCAATAATTGTAAAACACAAAGATTTAACTTTCACTCTTCAATGACCAATAAAATTTCCGAAATCGTTTAAGGTTTAAAGTTTAAGTTATTCTTTTCATAATTTTAAAGGTTTCATTATATTACAGACAGCTGTTGACAACTGATTGGAAATGTTTTACAGCCCATAAAAGTGTTAGTGTTGAACATTTTTCCATTTATTTTATCATATTGTTCTGAGTATACCTAAACGTTAACAAAGGAATGAAAGTAAATTCAGATATTATTCAACTTTAATTATAAAGGTTGTTTTTTTTTTAAATGTTTAAGTTGGCAACACTTTTTTAAGTGGCAGCCATTTTGTCAGCTGTTAAATGATTTATGTTTAGTTTGGTTTGGCATTTCCAATGGGCTTTAAATAATTTTTTTTAAATTTCAACTGCGACACATAATTGGAAACGAGTACACTTCAGTTAATCAGTATTTTGTTGCAAATTATTTTTGCTTTATTACCTTTACTTACTTTTAAAAATAAACATATTGTTTATATTTTAAAAGACTTACTGCTCTTTTTACGTCAACCCACAACTGTTCGATGGGTCTTAGGTCTGCACTAAATGGTTGCGGACATTCTAGATAATTGATAGAATTGTTCGCAAACATTTGTATGGTAATATTCGCCGTGTACTTTAGATTGTCTTGTTGGAATTGCCATACAACAGACAGATTCTTTTCAGCCCACGGCAGCATTGCATTCTGTAAATTGGGCCAACTCTATTACTGAAGAAACATTCGCATACCATACTATACCCTCCATCATGCTTCACGTTCCGTGAAACATAACCGGGTTTAAATTCTTGGGCCTTCGACTATCAGGTCAACTGTGATTAAGCTTTGTTTTGTCGCTCCAAAGCACATACATACTTCCACTGATTTAAACTTTATTGTTTTTATGTTAAACTTTAGTTCGAAAAGGCTTCTTGTGCGCTGCTCTTCCTTGAAGCCCATCTTTTCTCAAATGGAGCGAATTGGTTCGCTTAGATAGCGTTACAGTAATTTTTTTTTTTAGAATTTCGAGTTCGATATCAGTGGTTTTTTTGGTACCGGCTTTAGGCCTTTTGCTAGGGCGACGTTAGCTATAGTGTCATTTGTCTGTTTATGCTGGAAAGCTTTAAAAAATATTTTTTTGGAACACTTGAGTTATTCTACTATTTCTTTATAAAACTTCTCAGCTTTAGGAAACACAAAAATGGAGCTACGCTGGACAGCAGTGCAGGTCTTGCTTGTATAAATTATAAATCTTTAAAATAATAATGGTAATGCTAATGGAAAATCAATGACAAATTTATTAAAATAAAACCTAACTCAAAATATTTTTTAATAATAATAGCACGTTTCAAATTAGATGTCTCGTTTTCTTGCTTTTTTTAATAAAAAGAGTAATTAATATAATACAAGTGTTTTAAACATTTAAAATTTTTTTTAAAAAAATCTCTTCAAGCTGTAATATAAAAACATTATTTTCAGTTAGTTGTCAACAGTTGTATAACTCCCAGTTAACTATTAGTAGCAACAAGGCGATTAAAAAGTTTGAGTTAGAAAACTTTGCTTGGGTTAGAGAAACCTTGGAGAACTAGGTTTTATATCACTTTGGAAAATAACATGATATTGATTTTTGATACTTCGGTTCTAGGGTGTAATTACAGCTCTAGGTTATATAGTATTTTAGTTTCACGTTATTATAGTGTTACCTATATTTTAATTTGTTTCACTAATAATCAGTGCCTCCAGTTTAAGAGCAAGACCTTTGTTAATTTCCCATAAATTTCTTTAAATTTTCCTGCTTATTGTTAATGTTATTGAAAAGTTTTTCGAATTATTGCGTTCTTTGTGTTTCAAATTCAATTCAACTATAAACATTAAGCAAATATAATGAACAGTTTTATACAGGCTTGTTATATTTTTATTGTTTTACTACTGGTTGCGTTCATTGACTTGTTGGGGGTTATCAAAACTTATTAAAGGATCACAAAGTGGGCACAGTGTTTAGTGCAATGCAGTGTTTCAGAGTCTCAGTCTTTGTTAATTTTGTTTTCAGTACAATAAACAATAAAGTTTCTATCAACATCTGTTATAAATTGTAACAATAATGAGAGTCTCTTAATTAAAGTTTTCACTGTAAATAATAAATCATAATAAATGAATTTGCTGATAGTGAATGCAATTATTATTAAAAAAAACCTGCATAATTGTGGTATCAAATCCTCAGCATTTGCACATACATATTTTAAAGTAATTTAGATTTAATAAATAAAGGGTGTTTTTTTAGATGGAAAAAAACAAAGATGATTTTTTTAAATTGACATGAAATTTACTTTATTCGAAAGACTGGCTCGGACGTAGTCTAATCTGGAGGTCCAATTTTCGCTAACTTTTTAAACATTTGTGGCCGTATATCGGCAATAAAGCGGCGAATGTTGTCCTCCAAGTGGTCAATCGTTGCGGGCTTATCGGTGTAGCCTAGCGAGTTTTCAAGCGGCGTTAAATAGCACGATCTTGGAGGCCAATTCACAACTCCGCAACGTGAAGCTATGCGCTTGCCGAACGTTTCATTCAATAAATCAATTGTGTCACATGTTGTTCATAAAAATCGGGATTTGGAACAGAGACATGATTTTCAAAATAATATTGAACAATTTGAAAGCCAAACAAAACGAAACATAAATCACTTGACGGTTGACAAAATGGCCGACGGTTAAATGTTGCCAACTTCAAACTCTATACAACTAAAAAACACCCTTTATTTTATATTATTTTTGCTTGCATATTCAACATACAAACATATTTCAGTAATAATATTTGACGTGCAGACACAAAGTCAAACGTTTGAAAAATTATAATATTTTCATTTGATATTAAACTTAAAAACTTTAAAGAATTAAATCGATTTCAAATTGTATTCCAATTTGTCATTCAAGTTTTTTAATTTATTTAATGGTTAATTTACAAAAACCCAAATATTAATAAATTGTATTTTATCAACTTGTTATCTAATGCTTTTTTTTAATTTATTCTCACATTTAAAATTTAAATTTATGAAATAGCGATTGAAAATTGGTATTTTTAATTAATAGTTTCTTGTTATTTAAACTTTTCGATTAATATTTCTATAAAATACTTAATTTAGGCTGAAGTTCATATAAATTTCTAGGAAAGAAATTTAATTTTAATACAAATAAAATACAAATAAACAAATCTTTAATATAACTGAAAATAAGAATATTTTCAATTGAGAACGCTATTATTTTTAAATGTTTATCAAATCATTCTCAAACATTTGATTTTTAATGTGATATCAAACTTAAACACTTGCAATGCTGTAACAATTTGCGATTGGTAACAAACTAAATTCGCAAAAGTTTATCTAACCCAAATATAGATTTGGATTACATATTTAAATACAGCTTGTAGTTGACTTAAAGACAAAAATTATGTCGTTTAAAAACCGACTAGTGGTTGAACATTAACAAATTATTATTGATATTAAACAAATTATTATTGATATTAAACTAAACTAATAAAATAAAAAGATTTTTAACAATATAAAAGGTCTAGCACATAAAAAACAATCACTAAAGTTTTCTCTAACAAAACTATAGATTTAGATTACATATTGAAATACTATAATATTTCTGCAATTAATTTCCCACATGTTTATATTTGTGGTCCACCTTGGAGAATAAAGTTTGAGAAGATTTTGGGAAGATTTTGAGAATATTTTTTTTCTCAAATCGTGTAATAATCACCACTTATAGTAAAGAGACTTATTACTCTGACATGTTTGTGAGAATACAACAGTTGAGAAACGGTTTGATTTCAAAACATAACAACAATTTGCAATTGTTAATAAACTAAATTTTACAAGGTTTCTCAAACCTAAACATAGCCTTGGTATTCATATTTAAATGCAATTTGGGTTTGATTTAAAGAATAAAACTGATGTTTTCTCAAACCAGCTATTAGGGTGGACAGTAACAATTTGCGATTTATATCAATTAATATTCTCAAAGGTTTCTCAAACCTAAACAACATAAATTTTAAGTTCACATTTAAGTGCAATTTAAGACTGATTCGTTAAATAAAAGTTATGTTTTCTCTAAGAAGAATAGTGGCAATTTGCAATTGTTATCAACTTTGTGGTTGATTAAACGCAAAAAAAAATAGAATTTAAATTTATTATCCGCATGATTATACTTGTCGCTGACATTTGAAATTCCTTGGAGAATAGAATTTGAGAAAATTTGCGAAAAAAAAATATTTCTCAAATTGTGTTAAAAAATTTATTTGAGAAAACAAATAATGTAAAATGTTCACCAAATCTTTGCCAAAATGTCCACCTTTGATAAGCCTTGGAGAATTAAGTTTCAGAAAAATTCCGAAAAAAATATTTCTTAAATTTTATTAAAGAATATTGTTAAGAAAGCAATTCTTGTAAATCATTCTCAAACATTTGACATTTAAGAAAATATTACAATTGAAATTACGCTAAAATGTATGTGCGAATACAACTACTTCTTCAACTTTTTGCCAGCCACCCTATTCAACATATGTATGTACATATGTGTGCAATACAGCAAATTAAACTATTAAATTTTATTACAAACATCTTTGCTCACACTGCCACTTCCACAAATAATTAAAAATAGTGTGAATAAAAAAAAAATAAAACGAAATAGCAAAATTTACTTACTAACCTACTCCAAAACAGGCAACAACAACATTACAGCTTTATTTAAAAATAAATGTAAAACAACATAAAGTAAATAAAATTCTCATAAAAATAACAAATACAAATACTGTGAGAAATAAAAAGAACGTGTGAAGAAAACAAGTTTATTTTTGCTTCAAAGATTTTATAATAAAAACCAGCAGCACGTTGTTGTTATTTTGAAATTTTTAAATGAGAAAAATAAACAACAACACAAACAACAACTTCAGAAATTAAAAATAAAAACAAATCAAAATTAACAGTGTTTTACATATTCCATAAATATAAAAATTACAATAATTATGAACCCAGCAAACAAGGAGATGTGTTACTAAACTTAAGATGTTTTGAAATCAAACCGTTCTCATATGTAATATTTCAGAAACTTTTTTAAGTATTTTTCAAATTTTGTATAAGTTTCTCCTTTTGTTGAGTAGCTAATTATTCTCAAAGGTTTCTCAAATTTACTTTAACATTTAAAAACTTTTGATTTCCATTCATTCTCAATATTATAATAAATCTAATTGTTTGCTGGTTTTAGTTCTTATAAGTATGGGCAGAAGAACAGCGGTAGACAGGGATGGAAAATAGCCTTTTTGATTTTCTACCAACTATATAAATAAAAATAATAATAATAATAAAAAATAAATAATATTAAATAATAATAAAAAAAAATAAAAATTTGTAGTATTACCTAATTTAATGATTGTTTAGACAATTTTATACACGTGATAACAAACGACCAAATTTTAAACATTGACAATTATATCAGGATATCAAGAATGTGGATTTGTAATGGAAATTAAGCTTTTGTATTGACTTCTTGACAAAAGAAAAAAAAGTACATTTCAGTGAATTGAATTGCTTTAAAAATCAAACCCATAGAAATTTAAAATTGATTTATAATGCTGGAGTTATTGCAAAAAAGTGTACGGTGTAAGGCTTCAACACAATCATGAGAATAATTATTATATATAGAGAGATTATCCTACTGCTACCAGATAGATGAAGCATTTCACATTCACGCTAAAAAAAACTAGTGCTACAGGAGGAAAGTTATTTAAGGATAGAGTAACAATTTAAAATTGCCGTAATGCAGCTGAGACAAAGAAAATTAAACCTCATCTACTTGGAAATCGAATAAAAGGTTTCCTGTAAATTATGTTTATTCAAATAAATCATATTCAGAATAATTTAAAGAACCTACAGAAGACTTTATTACACATGATATGCCTCTTAATGTCACACCGCTTCAAATATACTAAAAACTAAAACTCGATATAACGAATTTTTCGATTGACCGAATACAATATATTCGTTATATCAATAATATATTCGTTATACCAAGATTTCCCTGTATTTGTTGAAATATATAGTTAGATAATCTATATAGAACTATCTAATCTAAACTACATATAAGAACTAAACGATTGTTTATAACATTCTTATTTAGTAAGTTCTTGATAAAATGAAGTCCTTGATAAAACTATGTACAGGTGCAACTAATTAAGGACAGCATTATTCAATATTTCAATCGTTATGTTTAAGGTAATATTTATTAAATAATACGCAAAATTTTAACACATTTATTTTTTCTTTGTGGTGTTTTTTATCATTTATAGTATAAATTAATCGTGCACTAAATTACACTGATAAATTTATAAACATTTTCAAATTCAGGCAATTTTTAGAAGTTATATTAAATTAATTATAATTACACAGAGTGTTTTTCAGTATATGTAAAGTTATTAACAATTTCTATGGGAAAAGGAAATCCTGTGATGTTAGTACTCGAAAGATTATTGGACAAATGCATTGAGATGGAAACACTTATCGGGAAATAGCAGCAGCCTTGAATGTTTCAAAAACACTGTTTTTCAAGCGGTGCAATATTTTAGAAAGCCCTCTGCTACAGAAAAGGTGGCCTGTAAAAAAGGAAGCCGTTTTACAACAGTTCGTAAAGATGCACTGATTGTGTCGAAAAAAAACCGCATAAATCAGCAAATAAGATTCGTATTGCAGTCTTTAGCCAAAATGAGGCAAAACCGTATGTAGATACAGTAAAACGTCGATTGCGAGAATTTGGACTGTTTGACAGAATTTCACGAGAGAAGCCTTAATTGTTTGAACGTAACCGAAAGAAGAGTCTCGAATTCGCAAAGAATTCTTTGGAGGGATGTAGAATGGAAAAGAGTATTATTTTCGGGCAAAACAAAAATGAATAGGGAAACTCCAGATGGCAAAAATGTGGTCGCCGGCCAAAGTGAAAGAATTTGATCCATCCGCGCCACTTTGAAGCCGCTGCCGACTGAGAACTTATGAAAAGTTGTAAAAACGAAAGTAAGTTCTGTAAAAATTAGCAATTTGAATAATCACTTGGCCGAAACAAGCAAAGCTTGGGAAGCCATACCATGTAGTGTATGTCAAAATTTGGTGACTCAATGCCTTGCAGATATCAAGCTCTAGCTATAACAATGAATTTGCAAGAAAATATTGATTTATGTATTTTTAAAAAAATACCTTTTTTCCTATAAAGGACATTATATGCACGACTGATATCAATCTTATTTGAAGATATGACTCACAGTTTCTTAAATAATACAGTAGACGCTCGGAAATTAGAACCACTTTGTTTTTAGGGCGATTCGAATTTTCGAATTATTCTAATTTCTGGACGGGTTTTTATACTAAAATTTAGGTAAATTTTGCAATAAAGCTATAAAAAAAACTAAGTCTTTGTTTTCATTTTAGTTTATTTAACATAAAAAAACATTTACTAAAATGGGATTCCCCTTTTTGTTTTCTATTTGGTTAAACTAAACTGCCAAAATTTTAGTGTTTACAATGAAAAAGAAAAAAAAATGCAATGTAATGACTGATTCAAATTTCTGGAAAATTTAATTACTGAGAGTTCTAATTTCTGAGCGTCTAATGTAATTAATTTGAATTTTGATTAATTTGATTTGTTAAATTAACTAATTTACAACAAATTTAACATTTCATCACAAAAACTTTCGTATGTCCTTAATTAGTTGCACGTAGCTGTATATACAGAGAAATACAGACCAAATATTATTGTTTTCGGTGGCTTAAAAGTATCTAGCTTACTATTCTTAACTATTGCCTTATCCTCACGATGTGTTGTCTCTCATGGTGGCGTCTTCCGATATTTCTTTATATTAAGCAAATTTGCAGCTTATTTAACATATTTAATGACATTATAAACTTTTGAGAATATTCAATTATTTCAGCTATTTTTGTTTATTTTGTACCTTTTACCTTTTGGTGAAGTTCCTTTTCCCATTTTTGGTTGACAAAATTAATGATAAACAATATTTTTGTTAAATTACACAAGAATTTAACACCGAAATTAAGATCAAATATTTTTCTTTAAAATCTAAATAACTGTGCGCTATTTCATTGTCCAACCAAAAATCTTAATTTCTAACAAAATATGACAAAATAAAGAACGTGCAAAAGGACATTTTCAAAGAATTTTTGGAAAAGCCGAATAGAGCAAAAGAATATCTTAGAATTCAACGGTGCGCTATTTCTCTGTCCATAGCTGTACGTATATTCATGCAATGCATCCTCCGATTGCATATCCAAATTAACAGTTTTTTTTTTAATAAATTAAAGAAATAGAAGAGTTAACTTTTAAAGTTTTTGAAATCCTGATTAACTAAACTTTATTCTTTCGTTTTTGGATTTAGCTCAATCATTTAATTCCATAATTCAACTAACAAATTCTCTACATAATAACCATCTTTTAGATGCATATTTAAAGATCTTATCGATATCAGTTCCAAAATGTTTAATAAAATCATTCCTTTGGCATGCATTATTACACTTAAATCATATATTCATCCATTTCATCTGGAATACCAATTATTGATGCAGCATAATTTTGAAATTTTACAGAATGACTCATGGTAGTAGCGCGGTACTAACTGAGTCTAAAATGCATAAATGTACCATGTTGGCCAACCCTGGCGGGAGTATTAAAAGAATTAAAAAAATTTATGCAAATAACCCAGCAAAAATATTTCAAAAATGTTTTTTATTAACAAAATCAAAATGTTATGCATAAACCTATAACAATAATTTATTGAAAGTGCCATGATGAAATTTCTTTAATGTCGTGTTAGAAAACAAATAATTTAGAGACTATAAATGAATAGCTATTTTGTGAGTCATTTTTCGAAAGAGAGAGTGAGAGAGAGAGATAAAGAGAATGGAAGAAAAAACAAAAATAAATTATGGTCTTTTTGTTTGAATTAGCTTTTATTTAATTTATTCTGTAGTACGAATAAACTTATAATTGTTTACAAATATTTTGTTATTATAAATACTGGCGTCATTTTGGCGCTAAATATAAAATAGCGAAATTTCCTAGCAAAGATTATGGAAACATTATTTGTCAAGCGTTTGATCTAGAGTTAGTTGGTATTTTCTTTAAAATTCAGCTCAAATTTAATTCTGATGTGATGTTCAAGTTTCAAAGCAGGCTTGAGAAAACTTTGTGAAATATTTGTGATAGGCAAAGAAAAAAAACTTAATTTTTTTAAGCGTTTGAATTACAATTTATTGGATATTTCGTTCTAATCAATCTCAAATTGTTTTTCGTTCTAAAAATAAAATTTCTGTAAGGATTTGAGAAACCTTTAAGAAATAGATTCGATATGAAACGAATGAATTTAAACTCGGTATTGTGTAGATATCAAATGGATTACTATTTCAATGCATTTTTTTGAATTATAACAAGTAAATAAATAATTTACTTCACTACTAATATTTACAGCTGAATATTTGCTGAGGACGGTTGTAGCAGGTCAAAAAATACAATCTAGTATTGATTTAACCTATTGTTTCAAAGAAATGAAATTTGCGATTGATTTTAAAGTCATTAAATTATATTACGACATTTGCAGACTTTGCAGACTTGATGCAGACTTTCTCTTGTCCTGGGTTGTAACAATATGATGTTCAAGTTCAGTCGCTGAAATTGTCTTGGTTGATTTAGTTAAGACATAAGTATATATTTTTGCTTATGTAGTCATTAAAGTCTTGATAGTTTTGAATTTTTTTTTTTTTGGAAATTTGGTTTAGCGACTTAAATGTTGAGTTTTATTATCTTCTTTCGGGAAAACGTTAAACAAAGTTTGCTATTAAGTTGAGTCACAAAGTCATGAAAGGTATTTTCCTCTAAACTTTGCTAAGGATCTACTTTTCCTTAGCGTCAAAGTGTTAAATATGATTTTGCGTCTTGAGTGTTTTGTTTTCTTACTGTTTTTTTAACAGCTTTAAACTCAAGATGAGCGACGAAATTATAGAAATTGACTTCAATTACAACCAATTAATTAGAGTGGGTTCACAAGCTGCGATTTGTCGCCGCGACTCTGCTGACGTTCTCTTTTGGTGTCCCTTCCAAATTCATGTGAACAAACACATGATGAAACATTTGTTGCAGCATTCTTGCGACATTTTGACATTAAATTGTTTATTTCGCTCATTCGCAGATGTGTTGCCATATAGGACCTAGTTACATTACGGGTACATTATACAGGTATTCATATTCCTGATATTTCACTACTAAATTTTTTCACCGCATAGTATTTATTTATTTAAAATTAAAACAACAATTTGTTTTCTTTTAAATGTACAATTATTAATTCGCAGTGTTGCCAAAAACTTTCTGTAATCTCATAAAATGAAGTTTCATCATGGCAACACTGCTGGTAAATGAAATAAAAATAATACAAGAAAATAGAAGAAATGTCAAATTTGTCGCTTCGTTTCACAAAACCTGAGACACCCCGTTTTCTACACTACGTATTTCATCTATAAGCTCAAGTCGCAGGAGAAAAATCTTAGATAAAAGACGCAGCGTGTGAAATTCCTCTTAGTGACAAACTGTTTGAAATTCCGTCTATTAATCTTCTTTCGGGAAAAAGTTGGCGACAAGGTCTTAAATGTTGTCTTTTATCAACAGAGTTTGATAAAATATAAAAGTTGAGCGGCAATGTCATGCATGTTATTTGCTTCTAAACTTCGCTAAGGAGCAGATGAACGACAACGTGTCAAAGCTTGACCTTTTTCCACATCTATAAGCAATTACAATTACTTGAAAAATGTCCTGTTATCATATCCTTGAAAACCGGTTTCTTTTAAACTTTGTTAAAGTAACTTTGTTATCTAACAAAATATACAGAATTAGTACAAATAAATTATCTTTACTGTTTAATTAGATTCCGCATGGAAAAAAAAGCGTAAAGAAATATTGGTCGATATGTAAAATGTAATTATTCATACCGCAATACTGTCTGTGTAGAGATGATACCGCAAAAAGGAAAAATACCGCAGCAACGAAATGAATAACTTCAAATTATGCTTCCGCACCAAAAATTTCTTTCCATAATCGCAGAACGGAATGAATGATTCTACCCAATATTCTAATGAATATTTAATTTGATGAAACAAATTATAAGCATACTCTTTAGAAACTATTTAAACTGTCTTATTAATTTGGTGTATGAATAAAATTAAAATAATTTGAACAAAAATTTTAAAAATTTATTGAAAAAGAACTCATAAATTTCCTATGTACGAGTATGTATGTATATAAATAATTAAAATTAATTAATTTGGCTTGAGTTTATGTTGTACACTGTACAACAATTTGTCATATAAATAAACAAAAACCTATTATAAATGACTGGGTTAATAATTGAGGGTAATTTATATGAATTTAGGCAATATATACTTTTATATATTTATATTTCTTTATTTATAGGCAAATATACTCGTATTTAACTATTTCAACAGAATTTTGTGGCTTTCAAAAGCGCCAACATGTCAAGTTCATGTGTAATTGTTTGCTTAAACGAACACACAAAAAAACAAACATTAAACTTAATATATTGCTTTGAATATAATAAAATTCTATGCGCAAAAAGAATTTCAATATAAAGTAGTGAGTAATGAAAATTATATTTTGTATTTAAACGAAATAATGCTGGAAATTAAAAAACAAAACAAAAAACACCTGCAGTTTAAGAGTAATAAATGAAAAACAAACTAATAATACTGGCTACGGCTGTCTGTAACACGGCACTGTAACACACACATCAACATTACAAATACGTACATTTACACATTAATTAAATAAATATTTCTATATGTAGGACTATTCCTGTATTTTGTGCAATTTCCAGAAATGCTTAACAATAACGAAACTTTAGCTTGAAATTCTTCATTAAGCCTTTTCTTTTTAGGAAAAGGATATATATAAGTTTGTAATTTCCACAATATAATTTTCTGACCCTCTATTAAGCCATGTCCGTCTGTCTGTCTGTCCGTCTGTTTGTCTGTTGAAATCAATTTTCTGAAATCCCCAGATATCTTCGGGATCCAAATCTTCAATAATTCTGTCAGACATGCTTTCGAGAAGTTGCTATTTAAAATCAGCAAAATCCGTCCATAAATGACGGAGATATGAGCAGAAATCCGAGACAACCTCTGAAAATTTCATCAAAAAAGCTATTAAAGTGTATTAATATAATATATATAGTTATGTAGTTATGAAGGGTATATAAGATTCTGCATAGCCGAATATAGCACTCTTACTTGTTTTATTTATTTAATTCTTGTTAAGAATTATTAAAAGTTTCTTCATTTCTACAATAGGGCTGTTTTTTTTTTTAAATTTTCTACAAATGCAGCTTTTTGTTGTAAAATCATTGCAAAAAAACCAAACAAATAATCATTCCAATACCTGCAACAATCGACAAAACAATAAAAACAAACATGCGTCGGAATTTCCGTTGAGTAGTAACAAAAAAAAAATATTTGTTTAATGAATTTGTAAAATCATTTAGTTTCATGTGGATAGAAGAACGAGTACTGGTGCTTTAAACTGCTTACTTTTAATGCAGACTGTAACTTTTCAATGCGGTGTTTTTGAGAAATAGAATTTGAGATTGATTTCATGATTTTACTTTACTCAGTTTTGAGAACAACATTATAATAAAGGATGATTTATTAGTAACTTTATTTTTGGCAAGACTATTTTTGACAGCTCAGCTGTTTTCGTTTAACATGTTACTGTTAAACATGTTCAGTTGGGTCTATAATTTACCATGAATCGACTTACAAACAAACAACGCTTGCAGATTATTGAATTTTATTATTAAAATTAATTCTCGGTTCAGAAAGTGCATCGTGCGCTTTAGCGACTTTAGTGTGCTCAGCGACACAGGTATATTTCTCTTTGAATGGGATACGTAAATAAGTAAAATTATCGTATTTGTTGTGAACTTTGCAAAAACTGCTGATGCAACCCATTTTTCGTACTCTTTCAATGACGACGATGTCAGGAACGTTACTGTGAATGGCGAACGCTACCAAAACGGAAGAGCTAGATTTGGCCGCTATGTGGTTTCAACAACACGGTGCCGCATGCCACACAGCACGCAAAACTGAGAAGCGAGTTCGGTGAACAGTTTAATTCACGTTTGGGGCCGGTAAATTGATCGCCTAAATCGTGCGACTTAACGCCTTTAGATAATTTTTTTCGAGGCTATGTTAAGTCTCATATCTATTGAAATAAGCCCGTAAAGCTAATATTAAAGAATTTATTCATGAGATACCGGCCGATATGTTGGAGAAAGTACGAGTATGTCAAAATTGGACAAAGGGTATGAACCATTTGAAGGGTAGCCGCGTTCATCCTGTACATTAAATCATCTTTAAACATTTAATTATATAAAACGTTATATCAACTCAAATAAAGATTTTATACAGTTCTCTGAATTATATGTATTTTTTTTTATTTAAACCAAATCCAAAAGCTCTTCACTCACTCTGTATTTGAAGCCGATTATCTATTTGCATAAAGTTAACTTTAAGTCATCAACATTGTGCTGGACGTTTTAGTTAAAGACGATTTAGAATCACTGTTAGACATGATGAAAAGTCCTTAAAGTTGTAATTGAAAAAGATGGGCGACAATGTTTCCAATCTGAGCAACAAAGTGCTGTTAAATTTAATTTTTGAAACCTGTTGGCGACCAGGTAAGCGCTGATAGTTTTGAATGTTTTGTATTATTACAATATTTTGAAATCAGCTTTAACTTAAAAATGAACGACAAATGACTGAAAGTTTTTCTCTATTAAAACCATTTGAAGAGCCACAAAATCTTAAACGTTGTATTTTATTATTCTCTTTACGGGATAAGGTAGGCGACAAAGTCTTAAGTGCTGTATTCGATCAGCAGAGTTTTATAATAAGCGACAAAATCATGAAAGTTGGTTTCTTCGAAACTTTGCTTTATTTTATTACACTTTTTTCAATCAGCTTTAACTTCAAGTTGTCTTCTAATAAAACATATTGATGAGAAACTTATCTTATCTAGGATATTGGCGGCATAATTTAGTTTAATATTAAGACCGACAAAGTCATGCAAATTATTTTCTTTTAAATTTAGCTACGGAAAAGATGAGCGACAATATGTTTGTTGCATTCAGTTTTTCAAATCAGCTTTAACTTCAAAGTGAGCCACAAAATTTAGCAAGTTCTTTTCAATTAAAACCTGTTTTAAAATTTGTGTTTTATCTTAAAATCGAGTAATGATTTTAAAATAGATTACTTTTAATTTTGTAATTACTTCTAAAACAACATTAACGAAATTAGATTTCATTAAATTAAAAGCACAACTTTCAATGCAATGAAAGTTATCGTTGCAAAAACAACATCCACTAATGTTCCGTAGCTTCCGTATTAGATATACTAAATTGTTTGCTTTAGAAATGAATTGAGCACTTAAACACTTAAACTCTTTTCCTCAAAAAATATCCACCCACACTTGAAATATGAAACGGCAGTGTTAGTAGAACAAGTATGTTTCTTTTAGAAAATATTTTTCAGTAATGTCTAGTTAATTTCTAGCTCACACTTATTAATTCATTTTAATAATAGTCCATTGGTTACTTCACCAATCCCAAGTAATCTAATGTTGAGGCAATTATCACTTCAATGTTCCTAAAGAATTTTACTAAAAGCACATTCGCACTTCTACACGCATAGGTACTTTGTAATTACTTTACCCATCCCAAGTAATCTAAAGCGGAGTCAATTGTCACTTTAGTGTAACGAAGTTATCCAGAATGTAGTGAGTTTAAAACTTTTATACATTTTACTAGAAAAGTGCTTATTTTACTAAAAGCAAGACATTGCCACTACTAAAACTGCTGGCAACAAACACATATGAGTAAAACCAGACAGATTTCCTTATAAATTTCATAATTTTCCTCTTCATTCACCTAAAACCCCTTTACTATTTTGTATAATTAATCAATCAATTGTTCGACGTAACACAGAATTTTCAAACACAAAGGCCAAAGACCGATTAAATGCGTAAGAGAAGTAGGCAGGGCAGGGGCACGTCAGGCAGCATTATGCTGTCGATACTTTTTTTGTGTTATGAACTACAAAGTGGAAACCACTTAGACCAGAGTTATTAATTATTGCTTTTTCCTACACACAAGTGAAGAGGGAAAACAATTTCCATATGCATCATATTTTGAGATAAAAATCAAAAAGGCAATAATAACAAATAAAAAAATCAATAAAATTAAGATGATTGAAGAACGAAATATTAAAGGCAGTATTTTTTTTAATTACAAAGGCGGAGGGGCCCTGAAGTGTTTAAGGGTGATTAATTTCAATTGATGGTTTTAAATTAAGTTGATAATGGGTAGTTTTTAAGAAAACAATTGACTGTAGAAAGAGAATATTTAAAAATAAATTCTAAATTTATTAAGGAAATAAATTTAAAATAAGAATTGTAATTTAAAATAAAAATATACAATTTTTTCATGATCTTTTTTGTATCTCAGGAAAGTTTGAAAACTTCTCAGCGACATTAAATACTTAAGGCACCGTTTTTTTTTATTAGAATTTGATATTGATTTAATAAATACAAAATTTTATTGCTTTAAGTTGAGGTAAGAGAATGACATTTAAATACCACATGCCGAATGGTGAAGATCCTCAATTTCTTCCTACGAGGGCGGTTCGGAAACTCCTTAGCCTAGAACAGAAAGCGCGATATATTTGCAATGGAAAAATTAGAAATTCGTAAATCAAAAATGTTTATCGTGACAAGAAATTCATAATGATATGGTGCATGTGTTAGGTAAAATTGATCCTTCTACAGATGAAAATGCTTCTGCAAGATGGGTGCCGCTTTTGTTAAAAACGCATAAGAATGAAAATTGTTTAAGCTTGTTTGGATAGTTTTAAGAAAAATAAAATGAATTTTAAGCGTCGTTTCAAAACTGTTGATGAGACATGGATCCACTACAATACTCCAGAGGCAAAAGAACAATCCAAGCAATAGACTGAAGCTGGAGGAAGTGCCCCAAAGAACTCAAAAACAATTCAATCGGCTGGTAAGGTTATGACAACGGTTTTTTGGGACTTTAAAGGTATTTTATTGATTGACTATCTGTAAAAGGGTAAAACAATAAATTCAAAGTACCATTGAAACATTTTGGATCAATTAAATGCAAAAATTCGAAAAAAGACGTCCTGGCTTACAGCACAAAAAAATAATGTTTCATCAAGACAACGCACCAGCGCACAAGAGTGTTTTAACAATGGTTAAAATCAACGAATTAAAGTATGAGTTGCTTGACCACCCACCTTATTATCCTGATTTAGCTCCCAGTAACTGTTACCTGTGCCCAAATCTAAAAAAAATTTTAGCTGGCAAGCGTTTTACCTCAAATAGAGATGCAATTACAGTTGTAAACAACTATTTTGAAGGCCTTCAGGAAAACTATTGTAATCAAGGATTAGAATTGCTAGATAAGTGTTGGACTAAGTGTATTGAAGTTTCAGATTATATTGAAAAATAAAAATGTTTTTGAAAAACTAACTATTCTCTTTCTGTGCAAGGCTAAGAGGTTTCCGAACTGACCTCTTAAGCACTGTATTGTAACACAACGTAGTGATTGCATAAATTCGCAGACAAAGGTAAATATAAATGTAGCAAACAGCAAAAATTATAAAACAAGTTGGGAAAAACATTTTCAACAGCATAAAAAAACAATGTGTAAAGGACAATGACACATAAGAATAGCACTATTAACAACCAACACTACTGCATCACCACAACACAAACTCAGTTACATTGACACACTCTCTACAAACCACATGCACCTGTATGTTTATACTAAAAAATACTACATTGTGTGTATTGTACACAGATCCCTTAAAACACAAAAGAGAATTAAGTTTCAGTGTCTAAAAGTATGAGTTTTAAACTTTGAATAGCCATTGTAACTGCAGCCTATAATACAGCAACATTCACACATAAAGTTGGTGAAAGCATTGAGAATTGAGCTGTGGGAAATAGACAGAGATACAGGATACCCTATAGAAATTATTGAACTGAAAAAAATAGTCTTTGTAGGATTTCAAGGGATAAGGAAACATAGCTGTAGACATGTTAAATCTTTAACTTTCGATTTCCACATGATCTACTCCTATGGTCCTTCGAACCCATAAAATAATTCATTTGATATAAAATCTGCCGTATTACTCTGATTTCCCTCTAAGGACCTCAGAAATAAATTCAAAGCTCAATTCATTAAAAATTTGTTCAAATTAATTTCAAACTACATTGAAACTATCCAGTCTAATTTCACCCACTGCATGGTATACATGTAATTGTATAATTAAATTAGCATGTGTAACTAACAACTTTGGCATTAAGTGAAAATTGAGAAGGCCTTGTGTAATTTTCTGCAGAGATTTTTTTGTGCGCAGTTTTCTACAACAAAAGAATATTAATATGGCTTTGTTTAAATATTTACTTTATTTTCGGAATTTTGTTTTCTTTTTTTTTGCTTTGTAATAAATGTTAAACAGCTTCAAAGTCAAAACTATATTAAATTTGATGTTATTACCCAGTAAATGCCATAATCTTGGCTACTTGTCATATTAAATAAACATTTAGATAATCAGGCTAGATAAAAGTGACAGTGAAATCTCCAGGGAATGGAAAATTTAAAAATTATTATTCGGAAATTCAGCAAAAACTAAAATATAGCAATTTCATCGCATTTCTTTCACTTTTCAAATTATTTAAATTCTACTGAAAGTTCTACAGGGCTAAAAAAAACATTTACTAACTTAAACAATCTGTCACGACAGTACATATTTCTCTAAATATAACAGCAAGATCTATCCAACAGACTGTCAAAATTAACAGACATACTAACAAAGTAATACACTTATCCACACATAAATAGTTCCATACTTTATGACATTTATGATAATCAAAACACTTGACAGTAACATATGACATGAAATTTATTATAAACATTATTATTGTTATTATTATTGTTTAGTTTGTCCTCTTTTTGGTTTTTATATTAGTATTTTATCACAATAATACGTCACAAGTGATTTAATAACGTATAATATGTCACACACAAAAATACACAGTTCGCTAATCATTGAGAGCTAATACATGTGTGTACAAAAATAATTAAAGTCAAAATGCCAAGGCAACATAATTAGCTGTCAATGAAGAAAAGTGATATAACGTTAAGAGAAGAGTAAAGGAGACCGAGTAAAAACACAGTAAGGAAGAATAAATAATATCAACGAAATACAAAAAAAAAAAATTGTTGCATATAAATTAAAGGCATTATTACAAACGTGACATTGTTCATAAAAATGTAAATTTTATACGAAATGTACATTTGTACACAAAATGTCACATTTTACACAAGATATAACATTTTACACAGAATTCAACGTTTTAAACAAAATATAAACTTGTAAACAAAATGTAAACTTGTAAACAATATGTAATATTTGACACAAAATGTACTATTGTACAAAGAAGGTAGAATTTTATACAAAATGTAGAATTTTACACAAAATGTAAAATTTCACACAAAATGTAAAATTTCACACAAAATGTAACATTTTGCACAAAATGCCATATTTTACACGAAATGTAACATTTTGCACAAAAAGCCATATTTTACACAATATTTTACATTTAACACAAAATGTAACATTTTGCACAAAATGCCATATTTTACACAATAAGTTACATTTTACACAAAATTTTACATGTTACACAAAATGTAAAATATGTATACAAAATGTAACATTTTACACAAAGTGTAAAATTTACCACAAAATGTAACATTTAACACTAAATGCAATATTTTACAAAAAATTTACATTTTACAAAAAAGGTAGCATTCTACACAAAATGTAAAATTTTACACAAAATGTAACATTTTACACAATATGTTACATTTTACACAAAATGTTACATATTACACAATATGTAAAATAGTACACAAAATGTAAATTTGTACACAAAATGTAACATTTTATACATAACGTAAAATTATAAATTAAATGTAACATTTGACAAAAATTTATTATTTTACGCGAAATTTAAAATTTCACACAAAAAAAGTTAAGTTGCACAAAAGTGTCGTAGTTTACAAAAATCATTTTTAAATACAATACATAGGTATACAAAAACTCAGATGCACTTTTATACAACAAAATACCCACTTTTTAGTTATTTACTTAGATATTCAACCACTCATTATAAAAAACCTTTTTCTCTAATTAAAAACTACATATGTACGAGTATGTATGTATAACTCACCAGTCAAACTCTCTTTGCCAGCTTGAGCATTATTCGTCGGATTACACTGCAATATATCGGACAGCGACAAGGAGGAGGCAATCAATTGTCGTTTCTCCTCAAAGTTTAAATAATCCATTGAATTGCTGCGCTGAGGTGTAACGGTTATGGTAACGGACTTTTGCATTTTAGCCACCACACACAATTGTTGCTGCTGCTGTTGTTGTTGTTGCTGCAGCTGTAAAGCATGTTGGTCATCCTCGGGCTCTTCGCATTCGGCAAGAGATGTGGCTAAAACCAATGAATTGTTATTGGGATGATTTAGATCCTGGCCATTAACACTGCTGCCAGCTTGATAATGATTTAAAAATTGATATGGAGGATTTTGGGCAATGGCGGCTGAGTAGGAGGGCGGTGGATTGAGGGGTGTGGGAGAGGAGGATTTAATAATGCCAGCACCAGCCCCGGCGCCGACATTACTGCCGTAGTTGTGATGTTCATTGGCATTGATGGCGGCCACCAGAGAGGCTAAATTATTACGACTATTGTTTATTAAATGGTTGCTGTTGTTTTGTTGTTGTTGCTGCTGGTGCTGTTGTTGTGTTGGTGGTGGCTGTGACAGTTGTTGCTGTTGTTGTTGAAATTTATGTTGCTGCTGTAGTTGGGCCAATAATTGCTGCTGTTGTTGTTGATATTGCGGTGGCGGTATAAATTGCTGTTGTTGTTGCTGCTGCTGCATATGTTCTGGTTGTGGTTGCTGCTGATGCTGTTGTTTATGTTGTTGCTGCTGCTGCTGTTGTTGTTGTTGTTGCTGCTGCATTAGCTGGGCTTGTTGCTGTACAAAATTTGTGGGTATATTTAATTTATTACTACGCATAGACATGTTGAATGTGATTTCTTCGTTAACTTGTTGCTATATTTTCTTACGAAACAATTAATTTTTCTGCCACAAACTCCAGAGAATTTCTAATTGAAGTGGCAAGGGAAATTGTAACAAATTCTTTCGAAAGTGTTAATTGTTTAATTGCCTGCTACAGGTTTACAACTTGTTGTTCCAAATTGTTTTAAACACGAAACATTTTATTTCGTTTAATTGCAAAGAAAAACCAACACTGGGTAACTGGTAACTAGCTGCTCCTAATGACTTTGACAAAGTGTTGTTTTTAGAATACATACAGCAACCTTGCCACTTATTTTCTGTTTGTTTGCTGTATTTGTGTAGAAACGTGTTTTAGGCAGGTTATTTTTCTGTCTAAAAATAAAACCTTCTGCTGTCTGTTCATTTGGTTATTGTTAGGAAGACAAGAAGTGGTTGTTTGCGGTTACTTTCCTTCATGTTTATTTATATTATCATCATTATTGTGTTTATTCTTTTGATTATTATTGTTGTAACTTTTTGTTATAAATTTGTAATATGATATTTTGTATGTCAATATTTAAGGAAATTAAGTGGAAATGTTTTTTTTTTTTGTATTTATTAATGGAAGGGAACTTTTACACTTTTTTATGTAAACAAAATACTTTTGAACACTTTAAATAATTTATTATTTATCTTATGGCATCTAAAAAAAAAATTCAGGATTTTAAAGAAAATGTTTAAATTTATATTTAATAATATTTCTTACAATTCTGTACCAAGTATGTCTAGCTGTTAAATGAACTAAACAATTTTGTAAACGTTTCCTTATACATATTTTCAACCCCATTTGTGATGCCCTTTTTAAAACCAAGACCTTAAAATGAAGCTAATAACTCCCCCATCCATACTTAATTACAGTTCCCCTTTTTAGCAAACCTCTTCAAATGTTATTAAAATTATCTCACCAACACTTGGCAATAAAATTTTTGACATTTTTATTAAAACACATTTTTAAGCACAATCACACAAGTATCATTAACTTAAATGTTTTAAATTCTTTTATTAAAAAATACAGAAAAACGGTGTTTAAAAACATCACATCTCATGTCTATATAGAAATCCAAAGCCACCAAGTTAACAATTGAAAATATGACAGACAGCTCAAGTATGCCCTCTCCATATGAAGTTGGCAACACAACTCACATCAAACATGCATCACATAACAGACAGACAGGCAGACAGACATAGTCAGGGAAAAACAATTTAAAATTATGAATAAAAAATTGACGAGTGAAATACTAAAGAAAGGAATAATGGCAGAAAATAGAAAGAATGAAATGAGTTGATGCTCTACAACATGTTACACGGAAGTTGGCATTTTATTAGCAAATGTAATATTATACCTACACAACATTGCACATTTAAACAAAATGTAATATTTCACAAACAATGTAATATTTCACACAAAGTGTAACATACATACCAAGAGTATCTAAGTTTTACAGTTTTGTAATATTTTTCATTTAACAAAAAATATTACATTTAACACAAAATTTTACATTTTACACATAAAGTAACTTTTTACAGAAAATGTAACATTTTACACAATATGTTACATTTTACACAAAATGTAAAGTTTGACACAACATGCTACATTTTACAAAAAATTTTATATTTTCGCAAAATGTTATCTTTGGACTAAAAGAAATTATTTACACAAAAAATAATTTTTTACACAATATGTAACATTTTACACAAAATGCAATTTTTTACACAAAATATCAAGATGTTACAAGATGTTACATTTTACAAAAAAAAATACATTTTACGCATAACGTAACTTTTTACACTAAAAGAAATTATTTACACAAAAAAAAAACTTTTTACACAAAATATAACTTTATACACAAAATATTATATTTTACATAAAATGTAACATATTACACAAAAAGCAATTTGCTCAATTTGCTTTTTGTGTAAATTAACATTTTCCACAAAATGTAACTTTTTACACTAAATATCACATTTTACAGAAAATGTTACGTATTAAAACAAAATTTACATTTTACGGAATATGGAACTTTTTACGTTTTACATAAAAAGTATCATTTTACACAAGATGAAATATTTTGCACAAAATGTTGCATTTTACAAAAAACTTTACATTTTACACAAATTGTAACTTTTTACACAAAAATTTTACATTTTATACAACGTTTAACACAAAATGTATTTTTTGAACAATATATCTATTTTACACAGAAAGTAACTTTAACGCCCAAAAGTAATTTGTTTTACATTTTACACAAAAATATATTTTTACACAAAATATTTTTACACAAATCTTATTTCAGGTCTGCTAATTTCCAGGAAAATGATATATCCTTTAGAGCATTCGTCTTAATCAAACAAAACAAAATCTACAATGCTGAAACAATTAAATTTTTTTTTGGTTCTTGACGGTAAATAGGAAATAAAAGAACAAAAGATTTATAAAACAAGAAATGCAATGAATAATCGAGCACAGTAAAGGGTGAAAGAATTCATCTCATCAAGAGCCACAACCACTTGACAGACAGCAGCCGGTACTCAGAGACAGTACAGTACATGTACATACATATACGTATTTGTTGGCATCATGTGAGTGAAAAGAAAATTACATACATACAAAAACAAAAATATTAAATTGAAGGAAGTTGTTGTATAAAACAATTGATTGTTTTTATCTTTATGTTCATATGTATATAAGATGATGAGATGATGTTATACTTCTGTTATATTATTATGATTATTTGTGAGAAGAAGGAAGAACGAGAAAAAAGTATTGTGACTTACAATTAAACAGCAGGCACAGTGTGAGGAAGAGGGGAGTAAAGAGAGCTAAAATATATGCACAAGTCAAGAAAAAAGTAAATTTTTATAAAAAGTTTATTGATTGTGAATGACTGCAGAAAATCATTCAACACAACCTTAATGATTACAAATTCCTGAAATTCTTAGACCATTTAGCGGTGTTTTTACTACTGTATGTGCAAATCACGCTCCCATGGAAAATACTAAATTATTATTAACGGAATTTAGCTAATACTACACATTATTGTTCTAAATTCTTTCTTATTAAAAATCAACAAAATCGATTGAACAGAAAAAAAGTTAAGCATGTAAGACAAAATTGTACGAGGGCGGTTCGGAAACTTCTTAGCATAGCACAGAAAGAGAATAGTTAGTTTTTCGAAAACATTTTTTTTTTCAATATAATCTCCTGAAAATGTTCCTAATTTCCAAAATGGCCAAAAATTCTCTCCAGATTTATTTTTGCATAAAACTCAAATTTACTGGAATCCCAAAATTATTTCAGATATCCCACTATAATAGTTCCATTCAGAGGTCTTTTTCCATACCATATCCATTTCTTAATATGTATTTTTTTCTTATTCTGAAATTATTTTAGACATAAAAGCTGCCTTTCGTCTTAATGTCCATGGTCATGCTTTAATTATTATACATACTCGTATATACAAACTTTAACATTTTATCAATTTTATCAAGTCATTTTAAAACAACAAATCCTTTGCCTCACTAAAGATTAAAGTTTAATAAACTTGAAAGCAATGCCAGACACAAAATGTTCTTTGAAGAACGATTTCGATTTAATTTCTTAAATTTCACATCTGCATAAGTTTTCATATCCAGCCATTCAATTGTTTTTTCCACAGCGCATATTTAAGTTAAAGTGTAGGGCTTATCACTGAGAAAATAATATAGTAAAAACAGATTTAAACATTTTAAATGCTTAACACGTTTTATTTTTACTACAACATTTAGTTAGTGCAAATTCCTTTTAAGTTTAAGTAGTTCCATGAAAAACAGATAAATTTCCCTAGAGCTTTACAGAAAATTAAAGACATATTTACCCACTAAAGATATTGTTTAATGGCTTGAGAAAAAGAAAAATATATAATACGCGTTATAAAGAAAATGCAAAAAGCAACAGAAAACGCTCAATTATATGTGTCCTCTGTGTTGTGTTGCCAATTGGTGATGATTTCATCAATTTACTGGAAACATGTCATAAGTTAAAAATATTCGTGATAACAAAGAACAAGAAAATCTAGTTAAAAATACACTTTAAATACATACATACATATACTCCTTAAATCATATTATTTCCAAGCAATACTAATTGAACGTCCAAATTGCACAAGTTGATATAACCACACGCAGAAAAAAACCATGTATGTCGTAAACATAATCTAACAGCTAAATATTATGATAAGATTTATGATTGTATTCAAAACATATTATGATGAATATATGTAAGTGCCATAAAATATGATAAATTATCATTGTAATATTTCATCAGAATATTTTCTTCTTAATCATAATTTGATATTATACCATCATATTTTAACCTAATGTAATCATAAAATTGTCATACATGATCATATTATGACCCAAGGTAACCATATTACAGTTTAAGGTTATCATAATATGAGCTAAAGCAATCATATTATGATCGAAAGCAATTATATTATGATAGAACTTTACCATAATATGTTAGATTAATATCATTTTATGTTTACTATTTGTTAAATTATGATTTTATAAGTATTATAATATGAATGAAAAATTATGCAATGGTACCAGTTAAAACACTATTTCTAATGAAGACACAATTATTTAAGTATTTCGCATACATATGCATATTTAGTATAATCGCAATTATCTCTACATTTTTTTTAACACAAAACATACAAGCACTAGCTAATATTTTTGTAAATAGAAATAAAAATTTGCGCACTTTCAACGTACATAAAAAAATTACATTTATTTGTTGGTATGTTTAATAGATTTATATTTTGAGAAATTTAATATTATTTAGAAGCCACATTAGTGGATACTGGATTTAGAAGCTATCAGTCCATAACTGGTCCACTTCAGCTATGCCACCTATAAATCTTTTGTAAATAATATTATTGAGATCAAATTGAAACAAAAAAGCCTCACGTTATATCTTATCATTTTTTATACTCTGTTTCTTAACTTGTTGTAAATATAAAAAATGTTCTTTTAATTTTATAAATTGTTAAATTACACTCAGGATTATTATGAAAATAAGACAAACTCTGCAAATTACATTATGAATCGGTAATTACATCAATTATAAATGATCAATATTAGATAAAATTTCAAAACATTTGAAAAAAAATCACATTATTGAATTACGACCACCAGGTAATATTGTCTTTCAAACAATATATAAAATACTAAAAAAAAAATTACACTAAGACTCAATAGAAAACAGAGAATAAGGATATATTAGTCCTACAACCAGTATAGTTTCTGTATTTCTTATTAAGTTTAGGTGGAGGGTATTAAAGATTCGGCACAGCCGAATATAACACTCTAATTTGTTAATTGTAACACATGTATGTATGTACTGTGATGCATATTTCAAATAGTTTTAAAAGAAATATATCTGATTTAATCCTATAATTAGATCGGCCGATGTTTTATTTTAAACAATTTTTTTTCTGCAAAAGAAAACACTCTCTTTCAAACTTGTCATCTTTAAAAAAATCAACATTTTTGTTTACTTTCAAAAACTAAAAAGCTTATTTTCTAAAAAAAAAAACTACTCCAAAAAAAAAATTAGCCATCAATTAATCTAAAGAACAGAGAAATTTCGGCGCCACTTAAATGTTAAGTCTATTGCTTACATCTCTCGCACAATGAAATCGAAATGCCATCACGTCTTACAAGCCCCTTCCTATACAACACCCCCACAAAACCATTTGTAAACTATAACAACTACAACATAGAACTATAAAATGTTTTCCTACCAGCCAGAACAATTGAAATTTAACAACAGACAACCAACCAACCAGTCCCAACAAGCATCACACATCATCATCATCGTTGTCATCTTGAACGAGGCTGGTGGTGAATGTAGCTGGGAACAAAACAAAATAATATTGTAATTGTATAAAATTACTTTTATAAAAATAAAATTACACAACATTTAAAAATAAGACATGATGATGTAAAGGAACATAAAAGTATAATACAATAAAAAACAATTCCATTTAAATAAGAATTTCAAAAGAATTATGAAGAAGAAAAAAATTAAATAAGAAATTGTTTAGCATTTTTGAAACTTTAGGAAACTAATGTAGAAAATTATTTTTGTGACACAATAAACAAGAATGTGGTAGCTGTTTAAAGCTAAAACCCCTATTGGGTGGACAGCAAGTTGGAATTTTTATTTGCAAAATACAATATTTGAGTGACAAAGGATTGACATCATACAATACCTCAACCATAATATGCAGATTAGGGCTATAACTTGTTAACACGTTTTGCGAATATCAAAAACGGTCGAGTAGAACATTGAAAGTTATTGATCGTTAAAACAGTTCACTCAGGAATCGGGTTGAAATTTGAAAACAACCATTTTTATCTCACGGAAATTTTCTAAAAAACACTAAGAGAAAGAAAGACACCTGATATTTCTAAAATTGTTAGACTATTTAGCGGTGTTTTTACTGCTGTATCTGTAAATCACGCTCCCATGGAAAATACTAAATTATTATTAATGAAATTTAGCTATATAGACATTATTGTCCTCTGTAGTTTGTAATTAAAAATCAACAAAATCGTTTGAACAGAAAAAGAGTTAAGCACAAATATGTAAGACAACCTTGTATACAGATAAATGATATTTTAAAGAAAAATTATTAATCTTGGAGTAAAAATGTCAAGAAATAAACCTTAAAACAACCATTTTTATATGACGGAAATTTTAAAAAGTATACACCTGATATTTCTATGTATTCCTATACGTATCACTTAAAGCCTATTTGGGAATTTATTAGATTTCAAAATTTTCGTATGGTTTACAATTCATCGCGGTTCAAAATTCGTTATATGTAAAACCTGAGTAAAATATCTTATGCTTAAAGCAATATAAAAATATTAAGCAATGATCCAAATTTCATAGATTGTACCATCACTAAATGCCTAAATTATGATATTTTAAAAGAGTTTTCAAAAATACACAATTTCCAATCAAAATTCATACAAAATTAAAAAAAATCAAAAACAACAAATTTCCCAAAATAAAGTTTAAAATCATGCCGCCACTTTAGGTGGTTTTAGACGGTATGTATATTGCAGTGTGCTTGCCAAATCTCTACTGCAAAATGCATACACGTCGTGTAAAAGCAAACAAAAAATGGTTTTGCAAATGTCAGCCTACATTTACAGAGTAAAATTTTCAATTAGAGCATGTTTTATTTTTATCTGACAAAACACCTGCAACCAGCTGTTTTACAAGGCAATTGTTTATGGCGCCTAGAATATAGACTTCTATTGTAAATTGTGTCGCATGAAACTAAAAACCGACGTATGTATGTATCGTACAACTGGCAATTACACTGCAAAATGCATACCGTCTAAAACCACCTTTAGCAATGCTCGATTCCGTAATACCGAACTAAACTACATAAGTATATACCATGCTGCAATGAAGAAAATTACAAAGACTTAGAACAATCATTGACCCAATTTCAAAAAATTTATTCACTGTGTAAATCATCGCGAACATTAAACTTAAAGTTTATTTATACTATTTATTTATATTGTATAAATACAAAAAAAATAAATAATTAACTATTTTTGTAAAAAAAATTCTTGGAAAGTTTTAGAAATTTGCTTCCCTGCATGAGTTTTTTTTCGCAAAATGACGGGAGACAGACAAGTATTAGTTTTTAGTGATTTTTAAATAAATCTTAAAATTATTTTCTACTCTATTTTAGGTAGAAAAGTTATCAATAATTAATTTTATTCTATTTTCTTCGACCTTTTTATGATTTTTATTAAGTAATTTTTTTAAGCTTGAGGTCACTTTTTGTTTTTTATAAAAGATTTTTTATTTCTATATATAATTAACTCGATATTTCGATTTCCTTTGGAAATCTTCTTCAGGAGTAATTTTAATATTATAACAAATTTTTTTTTTTTTTTTTTACTTAATAAAAGTTATCAATAATTAAAATTTTCTAAATTTTAACAAAAATATGTATGAATATAATACAAATATGAAACAAGTAAGAAAGTACAGTATCGGCCAAAACCTAAGCACCTTCTCAGAACATTTTTTTAAGAAAATAAGGTTCTTATAATTTTTTTTTATTTCTTTATATCTTTATTATTGAAAAACACAAACTTAAGGAATTCAGAATTTAATAAAAAAAAAGTTAAAACTAAACTAACTACAAGCTCGCCCAATTTAAGATACAAAAAAATTATTGAAATTAATATTTCGTTGCGAATCCTTTATTCTGGATGGCACACGTACATGTTTTAGATATAGAGGATATTAAATTATTATTTATATCGGTGATATTTCTTCCCAGGCTATTTTTGATTTGATTTTTAAGTTAAGTGGACAGGCCAACGGAGAACTTCTATCAAATTGTTCTCCACTCCTTAGCCGGCTTATTAAGATATCAATTGAGTGCAAAATATTCGATCAACAGATTAATTATTTCTAGGTTAATTAAAAAGTTTTTGCAGACCATATAATACCCAACACCCAAAATATGTGTAAAAAAAAGTTTTCCAAAAAGGGGAGCTATGTAGGAGCTTGACCAACGATCTAGGTGTAGATCGATCATTGAAAAATTTAGTGGCTTTAAATTTTATCTCAGTATGAACACTTTTTAAAGATAATTTTCGAAGGGGGTCTGGGAGCTTTGACTAATTATGGACTGACCATTATAAAATTAGGTGTCATACAATTTATATATGAAGCTTATTTGTGTTGAATTTCATTTGGATACACACATTTTTAACAAGTGATCTGATCGATATACTTTATGGTTGGTGCCGGAGTTCATAGAGTTCTAAAACAATGAAGTCAAAACAAAACGATGTTGTTGAAAAAAACAAACAATAAAATAACTCGTAATGTTCACAGATTCAAACAATTGTCTTGCAGCCAGCTGTAAATACGAATAGGAACGAGACTTTGAAATATCCCAACTAACCACAGCGTTCGAAAATTTGATGAGTAGATTTCTTTTACAAACATTCGAGAATGTCAATCGGAAAGATTTGAAAAAACGTTTGACTCTCTTAAACTCTCATGCATTCATTCTGCAATGTTCAAAAACGAGATCAAGAACGAAACTTTAGGTACATTGAACGAGATTTGTTTACATATACATACTGTGTTGCATTACTATAATTACACTTAATGTTTGATATTTGTTGTAAAATTACAAAATGCAAAATATATTAAGGAGATGTTTAATGATCTCCTTTAATACAAAATTTGGAAGGCCACTTTATTGATTTTAAGAGAGAAATTGGGCATTAACATTTTATTAGTGTTTCATAACTATGATTACATTTTATAGTAAGCAAAAAGGAATACTAGAAGAACAAAAAATAATTGTTATTTATTCTTATTATGCAATTTTTAACAATTTGCTATAAAATGCAGCGTAATTCGCACCTTACTGATTTGGAAAGGAGTCAAATTTCAGTTTATATAAAAAGTGGCTTAAGTTTTCGAGTATTTGCCAAAAAAAAAATGTAACCAACCACAAGTTGTAGTAACAAATTTTGCAGATAATGCAGATTTTTATGGTAAAAAAAGTGGCGGCTCGAAAAAAGATGTTTGAACGGAACAATCCAGAATTATATACTTTAAGCCAGCAACACAATGAAGAGTCTGGATCAAATTATTACTGAATTTGAGATAAATATATTTAAATCAACCACAAGTAGACTGCTAAAAAAATTCTAAACTGTTACTGAAAAAAGTCTATTAATACGCAACAACACTTCCAGTCTTGAATATGCTAAAAATAACTTACGAACTAACTGGAAATAGCAAAGCCATAATCTTTGTTAATAGTTCCACTATTTAAACATATATTTCTTTAGAGTGATTTTTTTCCGATGAGAAAAAATGTAATGGTCCAGGTGGTAGTTGCATCACCTATTGGAGAGACATATTTAAGGAACCATGATATTTCTCAAAAATAAATTTTGGAGGCGTTTCTTTGCTGGTTTGTTGAGCTATTTGTAAAAACAGCGTGCTTGATTTGGCGTATCCATGTAATAAAATGAATTCTTTTGATTACAAAAAATTTCTAGATAAGAAATTAGTACGATTTTTAAAAAATTGTAATGAAAAACAATTTATTTTTCAACAACGCAGTGTACATACACCTCTAAGACATCAAACAAAGGGAGGGTTGCCTTCGAAAAATATTGCTTGGATATCTATAGCTGATGATATAAGAATAAATCTGGTGAAGAATAAATCTGGCCTGATGAAATTCTTGAGTTGAAACAAAAGATTTTTTAGTGAATATTATTATTTTAAGCGATTTTAATTTCAGTGTATTTATAGTTATGAAACACTTTTTTTTATTTATAAATTTTTATGACGTCAAATAAAAAATAATGATTTTTTTTTGTTAAATAATCAGGCAAGTAATTTGATCGTAATGGTTTCAAATCGATCGTTTTTACTTCGATCGATAATGGTTATTCCCAAAAAATTTTTAAATCTCGGTTTTAACTTAAATATTGTAAGGTTGTGTAACCAAAACAAAAAACATATGATTTTTGTAATAAAAAGTATAACAAAAGCGAACAAAAAGAGCAAAGAACAAAAAAGAAAAAATTTTAAGTAAAAGTGAACAAAATTTTTTAAAATGCCCGGAATTTCAATTGTTGCTGTTTTAAATGAACAAAGACATTAAAACGCAGTTGGAAAGCTGCGAAGAACAAATTTAAGGGATGCATCTAAAAACGACAAAAGTTTTATTGTTGCTGACACCAACTTTGCAATATTTAACATTTTATTTAAGTATCAATGAGATAATAAAAAAAAACAATGAAATAATAAAATCAATTATTTAATTGTCATTATAAATTAGTAGTATGAGATTTTTAGTATAAAATCATAAAAAATAACAATTCCACTTTAGAAATCTAAAGTGGCTTTATTCCGAAAAAAATTAATTTTTCGTTTTCTAAAGACTGAGTTTACGGAATCGGAGTTTACTTTCGATCGGAATTAAGTTCTTTGACATGGCTGATTATTTGTTTTTTTTTCACATACATACATGTAAGATAATAATGTTTTACTTCTTCTTTAACTTACAAAATTGAGAAACGTTTTATGTACATATTTATAGGTTTGCAACGCAGTGTATTATTTTGAAAACTATCCACAATAGCTTTGTATAATTAATTTTACAAAAAAAAAATTGTAAAATTATAATTTTGCGAATTTCTGTACAAGCATCAAAATTTGCGATTGTTTGGTAGGGTGGGCAGCGATAGATATGTTAATGAACGAGTCTTTGCAATATGTAAGTATATACAGTCAAACCTCGATATAACGACCCTCACTATAACGAATTCCTCGATTTAACGAATTTTTTGAAATCCCCTACAATGCTTCATAAGATTTAATACAAAATAAACCTCTCTATTACGAATACATTTGTCAGTAGCCTCGTTATAACGAATTTTCATTCACTGCAGACTAACGAAATAGAAAGAATTATTTACCTCTATTTAACGAATTTTGTCAACTTACAACCTTTTCATAACGATTTCCATCAATTAATCCAAATTATATGAAACAGATACACACAAAATTATTGTATTTGCAACGACAACGTCTCCAGCAAACCTACATTCGTAGTCGACAGCAGCATGTATTAGACTAACGGCTGAAATATTCGAAGAAAAATTTATTGTTGCCAAGAGCTTGTTGCAGCAGTTGTTGTTGCACTCTAGCTAGTTAATCACTGGCTCAGACACTTTAAATCGATAGACAATCATTTTTCTTTAATGCTTAGGAAAGTATTAGCGGAAATCGTTCGCTATAACATGGTAAGCAGATGATGATTAATATACAAAATTTTTTATTACCTCGTTATAACGAATAAAAGTGCAACTTCACCTCGATAAAACGAACCTCATTGTAACGTCTTTTATTTTAAACTTTATATACAATTTATATTAAAAAAATAAAACATCAACGATATTACAATAATTTCAAACAACGATTTTTGAATTTTTTATTAAAAATTGGTCTGCATTAAAAGAATATAATAATAATTATAATTATTATTATTATTATAATCTTTCTTTCTCTGTTGTAATAAAAGCTGCTATTGTATGTGAATTTTGTTTATTATTTGAATATTTTTATAAAATTCATTAACATTCCTGTTGTTTAAAGGCAAATAAAAGATCATGTTCGTTCCCAGCAGCCTAAAACTGCCGGCCACTGGTTTAAAGCACTATTTAAATGTAAAATTATTTTACCAACATTTAGCCAAAACTGCTAGTTGTAACTAGTATCCTTTACTAAAAACAAGAACTAAATTGATAGCAACATAATGTCCCTAACATGTGTCCATCATTTTATTTTTTTTTTGTTATAGGTACAAACTCAATAAGAATTAAAAACAAAATTAACTGTGAGAAACAAATAGCTAGAAAAAAAAACTTTTATTTCAATCCAGTTTAAGACATAAATTAACAATAAGTTTTTTAAATTTTAATTTTAAATCTAGATTTAAATATTAATTACATAAAAACCGGTGGTAAAATTTCTCTTTGAATGTTTTGGGTTTAAAAAAATTAAGTTAAGTTTTTAATTTTTTTTTTTAATTTACATAAATAAGAGATTTTGTCTTCATTTGAATACTTGCTTTAATTCATTGAACAAATATAGTAAAATTGTTATTTAAATGTTTTCCGATTATAAAATAAAGTATCGTTAAGTTTTTTAAATCCACAAAAATCTAAATTTTTTTCCTTATTTAATTAATTGGTTTTCTATTTTATGTGATTTAAGTAAAATTTCGTCTAAAATTTTTTTTTCGTTCAAAAAATACAGTTTCGTTTAGTTTTTTTAAATTCAAAAAATCTGAATTTTTTTCCTGATTTAATTAATTGGTTTTCTATTTCATGTGATTAAAGTAAAATGTCACTTAAAATTTTTTTCGTTAAGTTTTTTTAACTTTTCTAATATATATATTTTTAATTTATTTGTATAAATTCCTTTAGTACACGAATATGAAAAGAGTTCCATTTAAACTTGTTTAGTTTAGAAAATAAAGTTTCGTTAAGTTTTTTAAATTCACAAAAATCTTAATATTTGGTTTTCTATTTTATGTGATTCGAGTAAAAAAAAATTCACTTCACTTCATTTTTTTTTTTGTTTAAAAAAAATAAAGTTGTGTTAAGGTTTTTGAATTACCTTTCCTTCATTACAATATGTAAAGGGTTCTGTTTAAAGTGGTTTAGATTAGAAAATAAAGTTTCGTAAAGTTTTTTAAATTGAAATAAATAACTTTTTTCTTGAAACGCTTGTGATATCGAAAATAAAATTTCGTTAAGTTTTCTAAAATAGTCATTTTTACTTCATTTATAAAAATAAATGCTTTCATTAATTACTCAAATATGGAAAGAGTTACGTTTAAAGTTGTTTAGTTTAGAAAATAAAGTTTCGTTAAGTTTCTTAAATTGACAAAACTCAAAAAATGTTCTTGATTCAATTAATTGATTTGCAATATGATGTGATTACTGTAAAATATTAATTTAACTGTTTTTGGTTTTGAAAATAAAGTTTCGTTAAGTTTTTTTAAATAAAGAAAAATAATTTTTTTTTTTGCAAATTTAAATAGTGGATTTTCGGTGTTACATGAATACGTTTAGAAAATAAAGTTTCGTTAAGTTTTTTAAATAGACAAAAATTCAAATGTTTTCTTGATTTAGAATAAAGCTTTCCTATGTTTCACCAAGATATTATAATTTCCATTTAAATATATGTATGTATGTACATATGTATATAATTTAGAAAAAAAAACCTAAAACAGAATATTGCATTTACCATCCCTGCTGTGACTAGTGCAGTATTTCGTACATTTTATTGTTGTAGTTTTTGCTCTTATTTGTTAATTGTTGTTTTGTTGTGAGAAATGTAAAAAACGTTTGATGAAAGCATACGGCTTAATTTTTTTTTTTGCTGCAATTTTTTGTTTTTATGTCTGCTTTTTATGGTGGCTGTAGTAGTTGGCTGGTAACTTGCTTTTAAACTGTATTTAGTACAAGGAACTTTTCTAGTTCACTAGTTAAAAAGTCATTCATTCATTCCCTCTACAAATAAAGCTAAAAAAAAACAAATAATCACTGATTTTTTTGGTTTAGTTTTTTTTCTTTATCGATTTCCTTGTTTTCTGGTGTTCTCTGACCAACTACCATAGTTTTTGTTGTTTTCTTGCATGAAAACCAGAAACGGGAATGTGTGAATAAATGAACGAACGAACAACAGTAGTGATTGATGAAAAAGCAAGGAGAGAAAAAAGTGAATTAAAATGAAAACAATTTATACAATTACAAACGGGCAGACCAAACCACATCACATTTGATTCGTTTTACATATGTATGTATATATTAAAAATTGTTACAATAACAAGAATAACAACAAGTGAAAATATTTAAGTATAAAAAGTAAGTAGGTATTTAATTAACGGTAATTGAAGAGAATTAATACTTGCTTTGTTGTGAATGAAGTTTATTGTGTGTATTTAATTTCAGTGAGGTATACATACATATGTACATAAGTATATAGGTATGGATAAATAGAACTGAAAAAGAGAGCTTTAAGCAGACTCAACGAGACTTTATTTAACTAATTATGTAAATCGTATTGATTCCTAGCATAATATTGCAATTAATTCCTGAGATATATGGGTTTTTTTCTAATTTAGAAAACTTAACTAAATGGAAATTTTGTGTATATATATGTATGTATGTAACGTCATTAATTAAAATTTATTTTATTTTTGTTAATTTAGAAAACTGTATCGTTAAGTTTTCTAAATTAAATAACTTCTATATTCGTGTAATGAAGGAAAGTATTTACATATACATACATACATGCATACATCTAAATTAAGAATAATTTCTTATTTTTGTGAATTTAAAAATCTTAGCGAAACTTTATTTTCTAAACACAAGCATTTAAATTAAAGTAATCACATAACATACCAACAACCAATTAATTAAATAAAAAATTCTGAATTTTGTTATTTTAAAAAACTTAATGAAACTTAATTTTTTTTTAACGAACAAAATATCAATTACAATTTTGCAATAACTAATCGTGTAAAGAATAAAAGCAACTGTTCAAATTAAGAAAAATGTGTTATTTTTGTGAATTTAAACAAACTTAACGACACTTTATTTTGTAAACTAAATAACTTTAAACGGAAATTTTTCATATGCGTGTAATGAAAGTAAGCATTTACATCTATACAATTAAGAAAAATAGGTATATTATTTTAGGTACATAATTCAAACATAAGAAAACTTTATTTTCTTAATCAAAAACATTTGAATTAAACAACATAGAAAACCAATTAATTAAATCAATAAAAAATTCTGATTTAAAAAACTTAACGAAACTTAATTTTTTTAACGAAAAAAATTTAAATAGAAATTTTATTGTAATCGTAAATCAAATACATATACATATACAGATCAAAAAAAAATCTCTTATTTTCGCCAATTTCAAAAACTTAACAAAACTTCATTTTCTTAACGACAAAAGTTTAAATAAAAATTTTACTGTAATCACATAATATAGAAACTAAATTAATTAAATAAATAAAAAATTCTGAATTTTGTCTATTTAAAAAACTTAACGAAACTTTATTTTTTTAACGAAAAATATTAAATAACAATTTTATTACATTCGTGTAATTAATTAAAGCAACTATTCAAACTACGAATAATTTCTGTTATTTGTGAATTTAAAAAACTTAACGAAATTTTATTTTTTTAACGAAAAACATTTAAATAACAATTTTATTACATTCGTGTAATTAATTGAAGCATCTATTCAAATTACGAATAATTTCTGTTATTTGTGATTTTAAAAAACTTAACGAAACTTTATTTTTTTAAACCAAAAGCATTCAAATACAAATTTTACTATTTTACAATACTGAAGATCAAATATTAAAATTAAGAAATTTTTTTTTGTTTTTGTGAATTTAAAAAACTTAACGAAATTTTATTTTGTATACTAATAAGTTTGAAGATCTGTTATTGCTGTTGGTCAACATATGTAAATGATATACATATTAAAGACTTAAAGATTTTTTTCTATATGCCTTTAAAAAAGCTTAAATGCAATTTATTATTATTAAGGCATTTTGTAATTTTCACTGATAAAGAAATAAAAATAAAGAAATTTTATTTTCCAAACTAAAACAATTTCAAAAATACTTGCAAAATTAAACAAAACAAACAAATTTTATTATTTTCTATAAATTGATAAAAAAAAAACTGTTAAAACTTAACTTCTTCCTTAAATTAAAAAATCTTTTTTTAAATGTTCTTTCCCTATTTTTAGCCATTTTAAACTCTACTCACGTACATACTCGCCAGCACTCATATATCCCTACCAACAAAAAACAATTCGATTTTCCAAAATTTTTCTCAATTTTCTTTCAAAATTGAGTATTGTAAGACATTCAGTCACTAATACATTTTAAATAAAAAAAAAAGCCAACTCTATTTATTATTCAATTTTTTTTTTGAACATCATTTGAAGTGTAATAAAATTTTATGGGATTTTCAACGCAAAATACCTAATGAACCCCAGCGTACGAATGAATTGTTATCGCCAGAGACAGAAAGTCATTAATATGATACAATTTTTGCACTACAACACAGAAAAACAACAGCAAGACATTACAAACGTTTGCTGAAAACGAAACATATTTAAAAGTATAAAAATAAAACGCCCCAAACGCATAAAAATTTCTAAATAACATCAAAAAGGAAAAATAGTTTAACATTGAAAGTCTTGCTTAAAGTTAAACACACAGCAGTATTTCATTTAAAGAAAGCATAAGACAAGACTCTTCAAGGAGAAAAAGCTCAGACAGTCAAAAACAAAATTTACTGCAAAGAAAAAATGTGCTAAAATAAAGCAAAAGGCAAAACACTGTAAAGATAAGATGCCAATAGACCTATTTTACTAAGGCAGGAGCAGTAGAAGTCGCACTACACTAAAGCAAAATCAGCTTAAATTACCAGCAACAAATCTCAAGGAACACAAATTTTGTAAAGAAAAAAATATGAAGTAAAAGAATAGCCACAAAAAGAAAAATCTCGAAATGTGAAAAAAGGAAGTAAAAGACCAGAAAGATTAAAAAGAAAACAAGCATAAAGGAAGTCAAAAAAGCATCTTAGCATGAAAATTTATGTTGCTTGGATTAACAAGAACAAACATTTCAAGCTAACATTGAAACCCCATTTAAAATTAATATCTATGAATCGAACACGTTTCATTTAATACAAAATATTTGAATTAAAACTGTATCTCTTTTGATTTATTTAAATTTAAATGGCAAAAGTAAAGGCAAAAGTTAAATTTAATGGCAAACAAAGAATTTTAATAATTTTAATTCATTTGGAAAAAAGTACGTTTAACAAATTGTTAAATTTAATGCTTAAAAAAAAAGGAAACATTTAAAATATGTCATAAATTAATATAACATAAATAAATTACAAATATTGCAATTTTGGTACGTTTTAAAAAAGTACCCAATAAAGTACTTTTCAGAAAAATTTACTAATATATTAATACGAGTATTATGCTTTCTATTTATTAGTACAAAGTTTATAAACAAATTTATATGTTTTATGTGGCATTTTTGAATTAAAATAGCATTCAAAAGTACCAAAAAGGTAGTCACTCATTTAATTTTAAAGAACACAAAAAACTTTTTGAAATAATTGTACAAAAACATCAGTTTTCCGTATTTCATTTATTATGAAACATTATTAATCTATTTTACACATTTTATTTGAATTTTTCTTAAAAAAAAACTTTTTTAGAAAAAGTACCAGAAGGTGCTTTCTCTTGTATGTTATCAAAATAATGCTCAAAAAGTACTTTTCATTCAATTTACTAGAAAACATTTTATAAGCAATTTTCATCTAATTATTTCTTATAATTTCACAGCTTTTTCAAAATGTACCCAAAAAGTAATTTTTCTTATAATTTTAGTGCTTTTTAAAAAGTACTAAAAATAAGTACTTCTTTGTAAGTTGTAATAAAACATTTGTTTAAGGCATTTAATTTATTGGGAAATTTTTTAAAATTTATTTTTTCTCTTGTAAGTTATTAAAATAGTATACAAAAAGTGCTTTTACTTTAATTAGGTTTTATTATGGTTTTTTACAGACTTTTCTATACATGAACTAACAATTTTTCAAATTGAATTGAAGAATTATGTTTTAAATAAACAAGAAATCATGATAAAAAATATGGCAATGTCAAATGTCTTTGACATGATGTGAGAGCAGCACATACAAAGGAAAACCGCCAAACATACAAACAAAACAAGCAAACAAACGTTGAATGAAAATGTCATGAAATAAATGGCGGAGGTTTCATTTCTTTAATTCAATTTATTTTGTATGTACATGCAAGTGGTGCTTGAAATCAAACGACTTGTAAAAAATGTGGAGAAGAAATATATGTATGTGTGTGTCTATTTACTTTAAAAAAATTATGAATGTATGAGTGAGTACGTTAACAAAAATAAATAAAAAAAATTTAATGCTAATTCAAAAGAAGTTAAAGCAAAAAGAAAATTGCCTACATTTGTCCTAAACAATCCCAAAAATTCTATTCCTTTTTTCAAATCCGTAACAAATTACAGGATTTAGTTTAACTGAGGTTTTAATTTATTTTTTATTTTTAAGATAAAGAAAATGTTTATTAAATTTTCTTTGAATTTAAGGTTTACAAATATTTAGTTGAATTCTTAATATCTCTTATGTCGCAAACGCAAAGACCCATATGAAAATACAACAGAGTGAGTATAAAAAGAATTTATGTGCAGTTTGTTATTCATATTCAGCGTTGTCAGTTTAGGGGATCTATCCCCAAATTGAGGATTTTTTTTTTCGTGATTTGGGATAAAAATTTCATCTTGGGGATCCGGGGATTTGTTGGGGATGACAACAGGGGATTTTTTGAAGATTTTTTTTTATAGCTGATGGTAACAAGAATGATTTTTGAGCTAAAAAATGTGCGTCTGGCAAGTCTAAAAATGTGTGTTATTATTTCTAGTGGATGGTTTCTAATAAAGAAGAAGCTTTCCCATGGTTTGGCATGAAATTACTTCTCAGAATAAAGACATACTTTAAAAATAATTCAATTTGTTGTGAAAAATTTAAATTTCTGAGGCTGATGAATCAGAAGATTTTGATTCTGAAGTTTTTGAAATGCTAAACTCTGGTAAATTATTTTTTATACTTCTATATATTATAATATGTATGTGTAATTTTTTCTTTACAAGACTTATAATTACAAATCGAATTAGTTTGAATATTAATATACATATGTAGCTATCGACAAAAACTAAATTTATTGAATAAATATGTTATTTTTTAAATAAAATAAAACTTTTACAAAAAAAAATTTAATAAAAAAAAATCAGTTTGGGGATTTTTGGGGATGACAAATCAAAAATTGGGGATAAGCTCTAAAAAAAATACTAGCAGCACTGTTCATATTTTTTGTCTGCATCTTTTCCATTTTGTTCAAAAGATGATGGGGAAATATAAAGTCAAAAAAATACAACAAAATCCCATGCACATTTACAATAAAGTACACAAGCAGCAGCAGCAACAGCAACAAAAATATGAATGCACGTTCTTGAAGTGCGTTGCAATGTAATAATGCCGGCATTAAAGCTAACAACAGCAACAACATCACAGAAGACATACGGTACCAAATTGTAGTTGGCACAAAAAAGTGGTTGCCCCCCCCATTACAAGGAAAATATTCCTTCCAGTATGCGATTTTCTCACTCTCACACTCATTCTCCGCTAGAATGTATGTATGTATAACTAAAATAAGAGTTAGTGAGTATGAAAAAAACTCCAAAGAGCACTGTGGTGGGGGAGGGTTAAAAACAGAAAGTGTTTTTTTGTTGGTGTTTTTGTTTTGTATAGCTGTTTGTTGTTGTGTTGTAAGTTTTTATTTCGTTGTTACTGTTTGTTTCGTTATGTTGTTTTATTTTGTTGATATTACATAGTAAAAGAAAAGTGTGTGGTGGGGTGCAACAGAGTGTGAAGAGGATGTTTGTGCGGTGAACATGTTTTGGAAGGAATTTATATGCTGTTGTTGTTGATGGTGTTGTGTGTACCTAAATGTACGATTATTTATGTACAATGATGGAATTGCGCACTTTGTACTCTAGCTTTACATACATACATATGTATGTATGTACGGTCATTTATACAAGAAAAATAAAAAGCATCACAAAGAATAGTGACATAAACAACAGCAACACAGCAAATACTTATATACAGACACCACATTATAATTCAACAACATTATGTATTTTGTAGCTGATTTGTTTCTTCATTCTTGTTGTTGTTATTATATATTTATGTGCAGTGTATTTTGCAGGGATGTAAAAAGGAAATTGCCTTAAAAAAATCAATATTTTGTTTTTTTTTTTTTTTTCTTAACAAAATTAGAACACGCATTATAACATAATAAATTTGTTTTTATGTTTATAAGTAAAAACAAGTTTCAACTAATATGTATTTTCTTCCAAGTTTTACTAATTTTTCTAAAAATACCCAGAAAGTACTTTTAAAAAAAAAATTACGAAAACATTGCTTTTGGGCATTTTACTTATCGGGAGCTTTTTATAAACAATTTATTTGAGTTTCATAATTTTTATTTTTATAGCTTAACCTTTTCAGCCTTATACGATATTCTCCCTGTTATTTTTCCAGCAGCTTGCTATTTGTTTTTACCTATTTTCATAGTTTTTTAACTTCAAATTCTCAGCTGCTTTATAGCAATATTCTTCATATTTTAATGGATTTCTTTTAATTTTTTTAAACATCAAATTATCCCTGTTAAAGTAATCAATATATTTGCGTTTGAAAAAATTTCACTTACTATAACGAGCGCGACACACCTTGAAAATCAAAATAAAATATTTAATTTGCTTTTAAGTTAATGCCCGTAAATTTTAATTTTAATTGCCATTTGAAAACTAAATTTTTTTTTTAATTTTGTTAATATAACTTTAAACAAATTAGTTGCTCATTAAAATATAAATATTCGGTTTAGATTGAGTTCAATTATTTTTTACTGCAGCAAGCAGTAGGTACTAACTTTTCCATCCCTGCTCGTACAAACCTCTAAAAGAAAAACAAAACAGACAAATTTTTAATAATTTTCAATTTAGTTTAATTTTTTTATTTTCTCTCTTCTTTGTAAATAAGTAAACATTGTGTCTAGACCAGACTAGATTTTAGTTGTTTTAAGTTTTGCACTTAAATCTTTATGCGCTTTAAAATACAGCACAGCTTTTCCAACAAAACACAACACAAATGCTAAAATAGTAGAAAAACAAACTATGGACAATAAACAACATTAACCAGAACAATATTTTTTAAATCATACATTAAGCTGTCAGTTGTAGTTACATATTGATCCCTAACAGCGAAAATACTAATATTTATATGTATGCGAATTTAATAATCATATTCAGAGTTTCTTAACAGAAACAGTTAAAATTTTATAACTGCACCAAGTTCCATAACAATTTTATAATAAAAACTATTTTAGCATAAGTGAACAATTTTTGTCTTTTTCGTTGTTAAGGCTTAACATACATACATATGTGTGGTTTAAGTTCTATGGCTTTCATAAATAGTAGAAAGAAAATATATTGTATTTTTTATAAATGTTTCTTTTACGCTGTTATGACGTTGGAATATAAATTATTAGTTTTTTGTAGCACAAAACTTTTCTGCTGTACGGATGTGGTGGAGCACATGACACATGATGTTTTGAATTTGCTGCAACGTTTGTTTTTATTTTTAGTTTCTATAGAGGTTAGAGAAGGGGATGAACTTATATATGTAGGTATAAGTCTGTTTAAACAAACTTAAGTTCATTAGAGTGCATTTAAGTTTTAAAACTTGTGAAGAAAAATATGGACAATGTGTTATTTCTTTTAGGAAGTATTTGTATAGAAGCAAAATATTATTTAAGCAGATTGACCTAAAAGTGTAGTTTTACATTTTAAATATGTTTACTAAAAACAAGAATATATAGATTATTATAGCACATTGGAACAGTTACAAAATATTGCAATAAAGGTGTAAATTTTTAAAATTTCGATTCGATTGAACAAACATTTATATGACCAAATCCACAGAATAGTCCAACGGTACCTACATTTAAAATTTTAATAAACAAATTACTTTTTCTAATATAAAATAATGTATTTGGATCTAATAATTGACAAAAACTAATGGTCTAATGTCACATGTTTATAACTCAATTGTTTTTTTTTTATCAGAACAATTCAATTTAAATTAAAATTTACATGCTTTAACTAAAAGAGTTACTGTCTCTAAAAATTACTCTTAACATTTTAAATTGATTGTAAAAATGTGTCGCGTTCGCTACCCTATGTGTACATTTTACAAAAAAAAAAGGTTTTAATTTATGAACATATGTATATAGAAAGAAAAAGCTAATTAAATGCGGAATCTGCTAAACAAGACTTTATCAAGTACATACCGTTGAAAGAGGCAACAACAAGCTGGCGCAAAAAAGGTAAATTTTTGCCTATCGTCTATAAGAAGCATAAAAAGTATGTGAAAGAAATAAATAATTATCAATACGAAGCTTTTTGTTGAAATTACCCAAACTAAAACTTATTACATATGTAAGTGACATGAAAATATGTACTTATATTGCGTGCTAAAGGTTGTATTAAAAATTCTGTATCTATGAGCAAATTTTAGAATTTATCTCAATGAACTTGAAAACATGTTCTTTTTATCGCAATTTTGAACCCAAGTTGATTGCTTGTGCAAAGGTAACGACATAACGGCGAAACCTACATTTTAGCACTAAACATAGTGCTAATAAAATACTTTAAGAAATTGAAACAAATTAAATTGTTAAGATTTCTTTTTTTGTTTTTACATCAAAGAAATGTCGCGCACAGGACAGTACAAATTACCATGTGAAACTTATAGGAAATGTAAATTTTAGTATATTAAACTTTTTAAGACCCGATTTGAATACAGTGTCGTACGCTTAATCACATTAAAGGTGGTAAAACTACGAATGCAAATATTTTAACAAATATGGCAAAAAAAAAACTCATTATTATATTAAATATAATAAAAAACACTATAGAAAATTCTGATTCTTTGTGAAATTTTTTAATTGATTCTATATAGTCAAACTGTCGAACGAATGCAAATATTTCAACATTATTTTATATAAACTTCAAAAACTCTTTCAAAACTAGATTTCTATGTTCAAATTTCTGAAGTAACTGCACCCATTATTTTAAACTTCAAAGATGTACGAATGTCGCGTTCGGGAACTTTAGGAAATGGTCATATAAAACGTATGGCAAAGGATATTAAAACATATTAAACTTTAAATCAGTTTTTTTTTTAATTTAAACCCTTTTAATATTAATTTAACCAATTTAGCTGAAGTTTACAAGATACATATACATATGTAAAGCGTAGCATTTTTTAAAATATTTTGTAATTTTGGCCATTTATAATTGATATAATTACCGATTCTTTCTATAATTTACAGAGTTTGTCTGATTCTTATAATAATCTTGAGTGTAATTTAACAAACACAGTATAAAACAGAGTATAAAAAGGGCAAGATATAAGGTAAGGCTTTTTCGTTTGAATTTGCTTTCAATAATATTATTTACAAGAGATTTATGGGTGGCATAGCAGACCAGTTATGAACTGATAGCTTCTAAATTCAGTATCCTCTAATGTAGTTTCTACGTATTGGGGGCTTATTTCGGTTGAACTTCATCTCAATAGCGTTATTTACAAGAGTTGTATGGTTGTTTAGTATGCTCGGAAGTGAATTTAATTCAGGAGCTTTTGCCAATTATTGACTGACAGCTACAAAGTCCAGTAGCATAGTTGGCGTATAACCGATATTAGTATCATTTCTGGATTAAAATTACTGTTCAATTTCGATATTTATTAGACATTTTTTTGGGTTTGTTTGTTTTTCGGAAATGGTTCTAATATGGCAGCTATGACTAATTATGAGCCGATCTTCTTAAATTTTGGAACAGCGATTTTGATGCATATGAGGATATTTTACGTCGAATTTCAACATAATAGGATATATATTAGGATTTCGGGAGTGGACCTTATATGGGGGATATAGTCAAATATGAACCGATATTCTCAAACTCCAGAAGTTTGATTTTGGCCTGTATGTAAATTATCCGTTTGGATCGGTACCGTACCGAGATTTATTAGTATTAAAGAGGTTTTCGGTAGAGGGCTTTATATGGCGGATACGGTTCAAAATGGACCGAAATTCACAAAATTTTGTGGGATATTTTTTGTATATATGCAAGTTATCTGTGCAAAGTTTTGAGTCGGTAGCGATATTTATAGAATATATAAAGATAAATGGCTTTTTCGGATGTGGTCCTTATATGTGAGCTATGACCAATTATGGGCGGACCACGATAAAATTTAGTACAACAATTTATTTACATATAAGGATTGTTTATGTAAAATTTTAACCGTTTAACATTATTTATACCAGTTTTATACGAAAAGGCATTTATGTATAATTAAGCAATACTTCGGGAAGATTTTTGTAATGGGGCTATGAGAAATCACGGGCCGATTCTTATTGTTTTCCTCACACTTTTTTCTTTTATCATAAAAATAAGGTGTACAAAATTTCATGGTAATATCTGCAATATATTTCAAAAAAAATTGGAAGAAAAATATTTAAAAATATGAATTTATTATAGAGGTTGCCTCACATTTTGCTCCATAACTCTGATTCTACTGCACCGATTTTGTTGATTTTCAATACCAAACTGTTTAGGAGAACTATAAACGGTTTTTTGTAAACCTTGTTGATTTCGGTTGTGTCCTTTGGACGTGAAAGTGTTTTACAGAAAGACGAACTTACGGACATGACTCAATCGACTTAAGGTACGGTCACATTTGGAAAATGTTTGCCGAAAAAGACGTAACCGCTAAATAACATATAGAAACGTATGTATTTGAACTCGTTTATTTATTTTAAAAACCTTTTTTTATGTAGACCAAATTACAACAAATAGGTATTTAGTTTTAATTTATTTGATGGTGTTTGATCTTTCAAAACTCTTGTAAGAGTAAACAACGTCAAACAAATCTCAATAAAATATCGAGTACATAATTGTTTAACAAATAGGTATAAAATATTAAAAATAATAATTCCCACAAACTACCGAGTATAATAAAGGAACATTTTTATTCAAAATCAAGATTTTCTGAAAAAAAGACGAATAGAGCAGAAATTTTCAATTTGTTATTAACAGCATGACAAACTTATTAGGTAGGTACACTTATTATAAATTTCTATAAAATCTAGAAAAATTATTTAAAAAAATTAAAAATTTTCTTTAAAATCAAGATTATGTTGTAACAAAAACAGTTAGATTTTGTTGAATTAAGATTTGTTGTTTTTATAATATTTTACGATTTAATCAAATTCCGGTTACTAATTATGAATTATTCTTTATTTTTTTTTCATTGTTGTTAATGCTTATTTTTATTTTTATTACGAGCGTAAAATAAATTCTGAAATTTGAGCACATTTTTTTTTTTAGTTTTTTTTATCAACGCACAAACAAGCGTTGAAAAAACACCTGTACAGTTAAAAGTGTCTGATGTCTGGCGGTTTTTGTTTTCGTGTTTTTCTTCGTATTTTTCTGTTTTTTTAAGAACTTTGATAACAACAATAAATAAACATGTTGTTAAAGGTAGAAAATGAAAAAGCTATAAAAGAAAACACACTAAAAAGCAGTAATAAAGGGAATTAAAAACAAAATGATAGAGATAGAGTTTAGTTTTTCTGTTTTAATTTTAATATGAGAGTCAGAGAGCAATATGAAAAAGCAAACACATAATTGCGTTTGCTATTGTTTATTTGTTTTGTATTTTCTTATTTTTGCATTTTATTATTTTACCATTCACTTTAGGTTTAGGGCACAAATAACAATAATAATAATAACCAGGCACAAAGGTTGATAAAAAAAAAACAAAAGCACATACACACAACACGTTCACCAAGTAGGTATTAGCAGAAAAGAAAAACAACAACTACCAGACAGACAGACACACACACACACACACTGAGAGTGGTTAAACCGGAATTTTCGTTTTGGTACTTTTTGTTGTTGTTGTTGGTTGGTTTGATATTAAAGCAGCAGCAAAAATAGAATTTCCAAAAAAAAACCAGCAACATCAAACATTTCTTGTAAAGGAGTTTATTGTTGTTTTTGTAAGGTGGTTGATTTGTAAAGAATTTATTTAAACCTTACCATTTTTAACTTAATAATTTATTTTATTAATAAAGTTGTAAAACACGCACACACTTTCTATTTATTAAACCCTTTATTTATAACATTGTAAAAACGCTCTAGGAATTTTTATTAACCTTAATTTTCTTTTCTTTTTAATTTTCTTTAAACACCATTTTTAATTTTTATAATTTCTTTATACCTAGGTACTAGACTTCTTTTTATTTTGTAATTTTCTAAAGAAAATTTTTTAAGATTTTCTTACTACGAAAATATTATTCACCATTTATTTTTATTATTCTGTATATTTTCTATTTACTAAGCGGCAAGTTGTAGTTACAGAACAAGAAAATATGAACAATATTTTTTAATAAAACACAAAGAAAAAACAACAAACACACGCACGCGACCATCCGTTTAGTTAAACACTAATAAAGACGTAAACTACACTTAACGACGTACGAATATTTACTGAAGTGCTACCACTCTAAATATTAGCTCGATGCTCTCTCCCTCTCTCTTTCGAATAATCACTTGGATTATCTGAGAGTTCCAGTGCTGCCAAATTTTATATAAGGGTAATGTAAACAAAGGCCAGTAAATGTTTTTCTAGCATGCTAGTTTCATCAAAAAGGTATTGCCAGCTAGAATGCGGTAGCTTTTTCTTGAACAACTAGTGCTTTTAAAACTTTAATGAGAAGTACGTTGGTATTTGAAATTGTTAAAGCGCAATACCATAATTAAAGTTTACATGCTACAATGAAGAAATTTTAATTTAAAAATTTAAATGATTGTAAAACAAATGTTTAATTAAATATCACTTTTATAAGATTGGTTTAAATTAATTATGTATTTTATTTTAGAATTTATTAATTATTTATTTTAGAAATATGTATAAACATTGCATTGAAAAAAAAGGAAAAAATTATTGCCTCAATTTTTAACAGCATTTATTGGCTTAATATTTAGTTCCAATGTTGTATTGCTTCTAAGTCTCAATTTACATTATAGACATCGTGGTGAGGGGAAGATAAGAAGAGTGCACACTTGATTGTTTTAGCAATTTGTGGTGCTCTCTTATACATATTACCTATGTATGTGTATAAATAAAAATACGACCGATTTAAGCAATAAGAAGAGTGCTAATAAGGAAGGAAAAAATTGTTTATGGAAATCTTTTTAATGAAAATTGCTTCGTGTAAGTTGGGACTAATAAAAAACATGCAGATGTTGGCAACTTCTTGAATATGTTTGATGAGATTTATTAAACAAATTTAAAAATAACCTTCTTTACTGTTTAAAACAGTTGTATTATATTCGTTACACTTTCTATTAAAAAATCTTTTTTTTTTCTTCTCCTTTTCTAATTCCCTTTTAAATTTAGTGGAATTATTATAAATATGAAATGAAAGAAAACGAGACAACTATTTGGAAACGTGAGATTATTATTTAAATTTAAGTTTTATTTTGCTAAAGATTTCGTTGATTTTCAGTTAATATTATTTTTAATTTTTTTAATGTAGAAGAAATATAGTACCATTACTTTTAAGATTTAAGCACAGCGTAGCTCCATTTTTGAGCTTCATAAAGCTGGGAAGTCTCATAAAGAAATCGGAGAACAGCTCAAGTTTTCCAAACAAATGGTTTTTAATGCTTTACAGCATCACAAGACATATGACACTGTAGCTAACATTCCCCGTTACAAAAGGCCCAGAAAAACATCTGCCTATACCGTCCGCATGATAAAGCAAATATCTAAGGCCGACCCAAAAAAATCATTTACCGACATCCAACTTGAAATTCAGAAAAATTTAAATGAGACGTTATCTAAGCGAAATATTTAATTTTATTTATTTATGTACTTTGATGCTATTACAATTTAAATTATAATAAATCTATGATGCAGCACTAGCGACATCGGCTATCGGCTTAGTAATAATAAAGTGTTAAGATTATGTACGAGTACATAGTTTCTTATTAGATAAATTCTAAATTCTCACTTGCAAGTTTTAAATTATGTGTTGAATATTCAAATGACTGAGAAAAATATTAAGATAATAAAATATTATTAATTATATTGGCTTCGGAAGGATTTTGAAATAGATTAATAATATTGTCGGTGCCACAAAAGCGTAAACGAGCTGTATGTAAAGATGTGCAGGTTGTAAAGATATTGGTTGCTCAATCCTTGAAAGTAGATGTTGGTGGGTGAATTTTATGTGAGTAAGTCGTCGCCGAGTCAAGCATTTATTTTGGTGGAGGTAGGAAGTTCGAACGCCAATTTACATGGGTTTATTTTTTATAGAGGAGTTCATATTCTCCCCATTTTTTTCAAGAGATGTTTCTCCTGGAATAGTGTTGGCCCAATTTATAAAATTTATGATATTTTAAATTTAATTTTAAAATTTTAAATAAGGAGAGACATACGTGGAAGTTCTAAATAGTGTATAGCACACACGGCGAAAATTTTAGGCCACTTTCGATGTCGACGTCATATCATCAATGCGCAATCGATGTGAGGCTTAACACTTTGCAACAAAATATTGACGCAAATTTTAAGAAAAGTTTAATCGTTTCTAATTTGGTGTCTCTGTCAAATTGAAGAAAATTGATTTAATTGTTTAAAATATAAGTTACTTTCACTATGATAAAATAAATGGAAAACTTTTTAAAACTAAAATTTGTTGGACATTACTGGGTTTGTAAAGCGTTTTCAATTAGTTGCCAACAGCTGTATAAATTATGACAAAAAAATAATAAAAATCCTTGACTTGATTCTAGATTTTGTTCATGATCTAATATCGCATTCTTCTACCTTTTCAGTGTTGGTTCTAAGCAGCGGCATAAAATTAATTAAAATCATTATAACTACACTAAATATTTTACTTCGCTTTTCGAAATAAGTCGCGTTCAGTATTTTAAGGATATATTTTTTATTTAGACTGGTAAAACGTGTGCGTCGAGCAGAAGGAAAACAGCAATATGGTACTTAGGTCAAATTAAAAGAGATTCATTAAAGTGTAAAGGATATTTGAATAAAGCAGCTGAGAAAAGCTTTTGAAATGGAGAAAACAAATAGCAACCTGCCAAAAGACAACAAATTTATTAGCCAAAAAGGGTATTTAATTTAATTTTGCTCGAAAATTAAAACATTAAAATTGTGGTTCTGTTAAAGCTACATCTCGTACAATTTCTGATATTTTCGCTCAATATTTCCTGATTGCATAATTTTACGAAATTCAACTATTAATTGACTGCACCGAGCATGCGATTGATTCAACACTGCTGGATTATTTTTTGTGGGTCTATGTTAAAGTTAGAGCCAATCGAAACAGGCGATTTTGGGAAAATGTAATTAAAAATGTCTATAAAATAATCGTCTTCAATGTTCGTGGTCGTGGTTCGATTTAGTAAAGGATTTATTTAAATGGAGCGTAAGTGTAATAGCATGTGCTAAGCTGTGCTATGAATCAGGCAAAGTGTAAGTTGTTAAAACTTAATTCTTCTGGTACTTTACAAATTATATTTTAAGTCATTGGGAATCACACTACTTTTTTAATTATAACATTTCATTAACTTTTTTACTTCTGAAAAAGTTTAAATCGGCTGCTTGATTTAAAATTTGAATAAATGTTTATGTCTTCCAACTTAACTCATGAATTTCTTACCCTGTATGATAAATATGTAGCAGTTTATTTATCAAGCTTCTTTCAACCACCTTTAGAAAAAGAAAACAACAATGAAATCAAGAAAATCGAAAATAGTAAACCCTGGTGTCTGTATTTATCAAACGCAGTATAATGACCCCAAAAAAAAAGTTTTTTTTTTTATCTTTTACCACTACAAACAGCATGTGATAAGAAGTTTTTTTTTTAGTTTGTAGCATAAGGGTTGCAAAAAATTTAAACAAACTAACTAACTAACAACATCCAAAAGAAATAGATGATAAGAGAACTTTGCTAAAAGCTAAGGTAATATAAAAGTAATTATACTAAGTAGCTAACGAAAAAGGAACCTTTGTTTTATTACTAAATGGAAATTGTTTGCAAAATTGTGAATGAATTATCGCAACTTAATGAAACGTTCTTTTAGAAATCGCAATGAAAATGCCGGTTTTTTTTTTAAAGGGCGCAAACTCAAAGAGTCTCTGAGCTATTAAGTTAATAGCCGGCAAGAATTTACTGGGCAAAGCAAAGAAACAGAAGAAAGCAGAAATAAAAGAAATCTTGTAAACAAAACATTGAAATGTTTTGCAAGTATGAATTTTTGTATGTGTTGAGTTTATAGCATGAAAGAGTTTTGTTGTTTATGTTGGCAGCAAGGACCCTTAAACTGTAAAAGCTTTACAGTGGCTTTTAACAGCTGCGTAGGTAATAGAAAGCGTGTTTTTTTAATAAAAGTGGTTATATTATAAATATTTTAAAGGTTTATTATTATTTCTTATTATTGTTTATTTGACCTTTTTTATTAAGATTTTGGTAATTATTTACATGTGCGTGAAGATAAATTTGAAATTTAACTCCCTAGACACAAACCTTTTATGTTAACAGAGTCATGTTAACTATTTAACAGAGACAATGTTAAAGTTTCAAAATTCGATATATAACTTTATTAATGATATTTTAATTGTAATATTGTAATATTGTCATATTGTAATATTATAATATTATAATATTGTAATATTGTAATATTGTCATATTGTATATTATAATGACAATATTGTAATATTGTATTATTGTCATGTAATACAATATTACAATATTGTTATTGTATTGTATATTGTAATATTGTCATTATAATGTACAATATGACAATATTACAATATACTATATGACAATATTACAATAATAACATGGTAATATTGTATATTACAATATATTACAATATTACAATATTACAATATACTAAATGACAATATGACAATAATATAATGACAATAATATTACAATATTACAATATAACAATATAATGACAATAATAATATTGTAATATTATAATGACAAAAATAATATTGTAATATGGGTTTTATATAACTCTTTAATAGTTGTACTTTTTGAGCGGTACACAGCGGTACCTAAAACCACTTTACCCACTCCTAAACTGACACCATGTTGAGAAGACAATTTTAAAGTATGAGAACTAGCACATGTCCCCACAACAGAATCAGGAAACCAATTTTGTGTTGGTGTCCTTCCCTCTAATGATCCTAATATTGTAATATTGTATATCTTCCATATAATGAAAACTTTCAGTTATCTCTTTATCCAAATAGACCAGAGCCATTATGTATTCAGTGATATTTGCATAACAGAGATAAGTGTGCTTTTTTCTTGTCATATTGTAATATTATAATATTGTTATATTGTTGTATATTGTAATATTGTAATATTGTATTATTGTCATGTAGTACAATATTACAATATTGTTATTGTATTGTATATTGTAATATTGTCATTATAATATACAATATGACAATATGACAATATTACAATATACTATATGACAATATGACAATATTATAATGACAGTATACAATATTACAATATACAATATTACTATGACAATATGACAATATTACAATATAACAATATTATAATGACAATAATATATGTGCGTGAAGATTATTTACCCCCTTATTCAAAAACGATTATAAAATTTAACAAACGTTTATTAAGACAGATTTGCATATAAAAATTTGCTTAATAAACGTTTGTTAAATTTAATAATCGTTTTTGAATAAGGGGGTTAAGCTTTAGGTCTTTTTTTTATAAAAAATTAAAATTTTATTTTAGCTTCTTCACGAAAAAATTTTTATAATTTTATAAATAAATAAATCAAAAATGATGTCATAGGAAAAAAAATTAAATATTAACCCCCTTATTCATAAAACTTGTTCAAGGTTTATAACAGGCTTATAAAGAAAATTTTGTATGGATATATGCTTTATAAGCCTGTTATAAACCCATGATAAGTTTTTATGAATTAGACTGTTAATATTTATGTAACGGTCACAAAGAGTCGTACCATTTCAGAGTACTTGCTACCTACCCAAATCAGCCGTGCTCAGTTAAAGTGGGGGTGTTCTTTTCTCCTTATAGGTCGACCAAACCAGTCACAAAATGATTTAAATGAAGGTAGCTGAATTATATATGTAGTAGTGTCGATTGATAATATTAAAGAAATCAAATTAAAACTACAACAGGTGACAGACAACAGATGAAGAAGACCACGCTGAGGATTTAGATGTCATTAACCCTCTATCTTTACCCGCCCTAACCATGCTATCTACGTTAATTCCACCGGAATTAGTTTAAATTGAATTGGAATTTAGTTTAAATTGAAATATATAATAATAAATTCTAATTATTATTATTTGAAATTACACAACTTACGCTTCATTATCTTTTTCCATTAAATATTTTGTATAATTTTTTAGCACTTACCTAAAAAGAGAGAGAGAAAAACATTTAATTAATAATAGCAAATTGGTTGGTTTAATCAAGAAATATATTAGCAATAAATAGCTTTTTACAAATTGGTAGCAAAACTTGTCAAATTTTGTTTCACCTACGTCGCCAAAACAGTTGTCAAATATCGCCAAAAAAAAAAAAAAAAATCGTAAAAATATCGGCAAAATCAAATTTTTAAAATTAACATTTTATTTTCCATTTATGAAGATTACAAATAAAATTTACTTTTACTTTTTGTTAATTTATTAACATATAATAAACATAAAATTGAGATCAATATAGATATGATATCTATGCACAGTGGGAAGCAAAACTGTCCGTATGTTTTGCATTAAGGAAGTAAGCTAATGAAAATAATAGAAATATAGGTATAGGATGTATTTTTTTAATTTAATTGAACCTTAATCTAAATTATTAAGCACAAAAACTCACATAAATTGCTAAACATAAAAAACAAATATTTCGCTATTCGTACACTTTTGCACAGTACAAAAAAAACCATTATCACGATATTTATCTGTTAAAATGTAACGGCATTTTTGTTTGCTACGATCTCGTTATCAAGCTTTTATTGCTCTGTTTGTGCATAAAAGATCTTTAAAAATGAGAAAAACGCCAACTGATATTGAAAACAATGTGATAAATTTGTAGCAAAATAATTTTTCATAACGTAAAATTGCTGAAAAATTAAGTTTAAATAAATCCACGGTAAATGATATCAAAAAAAACGGCGTAATGTAGCTTACAATAATAACCACGGGAGGCCTGCAGATTGAACGTTTACTACATAATAAGGACCTCAAGTGTTGGTAAGGATGTAAGTTCCTAGACGCGCATTAAATAGAATTGTTTTAGTAGCCAGTGCGAAAAAGAAAAAGCCAACACTTTCCGATAGAAAAGTGAAAAAAAAACGCCTTCATTTCTATAAAACCCACAAAAATTGGACAGTCGATGACTGGAAACGGGTTATTTGGAGCGACAAAAAGAAAGTCAACCGATGCCAGTCTGATGGAAAAGAATACTATTGCCATTGGTCGCATGAGCGCATCCAAAATCATTAATAAAAAACATACGGACCGTTTTGCTTCCCACTGTATGCATGTATATACATATCGGCATTTCCTGCAAATGATCAACCAGGATCCAAAAATAAAATGTTGATAATCATTGTGTTTTATTGTTTATGATTATAAAAAAGTCTTTATTTTTATAATAAATAGAATGGATTCATATCATATTTCAGCTGTTGTACATGAGGAAATTGGGCTGGAAAATGGAAAATTTTATATTTTGTTTTATGCTATTTATAAACCAATTTTTATATTTAATTATTTTACATGGAAAAATATGTTATGTATGCACTCTTTCTTCAAAATCTCTCTATTACAATCAATTCAGAAGAGAAAAGTGTATCGAGGCCAATTTTTACTTTGTTTTTTATCTATGTTTTAATCGTACGTTCGCGACCGAAAACATCATTCTATTTTATTTGCTTTGCATTAAATGTCAACAGGTGTTAGATATTACACATTTTAATCAAGTTCGGTGTCACTAATTTGTAAATAAAAAAATTCTGGGCAACAATTAAATAGTGTTTTTTATTTGCAAAATTTCGTACGTTCGCGACCTTAAGTAAATTTATTTTTTCATAAGCAATGCTAAAGGCACAACAAACACACAAATTTAAACACACAAATTCACTTTCGTAGATGGTTAAACTATGTGATAAATCGCAAAACGAAAAACGAGAAGCTTTATATCAATAAAAATTAAAAGCGATACACAAAAGCGAAAAATTTTACGTAAGAAAGCTGCTGAGAGGATGCGAAAACGACGCTTAGTATTAACAAAAAGATAAAAAGGGTTTTAGAACAAATGCAAGAAAAAGAACGCGCAAGGTTGAGAGAATACCGACAAAAATGTAGAGAAACTCTGGGAAAAGCAATAACAAAGGCTGAAAGGCATTACCAAGTGATTTGAAAAAAAAAATTTTTTTTGTTATTAAAGGATTATTTCAGAAGTATGTCGAACCGGAAAACGAGCAGAATAAAACATCTACGCAAGTTGATCCGTAATGGGAGAGGAAGTTAGAAGTAGTGAAAGACATTTACTTGCGTGAAGATGTTAGCGTTCAGTCTCATTGTTGATGGACAAATTGTTGCTAAACAATATATGCTGCTAACTGTATCGAAAGCTTACGAAGTTTATAAAAATTAATCAATTGGAGAATGCGTAAGCAAGACAAAATTCTTTCAATGTCGACCCAAACATGTTCAACTCTCGACCAAAATGCCTCATAACATGTGCGTATGTATTCAACACGACAATTTCAGTTTTTTATTAAATGGTTGCGCAACCGTTATACACTCTTTCCCCAAAACCTTCGAAAGTTTTTTTACAATTAGCCTGTTGCAATATTAAAAATTAAAGCTGTATGACCAACGATTGCGAAAACTGTACAAAAGATGTGAAATCTTAACAAAAATGGATGAAATTATAAAATGGCAACACTGGCGGAAAGTAGACGATATAATAATTTCGACTGACTCTGTTGTTCCGCTTTCAGTTTTATTTCATGAGTTAGAAGTCCAGCTGCCTCTTTTTAAAAGACACTTCTTTGTAAAGCGAGACCAACAAAATTATTTCGAAGCCAAAAGGAAAAATATCAAGCCCGGAGAACTTGTTTTACAAAATGACTTTGCGGAAAATTATAGCCTGGTCTGCCAAAATTAAGTCCAAAGCGCGTATTTTAGCTACAAACAAGTTTCGATTTTTACTTGCGTCGCATGGATGCTTAACAAAACTATTTCATTTGTCGTAATAAGCGATAGTTTAAGTCACAGCAAAATCGATGCGTACGTTTTTATAACGAAGATTGTTGAAGAAATTAAAAAAAAGCATGAAAGACTTGAAAACATATTGATATTCTTAGACGGAAGTAGCTGTCAATTGAAGCAAATTTGTAATGAAACAGTGGTTTGCATGACTAAACCTAAAACTTTTCGGAAACCTGCAACAGAAGGAGATTGCAAAACATTTTGAATATCTGAAATTAACTTCACTCACAGTTTCTATACGATTTATTTTATGCTCTTTTCATAAAGATTAAAAACAAATTTCTTTCATATGTAAATAATGCTTGTTTACCCTCTTAATGTCAGCGTCACAATTGTTGTCATTTAACATGTCTACTGCAAGCAAGTGTGTTCTGGCTGTCACCAGTGGAGTGCTAGTAGTCCTTCTTCAGTTTTTTTTTTATTGTTTGTTTTGTTGCTCGTTGCGTTCTTTTAACGTTGAATTTATTTGCGAATTTTTTTTTTACTCACTTATTTAATTCATTTCTCTGGTTGTGGCTCTTTCATATATACATACATTAGCTTTTTTTGTTTTGTTTTGCTCGGTGCATTTTAAACTGTCACTTACAGTGGGTCTGTCGGACGAGTGTATTTGTCTGTTTAATTGTGTTGATTGTTGAAAAGTGGCAACTGAATGTTATATGTTCATATACATATGAGTATTTACAACACTTTTGATTATGCAAAGGGTAAAATAAAAAGAGATGGTTTTACAAAAAAAAAATAAAAGAATAAAAAAAACAGAAATTTCAATTAGAATCTTCTACTGCCTTACGGCAGATTAGCCTGATCGTTTATTGTTAAGTCTTGGACATCTATACTAAAGTTGGCTATTACGAAAATTCGATTTTGTATCTCTTTACTGCCACACCCTGTATTTATTGTAGTACATAGTTGCCTTTATTCAAGTATATGTTTTCATATTGAGATGCACGGCTTTATTCATTCGTTTTATTTATGATGAGCACTATGATGACGATGATAGCGACAATGATATGCGAGTGCAATGTTTATTTTATTTCATTTCCACTGACCCATAAGTGGTCATTGATGGTGCGAGAAATATAAATACCAAATAAATGGATCTCAAGTACACTTTTAACAGCTCATAAAGGTTTATATTCCATAAAAGGCAAAAACTGTATAATTCTTAATGGGGCAACAGTTTTGAAATGTTGCCTTCTTGCTCTTTATTTGCGATAGAAACCGGGTTTTTGTTAAGATATGAAATGCTGTCATTTAGGTTTGAATTTTTTTCTTATTTATTGAATTTTTATAATACAGCCGTTAATTGAGTTTTACGTGTATTTTCTTATAATTGTTTTTATTTTCCAAAAAAAATAAAACATTCAAAAAGGAACCCATGAAAATAATGCTTCAATTTTGTTCGTTTTTTTCAGAAGAAATGGAAAGTGTTAAATCAAGAGTTCATTAAAGTAAATACACATTTATTTAATCGAATTTTTGCACGTTTCATAGATCAAAATAAATTAAATTATTTATATTCTAGTGAGTTGTAAAAGCAGCTATTTTGATAGATTTAAAATTAGGCCAGAACCAAATTAGCATCGAACCAAATCCATCTATAAATGCCTGAGGTTAATGCGAACGATATGTGAACTTTATTTTCCAAAATTCACTTTGAAAATGGTGGATCTGTAAAGGAGACACTTCCTAAAAAACACTCGATATTTTCGGTAAACATAATCATCATGTCATTATGTGACTGGAATCTTTGCCTATTAAAAAACAAATTTTTGCCGAAAAAGACGTAACCACTAAATAAAATATTTTTAAATTCGTTTATTTATTAAAGAAAATTTCGTTTATTTGTGACAAGACACAGCAAAACTCTTGTAAGAGTAAACAATGTCAAACAAATTTGCGGTAAAACAAGTGGTTACACGTTAATTATGTTAAAAGTAAATCCTAAAAAATTGATAATGAACTTAAAATATTATTTTATTTACCGTAAACATAATTTAATCGTGTAAATGTAGCCTTTGTAATCCGCGTTTTTTTTTTCTTTAATAAAATTATACAATTTTACAAAACATTTACTTAGATATTTGTTTTTCGGAGATCCCGTGATGTGCAATTTTTCATTCCAGTTTTCCGAAACTCAAACAACTAAATTTTGGCCTGTTTTCGATGACATCACTGTCGTATGGTTTCAACAGGACGATGCTTGAAACTAAATTTTCCGATTGCATAATCTCATCATGGAACTGATTACACAAAGCTAATAAGCACAAAATCCAACATTTATTAATATTTGATTGATTTTTTTTTATAAATTTATTGATAAAACTGCAAATTAACTTTAAAACTGCTCAATTTTGGTTAGGGCTGAAGGGGAAGTCCCTGTGCTCTTTTCTGTTAAGTGAGCCAATTATTATTATTGCTGACATATTGTATCTCAAGATCGTTTCATAACTTCCTAAATATTAGCTAATTAAATAAAAAGTATTTATTCCGCCATTGAGTCCTACCCCTTACATTGGTCCAATAATTTGGTCGATTCATAATGAACAGCTCACTAACTACCCAGAAGTTTTGCAAGGAATCAATGTACGAAGTCTGGAGCCAAATTACCGCATTCGTGATCGAATTAGCTATCGTATCGAAAAATGATTTCGATATCGAAATTATGATAAAATGTACTAAATTTCATGCTCGATATCGAATGCCATAATCTCAAATAAGAAAATTACGATCAATTTTACTCGATATCGAATGCGGTAATTTGGCCCCTGATCAAAAAAATAACCGTTCTTTTCAAATTTATGTATGTTCGATTTTCGCATTTCTTTCTGTTATGCTGGTGCACATGTCTGTTATACATATATGTTGGTAATATCAGCCATTTTGGATTGACAGTTTGTTTTTGACAGATAAAAAGGTTAGTCGTGTTTTGGTGTGCTCCTCGATTTTTTACTATTCGAAAAAACGGATCAATTTTTGTTGTTTTATTAAGTTGTGTGTAAACAATGAAATTAAATGCGCAAGGACATTTGAAATGTTGACTGTGGCGTTTGGCGAGTCTATTATGAGCAGAACACAAGTTCAATTGTGGTATAACCGGTTTAAGAAAGGCCGAGAAGATGTCAATGACGATGCTCGCCCTGGTCGCCAAAAAAACATTGAAGTAGTGAGGAAAATGATTTTCGATAATCGTCGAATCACTTCAGAGAGGTTGCTGATGATATTGGCATATCGTTCGGCTCATGCATAGAAATGTTTACGGATATTTAAGGCATGAAACGTGAGGCAGCGAAGATTGTTCCAAAATTGCTAAATTTTGAGCAAAAACAACGTCACATGGACATCGCTCAGGAGCTGTTGAACATCGTCAACGACACGATCCAGATTTCCTCAAAAAGGTCATACCTGGTGACAAATCATGGGTGTATGACTATGACATTGAAACCAAAGCCCAATCATACCAATGGAAAGACTGAAAAAAGCACGTGTTTTCTTCGACTGCAATGGCGTGGTACATCATGAATTCTTGCCACAAGGTCGTACGGTCAATAAGCAATTCCTCAGAAACGCACAGAATTGTGAAAGAACCAATCATGAATTTTGCACCATGATAACGCAACAGCTCACACATCGATGCTTGTGCGTGAGTTTTTGGCCAAAAATAAAACGGTTATCATGCCTCAATCACCGTATACACCGGAATTGGCCCCCTCTGACTTCTTCCTCTTTCCAGAACTGAAGACCCAGATGAAAGGAAAGCGTTTTGCTACGCTTTCCGAGATAAAAAAAAAATCCAAGCAGGAGCTGTTGGCGATACCAAAAACCGCTTTTCAAAGGTGTTTCGAGGATTGGAAAAAACGCTGGCATAAGTATATTATATCAGAGGGGATTACTTTTAAAGGAATAAGATAGTTATTGAGGAATAAATAAATACTTTTTGAAAAATTTAAAATAACGGTTATTTGTTAATTACACCTCGTATACCTTTTAGACATTTATTTTTACTACTGCTTAATTACTGAGCTAACAAACAAATTTTCATGTGACTACACTCTTGATTACTTAGAGTCAGTAAAATGAAACTTGATTTCACGCCAGATTACTTGTTTTGTAAATTGAAATAAATATTATTTTTTAAATTAAGTTTTCCTTGAGAACTAAAGATTTTTTTTTAGAAACAAATAAAAATAAATTTAATTTCACTTTTTTAGAAAAAATTTTATTTTGGCAGCATATTTTCGTTATCAAATTCAACAATTATTAACTTTAACAATACAAATCCCCTTTAGTAAATATCTATTTACGCAAGACATAAGAAGCGGCATAAGGATAAGCGGAGTAAGCAGCGGTGTAGGGTGCAGCTACATAAGGAGAGGCGGCATAAGGATAAGCAGAGTAGGCGGAATACGCAGCAGCATAAGGAGCAGTGTAGGCAGCGGTGTAAGGAGCAGCATAGGCGGCAGTGTAGGGAGCAGCAGCTACCACGGGAGCAGAGTAGGTCAAGGGAGCAACAACACCGGGTTTAGCGGCAGCCAAGGCAACAACAGCCAACAAGCACAAAGCGAACTAAATGGGGAATAACATTTTTTTTTTTTTTTAATAAAAAATTTTATAGAAATTTAATATTTCTGATTTGTAAAACTTACGAATTTGAACATTTTGTTTGGATTTTTTTAAGTTGTTTTGTTTAGTGAACAAAGAGAACTGTAACAAAACTCAATTTCGTTAGTAGTATTTATACAAAACCAAAAAAATCTGAACTGATTTCGCTGAAATGAATATAAAATATTTTAAATATTTCTTAGCCACGTCACGTATTTATTTATTGTTTATAGATTTTAACAAAATTTAAAGAATTATAACACTTATTTGGCTACACTTGATGTTTAAAACATACAGAAAGCAGCAGTCTTAATTTAGTTTTTTTTTTTAAATCGAACATTCTTTAAATGTTATTTCAGTTATTTAACAAATTCATGCGAATAGGAAATATATACCTTGATGACATTAATGTTTAAAAACAAAAACAAAAAAAAAAAGTTAAAAATAAAAGTGTTTAAGCCAAGTTAGTAAACACCACACCAAGCGACCTTAAGTGCAGAGACGTGCTTGGCTGACGCACACAAAAATTATATTCAAGCCATCAAAAAGACACACGGACACAAAGTGTGTATAAAAAGGTAAAATTATTAAACAAATAATATCAGTTCCATAAGTTCTGTAAAACTAAATCAAACAAATCAAAATGTTCAAATTCGTAAGTGTGATTTAAAAAAATTTTGAAAGGAAACAAAAAATTTTAAAAAAATTGTTAAAGAAATAATCAAAAGTTTTAAACAACCATTAATTCTTAAAAATTCTTTATATTTCTAGTTCGCTTTGTGCTTGTTCGCCGTTGTTGCCTTGGCCGCCGCTAAACCCGGCATTGTTGCTCCTTTGGCCTACTCTGCTCCCGTTGTAGCTGCTGCTCCTTACACTGCCGCCTATGCTGCTCCTTACACCGCTGCCTACTCTACACCTTATGCTGCTGCCTATTCCGCCTACTCTGCCTATCCTTATGCTGCCTCTCCTTATGTAGCTTCACCCTATGCTGCTGCTTACTCCGCATACCCTTATGCCGCTTCTTATGTCTTGCGCAAGTAGATGGTTAAAATAAAAGTTGAAGGATTTGCAGTTGGATTTTCAGTTGAATGAATAGAAAAAATAAAGATTTGATAACGGAATTTATATGACTGAGAAAATAAATCAATTTTACTCTTAAAGAGTTGAAATTACAAAAAAAAAATTAAGAAACATTTTATTGTTTTATTCAAAACTATTTGTAAGATGCAGATTTAAGTAATTAAAACCAGAACCAGAGCTTAGGCAGAGTTCAATAGAAATTTTAAAAACAAAATTAAAATGGCATATGATTGTAACAATTCGTATGAAACTTCTTTTTGATGGCAGCCATATTGTATTGATAGTTTCATAAGTTGCTAAATTTTAACTGAATTTATAAAAATCTAGGACTTGTTCCGCAATTTTGATAGCCAACACTGAATCCTGCTACTTGTCTTAGTTTAATAATTTGAACAAGTCAAAACGTACAACCCACTAACTACTCAGAAGTCTTAAGTAAAGTTACTGATCTAACAAACTAAGTTTAATGGGACTACACTCTTGATTACTTAGAGTCACTAAAGTGACAATTGACTTCATGCCAGATTACTTGGGATGTATTAAGTAACCTATTCACTTTTTAACATTACTACGAGCACATAGGTGTCAAGCGTCTTGAAAATATATTACTAAAACTAATTAGACAGTAGTGTGAGTAGACACACATTTGTATACACATATGTGTTCTCTCTCATTCAGGCAGAATTAGTCTCTACTTTATGTTCCGTTCCGAATCAGCTGACTTGATTCTGTTAAATAGAAAATGAAGTCGTTAGTTGTTTTGTCACTTTCCGTGCCGTTGCGGACGAACCTGTTGCAAGCAAAAATTTGCTAAGTAATAACAGCTGACATCTGCACAACAAAAACATTTTTGCTTTATTACAAATATTTTCAATTTCGTTGACTTTAGTTAAGTTTTTGTATAAAAGTTATAAAAATATAAAAAATAAACGATGGATGACGAAAAACTCATTACTTTAGTCGAAATATTGTACAATAAAAAAAACTTTGATTTGTTTTTTTTTATTTATGTATTTTCACTGTGTGTTGTCTGTTTACCGAAAACAGCTGATACGTTTATACGGAAAAACTAACTACAAAACAGAACAGCAACAGAAAATAAAGACTAATGCAGCCTTTCGTATGTAACAAGTACAAGAATTTAATTCTTCAAGAACAGAAAGTTTTCATTTGACTGAGTTTTCTAAGACGTCCGTCAATGAAATGTGTAACACACATTCTTTTTTTAATAACTACTTCAGTTTATTTTCTTTTTGGATTATATTTGAGAAATATAGCAGCTGTACTATTATGTATGGCCGAATTCTCGGTCATTAGTTAACCATTGGTAAACTAAAATACTAACTATCGTTTAACTATTACTTGTTATTCTTATGGCAAACTAAGCATTGCGAATAAAGAATCATTAGTTAAGCCTTTGTCATGAGCTAACTAAAGACTGTGAATTCGGCCATTAGAGTGTTTAAAATTTACAGTGGGGAGCACAAATTTGTACATGTTAGTACTAACATGTATAATACATGTAATGATACTAATAAATAAAATCAAAAGAAGTTTTTGACATTTGAAATAACCTTTTATTGGACTCTTGTGACCACTATTGACGTTTAGATTTGCTACGTTTTCTATTACTAGAATATTGTCCTCAATGGCACTTCATTATTTTTTATTAGAGTTTGATTAGTGTTGGATAATTTATTTATGTTTTTTCTTAAAGTCATACAAATCCTTGATATTTTTGTGTAAATATTTAAAAAAAGCACATTTGTGCAAAATTGTGTACACATGCACGTTTTTTTTTTTTTTGATTAATTGATGTTTTTCGAAAATTATTATATTCCATTTTGTATTGCAAAATAATTTTGTTTAGCTTTAAACCTAAAATAAATGACAAAAACAATTTTAAAATTTTCTTTATTAATTTTATTGTTATGCAATACTCGTAATTAGTGTACAAGACACAACGTTGTACTTCTTTGTGCTCCCCACTGTTCCGGCAAACATTTCGATTTGAAATTGATTAAATATTAACTTAATTGAATTAACACATTAAATTTAATTCAAGAATTTATAAGTTCTTCATACAGAATTTTAATTTTATAACACTTGGGAAATACCTTGCAATAAATTGTATAATTTATTTACTTTAAGGCCATTAACTACAAAAAATGGTTTAAATGTACATGGACTTAAAAAATCGAAAGAATTTTTTTTGTATGAAATTAAGTTAATAAACTTAAAAGATTTAATGCTTGAATCAAATTGTAATCAATTAACTAGACACATTATTATTTCTGTATTATTTTCTTCAGAAATATGTTTCGAAAACATACCAACAGGCATTAGAAAACATGTAACATATTAATTTCCAGTAGCAACAGTATCCTATATTATGTGCGTATATGTTGTTAAGTAAAAATAAAAACAACACAAATAATGAGTTTAATTTAAGCTTGAGTTGTTCCTACAAATTTAAACCACTAGCGACATAAACACAACTTTCTCTGTCTGTTGTCATTTGATCAGTTGAGGATTCTAATTCATATTTAATAAACCATGTTAGAAATAACGTTTATGACATATCAAACACAAAATTTTAAACTTCTGCACAGGTCGTAGACATGACATCATGTAAAACGCAATCCAATTGGCTAAAAACTCAAGGCGTCAAAAAAATTTGCAAAATAACAGTGGGACAATTTAAATTTTTTGATAATAATTTTTTGTTTTACACATTAATTTATTAAATTTTCGTTTTCTTGTATTAATATTTAAAGAAATTTCGGCATTACGTAACCTTGTTCTAAAGTAAATATTTTTATTTCTTCTGCTCCTTCGATTTGTGTTGCTTGCATCATACGAGGTCTGATCAAAAAATAACCGTTATTTAAAATTTTTTCAATAAGTATTTATTCATCAATAACTATCTTGTCCCCTTCAAAGTAATCCCCTCAGATATAACACACTTATGCCAGCGGTTTTTCCAATCCTCGAAACACCTTTGAAACGCGCTTTTTGGTATCGCCAACAGCTCCTGTTTCGATTTTTTTGTAACTCCTCAATCGTAGCAAAACGCTTTCCTTTCATCGGTGTCTTCCGTTTTGTGAAGAGGAAAAAGTCAGCGGGGGCCAAGTCCGGCGAATACGGTGGTTCAGGCTTGACAACGGTTTTGTTATGGTGCAAAATCCATGATTGGTTTTTCCACAATTCTGTGCGGCGCAAGGTAGTATTCCTTATTGACCGTACGAACCTGTGGCAAGAATTTATGATGTACCACGCCATTGCAGTCGAAGAAAACAGTGAGTAAAACATTCACATTTGACCGAACTTGACGTGCTTTTTTCGGTCTTTCCATTGGTATGATTGGGCTTTGGTTTCAATGTCATAGTCATACACCCATGATTCGTCACCAGTTATGACCTTTTTGAGGAAATCTGGATCGTCGTTGACGATGTTCAACAGCTCCTGACCGATGTCCATGCGACGTTGTTTATGCTTAAAATTTAGCAATTTTGGAACAATCTTCGCTGTCGCACGTTTCATGCATCCGTTAAAATTGCTTGGCATGAGCCGAACGTAATGCCAACATCATAAGCAACCTCTCTGATAGTGATTCGACGATTATACAAAATCATATTCTTCACAGCTTCAATGTTTTCATCGGTTGTTGACGTGCTCGGGCGACCAGAACGAGCATCGTCGTTGACATCTTCTCGGCCTTCCTAAACGACTAACACGACTTAGAGCTTCATACAATTTAAGTACATGTAAGTAAGTAAGTTTAAACATCATAAAATCAATTTAAATTACAGGATTCTATATCATAATTTTAATTTAGGCAATAAAAAAATCACATTTAAAACATTATAACCCGATAGAAAGCCTTCAAGCAAAACTGTTTGCAACAATTATAAGCTAATTTTATGCAAAAATAAAAAAAATAAGTTTTCGTTTCAAACATTTTACTCTATAAGAGTAAATTTATTTATTTTTTTTCAGCAGTCTTATCAATTCCGTAAACAAATTTTTTCTCTCGTGTCACAATAACGAATCTTTTAAATCAGAATCTACTTGCGCAAAACATAGGAAGCGGCATAAGGATATGCCGAGTAGGCAGCAGCATAGGGAGCAGCTACATAAGGAGAGGCAGCATAAGGATAGGCAGTGTAGGCGGAATAGGCAGCAGCATAGGGACTAGTATAAGCAGCAGCATAAGGTGTAGAGTAGGCAGCAGTGTAGGGAGCTGAGTAAGCCAAAGGAGCCACAATACCAGGTTTAGCGGCAGCCAAGGCAACAACAGCCAACAAGCACAAAGCGAACTAGTAGAGGAAGAATATTTTAATTAATAAATTTGTTTTCTTTATTTCGAAAACTGTGCTTTAAAACTTACGAATTTTAACATTTTGGTTTTAGGTGTGTTTGGATTTACAGAACTTATTGAACTGATACTAAATTGTGTTTCTAATTGAGTTTTTATAATGAAAACTTAACCGATTAATTGTTTAAGCAAATTAATTTTTTTTAATTTAGTCAGGTAATGTGTTGGCATGGAAGGTCAGCAGTAGTATAAGAGCTTTGTTAAACGCATTGGTTGTGTGTTTGTTGAGTTTATAATTTGTTAATTGTTCATGTAAAATTTATAAGACCAAAGACGACATATGACAGCCTCAGAAAGGCGAGAACTACAACTTAACTAATCTATAGTTATGTTTTGTTCTCCTAGGATGAGAAAGAGTTTCGAGGACTGTATAAAATTGGAAGCGCAGCTTTACAATTTTTGTCTTAGCAGAGTGAATAAAAATAAAATGCATAAAAACATTCTGTGAAATTTCTCTGAAATAACTTTTTAGAAAATATGTGCCATTTTGGATATTATTACCAATTTACAGAAAGCAATTACAAGTCTTTAAGCTAAACTGAATATTTTTTAGACGTCGCGGTGAGGGGAAAATAAGACGAGTACACACTTGATTATGCGAGCAATTCGTGTTACTCTCTTATTTGTATTATGTGCAGTATATGTGCAGCGTTGTCAACTTTCAAAATTCAAAACGCACCAAAATGGAGATAAAAACGCGCCATTTGAAAAACAACGCACCAAGTTTAGAATTTATTTTTTATCTTTATTATTTAAAAGTATAATATTTTTGTATTATAAATATAACAATAAAAACAGTCTTATACAGTTCAGTGTTTTTATAAATATTAAAAAACTTAACAAAAATAAACTATATTTATTTTATTATTATCAATATTTTAGTAATAGTTCTTAAGCTTGAACAATTACTAAAATATTGATAAAAAAAAAAGCGCACCGCGCACCAACTAAGGAATTTTTCGCACAAAAAAAAATTAACAAAAATGGTGCGAAACGCACCAAGTTGACAACGCTGCATATTTGTATGCAAATGTGTGGATAGTTACTCTCAAATAAAAATCAGTGCCAAAGATATCAGTCAGAATAAAACTTTTGATAATTCCCAATAAATTGCTTTAAATGTTGCTACTTAGTCCCAATACGAAGCTGATTACCTTTTAGACATCGGGGAGAGAGGAAAATAAGACTTGATTGTACTAGCAATTCGTGTTACTCTTATTCTCTCAAATAAAAAAAAAAATATTTAAGCAATAAGAATTTTACTGTGTGAACACCGAAGAAATTTCAAGGAAAAAATTGTATCAATCTTGTCAATTAAAATTGCATCGTGTTAATTGGGACTTGCATAAATTCATTGATTTCTTTACCAATTCAGTGCTAAACTGTTTAAATTAATGAATTAGGAGACCAAATTGGAAAACATTTACACCAGTTTAAAGTTACAACATACAATTTATCGTTCGCTCTTGCTGCCCTCAAAAAGCAGCGACTCCTACATCTTACGGAACTGATAACTTTAAAATAATTTACCGAACACACATAGGTTTCCAAATAAGAATAAATTGCATAACTATATTCTAGTAAACTAGATAAAGTCCTTAGAAAGTTGTTAACAAAACGGTAAGAGCAATTAAATTCAGAAACAATTATTTAACTGTCTAAACAAACACAAATAAAGCAAAAAAAAATTAAAATTCTACCAACCATCTAAAGCAATATTGGCACACACACACACATACACACACACTGTAAATATAACTTACTAACAATAACACCAACAGCACACTGACCTTCCACACAAACAGCTAAAGCTTTTGGCCAAAATATGCAAATTTTCTTGAAACTAAAAAACAGTATAAAATGATAAAAATATTGCTAAAGAAATATCAGTTCAATAAGTTCTGTAAAACCAAACAAACCTAAAAACAAAATGTTCAAATTCGTAAGTTTTAAAGCTCAGTTTTCGAAATAAAGAAAACAATTTTATTAATTAAAATATTCTTCCTCTACTAGTTCGCTTTGTGCTTGTTGGCTGTTGTTGCCTTGGCTGCCGCTAAACCCGGTATTGTGGCTCCTTTGGCTTACTCAGCTCCCTACACTGCTGCCTACTCTACACCTTATGCTGCTGCTTATACTAGTCCCTATGCTGCTGCCTATTCCGCCTACTCTGCCTATCCTTATGCTGCCTCTCCTTATGTAGCTGCTCCCTATGCTTCTGCCTACTCCGCATATCCTTATTCTGCTTCCTATGTTTTGCGCAAGTAGATTCTGATTTAAAAGATTTATTACTGTGAGACGAGAGAAAGGATTTGTTTACGAAATTTATATGACTGATGGAAAAAAACAAAATAAATTTACTGTGATAAAGTAAAGTTTTAAAAACGAAAACTTTGTTATTCTTTTAAATTTACATAAAACTAGTTTAGAATTGTGGAAAAAAGTTTTACTTTAAGGATCTTTTATTGCATAATTTAAAAGCAAAATAAAATTAAATTTGCAATTAAAATTGTGTTGATGGTGCTTCAACTATATCAACTAAATCTAGTTGTATGTGTAAAACACTCCTAGTTACAAAATACTAAACTGAATTGTATGAGTTGTATTCGCAAAATGTAAAATTATTCTAGGCAGTTGGCTATTAAAAATTCGCTAAATCGTTAACGTAGAAAAAAAGTTATAAATCAATTTATTAGTTTAAGTTCCAATTAGTTTATACTTTCATCAAATTACTTTTATAATTACAATTTGTAAACTCATAACAAAATTTACTTTACAACAGACATTTACATTCAGAGACAAAAGGGATTACCAAATGTAACAACGTGTTTATTAAGCTATGTATGGTCAGTTGTCAGATCATACAATGTTGTTAGATCTAGAAATGCGCATTGCTAGCACTGACATTGAAAAATTGTTAGCAAAATGTAAATTGTCAGTTCAGACGACTGTAAGAAAACCTTACAATTTCATTGGCACACAATTGTCACACAATGAATTTATCTGCCAACCGATGTCAGATTGTTGTGTGGCAAAGATTGTCAAATTCGTTGTGAGCGTTTGTGTGTGTGTTTAAAAATTTTAGATATTGTAATGGAACTAAATAGAGCAATTGAAACAATTTTATCTGCATATGTCCTTCTTCGATAAGTTTTTCTGCGGTAGAATTTTTGTTTCAGCCTTAATTTTTTCTTGCCTTCAGACCCTGTTGTCGACTAAATAAGACAATTCAATTCATTATATGAAGAGCGATTCATCAACAGATATGTCGCTATCCATTTTTTATTTTCTTTAATGTTCTTTCACTTTTTTCCAAAATGTTATTCATGCACACTTTTGTTCGTTTATTTATTTATGTATATACAGTGTTGCATTTAGAAATAATTTCTCTGACAATGCTGAAATTGACAGATGCATATGACAATTTTGTGATTGACAATTGTCTTAAAACAATCTTACAATGACAAAACAATGTGTTTGCACGATTATTAGATGTGTGACATTATTTTTGCCTTACAATGTATTGAAAATGCTTTACCTTACAACGTTGGAAAAATTTTGAGTTCACACGGTTGTTAGACATTTTCTGAACATTCTTCGGACAACGTTGTAAGATCTGGCAACCGTCTGTACAAAGTTTTATTATTCGCTGGGAGTTTAGAAAACGGTTGAAGATATGCAAAAATTATTTTTAAGCAAAATGTCAAAATATTGTTTTAATTGTAAATTGTGTAAAAAGTTTTAAACGAGTATGATTATAAAGAAAAAACACAGATTAAGGAATTATAAACGTGATACACGTTTTTAACATAATAATGATATAGAGAAAAAAATTTATATTTAATGTAAAATATTTAAGAACAATTCATTTCACCATTCCTTTAAAAATTGTCAGTTCATGCTGAAAAAAAGAATATTTTAAAAGTTTCGATTTGTTTTGCATTAGGCCGATATTACTTTATGTTCGGTTTCGGCCTGAAAAATCCGGTTTCAGTTGGCCTCTTATAATTTCCTATTATAAAATTATCTTTTCATCCAACATATTGCGATTTATTTAAAACACCTTAAGAAGTATAGCTCCAATTTATTTTAAATTTTTTCCAAAAGTATTTATGTATTTATTCATCAATAACTATCTTGTCCCCTTCAAAGTGATCCCCTCAGATATAATACACTTATGCCAGCGGTTTTTCCAATCCTCGAAACACCTTTGAAACGCGCTTTTTGGTATCGCCAACAGCTCCTGTTGCGATTTTTTTGTATCTCCTCAATCGTAGCAAAACGCTTTCCTTTCATCGGTGTCTTCCGTTTTGTGAAGAGGAAAAAGTCAGCGGGGGCCAAGTCCGGCGAATACGGTGGTTCAGGCTTGACAACGGTTTTGTTATGGTGCAAAATCCATGATTGGTTTTTCCACAATTCTGTGCGGCGCAAGGTAGTATTCCTTATTGACCGTACGAACCTGTGGCAAGAATTTATGATGTACCACACCATTGCAGTCGAAGAAAAGAGTGAGCAAAACCTTCACATTTGACCAATGTTTCCATTGGGATGATTGGGCTTTGGTTTCAATATGTCAAGATCATCAGCAACCTCTCTGATAGTGATTCGACGATTATACAAACTCATTTTCTTCACTGCTTCAATGTTTTCATAGGTTGTTGACGTGCTCGGGCGACCAGAACGAGCATCGTCATTGACATCTTCTCGGCCTTCCTAAACGACTAACACGACTTAGAGCTTCATACAATTTAAGTACATGTAAGTAAGTAAGTTTAAACATCATAAAATCAATTTAAATTACAGGATTCTATATCATAATTTTAATTTAGGCAATAAAAAAATCACATTTAAAACATTATAACCCGATAGAAAGCCTTCAAGCAAAACTGTTTGCAACAATTATAAGCTAATTTTATGCAAAAATAAAAAAAATAAGTTTTCGTTTCAAACATTTTACTCTATAAGAGTAAATTTATTTATTTTTTTTCAGCAGTCTTATCAATTCCGTAAACAAATTTTTTCTCTCGTGTCACAATAACAAATCTTTTAAATCAGAATCTACTTGCGCAAAACATAGGAAGCGGCATAAGGATATGCCGAGTAGGCAGCAGCATAGGGAGCAGCTACATAAGGAGAGGCAGCATAAGGATAGGCAGAGTAGGCGGAATAGGCAGCAGCATAGGGACTAGTATAAGCAGCAGCATAAGGTGTAGAGTAGGCAGCAGTGTAGGGAGCAGCAGCTACTACAGGAGCTGAGTAAGCCAAAGGAGCCACAATACCGGGTTTAGCGGCAGCCAAGGCAACAACAGCCAACAAGCACAAAGCGAACTAGTAGAGGAAGAATATTTTAATTAATAAATTTGTTTTCTTTATTTCGAAAACTGTGCTTTAAAACTTACGAATTTGAACATATTGTTTTAAGGTTTGTTTAGTTTTACAGAACTTATTGAACTGATAATTTTTTGCTGAGTAGTTTAAGGTATTTATACTAAAGTGTGTAAATTTCAAAAAATTTTAATATATTGGCCAAAAGTTTAAATATTTCTGTTATATTGAGGAAGGCCACTTGGACGCATATTTGTTTTGTATTGTGTTTGTTTGATATGACTGACGGAATTTTAATTTTATTTCAATTGTTGTGTGGTTAATTTTAACAGTTAAAAATAATGGGCCATAACCATAGTCACAAAAAAATTGTATTTATAGTATTTAATAGTTAAAAAGTTGACTTTAGTTAAAAGTGCACTTTAATTTAACTATAGATACGTAAAAGTATACTTTAACCGCTAAAACATACTTTTAATTTAAAACCAGCTGAAGTTGCTTTTAAATAATTTAACATCACTTTAAAATCAACCAGCTGTTTAGTCAAAGAACAAAAACTGGATGTGAACAAAAATATAAAAAAGTAAAAAACAAATCTTATGCAATCTTATACACTCCCGCTAATATTCTATTTCTGCAGTAGCCCAATTCGCCTCTCTTTCTCTTTGTTTTTCTTTTTTGTTCCTGTAAAGATTTATCAATAAATCAACGCCAAAATAGCCTAATTATGATATTGTTTCTATAAAAGAGAAGTAACACTCAGGCAATTAATATTATTGCGTTACTTTCTTTGGAAAGGGGATAGATTGAAGAAGTAGAAGAAAGCTTTATAGCACAACTCTGCAATTGCGCATTATGTTTGTTTTAGTGCAGAATTACTTCAGTGGCGTTTGAATGCTATACCACCGAAGGAGGGCGCTGTGATAAATGTTAGTTATGATGGATAGAAATAAAATTATGATATTAATCGTACCTTCTCCATTTTTCCACCGCATACACTTTTCTTAAATTTGGCCGAATTTTTTTGTTTTTTAAGCTGACACTTGCTTATTTTTCTTTATAGTCTGTATGAAATAATTTTCTACATATGAGGTGGTACCCAGTTAGTCTTACTGCGGTATTTATAAAAAATTTAAGTATACTTCAAGTGTACTTTAAGAAAATTTTGTATGAAAGTTTTGCCTTAAAGCACACTTTAAGCCTACTTTATTTTTTTATAAATACGGCAGTTAAGGTTTAACTTAAAACGACCTTAAAGTTTAAGTTACAAAATAATTAAAAGTAGGTTTTAAGTTATGGCCAAATGTTTTTAATTGTATGGGTTTATAATAAATCAAATTTAATCTATATAGAAAAAAAGTATAATCTAAAGGTTATCTAGACGTTAAATTTATATGAATAATAAGCTGTTACTTGCAATCTTGCTACATTTTTATACCCAAATAATTGAAATTTTAATCAGTGGCCATAATTTGTACAATAGGGATTTTCAGTTTATTTAATATTGTAAATTATTTTAATAAACATATAAGTATTATGAAAATAATAAATTCAATAAGTAATTTTTAGACTCTGGCTGCATAAAACGCATTTTTTTTGTTTCTTTGCGGTCTTCATCTGCATAATTAATGTCAAGCTTAAACATATTCATCCCTAACAGTGAAAATAGCTTAACCAACAATATACTTTAATGCAGATCTATAATTTGGGGTCTTGTAGATAATTTGCTGAAATTTCATAAATATTTCTGGTTTGTTTACAATTTTATAGTAAAATCAATATTTTTGTCATTGATTTTTACTGTAACGTTTGTTATTATGCACTTGAGATGCATTAAATTTACAAACATGCCCGTCTGATCTAAATATTCATCAAAAATTTTCAAGATTTTTGTTTAATTATCTCAGAAATTTTACATTAATAAAAGCTACTAGCTACTTCTTAACTATTTCTGTCGTTATGCTTGCATTAAATGTACATAGTAACGAAATGAATATCTTTAAATGGTAATCTCATTATCACGAAATTCCAAATAGGAAACAATTGTTCAAAAATTATACAAAACCACAAGCTATAAAAACCAAATGTCAACGACCAATAAGTTAAACGCAAGCACGCCTCAAATAAAAGTGATTAACTATTGATGGCCTTCCATAAGCTGACATTACTTGACTAAATTATAAATGTTTTTTATTTGGTAACAATTTAATCAATATCATTTTTTTTATTATAAAAACTCCATTATAATTACAATTTAGTATCAGTTCAATAAGTTCTGTAAAACCAAACAAACTTAAAAACAAAATGTTCAAATTCGTAAGTTTTAAAGCGCAGTTTTCGAAATATAGAAAACAAATTTATTAATTAAAATATTCTTCCTCTACTAGTTCGCTTTGTGCTTGTTGGCTGTTGTTGCCTTGGCTGCCGCTAAACCTGGTATTGTGGCTCCTTTGGCTTACTCAGCTCCCGTAGTAGCTGCTGCTCCCTACACTGCTGCCTACTCTACACCTTATGCTGCTGCTTATACTAGTCCCTATACCGCTGCCTATTCCGCCTACTCTACACCTTACACCGCTGCCTATACTGCTCCTTATGCTTCAGCCTACTCCGCCTACTCTGCCTCTCCTTATGTAGCTGCTCCCTATGCTGCTGCCTACTCGGCATATCCTTATGCCGCTTCCTATGTTTTGCGCAAGTAGATTCTGATTTAAAAGATTTATTACTGTGAGACGAGAGAAAGAATTTGCTTACGGAATTTTTATGACTGATGAAAAAAAACAAAATAAATTTACTCTTATAGAGTTAAATTTTTAAAAACGACCACTTATTGTTTTATTTTTACATAAAATTAGCTTATAATTGTTGGAAAAAGTTTTACTTAAAGGCTTCTTAACTGGTTATAATGTTTTAAATGTGATTTTTTATGATATAGAATCCTGTAATTTAAATTGATTTGATGGTGCGACTATTTGACGAAAAAGACGTAAAATTTGTTATAATTCTTGTGTTTATTTTGAAAACTTCATTTCCTAAGGACAAATCACAATACAAGTTTAGTTTTATTTTAATTGATGATGCTTTTACAAATTATTTGTAAGATAAAACATCGTCAAACAAATTTGTGCTAAAAATAGTAAAAACGCCTTTTTGCACCACGATACGGTAAGGTAAGGTACGGTCAGTGTTGCCATTTTAGCACTTTCAGTGCTAGATTTAGCATTTTGTTTTTCGAAAATGTATTGAAATTTTTAAAAATTATGTTAAATGCTTTTTAGCATAATTTTCTTGATAAAAAAAAATTTTTTTTCGTGAAAATTTTTTTACTATTTTACTCCAAAAAATACTTTTGGAGAAATAAAAAAAAATAACTTTTATTAATATTTCAACTAAATAAGTGTGGTGTGGTAAGTAAATGAACACAACAAATTTTTGAATTAATATATGAAATGTAATCTATTAAAACAAGTTAACAATTGTTATGAACAAAATTAGAAAACACTATAATTTATATTTGTAACATTTGAAATAAAAATTGTATTGTTACATTGAAAAAATTTAGCACTTTTTTTCTTCTGTAGGACATTTTAGCACTAATTTTTCAGATTGAAGTATATTTTTAAATTCATTTTCTGGCAACACTGGGTACGATCATAGTACCTTAAGTCGTTTTAGCTTTATGTCATTTATATTCTGTGTGTGTAAAACACATTCAATTGCAAAATACAAAAGTGAATTGAATGAAATTTATTTAGTTAGTTTATCATTACCCTAATTAGATTGTTATTAAAAATTAACTAAATCTGTTCAGTTTCAAAAAAAAGTTCTAAAACAAAATATGAGACCACCTAAAAAATTTCATGTTTATAATGAAAAACTAATTTTAAATGCTTCAAAAATACCAGTTTATTAAAATAACTTCATATGTAAGATATAAAACCAGTAATCGGCTCTCAAACGAAGTTGTTAAAATTCATTCTGAAATCAACACCTAGTTAGAGTATGAGGGCGATTGTAAAACTTCTTAGCCTAGAACAGAAAGCGCGGTATAAACAGAAAAAAGTTAAGTGTTAATTTGTTAACAGTCGACCAAAAACGCATGAAAATGCAAATTTCTCAAGCTTGTTTGGATCGTTTTAAGAAGAATAAAATGGATTTTAGCATCGTTTCATAACTGTGGATGAGACATGGATCCACCACTATACTCCAGAGACAAAAGAACAATCCACACAATGGACTGAAACTAGAGGAAGAAGGCAAAAACAATTCAAGCGGCTGGTAAGGCTTTGGCAACGGTTTTTTTGGGACTTTTTAATTGATTGACTATCTGCAAAAGGATAAAACAATAAATTCAAAGTACTATTGCAACATTTTGGATCACTTACATAAATGTAAAAATTCGAAAAAAAAACGTCCAGGCTTACAACAAAAAAATAATTTTTCATCAAGACAATACACCAGCACACAAGAGTGTTTTAACAATTGCTAAAATCAAGGAATTTAAGTACGCGTTGCTTGACCACTTTTACCTGTAAATAGTATTTTGAAGGCCTTGAGGAAAACTATTTTAATCAAGGGATAGAATTGCTAGATAAGCGTTGGACTAAGTGTATTGAAGTTTCAGGAAATTATATTGAAAAATAAAATTTTTTTTGAAAAATTAACTATTCTTTTTCCCTGCTAGGCTAAGAAGTTTCCGAACCGCCCTCGCAAATATTTGATAAAAGTGAAATAAATATTTTTGGAAATTAACAAGATATTTTGAAAGATTCGGTTATTTTCTGATTAGGCCGAATATAGTTGCGGGTTGTTTACGGCCTGAAAAAACTGGTTTTGGTCGGACTCCAAAGTTTTTACACGAAGCTCTATATAGCTTCCATATAAGGCTCACTTCCGAAAATCACTTTATCGACCATGAGTCTCTGAAAAATCAACACAAATAAGTTTCATATATACAGAAATCATGACTTTATAATCATGAACTTTACAATTGTCGGTCCAGAAGTAGTCAAAGCTCTCATGTGAGACTCTTTTAGAAAATTAATTTAACTTGTACTCCAATACCTGACTTTGCGTTGGGGTTACGTTCCAAAACAACATGACGCAAAGTGAATAAGGATTATCTATAGCAAACCATGTAAAGATCGAGATAGGTTCTAGGGTTACTAAGTCGTCGGCTTTCTTTCACAAAAAATTGGTCCAATGTTTGCTGAACAGCTTTTTTTTTAACGTAAAATAAATTTCCTTGTAGCAATTGTCTCTATTACTACCACTAGCATTATCGTTGGATAATACTTTACTTTTTATGTCATCAAATAAACTTTTTGCTTTTGTCTGAAATACCATGAATAGTATTCTCTGCGCAACTTGATTTTCAATCCAAATAGAAAGCAATGACTCCATTTCGATCATCAAAGCACTTCTTGTACGGCTCATCGTTTTAGCATCTAATGATTTTGCAGATTTTCTAAAAATTGCAAGAAAAAAAAATAAATTAAAGACTCGAACCCAAGACAGCGCAACCTCGAAAATCTAACGACGCACAGTGAAAATTAGTACTAATTAAGCAGCGACGCAACCTCGAAAACAACGCAAAACGAAACGATGCAAAGCGAGGTATTGGTGTATAACCATAAATCTTTTAAAAATGGTAACATCGTGATAAAGTTAAAGCAGAAACTCTGCTAATTTTAAGAAACTCCATTAAATTTTTATTTAATGATTCATTTTGATTTTAATGCCCCAAATTAACAAAATATCAGTAGCTACTACTACAAATAAAATGCTACGTGTTTACTAACGCCTGCACTACGTCATCAAACATATTAGCTACGTGTTGAATTTTGTGTTATTTTGAAAGTTTCTTTTATTTGTCAGTTACATTTATAGCAGTAATAAACTTTAAATTTAAAATTAGAATAAACAAGTTGTTTTAAATGACTGTTTTTTTTTGTATTGTATTATAACATAATTTGCTACGTGATTAAGTTTACCGGATAGCAAAAAGCACAGGTTTAATTAATGGTCACTGGAAATATAATATAATATTTAAACCGTTGTTTAAAATATTTTCAAAAAGTATTTATTTACTCATCAATAACTATCTTGTCTCCTTCCAAGTAATCCCCTCAGAAATAATACACTTATGCCAGCGGTTTTTCCAATCCTCGAAACACCTTTGAAACGCGCTTTTTGGTATCGCCAACAGCTCCTGTTTCGATTTCTTTTTTATCTCCTCAACCGTAGCAAAACGCTTTCCTTTCATCGGTGTTTTCAGATTTGGGAAGAGATGAATACGGTGGTTTTCGAATAGTAAAAAATCGAGGAGCACACCAAAACACGACTAACCTTTTTATCTGTCAAAAACAAACTGTCAATCCAAAATGGCTGATATTACCAATATATATAACAGTCATGTGTACCAACATAACAGAAAAAAAAAATGCGAAAATCGAACATACGTGACTCACGAAATTGGAAAATAACTGTTATTTTTTTTATCAGACCTCGTATATGTAATTCTGGTAGTAAAGAAATAAGCTTTGGGTGCCCCGATAGACTAGGCTATAGTGTGCCGGACTATCAGTCAGAGGGTTGCGGGTTCGATTCCCGCCAAAGACTCTGGGTGTTTTCTGCAGACAAGCCAAAAAGCTTCGCAGTTTGTGTTTGTTTTTTCAAAAAAAAAAAAAAAAGCTAGTTTATTAGTGGTGCAAATCGATGTGGGAATTTAGTAGAGAATATGCATAGAAAAGAAGAACAAACCCGAAGGTACTAATAATACTTGTTAGTACATTGATTTTAACCAGCTTTTGCAGTAATTTAATAGAGTTTGTTTTAACTGTTTCATAAAACTGTTAGACAAATAACTCAAATAAAAACAAATTATGCTACAAACACAACTTTTGCTTATTTTGTAATGACTACTACATGTAGTTTGCATTACTCAGAAGGTTCTGTAGTTACTGGCTTATAAACTTATATAATTTATTATGCATTCGCCAATGAAGGGGGAATAGTTTTCGAGATCCTATACTACCCTAAAGTCTTACCTAAGTGAAAATCGCTTCGTTTTTAATTATTGTAAATTACAAAATTTTAAAACTGAAAGTTTCAATCAGCTGCCATAATTAAAAGGTATATAAAGGTGTATAAAAGTTCATTTAAATTTATTAATTCTATTATAAAACATGAAAATAATAAATTAAATAAGTAATTTTTAGACTGTAGCTGCATAAAATGCATTTTTTGTTTCCCTGTTGCCTCCATAAATGTCAACTGTAAATATATCGACCCCTAACTGTGAAAATAGCTTAATATATTTAATATTCGCTTTTAATGCGAATCTATAATTAGGAAACATTTTGGTAATATGAAGAAGTTTCATAGGTGATCCAAGAACTATTATAAATTTATAGCACAAGACATTAATTTGTTTGTTTAGCGAACAATTTCTTTTCCCTACAGAAATTTGTCTAGTGTGGACAACTGTTGTCGATGTTACGTTCTTGTCCGAATAACGTTGTCAGAATATTTGTTTCTAGTGACATCAAGGTATTAGCGATTTATTTACGCTATTATTTCTATGGACTTGCATACATATATGTTTTAATTTTCAACATAAATTCTTTTTTTTTACCAATAGTAACTTTATGTCCGACAAAGAATCAGGCATATGTTTCAATGAAGAACCCACTATTATTTAGCTCTTGTAGCTATCATAGGGGTAGAGTCTACACATACAGCTGTTGACAACTAATTATTTTATAAGATGAAATCAAAGAAAACTAGACAACTAATTAGAAAAAAATATGGTTATAAAATTGTATTTCAATATAAATTGAACTGCTGGTATTAACATAAAGCATGTATATCAACATACAACATATCAGGCGGGAAAAAGATGCTGTAAGGAGCATTCCCAAGAACTTCCAGCCGAATAGCAAAATCGTTACAAATTTACATGGCGTGTTATTGTTAGTCAAGGCATTTCCTACTCGCTACTGGTTACATGCCTGCCAGAAGGCCTACTTGAGAAGGACAATTGGAAGGTCTACTAACGAATGCCTCATACAAGGCGTAATTAAAGGTCTGCTAAATTAATAATTTTATTGAGGAAAGCAAAAAAAGGGGTTTTAAATAAAAGAAGGGTTTTAAATTGTTTGGTCTCAGTTTAACGAACGTTAAGGTACGGTCACATTTAGCAAATATTTGCCGAAAAAGACGTAACCAATAAATAACATATTTTTGAACTCGTTTATTTATTTAAAAAAACTTTTCTTATTTAGTCCAAAGCACCAAAATAACTTAGTTTTAATTTATTTTATGCTCTTAGATCTTGCAAAACTCTTGTAAGAGTAAACAACGTCAAACAAATATGTGCCAAAACAAGTGGTTACGCTTTTTAGAGTAACCACTTGTGACCGTACCTTTAGTCTTGTACTCGTATGTTATTTTGTTGCGTAAACATTAAAATGGAAAGAAGTAAAATATTGTTTTTGAAAGAGAAAATAAAAAAAAATCGTCGCTGATTATCGGAGAGTTTTGCGAGTAAAAGATTTGTGTAAAAAATATGGATTGACAACAATTTTAAAATCAAAGGAAAATCTTTTCAAATGTGTAAAAGATACAAATTTTAAAGCCCGAAATAGAAAAGCCACTAAGTCAGGCGAATTTCCGAGTATTGAAAATTAACTTTTGTCTTGGTACCAAAGGCAACGCCGGTCGTTTACGCCAGTCTAGTGAAACTTTGCAGTTTAAAGCTAAAGAACTTTTATTTACATGCCAAAGTGATACGAATTATTTCTTTTTATTTTTTTTTTATATTTATTAATGAAATAAATAATTAAAAAAAATTATAACTTTTGCATTTTGTAATAGAACATTATCGCGGGGATGTTTTAAGTAAGTACTGCGTTTAACAAACTTTACAATTTAACGAACCGCGCTGACAATATATAGATTCGGTAAATCGCGAAACTATTGTATGTGCTTTAGAAGGCCCATTAATCAATCATGTTTAGGAGAATCAAGGAGCAGAAATTTGGTCATAAAGTTAGTTGCGTCATTGATGAAAAAAATGTCAAGTAATGAATGTGAAGAATGGGTAAAATGTGTTGATGTTGAGGTATTTGTAGGTGTTAGACCTAGCGATGACATAAAATCAGTTAACGATGATTCTGATAGGATGTCTGAATTAAAATCACCTGAAATTATAATATCAGAGAATGAAACTATTAAGCTTTCCAGCAAATTAAAAAAACTACTGAAATTAATATGACGATTCGGTCTATACACGGATCCAATTAGCATCCTACCATTGGAAGGTGAAGCTTCCACGAATAAGTATTCTACTTGGTCGTCAATGCCAAACTTCAAAGATAATTTAGATTTAATATTCGATCTCACGAAGATAGCTACACCTCCACCGTTACGTAACCTATCAGCCCTATACGTAGTGTAACCATTGAGACATATCAAGGCGTCATTTGTAGACTCACAAAGCCAAGTCTCCGAAACACAGATGACATCAACTCCACTGTTTTCAAATGTGAGTCTAAACTCATCAATTTTGTTATTGAGACTCTGAGCATTAATATGGCAAATTTTCAGTCATTTCCGTTGTTTTGACAAAACTCTTAACATGCTGAATGTTGCATCTATGGAAGATGAATACGAAATAGGCGAAAAGGTCATGGCGGAATAAAGTTTAAATAAACTACAATAAAAACATGCTACGTAATGCAAATAGAATGGCACACATAGAAAGTGATTTTTAAACTAACTGCGAACTTGTACATACAAAAAGATACTATATAATAGACATTATGAATACTAAGAAAAATGAAAGATCGGAGAGGAGAGAACATTACCACAAAATATTTATGGTTAAATGATCTATAGTGCAGATTAAGTTCATAATTAACGAAACCCATCCAAGGAGTTTAAGTGGACAATACAAATTGGTTCATCCGTGGGAACACGCTTGACATAAACTAAGCCTCTAAATGTTTAGGCGGACTGAATACATTTGTCCTTTTTTAATTTAATTGCCTCTCTAAATATTTTGTATTTAGTGTTAGAGAGATTTTCATTTATATAAATAGGTTTGTTGGAGTTAAATCCTAAACTGTTAAGAGACAGTGTAAAATTATTATTTTTGTCCTATAGTCAAAAAAAAAAGCTTAAGGAAGAAATTTTAGAAAATACTTTGAAATAATAAATGATGTAATGGTGCCGTGGACTGAGGAGAATTTGCCTATAATTTTGCAATTCCAACCAGATATGGCGAAGCTTCGCAAAAACAATTTTTGCTGACAAATCCATCAATTTTCTGGAGTGGCCAGCAACTAGTTCATACCTAAAGCCAACCGAACAATTATGGGGCGATGTAAAAATGGCAGTAAAACTTCAAAATATTACCAATATGGATACTCTCTTCGAAGAAGTAAAGGTGGCTTGGGGATCTATACCAGATGAGCGATGTCAATCTATGTAAGGCTGTAATGAAGCAAAATGGTTTTGTTGCTTACAATTTTAACAGAAGTATTAAAAAAGGGTCCCTTCGACTCTAATTAAGTGTTCGCACGTAGTGAATTACCACGTAAAGCAACTTAATCGTTTCCAATTATTTGTCGCAGCAAAATTGAAGAACGTTTTTTTTAAATGTTTAAAACATAATTAAGTTTTAAGAGATTGTTAAGTTACTTTTATGTCTTTGTTAACTTTTTAATATACTAAAAACTATGATAAAATAAATTGAAACATGTTTAAGACTAAAATGTTTTGCATATTACTTTTATGGGCTGCAGAGTGTTTCCAATTACTAGTCAAAAGCTACATGTATGATATGAGCTAGAGATTGATATCACAAGTGTTCGTATATAAAAGTATATTATACATATATTTAGGTTTATCTAACTTAAATGAGAACTTGAACTTAAAAATGTAAAACTTGTTGTCTTAACATAGGGTGATTTTTTTAAAGAACACTAAAAAGAGTAAGGAACTAGTTTTAGCCTGAAAATACACACTATTGAGAAAACCTTGAAATAAATTACAAATAACTACCACTTAAAAACCATACAAAACTATAGCTGAATCGTATGATATTTAAAGTTGCTACTTTTAAAGCCCTCCAGTTTTAATTAAACACCATTCAAATTATTACAAATATGTCTGAGGCAATACCAAATAGGAAACTGAAATTAAAAGAACAAATATATATTTCAATACACTTATTAAACAAAGAAAATAACAATAAAATCCACCAATAATATAAACTAAGCTGACACACAACTAGTGGCATGAACTGCTAAAACTGGCTGTCCAACAAAACGGCCTTACGCAAAAAGACGTGCTTGGCTTATATGTATATGCAAATTGCAATGGCTGTATAAAATGTACTTAAAAGACCATTATACATTTTTAGTATAAATAGTAAAAATTATTGCTAAAATAATATCAGTACAATTAGTTCTGTTAACAAACAATTAAATTTAAAAACTAAAACAATATGTTCAAATTCGTAAGTGTTATTATTACACAAAACAAATAAAAACAAACACATTTGAAATAATAAAATTAGTTATAAAATAATATAATTGAGTTAATCATAAATTCTTGTTGTTGAAATTCCAGTTTGCTTTGTGCTTGTTGGCTGTTGTTGCCTTGGCTGCCGCTAAACCCGGCATTGTGGCTCCTTTGGCTTACTCAGCTCCCGTAGTAGCTGCTGCTCCCTACACTGCTGCCTACTCTACACCTTATGCTGCTGCTTATACTAGTCCCTATGCTGCTGCCTACTCCGCCTACCCTGCTTATCCTTATGTAGCTTCTCCCTATGCTGCTGCCTACTCCGCATATCCTTATACTGCTTCTTACTTGTTGCGCAAGTAGATTTTAAGTTTAATAAGATTGTTAGCTGTAATTGTTGATTGTTATGTAGAGAATTTTGTTAATTTAGCTTATATGACTGTTAAAAAAAAATTAAATAAATTTACTTACTTACTTAGTTACTCTAAAGAAGTAGCAAATGAACGAAAAATGTTAATGTTTTTTATTGTAAATTTTCAGTAATTTGTGACTATGGTTTTTCATCGAATGTACATCATTAGTCTTTCATTAAACTTTACAACAGCAATATTGTTGAAATATTATTTCCTGGTGACATAAACTTCTAATGAACATTAAATTTCCATTCAATTCGCAAATTTTGAGTTGTCTTTTTCTGTTGTGAATCAATCAATTTGAAATACTCAAAGGGGCCTGCCTAATTTCTCAAATATATTTCTATCAAAGAACATTATATTGTCGTAAGAAATTTTTATTTATCATTTGTAACTTTTTAACGAAACATACTTCTTAAATTAAAATTTTCAAGTATTTCCAGTATTGAATATTTTTTAAACGAAACCCATTTATTTTTATCTTTGTAAACCAGACAACTCAGTCCACTTACACTCTCTTCAATTCATGTGCGTGCGAATAAATTCGAATTTAACTAGCACAGACAAAAACCACATTTCATAACATTGATAATGTTAGAGTCAGACTTAATTGAATTATTGAAAAATGTAGCTTTTAGGATGAAATTCTCTAGAAGAACTTGGACGTATCCCATTATATAGAAAGGGTAGTCCAAAGAGTCCTCAATGATACTACAATGGTCGGATTTCTGAAATGATTTTGAAATTTGAATACAACGAATTTGAAAAAAATTCATATTTGAAAATTAACAAATTCTTCTAGAGAATTTCATCCTAAAATCTATATTTTTCAAAATTCAGTTGTATATAATGTTAAGTGCTTTACAGTGATATGTTAACTATAACATTATCAATGTTAAGAAATGTGGTTTTTGTCTGTGCTAGTTAAATTCGAATTTATCTTCACACACATCTTCAATTCTGACTTTTCATGGCAAGTTTTTTTGGGTGAGAAGGGAAAATAGAATAAAAGGGTTACAAACTTGATGGTACTAGCAAATTTTCTTATTTGCTTTTTTTTTCTTTCATGCATGTTGATTTGCATTAAAAAATTCAAAACTTGAATTGACGAGTGTGAATGAAATGCCAAGTTCAAAAGAGAGTTGAAGAAAAACTATTTTATATTTGAAATTAAGATCACTTGCCATACTTCACAGGTTAAAATAGTTAGTCAAAAATACTAAAATTTTTTTGTTGCCAAAAAGAGAGTAAGATACACAGGTTTAGATAAAGCAAAACTAATCTTGCAAACTTATTTTCAAACTTTGGGGCAGATTTCCTACCTAGAAATAATTGTAAGGGGTATTGTTTCCTCCTTAAACACTACGCAACAAATTAGGGATCATCTGCTTTAACTCAACGATTACAAGGCGAAGTATTAGTAGACAAACAAAATCACTGACGATTGATTCCAATTTACAGGAAGGAAAGAGTAATTAATTTGTATTGCATTGGGTGTTTACCAATTGAACAAATTGAGTTTTCAGATCACTGAATTCAGTTTTAATAAACACCCAACAATACAATTCAATTACTCTTGTCTTGTTACAAATCGGAATTTTAACTCATTGGAGACAAGATCAAACTTATGTTACAAATAAGAACATTGATAGATTATCACTTGGATTTCACTTAAATGACTACACAACATTATTACTCAAAAGTTTTTCGAATTAATTTTATTATGAATTAATTCTGAAGTTTATAAAACAGTTGGAAAACAAATTCATAACTTTCAGTTTATAAAACAGCCATTATACTTCGTAGTAATGCAGGTGGTTGACAAATAAGTTTTTGAGTAATGGCAAGTCATTATTTAGAATCACGAAATTTGTTCGGCATAAATCGGCTTGAAAATAGCCGCCGCTTTTGATATACTAAGTTCTTAGTAATTTCAATAAATTTTCGGAATTTCAGTGTTAATTTATTTTTATTTTTTTTAATTTGAGCAATTTGTTTTTAGCCGGCTGATAGCCGATTTTAATAATTTTTATAGTCAGCCGTCAAATTTGATCGGCGTAGGTTTTTGCTGGCAACTGTCAGCTGTTAACTTCAGTTGCCGAACATGGCAACCGAGAATTTGTGGTTGCTTTGACTTTATTTTAAGTGGTGAAATTTAAATGTTTGTATTTTTGTTGTTTAATTATTTATATTTTTAACATATAAATGTTTGTTTTCTACTCGAAAATTCGCCAAAAAGATGAAAAACGAAAGCTGCATGTCAATTGAGTTATCTATTGGCAACCCAACTCCAGTTTGGTTACTATAAATAATCGACCCAATAAAGATTGCAGAACGTAATAATAGTCTAACTCTGAAATTTAGAGTCAAATCGCATAATGTAGCCCTAAGGTCCAATGCATGATAGCTTTGTAATGTGAAAGTAAGTTGATAAGTTTATTTTTTCAATTCTTCATTTATTATAACAGATTTATGCAGCATTAGATTTCCAAAATTATTTGAATTAATAAAAATTGTCACGACAATTGTCACATGTAAAAGAGAATAAAGGTAGAATATTTATTCTACCCATTTTAAGACATTTTAAAGTATTTTTAATATAAATTATTGAATTAATTGTTCCATCTATTTATTTTTATTAAACAATTATATTTTCTTCAAGATTAAGGTCAAAATTTCTTATTTCTTTCATTCAGGGGAAAAAATATAATTTCGGACTGCAGACTTTATAAATGCAGTTTGAAATGCAACATTGCAATGCATGCTGTTCATAAAGACATTTACATGGAATCATCAAAACATTGTATTATATAGAACATTCGATTGACTCAAATAAAGATTTCATACATATCTCTAAATTTTACGTGTACTTTTATTAATCAAATTCGAAAGCTCTTAAACAATCACTCTTTATTACGAATATTCAACTGTAGTTGAGTTATGTTAACTCTTACAGTAAAATTTAAGGATAATTTGTTTGAATATTATCAAAATTTGGTTTAAAAGGACAGACAGTATTTGAAACTGTAATTGAAATTCAATTAATTAATAATTGTTATTGTAATTTTTAAATTAATTGCGGGACAAAAATAAATAAACCCAATAAATAGAACGATTTTAAGAGGACATACAAATTGATATCGAAAAAACTTTGCAGACTTGTTGCAATATACAGAGTACTAGTGCTATGGCAACTACTTCTAGGAGCCGTTTTGAGTAACATTATTGAGGTTTTTAAGAAATTATACCGAAAACTAGTAACACATGGATTATAGACTAGTTCCTTTTACATTGTAAGTTTGCTAGTCGCATTGAAATTTTTCAGGCTAAAAATTCATTGTGCAGCATGAATCGATATTTACACTTTTTTAATTGAAATAATTTTATTTTTTTTTTTTTCATTTAGTTTTCTTTTTTTCTATTTTCATTAACAAAATTCAACAAATAACTTTAAGCATTAACAATTCCCCGCTCTAAACACAAAATCTATTTGCGCAAAACATAAGAAGCAGCATAAGGATAGGCAGAATAGGCAGCAGTGTAGGGTGAAGCTACATAAGGATAAGCCGAGTAGGCGGAGTAGGCAGCAGCATAGGGAGCAGTGTAAGCAGCAGCATAAGGTGTAGAGTAGGCAGCAGTGTAAGGAGCAGAGTAGGCCAAAGGAGCCACAATACCGGGTTTAGCGGCAGCCAAGGCAACAACAGCCAACAAGCACAAAGCGAACTAAGGAAAATAAAAATTAAACAATTTCAATAAATCCTTTTTAATCCAAATACATGATGATGTTCAGTTAAAACTTACGAATTTGAACATTTTGATTGATTTAAATTTTAGTTTAATTCACAGAAAGTTGTATATAAACTGATAATGAATAGGTAAAAACTTTTACTATTTATACTAAAATGGAAAAAGATTAAAACTAAAATAAAACTAAAAACTGTCTGAATTAAAATTTTTAGCCGGGCACGTCTTCCTGGTGAAGGTCAGCAGCTGTCTGTTGTTTTTTAAATAACATACATAAAAGACTGTTTGTGTGCTTTTGTGTAAACTTGGCTTTAATGTTTTAATTTCATTTTCATTCCAAAAATAAAAAAATAAAAACAAATCCAAAGTGTTTTTAACTCTGTAAATGACAACCTCAGTTTATTGTTTATTGCTGTAGATTTAAGAGGGTGTATGTAGGTGTTTGGCTTTGTAATACTTTTTGTAGAGTGTGTGTGCGTTTTTTGGCTTTTGATTTTCTGTGTTTTTGTAATTAAATATTCTAGAAGCATTTCTATAATTAAATTCATTTCTATATTCTAATGCATTTATAGAAGACACATACATACATACATACGATAAATGTATGAAATGCCAGTTAAGCATACTGATGGTTTAAAACATTTCAAGCAATTTACTATAAAATTTAATAAATTCATAAATTTTGTTTGACTTTACTTGATTTATAAGGTTATTTAACAATAATATGGACATATTTTATGACTTTTAAAGAACTTTTGACCCTGGCATTGATTATATTTTCTATAAGGAATTATGGTGTGTCACTTTTAGTTTCCAAGAAGGGAGTTTTTATTGTGATTAATGTGTTACAGTGACAGTGATATTGAATTTTTTACAATCAATGACTTTGAAAATGATTGAACAGTAGCTTTAAGGAAATATTAACTAGCAACATATTATTATAGCTGCAAAAGAATCTTATTTTTTAAGAATATAACAAAATATCTTGAATTTAGCTTTAAACAAGTTAGAGTGCTATATTCGGCTGTGCCGCATCTTTAATACCCTCCACTTAAACGTAATAAGAAATACAGAAACTACACTGGTTAGATGACTAGAATATCCTTATTCTGTATTTTCTATTGAGTTTTAGTGTAAATTTTATTAGTATTTTATATATTGTTTGAAAGACGTCAATAATGTGATTTTATTTCAAATGTTTTAAAATTTTATCTAATTTTGACCATTTATAATTAATGTAATTACCGATTCATACTGTAACTTGTAGAGTTTGTCTGATTTTCATAATAATCTTGAGTGTAATTTAACAATTTATAAAATTAAAAGAACATTTTTTATATTTACAACAAGTTAAGAAACAGAGTATAAAACAGGGTATAAAAGAGGATAAAATATAACGTGAGGCTTTTTTGTTTCAAATTGATCTCAATAATATTATTTACAAGAGACTTATAGGTGACATGGACTGATAGCTTCTTAACCCAGTATCCATTAATGTGGTTTCTACGTATTAGAGACTTATTTTGGTTGAATTTCATCTCAATAACGTTATTTACAAGAGTTATATGGTTGTTCAGTATGCTCGGAAATTACTGATCTTTATAAAAGTTGGTTTGATATCGATATTTATTAGACGTTTTAGTGCTTTTATTTGTTTTTCGGAAATGATTTTAATATCGCAGCTATGACTAATTATGGGCCGATCTTCTTAAATTTGGGAACCGTGATTTTAATGCATATGAGGATATTTTACGTCGAATTTCAACATAATAACGTTATATTTAAGATATATATTAGTATTAACGTGGATTTCGGGAGTGGACCTTATATGGGGGGATATAATCAAATATGGACCAATATTGTCAAAATCTAGCAGTGTGATTTTGGCATGTATGTAAATGATCCGTGTAAAATTTTGAATCGGTACCGTTATTTATAAGAGTTATTAGTATTAGAGTGATTTTTGGAAGAGAGTTTTATACGGTTAAAAATGGACCGAAATTCACAAAATTTTGTGGGATGATCTTTATATATATGTAAATGATCAGTGCAAAGTTTTGAGTAGGTACCGATATTTATACGGGAGCTATGACCAATAATGGGCCGACCACCATAAAATTTAGTAGAACAATTTATTTAACTATAAGGATTATTTATGCCAATTTTTAGCCGTTTAACATTATTTCTATCAGTTTTATACGTATTTAAGTGATTTTTGGAAGTGGACTTTATATTTGATCTATGGTCAAACATGGACCGAACTAAAATAAAATTCGTTTTGCGATTTTTTTTTGGATGAAACTTATTCCTGCTGAATTTTGTATTGATATTTCAATTTTATAGGCATTTAGTTGTGTAATTTAGCGATATTTCGGGAAGATTTTTGTATGGGGGCTATAAGAAACGATTCTTATTATTTTCCTCACATTTTCTTTTTTTTTTGTCATAAAGATAACGTGTACAAAATTTCATGCCAATATCTGCAATATACTTAAAAATATAGCAAGAACATTTTTTAAAAATATCACTTTTTTATTGTCTTACATTTTGGTCCATAACTCGTGTTCTACTATACCAATTTTGCTGATTTTCAATACCAAACTGCTCAGGAGAACAAAACGGTTTTTTGTAAACTCTATTGATTTCATTTGTGTTCTTTGGACGTGATAGTGTTTTACACAGACGAACAGACAGATAGACGGACATGGCTCAATCGACTTAGAAGAATATATGTATATACTTTGTTGGGTCTCAGATGAGTATTTCTCAGTGTTACACACGGAATGACAAACTTATATATACCCTCATTCACCACTTATGGTGGTTTAGGATATAAAAACCATAGATTTCAAATGAAATAGTTGGAGAAAGAATAATCACTAAGTTTCACAGTAAAGACATACGCATGGGTTCTATATTCCACTACCAAGTGAAACTAAAATCGTTTTCACTTCAACATCGACAATTTCACTGCGTTCTAGAAAACAATTGAAACTTTATTCTATGATAAATCAAACCGGAAATGATATTTTACTCTTGAAATCATTTTCACAAAATTTAAAACATAAATTAAATGAAAATGTCTCTTCCACTTTATTATACAAATGTAGAACCCAGGTGATAATCAAAAAAAAAAAAAAAAAAAAAAACGCTAATTAAAAAACGCCAAATTTTAAAACAATGTGCCTTTACATGTAAAATGATTTCAGATTTAAATTACAAAATAAATCTAATTTCACCTGAAAAAAAATCCTAAATGCACAAAAATCTTTAATTAGACAAACAAAATTCACTAATTAAAAAAAAACGGCAAATTATTTTTTTACTATTTGTAGTAAGCTTCAAAACTACTCATAAAAGTTCTAAAACGTCAAATTCAAAATATTTCAATGTCAACAAAAAGACACTGTGTTGCATTACTATAATTACACTTGATGTTTGTTATTTGTTGAAAAGTTATAAAAGTTATTATGGCAAAAATGAAAATGGCGGCCGGAAAAAAAGCTTTTTCAATGGGAAACTCAACTAAAATCTCAAAATTTCGGAAGCAAAGTTTATTTAACAAAAATAATTATATTACGAAGCAAGCCATTACACACAGAAAATCTCACATTTTAGGGAAAAAATCAACAAACATAAAATGCTTAAAAAACGCCTAGTGAACACAAATCTTTAATATCTCAAAAAAATCTTAAAGTTCACATTAATTTCGAAGGACATGAAAACCTGCAACTGTCTCTCCATTTAAGACAATTTTATTTTAAACTTTAACAGCCCCATAATAAATATAAGCATAAACACACCCTTAAACCTTAAAGGATGGCAAACAGAAAATAGCCTCATCATATTAAAGTTTCCTAAAAGTAATCAAACTTTTTATATTTTAAACTTGAAATTATATTAGGCTGTACTAAATAAATATTTAAATGCCTTGACGTGTATGCGGTACCAACTATTTGTGTAAAAACTTTTAACTTTTACTATGTAAATATTTTGCATATAAACCCACTTGTAATAACAACTTAATCTTTGTTAAAAATTCTGTTAACTACACATACTCACTCACACACATGCTTATTTCTGCTTGTGTAAGTTTTCCTTTTAGTTTGAGATTTTTTGTTATTGCTGATGATTTTAATCCTGTTTACTTCTGGCATAAAATACTAGCAGCAGAGAATTAGTATAGTGACACTACAGTAAGTTCAAGAGGAAATCAATCACTATAACTTGGTTTATGCTCTCCAATTTATTAAAAAAATACATATTAAAAATTCCTATAATTCCTATATATTCCTATATATGTTGATATAACTATATCTGCTGCAGATACGTAAAAACATCCATAGAAAATCAATAATATCCGTGCATAAACAGCTGTGTCAGAAATATTATTCTGCAATGTATGCTTAGGTTATTTCCTTACCATCTAGCTTTTAAAACCGTTTTTTCACCAAATTTTCATAGAATTTCCCAATGCTGAATTATTTTAAACGGATATACGATTATATATGTAGCTATTAATAGACTCTTTAATTTAGAAAATTGCATAACTTTTTGGTCTACATTTATTATTATACCTAATGAACTAAATTTGTTAGTTACTTGGTCATCTGTCTAATTGTACCAAGGGAACTAACTATATAGTTTATGTATTGAAGAAAAAATTACACAATTGGCTCAAATACCAAAAACAAAACCATCTCAAATAAACACAAAGAGAAAGAAAGACTGAAAACATAACAAACAAAAAATCATAGTTTTTTTTTTGTGTAAACTTTAATATAACCAGGGCTTTTTTATGCACTTTCTTGTTGTTTTTCGTTTTCGTTGTTGGGCCAGGTTATTGGCACAATAAACCAACCAACAAAGTGATGATGGTGACGATGGTCACACAGGTACAGGTACAGGTACTAGGTATGACAGAGTTGGTAAAGAGTTTGTATATTTTGTGGGTACTTTTCAAAAGCAAAATGTACTATGGAGTGCTACAGGGACTTTAATCATATAGATAAATTTCATTTTACAATTTCACATAGAATATAATGTTTGCTAATTACCGAGTTTAAACTCTTATTATTATAAGTAAAAACGATCGTTTAGTACTTTAACTCACAATTTTAAACTGGTGCTGTCACGAACTTAGAACTTTATTGTAACTAATTTACACAACAATTCTATGCAAGTCTATTCTCTATGCGAGTCCACTCTATGCTACGAATTTCGAATTTTAGTTACTTTGATGTACCTACTTTACACAACAACTCTTCTTTACTCTACTCTTGTCTTTGGTTTACGACGTAAAGCTTTTTAATTTTGATCACCTCTGGTTTACGTGGTAGTTCACTACGTGCGAACACTTAAGTAGAGTCGAAGGGACCCCGATTTAATAAACTCTCTATTTAACTCTACTCTATACTCAGTTTGAGTATATTTTCTATGCTTGCCTACTCTATGCGAATTAGGGATGCCAATCTTGAAATTCCCGAAATTTTTCGGGAAATCAGTATTTTTGTAAAAGATCCAGGGAAGTATAATTGTTTATATCTGCTTTATTTTTGGCATACACAAATACAAAACATCTCTATTGCACATAAGTTATTGCTTCTTTAGCATTTTCAGTAAGAGAAAAAGTAAGAAATCTACTGACAGATTCCACATTAAATCACTAGTTGAAAAGCTCAGAAACATTTCAAAATTTGTTACAAAGTTAGCAACAAAACTTTCAATAAAAGAATTCAAATTAATTTTGAATTGCCAAACTCGAATGCACTATTTGATATGTCTACGGTTGTTGGAACAATAAAATCCTGTAAGAAAAGCTTTAGTTGATTTAAAAGCTTAACAAATGACAGATAAAGAAGTTATTTTACTTAAACAAATATACATAGTTGGCATTTAAAATCCGGTTAAAGTATGAGATGAGATGCCAATGTTGCACTTTTATTTATACTCAAAAAGATATCAAAAACTGTTTGTATATTAAGCGATGAACTGGTGAAACCAGAAATCAAGAAAGAGTTATGATTTACTCAAAACTTTTAAATTTTTTGAAAAAAAAAATGTAAAATTGGTAATGAAATAGAAATGTTTGTTATTAGAAAGTGATGAAATTCGTTTCATTCATTGCGAAACGAATGAAATAATGAATGTAACTGATACAAAAACAGTCCCCTACAACACCTTATGATGTCTGTAATGGCATAAAATCAAATATTGAATACGAAATATGTATATTTATTTGTAACAAAATTAAATAAAGATCCTCTTTACTTTAGCTATCTTAATATTTTAAGAAGCTTTTTTAAGATCGAACGATAATAATCCATTGCTCTATCTAATTATCAGTGTAAGTCTTGTTTCACACTCTTCAGTTTTAGCTAACCAGTTTTTCTTAAATTCTCTTTTGAACTTGTCATTTCATTTACACACGTCAATTAAATTTTCATACTTGTCAATGCTAATCAACATGTATGAAAGAAAAAAAAAAAAACAAAAGGAAATAAGAAATTGATTAGTACCGTCAAGTTTGTACTCCTTTCATTCTATTTTCCCTTCTCGCCCAAAAATACTTGCCTTGACGAGTCAGAATTAAAGAGTGTGAAAGCGGACTTAAGTTATTATATTTTTAAATTATTAATGATCTATAAAATACAAAATTTGTTTTATAAACTTTTACTAAATTTAAAAATTGTAGCTATGAGCACAGAAAATGTATGTTTTCAAACATATTTATATTAAGTTTTTAGTTTTTTTTTAAATAAATAGTTCTTATTATTTATAAACCAATTTATTAAATATAAAACAAGAATCCCAAAATTCGGAAAATCCTGGGATTTTTCGGGATCCTGACATTTACATTTATAAAATCACGAATCCCATGATTTGCAAACCCAGTCATATTCGACATCCCTAGATAGTGACTCGCATTACTATTTTCTTCTCTTCTTTTCACTTCTGCTCTTTTTCTTCTCTTCATATTCCTATACCTATACCTATTCTTATTCCTATTTCATTTCTTATTTCTATTCCTAGTTATTCTATTCTTCTTCCAATTCCTATTCCAATTTCAATTCATATTACTATTTCCATTAATATTCTTAGTTCCATTTTGATTCCATTGTAAAATATTTAAATAAATCAGTAATGGCTTGTCATTAACAGGTAGTTTTTAGCCATATATCCCTGATAAGTACCCAAAAATAGCAGCAGCTGTCTGGGCCATTGTGTCTGTATTGGAAAAAATTATAACAAGCACTCCTAAAGCTATGAATGAATGTATATGACAGTTTCGACATATATGTTATCCATAATTGTACTTCCAGCAAATGGTGTGTGTGTGTGTGTGTGTGTACTAACATTTAGAATAAATTAAAATCGATTTTGAATTTAAAATTCTAGTAACACATTTCAAAATTTACAATTGAAAACTTTAAATGTTAATATTAACAACAATAACTATAAATGTATTTATTTACTTACACCCACTTAAACACACAAATATTTAGAACTAAAATATTTAAAAACAACAACAATAATACAAAATAAAATATTTGTTTAAGCTATAAATACCAACAGTTTTTAATTATTTATTATCAGTTTAATTAAATCATTTAATAAAAATAACCACAAAACCACTCTTACAAAAACAAACAAAATGTTTAAATTCGTAAGTACCTAATACTACCCCTACTACCACTACTACAATATATAGTTATTAAATTATTTGTAAACAATTTACAAATTGAATTAGTTTCGGTCTAAAGGATTTTGTTTAGTGAATAAACAAAATTTAAAATTAATAATAATTTTTTTTTAATTTTTTGTCTATCTGAAGTTCGCTTTGTGCATGTTGGCTGTTGTTGCCTTGGCTGCTGCTAAACCTGATTTTGTGGCTTATAGCTCACCCTACACCACTGCCTATACTGCTGCTTATACGTCACCCTATGCTGCTGCCTACTCTACTTACTCCGACTATCCTTATGTGGCATCTCCTTATGTAGCTTCTCCCTACACAGCTGCCTACTCTGCTTATCCTTATGCTGCTTCGTACTTGTTGCGCAAGTAGTTTGTGTATTTTTGAAGAATTTAAGAATATGAATTATTGTTGATATTTTGTTTTTGTTACAAATTTAAAAAAAAAAATATATATTAAGAAAAATATTAAAATTACTAACGAACCCTGTATACTTCGTAGTGCAAAAAAGAAAATAAAAAATTAATTCGAATTCATTTAAATTAGTGATAAATTGCTTTTATCTGTGGTAAACAACATTAGCTGTTTTTTTTTTCATTTTTAATTTTTTGCCGTAAATATACAAAAACGATGGTTTGTCAACGCGCGAACAGGCTACATACAACAACTGTCCATGTTAGAAAACTTGATACTCTAAATTCACTCCACAAATTCCTAAAGATTGGCCTTAATGGTAACCGCAAACGGTAGGCGAACAAGAAACTGAAGTCGTTTAAATTCAAATGGCATATCAGACGGAATTATTGGGATGCGTGGAATGAATGCATCTTCTCCTTTGAATTTTCCAGTTAAAATAGTAGCTTCAATTACATAAGCTATCAACATTTTAATAGCAAGTCTTGTACCAAACGGGGTTGATTGATATTGCGAAGCATTATAATAGTGGTTCCAACTTTCAATTGGGGATTATTCGGAGGCAATCCTGGTAAGTCCAACGAATTCAAAAATTCTGTTGGATAATTCACAAGATCTTCTTCATTGGCAACAGGAAAGAATCATTGATTGTATAGCCATGTTTAATACAGTAACATCTTTGTTGTTGCCGCTAAAATTGCTCTGTCACTCAACATTCAATCAATTCCTCTTTTGACTGTTTGTGTAGCGGCAGCTGTCGCTCTAGGAATGAAGGGTAATGTTTGCCTAAAAACGCCTGACTATAAAATCAACGCACCACCAAACAACTCTGAATTATCTCTGAGATCTTTCATTGATCTTTCCAACAGATCTCTTATTCGCCATAGTGCATTAATTCCAAATAATGATACCGCAAAATTTCAATAATTTTGCCGTTCCAGCTACTGTCCGACCACCATCTAACAAAGTGGCTGCAGACGTCAATTCCAATGCATTTTCATTCTGGGAACGTCGTATCGTTGCCAACATCAATGAAATTAGGAACGTTTTTCCGGTGCCTCTTGGTGCATCCAGAAAATAAAATTCACCGGCTTCACTATTGACAGCTTGCATAATAATATCATACGTCTTTTTTGCATCACATTCAATGTCGAAAGATTGGCGTGAACAAAAGCATTGAATTCGTTGCGATCGTATTGTTGTTCATGTTGTAGTTCTAACTCAAAAATGTCATGCATTGCACGATTAAGTGAAGGCATTCCCAATTGGTTTGACTAAAATTGAATTGTAATGAATTTAAAAACGAATTGTATTTCAGTTTTTCAAAATATTTCGAAATGAATGCAGTGTTCACATGGCTATAACTCATGAATCAATACACATACAGAGACCGTTTATACATAAAAACCTTGGTATTGACCTTTCACCTTTCATATAAACTTTGCAGAAACAAGATTGGTTCACGCATTCCAGAGTACATCAATTAGTAACACAATGCAACTTATTTTATATATATCGGCCATGTCACAGAATTTAATTCTGTTCGGAAGGGGAATTAATTCCGTATTTTGCTTCTATAGAAAAAGCCAAACGAACAATTTTTTCGGATTGAAACCACTTTTAATTTGCTATGTGGAATTGTAATTTTAAGAATTTCTAGGTTTCATTCCGAAAAAAGGTTTCGTTTTACTTTTTCTATAGAAGCAAAATACGGAATTAATTCCACTTCCGAGCGGAATTAAATTCTGTGACATGGCTGTATATATAGATTAGTTGAAAATCGAAAAAAAGAAGAATTGTTTCATTAGTTGTACATAAATACCCAATTATTGAATTTGCCAAAGCTGTGAAAATAAAATTTATAAATGTGTGAGAACAGCGCGCAAATCACATTTTTCGAAATCGAGTACTTTGTCATCGAATGCAATCGTTATCGAAAAGTATCTACTCGAAGTTGTAATGAATTGGTAATCTATTATGGACAAGAAAAACACTAGCTTTTGGCAAAGAATGATTTGGCAAAAATTGTATCATTTTGGAACACAATTTGTTTTGTATTTTATTTCTTACATTCACAACTTTGCACATAGTACTTTGTGCTAAACCAAGTAAAAAATCATTCCCGGCATTATGCTGAAAGCTACCACTAGCCAAAAGGGTTCAATGCGCCGGATAGAACACATTTAAATGCTTCTTTTGATAGTCGGAAACCCCTCCTAAATTTATGGATGTTAAAATATTTAATTAAAATCATTCACTTTAAAAGGTACAACATACTCAACTTTTGGCAATGAAAAAGAATTGCTTTTTTCATGAATATTTCTTCTTATAATGGCAATACTCGACTCATTCTCCGGGTCCGAAGATGAGGAATATATCCTTTAAAATTAAAAGTTTTCTTTTTGTTTAACAAATTTACACGATATTATTTATTTTTTCCGCTTTTTTTCTTGTTTTTCTTATTGCCATAAGCTTACAGCAATGTAAAAAATAGTAGTAGATAATAACGGGTGGTTAAATTTCAAGGGCCGATGTTGATTTTGAATAAAACACAAACTATTTAGGAAATTATTGTAATTTTACTTTATTATGATATATTGGTATTACTCAATTATGTATGGAACCAAATATCGGCCAAATGGGCGCCGCGACCACGGCGGCACACCTCCATCCGATGGTCCAAATTTTCGATGACCCTGAGGCATAATGGAGGTTCTATGCCGTTAATGTGCCGAATTATCTCATCCTTTAGCTCTTGAATTGTTGCTGGCTTATCGACGTACACCTTTTTTTTCAAATAACCCCAAAGAAAAAAGTCCAACGGTGTCAAATCACATGATATTGGCGGCCAATTGACATCGCCATTACGTGAGATAACACGGCCATTGAATTTGTTGCGCAAAAGAGACATTGTTTCGTTAGCTGTGTGGCAAGTGGCACCGTCCTGCTGAAACCACATATCGTCCACATCCATATCTTCCAATTCGGGCCATAAAAAGTTCGTTATCATCTCACGATAGCGAACACCATTCACAGTAACTGCCTGACCGGCCCGATGATGGTTTTTCGACAATCACTCTTGGATTCTCATTCGCCCAAATGCAGCAATTCAGTTTATTGACGAATCCACTGAGGTGAAAATGTGCCTCATCACTGAAGATGATTTTCTTCGAAAATTGATCATCCACTGTTGCCATTTCTTGCCACCATTCTGCCCATTCACGACGTTTGGAATGGTCAAGAGGCTTTAGTTCTTGAGCCAATTGCACCTTGTAAGCGTGTAAATGCAAGTCTTTATGCATAATGTTCATCAACGACGAGCGTGAGAGGTGCAATTGTTGGGCACGACGACGAGTTGAGGTGGACGCCTCTTCAGCCACACTATCGCGAACAGCAGCAATATTTTCTGCAGTACGAGCTGTACGAGCATGCACTGGTGTTCTCACATCTTCTACAGACCCGGTTTGCTCGAAATTTTCCAAGATTTTGCGATTGTACGCACATTTGGACAATCAAATTGACCAACAAAATCACGAAGTGCACGATATGCATTTTGATTTGAACGCCCATTTTCATAATAAGTCTGGATAACTTTAACACGTTGTTGGATTGTGTATCTCTCCATGGTTCAAATTGAGTAAGTCTGAAATAGAGAAATGTCAAATAAAATTCGGAAAAAAGCTTGGCGTTTAAGTGTGGTTCACATTCAACATCGGCCCTTACAATTTAACCACCCTTTATAAATTACCGTGAATACCGTGATCTAAAAAATTGTAGTCAACTTTCTCTACACGAACGTGCATTCGATTTGCCCCCAGATACCTTCAAGATTTACCCGAATTTTAGGGCTAACTCCACGGCGCACTCAAACGCATTGTATGTCCAGCAAGAATATAGCTTTCACACTCTTCAATTCTGACTCGTAAAGGCAAGTAGTTTTGCATGAGAAGGGAAAGGAGAATAAAAAGGGCACAAACTTGACGGTACTAGTCAATTTTCTTATTTCCTTTTGTTGTTGCTTTCATGCATGTTGATTTCCATTAAAAAGTACGATAATTGAATTGACGCTTATAAATGAAATGGCAAGTTCAAAAGAGAAGTAAACAAAAACTGGTCAGCTAAAACTGAAGATTGTGAAACAAGACTTAGCAATTTCTCGATACATGACTGCAACAATCAATGTAAAGAGCATCTTGCTTAATAACTTGGGTTATCTAATCCCTGACAACCGAAGCTTAGTGAATTAGTATGACCCAAGACTATTACTAGAAAAACAGCAATCGCAACACTGCATTCCAAAGGCGGATGGTCAGCACAAAAAATGCCACAAAAACCACAATTCCCGTACATTTCCTGAATTCCGAGCTAAGCGTCACCAATACTTTCAATGGCTCTATTGTTTAAGCACAGCCACTACGTGAATCCCGAGGGGACCTCAACCAAGTATCAGTTAGGCGACCTGCACCCCAATAGCTATATATATATATTGCGTTAGTTTCTTTTGAAAGGGGTTAGCTGAAAAAGTAAAGATGGTGAAAGAAGAAAGCTTTATATATTACAACTCTGCAATTACGCATTATATTTGTTTTTAGTGCAGCATTGCAGCGTCTCTGGTGGTGAGTAGGCGCATTATTTTTAAAGCTTCATTTTATAGCCTTTATTTAATAATTTTACTTCGGTGGCGTTTGAATGCTATACCACCGAAGGAGGGCGCTGTGATAAATATTAGCTATGATGGATAGAAAGAAAACTAATACATAATTATCAGAAACTGATGTTGTTTGAGTGGCAGCGGCTGGGAATCGAACCCGGGCTGCAAATACCAACTCATGCTTAATGGTCAAATGCTCTAACCAATTAAGCTACAGCACCCTCTTACCATTTGAGCTTTTTAGAATATCTTGTAAAAGTCCTAAAAGAACTACATTAATTTCCTTACTAATTTGCAAATGTAAATTCAAAGGATTTGGAGGAAATCTAAATTTTTGTTAATAATTTGATTTGTGTTGAGTTTTAATAAAATCATGTCAAAATGTTATTTATTGTGAGCATCTTACTATTAGTGCATTATAGTAATAATTTTTGTGATAAACGTCAAAGGTCAAATTATAAATTATTTAAAAACTACAAGTAAAATATAGCGAAATAGTTTGTGTTTTAGGATTAAGAAAAAAATAATTTCTACATATATTAAATGAACTCAAACTTTGTTACTGCAGGTTAAAGGTCAAATTTTTATAATTTAAAATTGTTTAAAGAAAATATTAAAAAATGCTTTCTAAAGTCTATAGATCATAGTTAAATGAAAGTTATTACTCTTTTCTGCAAAGGTCGAATGTAGAAATCACGAAATATTTTTTTATTACAAATTTTTTATATGTATACAGTGGTTCACAGCTTATTTTATGCAGTGTATTTATTATTTTAAAGCATCAGGAACTTAAAAAAGAAATTGGTGTTATTTAAAAGACAAATAAAATTTTATAGTCTAACAAACAGAAAACATTTGTTGCAAAAATATACATTTTATTAAATTAACACTGAAAAATAAAAGGAATACTATTTTTTGACGCCATAGCTTATGCTATGCAAGCACCTATTTGAAATTAAAACTGGCAATTATACGATTTAATGTTTGGTGTGATAGCCTTTATTATCTACAACTAATTTCAAGCGGTTTGACCACTCCTACAGGAAAGCTTTTTTTAAACGTTTTTGTAAAAATTTTGCGTTTCCTTATGCTGATTTCTAAAATTGACCTTTAATTTTTGATAAAATCATAAAAAAAGCTGTAATCAACTGTATTTGCTATTTTGTTATGCGCAATTATTAACAAAAAAAAAAACCTGTTGCCTGCATAAGTCTTATAAAAAAAGTTTATATTCAATCAAAATATTTTCCATCAGCAACATCATTATAGCAATTTATAATGGTACAGCAGTTCAGTATAAAACCCCTCACGTTTGTCCATCCCCGTTTGTCAATTAAACATGCAGTCAGTCATTCATTCATTCATTCTTGCATTTATTCGGTCAGTCAATTACAAATGTACGAGTACACAACTAACAATTTGTTTTTGCACTAAAGACATACAAACATACAAGCTTATTGCATGTTTACCAAATGACCACAAATCTGCAACATCCTGATGATCTACTAGATCTAAAACTCACATACAATTGTTTGAAAAAACAGAAAGAGGCAAGACTACAACAGTTACGAGAATAATTCGTAAATTTACACAACTACAGGGAAAAAAAACAACAAACAACCTTGCAAACAAACCGACAGAGACAGATGGAAACCGAGGAAATATAACAAGCACTAGAAAAATTAGGAAACAAGGAAAACCCATCCGACAGCCATAGTCATTAATTTAATGCCACTATTACTACTACTGCTGGTAGAAAAACTGCCATAGCAGCTTCCTTAGCATTAGTGGCTCTTTAAGCAGATGGAAAAGTTCCATTAATGATGGGTTTTAAATTTAAAATTTCGGTAGATTCTTTATTTTTCACAACTATAATGTGTCTGCTGCTTACACCCTTACATTTTCTTTGTGCCAGAAGAACTTCCCCATAATCGAGTTAAAAAATGTATGTATGTTACTTTAGTTCTCATTTAAATTTCCGTTCTTTTTCCATTATCTAGTCTTTCAGCTTTTATCCTTTTGTTCTTTTGCTTACAATTGTCATTTTTTATTTGTGTTACATAGCTCAATACCAATTCAGTGAATGGGACTGACAAAAACAATATACATATGTATTGTCAGTTTTACACGAATATCCTTTAGAAATTGTTGCTTCAGTATTTTTTAGATAGAAACTATAGCATTATACGGGTATTTATAAGTGGCTCGTTCGTGTGCAATATTTTGAAATATTTGTTTTAGACCTTAAAAAATGGTTCGTTAGTCTTTGTAAAGCATAATGACATTTAAAGGAACAAAACAGATTGATTATATATGTATGATGTTGCTCAGCACTTTGGTATTGAAAATCTACAGACAATTTTTATTTAAAATTTTTTAAAATTTCAGATTTTTACTAGACATTTTATTTAGAATAAACAGGAGAATAAAACACACAAAGAAAACCACGAATTCCTTTTCTAATTTAACATTGGCAGCAATTTGAATTTCTGGGTTTTCGAAGAAAACAGAATTATTGGCTATAATTAGATTAATTAGATTAATAAACATTTCAAAGTTTTACCTGTCAACAATACAATAATGTTATTGTGAATGTGTATTTACTAATTAATACATAAAATTCACAATTTTTATAGCAAAGGTCAAAATTTGTAAAAGTTTAAAATCTTTTATTAAAATACATATGCGAAATTTGTAGGATTTTTCTATGGAATTCGAGCAAAATATTTTATAAATTTGAAGCATGATATTTCAATAGCATTAATTTCTTTTTGCTGTACAGGTCAAAGGTCGAATTTGTGAATATTTAAAAATTTTCGTTAATATAATGCGTAATATGTTGGATTTTTGTAGAGAATTAAAGCAAAATATTTTATAAATATTAAGCATATTTCAAAAAAAATAATTTCTTTTTGCTACACAGGTCAAAGGTCAAATTTGTGAATATTTAAAAATGTTCATTAAAATAATGCGTAATATGTTGGATTTTTGTAGAGAATTAGAGCAAATATTTTATAAATAAAATTCATTTCTTTTTGCTGCATAGGTCAAAGGTCAAATTTGTGAATATTTAAAAATTTTCTTTGAAATAATGCGTAATATGCTGGATTTTTGTAGAGAATTAGGGAAAAATATTTAAAAATTGTAAGCATGAAATTTTAATAGAAATCAACACTTTTTGATGCAGAGGTTAAAGGTTTCTTTCATTGAAATATAGCAATATTTGTTGGATTTATCAAGGGAATTATAGAAATATTTTTCATAAATTCTATACAAAATATTTTAATCTTGAGGTCAATAGTTAAACTTAAAAATATTTGGGATTTTTTCAGAAATATATTACGAAATATTTTGTATTTTTGTTAAAAGCATTCTGTGGACTGAAGTTCAAAACATTAACGAGTGTCAACTGGCCTCAACTAATAAAACAATTGAAATTTGTGTAATTCTTGTTTTAAGTGTAGAGCACATAAGTTTTGTTGCAAACAAATAATAACACTTTTACTTATTTTCCCATACCCTCTAGTCTATGTCCATAATATTTATTTTTTCTAGCATTTGTCTACTATTTCACATTATTTCCGTTTTTGAAATCTCTTTGAACGGCAGGCAATAACATTCAAGTTTTATTAAGACTGAAAATTTCATTTGAGAGCAAAAAATTAAAACTGTAAATAAAATTCCTTTTTAGACCAAAAAAGCTTTTGAACTGTTTTTAAGTTACAAGGTAAAACATTTGATGGATTGGTTGCCTTAGTAACTGAAATTATGCTGTAAATGTTGAGAGAATGAAAAAAGTTTTAAAAAGCTTTTAATGAAAATCTACTAAGTAAACAAGAACAAATGTTTAGGTAGTTCTAAGTTCTAAAGTTTTTAATTCTTGTTTACAAATCCAATTTCTTCTCCAAATTCCAAATTCTTCTTTTAAATCTATCAAAAATTACTCGATACTGACTTCAATAAAGTTCGAATTGTCGCATTCGTCATAAAGTTTAATTTATCGTAATTTTTCTTCCCTCTACTTTAAATCTATAAAAATTGCTCGATGTTAACTTTGTGTTGAAATTGTCGCATTCATGATCAAGTAAAATTGATTGTAATTTTCCTATTTGATAATTTCGCTGTCGAATTTCTGATATAAATCTATCAAAACTTAATGCTTACTTTAATAGGGCTCCAATTGTGACAATCAAGTGAAATTTATCGTAATTTTTTTCTTTAATCGAAAATCTATCTTTCGAAATTTTCCTTTAAATCTATCAAAAATTACTCGATACAAACTTTAATATTGTTTGTGATCAAGTGAAATTTATTGTATTTATTCTTTCTTGTTTATTTCGCTATCGAAATTCTCCTTGAAATCTACTAAAAATTACTCGATGCGGACTTTAATTGGGTGAAAATTGTCGCAATTATGATCAAATAAAAATTATTGTAATTTTGCTTATTCCTAATTGAATAAGAATATCCTAATATCGAAATTGTTCTTTAAATCTATCAAGATTTCAATTGTCGCATTCGTGATCAAGAAAAATTTATCGTAATTTTCTTATTTGATAATTTCGTTGTCGAATTTCTGATATGAATTCATAAATACTTGCTTGGTGCTTACTTTAATAGGGTTCCAATTGCCACATTAATGATGAAGATAAAATGTATTGTAGTTTTTCTTCTTTGATAATTTCGCTATCAAAATTTTCCTTTAAATTTATTAAAAATTACTCGATACTGACTTTAATAGGGTTTGAATCAAGTTTGATCAAGTAAAATTGTTTCTAATTTTCTTATTTGCTCATTTCGCTATGGAAACTCTATTTTAAGTCCATACAAAATTGCTCGATTAAATTTTGTTAAAATTGTCGCATTCGTGATCAAATATAACGGATTGTAATTGTTCTTATTCTTTTTCTTATCGCTATTCTTCTTTAAATCGAGCAAGATTTGAATTGAATTTATCGTAGTTTTATATTTAAAATTATAAAAATCGTTAGCAAGCAAGCCAGCCAGTACATTTCATTACATTTTCGATAGCAAAGTTGTTTTATGAGGTAGGGTAATTCGATCACGAATGCGATAATACATTCCTTGAGATGCATTTTTATAAATTTATGCCATTTTGAGTCATTACTTTCTTCTTCTGCTTTTGCCATTAATTCATAAGCCAACAATTCCTAACGTTTAATTTATATCCTTATCAATGGAATTTTCATAATTTATTACAAACAAGATAAGTTTAAATTTATCTTAAGCACTTTACAATAATACTCAACATTAACATGCCACTCCTCCCCATTCGACGTCATCTTCACCACCCGCACCCAACACTTAAACACTAAATACCTATTAATGTCTTAGGTAAATCGAATCGTAGTGATGTAAACCGTAATGATGGCTGATATAAGGTGAGTTGGTAACATGTGGTGATAAATGAGAGATATGAGAGACATGTGGCAAATGGAAGCCATAATAAGGTAAAACAAGGCCACTGGAATAAGCAGCTCCAGCATCAAGATGTGTATAGGGAGAAGCAGCCAACAATGGTGAATGATGATACGCCGGATAGGCATGATGAGGTTCGATAACACTGGGTCTAGAGGCCACCAAAGCCATTAAACTTAAAAAAGTATACTGTAAATACACACACACAATATAAAATAATTAAAGAGAGGGAGAGTTTAATTAAGAAAATTTATTACATTTTAATAGATTATTTTGTAAGCAATCCTTTAAGGAATATTGGTACTTACAAACTTAAACATGCTGTTTTTTTAGTAGATTTATTTGGGGTGAATTTATTTTTCTTTTATTTAGTACGTGTGTTAAGTCAATGTTTGCTGAAATGATGCTGTCTTCCACAATGTTCTATTGTTACTGGTTAATTACCTCAAATCAACACAAGCTTTTATAGAAAGTTTATATTTCATTTGGACAAATGTATAGCTGCTATACATTAGCTCTATGTTTTTTTCTTTTTTGGTTTTTCTCTACTTGTGTTTTTGCTATTTTGATAATTTTGTATATTGGCACAACATTATTAGTTAATGACCACAAGTTAATAAGATTCATTACTAATTTTATACAATATTTTAGTTTTTGTGTTATTTTGTGTTTGTTTTTGTTTCTTAGTTCATTATGTCTAAAATATATTTCCTGTTCATTATTATTATTGACAACATGCAAAAACGACTGTTAAGATACTTTATTTGGATTTTAAAATTAAAAAATGTCTTTGCTAATGACGCTTCCTTGATGCTTTATTATTATAGGGCCAAAAAAAAATTTGCCCCTTTGTTGTCCTTTTTAAGGTTCTTTTTAATATAAACTGCACTTTAAACAGGTTTCATAGTGTTTCTAAATGAACCCATAGATAATGATTCAACAACTATTTAAATAAACCAATTCGTTGCAAGTAACTCTCCTTTGATGCTTTATTCTTGTGATGTTTTCCGTAGTGCAAAAATGTTGCATTTTTCTTGCACTTTATAGAGTTATTTAAAAAAAAATAAATTTTTATTTTGATTTTCAAAGTGTGTCGCATTCGCTATCGCATGTTGAGTGGGTAAAAGCTGGAGATACCGAAAGAAGGGGGAAACAACAATCCGGTACTTAGGAACAATTAAAAGAAATCCTCCTTATATTTTATAAATAATATTTTTGCAAAGCTGTTGAGAACACACAATAAAGAAAAATATATTGAGAAAGGCGCAATAGAAAAACAATAACAGTATGTTAAAGTAAAATATAAGTTTGTACGTTAACCAGCCAACAAACATTGCGAACAGAGGACTGAAAATAAATAACGAGTGGTTTTAGAAAAAAGAGTTATGGATATTGAATGGCTATGAAGTTTTTTTTAAATAACATGAACTAATTCCTGTTACAAAAGTGATGGGAAAATATGTCGCGTTATATATGCTAAATCATAGAAAAAGCAAATGAAAACATTTCAACTTTACAACTATTAAAAGCCTTATTATACAACTTTAGTTTAAAAAAATTGCTTAAACAAAATTTAAAAATGCAGTCTAAAACGAGTTATTTTTTGCAGCGTTCCTGATCTCATGTTTATTCTAAATTTATTAGATACCTAAAATGCTGGAAAAGTGGAAACAAGAAAGTGAAGATTTTTTTATTTTTGTTATTTCAAAGTTGTACGAATGTCGCGTTCTCAATCCTGTAAATATTCATATTTAGTGTATTATAACTTTATTAATTTGTCTAGTTTTTTTTTAAATTCTTAGTAGCAATCTTCGTTGAGAAATTTTCCTTTCAGTTTATATTTGTTTTATAAAAATACCGCAATAGTATTCTTAAATAGCGCAGCGCAGTCCTGTCTCATTGTTAAGACTACAAATATAAATTCTTGTCTTCTACCAGTATACATTTGTTTATATATCGCGTTCTTCATCATGGAAATATCCATATGTTTGTAATTCTAATCATCAACATTTTTCTATTCATTTGAAGTTCTGAGTATCAATCTTTCACGCGAAACAAACAAAATTCCTCTCAGTTTATATTTGTCTTATAAAATTACCACAATGGAATTCTTAAATAATGTAGCGCATTCCTGTCCCATTGTTAAGACTGATAATATAAATTTTTGTCTTAAACCATCATCATCATTTAAATATAAAGTTAAGAAGTAATTAAAAGTAGAATAGTTAGTAAATGTTAGTTCGACCTACTATGACTGTGAAATCAATCCAAAACTCTGTTTCTCAACAATGATGTCTTGGACAACGGAAGATTGCTAAGAATGCAGCGAAACAGAGAATTCAGGCTAGTCTATTAAGTGTAGAAATGACTTGTTTAATGAACTCTTTCACTTATTACAAGTAATAATGAATTAGAGCCTAAACTTAAATGCCTACCATTTTCAGTCAAGAACCAAAAAGTTTAGTCAGTTTTGTTATTCTGCAAATAGTAGCAACAGAATAATTGTTATCATAGCACATATTACTCGTTACATTTTATGTTTAATCAGTTGCATGTGTTGTGTGTGCTGTGTTTTCGTGCAGATGTGGCCTACAACCAGAATACTAATTTGATTGTCATACCATTTCCTTGCGCAAAATTTTTGGCTATTGCAACAAGCAAGAGATAAAGACAAGAATATGGAATATGTATATGATGGCATAAATATAAATCAAAAACCAGTTGGCATTGATGTTCATAATCATTTGAAGGCATATTCAAGTTAATAGTCGAAGAATGATGTGGCAGAGTTGAAAAATAATAAGCACTTGAGCGGAGCTTGAGGAAAGCAAGCTAGTAATGGTTAGATTTTGGTTATTACAACTTTTACATACTGACGATTCATTATGAGTTTTAAGTATTGCTATAACGATAACTTTAACACATTAACATATTGTGTCATTGCGATACATGTCAAGACAAGCATATTGGAAGAGCAAGACGTTACATGTAGAAACCTACAAAAGGCGACATATTTAAATCTAACAATATTAATTTTAGAATCAGCTGCTGTTTCGTAAAATATTCAAGAGTTAAGGGGCTCTATGTAAATGAATATATATGTTTTAATGTTGCTTCTTAATATATATAAAGGGTGATTTCTTAACAATCTTCTTTTTGGTAAGACTCTTTTCTGCAGCACAGCTGTTTTCATGTAACATATTACAGTTAAACATGTTCAGTTGGGTGTATAATTTAATTATAAATAAATTGCACGCGAACAAGGCTTGCAGATTGTGTTTCTTTATCAAAATTTATGCTCGTTTAAAAAAATGCATCGTGCATTTCTTCCATTTTATTGTCAGTTCAGGCAACCATCTGAGGCTGCTATTCAGAATCTTGTGACTAAATTTACATTATTGGGCATTAAACTACCAACAGGCATACGTAGATTGCGGACAGAGGAAAATATCGCAGTTGAATCCGCCAGTGTTGTTAATGATCGTAAATCACTGACTCGTTGCCATTCGCAGCAATTGATGGTCTGTAACTCCGCTACGTGGAAAACTTTGTGGAAGGATTTGCGTGTAAGACCACAACGGCCAACTTTTGGTGAACAATGGCCCAAATGAGAGGCGAGTTTGGTTAAAGGTTTTTTCACTTTAGGGGCCGGTCTATTGACGGCCTAGATCGTGCAATTTAATTTGATTCGTAATATAACGGCCGATATGTTGGAGAGAGTATGGCAAAATTATACTCAGCGTGTGAACCATTTGAGGCGTAGCCGCGGCCAACATTTACATGAAATCATCTTTTAACATTGACTTATATAGATCATTATATCGACTCAAATAAAGAGTTCATACATCTTTCTAAATTGTATGTGTTTTTTTTAATCAAATTCGAAAGGTCTTAACACTCTTTATTAAATATAATTTTATTCACCCGCCTTACTACCGCTTGCTAGCCATGGGAATTTCTCTCTGTGCGTGTAGTAGAATCCTTTAACATCAAATTTCGAAAATATTTATGGTATTTCCTGTCAATAATTTCCGCGAGAATTTGTACTTACAATTTAATTTCATATTAATCTAAAGATACGGGCGATTAGTTAGTTGGTCCTGCAATATAAATTATAAGACAATTATAAATTTGATGCAGATAGAGAGACAACACATTTGTCAGACACACAAGCATACTGCTCATTATATATCTGTATCATAAATGCTCAAGTAAATTGATATAAAATTAAATTCAATTTAAAGTGTTTTTGTCATTTGCATTGTGTGTGAGAAGAGTTTATTTTACTTGCATACACATGTAGATAATATTATGTAGATTATTTACTCATTTATTTATTCATACTCATACTTCCGCATAATTGATATATTTACATTACATGTGTTAAAGTACCCTGAAGTACGTAGAACCACTTACATTTGGAGAAATTTGCACTTAATTCTCGAGTAGTGTTGGGCACTCATATATCACTAAAGGCCAAACACGATCAGTTATTAAGCCGTAAATAACACAAATATTAACGAAGTTAATCACCCTTATCGTGAAAAAAATTCCACATGAAATTTGTTCTCTTTTATTTTTTTTAACATTGAATTTAAATAGGAAAAATGTGAAAAGGGAACAAATTTCATGTGGAATTTTTATTCACGATAGGGGTGAATAATAACTATCAAAGAAGAAACAAAAATCGAAATTAATAACTGACTAGATTACAAAGCAGAAATAGAGTGCATAAAGTATACCGATCAGTATCACTTTCTGAGTCGATTTAACGATGTCCATTGTTCGTTCGCCTGGCTGATGATATTTCACAAAAAAAAAAAAAAAAAAAGTGTACATAATATTTGTTCGCAAGGACGGTTGGGATTAAAATTGGTTGAAATCGGTCCATTATTTCACCTAGCTGCCTTACAAATGTCCTCTCGAAATAAGGGTTTATTGGTAGTAAATGTTTAATTTATGCACATTTCCAAACAATTACCACCACAAATAAGTTGTACATGTAACCTAATTACATCTATTTGTTCAGATCGGTCTATAATTGACCATAGCTCCCATATAAGGCCTACTTCCGAAAATCATTTTAACGAGCATAACTCTCTGAAAAATATTGGTATGGAAATAATTTTTAACACAAATATATTTTTTTCATATATGTATACACAAATCATATTTCCCAATTTTCTGATGTTTGGTCCAAAATTAGTCAAAGCTGACATATAAGACCCACTTAGAAAATCGCATTAACATCCATAAATCGGGTCGGGCTTGACCGACTCTACTTTTTTTAATAATATTTTTATTATTCTATTTTGGAAAATGTCAACAGGTTGGCTGTTAGTGTTAGCTGGAATGTTCCAAAGTAATCAAATTTTTAAAAGCACTGATAATGTGCTGATTTTATACGGCTAAGTCTAATGTCAGGTAATTTATTGATTTTATATTCCCGTTTTATTTGTGATGTATGGATTCATTATTAGTTTATTACTTTTGAGTGAAATAACACAAAAATTCCTTGCATTTAATCTTACTCTGTGTCCGGACTTGAATAATAGAAATATCGGAAACGAAGGAAGACATTATCTCTAAATATTCTAAGGACTGCAGGACCCATAAATAGCAAGACTATTAATTATAAAATTTTTACTTTTTATTCGAATTCATAGTTTCTTAGCTGTGGTATTGCAGTTTCTGCCCCGCGTCCTCAGAAATCTGCCGTTGATCAATATCTTTTGAAAACATCTTCGTTTTGAGTCACCTTTGTTAAAGGATCAAATTCTCTTAAGCCTAGTACTCTGTTCAAATTTGGGAAAAATGTTAAGCTACATTAATTATTTCATACGGAAAATTTGACGTGTAGCTAATGTACTTTTGTTTTGAATTTAAATCGAAAATAAATAAAAGTTAAAATATTAAAAAATCTGTGTTGGATCGAAATCTTTAAATAAAAATGAATAAACAAATATTACTAGCCGCTTGTACAGCAACACAACAGGTAATAGATATTGTTGTTGCGACAGAAGAGCTTTTGGATGAAAATTCCAGGTGAAACAATTGCTATTTTAATTATTTGGCTGTGAAAAAATAATGTTGCCAGATACATTTCACATGTTTTTCACAAAATGAACAGAGTACTACTTCTGCAACATTTTTTCATGAAAATTTCATGTGAATTTTTTTAACATGTATTTTGACAGCATTCCACTTGAAATTTTGAACAGAGTACTAGGCTTTAGCCGTTCCATTAAAGATTTCATTATAAATTATTTCATAAGCTTAATTTCTAAGTACTTCAAACATATTGAATGCATTTCTTATAGAATAAGTTGCGTATTGAGTCATTACAGTTTTTATAAGATACTAGTTGAACCCGGTGTGCTTCGCTACTCCCCTTGAGGTAAAGCCGTCAATAAACGTTGTAAAAAATTAGGTGCAGAAATCACCTACTATATATTATCATGTAATAAGTATTCCTGAGTCAAAGCTCCAAGGTGTGAAAATTTAGGATTGGTTAACTGGGCCAGCCTCCAAAATATCGCAAACACTTCTTCTTTTGAAACGTATTTATATTCATGTCAATACCATATATAGCAAATACTGCCGCTGTTGGTCAAAAAATGCCCAAGATATGACGATTTTAAATTTTGGTTTATATGGGCTGTGCCATGCCTCTTTGTTTACTCACAACTTTATGGAGTCAAGAATTTATTATTTCGTAAGAATATCCTATTGTGAAAATTTAATGACGATCGATCTAGTAGTTAAGACTATATTACAATTTTTAATCTTCATCAAAAAGGGGCGTGGTCCCTCCAACATTTCTCCTGATACGTATTCCTAATTATTCCAATACCATATGTAGCAAATATCATCGACGTATTTAAAAAAAAATGCCCAAAATACCCTATTATTTCTTCCAGAGTCACAGTAACATGCTGTGAAAATTTCAGGAAGATCAGTCCAAGGGTTTGGCCTCCTATCAAGCACAAACATACATACAAACAGACAGACATTCATTTTTATATATAGTATATAGATAGACTAAATCCTATAGATATATAATATGGCTAAATTATCTCTGCCAATTGTCGCGTTAATGACTTTAAAATACACAACTCGCAGAAATTTGCTTCACCGTAGTTGATAACACAGTAGTATTCTGGTAATACAAATGTTGATAATAATATAGTTGATAATGCAGGATTAGGTAGTGCGGTAGTCGATAATACAGTCTCCGAAATATATTGAAAAACGGCAAAATTCGGCGAATTTTCTGTATATGTTGATTTTGAATCAAATAATTATATAAGTAATGTGAGAAAACTGTGTCTATTCTAGACAATACCCCTCAAATGTGATACAAACTAGATAATTTTTTATTTTCAAAACTGCAGAGTTTTGGACACACATACATATGTATCGATGTATGTATTTATGTCACGTGTTGAGTTTGTAATTAGTGTTTGTAAATAAGTCTTACATTTATGTTTTTCCATTCTTACATCTGGGCAAGGTCAGTTTTAATACAAATTATTATAATTATTAAAATTATTTTAAATGTTCATATTATTGTTGTTCAAATGTGCAAATTGATTAAAGTGAAAATGATGATTTATATTTAGTCTTCTTCCGACTTAAATCTAGGGTATGAGCTTTTTTTATTTATTTACTGGTAGATAATTACTTTTTTGCTGTTTTTTTTTTTTTTTTTTTTTTTTTTTTTTTTTTTTGTACTGTATCTGTGCAAACACTTGAGTGGCTAATTAGTGTAGTAATATTATTTTAATTAATAATTTTTATAGTGTTGTAAAAACTAGTAAGAGTGCTATATTCGGCTATGCCTAATCTTATATACCCTTCACCTTTGTTGTGGAAGCATAATTATATTATATACATACATACATATATATATTATATTGTTACGTTTTTACCTTTTAAAAACGGTGGTTTATTTCCTTTAAATAAACCGGACTCTTTTAATTGCAAAATAAAAGCGTCAAGTAGTTTAAAGAAAATATAACGAGGTTTATTTATTTAAATGTACACAAACAAGTTGTATGTCGATAAACACGCCATCTATTGATTAAAATGCTAAAGAAGTTGTATGTCGATAAACACGACATCTGTTGATGAATTTGTTCGTAACAATATTAATTCACTTTGTTTGATAGTTTTTTGATGAAAGCATGTCTGACAGATTTATTGAAGATTTGGATCCCGAAGATATCTGGGGACTTCAGAAAATTGATTTCAACAAACAGACGGGCATGGCTTAATAAACTCCGCTATCTATAAGGATCCATAATATATATACTTTATAGGGTCGGAAAATTATATTGTGAAAATTACAAACGGAATGACAAACTTATATATACCCTTCGCATGAAGGTGTGGGGTATAAAAATACACATAAAACATAAAATTAATATTTTAATTACAGATAGTGATATCAATATACTGCATCATTAAATTCAGTAAATGATTTATGCGTAAAAACGGTATGTCATATTTTTATTTCAATTAAAGGTTACTGACAATTTATAGTTATAGTGGGTTTTTGCTGACAAAAATTTGCTTCATATTACTTTATAGACACATTACTCCTCTATTTAGCATTCGTAACAAAATTTTGTGATTTTTTGATTTTAATATAATCATTAATACTAATATTATTGTAAAATCATAATCATTAATTAATATTGTAAAAACGTAAATATTTTATGCAGAAATACTCAATTGCAATTTTATTTTGTTTTTGAATATAACCAGCCATAATCTACTGTGAGCGTCAAAATAAAGTCAACACAATATATAATATAATATAATAGGAAAAGCTTGATTATATTAATATAAATAATATTATAATAAAATAGACCAATTTTTAAGCGTTAAAATAAAATAAACAATGACATCATCCTTTTGCAAAAAAAAAAACTCCCCGTCATTCCAAAAGTATTGGCACTACTTAAATTTTTCTTTGTTTGAAAGTTTAACGATGCTCAAAATAATTACAAGTTTGATAATTTATCATTAAAGGAGATTAAGTAGCGACGTTAAGTACTGAACAATCTACAATGGAAAGACAAACATCAATTCAGACTTGGCAAATCATAGTAGACTTACATAAAAAAGATAAACCCCTGTGTGAAAAAGGTAAAATCGACAACTATAAAAGACAAGTATACCAAATAAAATACCGTAAAAAATTTGCCTGCTGCAAAGCCACCAACGTGTCTTACAAAAACTGAAGTAACACCTATAGTTAGAGAAGTAAGAACAAACCCAACATCTAGTGCTGTAAAATAATTGAAAATGTTATGAAAACTTCTGGAAAGTCTCTACAAGTGAGTACGATTAAAAGGTCTTTGCTTCAAAAAGAACAACCAAACAACGTAAGAACAACCAAATCAAACGTTTGAATGTCGCAAAAAAATATAAACGAGCCTCAATTTTTTTTGGAATAATATTATTTTAGCCGTTGAAAGTAATTTTGAGATATTTAAAGTTAAAAATCCCCCAAAAATATAGCGAACCAAATCTTTAGTAAGAAATATGTTACCAAGACGGTAAAACATGTTCTGTGGTTCTTCGCCCATTATGGAGTGACCTTTACAAAATCGAATATGAAAATTTTTACTTACATATCGATATACATATTTATAAGATATTTAGGTAAGTTAATGTCTTTTTCGATAGTGGTCCCTTTATGAGAGTTATGAGCAATTATGGGCCAATAATCATAAAGTTCGTTACCATGTGCATTATTTGTGCCGAATTTAAACCTCTTAATGAGGTTTATAAGAGATTTATGTGCATTCAAAAGATTTTCGGAACTGAACTTTATATGGGGGCTGTCATCAAATATGGACCTATTCAAGCTAAATACCGTTTTTTTTAATTATATTTACGTGAAACTAATAGTTGTTAAATGTTCTATGGATACAGCTTTTCTAAAGGCATTTATGTACCATAGGGAAGACTTTTATATGGGGGTTATGAGAAATCGTGGACCGATTCTTACCATTTTTAATAGAACTTGTCCCTCTATAATAAATATAAAGTGTGTAAAATTTCATGATATTATCTGTATTATATTTGAAGAAAATAGCAAAAAATATCAGATATTGAGATTGTCTGAAATTTTGGTAGCTCGGATTCTACTGGACCGATTTTGCCCATTTTCAATACCAATACCGTTTTGGTAAATAAAGAAAGTTTGGGATGATATATAATTCCTTTTTTGCCGAGGCTCTACCGCGCTCTTAACAGACGGACGGGCATGGCTAGACGGTCTTAAGGTACAAATATTTGCCGAAAAAGACGTAACCACTAAATAAAATATATTTGAACGCGTTTCTTTATTTAAAAATTTCGTTTATTTAGGACAAGACATAACAAATATTTAGTTTTATTTTATTTGATGATGTTTGATTTTGCAAAACTCTTGTAAGAATAAACAACTCAAACAAATTTTTTCTAAAACAAGTGGTTACGCTTTTTTAAGTAAATATTTGCCAATTGTTGTACGTACCTTTAGAATCATATAAGGTCCCAGAATATATAGACTTTTTGGTTCTACTACCAATATTTCGATGTGTTACAATCGGATTGACAAAATTTTTGGTGGTGGTTATAAAAGATGCAAAATTTAGGAAATTTTCGCTAAATGTTAATTTTGAATCCATTAAATTGTAGACGTATTATAAACTAGAGCTAACCGAAACAACTTCTACCTAAATATTAAAACATTAATGCAAATGGATTTTATATAAACTCTGCTTTACTTTTCTCTCCTTTTTCAACAGTCATATGATTAAAACTTTTAGATTTTTTCCGATAAATTCTAAAAAAAATCTCTGAATAAACTCGTATTAAAGTATTAAACGTATAACAATTATGTTAAATTTAGCATTTTAAATAAATCCACGTAGATACTTTCAAAACAGTTTCTTGTCATAATATCCTAATACCCAGAGAAGAACACTCATACATGCAAGAGCAAATAAAGAAGTTGGAAAATAAAAAAAGATATTTAATTTTTTTTCTACATTTTCTTTTTACAAACATATCAACACTTGATGAAATCCTCTTAATCCTTAAATTGCACTCGAAATTGCTCTACACTTGAATAGACAACGACGATGATGTTGTCAGTTGAATAAAGATGAGTTGATGTTTGTTTGTATTTTCTGTTACTGTTGTACTGCGATTATATTTGTTTAGGAGTAAATATGGTTAAAATGTAAAAAATAAATGAGAGACTGAATGAATGAATAAATCGTAATAAATGAATATTTGTTTAAGTAGACAGACACCCACCCAACCATATACATATGTATGTATGTATCGCATTGCTCAGCCACTCGTATAGTACAATTTAAATGTATATTTTTGTGTATCATTTCCTTTTACTCTTAGCTGCTGCTTCTTAGTTTTTCATTCAGACAGTGCTGCCAGTATTTTTTTTAGAGCTTGTCCCCAATTTTTGATTGTCATCCCCAAAAATCCCCAAACTTTATTTAATTTTTTTTTTTATAAAATTTTTATTTTATATAGAAAATAACATATTTATTCAGTAAATTTAATTTTTATCGATAGCTACATTATATGTAGCTTCTCCTGTAAAATTTTGATAAGAGGGTTACGTCTTTGTGCATTTTAGGTGACGATATATTAATATTCAAACTAATTCGATTTGTAATTACATATAAGTCTTGTAAAGAAAAAATTACACATATTATAATATATAGAAGTATAAAAAATAATTTACCAGAGTTTAGCATTTCAAAAACTTCAGAATCAAAATCTTCTGATTTATTAGCCTCAGAAATTTTGTTGTACATTTTGTTTGTATTAAAAAGCTTTAGCATTTCAGCAGATGGATTAAATTTCTCACAACAAATTGAATCATGGGAAAGCTTCTTCTTTATTAGAAACCATCCACTATAAATAATAACACACATTTTAGACTTGCCAGACGCTTTTTTGGGAAAGTTTCTTCTTTATTAGAAACCATCCACTATAAATAATAACACACATTTTTAGATTTGCCAGACGCACATTTTTTAGCTCAAAAATCATTCTTGTTACCATCAGTTATAAAAAAATCTCCAAAAAATACCCTAAAATTGTGTTGTCATCCCCAACAAATCCCCGGATTCCCAAGATGAAATTTTTATCCCAAAACACGAAAAAAAAATCCTCAATTTGGGGATAAATCCCCTAAACTGACAACGCTGCATTCAGATTTTATTTCTTTTTTTTCACACACACAATCACTCCATGTTAAATGTATTGGAGCTTTTTTTAGCCGCCTAAGTAAGTATTAAAGCTTTAAATGTATGAGAGCGCTAACAAGCAAACAATTGTAGAAAATGAATAAATGACAAACGAATACACTTTTATAAAAACACAGAAACAAACAAGCAAACGCTTTTTGATTTACATATTTATATGTATTTTACTTAAAGGCAATCATAATTGATTGAATAGATATTGAAATTGCTTTTATAAGATTTGAGGGTTTTTAGATGAGTCTTGTAAAATGCTAAATAATGAACTATCATTTCAACAGTTGTAAATGGAAAGGCAACAAGAAACCATTGTACAATATCTTTCATTATTTTCTTGTGCCATTAAGAAAGATGTACTATTTCTCACATCCTTTTAGGGACTTTAAAAAATAAAAATTTGATATATTTTTTATTGAGATCATTCATTTAAAAAGCTTTGTTTTTTTCCATTAATATAATAATTTGACAATAGATAAAAGAAATATCCTTTTTTTAAGACTCAAAGGCGATTATAAAAAAATAAAATAGCATAATTTTTTTAAAAAAGAAACTTAAGACATAACATCGGACAACACTGTATTAAACATTAAATTATCAGCCATGTCACAGAGCTTAATTCCGTTCGGAAGTTGAATTAATTCCGTATTTTGCATCTGTAGAAAAAGTAAAACGAAAAATTTTTTCACAATAAAAGTACTTTTAATTATAAGTTATTTATTTATTAATTTAATTTAAAGTGATTTCATTCCGAAAAAATGTTTCGTTATACTTTTTCTAGAGAAGTCAAATACGGAAATAATTCCACTTCCGAACGGAATTAAACTCTGTGACATGGCTGTATATTTGTTCCCTGAAATTGATCAACAAAGTTGGACGAAATATTGGAAACTAATAAAAGATAATAAAAATTAAAAACTAACAAGAGTTTTTATATTTTTAATAAAAGAGACCTCAACAATATAAAAGGTCTACATGGCACATAAAAAACAATCAATAAAAAAAAAACTTATAAAACTTATTATCAAATCATCATATGCAAGTGTTGCAGATTAGTTTTTTATGTTCTCCACACACTTTAGTTTGACAGTTGACACATTTCATTTTGGAAATTCGCCGAATTTTTTAAGGAAAAAAAAAAACACAGTATTTGCTTTTTTGGAGCAGATTGATCAACACTATTATCTAGGTTACCTTCGGCGTTAACAGGTACTAAATATTGAACATTGTCTTGACAAAGAGGGAGTTTCGAGCCGAATTTGCTTCGAAGGTGTCGTTAGGGACAAGGAAAGATTTTGCAGTTTTTTTTTTTAATTAGCAAAAACCGTATTGTGAGACTAAATCACCTTTAAGTTTATAAACTTTTGAGTCGGTCCTCTTGCTGTTAGTAGTATATTTATTACCAGAGTCCTGCCAGTGCTACTTCAACAATGTCTATTTTTTTCTCAAAGTAGCTTGTGGGAACTATATTATCCGTTCAAAGGTTCTAGCAGCTTGAATAGACTCACGTACCTCGTCACTTCCTAGAAGTTCAAGTAGCCTGAAAGGATTGTATGTTTTCATTTTGCTCATCAATTTGTATACTCTTGTCTTGTATATCACTTGGAAACTCATCATCTACTGCTTAATTTTCACAGTTACGGATGAAATTGAATCAGCCAAAACATTTTCTAATGGAGAAGCAATTTATTCATTATCCTAAAACCGTTTACATTATATTCTAAAAATTTCAAGGTAAATAAACACACAAAAATTAAATAAAAGATAACAATACGTCTTCGAGACGTATGATTTTAAAGTTTGAGAAACAAGATCAACTTACCGCATAAAGAGAACATCCACTAGCAAGCTACTGAGACTAACTGAAAATACTGAGCATACAAATATTCTCTTATTATAAACAGCAAAGATAGAGTACAAAAAGACAAGATGTATGTCTTTATAGGGTTAATCTTTAAACAACAAAATTAGAAACACTTTTCCAAATGAAGATTTAAGCTTTTGTTTAACTTTTAAGTTATATGCTGAGTTAGCAATCAAATATAAAATTTTGGTATTTTGGCAGTTAGGTTGTTTTGCATTTTATGGGGATTATATGTATGTATATGTATTCCTTATATACATATTTAGCTGGCAGATATTAAATAAGAATATTTCTTTTTTTACAGATTTTTTTCTATTAACTGGATATAATTTCCTAACTCAAGATATTTGTGGATTTTCTTTAAAAATTAATGAAATACTTATCATGAAATCTTTAATTAAAAAGCAAAACCCAGCCTAAAAACCCTAACTTTTTAATACAGATATATGTACATATAGATATACTAAACCATAAAAAAACCAAGGTCGAATACTAATGAAAACATAAACACATAAACATAAATTTCCACTAACACGCTTTTACACATGTAATACAACCAACCATACGCTCTTCAAAATTGCCACACAGATTTCTTTACATATCTCATTAAAGCAGCCATAAAGGGAGTCTTTTGAAGAAACCAGAACTGGAAGCAAACACCCACATGTGTGCCAAAAATAAAATATGAATTCATACATAAGTGTGGCTACAGGAAAAGGCAGAATTTATTCCTTGTTTTTCTTTTTGGTATTCATCTTATACTTAATTAAATATATTAAATGCTTAAAGTTGTTGCAGGGAAAATAAACTCAAGTCAACATTTTTAATTTACACTTGAAAAATTACTTAAAACACATGAATAAAATAATGATGACGCCTTTAGGAGGGGAATAATTTTGACCAAAATTATTTAGTACGAGGGCGGCATAGTAATAAATGTCATGCACAGCTGATAAATGAAGAACGTGATTTATACTTTCACACAATTATTTTTATGTGGCATAGAAAGTGAGTCAAAATTATGTGACTGCTTTGAAGAATTCTCTTTAGACATGAGGCGCATTAAAAAGTGGTTAGTTATTTAACATTTGAAGGTTAACAAAAAGTAGTTTTAACATATTTTATATACCCACCACCCACATATTTGTCAGTAGTCTGATCTACTTGATACTTGAAAAAAATTCGTGTTACATTTTGTACTTATAACATATTATTGGACGATTGTCAAAAAATATTATACTGCATTTGAGTTTTATAGTGGAATTCTGGGAAATGGACCTTATATGGGAGATATAGCCAATTATGGACTGACCTTCAATAGTAAATTTGTTACTTACATATAGCTGATCTGTGTAAAATTTCAGTTCGATATTGATATTTATAAGATATTAAGGTAAGTTAATGTGATTTTTGGAAGAGATCAATATATGACCATTTATGGTCCAATCAATATAAAGTTCTTTATGATGTGGATTATTTGTGCCGAATTTGAACTTTTTAATTTTATTTATAAGAATATTTTTTAATATAATTAACAAAAACAAAATGCGAAGCTTTTTGGCTTATCTGCAGAAAAACACCCAGAGTCTTTGGCGGGAATCGAACGGTCAAATATAGACCGATCGTCATAAAATTCGGTACGTTGATTTATATATACATGTGTAGTATTTAGGTTAAATTTCAACTTGATAGTGATGTTTATAATAGATTTATGCGCCTTCAAATTATTTTCCGAAGTGGGCTTTATATGGCGGCTATGGTCTAATATGGACCGATGCAAACAAAATTGTATAGTTTTATTATTTATTTTAGCATGAACATAAATTTTGTATAAATACTGCTTTTCTCTGGGAGCTATGAGAAATCGTGGACCGATTTTTAACATTTTCAACAGTACTAAAGTTTACAAAATTTCACGATATATCTGTATTACAAGAAAAGAGCTAAAAATATGTAAAAAAAATATCTAGGTTGTCTGAAACTTTGGTCTATAACAAGTATCCTACTGAACATTTGGGTGCAAAAAAGAATTTTTTTGAAGCTCTATCGTATCTGCAACAAACGCACAGACGGACGGACATGACTATCTTTCGATGTACTACAAACGAAATAACAAACTTAATATACCCCCCCGGTTTTTTTTTTTTTTTTTTTTTTATGGAAAAAAATTAAATTATTGAATAATTTTGGAAAGCGTTCAGAATGTCTAATACTGACATTTGGACTAATTGTTCAAGACATTGACTTCGTTCAATGTACAGGAGATTCAATATGAATCTAAGCATGGTTTGTGGAATATTTAAACACTTCAGTTTCAGTCCATATGTTGATTTAAAGTCCTGCAATGCAAAGATTGTTCAATACCTTGACTTTTGTCAAATGATTAATACAGTGGCTTCGGCCAACAGTTCCATATATTCGCTTCGGGAGATTGTTGGCACAGCGAATTATAAAACGTTCAGGTTTATAAGTCTTATCAAACTTTTCTGTGTTTTATTAAAATCTTGTAATACTCACTGTATTCTGTCAAATTAACAATACAGCAGTTCGGTCAACTTTTTTATGTATTGAAAACTTTGTATGAATATTTAGTCGAATTCAGAAGACGACTGTTTAATTAACTGACTTCAAGCTATGGAAACATTTCATTAAAATTTATTGTTTCACACTTTTATTTTTAGTATTAATTAACATTTTTAACAGCTCAGCTATGTTAATATCATAAAGAATGCTTAGTTTGTATTCTTTTCTGTTTTAACAAATCTATATAAAGCAAATCCCTTTTAAACTCATAACAATGTAAGGTGATGGGTCAAATGTAATACACATCATAGGGCATGTGTCGGCGAAAGTATAAACATTGAATAAACTTAATAAAGAACTTTAAATGTTGTGTGTGAGAGTAAATTGGTAAACGACTACTTTGAAGTCCCAAACATAGTAGCTTATACAATAGGGTGGTACACTTAATAATCTTTAGAAAAAAGCAGGAAAACTAAAACATATTTCTTTTGGTTCTTAGCTACTTCTAATGACAATTTCTCTTTATTTATAGTTTACATGTTTCTATAATAGAAATCTTATGAAGTCGTAACAAATTATAAGAGGCTGAAGAAAGCTTGACTTCTCGTTTGGTTTTGTTCAAGTTCCAATGTCGCGTTCTAATGCCCAAATTATCGTTTATTATTAGTATACTCCACTATCGTTCTAATCAGGTGACCGAAAATCCCATTTCGAATCAGAATTGAAAGGCTTATTTAAAACAACAATTTAATAATTATAATAAACATTTTATAGCGACACCTAAGATACATTTTTGTGTAGGTGATTATCGCAATTTGTACGCCGATAGCGAATGTTTAGATTCATATTTATTCGCTATCGGCGTACAAATTGCGATAATCACCTACAGAAAAATGTATCTTGGATGTCTCTATTACTAGCTTATTTCCATCTTTATTAATCACGCATTGGAGGAATATTCTAAGCTTTTATATTGCAGTACCAAGGACCATCATAGGCTGTCAAATAACCTTGGAAAACCAGTTTCACGAGAAGTCTAAAGAGTAGCAGTATGTAAAAGATTCATTGGATCACAGCTCGTTAAAGATAGCTATGAAGGGCATTAATAGAGAAGCAGGATACATGAAGCCGTTCTGTTGCAACTAAGATCGGGGGGGAGGGGGGGATTATTTTTTAACTCGTTTCGAAAAGAAAATCGTTCGAATATGTATACTTTTTACATTGTAGTTCGAAAACGTTTGCTTTCGAATCGAAATACACTATAACTCCTCAGGATTGAGTAACCGGTTCAATGCTTACTGGTCGCACATTGGCCGTGCCGTACACAAATTTAATCCCAGCATGTCTGGTCAATTTGCTCATATTTAAGTGTGTAGTTCACTGTGTCCAGAGGATTTCTGGACTCATCCAGCTGAAGTGACAAAATTCCATGGACTCAATCTAGGTGCAGAGTCCCAATTAAATATTGTTAAATTATTTATGCTTTTACAAAAACAACAAACGACGGCGGATAGGCGATAGTGTGCCGGACTATCAGTCAGAGGGTTGCAGGTTCGATTCCAGCTAAAGACACTGGGTGTTTTCTGCAGTTAAACCAAAAAGCTTCGCAGTTTTTGTTTGTTAAAAAAAAAAAAAAAAAAAAAAAAAAAAAAAAAAAAAAAAAAAAAAAAAAAAAAAAAAAAAAAAAAACGAAAACAAATATTTCAACTTGACAAATATCAACATAAAGCCACATTATTCTACTTTAGTTTAAACTAAAATTTCTTAACAAAATTATGTTACAATTCGTAAATTCTTACACGAGTTCTATTTTTTGTAACGTTGTAGATCCCATGGTAAAATGCAACCGAAAAATTAAAATAAGAAAAAATTATTAAGATTTATTATTTTTTCATTTCAAAGGCGTACGAATGTCGCCTTCTGGATTTAGGAAATTACCTTACAAATGCGAGATTCATAACAAATGGCATATCATTTAAACGTGGGTTTTGTCTTTAGTAACCTATATTTCATTTTGAGGGCTACATAAATTTCTCTCATTTATTCTCACTTAGTCCTTGAACAACAAAGTTTGTTTTTTGGCTTCGAAAATGTCGATTTTTGTGCCAACAATACGAAATTCTGTTTAAACGCTATAAAAGGAAATACATTTTGAACTGAATCATTACTTGCGATGTAAAATGAATTCATTGCGATAACATGAAGCGTAAGAGATCCATCAAATCGAGACCAAAGCCAAATATTCATGGCGCTAAATTAATGCTCTGTATTTGGAGGTAACAAAAGGCTCATATCTATTATGAGCTCCTTGAATCTGGCCAGACTTTCGCGGGGAACCTGTACGAAATGAAGCGAGCATTGGCCAAAAATGCCCAGAAATTGCGTAATATTTCAGCATGACAACTCTGGACTATACGAGTATGTTGCAAACTACTGTTAGGAACTACTTACAAAGAAAGTGGGTAAAATTGGAAAGTTTTGGCTCACCCACTTTATAGTTTCAATGAATCCACAACATTTTCTCTGGCAAATTAGAAAAATTCACTTTGAAAGTTATGTTTCAATCCGCAAGAAATCTTGTTGATGCAGTTGCAAACAAGTTCTAGGTTTTCACACGTTTTGAATTGTAGGTTTATTGCTAATAATTGGACAAAACAAAAAATCTGCATTTGCAGTATGGTTAGCGCTACTAAAATACTACAGAGAAATGAAAGCAAGAAATGACGCGTTCTGGAATGCGGAAATTCAAGCAGTTTGAAAGAAATCGCTTTATTAATTCAGAAATTTTAGTATTTTTCGTAATGAAGTCGTAAACGAGTTATATGTTTTCGTTAGGTTCTGGAGCCCATGTATATTGTTAAATAATATGAAGATTTCTTAATTTTTCATATCAAAGAATTTTGAATGTCGCTTTCTAAACCGTGGAACAACCCAAATTTGAATCTATTTACTTTTCAATGAATCTTCAAAAATATTTTTCAAATTCTCCGACATCCCTTATATTAAAAGTCGAAATAAATTTCACGTTTCATTTTTAAAATGTGAAAAAAAAACAATTTTTATGGATATTTGTTCTGCCTTATCACACGTGTTTGAGCCCGCTCTCCTTAATGTAAGAGAGAAGAACATGTGTTACACAAACATAAGAGTGAGTGAGTGATTCAGTATTTTACGACAAATACGTGCCCTATTGATGTCAAACCAAACAATGACAAAACAACAACATCCGTTTCCTTTTACCATTTAACATTTTATCTACACAATGGCAAATATGATGTTAATAAATATTTATGTATGTATGATTTGCTAAACTTATTGTTTTGATAGTTGAGGTTTACAGGCGTTATTATTGTTATTAACATTGTATTACACAGATAATAATACAACAGTACACAAACAGATTTCCAAAATTGATGACTGTTAAAAATTATAGAGCCAGATAATAGCTTAGGATTTTATTTAATTGACAACAAAATAAATATGTGTGTGTAAAGGAAATTAATACAACACATGCAATACTAAAATGATGAATTGTTTAAATTGTGATACATTAAGAATTTGATAAAAAAAATTTGAAATATGCTAAGAGATCATTATTATTGATATTCATTAGAAAGAAAAAATTATTTAAGAAATAGGCAGGAGTTTTACAACAACAGTTAACAGTTCGTTGTATTTCTAAAATCTTTTAAATGCAATCTTTATTTTAAGAAATTTACAATTTTTTCTCATTTTCACAACCATTTGTCAATCATTTTTCTTTTATTACTTTAGCATTCACAACTTGGAAAGTTCATTATGGCAAAAAAAAGAAGGTATTTTCTGCCAAATTAAAATTCTTGTTCATCATTCATTATTATTGTGTGGCAAATTATATCCAACATTGTAATGATTTTCACGCAAAATTTAATATATATTTCATTTAATGTTCGAATTTTATTACTGTTCTTTTAAACACAACCTAAATAAATGATTTGACTCAGCCTTTTTCACAAACTTATTGTTTTCCAACAAAAACAGTTGCTAACAACAATTTTGTTAGGTAAAGGAAGTGAAATAATACAGTATTGGTTGGCATCACTACCATCATCATTATTATTTTCATTACCAAAGTCATCAACATCATCACTTTTGCCGTCACCAGCATGATGTTTATTCATCTTTAGTGTTATTATATTTTTATTGTTCCCATCGCCCACGTAAATTCACACTTCATTGATTTCTTTGATGACTTCGCTTATAATTCATATTGAATTTTTTTCATTTAAAATGCCAACATTTGAATAATGGGAACAGGACATTTTTAAAGCAGTAATATTTAAATGTTTAAAAAATTATTAAAACATTTTAAAAATTACTTTTAAGTTATTATTTCCGAGATGTAATTAAACTGAAGTTGCAAACCTATATTCGTCTGAACCTTCAGTTTTATAATTTTTTTTTTGTGAAAAATAATTTTAAACAAAAAAAATTTCGGGTAAAATTTTTTTCAGAAATTTGTATGCCTTGGTAGAAAACATTGTTAAGGTCTTTGCAATACCTTTCATTTGATGTACATATAAGGTATATATAAGGCACTTAGTTTCTGCGATATGCAATAACATGTCAATCGAGGTAGTCGTGATTTTTTGGCTGATTTTAAATAACAAAATACTTATAAATAGGGTACATACTATATTCGAGAGCTTCCGAAATCATATTTACACTAACACTTTTTTTGCTTGGACCACCACCAGGAGACGATCCCTACTCATGTGTTGGAACTAGAAAAATAGGTTGTGTGAGGGAGTGCAGCTAAAGAACTAATTTTCATTGTAATGTATTGTGCGAACCACTGTACAGTCGACTATGCATGGATGAGCCCTGACTGAAGAACGTGTATTACGCAAACAACTGTTTTGGGAACAAGTTCCCTAATTTCAGCAGAACACATTCCATTATAGTATCGATAGAACAGTGAAACACACCCCACATCGCGGCGATGCTGTCACCAATAAGCATATTTTTCCTTTCTTGTACGCGGTCGAGTAACTCCAAAACAGACCTCGAAACACCGGCCCATACATGGGAGTTGTATTCCATTTTCGTTCGAATATAGGTGATGTAAATAGTTTGGAGATCAGATGGTGCATAGGTTTTAAAAAACCAAGGCACTTGAACGCTTCTTTTGACGCTTGAAAAATGAGTTTGGTCCAGCGGACATCACACTGTATTCTCATGCCCAGAACATCAAGAGCGTCTGATTCCTTAATATTTACACCGCCCATAAAAACAGATGAAGCAACATGATCTGTCGTGCGTTTATGTGTTAACATACAAAATTGAGTCTTACGTGCGTTAAAATCGACTCTATTCACACAACCCCATTCTGAGATTGTCATAAGATCCCGGTTAAGTATGTCATTCATGTTCTGTCTCATTTCCCCAATTTCCAAAGGATTTGGTCTATGGTTGAATGAGTATGAATGGCAAATGTTGCTATCATCTGCAAAAAATATATAGGATTCGAAGTTTGACATAGAAGGTCATTTATAAAGATGATAAATAAAGTAGGAGAAAGAACGGAGCCTTGCGTTACCCCTGAATTAACCTTAAACTCGTCTAACTTCGAGAGAAATTATCACCGACACCAAAAGCAATAAGTTTCGATAAAAGAGCACCATGCCAGACTCTGCCGAACGCCTTGGAAATATCTAGAGCCACCACTTTAGAACAGCACCATTTTTGCGTTGGGAAGACTAGTAAGTCACCCGTTCTCTACGGAAGCCGTACTGGCGGTCTGGCTTAGTAAATTGTTGGACTCTAGATATTCCACAAGATGGTAATTCACCATACTTTTCATAAGTTTCAAAAGTGCAGAACAAATTGCTATTGAGCGATAATTATCAGGGTTGGTAGCTTCTTCCTTTTTAGGAATCGGCGTTACATTAGCAACCTTCCAACACATGGGATATTCACCGGCATAGTACAGCGCCGAAGAACACACTGCTTCAAGACCAGTTCTGGTATACCAACTGGCCCAGGAGACTTATTTATGTTCAGATACGCTAAAACCCTTTTTGTAATTCGCTGTTTTGCATAAAATAACATGGAACATGGAACATGTAATACTTTTCATTATTAAATTATTTATTATTATTTTCTACACTAGTTTCTTGTAATCTTTAAAAACAATTTAATCTATAAGAAATAATCGAAAATAATAAACAATAATAATTTTGTTCCTTAATATGCATAAAACTGATGAAAATCAATAACAGATAAATATTCCAAATTTTAATTAATTACATAACAGTCTAACAGTCTGTTTATATAGAAATTTACAAACATTTAAATAGCAAAGTGGCCAAATTTATAAGTTTACGAAAACCATAGTTAATGATTTTTTTTTTTTGTTTCAAATAGGAAGTTTTAAAGTGTAAAATTATTAAAACTTACCTTCCAAATTCTCATTATTAACAAAACTTATAGGAATATAACGTGGCTTTCAACAAGAAATTTGTTTTTCCCAACAATATAAATTATAGAAGTTATATGAAAATCTTTCATATTATTCTTGTATTTTAAACAGTAAGTTTCAAAAATCATTGAGCCCACCAAATTCACGCATTTAATTCTTTTTTCGAAATTTTCCATAACATTTTGACAATTTCATGGTTTGCTTTTGGATTGTTATTATTTTCTTTGTTATATTATCTAAAAGATTGTATCCAGTTTACCATTGTCATTTCACTGAACATTTTGCTAAATCGAAATCTATTTTCTATGACATTTCATCATCTTTTTTTTTTGGGATTTTATTGCCTCTAAATGTTCGCTGTTGTTGTTGTTGTTCGCTTTTTCATTTTCGTTGATTTTCCTTTTGCAATGATAAAGGCAAAATCGAAAAGAAAAATGCTAATGTTGTATTATTAATATTAATGCATGTTGAAAACTAGAACACACATAAATGTTTAACTACAGTACAATGTAAAAGTGAAACAACATGAGAAGTGTAAGAAGTCATTGAAATAAACAGTTAGTAGATATTTATTTAGCTAAATGTTATCATCAATCACAAGTAGGTATGAACAATATTACAAATTTCAAATTTAAAACTGTTGCAAAATTAAAAATCTATAATAAAGTTCCAGACAAAAGAAATTGAGTTCTTGTATTAAAATTGTTTTGTAAAAGTTAAACAACTCAGCCAATTACATTCCTTAATATGTTCTTAGAACATTCCATTAGCTGATTTAGCTCGATTATGGGTGAAAATTGCGTTTTTATAAAATTAGTCCAAATTAATATTAATCATACGCACCTGTGAGCAATTTTACAAATTTAAATTTTTTTTTTAAGATATGTTTAAGGAAGACCAAAGACTTTTAATGGATTTAGATGCTAAAATAAAACTACTAACAGAGCTGAGAGTGTAAGAAAAAATCACAAAATAATGAGGACAATTAGTTTTTAGTAAATCGTTTATAAAATTAATGTTGTGATTGAATTTTACGAGAAGAAGTGTTAATGTTTACTTTTGCAAAATAATTTAGATTTTGTATTTATTAATTTGCAGTATATAATATAGTGATTGGACATAATCATATTCTAATTACGCTACTATTTAACTATGATCTATGTTGAAAGAAATTACTGTAACAAGGAATTAAATTTTAATTAAGTCGGCTCATATTACGATTATTGAAAACACTGCACATCATTCAATAAATGGTGGTATACAAACCATAATGACGCTGTTAGATTATGGTTATCACAACCATATTGTATTTTTTCTATAGTTGTAATAGAAATCAATACTCCAACCCTTGAACTAACTTAAAGGGAAACTTTAGTGCCTGTATTTAAAACTTTGTAACAGAACTTAAGAACTGTACCAAAAGTCTTTGAAATCATAACATGGTAGTAAAAAGTATAGTTGGCTTTTGAAGCATATTTTCGTGTAATTCGCAAGATTTTTTTATTTTCAGTTTATTATTAATTTTTAATTATGACTGTGCTTCTAATTTTCCTCTGCACTGTACACCAAAATATGCTTTAACGGCATATTATAGGGCAATAAAATGTTAGAAAAAGGAAAAAAAAATGTTGCAAGACAGTTTTTCTTTCATACTTATTTCAGATTTCTATTTCATCTAATGACATTTCATGTATTATTTATAATCTTTTTGTTTTGGTTAGTGCTTTTTTTATTTGGGGATTAAGTCTAGGTAGAACTGGTGGTAAACTTAATGTGAAATAAAAGTTAAATCTAATAATCTAGTAAAAAAGATTTTGGGTTATTTTGTCTTTAACTGACGTATTCTGATATAATGAATAAAATAAACATTAGTTAAGATTAAGAGCCGGCAACCATTCTATTAAATAATAATTTCTAGTGCAAAAGATTACGATAGGAAAAAATTTTAACATTCTTGATTTTTTAAAAATAGACCAAGGAACATAGGAGTTTTAAAATGGACATTTTGGACATTTTTTTTTAAATTTTGATATCTCCAATAGTCCTGCCATGTTTCACAAATAGTTACGAACACTTTAAGAGCAAAGTAAAACATTTGTGAAAACAGTATCCCCTTAAGAAATGTGTTAAGTATTTATACACTATTTCAAACAATTGCCTCAAACCCTAATTAAGGCTAGAATATAAGATGTAAATATTTATAATTTATTATTTTTAAACACTTTTTGCAACAAAGACTAAAATCATTGGCAAAAAAAAACTACAAGCAAGTGTTGGCAGTTTTTTTTTTGTTAATTAAAAGACAGAGAAAAAACTACTATTCCTTTAATAACTTACACATGTTGTAAGAGTATAAAACTGTTTTTGATATGAACAGAAACCACACAGTAGAGTTGTGCACCAGAAAAAAACAAACCCTACAGTAGCAGAGACAACACCAGCAGCACTTGCAATTTAACATACAAGCACCAAATGTTGGTTTGCTTGTTGTAGAAAGACAAAAAAAAACAAATATAACAATAAAAGAAACTAACTAAACTTTGATCACAAAAAAAGAATCCTTCACATACATACATACATAACACAGAATAGTAGCAAATACAAACAAATGCTGAGCAGTCAGTCACCTATCGAACTGCTTGCAAGGATACTAAAAATACAAAACCTACTTGATACTAGTGTGTGTAAGTATATGTATGTATGTATGTAAGCAAGTGTGTATGTGTGTGTGAAAGTGCATATCTGTTTAGCGGTATATGTGTTAAAATAGCTTATAGTTTCACATTCAACCCAGCAGTTTTACAAACAGTCAATGTATCTGACTTTCTCGAAAATCCAATTACTTGGCTGGTTGTAATTAATTACATTTTTGGATCATTTGTCAAGCTCTTTGTAATGCAAAGAGAAGCTAATTGGCCACTTTTATACAACACAGGCAATTTTCTTAATATTTCCTATAGTAAAAATCAAATGTATATTCCTTATAATCTTGTAATTTATTCTGGCACTGCCAGCTCTGTTAGTAGAGAACTTTAAATTTTATTTGTAATTGTAAATTAAGTTAAAGACTATAGTTCTTTCTTAACTGTATTAAACATTTCCAAATCTACAACGGTTTCAAAGAAAATTTAAAATTTGTAAAATTGTTCATAGGTGCGTATGATTGATATTAATTTGAACTCGGCACGCATAATGAACTTACCTTGTGCTAGGTACCCGGTCATGAAGGACATGCTGCTAATGAACGTGCTGATTGCCATTCCATTCTTTGGCATTCCACGTGGATACACTATGGAACGAATTAGTTCTTGGGTAGAATCGGAATTTTGCCGATTTTGGGACAACTTACCAGGACTTAGACAGTCCAAAAGGTTTATTACTCTGTCCAAACGAAGATCTCAATTGTTGCTATCACTCGGAAAGGGTGAATTGAGATTACTTAATGGATTATTTACAGGACATGTTGGCTTTAGGTATCACCAATTTACTTTAGGTAATGTTGCGAATGAACAGTGTAGGTTTTGTTAACTTGAAGCCGAAACCTTTGAACATATTCTTTGCGACTGCCCAATTCTGGCAATACGCAGAACAAGATGGCTGGGAAGGGCCTTTATGGCCCCAGGGGATGTATTTGATCTCTCATCTAACAGAATAATTGATTTATACACAGCCTAAATCTAACATGATGAAACTTCAAGGCTGCACAACAGATCTTATAGGTCGTAGTGCTTGAGGCCTCAGTTAATAATAATTATAATTTGTAGTAATTTTATAAAAACGCAAGTTTCATAGGGAAATAAGTTAAATCAAGCAATGGAATGTTCTACATATATATTAAGAACAAATTAAGCAATATTTTATTTAGCATTTACAAAACAATATTAATAAAAGATTTACTTAAACTATGATAATTAAAAAAAAAAATCAAAATTAATTATTTTCTCCATTTTTTCTTGTACTCCCAGAGCTGCTAGTAGTTAAAATCCAATTTTATTTTAAGTTGTAAATCATTTTAAAGGTATTCTTGGACCTTATTAAAAATTGTTGAATCTTTAAATTTATAAACAATTTACTTTAAATTCTCTGTACCTGTTTCATGTATTCCCAGCTCTGTTAGCAGTTAGCTTTAAAATTTATTTTAAGTGTGCAATCACTTAAAAGTTTTTATCCACTATTTAGCTCTATTAAACATTTTAAATCTAAAATGGTTTCAAAGAAAATTTAAAACTTGTAAAATTGTTAATAGGTGCGTATGGTTAATATTAAATTGGAGTAATTTTATAAAAACTGCATTTTTCTGAAGCAAGTTAAATCAAGCAATAGAATGTTTTATATAATTGTAAAAGACAGATCAAGGAATACAGTCACTAAATTTTCTTAACATTTACAACACAATTTTAATAAAAACTTCACCAAAACTGTTATAATGTTTAAAAACATTAATAATGTAATTATTGTCTCACACTCTTAGCTCTGTTAGTGGTTAAATTCCAATATTATTTTAAAATTTAAATCACTCAAAAGACTACAGTAATTCCTTAACTTTATTAGACATTTTTAAATCTGTCGTTGAATAAACGATTTAATAAAATTTTTAATTTTGTTATCAATTTGAAATTTTATCTTAAACTCTCAGCTCTGTTAGTAGTTAATTTTTAATTTTATTTTAAGTTAAAAGTCACATAAAAGACTGGTTATTACTTAAATATATTAAACAAATTTAAATCTCTAGCAGTTTTTAAGAAAAATTTAAATTTGTAAAATACTTCATAGGTACGTATGATTTATATTAATGTGGACTAATTTTATAAAAACGCAATTTTCAGCAGGAACCAAATTAAATGGAATAAAAAATGTTGTACATATTTGTAAAAAAGACATTAAGGAAAATTAATAGTAAATTGTTTTAACATTTACAAAATAATTTTAAAAACTTTTGACAATTGTTTATTATTATTTTTAAAAATGTCCCATATAATAAATCTTTCTTACAAGTTTCGATAAAACTTAAAACAAGCTTTATATTACTGGGTATATTATTATTTCCATATATTTTTACGCTATCTATAAATTTGTTTATCTTTGTAATAAGATAAGTAAGATAAGGTCAATTGAGCTTTGCCGTGGACTAAGCACATGTTAAAATAACTGATGCTTGATAAATTCACTAGTTCAGCACAGCCACATAGAACTGATGGGATGTCCTTAAACTACATACATACATATTTACATACATATGTACATATATATTTAAAGATGTATATGTGTTACAGGAAACGGAAGTGTTACTGTCAGCACTGATGGTTGGTATGATGAAGATGCATTGAGAATTACACACAGATAGCTATGCAGGGAGTAAGAGTGAGAGTGAAAAAACGGATGTTACCATGTAAAAAAAACTTTAGAGCACACACATACACTGCAGCACTTGATGGCATTTGTTAGGATATCTAGTGATAGTGGTGTCTATATTAAATATAATAAAGTTGTATTTTTCTTTTTACAAAAAAATATTTTGTGTAAAAATATATAAAACAATTTTTTATACAAGTAAATACTTTTTAAGAGTGTATGTGTGTGCGTGTGCGAAGAACATAAAAAATATATGTTGCAGCAACAACACCAGACCATTCTGCTTGCCAACCTGCCTTCCCCGAGAAATTCCTTAAACTTTGTTTCTAGACATATTACTGCATGTGTTTGTACTATAAGAGTGTTTTTAAAAAAAGTGTTTTTTTTTTTTGAAGTGTTTTACTTACTTAGTACTTGTACTTACTCGTACTTGAGAAGTATTATACATATATTTTTTAAAACAAAATTTTTCATTTACGAAACATTTTCCACAAAATTATTAAAGTACAGAAAACTAGAGCAAAACTGCCAACTGAAAAAGCAAAAAAAAAAAAATGAAGCAAAAAGGAATTCTCACACACTCGCCTTTGAGACATATAAATGGGAACATATTTTTGTTGAAAAAGAAATTACAAGTGATACGAGTATGTTGTTTTTGTTTCTTGTTAAAAGATTAATGGATTTGGTAAAAGGAACATTTTCGTTAAAAAGAAACTAAATGTTTTTTAAACTGTTGCTTTATATTGTACCATCAAACATTTATATTAAAAGCGATATACAAAACATTGTTTGAAATGTAAAAATACTTGTTCATAATAAGCGATCATATAGAAATATTATTATATATCATTTAACACGGTATAGAAAATTATGTTTTCTTTTCACAAAATTTATAAAAAAAAATAATATTTAGAAAATGAATACAAAACTTTAAAAGACTTTAGTTATTCTTGAACTTCATTCATAGTTTTAAAATATTTAATGGATTTAAAGAAAATTTTAAATTTGTAAAATTGCTTAGAGGTGCGTATGATTGATATTAATTTAAAATGGTTTTATAAAAACCCAATTTTCAGCGGGAACCCGTCAAATCGAGCAAGGGAATGTTCTACAATAATTTAGAGAACAAATTAAAAATATTATCAGCAAATTTGTTTAACACTTTTAAAAAATTCAACAACATTTTTTCAAAATTTCCAGAAAATTTTGAAACAAATATTTTCAAAATTAATAAATTTCTACTAGAGTAATTTTGAACTTATAACATAATTTTTATATATTATCATTTTTTGTTTTCAACATTTAAGACAAATTTGTTTAACGAATTTAATAAAAAAAAAAATAAAGATTTTAGAAATAGTACTTTTTTTGTCCTTTTTTGCACTTCCAACTCTGTTCATAGCTAAATTCCATTATTTTTAGTTGTAAGTTACTTCAAAATCGTTGGTAATTCTTGAACTTTATTAGAAAAATGTAAATCCTTAACAGGTTTAAAGAATATTTTAAATTTATACAGTTGTTCAAGGGTAGGTATGATTAATATTAATTTGAAGTAATTTTATAAAAACTCAATTTGCACCCCGAAGCAAGTTCAATTAAACAATTTAATATGCCACTTAAATGACAAAAAAAGATCAAGAAATTTCACCAGCAGATTTGTTCAACATTTACAAAACAATTTTAAAAACTTATGAACAAATTTTTAAAAATTTTCTACAAAAACTTTTCTAAAATTCGGCTATAACGTAATTTTGTCCTTGCAACCAATCATTAAAACATTCTTTATAACCAACCCATTGTGTTTTAAGAAAAACACATTTGGTTGCATTCTTGTCAAACTAAAATGTAAAAAAATAACAAATGAAAACGTATTTATCTTTTCAATTTTTTTTTTTGCATAGAAATGCAACATTTCATATTTTTGGTACGTTCAGTTAGACGTTATAAAACATGAGAAAAAAACACTGTGTAATACAAACATATTAAAAACAAAATTGTATTTCTTTTACAATTTTAAGAGGGAATTCTTCAGAAACGGAAACTTTAAGTGACATTCTGAATGTAAGAACACACACAACAAACAAAAAGTGAAACGAAGACTTATGGCGAAGCATTTAAAGAAATATAAATACCAAAAACAGATTAAGAAGGGAAATAAGTCATGGTAAAGACACACATTTACTTAAGAAACTTAGCTTTGAAACTTTTTTTATTGAAAAAAAGTCAAAATATTAATTTTCACGTTCATATTAATAGTGTTCATTGTTTAATATTTAAGTCATTAATAGAGCACTAATAGGATTTAAAATACTTAAGTCATTCTTAAACTTTATTAAACATCTTAAAATCTCCTTCAGCTTTAAAGAAAATTTTAAATTTGTGAAATTGTTTATAGGTGCGTATGATTAATATTAATTTGTAGTAATTTTATAAAAACGTTATTCACACATTGGGAATCAAGTTAAATGAAACAAAAGAATGTTCTATATAAATGTTAGGAACAAATTAGGGAATAGACATAGACAAAGACGTAGCGAAATATTGAAAATAAAATTGTAATTTAAAAGAGAAAAAAGGTCAAATAGACTATACGTAATAAGAGATTTGTTTAATATTTACAAAAAAAATTTACTTAAAACTTAGAAACATTTCTTTTGCATTTTCTTCAAAATATTCCATGGTTTTTTGTTTGTTACATAAATACTATATTAAAACCAATGAAAAAGAATGGAATGATTTCTTTTAAAATATATTTTAAAATGCCTTAAAGTAGGCTTTAGTTGTTTAAACTATTATTTACCTTCATAAAGTTTGCAATATTTTCATCATATCTTATTTAGTTTGCAAAGAAAACTTACCTAAAACGAAACAGAAATAAAAAGATAATCATTAATTAGTATTTAATCAAAATAAATATAACTTCATGTTAATATTATACTTATATTGTTGCAGTTAAACAAGATAAAGAAAATTAAACAAACATTTGAAATAAATTTTAAGATATTAGTGTGCTTTGAATTATTTTCAACACTCATACACACTCATTCAAAATTCTCATTCACAGAATGACGTTTTTAATTAACTAGAGCAAATAGATAGACATGAAGACAGACTTTCTTTTTTATATTATATGAATGGATAATAAATGTATGTCATTATTATTTTAAGAAAATCTTATTTTCGTTTCACTTTAATTTCAAGTGAAAACAGTGGAGCTGTATTATGTAAACAGTTGTTCAAATTTGTTTAATATATAAAGATTTTGTTCATAAGATATTTTTAATTTAAATTTAGTTTTTATAACTCCAACAGTTTTAAAGAAAATTTTAAATTTGTAAAATTGTTCATAAGAGCGTATGATTGGATATTAATTTGCAGTAATTTTAAAAAACCGCAAATTTCATTAGGAAATAAGTTAAAACGAGCAATAGTATGTTCTTTGTATTATCATTAGTAGATTTGTTTAACATTTACAAAACAATTGTAAAAACTTTTGCACATTTGTTTGCAAAATTTTTCACAAAATCCTAAAAAATATTTTTAAAATAAATTCACATTTACAAGTTTCTTTAAAATTTAAAAAAACTTTTATTTGTATTATTATTTTACTAACCCTTGTCAGTACAAGTTGTAGCCATTTGTATGGCTTAACAGTTTGAAAGAAACTTTTAAATTTGCAAAATTTTCATAGGTGCGTATGATTGATATTAATTTGAAATAGTTTTATAAAAACGCAATTTTCATTCGGAACCAAATAAAATCAATCAATGGAATGTTCTACAAATATATAGAGAACAAATCAAGAAATATCATTAGTAGAGTTTTTTAACATTCAAAAAACAATTTTAAGAATCGATTAGCTAAAATATCAATAAACTAATTATTTTCTAACACTCCCAGCTCTGTTCGTAGTTAAATTCCTCTTTTATTTTTAGTTGTCAATGAAGTAAAAGCCTTTAGTCAATCCTTAACTTTATTAAACAAATTCAAATCTCTTAAGGTTTTAAAGAAAATTTTAAATTTGTAAAATTAATAATGGGAGCGTATGAGTAACATTAATTTGGACTAATTTTAGGAAAAACTAATTTTTATAAGGAACCAAGCTTATTCGAGCAATGGAATGTTTTACGTATATATAAAAAACAGTTCAAGGAATAAAACCAGCAAATTTCTTTAACATTTACAAAACAATTTTAAAAACTTAAGAATATTTTTTGCAAAAAAAAATTTACAAAAACTTAAAAAATATTTTCAAAATTCATGCATTTTTACAAGGTTCTTTGATATTTACAAGAATGTTTATAAAGCTGAATGTTTTAGTTATTGCACAAGTCTATGGTATTTCTTAAAGATTCTTTCAAAGAACGATTAATATTCTATAAAGTAAAGTATTTTTTTGTTACCCACTGTATTTACACAAATATATTTAATATAAATACTTGTAATTTTTTCATACTCTCAGTTAGTTTTCTTTAAAAAAACTTTTTTTTTTATATTTGTAGAATTTGTTTGTGTATATAATAAGCATAATATATGCAAATGTTAATTATACAAAAACTTTCTTGTCAAATTAAATTGCATCAAACTTGCCATTGTTAATAGTTCTGTTGAGTTTCTTAAGAATGTAAAAGTGCAAATTTCTTGTTGCTGCTAATAAAATGAAAGTGTTTTTGTAATGAAAGGATTAAGAAAAAGTGAAAATTAATGAAGAAAACATTTCGTAATTAGAGATAAAAAAGATTGCTAAAGCAACGTTTGCATGTGGGCTTTTTGAAATTAACATAGTGGAACAGGTGGCTGGTTACACATTTAATTTAGGCTTTGGGAGAAAAAATCAAAACTGCAGAAAGACATTTTTATCTAAATAAGTTAATTAGTTCTTCGGCAGAGGATAATAGCAACATTTTATTAATGTTTGCTTTATTTTCATGTTAGAAGGACATACAGCATTATTTGTTTTGTATTAACTAAAAAGCATAACCAAATATTATTTTCTAATAAATTAGGATAAATAAGACACATGTTAAATTGAGTTGATCCCTTTATTTGTACATACTATTTCTTTATTTACATCCTTGTAAGTACTTTTTTTGCAAAATTATTAAAATCTTTGCAACATTCCTTTTTCAAATCTACCCCCACTTGGTAATCACCCTTATTATCATAATAAATTTCCTATGAATAGCTGCAAACAACAAACAACATTTCAAATTCGCAAAACTTTTCCTACAAATATTTTCTAAAAATTAATTTTATAAGCAGATTTTCACAACAGCTCCAAATACTTTGTCAGTTATTTATGGATTATTTTGTCAATGATTTTCGCTTACACTTCATTATAACTTTTGAGTTAAACGCAAACAAAATACCAAAGGCTATGACCTACAAACAAAATATTTTAAGAAATTCTTACATTATACAAACATATTTGTAAAAAGCTTATTTCCGCAATAAAAAACAATCATGAAAAATATAGAGCTTGGGAATTATAATAAAAATAGAACATGACAAACAAAAAGGAAAATAATGAAAGGATTTAAATTTATTATTTTCATTTTCATTAAATTTGTTAGTTTTAGTTTAACAAACATAAATACATACAAAGAGCAGGGGTTCAATGGCACAAAGTCAATCATTTTAGTTAATTTTTTTTTTTTTGATTTTTATAAAAATAAATTTATTTTACGAACAACTAGACTTGAAGCTGTATAAAAATGTAACAGGTGGTGTTTTTCGTTTTCTTAGTTTTTAAGACAATTTAGTTTGACTTTTAGTTTAGCAATTAGTTTACATAAAATACAAATTGTATTATTTAATAGATTTTGCTTAAATATATTGATAAGGACTAAAATAATTTAAACTCGAAATAGTAGGTATAGAGAGTCAAGCTTGTATCATGCCTTACACTGGCTACTTGTATACAGTATGGTAGACAACGGCATGAACTTTTCTCAAAACACATTTCTATTTTAAAGCTTATTTTGGACAGCTGTAACAGCTGTAGAAATAATCCACATATCTTTTTGATTTTTTAAGACAATTTTCTTAAGCAATTAAGACACTAATTTTTTTATTCAATAGTTTTTGCTTAAATATTGATTTTGTTTAAAATACTCTAACGATAAGGTCTAAAATCAGTTAAACACACAATAATATATTTTATATTCTGCGCGTAAATTCTAGTACGGTAATGAACAGGCAGACGAACTGCCCAGTTATTTATCGGAATTAAATGTTTTAACAGCCCTATTAGTTGTAATCCTGCTTGAGACCATTAAAAGTTTTTAATTAAAAATCTTCAAAGATTTGTTTTAAAGTCTAACATTAGGTAGAGCAATCTGGATACAGGCAAGAACACAAGAAAATTAAGTACCATGCACGCAGCCTCGGACTAGTAAACGAAAGTATATATCGGAGGATAATAAAAGTATTAACTGTTTACTGGACGATTGGTAAACAGGCAAGCAGGCTCGGACTTCATTTAAACAGTCATTGACGAAGTTGCCAAGATCGTAAGAAGGAAGAAACAGTATTACATCTTCTCTGTGAAACAATTTAGCAAAAACTTCAGGTCCCATTGTGTTACCCCTTTGGCAAACAACTCGTCGGTCACTCAGTGCTGGTGGCTTCCATTTCAAACCATCCGAAGGTGTAGATGCATTTTAGATTCATCCTTAATACCTCCTACAAGCATGATAGGTAAGGTGCCACAAATACACGCTACCTCTTTACTGATAAGGCCGGACATTGACTCGTTGTAACAGCTTTTACGGTAATTATTGTACTGTAGTCCTAGTCTTCTGGCGTGTGCTCCAAAAGTACAGTGACTTGTAGATAAAGAGACAATAAGCCCGATTTGATTACGACGAAAGCTAAACAATGAATACGGCCCTCCCTCATCAAATACGGGACAGATTTTTGCTTGCGCAAGTCTAAACATTTCCATCTGAACAAGTATTTTTAGACCTGTAATGGTAATACCAGTAAAGGGGCCAAATCATCAGCAATATAGTTGCCCTGTACTGTACTATGTCCAGGAACTCATATTAGCGTTATACTAGAATGTTCCGCTGTCTTGTTTAGAAACACCCAGCATTCTGCGGTTAACCTAGACACCTGCTATGCTTTTTACGACCCCAGATATTCCATAATACATCAGCCAATTAGCAGCACGCTTTATGGCAGAGATCTGAAGAATAGAGCAGAAATCCGGAAACCAGAAATAGGATTTGATACCAAATCTTTTATTATAAAATATGCATTAATGTTACCTTTGTCAAAGCTTTTTTATCTTTGCAAAATCTAAACCGAGACCTACTCATAGCCTAAACTTTGCTTTAGTTAATTAAAGAAATTAAGGGGTTTTCAACAAGAACTTTGTTTTTTTAACAAGCCAATCGAATCTATAGTAGTTTTAAAAATCAAAATTCGTGACGCGATTAACGAAATACAACCATCATTTTGCTAAAATTTAATTGATAATTTTGATAAAAGAATCGATATCAGTATGCGTGGTCGAGGCGAACAACTGTCCAATATAATTTTTCATTTACATTGTCAAACTTTACCCTTTCCAATACAATAACAATTTAAATAATTTTTATATTATTTCTTTGTTTTATTTTTTTTTTTTTGAAAAATGTTTTCATTGAAAAATACTTTAGGTTTGATGTCCAGGCTATTTCGATAACTGACAGCAGAAATAAATGGACCTCTGATTATACCCTACACCACCATAGTGGGGAGAATATATTGGATTTGTGCTGATGTTTGCAACGCTTATGGCTAGTTGCAAAAACCAAAGTAAGCTCTGTAAAAATAAGCAATTTTAATGACGCCTTTACCGCTGGAAAGAAGCTTGGGAAGCCGTTCCAAGTAATGAATTGGTGATCTCAATGCCTCGCAGATGTCAAGCTGTTATCGATAATAATGGATTTGCAATAAACTATTGATTTATTTTTAAATAAATACTTTTACTTTTTTGCAAAACTTGTGGCATGTCCTTAATTATATGCACGACTGATATCAATTATTTGAAAATATGACTCACAGTTTCACAAATAGTAATTAATTTGACACAATCTAACTGCAGATTTTCTAGGAGTAAGAGTTAAATTGACTAAACTACAACAAATTTTGAGAATATCATATAAACTTTCGTTTTATTTGCGTGCCTTTAATTAGTTGCACTTCCAATATTCACTTAAAGAAGCATAACTCTCTTGAAAATGTTGGTATCCAAATAGTATCCAACACAACAAAGTTTCATACATCCAGAAATCATGACATATAATTTTGTAATGAACGGTTCCCGTTAAATCCTTTAAACCCTTTACAAGTGTTTATATCTAAATAAAATTTAATGCAAATAATTTGTATATGCCCAGAAGTCGCGCTACTATTGGCGCTCCTGTTTCTGGAAAACTGTTTTTACTCGCATACTCGGTGTAGGGTATTATACGGTCCGGCTTGACCGACTATACTTTCTTACTTGTTTTCAAACCCTGATTGTATAGTAAAATTTAAAAGGTAAAGATTTTGCGAGCTTCACGATAAAACCTCGGAGTACATTCTTTGTGTCCTCTGCTGGCAATATGCAGAGTAAAATGGGCCTTAATAGACCCACACGCAGAGAAAAAATATGGTTTTACGTATCTACTACAACTATTTCAACATTTTAAAAAAAAATTTCAAATATTATGGTCACTGTAATTATTTATATGATTTCTGCAACCATGATATGCTTAAGTTGCCATTCACATGATTATATCAATCATAGATATGATTATAGCAATTATGTAATGATTAAGATGATCAGTTTTATGATGAAAGATTATACCATATTATGTTGTTCTCTATCATAATCAATGAAAAACATATTATGATAAATGGATTCATCATAAACAAGATTGCAACAAATATATACATAGTTACTACAATTGTAGTAATCATCTGAATCGTAACTTAACCATATTATGGTTACCACAATCATATAAATAATTACAGTAACCATAACATTGTTGAACAATTAGTAAAAACGTTGATATTGTTGTGGTAAACATGTTCAACTATATTTTATGTACAGGTGATGTTTTTGTTCTTTTATCAAATATAATAATTGATTAATACGTATCCTAAAGCCGTATGAGCAGTAGTGTAGCCATTAATAATAATAGTAACATAACTACATTCAAAGCCTCAGTTTTACTATTCTCAGTCCTTAAAATTAATGTGTCCATTCCATCACATTTCTCTGCTGTAATAGTTTCTGCAGCTGAAGTCATTTAGCTTGTTGTGAACAACAATTGTTTTGTATTCAACTCTGGTCTTTAATCTGGTTGTCGTTGTATTTCAATTGTTTGTTCTTTTTCCAATTGTAAACCGTATAAAGTCTGCTGTTGCAATTTGTATGATTCTTCCATACCTTACACAGCCTGAAGTATGAAATACTAATGCACTTTCTATTATCATTTTGTTTTCTTTTTTTTTTTTTTTTTTTTTTTTTTTCAAATCTCTTTTCGTTAAAGACTCTGGAAAAAACCTAAGAAATCCAAAGAAAGCTATTTACCCAGCCAGTCAATGTAACAAGCAACAGCAGCTGAAGCAGCCAGTCAACAACATGTAAAAACTAAAAATAGAGAAAAATTCCTGCGTATTTTTTCCTCTGCTAGAATTATTCCCAGTTTATTAAAGAATTTAATATTTAGAAGAACTTTCTTGTTTCTTAATCTATACACAGAATTATTTTCAATTCATTCTTTTACGATTCTGCTTATGAATATGTTGTGCTGGTGCTGTCTTCTTCATCTATTATTAAACAAATAGACTTTATGGATTTTAAGGAAACAAACAAGATGATGATGATGAAAGTAGTTGCAAACAACTAAAAAAAACCTAATAAAAGGATAAATTATGTACTACAACTACTAGTGGTCGATTATATTTGAGAGATAACAAGGCCAATTACTCGAGTGTGTTCGAAAGCAGTTGGGTGAATGAGAGTGTTGGTTCGTGTATTGGCATTTAGCATCAGATTTTTATTTATATTTATTTTCTTGGTTTACAGTGAAGAAGAAAATCAAAATATCCCCTTGATAATTCAAAATTGTTGGGCACAATGTTGGCAAATTAGCAAGTTATTCATTTCGAGAAAATTAAAATTTTTTATAATATTATTACCATTAACCATAGCATAAACAATTAGTCCTAATTTACACGAAGCAATTCTTATTGAAAGATTCTTATTGCTTAAATCGCTCTTATTTTTATTTGAGAGTATACATGAGTATGTGTATATTACATATGTATGTAATACGAACAAGAGAGTAAAGCGAATTGCTAGTACAATCAAGTGTGTACTCGTCTTATCTTACCCTCACCTCGATGTCTAAAAGGTAATCAGCTTAGCTTAAAGAGCTTCATCAGTATATTTTTATTATAACATCAGCAGTGGTTTGACAATAAGAATTAACAAAGTTATTAAGTTTTTCTTCTTGGTATCATATCAAATGAAGAAGCCGTTCTTATTATTATTGTTTTCTAACAATTTTTATGTCACTAGTTCAAACTATTTGGAATTTTCCACTTTACATGTGTTGCGTTTTTAACAAGTCTGTAACTGTTGCTGAATATTTTATTGTTCCATATAAACTTTTTTTTTTTGAAAATGCTATAAAAAAACTACTGAATATTTTCTCAAATTTCTTTTTTTAGTTGAAAGTACAATTTTTCCGGTTAATAATGGAAAATAATTTCTTTCAAATGGCTGCCTCGGCTGGCCATGCAGTAGCCTACACGATCGCTCCAATTTTTAAGCACATTATCGATTGTGTGCATCTGTATTTCACACTTATCTTTGACGGCACCCCACAAATAATAGTCCAACGGTGTCAAATCGCAGCTCCAAAGTGGCCAACCGACATCAGATCTGCGGCTGATAATGCGATCTTCAAAAACAGGGCGCAAAACATCGAGTGTAGCTTCGGTTGTGTGGCACGTAGCGCTGTCCTGTTGAAACCAAATGTTTCCAATATCCTTCTCTTTAATTTTTGTGAACAAAAATTTGTTCCACATGGCCCGATAACGATCACCATTGACTGTAACGGCCACTCCTTGCTCTTTTTCGAAGAAAAATGGCCCAATTATGCCACTGGACCAAAATCCGCACCAAACAGTGACTCGTTTTGGGTGCATCAGCTTTTCAATGTATGCGTGCGGGTCTTCTGTGCCCCAAATGCGACAACTTTGCGCTTCATCTGAAAAGATGATTTTTTTTGGCAAAATCGTCATCTTCGATCGCAGGCCCACTTAGGGAAGCGAAAACGCATTGGATGGACAGTTGGCTTCAACTCCTGAACCAATTGGACTTTGTATGGCGTCATACCAAGGTCTTTATGCAAAATTCGTCTCAATGATATCTCCGAAATGTTCAATTGTTGAGAACGACGGTGAATTAATGTTGATGGCGCTGCACGCACACTTTCTGCTATAGCAGCAATATTCTCGGGTGTACGCACTGTTTTTGGCTTTTTACGCTTTGGTTTATCGATGAGGATGCCAGTTTCTTTCACTTTTTTCACAAGATAACGAACATACGGAGCTGACGGTGCTTCTCTTCTTCCAAAATCCGTACGCAATTTTTGCACACATTCTGCAACATTACCATGATTTTCAAAGTAATGTCGCAATATATCCCAGCGTTGTTCAAGCGTATACACAACCATATTCGTTTAGCGGAAGGATAAAACTAATTATCTGTCAAATCAGACATGAGCTAAGTGTTTACCATTCACGAAATAAGCACTAGTTGAAAAATAAAACGTTAGATGGCGGACCCGTTAATATTATACATACATATATATGTATATAATAGATTATGGTATTATTATTTGAAGAAAATATATAAACGTAAAAAATAGATTTTCAGCAAGAACTTTGTTAAAAAAAACAAATAAAGAGTTTATATACAAATCATTAATATGTTTATTGTATTAGAACAGAGGTAGGCAAAGCGTAAAATAAGGTTGTGTGTGTGAGCGAACTACCCAGCAAACATAAACATAATTATATAAATTATACAAAACAACTTAGATCGGAAACATACACTTACAATATATTTTCCGTAACATATAAGAAATTAACAACGAGATTGATATATAAAGCTGATTAAATGAATGTTATTAAATGCAATATCAATTATAAAATATTTTTCGTAATTCATTATTAATTTGAAATGTTTGTTGGGAAGTATTTCCGAAAAAAATATAAAAGCATCCGCCGCATGTGCACACATTGCTGTCTCAATGACGACTGAATGAAAGAGATTTAGTGTATGTGTGAAGTGCTCTCTGCACAATTGTGCTATAGGATGCCGACCTCTGTATTAGCAAGAGTAAGTTTTAGCAATTATAAATTAGTTAATTAGTTGTCAGCATCCTCTGCTTTTATTAATGCATATTAAAACATAATCCGTTTTATATCAATTAAAAAGCTGTTTTTGAATAGCAAAGATTATTTTTTAATAGGACATGAGTATAAAATAATAAACATTTAAAACATTTATTTTGAGTATCTACTTCTTTATTTACATTGTGGTAAGTATTTATTTATTTATTTTAAACATTAGAAGATAATTATAAATTACAAACTAATGGAATACAAAAGGCCATGACAACTTGGTCTTAGGCTCAATATTTTTATAATTACAGTTAATATTTTTGCAAGATTAAATTTATTTTATTTTTTATTTTTTTATATTAATTGGTATATATGAATTTTTTTTTAAAATGATATGATATGGAGGAGGTTGTTTTTGTTAGGTAATGATATGGGGTTTGATATATTCTTAAAGGTCAGATCGCGTTGCTTCCTAAATTTTGGGCATGTTAGAAGTACGTGCTCAATGGAACTTGAGGGTGAATCATTACAGTCACAGATTTTATTAATGGGTAATTTTAAAAGATGTCCGTGAGAAAACTTAGAGTGTCCTAAGCGGAGTCTCACAATTTTTATTGTGTCCAGTCTATTTAGTTCGGTGTCTTTTAAAAAATGTATAATAGTTGTTTGTTTTTCGTTTATAGCCTGGTACCAATTGGTAGTTTTATTAAACAAATTTGCATTCTCAATGAACTGGTTCTTATAAAATTTGTTTATATCGGTTTTGTTAAAATTGTGTGAACTAAGAAGTGGTCTATTGACCCCTTCTTTTGCAATTTTGTCTGCAAACTCGTTTCCTTTTATTCCACAATGTCCTGGTGTCCAAATAAGTAATATATTCGGGTACCTGTGGATTAAAATTTCTCTAATTGCCGTGGCATAAAGGTTATTGTTTGTCATATTTAAAATAGCTTTTAGAGAGGAAAGCGAGTCGGTACAGATTGCCCAAAAACCATTATTTTTCTTAATAATGTTAATTGCTTCTAATATGGCGATGATTTCCGCAGTAAATATAGATGTGTAAGGTGGAAGAGATTTTGTTAATATGACTTTTTCGTTCTGGGTTATGCTGTAGCTCACGTCACTATTTATTTTCGATGCATCTGTGAAGACGAACTTGTGTTTATTATATTGTGATTGCAATTCTAAAAACAATTTTTGAAATATGGAATGGTCTGTATTTGCTTTTATTTTGTCATGAAGAGAAAGGTTTATTGAGTTGTTGTTTAAATACCAGTAGGGTTTGGTATTTTTTCCGTGTAACCTGTTTCTGTTCAATTGTGTAAGTTGTATTTCTTTGCTGTTCTGAGCAATTCTTTGTATTACAGAAAGGATTTTTGGCTTCTTTTTAGATTTTAAACATTTTTGAAAAATTGTGTACAAGCGGGTACCATGACTGTTAAGGAAACATCTAAATAGTCTTGTTGTTATTATATCCCGTGGTAAGTAATTTTTTGCAAAATATGAAAATTCGTCAACTCTTACTTAGCAATCACCCTCATTATCATAATGAATTCCCTATATTTCGCAAATCTTTTTCTATAAATATTTACAAAAAAATTCTAAGCACTTTTCTTTTCAGTGTTAAATAATTATTTGTAATAACAAATAGGTTCCTACGAACGTAAAATTTTAAAGCCTTAAAAAATAGCTAACAAAAAATTCAATTCCTTAAGCTTTTGCGCTTTTATGTTTGTCTGTTGGAATGTTGAAGATTTAGGAAATAAACCATTCCATAACTCAAATTATTGTTTTTTGAAATTTATTTTTTGAGGACATACACTGCCGCTCACTTGAATAGGTTCACAATTTTTTCACATTTAAACTAATTTTTCCAATAAAATAATGAAGTAATTGGGGATGTTGCATTTATAAATTATAAAGTATTGCAATATACATATATAAATTAAACAGAAAAAATGGCAGCATAACAAAGAACTAGATTTTTATAATTTTTTTTTCCAAAATACTACGTTTTGGAACCTTACTTTTTTGGCTCATTTGAATAGGTTCAACGTCTTTTGTTCCAAAAAAAACCAACAAAAAAATAATTTTTATGTAACTTTTTTATTTTTAAAGATTTTTTATAATATTTCAATAAAGATTTAATAATGTGTACATCCTCCTTAATTCGATATAACTTCAAAAATACGATTTGGGAGGGAGTTATAAAGTTTTTCTATGAATGGTAAGGAAATTTCGGCCCACGATTTTGTTTTTATTCCTTTAATTAAGGCTTCTTTAGTTTCATATTCTCTGCCCGACTCATACACTTTGCTAGAAAGCAATCCCCAAATATGTTCTATAATATTCAGGGGGCAAATTACCGCATTTAATATCGAGTAAAATTGATTGTAATTTTCTTATTTGAGATTATGGCATTCGATATCGAGCAAGAAATTTAGTACATTTTATCATAATTTCGATATCGAAATCATTTTTCGATACGATAGCTCATTCGATCACGAATGCGGTAATTTGGCCCCAGGTCAGGAGAGTATGGTAGCCACTCCAATATATTGACGCTTTGGCTACGAATCCATTCTTTTACAACTCTTGCAGTGTGGATCGGGGCATTATCTTGTTGAAATGTCCATGGAATGGGTCTAAAGACTGTATAAAAATAGGGAAACGCCTTTTCAAGAACGGATTTGTAATAATTCTAGATGAGAGAAATTGAAGCTCACATGTTCCATGATATGAAATTGCCCCTACACCATCACACTACCCACACAGATATGCAGACGGTTCAGATAACGTTCTTCTTTCCGTAAATCATGAAAATAATAATTATCTGGACCTTGTAATTGAACTTCTTTTCATTCGAAAAAACAATACGTTGCCATTCTTTGTTATAAGACATGTGTTCACGGGCAAACTGAAGTCGTTTTGCTTTATGAGTGGCATTTAGAGTTGGCTTTTTTTTTAATTTTTAATCTTTTCAAATGCTTGGCACTACGTATAATATATTTTACAGTAGCTAGACTTGCTGTAACACCCGTTTTTTGCTTAATTTTTGCAGCAGAATTACTGGAATTATAGGCAGCTCTTATGATAGCTCTTCTGTCCGCTTCTGTTGTGAGTCTATGCGTACGTCATTTCATGTTTTTTCCGCAATTTAACTGGTTTCTTATAAAATTGCTCACAAAATTTTGACTTCGACTAATTTTTTTTGCAATATTCCTGTGACTTAAGCCACATTCAATAAATGCCTTAATTTTGCCTTTTTCTTCTTCAGTTAACTGCTTTTTGCGTCCCATTTAATTTTTTTTTATTATTCTAAAATTGGCAACCACTAATAACATGATAAATTTCATCTATTGTCAAAGGTAAACTAATTTTTTTTTGAATGAATGTAATCAAGCTAAAATTTACATGTACATTTTTACATAAAAGCAAAAAATAACAACAAATCCTAATGTTACAGGTAATTTTTTTCTAAATTATTATTATACAAAAGGTCTCTCAATTCTAGTTTTAATAAATTGTTCTCTTAAAGTATATTTTTAAAAAAAAAATCAAGTGAGCGGCAGTGTATATAATTATATCAATAAAATCTCTATAAATAAATGTAAATTTAGATTCAATTAATAAATACCGGTTAAAATTGTCAATTTATTTTACCCCAATGATAAATATTATAGAAAATTTATAGAAATTATAGGCATTAAAATTATATTTCAATATCTTTATTTACATTAGATCTCATATATTAGTTATTCACCCTTATTCGATTTAGCGTCATCAATACGAAACGATATCGTTTTGTGTCAATTGTTGAAAATCGGTATGTCCATTGTCAATTTCAAGTTTTATCGATAAGTGTCCATGTATTTTTGTTATGCCGCAACGTCAATGCCGCCATTGATATAAATTGACTCTGATATTGTCTTTGTTTCTGTTGTAAAAGCAGTGGTTGCTGAGTTGAAAGCCCTTGGCCGAGTGATCTCTTCCGGTGCGTAAAACCGGCTGTCGAAACAGTTTTATTTCTTTTGGATTATTTTTTATTAATAATCTTAAGTTAAAAAATAAAAAAAGGAAAAAAATCACAAACACTGGCCAATTCAATAAGTTAGTAGAGGAGATGGAAAAACACCCTTCACTTGCCGAAGGTTTTCAAAAAGGCAGTGGTTTTTAAGAGCCCACAGAAAAGAGCAGGTGACAGTTGGCAAAAGGTAAGATAAATTTTGCTAAAAGGATTGTTTCATGGCAAATATTTTCGTCAAGATTTGGCGGGGTTTAAAATTTAAGGTGAATTAGTCACAAACAAGGCAGAGTGCATGTTTACTGGAGGCGGAATTTATAAAAAAGCGAGAAGCTACGGCAAGCCTGCTGCAACCCTCAAGGGGCTGTTCAGGGAGTTGTTCAATGTGAGAATTTAGAAATAGAAGCTCGTGAAAGTCATGATTTGGTTCTTGAAAATTAAAAAAAAAATTAGAGTCAAATATTGGCAATTTCAACCTATTCTAAGAGCGTCGAAAACCCCATTAAACCTAATTTAAAAGAAAGAAAATATCTACGTTGAAGAAACCGAGATTATCTAACGACCATTACGAATTATTTTATTGCTCATTCGGATCAGAACTACAAACACATTTTAGTTGTTTAAAGTTATCAAGAAACTTTTTTAATAAAAACTGTAACCAAAACAAACCAACTATCTAAGTTTTTAGAGAAGTGCTTTAAATAACGATAAACAATCGACATTGTTAACAAAAAAGTTGGATAAAGTAAACATATATTTTATAGCAGCTTTGCAAACTGCGTAGATGGTAAACTTAAACCTTCAGAAAGTAAAAATCAAAATAATCTTGGAAGACTACAAAAATCACTCGACAACTGTAATGATAGATCTAAAAGGCGGAAACTTAAGGATATCAATGAAGAAATCGGTTATGAAAATATTTAAGAAACTTTACAATATCAGTTGTGATCACAAAAATAACTCACAATAGTCGATATTATTCAAAAAGTTATTAACGCTAGTCCAGTGAAAACAAAACGGATTTTTAAAAGTATTCCAATGCCAAGCGACGAAAAACAATTCTCAAATGAAGAGGCGTTAGCATTATTTTTGGAATTGAAATTTACAAAACAGCAATATACTCAGCTCAGATTGCGTACGAATGAAAAAGGTTCAAATCTGTTTCCATATCAACAAATAACTGCTGCAACTATTTGCCACCAAAGGACACTAAAACAATCACACCAATTTCGGCAGAGGTAAAACTTCAAGATCTACTTAATCATACAGTTCAACGCTTGCTACAATCGTTTATAGAAAATGATTTGAGGAAATATTGAAACTGCAAATGGGAATGTGATGGTTCTTCTAGACATAAACAATACAAGTTTGAAGCGAAAAAATTTAGTGATTATGTTAAGGAAACTGCACGAATATATCATAACAAATATCATTGGTGAAAAATGTCTGCAACAGTTTACAAAATTCTTTATCATGGATAAGATGTAATTAAGTCATTTAGAGATCTATCAGAGGTAGCTCAGGAAAAAAGGAAGAAAAATTACAGATTTTATATTTTATACAACACAATACTAGAAATTTACGAAATTTAACAAATGAAGATCTATTTAATATATTATTGGCAATGTCAGATCCGCTCATCTCTAGCATTCGAACACAATGGAAAATATAACATCGGGACTTAAATGAAGAAGCAAAAGGACTGTTAGAAGACAGAAACAATACAGAACTCAATAAGGAATATTTGCAGGCAATTTTCCAACCGAATGAATAATAATTATAATTTTCTTTTATTTTAATATTTAGTTCGTTTATTTGACCTTTTTTTAATATTTAATAGTTTCTTTTTACAAGCAATAAGGTCACTTGAATTTTATATAAAAATATTTATATATTTATTTCCAATATTTCGCTATCACAATGGATAGCTTCTTCAGGGATAATATAAGTTTTGAATTCAAAAATAAAAATTGTTTATCCTTATTGTTATTAAAATAAAAATAGAAAATAAAAAACCCGGTTCTATTGGAACCCATTCTAATGGAGCCTGTTGCAGAATTGATAAAGTGGATACCTGTTCACAATTATCCTGGGTATTATTAAAATGTTTTTATCTGCATGTGCCTTTTTTATAATAAAATCAAATTCAACAAAACAAAACTCGTGCATTTTCATGCTAAATGCTGCAAAAAAAAAAAACAAAAGTTTAACTTTAACATTAAATTTCTCATCAACTACTGAACCGATTTAAATGAAGTTAAAACTGGAGAAAAACTCAAGATGGTTTCTCTTCAAAAAATTACTAAAATATCTCCATCGGTTCAAAAGTTACAGATTTTTGGCCGATGAAAAACGATTCTGAGCCACTGTGCGACGTCGATAAAAAATGATGTTGAATTGATGACACAGACGCTAAATGAAATATGAGTGAATATTTTACGAACGCAAAAATTCAAACTCCAAACAAATAGTATTTGGAAGAAAAAAACAAATACCAAAATGCCTTGAATACGCCTGAGACACACTTATTTTCTCATCAATACACACAACTAAGTTTTTGTTGTTGACATCTTCATATACCCGCACATACATACCTAAAATGTTTCATGAGAGTACTTACTGTATTTGTTTTTCGTGAATATACTTTAGTAACGTCTTCTAGTGCGTTCAAATGTATTTGCAGGTCTCTAACGTAGACCACAATTAAAGGAGCTAGTGTCTATTTTTAAATTCCGTCTAAAAATTTGATTATTGTTGAGGAATAGAGTGATCACAGATTATAGTATATTTTTAAATCGAACCGCTATTTAAGGCTCTAGAGCCTATTTTAAAAATGAATATAAAAAATTTTTTTTTTATTCAGAAATATAAGAGATTGCGCATTATTCTACTTTTTCAATGCTCTAGAGCCTATTTGATAATTTCATGCTAAGAATTTATTTTTAGGGATTTCAGAAGCACGTTTATGATAAACGAAAATATCACGAATTTCGCGAAATGTAACTTTTACAATTCCTTAATTTCATGGTAAATTTTTAATATTTTGATGGGAATTCCCATTAATTGTAATAATTCTCCAAGCTGCTTCTGCTGTTATGCCATCAACTTAAATTGCAAAACTTTCGGGTTACTCCAATATGCCGCTGTTGGAAAACAAAGTTCTTATTGAAAAAACCAGTATATTCTTTGTAAACAGCTGGTTTCTTTTAAGAACATTTTTGCTTTCTTTTTATTTACGCTCCCGTACTTAAAGTCTGCTTGTATCGTTTTATAACATCAATTATAGTATTATAATTATAGTATTTCTGTAATTTCAGGGATTTCCAAGGAATTTGTGCACCATTTTCTTGCTATTTTCATTTTGCGGCGCTCTTGCAACTATGTTCCGACTGATGCAATTTTTTAAACATCACTAAAAACACGAAAGTGTTAACACGTATGTAACGTGGCCGGATTATATATGAACATTGATTTAATTTCATTCGAAATTGTGCAGAGCTGCTGTTAAATTTAATTTCATTGAGGAGATTATGATCAGCGTTGTCAACTTTGAAATTTCAAAACGCAGCAAAATGGAGAAAAAAAGCGCCATTTAGAAAAAAACGCATCAAGTTTAGAATTTATTTTTTATTTAAAATGTTTATTGAATTAATTTTAAATTTCTTTAATTTCACAAATTCTATATAAAACTTCTTAAAAAGAGATCAACAATTAATCGTTAAAACGTTAATAAGTAGTAGCCTTTTTTTTTAATAAAAAAAAACTAATAAAGATAAAATAAGTATTTAACCACTCAAAATGTAACTCACAATATGCTATTCGGAACTGAAGTACTAATTGGTAAAAAAAAGGGCTAATTTCAGTACATATTTGGTACTTTTTTTAATTATTTTTCTTTGTTAGGGATCCACTAGGACTCTAACCCTTCTACAGTTGAGTAGACCATCATAGTACATGTATAAAATGTTAATTTTATTTTTAAACAAATATTTTTACCCTATTCACCCTTCATGGGGTCCTTTTTCATCCTATAGATTTCATGATAACGAATTATTGAAAAACTACAATTAAAAATTAGTAAAAATAAAGAGTTTATCACATTTTCGGAAAAAAATAAAAAATGCACCGAAAAAAAAAAAAAAGGAAAAAAAAACGAATATTGTATGATTAATGATGAAAATGAGTATAAGGAGAACATGTCATTTTAAAATGCCTAAGGGAAACGGTGTCTTCGTTTAGTTAGTAACTCGTATTTACATACATGCGTATGAATATTTATTTCGTATTAAATTACTTTATTATTTTTTTTTATTATTTTTCAAGTTGTATTGTTAATATCTCAGTTTTTATTACCTACATATGCAAACACGCATACACAATCAAGCGTTTATATAAGGACTGAAATCAGTCAAACCAACGCCTGAATATATGCTAAAATTAATGAAATATTTAAAATTTGTTTGCTTAACAAAAAGCTAGTCCCGGTTTACATTATGAAATTTTTGTCGCTGCGATTCTTGTCGTATCTTTTTTAAAATTGTATTTGCGTCTACATTGTGAGATTTTTGTTGCAGCTATTTTCTGTGGATGTATACATGTTTTTATATTTGTTGACAATTCCTTTTCAAAATAAACAAAATAATAATAAATTTGTGGTGAAATTAAAATTTTGTGAAAAATTATAGAAACCATTAAAAATAAAAGCTGGTTGAAACAGCATAACTTGGGGACATAAATATCAGATGTGCCAGCACCACTTTTTTTTTTGAAAGATTTATCATATTATATTATTTTATTTTGTTAATTTAAAATAACCACATGTATTTGATTGTAGCTAACACATACATACATACATATATACATACATACATGTATGAAAATAAAAACAAATGTCAAAATGAACTTGCAGCTAACTTCATGTTTAAAACTATGAATGAGGGAACAAAGCGTGTCTCACGAGTACATGCATATGTGTACTCCTTTTAATACGACTCACCGCTATCGCCTACAAAGCAAGAATCGCAGCGACAAAAATTTCATAATGTAAACCGGGACCTAGTAAACAAAAATTTTATATTGAAAGTGAAAATACTCGCTATAATTTTAAATATCACAGTCCTTTTCCATCAATTTAGATATTTTATTATTATAGTGTTGTTGTTTTACATTTAAAGTTTATGATACACATAAATACAAAACACAACTGTACAACCAACATGCATAAATACATTGTATACACTCAAAATATTTATATGTATATTCCAAAACCTACATTACATTAACATAAAAATACATATTTCAAACGTTTTTAAGTTTATAAAAATGTATAGATAGAAATATAAACTCTACAGCACTTTATTAGTGCTTTTTTACATTTTTTTCAATTATATTTTCATTGTAATTTTTCCCCAGTGTATTAAAACAAACTTTCCCATATCAAATCTCTGTGTATATATTTTATACACGTAGGTACTTACATATGGGGTATTTCAAATTTTTTGAGCACCTGCTGAAAACGACATACTATGGCTCTTATTCCGTTAAGTTTTATGAATTTAAAAAAAAAACGTAGTACAGGGTTTGGATGACTATACTTGAAGGATATGACGTGCAAAGTTTTACGTTGAAAAGTCTTCACCTTAAGAATTGGTGGTCATCCAAAATTCGAAAAATTAAAAAAAAACGACTTGAAACTTGCAAGAGTTTTTTCATCCATTCTGTTTTCTTTGTAATAGTTTCTAGCTTTCAGATCCAAACCAATATAAAATACATCACTAGACTTGGAGGATATATCCACAAAAAAAAAATTGATATCGCTGCTGGGTGAAAATTTGCATGTGGTTTACAAGTGAAACGAAAATTTTCCGCATTTTGAACTTTTTGAAGATCTTACATAGGGTATTTGCGCCGTTTAATAAAAATTAGTTTTAAGCGCAGAATTAAAAAACTGCGCAATTTTATAAAGTTTGAGGTATATCAAGTTTGTGTCAGCGCACCAATAACGTATCACGGAGATCACAAACTTAAAAGAAATTAGCGTAAATTTTGTAAAAATGTATCTATTTTGCGTCTGATAATCTATTGCGTGATGTGAGAACTTCATAAAGGGTACGTCCGAGGCGAAAACGCACTTTACAATTTTTAAACACAAATATTTTATGAACTTTTGAAAATTTTTGCAAAAAAAAAACACTTTTTTTAAGCTTTTTTATATCAAAACATGGCATGGGAACATGTTTAGGTATCTAAATAAACGGACTAAACTGATAAAGTGCAAAAAAAAATAATTTTTTTCAACCCGGGCGCGTTTTTCCCAAACACATTTCGCTTTGTGACAAGTACAGCGCTGTATCAATTGTACATCTTTACTGAGCTTGATATTAAAATTGAAAACGCACGAAAAAAAATTTAAAGATTTAAAATTTTATGGAGGAAAAAAATGTTTCTAACCTCAAAAACATCCTTGTATGAAATATTTATTAACCCCCTTATTCAAAAACAATTATTAAATTTTTGTATGCAAATCTGTCTTAATAAATGTTTGTTAATTTTAATAATCGTTTCTGAATTTAATTTTAACTTAACTTAAAACCGCAGTAAAAATGATTAACGCGAACGGATTTCACATACTCAAATATCGGTTTATACACACGCAAATCGACATTGATGTCAGACAAAAAAAAAATTCTAAGTGCCGTAAATTTTTGAAGTTGCCCATATGCATATAAATATGCTTATCAATGTGATCTTATCAAAAGAATTCCTGTTTTATATGTTTATGCTTTTTTTGTTTTTATATTTTATTGTATTTATTTTGCACTTGTATTGTATGCGAATATATAAATAAAAAACATTAAAAATTTTTATGCAAAATCAATATTAAAAAAAAAACAACTTCGATATAAAACAAAAGCCTGTTATTGCCTATAAATATAAAAAGAAAAGAATACCAAACATTTTTGAGCAAATGCAACAAAACAGCAGCATAAAATGTTAAAAGAATACTTTCATAAAGTGAAAAATATGACCAAAGGGTCATTGAAAATGTGTTTGTTTTAAAAATATTTTTTTTAGCAAACAATTTCAATATTATTCTAAAGAAGAAAATAATATTTGTTTTTGTTGTAAAATTGTTTTATGGCGACAACAAAACTATATTTGTTGTTAAAACAATGTTCACATAAAATCTAGTAGCATAAATGTTTTAATACGAGGGCGGTTCGGAAACTTCTTAGCCTAGAACAGAAAGCGCGATATAAACAGAAAAAAGTTAAGTGTTAATTTGTTAACAGTCGACCAAAAACGAATAAGAATGAACATTTTTCAAGCTTGCTTGGATCGTTTTAAGAAGAATAAAATGGATTTTAGCGTCGTTTCATAACTGTGGTTAAGACATGGATCCACTCCAGAGACAAAAGAACAATCCAAGCAATGGACTGCAGCTGGAAGAAGTGCCCAAAGGCAAAAACAATTCAATCGGCTGGTAAGGTTATGGCAACTGCTTTTTGGGACTTCAAAGGTATTTTATTGATTGACTATCTGCAGAATGGTAAAACAATAAATTCAGAGTACTATTGCAACATTTTGGATCCATTAAATGTAAAAATTCGAGAAAAACGTCCTGGCTTACAACATCATCATCAGCGCACAAGAGTGTTTTAACAATGACTAAAATCAACGAATTTAAGTACGAGTTGCCTTATTCTCCTGATTTAGCTCCCAGTGACTTGTTGACTGTTCCCAAATCTAAAAAAAATTCTAGCTGGCAAGCGTTTTACCTCAAATGAAGATGCAATTACAGTTGTAAACCACTATTTTGAAGGCCTTGAGGAAAGCTATTTTAATCAAGTGACAGAATTGCTAGATAAACGTTGGACTAAGTATATTTATGTTTTAGGAGATTATATTGAAAAATAAAAATGTTTTTGTAAAACTAACTATTCTCTTTCTGTGCTACGCTAAGAAGTTTCCGAACCGCCCTCGTAAATATTAGATAAAACAGTAACTGCATAAAAAATTAAACTGTAATTTATAATTATTACAAAATAATAAATATCTACAAGTTAAAAAAAATAGGAAATATTTGAAACCGCACTTAATTTTGTGCGACAGTGTATATTAAAAATATGTTAAACATTGTATTTAATATGACAATAATTGTCTTTTTAAAATAAAATGTTTATTCTCTATATTTCGCTACTTCGTTGTGTAGCATCTTTAGGAAAAATTTAAGTGTTATACTTTATAGGAAAATGTTGTTCAACAAACATATTAGTCACAACGTTAACCAAAATAAATATCACAACTCGTATCTTGTACCCATTTATAAACAAAAATTCTGATCTCAATGTTCACTATAAAAGTCTTGTACTAAAGATAATTTTTCATGCAATTACGTATTGCGCAGCTCTTGCAAAACATTACGCGTGTCATTCACCAGTTACCAGTCGAAATGCTTGAACGAGTCATCGAAAATTGGACTTAACGGATAGATCATCTGCGACGTAGCAACGGCCAACATTTGATAGACTTAATCTTCAAAAAATAAATGGCAAAGAATGTTCTTTCAAATGATAATAAAATACACTTAAACAATTATTGGAACATAAATAAAAAAAGGACAAACAAACTATAATAAGAAAAATTGTATTGTTTGTAGTCGTTTTGCCTTTATCACAGCTGACAATCTTCTAGACATAGCATTAAGGAGTTTTTTAGTAAAATCAGCCGAAATATTGTTCCATATTTTTATCCTTGCAGGATATATTTCTTTGCCAATTTGGATTGAGGTCCGGGGACTGCGGCGGATGATCTAAAGTTTTTAGACAATGATTGAGCAACCCTTCCTTTCACAATTTTGAAGAAACATATGCTTACAACTCATTGTCCTGTTGTAAAATCCAGTTCTGGGCTAGTTGTAATTGTTCTACACTAGGCACACATTATTGTGTTAAATGTCGAGATAATCTTCCCTTTTTATTGTAGATTTTATGAATGTAAGATTACCGACCCCTAAGACTGCCATCCAACCCGAGACCATGCTTTGGGAACATATTTATTACTAAAGTCTTCGTTCTTGTTTAGTCATATTTTTCCGATGTTTTTCACTCCAAATACCTCAAATTTACTTTCATCGGTAAAAAGAATGGTCTTGTTTATATACATATTTATTTGCGAAATTCAAACGTTTGGTTTGGTTGTTATTTTATATAAACGGCTTCTTAGGTGGTATGTATGCCATTTTGATGCAAAGTTCTACTAATCGTACTGGCGCTTACAGGTTTTCCCAGAAGTTTTCATAATATTGTCAGCTTTTTTTTACACCTCTCGATATTGGGTTTGCTCTTACTTCTCTTACTATAGCTATTACACCAATACCTCGATATGCATTATTTCAATGTTGCTTCGCTGCTTAATTAGTACTAATTTTCATTGTGTGTCGTTAGATTTTCAAGGTTGCATTGTTTTGGGTTCGAGTCTTTAATTTTTTTTTTGCAATTTTTACAAAATCTGCAACATCATTAGATGTTAAAATGATGACCTGTACAAGAAGTGCTTTGATGATCGAAATGGAGTCATTGATTTCTATTCGGATTGAAAATTAAGTTGCGCATGGTTTTTAAGACAGACGCAAAAAGTTTATTTGATGACATAAAAAGTAAAGTATTATTCAACGATAATGCTAGTGATAGTAATAGAGACAATTGCTACACGGAAATTTATTGGACCAATTTTTTGTTAAAGAACGCCGACGACTAAGTATTTTCGTAACCCTAGAACATATCATCGATCTTTACATGGCTTGCATCGTGTTTTTTTTTTGGCACTTTACGAATTGCCACTATTTTTGGCATGACGACGGGGTTTTTTTTTTTTTTTTTTTTTTTTTTTTTGTATATTTTATATTTACTTTATTTTGACGTGTAAAAATTTGTCTATTTTAACAATAAATCAAATAAATTTGTATATGTTTACTTTGGTTGTGAATGCACTTCTACTTAAATAACTATTTAAAACTGCATTATAATTTTCTAATATAATATTATTTATATTAATAAAATTAAGCTTTTTGTTTAATAAATGTGGTGTTGAGTTAATTTTGACACTCACAGTATGTAACAAAAATAAAAGCTGAAATACTTTTTAACCACAAATCGTTTTTTATATGGCAAATGGGCTCAAGATTCTTTAACAATGCTCTAAATTTAACACAAATGATGATCTGTATTCAGTAATATTGCCCACCATAAGTAACAAGTGGCCCAAGGGCCAAACCAAAATGTTTATGTAATTGTATATTAAAATTACATAAATTATTTAGTATTTTTTTTTTATTTAAGCCACAAGCTAAAAACCACACTGAACTTGTTTGGAACTATGGTAATTGTAAAGATAAAACTTTAGTTTTAGTTACTGATTATATCGCTGGCTTAACATGTAAAGGCTCAAGTCCATATTTCACAATATTACTGGAGAGACAAAAAACCATCAAACTTTTTTTTGAATAAACATTTTTGAAATCTTTAAATGTAATTTGTTATTGTATTTTTGTCTGTTTTTTATTTGCGTAAAAGCAAAATCAAAAAATAAGTATTTGCCGAGATAAAAGCTTTTTTGGACTTAGAGCTTTTTCTGTTGCTTAACTTGTATGTTTTCATGGACTTAGATCTTTTTCTTAGAACTTGTCTTTACTTATATTTCTTACTTACTGTGTTGCTTTTTATTGTTTTTATTTAAAAAGCTAATAATATGTAAAAAGTTAAAGTTTGTTTTGATTATTGTAAAAAAAGAAACAGAGTTTATTCAGTTTATTGTAATTTTAATTTCGATATTTGTATATACTTGTACATAATGAAAACAAAAATTATGCAGTCTTATTTCATTGCTGTTATAAAAAAGTAATATTAATTTATATTTTTAATGGATTTAAAAGTAAGATAACTGGCGACGACTATTTTTATTCGTATGGCAAATCGTCATAAAATTGATTGAAGTTGGTGTAAATCCGACCACTCTAGTGCGACTAAATTTTCATTTATTTTTTGGTGGAAAATTTTTATTGATCAGGAAATCTAAGTTTGAAATTAATTTCACCATTTGGTGTGTATTGTATTCCTCGAATGTCCGTCATTTTTACAAAATTGTACATTGTTAAATTTTTTAAAAAATTAATGATCCAAATAAGTAACATCATGACGATTAATATCATGACTGTCAATGGTGTTGATACTGAAAACAACGAGAGTGTAACCAATGAGAAATAATAGTATGTCAATTGGTTGGACTCTCAGACTATTCCGCGCGTAACAGTTGATATGTAAACATTGGAAGAAGTGAGATATTACACAAAGATGTGATAAATTGGACGTAGTGCCTTTACTCATCACTACAAAACAACAACAACAAATGAGATAACTGTATTTTTTTTAATCGATGTATTTTTACTTAAATAACACAACTGCATCAAAATCTGAATTTCTAAAAAAAAGTGGACTTAGAGCCTTTACATGTTAAGTCAGCGATATGTTTTTTTTTTAGTAATTTTCTTTTTTTATAAAACTTATAACTGTTGTTTCCAAAAGTTCCTTGAAACCTAGTAGTAGCATCAATAAAAAATGTAATATTTTCGTTTCTTTAGGTCAGGAGACAAAACATATTTAGTTTTATTTTATTTGACGCTGTTTGATATTGCAAAACTTTTGTAAGAGCAAACAACGTCAAACAAATTTGTGCTAAAACAAGTGGTTACGCTTTTTTGAGTAAATATTAGCCATGCGTGACCATACCTGAAGAAGTAGATTTTAAAACTATGATATGACATGGCATATCACGTGATATGTGGAATAAAATCCGAAAACAGCTACATAATATATATTGTGAATTCTTATAGAATTCAGTTTAGTGATGTCCAAGTGTGTGGGTCAACGTAGAGTTTCCGAAGCTGCCAGGTATACTACGTAGCCAATATTGGTATATGTTCTCGAAGTTCTGTGGCTGCTTAAACAATATGTATGTATATCAAACTAATTTCAAAAATCTTTTCATTGGCTTCACAAACTTTTTTATACCAAAAACAATGAAAGACAATTTATACTTAACTTCATAATAGTTTTAATTCTCAAACTATTTAAAGAGTTATTTAAGTCATGCATTTCATTAAATTATAAAGAATATCTGAAATATCTTTAAATTTTAACAATTATTTAACCACAAGTTATTAATTTGCCATATAAAATCTTGAAAATTCCTTAACAAAGCATTAAATATACAAATCCAATTGACTGTAAGTGTTGCGAACGAATCGTCTGAAAGCAAACATTAAAAAAAGAAATACAACCACAAAATTTAAAGAATTCTTTTTGGAATTAAAGCGACAATAATAAATCAAGAATTATACAATATATACAGATAGAGTATATATTATACCTACGCATATGCATTTAGTTTTGTACATAAGCACTAGGTTGGCTACAGTAAAAGTTGGTGAAAAGCAGCAAGTTCGCTAGATTACCTGGGACGTGTAAAGTATACCATGGCTTTTTTCCAATTACAAAAGCTTCAAGACTAAACTTCGTATTGCAAAAAACCAGTTAATTGACAATTGACTCTCCAATAGATTACTTCTTGTTGGGTAAAATAACTGCTTTATAAATGGCAGCCCAAACAAATTTAAAGTTGCTACTAACTAGATTACTTAGAGACACTAAAGTGAAAATTGTTTTCACACTAGATTACCTGGAATATACAAAGTAACCAATTGACTTCTCTTTCAAGGTTCCAAAACTATTTTAATTGCAATAAACTAGGGAAATAGTGACTGCCATTAAAACTGGAAGTTAGGGATTGTGTATATACTCGTATGTCTTAAAATAATGTATGCACATTCTAATTGCCTCCCACACATGCTTGGGTAAGTCCTGAAAAGATTGTTGACATTTTTAACCAATATACCTATTTTGATTAAAAACAAATATTTCATTATCTTTTCGGTTATAGCAAAAGAAATCATTAAGAAAAATGTTGTCTTTTTCGTTCTATCTCAATTACAATAAGTGCCAGTTATCGTTCGTTTTGCAACTTAAAATTGTTCTCGCTCCTAAACGACTACATGATAACATCACCACTTTCTTAGGGCCTTCCTAATACACACACATACGTATGAATAAATACATTGGAAAACTTTGTGCTTAACTTTGAAAGACGAAAGTAAAATCTCAAATGAAAACTTTTGTTGCAATAATAATACAAGAGAAGAGTAGAAGAAAAACTTATTTCTGTATTAAAAGATTCAATAGATGTTGGTATATGTTTTTGTTCTCCATAACTACTGACCAAAATGTTTGCTTATTTGAAAACAATTTTGAAAAATATACGTTTAAGAGCTATTTATGCGACTAGGATGAAATCCTACAAAAAAAAATTATATTTAGCAAACTATATAAAATGAAAACCAGAATCTAGCTTTTTACTTAGTATGTTATGTTTTAAACATAATATGTTTGCGTGGTGGAGCTAAAACATATGATTATTTTTAAATCTATTATAGTGCGAAAATACGGAATTCGCAACAGACGACATATATTTTGAATGCGGTTTTTATCATTAGTAATTTACATGTTTTTTTTTTATATAATTTTCTTGCTTTTCTTCTTTAACGATTGCTTACCGAAGTTTATGGTGAATGTGTTTCATCAGTTTCAATGTTCGATAGATAATTTGTGTGATTCAGAAGTGGTGATTTTGATACGAAAGACAAAGATCATACAGAATATACAAAAAATTTTGATGACCATGATTTGGAGGCATTACTCCATGAAGATTGTGGTCAAAGTCAACAAGAGATTGCAAAATCATTATAAGCTATTCCAGCAGTAATTCCTAATGGAAATTGGGTACGATATGAATTAAAGACGAGATACTTTGAAAGACGATATTGGCTGTCCTAAATGCTTCTTAAGCGCCATCATAACACGCGATTAAAAATGGATCCATTGCGATAACCCGAAGCGTAAGAGATCGTATGTGAAGCCCGGCCAACCAGCCGAATCGACACCAAGGCCAAATATCCATGTCGCTAAGGTAATGATCTGTACTTGGTGGGACCAAAAGGCTCCTATATATTATGAGCTGCTGGAATTTGGGGGGGATTACTCCGTATTGCGATGCGAAAGCAACTTCGATGCGAGAGCTAAATGCGATTAGAGAGCAACTTTGTACTTTATATCTCTTTCGTAAAACCTTTCGCAAAATTTTTGTAAACATAGGTACCACTGCTTTGAAATTAAATGTCAAAATAAAACTAGAAACACAATTTCATGGTGTAACTATACAAGGTGAGTGCAGTAACACAGCTGTAGTAATTGTTTTTTTTTTAAATTGTAATGGATTTCGTAGCATTGTAGTTTGAGGACGAAAACCAATGTGTGGAACGAATAAAAAGAATCTTAAGAGATAGGACCGATATAAATTCATTAAATGACCTCATGTAAGAAAAAATTAATTAGCAGTGAGTGTTCTTAAGAATTAGTTTTGTACAAAAATTCCGGTTAAATAAAGAAGCGTGCGTGTATGTTTTAAACGCTATTACACGAGCTGAAAATTCCAAGACGATCGACATTCCGAGTACAATAAAACTGGGCGCTTCATTAAAATTGATTGGCTAAGGTGAATATTAACACGAAATTGGCCAATGTCATCTATTAGGGCTATCTCAGCAGTCAATGTCTCGTTGCTTAATAGAGATATACATGGTGATTGAAAGAATACTGTGTGTAAATCATAAATGTCCCTTGCCCAAATCGCTATGTTCCACCATGAGTCCACCAAAATTTACAATTTCCGTTGTTTCATTAATAACTTCTTTGATTTTCCCTTAAAAATATAATTTAATATATAATTTTCTTCCTTTTCGCTTTCTCTTTGACTATAAAATTTTATTGACAAGTGCGGTGATACAAGACTTGCGAAAAGGTGAAAAAATAGATGCGAAAGGGAAAAGTGTAAACGCATTAAAGAGTAGTTTAATTTCGTACCATTCTTGTTTTGCATCGCAATACAGAGTAACCCCCCTGATCAGACAATCACAAGGAACCTGCATGGATTGTAACTGATTTGTTTGAGCATTCGCTGAAAAACACTTAGAATATGCAGCCAGAATATTCCATCACTATAACGCTCGGCCACATGTTGCAAACTATTGTTAAAAACTGAAAGATAGAAGTGGTTGGGAAGTTTTGCCATAAAGGCGAGTTATGGCAGACCTAGTCCGACTATTATTTTTTTCGATCGATACAGAACGCTTTCACTGGGATACGCTACACTTTAGAACAGAGTAACTAAAATTTGCTTGATTCATTCTTGGCCTGAAAAGATGAGCAGTTCTTTTGGCGGGGATGATGAGAAAAGGTCATAGTTAACAGTGGCCAGTACTTTGAATGTATAAGCGATGAAGCACATTTTAATCTTGTTGACTTCATAGTATTACATATAGGTGAAAACAAATGCATCCACAACGTGCCAATGCTTTGTCGGAGTTTTAGAGAATGTGTCCAGGATAAGAATATTCTAACAGTGACTGTTACTGGTGGTTGATATGGCAACATGCGACATGATAAGAGTTTTTAATGCCTAAATTGGATGATGTTGTTACGTTTTTACCTTTTAAAAAATGATGATTGATTTCCTTTCAGTAAACTGGATTCCTTTTAATTGCAAAAATAGTTTAAAATTAAATCAAGTCTTTATTCAAGTATACACAATACAATTTAAATATAAACTCCTAACTCTAAACACTCTTTTACTACTATTTTACATTTTACTTTAAACACACACTTAAATTACAGTTTGAGAACGCTTTAATGTTCACTCAACGATGACTCATAATAAACCTAATTTTTGAGTGGCCCGGTAGGTCTATTTATACACTAACATCATTTCTAGTAGTCTCTGGATGGTTCAGGGCTAAGATAGTAGAATGTTGTCTTCTAAGGCCGTTAAAACTTAATGTTGACATACTTTACAATTTTGTTAATAGCGTGTTATCAACAGTGTTTTTAAATAGAAACTTCTACTAATGCAAATGTTGATAATCATGTATGTTGATAAATATGCTGTATGTTCATTCAGCCGTTACAAATCGTTAAATTTAAATTAAAATATAATTTCGTGACAATATTTATGTGGAATACATGCGATTTCATGATGACAGAGTGATTTTTGATTAAACTGGATATTATTGATGTGTGAGGGCATGTGATTTCAACAATACGATATACATACTATATTAATATATTAAATAATATTTTAATCAATCATAAAATATTTGCTATTGGCACAATATATTACAAAGAAACATATTAGCATTTCCTTTAAAAAGTACAGCATTCCCAATTAAATGATACAGGATGTTGCAAACCTAACTAACTAACTTATACATATAAAAATAAGTCGTATTACTTGTAAGAAAGGCTAACCTCAAAAGCTGTATAGAATTAGACACACACACACACAGATGAGAGAATAAGAGAAAAACAAACAACTAAAAAGAAACTAAACCAGCAACAATAGCAAACAGAAATAGAAAGTAACTAAAAATAATTTCAACTAATTGTAAACTCGTACATTTGTAGTGCAAAAAAATAACTAGAAAAAAAAATGCAACAACTGACAACTACACTTGTTAACAGCAATAGTTACAGCTCGTTAGATGTTTATAAGTATGTTTGGGGTTCTCATGTTCAGAGAAACAGACGTATATACATTTATATCAGGGTTCGACAAAAAGAGAACATGGAATATGTATTGCAAAAACATGTTGTGAACATTCTTTCTGTGTTAGAAATTTGAGGAGCTAGTGATTAGTGATTGTGACATTTGTGTGGTTTTTAGATAGAAGACAATTCATTTTAAACCCCTGTTAGCTGAGATTGTCCACCACTGATTTATATAAATGTATGATGATTTATATGTGTGTGTTTTAAAACAGTTTTTTGATTAAGCTTTAAACCAGTGTATATTTTATAAGAGAATGTAAAACGAGATCTAACTAAAAGATTACTTCAAAATCTAAAAGCTATTTAAATTACATAATTGCATAACTATTTTTTCAATTTCTTCCATGGTATTTGTAGGAAATTTTCATCTACTTCTTTTTTATCGGTGGAACTCGCTATTTATAGCTTCTTTATAGCTCCTATTATAATTCACGAATACTCTTCTATTGTTAAGAATTATGCTGTCTTTTGGTACAAATTCATAAATCATTTGCATTTTAGGTACCTTTTGGGAAATTTTATCTTCATTTTAGTTTTTAAGGTTTAGGTAAACAATTCGAATTCTAATTGTAAAGCATATGAAGTAAAGGCAGATTCAATAAATAAATAAATAATAAAAAAAACAATTAAAATTTTATTAAAATTTTAATTTTAGATTTACAATGATCTAAAGAATTCTCACGGAATCTTGCAATTCATTATTATGCTACTATAATAATGTTTCCACGACAATTTTATAATGACCGCTACGTAATGAATGATCACTGGGCCAAAGGTTGTCAACTCAGGGACAACTGTATTACCCAGAAGTTTTTCCCCTGGAAAGTATTTTCAAACATATTATAGTTATTATACTGTGAGCGTCAAAATAATGACAACACCACATATTATTAAAAGACAAGCTTAATTATATTAATATGAATAATATTATATTATATTAGACATTTAGGCTCCTATTATGGGCTGCATTCGACAATCGATATTCGCTGGCTATAGAAAATCGACTATCGAATGTAAAATTTTTATTATGAGTTGGCATCGCTGTCGAAAATTTCGTTGTTTAACAAATTTTTTATCGAACACAAATTTGCTGTCGACGCTGTATAAAACTGTACAAAATTTATTTAAAATGAAAGTATTTTTTTTTTTGGTCAACCAAATAATACTTGTAATTACTTTTGTTAATATCCTGCAGGTCTAAGGTCATAACAGCAACTGGAGAAGCTCGTTTCTCTCATGGAAGAAGATCCACTGTTGGTAAAAGGTATTTGCTCTAAAGTTCAGGCAGCCAAAAAATGGAAGGACATTACACAGAAGCTTAATTCTATTGATCAGACGAATCATTAAACCCAAATTCCGTGGTGGTAATTTCAAATTTAATTTATTTTTCTTTAAGAATTTGTAAACAAATATAGCACCAGCTGATAGAAATGTACTATTGTGAATAACCCAAAAAGAGTGATTTTCGCAATAGCGTTTTTTCATCGGATGTGCACCAACCATAATACCATATACAAAATTAATTGTCATTCCAAAAGTAGTGGCAATATTTTTTAATTTGTCTTTGTTTAAAAGTATAACAGTAAAGTGCCGCTCAAAATAATTGCAAGTTTCATCATTTATCATTAAAAGAGATTAAGTTGTGACGTTAAGTAGTGAAAAATTTACAATGGGAAGAAAAATATCAATTAAGAGTCTGCAAAACACAATAGATCTACATAGAAAAGGTAAATCCCTGCGTGAAATAGTTAAAACCGTTGAAAGACATCACTGTACAATTAAAAAAAAAAATGATAGAAAAGTATACAAAACAGAATACCATAGACAATTTTCCTGGAGCAAAACGATCAAAGCGTCTTACAAAAACTAAAGTAAGAGCTATAATAAGAGAAGTAAGAGCAAATCCAATATCGAATGCTGTAAAAATAACTGAAAATATTATGAAAACTTCTGGGAAAACGTGTACGATTTGAAGAACTTTGCATCAAAATGGCCTACATGGTAGACTGACACTTATTAAGCCGTTTATATCACAGAACAACGTTTGAATTTCGCAAGTAATTATATGAAGCGCCTCAAAAGGAACAAATTTCATGTGGAATTCTTATTCACGATAGGGGTGAATATTCTTTTCACTGATAATAGTAAATTTGTAATATTTGGAGTGAAAATATATCAAACCAAATACGAAGACTTTAGTACATATTTAAAATGATACCACGACGGTAAAACAGGCGGCGGCGCAGTAATTGTCTGGCGTTTTATGACGGCATCGGAGATAGGTAGTTACATTTATAAAATCTACAAACAAAAAAGAAAACTATGTCGACATTTTAAAAGCCAACCAAGCAATCTTGATTTTTACTCGCGGTTAAGGGAATTGAGATAATAGTAACCTCAATAAAATTTTACTGATTAATTTTCTTTTCTTCATAACGTTGTTTAATATTGTGAATAAATTTTTGAAAATAGAAACCTTATTAAAAGCTATATTTATAATAATATTCTCGTTTTAAAAGGAAATTCTCCAACTGACCTCGTTTATCTGCACTCTGTTTTGTAATATTTTTTTGTCTCTGCTCATTTCATTACGTTTGTGTTTTATACTTTTAACATTAATTACAAAATTCCCTTGTAAGTATGCGTTAGAGCGCACTGCTGTGTGAGTAAAGCATGTTTGGTGTTTTTTAGATTTAATATGTATCGATTTACCACCACCCATTTGCCTGACTGTAAGGCCAACACGACCCCATGACGACCCCAGCATAAAAAATAATATAAAGTCATTGGCCACATGCCAATAAATTTAAACATTTGATGTGTTTATGAATGAACATAAATTTGGATTTTTTTTTTTGGTCTTAAATTGTTGTTGTTTATTTTTTTAAATATTCAGACAAACAACAATTTATAAAACGCAACAATTTGTAATTAAAAGTTTAAAGTTTTTTGTTTAACATTAAAGTAATTAAATGTTTTTAGTTACTTTTTTTTATTATTTTTTTTTACTACAAGACTCTTTATCTTTGTGACTAATTTTCACAAATTATAAATAAATCTTTAGAAATAAGTATAAGTTTTCCATTCAATTGCATTACATTACTCGTACATTATTTAATACCAAAAAGGTCAGTCTAAAGTAGACTTTTTTATTAGTTTTTTTTTTTTTTTTAAATATTTCTTTTACGATTATGTTGGGTGATAAGTTTTTTTTTTCTATTTCGTCACTTTTTAATGTTGTGGTTTGCATATTCAAGTACACCTAATTCTCTTTTTTATACGGTTTTGATTTAACACGGTTTGAAAATAAACAAATTTAAAATTTTTTTTTTACATGATTTTACTTCATTTTGGGCTTAAATTATTCTTGTTTATATTTAATTTTTGCGAAATATGTTCATATCACAAATTTAGGAGAATCCTCTTTTTGTGGATACAAGTAAATTTACTGGTCAGAGCAATTGTAAATAGCATACATTTAGGGGAATTCCCTTTAGTACATACTTGAACTTGTCATACATTTTTTACATTACTTTTAAGCTTAGATTGCATAACTTTTTTTCTATAATATGTAAATATGCTTGAGTAAAAACAAATTGTATACATATGTATGTATATATGTATGTGATTTAATATTATAAATCTGAATAGTTGTTCTTAAAAAATCCTTGTTTTTCACTAATTTCAATAGGTTTTAGAAATAAGGAACCAATCACCTATTTTGCATACAATCAATGTCTTTTTTACACGTGTTTTCCTGCAACCAATTACCGTGTTAAAACAGAATAAGGTGTATCTTTTTTGGAATATTTAAAGAAAATGTAAAACAAGCAAAGAAATTTAAATAAATTACTGTGTAGATAGTTAAAAAAAATAGTTCGATAAGAGGACGCGAAAAACATTTGATAATTCTATGAGTTTCTCAAGGTACGGTCGCACTAAATAAAGTATTTTGAACTCTTTTATTTGTTAAAAGAAAACCTCGTTTATTTAGGACAGGAGACAACAAATATTTAGTCTTATTTTCTTTGATACTGTTTGTTCGTGCAAAACTTTTGTAAGAGTAAACAACGACAAACAAATTTGTAGTGAAGCAAGTGGTTACGCTTTTTTCAGTAAATATTTGCCATGTGGGACCAGCATCAAATAAATTAAAACTAAATATTTGTTTTGATTTGGCCTAAATAAGAAAAGGTTTTTTAAATAAATAAACGAGTTCAAACATACATACATATGTTATTTAATGGTTACGCCTTTTTCGGCAAATATTTGCCAAGTGTGACGCTACCTTAAGTTATCTTGTAAACATCATCACGATTTGTAAGCTGTAAAAGCATCACCAAATTCTTTTGACACTTTTGAAACAGAAATAATTACAAAAGATAACTGAAGATTGACTGAAGGGTGAGAAAATGTATTCCTGCCTCCTAAATTCGGTTTTTATTGACAACTATCATTACAAATACATCAAATTTATTTTCATATTTATTAATTATTTTGTTATCAATAAATTTATACATTGCAATGAATATTTCTTGATTACCTTGTTTCAAAAACTTGTACAATTTTTTATTATTTTTCAATTTATCTTTTGGCTTGGCAATACGATGATATTTTTTGCCAGCCCTGGTGGTGGGTGTCGGTGATTGATTTTCAATATCTTTGATTTGCTGATAGGATTTTGCAAACGGTTTGATGCTATTTTGACAGGGCAGTGAAAGAGTTTTAAGTTTTTTCGAATGACGCTGTGAAGTTTCCGGTTGCAGTAGTTTATGCTGGCACAACATGATTTAGTTTCGCTCAAATTGTTTCTATTTTTTTAAATTTCGTTTAATAGAATTTCCGTTTTTCTCTAATTCAAGCAGAGCTATATTTCTCCTAAGTTTTTGTTACACTTTTTCCGTCAAATCTTTAACTTAAACGTTTAACAAAACACTGAACTATGTAAAAGACAATGAGGGTAATAAATTCAAAAGAAATAATAGACATCATACACTCAAAAAAAAGACATGTACTAAATTTAATGAAAAAAAATTCCTTAAAAATAGTTTAAAAAATTCCCTAAATTTGAGTAAAATTTAACTAAAATTAAGGAAATTTTATTAAAATGTTATAAAAATGACTAAATCTGAGTAAAAAAGCAAATATTTCATAAACTTGAAATTAGTTTATTATTTTCTATAGATAAATTACTTGATTGTAGGAAAATATTATTAACCGCAAAATAATATTTACTAGAAATTAATAATTTTTTCCTAGACTTAAGGGAATTACATCATAAAATTAAGTAATTTTGCTTTTAGTTCAAAAAACTGAGTTCAGTAAATGGTTTACTCCAAAATAGTTCATAATTTATAATATACTTAAAACTTGTTAATGGTTTTCTTTGACATTAGTTAAAATTTTCCTAAATACTGAGAATTTTATATTGCATTTTAATACATATTTATTAAACTTCTACTTCGAGTTTATTGCTTACTAATTATTAAAAAATGCTTTCAAGAATCTAGTTCAGATAAATTAAGAAGCAAAGCAATTTATTATTTCCTACCATTGAATAAAAGATGTCTTACTTCTTAAAAAGTAACAAACTAATATTTAGGAATGTCTTCCTTAAAAAAAGTACAGATAAATTTTAAACAATTGTATAATTGAAAATCGTAACTGGTACAACTGTGCTTGATTTTAGAACACAATTAACTAAATATTACTTAAAATGTAGAAAAAATATAGTAAAAATTTACTTGTATTTAGTATATATTTTCTTGAAACAGGTAAGTTAAATTCCTAAACAAATAATGTAGATAATTTAAAAAATAATGAAAATTTTTACTAATTTGAAGTAAAAATTTCTTACAAAAATATTGAACATAAAGTCGTTTTCTTGAAAATAAAAATAGTTTTTGAAAACTTTTTTATAAGTAAATATTTACTAAATTTTAGAAAATAATTTACTTAATTTTGATAAATTTTGAACTTAAACGTAGAACATTTTATAGAAGATATGACAATACCAAAATTGAAATTAAGGTAATAAGTAATGCTAAAGTACTGGTTTTTACCTCTAAAAATGATGAACCTGTTTTTTTTAAGTTTTAATAATATATTAATTAAGTACCAAACTATAATATATTAATTAAGTAACAAACAATTTACACATTTTCATTGATTTAATTGCTAATATTCGAAGTTTTATAAAAAATGTCTTTAATTATTTAATTATCAAATCTTCATTATTAAAATTCTACATAATATATTTAAAAGAGTTGACACTACTATTAATGTACCAAATACATATAAGGGTTATTTAAATGAAGAAGAGAGCGAGAGAAAGAGATCTATAAATAGTGCTGATAAATCTTACTATTTACATAGATACTTAAATAATCGTATCATATTATTTGGTTAATCAATGTAAAAACAACGCTCTTTTTATACATTATATAAATGCATAATATTGTTACAATTTGAACCAGGAGAAATTGTTTAAAATTGCATTTTTATTAATAAATCTTAACCATATATATATATTTATGTGATAACAAACTAAATAAATAAACCGAATACCTAAACTAAATACGATTAGGTAAATTGCAAAATTAAGCAGCACTTGCGTAATATTGGAATGTTGAAAGTAACTGTTTTAGTTATACAAAAAACACACATACCAGTTTTCTTTTGATTTTAGTTTTATTCTGAACGAGTTGTAGTTGAAAACAGTCGATTGAAATATAAAAATATAAACTGTGTATTAACACTTAAAATAAAATAAAAGTGAAAAATTAAAAATATAACAATTAAATTTTAAATACCTACAATTATTAACAAAAATATAAAAAGGAAAGTGGTAAGTATTTCTTGTCAACTATAGAATATGTACTATGTACATACATACATACATTGCCGTGTTTAAGTTATACAAGTGTCAATTTACAATATTAAAAAGTGAAAAGTTAATTACGTTAGTTTATGAAGAGTTAGTTTATGTATGTAATGTATGTACGTAATTTGACAAAAGTTTCGTAACATTGTTTTTGTATTTATAAGCATATTTGTGCATGCACATTCTTTTTGATTATTTGTTGTTGCTTCATTTGTTAGTGTTTAAATGCGCCAACGTCGTCTGATGAATTGAAATGTTATAATAATGGAATCCGAAGACACTTTAAAATATGTATTAACACTACTCAAGGGAGATGAATTTTTGGAAATTTTTAAAGGTATTTTTTGTTGTTTTTATCATATTTTTTGTTTTTTTTTAGACCATAACATTGATACAAATGCATTAAAATATATGACACCAAGCCGTTTAGATGTTATAGTTCCCAAACCATTATTCGGTGTAAGAATAATATTATTCGAGCATCACCTTAAAACATGGCAAAATGAGATGTCGTCGTCCTTTAATGATTCAAAACAATCATCAATAAACTCATAATTAGAACATGAAGAAGTAAGTTTATTTTTCGGTCTTTTTCTAATATATTTACAAAATTTATCCGAAATAGTTTAGTATTGAAGCAGTATTAAAATCGTCTATATCCGGGAAATCGATTTTAACTTATTATGACAACAATATATTTGCATATTCTTGAAAATAACTCGGAAAACTTTGAAAATATAGAACTGATATGTGTGCTACAAATATATATACTTAAACAATTTTCTTTAAAACAAGGTTTTCAATTTTTAAATTTGAGCTTTTACGTAATTATTGTTTGTTTCCTTAAATTCAAAAAGTGCATCTGTATTCAAATTTCATATTTTCCAATGAATATTTAATTATTTGTAACTCCAAATATATGATGCGCTATTTGTATTTTTGTAACGATTGCCTTGGAATAGTATAATTAGGAAGACTAAAAACCTTCAGTGTTCCATAGCCAAAGAAGCAGTGTGTCACAAAGAGTGTCCCTTCCACGTAGTTCTTCTGAAAAGAACCATAATTTAACTATGAAAAGGCTCTGAATTTTCTCACAATTTATCACGTAGCAGTAAATTCTGAAGTACATTTTTTTAAATTGTTTTCCTTGTTTAAACAGAATCCTTAAGTATACATATTTGAACTATATAAAATTGGATCTGTAATTTATGGTTATGACCCAAACTTTACTGCATCTAAAATTCAAGAAATTTATGAAGTTAATGGTAATATATTTCTATTTTGTCAAATTATTAAAATTTTATCATATGTGAAAGTATTTTCATCATATTCTGTTAGCCCTGAGTTATTAGAATATAAAATACTACCAGCAACATCCATAAAGTCACCTCCAATTCATATTCATGAATTAAACTGTAACTGCTATTTAAGACCTATTAAATACTTGGTAATTATAAAGAAATAATAAAATTAAATTTAAATCCTGTACAAATATTATATTATAATTTAAAAATATATCTTCAAAACTATAATTAAATCAAATATTAATCTAAATTTCAAACAAAAATTAAAAATACTTTTTATATAAAAAAAATTAAATTTAAATCCTGTAAAAATATTCTATTGTAATTTAAAAATATATCTTCAAAACTATAATTAAATTAAATATTAACCTAAATTTTAAATACTTTTTTTGTTATTCCTACATTGTAAAATATTTTAATAATAAATAAACCTTTTAAAGAACCTATTCGTATACGTTTATTTCTAGATAAAGCAATATTTAGCATCTAGGAAAATAATATTAAAATTAAGTAAATATACTACTCCTAAATTGGGAAAAATGTAATTGTATTTAGTACTTTTATTCTAGTAAGCTAGAAAAAATAGGTTACTACTTGGTACATTTATTCCTTAAAATAATGAATAAATGTACTAGCCAGTAACATATTTTTTATTTTATTAGAGTAAATGTATTTAATAAGTTACAGTACATTTCTTCCTATTTTCTGGGAGTAATTTACTCTGTTTTAGTATTTTTTTCCGTTAATTTTAGTCAATTTTTTTCTACTGGGGTGGATGCGCTTACTCAATTTCAGTTCTTATTTGCAGATTTTTTTTCCTTGTTTTAAGGCTTAAATGTACTCTTTTTAACATATATTGTATCCAATTTTGGGAAAAAATTAACCTAAATTCATAACTTTTTTATACGTTTTTGGTAACATATTTATTAAATCGAAGTAAATTTTTACTCAGAACTCTTACATGCTGTCATAACTTTAAATAAAAAAAATTTATCTTTTTAACTAAAATAGACGAAAAATTTCCTAATTTTTATTGTTCTCTCAAATTTATCTGAACTATATTCTTGTAAATATTAACTAAAATGAAGGAATGTTTCAGATAATTTATGAACTAGTGTAAAAATAATTTTTTCCACTATTCTAGTTAAAATTTACTATAATTTAGGAAAATTTTGTATAAAAGTAGGAATTTCGGACTAATATTAAGTAAATTTTTTCCCCCAATATTAAGGAAATTTTATACTGACTTGTAATAAAAAATGTCTTTGGCGCCATACGACAACCATTACGTCCTCAAAATAAGTAAAATTTCCTAACTTCTAGTTCATTATTTTTTTGAGTGTAGTCGTAGATATGTTAAACTTGAAAAGAAAATTAAAAACAAATGCGATAAAATATAAAAGAAAATATTTTAAATAAGTGAAAAGTGTAACTAAAAAACAAAATGTAAATTAAACAAAAGTCTAATTGCTAAGTCACTTTTCTATTATAGATTTTCTTCGTTTCCCTTTAACAAAACCACTTTTCTTTCTTGCACTAACTGTTTTACACAGCAATGTGTTGCCGCTTACAACGCAAATTAGATTAGAAATGCATAAAAACAAAACTCATGAAAAATATGCATAATAGTATGAAAAAATAAATAAAACAAACACCTCCCTATTGAAAAAACCAGTACAATATGAAAATTAGAATTTTAAAAGCGTAAAAATCTTCATCTTTGTTATATACAACTCCAGCCAGCCACTCCGGATAGTGCTGAGAATATTTTAGCATACAGATGTTTCCTATTTTGTACGAGTTTATACAAACTGCTTTTCGTCAGTGGTTAGAATTTTATTAGAGGATAGAGAAAGCCAGCAGGAGAAGTGTTAGAAATTCAAGCTGCAAATATCCATTGAAATGAATTAGTTCAAAATTAGCATAAAATATGTTGAGAATTAAAAATATCACAAGGAATAAAAAGACAGTTTTTTGTGTATATTTTAAAACATACAGCTGATAATAATTAAAATTTTGTGGGTGCTGGATGTGTTGGGAAAATTTAAACTAAAGTTGTGATAGATATACATATATCACAGTGATATATTGCAACGCAAAAAAGTTTGTTTAAATATTTAAATTTGTTAATATGTTAAAGGTAATTTGGGAACAAAAATTAGGTTGTGATAGTAATGTACAGTGACTCACAGCTTATTTTATGCAGTGAATTTTTTGGTTTTCAAAGATCCACAAAGAGAAAACTTAAACTAACAGGAACTTAAAGAAAATATGTTATTGTCTAACAAACAGAAAATATTTATTGCAAAATTGTACATTTTAATATATTAAAAATTTGTCGACTTTTCGCGCCACAGCTTATTTTATGCAGTCAATTTCTACTGTAACAACAACTCAATAAAGCGTTGTTGTTTTTTCGTGTTTCTTTTTTTCTACCCGTAATTAATATTTTCTGTTAAATTGTGAGTCGGATTTTGTAATGTCAACTAAAATTTTAAATAGTTCAAATGAGTTCGCATACAACGATAATTGGTTTTAAACCATTTCCAAAATGGCAACTCACAGCGGCAAATAGCAGAAATGGTTAACATGAAAGCTTCCACAGTCAAAAAAATCATAGAAGGCGGAAGGAAACTGGGTAAAAGATTAGATTTTCGATTTTACCAGGACAACGATCCAAAGCACAAATCGGGTATTGTACAAACGTGGCTAATATATAATTGCTCACATTTGATGACACCGCCACCACAGTCGCCAGATCTTAATGTTATCGCGAATTCATGGTCAATTTTTGAAATCAGCATAGGGAAACACAATATTTCTAACAAGAACGATTTAAAAAAAGCGCTACTGACGGAGTGGTCGAATATTTTGCTGAATATTATCCAAAAACTAGTCGCATATACGCCAAATTGCCTAAAATATGCTGCAGATAATAAAGGCTATCACACCAAATATTAAATAAACACACTTTCTGTTTTTGTTTAGGTTTAATATGCCTTTGGACACAATTGAGCTGGTTCCGCTGTGTCATTTGACCTTGTAATGCAAACAGAAATTAATTAATTATTTTACACATCCTAGTTAATCCAGCAAAGAAGCAATCTCTATTTAGATTACTTAGGTAAAAAGTAGTCAATTTAAGGTTATTTTACTTAAAAGGCGTAATCTGCAACTTAGCAATCATTTGCAATCCTTAACGTAATATGATTTAAATTTTTTTCAGTCGAGGTAGTCTTACATTTTATTTTATAATAATATTTCTACTAAATCGATTTTGCTGATTTTCAATACCAAACTGCTTAGAACAATAATAAACACTAAAGATGAATGTTATTAATGGCGATTTAGTATTTTAAATGTTAGCATGTTTTACACTAACAGATCCACTGATGGTTATTATAACTAAATCAAATTAGGATTCTATAACTGATATCACATTAAACTTCATACGAATACAGGTTATAAGGGAAAAATTAAAGCAAATTCATTTATGTTGCTTAATTTTCAATTTAGTTGCCAATAAGATTTAATATTTAATCCAAATTATTTTCATGTATTTATTAAAAGATAGCTGCTAGTTAAATTTTGTAAAACTCTTTGGTTAAATGGAGAGCTATTACTGCAAACATTGCAAAACTATAAAATCTAATGTAAAATGTATGCAAATTCTAGGCAACTCATTTGTATATTGTACTGTATTTACGTAGAAATATTTCCACAACAATTGTGCAAAAATATTTCTATGGAAATATATATACAAATGGATATTAAAATTTTGTGTTTTATAAAGTCAGTAAAAATAATAATTGAGTGCTGATATTCAATTTGAGGAAAATACAATAATGCTAAATGTTTGGCTTTATGAGAATTGTGAGAAAAGGATCAAGTTCTTTTTCAAATTTCAAAAGTGATTTTTTCGAAAAATCGTTATAAAAAAATATTTTTATAACGATTTACTTATTTAAAATTTCTGATACATGATAGATGGTGATTATTTTGAATTTTTTCGGATTGTGTTCAAATATCATTAAAAATATTATATACATATCCAATTGTTAATTTATGGCTGCAAAACTTTTCTAATTTTATGGCAAACAATTGTAGCCAAGATTTATATCGAAGAGAATTTTAAAACTAATTGATAGAAATCATACAAATGTTTAAAAATTTCAATTGAAAATTGGATTTAGCAGTTGTAGAAAATACCAATTTTGTGGCATTTGCGCCTATCCTATTTCCGTCGCTTCGATTTACGTCGCCTTTCTAAGTAGATATGGTTTAATCCACTTTGCGTTGTTTTGATTCCAATTTGCGTCGGCTTTGAAATTTTGTATCAATCTCTTTTGCGTCGTTTTGTTTCTGATTTGCATCGCTATATACTATAGTTTCTAATTAGATGTGAATATTTTGCCAACTTGCGTGTAAAAAGGGGAATTCCCATTTTATTCATAATTACCGTATGAATTTACGTGCTATTAAATTAATTTTGGTTATGCTTTTATGTTTGTGTGTATGCATGTACATATGTATGTATGTAAATAGATTTTTTTCTCCTTAAATATTTTTTATTCTTTATTTAAAAATATACATATCTTCAATTATTTCTTTATAATAATAACAAAGACCTGCTGAAATAAATATGTATAATCAAACGTACCACCTTTTAACAAAAATTCAGTACATTTGTATGAAAAAAGTGATTCGATTTGCTTCGCATTTCCCGGTCCCTATATGTATATAGTATATAAACTTAGGTTTAGAAATCACACAAATGTTTAAAAAAAAAAATTAATAAAAAAATTGGACTTAGTCACGTTGTCAAATGAGGCATTCATAATAATTTTATTAAAAAAACTAATTTCACTATAACAATTTCTAAAACAATTTTATTACTAATCTTAAAGAATCTCTCAAATGCTTAAATATTGGTGGTAATCACTTGAAATTTGGTTTGAGGTGATTGGAAATAAAACAAATAAGAATTTATATTCGGATCTGTTGAATGTTGCATAAAAATTAAAAGTAAATATTGTAGTTAGTCACTTTGTCAAATGAGGTATTCACAACAATTTAAGTTAAAAAATCATTTTACTATTACATATTTCAAGACAATTTTATTACTAATCTATAAGAATCTCTCAAATGTTTAAATTGGAGTTAGTCACTTTGGAAAATAAGGCATTCATAACAATTTATAAAAAAAAAACATTTTTTTGACAAAGTGTTTATTACAACTAGACTTATTAGCTTTTTTTACAGCTTATAATTATTTCGAAAATACTATCTAAATTTAGCACAAACACCAAGGCCCGTTTTCTCAATGTGTCGACAAACTGCATGTTACTAAATGTCGACATAAAGTTATTAGACTGATAATATGTCCGTAAACTATTTTGGTTTTCTCAATATACCGACAGAAACATTCTTTTCATTTGGCAATACCTCTCAAAATTTATGTGAAAATTGGGAACTCTGTCTTCAAGTGACAAGTTGTTGACATAAATCAGCTGTTTCCCAAATGTGAAAAAATAACAATGGATTGGAATTCATGTTCTTCTAGTTCATCCTCCATCAAATTAATGTTTATTCCTCTATTAAACATTTTTTCTAAAATCTATTTAATTTTTTACAAAAACTCAAGGTATTGGCACATAAAAAATATGAACAGCAGTCAGCTGATTGAATTTATCTGTACAACAAATAAATAATCGGCAGATGAGGGCTGGTTAGTTTTGCGACTGAATAGAAGCAAATGTGACATTGAGAAAACCAAATTTTTTTAATCGGCAGTTTTTCGTTGGGAAAAACGATAATCGCCTAATAAGAAAACAGCCCAAAAAGTAACAAATATAAAGAAAAGCAGAACCATTTGGTTTATATACTGACAGTATAAAAGCAGTATAATCACAGTAAAAAGTGTCTCTAAAGTATGAGCAGCAAATAAATATTTGTTCATATGTTTAAAATATTACGAGTTGGGCTTAAACGACAGATAAATACTTTGGTCATAAAACAAGCTGTACTAAAAATTTTGTGAAATGATTAAAAACAAAACTGAAAAGACTGGAACTTTAAAAGCAAAGCAAAGTAAAGGAAATACTCCACGAATGATAAGTTGCTGGTTACTGCTGTTTTTCATTTATCACATTGTAATAGTCAAACTAATCACCGAAATAATAATAAAAAAAATCACAGCTCTAGCAAAATACTTATCACTGTGTCAAGGTTTTTCAACAATTTTGACTAGATTTGCTTGTATTTTTGAAAAGCATTTTAATGTTATAAAAATGTATGTATGATGTTTTTTAATAACTTTATATATACATACATATACCTATACATATATACAAGAGAAATGTATCTATACATCAAAAGCTTAAACATATACCTACCATTGACATAAATATCTCTGTGAAAAAAAAAGGTAAAAACTAAACTTCTAACACAATTTTTTGTTTCAATTTCTAGGGAAATAGTGTTAGTGATAATAATTTATTACAAATGTAACAGCTTTGCTTTGAGCAAAATATGTCAATGGAGAAAGCTAACGCAGAGTTAAAATTTATAGCAAATGTGTTAAAGTTCTAACAAAAACAAAGGATTAAAAAATAACAATTTATGGAAGTGATGACAAAAACATTATCATAGTTTCAAATTTATATACAGCCGTAATATATGTATATGAAACAAACTTGTAAAATTGTAAAAATGACACAATTAATTGAGGTAAATTATTACTGCTCTATTTTATTTAGAAAAGCCGTTTTTTCTCACATAAATATCACTGTGATGAATTTTGCTAAATCTAACATATGCCATGAACTAAAACTAATTACTTGATATTTTAGTTTACTTCAATAATGTATTTATTATTATTATTTCGTTTGTAATATAAAGAATTTCTATAAACAAATTGTTATGGTCTATTAAAAATATGTATATAACAGCTTATAAATACATTGTGCTCAAAATTTAATGTTCTAACTATTTTGTATTACAACGTTAATGATAATAAACATTATATGGTTACAAATGCAGTAAATACAGTTCAACCTTGGTATAACGAATCTTAAGGGGATTAGAAAAAAATGTTATATCGAATAATTCGTTACAATGAGGTTCATTATATCGAGCTGCAGTTGCACTTCTATTCGTTATAACGAGGTAATAAAAAATTTTGTATATTAATCATCATCTGCTTACCATGTTATAGCGAACGATTTCCGCTAATAAATCAAAACAAATTTGAAGGAAAACACTGTACACAAACACTTGGTAACAATAAATTTTTCTTCGAATATTTCAGCCGTTTGCTGGAGACGTTGTCGTTGCAAAAACACAATGGCGCATATTCAGAAATTGTAACTGAAGTCGAAACTTATTAAACAGAAACTAAAAAATAGTTCATAAATAAATATTCACAAATCATAACTAACTTAGCAACTGCTTTCAGCTGTTAAAAGAAATGCAACACTGCATTTAGTAGATTTTTGTTGACGAAAAACACATCTCTAGTTTGTTTTCTTTTTTTTTGTGATTTTTTTTTTGTCAAAAAGGGCACAGTTAGCAAAGAAAATAAGGTAAGTTTATTATTATTGTGAAAAAAATATGTATTTATTGCTTTGTGTATTTTAGAGACTCAAATTGGTCGCCAGATGAAAAAACTACATTTAAAGAATTGGTGGCCAAATATGTTAACATCATCGACGACAAGAAATAAAATCAATCAGCTGTTCTTTAAATGTATTTGTTAGTTGACATTTAGTTACAGCTTTACCCTTAATTAAGTTGTAACTTTTCGTGCTGAACGTAATCAACTAAGAATAACTTAAGTTGGTACTTAAAAAAGTTTAAACTTAGATATCATTTCTGAATATGCGCCAATAATTTTGTGTGGATCTGTTTCATATATTTTGGAATAATTGATGAAATCGTTATGCAAAGGTTGTAAGTTGACAAAATTCGTTAAATAGAGGTAAATAATTTATTCTATTTCGTTAGTCTGCAGTGAATGAAAATTCGTTATAACGAGGCTATTGCCAAATGTATTCGCAATAGAGAGGTTTATTTTGTATTAAATCTTATGGAGCGTTGTAGGAGATTTTAAAAAAATCGTTAAATCGATGAATTCGTTATAGTGAGGGTCGTTATATCGAGGTTTGACTGTATTACTTAAAACCAAATAATGTTAAAATTTATCTGTGAGTTATAAAAGAGTTTCATAAAATTGTATTGTGGCGATGCAACAAAATTTGTAGCACTTAAATAATAACATTTTAGTGCCACAAAGTAAAACTTAAGCAGCTAGCTTAAAATAATACCAAGATTTACTTCATTTTATGACAAAAAAAATCGTAAGAATAAGAACGTTTGAAAAATCATTAAACCTAATTCTCCACAAAAATACAAAATCAAAGGTTTAAAAAATCTTTAAACATAATTCTCAAATGTTTCTCCAGCCTAAAGATAAATTAATTTTTTTACATTTAAATTTGATTTTAGTTTGATATGAAATAAGACAAGTAAGAGTGTATATTCGGCTGCGCCGAATGATTTAATTTGAGAATTAATCTCAAGCGTTTGATAATAAAGTTATTATTGAAATTGAAAAAAATTAGTTTTTTAATCTCAAATTAAAATCAAACAGCTTCTCAAATATCAAATGATAGATAATGATTTGAGAATATGTAGTAGTTTAGACAACATTTAGGGAAACTTGTTCTTAATTAGAGAAATTTCTTAATTCTCCACTTATTCAGAAACCATATTAGCAAATGTATTTCAAATGTATTTTTTCCATTTAATGGGGAACATAAATTTTCGCTTTTAATTGATTTTAATTTTAATAATTTCTTAAGGAAATTAGAATAATGTGTATGTCAATATTTACAAAGAATAGAAAAAATCACATATGCCTAATTTCTGTATTAATTTGATATAAAACTAAGAAAATTTAATTTTTAAACCATTTCAAACTAAAGCTCCACCACTTTCGAGCACGATTTGAGAAAACAATTTTTCAAACAGTTTCTCTGTCTTTTAAATTTTTATTTAGATTGGACTAGAACTTGCTTAACATTATATCGGATGCAGTTTTGTTTTAACGTTTTTTCTCAAATCATTATCAAATTGAAATCAAATATGAAACTGTAGTTTGACTCAGGTTGGAGAATCGTGTATTATTCAAAATTTGCTAAATATTTGAGAATATTACTCTTGTCTAAAACTGGTACTTTGTGTTCAATTTAAAATATATGGTGTTCACACATGCATTTTTAATTGAGTCAATTATATTTAAAATATAACAGATTTTTGTTAAAACTTCAACAATTTGTTAAACTTCAAAACCCGCGTTTTAATTAGTTGACGTTTTCCCGAGTGAACTGTATTTGGTTCTAATATTATAATTTTCAGCCTAAGAATATTCTTTATTAATTTAAAAGCGAAACAACTGCCATTTTAGTTATTACTATTCACAGGGTTGTATTTTAAATTTTAACAATTATTAGAACAATTAACTCTTAATGAAGCAATTATCTTAATTTAAATTTTGTATGGATAATTGAATTCAATTAGGCGTTAATTAAAAAATGTCAATTAAAAATGCATGTGTGAACACCATATTATTCTCATATATGTTTTCAAATCCTCTAGACCCAAAAGTATTAAAACAATCAAAATTACATTATTATCCAATTTCCATAATCCAATTTTTATAATATGTAATTCTTTTAAATTTATTAAATTGAATTCAAATTTTAAACTCATACAAATGTTAGTTTTATTTATACTGGGAGTTTATGTTTAATTAAAGAATACCTTTATTTCCGAATAGGTTTAAAAACCTTAACACAAAAGGAAAAACTAACATTTTATACGAATATTTAAAAAGTACGAAAAAAGTACTTTTTCTCATGTTTTGGGTAATTTTAATTGTTTAATAAGTTTTATTTACAATTTTATGCAGTTTTTAAAATTTTGTGAAAGGGGGCAACAATTAAACCAGGTACTTAATAAAACTCTTTGTGAAACAATCTTTATTTTATAGAAATTTCTGTTTTGAATTGTTTTGTTAACAGTTTTAAATAATTTTCTAATATTTAAGCAATTTTTATAAAATGTACCAAAAAATTTCTTTTTGGAAGTCTATGAATGAAAATTTAAATCATTTCATAATCAGTTTTATATGAAATTCCATAAATTTTTAAAGATTTTGTGAAAGGGGGTAATATGTTTGCTGGGTACTAAAAAAGTACTTTCTATAAAAATTTCATTTTTATTAAGTTTTTAAAATTTCTGACTTTTTGAGCACATTGTTAAAAAGTACCAAAAAGTACTTGTTTGAATTCCTATAGATTTTTGTTTTCTTATCACAAAATTTAAATTTACTTTTATTTTAAATTGTCTGTATATCTACAAATCTACATTAAAGTATTCACTCTTTAAACATGGGAAATTTCTGAGAATAATGTTCGATATTAAATGAAGATATTATCTTTTCTGAAACTGAAATTGTGTTGGTTGAGATATTTCCCTTCATAACAAAGGTATATAATTCTCAAACAATTAACAAATCCTGACTATATTCAATTACTGTCTGTTAGATAAGAAGCCTGTCATTACTTACGTCATTCTAGGTAATGTAGACGGCGTGTAGCAGTCATTACAAAGCATTAGATAAATATCAATAAATATACATTACCAAGTTTTTGTTAGTATACAATACAATAATACAATATTAAGGTCTTTAATCACATTTCTCGCACTCAGTTTTTTGTTTCTACTAAACCAATGTTGCTGATTTTCAATACCAAACAATCTAGGAGAATGATAAACATTCATATTTTGGCAATGAGCAAGAGTTGTTGGCTGTCGTTCAGTGAAAACCTTAAAAGTATTTAGCATAGTTAACATACTCAATTATACATATAACACTAGAGATTGTCTGCCATTTTAATTGATTACTATGTTTATGTGTGCAATATAATTCCTTTCATTAACTCAAAACTTTTTTTACCTTTAAAAAAAACGGAGATTTATTTCGTTTAAATTTCTTTTAATTGCAAAATAAAAGCGTGCTAACCAGTCTTTATTTATTCAAATGTATAAATGTTGTATTTTAACAGTCTTTTACAATTTACTTTAAACACAAACTTAAATTACAGTTTGATAAAGCTTTGATGTCACTCAACGACTCACAATAAACTGGACTAAGTAAACTTAGTGGCCCGGTTAGTTCATTTATACACTAACATTATTTTTGGATGTTTTGGAGTTAATAAAGTTCTTGTCTAGAATCATTAAAGTCATTAAAACTTAAAGTTGCCATACTGCCCAACTATGTTCATAACAGCGTGTTAGCAATAATATTTGTAAATATAAACTTCTACTAATTAACATTTGATAAACTTCCCAGCCGGAAAAAGATGCTGTAAAGAGGCGTTCTAGAAGGCCGTCTTGAGCAGTCTTCCAATTTTACGTGCTCTGTCATTTTTATTCAAGGCCTTGCCTACTCGCTACTGGTTACATGCTTGCTTGAGAAGGACAATTAGAAATTCTACCAGCTAATGCCTTATACAAGGCGTAATTAAAGGTCTGCTAAATTAATATTATATTGAGGAAAGTAAAAGAAGGGGTTTTAAAGGCCTTCTGAGAGAAGGCATAGTGGAATGAGTATCGAATTTTTTAAAATGTGTAAACAGGTTTTCTATAAGGCCTACAAATGGAATTACAATTTTCCCGCTGGGATGTTGTATGTTGATAAACATGCTATATGTTGATATCAACCGCTACAAGCCGTTTAAGTTAAATTTAAATTTCGTAACAATTTATTAACCTAAATATAAAATCGATTAAAATTACATTTTTATTTAACTAAAGAAACACTATCTAAGCTTACACCCCTCTGTACCCTTTTAATAATGAAAATTACTTATACATACTATTGCCTGACAAATGAAATAAACAGTTTGAAAGAAATTTAAATAAATAATTCAAGCAATAATACTTATTTGACAATCCCAGATAATCCAATTTAATCTATGAACACCCAACCCCTTTAATAATGATAAAAATTATACATACTTTTCTACAACTTGTGTTTGACTTGCTGGCCTAAACAATTCTGCTTATACTTTCTTAACGCCTTTAAAGCTTTGAAATAGTTGATACAAGCTTTAAGGCAAAATGCGTGACAATAATATGAAATTAAATCAAGTAATAGTGGAAAAAATAAGGAAAAATAAAAACACAACTACTAAAGTAGTTACGAGTACTATGCTAACAACAACAAGTTCAAGCTCTCTGCTGTAATAATGTGTCTCCTACAAAAGGACTACGAAAGAGAACAAGGACAGCAATTTTTGGTTAAATAATAAACTACGGAAGTTACAGACATGGCTTTAATAGAATATTTTGTATGAATGGAGTTTTCCATATATTCTTGTTGTTAAGCAGTTTTTCTCCCTTTAAGAAGCAAAAAATGGAGAAAATTAAAGAAATGTTTAGCCACAGGCCTAATTCAATACTGGAAGAATCTGATGCTGTCATATATTGACAATTTATTAAGTTTGGTGTGAAAAGAAACTGAAATTGTCTTTGTGTAAATCTTAAATACCTGAACTATGGAAGCTATACAAAATAAAATTTTATTCAAATACTTCCTTTATTTATGTTGTTGCTTGCAAATCAATTTTTAGTTTTTTATGCAAATGACAGGTTTATAAGTTACAACAAATTGAAATATTCTTTCTCTACTTTGCAATAAATAAAAATCAAATTCCAATACATAAAAGAACTTTAAACAATTACCAAATTTCATATAAACTTAAAAAAAAACTTTTTACAGGAGTAAAAAAATCATTTAAACAAGTACACACACTAACTCTCTTTCAATTTAAAGACTTTTCTTTGTATTCCAAGTTTATTTCTTTGTCTAGCTTCAGAAGTGACAAAATAAATAAAATTTTATAAATTGCCAATATGTTTGTCATCTTCGCTTTTGTTTTCTTGTAAAGGAAAATATTCAAAAACACTTTTTTGTTAGCTATGACAATTTGTTTCAGTTTAACATTTATTTCTCTCAGCGTCTAACAGCAGAAATTTTCTAGGTCAGTCTTTGGGGCGCCCAAGTGTGAATATGTTTGAATATGTGTGTTTGGTTTCTTGTAAGAAATGTAGTCGAATGTAAGATGCCCTATATTTGAAACCATTCTGTTTTAAAACTTGTTAATATTGCATGTAAAATATTAGATATTAAGTTGAGAAAAGTTAATTTTGCAACCGCTTTTTTTTTCCTATACGAAAATATAATTGTAGTTTTGACCATGAGAATCAAGCTCATTATGTTTTCAAACGGGAAATTCAAACGTGAGTTAAGGTTTCAGAAACCTTTGAGAATTGTGTATTGTGTTAGCAATTGTAAATAACTAAACATTGTTCATATATTTGATTTTAAATTTAATGAATTTCAGCAAACATTTACGTTTGATATCAAATTGAAAAATATTTGGAATACTTTCATAAGTATAAAGTTTGAGAAACATTTCAGGACTACTTTTGTCATGAGAGAGAATCAAGCTCATAATGGATACAAACAGGAAATTCAAACTAGAGTTAAGGTTTGAATAACCTTTGAGAATTAACTTATTGTTGATTTTAGCAGACATTTAAGTTTGATATCAATTTGAGCAAGATTTAAAATCAAATGTTTTCGTAAATATCAAAAGTTTGAGAAACATTTCACGACTACTTTTGTCATGAAAGAGAATCAAGATGAGTTTGATCATTATGCCAAACAAACAGGAAATTCAAGCTTGGGTTAAGGTTTGTGGTATAACCGGTTTAAGGGAGGCCTAGAAGATGTCAGGACGATGCTCGTCCTCCTGGTCGCCCGAGCACGTCAACAACCGATGAAAACATTGAAGCAGTGATGAAAATGATTTTGGATAATATTCGAATCACTATCAGAGAGGTTGCTGATTATGTTGGTATATCGTTCGGCTTATGCCAATCAATTTTTACGGATGTTTTAGGCATAAAACGTGCGGCAGCGAAGATTGTTACAAAATTGCTAAATTTTGAGCAAAAACAATGTCGCATGGACATCGCTCGTCAACGACGATCCAGATTTCCTCACAAAGGTCATAACTGGTGACGAATCATGGTTGTATGGCTATGACATTGAAACCAATGCCCAATCATCCCAATGGAAACGTCCAGAAGAGCCAATACTAAAAAAAGCACGTCAAGTTCGGTCAAATGTGAAGGTTTTGCTCACTGTTTTCTTCGACTGCAATGGCGTGGTGCATCATGAATTCTTGCCACAAGGCCGTACGGTCAATAAGGAATACTACCATGAAATTATGCGCCATTTGCGCGAAGCAATTCGTCAGAAACGCACAGAATTCTGGATAAACCAGAATTTAATTTCGTTCGGAAGTGGAATTGATTCCGTTTTTTGCTTCTATAGAAAAAGCAAAACCAAAAATTTTTTCGGAGTAAACCCACTTCCAATTTGCTATGTGGAATTGTAATTTTAAGAATTTCTAGTTTTCATTCCGAAAAAATTCTTCGTTTTACCTTTTCTATAAAAGCAAAAAACGGAATCAATTCCACTTCCGAACGGAATTAAATTCTGTGAAATGGCTGATAGATTTTGTACCATGATAACGCACCCACTCACACATTGATGCTTGTGCGTGAGTTTTTGGCCAAAAACAAAACCACCGTATTCACCGGACTTGGCCCCCGCTGACTATTTCCTCTTCCCAAAACTGAAGACAGCGATGGAAGGAAAAAGTTTTGTCACGATTGAGGAGATAAAAGAAAAATCGAAACAGGAGCTGTTGGCGATACCAAAAAGCGCGTTTCAGAAGTGTTTCGAGGATTCGAAAAAACGCTGACATAAGTGTATTATATCTGAGATTACTTTGAAGGGGACAAGATAGTTATTGATGAATAAATAAATACTTTTTGAAAAAATTTTAAATAACGGTTATTTTTTGATCTGACCTCGTACATTGTATATTCGTACATATGATATTCTTGTTAAATGTTTATCATTGTCCCAGGTTGTTTGGTATTAAAAATCAGCACAATCGGTTTAGTGATATCAAATTTTTGTAGCAGAACGCAATACAACGTAGGTATTATTGAGTGCAAGGATTGTAATTAACTAGTGAATTAAACTGAGATCACAACATTTTATTATTAGCATCTATTACTAATAATTTCTTATTATAGTTTATTTGACCTTGAAGATGCTGCACAAAGAAGTATCTTAAGCTTGAACAATTACTGAAATATTACTAATAATTTTGTATTAAGAGTCTTTTCACTTCTAAATTATAGATTACATATAAAACAGTTTATTTTGAAGATAGTCTTTAATGTAATAATGAAAATATATTTTACTTGTTACCGAGAGATTTTATTAAGAATTTTTTCATAATTTCGAATTATAATAATAAATATTTAGTGTATGAAATTTAATTTTACAAATTGTTGTATTACTTTCATATTTTCCTTTTGATGTGTGTTTTTCAAAAGAAATTTTATCTCCTTTTCAATTAGTGTACTTACACTTACACATCTCTATAAACTGTGATTTAATTTAACAATGTTTGATTTAATAACAACAAAAATAGTTTCCAAATGTGTGTGTGTATTCAATTTGTATTTAGAACTGTGTGTATTCAATTTTCTAAATGAATACATACACATATTATTTTTGTAGATAACATAAATTTGAAGTAACCAACTATAAAGACTGGTTATGTACCCTGTGGACAAAAGCAGTAGTGAATTATTTTATAAATGTTTTATCTTCATTAAAAATGAACTAACAATAAGTATTTCAAATCTTATATTTAATGAACTTTAATTATTTAGTCCAACCAGTGTCAGATGAAAATTGTTTGACCATTGTTGATTATATATATTAGTTGGCATTATTCCTTCTTGTCTTCGGCTTAGATCCGCTGTATCTCTTCCTCTTAGTCGAAGAAGAAGTAACTATTATTTAATATGTTGCGGGCTAATAGGTTTGCGTGTACTTTAAGCTTTTGTAAGTATTTTTCTGCATTGACGCCACAGTCAACATTTCAAATGTCCTTGCGCAATTAATTTCATTTTTTACACAAAACTTAATTTAGTTTCTTTAATCCACTGTTTTGAATAGTAAAAAATCGAAGAGCACACCAAAACACGACTAACCTTTTTATCTGTCAAAAACAAACTGTCAATTCAAAATTACTGATATTACCAACATATATGTATAACAGACATGTGTACCAGCATAACAGAAAAAAATGCGAAAATCGAACATACATAACTCACGAAATTTAAAAAGAACGATTATTTTTTGATCAGGCCTCGTATGCTGGGCGTAAGCGTGTTTTAAACAGACAAAGCAACAGATTCAAAACTAAATTTAAGTGTTTATTTACTCTCCGTTAAGAACTACAAAACTCAACCACTTTTCATTAAAAGTTTTAGAACGCTTCAATTATTTTAGAAGAAGGGCCACATTTTGCTTCAAATCTTTGCTGAACTGAACCGATTGTGTTAATTTTCACTACCAAACATTCAACCATAATATTATTAATACATATACAATATTTTGGACATGAGATTTTTTACACAGACCTTTTTGTGATGATTCAACACTCTGTAATTTATAGTGAATCTTGAGTCACTATTAACTCCTTATTGGGAATGTTAGAATGTTGCATCTTTGTTTGGAAGCTTTAAAATGTTTAAATCACATTTCTCGCACTGGATTTCGATTTTTTCTAATTTTCAATAACAATACATCTAGGACAATAACAAACATTCAACCACAAATTTATTACCAAATATTTAATATTTTGGACATGAACATGATTTACATAAAGAGCTTAAATGATATTCCTCCATTTTCTACAAGCGATTGATGCTATGACTTATAGCGGATGTTAAGTGACTATTATATCCTTGTTTAAAATGACTAGGCGCATTGATCCATTACTTCGTTTATCGATTACTGATTTAGCTGATTTTCAATAACAAATATCGTAGGGCAATGATAATGTTTTAATGATAATAATAAAAATGTAATAAAAATGGACGTGTTTCACAGAAACAGATAAACAGACAAAATATTTAACGTGACAAGATTAATTTAATAGCGAAACTTAAGTAACTATTAGCTCCTTATTAATAATGACAAGACTTGCAGTGAAACCCTATTTGATATATTATGGATTTCTCGTACTCAGCTTCATAGAGGTTGTCTCCCATTTTGATTCATCACATTGTTTATATTAAACCGATTTGGTTAATTGCCAACACCTAGCTGCTCAAGGCAATGACAAAAATTTAACGAGAATCTTATTAAACTACATTTTGTACTTTGGAGGTAAACGTGTTTTACACAGACTGTCTAAAAGATATACCCACATTTTCTATGAGTGATGATGTAACACTGCAATTCATAGCAGATCTTAAGTTACTATGACATCCTTGCTTAGCTTTACAACTTACTTTAGAACAAAATACATATTTAATAATTTCCCTACTAAGCCGATTTTGCTGGTATTCAATAACAAACCAGTTATAACAATAATAAATATTAGACAAGAATTTCATTAATAAATATTCTGTACTTTGAACCTAAGCGTGTTTTACACAAACAGTTAAAAATATATACCTTCATTCTTAATGATTGATGATGTAGCACTGTGTAATCCTTGTTTAGAATGACAAAACCCAGGGTACTGAAAGCTTTAGAACTATTTAATCACTTTTGTCGCCCTAAATTCATTTTGATTCATTATTTTGCTTAAACCAAACTGATTTTGCCGATTTTCAGTACCAAAACCCTTAGAGCTGAACAATAATGAACATGATGAACATTAAATGAGAATCTTATTAATTTATATGTTTTATTTGGAAGCAGAATTGTTTTATACACACATACAAATTCAAATTTTCTATGATTGATGATTGATGGATTGATGTAGTGCGTTTTAGGTAAATTTAAGCTCCTTATTAACCAAGTACTGAAAGACTCAGGAGACTGCTTTTCGTTCTAAGCTCTAATCATTTATTTCATAAAATACATTTTTTAAAACTGAATACTAAATAAATATTTTTGTTCTCTTTTCTTTAATAAATTGTTTTGAATTATATAGTGACTAGACATGATTTTCAGCGTAAATTTCATTGTAAAAGGATGAACAAAAAGAATATATTTTCATATAAATAAAATTTAAAAATCATTTTCATCCCACGCCTTGTAGCATAAAAACATGTCAAAAGATATTAAAAGCTAACTAAAAAGAAACAAACGACACTTAGAATAATAAACAGATACAGGTTTTTTTCTTTTTGAGCTACACTCCATGGATAACAAATTTAATTTAGGGCTAAATAAAATATTGAAATTTAACTGTCAGTACCCCTATAACGAAAAGTTATAAAAATTAGTTGCACAAATTGAGGAACTGATTGGGGAATATTTTCAGGAAAATTTTTCGATTTTTAAATATGTTTTTTAACTTTTTCATATCAGGTGGTAAGTTTTCAAAATTCTTTAGATATTTGTTTGAACTTCTTTACCATGCTGATTAATATTTAGTTTATACTTAATCATTTTAGTGTGTTTCGATTTGAAAGCGTTCGTAATACAATGTAAAAAGTATACAAATTCGAACGATTTTCTTTTCGATCGAAATCCACAATAACCCCCTGGATTGTTAGAGATTCTTTCAATTATTGTGACCTCTTAAAAATATGCAATACAATATTGATAAAAACTGTCTTTATCCTAAAAGATACCACAAAAAATTTAAAATTTTTATAAAATTTCCTTTAGCTTCGTTTGTAGTGTTCCTCAAACTTTTCAAAACACTTTTAATGTCAATGTTCCACAAAAACGTTTACGTGACCCCAACAATTCCCTGTGACCAAAAATAATATTCCCACACATTGTTATTACAACTGAAATCTACATTTTTTTTATTTTTTTTTTTTTTTGAAAACTCCCGCCCCACAAAACCCCAAATAAAAATAATAAAATGATAATAACAATAACGAAGGAATATAAGTATTATGAGGATGAAAACAAAACAAAAACAACAGAAAATATACTCCAGCATGGGTGAAAAGTTAATAATTTTAACAAGTAAGAAAAATAAAACACACGCACTTGTTATAAAAAAACAGGAGACACAAAAAAGGATAACAAGGACCAACAATAGCAATTGTAATAATAAACAAAATAAATTAAAATTCTATAGAAAAGGCAAGTATCATGAATAAAATGTGGCATTTTATAAAAGAAAAGAAAGGAAAGAACTTTTCTTTAAACATTTAAAATTTAACTTTGTATTCAACAAAACCCAAATAGCTTTAAACAAACCTTGTTAAACTGTTTCTCTTGGTCCTAAAACCAGATGTCACTTATAATTTAAAAATTTGCCATTACAATGGCCAGAAAGTTTACAGAAAATAAAACTGTAGACTAATTTAAATACTAATTTTTTTAGTATTGAATTGTAATAATGGAACAATGTTAATTACACTAAGCTACGCTACACATTTTTTTTAAACATTCCAACATTTATTTATTTAGAACAACTTTGATAATCTAGAAAATGTCAGAACAGTATTTACATCATTAAAATGGATAAGACACATTTTTCTTAATAGATTCTTTCTGAGTAATCTGATGTTCTAATAAGACAGAACATAAGGCAGCAATCTCATGTTCTAATATACATTTTAGTTCAAAACTTTGTTGTTACTAAACCAATGTTGCTGATTTTTAAAACCAATCCATCTAGGACAATGGTAAACATTAAACGAAAATCTTTTCAATAAGTATTCAATATTTTAGAGCTAAGCGTGATTTACACAAACAAACAAAAACATATTCATATTCTGCGTTTGATGATGCAAGATTGTGTGGTTATAGCTCATCTTAATTAACTATTAGCTACGTTTTAAAGTGCAGTGGATTGCCTTGCACTTAAAACTTTAGAACTATTAAATTATATTGCTGATTCTCCATTTTGCAGATATTGTGTCGCATTTTGGCTTGTAACTTTGTTTCTACTAAACCGATTGGAAATGAATGGCATTAATAAATATGTATTCAGTATTTTAGATAACAGTGTGATTTACACAGCCCTTAATGTTTGGCTCTTTATTAAGGAGACAAGTGTAATTGGAGTACGAGATAAAAAAGAAGTTAAGTGTAAGATGGTAGTCTGGCTAAAAGACGGTAGTCTGAGTAAAAGACAGTAGTCTGACTAAAAGACGGTAGTCGAAATAAAAGACGGTACATTTCATAAATCACGTTAGTGTGAGTATTAGGTCGAAGTTTGAGTAAAAGACGATAGTGTGAGTAAAAAACGGTAGTCTGACTAAAAGACGGTATCCTGACTAAAAGATAGTAGTGTAAATAAAATTCAGTAGTCGGACTAAAAGACAGTAGTCTGACTGGCAGACGGAAGTCTGACTATAAGACGGTAGTCTAAGTAAACGACTGTAGTTTTACTAAAAGACGGTACTCTGACTCAAAGACGGAAGTCTAACTAAAAGACAGTTGTCTGACTAACAGACGCTAATATGACCACAAGAGAAAGTATGAGTGGTTTTCTGTGCACCCAGAATTCGAAGTATTTAAAATTTTTTAAGTATTTTGCAATTTGAACACAAAAACTATGCTGGCTTGTGTTATTAAACTAATTTTAGAAAGAATATCCATTCGCTCTCTCTCTGTCTATATATATATATTTCATCACAGTTCATTCCCGCGCCTCCTTACCCCTTAAACTAGACTATAATTTCCTGCATAAAGACTAAAAGCAATTTAAAGCAAAAGTACAAAGTTTATATATAAATGTGTAAGTATGTTTGTGTGCATGTGTATCTTTATGAATGGCGAAACAACAATTTTAATTGAGACCAGGTTAAATGTTATTTTTATTTTTTATAATTTCTTTTTTTTTCAGAAGCGATTGAAATTTGTTGCAAATTGAGTTTATTTGTATGTCATATGGTTTAATTCTACAGACGTGTGTATGAATACAAATACATGCAAACAACAAACTTACTTATTTATATAGACTCAATGGCGTTCAGTTGCCAGGTACGTTTATTTTCATTTACACATGTATGAATAAATTTTTGAATTTCTAGCCAACGTGTTGTTTGTTATTCTTGTAATGAAATAAATGATTTTCTGTTGTTTGTTGTTGTTGTTAATTAACAAGAAATTTTATGATTTTTAACGTTTGGTTTTCGTTTTCGTTTTTTTTTGTGTCATATTTTAAGTTGTTTGTTAAAGAAATTATATAAAAAATTAAATAAAACAAAATTTATTTATTTAGATTATTTTGTTATAACGCAACACAATAAAAAAAGTTTATTGTTTTTATGTTTTCACTTAAAAAATGTGTGAAATAAAATATGGGTATAATGTATAGCGTCCGATCGAAACCGGTTTTTTTCAGGACGAAACAGATAAAGGCGATAAAAAGGAAATTTTTAAAAATAATTTTATAACATGTTTAGATAATTTTAAGGTGCCCTAAAATCTTATTTTCAATAAATCTTATTTTTTCATCTTGAAATGACAATTTTTTTAAGGAACAGTTTTTACCGCATTCTTAAATATTTGACAAAAAAATATATTCTAACTTTAATAATTTTCTCTTTTTTAATTTCAACAATTATTAGCAATTAAATTAAAAATGTTTATCACCTTAAAAATTCCTTCATCTCTATGTTTTTAGAAATGTTGGTATTCGGTCAAAATAAAGTTTTGGAATAATACGAAACCGAAACCGACAGTCCGACCGTGTAGGACTCTAATAATGTATGTATAATCAAAATTTAATGAAAATAACAACATACAGTGGAGCCAAATTAAAGTATATTGGCAAAAAATTAAGAATTTCACAAAATATTTCTATGGTTACCCCGTATTATTTTTCTCGGTAACTTTAGTTCTTTAAAAATTTTATAAATATGTATTTATTACTATTAATATTAATTTTCCACTCAGTAATCCACTGTGTTTGTATTATGAATGATGTATTCAACTTTTCTCTACTGTGTTTAGATCTTCTAAGCGTATGACTAATATTGTTGCGACAAAACAGAATATGAATTATAGCATACTTTAAGGTGTATAAGTAAATACAATACACTGTGATGGCAAGCAAACACAGTAACCAATTGTGTATTGTTTATTTATTTATGTATTTCGTAAGCAAAAGGGATTTAAAAGGTTTTAAGTAAAAGTATGTAAAGGTTTTTCATTCCACCATAAATGTTAAAGGCATACCAAAAATTTTGGTTTATTAACTTTTAATAAGCCCGGGTTACATAAAATATATATAAAGCCTGCGCATACATACCACTAAGTGCAAACAAAAGTTTATTTTTAACTTATTTCAATAGTGATTTAGTTGTGGGCAGGAAGTAAACATAATTTTAATAAATAAATACTACACAAAAGAAATATACATATATTTTCTTTAAATTTCCATACACTTCCCCAGCGTTGTCAACTTTGAAATTTCGAAACGCACCAAAATAGAGAGAAAAAAACGCGCCATTTGAAAAACAACGCAGCAAGTTTAGAATTTATTTTTTACTTACAATGTTTATTGAATTAATTTTACATAAAAAGTATAATAATTTTGTATTCAGTATTTTTAGAAAAAATTTAACTTTAAAAAATAAACTAAACAAATTTGTTTGTATTCCTCTGTACTAGATATGTAATTATTCCCCTTTTATTTTCATAAATTATATATAAAACTTTTTCTAAATAAAAGAGCTAGTAAAGATAAAATAAGCATTTAACCACTCAAAATTTAACTTCCAATATGCTATTCGGAACTGAAGTACTAATTATTAAAAAAGAGTGCTAATTTCAGTACATATTTGGTACTTTCTTAAATTATTTTTGTTTTCTATTTTATTTGAATTCTATTTGAATTGTTCAATAAAATTTATTAGGGGTCCACTGGGACTCTAACCATGGTTGTTCACATTTGAGTAGACCAGGCTATACAAGAATTTCTATTTCCATGTTTAAAATTTTAATTTTATTTTCAAACAAAGATTTTCACCCTATTCACCTTTAACAATAACCTTCATGTGACGAATTTGATAGTAACAGCCTGTTTATGTTACACATTTGAAATTAAACGAAACGTTAACGATAACGTAACAATATGCGTTTATGTAACGCGCTTTCATTGTTCGTCTTCATTTGCGTTATGGACGTCCATCTCAATTAACAATGTGTCAAATCACAGTATTATTCATCATATTAAATATTTTAATTTACTATAAACAACGGCTACCCTCCAGCTGGAAACCAAATTATTACATATTTCAGTATTTTTGAAAAATTTTAATTAAATAATTAAAAAAATATGTTTTCATCATCATTATACATTGCTTTTATGTAAATAAGCACATAATTGTTTATGTATATTTACCTTATTTAGTTTCAGTTTTCATTTTATACCTATTGTTTTTAAAAAAATTTCTGTTTCTTATATGTACGAGTATATTTCTTTTGAACGAATGAAATATTTTATTCGTCTTGCTTTCGTTTGTTTGACATTTAAAAGAGCGACACACAAACCAAAAAAATGTGTCAATTGTTACGATATTCGTCAAAAAATTTTACTTTCGTGTTACATAGCCCAAAATAGGAAAAACGTCAATTATTTTTGGCGTTTGTTTAGTTATTCATCGTACATAAACAGGCTGTAAGTATTCATTTATCATACATTCGTACTTAAAATAAATTTCATAACATTGAATTATTAAAAAACTACAATTAAAAATTAGTACAAATAAAGATTTCATCACATTTTCAAAAAAAAAAATTAAAAAACCCACCGAAATTAAAAAAAGCACCCTGCACACCAACTAGGGAATTTTTTGCACAAAAAAATTAAAAATGCACCAAAAACGCTGCGAAACGCACAAAATTGACAACGCGGCACTTGACCGTTCAATAACAGTTTAAGAAAAGCAATTTCAGTTATTGTTTTAAACAATTGTTAACTTAAAATCCTGCTTATGTTGTGAGACTAGGCAGATAATAACGCAGCAACATTTTACTAATTAAGTATGTTTGAAATAAGGATTTTACGGAGATTTTATAGGAAATATGAAAAACATGTTCATTACTTTTGACAAACTTGAATACTTACTATCATTATTATTAAAATTGTTAGTTATTTACCTGGAAAGAAAGAGAAATGAATGAAAAATTATTTTCTTGAAGCTTAAGGTCAAAATTTATTTTTATTTATTGTTTATTTATTACAATATTTCGCTACAACAATGTGTATGTAGCATCTTCAGGGAAATAAAATAAAAAAAAAATCAAAAAGAAATTAAAATAATTATTAGCTAAATTATGAAAATATAATAAATAAATATAATAAATAAAATAAACCAATGCTAATTTTAGGAAACAGTGGAATAGAAGGGACTAATTTACCATCTGAGTATAAGACGTTTGTCTGACGAAAAAACTCTAGTTTAAATTATGAGATTTTTGTAGCTGCAATTTTTTTTTTGTTTCTTTTTTTTAATTGCATTTACATTGTGCGATTTTTGTTGCAATTATTATTTGTGCATACTAGGTTTTGTGCACGCCAAACGGGAGTGGATTTTCAAATCCCGGAATTCGGGATTTTAAAAATGTAAATCCGGGATCCTGGGATTTTTCGGGATTTTCGAGATTTTTGTTTCTAATTAAAAGAAATTAGTTTATTAGTAATAACAAGTAAGAAAGTATAGTCGGTCAAGCCCGACCATATAATACCCTACACCCAGTATATGTACAGTTTTTCAGAAACGGGCGATCATCCAAAAGTTTAGTGTCATGATTTCTGTGAATATACTCGTAAATATTATATGTGTTAAACTTTATCTCGATATAAATACATTTAAAAGATTTATGGAGGTTAAAGTGAATTACGGAGAGGGTCTTATATGGAAGTGCCGACTAATTATGGACCGACCATTATTGTGGTAAATTTTATTTGGATACCAACGTTTTTAAGAAATTTATGGTCGTTAAAGTGATTTTCGGAAGTGGCCTTTATATGGGAGCTACCTCTAATTATGGACTGATCATCATAAAATTACACCAAATGATTTGTATGTAACACATTTGTGTTCAATATTATTTGGATGCCGACATTTTACTTTAAAGTGATTTTCGGAAGTGGGCCTTATATGGGGGCTATAATCAATTATGGACCAATCTGCATAAAACTTGTAGATGTGATTTGACTTCATTTACCACACACTTGTGGTGTAATTTGTGTGGATACGTGCATAATGCAAACATTTATGATCGTTAAACCCCTATTTCGAGAGAACATTTGTATGGGGGCCAGGTGAAATAATGGGCCGATTTCAACCAGTTTCAATCCCATCCGTCCTTGAGCCGAAAAAGTATCAAGCACCAAATTTTATAGAAATATCTTCAAAATTGCGACCTGTAGTCTGCGCACAAGCTTTACATGGACAGCCAGCCAGTCAGACGGACGGGCATCGTTAAATTGACTCAGTATTGATTCCGAGTCGATTGCTATACTTTATGGGCGTTACAAACATCAACACAAATCCAATATACCCTCCCCACTATTGTGGTGTAGGGTATAAAAACTATTTATTTTAAGAAGGTAACATATATTTATTAAAAATATGTTTGTAAATTTAAAACTTTTTCAATTTACTAAAATTTTATAAAACTAATTGTGTATTTTATAAACCATTAACAATTTAAAAACGTAATAACATTACATTGAAAATTAGATAGAGTAACATAATATGCAATAAAAGCACTAGAATATTATCGTTCGTAGCTTCTTAAAAATATTAAGGCATCTAAAGTGAAGAAAATTTTGATTTAATTTTGTAACCAATATATGACGCTGACGAAAAATATTGTTCACAATCAACGATTGTGTTCAAAATTGTTACATATTTGTTATTCAATATTTGATTCCATATAATTATAAGGTGTCGTGGGGGCTTTTACATGTTTCAGTTACATTCATGATTTCATTCGTTTCGCAATCAACGTTTTTAAATCATTTTTAATAACAAATGTTTCTATTTTTTTATGAAATTCACTCTTCAAATTTGGATTTTTTTTTTTTTCAAAATATTTAAAAGTTTTGAGTAAATCATCCTGGGTTTTTGGTTTCACCAGTTCATCGCTTAATATGCAATCACTTTTTGATATATCTTTCAGCATAAATAAAAATGCAACATCGTTAGAGATTCATATCACTGCGACAAATGCCTTCACTGTTACTTTAACCGGATTTAAAATGACAACTATGTGTTTAAATAAAAAGTAATCAAAAATTAATTTTTATGCTTTCATCTCCATTTCTTCAACATACTTTTGTAAAATTTTAATTTTTGTAAGTGACTTTGTAAATAATTTTGAAATGTTTCTGACCTTTTCAAGTTGTGTTGTGTTGAAAAAAAAATTTGGGAGTTATTTCACTGTACCGTATTTAACTGACGTGAGTGGGACGTATTTATCTTCACAGCCTTCTTTTAATACGTCTCAGCGCTCTTGCCAACAAGGCAAGAATCGCAGCGACATAAATCTCTTCAATTAGTTTTTAATAACTTTTAAAACTAACCACCTAGCATGCCATTATGAATTATCATCAACCATTTAATGTCATTTACAATGTTTTTTATATTCATATATAAACGCTTTATTAATTTTTGTTGAGATTGTACATATAAAAACGTAATTGCTGTAAAACTTCAGACGTATGATTAATATAGTTAGGAAATATTCAGTAACAACATTATGCCCATGTATACAGACAATTATTTTTACATATACTCTACATAAAATTAACATAAGACATTAAATATTATTATATATATATTAATAGAAATATTTTTGGGAAAATTAAAAATAAAATCTTATACTTTATAAAGCTGATGCAACAATTTTTTTCTTAATCAATTTTTGAAAAATGTCATTTGTGGTTTTCAACAAACTTAAAGAAATTCAATTTGACAAGATTGGATTAGTTTAGGATTTCTTTGTTCGCATTGAACACAGAAAAATGTCACATAGTAATTTATTTTCAGAAAAACACAAACAACATGATTGGCTTGAAAACTTGGCCGAAAACATTTAACATTGACAAATAATAACACAAAAAAATGCCAACAAAACCAAACGAAAAAAAAAACAGAAAACGCAACATGAAATGAACATTATCTCCATGATTGAATTATAATTTGAGCTAAACCAAATGAACTAAGACAGGCTGGCAAGTTCTTTAAAAGGAATTTATGTTATTGATTACTTTTAGCCAAACTGTTCACATCAAAGGGAATGTATTTGTTGTTTAACTGTAGAATATAAACGACAACATATTAATCACCTGCACTATCACTTGGAAATAACACGAAAGGCACGGTCACACTTGGCAAATATTTGCCAAAAACAACATAAGCACTTAATAAAATATGTATATTTAAACTTGTTTATTTATTTAAAAAAAACTTCGTTTATTTAGGACAAGATACAACAAATATTTAGTTTTATTTTATTTGATGCTGTTTGATCTTGCAAAAGCCTTGTAAGAGTAAACAACGCCAAATAGTTTTATGTTAAAATAAGTGGTTACGCTTTTTTGACTAAATATTTGCCAAGTGTGACCGTACCTTAAGTATAAGACGATAGTCTGAGTTTAAGACATAATCTGAGTTAAAGACGATAGTCTTAAATAAAGACAGTTGTCTGTGCGTAACAGCCATACCTAAATACCGACGGAAAGCGTTTTTTAACTGTCAAAATTTCTCATGCTCATACATTTTGTATGGAGCATACCGAAACAACGCGGCGGCAACGCTTTGGAAAATCCGATTTTGACAAGGCGTTTCACAGTGAAGTTAGTTGGAAAAGAAAACAAAACAAAAAAAAAAAAAGAAATAAAACAACAATGTCCAGCAGTTACAATAAACAGGGTCGTTTTATTTATTTGTTTGATAACCCTGTTTTTATCGTTTTGACATAACGTTGCCGCTTTTGTTTAGGGATGGAGTATCAGCGTAAAAATACGTTCCGCTTTCCGTCGGTATTTAGGTATGGCTGTAAGAGCGTTTACACACATTTAGCTTTCTTGTTTAACAAATATCAATCTGAAATTAGAATTGTTTGAATAATGATTCAAACAAATTTTTCGACTGCCCCCTTTATATGAATTCTTGCTAAAGACAATATATGTGTATTTAACCATATTCTGTATGCATGAGTGTATGTGTGCATGGTAATTGTATAAATGCCCGGCGCGGGAAAAATATGTTGTATAGAGGCCTTCTAGAAGGCCTTATTTTGCAGTCACATGCACTTCCAGCCGCATTGCCAAATCGTTTTAATTTTACATGGCGTATCATTGTTAGTCAAGGTCTTGCCTACTCGCTACTGGTTACATGCCTGCTAGAAGGCCTACGTGAGAAGCGCAATTGGAAGGTCTACCAACTAATAATTTAATTGCGAAAATAAAGGGGTTTTTAAATAAAAGAAGGGTTTTAAATTAATGTAAAAAATCACATGTTGTATATAAAGTACTTCTTGCTTCACGCGTACTTTACACCACAAACTTTCATAAAATACTAATTTTATAGACGCTCTCTTATTCATTTTTATTACTCGTATGTTGTTGAAGTGGAGATATACAAGAATAATTGCAAAACCATTCGTGTTTGCTATTAAAATCATGATTTCTTGACATTTTTGAATGCGTATAAAACGGCTTCTGACAGAAGGCATACTGTAAGGCCTGCAAATTGAAGCAGTTGCAATTTTTCCCGCTGGGTGTGTGAGTCTCTGTGTGATTGTATGTATGTCAATGTTACTGGTTACAAGTAAAAAGCCTCTAAATACCCAGAAAATGTCTATACTGTCGTTGTCCCAATATAAATGTGTTGTTCTATTTTGTATTCTGTTTTATGTGTTTTTATACACCAGCACTCATACAGGGTTGGTCAACAAGAAGCTTTTTTTAAAATAAATAATTTATATGAAATTCATTCCAAAGTTTCTTGTATTGGAAACAGTAAGGTTTGACAATAACCACGCATACAGATGTCGATACTTTTATCAAGATTTTCAATCAAAATGGTCCCTCTATTTTGTTAATCACGTCAAGAATTTTGAGTTTTAAGGCTGTAATCAATTCGATTTTCTCTGTATAGAGTTAATTTTTTACCATAGCCCCACAGATAGTAATCCAGTGATGGTAATTCATATAAAAGGTGCTGCATTATTTCATTGAATTCAATTGTTTACAGTTATTAAGGTATGAAAACAAAGTTCTTGTTACAGAAACCCTTTACATATACATGCCTTAAACCTCTTTTTCTCTTTCACTAGCTCTGGCTATTTTGTGTTTTATAAATGTAGTGGTAAAATATAAACCCATAATAGAAAACATTTTGACATCGAACAATGATGGGTGGTAATAAACCACAAAGTCATTAGGATGGTTGTTGTCAATAACGTTTGCACATAAACACAGGCACACAAACACGCATTAAATGACTCTCACTCAAACAGATTCTTAAACATAAAAACCTATTATAGTGAACTAGTATGGAGTAAGAAACAAATACAACAACAGCATTTACAAGCCCACAACAATAACAATCTCATTAGATGTACTTTAATGACACGTTGTAAATAATTTTAGTTTTAAACTAAATTTAAAGAGAAATACGCAAAAAAGCAAAAAAAAAAATACCAAATATGTATGTAAATACAAGTCTTTTCAAGTACTTTTAATACCGTTGGATGGAATTTATAATTGTATCCCTAAGAACTTTTGTTTTTTTTTCATCAATTCTCAGGCATATTTAAATTTATAAATACATTTTTGTGAGGAAATGACGCCAGGGGAATTAAAAGCACATTAGATTTTAAGTTAAAAGGATTTGAAATTGTTAATCTTTTCAGAAAACAATATTTATTTGTACAATTGAAAAGGCTGACATTAAATTTATATTTACTATAGTAATAAATAATTAACAAAAGATGTATTCAACATTTCCAACCCCAAAGCGTATGATTAATATTATTTATTAAAACTAAGAAATTAATTATTAAGTATACGCTGATGGCCAGCTGGAAAATATGTACATACATATTTAATTCATATTACAAGAGATTTAAATTATTCTGTTGTTGTTATTTTTTATAAATATGAGAAAAATTTGTTGATAGAAATTACTTTTTTCCTGTTTGCCGCAATAATCAAATTAATATTGCCTTTATTTTATACTATACAAAAAATAAATATTAATTTTAATGTTTTTTAGTAAAAAAAAATGTCTGATAATTTTGTGTAGCAATTTTATTTTATTATTATTTATTTCTTCGCTGTCTTGTTTTGTTTGCTTGTTTTAAGTATATAACAATATGACGCCAAGTAATGTTGTTAAAGTACAATTTTTATTTTTTATTTACAGTATGGAACTTAACTTTAGATTGCAAAATATTTGTCTTTACTCAGACTACCGTTTTTTACTCAGACTACCATCTTTCACTGAGACAACCGTCTTTTAGTCAGACTACCGTATTTTAGTCAGACTACGGTATTTTAGTCAGACTATCGTCTTTTAGTCACACTACCGTGTTTTAGTCAGACTACCGTGTTTTAGTCAGACTACCGTCTTTAAGTTAGACCACCATCTTTTAGTCACACTACCGTGGTTTAGTCAGACTACCGTGTTTTAGTCAGACTACCGTCTTTAAGTTAGACCACCGTCTTTTAGTCACACTACCGTATTTTAGTCAGACTACCGTCTCTTAGTCAGACTACCGTCTTTTAGTCAGACTACCGTCTTTTAGTCCGACTATCGTCTTTCAGTCAGAATACCGTATTTTAGTCAGACTACCGTCTTTTAGTCAGACTACCGTCTTTTAGTCAGACTACCGTCTTTCAGTCAGAATACCGTATTTTAGTCAGAATACCGTATTTTAGTCAGACTACCGTCTCTTAGTCAGACTACCGTCTTTTAGTCAGACTATCGTCTTTTAGTCACACTACCGTATTTTAGTCAGACTACGGTATTTTAGTCAGACTATCGTCTTTTAGTCAGAATACCATCTTTTAATCAGACTACCGTCTTTTACTCGGACTACCATCTTTTACTCAGACTATCGTCTTTTACTCGGACTACACTGTTTTACTCAGACTACCGTCTTCTCAATTTCTCTGCGGATTTTAAATTTTAAGGCTGTCATCTATTAGCTTGGCTCTGCATAAAATCTATCTTTAATCGAGAAAAGATAATCTAGAATTTCGTCATATATAGTTTTCCATAAGTTCATTGATTCGGTGTTTGTGTAGCATGCGGCAATATCATATTGAAACCGCATGTCAATGATTTCCATATTATCAATAATAGGCCAATGTTTTAGTTGTTAACATCTCTCGATAGCGTACTCCATTCTCGCATTGCCAATAGAAAGAGCGTGATAGAGTCAGTTTTGTTTTCAGATCATATTTTAATGCTTTCAGATCATATAGCGCACTATACAGTGACAACTTCAGAATATCTTGTTAAATTGTTTAATATCTTGGATTTTTAGAAATCCAAATAACTCAATTAAGCTTGTCAGATTAGTGGGGGTTGTTCTTGAATGAATACGGTGATGTGTGTGGCTTTAAAGCCAAATCCTTATGAAAAATTCGCCATGTGGTCGTTGCGGATATCCCCAGTTGTTGAGAATGTCGAGGAATTGCCAAATTCTGATCATCTTCAATACTGTGGATCATGGCTGGGATATTATCATTATGTAGCGAGCCAGTTGACTAAGATGTATGGTACAAGTTTTCAGAAGGACCATTACGTGAAACGAAAACATCACGAATTTCACGAAATGTAGCTTTTACGGATCCATTATTTTCATAATGAATTGTTAATGATATACACCAATACCTCGCTTTGTGTCGTTTCGCTTTGCGTTTTTTTTTTTTCGAAGTTGCGTCGCTGCTTAAGTAATACTAATTTTCACTGTGCGTCGTTAGATTTTCGAGGTTGCGCTGTTTTGGGTTCGAGTCTTTCATTTTTGGTTTTTTTTTTAAAGAGAAGTGCTTTGATGTCGAAATAGTGTTCTTGCTTTCTATTTGGATTGAAAATCAAGTTGCACAGAGAATACCATTTATTAAAATGGTATTTCAGACAAAAGTAAAACGCTTATTTGATGACATAAAAATAAAGCATTATCCAACGATAATACTAGCTGTAGTAATACACACAATTGCTACAAGGAAATTTATTTTACGTTGAAAAAAAGCTGTTCAACAAACATTGGACCAGTTTTTTGTGAAAGAAAGTATTTTTGTAACCCTGGAACCTATCTTCTATCTTTACATGGATTGCTATAGAAAATCTTAATTCACTTTGCGTCGTGTTTTTTTTTTTTGAAACGTTACCCTAACACAAAGTGAGGTATGGGTGTCATGCTATTTTTAAACGAAATTGAATTCATTGTATTGTAACAATAGACAAAGTTTCTAGTAAATTAAACAATATATTTTCCATTGAAAATCATTTTACATAAATTAATTTAAATGTTGCAATTATTTTGACACAGCTTTGCAGAGTATTAGAAACATCAGTTATGGTCATCACTGTAATAATGTTTACTGGGATGTGTGTTTGTGTGATAAATTTAACTGCGTCTGCATGTTAGTCATTATGTCTGCACTCGAGTGTGTTTATGTTTTTTTTTTTTTTTTGTAAAAATATTAGTTAAAAAGTAAATTTAATTTACATTAATGCTGTGTTTTTATTTCCTTTTTTCATAGTCTCTCATTCTCTAAAATTTGTTTCATGTACATTCAAGTCCACTCTTGCATTTTTGCTGATGCTTTTAGTTAGAAAAATATTTGCACATATTTATATGTAAAAGTTTAAGGAAAGCCGAGTGAGGGTAAGGAAGGTTAGATATTGTGTGGTGTATGTGTTGGTTGGTTGGTTGTTTTAAGTATAAATGTATGTACGAGTTTATGTACGTTTAAGTGACACTTTAGTGTTTTGAATATTAAAGCATTTAGCAACACTGATACACATACAAACATATTTACATGGTCGTGTAAACAACATTGATGTAGTGTTTTGATTATTGTACTGCTGCTGCTGTTGTTTTTATTATCGTCATAGTAAGTTAAATCTTTGTAGTTTAAAATCTAAAATCATTGTTAAATTTCTATGCATATTTATACGAAATTTTATATTCACTTTAATTGTTGTTGTGGTTTGTTGTTTGTTTCAAATTTGCATATTAATTGATAAAAAATTTATGGATAACAAGTGTTTTTTGTTGAGGTTTTAAAAAAAAAGGATTTAGTGGCAGAGTTTAAAGGAATTTTTAAATAGAGATATACGAGTAATTGTCATTATTATTGCATTGTACGATAATTTAAGAAATAAGAACAATATTTACTTCTCAATTCAGTTTTTTGTTTTTATTTTTTGTTAATATTTCAATAATAAAAAATTCAATCATACAAATACATTCCATCATTGTAGAACTTAGGAATAAAAGAAAGGAAAGTACTGCTGAATAAATACAAATTTAATAAGGATTGCACTTATTCGTACATCTAGCTTGTCAATACTATAGAGTTTTTCAACTTCAATAACTTTGTTTGTCAACAGGGGCATATTGGAATAACATGAAAGTTGTTGGCAAAACAGTGGTAGCAGCTTTGAAAATTATTACAATGAATTTTTAATTTCACTTGTAATGGTGTATCTGTAAATGCAGCTTGCATTTGATAAAATTCCTGATATTATCGATTAATATTATCGTCCTTCTGAGACTTCTATTTAGAATTTGGTTGATAAATTTGAGTCGACTGACTTGCTACGTAATGTGTCAAGACCAATGGTTTTCTGGAAAAAAATAACAGTTTTTTCAAACGCAGACCATTTTCATTTGTCTGGATACGTTAACATCCTAAATTGTGTTGAATGCACCATTTGACCCATTTGATTATTGAAGATATGGATATTACTGAGATGTGATTTCAACAGGATGGTGTTACAAGTCACACAACCACCGAAAAGACGACTTTATTTCCAATTACATTTCCAAGTCAGAATAAAAGAAGTCTGAGTAAAAGACGTAAGTCTGAGTAAAAGACAGAAGTCTGAGTAACAGACGGTAGTCTGAGCAAAAGACGGTAGTCTGAGCAAAAGACGGTAGTCTGAGCAAAAGAAGGTAGTCTGAGCAAAAGACGGTATTTTTATAATCATATGACATGATTGTAAAAATAGACCGGCTATTTTGCCAAAATGTGATAAAAGAATCGACATCTGTATTAGGGGTCAGAGTAGACATCTGTCCGATATAATTTTGCGTTTATAAATGTCAAACTTTACTGTTTCCAACACAAAAAAAATTTTATGATTTTCATTTAAGTTCTTTGTTTTATTTTATTTAAAAAAAACAAACTTCTCGTTCAATAAGATCTTTATTAAAAAACAAACTGATATTTTGACCCCCAACTGTCTGCAATTTCTTCCAAATATTGAAATGTTTATAGCATCTCCTGGCTTTTACTTTATACTCACCTTTGTACATAGGGAATTCACCATCACTATGACTGTGGCACAGCATCATCGGTGACCGGCAACGTGAACGCTCAACAACAACAACATTATGACCTGAACTGTCACCTCCTCTTTTTCCACTTCCCCGCATAGAGGACGTTAGAGTGTTAGTAGTGTGATCCCCCGTGTTAGCGGCACTGGTGCCAGCCGATGCAGAATAAGAACGTGGCACATGACTGAGTGTACGACGTCTTAACGTGGCTGCAGCATGTTGTTGCGATAGGGATCTGTGTTGAGGCGTCAAGTGGTGACGTGCATGATGATGTGCGGAAACTTTAACTGATGACACCGTATTAGCCATATTTGATGTGTTGTTGACACTGGAAGATTGACAATGGCGATGAGCTGCTGCCGCAGACGAGGAGGCTGAAGACGAGACGGCCGAGGAAGTGGCAACAGATGTTGATATATTGCCACTATTAAGGGACAAATGATGCTGTAGGGGAGGATGATGATGCTGATGTTGGTGCTGATGTGTGTGCTGATGTTGATGGAGATGATGCTGGGCTGCAGTTGTTGTAGTGTTTGCATTAGTGTTAGCCATGGCGTGTAGAAGTGGAGGATGTGAGTGCTGATGGGTTAGTTGACGTGACACATTGTGCGAGTGGGAGTGATGGGCACTGCCTACCGCCGCAACACTATGCTGATGTTGCAATTGACGTTGCTGTTGTTGGTGATGGTGCTGTTGCTGTTGATGATGTTGCTGTTGTAGTTGTTGCATTATCTGATGATGAGTTGCTTTTAAGGTTGATTGGGTATTTTGTAAACCAACGCCCCCACCAGCCGACGAGGAGGAAGAAGTAGGAACCATATTTGTCGTTAATGCTGTTGAATGTTGATTGTTGATGACCGCCGAAGCGGAAGAAGTGTGTGTTTGATTTGCGCTTCCGGCATTTCCGATGTTGCCAGTGGCAACTGATAACACAGCGGGGTTTTTCTCCCATGGCCCGTTATTTGTTGAATAATCCAATGTGATGAGCGATGTTGATGCTGTGTCGGTGTTTAACTTTGGCTAATACTACAAAGTTGTTGTTGCAAGTATTTAACTATAACAACAACAATGTTGGTTTATTTTCAACAATTTGGTTAATATTACAAAACTTTTCCGATTATTACAAGCACCAATAAAACGAGTTAAGAAAAAACAAATTTAAGAAGTTTTTACACCTTCCTGCAAATGTATTTCGTGTGTTTAAAATTTAAGCAACATCATCGTTGTCGTCGCTTCCTACATCATCATCAACATCTTCCTCAACTTGTTCGTGGTGTTAGTCATTAAATTTATCCAATATTTATACAAACATAGTGTTGTTGCTTGTTTGGTTTTGATGCTGGTGTTGTTTTTTTAGTGTATCAGTGTTACACTGTTGGTGGCATCCTCTTCTCTCTATGTAAATAAACCTGACCTTCAACCCTTTATTTTTATTTTTTATACACATTTATATAATTTTTTTTAATTTTCTTTTCACTTTTGGTTTTGTATTGGGTAAATCCGAATTTATTTTGTTGGCACTTTTTCAACATAAATTGTATAACTGTATGTGTCTGTGTAAGAATGCACATTAGTTTAAACAAAATTAAAAAAGTTTACTTAAATTATGGAAAAATAGACGGTTTTAATTAGTTCAAAGATGGTTGTCTTTGAATTTGTAAGGAAAATATATTTAATTTTTAATAACAAAAAGATAAGATACAAATAAATTAGGCAACACAAATGGCTTTTTATAAAACATTTATAAATGATAAGTTTTCAATCCATTTGAAAATTTTTTGAAAAGTTTCAAAAATCCTCTGCTGCAATTCAAAAATGCATAATTGGTGATTTGTCAGCAAGATACAAGACAATTGCCAACATCGATTTTTCTGTTATAGTTTTAGTTCTACATCAAGATTAATTTAATAATTTTTTAAACATTCGTATTACTATTTTGGTTACTAAATATCAGCACTAGTTAGTTACTCACCTACATACTTGTAAGGCTTTAAACGGAATAATTTAGCATTACAATTTATATTGCAAGATTCATTTGTTTAGAGAAATCTCAAACTAAACGATAAACTTTGTTTTTCAAAATAAAATAAAACAAATAATTTGTGTATATGAAAATAAATCAAAGAGTTAAGGTACGGTCACACATGGTAAATATTTAACTTAAAAGACGTAACTACTAAATAAAATTTATTTTAATTCTTGTGTTTATTTGGGAAACTTTTTTTACTAAGGACAAATAACCATAGAAAGTTAGTTTAATTCTATTTCACTCAAAAAAAAGACATGTACTAAATTTAATGAAAAAAAATTCCTTAAAAATAGTTTAAAAAATTCCCTAAATTTGAGTAAAATTTAACTAAAATTAAGGAAATTTTATTAAAATGTTATAAAAATGACTAAATCTGAGTAAAAAAGCAAATAGTTCATAAACTTGAAATTAGTTTCTTATTTTCTATAGATAAATTACTTGATTGTAGGAAAATATTATTAACCGCAAAATAATATTTACTAGAAATTAATAATTTTTTCCTAAACTTAAGGGAATTACATCATAAAATTAAGTAATTTTGCTTTTAGTTCAAAAAACTGAGTTCAGTAAATGGTTTACTCCAAAATAGTTCATAATTTATAATATACTTAAAACTTGTTAATGGTTTTCTTTGACATTAGTTAAAATTTTCCTAAATACTGAGAATTTTATATTGCATTTTAATACATATTTATTAAACTTCTACTTCGAGTTTATTGCTTACTAATTATTAAGAAATGCTTTCAAGAATCTAGTTCAGATAAATTAAGAAGCAAAGCAATATATTATTTCCTACCATTGAATAAAAGATGTCTTACTTCTTAAAAAGTAACAAACTGATATTTAGGAATATCTTCCTTAAAAAAAGTACAGATAATTTTTAAACAATTGTATAATTGAAAATCGTAACTGGTACAATTGTGCTTTGATTTTAGAACATAATTAACTAAATATTACTTAAAATGTAAAAAAAATATAGTAAAAATTTACTTGTATTTAGTATATATTTTCTTGAAACAGGTAAGTTAAATTCATAAACAAATAATGTAGATAATTTAAAAAATAATGAAAAATTTTACTAATTTGAAGTAAAAATTTCTTACAAAAATATTGAACATAAAGTCGTTTTCTTGAAAAAAAAATAGTTTTTGAAAACTTTTTTATAAGTAAATATTTACTAAATTTTAGAAAATAATTTACTTAATTTTGAAATATTTTGAACTTAAACGTAGAACATTTTATAACAGATATGACAATACCAAACTTGAAATTAAGGTGATAAGTAATGCTAAAGTACTGGTTTTTACCTCTAAAAATGATGAACCTGTTTTTTTTTAAGTTTTAATAATATATTAATTAAGTACCAAACTATAATATATTAATTAAGCAACAAACAATTTACACATTTTCATTGATTTAATTTTATAAAAAATGTCTTTAATTATTTAATTATCAAATCTTCATTATTAAAATTCTACATAATATATTTATAAGAGTTGACACTACTATTAATGTACCAAATACATATAAGGGTTATTTAAATGAAGAAGAGAGCGAGAGAAAGAGATCTATAAATAGTGCTGATAAATCTTACCATTTACATAGATACTTAAATAATCGTATCATATTATTTGGTTAATCAATGTAAAAACAACGCTCTTTTTATACATTATATAAATGCATAATATTGTTACAATTTGAACCAGGGGAAATTGTTTAAAATTGCATTTTTATTAATAAATCTTAACCATATATATATATTTATGTGATAACAAACTAAATAAATAAACCGAATACCTAAACTAAATACGATTAGGTAAATTGCAAAATTAAGCAGCACTTGCGTAATATTGGAATGTTGAAAGTAACTGTTTTAGTTATACAAAAAACACACATACTAGTTTTCTTTTGATTTTAGTTTTATTCTGAACGAGTTGTAGTTGAAAACAGTCGATTGAAATATAAAAATATAAACTGTGTATTAACACTTAAAATAAAAGTGAAAAATTAAAAATATAACAATTAAATTTTAAATACAATTATTAACAAAAATATAAAAAGGAAAGTGGTAAGTATTTATTGTCAACTATAGAATATGTACTATGTACATACATACATACATTGCCGTGTTTAAGTTATACAAGTGTCAATTTACAATATTAAAAAGTGAAAAGTTAGTTTATGAAGAGTTAGTTTATGTATGTAATGTATGTACGTAATTTGACAAAAGTTTCGTAACATTGTTTTTGTATTTATAAGCATATTTGTGCATGCACATTCTTTTTGATTATTTGTTGTTGCTTCATTTGTTAGTGTTTAAATGCGCCAACGTCGTCTGATGAATTGAAATGTTATAATAATGGAATCCGCAGACACTTTAAAATATGTATTAACACTACTCAAGGGAGATGAATTTTTGGAAATTTTTAAAGGTATTTTTTGTTGTTTTTATCATGTTTTTTTTTATTAGCCATAATTACATTTTGTTTTTTTTTAGACCATAACATTGATACAAATGCATTAAAATATATGACACCAAGCCGTTTAGATGTTATAGTTCCCAAACCATTATTCGGTGTAAGAATAATATTATTCGAGCATCACCTCAAAACATGGCAAAATGAGATGTCGTCGTCCTTTAATGATTCAAAACAATCATCAATAAACTCATAATTAGAACATGAAGAAGTAAGTTTATTTTTCGGTCTTTTTCTAATATATTTACAAAATTTATCCGAAATAGTTTAGTATTGAAGCAGTATTAAAATCGTCTATATCCGGGAAATCGATTTTAACTTATTATGACATCAATATATTTGCATATTCTTGAAAATAACTCGGAAAACTTTGAAAATATAGAACTGATATGTGTGTTACAAATATATATACTTAAACAATTTTCTTTAAAACAAGGTTTTCAATTTTTAAATTTGAGCTTTTACGTAATTATTGTTTGTTTCCTTAAATTCAAAAAGTGCATCTGTATTCAAATTTCATATTTTCCAATGAATATTTAATTATTTGTAACTCCAAATATATGATGCGCTATTTGTATTTTTGTAACGACTGCCTTGGAATAGTATAATTTGGAAGACTAAGGACCTTCAGTGTTCCATAGCCAAAGAAGCAGTGTGTCACAAAGAGTGTCCCTTCCACGTAGTTCTTCTGAAAAGAACCATAATTTAACTATGAAAAGGCTCTGAATTTTCTCACAATTTATCACGTAGCAGTTAATTCTGAAGTACATTTTTTTAAATTGTTTTCCTTGTTTAAACAGAATCCTTAAGTATACATATAATATAAAATTAGATCTGTAATTTACTGCATCTAAAATTCAAGAAATTTATGAAGTTAATTAATTTATATATTTCTATTTTTTCAAATTATTAAAATTTTATCATATGTGAAAATATTTTCATCATATTCTGTTAGCCCTGAGTTATTAGAATATAAAATACTACCAGCAACATCCATAAAGTCACCTCCAATTCATATTCATGAATTAAACTGTAACTGCTATTTAAGACCTATTAAATACTTGGTAATTATAAAGAAATAATAAAATTAAATTTAAATCCTGCACAAATATTATATTGTAATTTAAAAATATATCTTCAAAACTATAATTAAATCAAATATTAATCTAAATTTCAAACAAAAATTAAAAATACTTTTTATATAAAAAAAAATTAAATTTAAATCCTGTAAAAATATTCTATTGTAATTTAAAAATATATCTTCAAAACTATAATTAAATCAAATATTAACCTAAATTTTAAGTACTTTTTTTGTTATTCCTACATTGTAAAATATTTTAATAATAAATAAACCTTTTAAAGAACCTATTCGTATACGTTTATTTCTAGATAAAGCAATATTTAGCATCTAGGAAAATAATATTAAAATTAAGTAAATATACTACTCCTAAATTGGGAAAAATGTAATTGTATTTAGTACTTTTATTCTAGTAAGCTAGAAAAAATTGGTTACTACTTGGTACATTTATTCCTTAAAATAATGAATAAATGTACTAGATAGTAACATATTTTTTATTTTATTAGAGTAAATGTATTTAATAAGTAACAGTACATTTCTTCCTATTTTCTGGGAGTAATTTACTCTGTTTTAGTATTTTTTTCCGTTAATTTTAGTCAATTTTTTTCTACTGGGGTGGATGCGCTTACTCAATTTCAGTTCTTATTTGCAGATTTTTTTCCTTGTTTTAAGGCTTAAATGTACTCTTTTTTTACATATATTGTATCCAATTTTGGGAAAAAATTAACCTAAATTCATAACTTTTTTATAAGTTTTTGGTAACATATTTATTAAATCGAAGTAAATTTTTACTCAGAACTATTACATGCTGTCATAATTTTAAATAAAAAAGATTTATCTTTTTAACTAAAATAGAGGGAAAATTTCCTAATTTTTATTGTTCTCTCAAATTTATCTGAACTATATTCTTGTAAATATTAACTAAAATGAAGGAATGTTTCAGATAATTTATGAACTAGTGTAAAAATAATTTTTTCCACTATTCTAGTTAAAATTTACTATAATTTAGGAAAATTTTGTATAAAAGTAGGAATTTCGGACTAATATTAAGTAAATTTTTTTTCCCAATATTAAGGAAATTTTTTACTGACTTGTAATAAAAAATGTCTTTGGCGCCATACGACAACCATTACGTCCTTAAAATAAGTAAAATTTCCTAACTTCTAGTTCATTATTTTTTTGAGTGTTGATGTTGTTTGCTTTTACAACATACTTGTAAGATTAAACGTCTTCTAATCAATTTGTGATTAAAAATAGTGGTTACACTTTTTTGTGAGAAAATATTTGGCAAGTGTTACAGTACCCTAAGTTTTGAGTTATAAGAGAAAAAAAATATCGGACAGTTGTGTACCACTACCTCTTATATGATTGTCGATCTTTTATCAAAACTTTCTTGTTGAAATCCCCTTTTTAGTTTCGGTTTGTTCCTTTTTTCCGGTGATTTCCTGGTATATTTGGTTCCTATGGAACTGCCCATATTTTATGATAAAACCTATTAGATCAATTAGGCAGACATGCAGAATCCTGAAAAGAACACGTTTTTTTTAGAACCAAACAGTCGTAGTGATGGCATTGTACTCCTACTCTTCGATTTCTCTTCATCCTTATCCATAGAATTTCTACTGTAGTTATAATAGGAAATACCTATAAGCTCCGAAACGTGTTCTATCGTAAAGTATTCCGTGACAATAACTATAAATGATATATATTAGCTATACGTTGCTAGAACCCTAGTTCTACTGGACAGTCATTTGACAGGTCAACAAGAAGGCTACTTAGAAGAAGGCTAAATAGATCGAATCCCTTAATGCCTGTTAACCTTATAAGCCTGCCATTTGTTTGTCCTACGAGAGCTAATACAGCTAGTTTTATGACACAAATCTTTGCCTGTAATCCGCAACAATTTAGTTTTTGATGTATCAAAAAGAATTACATACATTATTTTACAAAACTATAGAAATTCCGTTCACGATTTGTGGGATAGTGCCGACTTTCAAAATCGTAGAGTTGGCAGATAGGTACTTAATAAAGACATCAAGTGGAGACAAATCCAGCAAGGTTTAGATAACAGTATTGGCAAGATTAGCTAACCTCACTATCTTCTTTAGGTTGAAGATATTGCACCCTAAATACAAAGGGTCACAAATCAAAATACAAAAATTTTCAGGAGCGACAAAAAAAGTTCATCACTTAACATAAAAATAGACATAACTGTATTTTACCAGTTAAAGAAGATAGTGATGTAAAGGAAATATTTCCAGTAGAATTAATTTATGAAAAAAAGTCAGTTTTGGAAAATTTTGAGTTGTGACCCTTTTGTATTTAGGGTGCGATATGTGTGCTTGTATCCATTGCTCTCCACCAGATGAATGGGTCATATTTTAAAATTGGTCTGAAAATTTGATAACAGCTGGAACTACTCAGTTATTAATATGTAGGTTCTGTATAGATGTCGGAGTAAAAAATTACAAAAATTTAAGGAAGAAGTTAAAAAAGTCATGGCTCGACTAATAAACCAGACCTAACATGAGTCATCATTAATATTTTCCTTCCCGATAGAATCTGGGCGTCTGCTTAGACGATGTGTAAGTTGCTATCAACTCAATCTTGTACATTAATCAGTATGATCTTCGAAATTAACATTCCAAATGAAACTGAGACAACAGCAACCACTTTGCCTAAGTATATATTTCCAATACATTTTCGATTCATTATGGAGATTTTCTAACTATTCTCAGGAAAAATTAACCAATTGTTTTAAATCTTCAAACGATCACTTAACTGGTGTAAATGTTAAAATAAATGAACAATTTATATATGTATAAACAGATATGTATGTTCAATTTTGTAAAGATATAATTTGAATCAAATTTATTATCACCCTGCAAAATGTACATTAATTTTTTTGAACTCTAGTTCCCTAACATGTGAAAAGGGAACCAATACAGCCAAACAGAATAAATTATAGACCTGATATAGACTGCCTAAAAGGTGGCAATTTTGTTACTACAAATAGAAACAAGTTCTCTTCGGTTAATTCGGCGACATCATAACAAAACTCCTTTAAATAAAGCACTCCAATGTCAGAAGCAACATAATCAGTCGTAATTCTTCCTTGAATGGAGGAAGAACTCGCGCGTCATTATCATTATCGCGTCAAGTCCGTTCGTTTTTTTGGCTGCCTTTGAGAGATTGGCGACTCACTCTTGTATTGGTTAATGCTTGGCGTCGTCTAAAGTTGTGTTATTCACATGCTATACATTTATTTTAATACAAGATTTAAGTGTTCCAGATTCCTATATAAAGGTATAGGTTGACTTGGGACTTACTTACATCGATTGTTGGATAACCTGGCAATTTAAGGGATAATTATACGTCAACCAAGTTTCAAAGAAAAGAATTTATGGTTGTTTAAAAACTTTTTTAAATTTTTCTCGGCCCACATTTCTACAACAGTTTAAAGTTAGAAATGAACTTTAAATTAAATTATATAAAACAAATAGTAAAGCGTTTGAACCATTCAATAAAAATTAAGAAGTTTTAATAAATAAAAGATAATTGCCTTCCAATGTGCCAATTGTCTAAAAATATTACTTTACAATGGTATTCTTTGAATTACATTATAATTAAAAATGAACTCAAGCCAAATTCAATTTCTGTAATAATAAAAGAAAAACTGTAAATTTCATACACAATTTGCAAATATTTCCCAGTAACCTGCTTACTAAAGTGCCAACAAATAAATGAAGAAATTTTTTGACTTTCCACTAAAAGCCAACAAAACCAAATACATAATTAGAAGGTCAAGTCAAAATAACAGGATTGCAACACGTACGTAAAAAGATTTGCAAATATTTACACAAGTTTCTCGTAGATTTATTTAAAAAAAAAACCTTATTTTTGATTTACGCTCACGGCACTTTTAAACTTTTTTTAATAGATTTATTTAGATTTTTCTTATTTTATCATTTAAAGATTTAAAATTTTCACTCTTTTATTTTATTTATTTTTGCTTTAAATTTTTTGCTTTTATTGAATTTTCATTTACTTCTTTGAAAATAAATGTTTTATTTAAATAAAACTTTTTTCTTACTGCTTACTAAATTTAATAACTTTATTACTTATTTTGCTTTTATTTTTATTTTTTTGTTTCCACTATTTTTTCCGCAGGACTGGTGGCAAAAGAAAATATATGCAAAAAAAAATATATTTATGCAAGTAACATTATTTTATGCGTGATCGCTCTTAAACACATGTACACATACTCAACACCGACACAAACCCATTTTAATATCGACAAAAACTGTGTACTCGTATGCGTGTATTAGATAAAAAAAAAGAGGGATTTTCTAAAACTTCAGCGAAAAAAGAAGCAACTTTAAATACGAGTAGGTACAAGAAATAGATGAACACTTATGCACTATTTTCATATACTATATACACGAGTATGTACGCATAAATACATAAGGATACTAACACGTATAAGCGTAGGAGACAAATACGTACAGCCACACAAATAGAGACATACAGACAGTTTGAACGGTTTATGGGAAATATGTCAGTACACTGAACTACACCATTTACAAAAGGAACTTTTTTGAAAATTAATTTACGAATACTTAATTATATGAGTATTTATAGTTGTTTGTACGGTATCTTGAATATCCATAATATTAGAGGCAAATAAATGCCATTAAAAGGCAGTTTGTCTTACAATACACTTATACCCCGGTTAGCATCGCTAATTGGGACCGGAAAAACGAGACGCAAACTGAAACGACGCAAACCGAATCACAGTTTTCCATACATTTGTATTAATTTTCATTTAATTCGTTCCGATACTCATAATTTTAGTAAATAAGAATTGATTTTTCAATAGCAAATACCAATTTTTTATTATTATTTGTGTATAATAGTTTTTATTAAAGAAAAAAAAATAACAATTCATGAAAAACACATAAGAAACATAAAAATATTAAGATTAAAACTTGTAGACAATTTTCACATACAAATTTGCATTAGACTTCGATCCCCTTTTTCTATTTTTGCTTTGTACAAACATTTATTAACGACGCAAATCAAAGCACTAACGATGCAACTTCGAAGCAATGCGACGCAAACTGTAGCAAAAACGACGCAACATCGAAGTCACGGAAATTTTAAAAAGACGCAACTTCGAAACGACGCAAACCGAGGTATGAGTGTAATTATAATTATGTTATTATGTGTTTGTGCTCAGTAGCATGTGTTGTACTGTTTTGTTGACAATTCATTTAAAATGTATAAATCATATAAGCTTACAAACAATTCCCTTGAAACAGTACATAACTACATGTCATTTGCAATTAACATAAGTAATGTTTGGTAAAGTCTCGTATGTCATGCCGTGCATGTCTGATAAGCACAGCCTGAATGTGACAATATTTGATGTGACACTTGTCAACCCAATAAACAATTTAACAACTGCATGTCTTAAAACTAATCTAAACAGCAGACTTTCAAAACGAACCAAAACCCTTAAAAATATTGAACGCACAAAATACTCTTCTTAGCAAATGACTAAAGGTACGGTCACATTTGGCACTTGTTTTAGCACAAATTAGTTTGACGGTGTTTACTCTTACAAGAGTTTTGCAAGATCAAACAGCATCAAATTAAATAAGATAAAACATATGTTTGTATTGTTCTAAATAAGAAAAGGTTTTTTAAATAAATAAACGAGTTCAACTATATGCTATTTGGTGGTTTCGAACGTCTGCCTCATGGTAACTTTTCCTGTTGCTTTTATTATGTAGAAAAACTAAAACATTTAAAATATAAATTTACTAATTTTGATCTCTTAGTGTTCTGGTAATTTGCAAGAAACAATGTGAAACAATCTGCTGAAGACTGCAGAACCCTGACCTTAATGAACACAAAGGTATTCATCAATCTTTTTAAAGTATTTTTATATGTATTTCCAATCGATATCACAAGTAATTCTCAAAGGTGGCTCAAACCTAAAAAGCGGTTAGAATTTAACAATTGAATCTGAAATCTGAAGTAGTTTTGAAAAATTTTATTTGAAAAAAGTATTTTCTCAATTTGATAACGACGTGTTCTTATTCAATCTCAAACTTAAAATTATAATAAGAAAATTATTGAAAAATACGTGGAAAAAATATTTTCTTAATTTGATAAGAAAGGCTTGATGTAAAATTAAATTTCGCGAGTAAGTTTAGGATTGAAAATCAAACTGGAGTTAAGAAGAGTTTATTCTAAATAGCATAATACTCAAATGTATTTAAAATGTGTTTTTTTTTTAATAATTTATGAAGCAGATATTATTTAAGTATTCTGTTATTTTTAGGTTAATAGATTTAGAATTAACTTTAGATAAGACAATAATTTGAGATTAGTATTTGATAGGAACTTAAGAAAATGCAATTTTTCAAGATCTTTAAATATTATTTCTCAAATTAATTTCAAATTGGCACATTCAAAGCTTTATTTAGACTTAAGTAATACTTGAGAATTGCGTTTGTTATGAATGAAAGTAATTTGTTAAGCTAGATTTACACGATTGAAATTTTCTTCAAAATTGCTCTTCAAAATGCTTCAAACTCGTGTAAACAGCAATATTTATTTATTTAATAATTATAAATAACTATTAAATAAATAAGTTTTGAAGAATTTTTGCCTTTTACACGACTTTGAAGCATTTGAAGAGCAATTTTGAATTTTTTAATTTTTTATAAAAAAAACCTGTCGTTTCACAGAAAATAGATTTTTTATTTAAAAATAGTTTTTTTAATTCTTTTAGAAAAAGTTTCGCACTAAAGAAAAGTTTTTCAATAAAAACACCGTTTTTTACAGGAAACCACTTCTTTCACTATAAATCATTTTTGACTTAAAATATTTCTTTTGAAAAATTCGCGTTTCAAAAACTGTCCCTTCAATGAAAAAAGTTGTTTCAAAAATCTTTGAATTAAAAAACGTTTCTTAAATGAAAATTCATTATTTTAACAAAAAACTGACTTTTACCAAAAACCGTTTTAAAATAAAAAAGAGTCACAAGTCTTTTAAAAATTCGTTTTGAATTAAAGAAACCATTCGTTTAACAAAAAAACAGATTTTTACTGAAACCCGTTTTCAATAAAAAAGCGTTATAGTTCTTTAAAAAAAACTCGTTTTGAATTAAAGAAACCATTCGTTTAACAAAAAACTGATTTGTACTGAAAAACGTTTTCAATAAAAAAGCGTTATAATTCTTTAAGAAAACTCGTTTTGAATTAAAGAAACCATTCGTTTAACAAAAAACTGATTTTCACGAAAAACCGTTTTTTAATTAAAAATAAATGTCGCTTGGATAACAGTTGGATAACAGTTCTTTAAAAAAACTAGTTTTAACTTAAAAAATCGTTTGTTGATTAAAAACCATTATTGCATTACAAAACAGATTTTTACCAAAAACTATTTTTCAATAAAAATTAAACTGCCTGTCTCTTGAAAAAAAATATTTTTAACGGTTAATAGGAAACCCCGATTTTCCACGTTTTTATTAAAAATCGTTATTCAATAACAAATCGTTTTTGCATTAAAAATAGTTTTTTTTTTTTTTTATTAAAAGCCAATTTCTTGAATAAGAACAAATGTTTTCCTTTAAAAGTTTTTTCATTATAAAAAATAAATAAATTTTTACTAAAAAAAAACACATTTTGCAATGACAAAACGTTTTTAGTAAATCACTGATCTTTCAATAAAAATAAATTATTTTTTTATTAAAAAAATATAATTTTTTGATTAAGAACAGATCTTTAATAAACACGTTCTTTAACTAAAGTAAAAAAAATGATTTTTTTTATTATTTTTCATATGCGAAAAATATAATATTCAACTTTTTTAGATTAAGGAATCTGGTTAATAGATAATGTCTTATAATTTTTAAATACAGGCACATTTTTAAAATTATTACTTAAAATTGTTTTAACTTTTCAAAATATTTAAATAAATATTATTTTAAATTTATTTAGCAAATTTTATTTAACCCTCATTTCACTTAAAAACTTTAAAAAAAAGTTTCTTAAGGAAATGGTGTAGAGTGCAAAAAATACTACAAACTACTAAGAGATTCACTTTAAAGAAGTAGTTGAAAAAAGAACGTATTCAAAGAAGCATAAAACCATAAACTTCTTTAAAGCTTAAGAGCTATATTGGTGTTTCGAGACAAACAAAAAATTAAAACAAAATCAAAGAAAGAAAGCTACACAGCAGCCAGCCAACCCAGCTTTTTTTTATTTCTTTTTGTAATTTTTACTTCAAAATTACAACTTATTTTTTATATTATTTATTTATTTATTTATTTATTTATTCGTTAACTTTTCTCGTTTTGTTGTCGTTACTTTAGTACTATCGTAAAGTTTCGTTTTTGTTTAGAAACACACATTAAATATTCACAAAACGTAACGGTAAACACTGCTAAATTTCAAAATTTCTTACTTTGTGTGTCAAGTTCACGACGCAATTTTCCCTACTTTTTTTTTGTTATTATTTTTATATTTTTTTATTTTATTTTACTATTTTCTGAGATTTTCTATGTGTGTGTAAAATAATTTCGTTCCACATAGTTGTGGTTGCGTTAGGAGCCAGCTAAGGTTGGAATAGAAACTCTTGTAACCAGCACCGAAATGAAACTGAAATTTGTGCCATTATCCTTAAATGAAATGTCCTGTAAAACGATTCATTTATAAAAATGTATATAATAAATGTCTGCTCTTATAGTTTTTATTATTGCTGTTGCCGTTGTTGTTGTCAAAATAAAGTCAAACAAAAACTTCCAAAAGAGTGTAAGAGAGAGTAGTAAGATAAATGGAAATGAGCGTAGGAAAAGCTTTATTGATGCTAAAAGCTTTAATTTTTGTTTGCATTTTCTTATTTTAAACTGCAAGTGAGAAATAGCGAGTGAAATGTTTTACAACAAAAGCTAAATGTATGACATTCAGCTGTCAGAGTGTGTGTTCTACAAATGAACAATAAACATTGTTTTTGTCATTTTTTTGGGCTAATTTATTTTCTATAGCTTTGTATTTTTTTTTTTAATTTTGTATTATCCTGTCTTACAGTAAATGTAACAAAAAAATATATTGCCTTGAGCTATAAGAGATGAGATAAACACACTGATAAGTATTGTTATTGTGTGTTTCATATTAAAAGTAAAAATAATAACAAAACCCAAAATAAACACGACAGTTAAACACCCTCTCACCTCACCCGTTCTTAAAAATATAATATAAACAATATGTTTGTGTAGCTTTCAGGATAAAAAGCAAAGTCCTGCATTTATTCGGACTGTAGGTAAATATTTACTATCTTTGTAATCAGCAAAAAAGAGTGGTTCATTGTTTTAAGGTCTTTATTTTTATATTTCATTAGTTTTAAAATATGTTTAATTTTTTTGAAGCAATATTCGTATGTTAAACATAGTTTCGTTATTGTTATCTACATTTAGAGAGCATTATTTTTTATTTGAATTGTTATAGAAAATGAGGTTTTTAGGTCAAATAAAAATAGGGATACTACCAGGTAAATGTGTACATGTATGCATATAAATTATTTAGGGGAATTTTCCTAAACTTTAAAGATGAATACAAAAAAAAATAATAATAAAAGTTTCACTTTTATTGCCCGATTAGCGTATCTTTCGGGTGTTTTATATAGTGTCTTATATTTATACAGCAGTCAATCAGGCTTATTATGAGTGGCGTTTTCTTTTTACAACAACGACTGTTTCGTAATAGATTAAGGAAACAAATTTAATTTTATCTTTAATCTATTACGAAAGAGTCGTTGACGTAAAAAGAAAACGACACTCATAATAAGGCTAAATATTCCGCTCAACAGCTAAAATACTACTTCAGCTCGACTGCAATTACCGCATATCTGAGTATATTGAAATCTATAAGAGTTAAAATATAATCTCTTTCAACTTATCCTGTTTTAAACTAAATAGTTCTATTAGAAGTATAATCAGAACCACTTCAAATATTTATTGACAGCCTTTAAAATAGTGATGACGCAGCTAGTTGTAGAACCAGTTGTGTGGAACGCTTTTATCATTCTAAAATGTTTCTTTAGGATTTTTAAGAAACTAGTTCTTGGGCACTAGAACGGGAACTCAATGAAGTTCTGTTTATGTATGTTTAACATTGTTTACAACGGACGCTGAATGAATTAAAACAGATATTCTGTAAACAAAATTCATTATCTGCTTGTTGAAACTAGTACCTAACGTAACAATTTCAAACAAAAATCATTGGCGCAAGAACTAGATCTAAAACTGTTGCTAAGAATGTGTGTTTGTTTCGTAAAGTTTCTCTAGAACTAGTTCTCACTAGTTCAAGCAAACTAGTTCAAACAAAAATCATTTATTAAGGCCCCAATTACCGTTCAAAACACTAAGTATTTTGGTATTGTATGTTGTAAACTGCGATTACGATTTACAACACTTATCGGCTTAATCGTATGAAAAATTCATGTTGTGTTGTAGTCGAGACGATAATCGGACCCTAAATGATTCTAGAATCGTTCTAAATAACGTGTGCTAGCTCCGCAACGCTTCCTTAGAACCCGTTCTGGAAGTGATTATGTCAAATCATTGATGCCAATGTTAAACAAGATCGAGTACTGGCTGGATGCATGCTAATTGAAACTAATGGAATCAAATATTATCACACATTTTCTAAATATTATTAATTCAGACTGAAAATATAGTTATGATTAAAATACTGCTACCGAAATAACAGCAAATGCCGGTAACGAAAAAATACCATTACCGAAATAATCCAAATTGGAGTCACCTTTTAACCGTTTGGAATCTGTTTAAAATCACACCAAAATTTTAACAATAGGATTTATGTGGCCCGTAGGTCATAAAACAAATTACGATGGAATGAATCAAGATTTCTGTGAATTAACATTTGTTTAACTGATAATACAGCAACTGAAAATTGCTTGTTACCAGAGAAACCTTTTACGATTTTTGATTATACTGTACTGGATCTCAGCAATATTAAAAACATGACCTAAATATTGGAGAAAACTTTGCAGAATAACCATTTAATGGATTAAAACAATAATATTCAAACACTTCACTCCCAATTTTTCATCCCATTACCAGTGAAAACAGAAAGTCTGGTTAATTACTATGGTACAATGTGGTAGGAGATTAGGTGACGGTTTTCACAGTCAACCAAAAGAATGATATTTAGTAATTCTAAATTATTGCCAAGTTTTTGCTGTACAAACGAGTATTTTAGTAATAAACCGTTTTTTTTTTTTTAAAGAAAACACTGAAAGCTTTTTATGAAAAACTTACTTCCTATATATAAGGATCCGTATAATTTATTCTTCTTTAAAGTTTAATGCCTTTACTAGTTACAATGATTTGATTACCTCAGTAGTTCCATAAATGTTGAATATAGTTTAAAGTATTCAACTTAATCGTGTGGTATTCGAAAAATGTGGTTGTTGTGTATGATTGGATTTTGCGGGTGCTGCCAAAATATATTATGTGAAGCAAAATAAAATATAATCCTACTTAAACATAATTTAATCTCTTGGTATAATTATGTGTAAACATGTTATGGTTCATTAACCATTATTTATACCCTACACCAACATAGTGGGGAGGTTATATTTTATTTGTGCTTGGAACGTCCATAAATATTAGTCCAACACGCACCTTCAAGTGTAGCGAGCGACACAGAATCACTTTTTGGGTGAATTTAACGATGTCCTCCCATCCGTCTGGCTGTCCATATAAACCTTGTGCGCAGAGTACAGGTCACAATTTTGATGTTATTGCCATAAAATTTTGTACAAGTACGGGATTGAAATTGGATGAAATCGATCCATTAGTTCACCTAGCCCCATCCAAATGTCCTCCCGTAATACACATATCCAAAAACAAATAAGTTCTAAATAAAGCCAAATCTTATCTAAAAATTGTGTGTAGATCGGTCCATATTGATCCCATATAAGGCCCACTTCCGAAAATCACTTTAAAGAGCCTAACTCTCTTAAAGATGTTAGTAGCCAAATAATATTCAATACAAATATGTTTCTTATATCAGTCCATAATTAGTCGTAGCTCCCATATAAGGCCCCATTCCGAAAATCACTTTAATGATCATAAATATCTCAAAAATAATGGTATCCCAATAAAATGCAAAACAAATAAGTTTCATATATACAGATGTACAAAAATAAACATGTACAAAAAGTGTTTATATGGAGATAAATTTTCACAAAAAAAAAAATATTTATATGAACAGAAGTCATGTTACTAAATTTTTGGATGATTGATCCATAATAGGTCATATGGGATATGCTACCACTTCTGAAAAAAAATATATGTATGTATTATATGGTCGGGCTTGAGCGACTATACTTTCTTACTTGTTTTATTGTTTAGTGATTCGAAAATCAATATTATGGAAAAGACAAATGGAATAAAAAATATTATGATAATATAATGATATATGTGATAAGATTGATGGCTAACAAAGTGTAATTTGTTGTAATTTTTAGCTGATTATATTTCTAAAGAAATGTGTTAACCAGACAGTATTTGTTGTCTGATGTGTTTTAACTTTTAACAATTTTCAAAAAGTTCTCTTAAAATCACACTACAATTGAATTCAATAAATGGTAAAACACAGTGTTACTCCACACAGTCTTTTAATACCAAAAATCTAAAGCTCTAATCCAGAAACTGAGACAAATATTTGTTTTAATTAATTAAGATGAACGTTTAAATAAATTTAGATTATGTGTGATTTAAAAAAAATTAATAAGATTTTCTAAATTAAGTACTAAGTCTAAAATCATTAAACAAATCTTCGTACATATTTTACTTAAATTTCTTTAGATTTCGTTTAAATACAACATTAATTTATGTCTCGCAATTAAAAATTTTTTTTTAAATTAAAAATGTGAAATAATTGTTGCAAATAAATGGTAGGATAAATGCACTCACACACTCAATTCACACACATTGAAAGAATTCTCATAAATTTTGACGTGAAATGGTAAAAACAAAGCAAAAAAAAAGGTATTTTGAATGTATTTGTTTAAGAGGGCAGTATATAAAGTCATTTAAATGTTAGTGGGTATCATTTATTAAGGTACGGCCACACTTGACAAATATTTGCCGAAAAAGAAGTAACCACTAAATAAAATTCTAGTTTATAAATTTAACTTTGTTTATTTAGGACAACATACAACAAATATTTATTTTATTTAATTCAAACAGTCAAACAAATTTGTGCTAAAACATATGGTTACGCTTTTTTGAGTAAATATTTGTCATGTGTGACCATACCTTTAGTTAATGGCAAATAAATTGACATGACACAAGAAATCAATAAATATAAATAAATGTTCTTTAGTTGGAAATTTTCTTTAGTTAAATGTGAAAGTGAAAGAAATCATATTTGATATTTGCAGCAGATCTACCCCGCATTTTAAGACTGTAATAACATTTAGGTGAATATTTTTTTTTGCAGCCATTTAACATAACCGTCCAATAAGTGCAACAAACTATTAAAGCAACGAAAAGCCATTAAACTTTACATGGTTAACGATGTGTTTCATTGAGGAAATTTTATAATTCGCTTGGATTGTGCATATATTTAAGATCTCATAAACCCAAAAAAAATTCCATGTTTCAAATTGTCATGACTTTCCAAATCGGTTTTCATATACGTATTTAGTTTCAAACTTTGCATGCCGATCAATGAAAACTTTATAATAGGTGGATAATAAGGAAAAGCAAGTTGCAATCAAGAATTTCTTCTAATGTTTGCAAAGAACTTGTCAGCCTAACCGCGTGTTGTCTTCAGCACGCACAAATATGTATGCATCATTAACACAAATACTAACAAACAAAACACAAAATCAAACAACAGAAAGCAAGAACAAAAAGGAAATCTACTAACGAGTACTAAAACACTCACAAATACATATGTGCATTTAATTATCCCAGCAGTTCTGTTGGCTGAAAACAAATGGCCGATCATCACTGGTAGACATGTGAGTGCCTAGCGTGTCCAAGTAGGCAATTTATCAAAAATAGAAATAGTCCAAGTTAATGAACTTATTCATAATGATGTTAATGATTGCAAAGAATATGTTAAGGTAGCTTTAGACGGTATGTATTTTCCAGTGTACTTGTCAGTTGTCCGATACATATGTAATTGTGCAGGTCTGTCAAAATTGGCAATTTACAGGCAATTTTCTAATTTTTGCTTTCACACGTCGCGACGCGTCAGTTTTTAGTTTCATCTGACATAATCTATCATAGAAACCAACAGCTGTCTTTGTTATGATTATTTTCGTGGGAGTTTTGTGCACTTGCAAATATAGTTTGAAAAAATTAATTAAGAAATGAAATAATTTTAACTTGCAACATTATTGCAATAATAGCTTCTATAAAATAAAAAAAATTAAGCAAGAGTTAAAGAGAAAATGTGCCATGTGGAGCCAAAAAAAATTCTTGTATTTAAGTTAAATAAAAGTTAATATGTATAAATACTTTTTTTAAATACATATTTTAAAATAAATTTATTGTTTTGTTTAATACAATTTTGTTAATATAAATTTGCTGAATCACAAACACTATGTTCTTAGCGCCATAAACAATTTACTTGCAAAACAGCTGGTTGTAGGAGCTTTGTTAGATGAAAATAGAACATGATCTAATTGAAAATTTTACACTGTAAATGCAGGCAGACATTTGCATAAGTATTTTCTTTTTTTTGCTTTTACACGACGTGTATGCATTTTGCAGTGGAAAATTTGACAAGTACATTGCAAAATACATACCGTCTAAAAGCAGCTTTACCTCACCAGCTCCATAGCTAAATACTTTTTTTTTTAAACAAACACAAACTGCGAAGCTTTTTGGCTTGTCTGCAGAAAACACCCAGAGTCTTTGGCGGGAATCGAACCCGCAACCCTCTTACTGATAATCCGGCACACTATCGCCTAGTCTATCGGTTCATAGCATTCAAACTAATCGGACAATTCTTTGTGTGTGGTGTTTATATGACCATAATATTACTGTGAAACATAATAAAATATCATATTATAATCCCACCCTTGGTATAATTATGTTTAAAATTATAGTCCAACCACCATATTATAGTAATATGATTATTGAGATGACGAAGTATGGCTGTATCCACATGATCATGTTATGCAGTATTCTGTGATCATGTTATGTTTATAAATATTACAATGTTTTCCATAACACTATTTAGTTCTAGTTAGAATTATCCCCAAAAAAAACATCATTCAAATTATTGAAAACTAATATATCAAAGCTTAAATCGTTTATAACTGGAAAAATATGCTCAGTGTGTTACCACTCCTACTTCTACTAGGATAACGAATTGATTTTTAAGTAATTTTGCTTCTTATAAAAAATCGATTTTAAGTCAAAAATAATAGTGATCACAGATTGAGACCATTTCCTCATTTAAACTTCATATGAAAAATCGATTTTGAGTCAGAAATATGAATGATCCCAGACTGAGGCCCTTTTCTTATGTAAAAGCTTATTTACTAAGTTATTAAGTATTTAAGAAATCACAGATAGATTATTTAAATTTTGAGTCAGGAATATAAAAGAAATCGTTTATAACTCGGTAAATACTGAAAATTTTAAGAAAATAATAAGTAAATACGAGTATGTGTAAACTGAAGTCCGCCAAGTAACTTGCTTTACAGAATAATTCCGTCTAATAGTGAAATCATAAACCACCATAAAATCTAAAGGGATGTGTGTGCATATTTTCGTTTAAATGAAAGATATATAAATAATAATAAAAATAGTAACAGAAACAAACAGCATCAGCAACAAAAATCAAAACAAAATAAGAAAAAGCATGCATATGTTAACACAAGTAAGAGACAAAAAAAGTAGAGTAAAGAAAGGATAAATGTTTCATTTGTTTTAAGGATGGACACAGAAGAGAGACTGAAAATGGAAAAAGGAATTAAATAGTAAATGTTTATTTGTTGGCTCGGATACGTTTTTCTGTTTTCTACTTTATACGTCCATATGCTTGGTTGAATTTTAACAAATGACAGTAACAAACTAAACCAACTGGGACAGAACCCAATTTTCTCTCACTGACATTCAAACAACGAGAAAAACTAACAGCAACAACAACAAAACGAACAAGTACAAATTTGAAATATACGAATAAATCGAAAAAAAAAACTAGAATGGATGCTGTTGAGCAAAATAGTAAAATAGAAAGAAAGAGTGACATACTCATCCAGAAACACTATAATTTGACACAGGGATAAAACAAATGGTAGAATTATAACTTTTGAGGTACTATTTTTCAGTACCATTATAGTCACTTGTAAAGTTTTCAGAACATGATGATTGTATCTAAACTCAACTATTGCATATATCACCGGAAAGCAATTGAACTAGGAAATATGCTTTTTAATTCAAGCTTTTTTTTTTTTTTTTGCTTCAAAGTTTGAAATTATGCCAATTCAAATGCGATTTATTGATACTCCGTTTTATAGGAAAATAAGCTTCATCAGTGATCACTTCTATTTAGGTTACAAAATCGATTTTTTCATAGAAATTTGTATAAAAACTTAGATCGTTTATAACAGGACATTGTGTTTTGAGAAAAAAAACTCTATCTTTAATACCTTCTAGTTTGGATCCGAAATCGACCAGAAAATTCTATCTATGAGTCCAGTCTCTACAATATACAATTTGCCATTATAGTACTTTTGTCACAGAAACGTTTTCTGCCTCTGATTAGAAGTCTCCATTTTTCACGAAAGTTTTTGACCGATTGCATTATAGGAAAATATATGAAACATTCTAAGAGCCGAAATACTTCATCTCATATATTTCTCTCTCAAAATCGATGTTTTATAAAAATACAAAATTTCTTAAATCCTTAATACAGGGTGGACCCCTTGGGTAAAAGTTTAATAACTTTTTCGTTTATTAATTTTTTTTATTTTTTCTTTCAGATTATACAGACAACACTTGGAGAATTTATAATGGAGAGGTTCACAACTGAACAGAGAACCAGAACAATAGAATTTTATTATTTGAACCAGAGATCAATTATTTTAACGCAAAGAGCATATCGTCGAGATTTTAACGTCAGAATTTCATTATGAGTGATGAAGCTCATTTTCATTTGAATGGCTTTGTTAATAAGCAGAACTGTAGGTTCTGGGGTTCTCAAAATCCAAGAGCCATTCATTAACGCCAATTGCACCCCATTAGGTGTACAGTATGGTGTGGGATCACATCTGTCATTGGGCCTTACTTCTTCGAGAATGAAGATGGAAGTGCTGTAACCGTAAATAGAGAGCGGTATCGGTTTATGATAGAAAATTTTTTAGGCCCTGCTCTTGAAAACAGACCTGGTATGTGATTTCAGCACGACGGAGTCACTGCCCATACTGCCCGAGACACAATGGCACTTTTAAGTCAAATTTTTGGAGGGCGAATAATTTCCAGGAATTCGGAAATTATTTGGCCAGCGCGATCGCCAGATTTGAAAGCACCCGACTATTTTCTTTGAAGGAGCGAGTGTATATGAACAAGCCAGATATAATCTTTGAACTCAAGGCAAACATTGTTGCAGAAATTCGAACGCTACAGCCACAAGTTTTGAAAGATATTATGGAAAATGCTCTAAAAAGAGCCCATCAGTGCGAAGCTGAAAACGGTGGTCATTTAAGAGACATCATTTTTCATACTTAGTGTAAAAAAATTGCCTTTTGTATATTATATAATCTGAAAAAAATATAAAAAAAAATTAATAAACGAAAAAGTTATTAAACTTTTACACCCCTTGGTTTCTTTTGGCCCACCCTGTACATTTAAATGAAAAAATAGCCTCAATCTGTGATCACTCATATTTCTGACTCTAAATCGAGCTTTTATAGAAAAAGTAGAAATTCTTAAATCCTTAATATCTTTTGTAAATATATGTTTCGTCAAATATTTCATTGCTTGAATCGGACCTCAAATAAAATTTTAAAGCAAACAACGAAAAAAAAAAAGATTTTCGCCAAACAAAATTATTTGTCGACATACAAAATATTTTCCTAATGTGACCAGAGTGTGACCACTATCTATCTATCTTAATACATGAAAATTAAAATTTAATTTTTAAAATTGTTTTTCGCTTAATGCATATTTTTTAAATTACAAACCAATATGTTTACTAAAGTTTTATTTAATTTGCATATTATTTAGTGAATTTAATTTTGCGTAAATCCCGAAAATTAGTATTTGTATAAAAGATCCAGAAAAGTATAATTGATTTTATCTGCTTTTTTGGCACACACAAATACAAAACATCTTCACTTAACATAAATCAATACAATTTTAGCATTTTTAATAAGAGAAAATAAAGAGATCTAATATCAGATTCCACATTAAATCACAAATTGAAAATTGAGGTCAGAAACATTTCAAAATTATTTACAAAGTCACCAACAAAAATTAAAATTTTACAAAGGTATGTTGAAAAAATAAAATTGAAAGAATAAAATTAATTTTTGAAATTGAAAATTCCTATAGAAAAGCTATAAAATCAATTAAAGCTCAAAAGATGACAGATGAATAATTTGTTTTACTTAAACAAATAGTTGTCATTTTAAATCCGGTTAAAGTAACAGTGAAGGCGTTTGTAATCAACGAAACGAATGAAATAATTAATGTAATTGAAATATGTGAAAGTCCCCCACAACAATGTCTGTAATGATATCGAATCAAATACAAAATATGTATAATTAATTGTTTTGGAGGGTGAGCAATGCAATCAGCATAAAATAATTTGTTAACAATTTTGCCCACATACGTTGATTGTGAATGATGTTTTTCATCAGTGTCATATATTGGTAACAAAATTAAATCAAGATTCTCTTTACTTTATATGCCTTAGTATTTTAAAGAAGTTTTTTTTAAGATCGAAAGATAATATTCCCTTGATTCTAAATTAATAAAGAAGTTAAAGGTGAAATGACATACATATTTTTTTTTTTTTTTATTTACTAAAAGTTTATTAAAGTCAAAACTTTACTAATTTTATTTTCGTAAACATTTGTTATTTTATATATTTTATACCAAATTTTTTATTTTTTATTTCTTAAAAATTATATTTTATACTTATAAAATTTTAATAATTAAATGGCACAAAAAAAATCAAAGTATAAAATTTAGCAGCTGATCTACAATATAGTGTTGCCATTTAATTGTATTATGAACATTGTAAACATTGTAGTTGTTTTTAGAAGGCAAATATTAAAAAAACACACAAAATATTACTTTATTAATTTACTTTTTTTTAGTATTTCTACTAGCTTTGGATATGATTGATAGTGTATTTATTATTTAATGTATATACATAATAGTATTTACGAGTATTTCTATTTGTCTTCATAACGCACAATACATAACATATTTTGATTAAAATATAAATTAATGCTAATGAAAGCATTAGTTCATTTGTGTTTTCTTATACAAAATTTAATTAAAATTTTTATGTTTGCATTTTTTATCAAATGTTAGTAATTCCTATATAAATAGTTTGTACAACACCTACGACATTTTTACATATGTTCAAACGGTAACACTCAAATCAGAAACTGATTGACAAATTTAAAAAAAGAACTTAAAATGATTCAGCAAAAATTTAAATAATGTAATGTAATTGATGTGTGTGAAGTTAAATTTTAAAATTTATAACCCTAGACACAAACCTTTAAAGTTAACAGAGTTCTGTTTAGTGTTTTCTGTTTTGTTTAGTATAACGTTAATTACTTTATGCAGATTTGGTCAAACACAAAGAAACATCTCGATGTCAAATATTAGCCGAGTCTGACCGTACGTTTACTCAAAAGCGATTTGGAATCCAAAATAGAAGAAATCAAAAATGGAATGAATAATTTTGGTAAAAAGACAATCACCCCTATCGTGAATAAAAATTCCACATGAAATTTGTTCCCTTTTATTTTTTTAACATTGAATTTAATTTATTATTATACTGATGAGAACCTCTATAGCTCACCGGCATTATAAATAAACACAATTTGGTTTGAGGTTTTGAATCAATATGCAGTGTAGATGGATCGCAATATTGTACAACAGTTAATGTGATCCATCGAAATAGAAACACGGATATTTATTTTGCTCGAAAATTCACTCTGAAATGGTGGATGGAATATTGGTGATATTTTCAATTAACATCGTCCTTCTGAGGCCGCTATTATGAAGTTGGTTGATGAAATTTTTAGTAAATTAAAGAGCAATTGTTGTACGTACGGTGTGCTTTGTGATCCGAAGAAAGGATTGGGCCATTTTATAAATTCTACTGAAAATGCGATTTACTATCCAGAGATGTTTAGAACTAAATTATTACGATATGGAAATTGAAATAGTAAATTCGCAGAATTTCACAAAATTCTGCTGTTAATTGACCGGTCGATCACGCGATTTAACTGTATTACTGTTGCTACATTAAAGATAAAGTCTATACAAAGCCATCCGATTCGATTAGAGTTCAAAATCGGTGATGAGATTAACAAAACTGGCCCGCCAGAATCGACATCGATATGCTTCGTCGTGATGGACGAAATGATTTTTCATTTATCACTATGATTCGTTCCATTTAAACACATATTTTAAGATTTATGCGACCGTTTTTCTGATAATAATAATTGGTTGGTTCGAGCTTTGATTAAGTTTTTATCGATTTTTTTAAAACCCTTTATATTAAAATAGTTTCAAAAGTACCATTTTTTAATGCTTGTAATTTCTATTTAGCATCACTGATGTGGCATACAAAAGACTTTTACTTGCATTTTAATACAAACTCACAAACACACACATTCATACATATACTCACACACACACACTCACACCCAAATAAGTTGAACGAACTTTAACTATACACACGGGTTCGTATCACTGATGGGATTTGTGGTACAATTGTACCAAATTTGGTACATCAAAACTTTATTGGTACGCTGTTACAGTTCATTCCTTTTTGGTACAATTTTTTTTAAAGCGAATTCACTTTTCAGGTGTCGTTGAGAGCACAGCTGTTCTACTTTTTTTGTTCTTACTTAGAGAGAGAAATGTCAAAAGTTGCTTGTGTTTTTGACATATTCAGTGTTGCCAGAAAATGAATTTGAAAATATGCTAAAACTTAAAAAACTAAATGCTAAAATGTGCTACAGAAGAAAAAAGAAGTGCTAAATTTTTTCAATGCAACAATACAGTTTTTATTTCAAGTGTTACAAATATAAATTATATTTTTTTCTAATTTTGTTCATAACAATTGTTGATTTGATTTAATAGATTACAATCATATATTAATTCAAAAATTTCCGAAAGAAATTTAGTTGAAATATTAATAAAAGTTATTTTTTATTTCGCCAAAAGTGTTTTTTGGAGTAAAAAAGTAAAAATTTTTTCGACAAAATAATGTTTTTTATCAAACACATTATGCTCAAAAGCGTTTAGCATAATTTTTAAAAATTTCAATGCATTTTCAAGAAACAAAATGCTAAATCTAGCACTAAAAGTGCTAAAATGGCAACACTGGACATATCGACCAACGAAAGCAACAAACAAAATTTGAAAAATTGTTTTACGTTTTTAAGTTTTCTTTCTGTTATTTTGTTTTGATTGAATAAAAAGTGTTATGAATTCTTACTATATGCTTTTTTTATTTAATAGCGAAATTTAGGTACAATTTATGGCTATTTGGTACAGTTTTGCCATTGAGACGGTACAATTTAAGAATTGTAAGATCCCAACAGTGGTTCGTATATATGAATCGAACTTTAGTAGTAAAAACAACTACACTACGAGTATATAAATTTACACATAGAGCGCCAGAGAGTGTAACTGTTGAGTAGTAAAACTTTCTCTTTTTTCACTTTATGATGGTGACAGTGTGAGAGAGAGTGTGTTGCAGTGATAGAATTTACTGAAATCCCTTTAATAAAAATAAATAAGCTTTTACAATTGAAAAGCTTTTCATAGGATGTTGTTTGCAATACATAAATATATTCCTAGATGGTAATTTGATAAGGAACCCATGCAGTATGTTGGATGATAAATTTATTTGGCGCATTTTATATTTGTAACTTATTTACTGTTTAAGAAACAAATTTAAAGTTTACTTATATTTTTATATACATACATTATAGATGTAGTTGGAACAAGTTTTGTAAACTTTTTAATGTTTATGTGCAGTGTTGGAAACAGACATTATTTTTCTTTTAATTTTTTTTTTAATATTTCAATAATAAAAAATGTATATACTGTGAGTGTCAATATAAAGTAAACACCTAATATTGTTTCAAAAAATGTTTTATTATAAATACTACAAGCACAAATTTAAATTAAATTATATTGAATAATTCATAAGTAACTTAAGCAAACTATAACTTATTACCAAAAACTAGCAAAAGAAGGCACATAAAAAATAATTAAATTTTAACGGAAAATTACCAGATTTTTTGCAGTCGTTTTGACTTTATCATAGCTGACAATCCTCAAGATATAAAATAAACTACACCAAAAAATTTGAGACTCATTTATATTTTTTTTGTGAAATTCAAACGTTTAGTTTGGTTGTTATTTTATGTAAAAGGCTTCTAAGGTGGCTGTCTACCATGTAGGCCATTTTGATGTAAAGATCTTATAATCGTACGCACGCTTACCGGAAGTTTTCGTAACATTTTCAGCTTTTCGGGTACCCCATAGACTAGACGATAGCGTGCTGAACTATCAGTCTGAGGGTTGCGGATTCGATTCCCGCCAAAGACTCTGGGTGTTTTCTGCAAACAATTCAAAAGGCTTTGCAGTTTTGTGTTTGTTTAAAAAAAAAAGCTATTTTTACAGCATTAGATGTTGGGTTTGCTCTTACTATAGCTCATACTTAACGTGACCCGAGAGTTTTTATCAAAAAGCGAGATTTTGAGGATGAAAAAGCGAGATTGCGAAGTAAATATAATAAAGAGGCGGGAGTTTTAAAATAATGATATGAAAAAGTTGGTTTTATACATAATCTCATATTTATTACTTTTAAATTTTTAAAAATGTTTATATTTTATGTAAAATCATTAATTCTAAAACTAGCAAAATCAGAATTACTGCTGAATATTAAATTACATCTATTTTACAAAAAGGATTCTAGCGAATTAATATTTTAAAAACTGTTAAAAATTATATATGTATATATTTATATATCTGTTTAAAACTTATAAAATCTACCAAATTCTTGAAACAAAAAACATCGATTTACAAATCATTGACAAATTTTAGCAACAACATGAATGTGAACATTTTTAAAAATTGAATTGTTCTTGAAAACACGTTAAAATCTAAATGGTCAGAATATAACTTTTTTGGAAATAAGTCTGCCATTTCTAAATGGCTGGCCTGATCGGTACTATCTAAACACAAGTACAAGAATATTCTCGCAGTACTTACAAAATGAGAGGAAAATTCCAATAACCGGGTTTTTTGCGTCTCATTCGTTGCTGGTAAAATACTTTAACGGTCATTAAAATCTGTTACTAAAATAACGACAATTAAATTCAAATGTTTAAAGAAGAGGCCAACAATCACCTTTTTGAGTTTTTATATTTTCTTCCAAATTAGCAAAAAGCGGGATTTTGGTTTAAAAATCGGGATATAAAATACAAGCGGAATGAGTCTTCAAAAAAACGTGTCAATCCCGCCAAAAGCATTATGTATGGTCACGTTACTCATACTTCAGTTGTTGTAAGACGCTTTCGTCGTTTAGCACCACGAAATTTTTTTACTGTATTTTGTTTGGTATATTTTTCTGTCATTTTTTTTTTTGTGGAGAGTTTTTATTGTCTTCCAAAGATTTTACCTATTTCTCGCAGGGATTTATCTTTTCTATGTAATCCTCTTGTGATTTGCCGACTCTTAATTGATATTTGTCGTTACATTGTACTTACATCACAACTTAACCTAGATTTACACGATTGAAATTTTCTTCAAAATTGCTCTTCAAATGCTTCAAATGGTTTTTAAGTTTGAAAATTAAGAAACCATTCTTATTACTTTTCTTCAGCACTGTATAAATACAGTATTGCTTAACAAGTTAATATTTTCATATATTTTTTTTTTTTTTTATTTATATTTATATAAAAATATTTTTGTTTTCTTATGACTGCAGGCGTCGAAACAGAATTTAAATCTAATTTTTTATGAAATTGTGTTTCATATATAAACCTTACAGTTTATATTTACTTCGTATAGTATAGCTTAAAATAGTGTAGTAATTTTACTAATAATAGTTGTATTCCCTCAACATATGGTTTGGTTGTAGGAGGTTGTAAAAATATATATAAATATTTGTAGTAGTAATTAGATTTTTTTATATATATGTAGGTACAATTGTGGTTATTTGTAAATTCTTTCATTTTCAAATGATAAGAAATGTCAGTCATTTGGCGTTGATAGCGCCAATATTTGTTATCAATTTTATTTCAATATTAAATGATATCACTATGCAAACATTGAATAGGTTCTCAGCAAAATTCACAGCACTACACAGCCAGAAATCGTTGTTGGTTTTAAATAGCAATAGAAGTAAATAAAATAGTATTTACAAAAGAAAAAAAACATCGTCTAAATAAACACAATTTTTTTTTATTTGTGTTCTTTGCATAATAGAAACAAAAGATGGAGAGAAAAATACACTAAACAAAACACTCAACCACCCTCTAAAGAAATATATTATATTTATAATCACTTGGTACATGGAATCAGCAGTAAGAAAAAATAAGAAAAAAGTAAATATTTTTACACAAAAAACAACTGCTGGAAGAATTGTGAGCTTAACCCTGTAAAAGGCATGTGAACATAGGATACCCCAAGGATAGCAAAAAGCTATTAAATCGGGTTTCCAAAAAAAATAAATTTTTGAAACGATTACAATTTCACACAAAAAAATAGTTTATAATCATTATAAAATACATTTATAAAGATATTTTAATATTTTATTTTATCACCCTTCACCTTCATGAGAAGAAGTTTGTCATTCCGTTTGTAATTTCCACAATATAATTTTCCGACCCTATATAGATAGCGGAGTCTATTAAGCCATGTCCGTCTGTCTGTCTGTCTATTGAAATCAATTTTCTGAAGTCCCCAGATATCTTCGGAATCCAAATCTTCAATAATTCTGTCAGACATGCTTTCGAGAAGTTTTCTATTTAAAATCAGCAAAATCCGTCCATAAATAACGGAGATATGATAAAAAATCCGAGACAGCCTCTAAAAATTTCATCAAAAAAACTAAGTGTATTAATATTGTTACAAATAATTTCATGAACAGATGGCGTTGATCACACAAAGTGTATTAATATTGTTACGCACAAATTCATCAACAGATGGCGTTGTTCACACAAAGTGTATTAATATTGTTACAAACAAATTCATCAACAGATGGCGTTGATCACACAAAGTGTATTTATATTGTTACGAACAAATTCATCAACAGATGGCGTTGATCAAACAAAGTGTATTAATATTGTTACAAACAAATTCATCAACAGATGGCGTGTTTATCGACATAATTATGCATAATATAAATATGCATCCACAACAAAGGTGAAGGGTATATAAGATTCGGCATAGCCGAATATAGCACTCTTACTAGTTTTTTATAGATTTCTTTTCAAAAGTATTATCTTATCAAGGAGATTGATCACTTAAATTCAAAAACAAATATGTATGTATGTACAGTCATAATGTATGTACAGTGATAATGTATGTACAGTGATATACTCGTAAAAGCGTTATTTTTGGTCGCAAAAATCTAAAAAATGGTAGAGACACGTAAGATAACCTAACGAATAATAATTAATCAACAACTCGATTTTGATTTTTTGGATGATACGTACTTTTGGATTTTCGGCGACGATGCGGTTAATAAAGTTTGTACACGGCAAAATTAACACTTTTTAAAATTATGATAACTTTGCTATGTACTACATAAGTATGTATGTTTAATAGAAGTAAAACAGGTATGATTTTAAACGTAATAGCGAAGGAGCCGTAAGCTTCATAATTTCCAATTCTTACTGTAAAAAGTAGTTTGATGATGATCTTATAACGAACTTAGCTTTTTTATGAATCTCTTTAATGGTCATGAATAGGCCAAAAATCGGCCTGATACCAATATTCGGTATTTATTCGTATTCGCCCGAACCGAACCGACCAAAACCGAAAGATAGATTATGGAGTTATGAAGGTTATTATTTTTTTATATACAGCCCAATCATGAATAAAAATTCCACGGGAGTTTTCTCCCTTCTATCATTTTCCTATTCAAATTCAACGTTAAAAAAATAAAAATGGAAAAAACTTCCGCGGAATTTTTATTCATGATTGGGCCGATAATTAACATATAACTGATCGCAGGTGAATTTGTGAACATCAAAATCGACTTTTTTCATATATAAAATTTAAAAATCTTAAATCCTTAATATTTTTGTAAATATTATTTGACTTTTCCTTTGATCGAATAAAACGAATAGTTTGAATAAAAGATTGTAACTTGTTCGAATAAATCAATTATAGATTTAAAGTTAATCGATTTATTCGAATAATTTAAATGTTCTAAATAAAGTGAAAATTTTTCTCCTCATCAAGTCGGACGTAAAGTAGTATCGACTAAATCCACCTTTATATAAATTTTAAGATCACGTTCTTTATCTATTTCAACGTAATCTTCATCATCAATGTTCTTCATTTAACATTACTTTAGGTTAGTTTGTAAGGATGGCACTGGTTCCATTAGGAAAGCCATCCCTTATGAATTCAATGCAAAGCTTTTTCTAAGTTAATATTTTAATTAGTATTATTTTTTTTAACACAAATGATGTTAATAACAGCAAATTATATGTTAATACATAATTGCGATTTAGTCAGTATTTCTCCACCATATTTTCACATTATGGCAGCCCTACAATGTATTTTCATTTTGAAATCTTTCAGTCTTTTTTACTAAATAAATAAGATTTTATTTTATAATAATAAGTTACTGCAATAACATTTATATTTTTAAGAAAGAGCGTTCCGAATACTCGTCTAGTTTCACTAGACTAAATTACAACAAATTAAAACAAAGATATTTAAATATATACATATATTCGTTTTATTCGTTTCATTTGATTTGGTCATTTATAAATTCTTCGAACAATTATTCGTAAGAAACTGTTAGAATAATCTAACGATCATTATTCGTGTCGAAACCCTAAAATCGATTTTCATCATATAAGGGTTTAAAAAGAAAATAAAAAAAAAATTGCTATTTTAAAATCGACAAAAACACTCAACAGTTTTTAGTTTTTCAATACAAATATGACTCCAATAACCGGACACTCTAATAACCGGACGCGGACACATACTTCAAACTATTTTGACCAAAAAATCCCTCATAAACGGACAAAATTTAAAAAATCACAAACAAATTTTTTAAAATCCTTACAAAGAAATCGCATTTGTGCTTATAAAACCAAAATTGGTGATTCCCCTTTTAACATGTAGTATGCACACATTGTTAAAACTTGTTGCGCGTTTGAAACAATTTGCCAAAAATGATTTTGTAGCTTCTTAACACAGTAAAAATATCGAGACATATTTTGAAAATGAACATTTTAAATTAAAACAATCACTATTTAAGCAATCAACCATTAGAAAATTTTTTCAACCAAAGTAATAATGAAATGTAAAAACTTGTACAGTACACATATGTATTATTAAATATTATTCATAAATTCGTACAAAATATGAAATAAACGACAACTTCTAATGATTTGGAAGCAATTTAAATAAATTTTTTCTGAGCTGCCTTCGATTACCCTCCCTATAAGCGGACACCTATCATAACCGGACAAAAACACTGCGACGGTGAGTGCCCGATTATGAGGAGTTTTACTGTATATTTAAATAAGAAAAAAGCCTCAATCTGTTATCATTCATATATCTGAATCAAATCGAATTTTTATATAAAAAACTTAAAAATCTTAAATCCTCAAGATACATATTTGTAAGTGTATGTACATTTAAATGAGAAAAGGACCGCTATGGGTAAAATTACAATACCGATAGATTTGTTCCAAAACAATGGGATTTCAAGAAATACACAGAAACTTAAAATTGAGACAGGAAACAAGAAGCGAAAAACAACGACACGATTTGATCAGTACGTTAAAGCAAATTAAATCCATTTTGATCTAAGTTGCAATTTACACGAAGAAAGCTGATTACCTTTTAGACATCAGGATAAGGGAAAGATAAGTCGAGTACACACTTGACTGTACGAGCAAATCGTGTTACTCTCGTATTCGTATTGCATATGTTATATACACATATTCATGTTTACGATTTCAGCAATAAGAATTGTGCTGTATGAACGCCAAAGAAATTTCCAGGAAAAAATTGTATCCATTTTTTCAATGAAAATTGTTTCGTATAAGTTGGGACTAAACAGCTCAAAATTGCTGTATGTGCAAATGTTACTTGTCGCACAATTAAAAGTGCGTAGTCTGAAAAAGGTACCTCTTATTGAGCAAACATAATGTTAAAGTTTTGCTAAGAAACATCTACAGCTGGTAAATTGGGGAAATGTGATATGGTCAGATGAATCGAAGATAAATTTGTTTAGTTCTGATGGCAAAACCTTCGTTCGAAGGCACCAAATAAAGAATTTGGCTCAAAAATCAGTGAAGCATGAATATGAGTTGGTTTTTATTCCTCTACAATTTGGATCGACAATTGGACATAAATAATATATTTATTGAAATATTAACAGTAATTATGTATAATTATTATCGCCTAAGTTGTATATTTTAATGCAAAGTGAAACTGAAATCGTTCCATGGCGTTCTAGAAAACAAGTGAAACTTTATTCTACGATGAACCAAACCGGAAATGATATTTTACTTTTGAAATCAATTTCACAAAATTCATTTTCACTTCCACTTCATTCTACAAATGTAGAAGCCAGGTGTATGTTTTCAACTGTATGTTTGGGTTGTCCAGGAGTGTGCGAAAAAAAAACTCTAGTCTATTTAAGAGACAATACGATGTAAAGTTCTGTGAAAAATTGCTTTAGAAATTAAACGAAGAAAACATGTTTTTAAGTTTGATGACAAAGAAAATTTAAACTTATGATATACCAAGTTAAGTAATGTTGTTTAGAAGAGTTATGGAATGTTTTTCAATGAAAAAAAGTACAGAAGTTGTAGTGATCATTTTCAAAGAAATCTAAAGGCGTGGCAAAAGGAAATTAATGTTGCTGTTAGGGATTATTTTTATACAATGCGCTCATTTTTAAGTAAACTAAAAAACGTTTGGTCTTTCTGAAAAACAAAATATAATTTTATATTATTATAAAACATTTGCTTGTCACTCATGACCTGGCATGAGCAAAGCATACAGCTGTTGTATTAGTCCGGATCTAAATTTTAACTAAAAGTGTGACAAGCTAATTGGTGTTAAGAGAGAAATCAAAATTTTCTAACTGCTACAATAAATAGTCGAGTTTATAGAAAATAGTGTTTAAAAGCAAGCCTGAGAGATATTGTAGCACAAACACACCTGTATATTATCTACCAAAGCGAAAATCAAATTTTAAGCGAAGACTTCCATCGAATATTTTATAACTAAAAAACAACTTCCATAGAAGCAAAGTTGCTAACGGGCAGCATAACTACTGGCGTATGATTGAAAATTTTAGTTCACCACTTACCTAAAGTATCATTAGCAAAGGTTACACCTAAAACTGAGGTAGGACAGTCTGGAGTTTCTGAAATTAAATTTAAATACAGAATTGAAACCAACTCAAATAATAAAAGAAAACAACAAACAAACAAATAAAACTAAATATAAAACAAATAACAACTTTTTTATTGAAATAAAACAACAGCAGTTTGTTTCAAGTTTGCCAAAACATTTCATGTTATTTTATTAACTTTTCATCAAAATAAAAAAATAAACTGAAAAAAACTTAATTTCAAACGCTTAAACAACAGTGTCCCTTGACTGTGGAGTATATATGCTGCCTTTGACGGAATCATACAATGATTTATTAACATTGGCCAATATTTTCAATTGATTTTTGCTTAAGTATTTGAAGATATGATCATAAAGTTCCACTGGCAAGCCATCTAAAGCGGTATAAATATAGCACTGTAACGCACATAGATGTTGACAACGCATGGGCACAAACAATTGATCACGTAAAATATTCGAGAGCTCATCTAGTTTATGAAAACGTTTATATAAAGGTTTATTCTTGGCCTGCATTGAAAGTACATAGCGACCAATGGATAGAGCTAAGCTAAAACCTTTGGCACCTGTTGAAGTAGCTGGAGTTAAAGAGACGATTAAAAAGTCACCGGTAACAAATCCAGTGAGTAAAGCAAACACATTAACGCCAGCCTCATGCATATTTATTAGACTGCGTAATTTAAAGCTGAAACGGGTTTTGTCTGCCGTCAAGTTGTAGTTGGGTTTTAGGTGTGATAAACGTAAAACATTTTTAGCATGAAATGAATTTATTGTTAAAACATTCTCTAGATACAATTTCGCTTGCTCATAATCAGCTACTCCAACAAATCCAGATTCTAAGGCCACTATATAAACAAGTAAAAATAGTATTTCTGTCTGGCTTAGTTGTGTATTATGGAAATGTTGCAGGAGATTTTCAACATGTTGTGGTATGCCACTAGTTATAGATGTATCCGATAAGAGCAGACATTCAAGATTTACTTTTTCATTTGGCGATGAGTCAGTGCGATGTCTTTTTACCACTGCAAAGGAGAATAAACAGAAAAAGAGATAGAAATACAAATACAAATAATTGAAACAGGATTGAAAGTGATTATGATTAATTGAGTTGCTGTGAGATCAAAGTGTAGTCAAAATTAAAGGCATGCAAAAATTTATTTACAAAATTAAAAAAATAATTTTAACAAACCTGTTGGTGTTCAATAAAAAATAATAAAACTTTTTTGCGTGGCAAACAAAAATAAAAACAGCAGTATCACAATAGAAGTAGTTTTTAGGTTATTAAAACAAATTAAGCACATACACGGATTTCTTAATAAACGAATGGGTATACGATTAAAAAAAATAATACAATTTTAATAAAAAAAAATAAAAATAAAAAATACAAAACAAAAGTTTAGGATGTAACAATTTAGTAACTGAATTAATAGTCATTAACAAAGGAAGTATATTTCTTTTGCGTTTGCTGGTGTTTCTTTAAATTTTCTATAAATAAAAGGAATTTGGATGGAATTTACATGCAATTTATACTAATTTAAGAATTGATGTTTTTGCAAATAAAAAAGAAACAAAATGTTATACATAAAATGAACTTAATTAATTACAATTTGTGACAACATAATATATTTCACTATTTTTGTGTTTTGTAGGTGGGCGAAAAAAATGTTTCAATATTTAAATATGTAATAAAAAACTACTGAATACTTTTGAAACACAAATTATTAGACCTGCTTCACACTCTTTTGTTTTGTTTTAACTGGCCAGTTTTTGTTCAATTCTCTTTTGAACTTGCCAATTGAATGAAAATTCACACACGTCAATTCAATTTTCTTATTTTTTAATGCAAATCAATATGCATCAAAGAAAAATACAAAAAGAAATAAGCAAAATTGACTAGTACCGTCAAGTTTGTACCACTTTTATTCTCTTTCCCCTTCTCATCCAAAAATACTTGCCTTGACGAGTCAGAATTGAAGAGTGTGAAAGCGGACTTACTAATTTTTTCGATTTTATATCCCCAATTAACAATTTGTTTTTTTTTAAGATGTATAAAACTGTTTTATTAGTTTTTTTATTTCTATATATATGCATATATTTATATCTTCATTAAAAACGAAACAACAGTTAATTAATTTTATTCATTTAGTCCAGCCAGTGCGGAACTAAAAGATTTTATCTGCTGTTGTTTATATGCAAGGGTGTTTGTTTAGATGTGTATAACTTTAAATTGGCAACACTTTTTCAACTGGCGGCCATTTTGTCAGCTGTCAAATGATTTATTGTGGAAATTTATTTTTAAAATCATGGTTCTGTGTGTTTTTTAGATTTATAAAACTTTGAAATGGAATAAAACAAAGATATTTTTTTTAAATTGACATGAGACTTACTTTTTTCGAAAGAAAATCTTCCGTATAATTTAGATATGACCGCCAAGTCAAGCTCGGTTGTAGTAAAATCTGGAGGTCCAATTTTCGATGACTCTTCCAATATTTGTGGTTATATATCGGTAATAACACGGTGAATGTTGGCCTCCAAGAATTCAATCGTTTCGGGTGTAGACTAACGACTTCAAACAAAAATTACTTGACAGTAGACAAAATGGACCCCATTAAAAATAGTTTTGGCAACTTAAAATTTAAAACACCCTATATAAAGTTTTTACATTTCAGCATTTGTAGCGAAAATTTTACAGCAAATTTATTTCTTTAAATGTATGTACATACATACATATGTATTCAATCTGAAAATAACTTCTAATAATTCATATACATTTTATAGCTAATCATTGTTTTATTAATATTCATTATTGAAAAAATGAGTTGAACGTAAACGATACTCATTGGTATACAAAAAAACTTTCAAACTTGTTCAGCTTGAGCTTGCTTGGTTATGAAACCGCGTCATCTTTTTAGGAATAGCGAGAAAGAGTTTATATCCCTGTCTGTCACCTTATATGGGATTTATTACTCGTACATGTTATGAGACGATCGTCATAAAATATTTTACTGTGGTTTCTATGTATTTGTGTATTATGGTGAATTTCAATAACAATATTTTCATGTCAATAATATTTTAAAGTTTCTTGGGAGCTATGGCAAATTATGGACTGAAAGAGTTTACAGAGTCCAATAGTACAATGTTCACTTACATAGAGCTGTAAAATTTCGGTTCGATATCGATATTTATAAGAAAAGATTACGTAGGATTTTGTATAAATACTGCTGAATACTTAATACGCAAATTGTGTGGATAGACCAGACAAATATTAATTTATTTTGTCGTAGAAACGTGTTAAGTCCCAAACAGCAGTATTCTTAGCTTTATGTTAGTTAATAAAAAAAATGTCCAATATCATTTGGATTTTGCTTAATGTCACTTTAGAATTCTCAGTTTTAATAGGAATTTTATTAGTTTTAAATGCATATATTCAATTATTTTTGGATTTTCTAAATTTTGACTTCATATATTCTCAATCTCATTTGAAAAGTTTATGGACCCTAAGTTAATAAAAAGGAATTGTTAAATTTCTCATATTGTTTTTTCATTTTAATTTTTCTCAATTTCACATAAAAATTATTTCAGTAGGAATTTTCACAGTTGGATTTTTGATTTTTCTCAATTGTAACTTCACATTCTCAATCTTATTTACAAAAATTCATAATTTAAAGTAAATTTTTTAAATTTCGTTAGTAATTTTCTTAACATAATATGTATATAACTTTCCTAATCTATCTTCTATCTATCTATCTACCTATCTATCTATCTATATACATATGTATATAAAAATGAAATGGTCCATGTATGTAATGGCATCACGTGAGAACGGCTAGAGCGTTTTGACTGATTTTTTTTATTCGCTTCGAAATTTTCGGATGGTTTGTAAAGAAAAAAAATTCAAAAATTCCGAGTAAAACTCGGATTTTTTTGTGAGTTTATCCAATTTTAATTAAAAAAACCCTAAAGTATGCTGTACAAATATTGATATTTATTTGCAAATAATTAAGAACAGGCAGGTTGTGGTGAATACATTTTATTCATCTATACTAGATTAGTTGTTAAAACGCTGATGCCAAACACTATTAAAGCAAAGATAATTAAAAAAGTTTAAAGGTGAAGAAGTGCTTATCCCCAGGATACCTACAGGGTGGGCCAACTTGGACTGACTGATTTGAAATGCTTATAACTTTTGCATTTTTAATTTTTTTTAATTTTTTTTTTTGCAGATAATACAGAATTATTGCCGAGGGATGCACCACAACGGCTACAATATGCCAATAGATTGTTTGGTGTGGAATCATGGCTGATAAAGTTATTGGTCCATATTTCTTCGAAAATGAGCTTAATGAACCACAAACCGTCTCTGGGGTGGTATACCGGACCATGTTGGAAAATTTTTTACGTCCGATAGTTCTCAATAATCGTAACATATGGTTCCAGCAAGATGGAGCTACAGCTCATACCGCAAGAGCCACAATGGCAATGGCAGTCAGTCAAACTTGGCCCACCCTGTATGAAACCAAGTGATCTACAATTGAATTTTAAACGCGTCCAATTTCCAGTTCGCCTTGCATTCGCATTGACGTTAAATAAATCTCAAGGACAATCTTTAAATCTAGAATCCCAATGTTTTTCCCACGGTCACTTGTATGTTGCGTGCTCGAGAGTATACACCGTCAGGACTATTAATTTTCTGCCCCAATAGAAGAACAACAAAAATTTTTACCATCAAACTTTAAAATTAATTTTTTTTTTTTTGGTTTTTAATTAATAATTGTTTCAATTGCTGTTGCATATAATAATAATCGAATTTTGAAGAAACTTTTTAACCAATAAATTGATATAAATTTTTGTTACTTTTTCTTTTAGTGAAATTTTTGAGTCTTAATTTTTTATTCTATATGAAATACAAATCATTAGTAAATACCGAGCGAAGCGGGGCGGTCAGCTTAGTTTTAATAAAAATGAAAAATGAAATTGAAAAAAACCCTGTTTTTTTTTTTTTTTTTTTTTTTTGTGAAATTCAGGGTTTTTAGTTTAGAATTCAGTTTTTATAATAATATATGTATTACCTTTTTTGGTAAAAATTACCCTTTAGAGAAATACGAGTATGGTTTCAAAGAACACATATTTTTAATTTAATAATCTGATATTTCTTATTTTAATAAATTTTCAAAAAACAATTAACAATGAAAAATCAACAATTTTAAAATTATAAAGAAACATTTAAATTGTTTAACAATTCCACACAGTCAAATAAAAATGTGAATAAGAAATGTGGATGAAAAGCTCATGTCAATCAATTAGAAACAAAATTAAAAATTTCTTTATTTTTTATCATCTAATAATAATTTGAAAATTTATATATAATAACTTAAGTTATACCAACAGTCTGTCTGTTTTATTCACTTCAGTTCATTATAAAAATAAATAAAAATGTCACGATCGAGGTATTTAATCAATATAAGTTAACTTAAGATTGATTGCCTTTCTTAAGCGGGTTGAGTCATTGACCTAATTTTCCCCAAACAAATAACTTATATTTTAAATAATTGTGGTAATAATAATACGCAAAATTAAAATATTTCATAATAAATTTAATTAAAATATTAGCAAATCGTCTAATGGATTAAAATTAATTTACGCAACATTTGTAACAAAATTAAAATAAAAAAACATACGAATTTTACAAATCAGGCAATAACAACAATAGCAAGAGTAATTTAATTTTTTTCAGCCGCAAAGTTGAATTAAACAAAATTAGTCAAAGATCAATGCAAAAATAGAAATAATTAAAAACACACAAAAATGAAATAACAATTTACAAATCTGAATCAGAATTTTCGCATTGTGTTTGTTCTTGACTCCATTTTAATTTCCAGAACTTACCATTACATTCGTTGATATTTTTATCCTTGAATTTATCAGGCGTAGCCATTAAAACAAAATCATCAGTTAAGGGTACATCGGCATCCTTATGCTTTTGTTTCTTCAAAGACCCCGACGAAGAGGAACCAGGTTTAACGGAGGACTCCACAGTAGTAGACGCAGTAGCAGCAGTAGTTGTATTCGTAGTAGTAGAAGCAGCGGAATGTTGAGACATGTTAGTTTTTCTTTTTAATTTAAACTAAAATTTTAAAGAAATCTAGCACTTTTTCAAATTATTTTTTTTACACAAACGAATTTCATGAATTAAATATTACATGACATTTAATTTTTCATTTGAAACACACAAATAGAAATACTTTTTTAATTTATTTTTTTTTTTCGCATTTTATTTTACACACATTCACGGCTTCAAGCTTTTTGCAGCTCTTTTTTCATTCTATTCTTTGCAATTGAAAACCACTATCAAAGTCGATTCTTTTATTTTCGATTTTTTATTAAAAGCATATTATTTTTTATAAATAATTATAGATGGTAATGTAGTTGTTTAATTGTTTTATTTTTTAGAAATCATTAACATAAAATAAAAACAGAAACACTCAAAATAAAACAGAAATTTTACAAGACAAGATTCAACAAGTTAAAGCAAAAAAAAAACTGATTTGCAAAAAGTTTGTGACATTTCTCTTGCAAACCAGATTCGTAGCAGAGTTGTAGAAGAAAAGTACTATTCTGATTAGAATTTAGGGTTACCAGTTCCTTGTTACGCATATTTTTCTGTTTGATCATTTTGGCATTAATTCATGTACAAGATCTCTTTTATTAATAAATAATCTTTATTGTTTGATTTTTAACAAATTTCGAGACAACAAATAACAGTAATAAAGATATTAGTACAAAATGAAGAATAAAGAAATTAGTACAAAAAACTTTAATGCAATACATACATTAATATGTAGACCGATCAATTTGGGAATTGAAATTTAGCTTGCTAGTCTAAACATGCCATAAGCTATTAGTTTGATTGGGAACAAAACTGGTTTATCCAAACACTAGAATCAAGTTTGCTAAAGATACAATTTTTGAGAAAACAAAAAGTTATTTTGCAAAATAAAATTTAATAAAAAATGTAAATAAATTAAAATAAAAATTTCAATAAAGCGCAATCAAAAGGCTTAAGATATGAAAATCATTAGTAAATACATACACTCCCACAATAATATTTACAAATGAATTTGATTATGGAGAATTTCACATACAAAGTAAATGAATGGCTCTCCGGAGTCCAATATAATGAAATTGGTTACTCTTACAGAATATAATTACATATTTACAGATTTTAAAAATCGATTATAGTCAACAAAATGTTTTATATCAATTATATTTTTCATGAATAATATAAATTTTGTGTATTCCACCATTTGGTTCCAGAGTAATCAAAGATATTAATTTGTATTTGCACATAATTTAGTAAACAAAATCAATAGTTGTTATTGCTCTTCTGTAAAGTTATTCATTAACACATTTCAATTAATCAATTAAACGAAAAGGTCAGGCAACTCCTTAGTAAAATGACATCTATCTCTTCTTCTCTTTTCATTCGAAACGTAAACAAATTCAGTGTTGTATTTTGTAAAGTTAAAAAAAGCTTTCATCTAGTACCTTTAGATGCAACTCAGCGTTAAACAAAATTTCGTTTGTCATTCTTGTCGCCTGTAAAAACAACAGCCGCAATTTTTTTTAAGCAAAATCATTGCAAATATAAAAATAAATAAAAAACAGTACAATGAATTTTCTTGGCATTGAACAATTTCCTGACTATAAAGTACCCGGTGCCCAACATCACGATTTCTCGCCTTATGAATCCAATGGAGGGTAAGTTACTGTTTGCGAAATGAGGTTAAAGAGTTCTTACTTAAGTAAAATTTATTGTTTTTAGATCCATTGTAGCTATAGCTGGAGATGACTATGTGGTTATTGCAGCTGATACCCGTCTAAGCAGTGGCTACTCAATCCACACCCGTAAGCAAAACAAACTATTCCAGTTGAGTCCAAAAACAGTATTGGGCTCAACTGGCTGTTGGTGTGATACATTAGCTTTGACCGCCTTGGTAAAGGCCCGCATGCAAATGTACGAACACACCCACTTGAAAACTATGTCCACAGATGCTATAGCTCAAATGTTGTCTATAATGATGTACAACAAACGTTTCTTTCCCTATTATGTTTCAAATGTTTTGGCCGGTTTGGATAATGAGGGTAAGGGTGTTGTATACTCGTATGATCCCATTGGACATTGCGAAAGAACCACCTATAGAGCTGGCGGTTCAGCTGGTGCCTTGTTGCAACCTGTTTTGGATAATCAAATTGGTTTTAAGAATATGAAATTGGAGGGTGGTGAAATTCCCAAAGTACCGAAAGAACGTGCTGTGGCTATTGCCACTGATACCTTTATTTCGGCCGCTGAACGTGACATTTATACCGGTGATGCTGTTATGATTAATATCATTACCAAGGATGGCATCGAAGTTAAGGAAGTTCAATTGAGAAAGGATTAAGCAAAATTATTTTTAATAATTTATATTTTAATGTGTATTTCCGAAAGAAAATTATTTTGAAACGGGTTTATTCAATAAACGAAAAAAATTTTTTTTTTTAATATTTATGGTTGAATTTTATACCAAAGGATCATTAACTCAATACGTTTTCAATTGTAAGTAAATGCATTATAACTCGAAAATGGTACACAAAAAATTATCTCTAAGCTAAATGTTATTATGTACAAATACGTAGTAGGTAAGAGGCATTGGACTAGTTTTGGACATCAAGGTACATTAAATGCCAATTAAATTAGTTTTCATTTCGTATTTTATTAGTTTTTTTCTTATAATTTGTCTGTCCTGGGGGGTTTTATTGCGTATTTTGATTCGAAATATGTACATTCACCCCTATCGTGAATAAAAATTCCACATGAAATTTGTTCAATTTTATTTTTTTAACATTGAATTTAAATAGGAAAAATGTAAAAAGTGAACAAATTTCACGTGGAATTCTTATTCACGTTAGGGGTGAATGTAAAAATTATACCTACAAATTCGAACGATTTTCTTTTTGAATCGAAATACAAATAACCCCGTTAGTACTGAGTTAGTGTTAGGTATAAAATTTTATTAAGTAATCTAAATTAAAAAAAATCTGTTTGTATAGTCTGTCCTCATGAATTGGATATTGAAATTTTTTAATATATTAAAATGTTGGCCACTATCCCATTGAAAGTTCATACCTAAGAATTAATTATGCTAAATGAAATTTATTATAGATTCTATAGTAAAATCAGCTTTATATTTTTATTGGCTAACATCGAATCTCATAATAATAAAAAAAGGTATTTTTTAAAACAAAATAATATTTCTTATTATTGTTTATTTGACCTTTTTTATTAAGATTTTTGGTAATTATTAAAGCTTAAGGTTTTTTTTATAAAATATTTAAATTTTAGTTCAATTATAAAATTTAAATATTTTATAAAAAAGACCTTAAGCTTTAATAATTACTAAAAATCTTAACAAAATAAAAGAATTTATATGAAAATTGTATTGAATTAGAAAAATCATCCAGTGGTGTTAAATTGAGAAATTTGTTTGTTTGTGGCATCATCCTGTTGAATGCACATAACCATATCATCAATAATAGGCAAACATTTAATTTTGAACACCTCTCTATAGCTTGAACCATTCATCGTAACCTCATATTTTACAGATTCTCCATATTCCCAGTTATTTTTTTTTTTTAATATTTTAATGCAGTTTTCGATCGAAATTGAATTATGTACTTGTAACAATTTTCAAAGCCTCTTTTATTGGCTTCTAAAAATGTTAAAAATGGTAACATTCAGCTTTAAAAATAAATACATATTTGCAATGAAACCTCAAATATTTATTTTTTAGAACAATTGTCCGTCAAAGCAGGGATTACTGTTGGTTGTATTAACAACATATGTAATAAATAATGCATTTATTATTTATTTAATGAATGAAATGGTTTTTGCTTTTGTGAATAAACACTTACACATGTATCTTGTTTCATTGATAAATAATAAAAGCATTTAGGTTTCGTATTTTTTTAACATAAGCATAAACAAAAATAAAAATGATAACAAAAGGGAGTTTAAAAGATAACAATAATAATTTGTAGTAGTGGACAAATACGATGACTAATAAACACAATTGTATTTCGTAATTATGAAAAATATTCTATGAATTTTAGTAAATTATTTAAATTTAAAATTTTTAAGTACTTTTCAGTAGGTCAGATTATTTTAGACTATGACTAACTTTGCTGTTTTCTTAGAAAATCTAAAAAAAAATATTGGAAATTGTTATAAAATTTAATGTTATTGAAAAAACATTTTTAAGATCATTATCAAATTGCGATTTATGGTCTTTAAGTAATTTACCCATTTTATTTAAAAAATAAACTTTAATTGTCTACACAAACCTTGGGAAACCATTTAAAAATCTGATTTATTATTGAGAACAAAAAGGTATTGCTACGCTTGCCAAAAATATCCTTATTTGAGCTCGTAAATACACCGCAGTATTTCATCATCCTTGTGACCTTGCGACTCCGCTGTTGTTGTGCTCAAGACCTTCATTAAGTTATTGCTTGTTTTTTACTAGTTTTCTTTTTAGTGTTTTTATTTCTTGCTTTTTTTCTCCTTTATTATATAATAATATAATTTATAATAATATATGCAGTAATGTAGAGGTTGTTGTTTTTATTTTGAATAAACTGTTTTATATATGATGTGTGTTTTTGTTTTTAATTAGTTTAAGTTCTGCTTAATTCGAAAGCAATTTATTGACAATTAAACAAAAAGATACAAATGTTTTGAAATCTATTCAAAACAGATAAAGTGAGTGAGAGAAAGAGAGAGAGGAAGTTAGGGGAACATTGTAAGAAGGGGAAAAGGCTTTTATTTTAAAAAAGTAAAATTTGTTTAAAACTTTTTGTTTGAACTAAGAATTTTAATTTTAAAAAGTTTGTTTATATGGAATATACAACAACAACTTGTGAGTGTGTGTTTTTGTTAAGGGTTGTAGGGGGGGGGGGGGGTGTTTTGGTTTGGTAACAGGGGGAAGAGGGCAGGGATTTAAGTTAAATTTCTGTGGATTCTATTTATTTTTTATCTCAAGAGATTTAATTTAAAATGTTCTGTTCGTGAATGATTTTGCATGTGTTGTGTGTGTGTGTGTTTTTAAAGAGTGTTTGTTTTTAATTTTACTTTTATAAAATATAATTTTCTTTTAGTTTAAATTCAGTTGTTTTTCAGTTTTTAAAAATTTAATTTTTAATTAAATAATTATTGTATTTTTTCTTTTTTTAAGTGTTCATATGTTTTTTTATAAATTTATTATAAGCTAAAAGTAGTGTTTCTTCTTTATTCTGTCGGTCGTTAAACGGTTCGGTAACGTATTATTTCAACACGTTTTTTTTTTTAATTTTTTGATAAACTACTAGAAAAACTATTACTATGTTTAAAGTTTTTTTATATTAAAAAAAACCAAACTCGGCTGCCAAGCAGTCTTTTGGTTTTGTTTTCCCCTTAGCAAATGATCTTTTTTGTTTGTTTGGGCCGCGTTTCGTAATCCATCGACTCCTGCTGCTTAGATTTTTCCCGCTAATGTTTAATTCGTTTTGTATGCAGTTCTAACGTCTTTCTTTAATCGTTTCTATTATGCATTTTGGCATTTTTCTTTAATATTTAAATAGGATATTTTTTTGTTTCTGTTACTTGAAGTTGTAGTTGTTTGCTTAATGATGTTTTTTTTTTGTCGTTTGTTTAGTTTACTGATGTTATTATTTTTAAACCCACTAAGCTTCGGGCAGAGGTTTTAATTCTTTGATTTGTTTAATCAAATACGCCTTCTCGTCGTTGAATTGTTCATCTTCTGAACGATCCGTATGGAAGTTAGTCAGGAAATCGACCAGTTTCGATTGATTACGTAGCAGGATGTCAAGTATAGGCTTAGGTTTGTTAGGATTGGCCACAAACACTTTAAAGACATGGAAGGCCTCAAATTGTATATTACGGGATTTTTCTTTGAGCATATTCATCATTAACTTAAGGTTTTCCGGTTCTGAAATATACCGCGTCATGACAGTAAAGTTATGACGATCCAACAACAGCTCACCCAATAGTTTGAGGGACTGGCGTCGTGTGACATAGTTTTCTGAATTCAACAGACGCTGATAGTGTTGTGTGAAGAACTTATCATAATTCGCTTCCAAGAATTCGGCACACAGTAATTTGTGACGCGTCAATAGCTCCTTAAAGGTGGAAAACGCATCCGAGGCAATATCGAATGTGGACACCTCCACATAGCGGAAGAACTTGAAGAACTCTTCAGAGTGTATCATTATCTTGGCCAGGGCTTCGTAGCGAGCACATTCTCTGAGCATAGTGCCAGAATTCAAAGCAATCTCCGGGTGGGCATCTTCGTAGCCAGCCATTAGAGTAAATAATATTTCGGGTTTCGTACAGATATATTCCACCGTGGGAGATCTTGTGCCAATTTGTCTCCGTAACACATTGTTGAATATCAAAGCCACATGTTTTTTACCCTCAAAATCGATACGTTGTAGATTCTGTATCAACAATAGCAATAAATTGCTATTGTACAATTCCTGAGACAATTGAGCGACAACATAGTCGGCCGGTGGTTCAGAGTCTGAACTTCCATACAGCATATTCTTTATACTCACAAGATTTTTACTAACATCCTCTTGGGCCTTCTCCACCTTTCGATCACCACCGGTTTCCAGAGCATTGATAGCCTCCTTCAAAGACTTGACCAGTTCAGCAGGTGTCTTTTGTGATTTACCAAACAAAGGCATAATGCTGCGAATGGTGATGAATCTTTAATAAAACCGTGAGAAGAAACTGTTATTTGTTCAAAGATTATCTAAAAAAGAAAACCTTTGCTATAGTTTGTCTCAATTTCTCTTTTGTTTTTCTTGATTTTTATTTTAGTTTTTTGTTTTATTTAAAGGGTGTCTTCTTTTCACAACGTTGTAGTAGTCTTCTTCGTCGTCGTCTTTTCACCGTGTGCTTAGTGCAGTGGTGCAATGTATTGTGTGTCTGTTGCCTTCTTCTTATGTCGTTCTTCGTTCTCTGCCGTTGGCTCTGCTTGCTGCGTGTGTGACTATTTCAACCGGACAGACAATACAAGTGTAACTCTTTTGTAGGACTTTTTTTGTTTTCTTAACAGTGCTATTTCTTTAATTCGTACTTGCTTGTTAAAAAATTTCGTTCAGCTTGGAGTTCTTAATGTTTTTACATCAATCGGTTTTGAAATTGTTATCGTTTTGTAATTTCTTTTCAATAATCTTTTTTTTATAATTTTTCTCTTTTATGAGTTGCGTATATGTAAAAAAGTTTTTTTACCTTTTGTATACCGTGCTGCCACTCTTGTGAAATGTCAAACTGTGTTAGTGCTGTCGTGCTGCCACACTATTCCTTTGTGTTATTTTTTTTCTAATAGTATTGCCAATCACTTTTCTTAAGGGTCACAACTCTTCTTGTAGGGGTTTCGATAAGAGTGATTAATTAATCTGAAATATTTGTTTTTTTTTTATTTTATTGTATTGTTTTTCTGCAAGCTATGAATTAATGTAACAATTCATATTTTTTAATATTAATATTTTTTTCTGTTAGTATTCACAGATACTTTAAACTCTGGGATATATCGAACACTGGCTTCGCAATAAACACTTTTTCGGTATATCGAAATTTACAAAATGCAGTTTTTGATTCACAATTTTATTATATTGTATATCAATATATATAAATATATAACATAATATATAATAATATAATAAAGGTATTTTCAAAGATTTTTCAGATTTTTAGAAATATTTGCTATTATATAAAATTCCTATAACTGAAAAACTATAATATAATATGGTAGCAACCATCATTCATGGGTAGAGCCTGTCACTTTGTTACGTGTAGAGTCCTCTTTACCAGATTAAATTAGCTACCGGTTGATCTTATGTCCGGCATTTCCTCCGTTAATGTCCGACCCTGACAAACCATAAACTCCGAAAAATAAAACAACTCATTTAAATATATTTAGTATGACAAAACTATTTTATATATTTTTGTTTGTTAATTTTATTATAGTTTTTCGTTATTTAAATACGACATTTCTTTTTTATTTATAATTCTGCAATTAGAGAACTTTTTTCGAATATTCAAAAAAAAAAAAACTAAAGAAAAAGGGAATACATTTAAAAAATAGGATTATTATGAGTATGTTGAAATGTTAATAATTATAATAATTAAAATGACAAAATCTAAATTATTGTTTTGTGTTTTTTATTATTAATGCTTATGTTTGTTTATAATGACTAAAATTATTTAATAATATTAATGACTAACAATTAAAAGCTAAAAACATATATTTTATTTGTTTAAAACTAAATTATAAGTTTAAAATAAGAAATGAAAATATAAAGATGTATGTTTAAGATAAAGATACAAATTAATATCAATTTCTTTATCCTTAAAATGGAGATAAAGCCCTTAAATTGTTTTAATATATATTATGTACTTATTTTTGTTAATATAATAATTCACACACACATAATACTATTATTAATGAGAAATAATTATTGTTTAATTTAATAATATATTTATATATATTTTAAATATTTTCTGATATATTTTGTTAATGGTATGTTAATGAAGATTTAAAGATGCGTTGTTTTGAGTTTCATTTTATGATTTGTATTTTTTTGTTGTTCTTTTGTTTTTTAAAAAAATAATATTGAAAGTATTAATAAAAGCTTTATAATATTTTTATTTACGTATTGATTTTTTTGTATTTTTTTATAAAAATATTTTATTGTTGTGTTGTTTTCTAAAAAAAGTTGCGGCAAAAAACGGACATCGATATTTGAATATCAAAACTACTTTCTACTCGAATTAAATACTTTCTTTTTATATAAATTATTAATATTAATAAATGTTTTTCCTTTTAGTTTTTATATGGATAAAATTTGTTTTTCTATCTATTTTGTAAAATATTTTATTCCCTACAGCTTAGTTCTTTTTATTAAAAAAAATACAATTAATAAATCATTCAATTAAAGTAAATAATAAAATATTTTACAAAATATTTGCGGTTTTTTATGATTTGTTTTTATTTGAAAAATTAGTTAGTCTTAAGTGGGAGTAATAAAGAAATATGTACGTATACACTACTTTTGATTATCAAAATTTAAATAATACAGAAATTCGAAATTATAGTAAAATAATTTTCATAGAAAATTTATTAATACATATTCAATTATACTTTCTAATTTTAATCAACATTATTAACAAAAGACTTGAAGCCTTTTCTGAATGATGTGATGATTAATTTTGTTTTGATTTCTGGATTATAAATAAAGTGTTTTATTATTATTATTTTTTTTTTGCATATGAAATATAGAAGCAAGTTTTCAAAACATATAAAAATATAGGCTATGTAAGCTTAGGAAAATATCTACTCATAATTAAGGAAAATATCAAAAGAATATATTAATTAAATTATAGTTCTTTTTTTACTTTCATTAGTTTGTTACTCTTACAAAATGAAAAAGGAAATTTTCTAAATAAATTAAACAATTTCTAACTAAAACTGTACAGTTTAAAATTTAGAACCAAACATTTTTAAATACATCTCTTTTGTATTTTACAAATTATGTAGTTCGAATAAGTTCCCCTATAGTATCTTGATAAAGTTTTAATTTTTAATTAAAATTAAATTGAAATGGAATAAAATTTTTATTTACAATTCAAAAATAAATTTAAAAAAGGCGCAATTTATTTCATAAAATGTGATTAACTTGCGAAAAATTAAAGAAATTCGTATTAAAATTATCAAATGTCTGGTTAATATCGGGATATTTTTAAGCAAATAATTAATAAAATAATATAATCATTATTAAAAGTTTATTCAAAATGTTTCTAAAATAAATTAAGATCACCAGTAGTTAGATAATGAATTTTACTAGCGCAATACATTGTGTTGGAAATAGTAAAAGAGGATATAAGTATGTATGTTTATTGTACATTCGTACATTCCTGTAAAGGGTTTGTAAGATCTATTGGTCATTAGTACATACATAAGTACATACATACATATTTCCGTTCTTCTTGAATGTATGAAAACATGCGTATATCGGCTTTGCCAAAACATATCGTACGAAACATTTGTATTATTAACATAGACCGAAGATAATAGGTTCACTTTTATTTTATTGCCGAATTTTTACCAATTACCATTTAAAAATGTTTTTTTTTTATTTTATATCTCTGAGAGAGTGATTTATATGAGAACATTTAAGGTTAGTGGTTGAGTTCATTTGATGCAAACCAATAAAGCCTGAATATAAAAATTGTAAATAATAGTAGGTAAAATTTAGAATTTCACAAAAATCGAAAATTTTACAAGTTTTAGAAAAAAAAAATAATAATTAAAAAACGTCAATTTTGGAAAACTCGAAAAATTAAAACAAAGTATACAAAATATCATGGTACAACTATACAAGGTGAGTGCAAATTGACAACGAATACAACACAAAACAGAAACAACAGACATTTTGTTTGTGTAAAATAATGTACTACTGTCAAAAACACTTGAAAAAGTATTACTTTTGACATAAGTAAATTGTAAACAAAGTCAGTCAGCTGGGCTACTGCACTCAACTTGTATATAATTTTACAAAAAATTCATTAATTTCAGAATTTCATTAGTTCATATTCACCATATTAATTTTAAATTCATAAAAATAGGTAATAGTATGTAAATAAAAGAGAAAGTATGTTGACAGTAACAAAACTAGTTTGTCTTTCACTAAAGCAATAAAAAAAAAACAAAACGTCAAACCAAACCATGTGCACTCATACCCCGGTTAGCGTCGCTAATTGGGACTGGAAAAACGAGACGCAAACTGAAATGACGCAAACCGAATCACAGTTTTCCATACATTTGTATTAATTTTCATTTAATTCGTTCCAAAACTTATAATTTTAGTAAAAAAGAATCGGGTTATTGTTATTGAAAATAACAAATACTAATTTTTTATTATTATTTGTGTAATAAAAGTTTTTATTAAAAAAAAAATAACAATTCATGAAAAACATAAAAATATTAAGATTAAAACTTGTAGAATATTTTCACATAGAAATTGGCATTAGACTTTGACGGGAAATCCCCTTTTTCTATTTTTGTTTTGTACAGACAAACTAACGATGCAACTTCGAAGCAATGCGACGCAAACTGAAGCAAAAACGATACAACATCGAAGTCACGGAAATTTTAAAAATACGCAACTTCGAAACGACGCAAACCGGGGTATGAGTGTAAACAAAAATTAATTTATAACAGTTACTTGAAGTGGTTTATGTATTTTTTAAAACAAAATATAGTTCACTATTTAGTATTTTGATTACATGCGCCGAGTTATTTTTGGTCTCTGATTATTACAGTCCTAAAAAATTGCTCGATAAAGAAAAGTAAATAGTGATTTTTTAAGAGCTTTCGGATTTGATTTAAAAAAAACACATGCAATTTAAAGAAATGTATGAAATCTTTATTAGAGTAGCTAGAACGCTCTATATACATAAGTACATACATAATTCAATGTTTAAAGATGATTTCAAGTAAATATGGTGGGCGGCTACGCCTCAAATGATTCATAGGCTGGGTAAAATTTTGGCATACCCTCTGTAACATATCGGCCAGTATCTTACGAATAAATATTTCAATACTAGATTCCAGTGCGTCAACCGTTGCGAGCTTATCCCTACGGATATGAGCCTTACACTACTTTTGTGTTCAGCGACGAAGCTCATTTCCGGTTGATTGAATACTTAAACAAGCTTAATTGTCGTATTTGGTGTAAAGAGCTGCCAGAAGCATTGCAAGAACAGCCAATGCATCCCAGAAAATTTACTGCTTGGTGTGAATTATTAGCCGGTGCCATCATTGAAATCTACTTTTTCAAAGACAACGATGGCAGGAACGTTACTGTGAATGGCGGGCGTCACCGTGCACATTTTTTGTTTGCCCAAAATGAAAGAGCTTTCAATTATTTAATTTGTATTCAGCTTTTTTCACTATTTTTAAACTATAGAGTATCTATTTACACTAAAGTTGCTCTCAAAAGGCAATGGAGCAACATGTTTGATATCAGTGTTCGAGATATATTAAACCAATATACCAATATTTAAGAAAATGTTGGATCTATTATATATTTAATACAATAGATAACTCAACACTATTTGACTAAGATAATAATTTTGTAATTTTCTCAACAAAATGGACTTTGCACGTTTGAATATTACAAAATGAGCACTTTTGTATGTACATATGTATTTTAGCTCATATTAACATTTTGTTGTACAGTAGTTTCGAAATTTAACGAACCATCGTTTTAACGAACAACTAGCGAACCCGTTGTTCCCTTATTTTGATTCCATTGAGTAGTACCTTATATAACTAACAAAAAATATTTTTTGTACTCAGTTTAGTGAACCAATAAAATAAACATTTTATATAAGAAAAACTAATTTTACTTATTGTTAGGACTGCAGTAGAAATAACTCCAGTATTAGAAAAAACTATAGCGTTATTTTTAGTTCTTTTTTTGGCGTTTTTCTTAAAACTACGATAATTAGTTAGTCTTGTATATTATTTTGTTGGGAAGAACAAAAATATTGTTTTTGAGATGAAATAAATCGAGAGGTTTGCGAGCAAAAGATTTGTGTAAAAAGTATGGATTGAATAAATCCAGTGTCAACAATTTAAAAATCAAAGGAAATCTTTTAATATGTGTAAAAGATGCAAATTTTGGAGAACAAAATAGAAAATTCATTAAGTCAGGCGAATTTCCGAGAATGGAAAATGAAATTTCTTCTTGGGTGAAATTTGTCTCAATTCTTTAACTTGCCTAGTTTAAATGATTTATGCCAATAATTTTTAATTATTATTATACATGAGAAAGTGATACGAATTGTTTCTTTTTTTATATTTTTAATGAAATAAAAAAAAATATTTTTTAATACAACAAATAATTAAAAAAACATTATAACTTTTGTATTTTGTAATAAAACTTTATCGCGGGGATGTTTTAAGTAAGTACTGCTTTTGACGAACTTTTCAATTTAACGAACCGGGATGACAATATATACATACATATGTAGGTTCGTTAAATAGCAAAACTACTGTATTTAAATCTTAATTTTCATAAAATGAGGACATAACACATTTGCTCGCTAAGCTAACGTTATTTATTTGTTGTGTCTGTTTAATAAAATGCAATTAATAGTGAAGTGATTTTTTGTAATTTAATAAAAATATGATTTATTTTTATTTAAAATTAATTTGGCTTGATAGGAAAAATATAAACAAACATTTTTTTAAATAATAATAATTAATATTAATCATAATCAATCAAATAAATACAGGAAGTAAATTGCAAATTAAAAAAATAATATAAATGTTTAAAAATATTTAGGTATAAACTAAAGCTTACATAGAACACAAACATAAAATTGGTCGAAATAAATGTTTAATAAGGTAAAGTTTAAAAAGAAACAGTTAAAAGAACAAAATTATATTTTTTTTTGTTCAAGTGTAAGAGTTTAATTTAAATAACAAAATTATAATTATGCATATGTATGTATTTATGTATAGGTATATTATTATAAGTAATTAAAGTATAATATGCATATGCAAGATAAATATTGTATTTATGTATTTTGTATGTAAGTATGTATGAAAGTACTACGGTCTACTATTTTAGAATATGTTTTATTTTCTTTTTTCTTTATAATGTTTTTGTTATTTCTTTTTACGTTTATGTTTATTCATTTTATTATGTTAAATATATAATAATGTTTTGTTTTATGACTAGATTTTATAAATATATAATTTTTTGTTGATTTTCATTTATATAGATTATCGAGAAAAAATATATATGTACGATATTTTTTATACCTTTTTATATTGTTTGTTTAAGAGTATATGTCTAGATGTATATAGTATTGTTAAATGTATAAATTGTGTAGAAGCTTAAAAATTACGATTTACTTTATGTTTTAATTAAAACAAAATAAAAAAAAAACGAATTGTGGTTAAGTGTTCGAAAATGTTTTCTTTTTCAAAATTGAGTTACAAATAAAACGAAGATTTGTTTATGGAATTTAAGGAATGTTGTACTATATATTCAACATTTAAAATTTTTGAATATTTAGTGCTAATACTTTAGATGGTGTAATAAAATAATAAAACTATAACATTTATAGAGGGAAATATTTCTTCGCAAATATTAACATACAAATGATTAAGTGGGGGCTAAAAATTACAAAATACATACAGCCTGCTAGTTTAGTGAATTTCCTCAGTAATATACAGTTGCCAGCTATACAATTTGTTATAAATTTTTAGAGTTTATGTGTACAAAATGTATTTCATTTACAATTAAATTTTAATTCAAATTTCAAAATTAAATGAAATTTTAACTCTTAACCATTCCATTAAATAATTAATTACAAATTAATTCATATTCATTAATTACAATTCAATCGCATTAAAGTGATTTTATTCCTTTAAAAATTCATTAATAATAGAATTAATTCCTTATTGAATGATTCAAGTTTTCTTTAAATTTAATCGTTACAAAATAGTTGAATAAAAGGCATTGAATGATTACATTCACTTTAGTTCAAATCCATTACAAATTTACTTTTATTAAAATCTTTTTGCAAATTTTTATAAATTAAACTAAATTGAATAAAGATTTGGATTGGATTTGTATTAACAAAAACTAAATCATCCAAAGCTTAAATTAAGTTTATTATGAATCTATTTCATTGTGAATTAATTCAACAATGAAATAAAAGAATTTATATATAAAGCTAAAGAATTTGTTATGTTATGAATGATTTAATGAAATATTTTTTTAATTCTGTATTAGGATTGCAGTGAATTAAGTTAAAATTGAATTTATCTATAGAAGAAGCTCTGTTCCACACACAATATTGGTAAGTGAAGTAATGAATTTAAAGTAGCAATATCGTTTTAGATTTAGTATAAAACACAGCAACTTGTTGAAGATTTATACAATAAGAATACATAATATTTGTATTATTGATGATATTAAAAAAAAAACATTTTTTTAAGAAACTTTTATACAATAAAATTATAAAAAATTTATAAAATATGTTTGTGAAGAGATTATCTTCTGAAGTTTTCTTATTATTTTATGAACTGCGAATATGGAAAAATGTTTCTTCCACAAATTAAATGCATGGGTTACAAAGAAACTAGTTCTAGAGCTCTTTTTGAAAAAGCAACATTCGCAAGTTGCGATAAAATTATGTCTAAAAACTTAAACATTTTTAACTTTCATTAAGTCATTAAGACCACATGTCAAGTTTGAAAATTATTACAATCTTTCTGTTTATAATGCTTAAAGTATCTAATTTAGATACTTTAAGCAACAAAATAACTTCAAGACAATAACATAAGCCTGAAAACATATTTATAAATGTTCGTTTATCATCAATTAAATAGTCATCACCGTGTTACTACACGGAAGAAATTTCCCGTAAATTTCAAGACAATAGTATAAGCCGAAAAATGCGTATAAAAATGTTTGTCATCAATCAATTGTTCATCACAGGTTTACTACTCAGAAGAAATTTTTAGCAAATATTTGTTTTGAGATTCCCTTGAAATTTCAGTTATCTTCTTAATGTTACAATAAAAGTTTCGATAAAGTAAAGTAAAAATAAAGAAATTTAATTAACATTTTAATTTAAAATATTGTTGTTTTTTATTAAATAATAACGATTTCTTAAATATTTTCTCATTTTCTTAATAAATTGTTTTTAACTTATACCCAAAAATAAAAAAAAACAAAAGTACTAATTGATCCAACATGTTTTTTTAAATTCCATAAACAAATCCCACTAAGATTTAGATGGAAATTTTATATTCTTTTGTTTTTTTTTATATATGTAAATTTTATGTATAAATTGTATGTATTCATATAATTATGTATTGTTGTATGTACTATGTATATTTAAGTTTTATTTTTACTTCCCTTTTAAATTATGTATTGTAATTATAAATCTGTCTTTTTTATCTTTGGAGTTGTGTGTTGTTTTCTTATATTTCGTATAGTTTTCTTTATTTTTGTCTTTTTATAAAATTCCCCTCTGAATCTAACCACAATTCCCCGCCCACCCCGTTTCTTAATATTTACCTATGCAATGCATTCGTTATCTGTTTGAGTGATTGACCAACTTCGGTGACCAAACGTTCATTGTCCTGGACATTTTTCGTACCAGCCGTACGCAATGACTGTGATTGTGTTTCCACACGCGTGACCAGCTCACGAAAATGAAATTTCGAGTGTGGCGGCATGCACTCGTTGTCGGCAAAGACGACACAAGAGTTTTGTAGAATATTCAATTTATCGCTGAGTTGTAGCCATTGCGAAGCCGATATGGTGTTGACGGGATGCTTGAGGGAGCCCTCCAAAAGACCCACCAATTCTAAAATACTTTCTCGTGAGATTTTTGTTGAGTTTTCGGGCGCTGCGTTATTGCTGGTTGAGTTTGTCGTGCTGTTGGTGGTGTTGTTTGTGATGTCTGTATTGCCACCCGCTGTGGCAATTTTCTGAGCCATGGGCGTGGCGTAAATGGTGAGTTTGGTGGGTTTTAGTGGCACGGCTGGTTTTGAGTTTATAGTCGATGTGGTGAGTTTGTTATTGACTCCGGCAGATGAGTTGGTGTTCTCCACAAACATGGACTGAGTCATGAGATCATTTTCTTGCTGGTGCTGCTGCTGTTGTTGCGTATCTTCTACTGCTGCTGTTGCTTTGTGTGAACTATTAACTGTGTTGAGTTCTGTGAATTGTGTGGAAATAGAATTTGTTAAATGAGTAGATGTTGTTGTGTTACTATGATTGTTGGAATTGGTATGGGATAAATGTTGCAGTTGTTGATGATGATGTTGGTGTTGAGGAGGTGGTGGGGGTGGAGGTTGTAATGGTGGTGGTTTATTGCTATTATTGTTGGTAATTCTGGGTGATATTTGTGTGCTACTAAGGGGATAACGTTGCTGTTGTTGTTGCAGTAGTTGCGAGGAGTTTGTGCCAGAGGTGGGTGTTGTTAAACCACCGCTAGTGGTAGGTTTAAATGCAAATTTAGGAGACAATTGTGTGGAGGAGCTAATGTTGTTGGTAGTGATGGCATTGGTAATGGTAGCATTCCCTTGAATATTTTGTGTGCTGGCATAATCTGGTTGATTTCCGGTTGCAGTCGTTTGACCCGGTTGTTCCCATAATTTCTTTAAACTATTAATACTACCTGTGCTGCGCCGTTTTCCACATTCCACGTTGGTCTCACTGTTCGCCGTAGCAGAAGAAGTTGTAGTCGAATCTGTATTATTTTCGCTATTGTTGGCATGTATTTGGGTTGTCTGTTGCTGCTGCTGTTGTTGCAGGTCAATTTTAATTTCAGTCTTTTGTGTTAAATGTGTGGTAGTGGAAAATTTCTTATCATCTTTGCGATTCAAAGTCGATGAACCTGACGAATTAGTGATGGTTTTCGCATTGGCATTTGGTGATTTGTTAACAGTCGTTGATGATGCATTTGTGGATGATGTGTCCTTTTCCAAGTCTTTTTTAATATCTTTGTCTTTTGCGCTTGTCTCTGAAGTGTTGGTTTTAGTCTCAACTCTACGTAGGTGAGCCTTGAAATCGATTATGTTGGATTGATTTTCTGGTTTCTGAGTGGGAGTGGCTATTTTCTTAGGTTCCACCTTTTTCAACTGAGCCTTGAATGTGTTAGTATTACTTACAGAGTTTAGTTCATTCGCAGAGGCCGGAGACTTTGGTGCTGGAGGATTTGCGGCCAATTGCTTGTTTTGTTTTGGCAAGTTCATACTCTCGGCCAATTCGTTGACCAATAAAGCAACGGGATCTACACTGGAGTTGCCGTTTTGTATATTGGCCGTAGTGGAGGAATTATCTTTGATCTGTCTGTCTTTTATTTCAGCCATTAACTTTTCCTTCATAGTTAATTCTTGACATTGCAAATTGCCATTATTGTTGTCAGTGGGTGCGGGTGTGCCCAGCGAACTGCAGGAATCTGTGGAGGGTTCTCGCTTGCGGAGAGAAACACCAAATCTGGAACTAGCCTCCTCAACACTGGGAGCAGTGTTGGAAACATCATTACAGATTGTTTTGGTTTTAATACCCAACTGAACGGTATATGGTTGAGGAGATGTCAAATCACATTCCGGCTGCGGTGGCGGCGGTGGAGGCATGTTTTCAAACTCTTCTGGTGGTGGTGGCAAATCCAAAGGAGGTGGTGGAAATTCCAAATTAGCCAATGCTGGCTGTTGATTACGTTTGGGCGAATTGCTCGAGCTGTTGCCACGGAAGGAAGAGAATGTCATCATGCTGCTACCATCTGCAGTAGTACGATGCCTTTGCAATTTATTTAAACTGGCCGAGGCGTTATTTTGCATGGTCACGCCTCCCGACGAATTACTACGTATCATTTGCTGGGGCAGTGGTGCTGCTAAAGGAGGGGGAGTATTCTTAGTTAGTCTGCCATTTAGACAATTTGTAGCTGGTGGTGCGACTACACTTGTTGGTGTTCCAACGCTATTGCCCTCATTACCGTCCTCCAAACTGTCTAAAAATTGGCCAATTCTTTGAACTTTTGGCAAAGTGCCGTAACGATTTACCACACGTTTAACATTCATTACCTCCAAAGCTCCCACTTGTATGGGTTGAGCAACGGGATTAATTTGATTTATGGCAGCTGTAGTAACAGCCACAGTGTTAGCATCCGCTCTGCCAGTATGTTGAGATCTTTTACTTTGACGTGTTTCCAGGCCACGATTACCCATAACGGGTGTGGGTCTTTTGAATGAAGAATGTGTCTGGGCACCACGTGGTGCTATATTGTTGGCAACATGCATGGAATGTTGCATTTTGGAGTGCGGTGTTAAATTCTGTTCCAAACTATCGCCTGTATGATCCGTATCAGGATCACCAGTTGTATTGTCATTTTCGGAGTCGTAACGTTGGTTAAGATTATTTATGTCACGGGTGAGACCTTTAAAGAGAGATGCGGTTATGAGAAACATTTTAAATTTTTAGTTTTGTATTAAACGAACATGTTTTGGGAATAAGTTTTAAAAAAAATAGAGTCATGTATTATTTTATTTGTTTTTCAGAGGTGTTTAGAGAAAAAACAAGGGGCAGAGACAGTTAATAGATAAGTGATGTCCATTTCCACATTCCAAAGCGTAGCAAGAAGAACATAAATAAACCAGTATTAATATAATTAAATTAATAAATTAAATAAATAAAAGCAAATGAGTGAAATCAATAAATAATAGATTTGCTCCAGTAATAGTTAGATTTGCAGGTTCCCGTACACAACATTTTAATATAATGTTTTATTTTCAGTATTTTTCAGAGTAAATCTGACGAATAATTTAATAATACGGGAAGTCAGAATTATATGCGTTAAAAAAAATAAACAATTTTTTTCTGGAAATCTGACTTGGACGAGATGAATACATCCCAAATGTATATAAAATTACTAGATACAAAGACTTTATATATTAAAAGTGTTGGATTCGTATTAGTAACTTGTTTTGGACTATATTTTAGTTTTTAACTTCTTAATTAAGTTAGTGTCCACCATGAAACTCTGCACAAACTTAAAAGTTTTCTTACACAAATATATGGTTTTAAGCTTTACAGCCCAAGTATTGACATTTAGCTATTAAAAGATCTTATTACAACTTATTTAAGCCAAAATGTATCTTTAAAATTAAACCAAAATTAAAGTTGCGTAGTTTACATGTAGTCAAACATTTTTTAACGAATAATATGTGCAGTTTTAATGTAGAATTGAGTTCTTTCCTGAACTTTAAAATGTTCGAAATTTATTCTGTTTGTTGCAAATCCGTTTCTTAATATTTTAAAAATATATCTGTAAATTAAGGCAAAAATAAAAATGTTAGTAAGATTTAAAAAAGTAATTAAAGAACTTGGTTAACTACTGTAAAAAAAATCAAGCCAATTAATTTTGAATAAAATACCGTACTAAATACTAACAAAAAGTAAAACAAAATACAAAATTAACTAAAATTAAAAACAAAATATGTATTAGACAAACGTTACATTATAAACTCAATAAAATTATATATGTAGGTATAAAAATAAAATAATAAAAAGTAAAAAATACATTTAATCTTACTGCGCTTCGGACAAATACCTCGAAATAATATATCAACTAGAAAACTACTGCAGGATGTGGATTTTTTTATAGCAAAACCCGCTGTGGGGGGAGTAGGACTAGTAGTACTCGCAGTTTTTGTGGTACGATACGATTTTGTAGGTGTAGTAGTAGTAGTAGTAAAAGTAGAAGAATAATTTTGACTATCACTATTTAATAATTTGTGTGTACAAGAACTATTACCACCACCAACAACAGCAGCAATATCATTGTTATTGTCGTTGTTGTTATTAAAAGCAGTAGTAGCAGTGGTAGAATAATAGGTTGAATGTAGGGGTTTACAATTTCTACTTAAGGTAAATGATTTGTAAACAGTTTTACCATTGGTATGCATTTCATCTATAAGCTGACGAGCTGAGGCTGAGTTGTCCTCATCACGATAGGTGCTATCACGACTTGATGACAGTAGGCTACAAAACAGAAATAAAACCTTTATTAAAATGAAAACGTAATTGTAAAAAACAAACAGAAAATGTACCTGGTTCTTTTGGGTGGAGCTGGTGCTTGTTTGCCCTGTTTGTTAGTGGTTCTACGCATTTGCACATTACCTTTGCCTTGACTGGAAAACGTTAATAGTTTCGTTGAGGTTGAACCAGTTTCTGTAACGACAAATAATGATTCTTTTTCTTATTCGGTTTATTGTAAATTTTCTATTTGAATTTATTTTTGTTATTGTGGCGAATTTTATAAAGAATTTTTAAGAAAATTTTAGTTTACCTGACATGGGGGTACTGGCTTGCTGATCGTGATGACCACCTGGTGTTAGACCACCACCACTATTACCGCCGCCGCTGCCACCACCACCACTATTACCCTGTGAACCCTGCGTATTGCCTTGCATTATACCCTTTTTCGACATTTGTGGCGTTAAACTTTGACCAAAATTTGTCGTCGTTGTTGTCGTGGCATTCAATTGTTTTTCGACCGCTTCGGTTATAGATGATTCCTGCAGATCGAAGAAATTAAGATGTGGTTGTCCATTACTATATCTATTATTATTTGTTTTATCTAAACAACAATTGTTTTTATCTAGTTTTTTAGTAATTTGTCTACATATAGCATTGTTGTTATAGCCATGATTTTGTTCATTTGCCCACTCACATGGATCAAGTCTAAATCAAAGCTCAATGCCATCATCTTCATATTCATCGTCACCGTCGATATTGTGATCGTCGTCATCGACATTATTCGTATAACCAACACCAACACGACCACCACCAATTAAACAACCACTTTCCCATATTTCACCCACCTGAAACATATGTTCCAAAGCATGATGTATGCTTTTGAATGTTGGCCTATCCGCCGCATTCCATTGCCAACATTGACGCATTAAATCATACACTTCTGGTGGACAGCCCGGTGGCCTTTCCATGCGATAACCTTTCTCCAATTTATGAAAAACATCGGTGAGATCGATGCCCGGATATGGCGACATGCCATATGTAGCTATTTCCCACAGTAGCACACCGAACGCCCACACATCCGACTTTGTACTGAACTTATTGTAGGCCAATCCCTCGGGGGCGGTCCATTTGATGGGGAACTTGGCGCCCGCATGTGCCGTATAGGTGTCATCACGCATCAGACGAGCCAAACCAAAATCGGCCACTTTAACCAATTTATTATCGCCCACCAAACAATTACGGGCAGCCAAGTCACGATGTATGTAATTACGAGATTCCAAATAACTCATGCCCGACGCTATTTGAGTAGCCATATACAGCAGGGCTACGGCATCGAGTGTCTCACGACCTGCCGATCGCAGGAAATCCAACAAATTACCATGAGACATAAATTCAGTGATTATATAGAATGGTGGCTCACGGGTACATACACCTAAGGAAGAAAATAATAACAATAAGAGGAAATATTAAACAAATTATTTTTGATTTTGAAAAATCCTCTAATAGTTTCTAAAGGTACTTTAAATTAAATTTTAAGATTTTGCTCCAAGTTAATGTTGTTTTCATAGGTCTATGCTTATAACATGATATATTTCTTTTGAAAAATATTTAAACTTCATAAAGCTAGTTGCTTTACAATGAATAAAAATATGACTTTTGCAAAAACAAGAAAGAAAAGAAAAATTAAAAACCTAATTATCCACAAGAACTTCTGAGTTAATACAAAAGCGAACTTTTTTATTATACCTATACGTAGACAACCAACATCCTTTTGATTATTTTTTTTTTATTTTTAATGGCTTGGTTTGGTTTCTCTAATACACTTTTCTTTTACTAATTTCCACACTCTTTAGGAAACATGAATACAAAACAGGACAAAAAGCACATGAAAAACTCTTTATCCCTTGGCTACAATAACTGGTAATTTGTTTATGGTTACCAACTACAGCTTTGTTAACATAATCATACCCCTTTTTTAGAAACTCAGCTAACATCTTTTTAACTAAAAGTCCTTAAAATGTTATTTAAGAAAATATACTCTCACAACTGTGCTATGCACACACATATTTAATTTTATTTGCAGTTGGTCTTTACTTACCAATTAGTTGCACTAAATTGGGATGTTTCATTTCTTTCATAATGGCTGCCTCTTCAAGGAAATCCTTAAGGGCCATTGTATCTTCTTTAAGTGTTTTCACAGCAACCGTATTGCCATAACGTTTCCATATCGCCTCATAGACTTCACCATATTGGCCACCACCCAGTTTGTGTTTCATTACAATATCAGTGCGGCAAATTTCCCATTCATCGGGTTCGGGACTTAGAGGAAATACTGTTGGTTTATTTTGCTTTGGTGCTGGATACAAAAGGGGCGTAATCAGTCCATGGCCCTCGTGTGGTACACTGTGGTGGTGCACCAATTCGGCGAGAGTATTAAATTTGGCTTCGGCTGTCACAAACACTTTACCATCGGGATCTTCAGATATTCGATAGTGATAAACGCGGCCTTCATATCTAAAATATAAATTTACATATATAGTATAAATTTTCATTTTAAAGTACATAATTTAATAATAACATCGTATTTACCTTAAACTAATACTTCTTTGACCCGGTGAACTTTCACTTTCTCTTACCAGGAAACTACCATTTATACCAGAACTTAATAGATATTCGGCCGCATTTCGCGATATGGGACCATGATACCAGGAATGTTTTTCCAAGGAATTCAGCGGCGTTACATAATTTGAGGGCACCCAACCTACATTGCCCGAATCCGAGTGTGCCTCACACCATTCACCTGACTTATTGTACGATAATATGCGTACTTGTTCACCCTTCTTGAGACTCAACTGATTTTCGCCACCGGCCTGAAAATCATACAAAGCCACAAACAATTGTGGATCATCTTCTTCGGGTCCAGGCGCTAATAGATTTTCTTTGGAAGTCCATCTGTGGGCTGATTCAAAACCCGATGTAGTCGAACTGTGTCCCTGACTATGTGATTGTGTTGTGTGTAATGAAATGCCATCTTGACTTTGACCCAAAAGGTCGGCTGTTTCTGGTACACCCCCTAGTAGTGAACTACCAGCTGGTATATGTGGCAGGGGTCTGGATTGCAAGAGAGCTTCTGAAATCATAGGAAAAAATAAAATTAATTAACATATGCTTGTAATAAAAGTAATGTGTGTGTTGTTTAGTCTAGGCTAAATTCTGTGTGTTTAAATTAAAACAAATATACTTTTAAATGAAATGTTGGCCAAATGTTTTTATTTCCACAACTTTGCAGACAACAACCAATTTAAATTTGGATTTTGTTTCTATTCACGTGGGTATAATAAGTTGGATATGGTGTTTTTGGTTTTTTTGCTCATGTGTATAAACATTTAATTTAAAAAACAAAATATTTTCTCACAACTAAGTTTCGCAAAATGTATTCGGATTGTTAAACATTTTTCCTATAACTAAAAATTTTTAAAGCTTTAATTTTACAATGGTCCTTAAAAATTAAGTAAGAATTATAATAAATTTAGCAATGAAATACTGTGAACTGAAAATAGGCCTAGACCACATTTGTTTTGATTAGAGTTCTGAATTTCCCGGCAATTTTTATTCCCGATCATCTTTTAATAGTAATTCAAACAAACAGTAAAGTTTTTATATAAGTAATATTCATAGTCCGTTACGGATTCGGTTAAGTAGTTTCAAATTTACATTCGTCTGTTTGCCGTTTGGCAAAATTTTATCTAAACTTTAATGAACATTTAATGAAAATAACTAAACAGAATAATGAGAACTTAGTTTTTCAAAACAAAAATAACAAATAATTTACAAGAAAATTATTAAAATGCCTCTATTGGGAAACTAATTTCTTGTTGAGAAATCCAACATTTTAAGTGTTTTTTTTTTTTTAATTAAAAAGAACTCAAATTTTTAATCTTACTATATAAACATTATTGAATTTTATCGATTTATTTGAAAAATTCTACTGGAAAATCTCAGGAATTAACAGATTTTTTAATGGGAATGGAAAACGTCCGGCAAATTAGGAAAAGCTAAGAAAATATATTTGTAAATAATCGCCTCTTTATACGAATAAATGTTTCATTATATTTGAAATTATGAATTCTAAAAAGAATTGCTTTGTTTTGTTTGACAGTGTTACTTGATGCAGTCAACTCAATTGAAACAACTTCTTAATGTAAATTTGTCCAAAGTTGTTTGTGTTTTGGTTGTGTTTTACTACATATTTATGTACATATGTGTATTTATTCTCAATGACGACTTTCTTTTCATTCTTGTTCCATTCATAATTTAAATATTTTGTTATTTTTAAATATGTACATATCTTAATTTGTATTCTTCTTCATTTTCTTTAAACTCAATAAACAAACAACAATAAATAGTAAATAAAAAGTTCACCCACTCAAATGCACGCGCATAAGTACAATTTATTATTTGACATTTTACTCAATTTGTTGTTGTTTTATTTTTCTTTTTTCTCTTATTGAAAATAATGATGGCCCCACTTTGAGAGCAACAACATTGCCATCATCAATGGAATGAAAACGGATGTTTTGTATCATTTTCTTTATTGAAGCCCATTTTATTTTCACCAAAGTGAAATGAAAAAATCCAAACAAATCCACATTCATACACACAAAATCGGTTGTCATAAAATTATCATTTTATATAAATGGTCGTCGTACACCGAGAGAGATAACGAAAGATATTAATGAACAGATGATGGGACGAAAAATAAAAACCAACGACATACATGTATGTATTACCATGTCATGTTATTTTGTGTATTTGTATTCTATAATAAAGGCAAACAAAAAGGAAAAATTTTTCGTGATGTAATGGAAACGCATCACTAAAATACAAACAAATTAAATTACAGACATAGTACATATTTACATACATATTTATTTATAACATTTTTATGGCAAATATGTATGTGATTGTCAGGTTATGTGGAAAAGTATAATAATACTGATTGATTTATTATTACATGTTATTACACATCTATATACATATATATATAAAAATGGTGTAAAAAATGTATAGTAATTCATAAAATGAGAACGGCTGGGCCGATTTCTGTAAAATTTTTTGTCGGATGTTCGTATTTTCGAGGAGAAGGTTTTTACGGAAGAAAATTTTGGAAAATCCCTCCGGAAAAGTCCGAAAATTGGAAAAATCGAGTTTTTGTATGAAATTATTCCTTAATGGCTTTCAAAATCAAAAAATATAAATTTCTTAGTGTAAATCATGAAAAATGCGAAACGCGACAAATTAAAAAATTTCTTCGCAAAAGTCGGAAAATTGGAAATCTCGAAAAACGAGTTTTTGTATGAAATTTTGTGTGTGGGAAATTATTCCTTAATTGCTTTCCACATTAAAAAATAGAAAGTTCTTAGTGTAAATCATGGGAAATTGCGGAAAATGCGAAATGCGGAAAATTGGAAAATCTCTCCGTAATTGGAAAGTTGATTTTTTTGTACGAAATTTTGTGTGAAATTATTCCTTAATGGCTTTCCAAATGAAAAAATAGAAAGTTCTTGGTGTAAAACATGGAAAATTGCGGAAAATGCAAAATGCGGAAAATTGGAAAAAACGAAAATTGATTTTTTGTACGAAATTTTGTGTGAAATTATTCCTTAATGGAAAGATAGAAAGTTCTTGGTGTAAATCATAGGAAATTGCGGAAAATGCAAAATGCGGAAAATTGGAAAATCTCTCCGCAAAAGTAGGAAAATTGGATAAATTGTGAAAATTGATTTTTTTTGTACGAAATTTTGTGTGAAATTATTCTTGTTGTATTATATTATTACTCTAAAGTTTGTCTGAAGGCTTAAATTTGGGCCGAGGCAAAGTTCACCGGGTCCGCTAGTTAATAATAAAAATTTAAGAAAAATAAAAATTATAGAAATTTCTATGGTGTAATTATACAAGGTGAGAGGTAACAAATACAATAATGTACTACTGACAAAAACACTTGAAAAAGTATTACTTTTGACATATGTAAGTAAATTGTAAACAAAGTCAGTCAGCTGTGCTTCTGCACTCTCCTTATATAATTACACCATGGAAATTTCATTTCATTTGAAATAAATATGCTCTACTATTAACATTCTACAACTAAGTTTTAACCCTTGCAAGTTCTTTGATATCATTAGTCAGCATTGATATTTAGGCTTAAAAACTGTAATTTTACTTCTGTTAGTGTGTCATTATAGCACATATATCAGGTTTTTCAACAAGAACTTTTTTCCAAAAGGAAAAACAAAGTAAATGTTTAGACATTTTACTTGTTAACATATCAGAAGTAGTAGTTTTTAGAATTGTTACAATTAATACAATTTCGCTTGAAAATCGCATTTAAATATTAAAAATTCATTTAAGAACATTCAGCTGGTTTTTCTGGAAAAATAATGTTTTCAGTCGGAAACCATTTTTATTTGTCTGGATGTGTCAACAAGTAAAATTGCCCCATTTGATTTTCTGAAAATGCAAGAATAATTATTCAATTCAATTTGTTTTAAATTCGGATGGAAGTGCGGTTACGGCAAATAGATTACGCTATCGAGAAATATTAACAACTAACAGTCTAATTCATAAAAACTTATCAAGGGTTTATAACAGGCTTATAAAGCAAATATCCATAAAAAATTTGCTTTATCAGCCTGTTATAAACCTTTGATAAGTTTTATGAATAAGGGGGTAAATGTTTGGCTTATTATTAATGATATGGATATCACTGTCAACTGCACGGTAAATCTACTACCTACAGTGACTCACAGCTTATTTTTATGCAGTGCATTTTTTGTTTTCAAAGCTCCATAAAAAGAAAACTAAAATGTTATAGTCTAACAAACAAAAATAAATAAATTGTACAAATATACATTTTAATATATCAAAACTAATAACAATGTTTTCCAAGTCAGTCAACTTCTAGCTATCGGTACAACTCAATTAATTTCGTTTCTCTTTTTTTCTACATCTATCATTATTTTCTGTTGCATTGTACATAAGATCGATTTTGTAACGTCAAGTGTCAATTTAAAATAGTACAAATGAGTCCGCGTACAACAATAGAACAACGAGAATTGGTTTTAATCTATATCAAAAATGGCCACTCACAGAGAAAAATAGCAGAAATGGTTAACATTAAAGCTTCCACAGGCCCAAAAATCATTCCTCATCCTTAAAAATCGGGTCCAAACAAAGGCAAACGCACTAAATAAAATTTTCAATGACCGTAATGAGCGAATGGCCTTCGAAGTTGAACCTGACCTGGACAAATAATGTTGCGTTGAAACTCTTCGTCGTGTGGAGGTCCACAACTCGCTTTTTAGCGTCAACGCGTTTAAAGTTTTCTAAACGTTTTTAGCGTCAAGTATTTCAAGTTACATGTGAAGATTTTTCGCGACAATTTACTTTCAGAGGTGATGTAAGCTCAGCAATTTTTTTATCTGAAGTTTTTTATTGGTTTGATTGTCAATTTCATATAAAAATGTGTTTTCAACTATCATTTTTTTTTAGTGACATTACCTTTAAAATAAATTTACTTTTCATGTGTGTGAAGATGTCGGCTGTTCGATGCTTGGGACGCTTTCAAAAGTAGAAAGTAAACGAACTTTTCGCTTTTCAAGCGTCACCGCTTCCTACGCTTTTAAGTGTGTAACTTAAAATATACGACTACATTGATTCTACTTTTTTGACAGTTGTTTAGAACGCGTAAAGCGCATAAGCGCTTGGTGTGGACTTTCAGCTTTATGGCCGAGTTGCACACAAGAAACCGTTTATAAAAAAAAAAAAATAGACTGTGCTGTTCCTGGCAAAGAACATGTTTGCATGGTGGTGGCAGTATAATGGTGTCAGCTGCTGGTACTGGAAATTTAATATTTATTGAAACAACCATTAACAAGTTTATGTATCTTCTGATTCTGATTTTGCAAGACCTTAATGTTATCGAAAAATTTATTTAGAAATCAGCAAAAGAAAACACAAAATTTCTTACAAAAACGATTTTAAAAAAATAGCTACTGAAGAAGTGGTCGAATATTTCGCCTAGTATAACCCAATAACTGGTCGAATCTACTATGCTAAATTGCCTTAACCTGTTGTACATAATAAAGGCTGAATATTAAATTATGTAATTGCATAACATAAGCTGTGACGTTTTTTTTTAGTTTTAATATATTAAAATGTACATTTTTGCAATAAATGTTTTTTGTTTATATGCACTGCATAAAATAAGTTTTGAGCCACTGTATGTATACGAGTACATTCTACAAAGGTTCTACGACATGAAATATTAAAAAAACTCATTATAGTACCTATATCTATTTATCAAATAATATTAATAATTTAAGATATGTACACATAAATAAAATATATTTTAAATTGTTGTTTGCAGCCCAACAAAAACCAATCAATTTCCAATGTCTTTTTGCCTTCAATTCATATTACATTTCCAGTTCCACTTCATCTAATGTTAAGCTCTGTTTTCTTGAGATGATATTAATTTCCCAACATGGGAAATATGCATAGTTGAGAAATATAATAACAACACCCTCTAACTATAAGTATCTCATGACAAATCAACCATGGCTAAACAGGAAAAAGATATTACCAGACAATAAAGATGACAAAAATGAATTCAATTCAAGTAGAGATGTACATACATACATATAACTATTGATAGGGTTACAAATCTACATAGGTCATGCATGAAAATTAGGGGTATTCACAGTTAAATAGAAATACATAAATTTGAAATATTTAGGTTTTACAAATGTAACATGTGTTATAATTTATATTACTTTGTGTTTACACTGTGATTATCCTCAATATTTGCATTTTGTGTTCTTTAAACGTTTTCTTTCTTTCACATGGGAATACATGACAATAAATTGTTAATTTAACAGTTTTCTTTCTTTATATGAACATATCAATGATACTTATAATAGTTTCAAATGTAACAAGCAATTGATTTTTTCATTCCAATATTACCAGCAGTCTTTGTAGAAGAATATATGTATGTATGTCTTATGTATTTAGAGTGTGTTTAAAGACCGATCCTTATAGTACTTGGCAGTGGGATTTATATAAACATTCCTGCAAAAACTCAAGACAAAGTTAATCAATGTTGGTGTATCATGCTTGATTTTAACATTGAAGATTATGACTTTATGCTAATAAAAGGTTATTTTTAACAAGAACTTTGCTTTTTAAATTACATTAAAACAAACAATTTATATGAAAATCATTTAAATTTTGATTGTATTGAAAAAAGTAAGGTTTCAAATTTATAAACAATATCGAATAGATGCCAACGGCGTACACGCTATATCTATTTCGTGGATCAAGTTTTGGATTTTTAGTTTATTATTAATACAGTGCCAGAACAAATACTCCAGTAGTTTTATATCGAATTGTCGAGTGAATTTTTTCTAATTAAGCGATCGGTATTTGTATTGCAATAAATTCATTGTTTATGTGGCTGTATAGGGTTTGGTATTTCCCGAACTATTTTTTCCTCGGGAAACGGGAATGACAAATTCCATTTACCCTTTAATTATAATTAAATTAAAATAATTTACACTTTAATTAAAGCTTAAAAAATAAGCATAAAGGTTAACTATTTTATAAAATTGTATCAGTTTATTAAAGAAAAATGCACGGCATTAAATATGTTGTGAGCCACTGTACTTCAGAAGTTTTTGTACTTTAAAAATTAGTCTTGCTTTCTTAAACAAAAATTGGTTTTTGGCTAGTTTGGCTCGAATCGAAACGAATATAAGGTATCGGTTACATTAAATTCGATAATTTCGGTGAAGGTATTTCAGAGGTAACTTTAGTTAAGTTAAAAGTATATTTTAGTTCAAGTTATCCTAAAACAAGTTAGAACCAAATAAAATTTTGCAAAAGTGTAGCTGCTTCTTAAATTTATTATTTCCCAAATAAATTTGCAATAATCATAACCTACAACTTGATTTCCTAAAAATGGCTCAACAATTTCATCACGTTTTATTTATTTTTTTTTTCAATCTATGTATAAAATGACCTTGATATATCCTTTTTGTGCATGTACACTTTAACATTACTAATAACATAACCCAGAGGACCGACTTGTATTGTACGTATTTATATTCAAGTCTTTGAAAAAAAAGCAGTAACAGATTCACTTAAAATACTAATGAATAATTTAGTAAATTGTACAAGACAAGGCAAAAGTTATTTCTTTCTCGTCGAATCATCAATCCATCCAACATACATACATTACAACCACTGGGGAGATGTATAGGTAAAGATAGCAGAGAGATGGAGAAGAAATTGCTGAATAAAAACAATTTCTTCTTGGAATGTGATCATGAAAAACCAGTACATTGCTGGTATAACGAATGAAAATAAAACAATAAAAAAAACATACACAATAAACTCTTCTTACTGCTCTACTGAAACAGGCATGCAACAAAAACATAGTGTTGTTTTACTGAAAATAAAACGTTAGTGATTACGATTATTCTTTAGAGGAAATTATTCGTTTGAATTATTTACTTTTGTAGGTATAAAATATTGTTAAAATGCAGACAAATTTGAGTTTAATCCAATTAATATACACTGGCATGCAAAACCGAGTGCATGTTTAATATGATTTTCTTAAAGGGGCATAAAATGATAATGTGATGTTGTATGTTGTACATTGTATGATACAACATTTTGATTGAGAACACAATTTTTAGCAAAGTCATATGTTTATGTTGTCAAACCTTCAAAATTACAAAAGCAAAATATTTTAAAAACAAATATACAAAACATGGTGTAACTATACAAGGTGAGTAAAGTAGCATAGATGACTGACTTTATTTACAATTTACTTATGTCAAAAGTAATACTTTTTCAAGTGTTTCTGGCAGTAGTACATTATTTTACACAAACAAAATGCCTGTTGTTTCTGTATTGTGTTGTATTTGTTTCCGATTTGCACTCACCTTGTATAATGACACCATGATACAAAATATGAATATTTTCCAAAATTAAAATATACTGTAGTATTTTCAGCAATTAAAAATTAAAATTTTTTGTCTATTAATTATATTTTCTTGTTTCAAAATTTGTCGATCAGTTTATGATATGAGTGTTACTGTTTAGTTATTTTTTTAAAATAAAATTAGTAATTTTTATGTTGAAACACATATTTTAACTTTTAGCAACACTTAAACTTTCATACAACATTCAAAAATCATATGTAAAAATGACAGCTGTGACATATTGTGAGCGTCAAAATATTATTAAAAGAAAAGCCTTATTATATTAGAAAATTAAGTAGAATTTAATTCACAAAAATAGAACCAAAACCCAAAGCGTATACAAACTTAATTGATTTAGTGTTGAAATATACAAATACTTTACCCGTCGAAATTAAGTAAATAGTGGCATCACTATTATGCAAAGAACGACAGGGGTCATTCCAACAGTAATGGCAATTCTTTTAATTTTTCTTTGTTTGTAAAGTGCCGTTAAAAATAATTTAAAGTTTTATAATTTATCATTAAAGGAGACTATGTTGTGACGTTAAGTAATGAAAAATTTGCAATGGGAAGACAAACAACAATTGAGACTCGGCAAATTATAATAGACTTGCACAGAAAAGGTAAATCCCTGCGAGAAATAGATAAAATCGTTGGAAGGCATCACTGTATAAACCAAAAACAAATACCGTATAAAATTTGTCTGGTGCAAAACGACCAAAACGACTTACAAAACCCTGAAGTAAGAGCTATAGTAAAAGATGTAAGAGCGAACCCAACATCTAGTGCTGTAACAATAGCTGAAAATGTTACAAACTCTTGTGGAAAAACCTCTAAGCGCGAGTACGATTAGAAGATCTTTGCATCCAAATGGACTATATGGTAGAATAGAAAGAATCCCAAGAGCAACCCAACCAAACGTTGGAATTTCGCAAAAATATATATAAACGAGCCTGAAATTTTTTGGAATTTTATTCTTTTCACCGATGAAAGTAAGTTTGATATATTTAGAGTCAAAAATCCCCAAAGAACCAATAACAAAGCTTTTAGTAATAAATATGTTACCAAGACGGTCAAACATGGCGGCGGCTCAGCAATGATCTGGATTTTATGGCGGCTCGGTAATCTTATATTTATATGTAGAATCTACAATGAAAAAGGAAGATTATCCCAAAATTTTATTTAGAGAAATTAGAACTAGAGCAGAACTTGATTTTGCAACAGGACGATGATCCTAAGCGTACCTCTAAAATTGTGAAAGAGTGTTTGCTGTGGGAATATCTTGACACGATAATTAGGCAAGGAAATATTTCTTGCAAGGATAACCTAATTGGCAGTAATACAGGAAAAATTAAACAAAATTTCGCCTGATTTCACCAAAAACAATTTACTGATTATATGCCTAGAAGATTGAAAGCTGTGATAAAGGCTAAAGGATTACAAACAAAATATTACAATGGGAAGCAAAACTGTCCGCAGTGTTTTGCATTAAGGAAGTAAGGTAATGAAAATAATACAAATATAGGTATATTATAATATAAATGTATTTTTTTTTATTTAATTGAACCTTATTTTAAATTATAAAGCACAGGAACTCACATAAATTGCTTAAAAAAATAAATAAAAAAAATTCACTACTCGCACACTTTGGTTTTTTGTTTGTTGCGATCTCGTTATCAAGCTTTTATGGCTCTATTTGTGCAATTTTGTTTGACCTGTGAACTGATTAACTTGATTTTTAAATAAAAAATTAAAAGATCTTTAAAAATAAGAATAATAACCAAGACTGCTTTCTGATGGTGATACCCGGCAGATTGAACGTTTGCTACAGAATAAGGACATCAAGTCCCCGAAAACTGCTGCAAAAAGCAGTGGTAAGGATGTCAGTTCCTGGACGGTTAGATGCGCATTAAATAGAAAAGCCAGTGTGAAAAAGAAAAAGCCAGCACTTCATTTCTGTGAAACCCACACAAATTGGACAGTAGATGACTGGAAACGGGTTGTTTGGAGCGACGAAACGAAGCCAACCGATACCAGTTTGATGAAAAAGAATACTAGGCCACCTGAGTGCATCCAAAAGCACCGTCCTTAATGCAAAACATCCGGGCAGTTTTGCTTCCCACTGTAAATGTAATGTTTAACATAATATACATGTTTACGTTATTTTGACGCGGAAAATCTGGTAATTTTCCATTAAAATTGATTTTTTTTGTATGTTCCTTATTTTTCTTGTTTTTGTTAATGAGTTATATTTTGCGGAGTTACTTATGAATTATGCAATATATTTTGTTTAAAATTTGTAAGATGATTTCATGTTACTATTAGATGTAAGCAATTAATTAATATTTAAAGCTGGAAAATAATCAAAATGAATATAAAACTATTTGAAGAAAAGATTGTTTTTTCTTAATTGCAATGACATAACATAGCCAGCTATACGTTTCAGTTAGCATAGCTATGCACAATAACTCGTTTGAGTAGGTACAACATAACAGAGCATGAAATCAACTGCTCACCAAATTAAATCCCTGCATGAGTTGCAAGCTACCTTAAACGATAACTCTTTCAGCCGAATACAATTAAATTACAACACTAACTCACCATTAGAAGAATAATTTGTTCTTTTTTTTTTTAAATAATGAACAAAAACGTGAATGTATTTTTTTTTGTGAAATAGTGATATAATACGCTGGAACATAATAACAAACTTGTTAAAAAAAGAAGCAAAAATAAATATGTACATATAAAAAAAATTTATAAAAAAGAACACAATTGTCTATGACAAAGAAATAATAAGATTATATTTTTTTCATTCTGCTAAAAGTACAACAAAAAAGTGGAAATAATAGTTTCAAGGTAATTTACTAAAGAAAATAGCAGCAAGCATAGTAGGGGAAACAAAAAAAAAAATCCAAGGTGAAATCAGGCGCAACTTGTTTCTTCCACTTACAGGAAGAATCAACCAAACCAACAATATGTAGTTTGTTTTTGAAAGCCTCAAAGAAAGTTATGAAAATTCTATTCAATGTTAGTTAAAGTTATCTTAGTTATTTTTGTAAATAAACTTGTTTAATTTTTTTCTCTTGATTCGTTTGTTTTATTTGTTATGAAAGAATTTTAACTTGATTGTTGTTGTGTTGTGTTTTTAAAAAAGACCGGACACATTTTGTTGCCCTTTTTTGTTTTGAAGCAGACATGTACGAGCAGTATTTCTGCTTTGGAATGTTGTCAATTAATGTAGGTTTGGTACTCCATATTTCTGTTGGTTTCTTCTTTCATTGCATATAGTCATTTTGTAAAGTTAGTGGGGGTTCTCTTGGGTTCAATGTAAAAATAATGAAAGACAGTTTTAAAGGTCCTTCCTTCTAAAGTAGAATTTAAATTTGGAAAATTTCATTTGTGGAACGTTTGACGTTCAGTACTTAATGATTTGTTTTTCATTTAAATCAGAGACTAAAATAACTCATCCACATATTAAAATTAACTAAAATATTACTTATGTTATGTTAAGTTGAAAAAGGCGCTGTAAACTTTTCATATTTAAACGCTAGGAAAATATCAGACATCCAATAAATTCAGACAAGCTTCCAAGAATAACACCAAGACGTCACCAAAGCAACATATATTTATTGGAAATCCTTTATAAAAGGGTTTTCAACAAAAATTTTGCTTTCCACCAGGGACATATTGGAATAACATAAAAGATTTGGCATTTTACTTGTTAAAACATCAATAGTAGAACGTTCGAAAATTGTTACAATGAATCTAAAAATAATCCTTAATATTTCGGAGAATATTAAGTTCCTTTTGAGGCCCTTACTAAGAATATGTTTGATAAAATTGCAGCCTCTGTGCTTCAGAAAATTGTATGGTGTATAGTCTAAACAGAGGCAATCGAATCGATTGCAGCTTTTAAACTCAAAATCCATAATGTGTTTAACGAAATAGAGCCGCCAAACTAAGATTGAAAATTTGTATACAAGAATCGCATCAACGAAATAAAATTCTCGTTGAAAAAGCGTTTGTAAGACATTAAGAAGCTTTTCATTAGAAATATAAATTGCAATATTTGAATGAATTTAAATGTAATATCTTGTTAATTCTATTATCAATTCAATGAATGTTTGTACTTTATTAAATCGTCTCTATAGAATAAAGTAAATCAGCAATATCGCCACTTTGTTTATTATTATTATTAAGTTAAAAAATCGGAAAATTGTCAATAAAACATTAAACACATGCACCACAGCAGGCTACAAGACTACACGCCTGCAAATGCCGCCCGTAACCAGCTACTTAATTATTTTGAAAACGTCAAAAAGCTGATACCAAAATCTGACATCTTAAAAAAAATAAATTTATTCTTCCAACTTTTTAAATAACATAATGGCTGAGAAAAATTTTGTTGATTTTATTACTAAACTACTAAAATACAACAAAAAAAGTAAATAAAAACATTTAATATAATCTTAAACAATAAAACACCCAACTTTAATCAAACAAAACAATAAAAATATAAACAGCTGTTGCAGTAATCCATTTATATTTCAGTGGTGCCACTTAAGGATTTAATTTATTCATAGTAGCGTTTTTTTCATAGAACATACATACATACATACAAACATATATGATTCCAGACATTCTAATAAACTTCACTCAATTTAATAAAAATACAATATTTTGAATGCATTTCCAATTTTTGTGCTCTTCACAAAATTTTAGCCGAGCCTTCACATTTTTTTCCAGATAACGCAGGCTTTATTTGTTCAACAGCTGATATAAGGCTAATTTTATGAAGAGCTATCCCTGCTGTCCAATCGCTTACAGGTTTGTTTATAGCAGCTGCAGCCTGTTTGGAAGATAATAAACGCTAAATTATCCTGGCATCTCGTTCCGAAAGCAGACAAGATCGTGATTTTTTTTAGAGTTTGTGGGCTAATATTTTTTTTATTTTTATGACTTCTAGCACTGTTCGATAACAGATTCGCAATTTCTTAGCAATTTCGCGGACTGAGTAATTATTATCTGTCATATCCACCACTTGTTTTTCTAAAAAGTCTGATATTTTTCTAATTTTTTATTAAAAGCACGCGATAAGCTAAAAATTTAAAAAAAAAAAATTATGAACAATTTGAAAAATGACAATTATTGTTGCTTTGATATTTTTACAAATATCAAATAACGGTGCTTATGTACATAAATTCGCTGCATTCTGGCAGCAAGCCAACAGACAAACATCAATCGTTTAACCAAGACTGTCTTGACATGAATACAAAAAAACTGAAGAAAAAAGAAGAAAACAACTATGAATAGAAATTAATAATAAATGATAATTACAGCAAAAACTTCGAACTACCAGAACTAACACTGGTTAAAGGATTGATGTTTGTCTGTTGGCTGGCCGGCACCGCAGTGGTGCATGTGGTAGAACGCAAAGAATTCTGATGAGAGAAAGTGGGATTTCTCGAAACATATGTAAATTCAACAACCCAGGTTCGATCCCCAGTCAAGAAAAATTATCAAAATTTTTAATAATAAAATTTTTCAAGTTGTAATTCCTAACTTCAGTAAAAATAATTTAATGAAAATTAAATTTAATGAACTCGAGCCTAAATAAATTATCAAGAAGTAAAAATTAACAGTTCGATTATGAAATAATAATTATTCTATAAAAAATGTTATAGGAACTTTATTAAGAAGTAAGTAAATATATACAAGAATATTTATTTAGCCTAAAATACTACTAAAATTTTTCTTAGGGCGAAAAAAGAAGCCACAACGGCAGCTCAGTTTGTTGATGTTGATAGTAGAGCGCTATTGGGTTTTATGAATAGATATGTCTAGGACGCTTGAAGAAGCTTAATCATCCGAAGAAGAAGAAGACTTAGTATCTTTGTATTTATAATTATTTGCTTTAAAAGCTTTTTCCTTCACAATTTCAAATATTTTCTTGATAAATAACCAAACAAAATTATTTAACAGCTGATAGGTTTGTAGCATTGCCAATGCAAAATATGTGTGGCTTTATGTAAATTTTTATTTTAATTTTCAGTATCAACATTTACAATGGCAACATTAACCCCGCAAAGATTTGGCAGTATTATAACAATGTAATATTTCTGCGTTCGCTAAACGTAATGACGCAGTGATTTACTAAATTTAATAGTGAACGCAAGTGATTTACAAAATTAGGGCCTAAATTTAACATTTTTTGGTGAATGCCCAGGAAGAAGAGGAGAAGGACTTCATGAAATGCAAACAAACAAAAACCAACCAAATCAGTTGGAATATATCTAAATTCATATTAAATTATAATTTATTTATGGATTTATAAATAACTTTGTCTGTAAATGCAATAAAATTTAACATTTTATAAATAATATGAATTAATTATACTATGCATTCAAGTCAATGTGGACAATGAAGGACAATTTGAAATAATATATATAAAATGACAATAAAAACCGCAAACCCATTTGCACTTCATTTAATTACCTTTTTTTTCTAAGAAGCAAGTTTTCTCAGTTAGTACTTTTTTCTTTAAATTGAATTTTTCAAAAATAATTCTTCACAGTATGCAGTAACAACTTTGACAATATCCAGATTTCTGTAAACTATTATTATCACTATGGGTTAATCTTAAAATTCGAATTTGTTACAAGTTTTTTCATAAGCAAGACACTTCCTTTATTATAAATCATTTGTCATAACATTTTCTCATATCGAGAAAAAACGAAACGATGGAAAAAAGTAAATAAATTTATAAAATAGTTCATATTTATTTTACACAGTACATACAATAAAATAAAGAAAATTAATATTTATACATATAGGAACGGATATAGCCATCATTGATCTTATATACATAGTTGACTCTGCAACTTAACATCATAGAAGACTCATCTAAATGTAGCATGAACGTGAGCGAGAGTTTTTTAGATTATTTGAAAAGATTTCATTGTATTCTTTGCAGTATTTTTTTTAAACAAACGAATATCTCTAATGTTTAGATTTATAAGTGGGGTGGAGGATTTTAAGCACAACAAAAAAAATATTATGTATATGTAGTGTGTCTATTCCCAACATTTATACACATCATCATAAAATCGGTTTTTATTGACTGAGTTTTGAAAATGTTTTGCTTTTATTTTTTTTTGCCAGTGAATAAGAATTAGTAATTTTTAGAAAACAAAACTGAAATTCAAATAAATTCTGTGTACATTAAATATATGTGGCCAGTAATTTAGTGGGTCAATTAAAATAGACAAGAAATGTGTATAAATAATAATAATAATCTTCAGTAGAGAAAGATTGTTTATAAAAAAAAAAAAACAAAAATAATACAAACAAACAATTAATTAAGTTTAAATGTATGTATATGTATATGTATGTATGTATGTAGTATGCTTGAGGAATATTTAATTATTGTATTATTATTATTTATTGTTTTTATACATTTCAATATGATTTAAAATATTTTCTGCTTGTGTTTTTTTTTTATTTGAAAACTACATATTGTTTTTTTTTTAATAGAGGTGAAAATATTTTGTGTTTTTTATATTTTGAACGGAACTGCTTTCAAACATTCAACAAACAACTTCCGTTATGTGTCTGCTACTAAAGGGTGGTTAAATTGTAAGGGCCGATGTTGAATGTGAACCACACCTAAACGCCAAGCTTTTTACCGAATTTTATTTGACATTTCTCTATTTTAGACTTACTCAATTTGAACCATGGAGAGATACACAATCCAACAACGTGTTAAAGTTATCCAGACTTATTATGAAAATGGGCGTTCAAATCAAAATGCATATCGTGCACTTCGTGATTTTTTTTGTCAATTTGATCGTCCAAATGTGCGTACAATCGCAAAAATCGTGGAAAAATTCGAGCAAACCGGGTCTGTAGAAGATGTGAGAACACCAGTGCATGCTCGTACAGAAAATATTGCTGCTGTTCGCGATAGTGTGGCTGAAGAGCCGTCCACCTCAACTCGTCGTCGTGCCCAATAATTGCACCTCTCACGCTCGTCGTTGATGAACATTATGCATAAAGACTTGCATTTACACGCTTACAAGGTGCAATTGGCTCAAGAACTAAAGCCTCTTGACCATTCCAAACGTCGTGAATGGGCAGAATGGTGGCAAGAAATGGCAACAGTGGATGATCAATTTTCGAAGAAAATCATCTTAAGTGATGAGGCACATTTTCACCTCAGTGAATTCGTCAATAAACAGAATTGCCGCATTTGGGCGAATGAGAATTCAAGAGTGATTGTCGAAAAACCAATGCACCCACAAAGAGTGACTGTTTGGTGCGGTTTATGGGCTGGCGGCATCATCGGGCCGTATTTTTTCCAAAATGAGGCCGGTCAGGCAGTTACTGTGAATGGTGTTCGCTATCGTGAGATGATAACGAACTTTTTATGGCCCGAATTGGAAGATATGGATGTGGACGATATGTGGTTTCAGCAGGACGGTGCCACTTGCCACACAGATTCAATGGCCGTGTTATCTCACGTAATGGCGATGTCAATTGGCCGCCAAGATCATGTGATTTGACACCGTTGGACTTTTTTCTTTGGGGTTATTTGAAAGAAAAGGTGTACGTCGATAAGCCAGCAACAATTCAAGAGCTAAAGGATGAAATAATTCGGCAAATTAACGGCATAGAACTTCCATTATGCCTCAGGGTCATCGAAAATTTGGACCATCGGATGGAGGTGTGCGGCCGTGGTCGCGGCGCCCATTTGGCCGATATTTTGTTCCATACATAATTGAGTAATACCAATATATCATAATAAAATAAAATTACAATAATTTCCTAAATAGTTTGTGTTTTATTCAAAATCAACATCGGCCCTTGAAATTTAACCACCCGTTATAAAGTATTTACCCCGGTTTATCAATTCTCATTATAATTCGTTGTCTATTATACGTTGGAAATTAATTATTCACTCTCTATTCACAAGTTAAATATAACGGGTGTGTATTAGACATTTTGAATATTGTTAACACATATGTATGTATGTACATATTTAATAAACACAATTGCAGCGTAGAGTTTTTCATATAAAACTAGCCACTAACGAACATAAATAATGCATTACGAAAGTTTAACAGATTTTAAGATTGTTTAATTTTAAATCAATTATAAACACTTAAAACAATTACATATAAACTATTTGGTAAAATTTTTACTTATAAAGTTTTTAAAATTCCTTTGTTGACTTTGTTTTTTTAATTGAAAATCCTAAAATTTAATTTTAAACACCCATTACTTTAAAGTTCACTTTATTAATATTAGTGTGTGCATTTTTTTTATTATTTTTATTATTTTATTAAAAAAAAACTCTGGCAGAAATTATTTATAAACTTCAATGAATGAGTTTTTTTTACTTATTTTTATTTTTTAATAAATATCTATTATATGTATATGCACTCATACAAAATTTATGCAAATTATTCTTAAATGTGTGTGTTCGATTTATAAATGAACAATTCATTGTAATTATTTAATAAATTTGATCTGCTGTAATGAATATTAATTAATTAATTTAATGAAATATATGGAATCGTACGAGTAAGCAGATTTTTGTTTTTATTTATGGAATTTTCAAACAATAAAAACAAATGGGTCTAGGGTAAGTGGAAGTACAGAGAAATAAAGATAGAGCCTAAAGTGAGTTTCAATAGAAAGTGCGCTTTTGTTCGAGTTTATTTAATGTTAATATAATTTAATTATTTTTTCAGAAACGGCCGCTATTTTAAACTAACAATAGTATTTACGCCCTCTGCACAATTTTCAAATATCCAAATCAAATCAAATATAGTTTCATGAAACACAAATATTTTCATTGATACTCCATGATTATACACTACACCACAATAGTGGGGAAAGGTATATTGGATTTGTGCTGATGTTTGTAACGGCCATAAATATTGGTTCAACACCCACCTTTAAGTATACCGATCGACTTAGAATCACTTCCTGCCTTGATTTAACGATGTCCGTCCGTCGGTCCGTCCGTCTGGCAGGCTGTCCATGTAAAGCTTGTGTGCAGACTACATACAGGTCGCAATTTTGAAGATATTTCAATAAAATTTGGAACGTGATATTTTTCGGCCCAAGGAAGGATGGGATTGAAACTAGTGGAAATCGGTCCATTATTTCACTTGGCTCCCATATAAATGTCCTCCCGAAATAGGAGTTTAACGATCATAAATGTTTGAATTATGAAAGTATCCAAACAAATTTCACCAGAAATGAGTTATAAATGAAGATAAATCAAATCTACAAATTTTGTCTATATCAGTCCATAATTAGTCGTAGCTCCCATATAAGGCCCACTTCCGAAAATCACTTTAAAGAGAATAACTCTTTTAAAAATGTTGGTATCCAAATAATATTGAACACAAATATATTTCGTACATGTACATACATATAATATGGTAGAATTTTATGATGATCGGTCCATAATTAGTCAAAACTCCCATATAAGACCATCTCCGTAATTCACTTTAACCTCCATAAATCTGTTAAAACTATTTATATCGATATAAATTATAACATACAAAATATTTATATTCACGGAAGTCATGGCATTAAATTTTTGAATAATCGGTCCATAGTAGGTAATATCTCCCATAAGCGCCCATTTCTGGAAAACTGTTTAATTTATATACTGGGTGTAGGGTAATATATGGTCGGACTTGACCGACTATACTTTCTTACTTGTGTTTATTTAAATTTTTTCTTCATTGCAAATTAAACCACTTAGAGTGGGTTCACATGCTGCGATTTGTCGCCGCGATAATTAAAACAACAAGTTTTTTTCTTTTTAATTTAGTTATTTACATATTCGCAGTGTTGCTAAAAATTTTCCGTAATTTCAAAAAATTAAATTTCATCGTGGCAACACTGCCTGTTAATGAAATAAAAATAATACAAGAGAAAAGAAGAAAAGTCAAATTTGTCGCTTCATTCCACAAAACTTTCGACACTAGATGTCAAGTACTCTCAGCTACCTTATTTCATCTATAAACTCGAGCTGCATGAGAAAAGTCGCAGCGTATGAACTCCCTCTTAACGCTTCACTTCACATGGCAATGCCATGCATTATTACAATGATTGTTAAACTTTCAACTGGTTTTACAATAACAAACTAATCAGTGATGCCATCTGTTTCGTTTTAAAATACGAACTACATAATTTAAAACGATTAAACATTTGGCCCTTTTACTATCTTCTTTTTCAAAAAAAGCTTGTGGGCGTTAATCTATTAGCACAAATACGATTAATAAAGAAAAACGTACTTCGTAGAACAAATTTATCCAAAATATAATTTAAAGTCAAATATTTATAAAATTCACAAAATATTGATTAATTTTTAAAAAGTGTATATACATATTCTATAGGAGAGGTCTTTTAAATACCTTTAATTTGGAACCATGTTTGTTTAAAATTCAGTGTTGAAAAAACATAATAAGACATAATGGGACTAGTAACAGATTTACATAAGTCCATTTAGAGCTCTTCAGATGATCAAAAAATGTTTATTTTGCTTTTACGTATTAAAAACGCTGTGTCGTTGTTTTTCGTTTCCTGTCTCTTGTCTCTGACTTTACTTTTCTGTTTTGGAACAATCAATCAATCCGTATTGCAAGTTTTTATTAAAGTGCAGTACATTGCAAAAATCATTTTTATTATTATTTCTGGATTTAAGGCAATTGAAAACATTAGCGAACTTAGAAAAATGGTTTTAACTATTGAATCTATCATTTTCTTGTTGAAATAAAACTGAATGATGTCTTAAATACAAAATAGAAAATATTGTTCTTAGTTTTTTCCGAGCAAATTAACGTCTTCCATAAAAATTAGTTTCCTAGAAAGCTTATCAATATAGATTAACCATAAGATCAGTAGTCAATAGTTTGACCGTTAGAATTACCAAAGTTATTAATTTTTAAGTTTTTCTCCTTGGCATCATTGAAAATGAGGAAGCAGCTCTTATTATTTTTCCAACACTGTATGTGCAAAAATTAAAAAAAATCAATTTGTTTAATATTTCGAATAAATTAAAAAAATTCACTATTATTAAATTTGTACACTTTGGTGAAATGAAAGTTACCCAATTTTTTTAGTTGAAATCCTAAATTGGCGAATTGCAATATTTTAGCCATCCTGGCAGTTGGCATCACTGCAGATTATTACCCGCTTGCTGTTTTAAGACTTGCCAGATGTAAATAATTTCTCACGATTGAATTCGTTGTTTTAATTTTTTTCTTGTTTCATTGGTTTGGCCATACTTTTTTCAAACAACTAATTGTAATTTTGTAAATATTATACAGCCCAACATAAAAAATGGTGCCTTAAATTTTTTAGATAATTTGTATACATTTTATATAGAGAACCAATTCCTCTAACCCACTTTTTTTGGATCAGCTTTAGTTTTCGAGATATTTTTTTTTTTTTTAAATTACGTAGTTACATGATTTTAAGTAGCATAACTGAAGAACAGTTTAACATACTTAGTGAAAAGAAAAAATCTAAATTTAGCTACAATATAAATTTCATGCTGCCCTAACATAGTATTTACTAAACTCAGTAGTTTTGGAGATATAGCCGAATATATGATGAAAAAATACTATTTAAAATAATTTTTTTGTTTTTCCAAAATTCATAGAAAATAGAGATAACAAAAGTTTCAATATTTTTCTATCGCCATATAGGCAGTTGTGTCCTGCATAATATGCAATATTTCTTGTTAATATGAACGCAATAGTTTTGATTTTATTATTAGTTTTGTGAACTATATCGTGTTTTTTGCTTGTTGTTTTACAAAAATTGAAAACAATCAATCAAAAGTATCACATACCTCTGTGTGCTGTTGTACGTATATCGTATTTTCTTTTAATCATCACAGTAGTGAATGGATTTTAACAAGATATAGCTTGCTATATGCGTAACATATTTTCTTATATTAATGAAGGAAAATAATGGAAAGTTTGTAGTCTTCTCTATTTTTTTTTATGAATTTTTAAAAACTAAAAAAATGTTTAAAAAAATTTTCCATTCAAAGTTGTGCGATATCTCCGAAAATACTCCATGGAATCTATTTTACTTAATAGAATGAACCGTTTATTAGTTACGTTGCCATAAATCTCGTAACTACGTAGTTTTCTTCAGAAATTAATATGTATCTCGAAAACTAAAGCTGATTCAAAAAAGTGATGCACTAAATGCATATAAACTTACTAAGATATCTAAGGCAGCAAAAAAGTTTTCATTTTGTCGGGCTGTGTTATTCATAATTTAGAAAAAATATGTATATTAATATGTATTAGAATTAAATAAGAATTAAACATAGAAAATTTGTGCAGTGTTAAACTAAAAACTAAATTTTACCTAAATTAATTTGATATTTTCCTGTATCACGTTGTGGTATTCTATGTAGTGTGCCTAAAATAGAAGGGGAATAAGAAAAAAAAAACGATATAAAATAATATATATTATTTTTTGTGAGTGTATATTTGTTGTATTGTTAATAATTTAGTAAGCACAAACATGAAACGAGACTAAACTATATAATAAATGTTAAAAAAATGATTATAAACACATGTATGTACGAGTATGTATGTATATATGTATGTATGTATGTATGTATGTATGAATAATATGAAAAATGAAGTGGAAAAATTATTTCTTTCATAAAGAAAAGCCTACAACAATAGAACATAAACTACACAACTTCTTAACATTATTTGGGTAAAAAACAGAAATTGTTATATGAATGAATAAATAAATACTTGGAAAAAAGTAAAATGAAAACAAAACTTTATGTAGTTTAAAAAGATTTAACTTTCTAAAGCTGATCGACTGACTTTGTGCTGATTTCAGTTTTTTTACTTTATTATTAACAACAAACTAGCAAAATGTATTATTTTTAAATCCTCAAGACTAAATGTTTAGTAAGACCTAAGTGCAAGTAATTCAAAATAATTTCTTTGAAATAGAATTGTATGTTTGAATAAATAAATAAATGAATGACTAACAGACAGAATGATGTTAAACATAGCAACAACTATAAAAAAACAAATTGACAAGAAATCCTAAATATAAACACATGACTCTCTACTCTATATATAAATATGTATTTACTCGTATTTAGTTAAAATTTCAGGTCATTAACCTAAGTGCTTCTTGCCGTTTGTGTTGACACGTTCACTCTGAGCAATAAAAAATACATTCATTCATTATAATAATGTTTTGTTATTAAATATTAATAATTTAATTGTCTTCACATGTTAGCTTTTTTAGTTTTGTGTGTGTTAATGTGAAAATGAAGAAAGTGTTGTAGATTGAATTTGTTGCAGAAAACGAAAATAATGGGTTCACTTTTATTTAATTTTAATTATTTAGCATGATTAAAAATTATTGTTTTAAATTACATATATAATTCTTTTTTTGTTCGCAAAGGTCAAGTTGTAACTTGACTTTGTCATCTTTGAAAAATTAATTTTAAATACATTATTTTTTTTATAAATAAGGATTTACAGAATTTCTTCAGGACTGCATGAAGGCAAGTCAAGAACACTAACCGAACTGGTAAAAATACCATTGCTTGACTTTTTTTAAACTAGTCTTAAATTTTTTGGAATAATTTTCTTTTCACCGATGAAAGTAAGTTTAAGATATTTGGGTTTCTTTTCACCGATGAAAGTAAGTTTAAGATATTTGGATTCAGAAACCCGCCAAATATATGACAAAAGAAAAACGAAGCCTTAAGTAATAAATATGTTACAAAGAAGGTAAAACATGGTCCGTAATCTTGCATTTATAGAATCTACCTCAAAAATTGTGAAGGAGTGGCTGCTTAATCATTGTCCGCAGTCCCCAGACCTCAATCCAATTGAGCACCTGTGGGAATATCTGGACCTAAAAAAATAAGCAAATAAATATTTCTTGCAAGGATAACCTAAAGGCAGCAATATATGATGAATGAAAATTTCACCTGATTTTACCACAAAACTCGTTGATTTTATGTCTAGCAGATTGTCAGCTGCGATAAAGCCAAAAGGACTACAAACAAAATATTAACAGCCATATGTAGTTATAAAAATTTACAGTAGGTTTAAAAACAGCTTTTAAGCAAAATTCCTTAAAGTTACATTCATGAACGATTAATAGGTTATTAAACGTTTAATATAGCATCAATAAAATCTGAAATTTTATTGCAGGTTTTATCCTTCTTTAAACCAAAAATAAAAGACACATTGCAGTTTTGAAATTTTGTTTAAACACATGTTTACATTTTATTAAAACATTTTTCGGGAAAATAAAAAAAAATCCCCTAAATATATCTGCTAGTGATGTAAATCAAATGTAAATAAACTCGTTATTCGACAACGTTTATTACCAAATATTATTAAACTAGGTAAATAGGAACATTTTGTGCAATAGATTTTGCTAAAAACTCTTTATGAATAAATAAATACGATTTTTATTTTTTAACATACTTTTTGCGGTATAAATTTAAATTTAATCGAGCAGTGGGATAAAGCATCACTAACAATGAAATGACAACCAAATAAAAATAGAGTTGCCGTACTTAAACATAAAATCGCTACAAGTCTACAATAGCTATAGAGCTGTTATTGTTGGTTTATGAATACACTTTTTTACAACTGGATTATAAGACAAAAAGTGTTTCATAACTATTGCACTATTTAAACCTAAATTTTGAATTTTTTATACATGTGGCTGTAAATCTCTTAAATAATTTTAATATAACTGGTTACTTATCATTAAATAATTTGTAAGCTTGAGGTCACTTTTTTGTTTTTTATAAACGATTTTTTAATTTTTATTTATAATAAACTCGATATTTCCTTTGGAAATCTTCTTCAGGAATATAAATTTTCTATGTGTAAATATTTTGATATACAGTTTGAAAGGGGCTGACAAAATTGAAAAATATATTTTATAGAAAAATAATTTTAAATTTTCAATAATAACATTGAACAGTAAATAATTTTAACATTTTGAATAATAACATTTTGGAATGATAACATTTTTTAAATACATAAATTGTGCTAACTTCTCCTATTATTAACATTTAAAAATCAAAAAGGTCGAAGAAAATAGAATAAATTTATTTACTGTTTACTTATCTTCGAAATGCAAAAACGAAATGCCGATGTGTAATAAATTGAAAATTGAAGTTGATAATATTTTAAGTTACTTATATTTTTTTGTTTATAATTAACAAAATGCGAAGCTTTTTGTCTTATCTGCAGAAAACACCCAGAGTCTGGCGGGAATCGAGCCCGCAACCTTCTGACTGATAGTCAGGCACACTATCGCCTAGTCTATCGGGGCACCGAATTATGCAATATATTTGTAATAAAACTTTTTTATACAATATTAAGAAATATTAAACAAACAAATAAAAAGTTTGGTTTATATTTTTGTCAACCAACCCTGTATTTATTGCAATTTATTGGCAACACTGATATGTTTCTATTGTTTGTTTTGTTTGTCAAATCAAGTAACGGTAAAATAGCCATTTGTTTACAATTCGCTAACAGTAACAACAACAGGAGGAATTTAGAACAATAATATTAGTAATAGAGATTATTAAAATTTACAGGATTTCTAAAGTTGAAGTTCAAGAAAAACCTTAATCTCATAATGAAAAAAATATTTCTTATGATTTGTGAAAATTAAGGCGAAAAAATCTAAGCAAAACTTTTATTTCGATTTTCTCATATATTTTCTAAGAACTAAGTCAAAATATCTTAAGAATGTATTTAAATATACTGGGTTAAAATTATTAAATAATGGAAATTAAGAGTAACGGTTGTCTGCCTTCGTTTTTGCAAACCTTGTAACCATTTATAACAATGTGTAGTTGTTTCATGTAATATATTTTGTTATGACTGAAAATAACAACGGTAGCAAGAATAGAGTGACGAGTTATTTTCGATCTCTGATATTCTGCAATTGCTTATTTAGCTTTTAGTTTTTTTGTGTATAAATTTGCCATTATTATTATTATCCTTGCAAGTCATCTAGATTGTGTAATATAACACATCAGAGAGTCTACTAGGAATGTAATGCAAATATGCTAAGTTTTTATTTTTTTAAAGAATAAGTGCTTAATATTTGACATTAAGAAAGTACAATTGCACCGAATTTTCCATGCCTGCATCCTTATTTATATGTTAGTCACATAGCTTAAGCATAATTTCAGGGGCATTATAATAATGCAATAAAAGCATGGAAAATATGTACATTTCTTAAGGGAAACGATACAGGAATGTTGTAGTCGTCAACATACATATGTCAGTATATAACATCTAAATGAGTAGTTGAATAAACGATGATTGAAGTAAAATCTTTTCAATTCTTTAATTATTTAAAAAAAAAACTCCATAAACAATTTGGTAATGATTTCGTTGACCAGCTATTCATCTTTACTAACAAGTTTAGAGGTTTTGTAACCTAAGGTCCAATATTTGGTTAAAACTTTAGATTGTTGATTTCTAATCCAAATCCTAGTCCTTTTAATATTACATTAGTTATCAAGCTCAATATGTAATAATCTTTTTATTGGCGCACTCCTAATGTTGCTTAAATTATCACATAAACACTCTGCATGTCCTTATTTAGGTTTTAACTACACAAAGCATAACTTAAGGGGCAATATACGAACGTTCACACACAGTAGCACTTCGCAGTATAAACGCATTGAATTTCTTTCAGCATAGAAAAGAAGTCACTTTAACATGAAATTCTTGAAAAAAAAATTATTTAAAATGTTCTTGGCATTATCCTTATTATTCTTATACATCTATTTTTTTTACCGTTCTCTCAGAAATCCCTATGATGTTTTTAATACGTGAGTTTTAGCCACATGAGAAAATGTTGGAAAACATTAATTAAGTGAATGGAATATGGTATACCAGAAATGTTTAAGTATATTTCTGCGATAACAAATCGCTGTGTTGTTTATCTTTAAGTTTCTTTTTCTTGCTTTAAAAAGTTCCTAACGAAAACAAAAGAAGTGTAATGTTTTGAAAAAATTGATAATATTTTCTTTTTTGTTTTTTTTTGCTTTTTGCTTTTTGCAAAAAGTGTTTTAAGACGTGCTTGATATATTGTCGCATGATTATATTTTATGGTGCTAAAACATTTACATTTATTTTCTTCTGGCTGGCAAGTACGACGGCTAAGATAGCTTGTAGCGGAGAGCTTTGTCTAATGCACCAAAATGTGTGCATAAGTGCTCATCAAGAGTACATTTGTCACAAAATGTGGGTGAGTTTTTAAACAAACGAGTTTGAAATGCAAAAAAAATTAAAACAGAAAAAAACTTTTTCAAGAACGAATAATAAATGGAGATTAACTAAAGTAAAAAAATTATACACATATCGCCTCTGGCCCTACAAAACAAGCAAATTTTTTCTATATTTTCATTCGTCCTTTTGAAAATTATATTGATTATTTACGCATTCAATCACTACCTATATGGATTTTAAAGTTATACAAACGCTTTTAATACAAATTCAAAATTTTATTAAAAATCTCAGAACTCTTTTTGTAGCTACACCAACGATATGTATTTATATGTAATAGATAATACTGTAAGGTCTTGTGGCATAAATTTGCTTATGAATGGAAAAAATTAATGAAACATTTTTCAATTGCAAACATTTAAGCGATTTATAACTTTTGTGAACCCTGAAAATGTGGCAAAAGTAAGTAAATTTACTTGGTAGACAAGTAAGTGAGGTTATGAAGTAAATTGGCTTTCAAATGCTGAAATGCCAAGCAATTAGCTGTTATTCCTTACCATTTTTCCAATTAAGATAAAATAAAAAAAAACAAAGAATTTATATGAAAATCATTCAAATGTTTAGTATATTGGACGGAGAAGGTTTGACAATTATACAATAAATTAAAAATGATATTGTTGTTCGACACGACCACGCATATTTCTTTTCTCAAAAATTTTATTTGCTTTTTGGCGGGTCTAATTCGTTAATTTTGAGTTGTCAAAATTTTGACCACAAGTTAAAACTTTCTTTATTTCCTCGTTGAAAAACAAAAATCCTTTACAAATTTCAACACAAATACATATGACCAGGAAATATATTTTCAAAGCTATCACAAACTTAAATAAGGAGCAAATGCCGTAAGTCGCTATTCGAAGGATACCGGTAGCAATGCTAATAGTCGCGAGTTACCACAAGGCTGGAAAAAGTAATCAACTATTGGACCTTCAGAATAAACCACCTGCAGCGAAATTACCTTTAAAAATTAAATTTCAAAGGCTGCTCTTTCCGACATCTAGTTCTATTTTAAGGGTTTTATGTAAAATGAAAACGGTATAACTGAATTATTTTATATTTTTGGCCATCAAACCTGTATTAAATGCCGTTTGCAGCAACTCTGATATTTTTCTGTTGTTTATTTTGTTTATCAAGTCAAGTAACGATAAAATCGCCATTTGTTTACATTTCGCAGACAGGTTTGACAATAATGGGAATGTTGAGCAGTGTTGATATATTTTGGCCAGATTGTAATGTAAATTGCATTTCTGTGATTTATCAAGCACAAATTCAAGAAAAACTTTAATTACTTATAATGTGTACAAACTACATCGGCTTGATGTACATGTCAATAGGAATTTGTTATATTTACGCTTAAGTTGTAATTTTTATTTTTTAAAAAATTAAAAAAAAAAACATTTCATTACGATTTTCTTTGTTTTAAAATGTAAAGATAACTATCCTCAATAAAATTAATATGCTTGTCCAATAGAGGGTTAATGAGACATTTTATGTCTAGTCTTGAATTTTTTCAATTTCCTTTTTTTTTGTTTTTTTTTTTTTTTGGTAAAATCACTACAATGCTTTGATTTGGTTTGTTTTCTATCAAAATTTATTCATTTTATAGTAGACTACATTTACTTTTTGTTTTTTTGCCATTAAACAATTGTAATTTTTCAAAAAATCAACAAACGAGACGAAACGAAAAGTAAAAAAAACAAAAGTAAAAATTAAGACATTTTTTTTTATATTGTTGTTGCTTAAAATGAATGAAATTTAATGAATGCAAATAAATACAACAAATATTTTTTTTTACAGAAAACGAGACAAACAGCACTCGACATCAAAATGACATAAAGAGAGACAGACAGACGGATGAACAGACACACTACACTACACTACAGTAAAACAAAAGAAATGTAAAGAAGATGACAAAAAATCTATACAAATTTTTTTCACAATTTGATAAAGTGAGGACTACAGAATTACATTCATCAGTCAGTTTCAGACTTTAGGTGACAGGAACTAAAAAGAATTGTGTACAGAATCAGCTACATGCAAGAATAATAATAGAAATAGAAAAATAAGGACGTTTTACGAGAAAAAAGAATTTGCATATAAGCGAAAATTAAGTAATATACAATGTTAGACAATTTAGTGTTTAAAATAGAAAATCATAAACATATGTAATTTTGTAATTTAATGTAATTTTACTTTTATCAAAAAATATCTTAATAATATGTATTTACATGTTCTATCTATGACATGGTTTGCAGAATGGGGGAGATTTAGGAATTTTTTTCTTGTCAAAGTACACAAAAACTTTAGCAAATGAACACAACAATAACAATAAAAATATTGTAGAAGGCGTAAGTGGTGACAAAAAAGTAAAGTAGAATATTTGGATTGTTCTTGTTTTTTGAGGAAAAAAAAACAAACTTCCAACTTTAGATCTCAAAAAAAAAAAAAAAAGAATCATCCCTATTTCTATAATTTCTTGAAGTTATTTCAACAAATTGTTTTTCATTTAAGTAAAAGTTTTGATTTTTAAGTTTCCTGCACTTGTACATACTTTTTCAATTTAATTTTAAAATATGTGCAAGTACACTAAAAAGTTTTGCATTGTAAATTAAAAGTAAATTTAAATACATATAGAAAATTGTACGCATTTTATTTATTTTTGTGTTGATTTCTAGAATGAGATCTTATTGTACGCTCGGTTAAAAGTTTCTTTAAATTGCCAAGGGCAATAAAATTGTTTTGCGCTTAATTTTTTTGTTTTCTGTTTTTTATAGTGCACAATAAAAAATAAAGTTTTTTTAAATCTATTTTATTATGCCCTACAAAATACTACAAACTGTGCTTGGGTTAGAGATGACATATAATAATTCTTAAAAATATCATCATTAAAATGTTTCACTATGAATAAATTCATACATTAAACACTGTGTGGCACTAGACTTTAGTAAGAAAAGGCTATTTCAAAAGAGGGTTAGATTAATCAGTTGGCATCACTAATTATAGGTACTCTTGTCATAATACACAGTGAGAATTAATGTTAACAACTGTCTCTTTACAGCTAAATGACTTAAAATCAAATCGACTTTAGTACTTTAAAGTTGAAACCATTTTTTTAAAAGTTTTATTTAATAGTTTTATTAAATTTATATTGTATCCCCGTTTAAAGTCGTCTTTTACGACCAACTGTTTTTAAACATGTTAGCTTTTGTTCTCTTCTCATACATATCGAGTATACAAACATGAAATATAATTTTGCATGAATTTATTATTTATATTCTGACCTAGTTTTCATCATCAGTTGCCATTGCCGTAAACATTATAATCAACACATTTATAATGGCGTGAGATATTTACACTGGAACTTTTTTAAGAGAGGCAAAGGAGAATCTAAGTACATCACAATTAGAACTATAATGATTTGGTTTGTTTCGTCGTTGTCGTCTCATAACAAAAAGCAAATGAGAATTATTGTTATGCAGTGACATTTAAAAAGTTTAAAGTCTAATTTGAAATAAACAGCTAAATGCATACAAATTAAATCAGAAAAAATGATTGAAAGATAAATTTCTTTGTGGAATAATAAAACATGTTTAAGTTTATGATATAGTGGGGCTTAATAAATGAAGTTAAACAGCTTTCTGAGAAGTTATTATGTAAAAATAACTAAATAAATTTTGTGCTTAAGAATCAATCCTGAGTCGATTTAACGATGTTCGTATGTCCGTCCGTGTGGCTGGTTGTCCAAGAAAACCTTGAGCGCAGACTACAGGGCGCAATTTTGAAGATATTTCGATAATATTTGGTACATGATATTTATTTTGGTTCATTATGCCTAATTTATACACGTATCCAAACAACTTTCGCTACAAATAACTTGTACACCTAATTCTGTTTTTACACGATAATTGGTTCCAGGAAATTCCGTGTAAAAAAAGACACTGATCGCATGCAAAATAGGAGATTTGTTCATTATCTCTAAAACCTATTAAAAGTAGTAAAAAAAAACAAGGATTTTTTAAGAACAACTATTCATGTTTATAATATTAAATCACATATGTATGTATGTATGTATATGTAAAATGTCTTTTTACACAAGCATATTTATTAAAGAAAAAAAACGCACTCTAAGCTTAAAAGTAATGTAAAAAAAATGTATGTACGACAAGTTCATTTGATTGTATGCACTAAAATGCATTTCCCCTAAATTTGTGCTATTTACAATTGTTCTGACCTGTAAATTTGCTTTTATCCACAAAAATGTAATTCACTTAAATGTGTGATATGAACGTATTTCGCAGAAATTAAATTTAATGAAAAAAATAAAAGCCTAAAAAAATTTAAATCGTGCTAAATGGAATAAAATCGTGTAAAAAATTTAAAATTTGTTTATTTTCAAACCGTATTAAATCAAAACCATGTAAAAAAAAGTCCGTGTAAAAAAAGAATTAGGTGTACATGAAGTCTAATCACATGTAGATCGGTCTATAATTGACCATAGCTCCCATATAAGGCTTACTTCAGAAAATAGTTTTAAAGAGCATAACTTTCTTGAAAATGTTGGTATCCAAATAATATTCAATACAAATTTGTTTCATATATAAAAAAATCATTCGACCCAATTTTATGATGATCGGTCGTGGTTCCCATATAACTCACACTTCTGAAAAACTCGTTTTACACATATACTGGGTGTAGGGTATTATATGGTCGGGCTTGACCGACTATACTTTCTTAATTGTATTCTCTAGAAAAATTTATGTTTTAACATGATTTTTTATAGATAATTTTGTTGGATTAACATAATTTTTTTCAGTAAACTTTGTTGTCTTAACATGATTTTCTCTAGAAAATTTTATATCTTAACATGATTTTCAATAGAAAATTTTTGTGTCTACTAAAATGTTGGTGCCTTAACATGATTTTCTATAGATTATCTAATGTCTTAACATGATTTTATATTTATTTTATATCTTCACATGATTTTCTAAAGAAAACTTTGATGTCTTAACATGATTTTCAATAGAAAACTTTGGTGTCTTAACATGATTTTCTATATAAAATTGTAGGTCTTAACATGATTTTTTGTGTATAAAGTGACGTCTAGAACCATGATTCCCCGTTTAAATAGTTACAACAGTTTTGTGTTTTTTCACTGCACTTCTTAAATTTCATTCATTACATTACATTCCATTTTCAATTGAATCCCAAATTGTTTAATAATATATTTATTACCAAACTAAAACAAATAGTGAAAAATCGATTGAAACCTTAAACAGATGACACTTACTTGTTGTTTTTTGTTGACATAAGGTCACACATACCCAACGTACATACATTCATAGATAAAGATATACATATTAACCGGGCAACGTTTCTAACAATTATCCAAACAAACGGTGATGTGTGAAGAAATATAATAAAAATAATTCTAAAATAATCTATTGACAGAAACTTTAAGTACAATAGAGAACATATGAAATTACAACAGTACAATTCAACTCATACACGATTTTCCTATTACCAAAACATTTATTTTTTCCCCTTTTTCCTAGCACAAAAATAAAAGCAATATGTTTAATTGGATTTTGAAAAACTATATGCTGATGGCAAAAAAAAAATCCGAAAAACGAATAAAAGTATTAACACTAAATGCCAGGGTTAACCCTCCGACAAATAAAAGGCAGCAATAAAATATAGATGTACAAATAACAAGAAACTCTCAGAAAAAATAACACGAGACATGGTACATGTTTAAATACAGAATTACAATTGAAACCACCCTCTATTAAAGTCATACCAACAAATGCAAAAAAGGCAAGAATCACAAATTTGACAGGACCTTTATTATAAGGATTCACTTACTACATGAGCCAACAAAAAAAAAATACTCCAATATACATGTGCAATTAAATGTATTTGTATGGGTGTTTGTGTGTACGGTAGGGAGAAAGTATGTGTGCAGATGATTTGATTTGAAGTGCAAAGGATGGTTTTGCAAGGTTTTGCTCTGGAGAAAATTTTATGTTTTTTTTCTAAAGGATTAAAGTAAATGAATGGCTACAAATTTAGAGTATGAAAATTACTACTTGTTTCTACCACTAGTTTACTCTATTTGTTTTTACTATATGAGAGTACTACGTAGTACTACTCAAATATGGCTACTATATTAAACCTTAAACGGGAATTAAAAATATATGTTAGAAAATACTGTTAAACACATAATTTTCTATTGAAAATAGTGTTAAACCCAAAATGGTCTATAGAAAATACTGTTAAACACAAAATTATCGATAGTATATGACTCCATAGAATGTATAAATTTCTCATTAAGAGTCGTGTGTGTCTACTTTTGAATATGAAATACTAACAAAAAATATAGTTACACTATAACTTTCCCGACTCAAAAGTAAGAAAAAGTACCAATATGTCCCCCTTTGTACGTTCTTATTCCATTCATTCAAGATATACAGTAGAAGACAAAACTGTTCACACACAGATGGCGTTTTTTCTTTACACATAATTTGATCATCACTGTGAAAATCTGGTAACTCTTTTTTTATATTGTTATAAACTTTGGTTGCTATCCTATGGTAACTCGCTTTAAATCTAACGGAACTTTGAAACGAACGTTTTAGTTACGATATAATGGGAAAAGCGTTGAATTCCATTGTAAAGACGGATATCCTAAAGGATATACAAAATGGCGTTTCTTGCCGCTTAATTGCAAGCAAATACAACGTTTTACTCGGACTCATCTATAAAATCAAGAAAGAGAATGGTTAATTAGTACTACAAAATTTTGGAGACCGTCCTTAGAAGTTAACTCCAGGTTTAGAGAGAAAAGCCAAACGGAAACTAATGCAGTGTTAAGAGGGGCTCATGAAGTCAACGTCAGTAACAGAACGATCTGTAGATGTCTCAAAAATAATGGGGTTAAAGCAAAAATGATCATAAAAGCCATTTTTAAATGAACATCATCGTAAGGCGCGACTACAGTTTGCTAAAGCTTACAAAAACTTTACCACAGATGATTGGAAAAAAGTTACTTGGTCAGATGAAACAAAGATTGATCGTGTGGGGTCGGATGGACGCAAATGGTGAAGGATAGATACATGTGTAGATGTACAAGACCGTAACATATGCCAAACTATAAAATTCGGGGGCGGGATGTTTTCGTGGCAATAAGCTTGGTGTGCTTTGGCGTATCAGTGGTATTTTGCATGCCAGAGACTATACAAACCATTTTGGACGATTCTTATCTCCCAAGTTTGGATATATTCGGCCTCGAACGTGGACAAGGCGACATATTTATGCAGGATAATGATCCGAAGCACAAAAATAACGAAAAAACCAAACTGCTTGAAAAAAGTGATAAAACAATTTGGTCGGTTTTAAAATGAACGAATTTCGCTGAACAAGAAGCTCTAAAATCTGTTGAGGAATTGTGGGAGCGTGGTCTTATAGCTTGGCAAAATATAAGTCCAAACATTTTGGAAAATCTTGTCAACAGTATGCATGAAAGATTGATTTGGAAAATTCGCAATTTTTCAAACAAGGAACAAAAGTGTTCACAGTGAATTTATATAAAAGTGTAGTTTTTCAGAGTTAAATTAATTTTTATTTCTTTTATTTTTTAAAATATAAGTAAAAAATGAATACATACATACATATATTTGAAAGAGTATTAATATTCTACAACTAAAACAATAAAAAAATCAAAAAATTTAAATTAATTTAATTTCTGATTGCATGGAGCAACAACACAAATTTTACAAACAAATAATGAATTAAAAAAAATATATTAAACATTTTACGTTAGTTCATTATTTTTTTACCCGTCGTTAAATCCAACCGGTTGAGCCTCTTTGGATTACCGGTTTTCCCCCTTTTTATCCCCACCTGGTCCATGTTTTAAAGAAAGATATAGCCTGTTGACGTTGTCATGCATATATACATATATTTACGCGTCAAATTTCAATAAAATCGGTTCAGCCGTTTGTCTTACGGGTTTTTGCGCTTTATGTCCCGACCTGGTCAAAGTTTTGAAAAATAGCCTATTGACGCTTCCCAGCATAGATCTATCTACGTTCCGAGTTTCATTAACATTGGTTCAGCCGTTTATGCGTAATTGCGGAACAAACAAACAAACTTACAAAGACATTTATTATATATATGCACAGACTAGTATATGGATTATTATTATTATTTCTAAACCACCGTGTGACATTAATGTTAATATGAAAAGTTTAAAAAAGAGTTACAATTCCACTCGCAATAATTCGAATTTTCAAAAAGTACCAAAGACGTGTTTGATATTTTTTTGATTAGATAATAAATGATGAAATATAAGGAATTGAGATGTCATCATTCAGTTTTAGGGTTGGCAAACATGGTGCGAAAAAAAACCGAGAATTTAATCCTCGTTGCACTACTAAAACAGTAAAGTGCGCTATTTCTCTGTACATAGCTGTATACAGTTATCGGTGTGATGTTAATCATAAAGTCTTCTATATGATCTATAAATTGTTCTAAATATGATTTATTTGAATGAAGATAATTTACAGGAAACCAAGTAGAAGAAGTATTTTTTGATATCTTTCTTTCTGGAGCACTAGTTTTTTTGCTTGAAAAATGTTTTATCTCTCCTGATTTATTTAGAAGTCTTATACCGTATACTTTTTTGTAATAAATCCGCCATTATAAAAACGTTGTATTTCGATGGGCTTGATTTTTAACTGAAATACAAACAAAGATGTTGTTTCTTTTGTCGAGAAATCAATACCAATAAAATAAAATTGTTTAAACATTTGTTATATAAGGTAATGTTATTATATATTATTATTTAATAAATATTAAAAATGGTACCGTGAAGGTGCTCTAAAAAGAACATTTTATTTATATATGTAGTTGGTACAAAATCCAAAAAGCTTTTTTCCATTCCTACATGGAACATAAAACTCGTTAACAAAGAATATTAATTGTAAAAATTTACTGGTTAAAATTTTGGGTTTAACTTCGAGCAGCGTTTGCTTTTAATAAGGTTTTCGGAGCCCATGATAACATATTTTTTGTTGTCACAATTGGCTAATGTTGTGATTAGTGAGCTTTGTTTTCTACAAGACTGTCATAGGAAGAATACAGCCAACCAAACAATTTGTCCTCTCATGAGAAATTTCTCTATTTGAAGATGTCAATTGGCCGGCCGCCTTGTTCTTGTGATTTAATGCCGCTAGACTATCTTCTTAGCGGCCATTTACAAAACCTTTACTTTTTTTACTATATAATTTACGAGGTCTAATCAAAAAATAACAGTTAAGCTAGATTTTCACGTTTGAAATTTCTTCAAAATTGCTCTTCAAAATTCTTCAAACTTGTGTAAACAGCAAAATTTCTTCAAAATTTATTTGTTTAATAGTTATTAAATTATTATTATTATTTTTAAATTTCGTAAGTTACGTATTTTCGATTTTCGCATTTTTTTTTATATATGTTGGTAATATCAGCCATTTTGGATTGTCAGTTTGTTTTTGACAGATAAAAAGGTTAGTCGTGTTTTGATGTGCTCTTCGATTTTTTACTATACGAAAAAATGGATCAAAGAAACTGTATTAAGTTTTGTGTAAAAATTAAATTAATGGCGTTTGGCGAGTCTACTATGAGCAGAACACAAGTTCAATTGTAGTATAACCGGTTTAAGGAAGGCGGAGAAGATGTCAATGACGATGCTCGTCCTGGTCGCCCGAGCACGTCAACAACTCAGGAGCTGTTGAACATCGTCAACGACGATCCAGATTTCCTCAAAAAGGTCATAACTGGTGACGAATCATGGTTGTATGGCTACGACATTGAAACCAAAGCCCAGTCATCCCAATGGAAACGCCCAGAAGAGCCAAGACCGAAAAAAGCACGTCAAGTTCGGTCAAATCTGAATGTTTTGCTCACTGTTTTCTTCGACTGCAATGGCATCATGGTGCATCATGAATTCTTGCCACAAGGTCGTATAGTAAATAAGGAATACTACCTTGAAGTTATGCGCCGCTTCCGCGAAGCAATTCATCAGAAATGCACAGAATTGTGAAAAATCCAATCATGGATTTTGCACCATGTTCACACATCGATGCTTGTGCGTGAGTTTTCACCGAACTAGGACCCCTCTGACTTTTCCTCTTCCCAAAACTGAAGACACCGATGAAAAGAAAGCGTTTTGCTACGATGGAGAGGAGATAGAAGGAGATGGCGATAACAAAAGGCGCGTTTCAGAAGTGTTTCGAAGATTGAAAAAAAATAAGTTATATTATTATTAATTATATCTGAGGGGGATTACTTTGAAGGGGAAAATTTTAAATAACGGTTATTTTTTGATCCGACCTCGTATGTTCATAAAGATGAAATTCGCCGCTACACTGACAAAAATTCGTAAAACTTGCTACTGGTGAACATTCCATTATTAATTTATTTATTTATACTTTACATAGGTATCAATGAAACCGAATTTGTTATAGAAAATTGTATTTTTAAGAAAATGTTCCTCATAACCTCAAATTTACCCATCCGTTGCTATATTATACGCTTATATGTTTCAAAGATACATAATGTACACAAAGGTACCAAATCCACTTTTTTGGTCTTTAAAGTACTACTTTTTACTCTATTCCCGCTCTACTAGAATTTCTAAAAATTATTTGTCTGAATATCCATGTCTTTAGCTTTATGCGTTTTGGCTCGTCGATGAAAGAGTGAAAAAATTAACAGACATTAAGTAATCGGTTCAAATAGTGAAATTTTATTTTATTTAAATATGTACTAGTTTGTTATAAATCTAACTAAGCTGATTTAACACCCTTCAGCTTTTAAGGGTTAAATACCCATTACACAAGTGTTGACAACTGACTGTTGGTTTTTTTTCTTTATTTTTTTTTTTGTGGCTTTTGTCAATGACTGCTGCCTGTGAAGTCTAAAGCATTGGATGGATGGATGCATGAATGAAAAGATTTGTCATATGTTATGCAAAAGAAAAAAATGGATACCAATTCATTGAAGATGAAAAAGAGAGAAAATGCTGAAAAAAACAAACATTAAAAGTAGACACAAAAAAAATCAATAAATATTTATCATTCATTATAGAGATAATGAAGCAATGAATAAAGAAGTTCATTTGTCATTTTGTGTCGTGTAAAGGCATATAGTAAAAGTTTATAGTTTATTTAATAATTTATAAATAAAATTTTCTTTAAATAAAATTTATTTGTTTTTGAAAATTTTAAAATGTTTAGAATCTGTTACAATATTTAAAGTGCTAAGACAGCCTAGTGGCTATGAGTTCCTACCAATATTCTGAGCGTCTATAAACATAACCCATTCAGATACTTTAACTACTATAGTCAGTTCTAGAACCTGTTCTGTGTAACAATATTGTTATTTATAAAATTTTCTAGGTCTTACTTATTTTCAACATGGGTTCTAATCAAAATGAAAATCTTGACCTGGACAAACATACATATGTACATATGTTTTACTAATGGATATAAATCATTTCATATTTACTGAAAACTATTCAAGGCTTTAGCTAAATTGCTTAAATATAAAATGCACCCTTTTTTCTTTTATTACTCTCAAAACAAAAATTTGTCTATTATATATTATTTTTCCAAATTGTCCCCTCAAAGACAAATGAGTCATGGAACGGAAAACTTAAAGATGCCATATTTTTTTTATATCGGAATCTTGAAATCAGTAGACAAACAATTATTGAATGGTGGTGGTTTGTTGTTGGCTCAATGAAGCATGGTTAGCTGCTGTTTTATAGTTGTTGACAGCATATGGTGGACATATTTATTTACGTACTACGTACTAGTACGTGCAATAACCTTGGCCTCATCTAGATTAGACTAAATAAAGAAAGGAAATAGAAAAAGGACACAACTTCAACAATTACATGTAACTAACAACATAAATGAAACCCCTAAAATACATAAATATTTATGTTCGAAATTCTATCAACGAATGTATAGAAAAAAAGAAACAAACTTCTAACTAACTTTTTTCCCTTAATTTATACAATTTTATTATATTTGACCATTAAAGCGGAAGTTATATTGGCATTCTTGGATTACAGCCATAACATAACCATTTTTGGAACACCTCTCAAGAGTATGGATAAATGAAAGCAGTTGTTATACATAGAGTACAAAAAGTTTTTTTTTTTTTTGTCAATACAAGGAAAATAATAGAGTCTAGAAGCATAAAAAAAGCCAAAGTACACACACAATGAAAGAGAAAAGAAAAAGCACGTACAAATTTTTGCCAGACTTTAGATGTTTCTATGGAGCTGTCTACATGTTTTAAATGGTAATGGGTAGGCGGTAGTTGTCAATGTTACATGTATATATTTTGTATATTTATTTGGCTTAATGCCAAAAATGTAAATTTTAAAAGCAAAACAAACATAAAAAATGTATACATGACCATTAATAATAACAAAAACAACAAAAAGGTCCATAATAAAAAGTAAGAGTTACAATTTTTGTGTATGGCGCTGCGCTGTTTATCTTCCCTTTTTTTTGTTTTAAAAACTACCGGAATTTAACCATCCGCATGTAAATACATATAAAATAGTTGTGTTCTTTTTGTAAAAAAGTACATATAAAATTGTTTTCTGCTAGTCATTTATTACATATATTAGTTAAATGTCAATAACACAAATTGCATAAAACAACTTCCCTAAAGAGAGACAGAGATAGAGAGATAGAAAGACGTTATTCTTTTTCTTCAATTAAGAACAGTGATGACAACTATTTTTTATTTTATTTAACAGCGTTGCCAGAATGATGATTTTATCATGTGTTTGATGATTTTTTAACTAAAATATGATTTGATGATTTTTTTTTGCCAAAAATATGATTTTTTTTAATTAATCTTTTTTCTTTTAATTAAAAAGTTAGAATATTTTTTATAATTAATGCTAGTTGCGGTTACATTTTATGTATTATATGGAGTGACCCATATTGAGTACACAGAAATGCAAAACTCATTATTTTCAAATGTCAGTTACGCAATATAAATCAGTAGCAATTTGATTTACATACAACAACAAACACATACAATATGGTAGACATACACACAAATATAATATAATTTAGATTAGTTGCATTTATGAGTAGTTTTATAAATAAATAAAGTATATAATATAAGTATAATAAATAAAGTTTTATAAATAAATGGTGTGTTTTAGAACTCCTAATTACGGCAATGTTTTCATTGTTTCTTTGAATTAATTTTTGCAAACTTTAAACGTTATATCTGTGCTTTAAACGTTCCATTTATTTTATAAAGTGCTTTATTTTTGTAAGCAATTAGCCAAACGTTTTGATTTTAGCTACACTTCTTTAAAATAAATTTTTTCTCTTGATCAACATAATATTATTATTAAAAAAGTTTCTTCATAGTCTCCGCTTATGGAAAGATTTCCAAATTTAATTATTGAAAATGATTTTCAAAATTTAGACAATGAATTTAAAGAACTTCGTCATTTAGATTTCACAAAATATTGTCAAACCTTAGAAAATGTTAACTGCGAAGATTTTTGGGCCACGATCTCTAAAATAACTCGTCAAATAACGACTTAGCTGTTCCAACATTGACGAAATTTGTTTCCAATATAATTTTTCTTCCCAGTTTATCAACAAACATTGAACAAATATTTTCCAAAGTTCATTTAAATAAAACTTAAAAACGCAACATTAGCAAGTATTTTATTTACACATGATTATTTACTAGTTAAAAATGTTCTTGCTATAAATTAAAAAATGATGAAGATTTTTGATATTTACTTAAATTTTTGATATTTATTGATGAAGATATTATAAAAAAATATGAAACCTCCTCGTATTATAATTAAATTATAAAAAAATATTAAAAGCTTTATAAAACATTACTTTTACTAATTAGATAAAAAAAATCCAAAATAATTTTTTTTTTGGAAATCGGACGGACATTTGAGGTAAGAAACATAAATTCTTAAATATCTCCGACATTTATAGAAGCAATAACACAAAGCATGAGTTACTTAAACATTTGTATTTTACTCCACCTTATAGATACGAGTATACAATATTTTTGGTAAAACATGTAGTTTATTAAAAATTGGTTGATTATTGGGAAATATCATGTTCTTATGAATACAAATCGTACATTGAGTAAAAATATGATAACAAAACCCGATAAGCAATCAACGTAATAAACTTAAATTTTTAATTGTTTTTAATTTTTTACAAATAAATACTAAAAATTTTAAAAATGACGATTTTTTTCCAAAATATTGTTTTTTTCGTGAAATGATGATTTTTCACCAAAATCTTTTGGCAACACTGGCTGTCAAAAATTGGAAAAAGTTATAAATATACTTTAATTAAGGGCACATTTGGCTCATCTGGGTCAATTCAGGTAAAAGAACGAAATTCATACATTGTTAGCATCATGTGAAAAGAAGCTAGAACGATTTCTCATTCGCAGAAAGCTCATTTACTACAAAAGGGTTTGAACATCAAAGAAATGAGGCTACTGCAGAGTGGGCACATTTTTTGGGCAAATTCAGTTTTATTGATAACAATGTCGGCAGACATCTGCTGTTTTCCCAAAATTAAAAAAAAAGTGATTTCTTATTGCTAAATTATTTTGCTTAAAAAATATGCGAATTTCTAAACAGCAAAAAGAAAAATCCTTAAAATCCTTAAAAAATTCCTTTGATCTTCTTGATCCGCTGCAACTAGAGCGTATAGTCAACATTATATTTTATGTACCACTTTAACAATATCCTTTTAGCAAAAACACCACGAAACTATTTTTATTTTAATGCACATTATTTTGAAAAAAAAACCAAACATTAAAGTCGTAATTATATATTATTTTGTAAAGCCGACATCGTTGAATATTTTTAAAATTTAGTAAGTCCCAACTTACACGAAGCAATTTTTATTAAAAAGATTGATACTATTTTTTATTTGAAATTTCTTCGGTGTTCACACAGCAGAATTTTATTGCTTAAATCTTTCGTATTTTTATTTGGGAGTATACACACATACATATGTAATACGAATAAGAGAGTAACACGAATTGATAGTACAATCAAGTGTGTACTCGTTTTATCTTCCCCTCACCCTGATGTCTAAAAGCAATTCTTTAAGCTTTGTGTAAATTGGGATTAAGTTTTGCTCGATGTCAATGATATCACGTGATTCGCGGTTTCAAACGCAGAAATTGAGAATGATTTTGTTGAAAAATATAACGAATTTTATTCAGTTTTAAAAAAGAACAATAATTAAGTTATTTTATAACCAAAAATTTAAACACCCTTTATAAAATCCTTCTTTGCGAGAACTGACAGTATTATTATTAAACTTATTAACAGAAAGTCTGCCTTCATTCAGCCATTTACTAATTCAATATAAAAATATTTCAAACTTTGTAATATTTAATCTGGTATAAACAAATATGCGGTATCGTTATGCTACAAAGTTGGCAACACGGAGAAATTACAAATCAATTTAGCGGTAGCATTTTGCCAAAAGAAATTGGCATCATTGAAATTTATTGCATTGCCAAAAGTAATGGGATATAGAGGGAAAGAATGATATAGAGAGAAATGACAGTGCAAAAAAATACAAATTGACTTTTAAAAGGATTGAGTATGATTAATGTTTGTTGTCTGCTGCTTAAGGATACACATTAATTATATTTAAACATAATTGTCCTTCCTTAGACAAGGAGCAACCAGTAAAAAGAATATAATGTTCAAATTTAATATTGTAGTACAATTTTAAATTAATTAAATTAAAATCAATTAAGTGTTTGTTTAAAAACGAATTTAAGGGGAATAATTGTTTAAATTTACTAACCTTTACTTACGCACAGTGATATTGTTATTTTATTACAAATTTTGTTATAAACCTTTAATAATCTATAAGTTTCACTGTCTCACAGAATGTTTCTGTTGGATATGGTTAGATCTGTTAGAAGTAATATAGGTAAATGATTTCTAAGTGATTCGTAGAAATAGTGAATTCCTTCTGATTAGATTATATACTTATGTATCTAAGGCTGTCATATTAAGATTAAAGGTAAAATTAGCCGAACGTCCATGTCCCGCAACGTCTCAACCTGTATAAAATATAACTTCCTAACGTTCTTATGTGTCATTTGTACAGCAGCGATGGGCTGTGTGTGTTAATTTGTATTGGGGTAAATTCGGCCTATTTTTTATTAATAATGTTTGTGGAAATTGAGCAACACAATATAATATGATACTCTCGCATATAAGAATATTGTTTATATGTATATAATAAAAACAATTATATACAATATAAATATAACAAAATAAATGCATACATACGCATAACTATGTATTATAAATATTGAAAATTTAATAAATATTGAATTAAATTATAGTAAAATATATTAAATTAATAAAATAACTATGGATTATGTATTTAAATGCACACACACACAATTTTACGCCTATTAAAGCCATTTTGGTATTTTTTCAAGCAAGCATGTACGAAAAGGAACTTTACAATGACCATCACTGTTTCGAACAGCTGACTGTTTATTTATTGTATGTATACTAGTTAATAGTGAATTTTTGTTTTGTTTTAAATGTTCTATAAACACAGAAACGTGCTTACCGTAGTACGGTACAGTACGGGGACGTTCGGCTAATTCTACCTTAAGGACGATCCATATAACCTAACATTCCTATTTCACTGTTTTTTTATAAACGAAATTTAAAACTTGCCATCATATCTTGAAATTTTAAATACTTTTAATGTAAATATTCGAGATATCATGAATATGAATATAAGAAATCGAATGAATAAATGTTTGTTGATATGTAATATTTACATTCAGAGATTTTGAGAATAAAAACTCAGAGAATCTGTGAGTGACCAAAATGATGTAAATAAAAGTACTTACTAATAAGTAATGTAGTAAACAAACGTTTCAATTTAATATGTTTCAATAATTACCTGCAAAGAGAAGAGAAAATTATTAATTAGTACATATAATATTATTATTTAAAGGTATAAAATACATTTTTACAATACATATATTATGTGAAGGGTGTTTTTAAGTTGTATATAACTTTAAGTTGGCAGCACTTTTTTAACTGGCGGCCATTTTGTCAGATGTCAAGAGATTTATGTTTAGTTTGGTTTCAACATAAATAGACTGGAGCCTGAACAATGCTTCCAAATTGCGCAAATTTATTTTGAAAATCATGGTTCTGTTCAAAATAAGAAATCCCGATTTTCATAAGCGAATTTTGTTTAGCTATGAAGCTCACTTTTGGTCATTTGATGATAATCTTCAAGTGTATGTTGAGACACCCCCAGTAAAAAATGTGCTCCAAAAGGAGCAGGTTTTATGCTTCAAACTTGCTGATGGGATGCATGACTTTTGTATGAGGTGTTCCCGGTCTGGAGCACTACTTTCTGCTGACAATAAGCCTTTCTTTTAACCTAATCAAACATGCAAACATGCACTTTCCTAAAGTGTTTTACTTCACTTCACTCACACCAATCAAAGAACAAATTCTATCTGAATGTTTTTGCTTAAGAAAAATTCATTGTTACTGAGAAGCGCGATATTCGTTTTGTAATTGACTTTCGTTGTCATACGTAAATCTGTTGGCTATAATTTCATTTTTGTTTTTTCGCTTTAAAACCATCTTCGTTGTCAGCACTAAAAAAGCATATTTTTTTGTATATTTTATTCGTAAGCATTTACTGCTTCAAAGGAGCGTTTTTATTGAAGCGTTCGATTCTGCGCTTTTTCTCTTAAGTGCTTCAAAAAACACGATTTTTTTATTGGGCCGTTACATCCAGAAAAACATCTAAAATAATTGGTCCGTATTTTTTTTAAAAACAAAGCTGGCCAGAACGTTACAGTCAAAAGTGACCGCTATAGAACCATGATTACTTTTTCGTTCATCAATTAAACAATCATAATGTGCAGGAGTTGTGGTTTCAACAAGACAGCGCAACACGCCACAATTGATTTATTAAAGGAAGCGATTATTAACCGCATAGTTTCACGTTTCGGACCCGTGAATTGGCCTCCAAGATCATGCGATTTAACGCCGCTTGTCTAAGCCGATAAGCCCGAAACGATTGAGGACAACATACGGCCACAAATGTTAGAAAAAATCATCGAAAATTAGACTACGTCCGGGCCAGTCATATGCCAGATGTCATATTTAAATTATAATGCTAGAAGATTATATTTCGATTAAAGTGGATTTCACATCAATTTAAAAAATCATCTTTGATTTATTCCATTTCAAAGTTATATACATCTAAAAAAAACCCTTTATATTAAAATCTTATTTTTATTAAAATTTATGGAATAAATCAAAAGTTATAGATATCTTAGTTTTATTTTTACTAAAGTGGGTGTTATAATAAGTTAATATAATTTGATACACATTTTTTGAGTTATTTATCGACATTTTAATAATGCCTTAATTAACACACAAAATGCATTTGACATTTTCTAATATACATAAATAAATTAAAGTTATTATTATTGTTGTGGCTTCTTTCAAAATCCCTTAATTTAGTTTACAATACAGTATTTTATAACATTATTAGTTTAATTATACAGTGAGTATAATTTTCATTTGCATAAATATCATAGAATTTGATTTGATGAGATTTCTTTCTTTTTATTCTCCACACAAATGATTTGTTATAATTTTATCCCCCCAAAAGTAAAATACACAAAATTGTGTGACACCCAAAAACAGCAGAACATAAAAATTCAAGTGGGTGTGTTGTGTTGCATGAGAGTGGCACCCACTTTAAACCAACAAAAAAAAAAAAAAAAAAGAAACCGGGAATCAATGAATAAATATTTACAAGAAGAATGTCATGAATGAATTTGTGTTTCCCACTTCTTTAATAAAATTGTTGTAATAAAAGAAAAGCATAAAACAACAACTGTAGAACAACAAAAATTGTAAATATGTATGTATGTACAATAAACATTGCCGCCATTTAAATGACAATAACAGCCATAAGTTATGGCTGTTGTGTGTAAATGAGTAAGCTTCAATTGTTGCTGTTTATGTTCAAAGTAAATAAAATAGAGCTGTCTACTTCTTTTTATCGAATTTTACAGTTTCCTTGATCTGACAACATGGTTAAAAATAAAAGAAATATTAAATGACTCAGTTTCTAATATTTGTAAACAATATCAAAAAATTTAAAATTAACATTCGAATAAAAAATAATAATTGTTCTTAAAAAAAAATAGCTAATGTTTGCAATTGTATTTCGTGTACACAAAAAATGTCGACGAAAGTGGACAACAAACATAACAAAAAAACAAATGTATTCAGGGTTTCAAGAGAAAGTCTTGACAGAAAGAATACGAAAAAACTGAAGAAAAAGGAGGCAACATGTAAATAAATAAAATTGAAAAATGATAATTACAGCAAATTTCGAACCACCGGCAACACTGGCTAAAAGATTGATGTTTGTCTGTTGGCTAGCAGGGATCCGCAGTGGTGCAGAAGGTTAGAACGCAAAGAATTCTGATGAGAGAATGTGGTGATTCTCGAAACATGTAAATTCAACCCAGGTTCAAATCCCTTCTCAGCCAAGAAAAATTATAAATAAATTTTAATATAGATTTCATGTTGTAAAACAATTCTTTCAGTAAAAATTATTTAATGAAAATTAAATTTAATGAACTCGAACCCGACTAAATAAATATCAAAAAATTTTGTTTCTTTTTTTTAACAAAATGTATTAAAAACAATTATTTCTTTTCCAATTGAAGATTTCATGTCGTAAAAAACCTTTTACTTTAATGAAAACCTTTTTTGTTTAATGTACATTTTGTAATTTTTGCTTTTGTTTTTGCCGTAACCCTTCTGAAAAACATACCAACATATTCATAATTACAGTTCAAAACTGTTTATAATAAACTCTAAAATGTTTTACTTTTAGTTTTTATTTCATTCACTTTTTTCCTAATGACAAGCATAATTTTGTTTGACTCGTTTTGACATTTTCAAAATAAAAATATTTAATGGCAAACATATGATGTGATGTAATTATTTGTAATGATAACCTACTTTTTACATATATTTTTATATACAATATAATAAGGAAATTTATAACAATTTAATAAAAAAAATCACATTAAAGAGAAGGTTTTCAATAAAAACTTCTATATGTTTAGCCCGTGTATGAGAGTATTTTCCATAGAAAATTTTGCCAATAAAAGTATTTTATATAGAAAATATTATGTATAACAGTATTTTTCAAAGAAAATCTTGTGTATAACAGTATTTTCGATAGAAAATTTTGCATATAGGAGTATTTTCTGTAGAAAATTTTGTGTATTATAGTAATTTCTATAAAAAATCTTGTGTATTACAGTATTTTCCATAGAAAATCTTGTGTATAACAGTATTGTCAATAGAAAATATTGTGTATTATAGTATTTTCCATAGAAAATCTTGTGTATTACAGTACAGTATCTTGTGTATAACAGTATTGTCAATAAAAAATCTTGTGTATTACAGTATTTTACATAGAAAATCTTGTGTAAAGTAGTATTATCTGTTGAAAATCTTGTGTATAACAGTATTGTCAATAGAAAATCTTGTGTATTATAATATTTTCCATAGAAAATCTTGTGTATTACAGTACAGTATCTTGTGTATAACAGTATTGTCAATAAAAAATCTTGTGTATTACAGTATTTTACATAGAAAATCTTGTGTAAAGTAGTATTATCTGTTGAAAATCTTGTGTATAACAGTATTGTCAATAGAAAATCTTGTGTATTATAATATTTTCCATAGAAAATCTTGTGTATTACAGTACAGTATCTTGTGTATAACAGTATTGTCAATAGAAAATCTTGTGTATTTTCTATAGAAAATCTTGTGTATTACAGTATTGTCAATAGAAAATCTTGTGTAAAGGAGTATTATCTGTTGAAAATCTTGTGTATTACAGTATTTTCCATACGAAAATCTTGTGTAAAGTAGTATTATCTGTTGAAAATCTTGTGTATAACAGTATTGTCAATAGAAAATCTTGTGTATTATAATATTTTCCATAGAAAATCTTGTGTATTACAGTACAGTATCTTGTGTATAACAGTATTGTCAATAGAAAATCTTGTGTATTTTCTATAGAAAATCTTGTGTATTACAGTATTGTCAATAGAAAATCTTGTGTAAAGGAGTATTATCTGTTGAAAATCTTGTGTATTACAGTATTTTACATAGAAAATCTTGTGTATTACAGTATTGTCAATAGAAAATCTTGTGTAAAGGAGTATTATCTGTTGAAAATCTTGTGTATTACAGTATTTTCCATACGAAAATCTTGTGTAAAGTAGTATTATCTGTTGAAAATCTTGTGTATAACAGTATTGTCAATAGAAAATCTTGTGTATTATAATATTTTCCATAGAAAATCTTGTGTATTACAGTAAGGTATCTTGTGTATAACAGTATTGTCAATAGAAAATCTTGTGTATTTTCTATAGAAAATCTTGTGTATTACAGTATTGTCAATAGAAAATCTTGTGTAAAGGAGTATTATCTGTTGAAAATCTTGTGTATTACAGTATTTTACATAAAAAATCTTGTGTAAAGTAGTATTATCTGTTGAAAATCTTGTGTATAACAGTATTGTCAATAGAAAATCTTGTGTATTATAATATTTTCCATAGAAAATCTTGTGTATTACAGTACAGTATCTTGTGTATAACAGTATTGTCAATAAAAAATCTTGTGTATTACAGTATTTTACATAGAAAATCTTGTGTAAAGTAGTATTATCTGTTGAAAATCTTGTGTATAACAGTATTGTCAATAGAAAATCTTGTGTATTATAATATTTTCCATAGAAAATCTTGTGTATTACAGTACAGTATCTTGTGTATAACAGTATTGTCAATAGAAAATCTTGTGTATTTTCTATAGAAAATCTTGTGTATTACAGTATTGTCAATAGAAAATCTTGTGTAAAGGAGTATTATCTGTTGAAAATCTTGTGTATTACAGTATTTTCCATACGAAAATCTTGTGTATAACAGTATTGTTGATAGAAAATCTTGTGTAAAGGAGTATTATCTGTTGAAAATCTTGTGTATAACAGTATTGTTGATAGAAAATCTACTGTCTAACGGTGTTTTTTTTTTGTAGTTATTGACTGCTTATATATTACAAGTTAATAGTATTAAGTTGTCCGTCCATATTTATTTTATTAAATACTAAGTGAATGTTACTTTTTAATAATGATATATTTAGGTATTGTTGATAATATTAATTGCTTCTAAAACACTGTTAATAATTAACAAAACAAAATGATTTATAAATGTTTTGTTGTATTTTTCAATAAATATTATAAATCACCTGTCCGTATAATGACCGTTAAAATGATTAATAATAATTACAAAATCTATTAAAAATACCCATTAATGAAGAAAGAAAATAAATAATTTCACTTTTTTCTCTTTCACTTTATCTATAACAAGAAATTGGCTATAAACATTAACAACATGCAACATAAAAAATTACAATTGTATATTTTTGAAAAATACACAAAATATAAAATAAAAACAGCTCCAAATCATGAAATGCGGGTCTTTAAACTTTTCAAATCAAAATGTTACAAGAAAAAAATAAATAAACTGACAACAGATTAGAAACTGAAATTGCCTACAAAATAAGAAATATTGGGAACATTGCCAAACGGAAAACAAAATTTATAATTATATTTTGTTAAGTTACTTGGCATTACTTACTAACTAATAATAACAATTTTAGATATTTTTATAGATATAAGCATTGTAAACAAAGAGAGAGAGAAAGAGAAAACGAAAGTAAATAATAATATTTTTTTCGTATTTGAATTTATACCAAAAAAGGCCTACAAACAAATAACTTTGTTTTTTGGCAAATGATAAGTTTAATGTTATCGTTTCTTTTGGTTTGCAAATTAAGTTTTATGAATGTTTTATTTTTTTTTTGTAAAAGCAACATGACGAATTTGTCATTTTGTTAGCATGCAAGTGCTTTTATGGGTGAAACTGTTCAAAAGTCAATAATATTTTGCTTGTTTATAAATAACTAAATAACGAAGGCAAGTCAAAAAGTTTTACAGTGGGTTTTATAAGGAGATAAGTGATTTGAAGTTTAAAGATATTGTTTATAAGTTATTATTTTATATTTGAAATATTACTAGGGAAAATATTTTGTATATAAAAGTTACTGCTGCAATATGAGCACAATTGAACATTTAAAGTACACTGAGAACGAAAAACTACTTTTTGAATGTTGTTTAATACCAATCAAAAACTTTATTTTCCATCTCTGATACAACATATAATATGGCAGCACTAAGATAGAAATTTTCTTCTTTTTTGTACAAACTTTAAATCTTTTGTATTTAACCTTTTTAGAGCCACTAACACCAAAATTTTGAATTTGAAACTTCTAAATCTTTTATTATTATGCCTCATTTAAGAAACTGTCTTTTTATAGCAATTAAAAATTTCGTCACAGATTTTCCTATTTAAAATTTCTATTGTAATGATAACAATATACAAAATTTTCGTATTTATTTTCTTATTTTGTAAGATATTAAAGTTTATTTGTTTAAATTTTTATGTTTAAAACATAATTACAGACACTTTTAATGATTAAGGTGAAATTAAAGTCGTGATGTGAAGATTTCCGCAAAAGTTTTTCTACATTTTCTGCCAAACTATTGAAATAAAAAAAAAAATACTAAAAATAATGAGGGTAATTAGAAAAAGAAAGAAAAGAAAAATAATCAAACAATTTTGTTAAAGGTAGAAATTACAGAAATTACAAAAAAGCTAATATAAAAGAAAAGTGAAATTATTACCTTAACAAGCTAAAATCTTTAACCCTATTTTGCCTGAATAATTCCTTTTAACAGCCTTAATGAAAAGATTTCAATGTCTTATAATTCTTTTGCTCTTTTATATTTAAAAAAAACTTTGTTAATAATTTTTTACATCATAGCGTTTTAGTAAAAGAAACTTTTAGTCATTAATTCAAATGCTGGCAAATTTATTTGTAAATTTCTTTTATCAGTTTTATCTTAAAAATTTCCGTTTTTCTTTTAGGCTTTCAAATGCAACTCTAATGTATTGAAAATCATTATTGAGGAAACAAATAAAAGGAAAACAAGAAATTAACAAGTGTAAATAAATAGAATTTAATATGACATGATGATTTTCAATTGGTACATTATTTCACTGAAGCAGCAGCAACTACTTATGACTCTCATACTCATTTAAATTCTGGCTCTGTAGTTGTTCACTCATTCGTTCATTACAGCAGTTGTAACATCACATAAACAAACATTGACAGCACTCGACAATAACACGGGTATTCACAGAAGTGAGGTATTACTAGGGTGAGCCTCACTAAAAGTGTAACATATAAACATATGTTCATACTGGAATAAGAGAAAATAAACAGTTAAAATGTACCACCTTAATGTCATCTTTGGCATTATTCTCGAACAGCATCATTTACACAACATTAACAGCCGTTGTTTTTTGTCATTGCAGTAACAGTAAAGTAAATACAGAGACAATAGTGAGAGATAGACACCAGCTAAACTAAGATACCAAAAGAATGATCATTGAAAATAAAACTTGAAATTCAAAGTAAAACGGAAATGAATTTCACGTCATGTCTGGTTTATTTCTTACTGCACGTAAATAAATGGCATCAATGTCTTTTTATAGGAATGAGTAGCAGGGATGGGGAATATGGAAATTTTCTATGGCAAATACTGTTATACACAAGATTTTCCATATAAAATACTAGATTTACTATACTGTTATACTATTTAAATACTGTTATAAATAAGATTACATATTGTTATAAACAAGAATTTCTAATTCTTTTATGGTACTCGTTCAACTGTATTACGAAAATTCAAGTTCTGTGAAGAATGTGTTTCGTGCACTTCGCTCAACTTATGGTCAACATAATCGGCCTACTGAGCGTACTATTCGCACGCTGTGAAGAAAATATAGCGGTCTTCTACGAAGACCGTAGAAAGTCGATTCGGCGCCGTTCGAAGCAACTCGGACTGACGTATGGAACGACTTGGCGCATTTTACGTCGAGATCTTAAATTGAAAGCGTACAAAATACAGATTGTGCAACAATTGAAGCCTGGATTGGATTTATTGGGAGAACACTTCGGTGAGCACATAATTTCACGTTTTGGGCCGGTCGATTGGCCACCAAGATCGTGTGATCGTTAGACACTTTTCTGTCTAAAGTTTATGCGGACAAAGTTGAAATGCCCGAACGAGTCATCGAAATTGAACTCAACGGATAGACCATCTGCAACGTAGCAACGGCCAACATTTGATAGACATAATCTTCAAAATATAAATACCAAAGAATGTTCTTTCGAATGATAATAAACATTCCCCATTAAATCGGAATTTTCTGTTTTTTTTTTTTTTTCTTTAAAAAAAGGGAACCTCGAAAATTATCACGCTTTACAAAACAATGTCTGACTGTATCAACTTTTCCATGTCTGATTAGTAATAAATATTCTTGAAAATTTATTTTCATATAAAAGAACTTCCTATGCAGTAAAAAAAAAACACATAAACAATAAATAACTCTTTATAATAAGAAAAGTAAAGCTGTGTTCATATTATGTGTATTTGTCATGTGGAATGTCACTTTTCTACCCATTTCATTTTCATTTGTATGTCAAAATTTTAGTTTTAGATACGGTTTATAAATACATGTTCATATGTTGGTTATGTCACATACATATGTACTTACTTTTGTTAACTCCTTTTCAAGTTTTCCCTCCATTTTCAATAATAAATTTATGTATTTTTGTTTTACTATTAGGTATAAATTATATTTATTAAAATTTCAATTCATTTTTGCCACCACAAAATTTTGGTTATAAAAAACAGCTGATGTCAGATGGTTTGTCACTTGAAAATAGAACTCGTTCTAAATACAAAAATGTCATATGTATTGCACACAGAGAAATAACACATGCTATTGTTTGAAGGTGTTCAGACTGTATGTACAAATTTGACATGCGAAAAAGTGACAGTCCACATGACAAATACACATAATGTGAACACAGCTTAAGTACTAAAAGACAATAAAATAATGCTGTTTTATAAAACAAATATATGTACATCAACCAGAGAGAGACTAAAAATCTTAATTATCAGCTTAATTAATTGCTTGAATTCACAGTCATTAAAAATAACAAGAAAAACTATGTATTAATAAAATGTGGAATATATGAATGTTTGTTTACCACTATGATATACAAATATAAACTTGAAATTTGTTTAAAAGTTTAAAAACAGAATTAAGAATTAAATTTAATTACCAATTATATACCCCACTAATTTCAAACACCTTTTTGTGTTCTTCAAACATAATGTTTATCTTTTTTTTTTTTTTTCTTTTTTTTTAGTGCATTATTGACATTGACCGTGGTGATTCCTCTTATAATTTGGTAGGAATATTTAAGCACCTCCTATATCTCAAGTGTTTTATTTTTATTTAAAAAATATTCATTATAAATTTTTAATTTTTTTTATATAATTTTAATCAGTTTGGCATACAATTGTAATTATACGCTTCAGTGAGTGCATTCACAATTTTATATGCAGACAGTGTATTATTATTATTTTTAATGCGAGTGCTTTTATTTTAATTTATTTATAATATATGTAAGCATAAATAAGTATTTTGTTTGAACTGGTGATTCATGGATAATAGTTGTCTTTATTGTTATGTTTTTTTATAAATTCAACTATTATGCAAATTAACATAATTATTTGTTGTCATGCATAAAAAACCATAATAAAACTCATTAACAAAATTTCAAGTTTTACAGTTACTTGCTGGATTGTTGTTAGTAGTTGTTTGTCAAGTCAGTTTTTTATTTGATATACAGTAAAAGTATGTATTCATAAATTTAAGTTAATATAGTGACGTTCGTATATAAACTTTATGTCAAAGGTTTTTGGATGCAAGTGTTGATATTGTTGCCAACCACATCATCTTATTTGCAGAGATGTATTGACAATATATAAATAATAATAATAATAACTCCCTAATAGTGGAAGGCCAATGTAAACGGCATGCGGCCGCGGACGGCAGAAGTTGAATTTTTTTCAACTTTGCCGCTTAAAACAATGTTGCCATACACATGTGCATATATAATATGTGGCATATGAGTTTAGTTAAAAATTAAAATTTAATTCCATTTTTACACAATGCACTCACTAATAAACGTTTATTTAAGCTGCTTGCCGCCCGCGGCCGCATGCCGTTTACATTGGCCTTCATATTGAAAACTTTAACGAAATCAATAAGTAGATTCGTAATGTCAGCATCATATATCGGCCAGGCCGACGTCGCAGTAACAGAAGTGGATTCACTGATGCAGCTGATCATTGTAGCCCCAAATTGTTTCTTTTCAAAAACCACTCTGTAGTCTGTAAGAAAAATAACAGGGAAGAAGCAAATTTCCTTTTCATCTACCATCGCACTCTAACCTGTTTTATACAGAGACACCAGGCATACAAGACTTGCATGTCGTGATATCAGTAAATTTGAAACTATATATTCCATAATATCCAAGACTGTCCAAAATCCTTGTCAGATCACTATCGTGCTTGGTACCTGGGTAAATTCCTCTGTTCGGTTGATAAGTTCACGCTCCGGTAACGCTGGCTTCCCATACTAAGGTCGCTGTAAGAATTTTGTTTTTGTCTGCAACATCGACCTTAAAGTTGCATCAGATCTAACAAGAGTGTGCAAAAACATTGGTTGTTCTAAATCTATGATGTGTCTCACTCCACAGAAACGATGGGTGGATAGAAGCTCACTGGAGCTACTGTAACGACTATATGGACGACTACTACGTATTTCATTGGCTACTGGGATAAATAGAAAAGACAAATTTGACGGGGAAATCACGCGGAATTTTAAGATTACAGATACACGCATAGTGATTATTAACGAACAAAACCCAGTGGCCATTATGATGAAAACTGTTTCCTGATACAAAATTACTCAGATAAAACATTACAAGACGGACGGAGAAAGCTGTATTTAATACCGTTAAGAAATTAATCAAACTAAACACCAAGCTAGTTTTGTACTGAGTACGATTACAAAGTCCGCGCGTTCTAAGTACAATTTTTTCTTTACTCCGTAATGACATACATGTCCAAATATTGTCATCGAAAAGGAGATAATAAAACTGCTGGACAAATCTTAATTACCTTCCAATTAGAGAGACTTCAGTGTGATGACAGCAATGTGAAAAGTATATCCGCAATTTTGCGATTATAACATTCTACTGATTTACATCAGCTCCTAAGGTTCAAGTAGGATTTACTGATCTTAGTCATTCTGAAGCATATAAATAAAGGAGAAGGCTTCTTCTGCGTGAGAATTAGTTGTTGTGACGATATTTACTGCGTCCGATGCACATGGCCAAGCGGATGTGGTAACGAGAAGGCTCTTAGTTTTCTTGAAAATTGTTGAAACTTCACGTCAGTTTCTGAGCCACAAGTAGCCTACATTAATCTTAGTCACTCTGAGGATACAATTAATGAGAGAGAAGATTGTGTGAATACGTTGACGAGCCCGCATGTAGCAGGAATCATTACTTTAGTAATTTACATGGCGCCAATTGCTGAAGCGTGCCTGGATTATGGTATATGGTAACTAGAAGACTCTCAGCTTTCTTAATAACTAAGGCAAACATTATAATCTTCTCCTTGTATTTTCAAACCAATCCCGCGATTATTGGATCTTCGCCTCGGAACGACCCGAGCCTCACTCGGCCAAATATTCAAACGTAAGCTTTTTACTCAGGAAAGAACTTTCGATTACAGCAGAAAGAAGAAAGAAAACGTATTTATATAATTTTAATTTGAATAAATTTGTATGCGATATACGAGGGAACTTTTTAGCCTAACACAGAAAGAGATTAGTAAGTTTTTCAAAAACATATTTATTTTTCAATATAATCTCATGAAACTTCAGTACACTTAGTCCAATGCTTATCTAGCAATTCTATCCCTTGATTAAAATAGGTTTCCTGAAGGCCTTCAAAATATTGGTTTACAACTGTAACTGCATCTTCATTTGAGGTAAAACGCTTGCTTGCTAGGATTTTTTTAGATTTGGGAACAGGTAAAATTCACTAGGAGCTAAATCAGGAGAATAATTCGTTGATTTTAGCCATTGTTAAAACACTCTTGTGTTGCAATAGTACTTTGAATTTATTGTTTTACCCTTTTGCAGATAGTCAATCAACAAAATACCTTTGAAGTCCCAAGAAACCGTTGCCATAACCTGACCAGCCGATTGAAATGTTTTTGCCTTCTTTGGGACACTTCCACCAGCTTCAGTCCATTGCTTGGATTGTTCTTTTGTGTCTGGAGTATAGTAGTGGATTCATATCTCATCAACAGTTATGAAACGATGCTTAAAATCCATTTTATTATTCTTAAAATTATCCAAACAAGCTTGAGAAATTTTCATTCTTTTGCGTTTAGAACAAATGCGGCACCCATCTTGCAGAAAGCTGTTTACTGTAGTTCTTCATGCAAAAATAAATGAACTCGGATCATTTGATTTGCCCATAATTTTTACGCACTTTAATACTTTAGCTACAATTCCTGTTGTTGTTGCTGTTTTTGGACTTTCACTACGTGGTTCCTCCTCAATGCTGGTACGATTACGTTTAAATTCAGCAATTCAATTTTTTATTGTTGCATATGAAGGAGCACTTTCACCTAACACATTCACCATATCATTATGAATTTCTTGTCCTGATAAGCCTTTTTTTATTTAAATACTTTAAATTTTTCAATTGTAAAAAAATCGCGGATGCGTCTTTTTGGAACACCTGTTTCAGATCGAATATATATTTAAATAGTTTATATAGTTTCCTATATGCAGGCTTTCAAGGTCATTAATTTAATGTAAATAATTATTTATTTCATTTCCAATAAAATCCGACGTTTCGTTGGTATTCTTTCCAACTTCTTCAGGGATTGAGTTATTATTAAAATAATAATCTTTTTCGTCAGTTTAACATCATTTATAAATTATATCACAGTATTTTGTATAGTTGGACAACACAACACAAAAAATTAAAATATTAAAATAAATGTATGTAAACTAAAACTATATCACAGAAAATTTGTATTTTTTACTTAGTCAAAGTTGTTATTAATATATTTAACATTTGTTCATATCACTGATGGAAGTTTCCTAAACAGTTAACCTTTTTCTGTTTATACCGCTCTTCTGTTCCAGGCTAAGAAGTTTCCGAACTGCCGTCGTAACTCGAAATAGAAAATAATGAAAATTTTATTTTCTAAAAATTGTTTCAAAAAAATAATAGTATTTATATATGTATATACCTTTGACCCCAATACCACTAATAGCAGAAAGTATAGGGTTTTCCAATAAGGACTTGACAACTCAAACTTACTCTTCAGTAAATCGATTGTAACGTGTGCTGTGTGGCTTGTGGCACCGTCTTGTTGAAACCACATGTCATCCAAGTCCATGTGTTCCAATTCGGGCCAAAAATAATCGCTAATCATTGCGCGATAACGATCGCCATTCACAGTAACGTGACGATCGTTATTGTCGACGAAAAAATATGGCCCAATGACGCCGCCGGCATGCAAAGCGCACCAAACAGTAATTTTTTGTGGATGAAGTGGTGATTCGTGAAGCACATGTGGATTTTCAGCAGACCAATAACGCATATTTTGCTTATTGACGAACCCATTGAGCCAAAAATGAGCTTCGTCACTGAAGATGATTTTGCGATGAAATTCATCATCTTGGTGCATCTTCTCCAGAGCCCAATCGGAGAACGTACGTCGACTCAAATGGTCCATCGGCTTCAATTCTTGAGTCAGCTTAATCTTGTATGGGTGTAAACCCAGATCCTTACGCAAAATTCGCCATAAAGTGGTCTTGGGGATGCCCAGTTCTTGAGAACGCCGCGGAATCGACTGATTTGAATCGTTTGCTACGGACGCCTGAACGGCAGCGATATTTTCGGAACTTCGACCAGGCCGTTGTCTCACTGGCACGACAGCATCACACAATGAATATGTAGACTCAAATTTTTGCACTAAACTTGTTATTGCTTGTCTACTAGGGCGATAATTACGACCGAAAATTGGAGTTAACGCTCTTAAAGTTGCGGTCACCGACTCCGAATTTCGGTAGTACATTTTTATAATTTCCAAACGTTGTTCCTTCGTGTACTTTACCATAACGAAAATGTTAAGTTTACTGAAAAAAAAGAAAGCAACAATTAGATGATCAGTGAAATAGTGCGTTCACAATTTAAATTCAGAGTTGTCAAGTAGCTATTAGAAAACCCTATATATTTTATGATGTCTTTTAGCACCTTATTTAGAACATCAGTACAGAGTTCTAAGCTAACTTTCAGTTTAATCATGTTTTCTTTTGATATTTCCTATCGTACTGTTAAATATAACACATTTTTAGTTATTATCATCACTTTAAACAATTAACAACATAAACGTAAAGCACTCTATAATTGAATTTCGTAATTGGAAAATTTTTATTACAAATAAATGGAAACACAGCCAAAGAATCTTTAGTAATTTTCATGAAAAAAAAAAACCAACACAAATTGAATGTGTTAAAACAAAGAGATAAGCAAAAAATACAATTTGCATATTAATGCAAACACTCATTTATTACATACACACAATCAAACATCACGCTTTCAACATCGATATTGGAGGTCAAGGCTTATTGTACTCTAATTACGTGATATAAAGCCCAACTCCACAAAAGAAATACGTACAAATTACAAGTACAGCACAAGCACTGAACCTAAATGAGAACGTGATATGAAAACGATAAAAACCAAAATCGATTTGTTAAATCTTAATTAAAGCAAAACAATTTAATAGAATTATTAAAGTACAACAAAAAAGAAGCGTTAAAAAATGAACAGCATAACAACAAAATAAATTAACACTTTATAATGCAAAAAACTTACCCCCTTATTCAAAAACGATTATTAAATTTAACAAACGTTTATTAGGCAAATTTTTATATGCAAATCTGTCTTAATAAACGTTTGTTAAATTTAATAATCGTTTCTGAATAAGGGGGTTAAAATTTACTAGTATATTTTTACAGCGAACATGTGATATAAGAAATATGGCTAATTTGAACTTATGCATGTTCCGGCAACAGTGCTAAAAAACAGAAATTGTTAATAATCTTAACAATTTCAAAGAACTTTGTAGCTAAGAATAAGTTTAAATAAAAGAAATCTAAACAAGAACAATTTGTGATAATCATATTAAATGAAAGGCATGAAAAGAAAAGAAAGAAAGAAACTGTTATATTAATTTTAATATTACTGTATCTCCATAGTAACGATCTTTTAAGACTTTAGTAGAAATGTTGTTAATATTGTAATACTAATATAGCACAATGGTGCGAATAACGTTAAGAATTTCCAAAATTTGTATGGCAAACCATAAGATACTTTAAAATTTTCTTCTTTCTAACCCACTGTATTGTAAAGTTGCTAACTTTATATACCTGAGCCGCCTGCCGTTCAGTCAGCTCATTTTAGATGATGGTAAAATGCTATTTGTTATAGCTGCTTTTGTTATCATTATTATTATTGTTGTGGTTGTTATCGCAATTATTAACAGGTTTAGTCAACTGTAAATTGCTCTAGTTTTTGGCATTAATAGTTTTTAGTTTATTTTTGTAGTGGTTGCTGTCATTGTTTTTTTTTTCTTTCTATTTAATTTTTCTCCATATTTATTAAATATTTTTGCTCATTGGCTGTCATTATGACAGGTTGCTTGTATTCTGACTTCTTGTTAATAGTTTTGTTTAAATTATTTACTCAGTCTGTGGCTTGTAGTAGCAAATTGTTTTGTTAAATATTTGTTTTATTTATTTATTTTTTTTTATATTTTTTTTTTGCATACCCTTAATATTTTCGACCTTGTGTTATTTGTTTTTATGTTTTTTTACAGTCTATATTTATTGTTTGTGTTTATTTTAATTTCAAATTGTAAATAATTACTTAGTTTTTAGTTTTATACGTAAATTTGTATTAATTTAGTTGTACATTTTATTTGTTTTAAATAGGTTTTTATATTTGTTTTATAAAAGTGATTTTAAATGATTCGTTTCATTAAGTTTATAAGTAAATATATAAAAACGGTTTAGAGCTTTGTTATAAATGATGGTCATCAACATGGTCAACAATCAACATTTTTGTAAATAAAAATACTTTGAACAGAATTTAAAATTAGTACCATTATTTATAACGGGTGATTCAAGTACAGATGCTTTTTTCAATAGCCTTTTTTTTACAGATCACGTGTGATTCGTGTCATGCTGTCATGTTATTTTTGTTTAGTATTGTTTGGCATTTCATAATGGAAAGACTTACGAATGAACAACGTTTACAAATCGTTCAACTTTATTACGAAAATTCACGTTCTGTGAGGAATGTGTTTCGTGCACTTCGCTCAACTTATGTTTAACATAATCGGCCTACTGAGCGTACTATTCGCAACACCACCACCCATTTTGAGACCCAGCATTCATTATTAAATATTATTCGATCGTATATACCACTTCTATTGATTCATCGGTTCATATTTCTTTAAAAATTATGCCGGTGCAAACGTAACCGTCAATGGCGTCCGTTATAGTGCCATGATTGCCGACTATTTCATGTCCGAAATTGAAGCTCGTAATCTCGGCGACATTTGGTTTCAACAAGACGGCGCTACTTCCCACACATCGCATCAATCAATGGATTTATTGAGAGAACACTTCGGAAAACACATAATTTCACGTTTTGGGGCCGGTCGGTTGGCCACCAAGATCGTGTGATATCACACCGGTAGACTTTTTCCTGTGGAGATATGTAAAGTCTAAAGTTTATGCGGACAAACCCGCTTCGATTCAGGCCTTTGAGGAAAACATTACGCCAGTTACCAGTCGAAATGCTCGAACAAGTCATCGAAAATTGGACTCAACGGATAGACCATTTGCGACGCAGCAACGGCCAACATTTGATAGACATAATCTTCAAAAATAAATGCCAAAGAATGTTATTTGAAATTATAATAAACATTTCCCATTAAATTTGAATTTTCTGTATTTTTTTTTTCTTTAAAAAAGTAGGGAACCTCGAAATGGATCACGCTATAAAAATCTCCAAAAGGATTTACTAAGTTAGTTCGAATTTTATTTTTCATTCTAGTCTCTTAAGTATAAGATTTATTCTGTAGTATACGACGTCGTCTTCTGTATAAGACAGTCTTTAGTATAAGACGTGGTAGTCTTAATACAAGACGTAGTCTTTAATACAAGACGTAGTCTTTAATACAAGACGTAGTCTTTAATACAAGACGTAGTCTTTAATACAAGACGTAGTCTTTAATACAAGACGTAGTCTTTAATATGAGACGTAGTCTTTAGTACAAGACGTAGTCTTTAGTACAAGACGTAGTCTTTAGTACAAGACGTAGTCTTTAGTACAAGACGTAGTCTCCAGTATGAGACTTATGGCCAGTTTTTAACTTAAAAATAAAAGTGTGTTTAAACTTAAGTTCTGTTTTAATACCAAATTCATTTTTATAGATCATATTTAAATACAACTTAAATCACTGACTACGTCCATTTAAATACAACTTAAGTTTTTCATACTACCATATGATGACAGTTCTGCAAATTATGAAAATTACGCATTGATGTTTTTTTATAATTTGATAAAAATATTCAATAAATAAACTCGCCGCGAATGAAAACATTGTGCTTATTATTATCAATATCAACTAAAACAATGAATTTAGATGAAGAGGATATGAATGATGCAGCTTTTGTCCATTTAGTTTACAACAATTTGTGAACTAAAAAATAAATCAGCTGTTAAATGAAGAAGTTGTTTATATTTTTTTGATATTTAATAGTGCTACCATACTTTTATCATAGTTAAATACCAAACTTAATTTGAGACTGAATAAATGAAACCGTATTTAAATGCAACTTCAAAAAATTAACTAATTTCGTATTTAAAAGTTAAAAACTGGCCATTAATATTTAGTACAAGACGTAGTCTTTAGCACAAGATGTGGTCTTTTGTATAAAACGTAGTCTTATATAATATAATATAAGACTACGTTTTATACAAAAGTTTATAATAATCTTAAGTATAAAACATAATCTTAAGTATAAAACGTTGTCTTTAGTATAAGTATAGTCGTTAGTATATGACGTAGTCATTAGTATAAGACATAGTATTTAGTATAAGACGTAGTCTTTAGTATAAAACGTAGTTTTTAGTATAAGCATAGTATTTAGTATAAGCATAGTATTTAGTATAAGCATAGTCTTTAGTATTTGACGTAGTCATTAGTATAAGACATAGTCTTTAGTATAAACCGTAGTCTTTAGTATAAAACGTAGTCTTTAGTATAAAACGTAGTCTTTAGTATAAAACGTAGTCTTTAGTATAAGCATGGTCTTTTGTATATGACGTAGTATTTAGTATAAAACATAGTCATTACTATAAAACAGTCCTCTGCATTATCGGCGCCAAGACATTAAACATAATTCATATCAGCGGATAGAAAATTGTTTCTACTTTCCAAAAATTCATAAATATTCGGTTAATAAAAATCATGACTTAATCATATTAATTTTTCATTATAATCCAACAAGTTCTTAAATTTTACAACAAAAGAGCCTGCCAGCTATTGTGAAAATTAAAATATGTACATAAAGTTCTTTTACAACTTTAACATTTTAGTGACAATTTTTTCCAAAGCAATTTATTCTTATGCATACTATTTTACATGTTTTTTTTTGGAGGCGCTACTGAAAAAAAATTAAAGTATTTCCTGAATCTATTCATCCTCTATTCCAAAGTCCAATAATATATTTGTCAGCACAAGTAATAAAAATGTTAATTTTATTTCGATTTCCATTATTATTGTTGTGGTTGTTATCGCAATTATTAACAGGTTTAGTCAACTGTAAATTGCTCTAGTTTTTGGCATTAATAGTTTTTAGTTTATTTTTGTAGTGGTTGCTGTCATTGTTTTTTTTTTCTTTCTATTTAATTTTTCTCCATATTTATTAAATATTTTTGCTCATTGGCTGTCATTATGACAGGTTGCTTGTATTCTGACTTCTTGTTAATAGTTTTGTTTAAATTATTTACTCAGTCTGTGGCTTGTAGTAGCAAATTGTTTTGTTAAATATTTGTTTTATTTATTTATTTTTTTTTATATTTTTTTTTTGCATACCCTTAATATTTTCGACCTTGTGTTATTTGTTTTTATGTTTTTTTACAGTCTATATTTATTGTTTGTGTTTATTTTAATTTCAAATTGTAAATAATTACTTAGTTTTTAGTTTTATACGTAAATTTGTATTAATTTAGTTGTACATTTTATTTGTTTTAAATAGGTTTTTATATTTGTTTTATAAAAGTGATTTTAAATGATTCGTTTCATTAAGTTTATAAGTAAATATATAAAAACGGTTTAGAGCTTTGTTATAAATGATGGTCATCAACATGGTCAACAATCAACATTTTTGTAAATAAAAATACTTTGAACAGAATTTAAAATTAGTACCATTATTTATAACGGGTGATTCAAGTACAGATGCTTTTTTCAATAGCCTTTTTTTTACAGATCACGTGTGATTCGTGTCATGCTGTCATGTTATTTTTGTTTAGTATTGTTTGGCATTTCATAATGGAAAGACTTACGAATGAACAACGTTTACAAATCGTTCAACTTTATTACGAAAATTCACGTCCTGTGAGGAATGTGTTTCGTGCACTTCGCTCAACTTATGTTTAACATAATCGGCCTACTGAGCGTACTATTCGCAACACCACCACCCATTTTGAGACCCAGCATTCATTATTAAATATTATTCGATCGTATATACCACTTCTATTGATTCATCGGTTCATATTTCTTTAAAAATTATGCCGGTGCAAACGTAACCGTCAATGGCGTCCGTTATAGTGCCATGATTGCCGACTATTTCATGTCCGAAATTGAAGCTCGTAATCTCGGCGACATTTGGTTTCAACAAGACGGCGCTACTTCCCACACATCGCATCAATCAATGGATTTATTGAGAGAACACTTCGGAAAACACATAATTTCACGTTTTGGGGCCGGTCGGTTGGCCACCAAGATCGTGTGATATCACACCGGTAGACTTTTTCCTGTGGAGATATGTAAAGTCTAAAGTTTATGCGGACAAACCCGCTTCGATTCAGGCCTTTGAGGAAAACATTACGCCAGTTACCAGTCGAAATGCTCGAACAAGTCATCGAAAATTCGACTCAACGGATAGACCATTTGCGACGCAGCAACGGCCAACATTTGATAGACATAATCTTCAAAAATAAATGCCAAAGAATGTTATTTGAAATTATAATAAACATTTCCCATTAAATTTGAATTTTCTGTATTTTTTTTTTCTTTAAAAAAGTAGGGAACCTCGAAATGGATCACGCTATAAAAATCTCCAAAAGGATTTACTAAGTTAGTTCGAATTTTATTTTTCATTCTAGTCTCTTAAGTATAAGATTTATTCTGTAGTATACGACGTCGTCTTCTGTATAAGACAGTCTTTAGTATAAGACGTGGTAGTCTTAATACAAGACGTAGTCTTTAATACAAGACGTAGTCTTTAATACAAGACGTAGTCTTTAATACAAGACGTAGTCTTTAATACAAGACGTAGTCTTTAATATGAGACGTAGTCTTTAGTACAAGACGTAGTCTTTAGTACAAGACGTAGTCTTTAGTACAAGACGTAGTCTTTAGTACAAGACGTAGTCTCCAGTATGAGACTTATGGCCAGTTTTTAACTTAAAAATAAAAGTGTGTTTAAACTTAAGTTCTGTTTTAATACCAAATTCATTTTTATAGATCATATTTAAATACAACTTAAATCACTGACTACGTCCATTTAAATACAACTTAAGTTTTTCATACTACCATATGATGACAGTTCTGCAAATTATGAAAATTACGCATTGATGTTTTTTTATAATTTGATAAAAATATTCAATAAATAAACTCGCCGCGAATAAAAACATTGTGCTTATTATTATCAATATCAACTAAAACAATGAATTTAGATGAAGAATGACGCAGCTTTTGTCCATTTAGTTAACAACAAATTGTGAATTAAAAAATAAATCAGCTGTTAAATGAAGAAGTTGTTTATATTTTTTTGATATTTAATAGTGCTACCATACTTTTATCATAGTTAAATACCAAACTTAATTTGAGACTGAATAAATGAAACCGTATTTAAATGCAACTTCAAAAAATTAACTAATTTCGTATTTAAAAGTTAAAAACTGGCCATTAATATTTAGTACAAGACGTAGTCTTTAGCACAAGATGTGGTCTTTTGTATAAAACGTAGTCTTATATAATATAATATAAGACTACGTTTTATACAAAAGTTTATAGTATAAGACATAATCTTAAGTATAAAACGTTGTCTTTAGTATAAGTATAGTCGTTAGTATATGACGTAGTCATTAGTATAAGACATAGTATTTAGTATAAGACGTAGTCTTTAGTATAAAACGTAGTTTTTAGTATAAGCATAGTATTTAGTATAAGCATAGTATTTAGTATAAGCATAGTCTTTAGTATTTGACGTAGTCATTAGTATAAGACATAGTCTTTAGTATAAACCGTAGTCTTTAGTATAAAACGTAGTCTTTAGTATAAAACGTAGTCTTTAGTATAAAACGTAGTCTTTAGTATAAGCATGGTCTTTTGTATATGACGTAGTATTTAGTATAAAACATAGTCATTACTATAAAACAGTCCTCTGCATTATCGGCGCCAAGACATTAAACATAATTCATATCAGCGGATAGAAAATTGTTTCTACTTTCCAAAAATTCATAAATATTCGGTTAATAAAAATCATGACTTAATCATATTAATTTTTCATTATAATCCAACAAGTTCTTAAATTTTACAACAAAAGAGCCTGCCAGCTATTGTGAAAATTAAAATATGTACATAAAGTTCTTTTACAACTTTAACATTTTAGTGACAATTTTTTCCAAAGCAATTTATTCTTATGCATACTATTTTACATGTTTTTTTTTGGAGGCGCTACTGAAAAAAAATTAAAGTATTTCCTGAATCTATTCATCCTCTATTCCAAAGTCCAATAATATATTTGTCAGCACAAGTAATAAAAATGTTAATTTTATTTCGATTTCCATAGAAAATGCAAGTTGTAGTCACTGCCTGCCAACCAACATCATCATTATAATAAACTGTAAAGCTCGGACTCCCTCTAACTCTTCGTATACTATGTCTCTGTTTCACTCCTTTAAAGATGTCATTGTTTGTCACAATAATTTTCTTAGACAAACAATAAAAATTGTATAAATTTTATATTTACAAACTGTGAAAGAGAAACTAATACACCATTTCAACACTATAAATGTTTAAATTTCAACATTATTTTTTTTTTTTCATTTCAATTCAATTTGTGTTTCCTTAGTATCCACACAAAAACCTGGTAGTGACTTGCAATTACTGAATGGCATACTTTTAATACATTACTTAGAAGTAGTTGTATAAAGTCTTATTTTACTCTAGTAATGTCTAGTAACATTACTTGTAACTAGTTTTAGTGTTATCAAAGTAATGGCTTATTTACAAGCGATAATAGTAAAATCTTGCCACCAATGACATAATAATTGCAATAATTAAATTAATGAGTTAAAATGACATTCACAACAATCGTGAATAAATGAAATGACATGAAATTTGTTCCCTTTTCACATTTTTCCTATTTAAATTCAATGTTAAAAAAATAAAAGGGAACAAATTTAATGTGGAATTTTTATTCACGATAGGGGTGATTATGTAAGTAGTGATGTGAATTCCCAGAATAATTTTTATAATAAATGTTATTAATGGGGTTATGTTGGGTTTCTCCTCAATTTCATATAGAAATGGTGTCGAAAGAAAGACCATGACATTTTATGGAAGAAGAACTATCGAAGAAACACATTTGCTGAACATGAAAATTCTATTTATAGATTTTTTTCTTTTTATATATCATTAAGATTTTTATTTAGTTTTTATATACATATTTATGTATTTGACTGCTACAAGCTGTAGTCAGCCATTTACATATTCTAAGCATTTACATATTTTAAAACAATTTCGAATGAAATGTGTAAATAAATGGAAGAATGCACTTTTATAATTTATTTGTGCAAAAATGTTGCTGAGGATTCAACGTCGTCACATGGCTGCACTTGTGATGCAGTTTCTGTGGGTTTATGTGAAGGAATGAGAGTGCGTGTGGCTGTAAAGCACGTGATATGGAGTGAGTAGATGGCAAAACGTATGTATAAATATAAGTGGCTGTGGATTGCAGACGTGACTATTGAAATAAAAGAAAAATGCTTAAAAAAAATAACTGTTGGTTATTTATTTAGCACAGCTTGGTTTAAATAAAAAGAAAGCGACCCTTTTCTGTCATAATTTATTTGCTATTTAATGCTATTTATTTCGACTCTACTGTCTCAGTATTTTATTTGTATAAAGCATAATGTAAATTTGTTTTGTGTTTCTTCCTTATAATTTTATTAACTTAAAACAAGTTGTCAATCATGTTGCAAACAAAAACAAAAAAAAAACAAAACTTCTAAGGAAAAAGAAAAATAAAGAACTAAAAAAAAAATAAAAAAAAAACGCACCCAGTTTTCTTTTAGCAACAACATTTATTTTAAAAGTTGTCATTTCGTTACTTTCCTGTTACTAATTACGCATGCAGCGATTGAAAATGTGGCAACAAGAAAGAGAGTTGCAGGAAAATTTGAGCAGCAATAAAATATGTTTACGATATTGATTTACCTTCCATGTAGGGATGCCAAACTGGACTTTTTTAAATTAAGGATTCGGGATTTCATAAATAAATCCCGGGATCCCAGGATCGGAATAAAATATTATCGTTCAAAAATATTAAGATTTAAATTGGTTACCAATATATGAAGCTGACAAAAAAACATGGTTGACATATTGCATAAACCATTTTTTCTCACCCTCAGAAACAAATAATTATATGTATTTCTTATTCAATATTTGATTTCATATCACAACAGACATTGTTAGGTTTTAAATATTTTAATTCCATTCATTATTTCATTCCGTTCGCAATTAACGTTTTTAAATCATTTCTAATAACACCCATTTCTATCTCATTATCAAATTCACTCTTCAATTTTTCAAAAATCTAAAAGTGTGGACTAAATCATGCTTCTTTTTCGGTTTCTTTTAAGGAGAGATTTCAACAGATCACTTTCTGATATCTCTTTGAGCATAAATAAAAGGGCAACATCAACAGAAATTCATATCAATGCGACAAAGAGCTTTGTCTGTTATTTTAACCGGATTTAAAATGACAACTATTTGTTTAAGTAAAACAAATTCTTCATCTCTTGTGGTTTTAACCCTTCTTTACATAATGGTGAAAATTTCCATCATAACATTGAATGCATTCTTTTATTTCTATTTAATACTAATCTTTGTTTTCTACTAAATTTATACTATAAATATATACTAAGATTGTTTTAACCATTTTTCCTTTTATTTTGAACATGAATTATATCACCTTGATTTATTTCACCAATAAAGAAAAAATCATGCAAAGAAGGCTTAAATCAATTAAAGCATTTTATATAGGAATTTTCAAATTCCAAAAACTGTAGACACATCAAATAGCGCCTTCGAGTTTGGTAATCCAAAATTAATTTCAATGCTTTCACCTTTAGTTCTTCGACAAACGTTTTAAAATTTAAATGTTTGTTGATGACCTTCTAAACAAATACTAGTTTTCACGGATTTTCGAGACAAATGCCATGTAAATCCCTACTTACATGGCATTTGTGGAACATTTTTTCATAATTTACTTTTTTATACCTAACTTCCTATAAAAAATTACATTCATATATACATACATACATACATATATTCAAACAATCATGGTTTTCTTTTAAATTCAAAGAAATATAATCTAAAATCTAATAAATAAAATACTAGAGATTAAAACTTAATTTAGAATTTCTAACATACCCATATAATTCATGATCTTCACCAGAGTATTTAAATATCAATACAAATTTATATTTACCTAGAAATAAAAAAGAAAAAGAAAATATGTTTTAATTTATTTCAACAATATACATACATATGTATAATACAGCGTATTAAAAACTTAACATTAAAATACATATTTTATATAAAACACATGTATAACAAATTTTTAGCTAGATCAGATACATATTTAAGCCATATAAGGCATATTTGATTATAATCAATAATTATTAACACACACTCCCTATTAAAATAACCCCAATTCCCTCACAAAAAAAATCTCAAAAATTACTTAATTTTTTTTTCAAACGTTTTATTACTATAGATTATAACATTTATGAAGCTTAAACTATATGGTTTGGTTAGATATTACAAATTTAATTTTAATTTGTTTTTCGTAAATAAAAATATAAAAAAAATGACTGATAATAAAATTTAGATCAATTCCCTCCCTTTAGTTCAATACCCAACGGACACACACTCACTTGTATGTAAACAACCAAGCATGACAAAAACAAAATAAAAGCAAAGAGATACATATCACATAAAGAGACAGTGCTGCCAGTATTTTTTTTAGAGCTTAACCCCAATTTTTGATTTGTCATCCCCAAAAATCCCCAAACTGGTTTTTTTATTAAATTTTTTTTTTTTTTGTAAAATTTTTATTTTATTAAGATGGCCCACAGAAGAAATAGAGGTATGTTTTGCTGTTAAAATGGCAATCTTAATATCCATAACTTTGGATTCTGTTGTAACAGGGATAGTACCTAAATGAATTTAAAAATACATTAATATATGTAGGTATGTACCTTTATGAATGTAATTGAAAAAAATATTTCTTACAATAATTCTCTAAAGTATTTCTTGCATAAAGAGATTCGAAATTATTTTTGTGTTTGACCGTTTTACCGTGTCTCTTGATATCCTTTTTTTTATGTTTTTTAAGATGTCTTGCGTGCAACACTAGTAAGTCTTGAAACGATTTTGGTGCACAAGAAACACATTTTAGCCACCATAAAAGAAAACATGTTAAAACCCTTAAAAAATATACTCGTATATGTATATTTCAAACCTTTTGCCCAATCTTCGCGTTCCTAAGAAGCATTATGATTTTTTTTAATAAAATTAAACGGTAAAAAATATACTTTTTTTTAAATATTTACATAGTTTTTCTTTATTAGAAACCATCCACTATAAATAATAACACACATTTTTAGACTTGCCAGACGCACATTTTTAGCTCAAAAATCATACTTGTTACCATCAGTTATAAAAAAATCTTTTTTATTAATTCATTATCATGTATAATGCATTATTACGACGAAAAAGGACCCCATTAAATGTAGTTTAAATACGAATGTATGATAAATGAATATATACAATCAAAGGGTTATTGCTAAAGATGAATAGGGTGAAAATCTTGGTTTGAAAATAAAATTAACATTTTAAACATGGAAATAAAAATGCTTGTGTAGCCTGATAGTTTGGTATACTGAACTGTAGACGAACAAACATAGTTAGAGTCCCAGTGGAGCCCTAACAAATTTTATTGAAAAAATTCAAATAAAAGTACATAAAATAGAAAACAAAATTAATTAAGAAAAGTACCAAATATTTACTGAAATTAACTCTTTTTACCAGTTAGTACTTCAGTTCCGCATAGCATATTATGAGTTAAATTTTGAGTGGTTAAATGTTTTATCTTTATTAGCTCGTTTATTTTAAAAAAGGATTATTTCCTTTTCTATTAATCGTTGATCTCTTTTTAAATAAGTTTTATATAGAATTATAAAAAAAATCAATAAACATTTTAAATAAAAAAGAAATTATAAACTTGGTGCGTTTTTTCTCCATTTTGGTGCGTTTTGAAATTTCAAAGTTGACAACGCTGATGATGAGTAAAAAAATCCGTAAAAGTAATGTATGCTGCCATTATGAGAAGAAGAATAACTCAACCAAAAACCAATGAACAACAAATTCTTCATTGTCAACAGCAACAACAACCACAACAACAATAATATTGAACAGACATTTTCTTAAGAAAATACGGTAAACAATGTTATTTGGGGGATTTTTATTTGTTTTTTTTTGTGTGATTTTTTACGAGATGATTCCCTTAGGAGTTGTCATGAATATCAAGTAAAAATTGTATAAGTTTAGCACAACACATAACAAAAACAATCAGATATATTGAGCAGTAAATACACTTAAGGATAAAATATAGCGAAATTTAGAAATATACAAGCATGTCACATAATTCGTTTGGAATGGTTTCAATTCCGTCTTTGCAATCGATCGTTTTTTACTTTGCGTTCTCTAGATTCCGATCGATTTTGTGTATTCCCAAAAAATGTTTAAATCTCGGTTTTTAACTAAATGTGGTAACGTTTTGTAACCAAAAAAAAAAACATGATTTTTGTAACAAACAGTAGATATGTATAACAAAAGCAAACAAAAAGAGCGCTAACAAAGAAATTTTAAATAAATGTAAACAAAATTTTGTAAAAATGCCCGGAATTTTAATTCTTGCTGTTTTATATGAACAAAGACATCAAAACGCAGTTAAAAAGCTACGAAGAAGAAATTTAAGGGATGCATCTGATCCTCTGTTATATTCCAGTGCTGTGTAAATATTTTCAATTTTTGGACAAAAGTTTTCTTGTTGCTGACATCAATTTTGAATTTTTTTAACATTTTATTTAAATATCAATGAGATAATTGAAAAAAAAACAATAAAATAATAAAATTAATTATTTAATTGTCATTATATGAGTCTTTTTCAATATAGTATGAGTTTTTTTTAATATAAAATCATAAAAAATAACAATTCCATTTTAGAAATCTAGTGGTTTCATTCCGAAAAAAAATCAGTTTACGGAATGAAAACCATTTTCGATCGGAATTGAGTTCTATGATATGGCTGATAAAATGTGAAAAAATAAGGGGGTTAAACACTGCCCATTTCTTTTGACTTGAGTTATTAAAAATTGTATGAAATTTAAATTTTTTCTAGTGTAGCATATCTGTCCTAACAATTTCTCTCTGAAAACTATGGCGACAAGCTGCCAACGAAAAAAAAAAAAGAAAAGAACACCAATTCATTAATTGTATCTCAAAAGCATGACAGACTGCACTATTTACAATAATTGATGCTGTATAGTATAAGGATTTAAAAAAAATCATTTTTAGGGAATACAAATTTCCAACTACAAAATTCTCTTAAACATCATGCACATTAAACTCGCGCACATACAACCCGCAACAAAATTAATTGTGTTAAAAATACAGCCAGAGAATGGATGACAGGCGACAGCGCCTGTATGCCGCCATTTGCCGCCTGCAATAAGAATAACAATTTTGAACTTTGTTTTCATACACACTTACTTTTGCCTGGCACAACTATCTATCTCCCGCCATATGGTTGGCAATATTTCTTTCAGTATTCAGTTCGATTCCAAAACTGTCTACGATAATTAACTTAACAAATTAATGAAAATATAATATAAACAGCATTATGCTATTTTTAATCCGGTTGTGTTAAGAAAAACAAAAGTAATGACAGCTAAAGAATGGGTATTTTTCTTTATTTGATTGAATACACACATTTTAAAATTATTTTTCTTGAGACAAACAAATGGAAATTTAATGATATCGCTAAACTTGAACTTGAAAGATAAAGTCAGTTAAATAAACAAAATGAAAATATTTATTTTTGAATTTTAAATTAAATTTAGGTTTTGTTGTTAAGAATATGAACGAATTATAATTGAAGATCATAATCAAAGCTTTTTTAAAAACAATAAATATAAGTTCGTAATTACAATCATTTTGCATCAGTGCAAAATTTTGAGTCTCTCCATGATACAAAATATCTTTTAGAGGTCATAAGGCCGCCCCTAGAATTTTATGACTCAAAATATCTTCTGTGCAGCCTTAAGCATAAAACACATTCGAGACAGCAAGCTACACGAGTGCAAATGCCACTGGGTACTTATGCCGCCCTGTAGACAACTACTTAATTATTTTGATAACGACAGCTACATAGTCAGCAGCTGATCCCGAAATCTGACGTTTTAATAAAAAATAAATTCGTTCTTCGAATTGTTTAAATAACATAATGGCTGAAGAGAATTTTGTTGATTTTTTAAAAGCTATTTCTAAAATACAACAAAAAAGTAAATAAAAACATCAAAAATAACAAAACTTTCAACAATAAAACACTTATGGCCGAATTCTCAGTCATTAGTTAACCATAAGTAAACTAAAATACTAACTATTGTTCTATTACTTGTTAATCTTATGACAAACTAAGCATTGTGAATAAAGAATCATTAGTTAAGCCTTTGCCATTAGCTAACTAAAAACTGTGAATTCGGCCATTACAAACTTTAATCAAACAAAAGGCTCCTTTCATATTAGGCAATTTTATTTGCGCAAGTCTAGTGTTTCTGGGTATGAGAGGAAAGGTCGGTTTGAAGGGGAAATAACTGCCGAGGCTTGAGTACACGCTTGTCTGTACTTGGAAATTCTGTTACTGCTGTCATTCTTGTCTTGGGATATTTATTTGTTTTTGACATTCTCTTTTGTTTCTTCTTTGGTGTGTTGTCACAGAGTATACTCTGCTGCGGTGTTGTCAAATTTTGTGTTAAGAACATTTTATATTTATTTGTGAATAAATTTTTATTAAATTGTCAAATTTTGTTTAAAAACAATTTTATATTTATTTGTGAATAAATTTTTATTAAATTAAAAAAATCATGAGAAAATGGAAGCTAAATGAAACGGAACAACTAATCAATTTAGTTGAACAAAATGAATGCATTTTTAATGTTCGTTCATTTTCATATTTAGACCGCAATAAAAAGGCGGAAATATTTAATAAAATTTTAATTGAAATACAAAAGACCGACAACACTATAACCTTAAAAGAAATTAAACGGAAATGGAAGAATTTACGGACGCAATATATGCAAGATGTCAAAAAAACGTCAAAAAATTAAGAAAATTCGAGCATAAGAAAATTATACCTGCGCTACCAAGTTACTTGAATGTGTACACAAAAGCAAGTTCAAAAGAAAATAAATAAAAATGAAAATTATACTTGCGCAAATAAAATTGCCTAATCTGAAAGGGGCAAAAAAATAAAAATATAAACAGCTGTTGTAGTAATCCATTTATATTTCAGTGGTGCCACCTTAGGGGTTTTTTTTAAAGTAGCGTTTTATTTATGAAATATGAAAACATATGTACGATTCCAGACATGCTAATATACTTCATTAATTTTTTTTAATATAAAATGTAATATTATTAATATAATATAATAATATTGATACATTTAACAAATAAATGATCATAACATATTAATTTTGTATTCTAATTTTTATTTTATTTTTGCTATACATTTTGCTATATGGTCAACACTGTTTCTGTTTTGTCGCCAACAAAAATAGAAATTAGTTTAATTTGACAGCGACAACAACCTGCAGTCGTGTTGCCTGCTGTCGTCAATATAGTCACTCTCATATAAACGTGGGTATTTTATTTTTGACATATTGTAGTCGGTAGCCTGATGTCTCGAATGTGTTTAATGCTTTACATTTCACTATAATAGCTTGAATTCATAAATGAAGCACAAAATTCTTTGTGGTGAGAGATTAAATTTCATTCTACATGAAATGTCACAGGGCACATGCTCTGATATAGAAACTAAACCGTTTCGGCAGCATAAACCAGAGCATACTGGTGATATCCAAGATCTGGCATTTTCGCTTTAACTTAAAGGTTCCTTTAAAGCGAATCTTTGACAGAAATACCACAATCGTTTCTATTTTCAGAAACAATTGCTGAACACTACTTCAGTAATGAACAAATCTACTACATTTAATATTGCATCTTAAATTTAAAATAATTTACTTTACTTATTCATTTTCCTAGCTGTTATTATTAGCAATTAAAAACCCTACTTAAAAAGTTATAAATAATCACCCCTAACGTGAATAAAAATTCCACATAAAGTTTGTTCCCTTTTATTTTTTTTAACATTGAATTTAAATAGGAAAACTGTGAAAAGGGAACAAATGTCATGTGGAATTTTTATTCGCGATAGGGGTGAATATAAAAATACGATTTAATATTCATAGAAAACAAATCAATAATTCTGCTAAACTTTATAGTTACAATTTCCTTAACTAAATTACTTACGTACATATTAAATAATATTTTACGCATAATTTGTTCACCATAAAACAAAAATTAAATAAATATTTAAGATTTATTTATACATAGAAAAAAGATTGCTGCCTTCATTTATAATGGCTGTCTCAAAATGCCAGACAACTTCGCCTTCCTCAATTTTAAACGAGAGGAAACTAAATAAAAAAAAGAGAAACTACAACAGTTTTTGAGACACGCATGCCAATGCATGCATAAAAGATGTGTCATAAAAACTTAACACAGCACTATGGTTTAAAAGAGTAATTGTTGGTTCTAAAATTATAAAAAATCAACCACAGTCTTCGACTGAAAATGTAAACAAAGGCTAATTTGATTTTGTCATTCGTTTACAAAATTCATACATAATTAAGGTCAACTAGCTACCATCTACATTACTTAGGGGTGGTTTAAAAGTGACTGTATTAAGTGATGTATGTAAATACATATTGTTACGTTTTTACCTTTTAAAAACGCTGGTTTAAACCGGATTCTTTTTAATTGCCAAATAAAAGCGTCAAGTAGTTTGAAGGAAGGAACGAGTCTTTATTTATTTAAATGTACACAAAAAACAATTAAATATTAACACACTGTCTTTTTAAACACTTATATTACAGTTTAAGAACACACTTAAAGTTTTAGAACACTTTGATGCTTACTCAACAATGACTCACAATAAACTGATTCACTTGTTTGGCCCTGTTAGTCTATTTATACAGCAAACATAATATCTGGAAGGTTTGGGGCTAGGATACTAGAATGTTCATGACTGCAAGTCTAGAATGTTCGTGTCTAGAATATTCAGCCAAAGTCGTTAAAACTTAACTTTGCCATAATGATCAACTATGTTCTTAACAGGGGGTTATCAAAATGTTTATAAATTAAAACTTCTACAAATGCTAAACAAATCGATAAATATGTCATCTGTTGATAAAGATTATGTATGTTGGTAAACATGCTGGATGTTTATACCGACCGTTAAATTTAAACTGAAATACAATTTCGTAACATTAAGAACTCTAAACACTGAAATAATTATAACGTGTCATATAAAGAATCAATAAAATTCTCATTTAGTTAAGAATATTTAATGCAAGTACAATAGTACATAATTATGTTTTTTCAAAAGAATTACAAGTAAAATAGTACATATTTATGTTTTTTTTTTTTCTTTTCAAAAGAATGGGAGCAATTTTACAAACTTGCCGTCGCGTCGTCAAAATCGGCAGTCAATGATGAGTTAAACCAAGCTGGTAACGGTTGGGGAATTTTGCCTGATGAATAGACTTTTGTAATTTTTTAGGCAGAAATTAGTGCCAGAAAATAGTTCTTTAAATCCGCTCTCACACTCTTAAATTCTCACTCGTCAAGGCAAGTATTTTTGGTTTAGAAGGGAAAAGAGAATAAAAGGGGTACAAAATTGACGGTAGTAGTCAATTTTCTTATTTCCTTTTGTTTTTTTCTTTCATGTATGTTGATTTGCATTAATAAGTACGAAAATTGAATTGACATGTGTGAATGAAATGGCAAGTTCAAAAAAAAATGGAATAAAATCATGTCAGCTAAAACTAAAGTTTGTGAAACAGCACTAAATTGTCCAGACGAATCAAGATTAGTGGCATCGAGTAAGCAGTGATATATAATTGACATCGAAATAAAAGAGCCATGATAAACAAAAGTGTGACAATTTAGCAGGAGGTACATCAGCTCTATGAAACTTTATTTGAATTCGAGATTATAGCAAAGTGTTGAAATTTTTTTGAAAATTTCATAAAACATTCTTTCTTTTCCTAAAGTACTGTTAGATATTTATGTATCGATATTCTTAGTTCTTAAGTATATGCCTTGATACTAAAAACTTTGTTTTGGAACCTCGGTGTAAGATCAATACTGATATTCTTTGCTGTTCCCCATAATTGTCAATTAGTCAAGGCTTAATTTCTATTGGTCGTAAATAAGCCACTGTAGTTTTTAGCTCATTTGACTTTTCCAAAAGTATAAAATCTGTACAAGTGCATAGGGTAAGTACTGTTGGGTGTGATATTGTTGAGTATCACAAAACTTGGATCTTAAGTTGTGAGACATACATAAATGCTTCAGGAGAATAAAATTAGCTAATGAATGTGCTGTAAATGATTTATATTTGGACGAAACTGCAAGTAGTAGGGACTTTGGGTTACGTTACAGAATATGATCTGATCAGATCAAAAACACTTAGGGCTCCTCGTATAATTCTGAACATCCTATCCTCAAAAGTTGAGCCTTCAAATATTTTGTGTTATAAACAACACCATTTGAAATAAACGGACTCAATTTTTAAGATTTCTATATCCATAAAAGGCAACACATTTGAATTTTTGCTCAGCCAAATATATTTACATACATATATTCTGAACCATAGTGCACTGTAAAAATAGCCTCAAGAATGACACAGGCAAATAAAATAAACAGCCATCGTCAGGAAAACACCTCGAACTAAAAAATACCATGGCGGTCTTATGCCAGCAAACTTTATAATCACTAGATTTGAAGGAATTTAATCACGAACTTATAATAAAAACAAATAAACATATAAAAAACTATCACCATGAAAAGTTAAGTACGACTTAAGTTTAATTGAATTTACAATAAATAATGGTCAAACAATTTTCGTCCGGCACTGGCTGGACTAATAATTGAAATTTTTTAGATATAAGATTTGAAAAACTTATTGTTAGTTAATTTTTAATGAAGATACAAAAAATAAATAAATGTACAAAAAAAAATTAATTTACTTGAGTTTTTTTTAGTCTACAACTACCGACCATAAATATTCATACACCTACAAACCATGAGGAGACAGGTTGGGCTTAAGTTCCAATTTACACGAAGCAATTCTTTAAGCTAAGCTGATTACCTTTTAGACATCGGGGTGAGGGCAAGATAAGACGAGTACATACTTGATTGTACTAGCAATTCGTGTTAAGATACGGTCACATTTGCAAATATTTGCCGAAAAAGACGTAACCACTAAATAACATATATTTGAACTCGTTTATTTTAAAAAAAAAACTTTTCTTATTTAGTCCAAAGCACAACAAATATTTAGTTTAAATTTATTTGATGCTGTTTGATCTTGCAAAATACTTGCAAGAGTAAACAACGTCAAACGAATTTGTGCCAAAACAAGTGGTTACGCTTTTTTAAGTAAATATTTGCCAATGTGACCATACCTTTACTCTCTTATTCGTATTACATATGTGTATACAAATGTGTGTATACTCTCAAATAAAAGTACAAGCGAATTGTGCTGTGTGAACACGGAAGAAATTTCAAGGAAAAACTTGTATCAATATTTTTAATAAAAATTGCTTCGTGTAAATTGGGACTAAGTTTCCAATGAAGAATAATAAAATATTGCCATACTTTGTTCAAAATTATTTCAATAAACAAAACAAAATCAATAGAAATCATTATTTACCAACTCTGATCTTCGCGTGTACACTCGCCGTGTAGTACCTACCAGTGTAAAACAAAAACATTCATAAATAAAACAGCTACAACAACCACAGCGACATAAATGCTTAACTACTCCACTACAAATACTGCATCTACTACTATTTAAATATACCTTCATTAATAAATATGCACTACGTAGATGGAAGTAAGTTCTTACCGTGTCGCTGGAAGACGTCATTTCATTGACTCCTTATACATAATTTGTAGCAGCTGCTACTTTGCAAATACATATTTATTTATTTAATAATTTTTTTCTTCATCTTCTTGTTTTTAAAATGTATACTAACTACTCTAAGGAAAAGCTTAAGACTGTTTTATAGTGACATGAGAAAGAGATTGAAAAGAAAAAAATGTGAATGGAAATAGCAACTGAAACTCATTGAAAATCTCAAATGGTTGTTTCTAGTGTGTTTTTTTTTGTCGTCCCAACGAAAATGAAACGTCAAAGGAGGAAATACTACTTAACAGCCAACGACATGAAGAAACATGTTTTAGACGAGTGAATAATGACAAATATAAATAATATTTATTATTGCCGCTGTTGTTGTTACTACTACTGTCATCATTATTGTGGTTTAGAGTTCATTTATAATAAATAAAGTTGAAATACAATTCAGTTGAAATTGTTTGATTTGTTACAAGTATTTTCGCTGTTTTTTTGGTAAATTAATAGTTTAAATTGCTTATTTTTGTTATGGAATTAAATTGTTTTGTTATACATACATACATACATAATTGTATTAGTAATGGCAATTTTGAATAATAATCCGTTACTGTTGTCAGTAATGGCCAGGACTCTTGATTAAATTGTGCAAAATAATAACATAGCACCTCAAAAAAATAATACAGAGGAGTTAAATCGCAATATTATTATTATGAAATAATGCGATCGGGAAATTTGGTTTGTAATAAACTCATTGTTTCGGTAGCTGTGTGACATGTAGCACCGTCATGTTAAAAATCACATGTCGGTGTATCCATATAATCAATAAATTGGCCAAAATTTAATAGTTAACATCTTACGATCACGTCTCCAGACCACATAGCGCATCATTTGCAACAAGTGTTCTTGAATTTTCAGAAGTCTAAAGGAAAATGAGATTTGACCAAATTAGCCTGAAGGAAACTCCTTAAAAATTATGAAAATGAGATTCGTCTAAAAAAAAAGTATTTTTCCAGAAAAACCAGCGGGTTGTTCTTAATATTTTTATGCGATTTTCAAGCGAAATTTAATTAAATGTAAACTCATAAAATACATACATATGTACATATGTCGACAAGTAAAATGTCTAAACTTTCATGTTATTCCCATATGACTCTGTTGGAAAACAAAATTCTTGTTGAAAACCCCTTTACATAATAAAATATAGGGCACATATATTTGTTTCCATTCAAAAATTCAGTACTTTTCATGGATTTTAATTTGCGCTAGCAAAAATCTTCGGTAAATATTCTAACAATTTCTAATATGGAGAGACAGATTTGGATAAAAACAAAAATTTGCTGTTAAAATTATTTCTTCTTATATTTAAAGATTATCCCCCTTATTCAAAAACGATTATTAAATTTAATAAACGTTTATTAAGACAGATTTGCATATAAAAATTTGCTTAATAAACATTTGTTAAATTTAATAATCGTTTTTGAATAAGGGGGTATGTAATAGTTTATTTTTACAAGCAATTAGGTCATTTTAATTTTATATAAAAATATTTGATTTATTTCTATATATTTATTTCCAATATTTCGCTATCACAATGGATAGCTTCTTCAGGGATAATATAAGTTTTGAATTATAATAAAATAATAATTGAAGTATGTACAAAAATGAAAAAATTTTTTAACAGGAAATGAAAAGCTTATAATTATTATATACAGTTATGATATATATATTATATACATATGTTTGGAATAGTAAATGAAAAATTATATATGTAATATTTTTAGTTTCTAAACTTATTCTTATAAATTAAATGTCTGTAATTTTGAGCTACATTGTCTGTATCTGTTTTAAAATTAATTCTCTTTTCTATCGGTACATTAATAATCTGTAACATTTCTAACATAAATCGTCTTTTATAATTTGTTTCTGTATTTAATATGGTGGTATTTTCAAAATCTGGATAATGATCTAAATTGTAACAATGTGATGTTAATGCAGTTTTTTGAGAATAAGTATGTTTGTGTTTTTGGTCAGATTTATGTCCAGCTAATCTAGTTTTCAATTTGTTCTTAGTTGTACCTACATATATTTTATTACATTTTTCATTATTTTTACCCGTACACGGTATTTTATAAACAATATTGGATTTATCTAATTTTACTGTTTTATCTTTTATTTTACTATATAATCTATTTAATGTGTTATAAGTCTTATGGGCTATTTTATAATTATTCCTGTCATAAAATTTTGAATTTTCTAGTCGTTCAGAAATTAATGGAATATAAGTTAGAGATTTATACATTTTAGGTTCAGAATTTATATTTGTATTATTATTTATTGGTCTTTTATATTGTTTTATTAATTTATTAATTAGTTCATTTGGAAAACTATTATCTTTTAAAATTTGTTTGATTTTTATTTTATTATTTTTATGAAATATTTTGTCACTAATATTTAGAACTTTATCTATTAAGTTTTTAGCCGTATTTATAATAACTCTCTTTGGATGTTTAGAATAATAATTAATAATTCTTCCTGATGAAATCGGTTTTTGATACCAATCTATTAGTAATTTATCTCCATTTCTAATTACTATTATATCTAAATATGGAAGTTTATTATTAGATTCTTTTTCAATTGTAAATTTAATATTTTGGTGAAAAGAATTAAATATGTTTAATATATTTATTATTTCATAATCTGAAATAATACAAAATAAATCATCCACATATTTTGTTATAATTTTTGGTTTAATAGACAATTTGTTAATACAAGTATTAAGTAGTTCTTCCATAATTATATCTGCTATAATTGGAGAAGCTGGAGAACCCATAGGTAGACCTTTATGCTGAGAATATATTTTGTTGTTATATTGAAAGTATCTGTTATCCTGTATGCAAAATTTTACAATTTCTAAAAACAATTCTTTCTCCATAGATGTATATTCTCTAATTATATTCCATTTATTTTCTATAATATTTAATGCTAAATCTATAGGTATACTAGGAAATAATGAAATTACATCTAAAGAAATGATTTTTTCATCATTTTCTATTTTTATTTGTCTAATTCTATCTTTATCTTTATATTATATATTGAATTTTTAGTTATATTTTTAAGAATTTTTGTTAAATATTTACTAAGTTCATGTGATGGAGAATTTATACATGAACAAATAGGTCTTAATGGAAATGTTTCCTTATGGATTTTAGGAACTCCATATAATTTCGGAGTTATAGCTGAAGTTATTTTTAAATTTTTCTTTTCCATCATTGTAATAATTTCTAATTTGCTAAGTTTTTCTACTATATGGAAATTACTATTTAACTATTCATTTACTATTCCAAACAAGTTTTATATACATATATATATCATAACTGTATATAATAATTATAAGCTTTTCATTTCCTGTTAAAAAATTTTTTCATTTTTGTACATACTTCAATTATTATTTTATTATAATTCAAAACTTATATTATCCCTGAAGAAGCTATCCATTGTGATAGCGAAATATTGGAAATAAATATATAGAAATAAATCAAATATTTTTATAGAAAATTAAAATGACCTAATTGCTTGTAAAAAGAAACTATTAAATATTAGAAAAAGGTCAAATAAACGAACTAAATATAAGGGGGTATGTATATTGATTATTTAAATCATTTTCTTTTATATTTATTTTATTATTAAAATAACAAATTATTTGTTTAAACCGCACAAATAAATTAATTTTTTTTCCAGTTGACGATAAATTTATTATAATAATAGTTGACTCTAAGCAAATACTATCAACCATGTACTTTGTGGGTTTTTTTATCGCCCCCTTTTTTTTCGTTTTTATTATAGTATGTGTTTTTGTTTTCAATTCTCTACGTCAATGAGTTAACTTTTTTAGCTCTTCTAAATATTTTTTTGCTAGCCCATAATACTCTACTCTGTTCAATAATACTTCAAATCAGTGTTGGCAAACATGGTACAATTGTACTTTTTTTGATACATTTTAGACCCAGTTAGTACCGTGGTACTATCGCGAGTCATTTGGCACAATTTCAAAATACTGTTGCATTTGGAATCCCATTATTTATTTTATTTTATTCAATTTCATGAACATTTTGGAACTGATATCCATATTTTTAAATATGCATCTATAATATGGTTATCAGAACAAGAAATTGTTGGTTGAATTATCGAACAATGGAAACCTCTGAAATATTAATTCAGATTAAATGATTTTGAGGCTGAATGCAGAAACTAAACCTAATCACCCCTATCATGAATAAAAATTCCACATGAAATTTGTTCCCTTTTCACACTTTTCCCATTAAAATTCAATGTTAAAAAAATAAAAGGGAACAAATTTTATGTGGAATTTTTATTCTTTGAAGCAGTCTTACACCTTATTCCTTTTTATTACCAAATCAATACCAAAGCTTTATTTCCATTAGAATTCGACGATTTTTTAAGACATTCTTGTTATATATGTCAATGTTAAAAATTTGTTCGTTCGAGTATAAAATTGATTAAACATTCGTTATATAAGTTAATGTTACAAATTTTGCCGTAAGTGACTACAGTTCAACCTTGGTATAACGAATCTTAAGGGGATTAGAAAAAAACGTTATATATAATTCGTTACAATGAGGTTCGTTATATCGAGGTGAAGTTGCACTTTTATTCGTTATAACGAGGTAATAAAACATTTTGTATGTTAATCATCACTGCTTACCATGTTATAACGAACGATTTCCGCTAATAAATCAAAACATATTTGAAGGAAAACACTGTATTTTGTAGTTTTAAAATTCGAAAATAAAATTTTCTTCGAATATTTCAGCCGGTAGTCTAATGCATGCTGCTATCGACTACGAATGTAGATTTGCTGGAGACGTTGTCGTTGCAAACACAATAACTTTGTGTGTATCTGTTTCATATATGTAATTTGGATTAATTGATGGAAATCGTTATGCAAAGGTTGTAAGTTGACAAAATTCGTTAAATAGAGGTAAATAATTTTTTATATTTCGTTAGTCTGTAGTGAATGAAAATTCGTTATAACGAGGCTATTGACAAATGTATTCGTAATAGAGAGGTTTATTTTGTATTAAATCTTATGGAGCGTTGTAGGGGATTTAAAAAAATTCGTTAAATCGAGAAATTCGTTATAGTGAGGGTCGTTATAACGAGGTTTGACTGTATATCGAATTTTCGTTAAAGTGAGTTTGTGGTTAAGTTTTATTATTATTTATTAAATATTAAAAATGGTACCGTGGAGGTCTAAAAAGTACATTTTATTTATATAGTTGGTACAAAATCTAAAAAGCCATTCTCCATCATTGCTTCAAATATTGTTGTCGTTGTTGTTATTATATTTACATATGTATGTATGTATACATATAAATTCAGTTAAGAGTTGTTTTTGTGTTTCCTTCATTTGCATTTTTATGATTTGTTGTTCTATTTCTTGCATATATTCCCGGTGCTTATTCTTTTTCTCCATAATGTATGAAAAGTATGTTCTAGTTTTTTTTTTCAAGAATTCAGATTGTTGTAATAAATCGGTAAAACACAAAAAAAACTTCCCAGATTTGTTTTTCTAGTTTTATTGTTTTTATTTTTTATTTGTTTTTTGTCTATAAGTAATAGTATTATTTTTCCTACAATCGCTTTATACAGTTTTATGTTTATTTCATACATACCTACTTTCATTAAATGTTTATAATGGCTAATCTTGTTTTTGTTTTTGTTTCTGTTACTGTTGGTGTTACAATTAAGAGGGTGAGTGTGTATGTCTGTATTAATATTTGTTAAAAATTATTTTCATTCTCACCATATTACTATGAGAAAAGTTGTTTTTATTTTTTTTTACATGTTAGCTTAGCAGTTTGTGGGGGTCTCCATTATAAACAATTAAAGAAATGAAGTTTTGTTAGAAAATAACCAAACATGTAGAAAAAATATAAAGAAAATTTTAGAATTTGTAATATTTATTTTTATAGTTATAAGTATTTTTTAAGTTTTAATAAGTGACCACAAGTTTATTTAATATATAATGACCAGTTGAAGTACGTACATACGTACATACATATGTACATATGTATTTCACTCACTGTTAACCACAACATACTTAACATTGAGGTTTTAAGCTTAAGCTAAGCGTTTTGCCCCTCAATATTTGTGGTTTAAAATTAACTATTAAAAAGTAAGAAAAAAACTATTTTAATTTCAAACACATAGGTATTTGGGAAGTTTTGTAATGGATTCGTTTCACTGATCAACTTCATATAACAACGCAAGCTGTTCAAACACTGTTAAGAAAACTAAGTTAAATCTGAACGTTATCGTAAAATTTTAAGGCTCACGGACTCAAAACGTTTTGGCATACGTAAGTAATATTTAACTTTTAAAAATACTCTAAATGAATGCGAATTATATATAGATATACAAAGGCATATTTTATGTAGATTTAAATTTTTCTACATTGCAACTAAAAAAACTCATATGGAAACAGAAGTTCAAGTGTTTAATAACAATAAAAAAAATGTGTCGAGAAGGCTTAATGTCACGGTGCTCTTAACACCGGGTAAAAACAAAGCGTTCATCAACACCTCAACAAAGTGACATAAGTACCAATTCGAAGCCAGGTATTCAGACATAATCTTCTACTTGGTGAGGATTGCAGCTCTACTAAAACTCCTATCGTTCTAAGGGTCTCGGCAACAGGTTGCAGTGCACCTTCACCCGCTATTTGAATCTATACCTCATACACAGCCACGTAGCATCCCGAAGGTCTACACCCTACACAGGCTGAAGCCAAACATAATGTCAGTGCGCCAGAAGTATATGCAATTCATTGACCAAAAGCTTTGATAGAACATGTAACATAGAACATATAACATATAACAGAAAACATGTAACAGAAACGTCCAAATTTTACAAACGGTTAACTTTAAAAATTTGGGTATTTTAATATCTTTTAAGAATGGCAAGGATGCATTCAAAACCATTGTTCTGAAATGATTAAATGGAAAAGTTGGGCGTTTACATCCAGAAAAAAACGATCCTTAAAAGCCATAGAGCTTCTTATTATGGAACAGAAGCTTGGTATCCAAATAATCTACAAGTCTGCATAAGTATTAATTTGAAATTTAACAACAATCAAAGCAATAGCAACTGTGTACAAACAATATTTCTTTTATAGTTTAATACTCTCGTTTATTGTCACCATCTAAATTGGAAATAGACTTTGGGGTCCACCATAAAAACACAGAGACTTCGGAGTAACCACTTTCAAAACATCGGCAAATAGCTTCTAGCTATCGATTCATCAAGAAACAATTCTTCTTAATTTCGCACTTGCATATTAATCTTTACGACTTACTGAAATATTATATCAATAAAATACGCCTCTGATTTAGACGGGCTTTGGAATATCTGGGTAGATATTGTCCATTTTTTTTTTTTTCATTAACATTTTTAATAATTGAATGTGTGCTTATTTATTATGTAAATGTTAATTTCACAAACAAATATCTAAGTATTAATAAACAAACAAATTGACAAATTGAATACATATGTATATACAATTTTGCAAATTTTGGCAGTTGGAGCAAATGGGCATTTTTTATATGTATTTTTTTTTTTAATTTATCTTGGAGGTGTGTTAATTAAGTGACAAACTCTAAGCATTGCAGTAAAATTTCCTAACTTTACTAGGTATTTATCATACACATTTGTCCATACTTTTGGCAAATGAATTGCACCTGCCAGAAATAATTAAAAGCTAAATGTAAATAAATATTCATTAAATAGTGGTAATTCACTTTATATAGACTTTACTACATTTAAGTTTCATTAAACAAATATTATACATTAAGAAACCTTATTATTTACAATGTATTTGTTAATTAAACAAATATTAATTAAAAGTACAATTTAAATCTTACACAGCCATATAAACTTTAACGTTACTGTTTAGTAATTTAAAAAAAACATAATAACTTTTACCCTCTATGTATGTAATGTATCTTATAAGCAGTAGCAAAAACTCTTGGTATCTACTGCATAATTTGTCAACATTTGTATGGTTTATGCGAAAATAAATATGTAAGTAGAAAAAACTGAAACTAAAAATAAATTTCGTAAATCGTATACACATCAACCAACATACACTCGAACGATGTCTATATTAGCAAATCGTGTTGTTGTTGTTGCATTTGTTTTTGGTAATATACCCACTACTAATATACTAAGTATAGTTAGTATAGTCATCAGTTAGTATGTATCTACATGCATCCATCATACGCAACATACTCGTACATATTAGTTGTTTTAATTTGTAAACTTAGTTGTTGCTTGCATACGATTTTTCATTCATTGTTACATAACAATTTGTTTTCTTTACTTTAGTCGTAATTAGATCCACAAAAACTGCAAAACAAAAGTTGGTGCTCGGTTGGTTAGTATGCAGTGTTGTTGTATTTAGTGTTTGTAGTACGAGTATGTAATCTTTGGTTTACAATTTGTCTCCGGCATATTCAGTCTTCATCGTTAGTATTTACCTGGCTGCCATTTGCTGTTGGCATGTTGGGGACTTCATTGAGTTTAGAAAAAAGAAGAAACAAAACAACTGAATTTGTTTGGTTTCATTATGGGAACTCTTTTTTTTGTTTTTTGTTTGTTTGTTAATTTATTTCCATAATTTCGTTTCTTCCATTCGTTTTTATTATTAATTTTTTAATAGAGTCATTATTGTTTCCCAGCAGTATAAAACTATTAAAGTACTTTAAAGCATATCATATATTCATAGAACCACAAATAAAAGGTATCAAAAAAGAAATTCCATTCTATTACAATTATGTGTTAAATTTATATTTATGTTTTTAACTAAGTTTAAACAGAAGTCCTTTATGCCACACCTTATCAAATGCTTGCTTTACGTCTAAAAACACTGCGCAACAGTATAGCTTTTTTTCAAGTGAATCAGTAATCGCATTCCCTATTCGATGGCATTGATCAGGAGTTCCATCTCTATGACGAAGCCCAAATTAATGGTCCGGAATAATATTTTGTTTTCCCAAAACTGTCAACAATCTGTATGAAAACAAACTTTCAAAGAGTTTAGAGAACAGAGACAATAAACTGATGGGCCTGTATGATGATGAATCGACTAAAAAATTGTTTAATTTTATTTTAATATTTCAATCATTGGGTTAATTGGCTGATTTATCCCTAAAAATATTTTCTGTGTAGGGTTATTTTTAATCTCATAGTAGCTGCGCCTTCAATAGGACGATCGCATCACTGGCTGTGTTTGGGTTGGAAATTCTATTAGTTGTTTTGATGGCACATATAAGCTAAAGCTTTGCGTATCAGTAAAGCATGTAGGTATTCCCGACATGTCTCGGTTAAGAGAGCAACTGCGGAATAATATAGTTTAGATGACTCCTCCGCAGTTCCGAGTAATTCCCAGTCTGCATTAATGTCCGAGCTGTTATCAAACAGATCCTGATCATGTATGCACTTCTCGTACAATGCCAAAGTTTAAGTGACTCCTCCGTTGACGTCTTTGTTTCCTCATATAGATAATAGTGTTCTTGAGCCTATGACGATACATAAAACTGCATTTTGACAGCTTTGAATATTTCTCTACGGGTTATCACTCAACGAAGGTGACCGCACTGGAGCATTGTAGTTACATATGTAATTAACAAGGTTTCTTTAACCACTTTGCAAGTGCTGCCGGCAAGCGCTTAGGGGATAATGAAATATCGAAAGTGGGAACTAAAGTTTTCGTTGATACTCAAATAGCTGCGGGTTACGTACAGTAAATTAATTTGTGATACCATTTACCAGACCTTAAGTTCTTAGACAGTCGCCGTGTGAAATCACTTCAACTCCTAATTGAGGTGCAGGGAGTAAGGAGAAAAAGTAGTGGCGACCGTCTTAGAAGAAACGTGTAGGGTATTGGATTCAGCCGGATTTATTCGCTCATGAGCTGTTTTTAAAGATATGGAATTTTAACTCAAAGAAATAATTTTCGCGAAAATTAAATTTATATCGAAATACTACTCTCGCATTTGAATTGAAGTCTTGATACGATCGTACTTTTTTTAATACTATTTTACTCATTTTATATGTACTTTAAGTATAATCATGTTTAATAAAAACATGTCTGTTCATGACATTTTAATATTTTTTTTCAATTTCGTCCTACTGAAATAAGGCGGGTCAGAAGACGTAAGAAATCAAAAGAACAGTTGCAATCTAGTAAATTGAATTCTTGGACAGGATTTATTGTTTTCGAAAAGCATAAATCGTTTCATAGTTTTACAATTAACATTAGTAAAATTAAAAGTTATCTTTTTTGAATGTTAAAAACTTTGTTTCAATAAAAAAAAATAATAATAATAATAATCACCAGCTTTTTAAAAAACACACTTATGCTTCAACCAGTATTCTTTCTTTTCAAATAGCTAATTTCCATAATAAATCATGTTTATACAATAAAACTGAAATAAATTCCAAGTTTGTTTGTAGTATTTAAACACAAAGTCAATAAAACAAACACATAATTTATATATTTTTTTTCTTCTTTCATTAAAACTAACCTCAATGTGGCACAAATTATATTTGTCAAATTATTTAATACAAGATACCAATGCGTTTTTATTAAACAAAACAACATTTTAAACAAGAGCTTAACAGTGTGTCTAGTTTATTTAGTTTAGCTTAGTTCGTTGTTATTTTATATTTTCCGTTAACGTTCACTTAAATTAAACAAATTGTTTTAAATTTTTCTCAATTGCGTTCAAGGTCCGGCGAGGTGTTGGAGCTTATGATGACACTTGGTCACGCATACGAACAGAGAATCATACATACAATACACAGCTGGCAATAAAAGCGACAAAGAAATAAAACTAAATCAAACAAAGAAAGCAGTAAACAATACTTTACAGTTGATTCAGAAAGTAAGTATGTACTCACCTATAAATTAAATTTACAAGTATGTATGTATATATTTTAGGCTAAATTTATTGAACACAAAAGAAGTTGTCACCACATTGAGCGGTTCTTAGTAATATTTAAAACTTATACAAAAACATAAATAAAAATATTAATTAATTCAAAATCACAATGCGTAAAACTAAAAATAATTAATTTTTCAACTTTAAAATGTAAATGCTGATTTCGTATTTTTTGCAATACAAATCGCGTGGAACAAAGATTTTAGTATTTATTCCACTCTTCCTGTAAAGCTATTGTTAGATTAATTCTATTTCTTATTTCTCTCTCCATCTCTAAGTTTTCTGTCTAAATGATCCTAGAAATTTTTAATAAGATTAATATCGGGTCATTGAGAAGGAGTTTCCATCCATTTTGGAGTGGTATAAAATAGCCATAACTTAGTATTATGAGCTGTGTTTTTGGGGTAAATATGAAGTTTTCTCAAATACCCATTTTTTGCACGCTGGGATGAAGATAAGTTTTTAAAATGTCACTTCCTGTGATCCATTATGCCATCGATTATATGTAAATTTCTAACTCCAGAAACGCTCATACATCCCCACACTTGAAATGAGCCACACCCATTTTTTTCTTTAAACTTCTCATTTCGTTTCCTCTACTCTAAATCTTCCATCATTTCCATATATATTAAATTTGCTCTCATCCGTAAAAAAAACACTCTGTTCCAAAAGTCGGTCGATTTATTTCGATGTTCTTTAGCGTATTTAAGTCTTTTGATCTTGTTCACTTTTCTGATAGAGGGTTTCCTACGAGAAAGACGGCTGTTGTACCCAGACTCATGAAGCACATTCGTATTGTATTTGGACAAACGCTTTTGTTGAAATTGGTATTAATATTTTTTTTAATTTGTTTGCCGGTATCTATCCGACAATGTTTTCACCATTAAAAAGGGCCTAAGAACGTCTACCTATATCTTGGCTCATTCGCAACATTTTCTGTTTTGTTATATTTGTCAACAATTTTTTCAATAGTAGAATAAAGTCTTTTGAATATTTCTCTAATTTTACGCAACACTAATTTTCCACTTGATTCTCGCTAATTTATTATTATTTTACGTTCTGATTCCGTGGTTTCTTTTCGGTTTGGTGACATTTTTAAAATTTTTTACTTTATTGTTTATTTTGGCAACAACCGCTAATAAAATGATTTGACAGTTTTTGATACTTTTTGGTTTTTTTTTCAAAAACAAACACAAACTGCGAAGCTTTTTGGCTTGTCTGCAGAAAACACCCAGAGTTTTTGGCGGAAATCGAACCCGCAACCCTCTGACTGATAGTCCGGCACACTATCGCCTAGTCTATCTGGGCACCCTGCAAAATATTCCGTTTTTTGTTTTCAAATCAAAGCTTATTAGTGAAAACCACTCACTTTTTAAAGTAAAAATTGAGTACTAAACTAAACAAATTTTAATTTAGTGGTTTAAATTAGGATACCACGGGCATTGAGAATGTATTTTGAATTAAAATCACAAAGGATTTTATTTACCAAAAAGAGCATCTTCAAAAATGTAAGGTGAGCAATCACTTTCTGAATCAACTGTATATTGTACTTAACACGAGACCAAAGACAGCGAATGAGTGAATTCGTACTTGTTGTACATGCCGGCCGGTTATTGGAACATAAGAGGATTTACAATGTTTTGTAAAAAGATAGAGGAGAAAAGAGAAACAAAAAAAAAGAGAAGTAAAAAAAGTACAGAAAAACAACAAGGAAGCTAAGAGCTTATTAGACTTAATAGAAAAAGGAAAGAGGTTAATAAGACCATGCAAAAGTTTTATTTGGAATTTGAAATGTTAATGAACGTTTACTTAAAATATTTCGGGGATTTTTCTTTAATATTTTGTTAAATTTCATTGATGTAGTTTCTAAATAGTTGAAGAAAAAAACTGGTTTGATGTTTGTGAGAACTTTTAAACTTATAAAACCCGTTAAGGAGTATTTATGTCTTCAGTGTATTGTCAATTGTTATTCGGTAAGCGTTTTATCAGATGACTTATAAAACATTTGTATCGGGTGTCATTAAAGATCAATGGGTGGGTCCTGCCGTACTGCTGTTTAATTTCATATGCGGACGAATGCATCAATTTGGCGACAGCTACAAGGGTGATCATTTATTCGGTCTGGAAAATGTTGTTTTAAAGAAATACAAAACTTTTTATATACATGTAAATCTCCACCATTATCACCACTGAAGCTTTTGGCTTTAACTTACACGGCATAGACGAAAGAGATAAAATCGAATCATGTCGTCACAATCGAGGAAACCAAATTCTGACTGAATTATATGAAAATATTCGAGCAACTCTTGATACGACAATCATGTAAAATTCCAAAGCATTCTCTGACAGCAGTTGGATCCTGGGAAATAAAACATACTGCCCAATCATGAATAAAAATTCCGCGGGAGTTTTTTCTCTTTTCACCCATTTTTCCTAATGAAATTCAATGTTAAAAAAATAAAAAGGGAAAAAACTCCCGCGAATTATTTATTCATGATTGGGCTGATAGTTGGCTTCAGGTAAGACCAATCGGTCGATCGTTGATCAGTTACGTCATCACCTTTGTTGGGAGATACCCATCTAAAGAATGTTCTTAGGGTCTTAACCAGCTCTTACACTAACGAATTCAACTAGGTTACAGCATCATATAGTTGAAGAGACACCTCCGAGTCAATTCCGCATTCGCAGCATACTAAGCTAAAGTCAGACTTGGAGGTCATATATTGATCTTAATGTCTACGAGCATACCGAGAATGAAAAACGAGATTAGTTCTGGCTCAACTAAGGTAGGAATGGGCAACGGACTTAATGCCTTTTGGTATCGCATATACTGTACCGTCACCAATTCATGTGCCGTCACCAATTTATGTCCAGCTTGTAGTCTGGGTACATATGACAAACCAATTGTTTTGCAAACTATATCGGTGGAAGTGGCATAATTTCTTGCCGTTGCTGTAGCTGTTACAATAATAAAAATCATTCAGTCAAAAACAACAATAACTCATCCATTTATGTATCAATTTAACTGATGCTTAAAGCTATTTTGTAACTCTATAAAACCTTACGACTGAAGCTGTTTAGGATTTAATCTAAATCAGGACCAGTATTGAAGCTAAACAAGGACGATATAAAGACCTACACTTGAAGCTAATCCAGGACTATATAAAGACTTAAAATTGAGGCGAAACAATGACAATATACAAATTTCGATTGAAGCTAAACTATATAAAGTCCTAAAATTGAAGCTAAACTAGGACAATATAAATACCTGCATTTGATGCTAAAACAGGACTATATAAATACTAAGAATCCTTTTTTTTTATTTATTTCAAAAAATATGCCGCAAGCCAATGGGGTTAAAATTAGCAGTACTACTAACAATTCAATAATATTAATACAATTATTTAGATACACATATAACAATAACTATAAATTAGAAGAAAAAAAATAAAAAAAAATTTATGATTTAGATAATAATAATGAAGAGAGTCCTTAATATTTGCACAAAATCAATAAATAATGTATAATTGCAGGAAAATGATTGTTAACCCATGATAGAACCAATGATAAAACATACAAACAAAGCACAATTTAAAATATAGTTTTTTTTCAAATAATGGCACTTCTAATAATTTTACCTGTTTAAATGTACCATGGTCAGCACGAAATAGAGAACAAAAAAAATATTAAATTTATAAATTTGACAAGAAAGTTTGAAATTTGACAAACTCTGTGAAAATCTGCGATCCGCATATGGAATCATTGAATTCCATAATCTCGATATAGTAACGCAATACGATCGACTTATAACAATTGAGAAGTATCTAGGCATAATAATCGCATGCGTTCTACTAGAACTATAAACACCTATACGATTTGTTCAACAGATAAATGTAGAAACATACAGGACATCTAGGATGCTCCTGTAATTATATATTTTAAAAGGTTACAAATGAATATTAGAAACAATGGACGGAATTAAGAGAATATGTGAACATCTTTAACATCTTTAAAAAGATAGAGTATTTGATGTACTTGTATCTGCTATTTACTTACTTATTCGACTTTATACCCAATTTCATTCCCAACATATTGTTTAGACACTTTTACCATCTCTTTTAAATCGAAATGCTTTCAAAAAGGCAATTCTATTATAATCGAATTTCATATTTATGTCCCATAATTGCTTTTTTATTCAATCTCAAATAAACAAAAACAGAAAAACATTTAAATTTCAATTGAATTGTGGTAGGACTGAGATTTATGGCCCAAAAATCTCTTCATTTTTCTATATGAATATAAAAGCAATAAAAATACAATTTAATGTCGCTTTCCCTCAAACACTCTCATTTCACTACAAAGATTAGATTTATTATGGCCACTTAAATGGGCAATTAGTAAACTCCAACACACACAAATAGCCAAAAATTGCAAAAGTCCCCCTCGAGTACCAACTGATTGAATAAGTGCGTAGTAAATAAATGAGTGATAACTGCAATTATACGAAAAAATCCAGTCGAAAATCATAAAATTGCTGGCAGTTAATAAAGTTTTCCGGTTGTGTTTTTTCTGCTGCTGTTTTAAAAACTAAATTGCAAACAACAAGTATAATAGTTTATAACATGCGTAGTTAACAGTACTGGGGAGTTAGTCAATGTCAAGCAAATTAAAGAAATGTGTAAATGCGTAAAAATTTTTCCGGTTATAATAAAAATCCAAGTAAATAAAGACAACAAAAACAAATATAAATATTTGTCTAAGTGTTTGTAATATACTTTTTCAACCCTCTTCTTCACAAATTACACGTAGAGAAAAAGAAAATAATAATATAGAAAAAAGAGAAAAAACACCAGAGAATGAAACACCACCATAGGGGCTTAAATTACATAAAAGAAAATAATATTTATAACCTTAGGACGTTAGCCCTTATCGACTTAAATCAGGGATGAAGACATTGCTTTTTTTTGGAGGGTACAATTGAAACCTAAAAAGTACAATGTTAAAAGCATGACTTATTAGTTTAAAGTGACTAAAAACAATTTATTTAAAATATATCTGATTTCTTTGAGATATTATAAATTTAGAAATATTGTTAAATCTAAATATAAAGAAAATTGGGAATCCAATTTTTAAACTTACAATACCGAGATTTAAGTGATACTGCAAACTTGTTTCTAATGAGGTTTAATTAAAAATGTATAAATTCAGATTAAATATTACTTCGTATAAGTTTTTTTGGATAAACATTTATGATTAGCACCGCCTTTTGCAAACACATTCTTTTAAACTCTAAAAGATTTTAGTGTTTTCAATATGAAACGTTTGTCAAAGACGAATTAGAAGCTACTTATGTGAAATTATAAAAATTCGAACTTTTTCTTAAAATTTTGTAATTGGTACAAATTGTCTTTTTTATTTAACAAGTGTAAAAGTGTTAAAATTAAATTTTATTACTTTGTTATATTTTTCAAAAATTGTATTAATTTTAAAGCAATTTCTTGTTTGCTTTCAGAGTTTGGTATGAATTTGAATTTTGTACACATAATCTCCCACACTTTAGTAATAAAACCCAGCAACTAGCCACCCATTACCCACCATAATTCTTCCATACATCGTACAATAATTTTTAACAAAAGAAATGCTCACACTTTATTATTTATTTTTACTTCATTATTTATTTTTTATTCCTTTTAGTTGGATTCCGTGTTGCTGTTGCTTTGCTTGTTAAATGTGTATGCGTGCGCACTTAAACAAACACAAACAAAGAAAGAGTGGAAAAACATGTCATGTTGTCGTTTTTCTTTTAAGAAATTGCATTGCCAACAAACAATAATAACAGCAGCAGCAGCAACAACAACAACAAGTTGCTGTATATCCTGGGATTTAAAGTAATTTATTCATTAAATGTAATTTAAAATTCATACATTCATGTACAGAAAACAAAAAATTTTTTAAAATTATTAAGAAATAAACTCAAAAAAGAATCTATTATAAAGAATATTTTTAATTATATATCCATAGTATGATTTGATAGCACGGCCATAGCAATAGTGGTAATGCTGGTAGAAATAATGCATAAGAAACATATATTGCTGTTGATAAGTTTTAGCGTTTTTATTTTTAAATAACATTATTGTTATTAAAATTACTGTGGACAGTTGAATTACGGACCAAGTAAAAAAAGACCATGTGAATTTTTAACATACAATACAAATATACCTATTATCCGAAAAAAAAAATTCAAATAAGGAACCATCTAATATCTCGAATGCGACATTCGTATACCTTTGAAAGAATTTTCCATATCTTATACAAAAATAAAACACGTTTTCGATTGCTTTTAGAAAAATTAAAAAAATGTAGGATTTTTTAAAGCAATTTTTCTTAAATTAAAAGAGAATAATGTTAAAATCATTACATTAGTATAATTGTCAATGCCTTCAGTGTGATTTAACACGCGACATATTTGTCGCATCTCGATTTTTCTAAGAATTATTTCAAGTATTTTTAATAAAAGCTACGTTTTTAAAATTATTCAAAATTCAAAATCATACAATCTCGAAGTACTACTAACAAACGATAATTTAGGCACCGGAACGCGACATAGGAATATGAACTAAATCAGAAGAAGATTTGACCATTATTCGATTACTGTTGATAGAAGCGTTTCATAAGATTGGTAGAAGCATACAAAAATAATTGATCAATAAAAATTAAAGCTAAAAAGTCATTTTTGTAGTTAGTTTTAGTTTTCAGGCCAATTTTGTCTGTAAAACAACTATGATTTGCTTAAAATACATTATATTATACAAATTTAGACATTTTTTAAATATGATGTTGGAAATTATATTTGTTTATTAACATTTTAATTTTCGTCTTATTAACCTTTCTAATTTCATCTGTGCAAACGCCATTTAACGCAACTTGCACAATTCTTTAGCGATTTTTTTTGTAACTTATGGATTCCGAAGAGCACAAATCAAGGGCGAACTATGATATTGGATCAGAAGCATAGACAAATCCCGTTAAATCGAATATTAACTACATTATATAACCAATAAAATATTCGTTGAAAAAATTAAAACAAAATCAAAGGAACAATCAAACTTTTAACATCGACAAATTATATAAAGAATGGTTCGCTCTCTAAAAAAATGGAGAGTATTCCCTGACGGAAAAGAAACTTTATCAGAGTAAAAGAAAACCATTTGAGTTAATTGATTAATTCGTTAACATAAATCGTGAATATTTTTTATGGCCAGAATCAAATTTTAGAACCCAAAATCTTACAATAGTGACACATTGAAATATTGGTCATAGAACCAAAAAGTATATATATTTTGAGTCCTTATAAGATTCGAAGATGATCTAGCTATGTCCGTCTGTCTATCCGTCTGTTGAAAACACAATATGTTTGGTATTGAAAATAAAACCTCGATATTTTTTGCAATTTGCTTCAAATGTTGTTATAGACGGACAAGGTTTATTAAAAATGGTAGGAATTGGCCCTCGATTTATTATAGCCCTAATAGATATATATTCTGAGATAGGGCTCTATGGTACATAAATGCCTTTACAAAAGCAGTATTTATATAAAATTTTATACTAATTTTAAGAAAAAATAAATGTCAAAACGATATTTTGTTTTAAACTGTTCATAATATATAACATTATAATAACTTAAATGCTCATAAATCGCTTATAAAATTACTATCAAGTTAAAATTCGACAGAATTAATTAGAAAGCCCATTTCCGAAAATCTCTTAAATTAGCATAAGTTTCTTATAAACAGCACTATCGAGCTGAAATTCGATATAAATAATTTACATGCAAATATAAATCAGCATACCTGGTTTTACGATGATTGGTTTATAGTTGACCAAAACCCACATAAACCTCTTATAATCATCATTATCAACTTGACAGAAATAATTTAAATATTCATATAAATCATTGTAACCAACTTTATGGTGATCGGTCCATAATTTGTCATAGCTCCCATATAGGGACCACTTATAAATATCGATATCGAACTGAAATTTTTCACCAATTAGCTAAATGTAGCATAAAATTTTACTATTGGATTTTGTGAATGACCCGTCCATAACTTATTCTCCATTTCCGAGTATAATTGGAATACTCAAAAAAAAACTCTGAAATATATCGTTATTGAAATGAAAACGTCGTTATTGAGATGTGAAATTCACCATAAGACTCAAATATAGTAAAATATTTTATAACAATCGTCATGGATAATAGATTCCATAAAAGGTATCCTAAAAATAAAATAACTCGTATAAACATCATTATCGATACAAAATGTTACACAAATTGCATAGATCACACTATTGAAATATGGATGGTGAATATATAAGATGCGGCACAGCCAAATATAAACTTTTACTTGATTTTCCATATTAAGTTGTTGATTTGTCTCCGTTGGATAGTAATATAATAATATAAACATTCCTTTTATTTTTGGAAAGTGTATTTAAAGGTTTCTGGAGAAGCTCAACAAACACTTTCAGCAGCGTAAAATTACAAAAACACCGGTAAATGCTTTGAGAAGTAAAATAATTTAATGGAATTTAATAATTATTACTGTTAGAAAAGAATTTAAAAATCGCAACTTAAAATAACAACTCGTAAGATACGTATTTTCCTTTAAATCTTTTGAAAAGTGAAAAGTTATAGAAAATACATTTATTCTTATTATTTTTTTTACATTTAATGTGATTTTTGTAATATCATTAAAAATTATTAAATATGTAAATGTTCCAAATTTCGAGTCATTTAAATGAATTCTTTAACATCTCTGCTAATAATAACTGTCGGTTTCATTAATATTAAAAATATTGTTGATATAATTTGGTTTCAGCTGCTTTTATTACAAATCCTTCACCCCACTAAATTCTAATTTTTATACTCATGTTTCTCCCTCACACAGTATGCAATAATGTATTGTACTTAGGTACTCCCGCACGTTACACATTGTACACACTCTTGTTGTTTGTATATGTTATTTTGCCATGATATTGATTCAACTTTATATATTCTTGTTTTTGCTGTTTCGAGATAATATAAAGTGCAAAGTAAGCACAATTTTGATCCTTAAGTCAATTTAATTTTCATTTAATAAATTGTTATAACAAAAAAAATATTGTTTGATTTGAGAAATGCTGGTTATTGGTGTCTGCTTGTAATGAACAGTAAAATTTGTTGAAATAGTTTTTACTGGAATTTATATAAATATTAACTGTATGGTTTATTATGAATGAATATATCTATTAATTATTTAATTAAGTTTTATAAGTTATACACTTATATATATTTATTTTTTTGCAAGGTATACAAAAATTATTCTTTGGTAAAGAATTCCCATTACTTTTTATCTCTTTATAAAATGGTTAATAAAAGAGAAGTGAATAATTTTAATTAATTTATATTCAAAATATGTATAATACTTTACTGTTATAATTTCAACAATAAAGTATTATTATTTTAAACTTGAAACAAAACAGATGTTTATTGGAAATTAACTCACGACTCAAGTTCAATTTAAATGTTAATTTTTTAGATAACGTTAGTATTTCTTTTATTGTTAAAACATCATCTGGTTAGTAACTTTTAGTAAACTCTTCCATTAGCTGAATGGCTGAGACAACTTGTTTTTTCAACAAACATTTTACAAAAATAATATTTAACCAATGAAAAAATTTCAAATCTGCCAGTAATACTTCAGTATTATTTATCTCTTTAGAAGAATAGTTAATACTTACACCGCGTTACAAAAACGAGCTTTTGTTCTGTCTTATGAACCAAATATAATTTTTCGGAAAGGGGAGAAAAAATAAAAATACACGAAAATTGCGGTTATTGAAAGGCGCTTTAAAGGACAAGACATTACGCATATGCTTGGCGAATACTGTTGGTCTATTTGTCGCGATACTGACAGAAATGCTTACAATCGCAAAAATTAAAGGCCTAAGTTTCTTTAAAATTGAAATTTTTAATGTAACAAATTTTTAATGTAAATTCGATTTTTTCACCAACTGAAACCGTTACAAAAAAAAACGATAACCATTTTTTCAAACAAAAATTCAGGAAAATCTGAGAATTGATAAGTCTATTTTTTAAAAAATTTGACGTGATTTGGATCACGGAAAAAAGTTTAAAAATCGATTCAAAGTTTTTCACACAGGTGGACAGATGGACACCACGAGCTTTATACTTTATAGGTATATAAAAAAAATTCTGACGTGTACATGAAAATGTGTATTATTTTTATTTTTTCTCCCCTTTCTGAAAAAGTATATTTGGTTCATAGGAGAGAATGTGTGTAACGCGGTGTTATTATATTATCTCTGTTGGAGATACGTTCATACGAAACGTTTCAAAAGTGACCGATATACATAGGTATAGGCGAAAAATTAAAGATTCCACTGATATTTTTCATAACGCAATCAAATCTTTTCGTGTAATAAAGACTTTATACAATTATAGTTGTGAGTACAAACGTTATTTATTAATTTTAAACCGAAATTTAGTAAATTGGTATATAGAAAACGTCATTGAAGTTTTAATTTGATATACCTATGTAGTAAAACAAAAACTTTGTAAGCCTATCTTCCGAAAATTATACACTTTTTGCAGCAGAAGTGGTTACAAAAACAGTTTGCTTAGACAATTCATTATATATTTTTCATAATTTAATAAGAAAATTTTGAAATTTATTGAATTTTCTAATTAGATTTAAATATTTTTATAAAGATTCTGTAAAATATTTTTTCACATCCTTAAAAATAAATTTTTGGAGCAATAAATAAAGAAATTTACAGTTGTAATTTCTTTTGCGAGGTTATTTCTTACTCAAAAGCTAAAACTAAAACTTAAAACTAAAAATCACACCTACCATTATGTTCTGTAAAGATATTCAATCCAATTGGATTGCAGCGATTATCCTTGGGATTATGACACGATGCTGATGAGACACCACCCGAACGATGTAAACCACCACCACTGACAGCGGCTGGTGGCACCGATGACTTTATGCGGGAGCCGCGCAATGTGGAACCAGCACCTAAAGCATTCACCGGCAAACCGTGTGAACCAACAGGACTGCTGCTGGAAACACCAATACAACTGGCAGTGCCACCATGGCTGCCGCTAGAATGCGAGCCACGTTCTTTGCCTTGTTGAGCACCCATTATTGTTTTCTATTCTATGGAATATTAGCAAAAACGTAGGGGTCAAAAGGCCAACAAATAAGAGTTAAATAAGGCAGTAAAATTCTTGCTATTCTTCCGAAAATTTCTGTTGCTTTTTTACGTTTATTGTAAATACGGAGCCACAAAATACACACAAAAAAATTACAAAGAGAGTTGTTAATAACACAAATGTTTTATATTTTTATTAGAACAACAATAAGAGAAAATGTTTTTTTTTTTTTTTTTTTTGTTAAGATTACACGAAGGATCAACTAAACATAATTACACACACTCTGTCAAGCACGTACACTAACAACACTATTGTGAAATAACGGTATTACTGAGAAGAGAATTTAAAATAGGAAGAATGAAGAAGAAAAAACAAGGAAATTAACAAAACGGTGGTGGGTGGGTGTTAAAGCTGGTTGTTTTTTGTAGCTGATTTTGTTCCTAGTTGTTATCTTTTTTGGCAATTATTTTTATTTATTTTTGGCAAAACATATTTTCTTTTAAAAAGTTGTTTAACACTTTTTCTTATATATACATGTATTTATCTTTTCATGGAAAGACTTCGTTTTAAATATTTTTTGTATTTGCTTATGTTGTTATACTTCGCACTTGTAGTAGACACCGTATCCAAAGAATGTAACTACAAAAAAGAAGTTGCAATCATAAAAAAAAACTACAAATTGATTTTTTTCTTTTAAACGGTATCAACTTTTTCTCTTTTTTTTTTTGTTTGTTGTAAGTTTTGCAAATAAGTTTATCAACACACAATTACTTTGTTTTTTAAGCAACTAATAATGTAAAATTGAATTATATTAAATAAATTGTATTTAAACAATTTCATTATTAATTTCTTCAAACGCTTTAAAACACGCCCTAAACACTACAGTCGTTTGTCGTTGATTGTGGCTGGCTGTGTTACGGAGCACTTGCACTTCAATGTCTGCACTTTTTTTTATTAATTTATTAACTCACGTTCAAATTATTTGTTTTAACATTTATAAATAATTTTGCCATTTTTAAAAAGTGAAAATATTATTTCCGTTTAATCTTAATATTTGGTACATTATTTTACTTTGTATTTTCTTCAACTATTCTTGTGATTTTCTTTTTTTCTCCTTAAAACAACTTTTTTTATTTTTTCTCCAATTGTCTGGCGACAATTTTTTTACGTTGACAAATTTTAGCTTTTACCTCACATTTTTCTAGCTTAATTTTTTAGCTATTTTGCTTCACTATAACCAATTTTTTTATTTTATTGGATATTTAATTAATATTCTTTAAAATTTATACTAAATTTTATGCGCACCGCAAAAAATAATAATTACACGTCGTGCGTCTTAATAGACATTCCGACTGCATTTGTTCGTTTTTCCAATTTTTCTTGTATTTTTTGACGTAGTTGTAAAATTTCGTAGTAATTTTCATTGTTTTCAGTTACTTTTTACTACGTAATTCGTTTTTGTATATTTCTTATGTTTTACATGTTCATCATGTTTTTTTCTTTTGTCTGTTTCTTAGTTGCGCTGAGTTGTGGTGAAAAGTAGTAGATTATTTGCAAGTAACAATCTAAATGGGAATTTTGTACAAGATTTGTGGAATCAAGCAGGTATGTGCAAAATCTTATAATTGACGGCCAAATAATTTAGAAACGTTTATTTGTCAGTAGCGTAATAGTTTAATGATTAAAAAAAAGTCATTAAATTTGTGTACTATAGAAATAAATTAGTCTTAATATAAATTGTAATGAAATAGTTTGATTTTTAGGGAAAACGCAGTTAAGAGTTTGACAATCTACGCAAGAATTTAAAATGCAAGCATAATTCAAAATAGTAAGTGGTATAATTCAATATATGTATTTCAATTATGTAAAGTACGTTTTCTGAGTAAAGAAATGTAAACCTTTTCGGTTTGTCCTCTAATTTAAATTTTCTACAAAGGTTTAATATATAAAAATGATTCTAGATGGCGCTGAACTTTGTCGTATACAAAAATCCGGCTTTGCTTTCTCTATAACTTCCACAAGATAGAAAAAACTTGATAAACTTGAATTCGATTGAATGCACAAGCATACAAAATTTTGTCCTACTCTTTCTTAGTTTATGAGTTATAGCACTTGAATAATAATTAATAATATATATCGGAATTATTAAAAAGTGCGTGTAAATAGATTTAAACAGGTATTCTGAACTTTAAGAGAATGACAAGATTATAATAAACAAATTTTTAAAATTAATTTCCATACAAACATTGTAAAATTTTAAGTTTTTTTGTAATTTGTATCCCACATTTGAATTTCATGATATGTTCTGATACTTAAATTTCTTACATTCTTCATTTTATAATTACCCCCTCATTTAGTACCCAAACACAAACTAATACCACAAAATACAACGCTGTTGTCTAGACTAATAAATTTGACATTTTACATTTGATGTTAAAAAAATTATTTCCATTTTTAATAAACTATTTCGTAAACTTTGTTTTAATTAATATTGAAACATTGAGAAATAACTACAATTTAACTAAAATTAAATAAATGTGCCAACAACTGAAATTATTGCCATAAATTGAAAACAATCAAGCGAAAATAAAGAAATAAAAAAACATAAATGATTCCATAATGATTTTATGGTGGTCATTAAAACAAATTATAAGAAAAAAATCGATTATTGTATAAAAGTTATAAAAAAGAGAAAGAAAGCGCAGCGATTAATTTTTGTTCTTCAATTTACACAAATGTTCAGCAGTAAACAAGACAAATAATATTTATTTGTTTTTCTTTTTTGTATTTTTCTTGTTCACTATGAAGAAGGTGTAGAGTTTTTTCACGTACATATGTACATAATTTTTTTTGTCTTATTATTCTTGTGGAGCACCCCCACCTGCAGAAAAATGTCACTGTGACTGGTGTCATAAATTAGCATATAAATTTTTATCGTCTGCTGACATTCAAGGCAACAGCCAACCAACAAAGAAAAATACCAAATTTCCATTCAACTTTGGATTTTTAAACAAAAATAATGTATTTTGTTGAAAGTAATTAAAATTCAAAAAGCGCAATAAGAAGAAAATAAAATAAACTCTATTGTAAATCCATAAATAAACAAGTAAGTACGAGTTGTTTGTTCATATTAAAGAAGTAAAAATGTTGTAGTTTTTTCATGTTGAAATTTTGCGAAAACTCAAATTGTGATTTTGTTATCATTTGTTTTGATTTGTTATCTTTCTTCCCGTTTTGTTGTTATTTTTTTTATTATTTTGTATTTGTTATTCGTTAGTTGTTATTGTTTTTTACAATAATACTTACATTTAAGTACCGTATACTAGTAATTACTACGATGGGAAGTTATGCCTATAGTTGTTAGTGTTTTTTTGGACGTCATTGAATTTAAAGTTGGAATTTCACGTACTTTTTGTTACTTTGCAATGATTTTTAAAATCAATTATTTTAGGAGATCTTTTGAAAGAATTGGTATAAAAACTAAACAATTCACGTTAAAAAGGAAAGCCTGAATAAAATTTTATTTGGATAATTAAATCGATATCTTAATTTTAAAAGGATGTATCAATATAGTCTCTTTTATTGAAATTATGAAACTGCACTCTTAGGAGAGGAATTTCTAAAGAATTGAAATAAAAATTAACCAAATTAAATAAGAAATGTATCCCTGCATCATATTATACATATCTTAATTTGGTCATTAATTGGTAATTACATTAAATATGCAGAAATTGTATACTGTATATAATTATGTCAAAAATCTATAGTACCTAATTAATACCAAAGAATATAAGTCACATGATTTATATTCTTTATTAATACCTACCTACTTATTTATAATTTGTTTTTAATTTTAAATATGCACATTGTAAACATTGAAGTTTAGAAGTTTATATATAACTCATTTAGAATCTTAATAAAAAAAATCATTTAAAATTGCTTATTTACAAAACAATCATTACTACAACAATTTATTGATGAATTTATTATAAATTATGAATTTATTTATGACTTGAAGAAATATATTATCTGTGCGATATTTTGAAAACTGAATAAAAATTTCATCGACAGCAGTGATGTTTCAAGCGATGTTTCTTAAAACGAATGGCTACTATTTCCTAATTTAATTATCACTTTTATTAGTGATAGTTAGTTTAGATTTAGAAATTTCCTTATTTTAAACTAACTATTTTTAAATTGCTGTCAATAAAAAAAAAAAAAAAAAAAACACGGTTGGAGTTATGTTATGCCATTGAATTTAATGGTATGAATGCTGGTGACTTTTTCCATTTTTCACTACAATTAGAAAAAGGTCATATTTGGCGTGGGTGTCGTAAATTGGCCAACGATATGATGTGAATCACAGTTCTAGTATCAACATAAATAATCTGGCCATTGCTCAAATTTAGACGGATATCTACAACTCAGACGTTTGAAATTAAACCTCTCGGTTCCGGGCCACTGTGAGACATATTACATAGTTACGTGAGACTTTCAAGAAAATCATTTCGTTAACAATTTATACCATAGACTACAAAAGGCGCACTAAGAAAAGTTCTTTCAAAAATGGTATGGCTGACACTATATTGATTTGCATGTAATTTACTTGCTGATACAGAAACAAAATACATTGATATCATGCAATTTGTTGTTGCAAGAGTTAAGTTTTTGACAGCAGACTTAGGTTTTTTCTTTCTCAGTTGGGCCTTTAGTTATTTCCTATGCTTTATACATACATACATACATACAGCTTGTATTATTTGGATTTCCTACTTTAAAAAACGTTCTCGAGAATATTTTTTGAAATTTCATAGGAAATTTTTTATCTCTAAATTGTTTTCTTAAATTTACAGTATTACATATGTATAACTATTTCTGCACAGACAAAACATATTGGATTATATCTATCTTCGATACTAGCACTATAAAATCAACATAGAAGAATTAAGATAAAAATAACAGATTTTTTTTATTATTTTTTATTAAAATTGTTCAGCCACAACAACAAAATTAGGTAATTTAAAATGAATAATTTGGTTATCACAAACAAAACTATTTTCTTTGTGTGATAAAAACAAAAAATTTTATTAAAAATTAGAAAATTAATTCGACCTTCTAGAAGGTCGATTTAATAAACCTTGCCGTTTTGGACGTTATCTACCAAATATGGTAAGATTTCTTTCTGTTTAAGTAGCGACCCAATTTAACAAATATTTCGGGAACAGTATTAAGGAAGTTAGAGATAATATAGCGAATGTGCAAATATGTGATAAATGCTAAATTTAAATTTCGTGGAATATATAATTGATACAACTAAAAAACTATATGTATGAAAAGCATAAAAAAAGAAATCAGATTATAATAATGTAAATATTCCCATAATTATTCCTATAAAATTGAGGTTTATTTATTATTTTAAAAATAGTAAACTCGTCGTGGGAAACTGAAGTTTTTCTCGAAAACTGAATAAACTCAATGTTATAAAACAAATTGAAAAGGTTACAAAAACTAACAAATGTGAAGAATTTAGTCCAATAAAGTATATAAAAAAAGTTCTAGAAAAATTATTAAACTGCAATTCAAAGAATATTTAGAAATAAATAATATATTATCGAAATTTCAATTCGGTTTTCGCAGACTCTTTTCACGTGAAACATAAGTGAACTACATAGGTATATTAAAAACAGATGGAAAAACATTAACAAAAATAACAAAATGATGAGAAATTTTCTCGATTTTAAAAGAGCGTTTGAAACTATACATAAAAATATTTTACTACAAAACTATACAAATACGGAATACAAAATAAGGAATTATATTGGTTTCATTCCTACTTACCTAATAGAAAACAAATAACGAAAGTAAATAACATAAAATCTAACGAAATCTATAATGAATACGGGGTTCCACAGGATCAATGCTTGTCGCTCTGCTATTTATTATTTACATAAATGATATGCCTGTACTTTGAAAATTTAAAATATTATTATACGCGGACAATACTCTTATTTGTAATGAATCAGAAACAGATGAACAGCGCCAAAATAATATAATAAATATAAATAAATGGTTAAAGATGAATAAATTTTAACTCAACAGAAATAAAACAAAAATAATCCAATTAAACACGAACAATAATTTGAATTTTAAAATAAATGATAATATAATCGGACATCACAATATATAAAAAAAAAGATCATTTAGAGTATTTTTGCAAAAGATTTGATTTGTATAAGAAGTAAAGTGCCGACGATAACTGCTATAAATATATTTAATATGATTATAAAACCACACTTTGTATTTGGTTGAATAATTTTATACCCATGTTATACAAATTCACAAATAGAGAGACTACATAATCTGCAAAACAAAGCAATGAGGATAATAATTAAATGCATTAGGTTTACACTTACAATTTATGTTAGATACACTAAAATGGTTAAATAACTAGATATAACGACTTGAACTTAATACATTAATATATATATACAAAATTAAGATAGGCAACGCACCAGAATATTTGATGGAACTACTAATATATGTCAACGAAGTACAACCATACAATCTACGAAATGCCATTGATTTTAGAACACATAAAGCTGCAAGTAATGCCATGAAAAGATGCTTACCCTACAAAGGACTACAATCATTTAATTTATCAAATGATGTTAAAAATTTTAACATATTTAATTTAAAAGAAATTGTGTTTTTTTTTGTAAAAAGAAAGAATTTAGAAGTTTAAAATAATATAAATAATCAAATTGTTATACAGTTGTAAGATAAAGTATTTAAAATACTACTAAATAAATAAATAATTAATTAATACATGTATGCCAATTCTGTCAGTCAAACACCTTTTAGCAACTTGCCCTAATTTAAGAAGTCTTCAATTCAAACACCTGTTAAACAATGGTCTCGATATCATCAAGAATCCCTCAAATTTTTAAGTAGTTTAAAAATTAAAATGGACTTTACTGTTTTAGTGGCGTAACGGGGATTGACTTCATGGGTTTTTTCTCGATGTACAAACATTTTTCCATCAGGGCTAATCAGATTAATTTTGGTTTCATCTGTGAAAGCACTCTTTTGCAGAATTTGATATCCTTGTTCAGGTGTGGTTTTGTGAAAAGCAATCGTGCTTTTATATTCTTTTTTAAAAGAAGCGGGTTTTTTCTACTTACACGACCATAAAGTTGATTTTCATTAAGGCATCTTTCTACAAGTCTACTGGAAATATATAACCCAAATTCCTCATTTATATCAGTTATTATTGTTCTCGATGACTTGAAAGGATCTAGCATACTTTTTTTAACTATTGCCTTTTCCTTTTCCGAACTGTTGTCTTTCGCTGTGGGTTCTTCCAATCTTTCTTTACATTAAGCAAATTTCTGATTTAACACATTTAATGACATTAGAAACCATCTTTCGCGAACATACATACAATTATTTCAGCTATTTTTGTTTGTTTTGTACCCTTTTGTTAAAGTTCCCAAATAACCTTTTTTCTCAAGTGAGCAATTCACTTTCAATTTTGGTTGACAAAATTAATGATAAACAAATGTTCTTTGTTATATCACTCAAAAATTTACCACCGAAATTAGCATTAACTATTTTTGTTTAAAATCGAAATAGCTGTGCGCTATTCCATTGTCCAACCAAAAAACTTAATTTTTAACAAAATATGACAAAATAAAGAACGTTCAAAAATAAACAGGACATTTTCAACGAATTTTTGGAAAAGCAGAGTGGAGCAAAAGAATAGCATAGAATTTCATGTTATTATCATTCCATTTTACAATATTATAAGTTTGGTACTTCATAAAACATTGGTGTGCAATTTCTCTGTCCATAGCTGTATATTACCAACTAATAATCTATCTATTATTCTTATACATATTTATTTATAAGCTTAATATCAAAATAATAATAATAATTATTATGCTTCTAACAGTTTATATTAGTTTTATTCCAAAATTTTTCAAATACTTTATGAGCGATACTTCCCCATTGCATGTGTTACTAATAAAATGTCATTTTTTTGCATTTAAAATGAAAATATTTTACATATTGATTAAATTTATTTCTCCATTGTGCTCTCTGCTATATTTTCTCTCGATAATTTCTAGTGCATTTTCAAAAAATATACTGTTGCCAAATATGAAAACTAAAATAATAGAAACAATAGAATTTGTTCAGAAATTGAAATTAATAAATATCTATAAATAAATATGTACATATGTATGTATGTATATATATGTAAGTAAGGAATTAATTAAAAAGTATGTAAAACATTCCAGTTAACTACATACATATGTAAATAAATAATTTTTTTTAGATTTTTATTTATTTTTTTTCGAGAAATTTTAGAGAATTCCTAATTAGGGTAACTCTGTTTCAAAATCATTAAATCAAATGCAAAGCAGAAATGCATTAGTGTAATGGTTTGAAGAGTATAGTGGTGAGTGATCGTAATCAAATGGACTAACTGACTGACGGAGACCACTGCCAGCAGCAATAGTAGTGAGTGTAAAGTAAGGAAGTGTAATGTAACAAATATAAATTCATATTCTATCATATCAAAATTGTAGGTATGTGATAGTGTACTATTTGACATTTACCTAATTTCCTTCTAATCGTTTATATCTTTGCTAATTTCTTTTTATTTCTTGTTTATCTTTAGTTGCAGTTAAAATACAAAACTATAAACTAGCAACATCTAAACACACACACCAATAGCAATAACAAGCAATGACCGACAGCATGAGTGTCCTTAATATAAAGCAGGAAATTCAAGATACGGGATCTAATCTCAATAACATCACATGCTATAGTCCCTCCACCACAACACCGACTACCAGCAGCAGTAATAATAGACGTAACAGTGGTTCAAATAGTGGTGGCGGTGGTAGTGGCACGGCTAATGGTATGAAATCCTCGCCTTCTGTTTCGCCGGAACGTCAAATGTGCAGTTCTACGACCACCTTAAGTCTGAACAGTAATGGTTCATACAATACTAACGAAGAGGGTGCGAATAATAGTTCAGCTGCTGGTCAGGGTTCAAATCCTAGTCAAAGTTCCAGTTCGGGTAATTCCATACGTGATGAACTGAGACGTTTGTGTTTAGTGTGTGGCGATGTTGCTTCCGGGTTTCATTATGGTGTGGCCAGTTGTGAAGCGTGTAAAGCGTTCTTTAAACGCACCATACAGGGCAACATTGAATATACCTGTCCGGCCAACAATGAATGTGAGATCAATAAGAGACGGCGGAAGGCTTGTCAGGCGTGTCGTTTTCAGAAATGTCTACTAATGGGCATGCTGAAGGTGAGTTAAATTACTTTTAGGGATCGAGGGTATGTTAAACTAAATTTATTAGTAAAGTTTTAGTGAAAAAAAATATTTTAAAAACTTTAAAAAAAGCCTTTTTGTAAACAAAACTACTTTAGATAAAGAACCCTTTTTGTATCAAACGATTTAAAAAATAAAGCTAAGTTTCTGCTGAATTTTAAATTATGTCACTTTCTTTCCTACACATTTTCAGGAGGGAGTACGCCTTGATCGTGTTCGTGGTGGTCGGCAAAAGTATCGTCGTAATCCCGTCTCCAATTCATATCAAACAATGCAATTACTCTATCAGTCGAGCATAACCTCACTCAGTGATGTCAAAATACTTGATGCTCTCAGCAATAATGAGCCTGATTTACTCTCCGTCAAATCAGTGCAACAAAGCAATACTGGCGGTGGTAGTTCGTCGTCATCACTGTTAGAGGATGAAATAGCCAATAGCAATTCATCGCCGTCAAATGTCAAACATGAACATCAACACCAACTTTTAACGAACTGTAGCAATGCAAACGATAACGGTGACCTTTCGCCACCTTCGACACCAACGTCTTTGACGGCGGCAAATTCGAATACACCTTCCACCACCACAACTTGCATTTTTCAATTGAATTCATCGCCCACTAACAACAACAGTGATGCTCACGATATACTGGGTACTCTGAGTAATTTGTACGATACCGAACTGGTGAATGTTATAGGCTGGGCCAAGAGTATTCCCGGTTTTGTAGAACTGCAGTTAAGTGATCAAATGAATTTGTTACAGGTAACCTGGCCGGAGATACTGACGCTGCAGTTAATCTTTCGATCATTGCCCTTCAATGGTAAACTGTGCTTTGGCTCGGATCTGTGGATGGACGAGTTGTTGGCCAAAGAATGTGGCTACACTGAATTTTATTATCATTGTCTGCAGGTGGCCCAGCGCTTGGAACGCATTTCTGTTAGACGCGAAGAATATTATCTACTTAAAGCTTTGATTTTAACCAATTGTGATATCAATTTGGATGATCAATCCTCTTTAAGAGCATTTCGTGATTCCATCTTGAATTCTCTTAATGATGTTGTCTATCTATTGCGACACAGTTCGGCTGTTTCGCATCAGCAGCAACTGCTACTTTTACTGCCAGCTCTGAGACAAGCCGATAGTATTCTACGGAGTTTTTGGCGTAGCGTTAAAGCCAAAGGCTTGGTAACTCTCAAGAAGTTATTTGCCGAAATGTTAGAACCCGTATCACGGTGAGGGTTAACAATTTCCCAATCTTAGCATTTGGTTCATTTAAATTGTTTAAGATCTAAAAAAATTTGTTAATATGATTTGTTGAATTTTATTTTATTAGTTTTTTTTTTATATAGTTTAATGTGAATTTACTTGTTTTAAGCTAAAAACTATATATTAAAAGAAAAAAGAAATCATATATTTATAAATAATACCTAATGGCAGTGGTTAGATTACCTCACTTTTGCATAACTCTTTAATTTGTTTTCTTTAAACAATAATAAGTTTAACTAGTTTTATAAAACAACACACATATAACCAAAGAGTTTTTTGAATATAAGATTTTTTGGTTTTTAGTTTACTTTGTATAGAAATTTAAAGGCTCATATTAAAACACTTCTATAGAAATATATTAAATAACAAAAGAAATCATTGTAAGTTATTTTTTATACATATATTATGTATAAATATGTAAATATAATGACATTTTTAAGAATAACATAAAAAACATGAACTTGTTTTAATTTAATAGGGCCAACTTTAATATCAAATAAATATTCAATTACTTAAGAGTTCATAGGACAATATTTTGCAAGGCATTATAACGTAGAAATTAAAGAAAAAAAATCGATTTTTTTTATTATTAAATAGGCCGTAAAAAAACGATTTTTATACAAAACTCCTAAATAGGCTGTAGATCCTTTAATAGTGGTCCAAATGAAAAGATAATCTATGATCACTTATTTTTCGCACCAAAAATCATTTTTTATATGGAATTCCGTAATAGAGCTATAACCAAATTTTTGGCATAGTACCACGGAGAGGCCAAGAATAATTTAGTAATAAAAACACCTGTCTCCCGTTATTTTGCGAAAAAGAACTCACACAGGAAAGCAAAATTTTAAAACCTTCCAAGAAATTTTTTTTATTTTTTTTTTTTGTATTTATACAATATTCATGTATTAATAAACTTTAAGTTTAATGTTTGCGATGATTTACACAGTGGGTAAATATCTTGTACAACTCTTATTGCTCGCTATGCACATATGTATATTACTCCTTTGTTGCAAAGGAATTGCTGAAGGTTCTTTTATCCAGTGTCTTTCAAAACACGCCTTTGCTTTCTGAAATTGGTTGGTTGAAATTGATTGTTCTAAGGCTTTGTAAGTTTCTTCTTTTGGCTGGAAATGGTGTATTTTTGAAAACTGCTTTATCTGCTTATTTTTAAATAAAAAATTAAAATTAAAGGATAATCTGTGATGCCTTATATTTCCCTCCAAGAATTATATCTTGTATGGAATATAATTCAATCTTTTGTCATTAAAAATAGTTTTTTTTAATAAGAAATGTCATATATTTTAAAATTTTGTCTTTTAATTTCTTAGTAAAAACCATGGTGTATTTATACAAGGTGCAACAAATACAAAACAATACAGAAACAGCAGGCATTTTGTTTGTGTAAATAGTTACAGTTGTATAGTTACACCATGGTTAAAATCTTTAAATTTAAACTTAAAATAAAACCTTATATAGGAACTTATTTATAAATATATATATTAGGCATATAAAATGACAACTATTCTTATAAACAAAAAGAAAAATACTATTCTTGTAAACTTAACGATTGTAGGGGGTAGGGTGGTGGTGCATTTAGCACGTTTTTGCACATATTATATTGGTATAAAATATAAGAATAAAAGTGGTTTAAAACTACGACAATATAAACAAAAAAAAAACTAAATTTATTAAAAAAAAAAAAAAAACGAAAGTAAACTAGTTCTACTACAATTTAATTATTATTTACATGTGTAAAAAAAGCGACTAGATTCAATGTATGATTCTATATTAATAAAATGTGTGTTTTTGTTTGCATGTTACTTAACCGTTAATCGAGCTTTGTATCAAATATCATACATTTATGCCCTTATTCATAAAAATTACAACAGGTTTATAAGTTTTTATGAATAAGGGGGTTAGTTTTTATTTCAAAAATTTATGTGAATGGCAACACTGTAGGTATCACATGTTTTCATAATTTGTAAATATCGTTATTCCTCATATTTAAAACACGGCTTTTGACCTTAGAAGAACTTGTAAATGATGTACTAAACGAGAGTTCTAGTGAAGTAGATGGTAATTTGTCAGATGCCACAGATGTTTCTAATCACGAGTCGGAAGATGAGAAGAGTAGTTCTGATGATGACGAAATGTGGACGCAAGCTCTATAGCCAAATATGGAACCTCTTGGAATAGAGTTCCTTACCAAACTGCAAGATTAGGCATGCATAATAATACATATTTATATTTTTCGCCACAAGTAACAAAAATTGTAATTGAAAACACTAACAAGTATGGAAATTATCTGAACAGTGTCAACCATATTGATGTAGACGAAGAATTACTGTATGCGTATTTGGCTGTTTTATTGGGCGGAGTGTACAAGTACATATGTAAGTAAAAATTATAACTCCAAAAGAGAATGTATATACATATATAATGCATTATAGATCCAAAAATGAGACCTTAAACGATCTGTTTGATGAACATTATGGACGGCCCATATTTCGGTCAATAATGTCTGAAAAATATTTATACTTTGTGGTAAAAACCTTCCTCGAAGTAAACTTTCTTTGTCGATATACTCAAAACTGTCAGTTCAAAATGTGCATGGGTCTAATGACAGATCGAAGAAGAAACGTGTAAATAATAATAAAAAGAAGTAAATAAAAAGAAGTAAATAAAACAAACATTAATATTTTATTAAGCATATTTGTTCTTCGTTCGGTTTGTATCAAATATGATACAAGGAAGGATTGTGATTTTTTTTTAAGTCTCGATTACGGTTAAATAACTAACAGCATTTGAAAATGTCTACTAATCTAAGTACAATTTATTTTACGCGTTTATATTAACCTTTTATCTCCTACTTGTTTAGCAATTGACCACTAGCACTAATCGTTGCCGGGATCGAAATGAAAACGAATCTGCGAACGCTGTAAGTCGGGAGATTCAAAATATTTTTTCGAATTTTTCGCAAAACGGTCAGAACGTTCCAATTCTTTGCGAAAGTAGTCAATGGTTTTAAGAAGACCTTCTTTGAGCGGCACCTTGGGCTCCCAATTTAAATATTTCTTGGCTCTGGATATGTCGGGCTTACGACGCTGAGGATCATCTTCCATGGCCTGAGTTTGTTTCATCTCACTTTGTCCGCCAACAAGCTCTTTGATGATCACAGCAAACTCTTCTATGTTGTGCTCAACCGGATTGCCAATATTAACTGGCTGTGAGTAATTGGAGGACATTAAGGCTATTAGGCCATCGACCAAATCAGAGACATATTGAAATGAGCGGGTTTGTTTGCCGTTGCCATAAACGGTTATTGTTTCGTTGCGCAAGGCTTGTAATATGAAATTGGAGACAACACGACCATCATTCATGTGCATGCGAGGACCATATGTATTGAATATGCGGGCAACACGTACCTGCACCTTTTCCTGAAATTAAACCAGAATTTTGCTTTTAATTTATTATTTTTTCTACTAAGTGTTTATAGAGAAATTGTAGTAACGCATGTTTGCAAATTGTGATATTTTCTGTTAACACATGTTTAATTATTGCATTTTCATGTTTGTTATTTTGTAAATGGAGTGGTAATAGTATTTATATTGTTACTTTTATTATTTTTGTTTTGTTTTTATAATTTACTTAAAGTTGTTTGTTTTAATTTAATGATAATGTCCCTTTTTTATAGAGATTTGTTGTTTTGATAAGCAGAAATATCTAATTAACAACTAGATTGTGTATGCGGCCTTTGGCAATATTCTAAAAAGAGTGATTCTCAATAAATATTTATTGATAGATTGTAAAATTAATTTATGAAATATATAGTGTTACGCTTTTACGAAAATATTAATTTTCGAATAACTCAACTGTCTTTGTAATTAATGATTCTCAACAAATATTGATTGATATACATCGATTGCAGCATATACATACATACATATAAATTTTATTAGGCTTTTGCGAAAATATTAATGCTACTGTTACATCTAAACATTTAGGGGTGTCATAGAAACCAATATTGTCAGAATTGGTTTTAAAACCGACAAGGAAAAATGCTTTGGTGTCATAGGGCACTGCTACACGTTCAATAAATATCGAGATATTTCTAGTATCATTTTTTCTTGTCGGTTTAAAAACCACATCTGACAATATTGGTTTCTATGACACCCCTGATTATCTAACAGCTCTAATAAAATAATCGTTCCTTATTTCTGGCACATACATACATATAAAAAGTAGAAGATGCAAAAAGGAAATCCATTAGTTTTCAAATGAATCTGTTTAATGGCCTTCAAAAGAAAAATTTTTGACAACGCAAATCGAAAATCTTAAATTTTAAAAGTAAGGAGCAATATCAGTTTAGAATTTCATTTGAATTGTAATTCGAATACAATGTTAACCGTGTTATTTCAGTCGTGTAAAGCAAGATCGTGTAAAAACAGGGTTGAGTGTGTATTATTGTTACACGTTAGCTTTTTGTATTAATTTCAACATTTGTCAATAATAAGATAATATTAGGCTGCTTTAAGAAATGATACATACATATGTACATGAAGAATGTAATGTTTCCGCTAAAGACAAATAAAACACACTTGTATTTAAATAAATGGTTTTTGTAGGCAGAGAAATATTGGATTTTTCCAAATATATGTAAGTTGTAATTTAGAAAACGTTTTAAATTAATTAAAAAAAGGACAATTGAAAAGGCAAAGGGATGTTCTAAAAATATATCAGAAAATTGCATATTAAAACAAATCGGAATATGATAAAACTTTGAAGATTAAAGTTTAACAAATTATGATAATAAATCTTTTTAAAATGGTTAATCTAACCTTTTTAACTAATAATTTTTGTTAAATATTTAAGTAAGTTTCATTGAAATCGGAGATCACCCATTCAATCCCATTCACTTAAAAAATACGTTTAACTCACCTGCTTTGCATAAGCATAACTTAGAGTCTCAGAAACACGTTTGCCCTCGTCATAACACGCTCGTGGGCCAATAGGATTCACATGTCCCCAATAGGTTTCTGGCTGAGGATGCACTGTAGGATCACCATACACCTCAGATGTGCTGGCTATCAACACTTTGGCCATGACACGTTTGGCCAAACCCAAAACATTTATCGTACCCATTGTGTTTGTCTTGATAGTCTTTACCGGATTGAACATGTAGTGTGGTGGCGAGGCCGGTGAGGCCAAATGATAGATCTCATCCACCTCTATGAATAGAGAATTCACAATGTCATGATGTATCAATTCGAAATTTTCATGACCCAACCAATGTTCCACATTACGTTTGCGACCGGTGAAGAAGTTGTCCACCACAATCACTTCATGGCCGGCCAACATCAGATTGTCCACTAAATGGGAGCCCACAAAACCAGCACCTCCCGTCACTAGGATTCTTTTGCGATTTTTAAAATTCAAATATTTCACTTTGGGATATTTACGCGGTGTATTCGCTTGTAAGGCACGCATGTCGTCCTGTAGTCTAACCATTTCGGCTTTTGTTTTCTCCAATTCATGGCGTTGTTGCTGCAACACCTTTTGTTGTTTCTCATATATAGCCAGCAAATATTTGGATTCTACATCAGAAACCTGACTGCTGGGAAATCTATCTTTCTCCTGGTTTAAATCCTTGACTGACAAGGATTTATAGAACACAACAAAAAAGATGAAGAGTATTACGGCAGTTGCTATTTCTTTCCAGCGGTTTTTCGCTATTGTTATTGTCCACATAATGATCAGTTCAAAGATTGTGGACAATGTTGCGGGAGTTTTAGGTGTTATTTTGAAGCGGATTGCTGCTTGTGTTCGCGGCTGTGGAAATACACTGTGCACTACACACAAATATTGCTCCGAATTCTGGTTCTTGCTAGTGTAACGTGTCAAGTAAGTTTCTTTAAGCTGTGGTCGTTTGAAAACAAGTTGTATTTGAATTTAAATTTATTTATTTTTCTATTTTTTCACTTTCTATGGTTCTTATCGGCCTGGAATCTCACATTTGTGTTGTTGCTGTATGTTTTCTGTTTTTATGTTGTTGTTCGTATACGCCGATTCAATCAGCTGTTGATAGTAAACCAAAATAATGAGCGACATCTACTTGTCAAAAGCAGAATTATATTAACAAAATAAAGCGTTTTCCAACAGGGACACCACAAAAGTAGATCGATAAGGACAGCAAATGACGCCATATTTTTGCCGCTCTTTTGACAATTCTCTTCAGTAAGGTTTGCCATTTCATGATGGAAAGATATACGAGCCAACAACGAGTCGAAGTTATTATAATTTACTACCGAAATTCGGAGTCAGTGGCCTCAACGTTAAGAGCGCTACGTCCAATTTATGGTCGTCATAATCAACAATTGAGCGTCTAGTGGAAAAATTTGAATCCACAGGCACAGTACACAATGTGCCTGTAGTGTCGAGAATATTTTTGCCGCTGAGGCTTCAGTTCAGTGCTGCCAGTATTTTTTTTAGAGCTTATCCCCAATTTTGGATTTGTCATCCCCAAAAATCGCCAAACTGATGTTTTTTGATTTATTTTTTTTTTTTTGTAAAATTTTTATTTTATTTAAAAAATAACATATTTATTTAATAAAATTCATTTTTATCGATAGCTACATATATTAATATTCAAACTAATTCGATTTGTAATTATAAATCTTCTAAAGAAAAAATTACACATAATTTAATATAGAGAAGTATAAAAAATAATTTACCAGACTAGCATTTCAAAAACTTCAGAATAAAAATCTTCTGATTCATCAGCCTCAGACATGTTGTTGTACATATTGCTTGTATGAAAAAGCTTTAGGATTTCAGCGGACGGATTAAATTTCTCACAACAAATTGAATTATTTTTAAAGTATGTTTTTATTCTGAGAAATTCTTCCAATAATTCATATTGCATTTTGTTATGTATTTTTCTTTTGGTAGTATTCATTATTAAAAAAACGCTTTCAACTCAAGCGTTACACTTTAAAAATATACTCGTATATGTACATTTCAAACCTTTTGCCGAATCTTCGCTTTCCCAAGAAACATTATGATTTTTTTAATAAAATTAGTATTTGCAGCCAATTTAAACAGTAAAAAATATATTTTTTTAAATATTTACATACTTCTTCTTTATTATAAACCATCCACTATATATAATAACACACATTTTTAGACTTGCCAGTTATAAATAAAATCCCCTAAAATTGATGTCATCCCCAACAAATCCCCGGATCACCAAGAGGAAATTTTTATCCCAAATCACGAAAAAAAATCCTCAATTTGGGGATAAATCCTCTAAACTGACAACGCTGTTTCAGTTGAAGAAAGCCCAAATGTGTCTCTCACACGTCGTACTCAAGCGTTGGGCATCTCTGTGACGTCGTTGTGGCGAATTTTGCAAAAAGATCTTGACCACCATCCTAACAAGATCAAATTGACGCAAGAACTGAAACCACTTGACCACCAGAAGCGTCGTATATTCGAGAATTGGGTTGAGAAACAACTTGAAAATGATTTGGATTTTCATCGAAAAATCATCTTCAGCGATGAGGCTCATTTCTGGCTGAATGGGTTCGTCAATAAGAAAAATATGCGTTATTGACGAACAGACAGCAATCCACACGTACTCCATGAGTAATCTTTTTATCCCGAAAAAATTACGGTTTGATGTGGTTCATTGGGCCGTACTTCTTCCGTGATGATCAAGACCGGCACGTTACTGTGAATGGGAATCGCTACCGTTCAATGATAACAGACTTTGTAGCGCTTTTATTGAAAAACCCGATACTTATCAATGGAACTCTACATACCCATAGTACTTAAAACATCAACTATGTGTTTTTTTTTTCAATGCAAGCGTAAACTGTCAGAAGATTAAATAAAAGAAAGCTACTCATAGAAAAAACTTCTTAGTCCTTAAAAAGCTAAAAATAATTGTTTAAAAGTCGTTAAAATAAAACATAGTGAATTGTATAACATAACAAAAATGCTAAAAGTTAATTAGCATAAGAGTCAATTGAAGACAATAACTATTGTCTTAAAGGGGCTTGTGCAATCAAACGAAAAAAGTAGCGTAGTAGTAAGAAAAAAAAAGAAACTGGACGCGTTTTTTTTTTATTATTTTTATCGATGATACAGTCTACCTATTTAGCCTGCCAGCAAATGGTAATTGCTTAATAAAAATTCTTTGTTATTCATTACAAACTTAACGGATATCCAGATTGTACAGTACTATAAATTAATGTGACTAATCCACCACAAAAATTGTTTTAAACAAACACAACACTTGCTATTGCTCGCAACTAGATAAGACATCAGAAAGACGGCACTTGCCGTCAAATAGCCAGTAGTCCATTCATTTAATTATAAAATGTATTGTTTACAATGTTTGTTGCCGGTGCTGCTGTTGCCAAAGCCCACCAATCCTGCTCTTATGGAAACACATGTAATGTTTATTGTGCTCTATTTAATTGGTTTCTTTTTGGAGCGTAAACCCTGCACCATTTGTAGTCTTGTGTTCTTAACAGCTGTTTTTCTCATCTGCTACAGCGGTGTTGGCAATTGTATCTTCTGGGGCAACTGTGAGGGACATCAATGTGAAAATGGCTAAACCGTTGAAAAGATAATTGTGATAATTTTAGAGTTAATAAGATCTTTCAGACTTCAAACCAGGTACGATAGTTTAAATACATTTAGGTGTATAAGAGAGATAGAGCTGAGCGAAGACCATAAATCATTTCAAAGGTAAGATCAAGGATTCGCTTTTATTATTTATTATATTCATATGTATTTATTTTCTGACACATGCTTTTTATTACAATATAGCCACTTCCAAATGTTTCCATATAAGATATAATTACAGTTTAAAGTCATGTTTTGCAAGAATGTCATAATTATTTTTTCTTAGTCCGAATGCTGATATTTCGATTCGATTGGTTCTCATTCTCAAAATCCGTGACCCCTTTTGATTAAAAACTATTTTACTACCATATAAATTCAATATTCAACTTCTTATCATTTCTTAACATTATCATGTAATTTTCTATTACACTACCATCCTAAAATGTTCATTTTCACTTTATAAATCATATATTTTCACAACAATAAATCAACAATTTACTAAATATTTTTTCGCGAAACCTTTTTTTATCTATTTTTTTTATAGACAAAATAATGCAGATCCCCCAAAAATAAACAGACATGTAGTCTTCGTAGATGTCAAGTGCTTTTAAAATCTAAGGCATGTATAAATATTAAACAAACGCCTTTTACACGAATTCTATACGACACCATTTAATATAAAAAAATTAAAAAGAAAATAACGAAGTAAATGATTATACATAAACATATGTATATTAAAAAAAAAGCCTAGCTGACGAAGATTTTAACCCTCCGATGAGTGACAGTTCTGAACTTCACGGCCGTGTGAAAAGGTCCCTACGGACCTTTTTTGTAAATCATGTTTTTTTCATATAATTTTTTTTTGTTTTTATTGTATATAACTAAATTTTACATACAAAAGTAATTTTTTAAATTTTTTTTTGCTTGAATTTTCTTAAGACTATTATAAAAAAGTTTAAAAATTATTGTTGTTGAGCGTGTACTTCTTGTCCCCCGCCCTGTGCGCAAGTGTTGCAGCGATGTAAAAGTGTGCTATGTTCTCCGCAAACAACGTTGCCGCAGCCGAAGCAGTATGCAACGGCAAAGGCGACATGACGGTCTACTTGACCTAGCCGCAAACGACGGTGCATTGCCTTCCATAGGTCTGGGTAATACCTGAAATGAAAAGAAAAATAAAAAACAAATGAATATATATTCTATTCTTGAATTTGAAGATGTTTTTCTTACCCTGACATCGAATGCTTCCATCGCATTGCGTATCCTTGGATATGAGGTTATATGGTTGTTCAGGGCACGTTCTTCGATATTTGGTGTGGCCAATTGTTTCGTTAGCAATAACAAGAACGACCGCCGTCTGTAACTCCTTTTTATAGGCTCCATTTCGTTGTAAATCGTCAAAGCAGCCAACGGCCATCGTTGTGTTGCTCTTTTGCAGCTGTAAGTGCCGTGGTATCAACGCCGCATTTGAAACCAAATAATGTACTAATGATGGTGCGCTTCGGGTTCTTCTTGAACTCCTGTGGAATGAATGTTTTGTTGTAGCGCACTGTACCAACATATGTGGTCTTCCTCCTCATCAAAATACGCGCCAAGAGTGGTAAAGAAATTATTCGCGTATATAGTACGGCCAGCATTTAATTATTTTTGCACAAGATCCAGCACTACGTTCTGCCCTTGGTTTATCTCCCGTTATTGGTTTGGCAGTTTTCCAAAATATATCATTCCCTTCACGGGATAATAACTCTGTGAGTCGCATAACCACCATACTTTCAAACCATACTTAGCTGGCTTTGACGGAATATATTGCGTGAAGCGGGTGCGGCCTCTGTAAGGGAACAACTGCTTATCAACTGTTAGTGCTTCATGAGGAGTGTAAGCTGCTGCCAAGTTATGTTGCAACATTTGCCAAATATCGTCAATAGCCGCTGTTTTGCTGTTGATGAGTCGCTGTTGTCGAGTATTTCCATTGTCGAATCAAATAAATTGCTTTATACACATGAAGCGATCGTACGACAACGCAGCTTTGTATATTAAGCAACGCGTCGCGCCCCATAATTCCATAGCTGGTCCATGGTTTGATCTTGTGAGTCCAGCATACAAAAGAATAGCTACAAAGGCGTCAAACTCTTTCACTGTCACTGGCTTCCACTCCTTTTTCGTCGTGGGATTCGCCAAATTCCATGCAGCTGTAACCTCCCTGCCTTTACGATTTGTTTCATGTAGCACTAAGTGTATTATTTCCTGTGTCATTCTAAGAACTGGTTTATTGCTAGTAGTATAAAATTAGAATATTGTGCCTTTCCTTGAAAGCAATAAAGTCTTCGAATTTTTCTTAGAATTTTTTGTTTTTATCATCATCCCTAATGTCTTTGAGTTTAGGTCTTTGTATTCAGAACAAGTAAATTATGTGTTGAAACAATAAAAAAATTATAATGATGCCCAAAAACATGCATTTATTCGTGAAATTCAGTACAAGGTCCATACGGACCTATTCACACGTCCGCGTACTATTCTCGCTAAAACCTCAATAACTCCGAAAGTAATAATCCGATCGGCTTGATTTTTTTTCCAAAAGATGTGCAACAAAATACTCTTGGAATACAGTAACCTCACTCATCGGAGGGTTAAAATAATTTATAACAGAAATATAAAAGTAATAATAATAATTAAATATTAACAAGAGTGGTTGTTATTTTATGTAAACGAATAAAAAAAAAGAAAATTAAATTTAATTCATTTTAAATATTCATACCTAACAATTATAGACTATTACATAAGAGTTTTGTTTTATCGTTTTGTGTTTATATTTTTTTAATGTAGATTTTAAATAGTTTTTAAACAAATTTATCATATTACATTTTTTTGTAACTTTAAATAAATCTCAAATTTAGTCAATACAAATTAAAACAAAAAGCAAATATATTCAAAATTACATTTAAAATAAAACGTCTTCTTTATGAAAAAAACAATTACGACTAACGACTTTTCTGCCCTTTCTTGATTTTAGTTCTTTTTTTTTTACTTAATCTCTCCTTTTTCAAATAAAATAAATTCTTTTTTGTTTTCTTATTTACAAATATTTTTTTTATTATTTTTTTATTAGGTTTTTCAGATTTTTCTTACAAAACATTTTTATTTTAAATTCCTTTTACAAAAAAATTTCTAAAATTTAACAACAATTATTTATAACTTTAATAAAAGATTCACAAAAATATACTATATTTATATAGTAATAATACATTAATAAATTTTATACATTATAAAGATTGATTGATTGGTTGATTGTTGGAACAAAAAACATACGTACATACATATTGTAGCAATAGTGCAAGTGTAAAAGAAAGGAAAAATGAAAAACAAACAGAAAAAAAAGAAAACTTTAAAAAAATTATAAATTAAAAATTTTCACTTTATTGGAATGTATTTTTTATCTTCTATATACATATATATATATATATATATGTATATATACCAATTAACTTAATTTTTTACAAATAACCAAACAATTAATTAGGGTAAAAAAAATTATACATGTTCAAAAACAGTAAGAAGGCTGCCATATAAATATTATTTATTCTCTCTTGTATTAGAATAAATAAGAATTTCAAATTCAATATTGTGTTCCATTTGTTTTATAGTTTTTAAAGTAGATGATACAAAAAGACAGCAGCAAACATCACAGATGATTTATTACAATCAAACGATTAGACGGAACGGGGCTGGACAACTAGACGACGTAAAATTAAATAAAAAGAAAAAAAATGAAAGGATTTAATAAAATGTTAGATTATTAAAAGGAAATAAAAATTAAAAGTAATAATATTTTAAAGAATTAAAAATATATGACGAAACTTCTATTTCCATAGAATAGGTTTTAATCACATAGACTTCAATCTCTTTAAAATAATGAAGAGATTAAGATCATTGATTTTAAAGGAGGACATTTTAGTAACTTTATCACCTGGGTTCTACATTTGTAAAATGAAGTGGAAGTTTGTGTTCTAAATTTAGTGAAAATGATTTGAAAAGTGAAATATCATTTTCAGTTTCATTCATCATAGAATAAAAGTTTCACTTGTTTTCATCAAATTATCTATGCGGAATTTAAAACGATTTCAGTTTCACTTCGTAGTGGAATATAGAACTGAGGCTTATGCTCATAAATTCAATTGTAAGTCGTTTCGAAAAGACAAACGTTATGCTTTGTACATTGTATATCGAAGATATTTTGTTTAATATCCAATACAACTTCATGAAATGCGTGGAAAAACCAAAGATACGTAATTGGATTTTCATTGTAATTTGAAAGTTTTGTATTTCTAAATTAATTATTCAGTAACTCCACTGATAATGAGATATTGGCTTCTTTTACAAGTTACAAAAAAAAAGCTAAACTTACAGTGTGGTCTCACAGACTCTTCAGCTGTTTGAGCCGACGATTGATTATCCTGGGCTGACATATCGTTTTGTGCCTCCATCATGGGAACGGGAATACTGACGGGTTGAGCTAAACTACGACCCCAGCCGGGATGGCCCAAGGGCAAACGTTGCATGGGTTGATCGGGCATTGGTGGTGTCATGGTATCACGTGGTTGTTCGGGCAAAGGTTGAAGAATAAGCCGTTGGATAGGCATGGGTAATTCCTGCATGCGAGCTTGACGTTCAGCCTGTTGTTGTTGCTGCTGTTGTTCAGCTTGCTGTTGATCTTGGGCTTGAGGTTTGTTCTGTTGTTCTTGTTGTTGCTGAGTAGTTTGTTGGCCAACGGGAGATTCATTGTCATCGCTTTCATCTTCATCCTCGGAACTGTTGCTGGTCTCATCCTCGTCGGATTCATTAGCCAAGAGACGGAATTCTTCATTGATGCGATTTTCGGTGAGACGTTGAATGTTATTTAAATCTTCAGCAGTGATGCCGGCACGTTCCAAAGCCAAACCCAAGGGCATGCGTTGAATCTAAAAAGAAGATGTGAATAAGTTAAAGCTAAATGGAATATTTATTTAATATTACTTGGAAGAATGGAAATTCTTGACGTTGTTGTGGCACCTGTTGTTGGGTTTGCTGTTGAATTTGCACTTGTTGTGGTTGGGCATGTTGTGGCTGCTGTTGTTGTTGAACTGCAGATGGTTGTTGGTGTTGTTGTACCGAGATTTGTTGAGGCACATCGTTGGCAACATGAATCATTTCTCTAATGGGAATCTGATGGAATTGAATGCGTACAATACGTTGGGGTTCTGGATGAGGGGCCTGCATCTCTTGGGGTGGCATGGGAGGACGCATGGGCAATTGTTGTTGGAATGGTGGTGGTGGTGGTGGCAATTGGCGCAAGAAACCATGTTGTTGTTCTTGTTGACGTGGTGGCATCATGGGTTCCATACGTTGGGGCATATGAGTCAAAGGGAAACGATTAGGAATGGCGCCGAATGGTATGGGTACACGCTGGAAGGGTATAAACATGGGACGAATTGCTTCGACATCTTCGACGTCTTCATCGTCCTCTTCGCGGTTGTTGTGACGGCCAGATTCTTGATCCTTTTTTTCATTTCCACCCTCGCAGAATATGGAAATACGTTCGCCGGTGATGCGAGCTTTTTTGGGATCGGTAGTCAAATTCATGCCGAATGGCAAAGCAACGGTTTTCGAGGGCGAGTCAACAATTTCTTCAGCATGTTTACGCTCTACAACACAATTCATGCGAGATCTGTAAAAGTAATTATATACATATTATTAAATATTCATTTAATTTTTTGTTGTTATTTATAAAATGAAATTACTTTTTGTTGTTTTGCAATAAGGCAGCAGCCAAATCACTTAAATCCAATTCCAAAGGAATTTTACCAGGATACTTTTGCATTTCATCGACCTCTTCACTGTTCTCGCTATCGTTATTCTCATTCATGTTGGTCTCTTCTTCGGAGGGTTTGTGTTCAGATTTATGCATTTTATGTTCCACCTTTCTGACTGGCTCTTCTTTGTCGAGACTTTGCAAATCATCATCATTGATATTTTCGCGACCCAATAAAGCTTCAGCACGAGGAAGTTCCTGAAATTAGAAAAAAAAGGAAAATAAATCTTGTTTAATATAAAAATTTTAACAAAATTGAAATTAATTTAATGGAAGGATTTTGAGTTTTCATTAAATTTTGCATAATTATTCAGCTAAAAATTTTAGAGCCCTGATAATTTATGACTAAGAGTTCATAAATGTGTTGCATTTCTTTTATTGTAAATATCTGTATTTATGCTTATTGTTTTAGAATTTAATTCAAAGTAAAGCAAAATACTTATTGGGTTTGTTCAAGATTTTCAAAATTTCAAAATGTATGGTAAGTTTTTTTAATTTAATGAAATGATAACTAGAATGAAAATTTTTAAAAATTATCACAATTCCAATTATATATAGTACATAGTTAGAAAATCCAGCATGTTTGTAAAACATGTTGATAATACCTTTAGCAACATGTTGCTATCAATGTTAACTAAAAGAATTGTGAATTTGCATGAATAAAATTAAATGACGGATGTAGTTTAGAATCCACAAAAAGCCTAAATTGATTTTAATTTGAATTTAGTTTAATAACTTAAATACGTTTTTGTACTACATAAAATTGTAATTTATGTTAAAATATATTGCCACAAAAGCAATATATACATTTTTTCATGATTATCAAATTGTTTCTATCTAAATTCAAATTATTACTTCTCACACCAGAAATGTTTCTATGCCCCTAGTTATAAATACTTTTGGAGCGTTTTATAAAAATGAAAATTTCACAGTTCACGCTCTGCTGTGCTGATTATTTTTACCTGCTGTATTTCTGTTTTTATATATTTTTATTTTAGTTTAGTTTGTAATAACCAGCAAATGAATAATTGTTTAACAAACACAACAATAAAATATAAATCTTATTAAATCTATGACTATTTAAACAAAAATCTAAATCACGATTTATTGTACTAAAGTTTAATGGGTCTGCACATTAATTTATTGTATGTATGTATATGAGAAACAAAAACTAAAATGTTGCAAAGCATTATAAATTAATTTAAATAAATTACAATGGTTGTTTTGATTTCTAACTAAAAACATTAAAAGTTATTATAGAAAAACAAAATTAATAATAAAAACTGGGTTATGGCCAGTTGAAAAGAAAAACTTGTAAGTTCGTTTAAAAAAATGAAGCTTTTTGTTTAAATTAAGTATAGAATCAACTGAATTACTAAATATTATGTTTATCAAAAATGAAAGTGTATTTTTATAATAAATAAACATATTAGTAACAGTAATGTTGCTGGCAAGAGTAATTTCTTAAAATTAAAAATTATTTTGTTTCGAGCTTAAGGTCAATTTCTTTTTTATTTGTTTTTATTTATTCCAATATTTCACCACAACAGCGTCTGTAGCGTCTTCAGGGAAATAAAATTTATAAATAAATTTACAGTAAAATAACAGTAAAAATATTTTTCAATATAACAGAATTGTCAGAATGAAAAAATTTTAAATATTACAAAAACAAAAATATGAAAAAATAATTTAGTTTCTTTTTACGGTTTTAAAAATTATGTAAGTGTCTGCTTTAAAATTAATTCTAAGATTTTTTGGTACATTTATAATTTCTAACATTTCTAACATATAACGACGTTTATAATTTTCCCGGAAAATTGTTGTAGCAAAATATTGGAATAAATAAAAAAAGAAATTGACCTTAAGCTCGAAACAAAATAATTTTTAATAAAGATATAAAGGTCGAAGAATTAGTAAAATAAATCCGTATTTATTTCATGCCAATAATTTTGTAAAAGTATTTTGAGCAAAATTCGTGTAAATCAAAATTTAATGATTAAACAGAACCCATCATGTCCCTAAAAACATTTCTTGACTTTCTTCTTTTCCCTTAAAAACATTGTACTTTTTCAAATGTTTACCTGCCTTAAGTAGCAACAACAAACTTACAAATATTTGGATTGATCAATTTATATTTAAAATATTTGTAATTTATTCAAATTACACAGAAATACATTTCCTTTCTCATATGACCGCAATTGTGAAAAATATTTATTAAAATTTTATGTAATTTAGTTTTTTCTTGATTTTTATGTAAATAACGAACATCATCTTTACAATTTATTGCAAAAGGAAATATTTGGCTTTTCTGGTTGTTATTTTTTTTTTTTTGCAATTTTTCTACAATTTTAGGTTAACAAATCAAGCTTTTATAAAAAGTCAATAAACTTTAAGTAACCAGCTAATATACCAGCAGCAACAGCAGCGTTAGCTACCACAAAATCAAAACAGCAACCTTTTATAGCAATTTGTTGTTTTTGTTTTTTTCTTATTTTTGGCATAAACCATATACCGAAATTTTTAACAACAGCTTCAAGCATGTGAACAATTTAAGTGGTTGCAAAAAGCTACAAAACGAATGCTTAAAAACTTTAAAATGTCTTAAAGACCATAAAAGAAAAACTTGTTTTTCCTTTCCTTTAACCGAAAATCAAGAAAAACCAACGCTAATGATGAGAAGATGAATTATAACCACGATTTGTTATGGCGTTGTTTTTTTTTGTGAACAGCTTAAAAAGAAGAAGCTGTTTTGTTAACAAATTAAGAAAAAAAAAAATAGTTAAGGAAATGACCCTTTAACATGTTGTAAATACAACTGCTGGTTTTTACTCTATTATTTAGTTTTTGTTTTTTTTGTTTCTTTTGTGGTAAATTTTTTATAAATTTATCTATTTCGTTACTTGCATAATACTTCAGGTATAAATATGTATATAGGTAGTTAAATGTTTGAGGTTCGTTTTTTAAATAAAGTATGCAGTTGTTGTTTGAAGAAATCATTTAAGCATAAAACTTAAATTGAGTAGAAATTGTGAAAAAAAAGATTTCCGCCTTTTAAAGTAAACAATAAATTTTCTGGCAACAAAGTTTATGGATGTATGTACAATAGAGTGGTTCGAAACAAAGTTGTGTCAGTCATCCCCTAGGATTAAAGATAATGTAAAAACAATACCGGAAATATTTTTTTGTCCCGCCTACAAATACCGCGCTTTTAGTATTTTGTTCACTGTGTCGGTATTTTTAGTCCGATCATAACATTTTATATACCGGTGTTCGTAGCTCTGCAAGGGCTACATTTGTTTCCTTAAACGTTTTTTACTACCACATCAAATTCTAGTCATTACATTAAGCTTTAATTAGCTAACGTTTGGTGAATGAAATCCGTTTTTTTCCTCTTTTTCTGAACTCCCATAGATTCCAAGTATTTCCTAACTGTATTTTTGTCACATTTATATTTCTTATCTAATTGGCGATAAGATTTTTCAACCTGCTGTTTCGGTTTTCAATTTTGAGCAAATTTTGGCGTCTTGCAAACTGCATTTCCCACCAGATCCAGGTTTTCTTTTAAGGTGGCTTATTATTCAAAAACAAGTTTATTGTGCTATCAATAAATGTTTTTTTGAAACCCATATTCTTAAATGTTTAAAAATTTCACTTTTAATTTTTTTCTCGTGTTTTTTTTTCACAAAATTTACAAATTAATTTGCGACGATTCAACTCGTTTAGTGACATTTTCAAAACTAATTTTTCACTGGCAATTAAATTTACCTTTCAAAGTTTAGATGTAAATATTATCTGTGTTTTTTTTTTAAAACATTGTTACACTTGTTCGTATTTCATTCACCATATTTTTGATATTTTTTAAATCTGTAAAAGCCAAATTATTGCTAGAGACCTGTGCAACAATTAAAATTTAATTTAACTTTTACAGATTTAAAAAATATCAATTAATCGACGAGTTATAGCCAAAAAACCATATAAACAATATGCTGAAAATCGGCATTTGACTACAAAGTTCGAAGGTCGATTAAAAAAAAAATTCGAACTAATATAAACAAACGCCGCAATTCTAATTTATCCTCTATTTTTATCCCTCACTCTCAGAATCGACCTAACTTTTGAATTTGTTTCACAGTGTTATAGGTAGAGGCTTTATTTTATGAAAATTCCTGTACAGTTAAACAATTTGTTTCTTAATTTTGCCAAAAATTTCAAACAACATGTTGCAATATTTGATTTTTTTTTTATTAGAGATTTAACAGCAACATTTTAATAATTTAACATTTCTAGCAACATGTTGCAATGTATCACATTTTTTTTATTTATAAAGAAGGTTTTATTGTAATTAAAAACAGTACCGTAATAAGTTGTCTCAAAATTTTTGTAATTTTATTTTAGCAACATGTTGCAGCAACATTTTTTATAATTTTGATATGATTTTTTCAGAAATATTTAATGCATAAGTTTTCATTATAATAATATTATACTCGTATACATACATTGTTCTAGTGCCTGTCTTTTTGTTTATTAATTTATCTTACCAAATACCAAAATCTTTAACAAACATCCGTTTTGGTATGTGTTTTTTTCATTACCTTTCATTTCCCGGAATTAAATTAAAGTTAATTTATTTGTATTCAATGAGCAATACTTAAAAAACAACATGACTCACTTTGTTTTAAAAACTAAAAACCAGCTTTTTTTTTAAATATGAGGACTGGTCTTTATTATTGAAACCACAAACTCTTCCAGACAGATAAGAAGAAACAAGAAAAAGGGCACGAACAACTTTAATAGGGCGCATACGAGGTCTGATCAAAAAATAACCATTATTTTCAATTTTTTTTCAAAAAGTATTTATTTATGTATCAATAACTATTTTGTCCCCTTCAAAGTAATCCCCCTCAGATATAATACACTTTTGCCAGCGTTTTTTTCCAATCCTCGACACACTTTTGAAACGCGCTTTTGGTATCACCAACAGCTTCTGTTTCGATTTTTCTTTCGATGTGTGAACATGGTGCAAAATCCATGATTGGGTTTTTCACAATTCTGTGCGTTTCTGATGAATGGCTTCGCGCAAACGGCGCATAACTTCAAGGTAGTATTCCTTATTGACCGTACGACCTTGTGGCAAGAATTCATGATATACCACGCGATTGCAGTCGAAGAAAACAGTGCGCAAAACCTTCACATTTGACCGAACTTGACGTGCTTTTTTCGGTATTGGCTCTTTTGGACGTTTGCATTGGGATGATTGGGCTTTGGTTTCAATGTCATAGCCATACACCTATGATTCGTCACCAGTTATGACCTTTTTGAGGAAATCTGGATCGTCGTTGACGATGTTCAACAGCTCCTGAACGATTTTGCTCAAAATTTAGCAATTTTGGAACAATCTTGGCTGCCGCACTTTTCATGCCTAAAACATCCGAAAAAATTGCTTGGCATGAGCCGAACGATATGCCAACCTCTCTGATAGTGATTCGACGATTATCCAAAATCATTTTCTTTACTGCTTCAATGTTTTCATCGCACGTCAACAAGTGCTCGGGCGACCAGGACAAGCATCGTAATTGACATCTTCTCGGCCTTCCTTAAACCGGTTATACCACAATTGAACTTGTGTTCTGCTCATAGTAGACTCGCCAAACGCCACAGTCAACATTTCAAATGTCCTTGCGCATTTAATTTAATTTTTTAAAAAACTTAATACAGTTTCTTTGATCCATTTTTTCGAATAGTAAAAATCGAAGAGCACACCAAAACACGACTAACCTTTTTATCTGTCAAAAACAAACTGACAAACCAAAATGGCTGATATTAACAATATACATATATAACAGTCGTGTGTACCAACATAACAAAAAAAAAACGAAAATCGAACATACGTTACTCACGAAAGTTGAAAATAATTGTTATTTTTTGATCAGACCTCTTATGTGTAAAAAGACCTACATATGTATAGTACATATGTATACAAATAAAAGGCATGTGTAAACATGACCCAAGAAATTTCAATTAAAAATAGAACTTAAGTGTTAATGAAAAGCGAAAATATAAGTACTAGTGTTTGGCAAAGAATAAAAAAAGAGAAAGAGGCAAAGAAACTAGACTAATTTAGAAAGCACTTAACACAGCAACTAAATTGATAGAAAACTAATATGTAAATGAAAATTTAATTTATTAGACAACTAAACTTTCAAAGAGAGTGTTTGAAAATTCTTTAGCTTTAAATTTGTTGTAAAATTCAAATGCATTTGAATATTACTATACAACAGTGATTTCGATATTAAATCATTCCCAAGACAGATAATTATATGCTGAAAGTAATTTTTTAAATACATATGTATGTAGGTATAAATAATAAAAGTTTCTCCAAACTGCAATTAAAATTAAAACCTAAAAACCATTAACATTCTAAAAATATAAATAAAAAGTCTGCCACAAATTGTTTGGCAAAACAAAATAATTATTTCTATGATTGAAATAAATTTAATCATTTTGTTTTTTTGCTTTTTTCAACAAACAATTATAATTAAAATAAAAACCTAATTGTCAAAAAAAATCTCTATAACAAATCTCTGAATTGTTTATTTTTTGGTTGGCTTGTTATTTTCTGAATCTTTCTTAAATATCCCCTTCATTTCACATCATTATCAGTTAAAGTTTTTGGAGTATAACAAAAAAATTCAAAACAGGTAGTAAAATAAACAAAAAAAAAAAAACAGACACTAAACTACTATTAAGTAATAACTAGAGGAAAAAAACCGAAAACATAAAATATAAATAAATAACAAAAATGAATGTAGAAGAAAAAGACAGAAAATGAAAGATGTTTTTGTATTTAACTATAGTTTAGTACATACACAAATGTTGATGAAGCTTTGTTTATTTGTCAGCATGAATGTAAAACAAAACTTTACAATTTGTTAGAAACAAAACAAAAATTTGGTTATTACATAATTTTGGAAATACAAAAACACCTTAAAAAAAAACAAAATAACATTTTATCATATTTTGTATTTTATTATTGTATAAAAACCCCAAAAAAAATATATGTATGTACATATCTACATACATACAACATATTTTACAGACATTTATTTACCTAGCACTTTTTTGTACATACATACATGTTTATATACATAGTTTCAAATAAACATATGTACATATTTATATATATGGTGCTAATGTTTGAGTCGCACATCTAATAGACAAACAATCGAACAATTCATATACATATAAACAGAGACTACATGACAGAGTCTGACTATTTATTCTTTATCATAGTGTTTGCACAGCGGTTTTATGACTTCTTTTTATGATATTTAAATATTTATCAGTTTTTCGTTTCAAAAGCTGTAAACATCATACGCTAAGTAAATTACGCAGTTTTTTTTTGGAGTAGCTAAGTGTAAAGTGTTTGTTACAGCATTATTCTTTAGAGGTAGTTAAAATATGAGGTTCTTTTTTTAACTTCCCAGATATTTGAATAAAATATTCTGGCCAAATAATTAATAAACACAAATACATTATACTTGCATGAAGTCAATCCCTAGAAATCCACTGCTATATGAATAAGATAGAAAGAAGATTTTTTAACAATGTAAAAATTTCAAATGTAAAGATAATCTTAGGATCCTTAGTTTAGTGTGCAAATATGCAAAGTCCAATCTTGTTCCGTAAAAATAATCTGAGTAACGCTTTCCATTTAAATAAATGCACATATTTTAGTATTTTGTAAATCAAACATGTTCCAATCTATAATTCTATATTTATTTATTTTTTTATTTATTATTTCAATAATCCAGCCTATTGGCCATAATCGGTCACAAAATTTCAAAATATAGAATATATTTAATAAATATATGTACATATATTGTAATTTGCAGCACATTAATTTATCGACTATTCGTTTTTTTTTAAATCCTTCGTTATTGAAAAAACTCGATTTGCAGAACAGAGTAGAATAATTTACTAATTTTGTATTTTTTAGTCGATTTAACAGTAAATATGTTTATCTTCTAAAGGGCAAAGCTTATAACTGATATCAGTTACAGAATAGAATCATTATAAAAAAAACTAAATTTTTCGTCCCTTTCGACAGTTTCATTTCCGAAATTCTCTACTTTCTTCTCTAAGACATGAAAAAATGTTTAAATGTTTCTAATGACTGCAGCTCAATTGAGTTTTGTAACACAAAAATATAGCAAAAAAAAAAAAAACTCTTCTATCTGGCATTAAAATAAATCGTCTTGCAAAAGCTTGGATCCTCTTCGAGGAATATGAAGTATCTTTACAAAGACAGTTCATAATTAAGGAATCAAAGGATATTGATATAAGTTGTTAATATGAATAGAATTGTACCCAACAAGAGAAAAAAGTGCTTTAAATTTTTGACTCCAACCGATCACAAAATAGTTCTTATTAGTAAAAGAGACTTTACTAAATATGTCAATTAAAATTTAACAAGTAAATAAAATTATCAAAATTATGAAGATTGTTTGGACAGCCAGAAAAAATGTCCCATAGTAAAATACAGAGCAGGTTAGCTCCATTTCTTTGCATATAAGTGTTCGGCATAAGGATAACTGAAATACAGAATAATCTGACTAGCTATTTATTGAGTTTTTTACTTTTAATTTCATATTTTATATGACATGTTGTTTCTAGGTAAATAACCAACTTTCGTCCCCATCTAACTATTAGTAGTGCCAACCACTAATTTAAATGCAAGAAATAATAATAATAATAAAGTTTCGTAAGCGAATTTAATTCGAATATTTCTTTGAAGATTCACAAATTTAATAAACATAAATAATGCCCGGCGAGAATAAAAAACGATGAATTGCAATAAAATTTGTTTTAATTAATTTTAGTACAATAAAAAAAATCAAATTTAATTCCTAAGCACACATTTTACCTACCCTGGTTATAAGTTTGTACCCACAGTGTTTTATTTCGAATTTTTTTTATTGGAAATTTTTAAGTAAAGCTACATACGATTGAGTACAGGCTAATATAACACTTTTAATTATTTTGATTTTATTTGAATAAAGTTTTAATAACAAAAAATGCTGTATTCGAACCACTGTGGCTCTATTCAATACTTAAACCCTAAATTAAACAAAAAACTTAAGAGAGAAACTTGATTTTCAAAGCTTGCCCGTTTTACACATGTATGGAAGTGTGTATATATGTATGTATATGTTTGTGCTCGTGTGAGTATGTGAATTGAAAATAAATTGTATATTTGTTGTTTATTATATTTAAAAGTAAATGGATTTTTAAGCTTTTTTTTTTTTTTTTGTATAGTATTTTGATTTACTTAAACTTTTATTTAACATTAACGTCATCATCATCTTCATACGCGGCAGGCGGCAGTCAGCAGCAGAAATGTGGCAAACACCAGTATGTTTATAAAACAAACAAGCATAATCAACAAAATGAATGGTAATGGTGGTGCCATGCACCAGTGTACACCAAAAAAAGACACCAACTTAAATAAAATTTTAAGAAATTGCAGTTTTTATTTTATTTTGGATGTTTGCCATCTTATAGCTGTAAAATATTTAAGCAGTTTTATTGTATATATGTATATATTTGTTTTTTTTTATACTTTATATAATGGGCTGCTGTTAAACCACTTGACGTATATAGAGAAGAGATTGTTGTAGAGTAAATAGTTATTGTTGTTGTTGTTTGGTTTTGTTATAACAAGGTAACTTGGCTAAAGTTTTAAGTTTTAACCAAAGCTAAACTTTGGCATTTGCCAGAGATGCATTTATTATATGTATAAGTATAAGTATGTATATCTATCGTATCATATCGTGTATCTTATATGCAAGTGTAAGCAACTTATGTTTGTATATATTTGCAATTTTTATTACAATTTCATTGTATTTAGTTTCTTAACATTTTGTGAAAACAATGTTTAATGTTTAATAACAAATACTGCTTTCACTTTATGGTGTTATTATTATTGTTTTACTTTTATCAATTTTCAATTTACGTAGTTTTTTTTGTTGCAATTTACTTTATAAACTCCATATTTAAAAGTTTGTTTGCGAGAATAAATTTGCATAAAAATGCAAACACAAAAAAAAATGGTTATTGTTAATGTTTTGTAATGTATTTTTTTTGTATTTGCTTTTGCAATTTAAAATCTGTATCAATCTATTTCATTTTCATATTCACATTTCTTTTATTTTTTTCTGTTAACTTTAATTCATTTGCAGTTGTTGCTTTTTGTTATTGTTAAGTCAGTTGGAAATAATTTATGGAAATTTACTTCATTGATTTCATTGTTTGTTAGTTTTTTAAGTGTTGTTTTCTGTTTGCAACATATTCAAAAAATACAACATACGTATTCATTTTAACTTATGATGGAATCTGTTTTTTTTTTTAATTTTTTTTTTTTGGAAAAGAAATATTTGATAATCTTATTTATTTATTTGCATGTTCCATTTAATTTAATATATAAAAACATTTTAAATTCCCGTGATGAAGTCAAGAAAGAATTGACGCAACGTTGGGAAAAATTGTAATTAAATGTATTTTTAATTTACAATATAATAATTTAGGCCCAAGTAGCTTATACGAAAATAAATACCAAATATTTGATATTTGTGGTAATAAACATGTTTATTGGTATATTCCGTGGGAGTTTGTTAATTTACAATTATTAACTTTTACTTTTATATGTATAATAGGTTTGTGGAAAATTTCCACACCCTTTTTAAATCTAACACAATTTTTTACTTGGAAATAGTTTAATTTTTTAGAGGACATTTTGTTAGAAATTTCATTCCTGTTTGTAAAAACTCTTTCAATATTGCCTAAATGGCAGCTGAATTTGTTGTCAAGCAATTGGTTTAGTTTGTATGGCTTTTACTAAATATTAATTTGTTTAAACTAATTTCTTGTTTGTGTGAACCTTATTCCGGCTGTTTTAGTTACCAACCAGATCTTAATTGTATCGAAAATAAATTTTCAATTTTAGAAATCAGCATAAGGAAACACAAAATTTTTAACATAAACAATAAAAAAAAACCGACATTGACAGAATGGTCGCATATTTCGCCGAGTATTACCCGAAAATTGGTCGCATCTATGTTAAATTGCCTGAAATTTGTTGTAGATAATAAATGCTATCACACCAAATATTAAATTGTGCAATTGTTGGTTTTAATTTCAGTTTTCGAAACCCATAAGTGGCTGCATAAATAAGCTGTGACGTGAAAAAGGTGTTTTTTTTAGTTTTAATATAAATTTTTGCGATAAATGTTTTTTGTTTATTGGACTATAACATTTTTTCTTTTAATTGACATCATTTTTTGTAAATTCCTGTTATTTTTGTTTTTATGGAGCCTTGAAAACAAAAAAAAAAATAGCACGGCAAAAAATAAGCTGTGAGACACTGTATCTGTTAAGATTTTGTTACCATATTTTACCAACAAATTGCAAAATTGGCGTCCCGTCTTGCTAAACCAAATCGCCTAATTGAAAATGGACTTCATCGCTAAATAGAATATTGTTGAAAAATATGTTTTTTAAATATTCAATTCACAAACCTTCCAAGCATAAAAAGTGGGCTATGGTAACAAATTTTAAAAGCTTGTACTTGGTATGACAGCTTAATCTTTCATATTTAATTTTTTTTTAATAAAAACCTGATTGGCGGAGAATATCTGAAATTACCAGGTTATCCCTCAATAGATTTAAGTAAGTCTTAAGTCGTGCAAGGAAGTCCCTTCATATAGGAAGCTGGAACGCTTAAATCTTGTATTAAAAAAGTAGCATGTGGCCAAAGAAAAACTTCGAATAACCATAACGCGATACAGTTAGACAACGCCAAGCATTAATCAATGCAAGAGTGAGCCGCAAATCTCTCGAGGCAGCGAAAAAAAGGCTTGATTGCCCTTAAGCGGTAATGACAATGACTCGCGAGTTCTTCCTCCACCCAGAGCTTAATTACGACTGAATTTAATCATTTGGTGGTCAATTTATTTTATAACTTCAGTTTGTCCACCTTTTAGATATAATCAGCTGATTATAACTACTTAATGGTGGTGTACAGAAGGCAACAATCAATTCATAACTTATTCTATGATGAGAGCCTGAATAAAATATAATTCTATAAAACGATTTTAGATTGTTACGACGTTGACTATTTAAGTACATATTCCCTATAATTTCATTTAAAGCTAAGAAAAGTACTTATTACCAATCTGTATTAAACTTATTTGGTAATAGGGTTCCTATCCCTACATTAAATAATGATGTGGCAAGTTAAAAATAACTTCAATAGGGCGTTAAATTTCCAGTCATTAGCCCTTTTGCAAAACAAAAACCAAAAACACAGAAATCAAAAGTCCACCATATAATTTTCTGGTCTATTGGGTTGTATTATATTTCCACTAAAATTTTTTATTAACAATTTTATAGATCTAACACAGTACAAACGTAAATTGTTGCAAAAAAAAAGTAAAAACAAAACTAATAAAGCTTGAAATTAATTTCATGTCATTTATTCAACAAAAATATACAATAAACCAATAATATCCGTTAATTATCTAGAGACATCTGCTGATTATTTAAAAAACGAAATATAGAAGTATGTATTTGTGTGAAATGTTAAAACAGTATAGCGTGTGCAATGACCGGCAGCATATACAAAATATGGAAGATTTTTAGATTTCAGATAGACAGCCAGCCAGCCATTGTTTAGCAATTTATGTGGAAGTACATGCAGTACTTGTTGATGTACTATGTATCTAACCATCCATCCATTGGTTTTATTTTGCATGTCTAAAACTATTGTTTAAAAGCTAAATTAAATTTGTTTCTCTCTCGTATAAATAATTTGCAAAATTAGCTATAAAAAAACCAAGATGAACCTTGGTGATTATTTTTGTTTGTAATTTTATTTAGTTGTTTTTATTTCTAACAAGGTTTTTTTTTCTAAATACATGAAATAACTACTAGTCGGTACTAGGTACAGGTTTAAAACTAATTTTCCATAATTTTTTTTTTTTTAATTTTTTTAAGTAGATATAAATTGGCCAATAAACATTATTTGTAGATTTGTTCAAGTATGTGTGTGAAAATTTACAAAATTAATTAACACAATTAAATTTTAATTATATATTGTATTAGAATATTGACCGGGACCTTTAAATTTGTAGTATTTTGAACTTACCTTATTGACTTGTTGCAAGGTTTCCAACATCAATTCTTTTTCCAAAACCGAATCAAGTGCCTGCACTTGATCGCATGAAGCCTTGGCTTGCAAATACGATGAGGCCAATATGAAGGCACCCAATATAAATGAGGACACAATTATAGTGAATGCGGTAATTTTGGCAATTTTCACTGAATTGGATTGACGTTTGTAGGCCTGTAAATGGAAATAAATGAGAATGAGAATTTAATTAAAACTTAAAGTTTAAATTGTGGGATTTTTTTTTGGAAAAGTGTAATAGAGTGTTTGCTAATTTGAGTTGAAGGTGATGAATAGTACAGAAACATTTATAAAGAAATTCTACTAAACTAAGACTAATTTTCAATGCTAATAGGTTTGTAAAAGTGTTAATTAATAAAATGTGCACATTTTGGTGTTTTTTGTTCAGTTATATACATATTAAATAAATAACTGTTATAGCAGCAGCAATCAATTTTAAACAAACAATTATTGTACAATTTACTTGTAGTATTAGATAAAAGTGTAAGTGCTAAAAATGTCTATCTGTATTTACAAATTTAATTGCAGAATATAAATAAATCATGCCATATTTTCATGGCAATTCATATGACTATTTTGCACTTTATTGATATTTTTTTGAATGATCTTTACGAAATTCACCTTGAAGTGTAATTTAATCATCATAGAAACTCAACATCAAACATCAAAACTCTCCTTTAAATAACAACAAGAGCATGTTATTATAAAAACAAATTTTAAAAATTAGAAAATAAGTTTTTTTTTTTTGGTTTGGACCAATACTCAGGAATGACCCCTATCATGCCATACATTGTATTGGAACTGGGAAAATAGTTTATGAGAGGTAGGATATAAGGAGTAGTATTTGTGAACATTTTATTTGAATTTTCCTATATTAAAAGTAGCAGGGAGAACTTGTGCTAAAGAATGAATTTAACCTATAATGTGTTGTGCGATCCACTGTTCAGCCTACCATGAATAGATAAGCCCCCACTGAAGAAAGTGTATTGCAAAAAAAAAAACTAGGGGTTTCGGGAATAAGTTCCCTAATTTCAGCAGAGCACATACCATTATAATATTGATAGAAAAGTGAAACACAAACCGTTAAGCATCTTTGCCCTCTCCGCCTGTACGCGGTCAAGTAACTCCAGAATAGGTGGTGTAAATAATAAGGAGATCAGATGGAGTCAAGTATTTCCTATATCGTTTTAAAAACCGAAGGCACTTGAATGCTTCTTTTGACACTTGAAAAATATGTTTGAATTTTCATGCCTACGACATCAAGAGCATGCTATTTCTTAATATTTACACCGCCCATAGCAACAGATAAAACAACATGATCTGTTGTGCGTTTGTGTGTTAACATACATCATTGAGTTTTAGTCCGTTTTCACGCGTTTCAATTCAAGGCCAGAATTTTTGGGTGAGAAGGTAAAAGAGAATTGAAGGATTACATACCTGACGGTACTAGTCAAGTTTCTTATTTCCTTTTGATTTCTTCTTTTATTTTCTCTGTATAATTCTCGCGAAGTTGTTTGCATGTTTTTTTAAATGAAAAAGTGGAAACTCGAGAGTTGAAACTAAAGGGCATGAAAATATAAAAAAGAAATGGCCGGTTCAAAAGAGAATTGAACAAAAACTGATCAGCTAAAACTGAAACGTGCGAAACAGCACTTATGTGCGTTAAAAGCGACACTATTCGCACAGACCCACTTTAAGATTATCACAAGATCTGGATTAAGTGTATCATTTATATTTTGCCACATTTTCTTAAACTCCAAATGGTTTGAATGAATATGAATGGCAAATATTGCTATCATCTGCAGAAGAATAGATCGGGTTGGAAGTTTGACGTATAAGGTCATTCAGAAAGATCAGAAATAAAATGGGAGAAAGAATGAAGCAGTGTGGTACTGCTGATTCAAACCTGAACTCGTCTGATGAGATCCGATCTATAACAACTCATATAGTGTGATTTCTGAGGAAACTATAAATACAGACAAGTTATCACCGACACCAAAAGAAATAAGTTTCGGTAAAAAGAGCACCATGTCAGACTCTGTCGAATGCCCTAAAAATATCTAGAGCTTAACTTTCATCAAAACGATGAATTAAACAACACCATTTTTTCGATAAGAAGGCTAGTAAGTCTCTTGTAGAGCTTCCCCTACGAAAGCTGTACTGGCGATCGCTAAGTAAATTGTTGGACAAGATGGTAATTTTCCATACTTTCTATAACTTTAGAGAGTCCGGAGCAAATTACTATTGGGCGATAATTATCAGGGTTGGTAGCCTTTCCCTTTTTAGGAATCAGCGTTACATTAGCAACCTTCCAACACGTGGGAATTGATATTGAAAAGGTTAGCTAATGGAGGTGCTAGCATCGAAGCACCTCCACTGCTACGATCCAGCCCAGGAGACTTATTTATGGTAAGATCCGCTAAAACCCTTTTAAAATATTCTTAAATATTCAACAAATAATTGTGTGTAAGCTTGTATGTACATAAAGTACAAACTTTATATTAAAATGTGTTTTATTGTGAAGTTTTAACATTTGTTAACTAAAATTTGCACAGCTGTTATTATATCCATAAAATTTGTATAGAAATACTAAAATATTGAAACATTTGTGTCATCATAACTTAAGCATAACAAATTTAAAATTTTTTTTTTTTTATCTAAATCTCTGTTTTCATTAATATTTTGCTGCGCAATTTATTGGTCTTTCGTTTTTTTCTTCACTTCTATCTTCCACACGTTTTTCAAGCTTCTAGAAATCAAACACTCACTCCAAAATTAATAATTATAAAAAACAATTCACAATAATAATGTTTATTGAATTTGTTAACTAGCAATCAAGTGTAACTTTTTTCAAATATATGTGTATTTAATTAAAAAAAACAGCTTTATATTTGTAAATTCAATTAAATCTTAAGCAATTTGAAGAGCTCAAAAGAAAAAAAGTAAAGAAACAAAATAAAAAAGTATTAAAGACAAAAAAATTATCAAGCAAATAGACGCCATTAATTTGATTTTTAATTTTAGCTGCTTGTACGACGTCTGCTTTGTAAATCTCGTATTACTTTACAAATATTGTTTTGAAATCTGATATTTTAATGTAAACTTGTATTTGTAACAGATTGTTTAAAGAGGGTGTAGAAAAAATAAACAAATTAAAATATTTACAAATTTTTAATTATATACAAAACAATAAATGGGTGTCATTAAATGGAATTTGTTATCTCAAAATAAATTTGAGATTTTTATTAATTATTGCGAAGTAGATTTTATTAATTTGTTTTAAAATATTGAATAATTGAATGATGCTTAAAAAGTTAACAACAAATCATTTTGTTAAAACAATTAAGCTTTTTTGATATTATATATTCCTGACAACTTAAATAATTATTCAATATTGATAATTTCTATTAAAAATAACCTATATGACTTCAGTTTAGCTGAACTTAATATTATTAAGTAAATAACATTATTTGTTTGTAAACAAACATATCCGTTTCAAGTGAATAATACTTGCAAGAAAAAGAAGCCGCAGCTATAAAAAATGGCAAACACACAACTCAGAAAACAAAGCCGGCTTAAAAGGAATTAACGGCGGTAAACAATAGATCCTCCGGCCGGCTGTTTAAATTAAATTAAAGCCTATTCGTGCCTTTGACAAAACATCGACAGTTACTGCCAAATTTAGTCTTCTCTTCTACTAACTTAAAAACGTAATAGTATGTAATAGTTTAAAAGCAAATTACTATTTCTCATAGCTCCTAAATAGTAAATGATTTCCTACAATTTGTTATCTATGTACGAGTATGTACATAGGTATTTAGAGCAGCGAAATAATATTTCTTTAAATAAATAAAAATATCCACTAGTGATAAATCTCTAAGACTTTCACCCATAAATAAAGAAAGTTTTTTCTGCCTTGTCGCATAAACGTATAAACCCTTTTTGTTAATTTCATGAAATTTCGTGTGTAAAGCCTTCCCAGCCGTCACCGCTACACAAAACAAAGTGCTACAAATACAACAAGTACACGTAAATTCATCTTTAAACAATACTTTTACTTGAACTATTTTTTTCTCTTAATCATGCATTTGTTGACATTTTTTTGTTAACTAAATCAACAGCTAAACAATTGTGATTCATTAGTAGAAATGTGTGTAACAGCAAAAGAGATTTTGGTTGAACCTTACACTTTAATATTTTTAAAAATACCAAATGACTTGAATTTATTTGTTTGCACTTTATGACGGCTTGTGGTGCTACAAAAGTAATGATTACAGTTAATGAGAAATCTTTTTTAGGTTGTTGAAAAAATTTCATATTTTTAGTAAGTAAATCTTATCTAGAGTTGTGAATTGTTAAATATTTATTTCACTTTTTTTTTTGCTAACTGATAAAATCAGTAAATCTTTGCAACAATGTAAGTTTAGGTTGATTTTGTTGAACAAACAAATTAACAAAATTAAGGGAGTATGCCTGTGAAATATATCATATGGGTTTATTTAAGATAAAAATCTGTTGGCAGATTTTAATATTTACTGACCATTAAATTACATCTTTTATAAAATTTCCGGTTTTTTTTTTTTTGTAATTTTGGAAGAAAGTAAAAATTATTTTTTCGAGATAATTTTAAGAAATATTTGTAGTAGCTGTAAGTATTTAATTATGAAACAGCTCACCGAACTAGCTACATTTAACAAATGTGTGTCCTTGTTTTAATTTAATTAATCTCTCATAGATTACATAGACACAACTAATGTCTTCAACGTATATCAAAGCCCTAACTAGATCATTTACCTCAATAACTCCCTTTACTTGTCAGCCTAAGAGAGCGCAGTTTTATATTCAGTTCTTAGTATTAATACTCATTTAAACGTATCATTTCATATGTTTGTTAATATAAAGGAAGTTTTTGTGAATAAATTGGAAAAAGACTTTAAAATAGTAAATATAGTAAACAAAGTATGATTAGCTTAAGCATTGCAAAAGAACAGTTGCTAAGTAATATATTACTTGTGGCCAGTAAAGTAGCTAGTTTTTACATAGAAATATAAATATAATAAAAACTTTTAAAACTGACTTCGTCTAGTAAGTCACAGAGAGTATAGTGAATAAAAACATCTTGTACCTGAGGTGCAATGAAAAAAATTTTAAACATTCTACAGATTACACTACAGCTAACGTAGGGACACTAATGGCCGAATTCTCAGTCATTAGTTAACCATTGGTAAACTAAAATACTAACTATTGTTTAACTATTACTTGTTATTCTTATGGTAAACTAAGCATTGCGAATAAAGAATCATTAGTTAAGCCTTTGTCATTAGCTAACTAAAGACTGTGAATTCGGCCATAAGTGACAAATGTTTCTGCAAATAAATACCTAAATTGAAATACAAAAAAGTTCAAGTTGACTACACTTTATACTACTGGGGACCATAAGGTGTGAGTTGACTCTTCGCAAGATATCCTGCGAGGAATAATATATTTATTACACATAAGTGGCAAACAAAGCTTTGAATTATTAATAAATTTTAAGCTTAATTCACTAAAATCCCTATTCCTAAAATCATTCCGGACACGCCCGTTTGTCCACTCACAACATTATATAGTCAAGAATTTATTATTTCGTAAGAATATCCTATTGTGAAAATTTAATGACAATCGGTCCAGTAGTTAAGACTATATTACGATTTTTAATTTTCCTAAAAAGAAAATACGTATTACTAATTATGTCAATATCATATGTAACAAATATCATCGATGTAGGTCCAAAAATGTCCAAAATATGGCGATTTAAATTTTTGGGTTGTATGGGCGGTGCCACACTCGTTTGTCCAATCAAAACTTCATATAGCATATTATTCCTTTCATGTAACATGACGAATATTCGCCACCAAAAATTCGTCATTCGTCCCAGTTGTGTTCCTAGCATAAAATATTCCTTTATCTTGGCCAACCATGTAATTTAAAACACACTCGATCTAAATAAGGAAATGCTGAAAACATGTTAAGTATTTCATTCAAATGATTGTGAAAATCTGTGTTGTAAAATTAACTAAACATTTGTTAATATTACTTTTTACAATTGGCACTTGTTAGAAAACTATGTACTTTAATTATAAATTTGTGTTTCATTTAAACAATTGCTAAAAATCTTTATAATAACTAGATATTGCTGAACATTTGTTATTTTTGGTTTGTTTTAAATTGACACTTGTTAGAATTTGTAGAATACTTATGGACTTGTTCTGCTCAATAAGGCAACCAAACTGTTTGGAAATGTGCCACCATAAATAAGAGATTTTGTATTGGAAATAAAAGCTTTCTTATGGCAATCTAATATATACATATGTATGTATTGCTAAATACAATTGTTTAACAATTGTGTGGGTTTAATGTTTGATCTTTTCATTCAAGCATATGAGACAGTAACTGTTGCGGTTACAACAGACACTCCTATATAAGGTTAAAACGAAATTAACATATTTTGTTGGTTAAGAAATAAAACTAATAAAAACGTTTACATTTGAAAAATAGTTTACATAAATGCAATATTAATGGTTTGTCAATGAGATAATGAATATGATGGGGAAATGAAGTAAAGAAGGTGTGAAGTGCTATATGAAGGCTCATTAAGACATCATACTTAAGTCCGCCTTGCAAATGAATATACAAATATAATTTGTAAATTTCATAGTTTATTTTGTAGCTTTAAAAAGTTACTATATTCATTAGCTAAGTTTAATATAATGTTAACTCAAGGCATATATAAATTTTAAACCAAAATGAATAACTTTTTTTTATCACCTTTCTCATCATTAATGTAATTTTTATTACTTATTATGAATTTTTCATAATTTGACTGAATACTTGACTGAAAACCCAAAAAGCAATTGTTTTATTTTACGTTGAAAATCTTAAACAAAATGTAAAATGTAATTGTAATTTAGTCTGATTAAGCTAGTTATAGTTTAAAGATAATTTTTGTATTATTTGCTTTATATTACACATTAATAACGTAAGAAAAAAGAAAAAACAATGACATTTTAATTATGTTTTATAACTACAAAAGTATAAATAATAAAAAAAAACTATATAAATACATAGTACATATAAAGGTGCAATTGCGAAAGTGTGTTTTGTGTGGCTTTTAAACAAAGATTTTTCTTAAAACAAATTTTTAGTTTTAGTGCAAAAGTAATGAGTGCTGAGCATTTCTTAATGCGAATTAATAGAAATAAGTAAAATGAACAAAATATAAAGAAACAACTGTAGTTAAATGTATATGTAGCTAAAGCTAAAGTAAGTAGTACTTAAATAAATATAAAAATGTGTAGTAAGTAGTTCAAAGTGGTAGAGCAGAGAAGTATGTAGTAGAGAGTAGAAAATGTGGTTAAACAAAACAAAAGACTTGAGCAACAAACCTGTTGTTGTGGATTATAGTTAAAAAATCCCAGCTGCAGTTTTGTTTTTTTTTTATTTGGTTTGTTGTTTGTTGTTCAGACATTTATCATGTGAGTGAAGGGGATTTATACATTTATTTTATTTATGTTTTTTTTTATACATATGTATTCATTTAATAGTTTTATTTTTGAATCCATTTAACCCATCATGTTTCGTTCGTGGTGGTGGTTGGTGGAGGTGTTGGTTTATTTTTTATTTGAAATTTATGAAGGGAATTTTTGTTGGATGTATGGGGTGGAAGTTGATAACAAAAACATGAACCGACACATAAAATATAGAAAAAAATAAAAATAAAATAAATTTAACAGAGAAAATGAAGTAAAAGAAAATTGAAATGAAATTTATCAAATGAATATGCTGCTTTTTTAAATAAAAATGTTCTGACTATTTATGCTATTAAAAAGAAAAATAATTTAAATAACTGAAATTCTGTCGGAAATATAGTAGAATATAGTAATTTACTGCTAAATCAAATTTTAAGCTATTTAAATAATTTAATTGTTATACATATAATTAGCAAAGTCGTTTTTTAAGTGTTAAAGCTATGAGTCAAAAACCAAAGTTTTTTGTTATTAAAAATCTAATTTTGGAGTCACAGATCTGTCAGAAATATTTTGTTAAATATATCTCCACAAAATCAGCCAAATCGTTTCATAAGGGCCAATCCAAGCCAGCTGAACTTACTGTTGATTAATTTTAGTAGCTGTTGCAGCTGAAAATTTGTCATCTTGAATATTGTCACCGTTGTTACCTTAAATTCCTCAGCAATTTAATTAAATTTTCTGAATTTTAATTTAATTTTGTTAATATTTACAATACAAGTCATTTTTGATTAAAGTGCTGATAGCTAATTTTTAGCCGTCGCACCGCCGCGTGAAACTTGGTCTGCGCATATCTTTGTGTTATTGTATTGTTTTACAAGTCAATTAACCCTATACCAAAGACAGTCTGATAGCAGAGTCAGTGATTTTATCAGCTTTCTAACTAGTTAATTAAATTGCTATTTGAACAAATAATAGTAGAAAGTTACTGGACCCTCATAATCAGTCTAAGTACTCAACCCAATCTGATATCATTTAAAAAGATACAGTCCAGTAGTGTGTCTTTAGTATATTTAACTAATTTAAATAAAAATCCTTATTATTAATACAAAACTACATATGTGATTAAATAGGATAGTAAAAAATATCACATTACGTAAATAAAGTTAGATTAACAAAAGCACAATAGCAATTAACTTTAACTATTAAACTGACTACACTTTAGATTACCTATATACACTAAAATGGCAATCAAATCTTCGTTAGATGACCTGCATTATATAAAATATCCCAAAAACAAATATAATACAACGTTCCAACTAAGGATTAATAGACATTAATAGACCTCAAGATAATGTATAATAATATAATGTGTATATTAAGTAAAATAAAAGAGTTTCGAATTAATTACTACAAGTTCTATTCAAAACACTGCAACCTTAATACAGCCATTAAAGCCATAAAATTATTCCCAAATAATAAATAAATTCTTTAGACTTACTTAAAAGCTTTTATTTAAATAGAATACCTTCATTGATGAATTTATTCATTATAAAACTCATTCATCCATAGAATGATTCAAGTTTTGTTAATTCAAAACTAATACAAATTAAATGAAAATATTTTTTAACTTCATGCAATTTACTTTTGTTTTATTGTCAATAATTCACAAAATTAATTGAAAATAAATGTCTCAAGCTTATTTGTAATAGTTTTGAATTAAAAAACAAAACTTGAATGATCCCATAATTTGTTTTATAAAGAATAAATTCTCAAAGGAACAAATCTAATACATTTGTAGTACTAAGAAATTAAGCCAGTGAATTACTTAGGGGTCGTTAAGTGGCAATTGATTCTTCTAGTTTACCTAGGATATAAACTTATGATAAATATAAATTATAAATAAATGTAGGTATAATAGGGACTTTTAGTTACTGAAATATAAAATGTGTTGTATTGCTTATAACAAAGACATATAAAATGACAATTGACTCTGTAATAAACTACTTCTAGTATGCAAAATAACTAATTCCTAAAGTGAAATCCAAAAAAAAACTTTAAACTAGCTACATTCTAGTTTACTTAGGGGCACTAAAGTGATTATTGAATCTTCAATATATTGCCTAAGATCTATAAAATATATAATTAATTTCTCTTTTATTTCTCTAACAAAGGCCGTAAAAGCCAAATGGCTGAAAAATAGAAGTAACTACGAAATATGAAGTTTCTACAACATTTTGCTTAAACCTTTTCAAATTAATAAAAACGTATATAAAATTATGTGCCCCACTATTTAAACTAAAAATACCATTTGCATATGATTACTCATAATTAATTAAAAAAAAATCAATTTCTAGACTTAACTATTAAAAAATTCTTATCACATTCATGAAAAAGAGCTGCTGTCTTGCATGTGTTTAACATTAACATTATTAATGCTAAAAAAGTCGGCGTTTATAAATTATTTCAGTTATATCTGATCTTCCATATTTTGAATGTAAATTTAGAAAAATTATCGAAATTATAATAACAAAAAAGTGTTTTATTATACATGCGTGGTTAAAAATTCCATTATGGTGTGTAAATGTCATCAGTTCCGGTATATTTTATTTTTTATAAATTCGCCATTAAAATAATATTTAGATTTTTAATTATTAGTTTTAAGATTATTAAACATGATAGAGTAATATAAATTAATGACTTTTTATAATGTTAAACACATAAATAACAAAAACCCATTAAAGGTATGGAGAGATATTTTTAAACGGGTAAATTAAAGTGAATTTTTAATACTCTTTTGTAGCAATTTAAATTATAAATATTAATTACTTGAGACACAAGAATGTTGGCTGTTAATTTAAATTCATGTCTTTCCATATGACAACAATATGCTTTACAGCTGAATGTATAAAGAAAATCAAGTTACTTTTTTGAGATTGTCTTTTAGCTTTTTTTGTAAATCGATTTAGTTGATATGCAATACCTAATGGCTTATGACTATATTAAACCTTTTGCACAAATTTCCTTAATTTTGGGTTTATTTTTTTCGCGTCAGACAGTTTTACACCAACATTTAACAGCTTACTGAAGAAATATTTCTTTTGTTAAATACATATTCTAAGTGTTACACATGAAACGACATACATATGTACTTATTTATTTTTTAAATACAACTTTAGTGCAATGCAGAAAACGTGTTTATTAATGAATTTTTTTTTCTAAATATAATTGTATTTCAATATCACGTTTTATTATAAATCACAATTTACGCACAGGAATTTTGTTTGAAACAAATTTACATTTCTAATCATCTCATAGACAAGATGTTTTTGAAAAATGAAGTGACACGTTTGTCATTAGGCTGACAAATTGTCTACACTGTCAACAGAGAAATATATAGTTAAATTGATGTGATGTCGCCGCTTGTCAAGATTTTGTAAACGATGTCTAAAGACAATAGTGGAAGCCATACAAATTGCTGAACACTTTGAAAAATGTGTTCATTATACATACGTTCTGACGAGTAGGCTCCAAGAACAAAACATCGCCTGAATTACAGTTATCATTTAGTTTATGTTCTTTTGTGTTGGAAAAATCGTAACAATGTTTATGTTATCATCATTTTGAGCAGCCATCGTTTGTGAGCACAAGAATAAAACGTCGACAAATTTACGGATACAAATGTATTCATAAAAGTATTTCTGTGTTGGGAAACCGTGTTGATGTTCATAATTTTCTTTGTCATTTTTTAAAATGTCTTTTTTAGTTGTGTGATAAAATGCTCCAACAATTTTATTTGAACAAGAACATAACTACGATAAAGCAATGTAGAGACGGTTGTGAGACCATATAATGTTGTCAGATCTAGCAATGTACTGACATTGAAAAATTGTTATCAAAAGGTAAATTGTCAATGCTGGAAGACAAAAATTTTAAGTTCACATGGTTGTTAGACATTTTCTGAATATTTTTCGGATAACGTTGTAAGATCTCATAACCGTCTATTCATAGCTTAAGAGTAGTCCACACAAAAAAAAAAAAAAAGGATGTGAGCACTAGAAATTGTTCTTTGATTTGTCAAGACACAGGGTTATAATTAAAAGTTCAAAGGAATTCTTAAACAATTCTTAAAGGATACATAACAAATTCACACGTATTGAATTCATTTCATTCAAGTTTTCTTCAATTCAAATATTTTACAAATAGGCTGTGGGACATTTCTTCAATGTTTAAAAACAAAACCATAACAAATTGAATAAAGAATATTACAAGAACGACAAAAATTTAACATCCAAATATTGAATACATTTAATTGCATGAATTAATACCACAATGAATGAAATCCATTTAAACAAAAAGATGCAAAGAATGAAGCTATAAAATTAGTTTTGTCGGGAATGTTTCTTTTAAATGAATTAATTAATTTAAAGGTATTTCATTAACCAATACCGGCAAAGTAATGGTTTTGCTAAAACTAAGATAAACATTTAGTAAAATTTATTTTTTTACAACCTTTTGACATATTCTTTTTTATAACTTAAATTAAATAATTAAAAAAATCCAATCTTTTGAGGTTCCGTTTTGAGCAAAAAACATATCAGAAATTTTAAATAAAACTGCATAATAATACAAACAGAACTTTATTTATATTTTTTCACAGCAATCATGCAAAAATTAAATAAAATGACAACAGCAACGAAAACAACAACAAAGCCACCACCATAAACGTGACATTTTCTTTAATTGAATAACAACTGCAAAATTACAAACAAAAAAACAAAAAAAAAAAACAAATAAAATTTCAACAAAAAAAAAAAAAATGTTAAAATGCAATGAAAATAAATTGCAAAACCTCTTTGGCTATGAAAATAAATTTAATTTTCATAAAATAACGTAGCCAAAACCAAACAGCTTTAAACCTGTTAAGAATTCCAATGCAGTTTAATGAGAATTTATCATTTAACGTAATGAACATGCATAAAACTTCGAAATCATTTATTTAAAATTTTAAAAGCAGAAAACCCAAATACAAATTCAGCAATATCATCTTTCTAATGATCATGTTGTTTTTTTTTTATAGTTTATGAGAGCCCCAGTCTGTCACTTAAGATGTGGAGAAGGGGACGTTGCTTTTTTTTTGAATGGATATAATATGTACGTTTCGTATATCTTTAAGTGACGATAATAATAATACCCTGTTTACAAACAAATTTTTTTTATACCCTACACCACCATAGTGGGGAGGGTATATTGGATTTGTGCTGATGTTTGTAACGCCCAGAAATATTGGTCTAACACCCACCTTAAAGTATACCGATCGACTCAGAAACACTTTCTGAGTCGATATAACGATGTCCGTCCGTCCGTCTGGCTGGCTGGCTTGTGCGCAGAGTAGAGGTCGCAATTTTGAAGATATTTGGATAAAATTTAGTACGTGATATTTTTTCGGTCCAATGACGGATGGGATTGAAACTGGTGGAAATGGCCCCCATACAAATGTCCTCCCGAAATTGGAGGACTGATCATAATAATTGAATTATGCAAGTTTCCAAACAAATTTCATCACAAATGCGTGGTAAATGAAGCTAAATAATTAGCTCCCATATAAGGCCCACCTCCGAAAATCACTTTAAAGAGCATAACTTTCTCTGAAATGTGGGTATCCAAATAATATTTAACACAAATATATTTCATATGTATACAAACAATTCGGTAAAATTTTCTTGTGATCGGTCCAAAATTAGTCGTAGCTTTCATATAAGGCCCACTTTCGAAATTCACTTTAACGATCATAAATTTCTTAAAAATGTTGTTATTCAAATTTCACACAAATAAGTTTCTTTTATACAGAAATAATGACACCTAATTTTATAATGGTCGGTCCATAATTAGTCGAAACTCCCATATAACCCCCTCTCCGTAATTAAATTTAAGCTCCATAAATCTTTTAAAAGTATTTATATCGATATAAAGTTCAACATACAAAATATTCATAGACAACATGACACTAAATTTTTGGATAATCGGTCCACAATAGGTTATATCTCCCATATAACGCCCATTTCTGAAGAATTGTTTTATACATATACTGGGTGTAGGGTATTATATAGTCGGGCTTGATCGGCTATACTTTCTTACTTGTTTTTATTTGTTTACTTGTATATTGTAATTTATAAAATTGCATACGCAAAACAAACATTACTTACTTACATACATACATACATTTCTATGTACATAAATATTTATCTATATCTCAAGAAAAAACTTTATATGCATTAATAAAGCACAAAAAAAACAGATATTATCATCATTTATCAAAAGTAATGGTGTTGCATTTAAATTAACTGAAAAAAAATGAACAAAAATTTAGATTTAAATGGTTAATTTAACGAAATGACGCATTTGCGTCGAGGTGAGTTGAGCAATACTGCCATAAAACCAACCGACTAAAAATAAAAAAAGTTTAAGATTTGGCAAGCTTAAATTACCATAAAGTGGTAAAAAGTTAAAATTTGTTTTATTATATCTTGCAAAATAAAAATGTTTGTTACTTTTATTTTTAATTTCGAGAGGATTATGAGAGACTAATTATATAGCTGCAGTTACAAAACTAAAATACATATTTAATAAGATTATGTCTATCGTAGCTGAATAAGCTACAAAAATAATCTTAAATTGAAACTTTGACAATATATAACTTCAAAACTAACAATTTCTAATATGCACATAAATGTGTCTCTTGTGGACAACTCTTGTCGATGTTCTGTTCATATTCGAGTGTTTGTCAGATGCCGTCTTCACAAGCCATTAAATTGAGGAGGTGAGAAGCAAAACTTGTTCGTTCCATGTTTACAAAATTTTGGTAAAAAGCTAAAAAATGAGTAAATGAGCCAAATAAATTGAAAGTTACTAATTCTTAAATATTAGGATATTTTTTATTAAAGCCTAAAAATTTACAAAATCAATACTCCTCAATTAAAGAAAAATTAAGTTTTGAAATTTGGAACGAACAAATTTCGCTACATTCCATATTGGAACTTACAATAACCCACCAGTAAAATAAATTATTATTATAAATCATCAGTATACTCCTCTTTGTTTTCTTCCACCTCATGACCAGCATTGTCGTTATTCAAAATCGAAACATAAAATTCCAAGATTTTGTTTTGTCTCCAATTTTCTCCAAAGTGATTGGACAAAAGGGCTCCAACATCTTTTTTTTTTTCTTTTCAGGTTTAGTCGCCACATTTATGGGAAGTAATTTTGGAATAATATCTTTGATTTTCTTTCCTCGCCTCAAGAATAATTCAGTGCCGCGGAATTCATTCTATAATTAATCTCCCCTTGTAAAATTATCTGACCATTTTAATGGTTGTTGTAGAAATACAAATCGAGTAATAATCTTAACAATTACAGTAATATAAGGAAAAATTAATACATAAAAATATTTGGAATTCCACCACACACGATGGTACTTTGGCTCACTTCAAACACGGAACCAACGAGTTTTACTACGAAATATGCAACGAGACAGTTTTGACAATGATTATTAATTGAAACGAAAAAGTTTTGCCACGAACTGCAATTTTAGGACATAAAAAACATAATAAAGGATATGAGTTGATACATTCAGTATATTTATTCTTATAAAGTAGCAAAAGAACATTGTTATCTTATTTTTTAAATTTTTGGAACGAACGAGTTTTGAAACTCATACGCTCATTTGTTAACTCAGTGAACAGTTTCTTGTACGAACACATACTCGTTTCGTGCAGACAACTCTTATCAATGTCATATTCCAGTTTTCACCAACATTTTTAGAACATTTGTTCGCAAAACTCTGTCTGCAATCAAATAATATTTTCTCACAACATTTTTTTTTAAATTACAAAGAATTTTATTGAATAATACTGTAATAATAGAGCTTCGAATAGAGCTTAATTCACTAAAATCTTAATTCAGAATTAAATAAAATATAACAGGAATTAATTTTAAAAAAATATTCTCAATAAATCTAATTAAATAAGTTAATTTAAATGGTATGCATTCATTGTAGATTAATGGCGTTTTCTTTTCTGGCAAAAATGTTACACTTTTTTCCTCTTTTATATGGGAAATGGGTAAAAAGTGTAACATATATGGAACATTTTTGCCAGAAAAGAAAACACCATTAATTTATAATAAAATTCTTTCAATCTTTGAATGGTTAAATTTGGTTTTATTAAAGGATATAACGAATTGTAAGAAATTGTCTAAAGTGTATTTGTTATAGATTTCAATTGAAGATAACTTGAATGAATCAATAAACAATTAATTATACAAGGAATGAATTCAATATGCTTGAAGTTCTAAGGAATTCAGCATATAAATTAATTCATTCTTTCTTTAATGTAATGATTAAGATCTAATAAAAATTACTTGTCTATGAATTAATTCCATTGAACTTTTGACAAGTCAATAACAAGTCAATCGATTCTGCCATCAAATGTGTTTTTCACAAGAAAAGACCGCTATTTTTAAAAAATTACGAAGAAAACTATGAAAACGAACATTGACACACGAAGAACTTGAACAAATTTGTATGACGTTTTGACGTGCGCTAAAGCAAATAACTTTTAATACCTCTCTCTAACTAATGCTAAGTTTCTTTATTAATTAGACAATAAACCACTTTAAGTCAAAATTTATGACATTTATTACACAAATCTTGACAAACTAACAAACGTGGTAAGAGTATTAAATTATTAAACAAAAAAAAATCAAGTGATCTTAAACTGTATAACGCTAAATGTTAAAACGTCATAAAACATGTTAAATGTTAATTACGTTGATATTAATTAATAATACACACCAAGTGTGTACAAATGTAACTAGTTACAGTTGCTGTATTTCGTAATACACTCTTACACAAAAGTAAATGTACATTTTTTTTAACTAAACAAATATATAAATATTTAAGCTTAAAACCATTGATTTCCTTAAAATCAAAAGAGAGTGAAAAATAATGAAATATTACTTTAATGCAAAACTAACTCACGATATTTTATCGTATAGACAGTTAAACTGCAATTTTTTTTGTTCCATAAAACCAGTTCAAATAATTTATAATAAAAGTAAGTAAACAATTTACTTTTTTATTGTTATTAACAATATAAAACAATGTAAATAAATTAACAACAAGAGACTTGCATTTGTTGTATAAAATATCTAATTACAAGTTTTATGCAGGGGTATAAGGGGTAATTAATCTATAAAGCAACAAATCCATGTTAATGTACAAAGATTTATAGAAATTATAATAGTGAATGCTGTACTAACACTGCATTTTTGCATTGCATGAAAGTTAAGCGTTCGAAACAGCACATTTGGCATCACGGCTTTATGTCAAACGTGTAGTTTTTACCAAGGTAACCTATAAATTTAAATATATTTTAAATGCTTTCTTAGCGTTTGGTATGCCAGCCAGCGCTTAGTTTTAAATAAGTTTTAACCGCTTTCTTAATTACCTCCTCTTGACATGCCAGCACTTTGTTTAATATGCGTAGAAGTTGTTGTCCTTACATTAATTTGTCTCATGTGGGCAACTCTTGTCGATGTTATGCTCTTGTCCGAACAACATTGTCAGAAAATTTTTTGTTCGCCCAACTACTGTGAACATCAATATAAAGTAAACACCTAATATTGTTTAAAAAAATATTTAAGTTTTAATTTTTTAGGAAGTTTCTTTTTGGCAAGTTTGTTTTTTGGCAGCTCAGTTGTTTCATATAATAAGTTACATGTTCAGTTTGTTCTATAATTTAACCATGAATCAGCTTACAAACAAACAACACTTGCAGATTATTGAACTTTATTATCAAAATTCATGCTCGGTTAAGAAAGTGTATCGTGCACTTCTTCAATTTAATGGTCAGTAGCTCATTTCTGTTTGAATGGATACGTAGATAAGCAAAACTGTCCTATTTGGTGTGAAGGGCAGTCAAAAGCATTGCTAGAGCTGAAATTGCATCCCGAAAAATACCCTGTTTGGTGTGGATTTTTTATTTTAATAATATGTGGGGTTGACATTATTTTGACGCTCACAGTATGTCTGTCATTTTTAAAACTTACAAATAAATTTTTTCCCCACACAGAAAAACATGAACAAATTTGTAAACGAAATTCTCCAGACATTCTAGTACTAGTGCTAACAAACCGATGGGCTTTCAACACGCAGAGTTAAATATAGCGGCTATAATCAGAGCTTTGAATTTATTAATTCAATTTAAGCCTAATTCACTAAAATCTTAATTCAGAATTAAAAAATCCTTTCCAAAAAAAAAAAGAAATTCATTGACTGCATTTAAATTTAATTAAACCATTTTGTAGATTATTAGCTTATATTGAAGAATTGAGAGAGTTTTTAACCCTCCGTTGGGTGAGAAGGTTTCTAGGGAACTTTTTCACTTTCAAACTGAAATTACTCCTTGATGGTCAATGGGAAGTATGCCCGACCCCCACATGTATTCCAAGGAATTTTTATCTATGTAGCATCATATAGAAAAAGTTCAAGGTGATAGGACAAATAGTTTATTTTCTATTAAGATTTAAAAATGTTTAGTACGGGAAGTTGTGAAAAGGCCCTCTGGGACCTTGTACTGAAATTGTAATAGTTATACCCAGTTTAAGCAGTTGAACAAATCAACTAGGAAGATTTTCTGTTAAAAAACCAAGCATATTTTCAGCATGTCGCTTAATATGGGAATTACTTGACATTTGGAATTGTTTATATTTCTGTTGGGCAGATTTTAATACAGTTTTAAACGTGACTAACTTAAAACTATGTATTAAATATAAATATTTATATATATATTTATATATATAACTGCCAAAGGCCAATTTACTTATCATGCTACCCTCGTGTTTGTTATTTTAAACTCTGTTTTAATTTAATATTATTACCAATTGATATTTAAATCCGGCTTTTTAACATGCAATTCGGGTTTAAGTATTGTTTTAAAATAAATTTGTTTGCAAATAAAATTTTAAGGTCTTTCAAATTAGACTTGTTAAAATACTAAAAACAAATAATTTAAATAAAATAAAAGTATAGGTATTTTAAATTAAATTTTATTAAAACATAAAATATTATAAGAATAATTTAGATTACAAATACTTTTAAATAGGTTTTAAATGCATTCCAGTAAACAAAATTTTGAATTATGGTAATTATTACTGGTTATTATATACGTTACTTAGTAATGAGTGGTTGTTTTTTTTAAGTCTAATACTACAAGTTCCCTGGTTTCTTTTAGGTAAATTATATACATATTTGATATGTAATAAATCTTAATAAAATGCAGTATTATGTTTGCTCTTACAAAAGTTAAGTAGCAGCAAATAAAACTCTAATGTATTTAAATAATAAAACAATTTCATCAACGTTTTTTTCATTTAAGACTAAAGATTTTGCGGTTACACCTACTGCCTCTAAATTTTCAAAATATTTACTTGTTCTCCAACAACTGTGTGTTGTAACTCAATGAATATTTGAAATTCTATTGTAACTTCAATAGCACAGAAAATCCAAATCTTGCACAATTTCTGTTGTAAAAAAAATTTAAAGACTAACGAACGTGACTAGTTTGTATTGATATTTTCGTTCTTTAGCTTAGGTGACGAGAAAAAATAAAATAAATCTTTAATTTCCTACCAACAAATGGCCGTGGCATTTTTTATTTCAATTCTTTTTTTCCATATTTTTTCGAAATCGAAACTAGCACGCAGCTTTAGAGATATTCGATTTAGAAGAGAAGTAAATCTAAATAACAAACTAAAAGCCACAACAAAGACTTTGAGAAAAGATGTTGAAAACCTAGTATTTAAAACTAAATACTAGGTTGAGAGATTGCTGAGAATTTATGCCGCAAACTACTAAGTTAGTAAGTAAGACGTAGATACTTTTTTTTTTTGTAATTTGTTTATAATGTAGTTTTTTTGTTGGCATGTTTTTTTGCAACAAACCGTAAACTCTAGCATTAATAGTTAGTAGTAATGTGAAAAATAGAAAAAAAAACTTAACAAACGCACACATCACTAACCCAGTTTCAAGGTTTTCAACTAAATTAGTGTTTTGTTTTAAAGTTACTCGTAATTAGAGTTGTACCCGTATTAGGTAGTTATGATGAGTTGTTTGTTTTATTTAGCTGTTGCTTAAACTTTTTGAGGACATTTAGCATAAAATTTTAACAATTTTGTATTTGATTTAAATTTAATTAACTAAAATAGTTTAAGTAAACAAGAGGATTTTGACTAAAATTGAATTTCAAAAGTTTTTGTTTAGAATGACATATTTGTCAATTGCAATGAATCTAGAGCAAATAAAATAACTTAAACCACATTTAACTTGCGTACTTTAAAGCGCCATCTGTTATTTGTTGTAGTTTCTGTTTGAACATAAAAATAATCAAGTTTATGAAACATTTTGCAAAGTGTGGTTAAGGGTTTTTTAAAATAAAGGGGTTAGTCTTTTTTTAGCTTGTCGTAGGACCATCATACTATTGTTTAACGAAATAGTTATACATATTATTATTACTAGGTGTGACAAGAAACCCTACAGTCAAAAGTCAAGTTGCAAAGAACTGAAGCTGAAAGCTTTCCAAATGAATGAACACAGAAAATAAGATATACAAGTTTACATTTGCTATGTTGCAAAACTATTTGCACTTGATACTGAACTATGCTGTTCACTTTTAAATCTTATATCATCATGATAAGGAAAACGATATCATAAGAAAAGCTTCACTTTAGTCTGTAAATACTATACTACTACTACTACATTTAAATGCGCAGTCAATGGGTTATCAAAAATTAAAAAAAAAATTAAATTCAAAAATTTTCAAAATTTCAGATAAAATTTTATTTTTTTTTTATTTTTCATAGAATTTACTTAAATAAACCCAAATGGTTTTTCCCGTTTTTTTAAATTCTATCTATTTAAATTTTTATTAATTTTTTTAAACCTTAATTCTTCCCTAACTGACAATCTCTGTTAACTCAATTCGTTAATGTAATGGGTATTAAAATAACGTAAATTTTAAAAGCTAAAAAATAGGAAAAACCATTTGGGTTAAATTGCATGATGTTTATAATCAAGAAATTTCAACTATTTATTTAAGTAAATTCTATGAAAAAATAAAAAAAAATAGAATATTGTCTGAAATTTTGAAAAATTTTTAATTTAAAAAAAAAAAATTATTTTTTGATAACCCATTGACTGCGCCTCTCAAAAACCTTTCATATGATATCAAATTTACATATAGTTCTTTTGGAAGAAATGTGAAAAAAAAATCAAAAAACCTTTAAAAAGGACCTTTTTATTCTTTGATCCAGCTCACCAAATATTGACCCCAGGACAAAAAAAATTGAGAAACGTAGTCTTAAAATGAATCAATTTTTCATATTAGTCGGGAACATCCGCAACTTTATTTTGGGGCAACCGTAATGTACATATGTATATGAAATTTTGCCTACTTTACGATCTCTGCAAATTCTTATTCGAGAAATTGTAGATTTTTTTTTATTTAATAATTGAAAACAGTTCAACGTTATAATGCAACGAACCTATTTTATTTTTTTAATAGTAATACTGAAAATATTAGTAAGTTTAACTAAATATTAGATTTTATAATAAAAAATGTAATTTCCATTTCATTTTTATATCTTTCAAAATTTACAAACTGTAAAATGTTTTTAACACCCGCTGTGGTCAATTTAATCCGCATGCAATACTTGCTCCTAAATTCAAAAAGTTTTGATCTTTGTTTTTTAGTTATTGGCATTCAGAGAAAAATCTACATATTTTAACAAATATTTACTCAAAAAAGCGTAACCACCTATTTTAGCACAAATATGACGTTGTTTACTGTTACAAGAGTTTTGCAAGATCAAACAGCATCAAATAAAATAAAACTAAATATTTGTTGTGCTTTGACCTAAATAAGAAAAGTTGTTTTAAATAAATAAAAGAGTTCAAATATATTTTATTTAGTGGTTACATCTTTTTCGGCATAAAATTTGCCAAGTGTGACCGCACCTTAAGTCCCAATTTAGACGACGCAATTCTTTCAGCAAAATTTATTACCTTTTAGACATCGAGGTGAGGGGAAGATAAGAAGAGTACACACTCGATTGCACTAGCAATTCTGGTATTGAGTAACACATATGCGTATACAAATGTGTGTCTACTCTCACTTAAATAAAAATACAAGTGGTTTAAGCAATAAATTTGTGCTGTGTAAAAATAGAAGAAATAAATGCAACAAATTTTTCTATAAAACCTTCGTCGTCTAAGGTGACTAAGAAAACCATGGCCAGCAGTTCCTTCGTATAAGAATCTATATTTCTTTCTAAATTTAATAAATGTGACAATACATTTTATAAAAATTTTTCCACGATTTAGAACATTTTCGATGAAAATCGAATGAATAATTTTTGAGATTACTGTAAATATATAAATATTGATCAGAAAATTATTAATATTCATGTGGAATTAATAAATTATATTTATTATTAACCTTTTCTCTATTTTAATTAGTGTTTAATTTAGTTTTCTATAGGAATTTTTAAAAAAACTGCTGAATATTTAGGATTTTTTGAACTCCTAGAAATTTACAAAATTCAAAATATCTTTAAAATCTTTTTTTAAAAAAGAGGAGTTAAAATGAAAAATGTCCTTTCAATAAAAATCAATAAATTAAAGAAATCCTGCTTAATAAATAAATATGAATTATATAAAAATTTTTTTCTGTTCAAGAAAAAAATTCCGTATAATTTAAGGATTTAATTATATAGCTTCTTCTTTGATAATTCTTTAAAAAAAGGAAGTTTAACTCAACAACTTCAAGATTAACTCTGAATATTTGAATTTAAAAAAATTTTTATATTTAAAGAAAAATGCATATTTAAAAAATTTTAAAACAAGGCAAAAAACCCCAACGAATTAAAACTATATGTAATGTATTAAAAAAAATCCATGACATCCCCTCAACATGAAGTATGGTAGAGTATAGACATAAAAATCATCCTTACCGGTGGTGGCTCACTAGCGGTGCTATACACCTCACTAGCGGCATAATCAGCCTTCATTTGCACGGTAGTCATTGATGCAGTATCCTTTTCGGTCATCTATAAGACACACTCAATCTCTATCACAAATTGGAAAAAAGCACTTGATCACTTGATTTTCACAAAATAAAATCAAATTGTTTTTAAATGTTAAAAACAAAATGTTCTGTTTTTATCACTTCTTCTTTTAAAAATTATCACAGTTTTATTTCAAATGAATAATTTTTATTTATGTATGTTTTTATTATTACAAACAAGTTGTTTAACACAACTTTTCTTTGTAAATAAAAGTAAAAGGAATTATCATTTATTTCTTGTTTGTTTGTTTTTTTTTATTTTCTATTTAATAAGAAATATTAAAACTTGTTTTATATTTAAAAGTAATTTTTATTTTAATTTATGTTAAACAAATTTATTTGTTGGTTTTAGATCCGTAAAACACGTCTTAATACAACGACTGCCACTCGACGTCTGCAGTTAGTTCAGCATTGAGTTTCAGATTTTTCTACAGATTTGTTTAGTTGAAATAATCAAGCTGAAATACAAAAAAAAAAAACTGGAAAAAATAACTTTAAACCACTACCATTACGAAAACACCACAACGTAATGTAGGCAATACAAACAAACAAACAAAAAAAAAGCGAATTAAAATTAAAAAAAAAAACACAGTTAAACCCCCTCCTTTATATATACAAAGTCCATCATCAGACTTAAATGAATGTGGAAAAAACAACAAAATGAAATTTTTTAACAAAGCAAAATGGGTAAAAAAATATATGAAAACAAACATACAAAAAAATATTGAAGATAAAAAATATACAAAACAATTCATAATAATGAAATTTAAATATGATCATTTGAATAAATCCGAGAAAAAAAAAACAAAAACGAATAGCTAACAAACAGTATGGTCGATTTAGCGATTTTCTTTTGAAAGTTCATAAAAGAAAATTTCATATAAAAATCGTAATACATATGAATTTAAATTCCTAAGAGTATGAGACTGTTTAAAATGTAAATGTCAATAAATATAAGTTATAATTGTTTAAATGGTCACCTACGAACTTAATGAAAATTCCAATGATTCCTTCTATACGAGGGCGGTTCGGAAACTTCTTAGCATAGAACAGAAAGCGGGGTACAAACAGAAAAAAGTTAAGTGTTTTGGAAGCTTCCATTTGTGCTATGAATACATGTTAAATTTCTTTTCGATATGTCAACTCTTTCATATAGAAACAGGTGTTCAAAAAAGACGCATCCGCGATTTTTTTTTAAAACGGGAAAAATTAGAGACTCGTGGTGTTATTAAATATTTAAATAAAAAAGGTTTATCGGGGCAAGACATTCATAATGATATGGTGAATGTGTTGGGTGAAAGTGCTCCTTCATATACAACAGTAAACAATTGGGTTGCTAATTTTAAGTAATGCAAACAGTATAAAGTAGTCATTGAGTAATTGCAATTCATTGCCAAGTTTTTTTTTTTGGAAACTTCTCAAAACTTTTCATTTAGAGATTTTTTTAATTTTAAATAAGAAGTCTGAAAGAACAATCTGTGACATTTACATTTTAAAGATAATTTAATTGAAATGCCGCGTCTACGCTGTAGGTGACCCATTCGGAAGGTACACTTCGAATTATCCGAGTAATATTATCTTTCATGTCTTGAATCATAGTTGGCTTATTGGCGAACGCAAATAAATGATAAATTATAGGCCCGATCAAAGGCAAAGGCCCGGCAAAGCTGACAACTTCTTCTTGTGAAAAACCTTCAGAGCAAATTCTTATGAAAATACCACTATGGCCGGAAAAAGAAAACTCCATATCAAAGCTACTGGAGAAATCTTGGAGTTTTGTAATCCATAGCTTACAACACATGACTAGAAGGTTATCAAAGTTTCAGATGCTAATGCATTCTTCGAGGAAGGTTATCGTTTTTTTTTAATAAAAACTATTTGGAAACGCTAAGGAGTGAAGTTTGGACGGTATTTAGGACTAATGAAATCTTATCTTATCTTATATCTTCCAAAAGCTGAGGAATTTTCATTGTCTTTAAGAAGGACTCTTTGGAAACACTAAGGAAGACACAAGTATACTATGGATTTGGAAGTCCGTATATAATGCTTAGATACATCTTAGATCAAGTACTCATTGCAGCTGTTAATAAAGACCAAAAAGTGAGCTATTCTATGTGTTTGAAAGCCTGTATATAATGCTTAGATACATATATTCTTCAAACAGATAATCTGGTTGGTTGGCTATGAAAATAAAGTGTGTTGGTTGAGAGTCTTGTTGTTTACTTCTTGGATATCATAATGGCATCATGCTTAGATAGACTCAAATCTTAAAAAAAGTAATAGTTCAAATATTTGCATATTTACTCTCTTGTACTTTAGCAACAACTGCCGTGATCTCTGACAAACATATGCTGGACGAAATATCGCAATGTTTGATGTGTCGAAAACTTAAGTTAGTTTAACCTAATTAGAGACCTAAATATCACAAATTGAATCTAGTAAATTCAATTAGACCTTTACAATATGTATATTAGTTTTATCATGATAATGTCCAATACACTCCACTCGATAACAAATCATCCTATTTTTTTTTTTTTTTTTTTGAATTTTCAGAGACAAACATTAGTTGATTTTGAGGGCTTATTATTGGATGATTTCATGATCATTTCAATGCAAACAAATTTGTTAAAAGTAGTGGTAACGTGTGCTGCTTAATACAACATCCTATGCTGAAATATCTCTTGCATTGCATGTTATGACGACTTAAACGAGCTGTTGCACATTGCTACGCCAAGTCAAACTCATTTGTTTAATTCACAAGTGATGTTGTGTGTTGAACATTGTATGATACAACATCTGATTGTGAACACAATTTTGAGTTTATGTTGTCAAATCTTCAAAATCACAAAAGAAAAATATTTTAAAAACAAATATACACAACGAAAAAAAAATGTGTGTTATTTCCAAAATTAAAACATACCGTAGAATTATCAACAATATATCGACAGCTCAATTCCAAAACATGCTAAGTCGAAAAAGTGAGTTTTGCAGGAAAAGCTCCTAAAGTTTACAGGCGATATCTAAAAAACCATATAAGGTAGAACTTTGTTGTTTATAACTATTGATTGGACTAGCCAATCACAACCAAAATTTGACCGCGTTTAAGTTGAAAAAATCTAAATTCAAAAACGCCAAAAAATTAAAAACATGCTAAGTCGACATAGCATGGTTTGGAATTGAACTGCCGATATGTACATACCATGGTGTAACTATACAAGGTGAGTGCCGTAACACAGCTGACTGTCTTTGTTTACAATTTACTTATGACAAAAGTAATACTTTTTCAAGTGCTTTTGACAGTAGTACATTATTTTACACAAACAAAATATCTGTTGTTTCTGTATTGTGTTGTATTTGTTGCCGATTTCCACTTACTTTGTATAATTACACCATGTACATACATTATTAGAATTTTTTGTTTATTAATTTTATTTTCTTCTTTTAAATTTGTCAATCAGTTTATGATTTGAGTGTTAACGTTGGATTTTTTTTAACTAAATAAAATTTTTTAATGAGATACATATTGAACTTTTGGCAACACCAAAACTTTCATACAACATTCAAAAAACATATGTATGTACAAGGTGTTGTATAAAATATTTATATAGAAATTACCAAAAACATTTGTACAACTATTGTAAATTTAGACGACGCATCGTACAACTCCTACGATCAGTTGTGAACTGAACAATTGTATTGTTTTGGTATTGTAAGTTATTGTGCTTTTATATATGAGAGAATTTATAGAAAATTGTAAAGGAATTTATCAGAATCTTTTTGTACTATTTTGTTATATTAAATTCATTAAGAGTACTCGTAATTGAAAAACTCGTAATCTTCAGCTTCTTATAAAATGAACTTAATAAACAATACAAATGTCACCAAATTATCTTACTGAACACGTGTCACACTTCTCTTTAAGCTGGCATTCATGAACTTAGGAAAATATGTTAAATTTTTTTGGAGTTTTGTACGATATTGCCTTCATAGGTCATGTCGAACATATTTTAAGAAGTATGACATGAAATGACAGCTTTTTGTCTTGTTAAACAATTCAACATTTGCAGACCTTAAGATTTTATTTACTAATATAAAGATTGTTTGAGTTTAACAATAATCTAAATTATTTAACAATAATAATTGTTTTTAATTTGTTGAAAAAAATGCTATTAAGGTTAGATCACATGATTGCCGCAATACGACAATTTTTAACAATTTTTATTGTGCTAATATCGAGGACCATAAAATGATTGTTCCAATCAAATTTTTCGCAGTCTCACGATTGCCTAAAATTTCATAAATTTGATTGCAGCAAATTGGCACACAACGATAGAGGGACAAGTCACACGATTGCTACAATATACGGCAGCACTGCGAAATAGCTGTTGTATTTAATTGCAAATTATGTTTTGTTTATTATTTATTTACTGACAATATATGTAAATTTAAAAAAATTAAATAACAAAAGTTAAAATGATTAGTGGTTTAGTGTTTTCTGCAGCCTGACTGGACTTTGTTTTAATTTTTTATTTATGTTTTGAAAAGCAGTTTTTAAATTTGTCCATTTATCTTTACAATCCTCTACCGTATGTCCCGGACATCTTGTTTTGATTTTGCGTCATGCCTGCTCTTCACTTTTGTTACGGTCCTTGTAGTCTAATCATGAATAATTCCAAACACATGAGTAATATTAGATCATTTATTGCACTGTAGATCCAAGATGTACTTACACTTGCTTTTTTCTTCCTTTTGGGTAAAGGAGTTTGTGATTGTCGGTCAGGAGAGTAAACAAATTCCGTGTCCAGAGTATCAAGGATTTCTACAAGCTGTCATCAATAAAAATTAGTCTATTTACAACAATTAAAACCAATTTTACTTACAGATATATAGTTTCATGAAAAAAGAACAATTGAAACAAAATATTGGCGCTTATTGCCCACTTTGATTGCCGGTCAAGAAACATATAAATATTGGCGCAATTAAAACATTTTTATTGCCACATTATTGTCCTTTGAGTAGTCACACGTTGCCGTAGCACGGTTATATTTGATTGGGACAAATACAAAAAATATTGTCGAAGGTCGCCAATAAATTGTGAGTTCACATGATTGGTGCATAAATCACATCAATAATTGGTACATTGCGGAAATCTTACCTTTATATATAATAAGCCTACTTTGTAAATCATACACCATGTCTTTTTTTGATTTGCAAAAAAATGAGCTAAAACAAAACAAATTTTTTAAAAATTTAGCGTTTATATTTTAACCTCTATTTGACCTCATTGGCAGTTAACTTTTACAAAGTACAAGTACAAAAAATCTGTTTATTATAAAAAAATCTTTACAATACCTATACATACATTACTTCACATTTTAAACACTAACAAAGCTTTATAGCTTTAAAGCTTAACTTTTATAGGGGGGAAAAAGTCAATGATTTGCTTTGATCGAAAATAAAAAAATCCAAACGTTAAAAGCAGGCACATGATCGTCTTTATAGAGGCAACTTATTTTTTTTTTCTTATTTCTGTAAAACCTTTTTATTAAGCCCAATATTTATTTACTACATTAACACATGTTTCCTAATAACTACTCAAAGTTTTGCTTTAAAGGAAAGAAAGAAAAAAGTATTTGGTAATTTTTAATTTTAAAATTTGTGTACTACTTTTAAAGCGTGTATTCTTTGGCATTTTGTTATAAACTTGAAAAGAACTTTCAAAATTTTATGATGAATCATTTTGTTTCTATGTTTATCAGGTTTAATTTGTTATAAATAATTAAGGAATAATGGATAATGATTGCATTTATTTGTTTAATAATGTTCAATAAAATAATGTGATCAAATAAACAATAATAAAATAAAATTATTTAATAGCAAATGGCTGTTAGTGATCGTGTTCGTGATGCAAACAATGGCACTTAAATTGTTATTTAAATATACGAGGTCTGATCAAAAAAATAACCGTTATTTTAATTTTTTTCAAAAAGTATTTATTTATTCATCAATAACTATCTTGTCCCCTTCAAAGTAATTTTTCTAATCCTCGAAACACTTCTGAAACGCGCATTTTGGTATCGCCAACAGCTCCTGTTTCGATTTTTCTTTTATCTCCTCAATCGTAGCAAAACGCTTTCCTTTCATCGGTGTCTTCAGTTTTGAGAATAGCAAAAAGTCAGCGGGGCCCAAGTCCGATGAATACGGTGGTTGAGGCATGATAACGGTTTTCCATGGTTTATCCACAATTCTGTGCGTTTCTGACGAATTGCTTCGCGCAAATGGCGCATAACTTCAAGGTAGTATTCCTTATTGACCGTACGACCTTGTGGCAAGAATTCGTGATTCATCACTCCATTGCAGTCGAAGAAAACAGTGAGCAAAACCTTCACTTTTGACCGAACTTGACGTGACTTTTTCGGTCTTGGCTCTTTGGTTTCTATGTCGTAGCCCTACACCCATGATTCGTCACCAGTTATGACTTCTTTGAGGAAATCTGGATCGTCGTTGACGATGTTTAACAGCTCCTGAGCGATGTCCATGCGACGTTGTTTTTGCTCAAAATTTAGCAATTTTGGAACAATCTTCGCTGACGCACGTTTTATGCCTAAAACATCAATATAAATGTTTTGGCTTGAGCCGAACGATATGCCAACATCATCAGCAACCTCTCTGATAGTGATTCGAAATCATTTTTCTCACTGGCTCAATGTTTTCATCATTTGTTGACGTGCTCGGGCGACCAGAACGAGCATCGCCATTGACATCTACTCGGCCTTCCTTAAACCGGTTATACTACAATTGAACTTGTGTTCTGCTCATAGTAGATTCGCCAAACGCCACAGTCCTCGCGCATTTATTTTAATTTTTTACACAAAACTTAATACAGTTTCTTTGATCCATTTTTTTCGAATAGTAAAAAATCGAAGAGCACACCAAAACACGACTAACCTTTTTATCTTTCAAAAACATACTGACAACCCAAAATGGCCAATATTACCAATATACATATATAACAGACATGTGCACCAATATAACAGAAAAAAAAAATGCGAAAATCGAACATACGTAACTCACGAAAGTTGAAAATAACTGTTATTTTTTGATCAGACCTCGTAGATATTTTTAAATTACTAAGAAATAAAATGTTTTATATCTATGTACATATTTTGTCATTTAGCCGCAAAATTATTTCTAAAATACGCGTCTGTATGGAAATTAGAATCATTAAATTCCAACTATAGTTTAGGGCCTGGTACGAATATCAAACAATAAATTGAATTGAATTTATTTTTGGCAAACAAATAGAAACGCAGAAAGACAGTCTGACAGACAGTTTAGATACATAAACACCTTTTGCTAGTTTTATTATTTAAGATTCGGATTAGGAACAACTTACAAATTTATTGGTGATAATGTTGAGTACGTACATTTTTTTTGGGCGAAATTAAAATAAAACTTTAGCTACTGGTATTCCTCGTACTAAAGAATTTTTAATAACCTGCGTAATTACTTGCGACTTACGCATTAATTTAAAAGAAAACATTTTTCAATCAGCATTTGGAGAATTTTTTATTCTTTATAATTATTTATTGAAATCCTATATTGTATTTCTTCATTTTTGAAATATTTATTGGTTTGTTAATTATACGCCCCGTTGGTTATTGTTTTTTCTGCTATATTATTACAGTAGTCTTTGATTGAATTATGGTTAATAGGAAGCAGATATTGTGTACTTAAGCTAGAATTTCCCTAATATGTTACTAAACAACTGCTTTACCCGGAAATTATTAAACAACATTACTTAGTTTTCTTTGATTTTATTAGCTAACGTTAATATTTATGTGCTGATATATTAATTTTGTTTTATTTTTAATTTTAAATAAATTATTTAAAAGCAATTGAAAACCACGTACTAGTGGCCAGTTGCTTGATCTAAATTTCTTGTTATACGCATCTTATAAACAATATAAATGGCATGAAATCATTTCATTTAGCAAGGCAATGATAAACTATAAGAAAAGATGAGATTTTGCAATTTATTTGAGTTGTGTTTGTCATTGGATGTTATGAATAAACACCAGCAATTGCCTGGAATATTAACTCTAAATTAAATTATTTCTTCGAGTATTTACTAATTTTCACAGGAAGAGAAAAACTATAGTTGTACATTTTAATACGATTACTAGTTATTTAACAATCTTATTTTCACTATAATTATTAATAAGTTTGGGTCAACCTTAAAATATTTAAGTTAAGATTCACTTCATTTGCAGAAATTATATATATATGATTGTAGTAATTACGAGGGCGGTTCGGAAGCTTCTTAACCTAGAAAAGAAAGGGCGGTATAAACAGAAAAAAGTCAAGTGTTTTGGAAACTTCCATCTGTGCTATGAATACATGTTAAATTTCTTTTCTTCGATCTGACAACTCCTTCATATAGAAACAGGTATTCAATAAAGATGCACCCGTGATTTTTATACCCTTCACCTTCATGAGAAGGGTATATATATAAATTTGTCATTCCGTTTGTAATTTCCACAATATAATTTTCCGACCCTGTAAATTATATATATTCTGGATTCTTATAGATAGCGGAATCTATTAAGCCATGCCCGTCTGTCTGGCTGTTGAAATCAATATTCTGAAGTCTCAGATATCCAAATCTTCAATAATTCTGTCAGACATGCTTTCGAGAATTTTGTTTTTCAAATCAGCAAAATCCGTTCATAAATAACGGAGATATGAGCAAAATCCGAGACAACCTCTGAAAATTTCATCAAAAAAACTATCAAACAAAGTGTGTAATATGTGGCCCAAACGTAAAAGTTACCAAAACAACAGGCAAATTTTGACAGTCTAAACATTTACCTGTGGTTGTTGTAAAACTGTCGTCACTTTATTAATACAATTTGCTATCCAAATAATTATTTTTTTTTGCAAAAACAAAGGTGAAGGGTATATAAGATTCGGCATAGCTGAATATAGCACTCTTACTTGTTTTACAATGGAAAAATTAGAGATTCGTGGTGTCATTAAATATTTAAATAAAAAAGGTTTATCGGGATAAGATATTCATAATGATATGGTGAATGTGATAGGTGAAAGTGCTGCTTCATGTGCAACAGTACAAAATTGGTTTGCTGAATTTAAACGTGATCGTACCAGCATTGAGGAGGAACCACGTAGTGCAGGTCCAAAAACAGCAACAACAACAACAGAAATTGTAGCCAAAGTGCATGATATGGTATCATGGGCATATCAAATGATCGAGTCCATATTATTTTGCATGAAGAACTTTAGATGAAAAAGCTTTCTGCAAGATGAGTGCCGCAATTGTTAACAGTCGAGTGATAACGCATAAGAATGCAAATTTCTCAAGCTTATTCGTTTTAAGAAAAATAAAATGGATTTTAAGCATCGTTTCATAATTGCTGATGAGACATGGATCCATGGAATGGAATGATGCTGAAAGAAGGCAAAAATATTTCAATCGGCTGGTAAGGTTATGGTAACGGTTTTTTGGGACTTCAAAAGTATTTTATTGATTGACTAACTCTAAAAGGGCAAAACAATAAATTCTGAGTACTATTACAACGTTTTGTATGTCCATGATAATTCTTTCATTACATCATAACATATTGCTTTTAGGTTATAATAACCACAATCTAAGAACAATAAATTATGGCAATAATCCTTGATAAAAAATATGTTTACATACTTACCCCCTTATTCAAAAATGATTATTAAATTTAACAAACGTTTATTAAGACAGATTTGCATATAAAAATTTGCTTAATAAACGTTTGTTAAATTTAATAATCGTTTTTGAATAAGGGGGTTAATTACTATAATCATATAAATTCTGCCATTATGTAACCGTTATTATAACATACTATAATCGCCCTTTTCTATATTTGTAATTACCGTGACCATAATATTATTATATAACTTGTAGAGTCCGACCGAGTATTTGGTTTCGGTTTTCGGCCATATTTTGAGCGAATACCGAAACCGAAACTTTTATAAGGGAGAAACATAAAAAAAATATTTAAGATATGCTAAAAACTGTTTCTTTGAAAAAAATTGCAAGTTCAGTAAAAAAAAAATGGATCTATGAAGTAGTCTCAGTACTTAAGCACACCTTAAAACTATTTAAACATGTTATAAAATTAAAATTAAATTTTTTTTTGAAATTAATGGTATATTTTAAAAGTTTCGGTTTGTTACGGATTAGGCCGAATACCAATTTTTTGGCCAAATATTAATTTTGATTCGGTTTCGTGGTGACAAAAAACAACATTGTTACGCTTTGCTATTAAACATTAAAAAAAGAAATAATACTTAAAGCATAGCTTTGAATTAATTAATTTAATATATGCTTAATCTTAAATCAGAATTCGTTCCAAATCCTTTATAAGTTGAATATAATTTATAATTTATATCAAATTTCATTCCAAATATAATTTCTAGAGTATGGTCTAGTATTAGACGTTCGGTTAGGCCAATAATTTGTATATCGAATACCAATGCTTTTATAAAGCAAAAACATAGATTATCGCATTTTAAAGGTGATACAAGTTAAAATTTAATTTTTTAAGAATTAAAATATGCGTTTAAATAAAAAATAGGTCTCGATCTGTGATCACTCATATTTCAGTTTCAAAATGGATTTTGCGTATAAAAAGACAAATTTTATTAAATCCTTAATAATGAAAAAACCTGCCTTAATCTGGGATCACTAAATTTTTCATGTAAAACGGCAAACATCTTAAATCCTTAATATCTTTTTAAATAATCGTTTAAATGAGAAAAGGACCTCAATCTGTGATCACTCGTAATTCTGACTGAAAATCAGTTTTTCATATAAAAAGTAAAAAAAATCATTAATATCTTTGCAAATATAAGTTTAAATGGGAAAAGGCCCTTTATCTGAGACCAACATTTTCAATTATAATAGGTCTCAAAAGCCATTTTTCAAGTAAAAGTCTTGAATTTGAAAAGTCTTTGCAAATATGAGTTTAAATAGGAAAAGGGCATCAATCTGAAAGCTCTCATATATCAGACTCAAAATCGATTTTTTATATATAAAACACAAAAACCTTAAATTCATAATATCTTTTCAAATATGCGTTTAAATAAGATCACTAATATTTCTATCACTAAATTGATAATTTATATAAAAAGTTAAAATTTCTTAAATATGTGAAATATTCCTTTAAATGAGAAAAAGGTTTAAATTCAAGAACACTTTATTGATTTAATAAGGAACTTATTCTAAAAATAATGAATTCTCAAACAAATGGATTCTATCATTTGAAGTACGAAGGAATTAGGCCTATGAATTAATTCGTAATGAATAGAAAATAGGAACAACTTTTTTGTCTGTATAAATTAATACGTACTAATAAAATTAGTTACATTGGAATCAACCCACACAGCGGAATCTATACCATGTAAATGTAACAAAAAATCGAATTAGGTTTTTTTATATTAAGCCATCGTTATGCATATTTTATTTAAAACAATTGTAGAGAATATATTTATAGTCACTTAATGATGATCTTAAACATTGATTAAATTGTAATAAAAATAACCCACCACTAAAAAGATGGGGGGTTTATTACGTTTGTCATTCCGTTTGTAACACATCGTAATAATGGCCGTCTGTCTGCCCGTCTGTTGAAATCACGATTAAACTTTGAAAACAAAAAAAAAAAAAAAAAAAACAAAAAAAAAAGAACAATGAAATTCTTGCAAAACATTCTTTGATATACCGAAATGTTTGGTATTGCAAATGGGCAAAATCGGCCCAGTAGGATCCGAGTTATAGATCAACGTTTCAGACTACCTCGATATTTTTCAAATATTTTCATGAAATTTTCCACACTTTAATTTTGTTATAGAAGGACAAGTCCTGTTGAAAATGTTAGGGATTGGTCCACGATTTCTCAAATCCCTCATACAAATATCTTCCCGGAATATGGTTTTATGGTGCATAAATATCTATAAAAAGGGAAGTCTCAAAACAATATTTTTTTTGCATCTGTCCATAATTTTGACCATAGCCCCATACAAAAAACCACTTCCGAAAATCACTTAAATGAACATATGTAAATCTTTTGTAAAAATTACTATCGAGTTGAAATTCGACAAGCGTAATTAAATATAAATTTAAATCGTGGTGCCGAATTTCATGCTGATCGGTCTATATTTGACCATATTCCCCATTTAAAGTTCACTTCCGAAAAAATTTTAAATGCTCATAAATATCTTGTAAAAACCACTAAGAAGTTGAAATTCAACATAAATAGTCCATACATTTATAAAAATCGTCCATATCAATATGATGATGATCAGTACATATTTGACCGTAGTCCCCATATAAAGTTCACTTCCTATAATCGCTTAAATACGCATAAATAACTTATAAAAATCACTAACAAGACGAAATTTAACACAAGTAAATCGTATATACATCTAAATTGTCGTACTAAATTTCATAATGATCGGTCAATATTTGACCGTAGCCCCCATATAAAGTCTACTTCCGGAAATCACTTAAATGCGCATTAATCTCTTATAAATCTCCATAATAGGTGATTTGGTGGTGGGTATATAAGATTCGGCACAGCCGAATATTAACTCTTATTTGTTTTGTATTGCAGTTGTTGTGTCCATTAAAGTTTAATACCTTTAAAGGTTGTAATTAATTAATTTGTTTTATTGTTTTTGAGTGCAACAAAGACTGATTGGTAATGGCTTTTGTTGGTTGGTGAGGTCATCTTTATCATTAAAATACTTGAAAACATTTTATACAACTACACTATAATTATGGCAGCAAAATAAAAGAAAAATAAGAATGAACAACAAAACACAAATATACACAAAAACAAACACATAAATTTGAAAGATAAACCCAAACGATAATATTGTTCCAATTCTACCTTAAGGTAGAAGTTTTAAATTAAATTCTGTATTTCACAAGGGGTTTTCCTGAAGATTTGTAAAATACGAGTACACTTTTATTTGAACAATAAATAGATTTACCCCCTGGCCCACGATGTCGATAACGTTCGCTTAGAGAAGACTTAAGACACAAACTTGATTGTGGAATAAACCAACTTAAATGAGTAAAAAAAAAAAAAATAGATACGATAAAAGGTTTATGTCTTAAGTTTTATCTAAGCGAACGTTATCGTTCGACATCGTGGGCCAGGCGGTTAATAACTTCTAGATAAAAGTACCAGAAACCATTTCCATTTAAATTGCAGAAACTTCTAACTGAATATCAGAAATTTCTGAAATCGCGCCTATTTTTGCAACAGCCTATGTACATGTATAATTAACATTAATCAAGTACCCGCAGCAATGTCCTTTAAAATTTAAATAGAATTGATCATACAATTCATTGTACATTCGGAAAAATATACCTTTTTCTCTTAAAAACTTGTATTTATAATTTTTGATATTAAGAACAATTATTATTTTTACTTGAACTGTTAATTTTTAATTTTTGATATTTAGTTAGGCTTGAGTTCATTAAATTTAATTTTCATTAAATTATTTTTACTGAAGGTAGGAATTTACATGTTGCCTCCTTTTCTTCAGTTTTCTAACTTGTATTTATTTAACAAATTTGTAACATTTAAGTGTCAATGACTGTTTTTTGGGTGTTTTTTTTCAAAAATTTCCTTTTTTTCTCCACACCAACTGATCTAAAAAAAAAAAATACCTGTAAATCATTAAGCGTGCAATACGAAATAAAAATCATGGCTCTTAATTGCGTTAATAAGTATTATGATGATGATGTTGATGTTTTTATTTTCATATTTTGTACATGAAAATGTAGAAAAAATAAAACTACATGAAAGAAAAATTATTAAAAAAAAACTACTTAAACATTTCCTAGACTTCTTGAAAAACAACAACTTGTAAAGTTTTTATATTGCTTTTCATAAATAAATATTTTAACAAATTATTTTTAACTTTATAAATATGTATGTGGTATATAATTATTGCAGTGTTAAAAATTTTATGTAGTTAACATAAAACTATGTAGAAAAATTGTATCAAAACAAAATATAAATTAAAATTTTCTATTATATTTAACCTAAAATGTTGCGTGTTTTGTTTTCGTTTATTTTATATGGCAGAAAGTTTAAAGAAAAGTAAAATGTATCTTGAAATGTAGTTTTTCTGATGTTTAGTTCCGTAGTTAGTAGGTAATGAATGTTTGTGCGGTGTACTCCAGTTGGTAGAGTATGTATTATATTCATATTGTCGGGTGAAAAGTGCACTAGAATGAATATTTTAAATGTCTCCAATAAAATGTAAATATGTGAATTTTTACTTATTTAAAATTCAAAATATACTATTAGTATTTCGGGAAATTGCACTTATTATGCATAATTTGTAAAATTTCTATTATCTGTATTTAGATTTAGATTTTATTAATTTTTTATTTTATTTCTATTGCGTCATTTGGGCATTTTAAAATTTTAAAAAAACTTGCACTTTAATTTACCAAATTTAATTTTGTATTCATGCCTTGTAAATTATATTAAAAACCTTAAATACATAATATCTTTGTAATTATGCATTTAAATAATAAACGTACATCAATCTCTGATCACTCATATTTCTGACTAAAAATCGATCTCTTATATAAAAACTAAAATCTTAATAACTTTTTTTCTCAATTAGATTTTATTTGAAATCTATTTTTACAAAATAAAACAAGTAAGAAAGTATAGTCGGTCAAGCCCGACCATATAATACCCTGCACAAAGTATATTAATAAAACAGTTTTTCAGATATGGGCGCTATATGGGAGATATTACCTATTATTGACTGATCATTCATAAATTTAGTGCCATGACTTTCATCAATATATAATTATGTGTGTTACACTTTATCTCGATATAAATACGTTTAAAAGATTTATGGAGGTTAAAGTGAATTACGAAGAGGGTCTTATATGGGAGTTTTGACTATTTATGAACTGACTATTGAGCAATTCCATATGAAAGCGATCACCTTTTGGACGACCCCTCTCCGATTTTAAAATAAATAGTCTCAATCGATTTCCCAGCAAAAAATAATGTACCTACATTTTTTTTTTTTTTTTATAGTGACTGGTTTAGTGGTGGTGTACACCACTGTCATGTGACAAAATTGAAGAATTCTTCATAAGGGACCTCATTGAAAGTTGTTTTAAAAAAAAAACTACTAAAGCGATCGCAACGAGTGATAGCTCGTTGGAAAGGTATTGAATCAGGCTTTAATTGAAAAATAAAATTTTCCTAATTTTTCTTTGAAATTTACCTTTAAATTTTCCGATTTTCCACAGAAGCTCCTAAATTTTCCGGCAAATTTTTTTTTTTTTGATTCCTCATAATTTTTGCTTTAAGAATCAGCAATAAAAAAATGGGCCCGACTCCTTGTTTGGACAGGAGAAGAGCATTTAAGAGACCACCTTGTTAAAAATACATTTTAAAAATTAGTTTACAGTTAAAAATACATTTATGAAGAAAAAATAAATTTTTTTTTAAGAGCCCCAAGTTGAGTGTGTAGTGAATATGGTCTGCCTGCCTTCACAAGAATGTCGATCCCACCCTCATTTAGCTCCGTATATTCTGCAGAATTGATAGCTTTATATGAAGTCCTATCATATGTCAAAGACAAATATGGAAAATTTGCAATATGCTCTGATTCTCTTTCTTCCGTACAATCAGTTCTCAACATTTTTAATAATAGCTTTTACGTCTCTGAAATCAGAAACGTACTAGTCAATAAATTCCCAAATATTATTTTGATATGGATACCAGGCCACTACGGTATTATGGGAAATGAATTTGCAGACTCTGCTGCTAAAAGTGCATTAAATCTTCCTCTAATCTTAAAACCTAACTACAACCACAGAGACATAAATAAAATGATAGATAACTCATATACTACATAAAGACCACATTTACAACCTATGTTCTACATGGTATAGGAGAATCAACAATATACAAAATCCAATTAACATTTCTATAACAAACGACCACCAAAAGATTAATAGATTGGATAGAGTTAAGTTCGAACGACTACGTTTAGGACATACAAGGCTTACCCATGGAGCATTAATCAACCCAAATTTGCCACATTTTTGCAACTGTCACATAGTTTACCCAACAAATTCCTCCCATTTTCTGTGTGAATGCCCAAAAATACAAATCTCTAGAATAGCAACACTCCAGAACATTGATCCTTTACATCTTCTATCTAACCCTTCAATAGAAAACGTAACTTTATTGATTAAGTTCCTTAAAATCTCTAAACTCTATAACGAAATTTGAAAATACTCTCATCTGTAAACATCTAAATTATCTATTAAATTATATTAAATTAAATTATATTAAAAAAATACAAAAACATTTATAACCTCATTTAACTATAATATACTAACTTCCGAGCTGAAGGCCTACGTCGCCATTGCCCTTAAGTAACATTAGCTTGTAATTTTTAATTATATGCTTAATAAACAAATAAATAAATAAATAAAATACTTAAATCCTAAATATCTTTGTAAATAAGTATTTCAATGAAAAATGGGCCTCCATCTGTAATCACCCATAAATCTGGTTCAAAATATACAATATAATATAATATATTTTTCATACATATATTTCCAAAATAAATTTGCACAATTTGGAAGCGTTATTCAGCATAGAGTATAACAGAGGCGACAATTTGTGATGGCATGTTTTCTTAATAATCAAGCATGTGATGGAAATCGATATCAAAAACGAATGAGTTTTAGAAGTCAATTTTTTCGTAATATTTCTGTATTGAAAAACTTTTATCACATAAAATATAAAGATATTGGGCTACTAAATAGAATCTTAAAACAACAATTTTAAAAACTAGATTATAAATGCATTTCCAAAACTGATTCGTTTTCGATATCGATTTCCATCACATATCTGATTATTTTACTTTTTCAAAGTGTTTATTTATCTTATTATTACTTTGACTATTACTCTCCTGATTATTTAATTTATATAACTCAATATAATAAAAATATCTAATAACCTTCGTATACATAAAATGTTTTTATTGTATTTCCCATTATGTAGGTTTCAATATGTACTTTTTTATACACAAAATTGTGTTATATTATTAAAATTTTTAAAATTTTTACACTTTATTGCTAAAATAGTCGTACTTTTTTTTAGGTTTTACTCTTTTTTTTTTTGTTAAATAAAATTATTTACTTAAAAACTTGGCAACACGTTTTTAACTGGCGGCCATTTTGTCAACTGTCAAGTGATTTATGTTTGAAGTCGCTAGTCTATGCCGATAAGCCTGAAACGATTGACCACTGAAGTCATATTTAAATTATAACGTCAGAAGATTATCTTGCGAATAAAGTAAATTTCATGTCAATTTAAAAAAATTATCTTTGTTTTATTCCATTTCAAAGTTCTAGACATCTATAAAAAAACAAAAGCATGTTTGTCAAAATAAATTGGCACAATTTGGAAGCGTTATTAAGGCGCCAGTCTATTCATGTTGAAATGCCAAACCAAACTAAACATAAGTCAATTCACAGCTGACAAAATGGCCGCCAGTAAAAATGTGTTGCCAACTTAAAGTTCTATACATCTAAAAAAACACTGTTACACAGTAAAAGTGCTTTAAGTATATATGACAATTTTTAAAGTATGGAGTTGTGATGGCATGTTTTCTTAATATTATTTTACTTTTTCAAAGTGTTTATTTATCTTATTATTATTTTAATTATTACTCTCTTGATTATTTAATTTTTATAACTCAATATAATAAAAATATCAAATAACCTTCGTATACATATAAACTGTTTAAAATGTATTTATTGTATTTCCCATTATTTAGGTTTCAATATGTACTTTTTTATACACAAAATTGTGTTATATTATTAATATTTTTACACTTTATTGCTAAAATAGTCGTACTTTTAGGTTTTACTCTTTTTTTTTTTTGTTAAATAAAATTATTTACTTAAAAACTTAACAACACTCTACTGGAGAGACAGAAAATTATTACATTTAAAACTACAACTATTTAAAAATTTAATTTAATATGTACATAAAATACAATATTACTTTTTAGATGTTAAAATAATTATGCTTATGTGAGTTTGCTTATAAATATAATTGATTTATTACATTATAACTTATTAAACATTGTTAGAGATAATTTTTAATTTAATACTGGCATTTTGCAAAAAGGCAACAATCAACATCCGTCAGTCATTGTCATTATCATTATCAATGCATTGTAAAGTAAAAAATATATTAGATAATAAGCCACAGAAATGGCTTAACAAATATCTATATACCTATGTATCTATTGACTTCCACTAAGCCATAGGGAGAGAAAGTAATATTTTTGCTTTAAATTATTTGAATTTAAAGAAACTGTTTGTTGTGTATGATTTCTTGCTGTAGGTTTACAATACAGGGCGTTAAATGCAATTATTTTTGAATTATTTATCTAACATTATTTTAAGAATCTTTCTAATTATTTATTTTAATATTTTCCAACTAAAAATTTTATTGAAGAAATACTCAAGTACTTTTTGTTAAAGTAAATTAAACTGTCATAATGTTGTTGTCCACTTTTTATGTTCTATTTTTATTAAAACATCTTAATAACACATTTTTAGTACTTCAAAAAATGTGCTTAATGGCACCACAGTGCAAGTATAATGTATAGGAGAAGTGCGAATATTAATTAAAAACCCAAGAGTTCTGAAAGATACAATTAATTTATTTAACATGTTTCTACTCGTAGCATATCAAATTATAAACTTTAACATAAGAAAAAACTTTCTAAAACAAGCAATTTTGTGTTAAACAATTAGTAATGGACCAAAACAGACAACAAACGTATTTATTGATGTTGCTGCAAAAGATGTTGTCCACATAAACAGTGTGATTTTTTAGTAAATTAACTGAATTTAAATGTATCTTATGTGATTCCGCCCGTTCAGATGATTTTGTTACTGCATCTAATGAAAAAAGTTTGTTGGTGATTAAGATTATGTTTGCATATTATAAGGTGCTATGTAAATAGATTTATTTAGTTCGTTCTTCTTAAAGCGTCTGAAAGAAATATGGACCGAAATCTTAAAATCTTGCACAGTGGCACAGAATTAAAATATTTTGAAAATAAATCTGTCATTGATCCAATTTACATAGATTTAGAAAGGGAGTATTCAAATTTAAGTTTTGACGACTGACACCACAGTCTTTCAAGTAGCGGTGCTGCTGCATTTCAAAGTAGGGCACCTCAGACATGCAGTTTGTTTATGGTACGCTCTCGATTATGCCTATAAAAAATGATTGCATGTTCGATTTCGATTACTAGTAAAAAACCCACATATAAATCTTTACCCCAATATTTTTATTATTCGAAAGACTTAATTCATAATTCAGTTTATAAAACCAAATTAAACTTAAACTTAAGAATTATTTTTAATACACCTATGGCCTTATTCATAAACCTGTTGTAAGTTTTTATGAATAAGGAGGTTAGTTCCTTAATACTTAAAATTTTAGAAATTTTAGAATTGTTTCTTTATTTATTAATTCCTTATTGCATCAGACAAGTTTTCTTTAATTCAATTCTCTCAACCATTACATTAAAGAAATAATTCATAAGCTGAATTCCCTAAGAGTTCATTCTTCATGTAATTAATTTCTTGTTGAATATATAAATGATTCAATTTTAATCTATTCAAATCAAATCTATTACAAATAGGCTTTAGACAATTTTGTAAATGATTAAAAAGAAAACAAAAATAATAAATAAACAAAAATATTTTCCTTTTGAACTAGATTTCAATTAACAAAAACTTAATGATTGAATTGAGAGAAGTCCCAATTTACACGAAGCAATTTTTATTGAAAGATTGATACAACTTTTTTCCTTGAAATTTCTTCGGTGTTCACACATTACAATTCTTATTGCTTAAATTACTCGTATTTGAGATTATACACACATTTGTATACACTTATGTATGTAATAAGAATAAGAGAGCAACACGAATTGCTAGCATAGCTGCCAGATAAATTAGGGCTAATATCGTCAAATTTTGGGGAACAAGTCATAAAAACGTCTAAATAAAAAAAAACACTGTTTTTTTAAACAAAACATTTTTTATTAAAGATAAAACATAACAAAGGTTCTAAATCTACATACATACAAACATTTTTGAGACTACAGAGATCAGATGTGAATAGACAATAAAATCAGATAGGCAGCAATTTGAATGAAATTAACAGTTCGATTATGAAATAATAATTATTCTATAAAATAGCTAGGGCACAAGCCATAATGTTTACATGTTGTACAAAAGTGTACAAAAAACATAATAAAGAAAAACAAATGTATTCAAGTTTTCGAGACGAAGTCTTGACATGAATACGAAAAAACTGAAGAAAAAAGAAAAAAACAACTATGAATAGAAATTAATAAAAAATGATAATTATAGCAAAAACTTCGAACTACCAAAACTAACACTGGTTAAAGGATTGATGTGTGTCTGTTGGCTGACCGGCTTTCCTTTTTTGGAGAACCTAAAGGATCTAATTTATAAAATTGCTTTATAAAAGAAAAAAAGAAAACGTCAGAATATACGTCGCACACATAATGTCAATGAGTTGAAATCGGCCATGAAACTGAAAACATTTTATTTTTTTACAAACAGGCTTTGTTAATTTTTACAACTTATTTTAATCAGCGGGAGATTTTCGATAACAAAATGAGATAATATTGTCAAAATATTTTATAAGCAGGCATAACAAGCATAAAAAGTTAGACAAATTTTATATATATATATATTTTTTTTTTTGACAATTGTTCAATTCACAAGTGATGTTGTATGTTGTACATTGTATGATACAACTATCTGATTGTGAACACAATTTTGAGCAAAGTCGTATGTTGATGTTGTAAATCCTTTAAAATGTCAAAAGTAAAATATTAACAATTCACAAATAAATAAATAAATAAATAATTTCAGCATTGTGTGAAAAATAAAATGCAGTCATTAAAAATTAAAGATCGTTTTTCATAAATTCAATATAATTACATTATGTTATTTAAATATGTTGGTTATTAATTTTATTTTCTTGTTTTAAATTTGTCAATCAGTTTATGATGTCAGTGTAACCGTTGAAATTTTTTTTAACTAAAATCAGTAATTTTTTTAGTGAGATACATATTCAACTTTTAAACTTTCATACAACATTCAAAAAACATATGTAAAAATGTCATGGGTATTGTACAAAATATTTACATATATAGAAATTACCAACAACATTTGTACAACTATTGTAAATACAGACGACGTACAACTCCTACGACACTACAACATCACTTGTGAATTGAACAAATAATTTAAATAAAATTCTTAATTATAAAAACCGATTAACCAATGCAAAAAACCCGGATTGTCGAATAATATTTCAAATACTTAAACAATAAAAAAATCAAAATCACTATAAACAATAATGATTGTGCATTTTCAACAACTTTTATTTTATTTATTCATATCGTTTTTATTAATTTTTTTATATTTCAAACATGTTTATTTACAAACTTTGACGAAAAAAGGGTAAACAAAATTACAAAAGCGAAGATCCGAATAATAGATATTTTGTATTTTTTTCTGTTTTTGTGACTCTTGCTTTGGCAGTTTTTTAACTTCTGTTAATCCGTAACTTGAACTAAAGATTTGACTCACATGATGTGTAAATTATTTACGTTTTGTCTTAAGGTGTTTTTTTTTTTTTTTTGTTTTTTATTTATTCGTTTACCTGGACTTCATTATTTGCTGTACATATACATATGTACATATATACTTATGTATATATCTGTTTTCTTGGGATTTGTATTTACTTTTATTTTATGAGTTTTTTTTGCGTTTTCTGATGATGATTTTATTACCGACTGACAAGGTACTTGTACTCTCAAATACTCAAATGTTCAAATACTCGCACTTACTTACTAACTATCATATCGCCGCAGTACCAGTACCAGTTTGAACGTGGCACCAATGTAAAAAATTTCATATGTGTGTATTTACTAGCAGTGCATTTAAAAATGTTTAAAAACCATGTACATATATATATATGTATCTATCTATATAATATATGTATTCAGTTGTAGATATGTAGTGCAAAATTGTGAAAATTCACTTTTCAATAATCGGTTTTCATGAAACAATAAAGTTCAATGAAAGGGAAATTCAATTTATTTATTTCTTCATACAGTGAAGTTTATAAAATGAAAACGATTATTATATGGAGTACATTCATTTACAGTTGGCATATATAGGGTGACACATATGAATCTATTTATACCCTCCTCCACCACAAGTGCTGAAACAAACTACGTTTGGTATTCCGTGTGAAACTTTGTTAATATTCATCTGAGACCTAACAAAGTATATATTTTCTTGATTCTTATGAAATTCTGATCGATTGAGCTATGTCCGTCTGTCTGTCTGTGTAAAACACTCTCACGTCTAATATACACAACTTACCTATACGAAATTTCCATAAAAATACTTCTTATTTTGCCGGTAACTTTTTTATTGCAAAAAAAATCAGCAAAATCGGTATAGTAGAGAGTTATGGACTAAAATGTGATACTTGTTATCCATATTTTTTGCATTTTTTTTAAATATATTGCAGATAAACCATGAAATTTTGCATACGTTATCTCTAGGGTAAAAGAAAAAAGTGTGAAGAAAAGAGTAAGAATAGGTTCATGATTTCTCATATGATATCATATGATCAATGATACATAAATGCCTATAAAATTGGAATATCAATACAAATTTCAGCAGGAATAAGTTTCATGAAAAAAAAAAAATCGCAAAACGAAATTTGGTTAGTTCGGTTCTTGTTTGAACACAGACCCCAAAATTTACTTAAATGCGTATAAAACTGTTATAAATATTGTTACCAGGTTAAAATTTGATATAAATAATTTTTATAGGAAAATAAATTATTGTACTAAATTTTATGATGGTCGGCCCATAATTGGACATAGCTTTATCACTTTAATACTAATATGTATCCTAAATATACCATTATTATGAATAAATTCGACGTGAGATATCCTCATGTGCATAAAATTCACTGCTCCAAAATTTAGAAAATCGACCCATGATTTGTCATAGCTGCCATAAAGGCACCATTTCCGAAAGACAAAAATGTGTTATAAATTTCGATATCGAACCATAAATCCAGAAATCATAATAATATCGGTTATACGGCAATTGTGCTGCTGAATTTTGTATCTGTCACTCAATAATTGGCAATAGCTCCCGAATTAAGTTCACTTCCGAGTATAACAACCAACTAAGAATCGTTAATTACATCAATTATAAGTTATGAAAATTAGATACAATTTCAGATTTAAAATAAATAGAATAGAAACCACAGAATAAGATATTCTAGTCCTAAAACCAGTGTAGTTTTTGTATTTCTTATTACGTTTAGGTGAAGGGTATTAAAGATTCGGCACAGCCGAATATTGCACTCTAACTTGTTTCATTTGGTTTCGTTGACAAAAATAATATATGTTCATAGAAATATTATAATTAAATAATTTCATTGAAATTTTGGCCGCGACTACGCTACTGGATGTCCACTCGGAAGATCTAATTTCTCTCCTTCCAGCATTACTACCAGTATCTTGCGAATTACGACTCGTTCCAGCATTGCTACCGATATCTTCGCTTTGACAGCACAAAGCGATATGGAAATTAGACCTTCCGAATGTACAACTAGCAGAGTAGTTGCGGCCAATATTTGAATGAAATTGTTTAAAAAAGTAAATAAAGGGTGATTTTTTAGCAACTTTCTTTTTGGCAAGACTGTTTTTGCCCGCTTAACTATTTTCGTATTATTACTGTACATATAACTGTCAAACATATTCAGTTTGGTCTATAATTTAACCACGAATCAACTTAAAAACGGACAGCGCTTTTAGATTATTGAATTTTATTGTCAAATTTCAGGGATGAAGATCAACTTTTTTATCGGTATATTGTGCTCAGCGTACTTTTTCAAAGATGACGAGAAAGTAAATTTATTGTGAATGACGAGCGCTACCGTGCGATAATTATAATTTTTTTTCTCCAAAATGGAAGAGCTGGACTTAGCTGACATGTGGTTCAACAAGACGGTGCCACATGCCACACAACACGCGAAACAATTGAGAAATGAGTTCGGTGAACAGTTTATTTTATGTTTTGGCCGTTCAATTGGCCGCCTAGATTGTGCGATTTAACGCCTTTAGACTGTTCTTTGTGGGGTTGTATTAAGGCATATATCTATAGAGACAAGCCCGCAATAGTTGAAGCACTGCAAGCTAATATTGAAGAATTTATATATGTAGAAGAGAGTATGACAAAATTGGAAGCAGCGTATGAACCATTTGAGGCTTAGTCGCGGTCAACGTTTAAATGAAATCATCTTTAAAATTTCAATAATATAGACCGTTCTATCAACTTAAATAAATATTTCATACATTTCTCTAAACTGTATGTGTTTTTTTAATCAAAAATCTATTAGAAAATCAGTCTGTATAAGAAAATATTCTCAAAATATGTATATATGTAGCTATTATTTTTATAATTTAGCCGCTAATGATCCACTTTAAATCTGGAATTATTCCAAAGATTGTATGTCAGCTTCTATGAAACGAAATTTACTGATTCTTTTGATACATTTTAAGCCGTAAGTAAGTTAGTGTAAGTTTATGGTTTCATAACCCACTTTAAAAAAATCCGGTCTCATAAATGTTTTAATATTTATGTAAGGGCTTTTAACCCTTATACGCTAATACGAAGTACAAGGTCCACAGAGACCTGTTTCTATTTTTATGGAAATTTATATGAAAACGCCATCTTTTTGTTTTGCTTTATTATAATTTACTAATTTTACATGTATAATGAATGTAAATTAAATTTTTATTTAATCTTTAATTATTAAATTTTTATTTAACAAAAGTAACTAAAATCAAAGAACACGTTTGTGATGTGTTCAAACATAAAACAGGTAACAAAAATTTAAAACGGGACGGAAAGTTTTGTATGTCTTCTAGGCAGGGCAAAATAAAACAATCAAAAATTAACTAAAATTGAAAGAACACGTTTGTGATGTGTTTAAACAATAAAACAAGCCACAAAAAGTGCATTTAAATATTAATGATTTCTTGAAAAATCAGTACAAGGTCCCAGCGGACTAAACACCTTGAAATCTCAATAAATCGCTTTGAATTTTTTTAGGCGATTCTATATAAAATTTCCTTGTGCCATCATGAAAATGGTCCCCAAAAACTGGGTGAGAACAGCGGAGGGTTAAGCCATAAATTGGTACTCATTTTTTAATATTTAAGACAAGTAAGAAAGTATGGTCAAAATGATACCCTACACCCAGTGTGTTTTTCCAAAAATTGTTTGCTATGGCTTCAGAGCACATAAATATTTGTTGTGTTAAATTTTATTTCGATATAGTTTTTAAAAGATTTATACATATTAAGACCCACTCTTATATGGGAGGTTGGACTAATTATGGGTCGACCGTTATAAAATTATGTGACTTGATTTCTGTATATATAAAACATATTTGTGTAGTATTTTATTTGGATAACAATATTTTTAAAAGATTTATGGTCGTTTTTATGGGGTTTTTATAGGAGTTATGAATAATTCTGTTGAACATTATTTGGATTTCAACACTTTTAAGAGAGTTCTGTCAGCTATGCTCAATTATGAACCGATCTGCACAAAATTTTTCGATGTGATTATCACGTGCAACTTATTTGTGCCGAAATTAGTTTGGATAAGTGCATAAATCAAACATTTGTGAATGATAAACCTCTATTTCGGGAGGACATTTATATGAGAGCTAAGAGATTTTAACCACATTTAATCCCAGCCGTCATTGGGCCTAACAAAAAATTAACATGTACCAAATTTTATCGACATCTTTTTAAAATTGCGACAAAATATGAGTTACAAAATAACCCCCCTGTACTTTGCGCACAAGCTTTACATGGACAAACAGTCAGCCAGTCAGACGGACGGACGACCATTGTTAATTCGACTCAGGAAGTGATCCTGAGTTCATCGGTATACGGTGTGAGTGTTCGACCAATATAAATAAGCGTTACAAACATCAGCACAAATCCAGTATATCCTCTTCAATTTGGTGGTGTAGGGTATAAAAAGCTAAAAGAAGAAACTCAAATTATTTTCGTTTATTAAACCATGTTTAACTTTTGTTTATTATATTATTAAATTGGCAGAAGCTGGGTCAATTATTACTTCGACCTGATTTGCTCGTTTCCAATCTACTGCAGTTTTTAAGAAAGGCAGGGAGCTAAATCGTCCCAAAACTTAACTGCTATTGTTTTTTAGGTCGGCATACCCTCATTAAGCCTCGTTGCTCCCGTTAAATGTTTGAGGTCCAATTTTATGTGAATAATGCTGTAAAAATAATCAATCACAAATATTATAATATATGAATAATTAATTAGATTTGTATTTCCTATTAAACTATTGCAAAATCAAAGGACCTGATTTAACACTTTATAAAGTCACACATTATCGTAGTTTATATATGTAGTACATAAATAACACAATTTTTACAATTTAAAATTTTCACATACAAATTTATAAAACGTCGTATTTGTTGGAATTTTTTCTCCTCTTTTTGACAACATGTAAAGTAAACAAGTATGTGAAAATTTTAATTTCAAATTTCTATTTTATTTTTCGTTTTAAAGATCAATTACTTTAAGCAGTTTAAGTTTTTCTTGTCTTATTTTTTTTGCATTAAAAACACTGTGACTGTTATTTTAAATTAAATTTCATTACATTCATTATTCATTAATTCACATTATTAATAAACTTAATGATCATGTGAACTTGTCAAAAAAATTATAAATTTCAACAAAATCAGCTACAAAAATTAAAACTTAGATAAATTAATAACAAACCAAAAACGAAGAAGATTCGTGTAAAAAGTGTTAATCAGTGTTTGTTTTCAAAATGAATTGTTTACACAATATACTCGCACATACATACATACATACATATGTACATACTTATTTACTCGTATATTAAAACAAACCACATTCGTGTTCGTGGCTGTCTATGCATGTTTGTCGCTTACATAAATCATAAATTGCCCTTTGACATGATTTGTAATAAATTCACTAAATTTATATTACTATTGCAAACTTGTGCATAAATTTTCTAAATAAAAAAATAACAATATAAAACAACTTGCAACTTAAATCTGAAATCTTAAACCAAAGCCCAACAAACAAGAAAAAAACATAAACCCGGGTACAAAAATAATGATCATAATCATCATCATATTTGTAAGAAATATAGAAAAAAAAAGAAAACCAATACTATACAAACTATACAAAAAAAAAAGATAAAAAACTACAAATTGAGGAAGAAGATGTATTTTTATTGCATAATAGAGCTTAGAAATTGACTGGGAAAATAGTATAAAAGTACAAAAACCGAGAAAAATAATTGAACTTAAAAAAGAAACAAAAATGTGGCCACAAATACATTACATTTATAATTATATTAACAATCTTTTTAAATACATAATAATAATGATTATTATGCATAATAAACAACATAAAGTAATATTATATTCATTTATTTATTAATACTAATAAAAAAAATCAAAAACAAGTAAGACTAAATATTCGGCTGTATCGAATCTTATATACCCTACACCTATAGGTATAACTGTAATTACATGTTATATCGATAACGATATTTATATGACTTAATTTAATTTTGGAATCCCTTATATGGGAGCTATCATTTATTATAGGGTGATCGTCATTAAATATTTTGTATTAGGAGCTTATTTTTGGTGAATCTTTCTCAATAACGATATTTGCAAAAGTTTTTTGGATATTCCAGTTATTATCGAAAATACATCTTATATCGGAGATATAGTCAATTATAGACTGACCTTTACAAAATTCAATAGTACAATTTCTACATACAATCTTTCTATGGTCAAATGTGGGCAGATCGTCAAATTTGGTACGCTGATTTATAATGGGTGATTCAAGTAGAGATACTTTTTTCAATAGCATTTTTTTTTACAGACCACGTGTGAGTCGTGTCATGCTGTCATATTATTTTTGTTTAGTATTGTTTGGCATTCCATAATGGAAAGACTTTCGCCTGAACAACGTTTATAAATCGTTCAACTTTATTACGAAAACTCACGTTCTGTGAGGAATGTCAAATGTACTATTCGCAACTTCAACAACCATTTTAAGAGCCAGCTTTCATTATCGGTCATTTTTTTTTTTAAATGATGCAGGTGCGAACGTAACCGTCAATGGCGACCATTATCGTGCCATGATAACTGACTATTTGATGCCTAAAATTGAACCTCGTGATCTTGGCGACATTTGGTTTCAGCAAGACGGCACCACTTCCCACACATAGCATCAATCAATCGATTTATTGAGAGAACACTTCGGTGAGCACCTAATTTCACGTTTTGAGCCGGACGATTGGCCACCAAGATCGTGTGATATCACACCTTTTTCCTGTCGAGATATGTAAAGTCTAAAGTTTATGTGAACAAACCCGCTTCGATTCAGGTCTTGGAGAAAAACATCACGCGTGTCATTCGCCAGTTACCAGTCGAAATGCTCGAACGAGTCATCGAAAATTGGACTCAACGGATAGACCATATGCGACGTAGCAACGGCCAGCATTTGATAGACATAATTTTCAGAAAGCAAAGAATGTTCTTTCAAATGATAATAAACATTCCTCATTAAATTTGAATTTTCTGTGCTTTTTCTTTAAAAAAGTAGGGAACCTCTAAATAGATCACGCTTTATATATTTGTATTATATAAGAGATTTATGATCATTTATTATCGGAAGCGATCTCTATATGGGAGCTATGGTCAATTATGGTCAAATCCAAACAAAATACTGTGTGGTGTTAGCCTGAGACGTATTTTTGCTGAATTTTATATGGATACTGCTTTTCTATTAGCATTTATGTACCATAGAGCCATAATTCGGGAAAATATTTGTATGAGTGCTATAAGAAATCGTTGATTGATTATAACCATTTTCAATAGAACTTGTCCTTCTATAATCAAAATAAAGTGTGAAAATTTCATCATATTATCTGCATTTTATTTGAAGAAAATATAAAAAATATTTTATAAATATCAAGGTTGTACAAAATGTTGGTCTATAACTCTAAGATCCTCAGAAACGATTTTGTTTCAGTGAAACAAAGAATGTTTGGGAAAAATTTCATTCCTGTACGATTATTTTTTGAAGCTCTATCGTGCCTTCAACAGACCGACAGATATGAATATAGAATAAAATACATATAGAAAATAGAATATATCTGGCTTTTACATTTGTAAAATGACGTGGAAGTGAAATTTTCATTAAATTAGTGTTCTAATTTAAGTGAAATGATTTGAAAAGTAAAATATAATTTCCAGTTTGGTTCATCGTAGAATAAAAGTTGCACTTGTTTTCTAGAACGCCGTGAAATTGTCTATGTGGAATTGGAAACGATTTCAGTTTCACTTTGCAGTGGAATAGAGAACATAGGCGATACTTTTTGGTACTAAGACCAATATTTCAAAGTGTTACAAATGGAATGACAAGCGTAATATACCCCCCATCTTTTTGGTGGTGGATATGAAAACCACAAGTTTGTGTTTGTTACCTTTCCATGAACTTTTCCAGTGAACTTTTTAAATGAGGGAAATTTTTACATGAGTTTCAATATTAATTGAAGTTTTTAATTATTAATTAAATTTTAAAATTTAATTGTATTTGTTTTCATAATCAGTAGTAGTAGTAGTAGTAGTAAGTTTTATATAATGTGTTTCGCTGCAGACCAAATGGTTAGGTGCAATTTTTCTGAAGGGGTTTTATTTTTGTGTATAAAGTACTTAATTTATTTGCGCTAGTGTGAAACTTATAGCAAATTTCATTGAATATAGAAAATAAGTACATATGTTTAAATCTGGTAATAACTATTAAATTGCTTATAATTTCCAAACATTCAATAACATTTAGTACACTAATTTCTAGATAAAATTTGAATTTAAATAATAACTCGGCTGCTACAATAATGTTTTGATTAGTATTTTATTATTATAAGATTGTTGGCAATATTATTGAAAATATTCATATTATGAATGAGCTGGTAGTTTAATGTGGTTGAGTTAACCATATTATAATTTTGCTAAATCCAAAATATTTATTTATTGATTCCATTTCCTGTACAACAAGACTGAGTCTTATACTTATAGCACAGGAACGTATTACGTTACAAAACAAACTTGATGCAAGTAAATATAACAATATTGAGATAAAGTTAAAAAAAATTATAAATTAAAATTAAAATAAAAAAAAGTAAATATGATCACATTTCCTATATGGTTTATCATAATCATATTATGGTTGAGTTGAAATCATACTATGGTTATGCGGGTCATATAAAGATTGTGATACAAACAAATTGACCACATCTTTTTTTTGTTTTAGCATAAACAAATTATGATTGAGATGGTTGGGCTCAAACATATTATGATTGTGCTACAACTTCTATCGTAGTTTCCCGTACCAATATTATCGTTGTGATACTATTACATACACGATTTTCTAAAGAAAAAAGGCGAAAAATGTCTAGAGAAAATACGTCAGCGTTTCATGAAATACAAATACAATAAAACCAAAATTATCATGCCATTCTGTCTTTGCAAGTTTGAACTGATGGGTCGATTATGTATAGCAACCAAACTGGAGTTGGATTGCCAATAGACAACGCAACTGACGTGCAAGTTGTTATTATGTAAGGTAAATTTCGTTTGTAATATTTGAATATTTTTTTCGAATTTTCGGGTAGAAAAAATATATAGTATGTACATATACATTTATACAAATATAAATAATTTAACAACAAAATTAATAACATACAACAAAATGTTATGCCATATATAGATTTAGATATTAAACATATTGTAAATGGATTAAATATGCACATACAAAAATCTATTAATAAATAATAATAATACATAATAATAACATTTTAAATTTACCAATTAAAATAAATCAAAGCAACCACAAATTCTCGGTTGCCATGTTCGGCACTAAAGGACTAAAGGGAAAATCATCCTCTTTTTGAAAGTGTAAATTTGAATTTTTAAATAAAATAATCATCTTCAAAACGCACGGGTCGTTGTGGGCATATTGGCATAGACCTTTGACTTGAAATAATCCTATAAAAATAAATCCTATGATTTTAAATAACAACACAATCTAAAAGGCCAATTCTGATCACCGAAAGTAGAGAATACACGAAATGTCTCAAACAGTAATTGTATTGTTTTGTTGAAACCACATTTAGTATCATCCAATTTAAGCAAAACAAAATCTGTTATTATTTTGCGATATCGAATTCTAGTAACAGTCACGCCTTGACCAGTCACTAAACATCCAAGATGTATTGCCCAATGATTGCTCCAACCGAATTCATATTTTGAGTGAATTCTGCAATACCTATTATTTGTACTGATTCCAAATATAAAAAATTTCCACTGAAAAAAAAAAAAAATACAACAGCAGAGTAAGTCCTGTAAGTATATGAACACATGTGGATGCTGGGTTTCAAACCTATTGTGTAATAAATATAAACTGGAATTAACATTTTAAAGGTTGAGTAGCTCAGCTATTTTTGTGTAACATGTTACTGTTAAACATGTTCAGTTTGGTCTATAATTTAACCATGAATCGAGTTACAAACGAACAACGCTTGCCGATTTTTGAATTTTATTATCAAAATTCATGCTCGGCTAATGAAGTGCATCGTGCACTTTTTTATCGGAAAATTGTGTTCATTGTAAACAAGCAAAATTGCCGTATTTGGTGTGAAGAGCAGACAGAACCATTGCACGCCAATGCATTATGTTGCCTTAAAATTTTAAAAGCTTTAATAGCTGTTTTCTATAAAATATATTAAAAAATATTTTGGTTTATTTTTGTTATTATTTTAGGCATTTTATAACATTTTTTTTATTACAGTGCACTCGCGATAATATGAACTAATGAGAACAAGGGCAGTTAAAATTTTTGGGATTGTTCATATTTACAAATGGCACAAAATTTTAATAAAACCAAGTTATTTACTTGCCACCTAAAGTTCTTTTCTGTATAAATAAAAGTTAAATAAAATCGCATAGTTTTTCTTTTTCCAGGTCCGATGAATATATTGTTGGCATATTTTGAATTTGCATTTTTATTCTTTTTTATTCCTTGTCATTCCATATTTCTTTCCTATATTAGTGACACTTGCACCGTTTTGTAAATTCTCCAAAACTTCATATTTTTCCTTTAAAGTTAGAAATTTATGTTTTTTTGTATGCATATTATACAAATTATTCACTTTTAATTAAGACTTAAAAACAAACATGCGTTTGCGTTTGAGTCGGCGTACATGTAAAATCTAACTAAAAAGTGCACTTGTTTGTTTGACCATTGACATTAGGCATTCAAATGTTAATAGCTCGGGGTTTCCCCTAATTTTGATGCATTATATATAACTGAAATCCGTTTCAAAATATAAAAATAAATGTTCATATTTTAAAGCTTTTGTACAAAGTTCAATGGCAGAGAAAAAGTGTTCATATTTTGGGGTGTTCATTAGAGATCAGTTATGAGTACTGAAAAAGTGAGTATACTCGAATCATGACTTATAATTTATTGTACTTATACGTACTCATACTTGTCTCAATATCCACTACTCATCTTTAAAGTTTGAAGTACTCATTATATTCATACTTAATCTCATGTATGATGTTGTTTATTTTGACTTTCCTTAACTGAATGTACGTAGACGATAAAAAAAAATAAGTATGACTCGCATCACTCATGCGAGTGTCGTTCATTTTGTACAGCCTGCTTATAAAAAATTATATAAAATAATAAATTTTATATTTTCCCCAATATGTTTTTCTATAAACTTACTTGTATGTTTTTATATTTCTTTTTTACTTATTTTGTATAAATACCTAAAACCACTTATACTTAAAATGTTATGAGTAGTTGTGAATCGTAAAAAAACGATTCATTGCCGATCTCTATTGTGCATATAATAGGGTATTCATATTTTCGCGAGTGCACTGTAATACAAGTATGCCTAAACAAATTTGCCTTAAAATTTTGAAAAGCTTATAGAAATTTGTCAAAGCTTTCATATATTTTAAACGATTTTGGAATTACATTGTTACATATCTTTTGTTTTTTGAAGGTTTTAAGAAAAAATACAATAATTTTGAAACCCCATTCATTAAAGCTTAAAGAATTATTATATGTTTTTCCGTTTTTTTTTTCACTTAATTTGTGTGTTTGTAAGTTTTTAAGTATTTTTTAACAAAAAATACAAATATTTTGAAAAGTTTCGTAAAAAAGCTTTTGTAACTTTTAAAAGCTTCTTTGCTGAATTTATTAAAAATTATTTTTTTGGGAGTTTTTATTAATTTTAAAGAAATTATTAGTGTTATTTTTTAGAAAGCTTTTCAATTTTTCATTAGATTTATGGTGGAAAATTACATATAAATTTGTCGATATTTTTTTGGAAAACTTTTTTTTTTTGCTCAACTTTGAATTATATAGAAATGATCTATCGACTCAAATACATTTCTCTTAATTTCATATTTTTTTTAATAAAATCAGAAAGCTCTTAAAAATTCATTCTTTGCGTTGCAGCGAAATGAGCTGGTGCCGACCCAAACTATAAATACACATAAATGGAAAATTTTGAATTTGTGGTCTGTCTGGAGTATGACTTCGAATATTTAAATAAACGAATACTTGCAGAAACATGGTACACTGTCATGTGTACATGTCTCTACTCTTCAGTACAGTTTTAGACCAATATATGTAGGTCCTTGTAATTATTCAAAAGCTGTAATAGAAAAATATATTAACGCCATTAAATCTTTGTTCAATTGAACAACTGGCTATTGTCAAAGCAAGTTACTGCGGATTGGTGCTGGTATTTAAGAGTATATGGCTTAAGAAGATTTACTAAAAATTATATTATCTAAAGCACCTACGTAATACTCACAGTTTTCTTTAACATAAGCTACTAAGCTTGTGCTAATTAGTGTATATATTTTTATATACATATTTGTAAATTATTCTCTACATATTCGATTAAAACGTATTAGAAATTCTTAATATTCACATTTTTACAAATTAGTTGGTAATTTGAAAAAATGTTGCTGTTCTAAATCTTTCGTATATGTTTACGTATGTTGTTATTGTTAGAGGGAAGTGAAAAAGTTTTTATTTAATGATATTTGAATTCGTAATTAAAAAACACAGTTTTTAGGGATTTATGTGCAAAGTATTCAATTTAAATTTAATATTTCACACACTTCATGTTGTTTTTATTAGCGCAATTCACAATCTTGTGCAAATGGTATGGCATCATTGCATTTGAAAAAAGGTTTAGCATAGTTTTGCTCTTGATGTGTGTATTTTGTTAGTGTAGAGCAAAAATATGCTAAACCTTTTGGTGTATCCAAAATTTGAGCATCCATAAAAACAAAAAATAAGTGGAAATGATTGATAGTTTTATTTAAATATTAATTAAAGATTATAAATTTTTTATTGAAAAATATTAAACTGTTTTTTGTGTTACATTAATATTAAAACATTTATGGTTGAACGCAATCATATGGTGGTTAAGCTCAACCATGATATGAGTCCTGCTCAAACATAATTTAAATATTTTCAAACCTAGTAGATTACATGGCCATATAATGGTTTTAGCTACTTAACTCAATTGTGGAGTATTTGTGACTGTCGTGATTATAATTGTACTTGGAATACATATAGTTATAAAATTTCAATCAAAACTATAGGCGAAACCAAGTTATTATTGAATTTAAAAGTATTAAACAATTAAGTTATTTGCGACCAGCATTTATGAGTATATAGAATATTGTATATTTGCTGCAACCATATTGTTTACTCTGCATATGTGACCTAGTTTTGTAAAATGGATTTAAATATGGGATGCTTACCGGGTCATTGTAAGCCGGTAAATAAGTAGACAAGATTCTGGACTGGAGTTGTATGTAAGGCAATAAATGATAAAACCTTCAAACACTTGCTATTATAAGCTAATATCTGTAAATTACTTGAACACAGATCCATAAAAACCAGAACAGAAAAAATATGCAAATTTATATCCGTTACTGATGTAAGATGTTGTATAGATGTGAAAAAATTGTATTTTCAAACTTTAATTACATTGTGCATAATGCAGTGAAAGTTAATAATAGAGAAAATTAAATATATTTTATCCAAATACAACGTAAACAAATTTGCACACACTTGTCAGTGAATAAAAAGGCGCACAAAAAGTATAAAAAAAAACGAAAACTGCTGACTCCTGTAGCAGCGGCAGCAGTCATCAACTAATTCAGTTTTACACAACAAAATTTGTATTTCATATAACAGACGAAACGTCAAACTACTAAATAGACGAACAGACAGACTCTCTAATAGTCAAAGAGTTCATAAACTAGCGATGAAGTTGCAATTGCACAGATTTAAAAACTAAAGTAAAGGAAAAACATAGATTTTTGCATAACCACTATTTCTTTTTTTTTCATGTATGTATATAAAAAATGTATGCTCTAGTTTTCAGTTTTTGTTACTACTTTTTCTAAATATTTTCTTGGTTATTTTCTTTTTTTACATTTCTATTTAATTTTTTGTTAATAATAGATGCCTAAACGTGATATGAAGCTATTTTTCCTATAAGATAAAACTGAAATCGTGATAAAATAACGTACATATTTGCATAAATTAAACAAAAAATCAATTAAATCCCGGAAAATTTATTTACTTCTTTATTAACAAAAATTTTATAAATATTTATTATTTATAGCATTTTAATTGTCATTAAAAACTTTAATAATTAATTAATTAATTTTAAGTAGATACAAAAAAAAAAACAAGTTGTTATGATGGTACCACCAACTAAATTAACATAAAATGCAACAGCAAAATTATTAGAAATTTATAAAAAAAAAAAAATTATATAAAATTTCATGCTTGAACAACGTTTTGAATACAAAAAATAGTCTTATAAAATAATTATAGTTATTATTGCTACAGCAACACAAAACCAATAGATAAAAGGAAACAATTTAGAACAATTGCGTTGATTAAAGTTTACTTTGAAATGCTGTACAGCAAATAATTATTGTTTTATAAATTTTGTACTACATTATATTATGTTTCTTAACTTTAATAACTTATTTAAGAGTATATGGCTTAATGGCATGTCAAGGCTAGGTCGTCTATCTGATATTACTTTGGTTTGGGTTCCTGCGCACAGGGACCACCACGGCAATGAACGGGCAGACGAACTAGCCTGAATGGAATCTGCCTTAGATACCTCCAATGCGGTCTTAGCAGCAATTCCACTGGATACTATCAAAGGCATCATCCTCAGACATTTTCTTACAAAGTTGATGTGGCCATCTTTTAACGAGAAACTATGCAGCTGATAACCCGGAATAGAAAGGATTTATCGAGGTTGCTGGCAGTATTAAAGGCAAGCACGCTAATCGCCTGGGACTCCCTTTTAACGATCATTATCATAGTTGTATGGATAGGGAAAAAGAGGAAACGATTTTCCACCTTCTCTGCGAATGCCCAGCCCTGAGTGGGAAACTATACATTGAACAACCTTGGTGAGGTAGCCGGGTCAAAACTCAATGACCTACTGAGATATCTCACAGCTACAGGTTGGGTCTAGCAAACATGACTTTTTGTACACATTTTGGTTACATTATTGTGTAACCGACATTAAATCTGACGAGTGATGTGGTCTTATTAAAACGGGGTCCCTTCGACTCTACTTAAGTGTTCGCACGTAATGATTTACCACGTAAACCAACCAACCATATGGTTTAATAAGATTTACCTGTTTCATTAACTAATTAGTTTTAAAATAAAAATGTTGCCTTAAAAATTATATTAAAGTACCTACGTAATACTCACAATTTTCTTTAGCATAAGCTACTAAGCTTGTGCTAATATAGTATGTATATATATTTTTATATACATATTTGTAAATTATTCTCCATATATTCGATTAAAACGTAATAGAAATTCATAATTAGTTGGTAATTTGTAAAAATGTTGCTGTTCTAAGTCTTTCGTATATGTTTACGTATGTTGTTATTGTTAGAGGGAAGACATTTTTACTAGTAGCTGTTCTAAGTCTTTTGATGTACTGTATTCTTTCTGTGTTTTTTGAAGTAAAAGTGGATATTTTTATTTATTGATATTTGAATTCGTAATTAAAAAACACAGTTTTTCGAGATTTATGTGCAAAGTATTTAATTTTAATTTAATACAAACACTTCATGTTGTTTTTATTAGCGGAATTCACAATCTTGTGCAAATGTTATTGCATTTGCAAAAAGGTTTATTTAGCATATTTTTGCTCTTGGTGTGATTATTTTGTTAGTGTATTTTGTTAGTGATATTTGGTACATATGGTATTGGCATAATTAGGAATACGTACCAGGCGAAAAGTGGGTCGGACCACGCCCCTTTTTAGGATAACTAAAAATAGTAATATAGTCCTAACTACTAGACCGATCATCAATAAATTTTCACAATAGGATATTCATACGAAATAATAAATTCTTGTCTATATAAAGTTGTGTGGCACCGCCCATACAACCCAAAAATTTAAACCGCCATATTTTGGGCATGATATTTGGTACATAAAGGTTATTTAATAACGGAAGAAGCAAAAGAGTTTTATTTAATAAACTAAAGGGAGAACGTGAAATTCTACAGACATATTTATACAAATTTTCTATTTGCATCAGAACAATTTCTCATATTTTGTCTCAAGTGACAATTAAAAGCAAAGAAGTAGCTTTTCGCTTTTGAATAGTCAAAGATTTTTTTTTAAAAAAAGTACGCCTTAACTGTTCAGGAATTAAACACCCTTTAAATTCCATGAATTTTAAAAGTGAAAAAATGTTTCTGTATATTAAATTGAAGAAACTCACCACGATTTTTTAGACTCACCATTACGATTTTTTTCACCGCTTTTTTAAATTAAAAAAAAATTTGGCGGCGCGATGACGGGTCTTTTTTTCTCTCTCCTTTTCCTTTCTTCATCATCTGTCCCGTTCGTTGTCTTTTAACTCTCACCTCTTCTTTTCTCGTCCTGTTTTTTTTTATTTTAAGCCTAGTACTATGTTCAAATTTGGGAAAAATTTTGAGCCCCATTAATTATTTCATACGGAAAATTTGACGTGTAGCCAATGTTGCCTATCACGCGAATTTACATAATTTGACGTTTTTTTTATTGAAAGTACGCCATATTGTTTTACTTATGTAAACAAAACACATATGTTTTGCTTTTTTGTAAATTTAAATCGAAACTAAATATGTAAAAGTTAAAATATTTAAAAATTTGTGTTGAATCGAATTAGTTAAATAAAAATGAATAAACAAATATTACTGGCAGCTTGTGCAGCAGCACAACAAGTAATAAATATTGTTGTTGCGACAGAAGAGCTTTTGGATGAAAATTCCACGTGAAACAATTGCTAATTTAATTATTCGTTGTGAAAAAATAATGTTGCCAGATACATTTCATATGTTTTTCACAAAATGAATAGAGTACTACTTCTGCAACATTTTTTCATGAAAATTTCATGTGAATTTTTTTAACATGTATTTTGACAGCATTCCACTTGAAATTTTGAACAGAGTACTATGCTTTACTTGTGTCGTCGTCCTTTTTTTTGTTTGTTCTTTCTTCGTCGCTGTCTCTCGCGTCTCCACTGACTGTTTTTAAAGATGGTTGTTGTTGTTTGATTTATTTATTATGCGAACTTATTAAAAAAAAGAATACGGGAATTTTTACAGAAATAAAATTTCGTTCATCTCTATAAAAGGTGGCGTCCTCTGTTGGCAGTAAGTGTAGCTTGTACCGTTCTTTTAAAAACAGAGTCGTTTCTGACAGTGTTGCATTTTTGCATGCTGACAAGGCGAATGAAGACTCATAAAATTAGCTTTTGTATATATACCGAATGACATTTGATTTCTTTCAATTGTTGTTGCTTTTTATACATGCACGAGAAAAAGAAGAAGAAAATCATTAATAGTAGCAGAAATTTTTTAGACGCGATTGATTTTGATAAGTTTCCATCATATATAGTCATTTAAAAAAATGTCAAATAATGTTAAATTTATAGAAAAATGAAATATAATAACTGGATTGCAATAACAATATGATATTGTAACACAAAACTGTGATTTAAGCACTTAAAATTGCTAATGAAAATATCTCTAATGGTCTACTCTGCTACATAATTGATTGATTTTTTTTGTAACCACACTCGAGACACACAACTACACACAATAAATACAGTGTGAGTGCATTTGGAAATTTATATATGTACATATTGAGTTGAAGATGATGATGATCACAATGATGATAATAAGCTATTACTAAATGTGTGTAGTGGAATTGAATGAACAAAAAAAAAAAAAAGAAATCAAAATACATATAAAAAATGATAAAATAGTGAATTGTGTAAGTTGAAAAACGATGATTTTATGTTTTTAGTATTAATAATAAGTAAAGTATTAAAAAGATAAGAAATTTTTAATATAAAGAAAACTACATGACGGAATCGGGCACAAACGATTTCGACAGCATTTTTGTAGAGAATGAAGAGGTGGCCGACGCCAACAATAGCAGCAGCAGTGCCGTCGATTTGGAGGTTGTCGGTGGTAATAACGGCAAAAACGACATCAAAGTGTGTGTGGAGGGTGTTGTAGCTAAATTGACATTTGGTTTTCTAGACGATATGCAGGGTGGCGACAGCAGTTTAGAACCGGGTGAGGTGAAGACGCCACCGCCTGGGTCTAGTCCGGCTACGGTTAAGGAATCTACACCTTCACGTTTAGCCCAAGAAAGACAAGAACCTCCAGCCAAGCAATTGGCCAAAGAGACTTTAGCCAAAGCTTTAAAAACTGTATCACAATTGGAGGCGGAAGCTTGTGAGGAGAAAGTACGTGCAATTTTAGAATTAGATGCCAAAAGGCGCAAAGAGGAAGTGGAAAAACGTAAATTAGAAGCGGAAAAACGAAGGCAATCAGGAGAAGCTGATATGGAATTGGAGCGAAAACGTAAGGCTAAAGAAGAGCGTAAAAAACTGAAGAAATTGAAAAAGGGTAGGTGTTTTTTAAGAAATATTTAGAATTTGGAAAAATTTTACTTTTTTTTTTTGAATTCGTAGCCAAGAAGGCAGCTGATAAGGCTTTAAATAGCTGCGAGCAGGATAATGATGAAGAAGCTCAAATAAATAAGCGTAAAATCATAAAAACCAACGAGTCGGAAGAAAGCGAGGGTTTATGTTCTTCCGGAGCTGATGACGATAATGCGACATCGTCTATGGCAGAAAAACATAGTAACATATTAAATTCTGCTATTGCTATACCTTCTATGCCACCAGCACGTTATCCGCCACATATGCCGCCGCCTCACTTATTACCGGAAGCATTTATGGGTGGTTTTCGTCCTATGAATCCTTTTATGCGTGGTCCCCGTCCAGAATTTTCTCATGGACGGGGTGGTTTTATACCGCGTGGCCGTGGCGGGATGCGTGGCGGTCGCATGCCGTTCCAGGGGTTTCGACCGCCATTTTTTGCTGGCGTTACCAACAGTGCTGGGGGGCCACTAAAATTTAACGTTCCTCATGGCCCGCATGTACTGCAGCAGCAACGTCATCATCATACACCGCCACCAAATCGTGGTCATTCCCCTATACTACCACCAACTGCGGATTTACAGTGAGTATATTTAGTTTCTTTAAACAATACCTATATTAATTTGTTTAGATGTCAGACAGCATTTGTCAGAATAAAAAGAATTTTTATTGGAATTTAAGTTCGAGATTTTGTTCCTGCACAGCCATCAAATCTAACTTGTATTAGAAAAAAGCTATTATAGAAAAACAAATACATAGATATTGCCTTTAAAAATAAGGAATGTTGCAGAAAATATTGTAGTGTTATGATTCATTTAGTATATTTAAAATGTTTAAGTTTTTTCTTTAAATCGTATTTCTGTAAAGTTTTCAAAAAAGTTTTATTTGATTTTCACAATTTCTTTATACATATTTTTATAACACAAACCTATTTATTGTTTTCACTGCCAACAGGTGGACAAAATGTAAGCCATCATTATCGTATGCATTTAAATTCATCAAAGAACACAACGAATTTCATGGCATTCATGCAGATATAAAACAACAATCACATAATTTAAATAGAGAACCCTCGGAAGAAAACTGGGATGATGACATTCAAGCAGAGGCAGGCAAAGAGTCAAAACAAGATGACCTTCATAAACATCAACAACATGAACAAATACGTAAAAAAGACAAAAAGCACAAATCTCTCTCTAAAGAAAAGAAAAAATCGAAAAAGTACAAAGAAAAGGATGCTAAGAAAACAAAAAGGTCCAGAACATCAGTGTCCTCCTCAATAAAACACAAGAAAAAATCCAATAAATCGAGTAGAAGAAAAATTGAAAAAATACGTAAATCATATGGCTCATCGAATAGATCCACACCAACGCAACAAGAACAATCTTCAGAAGATACAGAGACAACAAATGAAAATGCACAGGAAGAGGCTGAAGAAGATAAGAATGATACTCAGCAGCAGCAAGAGGAACAAGAAAAAATGCCCAGTGAAGAAGAGATACGTAATAAAGTGGAAAATATCAAAAGGGAAAAAATTGAAACTACTGAATTGAAAATCGAAGATTTAACTCTAAAAGTCAAACCCTTAATAATTAAAATGGAACCGGTGGAGGAAGAACTAGATAAAGAAACAAAAAGCAGTAAAGAAACCCAGTCGGGAACTAAAAATGAGGTTGTTGCAGACTTTGATATATTTGCTGAATCACCTCCCCCACAGCCTTCTTCATATACCAGGTTGCCAGCAAAACACATTACAAAAGAACCTGCTGAACAGGGCAGTGTAACACCCCCTTTGCAGCACTTAAATGAGGCTAAAGTACAAAAATCATCCACTTTACAAAATGCTTTAGAAATACAGAAACGCATAGATAAATTATTACAACAAGACGACATCAAATTGGAGGCTATTGAAGCTGCTAAAAATCTTTTAATGAAAAAAACTCAAAAACATCAAAGTACTAAAGAAAAATTAACACCTGAAAGAGAATTGAATAAAGCCACTGAACAAAACAAATTGGAAGAAAGTTCAAAAGCTACGGCTATAACACATAAAGAAGAGAGTTCAACTACAAAAGAAAAACCCAAGGCCTATAAAGATAAAGAATCGAACAAAAAACCCGAACAACAGGACAAAGAAAAGCAACGATATTCTAAACATAGAGAGGAAAAGAATACCAGGCTTAAGGATAAATCAAGAACTTCCTCTAAAGATCAAGAGAAAGATAAAAATGATGATAATAAAACTAAGAGCTATGACAAGGATAGGGATAAAATGCGTCCTTCTGAAAAGGATTATGATAAAGATAAGTCACGCAAAGAAGTTTCCTCAACCTATCGCAATCCCTTCAAAAGATCCATATCACGTGATAGATTCTTTGGTAAAATTGACTCTCGTCGGCGTACACGTACTAATAGTCGTGAACATGATTTCTCCATTAAAAGACGCCTTTCTAAGGACCGTAAACGTGGCGATAGCTCCGGTTACAGTTCCAGCAGAATTTCCTCAAAGCGACGTATAAGCGGCAGCAGTTCAGTCTCAATTATACTTGATCGCTCGAAATCGGTTGAGCGAGACGTTAAAGGATCGTTAGACTCACTAAATTCAAAGGAAAAGGAACGTAAAAATAGAAAAAGAGAAAAAACTCCGGAAATGAAACAAAAACGTAAACACTCTTCTTCACCCAAACGTAAAAGTGACAAAGAAAAAGACACTGAAACAAAATTAAAACAGAATGATAAAACATTGACAAAGGATTTAAAATCAAACACACCTCCTCCCAAGGTAAAGTCTCTTTCGAAAGAAAATAAGAAATCCAAGTCTCCAATTAAGCCTGCTGCCAAGAAAAGACCTCTTTCATTTACTCAAACAGAATTTTTATTTCCCGAAGAAGGCAATGAAGACGATTTCATAATGGGTGATGATGAGGAGACTAACGATTCATTTAAAAATCACAAATCACCCAGTGATAAAGAAGATAGTCCTGATACCGATGATTATATGGATAATTGGGAAAACGATGAGGATGTTGATCTCGATATGAATTCAAATATGCCGAATGATATGTCCACCCCACGAAAGTCATCTCCCTACATTACTGAGGAAGACTCATTTGTAACACGTTTCGTTAATCCCAGTCCACCAAAGGAGTTGCTGCATAGTGAAACAGAAACAAAAGAAGATAAACAACAAAACGTTAATTCATTACCTTTGACACCACCTTTAGATTTGCTGAAAAAGTTACCAAAGTCTCTGGAATTTAAGGAACGATCACAAGAAAACATTAAACAAAATAAAGATAGTCAAGACAACAAAATACCTGTACTGTTTGGCATGCAGGAGTTGTATGATCAATTTATAAAAAGTGTAGAGGCTTCAGGTGTCAACATGAAATCTAATAATCAAGAACAAACTCCAGTAAATGAAGACGTCGTTTCGGAAAAAGCAGACATTATAAGTGATAATGTAAAAGAAACCCATAATCAAAATGAGGACCCTTTATCTACATCATCTACTTCCACTTCATCTACAACCTCCTCCTCTTCATCGTCATCATCAGAGTCTTCTTCCAACTCTTCAAGTTCATCTTCGTCAGATTCTTCTTCGGAGGACAGCAATGATGGTGATGAATTCAAAGAAACCAATAAACCGACCATGAAGAAAAAACTCGAGGAAACTATGACACCCAACAACTCTACAATTTTGAATAAAAAATCAAGCGATATTGAGAATATCATTGTTAAATCCCCATTAATTGAAAGAGAACCCCGAACACCTTCTCCTTCACCTTTGCAGAAGAGTTTACTTATAGCACAAACTCCTCCCACGCCAGTTTCTCAAAGCAAAGCCACGCCTAAATCAGATGTAGCTAAAGATTTCAAAAAACTCAAGAATTTGGAGGCAAACTTGTCCCGAATTCAAATGATGAGGGCCAACTATGATTCGAATGATGAAATCAGTGAGGAATTACATAAAATGGAGATGTTATTCTTGCAAGAGAAGAAAATTATATTGCAAAAATACGCCAAGACTACAGCAGCTGCAGAAAAACCAGCAGTTATAGCTGTTGCAACAGTCGCGACTTCGTTCGTACCCGCTTTGCCAGCCAATGAATATGGTATACTGCCACCACCTCCACCGCCTGAAGAACCCAATAACATTTTTGATACTAATCGTGAAGCCATTAAGCTGACCATATCTCCCATGAAATTACCCTCCAAACCGGCCATATTTAATGTCTCTCAAACCGAGGAAACTGAAAAGAAAACAGTCGAGGATAAAGATGAAATAGATTTCACAGATAAGCTGGTAAAACCTGCTAAAGAGGTGGCTATTGTTAAGCCAATGATGGAAACTAAAGAGTCAAAGGAATCTAGATCCAGAGATACACATCGTCATAGACGATCTCCGGTATATGCTGGTATTCGTGAGAGACAAAGATCGCCTAGTAATTACAGAGAGCGCAATCGCAGATCTACTTCGCGAAACCACTTTAGTCCTCAGCGTAGAGGTCGAGGCCGATCATTGTCGATAAGTCCTCCTCGCAGAGGTGTGGGTGCAATACGTCATGGTACACCACCTCGAAGAGGAGCTCCTTGTGGCAGGTTTCGTGTATCAAATAGAAGATCACGTTCTCGCAGTCCTCTGCGGCAATTTGGCAATAGGCGTGGTAAGGATGGCAGTCCATTTCGCAGGAAACGTGGACAGCAATCGGACTTGCAATCCCATTATAAAAAGTTTGCGCGCCATCGAGGCTCACGTTCAAGATCGCCCAGATCACCACAAAACAGACCAAGATCTCCCAGAACTCCGCCTCCTAGAAGACGTTCCTTCAGTCCAGATCCATATTCGAGATCACCCCTTCCGTTTAAACCACCTTCACCACCAATGCGTCGTAGTTTGTCACCTATGGACTCGCCCAGTTCCCCAACAAGACGTTCACGATCTCCAGCTTCTCCTCGAAGGCCAAGATCTCCACGTTCGCCTCGATCACCACAATCCCCCTTATCACCACGCTCACCCAGATCCCCAAGATCTCCCGATTCTCCACACTCGCATAGATATGACGAGCATAGATACAGACGTGATAGTAGTTTTGATAGGCAATCATCCATATCACCACATCCTCAGTACTATACACCAGATTCTTTGGCAGCCGGTGTATCATCACAAGCCTCATCATATTACTACAATGTTTCACCAAACCGCATATCACTGGACGCACGCATAAATATTGTCCTTAACGCACCAGGTGGTGGTGGGGAAACACCACCTGCCGGTTACGACGGCTATACAAACTATGCTCAATATGGTGGATCGGCGTATATGTCTATACCACCCCAACCCATGGCGGATCCGGCTAATAGTATGAGTTATTATCCAAATCCATATGTACCCCTGATGTCATCAGCTCAGGAAGCCCATCATTCTCTAGCACCGCCTAATGCTCATGCCCTGCAACACGTTACACACACACATCCTCCTAACATACCGCCCCATCTTCACCAACAGCCGCATTCTCCTGCATATTCAAATATACCCACCATAAATAGTGGTGTAGCCGGGCCTTCGTCCCCATTGCCACCGAATAACTTCTACTATAACGACTATAATATGGTACACCAACCCAGCAATCCAGTGCTCAAAGAGTTGCCCAAAGCACCTCTTTCGGTGGTTGTGCAAAAGGGAAATGTTTTGGAAATTGTACCCTCTAATATCGAAACAGCTCAATCTCCTCAACTAAGCTGCAAAACAAAAACTTCGCCCATTTTGGCTGAAACCATTAAAAGTCATATTGATAAAATTTCATCAATCTCGTGGAAAGACGAAGTCAACAACCGGCATGTTAAGTCAGCCGTAATGCGGCTTAATCGTGGTGGTGAAAATGTCATGAGAAGCATTTTAAAACGATCTGAAGCAACTGAGAAATCAGAGTAAGTTATTCATTCTAAAATGTTATATTTTCAAGAAATTTCAAAATGATTATGAACATATCGTCCCCTCAATATAACAATAACGCATGTACTCATACGCTATTATTTTTTTTATTCTATATTTAGAATCTTCATCATTGATTTTATGTCTGGTCAAAATTTCGTTAAATTCTACTTCCAAAAAGTGGGTCAAAATGTCGTTGGAAAAAATAGTGAAAAAATCTTGTTCAAAATTTTCCTTTAATAAGTGTGTAAGCTCATATGCGCTATTTTATTATATTCCATTTTAGCCTGTAGAGAAAAAAAATACAATTTATGAAAACTTTAACTCATAAAATAGCTTATAATAATATACACTATTGTTTGAGAAATAGTTTCATTCCGACCATTTCTATCTCCAAAATTTGTGCAAAAAGAATGTAATTCCTCGTGGCTCGCAGTCATTTTTTTTAACTTACAACGTGGAAAGAAGCGAAATTGTTTAGATGAGCCAAATGTAGTAGAGGAAGATAAAGAAGACGAGTGAATTTCTAGTTATTTTTGATTTACGCAATTTATACCTTAATTTGTCATAATTTTTTGTTTATAATAACCCAAATTAGAAAGTAATGAATATGTGCCACTTTATTAACAAAACTATGAATTAATCACTGTTTTTTAATGTTACAAATTGATATTTTTGAGATCAAATATTTTAATAAAAATACCGTAAAATTATTGAATAAAACAGCGTATACCATACAAAATAAAATAGTGTATCTGATAAATCATACGAATTCCTTATAAAATAGCCCATATGGAGGACTTGCCCTTTGAATGACAGAATTATGGTATTAAAGTATGCGTAGAATAAAAAAATTGGTCAATTTAAAGACAAGAAACGGTATTAGGTATTCGCCGAAAAATCCAATATGATTTGGCAAAAACTTTAAACTCTATTTACTCAAAACCCCAAAAAAATTATACGCTATTTTTATATTGAGGGGACGACGATACATTATGAATTGTTGAATTTTAAAATCCTTAGAGTTAAACAAACTCAACATTATAAAATTTGAAAATTCCGTAATAAAACGTTTAATCATACAATTTTAATCTATTTTAACTTCAGTTTCTAAGAAAGTTTCGATATTTTTATTGTAATAAAATTTTCAAGCAAATCTTAGTCGAAAGTTTAATTTTAACATGGTCATTATTTATTGCAGCAAAATCGAAAAGAAAAAAGTATATTTTGAAGATGGCATTTATCCGAGTCGCGACAGTGAAGATGAAGATCGCAAACTAATTGAATACAAAATTCGGAAAAAAGTTTTACGTCTGCGCAAGAAGCGCGGCATTGAACTGCCGGCCGCTCGAGAATTAGGGGAAGAAAAATCAAAACACAAACTTCGAAAACCGAAAATAGATGCAGCTTTGGAAAAATTGCCACCACCGCCACCACCCACAATAATGCCAGCTGCAACCCTCGAACAGCCCATCTATTTAAGGCCACCAACTCCAGTACCTTTGGTTTATTTCCATTTCGATTCGGTAGTGCATTCAATGTATGTCTCACAGTTGGAAAAACCCATACCACCACGTCTACTAAATCCCAAATGTGTACCAGGAGCTGGAACGCCCTCAACGGGTCCTGTAAATACAGGTGCAGGTAGTTCAGCGAATGCCACGGCAAATCGTTCACCGAATCTTAATCTGCCCAGTGTTGCCGCCGCTACTAAAAAAGAATTAACTACTTTGGCGGCTTTAAATCGTGTGGTACGAAATGAAAACGCCATGAATTCACCTAAAATGATGCCTGACCATAAACGAGAAAGTCCAAATTCACAACAATCACCCTTAATGACAATGAACAAACCTAGTGTCATGCACTTTACACCCACACAAACTTCGCCGCAAATGTCACCTTTGCATGGACCTGCCATACGTCATCCTCCATCTCCTATAGGATTTGTGGGTATGCGCATCAATAATTTTATGCGCCTACCGCCTTCGCCCTTGACAAGAGCTACTGCTGTACCGCCCCACATGCAAGCGCCACCACCAAATATTGCAAATTTACCGCCGGTCATGCGACATCCCCAATACAATATGCCACCACCAGTTTTAATGCCACCGGGTATGCCACTAGAGCCCAACTATAATTCAGGTGGAGGTAGCTCACCTTATGCAGCAATACCACAACCGACACCTGGCTATCATGGCTACGGTCAACGTCCCATAAACTCAGGCTTTTTTATGGGCCCAGCTTCTACACACACCATGCATCCGCCACCTCCAATACCGGCTAGTTCTCACGCGAAGGACAAGGATCATATGCTGCACCACCAACAACAACACCACCACCATCATCAGCCTCACCCAAATGCACATGCTCACCTGCATCCACAACAACATCAACCACATCATCATAATCAGCATAAACCTCCTCCTCTGCCCCCGCCTATAGGCAGCAGTGTTGTTGCTGCTAGTCCCCAGGCCATGATAGCGCCCTATAATGTAAAAAAGACTGTTAATTGAATTAAACAAACAACCAACCAACCAAACTAATAAGAGCGTAAAAGCTACCTTTAAAGCACATAACATGTTTTCATTTGATTTTATCGTACACACACGGATGTAAAGTGTATAAGACTAACAAAACAAAACCAAACTCTTTTTTGTATTTAAATATTTTCGTAATTATTTAGTAGTATATTTGTTTTACTTATCTATATTATCTATTTTGGAACTAATTAAATATCCTGAATTATAATTTCTTTTTTTTAGTTGAAACGACACTTTTTTATTAAATACATTTTTAAAACTCGCCATTATTTTATAGAACTTTTCATATTTCTTTAAGGTTTTCGCAAAACAAAATTGCCTAAAAATATACTATAATACTGCAAGTTTTGTGACAATAACTGAAATTAGTGTCAGTTTTTAGTATTATTTCGTCTCCTTCTCTACTCTCCCAAACATTTTTATTCAAATATCGAATATTTTTCTCCTCTACACAAACGAAGAAATTATTCCTTGTTGTATGTAATTAATTAAATTGTTTTCCAGTTTTTTTTTTTTTTGTTAATTTTTCTTAATCAAATTATTTTAATTTTATTTAATAATTAAATACTTACTGTAAAACAAAACCACAAAAAACTTGAAAAATAGAATTTTGTAAGTGTTCATTGAATTTAAATGTAGGCTCTTAGTTCTAACTAAAAAATGTATTTAATTATTATTTTTATTTTTTATGTATGTATGTATGTATTTAATTCAATGTTTCTATATTCTATACTTATATAGATAAAAAACAAACAAACAAACTTACATACTTATTATAAATACTTTAAAAAAGTTTTAAGTAGTTTTAAATTAAAAAAAAACAATATGAACTTTTAAAGAAAAAAACAAAATTAATTAATTTCATTAAAATCAAAGTAATAAAAACAAAAACGTACTAAAGATAAAATACAAACATAAAAATGTTTCTACAACATAAATGAATGATTGCTGGTATGATGAGAGAATGATGTTATACCTTGACTGTTTTTCACAGTTTTAACTGGCGGTGCTGCTAGTAATATTTTAGTTCCTGATGAATGACTGGAGGTCTCGGATGAATTTGATCGTTTTGAATTTCTGTAAGGGGTGATAAAATGTTTGAGAAAAAACAAGGGTAATTATTTTAGTAACCTTTAAACATTTTCCCCCTTATTCAAAAACGATTATTAAATTTAACAAACGTTTATTAAGCAAATTTTTATATGCAAATCTGTCTTAATAAAAGTTTGTTAAATTTAATAATCGTTTTTGAATTAGGGGGTTTAAAAATTTTAAGTAAAACAGTTTTGAATTCTAAAATGGATTGAAATTTAAAAAATTAATTTGAGAAAATTCGAGAATTAAAAACTTAAATTGAAAAATTCACTCGCTCGCTTTACAGAACAGAGACAAATAACTCTTATGACTTAATCAAAACTCACTTTTTTTGTTCCAATTCCTGGCGTTGATGCTTTATAGCAATCACTCGTCTTTCCAATTGCTTACGTTCAGTCTTCAGTTCTTGCAGTAGTTGATAATGTTTTTTTGCCAATTCTTTGATTCTGATCACCTCTTTTTTACGCTCTTGTACAGCAGAACACTAAATTTTAACAAAATTACTATGAATTATAATTCCTTTTGAAAAAAAAAAATAAACTGTTGTCACCTCTCTGTCTAAATGATCCATAAAACGACGGCGATGTTTCTCTTGAAACACCATTATGCGATATGTGTTTAAACCATCTAAATATGGTTCTGGATGAAAAAGTTCCTTGAGGTGTGCCGGCATATCATTACCCAATTTACATGCCCGCGTTTGTCTGCCACATAAAGGACATTTATAAAGTTGGGGACCATTAACCGCAGTTTCGCTAATATTTTGTACGCATCCATGACAGCATACATGATCACAGGCAAGTAAATAAAATTGTCGAGCTTTGTTTATGTACTGCTCATAACAACGGTTGCAATGGATCCAATGTGTGTAGGGAGGACGGGAAGCGGTCGTTGATTCATTCGATTTTGTGATAGATTGTTGCTGCTCTTGTTGGGCCATAGTTTGTAACTAAATCTTCAAACAAAGCTAATAACTATTTTATTGTTTTTACGCTTTTTTTTTTAATTAATTTCAAAACACAATTTGCATTTGTTTTCAAAGACCAGAGTTCTGATGAAATTTATATTTAATTGAAAACATCTTCTTTATTTTGAACAAGTATTGAAAAATTTTAAATTGTGCATTTTCTTTTAATTAATTTAATAAAATATTAAGTGGTTTTATGAATTTTATGTTAAAATTTTATTTATCGATTAGATTACCGTTATTTTACATCTTTGTTTACATTTAGTCATGTCAACAACCTTCTCTGTATAATACTATTAGTGCTATCATTTCAACGTGTACTAAACATTCTATATTAAGAAGAAGCATTTTACACTTAAAGAGTAGTGTGGGAATTTAGTAATTTTTTCAATGAAATCTTACGAATTTGTGAGGAACAAATTACGTTTTAGCTATTAAAGAGAAATCTAGTAATATTTTGGAGAGAAAAAGGCAGACACTCAAGTTTTACAATTGAATATTTACAACGCGAAATGTTGTCCATATCTATGTATGTATATCTCTGAATTAATCGGATTATTTTTATACCTTAGTATATAAAACAATAGTTACTTAAGTATATATAAGAATAGTTATAAACTAATTTAAAGATCCTCTCTAAAGACATTTTTAATGTTGGTTCTAACGGTTTACAGATATATATAGAACATTATTAATAAATTCATTTTGCCAATTCTACCATTATATTGATACCGTATCAATTAAAGCGATAAATTTCAGATAGTATAGATTTCATAAAAAAACTAAAAATACTCAAAACTATTATAAATATTTTCTGAATTGCCTGTGTCGGAAAAACAATCCAACCAATATCATTTTCCTATATATATATATATGTATAGCTATTTATTGATAAATGTTTATACAAATTAAAAAAAAAACATAAAACGCCAATATTTAGCTAAACAATAAATGTTGCCGTTTTTTTTTGCATATTTTAATGTGACCATCATTGTAGGAAGTGTCAAAATAAAACAAGAAGAAGCACAAATATATTGACTAGACGAATCAATTTTTTTCTACAAACCAACAAAAATTTTTAAGAATTTTTCATCTCATTTTTTTAAGAACAACTGTAATAAATAAACAACTTTATTTTTTATATAAATAATAAAACATTGTGTGCAATTAATTATAAACAACATATAAACGTAACAAATGTTTATTATAAAAAATACAGTAGAGCTTTGTTAATAAGATTCTTACAACAATTATAGCAGCGGCAGCAGCACTCGTCAATATAGACGTTAAGCCACGTCGAAGAACTTTATTATCCAAATAAAAAAAGATAGAAAGATAAAAATTTAATAATTTACATTAAAATATACAAAACGACAGTAATATACACAACGAAGCCGCTATGGGGTTGGCGGCTAAAATTTATGTAGTGTCTTTACTGTTAATGGCCAGTAGTAGTTGTTATCATGTTTTGGGCGATGAACATAATCACAAAGTGAGTACATATCAACAGAGAGTTCAATAGAACAAAAATTATATATGAATTGCATTTAATTATTTTTATAGTACAATGATGGTGAAGAGGTTGTATTATGGATGAATACCGTGGGTCCTTATCACAATCGCCAAGAGACTTATGCTTATTTTAGTTTGCCTTTTTGCTGTGGCTCCAAATCGAGCATATCGCATTATCATGAAACCCTTAGTGAGGCATTACAGGGTGTAGAATTGGAATTCAGTGGTTATGAAATCGAATTCAATCGTAAGTTTTTCTATTTCCAAAAAATTAAATAGGTACAATACATATTAAACATATTTTTGTTTGTATAGGAGATTTTGCTGTCACAGTTATTTGCATGGTTGACTTGACGGAGGATAAAGTCAAGGCCTTTACGTATGCCGTCATGAATGAATATTGGTATCAAATGTATATCGATGGCCTGCCCATTTGGGGCAAGGTGGGCGAAAAAGATGAAAAGGATGGCAAATATTATATTTATACACATAAGAGATTCGATATTGGCCGAAATGGCCAACAAATAGTTGACATTAATTTGACTACAGAGAAGAAGGAATTGTTGGTTGCTGGTTCGAAAATTAAATTTTCTTATGAGGTTAATTGGAAGCCAAGTGTGGTGGAATTTAAGGATCGTTTTGATAAATATTTAGATCCAAATTTCTTCCAACATCGGGTAGGTTTGAAATAAGTTTAAATGAAAAAGACAACTAATACTTTTCTCTGGAATTCTTAAACAATTTCTATAAAATGTCGAAAAATTTTTTTGGAAATAGTTGCAGCATACGAGAGAAATTTTCTGTATAAAGTTGTTTGCAAGTAAAATTATAAAAGTTTTCGTCGCTGAACAAAACAATTGAATAACTATATTGATAGGTTTTCTATAAAAGTAACAGAAATAATTCTTTTTTTTATTTGTATAATTTCTCCGTTTACAGATTCATTGGTTTAGTATTTTCAACAGTTTCATGATGGTCATATTCTTAGTGGGTCTAGTATCCATGATTTTAATGCGTACATTACGTAAAGATTATGCACGTTATAGTAAAGATGAGGAAATGGATGATATGGTAAGTCGTAAAACATATAAGCAGCCATAAGCATAATAAACTTGAAAGCTAACTATCGAACTACACACTGTCTTTTCCGTATGGAAATTTGCACACAAAGAAATTAGCTGGTAGTTGTTAGCACAAGAATTTTTGTTAAGCACAACGCTGTAGGTCACTACTAAAATATATAAAAATTATATTTATAAGGAGCGTGATTTGGGAGATGAATATGGTTGGAAGCAAGTACATGGTGATGTTTTCCGTTCACCACCACATGCCTTATTATTTTCGGCTTTAATTGGTGCTGGCTATCAATTGATATCGGTAGTATTTTGCGTTATTATATTTGCTATTGTTGGAGAACTTTACACAGAGTAAGTATGACTTGCGTTTTGCGTTTATATCTTTTTTAATATTATAATATTTCACTTGTAATTTAAGACGTGGTTCTATGCTGTCTACTGCTATATTCGTTTATGCTGCTACTTCTCCCATCAATGGCTATTTTGGTGGTTCTCTTTATGCACGCTTGGGTGGACGCATGTGGATTAGACAAATGTTGGTGTCGGCGTTTATGGTGCCCGTGTTTGTTTGTGGCACGGCGTTTTTCATAAATTTCATTGCTATTGGTTATCATGCCTCCAGAGCTATACCGTTTGGCACCATGGTAGCTGTCACTTGTATATGTTTCTTTGTTATACTTCCATTGACTTTGGTGGGCACGGTGGTCGGACGTAATCTAGACGGTCAACCGGATTATCCCTGCCGTGTTAATGCTGTACCCCGACCCATACCGGAAAAGAAGTGGTTTATGGAACCCGCCATTATTATTCTATTGGGTGGTATTTTACCTTTTGGTTCTATATTCATAGAAATGTAAGTTAAAGCCAAACACACAAACCACAATAAAACCTAATTTCTTACCTTGTTTTTGTTCACTTTTAGGTATTTCATTTTTACTTCTTTCTGGGCATATAAAATCTATTACGTTTATGGCTTTATGTTGTTGGTATTCACCATTCTAACCATAGTCACGGTGTGCGTAACAATTGTTTGCACCTATTTCTTATTAAACGCCGAAGATTATAGATGGCAATGGACTAGTTTTATGTCAGCAGCCTCTACCTCCATCTATGTGTATGCATATTCATTTTACTATTTCTTCTTTAAAACGAAGTAAGTTTTCTTTAAAATATAATTTAATTTAATCTCTTATAAATTTGTATGCTTAAATATTGTTTTTTGTTTTATTTCAGAATGTATGGTTTATTCCAGACCGCTTTCTATTTCGGTTATATGGCCTTATTTAGTGGTGCTTTAGGTATTATATGCGGTACAGTTGGTTATATAGGCACAAGTGTTTTTGTACGCAAAATCTATTCCAATGTTAAAATAGACTAGATAATTAATTTCAACACCTCCTCTTTTCCACAAACACTTCGAACGTAACTCAATTACTTTTCTAAGCGAACCAGCTTACGTATACATATTTTTATTTGTGTTATATATATAATGTCGACTACAATTACAATTTAAATTATTTTCCATAACTAATTGTCTGCTCTTGCTACTTCTCCCAAAAACTTTGTCATAAGAAAACACAAACAAACAAAAATTAAAAAAAAACAAAAAATATTTCTAATACTAGTTTAAGAAATCCGTAACGCCAGATAAAATAATTATAATGCCGTGTAATCTTAATTATATTTTTTCTTTGTATATTTTAAATAACTTAGTTTAACCGGAACATTTTGTATTACAAATTTCCATTAATTTTCCTCTTCGACTACTACTTATTTATAAATATGTAATCTTAATTATATAAGAATTACTTTATGAGTTGTTTTTTTTTCGATGGCAGAACTTTAATTGTATGTTTAAATTGGTTTTTAGTATTATTTTTCTTTCATTCAAACATTGTTTCTTGTCGTCGTTCTTTTTCGTTGGCTTTAGTTCTTGTCGTAATTTCTTTTTTATTGAACTTGTAGTAACTATTTCTATTAAAAAATAATGTAAAAAACGAACATAAAACCATAAAGTAATAAAAAAACCAAATAATAAAAAGTAAAAACAAAATGTTAATTAAAAATAAACACACACAAACAAACAGTTCTGCTGTAAACAATTTTAAATGAAATGTTTTATTTTATGTTTTGAAAGTGATGAGTTGGAAAATTACAGTACATACTATTTTGTATAGATCTTAATGAAGAATATTTGAAAACAGTGAAGCTATTTCTTGAATATACAAATTGTGGCTACCTACGAACTATACCGAGCGACTTTTATAAGAGTGCACACATTGTAAGCTGTAAGTTATATGCCCGCTGTTAAGAAAACCGAGTGAAAAATCCCACCAAAAATCACACATTGCCACTGCTAACATATAAAAATAAAGATGTATTAACAAGGTGCTGTGGTCAAACAGATTAAAGCCAGCAAGTCCCAGGAATAGAAAAAGACTATGGAAAAACTGCACACAAAGTTGGAGAAAGCCTGTAATATATTACTTAATGGAAATCCTATGGCACCCTGCACACCCGAAGCATCACCAGCCAAACGTGCCGAAAGACCACCTACACTATTTTCCTTAAGATCAAACCAGCCCATATCCTGGCTTAAGATTTTGCTAAATGTTATGGATCTACAAAAAAATTAATGTTTAGTAAAAGTACAATTATTTAATTCTGAAAAACCCACCTCATCCTGGTAGTCAACCAAACACCAGCCAAATTAAAGAAATATGTTTGTGTCAAACATGTTATACCCGCTATAATACCCACAACTATGGCAATAATAGCCGATCTCCCGGTATTACTTAAGACCACCTCAGGATCCTCATCATTCAAAGAACCGAACAGATCAGCAAATACGAAGGCAAAGGCGGGCTGAGCGCAGCCATACAATAAAGCACAAACCGTGGCAATAATCAAGAAACACCACTCGGGTCTAGCCCATTGTAGTACACGCAAAAATATTTTGAAATACTGAGTGTTTTGAGTTTCCATTGCAAGATCCTTTTCGGAGGGATCCGTTATAGCACGTCCTGCAAAAGCCTGTAGAATATTTTTATCTAGTGAAGCCTCTGAAAAGCGGGGACCATGTTTCAAACCATTTAAAAGAATTTTCTCGCTCGTAACATCCTTTTCTTTTTCCGCCAACTTTAAGGAGGTGTTGTTATTGTCATCATCATTTTCATTGACACTTTCAAGCAGTCCCTCGTATTCGTGGGCCGTTACCATATCGTGATAACGTCCTTTTTCTTTCATTAAACTCTCGTGGTTACCTTCTTCCACTACTTTGCCTTTGTCTATGAAAATAATACGATTGGCATGGCAAATAGCTGATAATCTATGGGAAACCACTAAAGTGGTGCGTCCTTTACTGGCTCTATCTAGGGCAGCTTGTACTAACTTTTCAGATTGATAATCCAAAGCTGAGGTGGCTTCATCTAGCAATAAGATTTTGGGATTTTGTATTAAAGCACGTGCAATGGCAATGCGTTGACGTTGGCCACCAGACAGTTGGATACCCTTCTCACTGATTATGGTGTTGTAACCCTGAAAATTATATTGGTAGAAATGTATTAGATTAGAAACGTATACATAGTTTTTAAGTTTTATTTTACCTCGGGTAGACCTATGATGAAGTCATGGGCTCCACCTGCTTTGGCTGCATCTTCCACTTCTTTTTGGGTAGCATCCATTTTACCGTGTCGTATATTTTCCTCTGAAAAGGAAGAAACATTAAAACAAATTATTATTAAAATCACATCTTCTACTCGGTAGATGATAATATCTCTTGTCTTAAATCCTAAACAGATTAAAAATATAAAATATTGAGAAAAGTTTCCTTCATTGTCGATATTACTACGATTTCTTAAAGTGGTGTGACCAATATTTCACATATAATTATATAACTTTGCATTTATTTAAACTTACCTATTGTTCCAAAGAATAACACTGGCTCTTGACCCACTACCGCCATACTCGATCTCAACCAATTCACATTATACTTTCGAATATCTTCGTCATCCAGCATAATTTTACCAAAGATAGGGTCATAAAATCTCTGCAGCAGCTGTATACAAGTAGATTTACCCGAACCCGAATAACCCACCAAGGCTACAGTTTCTCCTTCATTGATTTTGATATTAATACCCTTCAAAACTATTGAATCTTCACGAGATGGATAAGTAAAGAAGATATCTTGAAATTCAATATTGCATTTAAGTCCAATATTTTTCACTTTGCCCTCTTTCGACAGGGGATCAATTTTAGAGTCTGTTTCCAAAACCTCGAATATTGCCAAAGCTGAACCGCGAGCTGAAGCAAATGCCTCTAGGAAAGGTGAAGTTCTGGCTATATGATCAGCTCCCACTAAAATGCCGCAAATGACCTGTAATTTTTTTTTGTGAAATTTTATCAATTGAGTAACAAGTGTTTTATAAATCTTACAATCATTAGAATAGCTGGGGTATATTCTTTATCCTCGGGATTTTTATAACGATCATCTAGAATTAAATGAGCTCCATACCAGAAGGCTGCTGCACTAGATATGAATAACATAGATTTTAATACAGAATCTCCCAAACTTAAGAATATGCCCTGAGATTTGCCAGATTTACAGGCTGGCAGCAATAGCTCATCGTATCTTTCACGTTCGGACTTTTCACCACCGAATGCCACCACCGTACGTATAGAGCTAATAACCTCTTCTACTATGGATCCAGCCTTGGCATAAGCATTTTGTTCTCGAGCGGTCAGTTTACTTTGGTACTAAATACAGGAATTTAAAAGAAAATTTGTCACGAATACTAATATTCATTAGGCTAATTGGGATACATACAATAAATAAAAAGTTAAACCCCTTCTAGTAAAAAAAACCTTATATTCTAAACTGCAAATAAAAATGTTTTTCTTTCTAATAAAAAAAAACAACAATTTAATTAAAAGACGATAATAGTTTTATTTTTCCAAGCATTGTAGTCTTTTATAACAAAATAGTAACATTTTCATTGATTTTATGTTAAAAATTCCTTAATTCCGACTATATCCCATTCATTTATTATGTTTACATAATTACATTTCCGTTTTCCTTTTAAAAATACAATCCCCTTTTACTTAATCTTTTTACACATTGTGGCAACACTACAATCACAACTTATCTAATTCCTTCTAAACTTCTCTTTAGTTGGTAAGAAAATGTGTGACGGTTACACGTGATTTGAGTATGTCCCAGTTTAATACGGAAAAAATAATAGTTAAAGTGCAAGAAATGTAATAAAATTTAGTGAAATATATAAAATAATGTTTGTTTAATTAAATAAAAGTGTTTAATTGTCCAGATCAGTCAATGAGGCATTTTAATGCGGAAAATAAAAAGTGAAAAAACTGCAAGCAACAAATTGTCATGCGTCGCCATATTTGCCTGTGCAAAATTGTTGTTGTTGCAGTAGTGTTTGTATGCATGTGAGATAAGATGAGATGAGTGAAATAAAAATGATGAAGAGCATGAATCAACTAAAGAGTGGTTTGTAAACGTGATTAGGGTTGTGTATTGGTTAAATATAAAGTGTTGCCCCTTTTTTAGAGTAATTATATATGAGAGGAAATTAAATGAAAAAAATAAATTAAAAAAGAAAAATGCAAAAAAGGCAAATAAATAAAATATAAAAGAAAATGCAAGCATTCATCATAATTTCGAGCATTAGGTTTTTAATTTATTAAAAAATCAATTTCAAATTAAAAAAAAAAAAAAATGTTAAAATAATACTCGAAATTACAAATATGTAATGCTAATCAAAAATTTTACATGTAAATTTAAAAAAAAAATTTAATTTTCTATGGAAAGAAAATTATTATGGTCTGTTTTATTAATTATTTTTAAAAGTGTAACATAATTCCATCATCTAATATTTTTCAACATTAAATGTATCTGATTATAATATAAAATTGCAAATTCACAGGTAAATTTCAATATTTAAAAATTTTTTAATTATTTAACTTTTTTATACTACATACTATTATTTTTTTCATTGTAGGAAAAATATATATTATTATATTAATTTATTTAAATTTATTAACTTTATAAAAGTTAGAATTTCTGATTTCAAGTTAATATCATGTACATATCTTGGGAAAAACATAATGTAGTTTTGGCCTATAAAAATATTTACCGCTTCTATATGTTCTGAAAATGTTTTTATGGAGTAAAAATTGGAATAAAACTTATATGTAAATACATTTTTATTCCTCAAAAAAAAAAATGTTTAAGATATTTATGTTTCATTGCTTTGCAAACAAAAACTTAATACTTTATGAGACAGATTATATAAGTCAACATTAACAAGTGCATCAAAATCTTGTAATAGAATGTTTTTTTTTATTCTGAAATAGTTTTTACAAAAATTTATGCTCTGAAGTCCATCGAACCAATGATCGTGAACAGTTTAGTAGTTTAAAATATTTTGTTAGTGTAAAAAAGTTAGCACAAAACACTATACGACGAGTGTAGAAATATTTTTTTGCAATACTGTGTTTGCCTATAATTTAACCATGGTAAATAAATCATGCTAGGTTAAGAAAGTGCATCGTGCACTTCTTCTATTCATTTTTGTGTTCAGCGACGAATCTTATTTCTGGTTGAATGGATACGTAAACAAGCAAAATTGTCGTATTTGCCAATGAAACCGAAAAATGCACTGTTTGGTGTGGATTATGGTCCGGTGGTATCATTGGTACATCGTGTCTTTTTTTAAAGACGACAAAGGCAGGGACGTTACTGTGAATGCCGAATGCTACGGTGCGATGATTACAATTTTTTTTGTCCAAAATGAAAGTGCCAATTAAGAGGCGAGTTCGGTAAACACTTTAGACAATCTTTTGTCTAAGTCAACGCCCATATATATAGGAACAAGCCCGCAACGGTTGACGCACTGGAAGCTAATATTGAAGAATTTATTCGTGAGATACCGGCCGATATGTTGGATAGAGTATGTCAAAATTAGACCCAGTGTATAAACCATTTCATTTACATGAAATCATCTTTAAACATTGAATCATAAAGATCGTTCTATTGACTCAAATAAAGATTTCATACATTTCTCTTGTGTTCCAATTTATCGAAAACAAAACCGAAAGTTACGCTCACAATTTTTACAATTTTACATCATAAAACTCGCTAATGGTTTTCCAATTTTAATATTTAGAAAATGTTCATCAAAAAATTGTCAAGTGTTTCTAGTGTATTCAAAAAAGGTGTACTTTTTTCAACCCAATTGTACTAAATTCTTTTCTTATTTTTTTTAAAAAACGTACCTAACAATTCATTTGTACTAAGTACTACATACATGTATATATAGATGAACTTAACAATTAATATTATTGTTTTTATTTCAAAAGGTATATAAAGACTATTAGTTGTTGAGATACATATTATTTATGACATTCATTTTTCGGACAACGTTGTAATATTTGACGACCGTCTATACATAGCTTTATTTACTTCAATTTTAAATAGTGCTAAATTTGTCATTGGGGTGCTATTGTACTTTTGACTCTCAAATAGTGCTAAAAAAGTACAATTGTACCAACTTCTGCATCCCTGATCTAAAAAGCGAGAATTTAGAAATTCTATGCTTAAAATAGCAATGGTATTTATTTAAGCCCCCTTTAGATGGTATATATTTTGCATTGTGGTTGTCAAATTTTCCACTGCACAATGGCCGTCTGGTATATAAAAAATAAACGTGCCATTGGTAATAACTGTGAACCAAAAGTATGCAGAAAAATATTTAAAAAAGTTTGGATATATTTTAATATCATAAGCCCGCAACATATTAATAAATAGTGGCTATATTCAACCAAGATACAGCGGATCTGAGCCAAAGAAAAGCAGGAAGAATGCCAAATTAATACATACGAGTAAAAACAATTTTCGTTTCGCACTGGCTGCACTAAATAATTAAAATTCATTAAATACTAACAATAAGTAATGTTAGTTTATTTACGGTTTTAATGAAGATACATAAAAAACTTTAACAGTTGGATCTTAGCTCCAAAATTACCCGAATCTCAATTGGTAACCAAGTGTCAACTCAAATACGGCTGTATCATTCGGAAATTTGTTCTCAAGGAAGAACTTTAGACGGGCTTTTTGGGCTGTTACAACAACTACCAACGTATTCGCTGGTGTAACAGACAGTGAGCAAGTATTTTTACATCTCAGACAAAACCGAGAAGGTATTAACAGAATCCATTTTATCGACGCACGGTAAAGTATGAATGTTGAACTTGGATTTTGCCAAACGATGTTAGCAGATGCCGCAAATATTCTGCAGTCACCAAGGACCAAATAAGACTCAAGAATTACTTTTATAGAAGTTGTTGATCTTATCGTCATAGATATCCTAAAGGGTCCAAGAGGGCATTAATGAAATATTGGCTATTTTAGCATATTCTACCATAGCTTATTAACATTCAAAAGTTCCTTTAGCTATCTACAAAGACTCAAACGAACTAGTTTTTATTTCAATTTTCAAAATCAAATCCAATTTGTTATTTAAATAATTTCTTTAAAACATTCACTGCGTATTGAATTAATTCCATACTAAAACCATTCAACTTGGATTAGATTGGAATTTATAAATAACTATTTTTTGGGAATGATTTTATGCATTGAATTGTTGATATTTTTAGGTCTTAATTAACAGTTTCATTAAAACTTTTAGTCCGTTCGTTTACCTGCTAGTTTTCCTGTATAGTAAAAACTAATAAATAAACGAACAATGTAATTATTTTGTAGAAATATTTTTATCTATATATATATAAATGAAATGGTCCATGTATGTAATGATATCACGTGAGAACGGCTGGAGCGATTTGGCTGATTTTTTTTTTTATTTATTTTAAGTTTTTAATATATTGCCTCCTTTTCACTTCTCATTTTTTTAAGAATGAAATGATATGAAATACAAATCATTAGTAAATACCGAGCGAAGCAGTGGCGGTCAGCTAGTTTTCTATAAATTTAAAATATTCACTAAACATAAATCAAAGACATCCGTACGTACATACATACATAAATATTCCAAAATCTGTTTTATAAACAAAGTTAAAAAAAAAACATTTATATCTATATGTACTAAATAGTATATACTCGTACTAACTCAAGCATAGTAAAATTAGTATAATTTTCTGACAACAATTAATATGCACTAGCAACTAACGTGTGTTGGGTTGACTGAGATATAGTTTGGCGTAAATACCGTTCTTGGCTAACAACTGAGGATGATTACCCTGCTCGATAATGTGACCGCCTTGTATGACACATATCACATCGGCATTTTGTACGGTGGCCAAACGATGAGCTATGACGAGACATGTACGTCCCGAACAAGCTTCATCCAAAGCTGTTTGAACAATACGTTCACTCTGCAAGTCCAAGGCAGAGGTGGCTTCATCTAGTAGCAGGATTTTTGGATTTCTAACTAAGGCTCTAGCTATGGCTATACGTTGTTTTTGACCGCCCGATAATTGTGTACCTCGAGCACCCAAACAGGTTTCATAGCCAGACGGTAAAGCGGAGAAGTTCTGGCTATATGATCAGCTCCCACTAAAATGCCGCAAATGACCTGTAATTTTTTTTTGTGAAATTTTATCAATTGAGTAACAAGTGTTTTATAAATCTTACAATCATTAGAATAGCTGGGGTATATTCTTTATCCTCGGGATTTTTATAACGATCATCTAGAATTAAATGAGCTCCATACCAGAAGGCTGCTGCACTAGATATGAATAACATAGATTTTAATACAGAATCTCCCAAACTTAAGAATATGCCCTGAGATTTGCCAGATTTACAGGCTGGCAGCAATAGCTCATCGTATCTTTCACGTTCGGACTTTTCACCACCGAATGCCACCACCGTACGTATAGAGCTAATAACCTCTTCTACTATGGATCCAGCCTTGGCATAAGCATTTTGTTCTCGAGCGGTCAGTTTACTTTGGTACTAAATACAGGAATTTAAAAGAAAATTTGTCACGAATACTAATATTCATTAGGCTAATTGGGATACATACAATAAATAAAAAGTTAAACCCCTTCTAGTAAAAAAAACCTTATATTCTAAACTGCAAATAAAAATGTTTTTCTTTCTAATAAAAAAAAAACAACAATTTAATTAAAAGACGATAATAGTTTTATTTTTCCAAGCATTGTAGTCTTTTATAACAAAATAGTAACATTTTCATTGATTTTATGTTAAAAATTCCTTAATTCCGACTATATCCCATTCATTTATTATGTTTACATAATTACATTTCCGTTTTCCTTTTAAAAATACAATCCCCTTTTACTTAATCTTTTTACACATTGTGGCAACACTACAATCACAACTTATCTAATTCCTTCTAAACTTCTCTTTAGTTGGTAAGAAAATGTGTGACGGTTACACGTGATTTGAGTATGTCCCAGTTTAATACGGAAAAAATAATAGTTAAAGTGCAAGAAATGTAATAAAATTTAGTGAAATATATAAAATAATGTTTGTTTAATTAAATAAAAGTGTTTAATTGTCCAGATCAGTCAATGAGGCATTTTAATGCGGAAAATAAAAAGTGAAAAAACTGCAAGCAACAAATTGTCATGCGTCGCCATATTTGCCTGTGCAAAATTGTTGTTGTTGCAGTAGTGTTTGTATGCATGTGAGATAAGATGAGATGAGTGAAATAAAAATGATGAAGAGCATGAATCAACTAAAGAGTGGTTTGTAAACGTGATTAGGGTTGTGTATTGGTTAAATATAAAGTGTTGCCCCTTTTTTAGAGTAATTATATATGAGAGGAAATTAAATGAAAAAAATAAATTAAAAAAGAAAAATGCAAAAAAGGCAAATAAATAAAATATAAAAGAAAATGCAAGCATTCATCATAATTTCGAGCATTAGGTTTTTAATTTATTAAAAAATCAATTTCAAATTAAAAAAAAAAAAAAATGTTAAAATAATACTCGAAATTACAAATATGTAATGCTAATCAAAAATTTTACATGTAAATTTAAAAAAAAAATTTAATTTTCTATGGAAAGAAAATTATTATGGTCTGTTTTATTAATTATTTTTAAAAGTGTAACATAATTCCATCATCTAATATTTTTCAACATTAAATGTATCTGATTATAATATAAAATTGCAAATTCACAGGTAAATTTCAATATTTAAAAATTTTTTAATTATTTAACTTTTTTATACTACATACTATTATTTTTTTCATTGTAGGAAAAATATATATTATTATATTAATTTATTTAAATTTATTAACTTTATAAAAGTTAGAATTTCTGATTTCAAGTTAATATCATGTACATATCTTGGGAAAAACATAATGTAGTTTTGGCCTATAAAAATATTTACCGCTTCTATATGTTCTGAAAATGTTTTTATGGAGTAAAAATTGGAATAAAACTTATATGTAAATACATTTTTATTCCTCAAAAAAAAAAATGTTTAAGATATTTATGTTTCATTGCTTTGCAAACAAAAACTTAATACTTTATGAGACAGATTATATAAGTCAACATTAACAAGTGCATCAAAATCTTGTAATAGAATGTTTTTTTTTATTCTGAAATAGTTTTTACAAAAATTTATGCTCTGAAGTCCATCGAACCAATGATCGTGAACAGTTTAGTAGTTTAAAATATTTTGTTAGTGTAAAAAAGTTAGCACAAAACACTATACGACGAGTGTAGAAATATTTTTTTGCAATACTGTGTTTGCCTATAATTTAACCATGGTAAATAAATCATGCTAGGTTAAGAAAGTGCATCGTGCACTTCTTCTATTCATTTTTGTGTTCAGCGACGAATCTTATTTCTGGTTGAATGGATACGTAAACAAGCAAAATTGTCGTATTTGCCAATGAAACCGAAAAATGCACTGTTTGGTGTGGATTATGGTCCGGTGGTATCATTGGTACATCGTGTCTTTTTTTAAAGACGACAAAGGCAGGGACGTTACTGTGAATGCCGAATGCTACGGTGCGATGATTACAATTTTTTTTGTCCAAAATGAAAGTGCCAATTAAGAGGCGAGTTCGGTAAACACTTTAGACAATCTTTTGTCTAAGTCAACGCCCATATATATAGGAACAAGCCCGCAACGGTTGACGCACTGGAAGCTAATATTGAAGAATTTATTCGTGAGATACCGGCCGATATGTTGGATAGAGTATGTCAAAATTAGACCCAGTGTATAAACCATTTCATTTACATGAAATCATCTTTAAACATTGAATCATAAAGATCGTTCTATTGACTCAAATAAAGATTTCATACATTTCTCTTGTGTTCCAATTTATCGAAAACAAAACCGAAAGTTACGCTCACAATTTTTACAATTTTACATCATAAAACTCGCTAATGGTTTTCCAATTTTAATATTTAGAAAATGTTCATCAAAAAATTGTCAAGTGTTTCTAGTGTATTCAAAAAAGGTGTACTTTTTTCAACCCAATTGTACTAAATTCTTTTCTTATTTTTTTTAAAAAACGTACCTAACAATTCATTTGTACTAAGTACTACATACATGTATATATAGATGAACTTAACAATTAATATTATTGTTTTTATTTCAAAAGGTATATAAAGACTATTAGTTGTTGAGATACATATTATTTATGACATTCATTTTTCGGACAACGTTGTAATATTTGACGACCGTCTATACATAGCTTTATTTACTTCAATTTTAAATAGTGCTAAATTTGTCATTGGGGTGCTATTGTACTTTTGACTCTCAAATAGTGCTAAAAAAGTACAATTGTACCAACTTCTGCATCCCTGATCTAAAAAGCGAGAATTTAGAAATTCTATGCTTAAAATAGCAATGGTATTTATTTAAGCCCCCTTTAGATGGTATATATTTTGCATTGTGGTTGTCAAATTTTCCACTGCACAATGGCCGTCTGGTATATAAAAAATAAACGTGCCATTGGTAATAACTGTGAACCAAAAGTATGCAGAAAAATATTTAAAAAAGTTTGGATATATTTTAATATCATAAGCCCGCAACATATTAATAAATAGTGGCTATATTCAACCAAGATACAGCGGATCTGAGCCAAAGAAAAGCAGGAAGAATGCCAAATTAATACATACGAGTAAAAACAATTTTCGTTTCGCACTGGCTGCACTAAATAATTAAAATTCATTAAATACTAACAATAAGTAATGTTAGTTTATTTACGGTTTTAATGAAGATACATAAAAAACTTTAACAGTTGGATCTTAGCTCCAAAATTACCCGAATCTCAATTGGTAACCAAGTGTCAACTCAAATACGGCTGTATCATTCGGAAATTTGTTCTCAAGGAAGAACTTTAGACGGGCTTTTTGGGCTGTTACAACAACTACCAACGTATTCGCTGGTGTAACAGACAGTGAGCAAGTATTTTTACATCTCAGACAAAACCGAGAAGGTATTAACAGAATCCATTTTATCGACGCACGGTAAAGTATGAATGTTGAACTTGGATTTTGCCAAACGATGTTAGCAGATGCCGCAAATATTCTGCAGTCACCAAGGACCAAATAAGACTCAAGAATTACTTTTATAGAAGTTGTTGATCTTATCGTCATAGATATCCTAAAGGGTCCAAGAGGGCATTAATGAAATATTGGCTATTTTAGCATATTCTACCATAGCTTATTAACATTCAAAAGTTCCTTTAGCTATCTACAAAGACTCAAACGAACTAGTTTTTATTTCAATTTTCAAAATCAAATCCAATTTGTTATTTAAATAATTTCTTTAAAACATTCACTGCGTATTGAATTAATTCCATACTAAAACCATTCAACTTGGATTAGATTGGAATTTATAAATAACTATTTTTTGGGAATGATTTTATGCATTGAATTGTTGATATTTTTAGGTCTTAATTAACAGTTTCATTAAAACTTTTAGTCCGTTCGTTTACCTGCTAGTTTTCCTCTATAGTAAAAACTAATAAATAAACGAACAATGTAATTATTTTGTAGAAATATTTTTATCTATATATATATAAATGAAATGGTCCATGTATGTAATGATATCACGTGAGAACGGCTGGAGCGATTTGGCTGATTTTTTTTTTTATTTATTTTAAGTTTTTAATATATTGCCTCCTTTTCACTTCTCATTTTTTTAAGAATGAAATGATATGAAATACAAATCATTAGTAAATACCGAGCGAAGCAGTGGCGGTCAGCTAGTTTTCTATAAATTTAAAATATTCACTAAACATAAATCAAAGACATCCGTACGTACATACATACATAAATATTCCAAAATCTGTTTTATAAACAAAGTTAAAAAAAAAACATTTATATCTATATGTACTAAATAGTATATACTCGTACTAACTCAAGCATAGTAAAATTAGTATAATTTTCTGACAACAATTAATATGCACTAGCAACTAACGTGTGTTGGGTTGACTGAGATATAGTTTGGCGTAAATACCGTTCTTGGCTAACAACTGAGGATGATTACCCTGCTCGATAATGTGACCGCCTTGTATGACACATATCACATCGGCATTTTGTACGGTGGCCAAACGATGAGCTATGACGAGACATGTACGTCCCGAACAAGCTTCATCCAAAGCTGTTTGAACAATACGTTCACTCTGCAAGTCCAAGGCAGAGGTGGCTTCATCTAGTAGCAGGATTTTTGGATTTCTAACTAAGGCTCTAGCTATGGCTATACGTTGTTTTTGACCGCCCGATAATTGTGTACCTCGAGCACCCAAACAGGTTTCATAGCCAGACGGTAAAGCGGAGACAAAGTCATGGGCATTGGCCATTTTCGCAGCAGCTATCACTTCATTCATGGGCACTGTACGGGATGTATCACCATAGGCTATATTTTCAGCAATAGTCTTTTCGAATAGGGAAGGTTCCTGAGACACAATGCCTATGCGCCTGCGCAGACCTGTTAAAGTCATGTCATGATGTATGTCTTCTTGATCGATGAGCTGTTAAAGGAATATTTGTTTAACTTGTTTATGTTATCTACATATACGAGTACAAATACACTTACTATAGTTCCCGTATCAGGGTCATAATATCTTAACAATAACTGAACACAGGTGGATTTTCCAGAGCCCGAAGCTCCCACTAAAGCCACTGTTTTACCCTGTAAAACTTCCAAGTTGAAACCTCTCAAAACCTTTTGATCCTTTCGGGTGGGATAATGGAAGCCTACATCTCTAAAGCTAACACCTTGTATGGCATTAGTTTTGCCTGGCACCAGAGAATATTTCTTTGTAGCATTGATGTCGGGCGATTTAATTTTCGGCTCACGATCAATTATGGCAAACATGCGATCAGCTGAGACCAAGGCAGCATTAAACATGGGTGTAAATGCCAAAGACTGGGCCAAAATGAACAAACCATATAACATGGAATTTGAAATTCTGAAAGCACAAATGTCTTATACATACATATATTTCAGTTAAATTAAATTGGGAAACTTACTTCATGATATTTTCAAATTTAATTCTACCATCGGCACACATATAACCACCATAGGTCAAAGTAATGGCATAACCCAAAAACATAATAGACATGCCCAGAGAATTGACCACACCACGGTATCTTAATTTTTTCTTAATCTCACTGCGATATCTTTCCACTTCATTGTCATAGATTTTGATGAGATCATCCTCACGTCGCAAGGCAGCTACTGTACGTATTTGGGCTATCGTTTCTGTAGCTATGCGACTGGTCTCCTCCAAAATTTCCTTTTCTTTAATGGCACTTTTATTGGTATATCTAGGAGAAGGAAGTAAGATAACATTAGAGCATAAAGTATTTTAAAATAAAACAGTAATTCTTTTACTAACTTGGCTTCAAAAATAACCGAGGCTATCATAAAAGGTGCTGTGGTTAAACAGATTAAAGCCAATTCCCAGGAATAGGAAAAGGCTATGGAAAAACTGCACACAAAGTTGGAGAAAGCCTGTAATATATTACTTAATGGAAATCCTATGGCACCCTGCACACCCGAAGCATCACCAGCCAAACGTGCCGAAAGACCACCTACACTATTTTCCTTAAGATCAAACCAACCCATATCCTGGCTTAAGATTTTGCTAAATGTTATGGATCTACAAAAAAAATTAATGTTTAGTAAAAGTACAATTATTTAATTCTGAAAAACCCACCTCATCCTGGTAGTCAACCAAACACCAGCCAAATTAAAGAAATATGTTTGTGTCAAACATGTAATACCCGCTATAATACCCACAACTATGGCAATAATAGCCGATCTCCCGGTATTACTTAAGACCACCTCAGGATCCTCATCATTCAAAGAACCGAAGAGATCAGCAAATACGAAGGCAAAGGCGGGCTGAGCGCAGCCATACAATAAAGCACAAACCGTGGCAATAATCAAGAAACACCACTCGGGTCTAGCCCATTGTAGTACACGCAAAAATGTTTTGAAATACTGAGTGTTTTGAGTTTCCATAGCAAGATCCTTTTCGGAGGGATCCGTTATAGCACGTCCTGCAAAAGCCTGTAGAATATTTTTATCTAGTGAAGCCTCTGAAAAGCGGGGACCATGTTTCAAACCATTTAAAAGAATTTTCTCGCTCGTAACATCCTTTTCTTTTTCCGCCAACTTTAAGGAGGTGTTGTTATTGTCATCATCATTTTCATTGACACTTTCAAGCAGTCCCTCGTATTCGTGGGCCGTTACCATATCGTGATAACGTCCTTTTTCTTTCATTAAACTCTCGTGGTTACCTTCTTCCACTACTTTGCCTTTGTCTATGAAAATAATACGATTGGCATGACAAATAGCTGATAATCTATGGGAAACCACTAAAGTGGTGCGTCCTTTACTGGCTCTATCTAGGGCAGCTTGTACTAACTTTTCAGAGTGATAATCCAAAGCTGAGGTGGCTTCATCTAGCAATAAGATTTTGGGATTTTGTATTAAAGCACGTGCAATGGCAATGCGTTGACGTTGGCCACCAGACAGTTGGATACCCTTCTCACTGATTATGGTGTTGTAACCCTGAAAATTATATTGGTAGAAATGTATTAGATTAGAAACGTATACATAGTTTTTAAGTTTTATTTTACCTCGGGTAGACCTATGATGAAGTCATGGGCTCCACCTGCTTTGGCTGCATCTTCCACTTCTTTTTGGGTAGCATCCATTTTACCGTGTCGTATATTTTCCTCTGAAAAGGAAGAAACATTAAAACAAATTATTATTAAAATCACATCTTCTACTCGGAAGATGATAATATCTCTTGTCTTAAATCCTAAACAGATTAAAAATATAAAATATTGAGAAAAGTTTCCTTCATTGTCAATATTACTACGATTTCTTAAAGTGGTGTGACCAATATTTCACATATAATTATATAACTTTGCATTTATTTAAACTTACCTATTGTTCCAAAGAATAACACTGGCTCTTGACCCACTACCGCCATATTCGATCTCAACCAATTCACATTGTACTTTCGAATATCTTCGTCATCCAGCATAATTTTACCAAAGATAGGATCATAAAATCTCTGCAGCAGCTGTATACAAGTAGATTTACCCGAACCCGAATAACCCACCAAGGCTACAGTTTCTCCTTCATTGATTTTGATATTAATACCCTTCAAAACTATTGAATCTTCACGAGATGGATAAGTAAAGAAGACATCTTGAAATTCAATATTGCATTTAAGTCCAATATTTTTCACTTTGCCCTCTTTCGACAGGGGATCAATTTTAGAGTCTGTTTCCAAAACCTCGAATATTGCCAAAGCTGAACCGCGAGCTGAAGCAAATGCCTCTAGGAAAGGTGAAGTTCTGGCTATATGATCAGCTCCCACTAAAATGCCGCAAATGACCTGTAATTTTTTTTTGTGAAATTTTATCAATTGAGTAACAAGTGTTTTATAAATCTTACAATCATTAGAATAGCTGGGGTATATTCTTTATCCTCGGGATTTTTATAACGATCATCTAGAATTAAATGAGCTCCATACCAGAAGGCTGCTGCACTAGATATGAATAACATAGATTTTAATACAGAATCTCCCAAACTTAAGAATATGCCCTTAGATTTGCCAGATTTACAGGCTGGCAGCAATAGCTCATCGTATCTTTCACGTTCGGACTTTTCACCACCGAATGCCACCACCGTACGTATAGAGCTAATAACCTCTTCTACTATGGATCCAGCCTTGGCATAAGCATTTTGTTCTCGAGCGGTCAGTTTACTTTGGTACTAAATACAGGAATTTAAAAGAAAATTTGTCATGAATACTAATATTCATTAGGCTAATTGGGATACATACAATAAATAAAAAGTTAAACCCCTTCTAGTAAAAAAACCTTATATTCTAAACTGCAAATAAAAATGTTTTTCTTTCTAATAAAAAAAAACAACAATTTAATTAAAAGACGATAATAGTTTTATTTTTCCAAGCATTGTAGTCTTTTATAACAAAATAGTAACATTTTCATTGATTTTATGTTAAAAATTCCTTAATTCCGACTATATCCCATTCATTTATTATGTTTACATAATTACATTTCCGTTTTCCTTTTAAAAATACAATCCCCTTTTACTTAATCTTTTTACACATTGTGGCAACACTACAATCACAACTTATCTAATTCCTTCTAAACTTCTCTTTAGTTGGTAAGAAAATGTGTGACGGTTACACGTGATTTGAGTATGTCCCAGTTTAATACGGAAAAAATAATAGTTAAAGTGCAAGAAATGTAATAAAATTTAGTGAAATATATAAAATAATGTTTGTTTAATTAAATAAAAGTGTTTAATTGTCCAGATCAGTCAATGAGGCATTTTAATGCGGAAAATAAAAAGTGAAAAAACTGCAAGCAACAAATTGTCATGCGTCGCCATATTTGCCTGTGCAAAATTGTTGTTGTTGCAGTAGTGTTTGTATGCATGTGAGATAAGATGAGATGAGTGAAATAAAAATGATGAAGAGCATGAATCAACTAAAGAGTGGTTTGTAAACGTGATTAGGGTTGTGTATTGGTTAAATATAAAGTGTTGCCCCTTTTTTAGAGTAATTATATATGAGAGGAAATTAAATGAAAAAAATAAATTAAAAAAGAAAAATGCAAAAAAGGCAAATAAATAAAATATAAAAGAAAATGCAAGCATTCATCATAATTTCGAGCATTAGGTTTTTAATTTATTAAAAAATCAATTTCAAATTAAAAAAAAAAAAAAATGTTAAAATAATACTCGAAATTACAAATATGTAATGCTAATCAAAAATTTTACATGTAAATTTAAAAAAAAAATTTAATTTTCTATGGAAAGAAAATTATTATGGTCTGTTTTATTAATTATTTTTAAAAGTGTAACATAATTCCATCATCTAATATTTTTCAACATTAAATGTATCTGATTATAATATAAAATTGCAAATTCACAGGTAAATTTCAATATTTAAAAATTTTTTAATTATTTAACTTTTTTATACTACATACTATTATTTTTTTCATTGTAGGAAAAATATATATTATTATATTAATTTATTTAAATTTATTAACTTTATAAAAGTTAGAATTTCTGATTTCAAGTTAATATCATGTACATATCTTGGGAAAAACATAATGTAGTTTTGGCCTATAAAAATATTTACCGCTTCTATATGTTCTGAAAATGTTTTTATGGAGTAAAAATTGGAATAAAACTTATATGTAAATACATTTTTATTCCTCAAAAAAAAAAATGTTTAAGATATTTATGTTTCATTGCTTTGCAAACAAAAACTTAATACTTTATGAGACAGATTATATAAGTCAACATTAACAAGTGCATCAAAATCTTGTAATAGAATGTTTTTTTTTATTCTGAAATAGTTTTTACAAAAATTTATGCTCTGAAGTCCATCGAACCAATGATCGTGAACAGTTTAGTAGTTTAAAATATTTTGTTAGTGTAAAAAAGTTAGCACAAAACACTATACGACGAGTGTAGAAATATTTTTTTGCAATACTGTGTTTGCCTATAATTTAACCATGGTAAATAAATCATGCTAGGTTAAGAAAGTGCATCGTGCACTTCTTCTATTCATTTTTGTGTTCAGCGACGAATCTTATTTCTGGTTGAATGGATACGTAAACAAGCAAAATTGTCGTATTTGCCAATGAAACCGAAAAATGCACTGTTTGGTGTGGATTATGGTCCGGTGGTATCATTGGTACATCGTGTCTTTTTTTAAAGACGACAAAGGCAGGGACGTTACTGTGAATGCCGAATGCTACGGTGCGATGATTACAATTTTTTTTGTCCAAAATGAAAGTGCCAATTAAGAGGCGAGTTCGGTAAACACTTTAGACAATCTTTTGTCTAAGTCAACGCCCATATATATAGGAACAAGCCCGCAACGGTTGACGCACTGGAAGCTAATATTGAAGAATTTATTCGTGAGATACCGGCCGATATGTTGGATAGAGTATGTCAAAATTAGACCCAGTGTATAAACCATTTCATTTACATGAAATCATCTTTAAACATTGAATCATAAAGATCGTTCTATTGACTCAAATAAAGATTTCATACATTTCTCTTGTGTTCCAATTTATCGAAAACAAAACCGAAAGTTACGCTCACAATTTTTACAATTTTACATCATAAAACTCGCTAATGGTTTTCCAATTTTAATATTTAGAAAATGTTCATCAAAAAATTGTCAAGTGTTTCTAGTGTATTCAAAAAAGGTGTACTTTTTTCAACCCAATTGTACTAAATTCTTTTCTTATTTTTTTTAAAAAACGTACCTAACAATTCATTTGTACTAAGTACTACATACATGTATATATAGATGAACTTAACAATTAATATTATTGTTTTTATTTCAAAAGGTATATAAAGACTATTAGTTGTTGAGATACATATTATTTATGACATTCATTTTTCGGACAACGTTGTAATATTTGACGACCGTCTATACATAGCTTTATTTACTTCAATTTTAAATAGTGCTAAATTTGTCATTGGGGTGCTATTGTACTTTTGACTCTCAAATAGTGCTAAAAAAGTACAATTGTACCAACTTCTGCATCCCTGATCTAAAAAGCGAGAATTTAGAAATTCTATGCTTAAAATAGCAATGGTATTTATTTAAGCCCCCTTTAGATGGTATATATTTTGCAGTGTGGTTGTCAAATTTTCCACTGCAAAATGCATACACGTTGTGTAAAAGCAAAACAAAAATGCTTCTGCAAATGTCAGCCTGCATTTACAGTGTAAAATTTTCAATTAGAACATGTTCTATTTTTATCTGACAAAGCACCTGCAACTAACTGTTTTGCAAGTCTATTGTTTATGGCGCCAAGAATATAGTGTTTATGTTTCCGCAAATTTATATTTAAAAAAAATCGTATTAAACAAAACAATATATTTGTGTTAAAATATATACATATGTATTTAAAAAACGTATTTATACATATTAATTTTCATTTAACTTAAAAAAAAAATTATAAATTGCCTATGAATTGCCAATTTTGACATGCACAATTACATACATTTGCATCGTACAATTGACAAGTACACTGCAAAATACATACCAACTAAAACCAGCATTAAGAATTCAAGTTTAGTGGATTTTAATGTATTAAACTGTTTATCAATTTCAAGTTAAATTAAATAAATTGGATTAAAAAAAAAATACATTGCCATATTTGTGTTCAGCGTGTCATATTAAATAATTAAATGTTTATTTAATAAAAAATCAATGACACGTTTTAATTCAAAAAATAATAAAAAGTAAAAATATGGCTTCGCCATATTTGTTTGTGCATTATTGTAGTTGTAGGAGTTGTGTGTATTTATGTATGTCAGATAAGATGAAAGAAATAAAAAAGAAAAAGAGAATGGATGAACTAAAGAGTGGTTTGTGAACGTAATTGTCAAGATTGTGTCTAGGATATGCATAAATTATATCCGTGTTAGAGAATGCTTTATAACAAGATAAAAAAGAGGATGAAAATAAATTGATGGATGATTTCAATTAGTAAAATTAACTCAATATATAAAAAATTTGTAAATATTAATATGTAGTTATTTGAAATGCTAAAAATCTTTGTATTTTAAAAAATATAAAAACTCTTGTTCGTTTTCAATTTTTATTGTTTATTTCCTATATTTCGGCCAACTTTTGTTGGTCATCTTCAAGGAAAACAATCTAAAAATTATAATTCTAACAATTTTTTTAAAGTTATACTAACAAACAATTTACTTTAAGTTTAATGCAGTGTTGTCCAATGTTGATGTCTTATTTATTTATTTATTTTTATCCGTCTGCTTTCTCTTCTCTAATGTATTATTATTCTTTTCCACAAGTACTCTTACTATATCAAAGTTTGGTCGATGTCCAGTTATTGCACAGTGGGCAGCAAGTGTTGTTTATATGTTTTGTGTAAGTGGTTTGTCATTTAATTTTAGGTTCGATTTATGTGATGGCAATTTGATTTTTAATTTTGTTCTAGTTGTTTGTACCCACGTATATTTTCTGACATACACTGTCGGAGAAAATAAAGTGCAGTTTTGTAACCTTCTTTATTCCTTTTTGATATTTTTCTTCTACATTTTTTATTTACTGACTGTGAATAAATAGTCAAGTTATTTATTGGAGTATCTGAACTATTTACAAAAATACTGCAATTAAATAAAGTTGCTCATTTATGCATCTAATGTAAATATGCGTATATTGAAGTGCACAGGAAATCTCCGCGACTTTATAAAGAGTGGTTTTCTGTTAACCTTAAAATAAGAGTTGTATTCTTGATTTTTTCTTGAAACTTTTGTGGTAAGTTTTCAAAAAATAATAAATTATAGTGAAGTACATATTTATTTAATTTATTATTACTTAAATATACAAAAAATAAGGCAAAACCCAGACTTTTTCGAAATGAGGACTTTAATCAAAAAGAAAACAGATTTGTTGGTACTAGATCGTGAAAATGGAATGAAAAAGAAAGCTTTGAGTTCTATGTATAAGTTATCGGAATATGCGGCCAGAAAAATAATTGCTTAGAACTTATATGGCAAAATATGTAAGACCACGAAGCTAGCCAAAGATAGCAACTGGAATTAAATATTTCGATTTAAACTGTCGAAAGAAGACTTAACGAAAGTGGTCTAAAAAGTACGTTCGCTAAGAAAAATCATCTTCTACGAGCTGTAAATATAAAGAAAGCGGTTAGACTTTGCAAAGAAGTACACAAATATTTGATAAAATAGTAACTGAATTAAAAATAGAACTATTATTTATAATTATTAGAAAATATTAAATACATGTTTTAATAAAAAAAAAAAAAAACAGGAAATATTTGAAACCGCACTTCATTTTGCTCGACAGTGTATGTCAGTTATTTAAAATGTTTATAAGCTAAAAATCAAATTGTTGTCATATACAACATGAACTGGCAGGAGCAATTTTAAGGTAAATCCTTTTTATACTTTTTTTTTAGTTTTGCTTCAATATATTTCAAATTTTAATATTGCCCACATTCGGTCACTGACCGACCCTATTATCATGAACTCAAATGTATTCCTTAAAACTAATCACATTAACATCTAAGCACTTACCTTAGACACTATATAATTTATGACCATTGTTATCGGGATATAAACGCAAATAGCTAATGTTAAACGCCAACCATACACAAATGATATTATAATACTGATAACGATATCAAATAACATCATAACAAAGTGTCCAATATTTTCTGCAATGCCATTACGAATCTTTTCCATGTTGCTGTAATAAAAAACAAACATATGTATGTACATACATACAAATTTTATTAATCAATTAATGTAACAGCATTCGCTGTTAACTTACTCTGTTATGCGCACAGCAAAGTTTTGATTTTGCGTCATATCATGCCAGCCAATATCTTGACGTATGGTTGATTCGAAAAATTTACGTCTCATACGTACAACTAAATTGAGCGCTACATGATTGTAAAGGTCGACATAAATGATGCCAGTTACGAACATAAGCAAAGAGTCGAGGGCGCAAATAATGCCAAATGCTTTGGAATCATTTCTCAATTCTTGCATATTCTCTTCAAAAGTACCATTGATTCTAAAAGATATGAATAAGTTAAGTGAAACAGTTAAAGAAGTGTGAAAAAATCTGGCTGCGAAATGTGCATTGGAAGTTGGTGGTTTCATGTATTAATATATTTAAATTAAATGTTTTATTTATGAGGAAAGATAAGAAATGAAAGTACATACATCGAAAAGCTTTAATTGCATTTATTAAAAATAAATTGTTGGGAATATTGATACGATAAGCTTGTATTTATTAATATGTAGAACAAAATTATATTCACATAAAATATTTTGATAAAAAGTTTTTAACGTTAACTGAACTTTTGCTAGTATAAATGAAAGCTTTGTTAAAAACTTTTAAATTTGTAGTAATTTTTTGCTATGAAATTCCGATTATTAGTTAATCATTATACTGATAATCACTGATTTGTATTACAACTAAAGGGTTTGAAGTGCCAGTGGAATATTCATATTTAAATTAGAATTAGTTTCATGAATTACTTTAAAAGCACTAAAGCCAATTGGCCCAAAGAAATTTTTGTATGCAACATCAAAGTAAATGTTTGCTTGTTTACTTAGAAAAGCAATGGCTAAATATGAATTATACTACCAAATGACAAGTCATATTAATGAAGGTAAAACATCGATTTAGTATCCTTTATAGTTATTGTCTAAAACTAAAACTAAAACTAAAACTAAAACTAAAACTAAAACTAAAACTAAAACTAAAACTAAAACTAAAACTAAAACTAAAACTAAAACTAAAACTAAAACTAAAACTAAAACTAAAACTAAAACTAAAACTAAAACTAAAACTAAAACTAAAACTAAAACTAAAACTAAAACTAAAACTAAAACTAAAACTAAAACTAAAACTAAAACTAAAACTAAAACTAAAACTAAAACTAAAACTAAAACTAAAACTAAAACTAAAACTAAAACTAAAACTAAAACTAAAACTAAAACTAAAACTAAAACTAAAACTAAAACTAAAACTAAAACTAAAACTAAAACTAAAACTAAAACTAAAACTAAAACTAAAACTAAAACTAAAACTAAAACTAAAACTAAAACTAAAACTAAAACTAAAACTAAAACTAAAACTAAAACTAAAACTAAAACTAAAACTAAAACTAAAACTAAAACTAAAACTAAAACTAAAACTAAAACTAAAACTAAAACTAAAACTAAAACTAAAACTAAAACTAAAACTAAAACTAAAACTAAAACTAAAACTAAAACTAAAACTAAAACTAAAACTAAAACTAAAACTAAAACTAAAACTAAAACTAAAACTAAAACTAAAACTAAAACTAAAACTAAAACTAAAACTAAAACTAAAACTAAAACTAAAACTAAAACTAAAACTAAAACTAAAACTAAAACTAAAACTAAAACTAAAACTAAAACTAAAACTAAAACTAAAACTAAAACTAAAACTAAAACTAAAACTAAAACTAAAACTAAAACTAAAACTAAAACTAAAACTAAAACTAAAACTAAAACTAAAACTAAAACTAAAACTAAAACTAAAACTAAAACTAAAACTAAAACTAAAACTAAAACTAAAACTAAAACTAAAACTAAAACTAAAACTAAAACTAAAACTAAAACTAAAACTAAAACTAAAACTAAAACTAAAACTAAAACTAAAACTAAAACTAAAACTAAAACTAAAACTAAAACTAAAACTAAAACTAAAACTAAAACTAAAACTAAAACTAAAACTAAAACTAAAACTAAAACTAAAACTAAAACTAAAACTAAAACTAAAACTAAAACTAAAACTAAAACTAAAACTAAAACTAAAACTAAAACTAAAACTAAAACTAAAACTAAAACTAAAACTAAAACTAAAACTAAAACTAAAACTAAAACTAAAACTAAAACTAAAACTAAAACTAAAACTAAAACTAAAACTAAAACTAAAACTAAAACTAAAACTAAAACTAAAACTAAAACTAAAACTAAAACTAAAACTAAAACTAAAACTAAAACTAAAACTAAAACTAAAACTAAAACTAAAACTAAAACTAAAACTAAAACTAAAACTAAAACTAAAACTAAAACTAAAACTAAAACTAAAACTAAAACTAAAACTAAAACTAAAACTAAAACTAAAACTAAAACTAAAACTAAAACTAAAACTAAAACTAAAACTAAAACTAAAACTAAAACTAAAACTAAAACTAAAACTAAAACTAAAACTAAAACTAAAACTAAAACTAAAACTAAAACTAAAACTAAAACTAAAACTAAAACTAAAACTAAAACTAAAACTAAAACTAAAACTAAAACTAAAACTAAAACTAAAACTAAAACTAAAACTAAAACTAAAACTAAAACTAAAACTAAAACTAAAACTAAAACTAAAACTAAAACTAAAACTAAAACTAAAACTAAAACTAAAACTAAAACTAAAACTAAAACTAAAACTAAAACTAAAACTAAAACTAAAACTAAAACTAAAACTAAAACTAAAACTAAAACTAAAACTAAAACTAAAACTAAAACTAAAACTAAAACTAAAACTAAAACTAAAACTAAAACTAAAACTAAAACTAAAACTAAAACTAAAACTAAAACTAAAACTAAAACTAAAACTAAAACTAAAACTAAAACTAAAACTAAAACTAAAACTAAAACTAAAACTAAAACTAAAACTAAAACTAAAACTAAAACTAAAACTAAAACTAAAACTAAAACTAAAACTAAAACTAAAACTAAAACTAAAACTAAAACTAAAACTAAAACTAAAACTAAAACTAAAACTAAAACTAAAACTAAAACTAAAACTAAAACTAAAACTAAAACTAAAACTAAAACTAAAACTAAAACTAAAACTAAAACTAAAACTAAAACTAAAACTAAAACTAAAACTAAAACTAAAACTAAAACTAAAACTAAAACTAAAACTAAAACTAAAACTAAAACTAAAACTAAAACTAAAACTAAAACTAAAACTAAAACTAAAACTAAAACTAAAACTAAAACTAAAACTAAAACTAAAACTAAAACTAAAACTAAAACTAAAACTAAAACTAAAACTAAAACTAAAACTAAAACTAAAACTAAAACTAAAACTAAAACTAAAACTAAAACTAAAACTATGTCGAAATATCTTTAAAATTGCGAAAGTGATTATGAGTCGGTGGGTGTTAGACTAATATTTTTGGGCTTTACAAACATCAGCATAAATGCAATATATCCTTCCCAATATGGTGGCGTAGGATATACTATAGATTTAAGAGATTGGAACTTGATGTTCATGAATCATTCCCCAATATAAACAGCATTCGACTGAATGGATTTTTTCAAAAGTATTCAACTTTCTATAAAAGTTTTACAAGGATGAAAAAAAATTGTTATATAGGTAGCAAATTATTTTCTATCAAGACTCGTAATCTGATAAGTAATCCAAAATAATGTTCTGATTTTGCTTCCACTAAAGTAAAAAAAACTAAGTCAAATGGTCAAACAATTAAATTGCTGATCTGATATGAATATCATTTTGAATGAGATATTGGACATAGGAAGCCTGTACGGAGGCAGACTAAATTTACTTTATATTTTGATAACAGCTTCGAATAAAACCAAATTTGTTTTCGTTGCTTTTATTTAAGAAATTTCGATCATTTTAATAATGATTTAGACAAGTCAATTTAGTTCACCCATTAATTTATTAAAATTAGAGCCGTCCCCTATCTTCATCATACAATTACGGTACCAGTTCTGTCTTGGTTTTCAATCTCTAGCGTGTTTACTTGGAATAAAAACCCAGTATGATGAGTTTCTAATGAATAAAAATTCTAAATTTTACCCAGCCGTTAAAGGCAAGTACTTACCACATCTGCTTATAAATACAGGTGTTATTTAACTGACAAAATAAAATTTTTTTTTAGAAGAAATACTGTGAGCGTCAAAATAAAGGGAACACCACATATTATTAAAAGAAAAACTTAATTATACTATTAATAGAAATACATAATATTATATTTAAAATTATATTGCATTTTTTATAGTTATTTAACTAAAATTTAATTTACAAAAAAAAAAAGAAACAAAAACAAAATCGTATACAAATTTAATTGATTTATTAAAGCATCAGAGTCATTATTTTGTCAAAAAAAAAACTCCTGTCATCCCAAAAGTAATTTATCATTAAAACAGATTAAGTTGTGACGTTAAGTAGTGACAAATTTACAATTGGAAAACAAAAATCAATTGAGATTCGGCGAATCATAACAGATCATAAATCATAGACAATTATACCAAACACAATACCGTATAAAATTTACCTGATGCAAAACGACCAAAGAGTCTTATAAAAGCTGAAGTAAGAGCTATAGTAATAAAAGTAATGTAATGGTCTGGGGTTGTATGTCGACATAGGGGTCAGTAATCTTATATTTATAGAATCTACAATGAAAAAGGAAGATTATCTCGTCGTTAAAAAAAAAACAATGCAGCCCCTAGTGTAGAGAAATTAGAGCTAATGCAGAATTGGATTTTCCAACAGCACAATGATCGTAAGCAAACCTCCAAAGTTGTGAAAACGATGTTACTCAATTGTTGTCCAATAACTTTAGATCATCTTTAGCAGTTCCCAGACCTCAATCAAGTTAAAGCAAATGTGAATATAGGATGAATGGAACAATATTTCGCCTGATTTCACTAAAATACTCGTTGATTCTATGTCTAGAAGATTGTCAGCAGTGATAAAGGCAAAAGGATTACAAAAAAACACTTAATTACAATGTTTTACATACATAATTGTAATCTACCTGTTTACTTTATTTTGACCCGAAAAATCTGTTAGTATTTTGCTAAAATTTTGTAAAAATTATTTTGTCTATGTTCCTTATTTTGCTAGTTTTTGTTAATGAGTTATATTTTGCTTAAATTACTTATGAATTATATTTACAATGTATTTTGTTTTTAATTTTTATATAATAAAACATTTTTTTAACAATATGAGGTGTTTACTTTATATTGACGCTCACAGTTAATAATCCTTTATCAAATAAGGATTGGTTGTAATAGAAGTTATTTGTACTTTCCAATGCTTTATTTAATGTTTGCATATTTCATGTATAGACAAATTAATTATTAACATTAAATATTTAAACAACTGCAATAATGCAGATAATGGTATTTCATTGTTTCTTACAAATTATAGCATTTAAATATTTTTTTGCACTTCCAATGCACACAATTCTTTGTAAAATGCAACCCTTTTTACTTATTATCATTGCTTTACTAGTTTTATTTATTTACACAATTTATTAATACTTACAATATTTTGCCGCCTCCAAACAAGGGTAACGTATAGGTGGTAGTTGTTGGTAGACATAAACTACGATCCACAAACATAGACACCAATTCACTGTACACCACAATAATGATGGGGAATACCAAGGATTTCAAGAAAGCCGCAACAAAGGCCAACGCCAATAGAAAATATTCCCATTTGGTGGCGAAACAGAAAAGTTCAAAAAATCCTACACTTCTTTGCACCACTTTAGGTTTTTTCTTATTTTTCGTTGTAGGTTCCTGGCCCATGATGTACGCTTAAGAAATTAATACTTTCTATTTAAATCAAACAAACTAGACCGTACTTTTGTCTCCGTACCCAATACGGCACGGTAGAGAACTAACACAAAACACAGTCAATTAATAGCAAAATGCGAATAGTTGCTGATTTTTCTTTTTTGTTTGAGAAATATTTATTTTCAAGTGATGCTTTCTAAATTCGATATTCATTAGGGGTCAATTAATGATAACTTTTGGTTAAATACAATTTAGTGGTTGCTATGTAGACGTTAAAGCGCGATGACGAGAGTACAAGTTAGAAAAAATGAAAAAAAACTGGAGTTCAGGAACGCGCTGTGTTCCGTTGAACGTGATGACTACACTGAAATTGCAATGGTTTGTCGAGTTCATTATTAAATTTTTATTTTATCACATTTCCCACTTTATAACTTAATATAAAACTATAAAACTTTTATTTAATTTAGACATTTTTTTTTGGTAAACATTGCTTACATATTTAAAGAAGAAGGGGTTGAATATATTTCGAATATTTGCTTTTCTTTTTTTAGTTTCAATTTGATTAACAATATACGAACGAGCTTTCTTATCATAAATTTATTATTTCTATTGTTAGAGACATTTATAAAAAGCTCTTTTGTTAATTATAACATTTATTGTAATACTTAACACGGTTGTTATCATTTAAAGAAAAACCTCTTGAAAATTTATTGTCATAATTTTTAGAAAATATTTCACCATTTGCTGTCAAGATTTGATGAATTAATTACTGTACTATTACATACTAATTTGTTGCGTGTTGATAAAAAAATAGTTTCTATAAATATTTTGATAGATTCCCAGCAAAAACTTTAATTGCCAAGCAGTGAGTTTTAATAATAAATTCTTATACTTTATTACTTACAGAAGAGTAATTTAAAAGCTTAAAACTGAATCATTACTTTAATATCATTAAAACTAGTTACAAGTAATGACTTAAATAGCACATTCAGAGTTAGGTCTCAACGAAATCGTTATCAGTAAACATAGAATGTGTTTAGGCAAATGCTTGGATTTATTCGAGTACTTCTAAGTAATTAAGAAGCCATGTAGTAGTTATTAAAAAGTAAGTTATTTAGTAATTGCAAGTTTTAGCTAGGTTGTATTATTGTTGCAGTTTGATTGTTATTTTATTGACCAACTATACACAAAGAAAACATATCAACTATACACAAAGAAAACATATAGTTGTACATGTTTACCACAAACATTTCAATATTTTTTAACAACTTTTAGACTACTGTTTTTTCTTAATGAAAAATTGTTGAACTTTACTCGCATATTTATTATGAGAGAACATTCTTATTATTTCAGCTTGAGTTCATTTTAATTAATAATTCAAAGAATATCATTGTAAATTTATATTTCTTAGACAATAGAGACATTGGAATGCATTTTCTATCCTGCCAACGGCGTCATCAGCAATGTTTGATGTCTAAAATCTACTTGTAAACATCATCTATTTAACTCTCCATTTTTGAGAAATAGATCTCGGGAATTAATCATATTTCTTATTACATGTTATAAATTAGAACGAAGTTTACATACTTTTACAATATGTGTGTATTCTTCTTTATTATTATTATTACAAATTTTGTATTACTACAAATTTGTTGTTACTTTTATTGCTGCGTCTACCGTTGGTTGACAATATCAGCAATTTAAGAATTTATTCGTGAGATACCGGCGAATATGTTGATAGTGTATGCGAAAATTGGACCCAGAATATGAACCATATGAGGCATAGCCGCGGTCAACATTTACATTAAATAATCATAAATTTCATACATTTCTCAAAATTGTGTATGTGTTTTTTTAATTAATTTCGAAAGCTCTTAAAAAGTCAATTTTTTTATATTTGTGGTAATCGTATTTATTAAATCGACTATAAATACTGCTTTTATCGCGAAAATAAGCTAAATCTGTAATCAATTCTACATTGGATCTTAATAGATTTTTTCATAGAAAAGTGTAACAAAATATACAGCTGTGGACAGAAAAATAGCGCACTTTAATGTTTTAATAGTGTAACGGATATTGAATGCTTGTTTTTTTTCTCGTTGTACAAATGTTTTTCTGTGAGGACCAATCATATTAATTTTGGTTTCATCTGTTAAAAGCACTCTTCTTCAGAATTTGATATCCTTGTTTCAGTGTAGTTTTGCAAAAGACAATCGTGCCTTCTTTTTTGGCAGAAGTGTTTTTTTCTACTTATACGGCCATAAAGCTGAGTTTCATTTTAATCTTCGTACAAGTCTATTGGAAACATTTATCCCAAATTCCTCATTTATTTTAGTCATTATTGTTTTCGATAACTTGAAAGTATCTAGCTTACTGGTTTTTACTATTGCCTTATCCTCGCGAATTGTTGTCTTTTGCGGTGGCTTTTTTCCGGTCTTTCTATAAATTAAGCAATTATAAACTATGTTTTGTAAAGTTTCGTAATTACCTTTTTTCTCAAGTGAGCAGTGTGGTCCTCTTCCAATTTGGTTGATAAAATTAATGATAAACAATATTTTTGTTATAATAAACAAGAATTTACCACCGAAATTAGCAACAACTGTTTTTGTTTAAAAGCGAAATAACTGTGCGCTGTTTCATTGACCAACCGAAAAACTTAAGTTTTAACAAAATATGACAAAATAAAGAATGTGCAAAAGTAAACATGAAATTTCAAATGAATTTTTGGAACATCAGAGTGGAGTAAAAGAATCGCTTAGGGTTCCCTGTTATTATCATTCTTTTTTCCAATATTTTTAATACGTTTGGCACTTCAAAGAATATTGGTGTGCTATTTCTCAGTCCATAGCTGTATAAAAATATATTATAATTCGGTAAATACGCAAAATAATCTTAATCCAAGAGCAATTGTTGAGGGGACTTTTTTTTTTGTAGAGCGTGTCACTGAATGGTGAGTTATGTCGAAATTGGGAATGTTTTATTATTGATGATATGAATATCTCTGTTATGCGGTTTTTGTAGAACGGTGCTACACAGCCTCCGAGACTATGAATTTATTGCAAACCAAATTTCTCGATCACATAACTTGATAGTAAGTAGCTATTAATTGATCTCCCTGATCATGCAACTTAACACCTCTGGAGTATCTTATCTGTGAGGCTATGTTAAATAAGCAGTCTATATGGAGCCTATCGAATTCTTAAAACTGAAAATCCGTGATAGGCGATTTAATTTTTCAAAATGCGATTGAAAATTTTGAAATAAGAATGTGATAGTGTGGACATCTGTATGATATTATTTTTAATTAATTATGGTCAAATGCTACTCTTAACAATAAAATAACAATTTTAATAATTTTAAACTTCTTGTTGAAAAAAGCTTTAGTTATGAGAGCCACTAACTTTTAAAACATTATTAAGAGATTACATTTAAGAGAGTATGTAATTTCAAAACATTCTCAATATGAAAATAAATCCTCAAAAACACAATACAAGTGTTCAGCTTAAAAGATATTCGTTAAATTTTGTCAAAGTTTTAAGTACAATGAAGTTATAAATAAATATTTTGTAGCAGTATTTATTAATATTTTTATATTAATATTTTCTATTTGAGTAACAAAGAATTCTTTCTTTTAAAACGATTTTTAATTTTGTTTGTTAGATAAACATCAAACGTTTTTAGCTTTTGACTTCTGTATAAGCTAATTCAAAATTATTTCACAATATTGCTTGTATACTTCTTGCTAATAAAATGCTTTGTCTGATTTTTTAACCTGCTTCAATAAACTTTTTAATGATTATTCCCAAATCTTACCTAAATATTTTTTTTAGAGGCAACGCTATACCTACGAGTAGATATACTCGTACATACATACATATGTATGTATTCAATGTTATGTGGCTAGTTAAAAGAACATTAGAATCAATCATGTTTAATCAACATGATGTTATAAATATGAAATACAAATTTACTTAATTCAGGGGTCAATTAGATTTTATGGTTTAATGACAAATTTTTGAATCATTTTAATTTTTAAAGTATTACTAAGCAGTACGCTGAATAAGTGATATATTTTCATATATTCTGTTGTATTGAGACTCTCATAATTACATTCTTAAACACGTGTCTGAATTATTGATTTTCATCATATTATTTCCAGCTGAGTTTGTTTTTGTTGAATGCAAACAAAAAGGGCCCCAACCCCCAATTTTGAAGTAGCAAATATTTCAAGTATTTGCTGTGCACACTTTCAATGTTTGATTACCAAATAAGCGACAAAGACTTATCTTAACAATAAAAATATTATTATTATGGATTGTAATTGAAATCTAGAAAAAGATTTTTCTACACATTACACAGTTGTTTTATAATATTTTATGTGTTTTATAGTTTTACGAAAAGCCTTTAGCAATTTTGATGATGATACTCCAAAAGATTTCACTGCTGTGACATTTTTTTTTGGCAATAATTGACAAACAAATATTTAACCTATCTCAACAAATTAGGATGCTTTTTTAATTGTTCCCAAATGTTCAGTATTAAACAGTAGCTTTGAAAGCTTTAAAGTGCAGTTCTTTTGTATGCCTCAAATATTGTTTTACGTATGAGTAATATTGATTATATTTCAAGAATAATGTACAAATATGTATATTGATTTCTTATATAGGGTTTTTATTTTAGATGTATAAAACTTAAAGTTGGCAACAATTTTTTAACTGACGGCCATTTTGCCAGCTGTCAAGTGATTTATGTTTAGTTTGGTTTGGCACATGGTGAAATAACTCTACAAGGTGGTGTTGAAAAGCCAGCTGTTTTTTTTAAGTCATGTTCGTTATGTCAAACTTTATATACATATGTATGTATGTATGCTCAAGTTGATTTAAAAAAATAGCAAAAGTCTTGATACTATTTTTATACAAAAAAAGTGAAAAAAAACAATTGTCCATAAATTAAATGTTTCATAAATTAACAAATTTATAAATTATTTTTATTTTCATCTTGAAATTAAAAAAATTGTATGTATGTATTTATTTTTCCTGCAAAAATGTTTGTAAACAATAACCAGGTGTTTTTTACATTACAAACATGAACGCAAAAACAAAAATACCATGTTGTTTCTGTTGCTTTTGTATTGTTGTAATATTGCCATCACCTTGTAGAGTTATTTCACCATGGTTTGGCATTTCAACATAAATATACTGACGCCTGAACAACGCTTCCAAATTATGCAAATTTATTTTGCAAATCATGGTTCTGTTTTTTAGATGTATAAAACTTTGAAACAGAATAAAACAATGATGATGATTTTTTTAAACTAACATAAAATTTATTTCATTCGAAAGATAATCTTCTGGCATTATAATTAAAATAGCGCATCCAAAGGCACCTTCCTTAATGCAAAACATCCGGACAGTTGCTTCCCATTGTACTTATTAACAAAGAATTTCTCGCGGTATAAATCATGTCTATGATGTCTTTGTAAATTTTTATTTCACTATTTTTAATTCTGCAGTTTAGTAATATTTTTGTCTTACTTCATTGGCCTATATTGGGTAATAACTAAAGTGTTAACATTTGAAAGAGTTTTAAAAATCCAAAATTAAGATTGGAAAAAGGAGTTGGATTTTGCAAGGCAACATTAGTTTAAATGGAGCTAAGAGAAGGAGTAATTCAAGAAAATTTTTAAGCTTCTTAGGCATTTCTAAAAGACTTGGAGATCATTAGGATACCGGTCACAGTGTTATTATTAGAAAAGAGAGGGTAAAATATATTTAAATATAAAATTGGAATCGTTTAAAGACAAAATTCAAACGTTGACAAAATTACGAACACAAATTACTTCATGTTTTTCGTGAGTGTAACACTGACGTTCATGTATATAATTTTATTTTCAAATTTTAAAAATGTCGCCATTTTGTGATCGCTAGTTTTCTTCTGGTGATCTTCTTCTGATTGCAGATATCAGGGATGTACATTTTTTAGCACTATTTGAGAGTCAAAAATACAATAGCACCCCAATGACTAATTTTGCACTATTTAAAAATTTTCTCTATATTATTACATTTCAGAAATGTATTTTAAAAAATTTATCATTATCCAATTTTTTGTGTTCGTTTCATTTTCCTATGGCAACAAAAGATGCAGTATTTGTAATTTACCTATTACAGGCGGTATTATTCACATTAAAAATAATAAAAAATATTAAAAAAATAGGAAAAGAATTAAGTACAATTGGGTTGAAAAAAGTACACTTTTTTTTAAATTTACTACAAATTGTAAAATTGTATTGTATTTTACATCCTTGGCAGATATACTTCATTTGCGGACAATAAATTGTTCGCTGAGTGAACAAATTGATGGATTGTCATAACGGCGGCTAAGCAATGCATAAAAACTCAACATATCAGCATACTAACACACGCAGAGAAAAAACATGTTTGGACATGGTTACAACAACTAGACTGTGTTTTTGGTAACAATATATTGTTGTGGTACACAAATAATTGTTATTTTAATTTCATTTTAACGATAGTTTAGTTACTATAAACATTTTTATGTTTATGGCAATTATAAAAGTGAATATGGTTCACTGAAATTATTTTTAAAAAATGTTTACCACAACTATTGAATGATGATTATTTAAACATATTGTATTATTTACAACTATTTAAACTTACAAATAACTATTAAATGATAAGCTTCAATATTTGTACTCATATTATGTTTGAAATTCAAACAAAATACATATGTTTAATTTTGATAATATTTTGTTTTTATCATTTGAAAAATGCTTTTGCATCAGTTTAGTAGTAAGATCATAATATGATTACTTTAGATCATAATATGATTATTATATATCATAATATGATTAGTCTAGACCATAATATGATTATTTTATATCCTAATATGATTACTTTATATCATAATATGAGTACTTTTTATCATAATATGAGTACTTTAGATCATAATATGATTATTTTATATCATAATATGATTACTTTAGATCATAATATGAGTACTTTAGATCATAATATGATTAATCTAGATCATAATATGAGTAATATAGACCATAATATGATTACTTTAGAGCATAATATGAATATTATATATCATAATATGATTAGTTTAGATCATAATATGATTATTTTATACCATAATATGATTACTTTAGATCATAATATGATTACTTCAGATCATAATATGATTAATTCAGATCATAATATGATTATTTTATATCATAATATATTTACTTTAGATTATAATATGATTATTTTCTTTGCGTGCAGGTGATGTGGATTTGAGGTTGGTTACACATAAAAATTCTAACAAAATTACTGTGCACTCATTGCATGCATTAGATCATTTACTTATATTTAATACGTCACTTGTTTTTATTTTACCACACAAAAAGGACACTTTTTTGTAAGGAAAATCGATAAAATTGTTTAGTTCTGCTTGCTTAGATTTTTAGTTTTGAATTTATAATTTAATTTGAATTACGTTTTGTTTAATTGTTACATAAGTTATTCTTATCAAAACGCTTTACAAGTTTTTGTTGTAATAAATTAATAAAGCAAGGTATATGATATAAATATTTCGTTTTTAAATCTATGCAATTAAAATTTTATTGTTTTAGCAAATAAATAAACGAACGAACGAAAGAATCTTTTTGAAATATGTTCCGTTATAAATTTTTAATAACTTTTCGAAATTTTGTTTTAACACGGGAGAATATACGTTTTATTACTAAATATTTATTATGTTAGAAAATACATTATTTGTTTATGTTTTATTAGTTTCTATTTAGAATACTGCCGTGGCATTCAAAAAGTGAATGTCATGTTGACGGAATGTATGTATATAGTATTTTCACTTTGTAAACAAATTGTTTTTTAGCGGCTAATGTCTTTCAGCCAAGAACTTGTGCGCAAATAAAATAAATGTATATTTGTGAGGTTACTAAGGAACTGAATATTGTTTCGTTTAGCTTTTTATAAACTTTGGGGCAATGTGGTGTGGTGCATTAACAAATTAAAAATTGATTGTATCATTCCCATGGTTTGCATGGTTTGATTAAAGATGTATATTTACACTTACAAAAAATATGTATATATGTATATGAATTTGCTCAAAAAAGTAGCATTTCCATGCTACACCTGTACTATTGACAATAAAGTATATAAGAAAAGCGATGTGTGGCCCTAGAGTTTTAATAGTTATGTACAAGCATCTTTGAAATCAGAATTTGATATACGATTAGTAGTATAAATATGCCGAATTTCTGTATGACTTGCGGAAAGCTTCAGAAAGCTCTGGAAACAAGCAAGCAATCATACATGAGACTGCTTAAGAAATTATCTATATATGTATAAAAATATTTGTTAAATAAATATTGCTTTTTGCCTTTAGAAAGCTTCAGAAAGCTCTGGAAACAAGTAAGCAATCACACATGATACTGCTTAAGAAATTATCTATATACTAAAAAATGTTTTGTTAAATAAATTCTGCTTTTTGCCATTATAACTTTTAGCAAGTTTACTCAACACTGTCTAATTTTGTGATTGTTGTCTCCACTTTTTGAAATTAAAATTTAACTCATCAAATTTGATAAACTTTTATTTCAGTCATTTTTTTCTTTCAGCGTCTATTTCTAATACATATATGTATTTTTTAACCACAAAAATTGATTCTATTAATATTAATTTAAATTGATTAACTGTCTTTGTAAAGAAAATTTATTATACATGACATTATTGCTGGGAAACAATTCCTAGTTATGTATGTATGTATATTGATATTCCACGCTTATTTTTTCTTTCTTTGTTCTATAAAAAGAACTATTCGCGTACATGAGAAAAATTACAATTTACATACATATTATTTTTTTTTACAATTAAAAACTTATGAGAATTTCTTTTCATTATTTCAAGTACCTTTTGACGGTAATTATTGAATGTCCTTGACCAAGAAATGTCTGAAAACAAGTAATTGGATTGTTAAAACTCTTAACTTCCTTTTGAAATTTATAAACATTTGAATGAAATTGTCTTTAAAAAGCAAATTTCCAAACATTCAATATTTCAAATCATCTATGGATAACAATAAGAAACAACAACAGATTTGCGGCAATTATATGTGATAACTCTTATTTTTATATCCACCACCAAAAAGATAGGTGGTATTTAAGTTTGTCATTCCGTTTGTAACATATCGAAATAATGGTCTAGAGCCAAAAAGTCTATATATTCTGGGTCCTTATAAGATTCTAAGACGATCTAGTCTGTTCGTCTGTTGAAATTACGATAGAGCTTCAAAAAAAAAAAATACATAGAACAATAAAATTTTTCCAAAACATTCTTTGATCCACCGAAACGTTTGGTATTGAAAATTATCAAAATCGGTCTAGTAGTTATAGATCAAAGTTTCAGACTACCTTGATATTTTACAGATATTTTTTGCTATTTTCTTCAAATATAATGCAGATAATATTTACCATAAAATTCTGAACACTTTATTTTTATTATAGAAGAACACGTCCTGTTTAAAATGGTAGGAATCGGTGCACGATTTCTCATAGCCTCCCCGGTATATGGCTTTATTGTACATACATGTGTATAGCAAAGCCGTATTCTTACAAAATTCTGCAATAATAAGTTTCATGCAAAGTGAAATCTCAAATCGATATTTTGTTTGCATCAGTTCATATTTTGACCATAAACCCCATATAAAGTCTACTTCCGGAAATCACTTAAATACGCATATATCTCTTATAAAAATCACTAACAGGTCGAAAATTAATACAAGTAATTCGTAGACACATAAATTGTCGTACTAAATTTCATGATGATCGGTTCATATTTGACCATAGCCCCCATATAAAGTTCACTTCCGGAAATCACTTCAAATACGCATTAATCTCTTATAAGCATCAGTAGTAAGTTTAAATTCGACACAAATAGTCCATACATATATAGAAATATTCACATCCAATTTAATGATGATCGGTCCATATTTGACCCTAGTCGTCATATAAGTATAAGTTCGCCTAATAATAGGTGATTTGGTGGTGGGTATATAAGATTCGGCACATCCGAATATAAACTCTTACTTGTTCTTACTAAAAATTGATTTTTAATATGAAAACTTAAGTATAAAATAGACGATAATCTGTGATCACTTTGATTTCCCATTTAAAAATGGATTTTTATATAAAAACTTTTAATGCTCTATCTCCCTTAAAACAGCTCCAAATAGAAAATAGAGAATAATCTGTGATCACTATTATGTCTTATTAAAATTACATTTTTTATATGAAAACTTATAATTGGCTCTAACTCCTATAGTATAGCTCCGAATATAAAATAGAGGATAATATGTGATCACATTTATTTCTTACTAAAAATTGACTTGAAAACTTATAATTGGCTCGAAGTCCTTTTATACAGCTCCGAATATAAAATAGAGGATAATTTGTGAACATTTTTATTTCTTAATAAAAATGCATTTTTTATAAGAAATCTTATAATTGTCTCTAAATCCTTTTATATAGCTTCATATATAAAATAGAGGACAATCTGTGATCACTTTTATTTTCCATTAAAAATGTTTTTTTTTTTGAGTGAAAACCTATAACTGGCTCTATATCCTTTAATACACCTCCAATAAGAAAATATACGATAACCTGTGATCACTTTTATTTCTCAGTAAAAATTGATTTTTATATGAAGTTATTTTAACGATCACTTTTATAGCACTAATTAATTGCAGTCATGTGATCATGTACATCATTAAGAAATCAGTTTCTGTTTCTTATTATTTTATTTGCAAACCTTAATGTGCACTTTTCTTATTATATAGTCTTTTGGTTGTTAAAAAATTAATACAATTAGAATTCTTATTAATTACTCTAAATGGCAGCTGCATTCATTACAATTAATGATCCTTTTGAGTCTTGTGTAATTTGGCATAGATGCCGTCCTTAGCCATCAACTGATGATGTGTACCCTGCTCCACAATGCGGCCATTTTGTAAAACACATATTAAATCGGCATTTTGTATGGTTGAAAGACGATGAGCTATAACAATACATGTACGACCCGAACATGCCACATCCAAAGCCTGTTGTACCAAGTGTTCACTTTGCAAATCTAAAGCTGAGGTGGCTTCATCCAACAGCAAAACTTTGGGGTTACGCACTAAAGCTCGAGCTATAGCGATACGTTGTTTTTGTCCACCCGATAGCTGAGTGCCACGAGCTCCCATCTTAGTGTCATAGCCATTGGGAAGACCCATAATGAAAGAGTGAGCATTGGCACTTTTGGCGGCCGCAATAATTTCTGCCATACTAACATCACGTGAATTATCGCCATAGGCTATATTTTCGGCAATGGTACGTTCGAACAAGGAGGGTTCTTGGGAAACAATACCAAGTTTACTGCGTAGATTTTCCAAAGTTAAATCGGTTTTGACATCGTCGTTGTTAATGTGCTGTAACAAAGAAATTATAGTCTTTAGAGTATATTAAAATTATATTGTTTCTGAACTTACAATACTGCCAATATCGGCATCGTAATAACGTTGTAGCAATTGTATGCAAGTAGATTTTCCACAGCCAGAATGTCCCACCAAGGCCACTGTCTTACCATGTAATACTTCCAAATTTAAACCATTTAAAACCTTAACATCAGGTCTTGTGGGATAGCGAAATTCAATATCATTGAAACGTACTCCTTCAAAAAGATTTAATTGTTTGGCAAAAGTATTTTTGGCCGGTAAAGCGGAATTTGTGATTTTGGGTTGGCGATCTAAAATTTGGAATAATCTATGACCGGCCACCAAGGCGGCTGTAAAAGCAGGAGCAAAAGCCAAAGATTGAGCCAACATCATCGAACCATACAATAAAACTTCTGAAACCCTTAAGCATAAAGTTGTTATTACAGTGATTTAACTCAAAATTAAGAAAACCTACTTTAAAATATCCTGGAAGGGAACTTTTCCTTCTGAAACTAGAACACCACCATAACATAAAGCCACAGCATAGGCAAAAAATAGGAAAGCTTGGCCAGAGGAGTTAATTAAACCACGATATTTAAGTTTTTGTCTTATTAAAACTTCTACTTTGTGTATTTCTTTATTATATTTATCTATAACTTGTTGTTCTCTTCTTAGACCAGCTATGGTGCGAACATTAGCTATGGACTCAGTGGCTATACGACAAGCCTCTTCCAATACCACTTTTTCATGCATCATAGAGGTAGTCATAAATCTGTAAAAGTTACTCTAGTTAGGAATGATAATTTCAATAAGTTTTTATGAGACTTACTTAGCTTCAAATATTACAGAACCCACAATAACGGGGCAAGTACTCATGCACAATAAAGCCAATTTCCAAGAATAGTAAAATGACAGTGTTAGACCTATTACAAAATTCGAAAACGCCTGTATAAGACCACTCAAGGGATAACCAATAGCTCCCTGAACTCCGGCAGCATCTCCTGACAAACGGGCTGATAGGGCACCCACAGAATTAATGTCCTCATCAAACCAGCCAATTTCTTGCCTCATAATTGCCTTAAATGTCATGGATCTTACTCTTGTGGTCAACCATACGCCAGCATAGTTGAAGAGATATGTTTGAAGAAAACATGCCAATCCTGTTAAAACTCCCAACACCAAACAACAAATAGATAGAATTGCAGTACGATCAATTGCGGCTTGGGCTTCACTTTCCGCCAAAGCTGCATAGAACTCCCCAAAGGCTACGGAAAAGGCAGGATAGGTAAAACCGAAACCAATGGCACAAATAGTTCCCATTATAATAAAACACGCCTCTGGTCGAGAAAGTTTTAAAATCCTACCGAAGGTTTTAAAAAAATTGGGTTTCATTTCAGACTTTTTAGCAGTTTCTTGAGGCACTTGGAGTTTCATTATTATTTCGGCTTCATCCAAATGTATGCTATTCTTTTGATTCTTTTCCAAGTTAATGGGATTGGTATCGAAAGATTTCTCATAAATGGCTAAACTGTTGCCTGGAGAGAAAATCATATGCGAGTTATATAACGAGTATTATGAATGTGTGTTCAGTTTTCTGCTACTTACTTTTCGCTTCTTCAATATCCTCCATATTTTCAGGTTCCGGTACATTTATCTCTCCAGCTTTGACCATATTATAATAGGCTCCTTCCAAAGCCATAAGATCATCATGAGAACCCTCTTCCAATACCTTGCCTTCATGTATAAACACAATCTTATCAGCTCCTCTTATGGCCGAAAGTCTATGGGACACTACTATTGTGGTTCTGCCTTTTGAAGCAAAATCCAATGCCTCTTGCACTAATTTCTCCGATTGATAATCCAAAGCTGAGGTGGCTTCATCCAAGAGCAAAATTTTTGGATTTTGTATTAAGGCACGAGCAATGGCAATTCTTTGTTTCTGTCCACCGGATAATTGAGAGCCACGTTCACCAATGCTGGTTTTATAGCTCTGTAAGACATAATAATGTGAAAGAATTGTAGCAAACTTCAAGAGGTGTCACACTTACATTTGGCAGATTTGAGATAAATTCATGAGCACCAGCAGCTTTAGCGGCAGATTCAATTTCCTTTTGTGTGGCTTTAGGTTTGCCAAAACTAATATTTTCAGCTATAATTACCATTAATATAGTTATTATCTGCTCTCCAATGAAATACATTTAAAACATACCTATTGTGCCCAAAAACAACACCGGCTCTTGACCCACTATGGCCATATTAGAGCGCAACCATTGTATATTATATTTGCGTATATCCAAATCATCCAACAACAAAGAACCAAACACGGGATCATAAAAGCGCTGCAATAAATGTATACAAGTAGATTTGCCACAACCCGAAGAACCCACCAAAGCCACTGTGGTACCAGAGCGAATTTTAATGTTCAAACCTCTGTGTACAATAATATCGGGACGTGAAGGATATCTAAAGAAGACATCAGCAAATTCAACATCTCCTCTCAGGCCATAATTCAAAATTTTGCCATCCGTGGACATGGGATCAATTTTAGATTGAGAGTCAATTACTTTGAAAATCGTAGAAGCACAACCCCGAGCCATGGCAAATGATTCCAGAAATGGTGCGGTTCTGGCTATATTGTCAGCACCAACTATAATGCCAAAAAAAGCCTTAGAAAGCCAACAGTTAATGATAAAGACAAAGGTTCAATAGTTAAGAATAATGCTTACAATCATCAATATAGCTGGTGTATACTCTTTCTCCTCCTTATCACGATCATTAATAATCAAATTGACGCCATACCAAAATGCCCCAGCACAGGAAAGAAACAGCATACTTTTCAATACACCATCACTTAAGCCCGAAAATGCTCCTTTATGCTGACTGGCTTTACGAGCGGGCACCAAATAATTATCATAACGTTCGGCTTCTTTCTTCTCGCCACCAAATGACACTATAGTACGTAAAGCATTTAAAACTTCCTCCACCAAGTTGCCGGCATTGCCATAAGACTCTTGTTCTTTAGTAGTAAGTTTACTTTGGAACTGAAAGATATGTGTACTTGAATATTAATCACCTGATAATGTGATCTGAAATTTTACTTACCCTGGCCACTATTATATTAAGGACAATCACTATGGGTATATAAACACTAACGGCCAAAGTCAACTTCCAGCCATAGGCAAACGAAATGGCTACTGTTATAAGGAATCCAATTACTAGATAAATAAAGTGACCCACTTTTTCCGATATGCCATCACGTATCTTTTCCACATCACTTGAAGAATTATGTTGTACATACATACATATACATATGTATTTAATTGTTATTAAATAGTGGTTAGTTTTACTTACTCTGTCATATTTTGGGCAAAGTTTTGCTTGGTTGCCAAATCATGCCAGCCTATATCCTGTCTCATCACCGATTGGAATAATTTAATGCGCATGCGCGTTACTTGCCGCAGGGCCACTAAATTAAAGATATCAACGGAGAAAATGCCCGATATAAACATAACGACCGATGCTATTGTAAGTAAGATGCCATACGATATTGAGTCATTGTAAAGTTCTGCATTATTGACTTCCTCCGATTCGTAGGAGCTGGGAAATTGAGAAGATTTGAAAAATGGGTTATAAAATACTCGAGAGGTATAGGAGCAACGGCAAGTTTGACTAAAAAATTAAAATAAGTGGAATTTATTTAAACTGAGGGAAGGGAACTAGCACAATGCAGGTTTTATGGTTGTTTAACATGAGCATGCCATTGAAAAGGGTCTATTTCTACTATTTTAAAAGTTTCAGATGCACTTGGTAACACTTGGCAAATATTTGCCGAAAAAGACGTAACCACTAAATAACATATATTTGATTTCATTTATTTATTAAAAAATACCTTTTCTTATTTAGGCCAAAGCACAACAAATATTTAGTTTTAATTTATTTGATGCTGTTTGATCTTGCAAAACACTTTTAAGAGTAAACAACGTCAAACAAGTAGTTACGCATTTTTGAGTAAATTTTTGTGTTGATTACAATCATACTGTACTTACATAGTTATTGCTTCAAGAAAACATGAATGAAAATGATTGTTTAATATTAAGGGTCCGCCAAATAACATTTTTTTAAATGCTATAAAAAAACTGCCGAATATTTTCTCAAATTTCTTTTTTTATTTGGAAGTTAAATCCTTCCGGTTAATAATAGACAATAATTTCATTTAAATGGCTGCCTCGGCTGGCCATGCAGTAGCCTACACAATCGGTCCAATTTTTAAGCACATTATCGATTGTGTGCAGCTGTATTTCACCAATGGCTTTACGAATATTGTCCTTTAAAGCATCAATTGTCTCTGGCTTGTCGGCGTAACAGTTATCTTTGACGGCACCCACAAATAATAGTCCAACGGTGTCAAATCGCAGCTCCGATGTGGCCAAACGACATCAGCTCTGTGGCTGATAATGCGATCTTCAAAAACAGAGCGCAAAACATCGAGTGCAGCTTCGGCTGTGTGGCACGTAGTCCTGTTGAAACCAAATATTGCCAACGTCCTCCTCTTCAATTTTTGTGAACAAAAATTCGTTCAACATGGCCCGATAACGATCGCCATTGACTGTAACGCCCACTCCTTGCTCATTTTCGATGAAAAATGGCCCAATTATGCCTCTGGACCAAAATCCGCACCAAACAGTGACTCGTTTTGGGTGCATCGGCTTTTCAATGTATGTGTGCGGGTTTTCTGTGCCCCAAATGCGACAATTTTGCTTGTTTACATACCCGCCAAGACCAAAATGAGCTTCATCTGAAAAGATGATTTTTTTTTTTGGCAAAATCTTCTGTAAGTCGGTCGCAGGCTCACTTAGCGAAGCTAAGACAAGCGTATACACAACCATATTCGTTCAGCGGAAGGATAAAACTAATTATCTGTCAAATCACACATGAGCTAAGTGTTACCATTTTACGAAATAAGCACTAGTTGAAAAAAAAGTTAAATGTCGGACCCGTATTAAAAGAAGTTAGAAAGATTTACATTGTTTCTATTCAAGAGGGAAGTTATCTTGCATTAAATGTGAATGAATAAATGTGAATGTTTTGTGTTGCTAGTTCTAATACTTTATACGAAGTAACATAAAATTGGCTTGATGCTGTATGAGTTCCAATCATAACGAACTTGTTCGATGTTGGTTACAATAGTAATGTTTTTAGCTTCTGCTTCAAAAAATCAAGTCATGGAAACAAATTGTCTCTTTTTTAACATAATTTTTGCATCAGTCATGTGATGTGTCCTCTTTACTTAAAAATTGATTCCTATATCGAGGATATATTTGTTTAACTATTGGCCATTGCTTTTACATGAATGGATTTAAACTAACTGAAAGAAGTTGGAGGTTTTTACATTCTTCGGATTTTGTCATCATAACGAAGTCGGCTATCTGATCAGGCTAAACTGTCTACCATTCTGTCACAATGAGAAGCGGATAAAAAGACTAAGTTATAATTCTCCCTAGAAGGAATAATGCATTTTTTGATATGACCATGCAACACTTCTTCTGCATCTTTCCATCTCATATGGAATATTCGAACTTATATCAATAGTCAGGGTGATATTAAGTCAATGCCACTTATCTGAATGACATCGAATTCGATATGAAGATGCTAAAATTTGTGAATTACGAGAGAATAGACATATTGTAGCACCAGGTCTACTTAAAAGTTTAGTAAAGTTCTTGATCTCGTAAGACGGGATTGTGTGTTTCTGAAAATGACTTCCTCTGAACCTTCTCAATAAAAATACTCGATTTTATGTCGAAAGCAAGGCAGATATTAAGTCAATATCTAAGATACCGGACATCTTTCAAGGAGAAATAGATATTCTGACTATATGCAATACCATTCTACATAAAGTAAGGTTCACTTACTACTATATAGTACCTTGGCAAGTTGCTGAATAAAGTCTGAGTCTGAGTAGAAATTATACATACATATATTAGGGTACCCATACGAATAGCGAATAATTCGATTAATTTTATGAAGAATAATCGTATAAGACAAGTAAGTGTTTTTATGTAAATTTATCGCTACTGTTTAAAAAAATTTAAAAATTTTATAATTAAAAACCTATTCTAATTTTTTTTACAGAATCAGACATCTTTTTTAATAAGCAGTTATTTATGTATGTATATTAAAGTTGTGTCAGTCACTCCTAGGATTAAAAATAGTGTAAAAACAATTCCAGAAATAATTTTTTTATTTTTTTGCCACGCCTACGAAAACCGCCCTTTTAATATTTTGTTCACTGTGTCGCTATTTTTAGTCTGATCTGAACATTTTGTATACCGGTTTTCATGGCTCTGTAAGGGCTAAATTTCAAATTCTAGTCATTACTTCGGTTCATACCCGAGTTTTTAAAAGTATATTGTATATTATCCATGTAGTGTTTAAAGATTTTTTTGAATGTAACATTTTTGAATTTCAGCAGTCTAAATTATAAATAAAATTTTTATTATAAACGAAAATTAAATAAAGTTTTTCAATCAATATACATGCATGTGTAGATAAGTGGCACTGTTAGCTATAAATTAGGTATAATTAAATAAATATTATTGCAATCATAAAATAAATCTGATATTTAGGAAAAAAAAAACTGAACGAGTTTGAAATGTATTGCGAACATTGATAGCTTCAAAGAAAGTGATATTGAAGTGATTGCAAAATAGAGCATTTTCGGAAATGCATTGCGTTGCTGATACTAATTTTTTGCATTAATCATTTTTGTGTTGCTTGTTTTTATGTTGTTTGCGCATCAGCTGCTACATTGTAAGTCCCAATTTACGAAGTAATTTTTATTGAAAAGATTGATACAATTTTTTTCTTGAAATTTCTTCGGTGTTCACACAGAACAATTTCATTGCTTAAATCGCTCGTGTTTTTATTTGAGAGTATACACACATTTGTATACACATACATATGCAATATGAATTGCTAGTTAAATCAATTGTGTACTCGTCTTATCTTCCCCTCACCCGAGGTCCATACTGATAATAATACAGAAGACGAAGACATTACTAAAACATATCTATACATCGAATTGAAATACCTATAATATGCAAGAAAACATATTAAATAATATAAATAGAATTGATTTTTAATTGAACCAGTGTCATCATTACAACCTAACCTAAGTTGGAGGTGAATGAGATGCTGAATATGTGGAAGAAACTGATATTTAAGATGACATTGATGATGATAACGTTGAAATAGACAGAAAACATAATTACTAAAATGTATATAAGTCTTGTTTCACACTCTCTTCAGTTTTAGCTAACCGGTTTTTGTTTAATTCTCTTTTGAACTTGCCATTCATTCACACTCATCAATTCAATTTTCGTACTTTTTAATGCAAATCAATATGCATGAAAGAAAAAAAAAACAAAAGGAAAATTGACTAGTACCGTCAAGTTTGTACCCCTTTAATTCTCTTTTCCCTTCTCATCCAAAAATACTTGCCTTGACGAGTCAGAATTGAAGAGTGTGAAAGCGGACTAAGTGATATTACTAAAGGTGGCTTTTACTTTATATTTTTTGAATTACTTAAATAATATTATAATAATAATTAATTTTAAATATGTGATCGAATTAAATCGAATTAAGTTAAAATGTCTCATTCGTGTAATTCGAACAAAAGAAAATTTGAATAATTTTGTTACCCTATTATACATATATGCTCCACCTAGTCTACATGAAACACTGCGAGATTAATGAGAACAAGGTTGCGGCAATTGACTACAATTGATTAGATTATTTTATCAAGGTGATGGGTTTCTATAACTATATATCGTCGGAAACAAAAAATTGGTATAATTAAACTTTCACTATATCGATAGACGAAAATATATCCTTAATATTGAGAAAGATAAGTTAAATAAATAATGTGAAACCCTTAAAATAATAATACTTAAAATTATTCTTAATGTAGCGAATTAACTAAACAAAAATTAATACTTACAGTGTCTTACCACCGCCAAACAATGGCAAAGCATATGTCTGCGAACTCGTACCATTGCGATAGGTACGATCGACCAACATGGCAGTGAATTCACTATAAATAATGACCACGGCCGGTAGAGTTAAGGCCTTAATGGCTGACATTATAAAACCAACAAATAGAAGAAATATTTCAAGCGGTGTTGAAAAACGAAATAAACTCCAAAAACTAACTGGCTTCGATGGCTCCAGACCCTCAGCCATGGGCTGATCCAGCGAGGATTTGGATATGGACGAATCCTCATGATCCATTATAAAACTAAAATAATGCACATGAGAAAATTAAATAAACATGAGAAACAAAAAAATTAGAAATTTTCTTTTGTAATTCAATTATTTCAAATATTCAATATTGTAGTTTAACACATTTATTTTTGTTTAAGAAGAGGTTAATTTAATTAAACTTTAATGAATGTACGTAGTAAGTACATGCGAGTATTTATTACGTATGTTTTCTTTTATATATGAACGATCAGTTATTTATTTTGTAAGTGTCTGAAATGTATTTTATTAAATTTTTTATTTGCGTTTGATGTTCTTCAATTATTGTTTTTAGTTTGTTTAATGTGACCTTTTGGGTTATAGTAGAATTCTATTTATGTTTTATTAGTTCTGCTTAAGTTTTTAAATTTGCATTATTTTGTATTTGTTGCAGTTTTTAATCTTATTTTCAGTTTGATGTGGAACTGACTTAATAACTATAGTTTTTCAATATATTTTATTTTTATTTTAGTAACATGTTTTTTAAAATGAAATGCAGCAAAACATTTATTTATTTTTCTTTTTTAAAGAAACATTGTTGTAGACAATAAGTTTTTATTCTAATTTGTATTCAAATGTAAATTTTCTCTTCTTTTCAGGTATGTAACCAGGAAAATATTAAGGTAATTTATTAATTTCCAAGCTAATGATCTGCGCCTTTAACATGTATGAATATCACAAACTAGTGGCCTGTTACTGTAACAATTTGTATGTACATCAGTAAATAATTAAGTAATTATACCCTACCCCACCCCCATCCAATGCACTATGGATTTGTGCTGATGTTTGTAACGCCCAAAAATATTAGTCCAATCGAGTCCGATCGACTCAAAATTACTTCCGAAGTCGATTCAAAGATGTCCGTCCGACCGTCCGCCCGTCTGGCTGGCTGATCATGTAAACATATGCGCAAAGTACAGGTCGTAATTTTGAAAATATTTCCATACAAGTTGATACGTGATATTTCTTAGGCCCAATGACGATTGGGATCGTGGGAATTCTCCTATCCTAAATACAAATGTTATCCCGAAATATGACTCTATAGGTCATAATTGTTTGATTTATGTATGAATCTAAACAAATTTGACCACAAAATATTTGTACATGAAGCCTAATCACATCTAAAAAGCTCTCATATAAGGTCCAATTCCGAAAATCATTTTAAAGAGTTTAACTTTCTTGAAAATGTTGGCATCCAAATAATATTCAACACAAATTTGTTTTATATGCACACAAATCTTTCGGCCCAATTTAATGATGATCGGTCCATAATTAGTCATGGGAGCCCCTGTTTCTGAAAAACTGATTTTGCACACATACTGGTTGTAGGGTATTATATGGTCGAGCATGAACGACTAGACTTTCCTAATTGTTTTTAAATGATATAAAATAATCTATAAAGTTGGTCAATGCGTTTTCAAATCTCAGATACTATATTGCATGGCCATTGTAATAAATAGAAAACAAATTTGAAGTAGAATTTTAAGATCCATTCGAACCAGAGGTAGTCCTCACACCATAAATCTTAATTTTAAAATATTAAAATTTCCTAAAGAGGAGCATTTTTCTACAGTAGGTATTACAGTGGTCGGCATTAAGTGCCGAACGTCTATTCAGATGTAAACAATAAGAATTTGAGAAAAATACTCTAAAATTATCAAAAAGAAAACCAATTACAAGATCTAGAATCAAAAACACAATCAGGAAATTCGTTTTATGCAATAATAGATAAATGGGATTTCATTTACTGGGATGGTATAATGGCTCTACTAAGAATAAATTAAACTGAGCAGTCTTTTGAATTAAAAACCCTGTATACAATCATTAATGCCTTAACCGAAGCAGATGGAAATGCATGCATTCTCAGAGACAAATACAACACAGTTCAACCTATTGGTTCAGTGGAACAGCACGTGACGCTGGACAAGCAGAATTCACACTGTCCAAGCAACCCTAGATCGTTGCGATAAAGATAATTTGCTGACAACATAGGAAAATGGAATAATTAGTGTTCAACATCTTCAACAGAATAATCGTATTGAAATTCTATACGCTCAATTAAACAATGTCCAATTCTTACAGGTTTTCCGGATTTGCTGATTTTTTCCTTAAAATTAAAGATTATTTTTATTTGCAGATAAAGTCTTAGCTGGTACCTATTTGCTAATCATTGATTTTATCCTTTTTAATTATATAATCGTTAGCGTTACCTAAATTTTAGAATGCAGAAAAACTAAACATTTAATATATTTCTAAGGGGTAGGCTGGCGTTTTAAAGTCGTACTTTAAGCTTTCTCATTACTTTCCGAGAAGAACACAATTAGCACGATAAGTTGTCTTTCAGATCGATTGGTCCGTTGTTCATTCAACTAATTACAGGAAAAATTTATAAAATATCATTGCTGTCACTTACAATATGAGACGACTTTTCACTGCATATTCACAATCCAACCTTCTCTATCCATTCTATGAAACACATAAATGAAGTGAAAAATCTGTTACGCCCTATATTGGAATTCACTGCTCCAAAGGGTATCAAAACTTATATTTTTTAGGTGAATATTTAAAAAATTTCGATATTTTCTGAACATTTTTGGCAATTAATTTCATCGTCATCATTTGGGTATTTGATATTTGGTGGAATCCGTAAGATTTTGAAAAGTGTCCCGGAATTCAAATAAATCTTATATTAAATAGCTCAATCATCTATCATCTAGACCAAAACGTTGAAATTGGTTGAAATCGGTTTATTATTTAACATAGCTCCAAACAAATGTCCTCCCGAAATATGTGTTTATCGGTCAGAAATGTTTGGTGTATCCAAATTTCGCCACAAATAGGTTGAAGCCCATAATTAACTATAGCTCTCATATAAGCACCACATTCGAAAATCACTTTAAAGAACATAGCTCTCTTAAAAATATTAGTACATATTCAAATAATATTTAACAAAAATATATTTCATATGTATACAAATCATTCGGCCTATTTTTATGATCCATAATTAGTCATAGCTGTCATATAAGGCCCACTTCTGGGCCGTTAACGACTATAAATCTCTTAATAATATTGGTATCTAACTAAAATGTAACATAAATAAGTTTCATATATACAAAAATCATGACACCTAATTTTATAACGATTGGTTCATAATTACTCAAAGCTTCCATATAAGATCTCTTTCGAAAATTACTTTAACATGTATAAATCTTTTAAAAGTGTTTATTTATATCGAGATAATATTTGACACAAAAAATATTTATATGCACAGAATTCATGCCAGGAAATTTTTTAACGAGCAGTCCATAATAGGTCATAGATACCTTTTAGGGTATTATATAGTCGGGGTTGATCGACTTACTTCTTATTTGTTTTGAACATTTTATGAACTCTACCGAAGTGCCTCGAATGCAATGGTCTCGGCTAAAGAGATAAATATATAAATCAAATTTATATATGACCGAAAGTGAATCCAGTTGGCTTTATATGTTTTTGAATATGTATGTCTGTAGCACTTCAGCCGATAAAGCCTCAATTAGATGTCTATACATTCTAATCAAGCTATAACGATAACAATTATGTTACAAATTTGCTGGTTATAAATAATAAAAGTTTTCTTCATAGCAACAAATGCTCCTAAATTAGAATTTTATAAGAACAACAAAAATACAAAAACTCTTCTCGCAGATACACAGACCTGTACCTTTCTGAATGGTTTTGTTTCCAATTACACTTTAAAAACAAAAACTAATTGTACATCGAAACAAATTGTTGTTTAGAAACGAAATATGACATTTTCATTCAACATTCGATCGGAATGAAATGCTGTGTATAACTTTAATAGATCAGTAATTTTATCTAAAACTTGCAGTGTATGAGTGTTATGAACGATCTAGACCAATGAGAAAATAATTTCTTTTTTCACAATCCTTTTACTTAAAAACTTACTGCACAATTATACGTAATCACAAAATATTATTAAAATATTATATAGAATATATACGATATTCCTTAAAATATCCAGCAATTTTTATATAATGAAACTCTAGGACATTGTATATCTCGGAATATCTTTACCACACATGTGATATTGTTAGGTTTGACATTGTTTTAAATTGTTTTAAATTATTGATCATATACAAATTAGTTTATAAAAGTCCTTTAACATTACACTGGTTTTAAATATGTATGTATATAGCGTTCTTAATATGATTTCAGTTAAACATTAAATCAAATTTGTTCTCTTTTTTTTTACTTAACACAAATATTTTTAATTATGTAAGTATTTACGTTTGTAAGGAATCGCTTTAAGAAAATTTTAATGACACTATCACCGAATCCTTTATATATAAGTCATATCCTTAATGCGAATAAATTTATATTTTATTTAAAACGTTTTCCAAGAAGTTTTAAAAGTTTTTCACGACACGACGCTCAAACACCAACTGAGAACTGTTCGATAAATGATCGTGCTTAAATTAAATGTTCATAGAATGAGATGTCACAAAACACTGAACACCAATGATCTGAATGTACATATGTATGTAAGTATGTACGAAGAACAATTTTAATTGATTTGCAAAAATTTTTAAATTAAGTCTCATACAAGTGCACTTATCGTTATTTGGGCAGGATTTAAAATACGCTAATATTGCTAATTTAATTTTTAATTGTCAGAAAAGTTGGAAAGAAGTAAAAATTTATCAATGAATTTTTCGAAAAATGTTCGGAAAATAGTAATTTCAAACTAGTTGGCCAGTAACCATAAATTTATTAATTTCGTTTAGATTAGTTTATTGACTTTTTACCTCTCGTAGCACAAAACCCATTGGCTATCCCATAATAAGCAGTTTCTTTTTCTTTCATGACCAGTTCTATGTTAATTAAATAAGTTTCTTGCCTCTTAAATTGTTTTTGAAATACAGTTTCACAATCGTTTAGTTTCTAATGTTTAATTAACCTTATTTATTTAACTCGTAGTATAGTTGCACATACATAACTATGGTTAAAATAGTAGTTCGAATTTAATTTAAGAGAGAGAGAGAGAGAGAGAGAGAGAGAGTTTTTTAACATCATGCAAAATTGAATTTCTGATTCATGTTCATAGCCAAACCAATCATGTTCGTACGTACGGGTATTTGTGGTTGAAATGTTTTTGGTGGTGTCATTTATTAATTTTGATTTTAGATCAATCAGCAAATTGACCCTTATTTTAATATTCGGTCATAACTCTCTCGTAGATTTTGTAGTCAATCAATCAATAATATGCTAATTTATAAATTCTATTAGTTAAGACTTTTTTTTATCATATTAACCGGCGACAAAAAAAAAAACAAAACAAATAAGAAATTCTTTGTACAATGTATTTTGCAATATTTAATTTAATAAACATTTTTGAGTACATTCATGTTTTTACACAGTGTCAACTTTATTAAGTACTTCATTACGAGGGAGGTTCGGAAACAGAAAGCCCGGTATGAACAGAAAAAAGTTAAGTGTTTTGGAAACTTTCATCAGTGCTATGAACAATGTTAAATTTCTTTTTCATCTTTTTCATCATTGATTGTCTATCAGCAAAAGAGTAAAACAATAAATTCAGAGTACTATTGCAACATTTTGGATTAATTAAAGGGTGGTTAAATTGTAAGGCCCGATGTTGAATGTGAACCACATTTCTCTATTTCAGACTAACTCAATTTGAACCATGGAGAGATACACAATCCAACAACGGGTTAAAGTTATCCAGACTTATTATGAAAATGGGCGTTCAAATCAAAATGCATATCGTGCACTTTGTGATTTTTTTGGTTAATTTGATCGTCCAAATGTGCGTAAAATCGCAAAAATCGTGGAAAAATTCGAGCAAACCGGGTCTGTAGAAGATGTGAGAACACTAGTGCATGCTCGTACTGCAGAAAATATTGCTGCTGTTCGCGATAGTGTGGCTGAAGAGCCGTCCACCTCAACTCGTCGTCGTGCCCAACAATTGCACCTCTCACGCTCGTCGTTGATGAACATTATGCATAAAGACTTGCATTTACACGCTTACAAGGTGCAATTGGCTCAAGAACTAAAGCCTCTTGACCATTCCAAACGTCGTGAATGATCGATTTTCGAAGAAAATCATCTTCAGTGATGAGGCACATTTTCACCTCAGTGGATTCGCCAATAAACAGAATTGCCGCATTTGGGCGATTGAGAATCCAAGAGTGATTGTCGAAAAACCAATGCACCCACAAAGAGTGACTGTTTGGTGCGGTTTATGGGCTGGCGGCATCATCGGGCCGTATTTTTTCCAAAATGAGGCCGGTCAGGCAGTTACTGTGAATGGTGTTCGCTATCGTGAGATGATAACGAACTTTTTATGGCCCGAATTGGAAGATATGGATGTGGACGATATGTGGTTTCAGAAGGACGGTGCCACTTGCCACACAGCTAACGAAACAATGGCTCTTTTGCGCAACAAATTCAATGGCCGTGTTATCTCACGTAATGGCGATGTCAATTGGCCGCCAAGATCATGTGATTTGACACCGTTGGACTTTTTTCTTTGGGGTTATTTGAAAGAAAAGGTGTACGTCGATAAGCCAGCAACAATTCAAGAGCTAAAGGATGAGATAATTCGGCACATTAACGGCATAGAACCTCCATTATGCCTCAGGGTCATCGAAAATTTGGACCATCGGATGGAGGTGTGCCGCCGTGGTCGCGGCGCCCATTTGGCCGATATTTTATTCCATACATAATTGAGTAATACCAATATATCATAATAAAATAAAATTACAATAATTTCCTAAATAGTTTGTGTTTTATTCAAAATCAACATCGGCCCTTGAAATTTAACCACCCGTTATAAGTATGTAAAAATTCGAGAAAAATGTCCTGGCTTAGAACACAAACAAATAAGTTTTCATCAAGACAACGCACCAGCGCACAAGAGTTTTTTTGTAACGAGTTGCTTGACCACCCACCTTATTCTCCTGATTTAGCTCCCAGTGACTTTTACCTGTTCCCAAATCTGAAAAAATTCTTAGCTGGCAAGTGTTTAAATGAAGATACAATTACAGTTGTAAACCACTATTTTGAAGGCCTTGAGGAAAACTCTTTCAATCAAGGGATAGAATTGCTAGATAAGCGTTAGACTAAGTTAAGGCGACCAGATTTTGGAAAAGAAAAAAGATGGCATTAAAAAAAATAGTAAAAAATTTATTTCACGACACGGGGTTTGTGAAGTAAAATTTGTTTTATTTGTTAAAGGTGGCGATTCTCATTCTACTTAGAAACCGTGCCATGCTTGTTCTGTTCATACTCTAAGCTCAATAAAAACAAATATTGATCATGCATTTAAAATTAAAGATGACTGAGCATGAAAAAGATGTCTGAAAGAGGACACAAATTTTATAGATGACAGCGAGTTAAAATAGATAATTGTCCTCCAAAATAGAGGACGTATGGTCACCTGAACTAAGTATATTGAAGTTTCAGGAGATTGAAAAATAAATATATATGTATGTTTTTCTAAAAACAAACTATTCTCTTTCTGTGCTAGGCTAAGAAGTTTCCGAACCGGCCTCATACTAAGTTTAATTCCAAAATAACTTAATTTGAATTCCAAAATAACGTTAGAAGTTAAATAAATATATAAATGCACGCTTAAAATAGTTTTGTGATCTAATGTTTATATTCGTTTAAATTTGAATTCTTTGAAAATGTTTGAGTATTCTTAGGGCCTGAACTTCTTTAATGTAAATAAAAAATCATATTTTATTACAGTTCTTACGATATTTCGTAGATGTTATGGCTACTTATTCAAGTGATATACATATTTAAATAATTTAGGTTTTAAATTTAAAAACAATATTCCTAATCTTCGGTCTTTATACTCGTATGTCTTAAATTTCTTCACTCATGAATTTGTCTCGTGTGGTCATCTGGTTGTTATTTTTTTGTTTGAACAATTAGAACATTTGTTCTGAGAACTATTTCATCAAATATAATTCTCACACAAAAAGATTGCCATTTTAAAATATTACAAAGAAAACTGTAAACCTGAACATCGACTCATTTTCCACACACACAGAAGATCGTAAACAAACTTGTGTCTGAAATTCGTCCTGTTGATTACTTCATTGCTTCCATAAAAAATGATCGTGTAGTGTAGATTTGATTTTTATGGAAACATATTTCTTAGACTGCATAGGGTGGATTCGTATTAGGGCAATTTGTTAATAATTTGTTGACGGTTTCTGGCTTATGTTCAAATTTCAGCACTTAAACGACGCGATTATCTAATTGTATATTCTCCATGTTCGTGGATGTTCCGAGGCTGAGACCGTGTGATAATTAATTTCGTTCAAAAGATATTTAAACTTGCGCACAGAATTGGCAATTTGACACTGAATTGAGCAATAAGACTTCAGTATTTTCCAAATTTGTGACATTGAAAATAATGTCTTTGAACTGCATTTTGAATATGCGAATAGAATTGGCAACTAAATGAATTTATTAAGAACAAGTTTTATAACACCGTTCAGTAAAGTCAGACAGAACATAGATTATAAATCGAGAACATATTTAATAAGAAGAATATTTAATCGCTTGCAAAGTGAGTTCTTAGTGGATGTCTAAAATACTGAGCTGATTACTATCATATTGTTAAATTTTTGTCCTTCGAAATATTTTTATAGATTTCCTGAAATTGTTTTAAGATATCAGTATATCCCAACGTTTTTCAAGTCTTATATAAACTGTTCACTGAACTCGCCTCGCAATTGGGCCATTGTTTCGCGTGCTGTGTGGCATGTGGTAAGGTATTGTTGAAACTACATGTCGGCCAAATCCAGCTCTTCCATTTTGGTAAAAAAAAAAATTTGAAATCATCGCACGGTAGCGTTCGGCATTCACAGTTCGCTATTCGACATCTTTGAAATGATGTCCAATGATCCAACGGTCCAATGATGCCGCCGGGCAAACCAAACAGGGAATTTTTTATGCTGCATTGACAGTTCTTGCAATGATTCTGCCTGTTCTTCACACCAAATACGACAATAAAGAAGAGTTAAAAAAAAAGAAATAAAAAACTTTGGCAGTGCAAGTTAGCCTTTGTGGTAGCACGTGTGGTTTCAATTCTTGCACCAGCTGTAGTTAAAAAGATTTTACAGCCAAATCCTTACACAAAATTTGCCACGTAGTGGAGTAACAGGGTCCGAATTGCTTTAAACGGTTCCAAATCGATAATTCACCATCATCAACAACACTGGTGGATGCGGCTGCAATATTTTCCTTTGTCCGCACTCCGCAACTTCGCATGTTGGTTCAATAATGTAAATTTGGTGAGAAATTTAATCACAAGATTCCGAATGGCCGCCACAGATGTTTGCCCAAACTGACCTTAAAATGGAAGAAGTAAAGTTGCCATAACGGTGCATGAATTTTGCTAATTAAAAGGTACAATACACTTTACAAATATTTTCCGAAAAAGACGTAACCACTAAATAAAATATTTAAAAAAAATCCGTTTATTTAGAACAAGACACAGCAAATATTTAGTTTTATTTTATTTGATGCTTTGATGTAATACTCTTGTAAGAGTAAACAACGTCAAACAAATTTGTGCTAAAACAAGTGGTTACGCTTTTTTAGTAAATATTTGCCAAATGTGACCGTACCTTAAGTTGAATTATGGTTAAATTATAGACTAAACAGAATATGTTTAACAGTAACATGTTACTCGAAAACAGCTTAGCTGGCAAAAACAGTTTTGCCAAAAAGAAAGTTGCTAAAAAATCACCCTACATAATTGTCATTTTTAACTATGGCCGTCCGGCGTTTAAGCTTTTTTGTTAAATATTTATGGACTAAAAATTAGGTATAAAGGTACAATTACGCGGTTGTCAGATCTTACAACGTTGTCAGAAAAATGTTCGGAAAATGTCTAACAACGGTGTAAACTTGAAATTTTTGTCTTCCAACGTTGTAAGAAAAAGCATTGACAAGTTACCTTTTGCTAACCATTTTTCAATGTCAGTACATTGCTAGCACATTGCTAGATCTGACAACATTGTAATATCTGACGATCGTGTATACATAGCTTAAGATAATTAATGTGTTTTAACAAACCTTAGGTTCCTTTAACCTTTCTTGTCATGTACAATATATTGAAAAATCATTTAAAATATCTTATTCTAAATATATAATTAACTTTATTACAACGTACATAGCTACATATAAACATTTCTTTATTATTATTATCCTTTACAAGGATATTAAACAACTAAAAATTTCAAATACAATTACATTTACATACATATGTAGATTTATTTTAAAAAAATTAATAATTTAAGATTCATTGTCACAACCTTTTTGTCATTTAATGTATAAGTAATTTAAAACTATTCTTTTTTAAATGGATGGATGAATGGCTTTAGTTAACTGTTCTCTTTTTATTTATTTCTTCTATACATTTATTTTAACAATTTAATTTAAATACTTATTATACATAAACTTCTCCGGTTTTACCCAGTGTTGTAGGAGCCGAAGTGGGAGTTGTAGTATTTGTAGGATTTTTATCTGTACCTGTTTGAGTTGTAGACACTGGAGCATTATTCTGAAACATGCTGTCGTTGGTGTCTGTGTTATTGGGTCGATCCTCTGAACGCATTGAATGTCTACGTTCTAGTAAATACGAATCGGAAATATTTAAATTCAAGTTGCCATTGAAACTGTTATTGCGCGATATGTTAGCACCACCATTTAACGGTTTCACCGATAATACAGCCGTGGCGGTATTATTGTTATCAAGTTTATCGTTGAAATTCAAGTCCGTTATTGATACCGCTGAGGGGGTTCTTTGTATGGACAAGGATACCGGTATGCTGGCCATGACATCATTGCCATCAAAGTTAGATGTAGTGGTAGTTATAGTGGGTATTTGTGTGGTGGACATGGGTAGAATATTTAAAGTAGCTGAGGTGTCGGTAGGACTGGTGGTAACCGTGAAGGGGAACGATAACGTTGTCATATTGGAGGTGACAGGTATGGCTGTAAGAGACATTTTAGAGTTTTTTTTTTACATATTTTAGAAGAATATTTATTTACAGCTTAAACTTACTATTAGCTAAATTTGTGGACAATACTGCCTGGGCCAGTGCCGTCGTATTTTGATGTCCTGGAATCAAAGTGTTACTCGATGATGAACTCTCAATTTCTTTAATCGGTGATAATAATAATGTGCCCAATACTTGACCATCTTGACCGTTATTTGTTGTTGTGCTTGTATAAGGATACATTGTGGTTTGTGTATTTAATGGTGGTGTCATAATAACCGCTGTATTTGCATTGGTTGCTATAAATAAGTGCATTGATTTTGAAGTTTTGTTTTGGTTTAACAATAATATTAATAAGTTTAATTTTTTTTTAATTCAATTTAGGTGCTTAAAATAGGTGAAGCTTTTGTAAATGTTAGAAAATTTTTTAATAATTTACCATTTGCCGTTTCTTTATGTATATATTCCGCGGTAACATCAGGAGTAGGTATACGAGGACGATTCTTTGAAGTATTTATACTTAAACCATTCATACGAGAGTCTAAATGCCGAAAGTTTTAGCGGGGTAAGAAAATGAAAGTAAAACCAAAAATAAAAATCAAATGAAAAATAAATGAAGTTTAAAGTGCAAAGAATTTTTAATTTATAAAAATTTTGAATTTTGTTTAAAAGAGTAAAAATTGTTTTTTTTAAGAGTTAAAAGATAATTATTGAAAATCGTTAAACAATTTTTTTGGGTCTTTTGAAAAACATTAATGACTTTTACAGGTTTTTCATACAAATTTTAAATTTGTTAAGCTTTTCAGTTTGTGTAGTTTTTGACAGTGAACCATCAGTGAATATCTTTTTTTTTTAATATAATTAACAAACACAAACTGCGAAGCTTTTAGACTTATCTGCAGAAAACAACCAGAGTCTTTGGCGGGAATAGAACCCGCAATCCATTGACTGATAGTCCGGCACATTATCGCCTAGTCTATTGGGACACCCAAAGTGTGTTATCTAAATTTGTTTCCTTGGATAGATCGCATCCCTTCCTTCGGTGGTATATCATTTAAATGACACCGAAGTAAAATAATTAAAATAATGGCTATAAATCAAGCTTTGATCAATGTGTCTACTCACCACCAGAGTATGAAAAAGCTTTTCTCTGCTTTCACTACCTATTCTTCCTCTACCTATCCCTTTCCAAAGAATGGAACACACTTAATTAATTAATATATAGGCATATTATTTGCCTGAGTGTTACTTCTCCTTAAAAAAAGAAGAAAAAACACATATTCGTGAACTAATGACAACTCAAACTTCAAACGCAGATCAATGAGTTTTTATTGCTGGAAATTAATAAATTTAGTGTACCCCTGTCTAAATTTATTAATTTCCAGCAGTGGACTGGACAGTGTAACTTCATACGCAGTATGCGCGGCTGTACAACATATTAAGTCGCCGAATATGTTGCTTTGGTGAGTTTTAATGACCAGCAAGATTGCCTGACCGCTTTCATTGTCGTTTTTTTTAAATATAAACAAGTCACATACTCCAGAAATTCTCAAAGAGAATCCGGCAGGTGTGAGATCGTCTGAAGAACGACACTTTACTAATAACATTTTCAAAATGTAATTGAAAAGTAGCTTTAAAATTCAGTGATCTTGAACGTATGCACTTCTTTTAATTTTCATCCTTCCGAAAGGAATTTTCTTTAAACTCAAGAAAATTGTGGTACAAAACATACAGTATTCATGAATTTCCTAAATTATGTAACATTTTAGGTATGTTCGTAAACGAACCAGCGAATTTAGCCTTTTTTACGAAACCATCATGCAGAGTATTAAATTGCAAACAGTTACTATCCCCAAGGAACTAGTAATGTGGCTAGTTCTAAAGCTGTTTAACAAGCTGTTTGTATTTTTTTAACAATACAATGCATATATATCAATTGTTTGGCTTACTGGCATTAAAATCCATCATTTGAATTATTTAAAAAGTAGATAAATGTTTATATTTTCAGCTATTACTATTTCCTATCCCCAGGGAACCATTCAGGCAACTAGTAGTCCTTTCTCTTTTCCCTAGATTTGCAGTAACTGAGCAGTAACATCTATGATCTATTACATGTTATGGGACGATCATCATAAAATATTTTACTGTACATATTTGAGTTTTAAGCATTGTACAGACGGTTGTCCGATCTTACAACGTTGTCCGAAAAATGTTAAAAAATTTTCAGAAAATGTTTAACAACCGTGTGAACTTAAAATTTTTGTCTTTCAACGTTGTAAGAGAATTCAGTACGTTTCATTTTCAGACAGTAAGACAAACATATTGTCAGACATCTAACAATCATGTAAACACATTTTTTTGTCATTGTAAGATTGTTTTAAGGCAATTGTCAAACACTTTTAATTGGCATATGTGCAAAGTTTATGTAACTGTCAATGGCAGAGTTGTCAAAGAAAGTATTCCTAAATGCAACTCTGTATAAACATAAATAAATAAACAAACAAAAGTGTGCATTACTAACATTTTGGAAAAAAGTGGAAGAATATTACAGAATTACATTAAAGAAAATAATAAACGGATAGCGACATATCTATTGATTAATCCTGTTTCATATGAGCCAATTGAATTGCATTGTCCTATTCAGTCGCCAACAGGGTCTTAAGACAACAAAAAATCAAGGCTGAAACGAAAATCCTACCGTATAAAGCAAGAGATCGCAGATTCTATACAGTTAAATATAAAAGATTGCAAAAGAAAATGGGCAAACCTGCGCACCTCATTCAAGCTGTCGCTAAAGCACCCAAACTTTGTGGCGTTGTTTTGTTATTTTGTCTTCATCGTCGCAGATAAAATTGTTTCAATTGCTCTTTTTTGTTCCATAACAATATTTAAAATTTTTAAATAAACACACAATGCTTCACAACGAATTTGACAATCTTTGCCGTACAAAAATCTGACAATCGTGTGAACTAACATATTCGATTCATTGTGTGACAATTATGTGCCAATGAAATTGCAAGGTTTTCGTACAGTCGTCTGAACTGACAATTTACCTTTTGCTAACAATTTTTCAATGTTAGTATATTCGTAGCACATTGCTAGATCTGACAACGATATTTTCATCTCAATAACGATATATTTTAATTTTTTTTTGGTTATTTCAGTTAATCTCGGTCCCTACATACGACCAATTACGAACCGATCACCATAAGGTTAGTTATTATGTCGAATTTAAATTTGATAATGATGTTTATAAGACATATGTATATGTGCACATGTGCAAATTTTTCAGAATTGGATTTTATATGGGGACTATGGTGAAATATGAATTGATTATCATAAAATTTGGTATGGAGATGTATATATACATGAGGATTATTTTTGTCGAATAGTCGATAGTGATGTTTATAAGAGATTTATGAGCATTTAAGTTATTTTGGGAGCTATATTTGGGGGCTAAAGTCAAATATAGGACAATCCAAACAAAATATCGTGTATATGTGAAACTAACATTTGCTAAATTTTGTATAGATAATGCTTTTCTAAAGGCATTTATGTGCCATAGACTCATATTCCGGGAAGACATTTATATGAGGCCTATGAGAAATCGTAGACATATTTTTACCATTACCAACAGGACTTGTCCGTCTCTAATAAAAATATAAAAATTTCAGGATATTATCTGCCTTATATTTGAAGAAAATAGCAAAAATAATCTGAAACACATCGAGGTTTTCTGAAACTGTGGTCTATAACTCGGATCATACTGCACCGATTTTGCCCATTTGCAATACCAAACATTTCGGTGCAACAAAGTTTTGGAAACATTTCAATGTGCTAAGTTTTTTTCGAAGCTCTATTGTGTCTAAATCGTCTTAGAATCTGATAAGGACCCATAATATACATACATATACATATACTTTTTTGTACGACCAATATTTCGATGTGTTACAAACGGCATGACGAACTTAATATACCTTCCATATTTTGGACAATCATTAAACAAAAACATTTTCTTATAAAATGTTACAAAACCTGACCTGAAATTTAAGGTGGTTCGATCTACATTTTACCATAACCTTAAATAAGTAATAAAAATAATCTAATTTACAAACAAAATCCGACTTACTTTGCTTTATCAGCTGTCTCTGAGCTCTCAGAGACTTACGGTTCACGAACTTATCATAGAAACTTGGTTTTGATTGCAGTTGCGGGTGTTTTTGTTGTTGAGCATTTTGCTGCTGCTGCTGTTGTTGTAGATGCTGCTGTTGAACAATGGTCATGGGCAAACCAGACTCTGGACTTGAGTACACAGAATTTAAACGATTGCGATTAATAGCCATGCCACCCGAAGAATAGGCGGTCGATTGGCTGCGCATCGAACCCATGCGTGACATTTGCCGAACAAACCACATTTTCTTGCGCCGCTCCACCATGGGCGTATCAACACTTTCCTAGAGTTATAAATGCATATAAATATAAATTGCTAAAGAATTTGCAATTTTTCAAAATGAAAACCTACATAATCGGCATAAACATCATCGGTCGTTTGACGTTTCCCACCACCCGGCACAATATTTACATACATCGCATCTTCTTTTTTCACTCTGTAATTTTCCGCAGAACCTTTGGGCTCATCTTTGCGATAGTGTTCCGAGGCCACGGTATAGGGTAAATCTTTGGGAACCACACATTCCCAGTACTGATCACGCAACAGTTCGGGATGTTCTTCATGCATTTCATCGACGATCATGTAAGCGGCCTAGAATTAAATTTAGAAAATTAACTTTAATTTGCAAATTAATAATTTATTTTTGCTTAATTATAATTAGTATTAAAAATTAATGCAAACAGGTACGGGTACTTAAATTGTAGCCTTGTTTGAATGTCATCACCAGCACAAACAGGCAGGCAGGCAGGTAATGAGCTAAAAAAATAATGCCGCCTAAAACCGGTAACTTTGTTGTTGTTTTTGTTGTAGTAGTAATGTTGTTGTAGACGGTGTGATAATAATTATAGTAATATTATTATTTTTATTATGTTTACTTTTGTTTCATTTTAGCAATTTTTTCATTGTACGAAGGTGTGAATTTTTGCAAAACACTAAACTTATAAAAAGAACCTTCAACATATATTAAAAGCTATAAACTCATGAACCTTATATTAAATTTGACTCCACACATAAAGCCAGACCTATATATTTTATTGTTAACTACATGTCCTTCAGTAAATTTATGAGCACAATTCAATATTTATAAAAAATATGCACTTATGTTAGATTGATAAGTTTTTGCTGGTGTATAATCAATAATATTTGACATATGTACTCGTATGTTGTATTGTTTTGTAGGCGCCTTAATTACTTTTTTATTATTTAAACAATTCTTAATTGTTTTTATATTTTTTGTATAGATTTATTTTTTAAAATATTAGATAAACTACGCAGTTTTAACCTTGACTGCATTGATAACCAATTTACAGTCAGTCAAGCCTAAGTTCTTTATCCCAATATATTTTTGAGTTTTAAAATACAAAAGAATTTTAATCGCAACTTTAATGACATTGCAAAAAACCTTGGTTATTGCAAATTGTCTGTATTTTCGTTTGTGTTTGTGCAAATGTTTTAACGATTTTCCAAATTTCACAAATACTGTTATACACAAGATTTTCTAGAGAAAATACTGATATACAAAAGATTTTCCCTAGGAACTACTGTTAAGCAAAAGATTTTCAATAGTAAATACTGTTATACACAAGATTTTTTATAGAAAATACTGTTAGACACAAAATTTTCTATAGAAAATAATGTTATATGCAAAATGTTCTATAGAAAATACTGTTGCACACATGATTTTCCATAGAAAATACTCTTATGCACAAGATTTTCTATAGAAAATACTGTTATACAAAAGATTTGCTATAGGAAATACTGTTATACACAAAATTGTCTATAGAAAATAATGTTCTATACAAAATATTCTATAGAAAATACTGTTAAGCACATGATTTTCTATAGAAAATACTGTTATACAAAAGATTTTCTATAGGAAATACTGTTATACACAAGATTTTTTATAGAAAATACTATTACACACAAGATTTTCTATAGAAAATAAAGTTATATGCAAAATGTTATATAGAAAATAATGTCATACAAAAGATTTTCTATAGAAAATACTGTTAATCAAAAGATTTTCAATAGTAAATACTTTTATACACAAGATTTTCTATAGGAAATACTGTTATACACAAAATTGTCTATAGAAAATAATGTTATATACAAAATGTTCTATAGAAAATACTATTATACACACGATTTTCTATAGAAAATACTGTTATGTACATTATAACAAGATTTTCTATAGAAAATATTGTTATGTACATTATAACAGTATATGTGTATAAGAGTATTTTCTAAAAGTGCCTTAAAGTGCCTTCTTAAAACTTTACCTTTAAACTAATGGCTAATAGATTTACGACTTTTTTTTTAGCTATTGCTAATAATTTATATTTAAATTGAACTATGCAAATAGTTATTTCTGAATAATAATAAGATAAACAACAATTATTAACGCTTTGAAAAAACACCCTTAAAAATGTAAATGAAATGAAATTTAACGATGCCACTAATTGTAAACATGGCAAAAAATATAAATTAACAACCAAAAACAAACTTAGTTTAATTTAGTTTAAATTTTTAAATCCCTAACCTCACAATGACTTCATTTGAAATCCATTTTCACGCAACAACTCGTAAAGATTCTACATACAGTAGTTTGTGGCTAAAACCCAGAACAATCGTAATTCAATTTTGACATTAATTTAACAATATTATTAAATTTTAAATTAAAAACATTTACCGAAACTTTTGTTACTTTTAAACATTTTATGTGCCATTATTTAATTTATTATTTTAATGGTGTATTCAAATTTTATCATAAACCTACATAAATAGTTTATTTTTAAACATTTATTAGTATAAATTGATCTATAAAGTTAATTTTTTTTTGGCAACTGTTTGTAAATTTTTACTGAACATTAATTTCAGTTTATTGGATTTTAAATGTTTGCTTTTTACGACATTATTTATATGGAGTATTTTAAAGGTTCGTGCTGATGTTTTTAGCACACTTTTCAAATTACTTATCAAATTAAAAGCTTTATACACGTAAATGACCTTAACGTTGTAAGTCACTACCGCATTTTTAAGTCTATTTAAATCTTAAGCTTAAAATCAGTTAGTTTTAATGGGCTAAAGTAAAATTAAAACTAGTATTTCCGAAACTAGAGATATTTAGAAAACCGAACATTCTTATGTATAACTTAAAAACACAGGAAATCTATAAAACTTAAGGTGCATATACACTACGTGTTTTTTACATTGTATATGTCAAATTTTACATATGGGAGTAAAAACATGTAGTTGGCGACCTCAAAAACTTTGCTTGTGTAAAATACATGTGGAAATACATATGTATTTTTTCGATTAGAACACGCTCTATTTTCTTATGTTCAAACACATGTTTTCAAATGTATATGTCAGGCGAAAAGATTTGTCGACGGTTAAATCTGCGCTATCATTAGCCGGCCGTATGAAGAATTTGCATAAGTTATAAATTAAATATTTTTTTTATCCCATTTTGATAATTTAATAACAATGATATAAATTATTTAAAAATTGTTGATACAAGCTCCACATCTTGTATATTAAAAAACGAAAAACCTTTAATCAATATTTTTGACGCCGGCAATTTAATGACGCTTTGTAGCGGCTTTAACGCATTTTTTAAAGAAACGACATGGAAATTTATGTGCAAAAAAAGAATAATATTTAAGCGTATCAGCTGTTTTAATCATGGCGATGTCACGTGTAATTGTACATACAAGTTGGTAACCAAAAATTGAAACCCATATGTAAAATAACCAATTTTGAGAGACATAAAGAAAAACATGTGAGTTGTAAACTTAAAAATACATAAGCAAAAGCAAGTAGTGTATAGCCACCTTTAGACGTAAACTATTGTTTTGCTTTTGTTTACATTGTGTTAAAAAAACTTAAATTTATTTAATAAAATATTCATATTTTAAATATATTTAAAGACTGCAAGATTTACTAATTGTTTACCTAAGGTAAACAATGTATTTTTAAATATAAATTTACTTTTGCATCCTACTTAACGCTAATGTGTTTAAATCTATTCTTTACATAAGGTGAACAATGTCACAATTGTAAATTAAATTTATTTTAAATTATGTATTAATAAAACAATATTTACTAATTGGTTTCATTAGGTAAACTTTTCGTATTCATAATGAAGATTTTGAACCAAATCCTACTCTAATTGACAGAAGGCATGTAATTAAGTCAAACTTATGTATGAATACCGCTAATAAATTTAGTTAAACTCTTTACGTTCCATATTAAATAAAGATTTTTTTTATGTAAATTCAAAATTCCTCAAATTTTGAAGCCATACTCTAAAATATAAAAGGACAGTTATTTATCATATCAATCAACATACGAGTATGAACATATATATTTTATTTCCCAAATAATTCGAGACTGTCTGGTAAAAGTCAGTCTGTGTCATCTTCATGATGATCATCAGCGCTTTGTACGAATAATCACCAAGCTACTTCAACAAAAATAAATAAACTTCTTAAAACCACATACCGAAATGTATTCTATAGCTTGAACTTGTTGTTGTTTATATACCTATTTTGTCATGTTTTATAAAGTTTATGTTGTTGTTTGCAAAGTGGCACGTGCTAAAAATAAACTCTAGTTTTTAAGACCAGCACAAAAACAAAGAATCTTTTTTTTTTTTGCAATTTTTTTTTTTTCATTGTAATTTTTCAATTTAAACTTCAAAGTTTAAGACAAATTTGTGTAAAAAAATAAAATGAAGAAGAAGAGGTCGATAACTACGTAACTGATCGAACAGGTTTTTGCGTTTTGAAACTTATTTTTTTTTTGTTTAACCAGACAGACTTGACTGACCGATTAACTGAGTAAGAGAGACTTGGCGAAAAAACAAGTTAATAATAAAATAAATTGAATGCACAATAAATAATTGTGCATAAATTTTGCTGTGTTTTTTATACCCTACACCACAATAGTGTGATTTTCCAATATACCCTAGATTTGTGCTGATGTTTCTAACGTCCATAAATATTAGGCCAACAGCCGCCTCAAAGTATACCGATCGACTTAAAATCACTTCCTGAGTCGATTTAACGATGTCTGGCTGGCTGTCCATGTAAAGCTTGTGCACAGAGTACAGGTCGCAATTTTGAAGATATTTCAATAAAATTTAGTACGTGGTATTTTTCCGGCCCAAGGACAGATTGGATTAAAACTGGTAGAAATCGGTGCATTATTTCATCTGGCCCCATACAAATGTCCTCCCGAAATAGGAGTTTAACGATCATAAATGCTTGAATTATAAAAGTATCTAAACAAATTTCACCATAAATGAGTTATAAATGAAGATAAATTTTGTCCATAATAGTCCATAATTAGTCGTAGCTCCCATATAAGGCCCACATATGAAAATCACTTTAAAGAGCATAACTATTTTCAAAATGTTGGTATTCAAATAATATTGAACACAAATATGTTTCTTATATATAAAACTAATATGGTACAATTTTATATTGATCGGTCCATAATTAGTCGCAGCTCCCATATAAGACCCACTTCCGAAAATCACTTTAACCTCCATAAATTTTTTAAAAGTATTTATATCGTGATAAAGTTTAACACATATAATATTTATATTCACTGAAATCATAACACTAAAATTTTGGACGATCGGTCCACAATAGGTTATATCTCCCATATAGCGCCCATTTCTGAAAAACTGTTTTATACATATACATACTGGGTGTAGGGTATTATATGGTCGGGCTTGACCGAATATATTTTTTTAGTTGTTTTTTTTTTTTTTTGGTTTAGCAGATGTTTTGTGTTAAAATGTTTTACAGATTCGATTAAAAGATACACCTTATTGATAATTATAAATGTAAAATGCTTTAAAACATTGTTATTACTTTGAGTTTATTTAAGTTGACAGATGATGCTGATTTTGTTACTTTGTAAAGCATTAGACAAGTTAGGTCAATTTCAATGGCCTGGAAATTATTGGTAATCATATAAATATACGAGGGTTACTAACAAATGTTTTTAGGTAGATATTAACATTACCATCATCTAATGTGATGATAATTTGGTATAAAGCTGATACTAAATATTCGGTTTGACTGTAATTATTTTATTACTATTAGATTTTCCTTGGCCAAAATCTTGATTGTCAGTGTCTTAACTTAAAGAGAAACTAAATGTGTCTGTTTTCAGTTGTACAACTTTAAAAATATTTTGAAAACTGTTTGCCAAAGTGATGGATTGGTTTTCTAAACTGTTCCTTCATTAATAAATAGTGTTGGCTGGCAGGAACCAAGATTGCTGCTTGAAGAAAATTTCTCGAGAACCATTTTCTAGGCAATAGTGTGCCCGACTATCAGTCTGAGGGTTGCGGGTTGGATTGCCGCCAAAGACTCTGGGTGTTTTCAGCAGATAAGCCAAAAAGGAAGGTAAAAATGGTCTCGTACAACAAAATTGCTGAAAGCGAATATGTCTACGAAGCGAAACTGAAATCGTTTTCAATTCCACATAGATAATTTCACGGCGTTCTAGAAACCGAGTGAAACTTTTATTGTATGATAACCTAAAACTGAAATTTACACTTTACTTTACAAATCATTTTCACTAAAATAAGAACAGAAACTTAATAAAATTTTCACTGCCACTTCATTTTACAAATGTAGAACCCAAGTGATTAATAGATTACTTGTCACCTTCATAGGCAAAGATATCCATTGATTGTTCCAAAATAGTTTTGCTAGCTTCGTGTATTAAACTATTAGAAAAGCATCCTCTTCAAGTCCTATACATTGCCCAGCACTAAGGCATTGGCGGAAGTAGTGAAGAATGTTTCCTCTTTTTTACCATACCATACCATACCACACCACACCATATTAAAATATCAACAATTTAATTCGAATGAATCTCACCTATATACATCCTTTTGCCTTTACTTCTCTGTGCTAATTCAACTGTAGTTTCTTTCCATTTAAATGATAGCGATTTTACGATTTCAAATCTGTCTAATATAATTTATGAATATCACTTGAATATAACGGCCTTATAGAATCAGACTAACTACTTTGGAAACCGTAAAAGTGCTGCATGAATTTCACAGTCTAGAGCTATTTTTGAGAGCTTTAATCTCGGGATTATACATAGCATCATGCTTCACTGGTTTTCCTAGTTCAATCGTAGTTTAGAAAAGGTATTAAAAATCCATCGGGTATTTACTTGACACAGTGAAGGAGTCAAATCACTTAAACTTTTATTGATGAAGCACTCGTTTCTCTGGTTTCCTGTATTAAATCTGAGTAGATGGTATTTATATAATGAAAATTAATGATTTATAAATTCATTAGCCGATGCGAGAATGCATTATTCTGAAATTGAGGATGTTTGTTAAACTTTTATGTAAGCCATGGACATTGTGCGAGAACTTTGTCTGTCTGATGTCGAAATTACGGCCTGTTGGTTCAAAATTTAGCGCAGAAGCAATTCTGAGAAGGTCTATTTGATAATTTGTACTTTTCAATGTGGATTAACTTGACAACAGTGAATAAGTCAATTTACTTAAACTTTTGTTGATAAAGCACTCGTTTCGCTGATTTCCCGTAAAACCAATTTAGTGAAGGTCTTTCAAAATAACGGCACTGTGAGAGAACTTATTTAGCATGATCGAAAATGAGGTCAATTTTTTCATCCAAACAATTGTGTGAGATGTGATTCATGCTTAATTAATTCATACATTTAAGCACGAACATAAAATGTATTCAAAATAAAATTAATATCGCAGGTTTTCTGGTTGTTGCTCTTCGAAGTGGATTAACCTGATAAAGGTCAATTCTGTTAACCGTACCACACTTGGCAAATATTTACAAAAAAAGCGTAACCACTATTTTTAGCACAAATTTGTTTGACAAATTTAACCTTACAAATCTTTTGTAAGAGCAAACATTATCAAATAAAACAAGTAAGAAAGTGTAGTTGGTTGGTTTTATTGAAATATCTTTAAAATTGCAGCCAGCCAGACGGACGGACGGGCATCGTTAAATCGACTCAGGAAGTGATTATAAGTCGATCGGTATACTTTAAGGTGGGTGTTGGACCAATATTTATGGGTGTTGCAAACATCAGCACAAATCCAGGGTATATTGGTATTGGGTATAATAAAACTAAACTTCTAATGAGATTTGTCTTTAGGAAATAAAGTTTTCTAAATAAACCAACAATTATAACAAATTTTATTTAGTGGTTACGACTTTTTCGTCAAATATTTGCCATGTGTGACTATACCTTGAGACTAGACTATATCACGAAATTGGTGAGTATCTTCCAAAATCGTTTATTGATTAAAAAAAAATATATATATTTATTCCGCATCTTTTTGAAATTAAGGCCTGTTTTTTCACTCAAACATTGAAATGTGTATCATTCTTAATCAATTCAGACATTTAAGCACAAACATTAAATCTACTAATTTTAATGCCTTGGCAACAAATCATTATAAATATCTCACTTTACACTTAACCACAAAATATTACAACCTTTTTAATGCTATTACCCCGCCACCTGACTTAACTTACCTTAAATATATTTTTATATTTGCTTTTAATTTGAATATTTAACAACTTTGAAAATAACTTACCTTAATATGTCTATCAATTAACCAGTTTAGTTCAATATCATCGTCATCTTCGCCAAATGGATTGATTAGCACTTCAGCAACTTTCAGCCAACCGACATAAAATACAAACTGTTAAAAACAATTAAAAAATAATAAAATGTATTAAAAACAATCAAATGATTAAAACTGAAATATATTAATAATAAATTTACTTAAACAAGTCATAATTCAATGAAACCCCCTGCAAAAAAAGATATTGTAAAAAAACAAACGAATTAGTGCCAAAACGTTTTGTTTAATACCAGAAAAATAAAAAATAATGGGGAAATTAATATACGTTGCAAGTGCAGCCGTTACACTAGTCAAAGTATTAAAAATTTAACATTTTAACACATTGACAAAGAAAATAGGAGACAAGGAATTACAAATTTATCAGTTTCTATTTTATTCCTAAAGGTAATAATTATGCACCACTTGTTTTAGCACAAATTTGTTTTACGTTGTTTACTCTTACAAGAGTTTTGTAAGAACAAACATCATCAAATAGAACTAAACATTTGTTGTGTCTTGTTCTAAATAAACGAAGTTCTTTTTTTAAATAAATAAACGAATTCAAATATTTTTTTTAGTGGTTATGTCATTTTTGGCAAATATTTGCCAAGTAAGAGCGTACCTTAAGAATTTTGAAAAACTGTTTTAAATTGTAATTTCAAACAGAAATTACTTTTTAAGAGAAAATTTTTTTATTCAGGCTAATAGTTCGAATAATCAAGAATGCTATTGTAAAGTACTGGAACAATTGACAAATTAGAATGCATTTTCTACTTTAATTTCAATATAAATAGTTAAGATTTTATATTATATTATTATTGAGGCTTTTGTTTTTCCTTACGGGCTATTTTGATCAATAATTCTTTCTTTTTCTTTCAACAAATGTAAATAAAAAACATTTATGGTTTTTTATATATTTGTTTTGTTTGCTATGTTTAATATACTCGTATGTGCGAATTTATAATTGCCAACCTGTTTGTCTACTTCTTTTCAAATAAATGTTCAATTTAACTTTTTTGTTGTTGAAATTTTTTAACTGTCTTTCTTTTTATGGTTAACCCACGTGATACGTCGTTGATCTTTATTTGGCTATTGGTATTTGTTATGGATGACAGGCAAAAAAAATCAATATATTCGTACATACATATGTATAACAAATCTGCTGCTGTTGTTGCTGTGTGTGTGTGTGTTGTTTTTTTACTTGTTTACAACACTAAATTATTAATAAAAGTAATTAATTTTTTAATTATATTTTTGTTTTTTTACTGAAAAGCCTTTTGTTTTTAGAAAACTAAATAGATTTTTTGTATTTGAATTATTTGGAAATTTTCCATGCATTTGGTATTAAAGTTTAATTCCGCTTGGCAATACATATTTATAGTAATGGTTGTTGTCTAGGCTAGACAGAAATGTTTGAAGGACCAAAATTGTAAAGGGCTTTAATTATAATAGAGTACTAATACATTAATTAAAGTGAAAACATATATGTATGTCATTAATGGAATTTCTTTTATAAAGTTTACAAAGTTATAGTCTTTCTTTTAAGAAAATTTAGTTTAAAGAAATGTCAAGTAATAGTAAATACTGTTACGTTTTTAACTTTTTAAACTGCGGTTTATCCCCTTTAAATAATCCAAATTTCTTTTAATTAAAAAATAAATGCGTCAAGTAATTTAAAGAAAACATAACGAGTCTTTATTTATTTAAATGTACGCAAAAACACTTTTAATGAAAAGTCTGTCTTTTACACCACACTTGAAATACAGTTTGACAACGCTTGATGTTCAAGCATTGAACACATTCGAGACAGCAGGCTACACGACTACACGTGTGTAAGTGCTGCTGGGTACTTATTCCGCCCTGTATCCAGCTACTTAATTATTTTGAAAACAACAGCTATATAGTCAGCAGCTAATCCCGAAATCTGACGTTTCAATAAAAAATAAATTTTTTCTTAGAACTTTTTAAATAACATAATGGCTGAAGAGAATTTTGTTGATTTTATAGAAACTATTACTAAAATACAACAAAAAAGTAAATAAAAACATCAAAAAAATCAAAAATAATAAATTTTTTTCAAAGAAGCATTTATTTATGAAACAAGAAAAACATATGTACATTATTCCAGATATGCTAATAAACTTTAGTTTTATTAATATATATATATATATATATATATATATATATATATATTATATAACTATATTATTATTAATATATAATATTATTAATATATTTATTAACTCTTGATGAATAAATGATCATAACATTTTAATTTTGTATTTTACTTTTTATTTTACAAAAAAAATTTCTAAGCACTAATTTGTTTTGCACATTTTGTTATATGGTCAACACTGTTTTTGTTTTGTAGCCAACAAAAATAGAAATTATTTTAATTTGACTGCAACGACAAAAGCAGCATGGACAGCAGTCGTGTTGCTTCCTGTCGTCCAAATAATCATTATCATAAAAACGTATATATTTTATTTTAGACACATTGAAGTCGGTAGCCTGATGTCTCGATTGTGTTTAAGCTTAACACAACGATGACTAACAATAAACTCACTGCTTAAAAGAATGAAAGATTTGAAAGACCTAAATGTACTATTCAGGAAAAACGATTAAAATTAATAAACTAATAACTGAATTTTAGTCAGTGTTGTTTAGGAATTTGTTTAATATTGATTATATCCCACTTTAAAGCCTGGCAAATCTTCAAAGACACTTTCAAATTCCTACATATACAAAGACACGTGAAATTAATTAAATTAAAGTACAACCCGGTTTCATAAATGAAACTCTCGATTTTTATGCAATTTTATTTATATCTTAAACAAGGTAAAAAAAAATATTTGTTTAACAAACCTACAAAGGTTTATTTAAACGACTACACTAATACCTCATTTTACGTCGGGGTTTACGTTTCAAAAAAACACGACGCAGAATAAAAAGACGCAAAGTGAATTAAGATTTTCTATAGAAAACCGTGTTCTAGGGTTACGAAAATACTCGTCGTCGGCTTTCTTTCACAAAAAATTGGTCCAATATTTGATAAACAGCTTTTTTTGTGTAAAAAAATTTACTTGTAGTAAAACAAATTTACTTGTAGTAATTGTGTGTAGTACTCGTTTTATCGTTGGATAACGCTTTACTTTTTATGTCATCAAATAAGCTTTTTGCTTTTGCCTGAATTACCATTTTACTTAATAGAAAATAGTAGAATAGAAAATAAGGACTCCATTTCCATCATCAAAGCACTTCTTGTACGGGTCATCGTTTTAGCGTCTAATAATGTTGCAGATTTTTCTAAATTAAAAAAAAAATTAAAGACTCGAACCTAAAACAGCACAACCTTGAAAATCTAATGGCGCACAGTGAAAATTAGTCGGCCCAATCATGAATAAAAAAACCGCGAGAGTTTTTTCCCTTTTTATTTTTTTAACACTGAATTTGAATAGGAAAAATGGGAAAAAGGAAAAAAGTCCCGCAGAATTTTTATTCATGATTGGGCTGAGTACTAATTAAGCAGCCACGCAACTTCGAAAAAATGCAAAACGAAACAACGCAAAGCGAGGTATTGGTGTATCACATAAAATACTTAAGTTTTCTAAAAAATAAAATTATGTTTAACAAACATTTCGTAATACTTGTCATACCACAGACGACTATCAAACGTTAAACCAACAAAACAGCCAGAGGAAGAAAGTAAAATGTGTTTAAATTATATAATATTTAAATTAAAATCAACATTAAAAATCGCTCGTGGTTTGCAAAGAAAGTGTTTCATTTCTTACTTACTGGCTGTGTATTTTTATTAAATTATTTTAATTTAATTTCACATTTGTCATAATAATTGGTTTTGTGTTTAAAAAACACTCGCTACATGAATTTTATTTTAATTTTACTAACTCTTTGGCCAAATTCATTTTATTTATAACTTTAAGTACTTTTTATGTTTAAGTACTTTACTGTGTAGTAAGTAGTAGCATTACAATTGAGTATTATTTTTTTGGTATTAAATTGGTATTGGTTTCATTTGCGGTTTCATTTGTCATTTGTTTGTTTACTTGTATAATTAAGTTTAATGTTATTTACCTGTAACGCTGTAAACAGTGGAAAATATAAATCGTAGTCATTTTTGCCATTAATATTTGGCATATCGGGTAACATTTGACGCCCCAATAAGGCGGCAATGAAATATGTGTATAAAACTAATGTTACAACCTGTAAAGATAATAAATAACAACTATTAATAAATATCTATCTATGAAAAGTGTTTAGAATTAAATAATAAATATGAGATAAATGAATAAGAAATTAATTTAATAGCAAGGCACGTGATGTTTGTCATACAGATTTATTATCCAGTTTGGAAAATCAGAAAAATTTAACAAACTTTTACAATAATTTAAAAAGACTTATAACAATACAAGGTAGATTCTGATGTATACTCGTATACATATTAACAAAATCTAAGGCCGCGTGTTCACTATGTTTTGACTATGTCATTTTTGTTGTCAAATTGTCCAAATTGTTGGCAATTATATTAAAACGGGTTGCCATATGGCGTCATCTATGTTTGCAATCAAGATTGCAATCATGAAAATCATGATATGACAACCCGTTTTCATACATTTGCCAAAAATTTGGAAAATTTGACAACAAAAATGACATAGTGAAAAGCAAGCATAATAGTTGCCCTTTATTTTTTTTTTGTTGTTTAAATAAACTTTAATATTTTTAATAATTTTATTTTAATAACAAATTTCATAATATAACGCGGTTAAAATTATTGAATGTGCTAAGAAGAATGATAAACATGAATCATTTTATTAAAAATTATTTACTTTTTTAGAAAATTAACACATTTAAAACAAATATGTTTAAAAAAGAGAAAAGCAATTTAGGGACTAAATAAAAATTTAAAAATTTACCAGTATTCTCTAAACTCATTAGTCACCAAAATATCATTTGTTCATAGATAAACCAGTAAAATTTTAATATTGAAAAAATCTTTACATACATATATAAATATCTGACACAAAGAAAACCCCGAACCACCTAACTCTTCTTATACTAAGAATTCATTTTTATACTAAGAAACCAATTTTAAACTATGAAATATTTTTATACTAAGAAAGACTTTTATCGTTTTAAACTAAGAAACCATTTTTACATCAAGAAACCTAAACTTTTGATACTAAGAAATCGTATTTATACCAAGAAACCATTTTTATACCATGAAAAGCGTTTTTTAGTAAAAAAAAACTTGTGTTTTAACTAAAAACCGTTCTTATATACTAAGAAACCGTTTTTATACTAAGAGCCAGGTTTAATATTAAGAAATCCATTTTGTGCTAAACCGTTTTTTTACTAAAGTTGTTTTTTTAAGTAGTTACTAAACCCGTTTTATAACTATAAAACTTTTTTAGTTTAAAAACCGTTTTCTTGATAAAATCTTTGTATTGCTAAAGCATTTTAATATATCTAAAAACGTTTTTTACTAAGACCTTTTTTAATACTAAAACCATTATTTTACTAAAACAGTTTTATTAAAAAAAACCGTTTTTTATTTAAGCCGTTTAATTTCTACAACCGTTTTTTTTTTACTAAAATCAATTCTTTTCTAAAACTGTTTTTATTACTAAAACTGTGTTTTACTAAGGCAATTTCTTACTAAAACCGTTTTTATTACTAATACCGCTTTTATTACTACAACTGTTTTTTACTAACCCCGATTTTTTCTAAAACTGTTTTTATTACTACAACCGTTTTTTACTAAAACCCTTTTTTTATTAAAACCGTTTTTTACTAAAACCGTTTTTTTCTAGAACTTATTTCATTAGGAAAACTGCTTTTATTACTAAAACCGTTTTTGTCACTAAACCGTTTTATTACTACAACCATTTTTGGTTAAATCCGTTTTCTTAACAGACCCGTTTTTTTTTACTAAAATCATTTTTTATTAAAGCCGTTTTTTACTAAAATCGTTTTTTACAAAAACCGTTTTCTACTAAAACCGTTTTGTATTTAATCCGATTTTTTACTGAAACCTTTTTTTTACTAAAAAGGTTTTATACTAAAACCTTTCTTTTTCTAAAATCATTTTTTCTGATACCGTTTTATAACTGATACCATTTTTATTAAATTCGTATTTTTTTACTAAATCGTTTTTTAGTAAAACCGTTTTTTAAAAAACATTTAAAAACAAAATTTTTCATAAAAATACCAAGGTCGAACCGATTAAAAGGTCTACAATAACTTTACGATATCGGTAGTCAACTTTGCAAGAAATTATTATTGTTGTTTTATTTAATAATTACTAATTAAACTTGTATGGTCCCACTAACCTGCGTATAAACTAATGGCACACATACAGTATCATAACCGATCAAACCACCCAAACGTCGTCTAATATCCGACAATTCCATCAAGATCGTTTGCACAATCTGATCGGACGTTATGAGACCGTCTTTGCGAGCACGATTTATAATATTTGTAGCCCAAACCAGGGGCATCCAATATTTGGACATGGGATTAAAAGGTCTACAATAACTTTACGATATCGGTAGTCAACTTTGCAAGAAATTATTATTGTTGTTTTATTTAATAATTACTAATTAAACTTGTCTGATCCCACTAACCTGCGTATAAACTAATGGCACACATACAGTATCATAACCGATCAAACCACCCAAACGTCGTCTAATATCCGACAATTCCATCAAGATCGTTTGCACAATCTGATCGGACGTTATGAGACCGTCTTTGCGAGCACGATTTATAATATTTGTAGCCCAAACCAGGGGCATCCAATATTTGGACATGGGACTTTTCGCATTCAAATGCTCAAAGATTTTCATTTCGGACTCGTGCATGAGACCAGCATCCACGAGATGTTGTGTGGTGGGGAAACGACGTTTGACACGCAACGAGATGCGTTGCAATGTGATGACATAGGCCAACACCATGTAGCGCATAATATTGCGACGCATCAAGCGGCCGGTTTCGTTCTACAAGAAAAGGAAAAATTAAGAGAAAAGTAAAGAAAATTTTATAAATACTCTATTAATTAGTTTAGAATATATGTAGTTGTAGATAAAGCGAAATCTTTTTATATTATTAGAAAATGTCTTACATTTACGCCACCATTTGAATTTTGTATGGCAGCACTTATAAATAGGGCCAACGTGTCGGGCCAAGGCAGTAATCTGTATTGTTCCCACCAACGTTTCACCACCAAATTTACATAGAAACCCAGCACAAATGACATGGGTATACTTTCGCCTTGTTGACCAAAATATGAACGTAACTTAATAAATATTCTGAAAAGTAAAAAAACAGAAAATGGTTTTATGAAATTGGTGCAATTTTAAATTCGGTTGGAATTTTAGGAATATTTTTATTGTTGATTATTTAATGATTAATTTAATTTTTTTTCGTATTATTTATTTAAAAAATTTTAAACTTACTTTTGTTGTTGTTCGGTTAAAGCAAATCTATATACAAAATTTATGGTATAATATAAACATAAATACGCCACTAATTCACGCCATACTAATTTATAGACACTTCCACGCCACCTGAAAAATATTATAAAATTCAGAAGAAAATAAAACATTAATTGAAATATGGCATTAAAAAAGGCAAAATGTAAAAAGAAAATAAGCAATAAAATATATTAGTTTTAGTAAATAATCGATCATGCATTTTATTACTTTTTTAAAAGATCTTAAATGTTTAACGATTTAACTTAAGATACAGTCACACTCCGCAAATATTTACTCAAGAAAGTGCAACCACTTGTTTTAGCACAAATTTGGTTGACGTTGTTTACTCTTACAAGAGTTTTGCCAGGTAAAACAACATCAAATAAAACAAGTCAGAATTTATATTCGGCTGTGCAGAATCTAATATACCCATTACCAAAATCACCTATTATGGAGATTTATAAGAGATTTATGTGCATTTAAGTGATTTCCGGAAATAAACTTTCTATGAGGGCTACGTTCAAATATAGACCGATCATCATGAAATTTTGTACGACAATTCTGATTACGCTTGTTAAATTTCAACTTGATAGTCACTTTTATAAGAAATTTATGCGAATTTTATTGATCATCGGAAGTGAACTTTATATGGAGCTTTGTCAAAACTATGGACCGATTATTATGAAATCTAGTTAGACTATTTAGATGTGTATACGGATTACTTGTGTGGAATTTGGACTTCTTAACGATTTTTATAAGAAATTTATGCGAATTTTATTGATTTTCGGATATGGGGGCTACGGTCAATATGGACCGATCATCATGAAATTTTGTACAACAATTTAAATGTATATTCTGATTATACTTGTCAAATTTTAACTTGATAGTCATATTGATAAGAAATGTATGCGAATTTTAGTGATTTTCGACCGATCATCATCATATCGAGATGGACGATTTTAATATATGTATGGACTATTTGTGTTGAATTTAAACTGGATAGTAGTTTTTACAAGGGATTTATGTCCATTTAAGTGATTTTCGGAACTTTACTTTATATGGGGTCTATGGTCAAATATGGACCGAACAAAACAAAATTTCGTATTACGATTTCTTTTTACCTGACAATTATTTTTGCTGAATTTTGTTTTAATATTTAAATTTTATAGGCATTTATTTATCATTAAGCCATATTTCGGGAAGATATTTGTATGGGGGTTGGATGAAATCATAGACCGATTCTTACTATTTTCCTCACGCTTTCTTCTTTTATCATAAAAATAACGTGTACAAAATTTCATGGCAATATCTGAAATATATTTAAAAAAAAAAATTGCAAGAGAAATATTTAAGAATATCAAATTTTTATGAAGGTTGCCTCACATTTTGGTCCATAACTCTGGTTCTACTATACCGATTTTGCTGACTTTTAATACCAAGACGGACATAGCTCATTCGACTTAGAATTCCATAAGGATCAAGAATATATACTTTGCTGGGTCTCAGATGAATATTTCTTAGTGGTGGTGAAGGGTATAATAAAATTAAATATTTGCTGTGTCCTGTCCTAAATAAACAAAGTTTTTTTTTTAAATAAACCAGTTTAAATATATTTAATTTAGTGGTTACGTCTTTTCGTCAAATATTTGCCAAGTGTGACCGTACCTTTACTTAAAATATTTATAAAAAATTCTGATAAAAACGATTTTGAGTAAATATTATCTAGAGTTTTTATTTGTAATTCCACTTTTAATGATTTAATTTATTTGATTATAATAGTTAATAACAATAGCTTTATTTCTATTATTATTTTGTCTTTTCTCTACAAACTTTGTTTGCAATTGATTCTTTTAATTATTTCATTATTTAATACTCTGTTTTTTTTTTTATTTTATTAAATATGTCTCATGTTTTGTACTATTGCTTTCCACTAACTAGAGATACAATTATTTATTCATTAGCGAAAATTCATTGCGAAAAAAGAGTAAATTACGACAGTTCACTCAAAATGTGGTTTAACTTGAAAGGCGTGTTCAAATTGTCTAATTAATTAACAATTATCATTTTAATTTAAATAAATGTATTATTACTATGAAACGTTAATTCTGAAAGAAGAGAATTTACTAGTTTGTTACTTAAACCAGGGAATTTAATTACGCCCACATAATACCCTGCACAATGGGCTAGAATTGAAGTTGTTTTGAAATAAGTGCCTGTCTGACATTTCTAAACGGCTGGTGCAATCGGCAACAAATTTTGCATGGACGGCAAATGAAACATCGAGACACCAACAGTGTTGACTGTGAGCATTGCAGTTAGGGTTAGGGATTTCCTGTACTATTTTTTCTCCCGGTACACGGTAAAATGAAAAATTGCATTTTTAAAACCGAAATTTAAGAAATGCTTTACAAATAAGTATAATGGTTAATGATTTTATAAAATTGTAGAATTTTATTAAAGAAAAACAACACATTAAGACATTAAGAAATAAAAAAAATATTTTAAGCAGCCTAACAAGATTGTTTTAAAATGCATTTAATTTCATTAATGCATTTAATAATTCATCTTACTTTCGACTTTTTATTTTACTGGCAAAGTCATTCGCATTTTAAAGATTTTTTGTTAAATTTCCATTTGCTTCAACTGTATTTTTTTTTAAGTTTTTAGGTAATTTAGGTAATGACATTAATACGAGGGCTGTTCGGAAACTTTTTAGCCTAGCACAGAATGAGAATAATTCGTTTTTCAAAACCATTTTTATTTTTCAATATAATCTCCTCAAACTTTAATACACTTAGGCCAACGCTTATCTAGAATTCTATCCCTTGCTAAAATAGTTTTCATCAAGGCATCTTCATTTGAGGTAAAACGCTTGCCAGCTAGGAATTATTTTAGAAACGACGCTTAAAATCCATTTTATTTTTCTTAAAACGATCCAAACAAGCTTGAGAAATTTTCATTCTTATGCGTTTTTGTTTGACTGTTAACAAATGCGGCACCCATCTTGCAGAAAGTTCTTCACACAAAATTAATTGGCACTCGATCATTTGAGATGCCTATGATATTAGCGTCTTTTTTGAACACCTGTTTCTATATGATCGCAAGGAAATTTAATATGTGTTCATAGCACAGATGTAAGTTTCCAAAGCTGTTCATAAAGAATGGCTATTTTACAAGTACTTAATCTGCTCTTTTTAATTCCGTTCTATAGTTAAATAAATTCAGTTCATCCCCACCATTCTTTTCCATCTAGTCGCAAACTTTGCGGCCAGACATGGAAGCGTTATATTGCATCATGTCCCAGGCCTTAAAAGATGAGCTATGTTGCCAGAAAGATGGCAAGAGATCATATACAAAAATACTTTGAATAAATTTATATATATATTGTACAAATGTTTTACAAAAATTACGTATTTTTTAAATTGAAAATTGAAAAATTGCAAATAAAAAAATAAATTAATTGTTTGTCAATAAACGCTTATCTTTCGTTATATTAATTTAAAGTTAAATATTCTTGGTCCAAAAGCTTAATTCTTGTTGGTTTATCTTTGTACATTAATATTTACAGCAATAACAACTTAATTTTAAAATTTAACTTCGATAAACATTTCAAAAATGCTAAATTTAAAAAAAAAAAAAAATTCGCGTTTCCCAAGAAAATTTAATTTTTTTCGGGAATTCCCTAGTTGCAAATTAATGATGTTTTAGTTGCTGACATTTGCGATATTTGGTTTTAGCATGACCATACATAGACCATTAAACAATCGATATTTTATGCATAAAAGGTATAAAAATTATATTTAAAAAATAACGAAAGTTGGGTTTAACTTCCTCAACTGTGTCAAGAGAGTATTTGAAAATGGAGATTGGATCAATTGTTGATGCTAAACCAATTAATACACCCAAACATAAGCAGTTCAAATGTCAATATCGAAGCGTGAGAGTGTCGCTAAAAGTCCAGGAACACTAATTAAATAAGCTCTATACAAAGCTCCATAAAGATCTGCGTCAATTGTTACAAGAATACAAGAAATAAAGTTTATGGAACACAACGTATTACTGTTTTGTTTTTGGGCATCATCATCATTGGCCCATATTTCTTAAAATAAGCTACCAAATTTATAGCAACTCAAATCTGCGGTGTAATCCTATTAGACTTTTTTATAGAGCATAAAACGTCCAACAAGTTGGTAGGTAGCAACCAAAATGAAATAATATTCCAGGCCCAGTTCCAGAAAACAACTTGTCAACCTTTTACTTCAATTTGCAAAACTTTATGTTCCTCAGAACTATAAAATTTGATAAGCTACAAGTTGAAAATAATAAGTGTAATTTGCAAAGTTTTTTAAATTTTTATATCCTCTTAACAATTGCTGTTCCACGTACGTTCTCTTGTGCAAAGTTAAAGACTTTGCAAATAATTATGCTGTACCTCAAAAACTGATAAGTTTGTAAAAAATTCGCTTTACAAATGTATATATGTAATTATAACTAATGAAGATTTCAAAATGTTAAGACGTGAGTTTTTTTTCGACCATTTATTACAATAAATTATAGAGAGCAAATTCATTTTTCGGAATTAGAAAACTTTAATTTTAAAGAATGCTTTCCTTTAAATTAAATCCAGGTTGATTTCCTATAGAGACAAAATAGAACACAATTCATGTTGTCTGAAAATTAACTGCTAGTGTGTTTGCTTTGGCTAGGAAATGGTTGCCCGTACCATGGAGTTGCAGCTATGCATGGTGTTGCAAAATCAACAGTTTGCAGGACCATCCATAGAGTTGTCGATGTTATCATAGACGTTTTATTTCAAAACATAATGCGGTGGCCCCATAACGTCAGTGATATTGCTAAAAAGTTTTCTATGATGTATGGATTCCCTAGTGTGGATGGCCTGACATGATGCAGGATATGTGGACCGGTATGGAAAGCATCATTGAATGTGATGACAATATGAGGATCAAACAACAATCTGAGGATCAAAATGCTAGCAGTGTTGCGGAATTCGGGATTCTAAGATTTGACAATGGATGGAGTCCATTTCATAATTTTATAAAAAAAAATAGTTAATTTATTGTTTTGAAAACTAGCAAATGAAAAATCGTTTTTTTCTTTAATCGCAGGTACACTGACAGTTTTTTCCTATTTTCCTTCGGTTTCCAGCGGTTTTTTCCATTTTCCTCCGGTTCCTTTTAACAGGTTCTATTTAGCAATGCAAAGTGATACGACAGAAATGCAAATATGATTAAATGCTTTGTGGAACACTTTACAAAATGTTCAAAGTCTTTGCAAGAATTATCTTAGTGCAAAATGAGATTTTCAAAAAATTTTGTAGAATAGAAATACTTATTACTTGTCTCTGCTAAAAATTGCAATTTGATAAGTGCAAAGTGAAAAGTTGATAAGATGTTTGTAGAATAGGGCCCAGATCTATTGATTTCTTGCCAACTAGCATATCATTAAAACTGAAAACTGGAAAAATTGTGATTTATCTAACTTGTTTATTATACTAATTATTAACAAGAATAATTAGTGTATATGTAAATTATAATAAAATATACAGTTTACTCAATTGCATATTTAAATTTTGTTTGCACAAATGAATGGAGTCATGATTAATTTTAAATATGTACTATGTATATATTTTTTTTTCAAAATTTATAGATTACAAATTATTAATAAGTATAAAAGAATACAGTCGTTACATACATAGTTGTGATAAGTTTTTGTAAAATATATAAATGTTAAACGTTTTATTTTCAAGATATCCAAATTTATGTTAAAACGATCATTTTTTCACAAGGGAATTTCAAGTTTTCAAGATGATCAAAACAAGATCTTTCTATTAAAAGCAAAACGTGTTGACAACCAAAAGAATTTCCTAGCCGCACATTTCAATATGTTTAGTGTGGATAACACTTATCGCTGTTAAGTTCTAGCAACATTGTCCGAATATTTGTTCCCCTAACTAAGTCTGCCATCAAATGTGCTTTCGCGCAAAAAGAACGTTATTTAAAAAAAAATTAAATAAAACTTTAAATACTTTTTTTTGCTTGGGCCACCACTTAGGAGACGACCCCTACTCATGCAATGCATTGTATTGGAACTAGTTATGGGAGGGAGGATAGAGAGAGTAGTGTTTGTGAACATTTGATTTGAATTTTCCTATATTGAAAGTGGCAGGGAAAACTTGTGCTAAAGAATGAATTTACCCTATAATGTGTTGTGCGATCGACTGTTCAGTCTACCACTGAAGAACGTGTATTGCCAAAAAAAACTAGGGGTTTCTTGAATAAGTTCCCTAATTTCAGCAGAACACATTCCATTATAATATCGATAAAACAGGGAAGTCATCGATAAGCATCTTCGCCCTCTTCTGTACGCGGTCAAGTAACTCTAAAATAGAATATGAGCATCACTACGTTTTCCACACATAGAAGAACATTGACAATTTTGTGTCTGTAATGTTGACAACTTTTTGATCTTGGTAGCACAAAACTAATGCTGGTCAAGAGTTTAGTATGCTTTAACAGATGTCATTTTATTTTTCAATACTTTTAGCTAAGACATAATAAGCAAAACTAAATATATTAAGAGTCCTCATGATATCCTTTAAAAGTTTCGCAAACTGTGCATTTTTACGCCCTCGTAACTTAATTGTAAAAAGTTACATGAAAAATTATTTACACATCCTACGGAAATTTGCCCAACAATTTTGGCTCGTAAACTTGTGTTGTTCAATTGTACATTTAACTGAACAGCTAATCTTTATTCACTTTTGACATTTCAAAAAGAAAATTGTGTGATTTAGGAACTGAATGATGAACTAACATTGTATAGTGAATATATTCTCCAGCTGCAAGAACATAAGTGAAATCTTGCAAAATCTCTTCTTCCGCCTTAAGTTTATTATCTATAAACAACCAAAAAAGAGAAGAGAAGGAACATGGTGAACATTATTTATCAACATTACCATCATTTTTACCAAAAAAATCAAGTGATAACAAACCACAAACGGTAACTTCTTCAAAAAATCTGAGTAATTTAGTCTTTTGGCTTTCTTTAGGTATTTCTAAAAATAAATATATTTATTTAAACAAAAATTTTAGGTTTATTTTATTTATTTTTGAATTGACGTTTCTCACAAACTGACGCTGTTAGATTGCACAAAACTTAAAAAAGGGCTCCATGAAACAAGTCTCGCAAGTTTACCCAATTGCACAGACGGCATAAGTACTCTTACTATTTTACATAATAGAATTTCAAGCAATTAAAGTTCATATAATTAATGCAAATATTTCGAAATAAATTAACCACTGGTTACTTGGTAATGCAAGAGGTAGTGAGTGTTTAATAATGCCATATTTTATTAATATTTATTTTTATTTTGCAAATTGTTTAAAACGCCAGCAATTTAACAATTCCCCCCTTATTAGACACCTAATTTCAAATAGTTACCACATTATTAGCAACTATTTTTTCGCACTCAAAACATCTCAATTTATTGTTAAACATGCACCTTTTGCTATTTTTAAGTATCCAACGTATTTTCAAAAACAATAAATGAAATTACAAACAAAACAATAAAACTACCATTTATAATTATGTTTGTGTAAATGTGCCGTCATTGTTTAGAATTAATTGCCTTTCATTTGTTTATTTAAACAGAAAAAAATGTGTTTTTCTTTAAAATAAATTAGAAAAATATAAATATCGGACATTTAACAACAACTAGAAAATATTTTTCGTTGGCCAAGAAACGTGACTAAACGCTGATTTAAGGTAATTACAGTTTAATTTATTATTAGGTTTAAAACTTTTAAATTTAGCTGCAGTGAAAATTTTATAAAATATTTTATACATATTTAAATGAAACCAGCAGGAGTTTGAATAACAAGATAAATGTGTACATTTCAAAACAAATATATATAAATAAACTATTCTAGGTTTTTTAATTAATAGTTAAAGGTAATTGTAATAAATGAAATTTTTTAGGTTTTGAAAACTAATCGAAACATACTTCTTTTTTTACTAAAACTTTAATATGTTTTTTATAGGTTTAATTGGTAGTTTTTTATATGATAAAATCATAATCAACATACATACATAAATATTATAGTGTATTGTTTAAAATTAAACATTCACACACGTAATTCAAAAGTTATTTAGTAAAACACATTTATGTGTCCCATATGTCTAATAGCTGACATATCACAAAACTCAACGAGTGTCATCTTTTACACATTTTTGCTGTAATATTCATACATAAATGCAAGACGCGTCTAATTGTTTGAATTAAGTTTGTTATTTTTTTTAGTAATAAATCTTTGGAAAATTATTTGCGTGCACATTGTTGAGAAAAAAGTTTGAATAAAATATTAGTTGCTGATTTAATAGATCGAGAGATTGTTTTTTTCTTTTTTGCATATCCTTGGCATGTTTGAGTGTAATTAATAAGCTTTTCAAAAATGCCCTTTACACTAACACATTTAGAGACAGTTGCAAAAGAGCTTTTAGACAGTGACTCAATAAATTTAACAGCGGCATGCGGCCGCTTATATATTTTGTAGGTAGGCAAATGATTTGATTTAAATTGATTTGTCTACTACATAAAAAAATCTTCAATTTGTATTTTTTATTTTTGAAATAAATTTTTCGTCATTCATTTTTTCCATTTTATTTTTAGTCAAGTAAAATCATACATTTGGCAAATATTTACTCAAGAAATCGTAACCACTTGTTTAAGAACATTTTTGTTTGACGTTGTTTACTCTTACAAGAGTTTTGCAAGATCAAGCAGCATCAAATAAAATAAGATTAAAACCCTAATTTTGTAAATCACTTGCGTTCAACGCATCACCTACGCTTTTGCGAACGCATCACTAAAATATGGAATTTTGTAAATCACTGCGTCATTGCATTTAGCGAACGCAGAAATATTACGTTGTTACAATACTGTCAAATCATTGCGTGGTTAGTGTTGCCATTGTAAATGTTGATACTGAAATTTAAAATAAAAATTTACATAAAGCTACACTTATTTTGCATTGGCAATCAGCTGTTCAATAATTTTGTTTGGTTATTTATCAAGAACATATTTCAAATTGTGAAGACAAAAGCTTTTAAAGCAAATAACTATCAATACAAAGATACTAAGGGGTATAAAAAAATGTTCGCACTTATGGATATGTCTTCTTCTTCGGATGATGAAGATTCTTCAAGCGTCTTCGGATGATGAAGATTCTTCAAGCGTCCTAGACATATCATTAAGCTAAGACACAAATAAGCAGAGACACACCCCACTGTGGCCAAGTTTTCAACTGCCTGATCGCAGCTGAATATCGTGAAATTGTGAGATCGGTAAATATGTTGACTATCTTGTCTTGTTATAATTCATATCATCATGAATACATATATCAAAGTTTAGTCGTTAAGACTCACGAAATGAGGTTGCGATGAATGGCTCACGCTATATCCATTCCACTATATCCACTGTAAGCGCATTTCCAGCCGCATTTTCAAAAAGAGAAACTAATTACTAATTACTTAAAATACGGTGCACTCTTCTTGGACTGGCACTAACTCCACTTTTTTCACGTATTTTTAATACCAACATAACAGAATTCGATGCAATTGTAAGAATTGTTCGAATTTCTTTTGGAGTTGTTGTTATTTTCTTTCAACCTTTCTGTTTTTCCATATCTTTTCTTTTTATTTAAATAATTGTACGCAACTGTCTTTCCTCTATTAATGTTTTTGGCTATTTGGACAGGATTCTGACCCTGCGATTTAAAAATTAGAATTTTAATTTTTCAGTGTTATTAAGAGCCTTACCACCCATTTTGAATAAAAACTATATTAAAACTATAAAATTAAAAATTCTCTAGCCGTTTATAGTGAAAGAAATTCAAATCATAGCCTTCCTAAATAATATTTAAAGAATTCCTTATACAAGTGACACACGAAATAGTAAAACAGAAATACATGTCTTTAAATAAATGCATAATTTTAGTATTTTTTATTTCTTCAGGAAACTAAAGCCAACATCTTGAAATTTGGTTGTGCAAAAGTTATATTTATTAATGTCAAAGCTTTCATATTATTCCAATATTCACCTGTTAGAATACACAAAGTACTTGTTGAAACCGCTTTATATTTAATTACGTTTCCTTTTTTATATATTGTCCAAGTTCTTATTCGAGCTTTTATTATACTATATAGTATTTGTAAAAAGTAAGAAAGTACAGCCAGTCAAGCCCGACTATATAATACCCTACACTCAGTATACATACATATGTATGAAACAGTTTTTCAGAAATATGGGAGATATTACCTATTATGGACCGATCAGTTAAGAATTTAGTGCCATGATGTCTGTGAATATAAATATTATGTATGTTAAACTTTATCTACATACTTTTAAAAGATTTAAGGAGGTTAAAGTAAATTATGGTCTATACGGAAGTTTCCACTAATTACGGACCAACCATTATAAAATTACGTGTCATCATTTATGTATATATGAAACTTATTTTACTTATAAACTTATTTTTGTTGAATTTTATTTGGATACAAACATTTTTAAGAGATTTATGGCCGTTAAAGTGATTTTCGGAAGTGGGCCTTATATGGGAACTACGACTAATTATGGACCGATCATCATAAAATTGTACCATATTATTTGTATACGAGGTCTGATCAAAAAATAACCACTTATTTTAAATTGCGTGAGTTACGTATTTTCGATTTTCGCATTTTTTTTCTGTTATGTTGGTACACATGTCTGTTATACATGTTGGTAATATCATAATTTTGGATTTTCAGTTTGTTTTTGACAGATAATAAGGTTAGTCGTGTTTTGGTGTGCTCTTCGATTTTTACTATTCGAAAAAATGGATCATTTAAGATTAAGATTTGTGTAAAAAATGAAAAGGACATTTGAAATCTTGACTGTGGCGTTTGGCGAGTCTACTATGAGCAGAACACAAGTTCAATTGTGATATAACCGGTTTAAGGAAGGCCGAGAAGATGTCAATGACGATGCTCGTCCCGGTTGCCTGAGCACGTCAACAACCAATGAAAACATTGAAGCACTGAAGAAAATGATTTTGGATAATCATCGAATCACTATCAGACAGGTTGCTGATGATGTTGGTATATCGTTCGGCTCATGCCAAGCAATTTTTACGGATGTTTTAAGCATGAAACGTGCGGCAACGAAGATTACTCCAAAATTGTTAAATTTAGAGCAATAACAACGTCGCATGGACATCGCTCAGGAGCTGTTGAACAACGTCAACGAGGATCCCGATTTCCTCAAAAAGGTCATACGTGATGACGAATCATAGCTATGACATTGAAACCAAAGCCCAATCATCCCAATGGAAACGTCCAGAAGAGCCAAGACCAAAAAAAGCACGTCAAGTTCGGTCAAATGTGAAACTGTTTTCTTTGACTGCAATGGCGTGGTGCATCATGAATTGTTACCACAAGGTCGTACGGTCAACAAGGAATACTACCTTGAAGTTATGCGCCGTTTGCGCGAAACAATACGTCCGAAACGCACAGAATTGTGGAAAAACCAATCATGGGTTTTGCACCATGATAACCAGTGAGTGAGTTTTTGGCCAAAAACAAAACCGTTATTATGTCTCAACCACCGTATTCACCGGACTTGGCCCCCGCTGACTTTTTCCTCTTCCCAAAACTGAAGACACCGATGAAAGGAAAGCGTTTTGCTACGATTAAGTAGATAAAAGAAAAATCGAAACAGGAGCTGTTGGCGAAACCAAAAATCGCATTTCAGAAGTGTTCCGAGGATTGGAAAAAACGCTGGCATAAGTGTATTATCTGAGGGGGATTACTTTGAAGGGGACAAGATAGTTATTGATGAATAAATAAATAATTTTTGAAAAAATTGAAAATAACGGTAATTTTTTGATCAGACCTCGTATATACGAAACATATTTATGTTCAATATTATTTGGATATCGGCAGTAGGGCTTATATGGGAGCTATGATCAATTATGGACAGATCTTCACAAAATTTGTAGATGTAATTTGGCTTCCTTTATTACACATTTGTTGTGAAATTTGTTCGGATACTTGAATAATTCAAACATTTATGATCGGTAAACTCCTATTTCGAGAGGAAATTTGTATGGGGGACAGGATTTTCAACAATTTAAATCCCGTCCGTCCCAAATTTTATTGAATTATCTTTAAAATTGCGGCATATACTCTGCGCAAAAGTTTTACATGGACAGCCAGACGGACGGGCATCGTTAAATCAACTCAGACAGTGATTCGGAGTATATTCAGTATACCTTTAAGGTGGGCCAATATTTATGGTCCCCAATATTGTGGTGTAGGGTATAAAAATATATTTATTTTCTTTTGGTTCAAATAAAAATTATGAAAAAACTTTTTATTTTTGCTGTTAAATTCATTCATTTTTACAGCATTAATTCATCGAATGATGTTCATAACAATGATGATGCTGTTAACTGTCACGTCATTCTTGACTGATGCAACAATTTGTTGTAAGACTCATAAAAAACAATAGCTACTTAAAATAATGTTATTTAGCTAAATAAACAACTAACAATAAATTTGCAATTATAATTTAAATGTTAAAAGCAAAAGTGATTGAAAGCGGTGGGTAATTGTTTTTGGAAAATTTTAAACAAAATATTTTTAAAAGTTTAATTGTATGTTGATTTTTTTTATTCATATCTAATTGTATTTGTTAAATAAATTTTTTTTCCATTTAACTGATTTCAAATGAGTTATTGTTTAAAAATAAATTTATTATTATTTGAGATTGTTTACAAATGATACTCTTACAAAAGTAATAAATAATGTATTTTGTTTATTAATTACAAAAAAAAATTAAAACTAATTGAGATAAAAATCTGTAAAACTACGCGTACTTACTTCCATAAAATTTTCCAAAAACAGCCAAAACTACTGCCATTGGGCACTTCGCCAGCATAGGAAACTGTCATGATGTGTTTAGTGATACACTTTTAACTGTCACTGTTGAAAACTTGAAGCTGTGTTCACCCACCATCAAACTCTTGCAGGCATTACAACGCTTTAGATAGAGATTTTAAATAAAGTTTTTCTTTATAATTTGACATAAAAATTGAAAATGAATTTGTGTGCTAACACGTGCCTTTTAACCAGGCCATTAAATATTTTCAAATAACTTTTTGTTTTGTTGCAAACTGTTACAAGTACTTCAAGTGTTTGCGGGTTTTGGGAGTTAGAAATTATTATGCCGCCATCTTGTTAACGTCAGGTATTTCTCCTGTTTTTTTTTTTTTTTGTTATGTTACCCTCAACAATTTATTTATTTGTTTTATTAACTCCCTGTATTTTTTTGTTGATTTGTTTTATTTTTCCTTCGATACTAATTTATTTTGTGTTTTTTTTTTGAAACCAAAATTCCACGTTCCACACGTTGTAATTACACGGGAATTTTTGCAAATATATTCATAATTATTTTGTTATTAATTTAAACTGTTAATTTCGTTTCTTTGGTTATTTGTTGGTATAAAATTGTTAGTATTACAATTTTGTTTGTTTTTGTTGATTAATAAAAAGAGTGTTTTTTATTCCATTGAATTTGGTGAATGGCTTGAGACTGGTACCAATTTGCTAACGCTGTTGCTTGTAACTGAAATTATTGAGAAAAATTTAAACATATTACAATTAATAAACAATTAAAATTTGTATGTATAGGTAGGTAAGTTGTTAATAATAATTATAAAAATAGAATTCCTAAGAAATTTTCAATTCATTCATAAAAAAGTTTATAAATTTTTAGTTGTAATGAATTATTTTATTGTTAAGCCAACTTGTTTCTATTCTTCACTCTGCTGCAAAATAAAATTAATGATAGGTATTAAAACAATTTTCGTTTTGTTTAAATCCATGGGGTAATAATACAAGGTGAGTGCAGTAGCACAGCTGACTGACTTTGTTTACAATTTACTTCTGTCAAAAGTATTATTTTTTTAAGTGGTTTTGACAGTAGTACATTATTTTACACAAACAAAATGTGTGTTGTTTCTGTTTTGTGTTTTAGTTGTTGCCGATTTGCACTCATCGTGTATAATTACACCATGTTTAAATCCTTATTGTTTCTACTAGTTTTTGGCAATACTAAAAAAATATCTGTTGTTAAATTCAATCATATTTAAAATTTATTTCCAATTAATTCAATTATCTATTATATTATGCTAAATTATTTACTATTTTTCACTGCAATTACATATTTGAGGAAATATTTGAAATTCATTTTAATGATATTAATTTATATTTAGTAGTTTATGTCGTTTTTGATATACAATAGTTACTACTTGCAATATTATTCGTTTTAAAAAAAGTCTCTTTCAAACTGAGTTTTTTTAATCATTAAACATTTAAGACCTTATTCTTAAATAAACTTTATTTTATCAGAATTGTTAAAAAAAATATACTTTTGTGTATTTAACAATCTCTTTCGAGTTTATTTAATAATGTCCACTAGGGATGCCAAGCGGGACTGGTTTTTCAAATCCCGGGATTCGGGATTTCATAAATGAAATTGGTTTACAAATAATAACAATTTATTACAAAAAAGTTACTTATGTTAAATACATGGTGAAATTACTTTACAAGGTGATGTTAAAAAGGTTTGGCCAATTAAAAGTTCTATACATCTCAAAAAAATCCACAACTTAAAGGGTGATTTTTTAAAAGCTATAGGAAAGTTAAAAAAAACACATAAAATTCAGAAAAATGCATGAAATCTTTATTCGAATCGATAGTACGGTCAATATAATTTAATGTTTGAAGATTATTTCATGCAAATGTTGACCTTGACTGCGCCTCAAATGGTCCATCCGCTTAGTCCAGTTTAGGCATACTCTTTCCAACATTTCGGCCGGTATCTCACCAATAAATGCTTCAATGTTGTCTTCCAAAGCGTCAATTGAAGCGGGCTTGTCTGTATAGACATGAGCTTTAACATAGGCCCACAAAAAATAGTCTAAAGGCAATCGAACGATTAAATGCTTCAATGTTGCTTTCAATGCGTCAATTGAAGCAGGCTTGTCTGTATAGACATGAGCTTTAACATAGCCCCAATTGAACGGTCCCGAACGTGAAATAAAATGTTCACCGAACTCGCCTCACAATAAGTCCATTGTTGCGCCTGCTGTATGGCATGTCTTGTCATGCAAAAAAAAGTTGGATATCATCTCACGGTAGCGCTCACCATTTACAGTAACGGCGACGAATCGATAATTGATGGTCATCATTAACACTGGCCGATACAGCTGCGATATTTTCTTCAGTTCGCACTCTACGTAAGCGTGTTGGTGGTTTAATGTCCAACAATGCCAATTTGGTGGGAAATTTAGTCACAATAGCCCGAATAGCCGCTTCAGTGGGTCGATTAAACTGACCATAAAATGGAAAAAGCGCTCGATGAACTTTCTTAACAGAGCACGCATTTTGATAATAAAATTCAATAATTTGCAAGCGTTGTTCGTTTGTAAGACGATTCATGGTTAAATTATAGACCAAACTGATGATGTTTGACAGTGGAACAAAACACGAAACGTGCGTCAGCTGTTTAAACCAGTGTTGCCAAAAAGATAATAGCTAAAAAATCACCCTTTATAACGATCATAACAAAGACTATGTTGTTTTTTCTTTTATAATTTTTTAACTAAAAACAGAACAGATCACTTAATGTAACTGCTACTGGAAACTCCAGCTGTATATTTTAACAGATTTTTTTCAAGCAAACAATGACATTATGAATCATTTATCAAACACAGAAGAAGTTGATAAATAAGATCATTAGACGTTAAGGTCTTATACTTAGTCTTCTGTCTACAAAAAGTACACAACAAATAGATTTATGAGAAAGAATAAAAGTAAACATTTCGCAAAATAAAGTAAACGAAGTAAAAAAATATAAACGGAAATATCAGTACTACACAACTAACAGAAATGTTGAAATTTTGTAAAAAGAAAAACAAAAAAAAAAATAAATATTATGACAGTGCGGTTGAGGTTGATGATAACCCAGATACAAATTTAGTTTTTTCACTTTTTTTCAATAAACAAAATTTTTATGGTGCTTTTAAAATAACACACGACAAAAATGAGTTAATTTTGTTTTGTTATTATTGTATTTTTTAAGTTAAAAAAAAAACACAATTTAAGCATATAATCATAAATTAATTACAAAAATAACAAAAAAAAAATAGTCATAAAATTTTAAGATCGTGATATTTATGAATAGAGTTTAAGGCAAAACACTTGTTAATAGTATTGAGATTACAAAAAAAAATGAAATTTAAATTTATATTGAAATTGGAATCAGCCAGCATCCTCTTCAAATGATTTAAATTTGTTTTTAACTACTCTCGCACACCTTAAAAATTTTGTAAAATTAAATTATAAATTGTTTTTTTTGTTTTACAAATTTTACCTTCAACTCAATGAGGAAATTTTCAATTTAAGTTTAAAAACCTCAACATTCGCAAATATTTATATATTTTTTTTTTTATCAAATTGTTAGAAACTGTAAACAAAAACTAATAATGGTGGTTTTAAGGTTAATTAAAGGAACTTAAACAATTTATACAAAATAAGAAAACTAGTTTCTGTTTTTAATTTGTAAAATTTATGTTAATGTTTTTGTTTCCTATTTTAAAATTATGCAAAGATTTTTAAGTTTTTTTTTTTAGATGTTTTTAAATAAAATGTTTTCAAAAGAATTGCCAATAATAATTTATGCATAACTAACAGGTACAAATGTTTTTAGAGTGTAAATTATGTTTTTATAATTTTATTAAAGTTAATTTAAAATCAGTGTAGTTAAAGATTTCGCTGACGTACGAGTATATAGTCTTTAAATTAAAATACTTAATCAAATTTATTTTAAGAACTTGTTTTTTAACATTTAGTATTTTTGTATTTCCAAATATCTAAACTGAATCATTGAATTGTTCTATGAACAGAATGTTAAAACAGATTTCAGTATATAAATTAAACAGTTTTTCAGAAATGGGAGATGTAACATATTATGGACCGATCATCTATATGAATATAAATATTGTGTATCTTATAATTTATCTCGTCATAAATAGTTTTAAAAGATTTATGGAGGTTAAAGTGAATTACGCAAAGGGTCTTATATGGGAGTTTTGACTAATTATGGACCAACCATTATAAAATTGGGTGTCATCATTTCTGTACATTGGAAATTGATTTTTATAAAATTTTATTCGGATAACAATATTTTGAAGAGATTTATAGTCGTTAAAGTGATTTTCGGAAGTGGGCCTTATATGGGATCTGCGATTAATTATGGACCGATCATCATAAAATTCTAACATATTATTTGTACGAGACATATTTGTGTTCAATATTATTAGAATACAAACATTTTTAAAAGACTTCTGCTCTTTAAAGTGATTTTCGGAAGTGGGCCTTATATGGGAGCTACGACTAATTATCGACCGATCTTCACAAAATTTGTAAATGTGATTTGGCTTCATTTACCATTCATTTGTGATGAAATTTGTTTGGATATTTGCATAATTCAAACATTTATAATCGGTAAACTCCAAATACAGGAGGACATTTGTATGGTGGTATGGTGGCTAGGTGAAATAATAGACCGATTTCCACCAGTTTCAATTCTATCCGTCCTTGGGCCGAAAAAATATCACGTACCAAATTGAAATATCTTTAAAATTGCGACCAAACATCAGCACAAATCCAATATACCCTCCCCACTATTGTGGTATGGTCACACATGGCAAATATTTACTCAAAGAATCGTAACCACTTGTTTTAGCACAAATTTGTTTGGCGTTGCTTACTCTTACAAGAGTTCTGCAAGATCAAATAACATCAAATAAATTAAAACTAAATATTTGTTGTGCTTTGGCCTAAATAAGAAAAGTTTTTTTTAATAAATAAACGAGTTCAAATATATGTTATTCAGTGGTTACGTCTTTTTCGGCAAATATTTGCCAAATGTGACCGTTTAGAGAAATATTAAGTGCACTTTAATGTTGAATTAAAACGATCACAACCAACATTGTCACATCAAGTCTTGTCGTGCTAATCAAACATGTATGAAATTAACAAGGACTTGTTTTTACTACCGCACATCAGTTATAGATCTATTTTGATACTTGTTTCTTATAAAAAGGTTTTTCTAGTAGTAAGTCATCGAAGGAAAATCGTATTTATTAGTGTAGCGAAATACTAAGTTCAAATTAATGACTTTAAAAAGTTGAATTTAATAAAACAACCAATACTGCCACTTCCAAGTCTTGTCGTGCTCATCAAACATGTTCAACACGACATGCAAAGGTAGTGACGAACACATATCATAAAATCCTTTTTTAACATCCAATGACTTGTTTTTACTACCGCTCTAAGTTATAAATCTATTTTAATGCCTGAAAGAGTTGCTTTTTCCTATAAAAAGGTTTTTCTAGTAGTAAGTCATCGAAAGAAAATCGTATTTATTAGTGTATCGAAATACTAATTTCAAATTAATGGCCTGCAAAAGTTGAATTTATTATAACAACAAACGTTTTCAATTCAAACATTGTCATTAAATATATTTGACATGAAATGTGAAGGTAAGTCCCAATTTACACGACTCAATTTTTATTTAAAAGATTGATAACTTTTTTTTTCTTGAAATTTTTTCGGTGTTCACACGGCTAAAATATTATTGTTTAATCGCTCGTATTTTTTATTTGAGAGTATACAAACATATTTGTATGCACATATGTATGTAATACGAATTGGAGAGTAACACGAATTGCTAGTACAATCAAGTCTGTACTCGTCTTATGTCCCTCTCATCCTAATGTTTAAAAAGTAATCAGCTTAGCTTAAAGAATTGCTTCGTGTAAATAGGGACTAATGAGGAACACAATTCATAAAACCATTGTTCGGCATCCAAGAACTTCTTTTTATTCCCACACATCAGTTATAAACCTTTTGCGCATACAGTGCTGGCCATATAATTATAAACGACTTTTTATCATACATATATATTTGTTCATATATTTTAAAAATTTAGTTCAACATAATAAAACTAATAACTAGAAATAGTAAAATAACAAATTATTATTAAGTTTAAAATAAAAAAAATTCACAGCGTCAATACTATTTTAAGGAATATGAACGTAAACACCAAAAAACGCAATATCAAATTGGTCACATAAATAGAAACTTTAAAAAAATATATGCAAAAAACCTTAGGTTTAACAAAACGGACTTATCCTTTAATATTTTGTTGCATAACTATTGTTTTTGACAAAATTAACCAGTCGTTTTGGTAAATTCTTAATTAAACGCTGGAATGTTTGCAGAGATATGTTTTTCCAGCTTTGTTGCACCAACTAAAACAATTAATCATTATTTCGTGTATTTTTGTCCTTTAGGTCTCTTTTTAGAACATCAATATTTTGATCCATAAGCTAACACTTAATTACCGTGAAGTGTGCTTTGGGTATTGGACGGGCATATTCTGTGCTTATTTGTCTAATTTTAGCCTTTATTTCGCGCAAAGATAAAAATGTTTTTTTTACTAGCTCTACAATAACTCTATCCCCTGCTAAAGTGGTCTTTCGTGTCCTAGGTTTCCTAACTGGGTTTGCAAATTCCTTTGTATTTTTGTACAAGTGAATTGCAACAAGTACAATTTTTTTTTAGCAAGAAAACTTTTGTGCAATAGCCGACATTGAAAGTTTTTCATTTGGCTAAGATTGCACAATTAACCGTCTCATTTCTGAAGTACATGACTTGTTTTTTTCCATTTTCGAAACTAAACCGTATCAAAATTATTACAAGTTGGTCTATTGTTCAACAAATTATACTTACTTTGTCACTAATATTTAGAAAAGTTTAAAAGTTGAGGAAGAAAAAAGTGCGTTTCTATTTACATGGCCAGCAAAAAAAAAAAAAAAACTATTATGAAAATAATATTTTATATTTTAATTTAATTTAGAACTCAACGTTGATTGTTTACTCATTGAATTACTCATTTAAAGTTACACAGCAGCGACCTTATTATATCAAAGCATCGTTTTTAATTATATGGCCACTACTGTATATGCTTGAAATAATACTTCATTCTCTACTTAGTTAAAGTTTGTAACTGATTTATTAAAATAAAAAGAAATTTTGGTGAGCGGCTAATTTCACGGTCCACTCCTCTCAACTGGCCGCCAAGAACTTGTGATACCATACTTCTGCTTCTTTTTTCAGGTTATGTAAAGTTAAAAGTCGTTATTCACGGGATACTGGTATCCATGCTAAAAACAGTTGTAATTTGCATATAACCGATAGCAAGGCTGAATAGAGTAATCGAAAATACAGCATTGTCGAGGCCGACATTTGAATGACATCATTTTTAAAAAGTAAATGTCAAAGATTCTTTTTTCGGTTTTTAATAAAAATTTCGACATGATTTCAGATTTTATTTTAAGTTTTTAGTCTAAATGAATCAGCCTATAGAAGCCAAGAAAATTCAAATGAATTGAACAAATCTTTAGACTTCATTGGTTAATTGGTGTCAAATTAAAGTTAAACCTTGAGTATAAAGTCAGCCTGTATAAAACACTCTCAAAAACAATTTGCAAATATGAAATACAATTATGGAGAGAGGCCAGCAATTGCAGTATTGATCTTATACATAGTGGGTCCAACTGAAAGTTCTTGGCACCATGAATGAGAACCTCAACAGGAACTTTAATAAAAATAATAAAATTCATTTTAAAACTACAAAACACCCAATCCGGCAACCAAATCTTCTCGCATAGAGCCAAGCGCGATCAAGGATTTGTAGAGCTGATCTACAAAGGGAAACATTTTTTCGGAAAGCTTCTTGTTTAAGCTTTCATTTTAGTTATTAATTTAGTAATTTTAAGTTGTTTCTCCCTCCCATAAACTATTTTCTAAGATCCCACACTAACTGTAGATTCCTACACGTATGTAAGTGCTGGTCCAATCTAAAAAAGTTGGATCATAATAGCAGAGATAATTACAAGAAACGGGTTTTATAAACATATGTTGCACAGATCTGTTAAATACATACTCGTACTGCTAATAAGACAGACAATGTTTCACTTGTTGTTTTTTATTTATTTAATAAATGTTTTGCTTATTTATTTCTGTATTTATTTACTACTTAATTAATATTTGCTTATATAGCAAAAACAAAATTAAAATGCTCTTTAATTAGGCGTATTCAAATGGCAAATCTAAAGAATTTTTACCTAATCATGGTAGTAACTGCGTATATGGAATGTTTTAAAATGCCTAAACACCAATAGCTCACTTTGCGTCAGGGTCACGTTCCAACAAAATACGAATCAAATTAAAACGATGCAAAGTGAATTAAGATTTTCTATAGCAAATCATGTAAAGATCGAAGATTGATTCTAGGGTTACGAAAATACTAAGTCGTCGGCTTTCTTTCACAAACAATTGGTCCAATGTTTGCTGAACAGCCTTTTTTTTAACGTAAAACAAATTTCCTGGTAGCAATTGTATGTATTACTACCGCTAGCATTATCATTGAATAATCCTTTAATTTTCATGTCATCAAATAAGGTTTTCTTTCGCTTTTGTCTGAAATGCCATTTTACTAAATCGTATTCCCTGCGCAATTTGGTTTTCAATCCAAATAGAAAGTAAGGCATCAATTTCGATCATCAAAGCACTTCTTGTACGGGTTATATTTATAGCATCTAATGATGTTAAAGATTTTGCAAAAATTTCACAAAAAAAAATTAAAGACTCGATTCCAAAGCAAAGCAACCTCGAAAATCTAACGACGCACAATGACAATTAGTACTACTTAAACAGCAACGCAACTTCGAAAAAAAAAACGCAAAACGACGCGACGCAAAGCGTGGTATTGGTTATACGCAATTTTATATATATATATACGCACTCGCACCAGGGCTGCCAGATGAATTTCGGAAAAAATCAGCAAAATCCCGATAAAAAAGGGAAAAATAGTTATTTCGAATTTTAAAAATCGTCAAAAAAAAAAAAAAAATCGGAAAAATAAAAAATCACTATTTGTAATAATATTTTTAACTTTTCATTTAAATGAGATCACAAAAATTCAAGTTTATATAGTCTCCCAGTAAAAAATGTGCTCCTAAAAGGAGCAGGTTTTATGTATGAATCCAAACCTCAAATCGCTTCAAACCTGCTGATGGGATGCATGATTTTTGTATGAGGTGTTCCCGGTTTGGAGCACTACTTTCTGCTGACAATAAGCGCTTCTTTTAACCTAATCAAACAAATTCTATCTAAATGTTTTTGCTTAAGAAAATTTCATAGTAACTGAGAAGTGCGATATTTGTTTTGTAATTGACTTTCGTTGTCATACATAATTCTGTAGGCTATAATTTCATTTTTGTTTTTTCGCATTAAAACCTTCTTCGTTGTCAGCACTAAAAAAGCATCGTTTTGTATATTTTATTCGTAAGCATTTACTGCTTCAAAAGAGCGCTTTTATTGAACCGCTCGATTATGTGCTTTTTCCCTTAAGTGCTTCAAAAAAACATGAATTTTTTCTACTGGGCTCTTGTACAATACATAAATTTTAACTTTTTAAATAAGAAACCACTTTCTGAGTCGATTTAACGATGTCCGTCGGTCCGTCCGTCCGCCTGGCTGGCTGTCCATGAAAAGCTTGTGCGCAGAGTACAGGTCGCAATTTTGAAAATCACAAAATCACTTCCGGAAATCACTTTAACGATCATAAATTTCTTAAAAATTTTGGTATCCAAATAAAATTTCACACAAATAAGTTTTTTATATACAGAAATGATGACACCTAATTTTATAATGGTCGGTCCATAATTAGTCGAAACTCCCATATAAGACCCTCTCTGAAATTCAATTTAAGCTCTATAAATCTTTTAAAAGTATTTATATCGAGATAAAGTTTAAAATACATAATATTTATATTCACAGACATCATGACACTAAATTTTTGGATGATCGGTCCACAATAAGTTATATGTATCTTCTATATAATGCCTATTTCTAAAAAACTGTTTTATTCATATACTGGGTGTACGGTATAATATGGTCGGGCTTGGCCGGCTATACTTTCTTACTTGTTTTAAAACAAAAAATCGTCAAAATGATGATAAATCGTCAAATCTGGCAACTCTGATGCGCACGCAGCCCTGCTGTCGTCAAAATAATCATTCACATATAAAAGTGTGTATTTTATTTTTGACATATTATAGTCGGTAGCCTGCTGTGGCGAATGTGTTGAATGCTGTATTGTTAATAATTTATGTTTTTATTTTCCTGTTAATAAAATTAATCACAAATACGGATTGAAAAGAAAATTAAAGTGTTTATGATATAGGTACATAGCTAATATATATTTAATGACAAGGGCTGTTGAACTTTAATAAAGTTTAAAGATATTAACATTTTCGCAAAACTATTGACTTAAATATTTTTAATCATAAAATCCTTGGTTCTTTTCTTCAAAAACTTTAAAATTTTATTGAAATGTCAATATTTATTTAAGTAATTTTTCAAGTTTTAAGTAATCTTAAAATAGTTTACAATCTCACTAAGAAACTTGTTTATTTTCTTTGAAATATAAAATATTTAAAAAGCAATGTTAGGTATAAATAACGTTTTTTGTTTCATAAATATATTTATTTATATTTATAATTTTTGGTAAATCCCCTTTTGTTGGCATATCTTTAAATTTCAGCTTAATTTTAAAGTTGTAGAAAACCTTGAAACCTTAAGGCAATATTAAGATAGATGTTGAATAAGATTTCCTATTAAAAAGTCTCAGCTCAAAGATCAATAAAAAATTTATATTTATTTATATGAATTAATTATGCAAAAAATACAAAAAAAAAAAAACACCAAAAGAGAGTCACTCACTCAGTCAGTCCAGTGATGGAAAATGGCTTTTTGGATTTAGTACCAACTACATATAATAAATAAAATGTACTTTTTAGACCTCTAACCACAAACTCACTTTAATGAATGTTTAAACAATTTTATACTCGAACGAACAAATTTTTAACATTGACATTTAAACCAAAAATTTCTAAAAAAAATAGTCGAACTCTTATGGTAATGAAGCTTTGGTATTGATTTGGTGATAAAAAGGAATACGGTGTAAGACTGCTTCAAAGAATCACAATCTAACTCTGTATTTGTGTATTTATAGTATTTGTGTAGGGTATAGTTAGGCTACTTCTGAATCATTAAGAATATTATTTTCGTTTATTAGCATGATTATCTACAACATTCCTATTTATGAAGTATCGGAATATATATTCGTACATACTTCGATTAGATTTCCAAAATTACAAAATATTTTTATATCAAGAATATATTAAAGAAATAATTTGTTTTTGTGACCAATATTTATAATTATTATAATTTTTAAGGAGTTTTCTTCAGGCTAATTTGGTCAAATGTTAACTTCAACGGTTAACTTCTAACGTTTTTTTTTAATTCTGATTAACTAAATATTAAGTTTTAGTTTCTAAATTCAGCCTCAAAACGATTTAATGTGAATTAATATTTCAGAGGTTTTTATTGTTCGACAATTCCACCAACAATTTCTTGTCGTGATATCAACCATTTTATACGAGTAGATGCATATTTAAAGATTAAAATGTTCATGAAATGGAATAAAATCATCTCTCCTACTTGCACTACTATACAAATGGTTAATTAAATCATATATTTATCAATATACTGGTATCCCTCGATTTACGCGGGACGTTGAGACCGAATAAAAACCGCATAAATAAAGATTAGTTATCAATACAAAATTCTGCTTTGGGACCAGAAATATAATAAACCGCGCAAATTGAAACACTAGCTATATACAAAATTTAAATTTGGGACCGAAAACCCGTATTAAAAAAATACTTATTAGTATTATATAATTTGAATTAAATTTATTTTTTTTTGTACTTTTCAGTAGATATAACAAAATATTATTTGTAAAAATAATATTTAAAAAAAAATTAAAAATTTTGTTCTAAATCTTCTAAATAATGGTGAAATGCGCGCAATTTGAGGATTGCCACTATTTTTAAATCGCGTTATACTAAAAACGCGTAAAAAAAGCGCGTTATACAGAAAAACGGTCACAATTATTAAATCGCGTCATATCGAAACCGCGCAAATAAAGAACCGCGTAAATCGAGGGATACCTGTATTTCATTTAGAATTCCAAATGCAACAGTATTTTGAAATTGTACCAAATGACTCGTAGTAATACCACGGTACCAACTGTGTCTAAAATGTATCAAAAAAGTACAATTGTAGCATGTTTGCCAACACTGCGTCACTCATTTAAAAGATTTTGTTTGTTTGAACAAGTTACTCATGCTTAAAATATAGAAAATATTGTTAATAAGATATTTAACAATTTTATAGAGCAATTATTATTCTTTGTTCGTCTGTTTATGTTGATTTTATTAATTCACAAAAAAAATTTAATTTATTTGTAGGATTTGAGAGAAGTTTATTTTAAAAATAGATAAATTAAGTAAAGAACTTAACAATTTAAATGCTGTTAAAATAATTTAGTTGAGTTTATATGCAGTATAAGTAACATGACCATACATCCCGCTTTTGGCGGGATTATCCCGTTTTTTGATATTATAACTAGCTTTTCCAACCAAAATCCCGCTTTTTAGTGTTTCAGTTTTTTTTTTGCTAATTTTAAACAAACTATAAGTATGATAACATTTGAACTTCTTTTAACATTAGAATTTAGACAGATAAAAAATCATGTTTTTTTCAATTAAACCTTTAATTGATTTTAAAATAATTTTCAATTAAAATTTTAATTGATTCAATTACTTTTTCTGATATTTTCAATTAATCTCACATTTGTTTTAATTGATACTATCATTTTGTTTACAGGTCCGATTTCAATTAAATTTTTAATTGATTCCACAAATATTTTAATTGAAACTCATTTTATTTTTTTCTGTGTAATTTGCTTTATTTTCCTGTCATATTTTGTTAAAGTACAAAGAAAATCCAGTAATTCTCCAAAAATGAGACGAAATTCACAAAAATGTTTTTTTTACAAATGACATTTTAATAAGGTCCACATTTCTTTCGGGGCATAGACTATGGTTTTCATAACAGCATTTCGTTTTGTAAACCCAGTTTTGGCATTTTAGAATATACGGCCTAAATTATATTATTTGACCGAGAAAAGACATTGATTCCAAAGTGTGTCGTCGTCTGTGTATAATTGGAAATTTTGCTGTTTAAGTAATAAAGTAAATTAGAGGATATTTTAAACTAGACCAATATTTTGATATTTTAGTTTTCAATTGCGTTTAATTTGAAAATTATAAGAGCACACGCTTCTATGTTTTTTAAAGATCTAGCTGGAGACTTTTGAAAACAAAAAAAAAAAATGGCAAATGATTGTAAATATACGTGTATGTTAAAAGGGACTACAGTGCACTCGCGCTAAAGTGAACTAATTAAAACCAAGGGAGTTCATGTTAGCGAAATTGTTCACGTTAGCGAATTCTTTTATTATAATTTGCATTATGAAAATATAAAAATAAAATTATTAATTCAAATTTATTACAAAACAAATAGAGATCACGAGAAAATATCCATTGAAATAAAATTACGTAGGAAAATAAACCAGACTCATCAGTATTATAGAGTTGGTCATTGCATAACTCCATTTCTTCAATTTTTTGTATCATTTTTAGCTTAAATGGATCCACCAATTCAGGCTGTGATGAGAGTTTTTATCCTGTTACTTTAAGAAGTCTAACTCCGTACCTTTTCTTAAATCGCTGAAGCCATCCGTCACTAGCATTGAACCCGCCCTCGTTTTTTTAAGTTGGGAATGTAATTCCTTAGCTTTTTCTATTAGCATTAGCCCACTTACAGGCCAATTCTTTCACGCATTCCGATGAACCAACGTTAAAGAGTTTTTTCCATAACTGGAAATTTTGATGATTTTAAGGTTTTCTTTTTCCCATTCCCTGGTATGTGAGGTTTATACATTTTGAAATTGTTTCTTTTTTCTTTTTAATGCTGCATATTGTTGACTTAGCGACATTATACTTTTTTGCTAAACTAGTCACACTTGTTCCTTTCTGCAAACTATCTAAAATGTTTGCCTTTTCTTCTAACTCCAAATATTTAGATTTTTTAACACTCATGCCGGCTGATTGATCACTTTGCATAAAAAAAGATTTAAAACAAAATTTTTAAACCAAACAAAAAAAAATTAATTTAGAGGATACACACATTTTTTATATAAGGGGATTCCCTAAACTTTAAACATCGAATTTAATGTATTTCAGTGTTGTCTGCAAGCTTAAAAACATATGCAATGAAAAGAAAGAAATTGTTCACGTTATAGAACTTTCTGACTTTGTTCACGTTACAGAGTAGTCAACGTAAACAAAAGCTTGTTCACGTTAGATGGTGTTCATGTTACCGCGAGTGCACTGTATTTCAAGCCCAAAAGCGTGGCCCCGTTTAAAACATAAAACCTAGTGCTTGGTTAGCCCCATGTAAAATTTTGTCCCGATCGGACCAGACGTTTATAAATGGCAGATTTATTTAAAAAAATATTAATTTTACTATTGATTTATGGTTTCTGAAATTTATTCTAGAATTATTGAATTTTAATGAAAATTCAGTTTCATATTTTTTTTTAAAAATCATGCTTTTTTTTTATCAAAAACTTCGTATGTTTTTTTCGAAAGATTAAGATTTTCCCAGTAAAAAAATCCTGTTTTTTGAAGCACTTAAGAGGAAAAGGGCATAATCGAGCCCTTCAATAAAAGCGCTATTTTGAAGCAGTAAATGCTTACGAATAAAATATAGAAAAATATGATTTTTTAGTGCTGGCAACGAAGAAGGTTTTAAAGCGAAAAAAAAACAAAAATGAAATTATCGCCTACAGATTTACGTATGACAACGAAAGTCAATTACAAAACGAATATCGCGCTTTTCAGTTCCTATGAATTTTTCTTAAGCAAAAACATCCACATAGAATTTGTTCCTTGATTATTGTGCGCGAAGTGACGCAAAAATATAATGTGCTTTATTTACATGTTTGATTAGGTTAAAAGAAGCGCTTATTGTCAGCAGAAAGTAGTCCTCCAAACCGAGAACACCTCATACAAAAATCATGCATCCCATCAGCAGGTTTGAAGCGATTTGAGGTATGAATTCATACATAAAACCTGCTCCTTTTGGTGCACATTTTTTACCGGGTGGTAGATTTGATGAATTTTAAACTGCTACAATATAAATATACATCTTAAACATTTAATTTGAAAAATTCATTTATTTATAATTCTATCATGTATCCAAATGCTTTAAACTGCTTGAACCTTTAATAATTTTTTAATTTTTAAAAGAATTCCAGACGAAATCCAAATTTTGGTTTACTCTGAAACCAATTATGTATTCGTTTTAACTTTATTTATTATTTATGATGCAGTACACAATTCGTTTTTAATCACCTACACACTATATCACCGATTCCTTAGCATAGTTTGATTAAGTTTATGCGGCACATTTTTGTTAAAACGCTGTCATTAAATATTTTGCAGTGATTCCTATAATTAATGATTTTACAATAAAAAATATCATAATTTCAAAATTCCGCTTTTTCATAATATTTACTTCCAAATACCGCTTTTTGATAAAATTCGTCTGGTCACGTTAAATGTAAGTAACAGGATTTTAGAAAATAAATAAAAATAGAATAATATTACTATTTCCCATTTTGAATTTAAACAGAATACACTACTGATCTTTAATATGGGTTCATGGTCTCAGACTTTAAGAAATAAAGAAAAATAGTGATATTTTGGGCTGTAAAAAAGGTTTAGTAATTTGCTGCCTTATCAATGACTTTAACGTGTTAAAATCGCCTATTAAAAGTCTTTAAGTAGTAGGGGGGTAACCACTCTTGTTTATATTGGTGTAACTAAAATAATCGTGAACAGAACTAGTTCCTTGTCATCACTGTATGGAACCTATGTGTAACTAAAACCACAAGCTAAGCTAATGTAGCTAGTTTTAAACCAGTTTTTGGTAAAAACATAAAATTTGTTTGAGGCTGTCTCGCTTTTAGCATCATAACTTAATTTCTATTGAACCAATTAAGCTGATTTTGTATACCACACTGTTTAGCATAACAATAAACAGTGTTAAAAAATCTCATTAATTTTTTGTGCGGATTTTAAATATGAGCATGTTTAACACAAACAGGCAAAGCTAAATTGGCTTAGAAGTTCATAGAAATCAATAATACAAGGGCATTTCGGAAACTTCTTAGCCTAGAACAGAAAGCGCGGTATAAACAGAAAAAAGGTAAGTGTTTTGGAAACTTCCATCTCTGCTATGAACACATGTTAAATTTCTTTTCGATCTAGCAACTCCTTCATATAGAACAGGTGTTCAAAATAGACGCATCCGCGATTTTTTTACAATGGAAAAATTATGAATTCGTGGTGTCATTAAATATTTAAATAAAAAAGCTTTATCGGGACAAGAAATCATAATGATATGGTGAATGTGTTAGGTGAAAGTGCTCCTTTATATGCAACAGTAAAAAATTGGGTGGCTGAATTTAAGCGTGGTCGTACAAGCATTGAGGATGAACCACGTTAGTGGACGTCCAAAAACGGTAACAACAGAAATCGACTAGTTAAAGTGCGTGAAATAGCTAATATCATCTCAAGTCCATTTAATTTTGCTTGAAGAACTACAGATGAAAAAGCTTTCTGCAAGATAAGTGCGGCATTTGTTAACAGTTGAACAAAACCCCATTAGAATGAAAATTTCTCAAGTTTGTTTGGATCGTTTTAAGAAAAATAAAATGGATTTTAAGCATTGTTTAATAACTGTGGATGAGACATGGATCCACATTATACTCCAGAGACAAAAGAAGCAATGGACTGTAGCTGGAGAAAGCGCCCCAAAGAAGGCAAAAACAATTCAATCAGCTGGTAATGTTATGACAATGCTGTTTTATTACTATTACAATATTTGGGATCAATTAAATGTAAAAATTCGAGCAAAACGTCCTGGCTTACAACACCAAAAAATAATTTTTCATCAAGTCAACGCACCAGTGCACAAAAGCTTTTTAACAATGGCTAAAATCAACGAAATAAAGTACGAGTTGCTTGACCACCGACCTTATTCCCCTGATTTAGCTCCCAGTGACTTTTACCTGTTCCCAAATCTAAAAAAAATTCCTAGCTGGCAAGCGTTTTACCTCAAATGAAGATGTAATTACAGTTGTAAACCTCTATTTTGAAGGCCTTGTGGAAAATTATTTTAATCAAGGAATAGAATTGCTAGATAAGCGTTAAACTAAGTGTATTAAAGTTTCAGGAGATTATATTGAAAAATAAAAATGTTTTTGAAAATCTAACTATTCTCTTTCTGTGCTAGGCTAAGAAGTTTCCGAACCGCCCTCGTATACTGTAAACCTATTTACTACGATCCCTAATGAAGGTTTTAATAATAATAATTATAATAATAATAAATTTCAAACAAATATAAAATATATTGCGTAATAGAAAGATGTATAAAAATTACTAGAGGATGTCAAGTAAGAAAAATCGCAGTGATTCGGGCGTTTTAAAATCACCAGTTAATTGCCTGTATGTAAACAAAACAAGTTCCCAAAGCTGTATTAAACTCATATAAATATATTTACCCTTATCGTGAATAAAAATTACCCATGAAATTTGTTCCCTTTTCACATTTTTCTTATTAAAATTCAATGTTAAAAAAATAAAAGGGAACAAATTTCATGTGGAATTTTTATTCACGATAGGGGTGATTAAAACTCAAAGCTAAGTAACAGTAAGAACTTCTAGAACAGTTTTGGAGGAAAACATGAAATTTGCTTGCGATTGTCTCACATTTTGCTTTGTAACTTCTTAATTATTGAACCGTTTAAGCTGATTTTTAATACCATACTTTCTAGGATAATAATAAACAATGCAGATAAGTCACAATAATTTAGGTCTTATGTAAAACACAAAAGTATGATTTACACTGACATTACTGAGAATTAAAAAAAACTACAAAATATAATAATATATATTAATATATACATATAATAATAATTAATATGCAACGAATAAATATTTCTAAAATATTTTTTTTAATATTCGAAAGATGTGTAACTAATATTACTTACCTTGTTAAGAAAAACCACAAAATCCAAACTCAAACAGATAGACAGAGAGCCAGCCAGTCAGTCACTTGTTAACACAAAAACAAACAGTTTTTATTTAAAACGCGATCAAGCAGATCGTTTTTTTGTTTATAGATATAATTTAAAGCAAAATTTTGGCTAATATAATAAATAGCATAAGCCAGAAAAAATTAAATTTCTGATGTGCAGTTGTTGTTGTTTACTTTGCTGCTACTACTACCGCTTTTTGTTGTTGTTGTTAGTGTTTTGAACATGTAATAAAACGCCAAGCAACGCAATCGAACGATCGATGTTTTAACGAATTTTGTTTTTTATTAATGTTGATTTGTTATTAAACAATAGTTTTAAATTTTCTATGGCTGGTGATCATTTTCTTGTATACACACCCTCCCTGCACTTCTCTGCATAAATAAAACACATAAAGAAAAATTATTGGAAGAAAAAATAAACAATGTTGATATTGAATTGAGTTTTAATTATATGAAAAATAAGAGAGTAAAAGAGAGACAGGCAGAGAGAAAGAAAGAAAGAGTAGCTTACAAAATTATTATGTTCATAATTATCTAGTATATGTTGTCAACATGGTGTGTTTTGCACCATTTTTGGTGCTTTTTAAAATTTTTTTTTGCGAAAAATTCCTTAGTTTTAGTGCATTTTTTAATTTTTCCAAAAATGTGAGGAAATTTTTATTTTTACTAAGGCCTCAATTATGTAAATCATTTGCGTTCAACGCATCACCTACGCTTTTGCGAACGCAAGACAATAACGTATACAAATTTGTTTAGTTTATTTTTTATTTTTGTTAAGTTTTATTTTTTTTTTCTAAAAACACTGAACTATAGAAGTCTGTTTTATTGTTATATTTATAACACATATTATACTTTTTATGGAAAATTAATTTAAAAAACACTTTAAATAAAAAATAAAACTTTTTGTGTTTTTTTAAATGGCGCTTTTTTCTCTATTTTGCTGCGCTTTGAAATTTTAAAGTTGACAACGCTGGTACATATGTTGCATACTTGTGGCATGCCTTTTAAATGCTCTCAGTTTAAGCTAGATTTTTCAATAGTATCGAATAAATAGCTGGAGATTTTGTACGTAGTATGACTTAAACCGAAATATTATATACAGAAATCCATGTACATATGTATCTCTCGTTTTCTATAGATATTTAAGGTTTATGTTATACAAAGATTGCTGAGATAGATTTAACGCACAGTGTGTGGTTTAATAAAAAGTTAAATTGAAAAATATTTATGTTAAACAAAAAATGTTACATCGTCATTAAGTAAATGGCACGAAAACAAGGAACTGAGGAGGCAGTTCCATACTCTACATTTGAAAGATAATTTTGTACATTAGTTAGTGCAAAGTTATTTCAATGTGGATTAACTCAACTACAGTAAGCCGGTTAAATATAATTCAAAACAAAATATAAATATAAAATCCCGTCCATTAAAAGGATACACTTAGTTGATATCATAAAATCAGTCTCGGATCTAAACTGGTCTGGAAATAAAATAGCATATTAGCACTACAAATTTTGTAACATTTTTGACATTAATTAGGCTTTAGGTCCGCTGTGAACAAGTATATTGCATGAAGAAAACATAAAATATGAGCTCATAAGAGCGGCCTTTTCTAATAAAAACTGACTTTTCTGCATTACGAATTGCTTTTTAATTATCCTTATTCTCCAGATCTGAACTGGGGTGACAGTGTTGTTAGAAGAATATAACACGTTATAAAAGAGAGTCAGTTATATAGGGTGATTCAAGTAGATATACTTTTTTCAATAGCCTTTTATTGACAGATCACGTGTGATTCATGCTGAACAACTTGCTCAACTTTATTAAGAAAATTCACGTTCTGCGAGGAATGTGTTTCGTGCACTTCGCTCAATTTATGGGCAACATAATCGGCCTACTGAGTGTACTATTCGCAACACCATCACAAATTGTGAGCCCCATTTGATGCCCGAAATTGAAGCTCGCTATTTTGGCGACATTTGGTTTCAGCAAGATGGTGCTACTTCCCACACATAGCATCAATCAATGGATTTATTGTGCGAACACTTCGGTGAGCGCATAACTTTACGTTTTGGGCCGGTCGATTGGCCACCAAGATCGTGTGATATCACACCGTTAGACTTTTTCCTGTGTGGGTATGTAACGTCTAAAGTTTATGCGAACAAACCCGCTTCGATTCAGGCCTTGGAGGATAACATCACGCGTGTCATCGCCAATTACCAGTCGGAATGCTGGAACGAGTCATCGAAAATTGGACTCAACGATAGACCATCTGCGACGTAGCAACGGCCAACATCTGATAGACATAATCTTTAAAAAATTAATGCCAAAGAATGTTCTTTCAAATGATAATAAACAATCCTCATTAAATTTGAATTTGCGAGTAGGGAATAGATCACGCTTTACTAGCTTACTTTGTTTTATAGCTTGGTCGGCACTAAAGTACGAATAAATATATATATTCTCCTAATATTCGCCCTTGATAAAACTGTTAGCTGCTGCAGAGATGTAATACCTCATATCGGAGTCCTAGTTACCAATAGAGCAGGGTAAAGACAGAGAAGATTGTCAAGCTTTCTCGAATTCATCATGTCAACCGCTGCAGAAAGCTTCAATCTTCTAGCATTAGGGTATTATATGGTCGGGCTTGACCGCCTTTACTTTCTAACTTGTTCATTTTGTTATTTGACTATTTTGCTATTTTTATGTATATATTTGTTGTCTGCTTTTGTCCCACTGTGTGAGGGTTACACTGATCAAGTCAACGGGAGAAATATTAAATAACTATAGAGTTGTTATTGGGATACAATTTATTTTTTGTTTTATAATACTTTATAATATCTGTTATAGTTTGTTGTTGTTGTTTTTTTTTTTGTTAATGTTAGAGTTTTGAATTGTTTTTAAACAAATGCTAAAAACTAATACAACTACCAATGATAGTCAAGAGAGTAATAAATTTCCAATGTTTCCAAACAAAACGACAAACTGCAAATAATTCGTTACGATACAAGTCAACTCAACAAAAAAAAAAACTTAATAATAATGTGTGAAAATCTACAAATAAATACAACAAAAAACTTAAAGTTTCAAACAGACAAACGAAAGTACAAAAATTTATTTAAATTTGAATTAAAAACAAGATCGTTTACAAAGTATAGACACATAAATGAAAGTCCATTATAAAGTTATTGAATATGTACAAGAAATCGTATTAACAATTTGCATATTTTGCATATTATTTTAAACTTCTTTAACTTGTTTATTAAACACAAAAAAACTAAAGAAATACTGCAAAATTACTAAAAAAAATTAATAATTTAAACGGAAAATTGCATAATTCGTTGGTTTGCTTTTAAATGGTTTCTTTTGCAAACTTTACTAAAGTACATAGGTATTTCTTAGTAACTTAATATTTTTTTTAAGTAGTTTTTATTTTATTAGTTAGTTACAATTCCATTTGTAGGTAGGTATTTCTTTTTTTTTTTTAGTTAAATTAACTTCAACTCTTTTCTCTCTCTCTTCCTCTCTCTTTTATTTTCATCTGTATTTCTGTTAAACTTCTTTTAAATTTTATTTTACAAGGGCATTTACTTTTTTATTACACTTTTGTGTGTTTCAATTCTTTTTTATTTAGGTATAAATAATTTTTAATAAAAAAACAAGCTTTTAACTGATTTAATTATATGCATCAAGCAGTATTTTAAATATTTTCGATGTTATTTGTATTTTTAGGGGGTTTCTCTTCTTGTTTATTCACAAAAATTTGTTATTTTTTTATTATTTTCAATAGTGTTCACTTTTTTCAGTTGAATTTGGTTTATTGTAGCTTTTTTTTTGTTTTCAATACGATTTTTTTATTTCTAATTTAAATGGGGGGGTTTCAAGTTTATCCGCGTTTGTTTTTAGTTGCAGAGAACTCATCCGTTTGAAACCCGTGCCGAAACTGTGCTCAAATCGTATGTACAATATCGTTATTAACCTGTTGGCAACAGCTATTAAGCAGTATTTTTTGTTGTGTTTTTTTTTAGCTGCTGCTGTAGTAGTTGTAGTTGTTGTTGTGTTTTTTTCGGTTTAGTTCAGCTCCAAATGAGCATAAAGATCTTGGCTTAAATGCATTTGTTGGCTGTTAATACATTGTAAATGGTGTCTCCCTCTTTGGCATACCAACGAACTTTTGTGTTTTAATAGAGAGTATTATTTAGTGACAACAGTATGTGTGCTTGTTTTATAGAGTGTGAGTGCTTGTAATTAAACATTTGTTTGACCAGCTGTTTTTTTGTGGATATTAAACTGTTCTCAGTTATTTAGTGTAGTATATTTTTAGGCTGTAATGAAAGTAAATACATAAAGTACTCAATGGACGGCTGAAAATTATTGAATCATGTTCAATATTTTGACTTTTATGTCTTCAAAAAATCATTTATTGTAAAATGGTTAATTATTTTTAAAAAAAAAAGATTTCGTTAATCACGTCACGGATTTTGAAAAAACTGTTACATACATACAATCTCTATAGAAACAACTGTTATACAGACATTTTTCTTTGGAAAAAAATCTTATACAGAAATTCTTCTACAAAAAAACTGTTCTACAGAAATTTTTTATATAGAAAAAAACTGTTATGACTTTTTTACTATAAAAAAACTGTTATTCAAAAATTCTTCTGTTAGGTATATAGACATTTTTTATACAAAAAAAAATTGTATACAGACATCTTGCTATAGAAAAAACTATTATACAGACATTTTCTCTATAGAAAAAACTGTTATACAGAAATTTTTCTATAGAAAAACTGTTATACATAGAAAAAGCTGTTATATAGACATTTTTATAGAAAAAACTTCTATACAGATTTTTTCTATAGAAAGAAACTTTTATATAGACCTTTTAATATAGAAAAGACTATTATTACTTTTTTAAGAAAAAAACCTGTTATACAGTAATTTTTATACATTAAAAACCGGTATACAGACATTTTTCTACATGTTATACAGAAATGTTTCTATAAAAAATCAGTTATACAGAAATTTTCTATATAAAAAACTGTTATGCTGTTTTTATAAAAAAAACTGTTATACGGACATTTTTATATAGAAAAAACATTTAAACAGACATTTTTTTATAAAAAAATTGTATACAGACATTTTTCAATAGAAAACGCGTTATACAGAAATTTTCTGTAGAAAATACTGTTATATACATAGGTATATTTAAAAAAAAATGTTATACAGAGCTTTTCTACAAAAAAAAAAAATTGTAATACAGACATTTTTCTACAGAAAAACAACTATTATACAGAAATAATTCAATAGAAAAAACTGATCGGACCGGTAACGGTACTCCACAAATTTTGTTTAAAACTTTGAATATCAATTAAATTCATTATAGAATACAATTCTCAATTGTATTTTATTGTTCGTTAAATATTATAAATTTATATGTTCTGATGAAATTATTGAAGTTGTTCCGACATCGGCACAATTTTTCTTAATATCTGTTCTTCCAGAAAACCACAATCATTCGCAAAATCACTTTCTCATTGTCAGTGGGTCGAACAGATCATTTCAAACGACCATTTAAAAGTATTTAAAATATTGTATCGATTGATGTCTTACCTCAATTGGTATTTCCTCTCTACGAAGTTACTTCATTAAACTTAGCTTCAATATTAAAACCTAAAATTTGATTAGAGCTTAAAATTGTCCGCAAATAAAATTAAATCTTATGAAAACTTCAATTTAACATATTCAACACAATCTAAGAAGATAAAACATTAAAAAAATTTAAAACCTATCTTGCAAATCTCTTTCGTCATTCTTATTCAAAGAAAACCGGAACATTTTAATACAACTAAATAAAACTTACCGTATGTAAATATGAATTTATCACATTTTTACCACGAAGACGTGATAAAATTTCATAAAATGCTGCAAAGACATTGCAATAAACAGCTAAAAACCCAACAACCTACAACAATCAATACTATTTACATGTATAAAGACAAATTTGAAACAAAACTTTTCTTTAATACAACACGACAAAGCCACATACCAAGATCAAAGAGCAGCGGAGAGCCAGCGAGACAATGTGGCTAACATGTAAAATTTTGGTTTATTTTACAACGATCGTTGTTAGCGCAAACACTGCATCGATTGAAAAGACTCAGCAAGAGAATATAGAAATATTAACGGAAAGTTTTGCACAAGGATGGAAGGCATTTTGTGAGTTTAGGAAAATCTTAACAATTTAAAATAATTTTTCTAAAATTTAAAACACATTCTAGGTGAGGCTCCTGTGGATGAGGGTGTCATGTCTTTGTTTGATGGCATTAATCCCAGTGATACCACTATACATGTCTTGACACTGAACAATCAAAGTGTGCAGTTGCCCATACGTTCCTTATCGGAGCTAAGGGATTTTAACATAAACCCCAAACGCAAAACTTTGTTGTATGTCAATGGTTTCTATGCGGCAGATAGTTATTTTAGCATACGATCACATTTGCACATGCTGCAGTCCAGAAGACGTGAACTCAATGTCATTGTAGTCAACTTTGCCAAGGATATACAGCAGCTGTACTATGCCCTCAGACATCATCTATCATTGCAGGGTTATTTTGTTTCCAAAATCCTGGCAGTTCTAACAGAGAATGGCATAGACCCTAAAGACATAACAGTAGCGGGTCATTCGGTGGGTGCAAATGTAGCAGCTTTGGGTATTTCCACTTACTCTGAGGAATATTTTAATAACTACAAGCAGATTTCTCACATAGGACAACTCATTGCCATAGATCCTTGCTCGTATATCTGTGGCTCCGGTGATTTGTATGTACGTCGTAATGTCTCCTCCCGCGTGGTGGTAATACATGGCGAGGGCAATATATTTGGTGTGCGGAATCCTATAGGCACCATAGATATCTATCCCAATGGCATTGGCTACTATCCCAAGAGGCGTCTTCAGCCTGGCTGTAAAACATCTATATGCAGTCATATGTATCCTTTCCTGTTGTTTATGGAAGCTTTGATTGAGGAAGTTCGCATACCCGCGGTTAAATGTGAGAGTTGGTTGAAGTTTATAGGACAAAATTGTGATTATACGAATACTGTGAATATGGGTGTAGTTTATCCAGAAACGGCTAGAGGTTTATATTTCTGTGTAACTCAGCCTTATCCACCTTTTACTTTAATGGAGCAGGGGCTGAAGTACATTAGACGAAGTAAGAGAAAATAAGTTTAAAGATTTGGAATTTGAAGATGAAATCTGTGTAAAAAGTTAAATTCCCATATTCTACAAGGTCAGTTTTTCGTAACGATAAAAAACGTTTAAATCTATAAACAAATACTGTAAAAAAATAATTGCAATAGACGCTCCTAGGTGGTATGTGGGAGCCATCATCAAAAATATAACTCAAATGTTGCTATGCTATGCCTTTGTAAGGATTCAATCGCATCAGCCAGTTAGCAAAGGCAGTTACTAATTGAGGTACATCCACTATGTGGAATGTCCTCACCTCTTTTATGTACCACAGATTTTAATAAACAACTCTGCAAAATGGAGTTTACGAACTGTAAAATTGTTGCCTACGTGGATGACCTAGTCTCTAGGATTCAACTTGATACACTCCTTTATATATTGAAATTAGCATTCATGATTCTAGGTGATTGAAGTATGAAAAGTTTTGGCTAGATCATAGGTAGATTAATAATATTCCATGTTTGGTTTACTGCTCTCCAAAATCTTCCTCTTCACCGCTGAATCTGAAACATGTTATTAAGAGCAGAAAAGGTGTTGTGTACAAGGAGGAACTTGGGATCAGCCAATCATTACCGACTGTGGAGCTTTATTAAGTATTTAAACTACGTCAATGTTAGTCCAGGAATTTCTAAAATCGTACAGAAGATGTTAAAACAACTAAAACAACTGTCCATTTGGATACATGGCAAACTGATATCGAATAGATACGCAATAATTACCGACTGTCGAGCTGCAGCTCGCAGCTGGTTCAGGAATGCCAAACATCCATAAACCGGATATCGAAACATTATAATGCCACAGTAATTTAGATGCGCGCATATGGGACCATCAATCATATCAGTAAACATATTGCTAATAATCTAGAGAAGAGATGGTCTGACATTCGTTCGTGACATTCCACTGTTAGCCTATAAACTGTACATCTAGAGATGAAGTAAAATGAAGTACAAACTAGATGGGTAAAAGTTTGGTATGGCTCCATAGTAAGATCATTAACCCTTATTATGTTTGGCGTCGTCGACAACGTCGTCAATTTAAAACGACATCAATATAAATTTGGTATTCCCTAACAGTTTTATGTCGACGTCGTCTTATTATCGATACTTACAACACACTTATGTAATATTTGACTCAGCTGATTCATTTTGTTAAATTTTTGGATACAAACAAAACTTTGTGAATTAATAAAAACTTTTTTAATATACATAATATTATTAAAATAAAATGACTTTTTTATTCGTATTCCAGTGAAGAAGAAAACAAGAAGGGACTTTCTCCTCTATGGTATACAGAACACCAGCTTCGCACAGTAAAAATTTCTTGTATTATTATGTTGAAATGTCATAATCTTTCTTTAATATATTTGGATCTATATTACCTACAGGATTATATTATATCTCAAATTAAACCCTAATTCGTTGACTTTAAAATATTGTAACTTATATACTTACTCATATAGACGTTTTTCCTGGATTTTTTTAAAAAATATCGGATCAAAAATTTATTTTTCGAAATTGACCAAGAAATGCTCCACATAAGTTGTATATCGTTGTCTTTAAAATACCAATCATTTTATATATATATCGTCTAATAAATAAATGTAGTTTTCAAGATACAGCACCGCCCAATCAAAAAGGCGTGACCGACAAAAAAATTTATTTGAATTAAAATTAAAAACTCTATTAGTGATAAAATTTATGAAATGATTTAAAAATTGTCACTAAAACCGACTTAAGCCAGATTTTTTTCAGTTCTTCCATCAGCTTTTCAAATTGATTTGTGTTTGTAATTTGAATTTTTTTCCATATTTTTTAATTATAAATTTTTATTCTTCTTTGTACACAAAAGAATACAACACTACACAACACAACACGTTACTAAAAAGACCGTCGACAAAATGAAAGGCAACATCGAATTCAATTTACAGAATACCAAACAATGTCGACAGTCATCGATAAATGGCAATATTGACAACGAGAATACGGATTTACTACAAACGATGTCGTTTTGTGTCGACGACGCCAAACAGAATAAGCGTGAACATGTGCTTTTTTAAGCCGGACTCGTACATCATATTTATGTGATTACAAAAACTGCGGATAAGCGACATGGTAGCAATGGTCACAGGACCTGGCAATTCCGGTACTTATGATTCATAATGTTGGGCATTTGCTCTCCCAAAAATAGCAATCACACGTCAATGGAAAGACGATTTTTCCGCTGTACTCATACCTATAGTCTTGCACTGCCATCAAATAACTTCCACAATACTTGATCTCCCATGTAAACAATTCATTGGGAGGCCTCTTCAGGACTTTGTCATTGTGTTGATTCCAGTGTTGCCATTTTAGCACTTTCAGTGCTAGATTTAGCATTTTGTTTTTTGAAAATGCATTGAAATTTTTAAAAATTATGCTAAATGCTTTTTAGTATAATTTGCTTGATAAAAAAAATGTTGTTCTCAGAAAAATGTTAACTATTTTACTCCAAAAAAATACTATTGGAGAAATAAAAAATAACTTTTATTATATTTCAACTAAATTTCTTTCGGTGTGGTAAGTAAATGAACACGGAAATTTTTGAATTAATTTATGAAATGTAATCTATTAAAAGAAGTCAACAATTGTTATGAACAAAATTAGAAAAAAACTATAATTTATATTTGTAACATTTGAAATAAAAATTGTCTTGTTACACTGAAAAAATTTAGTACTTATTTTTTCTTCTGTAGAACATTTTAGCACTTAATTTTTCAAGTTTTAGCATATCTTCAAATTCTTTTTCTGGCAACACTGATGAGAAACAATGACTGGTTCTGATGATATTTTTCTATAGGCGTTTGTTAGCATGATAATCTTTCTCATATTTCTTATGGATTGAATTTGCCTCTGCATACCATTACTACTTATCCTTAATATACCTCTATTTTTCTTTCTTTGAATAACAATTTCAATATTTACATTAGTTTTACGTATGTATGTGCTATCATTTATTTAATTTTTAGTGAATAATCTTGAAAGTAAAAATGTTTTATAGTATTTTTTGAATGCAATCATGTAACATTACATGCAATTGAATTGTTGTAATAGTTATTTTATTTAATTGTTTTTTTTTTAATTTATAAAGAAAATTTAGCTAATGAAACAAATTAAACCGGGTCTCTCAATTAAAGCTAATTAATTTTCTAGACTCGGTAATTGTTTCAAACAATTTGCTAATGAGGTAGTAACGGTTGAGTTATAGTACATTCACTAAACGACAATTTTCTAAGTTAAAACTGAGAATCTTATTTCTTCAAGAATTTGTTTTAATAAAATAAAATTTAAACCAAAATGTGTTTTTTTTTTTGTTTGTTAAATTAAGAGAAAATCATAAAATTTATTTGTTTTCAATGATAAAAATTAAAAAGAAAATAATACACAGAAAACTTAAGCAAATAAAACTAAAAATTATAAATAATAATAAAATTTAAAACTTAAAAATATGTTTTTATATGTATTTATATCTTAAAGAACATTTTAGATACAGTTTAATTTGCATACACATGTAATTAAATTTTTGAGTTGTATTTGTGTTTGTTTGTTTTCTAATTTACTAAAAGGTTTAAGGGTTGTATGTAATTAACCTAGAATTTAAGACCAGCTTGTACTTGAGACATAATGTTGGCTGACTGTTGCAACTGATCGATTTCAGTTTGGGTCAAGATTTGCTTAACAACATGCGTAACACCGTTAGCATTCAATGCACAGGGCAGAGACAGGAAGACATCTTTGTCGATGCCATGTTCACCCTAAAGGAAGAAACAAATAAATACAAATATTACCTCTAATATTTAAAAATCTGTTAAGATCAAGTTTTATAACTTACCATAACCGAGGTAGAAACAGCAACAATGGCGCTAGTATTTCTCAAAATAGCAGAAGTCAAAGAAGCTGTACTGAGACCAATTGCCCAGGAGGTATAACCCTTTAGCTTAATGACTTCATAGGCTGAGTCGACAACTTGCTTGTGTACCAAATTCCATTTTTCGGGATCTTCGCTGGAGCCAATGTTGGGGTTCAATTCACGCAAGCGCACACCAGCAATGTTGACACCAGACCATACGGGCACTGAGCTATCACCATGCTCACCAATAATCCAGCCGTGGCAAGATGTGGGTGCTACACCCAAACGTTGAGACATCAAGAAACGGAAACGCGATGAATCCAAATTGGTACCACTGCCAATGACACGGTTCTTGGGCAAACCAGACAATTTCCACGCGACATAGGTCATAATATCCACAGGGTTGGAGACCATCAAAAGAATTGTATCGGGACTGTTCTCAACCAATTTCGGAATGATGTGCTTCAAAATGTCGGTGTTACGTTGCACCAACGACAAACGGGACTCGCCCTCCTTTTGTCTGACACCAGCGGTGACAATGCACAATCTAGAGTTGGCTGAATCGGCATAATCTGTACTGGCGGTGATTTTGGGATTCTTCAAGAAGTTGGAGCCATGTTGCAAATCCATCATTTCACCCATCAACTTATCTTTGCACACATCCATAAGGCACACTTCGCTGGAGATATTTTGTGCCAAAATACTGAAAGCGCAAGCCATGCCGACTTGACCGATACCAACAATGGTAACCTTGTTGCCACCGGAGGGCAAGACTTCGGCAACTTGGTTCATGAGATTATCTTTAACGGACGCCATTTTGTTGTAGGCTGTAATGGAGAAGAAGTTGACAGAAAATTGATTAGTTTTAAATTATAAATTAAATTATTAAATTAAATTATAAATTATCTATGTATATAAAAGAGTAACGTGACTGACTGACTGATTCATTCATCATCGCACAGCCCAAACCGCTAAAGCTAGAAACTTAAAATTCGGGTAATGGGTTCCTTTTACAATATGTAGATCCACTAATAAGGGATTTTTGGAAATTCGGTAGTTAAGGGGGACAAATGGGACAAAAACGGGTAAAACCAGTACCCGTCCGGCCTTAATAAAAAAAAAAATAGCCGACAGGTGTCTGGTACTTTTTTTAAATTCGAAATTCAAGTGACCATATGTGGTAAAAATAGTCCCCGTAGAACGCTACAAAAATTAACATAGAAATACTATATTAAATACATCTGACTCAGATCTACTATAAAGACTAGAAATCTTTTTTGACTTTTTTGAAATTCGAATTCCTATGTCCTAAAAATTGTATTCTTTTTTGGTACTTTTTTTTATCAAAATGTATTTTCTCACTAAAAATTCCATGGACTATTACTTTCAAATAGTATGTGTTACGGATAATTAATAGGTACTTTTTTGAAAATTATTTTTTCACGGGTGACAAAAAAGGGACAAAAACGGGGTAAAAACGGACATTTGATATTATTTATTCAATTTAAAAATTAAAAAAAGATAAAATATTCTTCCATCCACACAAAAAAGTACCCAAAACATGCTATTCATGACTCAAATATAAAGGTGTAAAAAGGGCCAAATTTCGGTACACTGATATTGGTACTTTTTTGAAATTCATTTCTACTATTTTATTCTCGCAAACTATGCATCTGATCATGTTATTATCTTCGGCAAAGTTGTTGTGCATGAACCCGGGAAGGTTTCTAAGTTAGTAGGACCACACCTACTTTAACGCCCACTTTTTTAAATTGATTAATTGCTTCTGCATGGCTTTTTACAGATTTACTTCAAACAAGTTGTATACACATCTTACTGAAGCGAGGTAAAAATAAAAATGTTATGTACCACACCCACTTTAATGCCCCATCTCAAAAAATAAATGTTTGTATGTATGTCCTTTATAGAATCGTAAACTATGTATTTGATCATGTGATTATCTTTCGCAAAGTTGTTGTGCATGAGCCTGGGAAGGTTTCTGAGTTGGTATGAAAACGTCCACTTTTTTTAATTAATTACAACGCCGGCCGGGAAGGCCAGACTACTGGACCGATCTTACTAAAACTTTGACGGGATATAACTAAGACTCCGGCATGACTAAGAATACTTTTTTCGACCGCCTACTTTTTATCAATATGAACAAAATCAATAAAATTACTCAAAATGAATTAAATATTTGCAACGCGCGCAAATGCCATCTAGTTTGTACATATATGTAGATTTTTCTATTTTTAAACTGACTTTGATTATTTTTCATAACTTAATACATTTTTATCTTCTTTGCAGGTAATTGAAAACAAATGGATGATTTTTTCAACAGGTATTTTGTTTATATAAAACTAGAGGTTGTAGATAAGGGGAACATTCATTTTTAAATGGATATTAGTAACCATTAATCATTTAAAATTCAGTTTTTGCGGTAAATCACTAAGTGAAAACTTAATGAGATACTTGAGACAAAATCATTATTAAAAGAAAATAATTATTAATAATAAGTTTTTATCTAAAAATTATAGTTTAGAAAGGTCTGTTTATCCAAGATGCCAATTATTTAAAGTATAGTCTGCAAAGTCCTAAAAATGCTGTTCAAAATACGGTTTTAAATTTCAAGTAGGGTCTTATTTGTATTATCTGAAATATTTGGAAAACAAACCGAAATTGGAACCTGAAATTTGCAATTATTTTGATTTTATTGCTTCCATTTTTTTCATTGAAGTTTCGTGTATATAGTCCAAAAAACTGATATAAAATAATAAATTCTTTATCCTTCCGCAAGATTAAAAAAACGCATTTTAAGAAATTTGCATAAAATCGGTGGCGGAACACTTTCCTTTAATAGCTGGTAAAATAATAAGATAAAACTTTGTCATTTAAACAAAGTATATTTAAAAGAAATTCAAGTGAAAAGCATAGCGTTTTTATTAAAAAAAAATGTCTGCAATATTACGCACACAAATTTGTTTATGTTCTCTTATGTGGGGAAAACGGGTCGATGTTCACTTCTTTTAACTTTTTAAAAATTACATTCTTTTTATATGATTGTTTATGTTTTTATATTGAAATAAAAAATCATTTAATAGCAGACATCATTGGGTAAACAAATGTGCTGCCATTTACGAGGGCGTTTCGGAAACTTCTTAGCCTAGAACAGAAAGCGCCGTGTAAACAGAAAAAAGTTAAGGGTTTTGGAAATCTCCATTTGTGCTATGAACACATGTTAAATTTCTTTTCGATCTGTGTTCAAAAAAGACGCATCCGCGATTTTTTTTACAATGGACAAATTATGAATTCGTTGTATCACTAAATATTTAAATAAAAGAGGTTTATCGGGAGAAGAAATGCATAATGATATGGTGATTGTGTTAGGTGAAAGTGCTGCTTCGTCCAAAACAACAATTGTAGCCAAACTGCATGATATGGTATTAAATAATCGACGAATAAAAGTGCGTGAAATAGCTAATATCATGGGCATCTCAAATGATCGAGTCCATTTAATTTTGCTTGAAGAACTACAGAAAAAGCTTTCTGCAAGATAAGTGCCGCATTTGTTAAATCCAGAGATAGAATTGCTAGATAAGCATTGGACTAAGTGTATTAAATTTTCAGGAGATTATATTGAAAAATAAATATGTTTTGGAAAAACTAACTATTCTCTTTCTGTGCTGGGCTAAGAAGTTTCCGAATCGCCCTCGAATGTTCGAACATGAACATAACATTAATAAAAGTGAACACTAGCTACTAACAAATGAAAATTTTCACTAATAAAATGTGAGAAAGCAGGCTAAGAAAAAGTAGTTAAATAACATCATCTCTAACAAAGCTAAACAAATAACCTTGATAAACCGAAAACTTCTTTAGAAAAAAAGAGCTCAGAGTCACATAAAAAGGTTATGTTAAGTCAAATAATCCTTTAACATTTTTTGTGCATTCCCTTGGTTTAAGGAATGCAAAGTTTTTGTTCAAACTAGTGAGAAAGTATAAAGAAATACAAATGATGCTGAAATAGTTGTGAAGGAATTTTTAAGCAAAATTTCACCAAACTTTTTATCCATTAAAACAGCAGCAGGTGTGGTTCAATTATTTGGAAGTTACTTTTTGAGAATTTTTTAAAGGAAAATAAGTGATAATTTTTAAGTCCCAATTTACACGAAGCAATTCTTTAAGCTAGCTGCTTAGACATCGGGGTGAGGGGAAGATAAGACGAGTACACACTTGATTGCACTAGCAATTTGTGTTACTCTCTTATTCGTATTACATACATATGTATGTGTATACCAGGGATGCAAAAGTTGGTACAATTGTACTTTTGTTTAGCGCTATTGAAGAGTCAAAAGTACAATAGCACTCTAATGACCAATTTAGCACTATTTAACATTTTTTTCCTATACATATTATTACATTGCACAAATGTATTTTAAAATATTAATCATTATCCCATTTTTTGCTAAATGAATATTATCCATTCAACATTTATCTGCAAATGCAGAAGAGATGGATATTTTCAATCAAAATATAATAAAAACCAAAGAGAGGAACAGACTGATTGTTTCCAATCTAATACAAACAAAGGATTTGCGAAATGAAATGAGTAAGAATTTGTTAGCAAGAAGTACATATGTCATAAATAATACTTTTATATTCAGATCTCAGCAACTAATTGTCTTTATGTACCTTTTGAAATTAAAACATTAATATTAATTGTTAAGTTTATCTACATATACTCGTATGTAAGTACTTAGTACGAATTAATTTTAATGTACTTTTTCATTAATTGTGAAGTATTTTACACACATATATATGTACATATGTACAAATGAATTGTTATATACGTTTTTAGTTAATTTTTAATAAAACATAAAAAAAAACAAGAAATGAATTTATTACAATTGGGTTGAAAAAAGTACACTTTTTTTTAAATTAGTACAAATTGTAAAATCTTATTTTGCATCCCTGGTGTATACTCCCAAATAAAAATACGAGCGATTTAAGCAATGCGAATTGTTCTGTGTGAACACCGAAAAAATTTCAAAAAAAAAATGTATCAATCTTGTCAATAAAAATTGCTTCGTGTAAATTGTGACTAACATATGGATTTGTACACAAGATGTTTTTATTTTCTATGCAAAAAAGTAATTTTCTGCTAATTTATTGTTATTATTTTTAACAATTACAGTGACCGTTTGATAAAGATATCATTTTCATTCCAAATAGAATGACCATTTGGTAAAGATATGATTGTCATTTTAATAATTTTCTTAATATTCAATAAGAGAAGAAAACTATTAAATTATTAATAATATTTCACTGAATCAACTTTGCATGCTAACAAACATTAACACGTGTGTTCCATTTCTTTTGAATTTATTCATTGATTTAGTTCATTTTATGACAGCCGAAAAATAAAGATTTAGATAAAATGTACGGCGAGGAGGTGTGTTTGTAAACCAGCAAAGTTTTTATTTTGCATTAATGTTAAAATAACCTTCAGCAAGGTTAATTTAATGGAATTCTGTAGACTACAAAACAACAGCACACAGAAAAATAAACACAAAACAATACAAAAATAAAAATTTAACGCATAGATACACAAATTCACACACCCCCTGCAAAGAAAACACGCATTCCATAGATTTTTGAAAAATATTAAATACCTAATTAGAGTTTGAAAATTTCTTCTTTAAGATATTTTTTCTAATTTTGTGGTAACAAATGCTATTACTATTGTTTCATAATGATTAATGGTTATTTTACATTTTATTTACAGTCTTGTGCCTTTTAATTTTAAAAATGATTCATGAATTCTTTATTTATTTACATATATATAAAAGAATTCTTTCTTACTAATTACTACAAATTACTAACAATAAATACATATATTAATAAATAGTATTTTAATAAGTAGCAAATACTAACAACAAATTATGGCCAATCCCTGTAGATTTAAATATTTAACTAACAATATTGTTAATATTTATTAAACTACTTCGATGTCATGTTATCTTATCAAGAGGGCATTAAACAAAAACTAATAATGTTTGTTTGCATTAGAAAATGACTCGTATGAATTTACTGGCTGTGGCACTTTAATTTTTATTATAGTGAAGTATGTACTTTAATTGTAAGTTTTTTGTTTTATGACCTTGCAGCAAAGTCAAAGTCAAATAAAACAATCTTATGCAAGCACATACATGTATAAAGATTTTGATTACATTTTGTTATATACCAGGAAAACAGCTGGCTGTTTTTGAAACATATGCATTTTTTCTGGGTTTAAGTGTTAAACAGCGCATGTCCACAGCGAAAGTAAAATTTGTTTTGAGTTTTCTTTAGCCTCAAGGTTATGTTAAGGTGAATAAACCTTAAACAGTTGTTGGTGTATTTCCTTGGTTTAAGAGAGGTAAAAGTTTTTGGTGAAAATAGTTTAAAGGAAGGATAAGGAGAGACAGAAGTAGCTAAAAATGTGTTGGAATTTTTCAAGCAAAGTTTTCTAAGAATTTACTTTTTTTTAAGGGTCACCAAAAATAAATTTTGTTTATATAGCAAATTTCTCATTTCTGTTCATTTATCTACATTCAGAGAAAAAACATGGTTGTGGTAAACATAATCTAAGAGTAACATATTATAAGATTTATGATCAAAACATATTATGATGAATATAAGTGTCATGAAATATCATATTATGATCAATTATCGTAATATTTCATCATAATATTTTGTTGTTAATCATAATTTGATATAATAACACCATATTATAACCCAATATAATCATAAAATTGTCATACATTCTAAATATTATCATATTATGATTTAAAGTAATCATAATATGGTCTAAAGTAATCATATTATGTTTTAAAAGTAATCATATTATGATTTAAAGTAATTATAATATGTTCTAAAAATAATCATATTATGATACAAAAATAATCAGATTGTGATACAAAAATAATCATATTGTGATCCAGAGTAATCATATTATGATCGTATTTTATTTAATATGTTAAATTAATATAATTTTATTTTTACTATTTATCATATTATGATTTTATAAGTATCATAATATAAATGCAAAAAGTTGAAAAATTATTTCTAATAAATTTATTTAGTACAATGTCTATTACATTACTGCCAGCCATTGGCCAAATCCCAACAGGACATTATCAACAAGTTTCTAAATCAGTATAACAAAAAAAAAAAAAAAACATAATGGCTCGTCGTTGCGGTATCATCTCTACACAGACAGTATTGCGGCATGCCGCAGGAATAAACAATTACATTTTACATATCGGTCGATATTTCTTTCCGTGCAGAATCAATAATACCACCCAATGTTGTTTTACTATTTGGACAAATATGTGACAAAGTTATTAGGACTCTCATCTTCTGTGTCAATGTCCAGCAATGAGTACTTCAGGTCAAATTTTTCTGGGACAACCATCCTTTAATAGAACTCAGGCCACTTTGTTTGAAGTTGGAAAATTAGAAAATTTATATAAATTTGTTTCGAAGTTAACACTGCTAAAAAATAAACTTTCTAACAGACTTAAGGTAAAAACTTGCAATTTCATGCTTTCGTCACTTAATTTGTTCGAAAAGGAGCTAGAAGAATGGACTCTAAGTGAAGATTTAATAAACAAATATAGAATAAATACTTCAAAAATGTTTCTTTTTTTTCGAAATCTTAATTTATTTTATCAGATGTAAATAAATTACAAATTTAAATCCGAATTACAAATTATTTAATAACATTACTTCGAAATTTGTTATTGTTATACATGTAATATTTTCTTTATATTGCAAAATTAATATACATATGTACATATGTGTGTATGTATGTAAACTTAATTTATTTTTTTTACTAATTCTCCTGTCTTTATTTGTATTTAATAATCTGTGAACTCTTATATATTTTTAATAGGGTACCTACTGTTATTTAAATTAAATATTATTTAAATAATTGTTAAAATATTTAGTTTTTTTTTACTGAAACTGAAGAAAGGATATTTTGTTTGTTTATAAAAAACTTGACTCGTTTTTCTTTAAAATACCCTTTTTGTGGCAATTTTCTTTGAAAAATACCCTTTTTGTGCCTCTTTTGGAAAAATCTCAACGGTAACCCTTATGACGAACACTGTTTATCGAATAGTCCCGTAGACTAAACCAAAAAAAGTGTATGTATAATAATTTCCAAAATTGTCGTTACTTTTAGAATTTAAAAAAAACGAAAATGACATTAGGTATATTTAATATAATTAATTTAATATGTATAATTAAATACAGTCGAGCCTCGATTATTCGTGATCTGGTTAACCGGCAACCCCGATTAACCGTAATGAGCAAATATCAGTCTATTGTTTTTGTTTGAAATCTTTTCAAATTGTTTGCTTCAATTTACCGTGATGACAGAAATTTTTTTTATTAACTTCAAATTCAAATAAACACGAAAACTGGGAACTCCCTTGTTTGCATACGATGAGTTAGAAGCATTTACAAGTGATTAGTTTAATTTTGAAATTTGGGAAGTACGGGTGATTAGATCTAAATATATTTAGTATGGCATCGTTACCAGTGGTAAAAAGACAAAGAAACGTTTTAAATGTTGAAGATAGAGTTAAAATAATTAACGAGAATTCAAAAAATATTCTGAGTGTTAAAATGCTAGCTCAAAAATACGAAGTTTTAAGAAGAATAATTTTTTTCATGTAAATACATACCTATGTACGTACACTAATGTTCACTTGTTAAATAATAAAAATATTAAAAAAAAACTGTATAATCAAAATTGTTATTCGATTAACCGTAAAAATCGGTTATCCATAATGCTTCTGGTCCCGACCATCACAGTTAATCAATGCCCGACTGTATACATATGTAGGTATATTGTTTAACATTATATTGTATTAGACACAAATGTATATTTTCCGGTTAGACTGAGTTTTTTGACACAGTTTTTTCAAACATTTACTTTTAATTCAGAAAAAAAACAAACACTATTAAATTTATATTAATTTTTTTTTATTGTAAACCTAAATGACATCACTTTTTTATAACAAATAACACAACAAAAATAGATAAAATCAAATGCAATTAAATTTTTTTTAGTCTCTCTCTCTAATTAGTTTGTTTTTTTTTTGTAGTTTTTTTGGTAATTATAAAATTGTTAAAATATTTTTTATAACTCACTTTTTGTTGTAGTTTAGTTCCAAAAATGTATTTTTTAGATATTTCTAGGGAGAACGTCTGTTCTGTTAGGCGTTTGACAACGTACTGTCTGTTGTAGTTGAGTTGTATCCAAAAGGAAAATTGTGGTGAAATACTCGTAGGTACTGTTGTAGTATTTTTTAGTTTTTATTATTTTGCTGCTTTGCTGGAAGTAAACTTTGTTGATTGTTCGTTTACTCTCACTCACAAACTTTTTGTTAATTTGAAATTATGCCGCTTTTGCCGTTATTTATAGGTATACAACAAATTGACAAAATCACCTTCCCCTCGTTTGTTTTCTTCTCTTACTGTATACCCCCTTTCATGCACCCCTCAACAACTGCTTGTACTGCTACTGCGTGCGCGGCAAACGCCAGCGTCACTGTCTGGCATGATGACGAAATTTATTTAGAATTGAATGAAAATTGTTTGTCTGCTTCATCATCGTACAAAAATGAATTGTTTTTGTTTAAATTGTTGTTAGTGGTTGGTTAAGTTGGTTGGTTTTGTTGACTGGGTTGTTTGTTATTTCTTACGTACTCACGTTTTTGGATATTCGTTGCTGTTGTTCTGTTTTTTTTTTCAATATTCTTGTGTTTTGGAATTCACTACTCTTTGTAGCGTTCCAAGGTGACCTCTGTTTTGTAAGTGTAGATAAATTGTTGTTGAGTGTTGTTGTGAGACAGCAGAGGTTTTCTTTAACAAGTTCTGAGGAGAATCTACCTATGTATAACAAATCAAAAATAATTAAAACAACATAAAAATTGTCGATACCTACAATAAATATATTTTATTTAAACAGACATTCATATAGTGTCTGTTTTTTGTATGGCTTGGTAATAAATCAAAGAAAGTTTGAAATTCAAATACATACATAGGTACATATATATATAAGTATGTACCTATGTACATTACCAATATCTATTGGATACATATCTATGTGTGTGTTAAATAACACAACAAAATATGGGTGGAATATTGTTAATACAAAATCTGCAGCTAAAGGAACATACATATCTACTATTTAATCCCTATGTGATTGACAAGAAAAACTCCATGTTTTGTACGTTAAGGTACTCGGGTATCATCATACAAATCTTATGAAAAACAATCCATTTTGCAACAAAATTTGAAATGTTACATACGTTCAAATACAATTGTGTATTTTTATGGTTTAATTTCAAAACCTGAAAGGTACCCATGTACCTTGTCAGTCATATAAGGGTTAAAAATACTGGGGGTCTATGAAGAAGTATTAATTAAACTACATACATAGTTATATATAGGGTGATTCAAGAAGACATACTATTTTCAATAGCCTTTTTTTGACAGATCACGTGTGAGTCGTGTCATGCTGTCATGTTACTTTTGTTTAGTATTTCCTAATGGAAAGACTTACGCCTGAACAGCGTTGACAAATCGTTCAACTTTATTACAAAAATTCACGTTCTGTGAGGAATGTGTTTCGTGCACTCCGCTCAACTTATGGTCAACATAATCGGCCTACTGAGCGTACTTTTTGCAACATCACCACCCATTTTGAGACCCAGCATTCATTATTGAAGATTCAAGAACTGCTACTTCATCCAGAAAAAACAACGGTTTGATGTGGTTTGTGGGCCGGTGAAATCATCGGTCCATATTTCTTTAAAAATTATGCCTGTGCGAACATAACCGTCAATGGCGACCATTATCGTGCCATAATAACCGAGTATTTGATACCTGAAATTGAAGCTCGTGATCTCGGCGACATTTGGTTTCAACAAGAGGGTGCCACTTCCCACACATCGCAACAATCAATGGATTTATTCAGGGAACACTTCGGTCGATTGGCTACCAAGATCGTGTGATATCACAACGTTAGACGTTTTTCTGTGGGGATATGTAAAGTCTAAATTTTATGCGGACAAACCCGCTTCGATTCACGCCTTCTAGGAAAACATGTCGTGTGTCACTCACCAGTCGAAATGCTCGAACGAGTCATCGAAAATTGGACTCAACGGATAGACCATCTGCGACGTAGCAACGGCCAAAATTTGATTGAAATAATTTTTAAAAATAAATGCCAAAGAATATTCTTTCAAATGATAATAAACACCCCATTAAATTTGAATTTTCTATATTTTTTCCTTAAAAAAGTAGGGAACCTCGAAATGGATTACGCTTTACAATGTTAGTCTCAGTGTCATGGACATCCTGACACCCACAAATTGTTACAATAATCTTGAGTTTTGTAAGTAAAATCTATGGTCTGCAATTACTCATAATTTTAAAATTAGCTCAAATTGTAGAAACCGGTGGCAATTTAGCCCGGATACAACTTACACCAAAATTAGATCAAAGATCTACTTTCATATTTCTAATTGCATTTAGTGCTGTTTCACACATTTCAGTTTTAGCTGGAATATAATCAGAATCAGCACTGAACTAGAACAGAACTCGAACTCAACCGGAACTAAAAGCTTAACTAGAACCGAAAAAACAAACATAAAACTGCAACTTAAGCAAATAAAAAAAACCAAAACCAATTCAATAAACAAACCAAGCAAAAATTCTTCTTGTCTACAAAACAACAGTTTTCGTGCCATGAGTTTGCCTCCTCCCCACTTCCATACTACTCACGATCATGTAGACAAATTCACGGTCCGAAACATAAATCTATGATGAACGAAAAAGTCAGTAATCATGCCTCTGTAGCGGTCACCACTGACCAATTATTACACCACCCCATAAAGCACACCAAACCGTCAGTTTTTCTGGATGTAACGGTGTCTCAGTAGATAGATATACACTTGAGGATTATCATCACTCCAAACACGGAAGTTTTGTTCATTGAAGTATCCATTCAATCAAAAGGGAGCTTTATTGCTAAAAAAAAAATTCTCTTGTAAAAATCGGGATCAACGGCAATCTGGAAGCGTTGTTCAGGCGTCATTCTATTCATGTTGAAATGCCAAACCAAATTAAATATAAATCACTGGCCGCCAGTTAAAAAAGTGTTGTTAACTTAAAGTTCTATGCATCTAAAAAAAACACCCTTTCATACATAATTTTATCAAGAAACCTCCACAATTTCAGTAACATTTTAAACCATTTATTTAAAACTTTATTTAAAACTAAATTTATTATTAAGAGTTCATTGAATCTTGTCCGATTTTCTTTTGTTTATAAATCTTTATTTTGCCTTTTTTTTTGTTTACGAATGTGCATTTTGTAATTAAAGCCAGTGGTGAACAATAACGCAACAAAACAACACAAAACTCACCTCAATTCTTCATGCAATAAACAGAGAGCCAAACATCATAAAATACTCAGCAAAATAAACCATAATTTACAACAAATTTATAGCAAAAACAAATTGCCGATATCGCAAAATTGGCGCAGCCCCCAGGGCTCTGCCGCATACAGACAACACAATCGTGTTAAAAGGCAAAGCCGAAAAACGTGCAAATATCAACGTTGTACTACAGACAAGTTATTTAGTACTATAAATAATATACTATAGGAATAAACACAATGATGACGCATTGCTGTTTTTATTAAAAATTGTAATGAACTGGCTGATGTTTGAACAAAATGAATATGTGAAATTCAGTTAACGATATTCAAACACACATCCCAACATTATTATTATGATAAATTTTTGAATATTAATTATTACCTATAAAAGTTGTTATGTTTTTATTTACTGTCGAAGAGCAAATATTTCGTATATTTGTTCAGTCACAATTGCGACGTCAGACGATGACAACAATTTGCAATGATTAACGGCAATATGTATTTATAAAAGTTAGTCAGTTATCAGTAACAATTATTTAAAACTTGTGAAATAAATAATTAAATTTATTGATTAAATATAGCACTATGAATGTTTTGGCTTTTAATATAATTTTGTATTAAACATTAATTAACTGTTTTAAAATATATTATATACGGAAGTGTGTGCGGATACTTTATAGATACTTTATAAGCTTGTCAGTATTGCTGAGTGATAAAGCCGAATTTTTCAAGAAAAAATTTTATACTACCATTAACATGGTAGGTATATTCAAGTTGCCATTCTATTTGTAACACGTCTTTACATATCTTTTAATATTATATACCTACCTACAAAGAAATCGTGTGATCGATAATAGAAAATTAATTTTTCATTTTTTGGTACAATGGGTTATACTGTTGAAACTAGTAAAAACTTGGTTTTTGGTGATAAAGATGTTGTTAGCATAAAAAGGGAGTCTGAAGAGAAAACAAGGTTTTTGGTGATATAAAGTTTTTTGATAGTAATTAAAAAAAAAAAACATTGAAAATGGGTTTTAGTTGAAAAACGGGTTTTAGATAAAAATCAGGTTTTAGTTGAAAAAAGGTTTTTAGTTAAAAACGTTTTTTAGTTATTAATGGGGTTTTAGTTAAAAACGTGTTTCAATTAAAAAATATTTTTAGTTAAAAACGGTTTTTAGTTAAAAAGCGGGTTTTAGTTGAAAATCGGTTTTTAGTTAAAAATGGTTTCAGTTAATGTAGTTTTAGTTAAAAACGATTTTTAGTTAAAAACTGTTTTTAATTAATGTGTATTTCGATTCGAAAGCAAAAGTTTTTGAAATACAATGTGTAAAGTAAAGAAATTTAAACGATTTCCATTTCGCAACGAATTACAAAATAACACCCCAGTTTCTGTTAATTAAAATACATCAGTTTACTACTGTATGTGCTTGCGAGTTGAAGTTGGTAAACTTCTTGCGATTGTGCACTCCAGAACAGCTATCATGCGATTTCAACTCGCATCGCAAATTTTATGCGAAATGCGATTGTCAGAACATGCTTGTATAACAACATTTTGCAATTTCCTAACATTATTCGCCTTAACGTTGCAATTCTGTTTCCTACCCAAACATTTTCAATTTCGATAGCAAACATGTAGTTCCCCACATTTTTAGCAGAATAAATTAATTATATGTACCTATATATATATTGCTAATGAGCTTTTTACATGCAGTTTTACCTCATTGTTTGCTTATTTATTCACTTTTTACCTTGTGGTTATTTTTAACTTTAGTATTTAGAAACTGAAACCGCAAATTTGTAATTTATTTAGTGCTTTTCTTTTTTTTGAATTACAAACATGATCAATGTCACGTCTGCTGTTTTGTACGTTGACTCGTCATAATGTTAAAAGGCAGACACTTGCACGTGATTAAATTTAGACATAGTAGGTACATACATAATTCAATTTGATTTTATTTTCAATTAAATTTTTACAGTTGTCAACAGGTGTGTGGGCATGGTGCAACTATACCAGGTGAGTGCAAATCGACATCAAATACAACACAAAACAGAAACAACAGGCATTTTGTTTCTGTAAAATAATGTAATAATGTAAGGTACTTGAAAAAGTAAACTTTTGACATAAGTAAATTGTAAACAAAGTCAGTCAGCTGGGCTATTGCACTCACCTTGTATAGTTGCACCATGTATGTGGGTTTGCTTTAAAATAATGGGAGTAAGGAGGTTAAATAAATTTTTGTTATTTATTGAAATTGTAAGTAAAATAAGTAGACGTATTCTGTTTACTCATTGCTTAGGCTGGTCAAAAGCAGCTAAAAATATTACAGTAGTCTGAAAAAAAAAATTTTTAATAATAAAAATTTTTCAAGTTGTAAAACAATTCCTACTTCAGTAAAAATAATTTAATGAAAATTAAATTTAATGAACTCGAGCCTAACTCAAAAATTAATAGTCCAAATAAAATAATAATTGTTCGTGGTCTGAAAATATTACAAAAATATAAGTGCCTGGTCCAAGGCACCTACACCACCAAGATGTTGGGATCATTTGGGCCACAATTCCTAATTTTATTGATTTACTAAAACGCTAATAATAGTTTTCAAAAATATATATTTTAATTGTTAAATTAGATTGATAAATATATAATTATAATATAATAATCAATGTGATCTGTTATTATTTCCGTTCTTCAACAGGTTATTTATTTATTATTCGAAATTTATTGATAGATGTTTCTTTTTCTTCTATTATTTTTTACATCTTTGATGACGACAGTATTATTTTGTTTAAATAGTTTGTATCTTGTTGGTGAAAGTTTATTCCAATTATATTTGTTTAGGTGTTTTGGTGATGACTGACATGCACCGTCTATGCTTAATTAGATATTTAACAACGATTGGGTTACAAAATATGAAGGTGGTTACATTCGAATTACCGATAAAGCCCCTATAATGTAATGTAATATTTTAAATCAATCGTTTCCCTGCAGTCAGACTGGGTCCATATGTCTTTTTGTCAACAATAGTAATTCATATGTCTCCAATCTTTCATATCTGTGTCAATATAAAAAATACAGAGACAAAAGATGTGGTGTATATCTAATGACATTGTCATGAAACATGTCAATATTCCTTAAGAAAATGTCTATAGTTAAACTGTATTGACTCGCGCTTGACTTGGCCAACAGTATTGACGATAATTATTTGTACACCATACAATGTCTCTGCTGTTGAAATTTATGTTTTCTATTACCGTCTCCTTTATTTTTTAAGTATTTTATAGTAAAGCCGGTGGTTAACCAGAAAACACCGTGTGCGTCGTTTTATTATAAACATTTGAAAAATGTTATTTTGTTTGGAAATAATAAATATAATAATAATCAATATAACAAGTAAGAAAGTATAATCGATCAGGCTTGATCATATAATACCCTACACCCAGTATATGTATAAAACAGTTTTTCAGAAATAGGCGATATAACCTATTGTGGACCGATCATACAAAAATTTAGTGTCTTGATGTATGTGAATATAAATATTATATGTGTTAAACTTTTAAGAGATTTATGAAGCTTAGAGTGATTTTCGGAAGTGAGCCTTATATGGGAGCTACGAGTAATTATGGACCGATCTGCACAAAATTTGTAGATGTAATTTGGTTTAATTTACCACTCAATTGTGAGGAAATTTGTTCGGATACTTGCATAATTTAAACATTTATGATCGGTAAACCCCAATTTCGGGAGTACATTTGTATGGGGGCCAGGGGAAATAATGAACCGATTTCTAACAGTTTCAATCCCATCCATCCTTGGGGCGAAAAATATCACGTACCAAATTTTATCGAAATATCTTCAAAATTGCAACTTGTACTCTGCGCACAAGCTTTACATGGACAGCCAGCCAGCCAGACGGACGGACGGACGGTCATCGTTAAATGGTCGTCGGTATACTTTAAGGTGGCTGTTGGACTAATATTTCTGGGCGTTACAAACATCAGCACAAATCCAATATACCCTACCCACTATGGTGTTGTAGGGTATAAAAATGTAGGAAGTAAAAAAGTTTTATTAAGAAAATAAGCTCAATCTGTGTGGAAAATGCCATCTAAATACCACAGCAGCAGAGTTTTTTTTTAATTGTTCCAATTAAAAGAAAATATAAAAGAATAAAAGCTATGTACAGACGGTTGTCATATAATCATACAATGTTGTCAGATCTAGCAAGTCCTACAATGTGCTGACATTGGAAAAACGTAAATTTCAATGCTTTTTTTCTTCCAACGTTGGAAAACTAAAATTTTAATTAAGTTCACACGGTTGTTAGATTTTCTGAACATTTTTCTGAGGTTGTTTGTGCTATTTTTTTACATTTTAAATCTTAACCTAAGTTTAGACGATATGTTGAATCAGCGTATATATGCTGACAGCCATATGATTAAAATTAGCAGCACTTTCCTATGTCATATGTTAGACGTTTACACGATATGTTGAAAGTAGCAAATTTTTTGATGTCAGCATATGCCAGCAAATGAAATGTCAACATAAGAGTTAGCATACGATTTTTGTGTTTATACGATATGTTGAATTGTATGTGGTGCTACATATGCTGAGTCGTATAAACATTTGTTTGTGAAATTATTCAGTTCGACAACATTTTTTAATTATTATTCAACTTCTGTTTTTTATGTGTAATTTTTGAAATAAAATTAAATAATAAAAATAATATCAATAAAAAAAAACATAAATGATGACGTGGGAGATAATTGGTCTAGCTATTGCTTGTACAGTGCTGATTTTGGATGACGATAAAGTGGAATTAAAGCAAAAAGACGCAGAGTTTGGCAAAATAAATGGGTAGAACGACGAGAGGAAGAAAGTTATTGTGTAAAATTATACAAGGAATTGGTATTAAAAATAGAGCATATTTAATTGTAAAAAACAGCAATAATAATAAATAATAAAATATTGCAGAACTTACCAACAAAATCGAGCTAAATTATACACTAACTGCCGTATTTATAAAAAATTAAAGTAGACTTCAAGTGTACTTTAAGAAAATTTTGTATGAAAATTTTGTCTTAAAGCACACTTAAACCCTACTTTATTTTATATAAATAGGGCAGTAAATATGCAAATAATGCACGAAAACATGTAAAACATTTATAATAATTTATTGTTTATTTCCAGAGACCTGTGTTGAATAATTTGAACAATGCCGCCGGCCACTATATTGCGTTTTGAGTTCTTGTGTGTGTATGTTTGTAGGTACATATACAACAAGAAGTGTATTTACATAAAAAAAACTATCGGCGGCTGGGCTTAAAGGTCGTGATACACTATCCTACACAATCGTTCGATTCATTCACTGGAAAATCTGACCGATTTCTATCACACTCAAAAAAAAATCGCAACAAAGTATGTCATAGGTACCACACTAGTACACAAAAAGATGCAAAAACATATGTTTTTGTTAATGTAAACAAACGCAGTTTTCCGCCATTCAAATAAATATTTGTGTTCAATTATTGTGTTGATATATGTGAATATAATAAATTGTATAAACTATACAAACAATTAAAAAATTTTAAACGTCTGTTCTTTAGATTATAATTTGTGATTTAAATTAATGAAGCCGACATTGTTGTTTTCTTATCAGCTTTATTAGAAAATACAACTCTGATCGCATAGACATATGAATTTGCCATATGCTGAAAAGCTTGCATACGCTTTTCAACAAATAACATATCTGTCAACATACGCAGGAAATTTGTCAAACACTAATAAGATGCTGTTTACACGATATGCCAAAATTACCAACATACGTTTGTTGGCATTGTTAACAAAGTGTTAGCAAATGTTGTTAAACATACGTATGCTGAAAAAATTTTGCGTTTACACGATATGTAAGCACTTGTAACAAATTTTTCAGCATAAATATGCTGATTCAACAACATATCGTCTATACTTAGCTTTACATAATTATTTTTGTTTTGGTTAAAATTAATATCACAGAGCCTTTTTAGCTTTAAAGAGAAATCTACATAAAATAAACATTTTTGGAAATTATTGCGTGTACAGCGGCTTAATAAAAAAGAAGCTTCTTTTTTTAAAGTTATTTTTTGGTTATTATATAGTGAATTCAGCAACCACCCCGTAAAACTGTAAAAAAGCATATGCCTAATTTTAGGGTGAAAATTTTCAATGACCTTGAAAATTATAATAACGGTATTGGTGGTGAATTTCTAAAAATTCACCAAGATTTTTCACCACATGAGTAAAAAAATTTTCTGGAGGGCGGGCACCTTTAACAAATTTTTTTCCGCTCCATCTTCATCACCAAAATTTTGTTACGTTTTAACGACGAAGTTGTGTATTTCTTCACTAAGCAGGAAATTGCCTTGGCTATTTTTGACATTATTTTTGATGGGGCAAATTTAGTGGTGTGTGTCTGAACTACCTACATCCACACTTAGTCGGCAATAATGTTCATATTTGTAATAAGCAAATCTGTCAGCTTGGCAACTCTATTTATTTATAGTTTCATTTTATTTATAATGATGCATTCATACATACGAATCAATTATATTCTAAAAACAAAAATATTTTTTATTTTTTACCTTAAAAATGTATAAAAAAAATATATGTATGTATGTAATAAAGTTCGATTTGTTTTTCTTTTAAAAATAATTTCTGCGATAATTACTACAAAAAGTAATTATTTTAATTATATTCAATATAAACATAAGCAAAGTAGTCGAATAAAAAGTTAGGTTCTTTTTTTATTTACATCTTATTGTACATTGTTTGTTTTGTTTATTACTGTAAGATTTTTTGAGAAGTGTGTGTGTGGGTTTTTTATTTGTGAAAATCTCCACCAGTTTTTTAATTCGAATGTGAGTACCATCGATGGCCCCAATTACACCAGGAAAGTTGCGAGTTGCTTTAAAGTCTCGAATTTTCATAGCTTCCTCCTCTAACGATGTTGGCATTTCTATTATATGTATCTCTACCATGACTGACTAATTCACGATCAACTCTTAAACAAATACGCGACACTGTAGGTTGTGTAAGTCCATGAAGGTCACCTGCATCATCTTGGTACTATGAAATGTGTTAATAAAGCAAGACTGTTTGTAAAAAGTAGGAACTTACCTCTCCACGACCCCAGCAACGCAACGCAATTAATACCTGAAGCTCGGGAAAAGTTCCACATCCCCTACTGTCTAATAAAATGCTGTTTTTTTATTAGTTCCACTATTTTATGGACTGTAAAAAACGATATTTCGCTTTAAATTATTGATCTGGGTTGATCTTATAAGTTTTTCGTGGCCTATAATTGGAAATATTGACTATGGTCTCTGAAAATTAAAAATATTTAAAGTTAAATAAATGTTTCTTTTCTAAAAATATGTATGTATATCTCACCTATTTGGCGAATTTTATTAATTGTGTCCATATTTATAATTTATTCACGTTTTTTTTTTACAAACAATTATTTTTGCAAAATGTAAAAAACATATGTTTTAACAAAATGTCAAAATGTGATTTTATTGTTGATTTAAAGAAGGGTAAAACGAACAATAAAAGTTTCGTTTTTATGTATGGTTTATAGGAGGTTGAATAGCCTATTAATCGTTTATATAAACAACTTTATCTATAATTCCTTATTAACGGTTGATAAACCTACTATACATTTTTAGGAATATGACTGTAAGTGTTTAGAACTCATTCAGTGGTTAACTATTAATATTGCTCAGATAATTGTGTTAGTTTCGCTAATTATGAAAAGTTAGCTCACAAATATCCAAGTTGCAAAGACTAATAACATTAACCTCATTAACTTATCATCATGAAGGATCTTATAAGTGATGATTATTTAATAAAATAAAGGGTGTTTTTTTTAGCAACTTTCTTTTTGGCAAGAGTGTTTTTGACAGCTCAGCTGTTTTCGTGTTACATGTTACTGTTAAACATAATGAGTTTGGTCTGTAATTTAACCATAAAACGACTTACAAACGATATGCAGATTTTTTAAAATTCAGTTGGATAAAGATCCACTTTTTTATCGGAAAATTGTGTTCAACGACGAAGCTCATTTCTGCTTGAATGTATACATAAACAGGCAAAATTGTCGTATTTGCTGTAAAGAGCAGCCAGAAGCATTGCAAGAACTACCAATGCATCCCGAAATGGGACATTATGGGCCGACGGCATTATTAGACCGTAGTTTTTCAAAGACGATGAAGGCAGGAATGCCACTGTGAATGGCGAGCGCAATGATTATATTTGATTGATTTGGCTGACAAGTGGTTTTAACAAGACAGTGCCACATGCCACACAGTACCCGAAACCATGGCCTAATTGACAGGCGAGTTCGGTGTACAGTTTATTTTACGTTTGAAGCCGGTGAATCGTACGATTTAATGCCTTTTGACTATTTTTTGTGGGGTTATGCTAAGGTACATATCAATTGTGACAAGTTCGCAACAATTGACGCACAGAAAGCTAATATTTAAGAATTTATTTATTATTTTATTTTATTTTAATTTTTGATGTGTTTTTAGTTAGGCTTGAGTTCATTAAATTTAATTTTCATTAAATTATTTTTACTGAAGAAAGGAATTACAAATTGAAAAAATGTTTATTAAAAATTTTTGATAATTTTTCTTGACTGGGATTCGAACCTGGGTTGTTGAATTTACATATGTTTCGAGAAACACCACTTTCTCTCATCAGAATTCTTTGCGTTCTAACCCTCCACACCACTGCTGGTGCATGCTAGTCAACAGATAAACATCAATCCTTTAACCAGAAACTGGTGGTTCGAAGTTTTTTCTGTAATTATCATTTTTTTTATTAATTTCTATTTATAGTTGTTTTTTCCTTTTTTCTTCAGTTTTATTTTATTTTATTTTTTATTTATTTTTATTTTATTTTATTTTAGAATTTATTTAATATGTTAGAGAAAGTATGCCAAAATTAGTTCCAGAGTATGAACCATTTTATTTACATGAAATCATCTTTAAATGTGAAATTATATAGATCGTTCTATATACTCAAAAAAAGATTTCATACATTTCTATAAATTTTATGTGTTTTTTAAAGCAAATTGGAAAACTGTTAAAAAATCACTCTGTATATTTTTGTTGAGAAATAGAGTGATCAGTAAGAAATTACTTTAAACACAGGTGGTAGCTCTAATATTTATATTTCTTGACCTTACCACATCCATGAGATTTTTTAAACAAACAAATTGTTTAAGAAATATTATCAATTAATTTTAATCCAATTTTGTTCTGTCACAAATTAATGAAATGTTGAAGTGATAGGTTTCTTTCAAATAAAGTGTTTGATCTACACCTATGATTGCAGAATATGATCGATTGCTTACCTGTAAACAACAAACAGGTCAATGAAATTTATAAAAATTAAAGAATAGGAAAACAAAAATCATAATCAAGAGATGAACAGATTACAATAATTTCTTTATTGTTTTATTATTCACAGCATGTAGTAGGCATGCAACTAGAATGTATGAACAACTAATTACTGACCAGATCTATATTGGTATCTTTGTCTCTAGGGTATTAACCATCTTAGTTGATAGAGTACACTTTCTTACTTAAGGTACGGTCACATTTGGCAAGCGTAACCTTTTGTTTTAGCACAAATTTGTTTGACATTGTTTACTCTTACAAGAGTTTTGCAAGATCAAACAGCATCAAATCAAATTAATACTAAATGTTTGTTGTGCTTTGGCCTAAATAAGAAAAGTAGCAAATGTATGCCAAGTGTGACCGTACCTTCTTTAGTCTATTAGTGATCTAGAAATGGTTATTTGTGCATAAAAATTTCACTTCTTCATCTCCTCTAGAATTTCCTAAATCATTTCTCACAATGACAAACAAATTTATTAATGACACTTGCATTATTAATTAAACAAAAAAACATTTACAAATAAGGTTGGACTTGGTTAAAAAATGATTAATATTATTTATTTAATTGCATTAAATGGTAATAATTCATCTAAAGTTAAAAAATACAGTTTTAAAATGTCATTATGAGTCAACATCAAAGCAAACACCAATAGAATAGAAGTTCTCTATGCAGGCTTCTTAAAATTTTATTTCGTATTTAGCCAGTGATTTCATTAATCATTTGCCATCATCAAATAAGAACCAATCTATCAATTAATCTTTAAAGATTAAACGTTGAAATACAGGTAGTAGATGAATTTTACATTTTCCTCCTCTACTTCAGCAACATTTTCCAACTTCTTAGTTTTATTGATAACAAAAAAAAAAGATAAAAATAAAAAATGAAATTAATTACACGCCATCAAAAAGTCAAGACAATTTACAAAGTTACCGGTGTTCCCGTTTCTAGGCTGGCGTATGACTGCAATTGAGCGTGTGTGTGGTCGTTTTAAAAATTCCTGACAAACTAAAGTTGTTGGTAATTTTGGGGTATAAAATGTTGTTAACTATTTGTGGCATTAGGTTGTCGTTTGAGTTGTTTGTAGTTTCTTAAATTTCCAACATCATCTATATTAGTTTAATGAAGAATTGTGACAAAACAGAAGCATTAAAAGACAGCATTAAGACAGCTTAAGATCAGCTATTTAGGGACATATAATTTAGACCCTAATATTGTAAAACGCAGCGCCACAATTTTCTAAGCGTTGCGTTAAATTACATTTTGCAAATCACGGCGTTCAAGCAAGTGTTTGTTTGCGTTGTAACAGCTGATTCTTACGTTGTTGTTAATACAACTGTTTGAAATTGTGTATTTTGTACACAATTAGTGTCATGTCTTCCGTGAATATAAATATTATCTACGAGCATGTTATACTTTATCTCAATATAAATAGTCTTAAAAGATTTATGGAGTTTAAAGTGAATTACGAAGAGGGTCTTATATGGGAGTTTTGACTGGACGACCATTAAAAAAATAAGGTGTCATCATTTCTGTACATATGAAACTTATTTTAAATTTTATTGGGATACATTTTTAAAAAAATTATGTATGTAATTTTTGGAAGTGGGCCTTATATTGGAGCTACGACTAATTATGAACAGATCTGCACAAACTTTGTAGATGTAATTTGGCTTCATTTACCACTCAATTGTGATGAAATTTGTTTGGATACCTTCATAATTCAAACATTTATGATCGTTAAACTACTATTTCGGGAGGACAGTTATATGGGAGCCAGGAGAAATTATCAACCGATTTCCAACAATTTCAATCCCATCCGTCCTTGAGCCGAAAAATATCACGTACCAAATTTTATTGAAATATCTTTAAAATTGCAACCTATACTCTGCGCACAAGCTTTACATGGACAGTCAGCCAGACGTACGGACGGACGGGCATAGTTAAATAAACTCAGGCAGTGATTCTGAGTCGATCGGTATACTTTAAGGTGGGTGTTGGACCAATATTTATGGGCGTTACAAACATCAGCACAAATCAAATTTACCCTCCCCACTATGGTGGTGTAGGGTAGAAAAAACAAAATTATTCAATTAATTTTATATATTATAGGAACTTTATTAATATGATGTAAGTAAATATATATGTACAAACATTTTTATTTAGTATAAAGTACTAACACATAAAAGTTGTCCTAGGGTGAAAAAGGAAGCCACAACAGCAGCTCAATTTGAATTGTTGATATCTGGAAATATATGGAAAAGCAATGCCTAATGGAATGCCTAGTTTCTCTAATTTCGTCTTCAGCCGTAAGATTAAACTTTTTCTATTTTGGACAAAGCAACTATTCCATAGCTGACATGCATTCATTATGTCATTCACAGTCATTGTGAAAGAGATGTTATGAGCTCATTGCCAATTCCCCTCTGATACCATCCCGTTGCCAAAAACCTTATTGTTTTCGTTTGAAATAGCTGTCCATGATGAGCTTCCTCACTAAATACAGAGGAAAACGTTTTCTTGTTCATTCGGAAGTTCATTTGGAATCTTTAAAAAGTAAATCAAAAATATTGTAAATCTCCACAGTGTCGTTTTACTGACTCATTATTCGTTAAATTCATGATGTTGATAGTAGGCGCAATTGGATTTTTTTAATAGATATTTCTGGACGCTTGAAGTATCTTCATCATCCGAAGAAGAAGACAAATCCATTAGTGCAAAAATTTTTTATACCCCTTGGTATCTTTGTATTTATAGTTTTTTGCTTTAAAAGCTTTTTTCTTCGCAATTCAAATTATGTTCTTGATAAATAACCAAACAAAAATATTGAACAGCTGATAGGTTTGTAGCATTGCCAATGCAAAATAAGTGTAGCTTTATGTAAATTTTTATTTTAAATTTCAGTATCAACATTTACAATGGCAACATTAACCACACAATGATTTGACAGTATTGTAACAACGTAATATTTCTGCGTTCGCTAAACGCAATGACGTAGTGATTTACAAAATTTCATATTTTTGGTGATGCGTTCGCAGAAGCGTAGGTGATGCATTGAACGCAAGTGGTTTACAAAATTAGGGCGTTAATTAATATTGTAAAACACTTGGGTTTCAAAACTTTAAAAAATTCTTTTTGGTTCGTAAGACTAAAGAGCCTTGATCATCATTTATAAAGCTTTTAATTATCTTGCCTGTCTAAAGTAGAAAATCTCTAGACAATTTGAAATTTCTTAAAGATTGTTGTTGATTGCATTTCAGTCAAGATAATGAAAATGAAAGTATTTGATTTTAAACAGATGATATGGTTCCAATTTTCATTTAATTTCTACTTGTTTGTAATTGCAACAGCAATAGCAGAGATAAAAATGATGATTATGTTGGCGATGGCAATAATGTTGTTATTGCTGCTGCTGTTGATGGCAATGATAAATTTGTGTGTTTAACAAACAACTACCACATGTACTACTTGTATTACGTAATGGGCCACATAAACAACATAAAGCTATACCCACATACATACAAACCAAACACTTGTTCACAATTGGCGCTTTAGAAAAGGAAAATATGTTTAAACAGATCTCTCCAATAAAAGAGAAATATTGTATACAAATGAAACGGGGTTATCATAAGGAAAACATCTTTTCATTAACTGTTTCATATTTGGCCATGTACGAGTACTACTCATCTCAAACACACGTACATATGTGTGTGAATTTGCCGTAAACTAAAAAAACGCATCTATCTATGCGTGTCAAGCACTCTATAAAATTGTTTAAATATCAACAACTTGTTGTATTTTATACACGAAGAAAGCTAAACAAATAAATGCACACAGCAAAAAACAAAACAATTTGAGAAAAAGCTTGCGAATAAGTAACATTAATAGATGATGCTGCTTGTTGGTATGCTTTTCAGCTAATAGCAGCACCTGTATTCATTTTTTTTTGTACAGCCAACGAGCCGCTCCAAACAGCCATTTAGCGTGGCATTTCAGAGGCAGAGGTTTTTCTTACTGCCGTGTGTGTTTTATCACTGTGAAAGGATCTGATTGTGAAACAGCTCTATAAAATAATCTAAGCACTGTATGAAATGAATGACGTTAGCACGCACTAAAAATAACAAATGCCTCTTTCGTACTTCCTCATCCTCAATATTGAGCGTCTTATATATATGTATTGACACAAATGGTTTAAAGGGGTTTCTAAATACCAGTATTCATAGTTGCTTTGTTACATTGTCAAATATTTGCTAGATACGTGGGTGAGTTTTAAAATTATTTGCAAAAAATAATTGCATAAACTAACTAACTTTCTCAGCACTGAAAACAGTTTCCCTAAACCATAAAATGTTATGGAATGTTAAGGTAATAGTGGCAGTACCAACAGAAGGGCCACTGCTGTAATAACAAACAATGGCAAATATTATTTAATTTTAAAGGAAATTACTCTGACATAGAAAAGGAAATTGTACATGATCATGTGCGAGAATTAGGCACATGATCATGTCGTTATGTACCGATGTGGATAATTAAACAACTGTTCGAAGAGTGCTCGACCTCTCTACGACCTTTCGAGAAGATCATTCTCGGATTAAATGCAAACCTTTTTGATGATATTTTCACCATTGCGTTCAGTGTCGATTATCTGCTAATAAGACATCAATAAATTCTAATACACAACATACGACCAACGAACAGTCGTAACAACCAACCCTAAGGCCATTAATTTCATACAGTCATTCATTTCCAACTTCAAAGCTGGAACAACAAAAACAAAACAAACGAGACTACACAAACAAAAGTTGAGAAAATGATTTGCAAAATAAAAGTGCAACAGAAACAGACACAGCAACACAAGCAACAATACCAATAACAAAGAAATGAAAAATATTTAATTAATTTGCTTAAGTGTCAGTAAACCTGAAAACAGCATTTTACTAATAATGATAATAAATTCAGCTTCATTCGGCCCCAAAATACACCCAGACGGCCAGGCAAATGTGAATAATCGTATGAAAGGAAAATTGAACAAATGATGAATAACTAAAATAAATGTGCATAAATATTCATACAATTCTACCTATAAAAAGAATTTTATATAAGAATTTATTCTTAACCCATTTCCGCTGTATTTTTCAGTGGAAGTAATTAATCAAATTTAGCATAATATGGATCTCCTTTATAAAATTCGGCCTGTTAAAATAAATTGTAGGGCTTTTCTAAGACGAATCTGTTTAGTCCCACCCACAAGTACCCTTTCATGGCACTAGTAATGAGGAACAAAAGAAATACGTATTTGTAATTTTTAACCTACAGCATCTTAAATTAAACCAATCGAGTGAAAATATCATTCTGAGTATTAGCAAAAGAACCCCTATTGTGTCACTCTGTGGAAACTGGTTGAAATCAGTTCTAAATTTTTACGTAGTCCCCGTTATGTTATGGGTAAAAATTGTAGAAAATGTAAAAATATCCTCACGACATTAAAATTGTGTACTGTTCGTTCAAAAACTGACCAATAGGAGGAAGAAGTGTCTATACGTTTGACTAGAATTGGTAAATATTACATACAACCGGGAAAACATTGGCAGCAAATAAGTGGTTGAAGCAAAAAAAAAGTAGTCCAGAAATATCTAGAGAATGGCATTATTATAAAGGGTGTTTTTTTAGAATTATAGAATTTCAAGTTGGTAACCTGGTGGCTATTTTGTCAGCTCCCAATTGATTTATGTTTAGTTTTAGTTTGGCATTTTAACATGAATAAAGTGATGTCTGAACAACGCTTCCAAATTGTGTAAATTTACTTTAAAAATTCGGTGAATGGGCCCGAAACAAAATTGCCGTTGATCCCAATTTTGTTTAGCGATAAAGCTCACATTTAGTTGAATGGATACGTCAATAAACAAAACTGCTGTTTTTAAAATGATGAAAATCTTATATGTTGAGTCAACGTTACATCAAAAAAAAAAAAAAGAAAAAAAAAAACTGACTGTTTGGCGTGCTTTAATTGGTCCGTACTTCTTATAAAACGAAGCTGGCTAAAAAGTTCATCAATTGAACAATCATGATGTGGAGGAGTTGTAGTTTCAACAAGACGTGCAACATATCACACAGCTAGTGCTACAATTGATTTAAAGGAAACGTTTGGTAAACGCATAGTTTCACGTTTCGGACCCGTTAACTGGCCTCCAAGATCGTGCGATTTAACACCGCTTGATTATTTGCCGATAACACTGAAACGACTGACCACTTGGAGGACAACATTGAGCGCGTTATTGTTGATATATGGGCACAAGTGTTGGAAAAAGTGTCGAAAATTGGGCCTCGTCCGAGCCAGCCATGTCGGTCATATGCCAGAAGTTTATCTTTCGAATAGAGTAAATTTCTTGTCAATTTAAAAAAAATATCTTTGTTTTATTCCATTTCAAAGTTTTTACATCTAAAAAAAACACCCTTTATTATGTCGTCGATATCTAGTATTATAAATAGCAATAATCATGTGTCATGAATGAAAACTCCACTGAACTACAACCATTAAAATATGTAAAATAACCACTAAATTTAGTGTCTAGAAACTAGACAGAATCTATACTGATCTGACATTTCCTTGACAAACGGATGTTGGCAGTTTGTTTAACCAACCTATTTAGCGTAGGTATATGTATCATTAGAACCTTCATCTGTAAAGGTTAAAATTACAGATTTCAGATTTCTAAAAACTTATCAATCTAACCCTCTGTACACAACAGTACACACTACCTTCTGTGGCAATATGCTTCAGATTTTCCACTAACTTTTTCTATTCGCATAAGTACTCTATTTCAAATCGAGTGTAAATGACTTTATCGCCTTAGCAGCGATTTCTATTACATAGAGTTGTTCTTCGGTGTTATTGTTGTTGTTGCTCGTTTACATATTTTCTAGTTTTTTTTTTTTTTTGGTAGCTTGGAGTGCCACAGCTATTAATATTCAAAAATTGCGTTTTTATGCTAATTTTCCCAGCCAAACAACAACAGCCAGTTCTACTACTGCTACTGGCTGTGGTAGTAGTTACTAGTAGTATAAGTAGTAAGTAGAGATATAGCAACAGCCGCCGCAGCGCCATCTGTCGATACAAAGATATGTCAATAATAATGACGACAGCTTCAGTAGCTTAAGCTCGATCATATCACAACATTAAAATCTTGAAATTTTATTGGAAGTCTTTAAATGTTGAATGGTTGGCGTTGCTTTTTAGTTGTTTTTTTTTCGTATTTTTTCATTGTATGAATTTGAGTATGTAAGTACGTACATACCATAGTTGTTGTTTTTGTTGATTTTTACCTTTCGACGTTCTTGTCTATTTGTTGCATGTCGTTTATTTATTGTACAAGTACAATAATCTTGCTGTTTTGCTGTTGCTGTGTCAGTTGCTGTAGAGCAGTTTAGCAATAATTAAGTTGTAAAAATTGTTGTTGTTACAGGACCAAAGTGAAGAAGTTGAAAGATTTTGCTCACCAAGATCTCATACACGACATGTTGCTGGTTGTAGTTGTAGTTGCCTATATTTTACTTTTTCACCCTTTTTGTATGAGCTGTTCCCTTTGTAGTCATGGTGTTTTAATGTTTTAATTGTATTTTGTTATAGCCACTTTGTTGCTTGAATTGTTTGTGTTTTTTGTTGTTGTTATTATTGTTGTACTGTTCACTAATAATAATGTTGTGTTTTTGCTGCGTTGTTTTTGTTTTGTTTATTCATTTTGTTGAGTATCCGCCAGCTATACGTCCTTGAAATTACTTGATATATGAGATACTTAAGGTATTTATTACAAGTGATCATTATCTTTACAACTACATACTACAACAACATGAACAACAATATCAATAGCAATACCAACTACCCTACCACTACAATTACTTTTTGGACCTCAATGTGCATACGCTTATGGACAAATGACATACAAACATGTATCTTTAACACCCAGATGTCGAGTGAATACGGAAAGGTTTCAATTATAAATTTTTTTAAATTATTGAATTTTAGAGCTTCAGTGCCAGCAAATCTCCTAAAAACAGCCAAATGAGAACCTTGAAAAGGATTCGCTTTAATTGTCTTGGCTGCGGTAACTTTTGCCATACAGCTGGAATTATTAAAAGTCTTCAGAAGTCTAATAAATGATAATGCAAAATGTAAAAATTAAATATAAACAGGGTTTACGAGCAGATACGGGCAGTTCGGAAACATCTTAGGCCAGCACATAAAGAGAATAGTTAGGTTTTCAAAAACATTTTTATTTTTAATATAATATTCTGAAACTTTAATACACTTAGTTTAACGCTCATCTAGCAATTCTATCCCTTGATTAAAATAGTTTTCCACAAGGCCTTCAAAATAGTGTTTTACAACTGTAATGGCATCTTCATTAGAGGTAAAAGGCTTGCCAGCTAAGAATTTTTTAGATTTGGGAACTGATAAAAGTCACTGGGAGCTAAATCAGGAATATAAGGTGGCTGGTCAAGAAACTCGTACATACTTAAATTCGTTGATTTTAGCCACTCTTGTGCGCTGGTGCGTTGTCTTGTTGAAAAATTTATATTTTGTGTTGTAAGCCAGGACGTTTGTCTCGCATTTTTACTTTTATTTGATCCAAAATATTGCAATAGTACTCTGAATTTATTGTTTTACCCAATAAAATACCTTTATAGTCCCAAAAAATCGTTGCCATAACCTTACCAGCCGATTGAATTGTTTTTGCCTTCTTTGGGGCACTTCCCCGCGGATGCGTCTTTTTTGAACAGCTGTTTCTATATGAAGGAGTTGCCTGATCGAAAAGAAATTTAACATGTGTTCACAGCACAGATGGAACTTTCTGTTCTAGGCTAAGAAGTTTCCGAACCGCCCTCGTATAGTAGTAACATAGTAAGATTGACTGTGAAATGTTTACCCTATTCAAGCTGTTTGCAGCATACAACAACTCTTACTATTTGATGCATGTTGTTAATTCGTTGATCGTATTTGGTTTTTGTATTGCATAAAACATGATTGTTCAACTACTTGTTATATTTCGTGTTATTAATGGTGTAAAATAGATGTAAAAGGGATTTCATATTTTTTTTACATTTAACTCTGAAATTATTCAACATTTGAAGCTTGAAGGGTTTTTAAGGAAAAGAAGAAGGCAACAAAAAAAATGTGCAAATAAAACACAATCTTCAAACAACATTTTAAATAGGAATATGGAGTTGACGAAATTATGAGCTGCTAGTTCGAGCAGTTGTCTGATAGTTTTCGAATGGAGTTGTTTTACGATAAAGTAACAAAAAAAAAAAAAATATGAAAAAAACTAAAAAAGGACATATTTCTAGCTTCTAGGGATGAGATTTCTTAAGCAAAAAAAGACAAACACGTCTTAAGAGCAGAAATGTGTATTTTTAAAAATATTGTTTATAAAAATTATAGTTTTGCATGACATATTGCTTATGAATGCAACTGGTATTTATTTGAATAAGAAAAAAAGTATTTTTTTTTGTTATTTGAAAATAACCAAGAGCTAAATTTAAACAAAATATATGTTTGTATTTTGTATGTTACAAATAGATACTAAGGAAAGAATTTTATCTGAAAAATCTGATAAATTTCAGTATTAAACTTACATCTTATCAAACTGATCTTCTTGTTAGTGATCTTTGCATTTTTGGCAGAGTTGCAGTGTTTTATTGGTATTTATGTTTTGCATTCTATTCATGATCTTTTGTTCCAATACAAAAATAGTCATTAAAACTCTCTTGTTCAACGTGATTTATTGTGAAATTAAAAAAAAATTATCTTAGCACTTCAAAAAAAAAAAAAAACAATAAGTCGTAAAATATTGGTATTATAAGTGCTTAGTATAAAAATTTTGCGGAGATTACATTGAAACACTGGATAGCTTTCAATAGGGAAAATGCCAGCAAGCTTGTCAGTCACTTGGGGCTACCCAGTAAAAAAAAATTGTGTTTTTTGAAGCACTTAAGAGAAAAAGTGCATAATCGAGCGCTTCAATAAAAGCGCTCTTTTGAAGCAGTAAATGCTTACGAATAAAATATACAAAAAAGTTGCTTTTTTAGTGCTGACAACGAAGAAGGTTTTAAAGCGAAAAACGAAATTATAGCCTATACATTTACGTATGACAACGAAAGTCAATTACAAAACGAATATCGCGCTTCTCAGTTACTATGAATTTTTCTTAAGCAAAAACATTCAGATGAGAATTAAAAAAACGCTTTAGGAAAGTGCTTTATTTGCATGTTTGATTAGGTTAAAAGAAGCGCTTATTGTCAGTAGAAAGTAGTCCTCCAAACCGGGAACACCTCATACAAAAATCATGCATCCCATCAGCAGGTTTGAAGATATTTAAAGTATGAATTCATACATAAAACCTGCTCTTTTTGGAGTACATTTTTTACTGGGTAATTTCTGATCTTCATACGATATATAATTACTTAAGAGTAATTGTAATTATCGTCTCCAAAGATTGGGTTTTCTCAGTTGCCTCTCTCCAGCCAACACACACGTTACGTATTACAATTTGAAATCATCCACTTTCTTGTGAACATACAAATTTCCGATTTATCCAATTTTACATTGAGAGATCTCTTTCTTTGGTTAAAGGATGTATAAAAGTTTGAATCTTTTCCGCTTAATAATATCGCCACATCAGCATTACAGATGGCTTTGAAACCTACATCAGAGATCTTGAAAGACGTGATTTGGCTGCTTAAACGTAATAAAAGGAAATAATTTTTTGCATCACATCATTACTTGCACTGGAGATCGAATGTGAAGCCCGGCGAACCAGTCAAATCAACAAAAAAGTCAAATATTCATGGCGCTAAGGTAATGCTTTGAATTTGGTGAGATCAAAACTGACCATCACAGCAAATCTGTACAGAATGCAACCCATTCGTTAAAAGTGAGCAATGAACCAAAAATGCTAGGAATATGCGGCCAGCCAAGAAAGCGTAATATTTCATCATGACTCTGCTTGTTCACATGTGGCAATACCAGTTAAAAACTATTTAGAAGGAAGTGGTCGGGAAGTTGTGCCTCACCCGCGTTATAAGCCTAACTTTGTGGCGTCCGACTACTATTTGTTTCGATCGATGCATAACGTTCTCACTGGCATACGCTTCATTTCAGAACAGGGTATCCGAAATTGACTTCATTCGTTCTTGGCCTCAAATGATGAGCAATTCTTTTGTTGCGAAATCCATATATTGTCAGAAAGATGGGACCTTAAAGCTAACAATAACCAACACTTTGAATAAATATAAATGTTTAAACACTCCCACATTTTTATGTTAAACACCCAATAAAAACCTAAAGCAAAGATTTATATTAAAATCTATTCCACATTCATCTTTAAATCCTTAAATTTCCAAGAATTAACACTAAAACTATTTGCCACAACAATAAAAAAAAACAATGTGAAACAAAACGAAACATAAATTCTCTTGATTTCAAACGTCACTTAGTTTCTGGGTGTAGACCATAATTCTTTTGTTGCATTTCTTTGACCACATCACAATTGATTTTAATTAGACATTTTAGTGCAAACAACATCTACAGCAGTAGCAACAGCAGCAGCAACAAAAAATCAACAACAAACATAGAAACACAAAAACAATATTTATAGAGTATCGTTAACAAATCGTCATCAATGGTATAATAAATATTTTGCCACTGGCACATTACAGACAACCAATGAAATAAATATCACATGACCTCAACATAAACCCCAACTCGACTATTGATGACAGATGGACACCGGGTCTAACTGTCGAAATACTTAGAAAGACGGTCGGTCATTCGGATGTTTGGTTGAACGGACGGTTGTTGTGGTCTTCTCTCTCCAGTATTATGAGCCTGTCAATGAGAGAGTTACATATTTGTTGCCAATAAAAAAAGTTGGGGAAACAAGCAAAAACAGCCAGAAATGCATTAGAAACCCATATACTGGGTGATGCAAGTAGACATACTTTTTCAACAGACTTTTTTTGACAGATCACGTGAGAGTCGTGTCATGCTGTCATGTTATTTTTGTTTAGTATTGTTTGGCATTTCAAAATGGAAAGACTTACGCCTGAACAACGTTTACAAATCGTACAACTTTCTATAAATTGTTTTTTCAAGCAATTAAGTCACTTTTAATATTTATATAAAAATGTTTTATACATTTATATATTTTAATATCCAATATTTCGCTATCACAATGGATAGCTTCCGCAGGGATAATACAATTTTTGAATTATAATAAATTAAAAGGTCGAATAAAAGAACTAAATAACGATTATTTATTATGAAAATTCAAACTCTGTTTACATTCATTTCGCTCAACTTATGGTCAACATAATCGGTCTACTGAGCGTACTATTCGCAACACCATCACCCATTTTGAGACCCAGCATTCATTATTGGATAATATTTGACCGAATGGACCAGCACGGAATCTGAAATTGAAGCTCACTTCACTTCGGTGAGCACATATTTTCACGTTTTGGGCCGGTCGATTGGCCACCAAGATCGTGTAATATCACACCGTTAGACTTTTTCCTGTGGAAATATGTAAAGTCTAAATTTTATGCGGACAAACCCGCTTCGATTCAGGCCTTGCAGGAAAACATTACGCTAATTACCATTCGAAATGCTCGAACGAGTCATCGCAAATTGGACTCAACAGATAGACCATCTGCGACGTAGCAACGGCCAACATATAGTCTTCAAAAAATAAATGCCAAAGAATGTTCTTTCAAATGATAATAAACATTCCCCATTAAATTTGAATTTTCAGTGTTTTTTTTTCGTTAAAAAAGTAGGGAACCTCGATATGGATCACGCTTTACAATTACCCTCAATGAAACGATGAAAACAACAATATCAAAACAACACCAACCAACAACATTAGTGTGACACACACCATAAAAGGTCTTCCTTTCTTTGGTTGGGTTTTGAAAATCAAACAGAATGAAAATAAAAACAACAACAGTTCGATCGTCATGGTTAAGTCTATGTTGGTTGTGTGTTTTGCTAGCTGTTCCAATATGTTTGTTATTCCGTATTTATATGTACATATGTATGTAGTTGTTGTTCTCTTTGAATGTCACACCATTTTATGTGATGTTAGTTCACACCATTTCGTTTTACATGGTTTGTTGTGTTGTTATGTTGTCTTACTAGTCTAGTGCGAAAAACATTGAAAATATGTTAAAATATGTATGTGTACGTATGTATTTCTTTCAAATTTTGTTTGATTTTTTTTTTGGCCGTTTCTTGCATTATTTTGACCATCCCACCAAGCGGTTGTGTCCGAGTCTAGCATAAAAATATTTTTTGTTTTTTTGTAAAAAACAAAAAATACACAAAAACCCATGATGACGAGGATGTTTTGTAATTTACGGCAACAACAAATATATGCCAACATCTGTGGTGGGATATAGACGACATTTAAGACACTCTACAAATACTACAGCTACATATTTCAGATTACTTACTATAAATTGACATATCTTTATTTATAAGACTTTTGGTAATATATGTCGTCTTGAGGTCCTTTAATATATTGAAGTCTTGCAAGCGTAGACGCTATTCATGTAAAATGTCTTTTCCTTCAAGGACTTTAATTTCCCATAACTACATACAATGTGAAAATGTTCAACCAGATTTTTTTTTTATAAACTTACATAATTTTTCCTTATAATGTTGGTGGAAACTGTTTAATAATGGATTATTTTGAACAGCTATTGTATTCTAGATATGGGCATTCAAAAAAATAATTGATTAAAAACTTTTAGAACGAGCATTCAAATATACTTGGTAGGCTTTTACCTAGTCATTCCCTAAATGTTGGGTTTAGTCAAATCCAAGTTTTCTAAATCATGTATACTTTGTGTGAGATTAAATATTAAGCTATATACAGACGGTTGTCAGATCATACAATGTTGTCAGATCTAGCAATGTGCTAGCAATTTGCTGGCATTGCACAATTGTTAGCAAAAGGTAAATTATCAGTTAAGACGAGTGTAGGAAAACATTACAATATCATTGGCACACAATTGTCACACAATAAATTTATCTGTCAACAGTAATTGTCAGTTTACACGGTTGTCAGATTTTTATATTAAAAAAGAATTTTAAATTCGTTGTCAGGCATTGCCAGAATTAGGGGCTTGTGTTTAAAAATATAAAATGGAACATGGAACAAAAAAGGGCAATTAAAACAATTTGAGCTGCATATGTATGTATGAATATTTGTATGTACTAGAAAGTAGAGGAGATGAGGACAAAATAAAAACAACGCCGTAAAGTTTAGGTGAAAGAACTGTATGAAATCTGCGACCTCTTGACATAAAATATCTTTCGGTAGTTTTTCTGCAACGCAACCATAAACTTAGCTGTGCCTCAACTTCCTTAAAAAGTTTTATAATGCTTTCATGTGACCACACGCCTTCAGAAAAATAGAAAACTTCAATTCAATTGGCTCATAGCCGCATTCTATGACACAGGATTCATTAATTGATATGTCGCTGTCCATTTATTAGTTTCTTCAATTTAATACAATATATACAGAGCTGCAAATGCGAGATATACACGTTGCAAATCTGATAATAAAAAGTGTTTGACAATTATCTTACAATTGTTAGATTAATGGCAAAAAATGTGTTGACATGATTGTTAAATGTCTGACAATATTTCTGTCTTACAATGCACTGACAATGCTTTTTCTTACAACTTAAGAAGGCAAAAATTATAAGACATTTTCTGAAAATTTTTCTGACAATGCTGTAGGAACTGACAACCGTCTGTATATAACTTTACAACGATTTTTGAAATATATTTTAGGAAAAGTGATACTTAAAATGGGTTTGCATATCATCCATAATGTTGAAAATGAACATGAGTTTTAACAGCATTAACCGTTTCATTTTAATTGTCAAATTATAATGAATCTTATATAGAGGTTCATATTTTTCCAACTTTTCCCTACACATGTGAGCTTCACAGTAGAATGAATTAGCATTGCCAGCTGACATTTTATGTGACTTTCTTCACAAAAGAGATCTGACTGCGTTTATATCTTAAGTATTTGTACGAATCATTACAATTTCTATCTAATTTTGGAAAAAATTTGGCCCTTGCAAGCATCCAGATTCGATGTAAATTTCGATTGATGATTCTTCGAGGGTGATTTGAACATGCATATGACTAACATAAACTTCTTCCTCATAGCCATAGCTGCCAGATTTGACGATTTATCGTCATTTTGATGATCTTTTGTTTCAAAAATAGCAAAGTGACGATTTGACGATTTTTTTTATTGAAAGTGACGATTTTCTGAATTATTGAAATTTTCTAACATTTGTTTATTTTATTGATGTTTTTGTTACCAATTTCTCTCTTTTTTGGAGACAACAACTTTTGAAAAACAAAACTACATAAGTAATAGTAGTGTTTTCTTAATTATTGACAATTGTTAAGTTTAAGTATAATAATTCCAAATAATATTGAGTCAGAAATTACTTATTTATCTGTAAACGTAAAAAGCAATTCTAAATGCTGAATTCCATGCACTAAAACTTTTAGAGGAAACAATTTCTGAATTTCAAGCTTCTAAAAAAACTTCTCCTATTTTAACAAAATGTCGAAAGAATACTCAGCCAAATAAATTTTATTGTATATGATGGATAATTTGGATTCTATACTCAAAATTTCATTTAAAACTTAATAAACTAAATTGTTTTGACAATGTAATTTAACCTGAATTAATAAAATATGATAAATTCAGATATTTATTAAAAAAATTTTATTATTTTGTTCAATTCTCCTTTGAACTTGCCATTCCATTCACACACGTCAACTCAATTTTCGTACTTTTTTAATGCAAACCAACATGCCTGAAAGAAAAGAACCGTCAATTGTGTAACCCTTTTGTTCTCTTTTCCCTTCTTATCCAAAAACACTTGCCTTGACGAGTCAGAATTGAAGAGTATAAAAGCGGTTTAAGATATTAAAATAATATTACACAAGTTGTGTTTAACATTATATTTTTGTGAATTCTTATTTAAAAAGTTTTATGTATTTTACAAGAGACTATATAAACTAGATTTTTATGATTTCGTTTAAATAAAAAATTACTATTATAATGGTGGTGCCAAAAAGAAATTGACATTTTATTTTTTTTTCGCGATTTTGACGATTTGTTCCGAAATTCATTTGGCAGCCCTGCTCATAGCACATCAATCTTTATTCGCATTGTGTTAATTTTTTGAACCTCAACCGGCATTAGAAATCGAAAATTGGAGTGTTTGTTTAAGCTCTATCCTGGTGACTAAGATCTCCCTTTATTTCTTTAGTTGTTTCTTCTTAAACGAGTCGAAGCTTTAGGAAGAGTATTTAATTATCATATATTATTATACCCACCATCAAAACGATGGACGGTATATTACGTTTATTATTATGTTTGTAACACATCGAAATAATGGTGGAGCAAAAAAGTCTATATACTCTGGGTTCTTATAAGATTCTAAGACGATCTAGCCATGTACGTCCGTCTGTTGAAATCACGACAGTGCTTTCGAAAAAAAACGACATAGAACAGTGAAATCTTTACCAAACATTATTTGATACACCGAAATGTTTGGTATTGCAAATGGGCAAATCGGTTTAGTAGGATCCGAGTTATAGATCGAAGTTTCAGACTACCTCGATATTTTTCAGATATTTTTTTTTGCTATTTTCTTCAAATATAATGCAGATAATATCATTAAAATTTTGCACACTTTAATTTTGTTATAGAAGGACAAGTCCTGTTGAAAATGCCCCCATACAAATATATTTCCGGAATATGGTTTTATGGTACATAAATGTCAATAGGAAAGCTGTATCTAAACACAATTCTAAAATAATAAGTTTCATGCAAAGTTAAATCTCAAAACAATATTTTGTTTGCAGCAGTCCATAATTCTGACCATGCCCCATGCAAAAGCCACTTCCGAAAATCACTTAAATGAACATAAATCTTTTGTAAAAATTACTATCTAGTTGAAATTCGACAAGCGTAATCAAAATATACATTTAAATCCTGGTACCAAAGTTCATGATGATCGGTCCATATTTGACCGTAGTCCCCATATAAAGTCCACTTCTAGAAATCACTTAAATGCGCATAAACCCCTTATAAAAACCACTATGTAGTTTAAATTCAACACAAATAGTTCATACATACATAAAGATCGTCCATCTCCATATGATGATCGGTCGATATTTGACCGTAGCCCCATATAAAGCCTACTTAGAAAATCAATAAAATTCGCATAAATCTCTTACAAAAACCACTAAGAAGTCGAAATTCTACACAAGTAATCCGTATATTTAAATTTTTTAAATCGTCTTACTGCATTTCATAATAATCGATCCATATTTGACCGTAGCCCCATATAAAGGCTACTTCCGAAAATCAATAAAACTCGCATAAATCTCTTACAAAAACCACTAAGAAGTCGAAATTCTACACAAGTAATCCGTATATACATTTAAATCGTCTTACTAGATTTCATAATAATCGATCCATATTTGACCATAGCCCCCATATAAAGTCTACTTCCGGAAATCACTTAAATGTGCATAAATATCTTATAAATCTCCATAATATGTGATTTGGTGGTGGGTATATAAGATTCGGCACAGACGAATATAAACTCTGTTATTCTCCTTCCTATTTGCCTAGCAGATGTGATTTGAAATAGATCGCGGCGAATATAGTTCGAGCTACTTACAGGATAATTCAAAAACTATCATCACGTTCTTGGAAAATTAGATTGGTGGCAGCCAATAATATGAATGTCATTGCCATAAATAAACAACATGTTTTCTCAAACCAATAATCTCATTCATTCTTATGCCCAAAAGAAATTTATAAAGTTTTTTCATTTTATAAAAGTTTTAAAAGAATCACCCTTTGATCCTCAAAACACAAACACTGTTACCAACTGTACACTAAACAACTATTTCTCCCCTTAAACACTGTAGCAGTTCATTTAAATAAAACCAGGGAAAAAAATGCAAGCGTTAATGCTCGATATCAAGAAGCTTTTTGAAGATAAATGTATTTTGTTACAACCATGGTGAATAGTGTAAATCCTCGTCGCTTATTGTTGTTATTGCTAGTTGCTGCAGTGTTGTTTTTCCTGATGTTGTTGCCGTTGATATTTCTTCTATCTGCTATATATATTTTTGTTTTGTCTTTGGTTTCTGTTTTTTTTTTTGTTGTTTTTAAAACCAAAAAGCTTTAGTCGGCATTTAAATTTATTACGTTCAATCTAACACGTTTACTCGCACTTGTTGTGTCAATATATTTTTGCTGTTGTCGCTGCTGCTGATGCAAATATTGTATTATTTGTTATTGTTGTTGTTGCTTCTTTGACTATTTGCATAGTAAAACGAGGGTGGTGAGAAAAGTTCGGTTAAACCATTTTGAAAGTATAAAAATAAAAGTATATACACGAGTTTAAATTGCAAATTATCTGGTAGGATGGTATATTTGAGAAATAAGTAAGAAAGTATAGAGGATTAAGCCATATAATACCCTACACCCAGTATGTGTATAAAACAGGTTTTCCGAAATGGGCGCTATATGGGAGATATGACGTATTATGGACCGATCATACAAAAATTTGTGATTTTCGGAAGTCGGCCTTATATGGGAGCTATGATCAATTATGGACGGATCCGCACAAAATTTGTAGATGTGACTTGGCTTCATTTAACACTGAATTATGGTGAAATTTGTTTGGATACTTGCAAAGATCAAACATTTATGACCGGTAAGCCCGTATTTCGGGAGGACATTTGTATAGGGGCTAGGTGAAATAAGAGACCGATTTCCTTCAGTTTCAATGCCAAATGTCCTTGGGCCAAAAAAATATTGTTTGCCAAATTTTATTAAAATGTATTCAAAATTTCGACTTGTACTCGGCGCACAAGCTTTACAAGGACAGCCAGCAAGCCAGTTGGACATCGTTAAATCGACTCAGGAAGTGATGCTGAGAATACTTTAGATAGATGTTGGCACTATGGTGGTGTAGGATATAAAAATATGCTCTTCTCATAAACAAACGTTTTTGCCAGAATGAAATACATATAACATCAAACAGTTTGGTTTCTTTAGATAAAGATCTTTGGATCTAACAGTTTTATCGAGAATGGTGAGGAAAGGTCTATTGAACACTTTTGGCGAATTCTGATTTAAACATTGTGCATATTTCGAGATCGTAGATCATATAATAAATGTCATAGGAAAGATCTTTTGATAAAAATGTAAATTAAAGATCTATTATATGTAAACGCGTATGTTTCTATTGGATCGAAAATAAATGTCCTAAATGATTCTGGTTGAGATCATGTGCTGTAAAGACTTTGGTTTTTTCAGAGGCATGTCAGAAGGATCTTTGGAGAAACCAAATACTTTCGTTTACTTACAGACATGCCAGAAAGATCTTTTCAGATGGCTATAAAAGGTATGTACTGGAACTATTAGATTAAAGCTTGCAGGTGTTTCGTGAATTGTGGGATATCGCAAAAAAGTCATACTGAAAAGACACTTTGGAAAGCATCTAACAGGATTAAAAGATAGTCCTTCTTGTTGAAGAATACTACGTTTTGATGATATACAGGTTTCACATTGGAAAGTCGCCTAAAGGTTTAGAAAATGGTACTTCCTGCTGATGCATAAAAGATTCTCTAGTGATTAAATCCAAATAAGAGAGGATGTAATTCATCTAGACATTATATAACTGCAAATACTGTGGTTTCCTCAGAGACATGTAGCAAAGATCTTTGGAGAAACCAAACACTTTGGTGTCATTAAAGATATGTTAGAAAGGAGAAGACTATAAAGGCTGTATTTTGAAAAATATTTATGTCATACATGGATATCGATATCATACATGGAAGTCACTTTGGAATGCCTCCTTAAAGATTAGAAGGCGTTCCTTCATGTTAAAGAAGACTACGTTATGCTGAGATAAAAGTTTCAGTTTGTAATGCCGCCTAAACGTTTAAGAAGGGAACCTTCCTGTTGAAGAAACTGTTTTATGCAAACAAAAAAATTTATTTAGTTCCTCACATCATAGAGTTTAGTTTCCTAAGAAATATACCAGGATCGATTTGATCTTGAGATCGTATATTCCTGCATGGAAAAAAACATTATACAACAGCCAACAATTTTTAAGCGACCCTCCTATACACCGAGTGAAATCAGCATAAGAAGAAATCTGCATGTGCATATTTTATATGTAATATACATACATCCAATATACTTACTTACTTACTTACTTACTACATGCATATAAAACTACTTTGTCTTGTACACGTACTCGTATACATAGTATAGGCCTTAATCTCTACATACGAGCAAGTCACTAAGCACACATGTGTTGAGTTGAGTTTTTCTTTAGCTCTCAGCTGTTTCTAGTTGTAGTTTAAAGCTTTGTAGTTTTATTGGGATTTTTACAAGATGCTGCTGCTTACCAACGTCCTCATCATTTATATAGCATGGATATGGAGATGTAGTGCAGAGAATTGATACCATAAATCCTATTCCATATTTTTCAGACTACATAAAAACACAAAGTTGTTCTTTATGGCACAGAGCAAAGCACAAAAACTTTAATGTTGTTTGTTTCTTTGATTTTTTTGTGCATACTTACTTGTAAATACAGTCGTATATAAATTTCTACCATAGACCCAAGCCATCGACCATCTTTTGCAAGAAAGAATAAATGAAAGAAATCCACACATGAATCCTGCTGCTTACAACTTCAAACCATTCCAAACCAATCCCATCTGTATAGCAGTGAGTACCCATATGAGTGTAAAGTACTTGTGTTGTATTCCTGATTTTTCTACTTTGTATTGAGTCATTGTGTAAAAACTTTAGCAAGGAATTGAAAAAGTGTAGAGTGTGTAGTGTAATCCCTGTGCCAGTGCACGAGTGTGTTTGTAAGTGATTAACGCTCTTAATGTTTTACAATTTTTATGTTTTTATTTGTTAGAAAGCAAAACAACAAAAAACAAACTGCAAACAAACAAGCTGAAAAATGAAGAAAATAAACAGAGTTAAAAGAAAACTGCATTTGGTACTCGGTACGTATTTATGTTTGTATATTGTATAATGGGTCTTAACATGTGTTTAACCAAGTTTAATAAGGATAATAGAAGTTAAACTTTATTTACATGCAAAAAAAAGCAACTTAACTAATAACGATCATTTCAAAGTGATAGAAATGTAAAATAAGCATAATTAAATGTGTGAGAAAAAGGAATAATAGTTCTGTTGCTGGTAAATATAGAGAAAAACTGAAGTGCAGTATGTATTTGACTTTAAAAATTATTAGACTCTGTGGTTGTAGCAAGTGTACTCGTACTCAAGTTACTCTCAAATAATTATAATAAAGGAATTAATAGTTTTTAATAATTGCAATGCACTCGCATAAATATACACACCCTATTACGAGGGCGGTTCGAACACTGCTTAGCCTAGCACAGAACGAGAATAGTTAGTTAGATTTTGAAAAACATTTTTATATTTCCATATAATCTCCTAAAACTTTAATACACTTAGTCCAACGCTATGTAGCAATTTTACTCTAGGCCTTTAAAATAGCTCAATCGACTTAGAATTCCATAAGGATCAAGAATATATCTGCTTTGTTGGGTCTCGGATGAATATTTCTCAGTGTTTAAAAATAAAACACTAATTTAAACTAAAAAACTAAATTAAACACAGGAAAGAACTTGGCAAGTAAATGACATGGTTTTATTAAAATTTTGTGCCATTTGTAAATATGAACAATTTCAAAAATTTGAACTGCCCTTGTTTTCATTAGTTCATATTATCGCGAGTGCACTGTATGTCTATTGTAAATAGTGAGGATAGTTAGTTAAGCAGGCGGCTGTACAGTGCACAGCTCACTTTGGTCAATATGACTGGCCCTTGTTTGGTTATAATAATAGTTGAGGACGTGTAATTTTCAGATCATATTTGCAAATTGCTTGAATACTTTATATATTCCATTTTTTTTGAAGAGAAAATTTGGTTTATCTTTTTTTTTAAATCTCCCCTTAACGGATTCTAAGCAACTCTTCCTTTAACAGTTCACAGCTCTTTATCTATTTGCTGTATAAATAGCAAACAATGTTTGCAAAAATCCAACTGCCTTAGTTATCATGTCTTCAAATACATAAAGCATTTTTTCTAATTTCCCAAAATTTCTGCCCTCCAATGACGATCAAAGTTTATCACTGGCTATCAAAGAAATTAGCATTTTTCGGCGTATTTTCGAATAAAACAGTAATAGTAATACAATACTGTAGGCCGCTTACAAAAATAAAGTTACTATCGATAACGTTGCATAATCGTCAAACAATGATCAAAACTTATTTAAAATTCCCTTTTATTTTTAAACCATAGAGGAAGAAATAATCAAATAATACCAGTTATGGCATTTTATAAGGCACAAACAGCCAGTCAGCCAAACAGCCAGCCAGCACCTTCTTATATCAAGGCATTACTTGGTTATATATTTTTATACCCACCAGCAACAAGATGCGTTTGTCATTCCGTTTGTAACACATCGAAGTAATGGTCGTAGAACCATAAAGTATATTGTGGGTCCTTATTATTACATCGATATTTTCCAAACACTTTTTGTTGTTTTCTTCAAATATAATGCAAATAATATTACGAAATTTTGCACACTTTATTTTTATTATAGAAGGACAAGTTCTATTGAAATGGTAGGAATCGGTACACGATTTCTCATAGGGCCCATACAAATATCTTCCCGGAATATGGCTTTATGGGACATAAATGTCCATAGAAAAGCAATATCCAAAAAAAATTCTGTTTCATGCAAAGTGAAATTTTAAAACATCGGTTCATATTTTTGACATAGCCCCATACAAAGCCCACTTCCGAAAATCACAAATGAACATATGTAACTCTTTTTTAAAAATGACTATCAAGTTGAAATTCAACAATCATAATTAAAATATACATTTAAATCCTCGTACCAAAGTTCATAATGATCGGTCCATATTTGACCGTAGTCCCCATATAAAGTCTACTTCTAGAATTCACTTAAATGCTCATAAATCCCTTATAAAAACCACTATCAAGCTTAAATTCAACACAAATAGTTTATACATATATAAAAATCGTCCATCTCCATATGATGATGATCGGTCGATATTTGACCGTAGCCCCCATATATAGCCTACTTCCGAAAATCAATAAAACTCGTATAAATCTCTTATAAAAACCACTATAAGTCGAAATTCTACACAAGTAATCCGTATATTTAAATTTTTTAAATCGTCTTACTAGATTTCATAATAATCGATCCATATTTGACCATAGCCCCCATATAAAGTCTACTTCCGGAAATCACTTAAATGTGCATAAATATCTTATAAGTCTCCATAATATGTGATTTGGTGGTGGGTATATAAGATTCGGCACAGCCGAATATAAAATCTTACTTGTTGTTATTATTTTTATTTGTTGGCTTATAAATTTTAGTGTTGTTATTTGTTGTTGCTTAACTAAATACAAACGAAATAAGTTTTGTTACTAGTACTTGCAACATCGTTTCTCGTCTCGCTCTTTGTGTTTTCATTTTAAATGAAGTCAAGCAAAGTTTGAACTCTGAACCGTCGTTATTTTTGCTGTAACTGTTTTGTATTTTTGGCGTGTTTTTTTATTTCTGATCGGTTTGGTTTTGTAGCCCAAGAAGGCCCCCACACAAGTTGACAACGAACATGAATAGTAAAAATAAATAAAAATTGAGACCAGCAAACAAAGTTTAAGGGTTTAGCTACATTTACTTCATTAAAAATATTCTGGTTTTGAAAGCTAAATTACTGTCAAAGGTTAATTTTTCTACCTTTTAATTCGTTTAAAATTTTTCTGCATTCTCTCTCTAAATCACATTGCTTTGAAATTAGTCTTATTTGTAATATACTACAAAAAACAATTTGTCTCAATTTATTTTATATATAGCCTATTGTAGGGTATGTGATGTCAAAACCGAAGTTACACAAAAGCTAAGAAAAATGTTTTTTCAAATTCCCCTCCTAAATCAATAGTTGCACAAAATTTTGCAAAACTATAAATATTTAATACAAGTAAATATATAAAACCTGCTGCATGTTGGCTGTTGCAGCAATAAATAGTGGTAGCAAGCATTTATTTTTTTTATTTTAATAAGTCTTGCTCTTCATAAGACTTTTAAACACTTGCTTGTTAGCTGATGCGGAATAAATGTTGTCAATTTTTATAAAGTTTAATGCTAAACTTTATTTGTTTTATTATTATAAAATTTTTGCTTTAACCAGTTGGAAAATTTTGCCTAAATAATCTTTAATATCTTCTGAAAGATATGTCAGGATATATTTGTGCTTTATAGGTTGGAAAACTGGCTGTTTGGTAATACAACAGAGGACATTGTAACAATTCTTTAAGTTTCCAGTAAAAACTTGGTAATGACATTCCATAACTGATTCATATACTTCGTTATAAATACTACATACAGCCAGCATTGCTTAGAAGTAGTTTAGTAATGGATTATCAAAGAAACCGTGGACTACCGTCTGTAACTCAGACTACCGTCAACAATTCAAACTAATACAACATGCCTTAAAAACTTTTTTATATCTCAGCATCTTACTTTTCAATGATTAGCTGCATTACTTAGAATTAGTCGCATAATGACTTACCCCCTTATTCAAAAACGATTATTAAATTTAACACACGTTTATTAAGACAGATTTGCATATAAAACTTTGCTTAATAAACATTTGTTAAATTTAATAATCGTTTTTGAATAAGGGGGTTATAATTTATATAACTGCTTTCTTTCTAGACATTTGCATAAGCACATTTTATTTTTTATACCCACCACCAAAAAGATGGGGGGTATATTACGTTTATCATTACGTTTGTAACACATCGAAATAATGGTGGTAGAACCAAAAAGTCTAGATATTCTGGGCCCTTATAAGATTCTAAGACGACTTAGCCATGTCCATCCGTCTGTTCCAAAAAAAACATAGTACAGTGAAATTTTTGCCAAACTTCTTTGATATACCGAAATGTTTGGTATTAAAAATGGGCAAAATCGGTCAAGTCTGAGCTATAGATCAAAATTTCAATTGGATATTTTATAAATATATTTTGCGATTTTCTTCAAATATAATGCAGATAATATCATGAAATTTTGCACACTTTATTTTTATAAAAGAAGGAGAAGTCCTATTGAAATGGTAGGAATCGGTCCACGATTACTCATAGCCCCCATACAAATGTCTTCCCGGATTATGACTTTATGGTACATAAATAATAAGTTTCATGCAAAGTGATATATTGTTTGTATCGGTCCATATTTTGACATAGCCCCATACAAAGACCATTTTCGAAAATTACTTAAATGCGCATAAATCTCTTTTAAAAACCACTATTAAATTAATATATATTTTATATATATAATGCTCGGTCTCTATTTGTCCGTAGCCCCGATGTAAACATAGTCTACTTCCGAAAATCACTTAAATGCGCATAAATCTCTTATAATCAGCAGCAAGTTTAAATTCGTCACAAATAGTCCATACATATATATAGAAATATTCACACCCAATTTAATGATAATCGGTTATATGAACCCTAGTCGTCATATAAAGTTCACTTTGAAAAATCATGTAAATGCGCATAAATCTTTTACAAAAATCATTATTATGTTGAAATTCAACAAAAATAATTCGCATGTACATATAACTCGTCGCACAGAATTTCATGACGATTGGCCCGTAATTGGTCATAGTTCCCGAAAACTCATAAACCTACATAAACATCCATTTCGAACCGAAATTTAACATAGATCAGTTAAAAGTATGTACAAATTGTACTATTGACTTTTGTGAAGATTGATCCAACTTCCTAGAATAACCACAGAGTATACAGTGGTGACTATTAATAAAGGCAAAAATCAGTTTCCTAGTGTGTTTTGGTACTTAATTTATTAAGTGTTATAAAGTAAATCGCTTTATGTTACACGCTGCAAAAATATAAACAAAGTGTAAATTATTGATTACAACTGGAATGTGCATAATTTAACAAAAATAAACCTTAAATAAAACAAATTATGGTACGGTAAATATTGTACATTTTATGAAGTTCGTCCCATAATAGGTGATTAGGTGGTGGGTATATAAGATTCGGCCCAGCCGAATATAAACTCTTACTTGTTTTTTACTGATGATAATGGCTTCTGAGAGCTATTAAGGTCATCACTTGTAACTAGGTATGCCAAATGGAACTGGATTTTCAAATCCCGGGATTTGGGAATTTTAAAATGTAAATGCGGGATCCGAGATTTTTCGGGATATTGGTTCAAAAAAGTAATTGAAAACAAACATTTTAGATCCTCGTAGCTATAATTTTTAAATTTAATAAATTGTTTTTTTTTTTAAAGAGAAGTAACACTCAGGCAATTAATATGTCTATATATTAAATAATTAATTAATTGTGTTACTTTGGAAAATGATAGGTAGCAGCAAAATAGCTGGTGAAAAGTAGAGAAAAGCTCTTCATATGACAACACTGTAATTGCGCGTTATATTTATTAATAGTACAGTATTGCAACGCCTCTGGTGGTGAGTAGGCGCATTGATCAAAGCTTGATTTATAGACATAATTTTACTTCGGTGACGTTTTATTATACCACCAAAGGAGGGCACTGTGATAAATATTAGTTATAATGGGATAAAAACTAATAATTATCAGAAACTGATGTTGTTTGAATGGCAGCGGCTGGTAATCGAACCCAGGCCAGAAATACCAACTCATGCTTAATGAGCAAACGCGCTAATCAATTAAGCTACAGCACCCTTTAGAACACAAGTAGCTAAGATATTATATATAAGGATCATTTGGAAATGGATGGTAAAATCTCTCCCTCCTCTGATTATTCCTGCTAAATTGTTGGTGGATTGTTGAATATGTGTTGCAGGTGTAGAAACAATATTAGAGACAGCAGCATCTTTTTCTATTATAGACCTGAACCTATGCAGAAAGTTTCCTCCCCATACTGATGCACACCAATCTTGAATGTCAAAGTCCTCTAGTTCCTCTGGGACGAGATTGTTCATCTTCTTTTCTTCACTTAATTGATCTATAAAAGATGTTAACTTTAGAGCATTGAGTTGTACACACCAAGATCTAATTAGGTGTAATTGTTGGAAAGAGTTGATAAAACTAGATATTGCAGAGATCTCTAGCGAAGGTTTTAATATTTTCTCTTTTGTAGCCGAGCATTAAAATGACCATCTTTTAAGTAGTTAACAGAGTTCACTTTAGAAAACTCTTCACTTAGAGTTAATAAAATAGATGAGTTCAATTCTTGTTTCGAACAATCATCAAGAGGTTTAAGATAGAATTGACAAGGGGGTCTTAAGGCGACTGCAGCTTCCAAATTTACATACTCATCAAGGAAGGTACTTTCTACATTGGAGATTCTTTTCTTTAGTATATCTATGACTTTTGTATTGTTTTTGTTCGTGATGGATAAAAAATCATAATTATTCTCGTAAGTTTCAATTTCTACTTTTATTTTTATCTTTTGTCATCTTAGCAAGACTTTCAGGTTTTAGTTCTTGGATAATTTTGTTTATTATAGTCAGATTTAAGAACTAGTTGCGAAGACTCAATAGAATGCCTGCATTAGAATTTTTTAGTAATTCGTGTGCTAAAGAGGGTATGAAAGGTTTCATAGTTATTAATTGTTTTACAATCTCTTCTTTCGTTATACTATATAGTATCTACTTTTGCTATCAAATATTTTAGTTATTTCTGGATTTGTAACATGAGGAGATTGGATGTAGGCGAGTGCAAGATTTTTCATATTCATTTCGACTGATGGAAGATTATTGATATTCAAAGAAGAGATATTCTCAACAAGCTTGCTATATTCAGGATTTCCAGGTCTTGGGGGCTTTAATTTTTAACATAAGTATTACATTTAAAATTTGATGGAGAAAAATAATTTGTCATTTCGCCTTTAATTTCTATTTTAATTTAAAGGGAATATAATATAATCATTAGACCTTAGACCTTAAAAAAGCTTCTAGATAGAGAATCTTGTTTCAATTTTGTTACCAATATATGACGCTGATGAGAAACATCATTTACAATGAACGCTTGTGGGCGAAATTGTTAACAAATTATTGCATACTGAATGCATTTCTCAGCCTACGAAACAAATAGTTAAACATATTTGTTATTCAATAATTGACTCCATCTCATTACAAATATTATAAGCTGTTGTGGTGGACTTTTATATGTTTCAGTTATATTCATTATTTCATTCGTTTCACACTGTTTTTAATTAATTTCTTATAATAAATATTTAAATTTAAAAGTTTTGAGTAAATCATCCCTCTTTCTTTATTTCTAATTTCACCAATTCATCGCTTAATATGCAATTACTTTTTGATATCTCTTTGAGCTTAAATAAAAATGAAACATCGGCAGAGATTCATGTGACTGCGACAAACGCCTTCAGTGTTACTTTAACCGGATTTAAAATGACAACTATTTCGAAAATAAATTTTCATACTTTCCCTTAATTTCTTCAACATATTTTTGTAAAATTTTAATTGTTGTTGGAGATTTTGTAAATAATTTTAAAACGTTTCTGACCTTTTCAATTTGTGATTTAATGTGGAATCTTTTTGTTTTATCTTTTTGTATTTGTGTATGTCACAAATAATTAATATAAAAACAGTATAATTGTTTGGATCTTTGGATCTTTTATACAAATACTAATTTTCGGGATTTATTAATCCCGCAAATCCCGTGATTTTTTAAAACAACTCCTGGGATTTGGGATTTCACAAATCAGGATTTCGGGATTGCTATCCCTACCTGTAAAAACTTTTGGTGATATTAAAGTAATAATATATATTTATTTTAAGTTGTGCTAAGCACTTGCCTTCAATAAAAACCCTGACAGTTGATCTTCACCATTATATTTCCTAGCGTGTACCTTAAAATCACTTTTTTGCTGTTAAATTCTCTCCCATTGTACGCTTGACAATAAAAATGTTGAAATTGAATTTTGTGGTTAAATCATATTTTGTCATTATTTTAATAATGTCAAGTTAATGGTTAAACTAGCAAAAAATAAATAAATGACAAAGACAAAAAGAAAATAATTTTGCTATTATGTTTTTGTTTTGTTTGTTATTGTTTAATAGATACAAAAAAACTAAACTATACGAGGTCTGATCAAAAAATAACCGTTATTTTCAAATTTCGTGAGTTACGTATGTTCGATTTTCGCATTTTTTTCTTTTAAGTTGGTACACATATCAGCCATTTTGGATTGTCAGTTTGTTTTTGACAGAATAAAAGGTTAGTCGTGTTTTGGTGTGCTCTTTGATTTTTTTATTATTCAAAAAAAAAAAATGGATCTAAGCAACTGTAATAAGTTTTGTGTAAAAAATGAAATTAAATGCGCAAAGACATTTAAAATGTTGACTACTATGAGCAGAACACAAGTTCAATTGTGGTATAACCGGTTTAAGGAAGGCCGAGAAGATGTCAATGACGATGCTCGTCCTGGTTGCCCAAGCATGCCAACAACCGATGAAAACATTGAAGCACTGAAGAAAATGATTTTGGATAATCGTCGAATCACTATCAGAGAAGTTGCTGATGATGTTGGCATATCGTTCGGCTCATGTCAAGCAATTTTTACGGATGTTTTAGGCATGAAACGTGCGGTAGAGAAGATTGTTCCAAAATTGCTAAATTTTGAGCAACAACAACGTCGCATGGACATCGCTCAAGAGCTGTTGAACAACGTCAACTACGACCCCGATTTCCTCAAAAAGGTCATAACTGGTGACGAATCATGGGTGTACGGCTATGACATTGAAACCAAAGCCCAATGATACCAGTGGAAACGTCCAAAAGACCGAAAAAAGCACGTCAAGTTCGATCAAATGTGAAGGTTTTGCTCACTGTTTTCTTCGACTGGCGTGATGCATCATGAATTCTTGCCACAAGATCGTATGGTCAATAAGGAATACTACCTTGAAGTTGTGCGCCGTTTGCGCGGAGCAATTCGTCAGAAACTCACAGAATTGTGGAAAAGTCAATCATGGATTTTGCACCATGATAACGCACCAGCTCACACATCGATGCTTGTGCGTGAGAGTTTGGCCAAAAACAAAACTGTTATCATGCCTCAACCACCGTATTCACCGGACTTGGGCCCCGCTGAAATTTTTCTCTTCCCAAAACTGAAGACACCGATGAAAGGAAAGCGTTTTGCTACGATTGAGGAGATAAAAGAAAAATCGAAACAGCAGCTGTTGGCGATACCAAAAAGCGTGTTTCAGAAGCGTTTCGAGGATTGGAAAAAACGCTGGCAAAAGTGTATTATATCTGAGGGGGATTATTTTGAAGGGGACAAGATACATAAATAAATACTTTTTGAAAAAAATTGAAAATAACGATTATTTATTGATCAGAGCTCGTACGTTGGAAATAAAAGGGAACGTATAAATGAATTGAAGCCTTTTTTATAGGAACCGGCTCAAAGTTTAAATTTAATAAATACAAGAAACTGACAGTGTGTGTTTTATTTTGAAAACAAATTTTAGGAGTGGGTTTTTAGGCAAAGGTTCTTTCTTGGTGCTTGTCAATTTAACTACAAATCAGTGGGAAAACTGACCTTAAACTGTTGTAACAATTGCTATTTAATAATTTGTCTTTAGTTAAATTCTTTATATATATTTTTTTAATTTGTTTAAAAGTGAATGGCAGATGATTTATTGTTTACTACGAGTATATAAATATGTCTAAAGGTGCAGTTGTGACGTTCTAAAAATAGGTTCAATTTTGTTGCATTTTTTTAAGTAAAAGTTTTTCATGGATTTTTCGAGATTGCATTAATTTAAATTTGAATGTACATCATGTGAATAACGTTTTTACAAACATTAAATAAACAACTTATGACCAAGACAATGTCTTTGCATTGGCTCCTATTAATATCAGGCACAGGTCCTTAATGTTTATTTAATTTTACCTGGTTTTTCATAGATTCTTAAGAAATAGTATTTCTGTCCAAAAGCCATTAATTTTGAAGTCCACAATTAAATATAATGATTAGAAGATAAATACAAACATAAATATCATCCTACTGTTTCCCATTGTCCCCACTGTGTCATATCTGATCTCATCCAACATGCAAAATAGCCTGTGAATTATTAAAAATGTTAAGTGCTTGTTGTGAATACAAATAAATTTTGCAGAAAGTAAATTACATTGCCTTGTAAACCTGGCAACACATTAAAACCACGAAACAACAACTATCATAAAATCGATATATTAATAAGATCATATTTTACAAGACTACTTATGCCAAACATTATATCATTTAGGACGCGCAATCACATACATACGCCATTTACAAACTTATCAGATGGAAAACCAAAAAGTATTAAAAAAAAAACAACTAACAGATAAGCAGAAATTGAATTAAAATTCTGCTAAAAAACAAAAAAAAAATGTTGTATTTATATGAAAAAGAAAAAAAAATAAAACAAAAGCATTTTAAAGCGCAATCTTTTACTTGACATCGCCATATATTTCTGCTGAGATAACAATCTTTGGCATTTGACTATTTGGCAGATGACTACTTTATTTGTTTTTACCACTTAAATCGAAAAACAGTATCGAGAGGAAATTATACACGCAGCCAGAGCAAGCAGGAATTTCTCCTGTTGCGTAAGTTCCTTTTTGCTGTTCTCTGATCGGTTTGGTTTTAATGCATTAAAAAACAAAACAAAAAGACGCATGCAGCATTTTTTTTGCATGCTGCCTGTAAATAACATGCAAACATTGTTTGCATGCTTTGGCGATAACGTTGTCGCATAAAAACCTTTATAAAATACAAACAGAAAAACTAAATATCACAACGATGATCACATCGATTACCAATCGGCAAAATACTTAATCGCAAATTCATGCAAATTATCTGCAAAAGGGCATCATCGTAATGATGATCGTCATCATCGTCATTATTGTTGCTTTTAATACATATAATTTCAGAAAAACGACCATTGCATGAGTTTTTGTGGCAGAGTAGAGTTGAAAGCCATGACTACTTTGTTTAAAATTGCTGAAAATATAAATGAAACTACAGGTGAAACGTTAGTGCAACTAAAAAAAAAAGTAAAGAAAAATAACCAGGGAGCATAGTCAGCAACTTGGCTGCCAATATTTTAATCCATTTTGTCAGTGGTTGCAACGAATGTCAACGTTTATTTTAAATCTTTACTCAGACTCCTTCTTTTACTCAGACTACCGTCTGCAACTCAGACTACCGTCTGCAACTCAGACTACCGTCTGCAACTCAGACTACCGTCTGCAACTCAGACTACCGTCTGCAACTCAGACTACCGTCTGCAACTCAGACTACCGTCTGCAACTCAGACTACCATCTGCAACTCAGACTACCGTCTTTTACTCAAACTACCGTCTTTTAGTCAGACTACCGTCTGTCCCTCAGACTACCGTCTGCAACTCAGATTACCGTCTGCAACTTAGACTACCGTCTTTTACTCAAAGTATCGTCTTTTACTCAAACTACCGTCTTTTACTCAGACTACCGTCTGTAACTCAGACAACCGCCTACAATTTAAGCTACATTCTATAACTCCGACTACTGTCTGTAAGTCAGACTATCGTCTTTTACTTAGACTTACTTCTTTTACACAGACTTCCTTTTTTATTCAGACTTTTGTTTTTGACTCAGACTACCGTGTTTTACTCAGACTTCTGGCTTTTAATCAGACTACCGTCTTTTACTCAGACAACCATCTGCAACTCAGACTACCGTCTTTTACTCAAACTACCGTCTTTTACTCAGACTACCGTCTGTTCCTCAGACTACCGTCTGTCCCTCAGATTACCGTCTGCAACTTAGACTACCGTCTTTTACTCAAAGTATCGTCTTTTACTCAAACTACCGTCTTTTACTCAAACTACCGTCTTTTACTCAGACTACCGTCTGTCCCTCAGACAACCGCCTACAATTTAAGCTACATTCTGTAACTCCGACTACTGTCTGTAAGTCAGACTATCGTATTTTACTTAGACTTACTTCTTTTACTCAGACTTCCTTTTTTACTCAGACTTTCGTTTTTGACTCAGACTACCGTCTATAACTCAGACTACCGTCTTTAAGTCAGACTACTACTCAGACTAACGTCTGTAACATAGACTACCGTCTTTTACTCAGACTTCCGTGTTTTACTCAGACTTCTGTATTTTACTCAGACTACCGTCTTTTATTTAAAATGTTAGGTTTAAGTGTCAGTCACCGTGCAGTCCAATAGTAGAACGATATCTTATATCGTTCTCCTGATCAAGTTGTGAATGTTGCTACAATCATTCCTAGAGAGCCAGAATTTGTTGACCAAACATTATGTGTTTTGACGTAGAAGATGATCTCTGTTTACTTATTCTTCGTCGTCATCTGAATCTAGGCAGATCGGAATCCGTCTTTCCTATCTTTGGCAAGGAGATAAAGTTTATGTAAGATAAGTTGTTCCAACTTTAAGAATGTGAATATTATGCTTTCACAAGTTTTTTACTAAGTCTCCATGTCCAGAAACCCATACAAGATTGTCTTTTTACCTCCACTAGAGATCCGTTTTACCTACCAATAACCATATGGGGATCCCTACTCCATATTATTTGATACTGAAGTTGTTCCACGACTACTGTTATAGCCATCATTTTGGCATTCTTTATGCTATAACCTATAGGACAGTCTCGAATACCATTGATCTGAATAGATGCCATATCCCACCTTTATTTGGGTAGGCGAAAGAAAATATAGAATTATCTATCGTGTATATTCTTCATAAAACCAGAGACGCTTTACATTCCTTCCAATCCTTTAAAGCTCTGATTTTGATTTTATAGTCAACTACACAATAACCAGCCGTTTCAATAACTGGGATGGGATGGGTTTTCAAATTGTATGTTGTGCAGTCAGTGTTGTCAATGTGGCGCTACAAATAAATAACAAGATCGCATTAAGATTTTCATCACTGATCGTGCAGCTTTAATTGGTCTCATATCAATACAAGCGTTTCGTTGTTGCTGTTCTTTTTTTTTTGTAGCTGCCTTTTATTTATATTTAGTTTTTGCTTATAACAAGCTTTTGAACCAATGCAAATTTGAAACTCCAAGAATGCGTAAAGAATGAATTAAAGGAAACCACATTTTGTGAAAGGGAACATGATAATGGTGATCAGTGGCCTCATCATCAACTTTATTACAACTATCTGTGATCTGAAAAGATGGGCTGTAACACAAAAAATAACGTTTTTTTCTTCTTGTATTCCAGCAGTTGTTTTATGTTTATGACATTTGTAAAAATCAATTTCATGTTTTTTTTTGCCTTTTTTCGTTTTTGGTTTGGTTCAATTTTATTGGCTTTCCTACAAAAAAAAAGAAGGATAACAACACGTGTCTCTATGTAAATTTAACATTTCAATAACAAACATTTTAAGCAAAAGAAAGGAACCACTTAGCATTTTGTGGTTTTATCATTGGAGATCTTAAATCAAATGACATTTGTTTTAAATACGAAATATGCGATATAAAACATACCAATCTCTGGCTGGCCCAAAACACAGCAACAGCTACAGCAAGAGCAGGCAAATAAAGTCATTATTGTGGCGCCACTTGGTTAAGATCAAACGGTTTTTGCGTTTTATGTATAATAGTTCTTTAAACAATTCCACCAAATATTCCACAGCGACAACCAAATATAACAACAATAAGGAAATTGGACAAAAAAATAAAAGAAATCTTGTCATACTTTTATATGAAACCCTTTTGACTGTTGTTTGCTTTGTGCTCTAAACTCACGTTTGGAAGCCCTTTTACAGTATGGATTCCTAAAATATAAAACAGAACACAAACAATATTTTGTTCATATTTTCGGCACCCAGTAGGAAATTAAGTGAGTGAGTCTAAAGGTACGGCCACACTTGGCAAATATTTGCCAAAAAAAACGTTCCCACTAAAAAATATATATTTGAACTCGTTTATTTAAATAAAAAAGAAACTTCGTTTGTTTGGGACAAGTTTTATTTTATTTGCTGCGGTTTGATCTTGCAAAACTCTTGTAAGAGTAAACAACGTCAAACAAATTTGTGGGTTACGCTTTTTTAAGTAAATATTTGCCAAGTTGACCGTACCTTAACATATCACCAAAATGGTGTTTTAATAACCGATAAGACTATTTTGATGATATATCATCAATTTGCATTCGATTGTTTGTTGGCCTATCAGATGTACAGATCAAGTACCAGAAGGGTCCCAGAATACTTCCTTGGGGTAATCCTGCTTCAATAGGTTGTGCGAAGTTTAAAAGTCTCTTTCTTCACGCTTAAATGTTCGACCAGATAAGTAACTTTCCAATAGCTTATGTGTGTTTGCGGATAAATATAGTTTCAATCATGCCACACTTTAGCAAATAATACTTTTTTTCTTCAAATGCTATTTTACGATATTAACAAGTCTATGAGTTTGTTCGATTGTAATGTGTTTCTAAATCCAAAATGATGATTCGGAATTATTTTCAATTAAAATTGATTAATAAATCCCGAAAATTTTTATTTGTGTAAAAGACCCAGACAATTGTTTTTACTTTTTGGCATACACAAATACAAAACATCTACACTTAACGTAAATCAATGTGAACAGAATAGTTGCTATTCAATAAATAAATATTTTTGCGATTAAAATTAATATTCGATTGCCAAACCCGCTGGAACACATTATTCAACGGTTTTTGGAACTGGAAATTCCAATAAAAAAAACTTTAATTGATTTAAAAACCTCAACAGATGACAGATGATGAATTTGCTTTACTTAAACAATTTTAAATCCGATTAAAGTAACAGTTGAAGCCCTTTGTCGCAGTAATATAAATCTATGTAAAGCCGATGCCGCATTTTCATTTATGCTAAAAGAGGTATCAAAACGTGATTGCAAATTAAGTGATGAACTGGTGAAAGCTCTCCTTAAAAGAATCCAAGAAAGAAGAACGATTTACTCAACACTCTTAAATTTTTTGAAAAACCCAAAATTGAAATCAGAATTTGATGACAACATAGAAATACTTGTTATTAGAAATGATTTAAAAACGTTGATTGCTCATTTTAAAGGAAATGAGATCTGTAGCTCACCTTCAAATTATTCTGATTCGGATTTATCAATGATTGAGGAAACAAATGATGATTCTAATATTTCAATCATAAAAAAATTAAATAATGCAATTGAAATGTGCAGAAGTCCAAACAAAACACGTAATAACGTCCGTAATGGTATTTAATCAAACATTGAAAAAAAAATTGAATTATTTATTTCCGGGGGTAAGAGAGGACTGTTTTTGCAATCAGCATACAACAATTTGCCCACAAGCATTGCAATGCTTGTTCACAATCAATGCATTGATTGTGAACGATCTTTTTCGTCAGCATCATATATTGGTAACAAAATTAGATCAAGATTATCTGATGACACTTTAGACGCCTTAATATTTTTAAGAAGCTTTTTAAAGAACGATCATTAATATTCTATTATTTTTAAATTTATAAATATAGAAGCTAAAAGCCAAATGACATATAATTTTTGTCAACCTAATAATTTATACATATGTATATGTATGTACATACAGTGTAAAAAACTATGTATTGTAATTTTGTTTTTAAAATTATTAAAGGTTTATAAACTTTTAATAAATGAAAAAACTATAGCTATAAAATTATAAAATATAGACAATTTTTTCTTTTTAAACAAATTAATATTAAATATATGTTACTTTTTTCTTTCTTTATTACTTTAATTCAATGAACTATTTTTTTGTTATATCTTTATTTTAATTTAATCATTAATATTGCAATTTTTTAATATGAAACAAAAATCTCGAAAATCCCGATTCATTTATGAAATCCCGAATACCGGGATTTGAAAAACCAGTCCCGTTTGGCATCTCTAATATCACCTGAGTGATAATATGGCCAGATGGTTGCAATTTAGGGGTACACTTGTCCCATCCCCAACCTACGACTGGTGAAGTACCCTAATTCTATAAACCTGTTTTATATTAAATCAATTTCTCGGGGTCTCGTTATAGTAATAATTATGGGTAAGCGACCTGATGATAATTCGAACGAAGATTCAACATGAATCATTTCTCTCGGGATTTGTTTTATCACCCGAAAATCAATAACGTCCGGTATGTTCTGTAAGTAGGTTTTCCGCTCGAACTCATATCAAAGCCCATTTGAGAAATCTTGATCCCCAGAAAGTGTGCTTAGCGTTCTAGTCGCCAGCTGCCAAGAACGGGGAAATTATGGTATTGGCATTCTGTTATTTCAAATCTAGGGGAAGAATATATTTTTTTTTTTTTATTGATATATATAATGGATAATATTACAATTATAAAATGTGATAGTATAAACCCGCTAAGCCTTTAGGCTTGACAGCAGGATAATAGCATACATTAATTAATTCAAAGTTTTTTTTTTAAAAAAAATAAATAAATATTAAAAAAAAAAAAAATAAATAAAGTTTTACATTTTGTATTATTTTAAGGCGTTCATTGCGAACTTATGAAAAAATTTTTAATTAGTTTATTTCTCTTATATGGGTTTTTTATATTAATAATATTAAGAGGAAGTTTATTAAAAATGGTTGGTAGTGCAACGCCCAGTGCGCTTCTACCATATTCATTGGAGAATCGTTCCACCTTGTATCTTTTATTTGCTCGTCGTCTCGTGTGGTAGATGTGCTCTATTGTGTGTAGAAATCTGGTGTCGTTGTAGAAGTCATTCGCTAATGTTGTGAAGTATATGCTTTTTACATTAAGTATTTTTAATTCTTTTGCGATATTGTTAATGTTGGTGTTTGTATAATTTAAATTGCGTGTACTTGTGTTATAGTCTCGGTTAATTAGATTGTTGATGATTAGTGTTGGTAGTGTGTAGTTTGAAGAATTAGAATTGTTGATAGAGCTGATGTGCATGTGGTTGTTGGATGGCGATAGAATTGAAGTGTTTCCGATCGTGGAGTTTTCGGTTGTGTCACGTGTATCGTTAATACGGTTTATGGTGTTGCTATTGTAGTTTGTAATCTGAAGTGTGTGGTTGTTGATGTTGATGTTTGTGGTGTTTGTGTTTATGATGGTAGACGTGTTGTTGTCGGTTGGAGTATTTGTTATTGTGTGTCTATTTGTTGAGAGGCGATAATTCTTCCAGAGTATTTTTAGTATGTGGTTTTGAGATTTTTGCAAGGTTCTGCAATGCGTAGAGCAACCCCAAGCGGTAATACCGTGTCGTATATACGATTCCGCGAGAGAAAAGTAAGCTTGTCTAAGTACACTATACGTCGCGCAGTGACTTAGGTGGTAGAGTATATATGCAGATTTACGAAGCTTTTTTCTAACATTTTCAACCTGAGTTTTCCACTTAAAGTTGCTATCGATAGAGACACCTAGATATTTATATGATTCTACTAGCTCAATGTTTGTGGTACATGTTTCAGTATTTGTGTTTGGGTTTAACGTATTTTGGTGAAGGCATTCAACGTTGTGGAATTTAATTTGTATCGGTGTAGCTCTAAGATGTCGAGGTTTAATATGCATTAGTTTTGTTTTTGTAGCATTGATAATTAGACCATTATCATGACACCATTTTGTTGCAATGTCTAGTTGTTTTTGCATTATATTGATGGCAGTGCGTAGATCTTTATCTGCGACGACGATTGCAGTATCATCTGCGTAGGCAAAGGTTGTGCATTCTAATGATCTAATCATATCATTTGCATATATTATGTACAAAATTGGTCCTAACTTCGATCCCTGAGGTACTCCATAATGAGATGGCATTTCATCGCTTAAGATATTATTTATTTTAACTCTGAATGCTCTTAATTCGAGATAGCTTTTGAACCAGTTTAGTGCGTTTCCTCTAATTCCATTTCTTTCTAGGATTTTAATTAATTTATCATGAGACATTGTGTCAAACGCTTTGCTAAAATCTATAAATAGTACCAGGCAATGTTGATTTTTGCTTAAACATGTATTGATAAAGTTAGAGAAATTTCCTAGTAGTTTGTTAATGCTTTTCCCTTTTTGAAAGCCGTACTGGTTGCTACTTATAATATTATATCTTATCAGGAAATGGGATAGTCTTCTAACAACAACTTCTTCTAATATTTTTTCAATTATTGGGAGTATTGATATAGGCCTATAATTATTGTATTCTGTTTTACAGCCACTTTTATGTATAGGTCTAATAATTGATGTTTTCAGCAGAGTTGGTATAATTGCATTTTCCAAGCTATTGTTTATTAATTTTGTTAGCATTGGTGTAAAAACACTAGCATTATTCCTAAGATCTTTTGGTCGGATTTGATCTATTCCAGCACCTTTTTTTATATTTAATGTTTTTAGAATGTTAAATATTTCATATTCATCAGTCTGCGAAAAATATATTGAGTTTTGTTGTGTATGTTCAATAGCATTTAATGTTTTTATATCACAATTATGTATTAATTTATTTACATTGTTATTGAAATTCGTTGCAAAACTGTTCACTATATTATATACATTTTCATTTTTAAAATTTCTAACTATGATATCATCAATATTTGCTGATTTATTTCCAATAATTTCGTTTATTATTTGCCATGTAGCGCGCATATCTTTACGATTTTCAATAAATTTTTGACGATAATAGTTATTTTTGGCATTTATAATCTTTTTATTTAATTGATTTCTAAATTTTTTATATTCAGTTTCTAGGCTTTTGTTGTTTTTATTGTTTCGTAATTTTTTATGAAGTTTATCCCGAATATCACAGTATTTTACTAAATCATCACTAATCCATGGATTAGCTGATCTTTTTTTGCATTGAATTAATTTTTTGGATGAGTTTTTATATATTTCATTAAATTTCTCATTTATTTTATTATAAATATCATTTGCGTTTTGATTATTTTTTATTAATTCACTCCAATTGACTTCTTTTATTTTTTTATTTACTAATATATTATTTAATTGTGGGGTGTGAGTAATTTGTTTGTCCCATCCCTGCTTATTGTCTTGTTTGTTTATACAGCAGACTAGAGAGTAGTGATCTGATATTGTTGTTGTTATAATTGCAGAGTATGTTTGTATATTTGCTTTATTTATTTTTATAAACAAGTGATCAATACAAGTGCTTGTGTTTTTGTTTAGATCTTCACGTGTGCTCTCATTTATCATGCATTGCATACCATTTGACATTAACATATCTAAATATGATGTTGTTGTTTTGTTTTGCTTTTTAATGTCTATATTGGCATCTCCTACGATGATAATATCGTGTTTGTTGTTTATTTTGTTAATTATTTCTTCGAGTTCGATTATGAACTCTGAAACTTTATGGTCGGGGGGACGGTACAGAGAGAGAAGGGAAATGATTTTGTTGTTAATGTTTACATCAATTTGTAGCAACTCAAAAGAGTTTGTGTTTGAGGCGATTTGATTAGAGTTGATATTCTCATTTATATATACTGCTAAACCTCCACCTTTACCCTCTCTATTTATGAAAATTGAGTTGAAGCCTTGTATATTGTAGAATTTATTCTCATAATCGTTTATGTTTGTCTCAGCAAGAATTATAATTTTTATGTTGTTTATTATTTTGTTTATGCTGGCAAGAAAAGAAGTAAAGTTCAACCGTAGTGATCGTATGTTCATGTAAATAAGTGACAAGGGATAACTTAGATATTCTTTCTGAATTTCATTAAAAGAGGACATTGTTTGTTTATAATTATTATTATTCATTTTTCTTTCTTTTTTTTTTTTTTTGTGACAGTGTTTATATAAGAAATAGGTATTTATATTTAAACTGAAAACGTGCAAATTGAGGTTTAAATTGTGGAGGTTATGGATTCAATATCAGCGGCATTATTGATAATTATGGAGGGGCTATTTTCGTTTTTTCTGGCAAATATATTTCCATTTCGTACCCAAACAAACTTCCAATTAGCTTCATGTGCTTTAGTCTTTGCTATCCACAGAAGCCGCCGGTAATTTTGCGTTAGTTGGTCGTTTATGTAAATATATTTAGAGTTGCTATTATTGTTATCAGTAGTGTTTATTATTGATGCTTCTACTCTATGCCTCTCTATTTTGCTCATAAACTCTATTTTTTTGTTCAGAGAGCAAAACTCAATCACAATTTTGTTTTGTTGTCTCTTAAATCGATAAGCCTTGCTAATATCCTCTTCGTTAATTTTAATGTTACGCGAAGCTGCTATTTTTTTAACAACATCCATTGGGGAGATTTGATTATTATCAATGTTTTTAATCTCAATATTGTTAGCAATCATATGTTGTTCAATTTTGTTTATGCGCATGTCCATATTGTCTATCTGTTTTTCTCTTTTTTTGTCTTTTTCGTTTAATTCTCCAACTTGAGCTACTAGAGTAGATAAAGTATTAGAAATTGTTAAGAGTGCTGATTGAATTTCCTCTTTTATCTGTACATTGGAGGTGTTGATGTTCGAGGTAAGTGCTTCGATTTGAGATTTTATTTCTTTAACATCAGATTGTACTGAGTTAAGCTTGGAATTAACAGTGCTGAGAGTCAGGGACTCTTTGAACTTTTTTGCTCTCTCATTCTCTTCAGATATGCTCTCATCACGTATCTGTTTTTGTGCATTGTTTTCATCAAATACGAAGGCTTGGTAAATGTTATTTGGTGACCTGCTTCGGGGTTTACAAACATGACATCTCCAGTTCATTTTCCTCTCATTAGTCATAGTGGAGTAAGTTGATTCCGATAGAGGAGAGCATGTAGAGAAATGGTAATTACATTTGCAGTTAAAGCATTTTACATAGTTTGTTGTTGTAATATCATTTTTACACTGGCTACAGACAACGTTACTCATTTTTGTTGTTTTATTTTTTGTTTATCTTTTTTGTATTGATTTAGAATATGATATGTATGTATATGTTTTCAGTTTTGTTGTTTTAATAATTTTTTAATTTTTACTGGCATAAATTTATTGTGTTATTAAATTTTAGCATTAGATTTTAAGATTTTCCACTGCTTTTTACTTTACAATATTTGTTAAAAATTTTTGGTTATTAGTTTATGCAGTAGATCAAAATTTAGCACGAGCACTTTAAAAACACGTCTATTCGCAACTGAACTTGAACTTGAACGCAATTACTATAATTCGATAACATTCTTCGCAATACAGTTCGTAGTGGCTTGAAGATAATCTTCACAAAGATCACCCAGTAAGCAGTGTTCAATTCGAGGTTTTATTAAAATTGCTGTGCCTCCACATACTCTGCCTCTGGGGTCCTTAGTATCATAAATGAGATATCCATTTATACGAAATGAACTTCTAGACGTCAAAGCCCACATCAATATCAACCAATTTGCCGTCTTGTCGCGATATTGAGCACCAGTAACAGTGTTTGCTTGACCAGTCGCATTTTCTACGAATAATTGCAGCAAATAGTGACATGTTTTGGATACATTTGTTTTCTGACAATCGCCTTCAGATTCTGTGAAACCCAAATGCGACAGTTTTGATGATTAACAAAGTCATCAGGCTGAAATTGTGCATCAGAACTTAGTATAATTTTGATGTGTCATTTAGCTTTTCAGATCTTGTATAAATTGAATTGAATTGTTAAACATGAAGATACAGATCTTCAGTGAAATTTTTATGTATGAAAACACAGATCTTCAGTGAATATACGCTGAAGATGTCCACGAGCCCGATGTAATTCTAAATAATCTGTTAACGACCTCATGACTATATTTCCAGCTGGGTTGGAAACATTCAAGTACCATAGCTACCTTCCCTTTACTATTCCCTTGAATGTCTTACATGTAGTGGTTGTATTTTCTTGATTATGTTTCCTTACTTCCCTGCACTTAGACTCATAGAGTGAGAAAGTATATTTTTGCCTTATTAAGTTGTTTGATTTCCGTTCACTGATATTCATAAAGATAATGTGCTTTTCATTTTAATTCTGTTGTTTTGTTGTTTTTTCTTTTTGTCTTCAGATTTTTGTATTTTTGTTAAAAGCTTCCGATTTCATTGGCATATAACTCTATCTTCTCTAAATGGGCTTGTAGGAGGTTTTGCACCTTTCTGCCTATTGCATTTTGTACACTAATGTTGTGGTAATGCTGTGCAGTAGATGCACTCTTCAATAGTTAAATGATCCCCATATAATTTTGAGTCTTTTTTGATTCAGTTGCCTTTTTTTTTTGTTTTTTTTTTGGATATTTCCATGTACTTGTTATTACTTCAATACCATTTTTGGCTACTGTAATTTTGAATTTACAAGTTTTCCTCTTAAACATTGTATTTCATCTCTAAACCTAATGTTTCTTGTTTAGTTCATTTTCATTTTTAAGATTTGTGTTATTCGTTTGTGTGGTTTTTATCCATTAATGTCTTTGGTTGTTGTTATTGTCGTTTTTTATTTTTTTTTTGATTTTTTTTTTAACAACCACGTTTTTCGATTTTTGTGGCAAGAAACTATTAAAATAATTGACAATCAACCACACCACCAAAGAGTAATACCGTTGCTTGCATCACTAACTATTTATGCAAATTATGACCATCATTGATCATTTTCTTTCATTGGATTGCATTAAATCAAATACATTAAACAAAAGTCAGGGGTTCTTAATGCAAAGAAGGCCTTTAAAAAATGATTTAAAGAGCTTCATTGTTTTGATAGTCAATATCTTTGTAACTAAGCGTTTAATTTAGAAAAGGAGCACGATTTGTGATTTTTTATATGTATGTATATCTGACCAAAAATCGAAATTTATGTGAAAAACATTTTTAAAATCTTTGTTAATAAGAGTTCTATTTAAAAAAGGAGCTCAATCTGTAATCACTTACATATATTTCTAACCAAAAATCTATTTATTAAAAAAAGAAACTTTAAAATAAAGTAAAGAAAATCAGGCAAGGTTTATACGATGAAATTTATAAATTCATTTTTATTGATTATCTTTTGAAGTTGCTACGAAAATTTGTTTGCATTCATACGACGTTGTTTTTTGGACGTCATTTTTTTTTTAAAAAATGGTAATTTTTGTTGTAGGCAGGCTTGATTTTCTTGTTGAATCTTATTTAGTTTATTGTTCGTATTAAAGAATATTCTTTGTCTTTTAATAAATAATTTTAAATTTATGGACACAATGTACGCACTAAAATAATCACACATATAAATAAATAATTACAGAAATCCAAACAAAATAATCATTTTTCTTGTTTACAAAAATATTCACCTTAGTTATTTATTTTATTTTCTCTTCAAAATAAGAACAAGAATAAAACGGAACAACAAAAACAGAGTGTAAAGAGAAATATGAAAAAAACATGAAAACAGAAATCGTGACTATTTTTCTACCCCGCTTGCTTCTTACACCGCTCGACGACAAACCAAAAGTAACATCTAAAATTAGACGTCATAAATTTCATCGTGTAAACCTATCCGTATACGCTATGAACCATGGTGAAATTACTTTACAAGGTGGCGTTGAAAAGCCAGCTGTTTTTTTTTTAGTCTGGTTCGTTATGTCAATTTTTTTTTGTTTGTATCTATACAGTGGCGAGCAGATATGGCTACATGTTTTATAACTATGACTCAAAACCCGAATAAAACTCTCGAATTTTAAAAAATAATATTGATTTTTATTTAAAATGTTAAATAAATAAAACAAAAATTAAATTAAATTGAAATGCATGAATTATTGAAGCTAATGTGAAGTTTAGGGTAAATTTGTGTGAAAAAATCACAAGGTCGTGACTTGTAGTGCTGTTCGATGACAGATTCCCAACTTCTTAGCAATTTCACGGGCTGAGTAATTATTATTTGTCATATCCACCACTTGATTTTCTAAAAAGTCTGTTATATTTCTCATTTTTATTAAAAGCACGCGATAAGCTAAAAATTTGCAAAAAAAAAAAAATTATGAACAATTTGAAAATTTTTTGTTTTATTTATTTAACATTTTAAATAAAAAACCATTGTTATTATTAAACAATTTTATTTTTCGAGATTAAGTTCAGTTTTTATTTTTATTAATTATTTTTTCCAATATTTTGCTACACAATGTGTAGCATCTTCAGGGAAACAATAACAAAATTGTGTAGCGAAATATCGGAAAAAATAAAAACTGACCTTAATCTCGAAAAATAAAATTGTTTAATTAATAAAAAGGTCGAACAATCAGTTAAAATAATCATTGTTATTATTTTTAAAAATTTGAAAGTTTTATTCGGTTTTTAAGTCATAGTTATAAAACATGTAACCATGTGTGCTCGCCACTGTATAAATTATTTTTATTGAAAATATTTATATTGTAAACAAAAACACATGTGTCATCTTGCAATTAAAAATTGTATATGTATTAATTTTTTTCTATAGGAATGTTTGTAAACAATGGTCAGTTGTTTTTTGACATTACAAACATGAAAGCAAAAAACAAAAATACCAAGTTGTTTCTGTTGCTTTTGTATTGTTGTAATCTTGATATCACCTTGCAAAGTAATTTCACCATGATATGAACATTTTTAAGAATAAATGACAAATTTATCAACAGATGAAATAACAACTCTTGCAAATGGCAAAAATTAATTTCTTATGAGTGGGAAAATCAAAACTGAACTGTAGAATTTTGGATGCATGTTTGTATAAAAATTCATCCATTCATCTTTTGTTATGGATATGTTTTGCTATTTAGTAATTCACAAGTTAAAAGTATATTTAGTGAAATTAATTCTATAGAAACCAAGTAAGAAAGTATAGTCGGTCATGTCCGAGTATATAATACCCTACACCTAATATATGTGTAATAAGAGTTTTTTTTAGAAATGGGGTTTATATGAGATCAATGAACTATTATGGACCGATCGTTAAAACAATTTGGCATGACTTCAAGCATTATAAAATTAGGTGTCATGATTTCTATATACATACATACATATGTGTATGTATGAATTGTTTTTGTGTTGAATTGTATTTCGATACAAAAATTTGTAGGAGATTTATGGTAGTTTAAATGATTTTTGGAATTGGACCATATATGGGAGCTATGAGTAATTATCGATTATTATAAAATTGGACTGAATGATTTGTGTACATATGAAACATATTTGTGTTAAATATTATTTGAAACCAATAATTTAAAGAGAGTTATGCCCGTTAAAGAAATTTGCGAAAGTGGACCTTAAATGGGAGCTATCACGAATTCTAGACCGATCTGCACAAAATTTTAGGTTTCATATACAACTTAGTTGTGGCATATACTTTTATGAATCACACATTTATGATCGATAAATCCCTATTTTGGAGTACATTTGTATGGAGACTAGGTGAATTAATGGACTGATTACTCTGGATTATGTCCTTTATAGTAGATGTGGATTAAAAATATAAAATAAATGTTTTCAAATTATAGACGATTACGGCCTGATTCAGTTAAACTTATAAAAAATTTGTCTAAAAAACTTGAAAATCCTTCAAAAAATATTTAATAACTGAGTAATCTTTACGGCTGGACTCCTGAAGAAAACCTTAATTAGTTTTATCCTTGAGTTCGAAGTTGTATTATTAATACAAAACGTTAATTTTTTTAATCATGTTTACCTAAAATTGTTAAAAATTGTTACAAGAAAGGATTTTAAAAAATGTAGCACATTTTTTTGGTATTTTAAAACAAATTTTAGCATTTTTTTAAACTGATTTAGCCATGGAACTTTTTGAGATCTGGTCACACTGATGAGAAACCAAACATATTTAAAATCTTCAATATCTTTTTCAATAAACTTTTAGTTGAGAAATGGGATCGTTCGATTTGTTTTCACTTATATTTCGAACAAAAAAATCGATTTTATATGAAAAACAGAAAATATTAATTATCTTCAATATCTTTAATTATTTACGAAAAGTTGCTTGTACATTGTATAAACACATGAGTAAAGGTACGGTCACACTTGGCAAATATTTGCCGAAAAGTTATTGATGCAACTTGTAGTTTAGTAGACACAGATTTGGCAAAAGTTTATCAGCTTTAAAAGGTTTTCATAATATCTAAGCATAAATTCTAAATAAATATTAAAAACTCGTACAAGTTTAAAATGTGTGTACTTATCACATTGCTGGTGGTCAGGGGTATTTTAATTTCAATTACGGAATTTGTAAATTTTTTTTTTTTTTGTTATCACATTTAATAAAAGTTTGTAAATGTATATTTCTTGTTTAAGGCAACCCATCTGGCCAGAGCATTCTAAGGCCCTAATTTTGTAAATCACTTGCGTGAATATGAAATTTTGTAAATCACTACGTCATTGCGTTTAGCGAACGCAGAAATATTACGTTGTTACAATACTGTCAAATCATTGCGTGGTTAATGTTGCCATTGTAAATGTTGATACTGAAATTTAAAATAAAAATTTACATAAAGCTACACTTATTTTGCATTGGCAATGCTACAAACCTATCAGCTGTTCAATAATTTTGTTTGGTTATTTATTAAGAACATATTTCAAATTGTGAAGGCAAAAGCTTTTAAAGCAAATAACTATAAATACAAAGATACTAAGTGGTATAAAAAAATGTTCGCACTTATAGACATGTCTTCTTCTTCGGATGATGAAGATTCTTCAAGCGTCCTAGAAATATCTATTGAAAAAACCCAATTGCGCTCTACTATCAACATCATGAATTTAACGAATAATGAGTGAGTAAAATAACACAGTGCAGATTTACAATATTTTGGAATTACTTTTTAAAGATTCCAGATTTACTTCCGAATGAACAAGAAAACGTTTTCCTCTGTATTACGTGAGGAACCTCATCATAGACAGCTATTTCAAAAGTCGTGGAGGGTAGAAAAATCCTGTACAATATTTTGATTTTTGCATAAGAAACATTATCGAGAACTATTCGCAAATGTGTATTTTAATATTTTAAAAATTTCAACCTATTGTCATCAACATTTTGTACGAGTATTTCGGTTATTTGATCATGTGGGTTCATAGTTAAATATTTGTAGTGACATTGAATTCTTTAAAACTACAACATGTTTGAAACATTAGCATTCAGCAAGCGTTACTCAAATCTAAATATGTAACGTCTTAGTAAATATAAATGTGAATAACTTATTTACAAATTCCTTATCTGTAAATACGCACTGCTACTGCTAGACACTCAACTGTATAAATTTAGTGATTTTTAGTTTTTTTTGTTGCTTTACACCACAAACACACACAATTGGTCTATTTTTATCAAGCATTATTTTTTTGTTTTTTGTTTTAATTCATTTATAAATATATAAATACTTTGTTATAATATGTTTTGTTTTTATTTTCTCTTCTTAAACAAATACTTATTTTTATTTTTATTTTTATTTTTATTTTAAATAAATACATATATGTATGTTTTTAATTTTTTTATACTGGCTTTGTTTGGTTTTTTAATATTTTTCAACTTTAGTTGTTCATTCTCTTCAATCGCTGGCATTAGGTGTTTGAGAAAGATTAAGAATTTGTTGCTTCCAAAATAAATAAAACAAATGGCATTAAAATGTTTAGATCAATTCACTTCCAGTCTAATACTTGCCGCTTTAACATTAGTGGCCTGTGTGGTACGTGCAGAGTTCCTTATATCGGTGCTGTATGAAACCATACAGCCTAAACGTTATGTGGATGCAACTATCAATGTTATTTTAGTACTGAATGTGGTGGTTTATTTAATTTTGGCCATATTATGCATATTATTAATGTATGCCGTAGTTAAGGTTTGTTTAATGTTTGCAAAATTTTAATTTTTATTTAAAGATTTTTATTCGTAACTTTCCTTTATAGAGAAATCATTTGTTAATGATGCCCTGGCTAGTTGTCGCTTTATTGAGTGTTAGTTGTGAAGTGATATTTGTCATTTATATTTTAGCCGCTGGCCATAGTAAATATGTTTTATATTTATTAATTAGTAGCGGTAAATATTTTAATTTTATTTGTAAATTAAAAAATTATCTTTTAATGCTAAAACTACAAACTTGATTTCCAGCTCTGGGCCTTTGGATTGTTTGGGTGATATTCTGCTATTTTAAAAGTATACGCCATGAAAATCTTACAACACGTTCGGAAAATATTCAGGGTTTTCATTTTAATCTTACTAGAGCGATAGAAATATATTGAAAGTGTGTGTAGTAATATATAAAAAATTAAATTAAATTAAGTTGAATTATCTTTAATCAGATAAGAAGGCAATATATTCCAACCGTCTTAAAAATGAGAACAAAAATTTATGACTTGCTATTACAAAGAATCCGTATAAACTGTATATTCCTCTTTCATCAATATGTTGCGGCAACAAGCACGATCAGTGCTTTTATTACGTGAAATGTATAAGCTTCTCGTTTTATACAAGTTGCGTCAGTGTGAAGAAGCTTCCTTAATGCAGGGAATTGCTATTGATACTGACAAAACTTTTGGATATTTCTTATGCTGAAATAATTGATATTTTTTAGGTTATCTATCCTATTCCAACCAAAGCATCGGCCTAGAAAAATGTGATTGATTGTCTAACTCTATCAAAATTGCAGAGTTTGCTCCGATTCAAGAAGCGTTATAATTGAATTTTTTTTGCTTAAAAAAAATTAGAATTTTGCAGTTTGGCAATTTGCGGATTTAAAAAATGAGCAGAATTATTTGGAAAGGTGTTGGTAATTAAGTTGCAATTCAGGGGCAATGCAAAACAGACTTACTTACAGTTCCCCCACCATTTCTCTGTCTAACAATATTAATTACTTACTTTAAAGCACTTCTTTTGCAAACAATTAATAATAATAATAATAATAATAATAATAATAATAATATTTTAAAGACTTTTATTTATTAGTAGTGACGACTGTACTTTTTCGTGAAATGTCTGTTTGTGTTAATAATTGACTTTACGAGTAAAAGCTTATCTTTTTGTGATCTTTAAATTAATTTAAACATATTTCTTTTAAATAAATAATAAAAAAAAATAAGAAAAACTCCTTACATTTACTCGTTTATGGTTTGATTATAATATTACGTAACGACATTAATTAACACGCTATTTTAACATAAATCTTGAAATATAAATAACTGAAAAAAAAGAAATTAAAAAAAAATACAGTAACATGAACATTAAGTCGAACAAACATAAACCAAAGTTAACTCTGACAGGTTGGTTTTATTTTAGTTTTATATATTTTTATTATTATTATTATTAAAAAAGACAACTACAACAACGTCAACTGCAACAAATACAACAACAACTACAACTTTAGCCACCGCTCTATGAAAAATATTGTCTTAACTAAAACCAACTAAATATTTAATACCAGTTAATTGCAATTATTGATTGTGTTCAGTTATGGTTGACATTTGCAAGTAACAACAAAAATGAAATACGTTAAAAATAAATACATACAGACAAACTTAAAAAAAAAACTTACAGACAAACTAAATAGAAAAAAATAATTACAATATTTTAAACAATTTGTGACAACCTTTCAAAAGCTGTTTACACTAGGCTGAAGTTGAAAACAATTAGAAAAACGATTTAATAGCCAGTCTACATAATCGATAGAATACCCCTACTTCCAAGTTACACAAAGTAATTTTTATTGAAAAGATTGATACAATTTTTTCCATGAAATATCTTCGGTGTTCACACAACACAATTCTTATTGCTTAAATCGCTCATACGAGGGCGGTTCGGAAACTTCTTAGCCTAGCACAGAAAAAGAATAGTTAGTTTTTCAAAAAAAAAAAAATATTAATGGTTTACAACTGTAATTGCATCTTCATTTGAAGTAAAACGCTTGCCAGTTAGGAACTTTTTTAGATTTAGGAGCAGGTAAAAGTCACTGGGAGCTAAATCAGGAGAATATGTTGGGTAGTTAAGGACTCGTACTTAAATTCGTTGATTTTAGCCATTATTAAAACACTATTGATGAAAAATTATTCTTTTGTGTTGTCAGCCAGGACGTTTTTCTCGAGTTTTTACATTTAGTTGATCCAAAATGTTGCAATAGTACTCTGAATTTATTGTTTTACCCTTTGGCAGATAGTCAATCAATAAAATACATTTAAAGACCCAAAAAACCGACGCTATAATCTTAACAGCCGAATGTTTTGCGGTGGCACCCATCTTGCAGAAAGTTTTTTCATCTGTAGTTCTTCATGCAAAATTAAATAGACTCGATCATTTGAGATGCCCATGATATTAGCTATTTCACGCACTTTTATTCGTCGATTATTTAATACCATATCATGCACTTTGGCAACAATTGCTGTTGTTGTTGCTATTTTTGGACGTCCACTACGTGGTTCATAATCACTGCTTGTACGACCACGTTTAAATTCAGCACCCCAATTTTTTACTGCTGCATATGAAGGAGCACTAACACATTCACCATATCATTATGATTTATTGTCCCGATAAAACTTTTTTATTTAAATATTTAATGACAGCACGAATTTCTAATTTTTCCATTGTAAAAAAACCCGGATTCGTCTTTTTTGAAGAGCTGTTTCTATATGAAGGAGTTGTCAGATCGCTAAGAAATTTAACATGTGTTTATAGCACAGATGGAAGTTTCCAAAACACTTAACTTTTTTCTGTTTATACCGCGTTTTCTGTTCTAGGCTAAGAAGTTTCCAAACCGCCCTCGTCGTTTTATTTGATAATATGTAATCGAAATGGAATTTATACTTGTATGTATAAATGTATGTCTGTATGTTGTTCGAGTTATTTTGTAATTTATTTGTTAAATAATTGTTTGTCTATTAAGAAAATTCTAAATTCTACTTACATGAAGCAGTATCGTATAGAATTCAGAAAAAAAAACTTTGAAATTTTGAGATCACTGTTTAACGATTTCAGAGATAGGCAATGACAATTAGTTCAAATCTGATTGAAACCAGAATCTGTAGATGGCTGTTCAAATGAATAAAATTGAAACTGAGAATATAATTGAAAATGGCTAATTTATAAAAGAGAAAAGTCTTTAAAAATATTTAGTTCCAATTCATACAAAGCAATTTTTATTGCTTAAATCACTCGTACGAATAATTTTATTTACACTTATGTATGTATGTAATACTAATAAGAGAGTAACACGAATTGCTAGTACAATCAAGTGCCCTGATAGATTAGTCGATAGAGTGCCAAAGACTCTGGGTGTTTTCTGCAGATAAGCCAAAAGCTTTGCAGTTTGTGTTTGTTAAAAAAAAGGGTATAAAAAAGTGTTTACTCGTCTTGTCTTGTCTTCACCCCGATGTCTAAAAGGTAATCTATCAGCTTAGCTTAAAGAATTGCTTCGTGTAAATTGGGACTTACCGAAAGCTTTGTTCACATAAAATCCGACCACACTACAGAAACGTTTTTTAAAAACCTGGTGTCACAATTTTTGTTTTTTTTTCAGTCAAACAATTTTATTCAGTCGGGATTTGGGTTTAGTTGTAGGGGTGCTGAGCCATGGGAAATCAAAATAGAAAAATAATCAACAAATTCCTTGCAAATCTGTCGGTTGTCAGTTGATTGCAAAAAATTACGTTATAAAACAATACAAGCAAATCTTAAGCACAGATCGTAAACAAAAATTTGCGAACTTCAACACATTAAGATACTTGAAAAACTTCCATTTACATATTTCTAAAGAAAGTTAGAATAAACCTCGACAACAACTTTCCTTACAAGTCTCGTTTAGCCCACCAAAAAAAAAAATAATTGTTTCAAACCATACAAGCAAAAACTGGCTTCAATCGTCCTGATTACTTTGCCAAAATTAAAGACATACAAATCAACAACCATTTGTTTCGATTACAAAACTACTTGCATTTAAGTACCTCAATTAATTATAAGACTATCTAAAGTATTTAGTTTAATTAAAACTAAATATACATACCTACCTGCAGACACACACGAACCCAAGTTGATGCCTGCAGTGTGAACAGGTTCTTTCAACTCCAAAACCTATAAACACATTCTGTAGGCCCCTGAATGCTGCAAACACCAACTAAATACAGACTAATATTAACTCGAAAATAAATACTCAGGCTTGTACGAGTATGTACATATGTACATATTTAGGTATCAATAGCATTTACATTCTCTCATACTCGACGTCCGTATTGTAACTACTTGTGTACAACTCATTAAGACAATTTATTAATTTAAGAATTTATTGTTAAAAACATGCAACATTTTTACTATAATATTGTGTCTTTTGGCTTAAAAGCAAACTAAAAATATTAAAAAATTAAACAGAACCTTTAGTTAATGTACGTGTTTGTACAAGTATTATTGAAAAAATTAAAAAAAAAACCAGAATAACTTTATATCTTTATTATGAGAATTCATTATTATAAATAATATTTCATTGAACTGTATGGAAAAGTACTTTTGTAAAATAAATAAGAAAAAACTCAAAAAAATTATATGTAAAAGAAATAATATGAACGAAATCTGAATGTAATGTGATCAGAAAAAGTATGGACCCCGACTGACAAACGTACAACACTCAAAAATCTATATACGAGGTTTAATATTTATGGGTATTTGGGAAAAACACTGCAACTACTTCTTGCATTAAAAATCTACTATATGCTGCTTATTTTACACATGTTCAATAATGCAAACTTGATAACAATAGTACGCTACAGCTTGTCTAAGATCCTCACTCAGTCAGTGAGCAGCCTCAGAGTACTTTATGTCCATTATTTTGCTCTTGTATGTATTTCAAAATCTCTTTTCTTAATCCAGAAGACTTTCTCAATCTTGATTCAATGTCATCTTTATTAGAAGTTTTATAAATTTCTTTGCCTCAAACGAAAGCCAGTATGTTATTTCACCTAAAGTCATTTGTATAATATAATGTGTTTTTTTTTTTTGATATATAGAACTTTAAGTTGACAACACTTTTTTAATTGGCGACCATTTTATCAGCTGTCAAGTGATTTAGTCTACATCGATAAGCCTGCAACGATTGACTACTTGGAGGCCAACATTCGTCGCATTAAGGCCACAAATGTCAGCAAAAATTGGACCTCTAGATTAGACTACTTCCGCCATATTTAAATTATAATGCCAGAACATTATCTTTAGAATAAAGTACAATTAAAAAAAACTCATCTTTATTTTATTCCATTTCAATGTTCTATACATCTAAAAAACATAAATAAATTTGCACAATTTGGAGGCGTTGTTTTCAGATGTCTTATCTATTCATGTTGAAATGACAAACCAAACTAAACTTAAATCCCTTGACAACTGACATAATAGCCGCCAGTTAAAATAAGTTCTATACATCTTAAAAAAAACACCCTATACAATGAATTTATTACAACGATTTGGCTTAAGTTAAATTAAGAAGAAAAAAAAAAACCCAGACAACTCAGTTTGAAGTTTTATTTCCAGCAGATATGATAAATATTTTTAATTCCATTGACAATATTCTTTATTGAAAGTTTTCCAAATATGTATTAGAAGATTTCTTGACTCCAATGAAAGTGTGATTTTTAAGAGCTTTCGGATTTGATTTGAAAAAATACAAATGTATGTGAAAAATGTATAAAATCTTTATTTGAATCGGATAGAACCATATAATTAATTTAAATTAAATTAATTCGGTTACTCCTCAAATCTTTCATACGCTGGGTCCAATTTTCTCAAACTCTCTCAATATAACGATCTCATACATAAATTCTTCAATATTAGCTTCCAGTACGTCAACCACCATGGGCTTGTCCCAATAGATATGAGCCTTAACATAGCTCCACCAAAAATAGTCTAAAGACGTTAAATCGCACGATCTACGAGGCCAGTTGACCATAAACTGTACACCGAAATCGTGTCTTAATTGGGTCATTGTTTCGCGTGCTATATGGCATGTGACACTGTCTTGCTGAAACCACATTAACGAATGTCATGATCAAACTGCAGTCTCCTTCTTATTCTTATTATTAATTGTTGTTTTTAGTGTAGCATCTTTTAAAGATTTGCTGAGGTACAATTTGGTTTTATACTGTATTTAATTCTACTTTCAGTTGGAATCTCGCTCTGCATGCACTTTCAATTCCATTCTCCTCGATCAATTGCGATCATATTAAAATCATGATCTAATTCCTTGTTATGGTTATTGTTAATTGTAGTTTTAAATGTAGCAACTTCAAAAGTCATCGTTCGCCACCGCCAAACATTTCACACATGTGTTCTTAAGTGACTTTTATAGACATTGTGGTGTTTTTTTAGGTTTAGTTGACTTTGATATTTTGTTGGTTGGCTTGTTGGGTTTTTCTCGTAGTTGGTTCACAGATATATTTTATATATGTCGAGCTATAAATTATAGCAGTAGTTCATATCGTATTTTTTCGCTCTCTTTTGCTGGTGTGACTCTAGCCGATAGCGGCGTCAAATATTGGCAATATATGATTTTAATGCGAATGTAAGTATGATAATCATTTTATGTTCAAAATAGTTTTTTTTTTAAATATTATTTATGCTCGTACGTGTATACATACATAGATATGTGTAATAGTTTTTTAGATGGGGAATAAGAATCCAAATACAAAGTGGCTGTGTGTTTTTTTTGAACCATACGAGGGTTGTTAGAAAAAGTTTTTTTTAACTTAAAAAATAAACAAAACTATTTAAGTTAGTTAGCAATTCAAATAAAAAATGTATTTATTATGAAACTGTTGCTGAAGCTCCCTTTAGACGGCATGTATTTTGCAGTGTACTTGCCAGTTGTACGATACATACATACATATGTAATTGTGCATGTCTGTCAAAATTGGCAATTCACAGGCAGTTTATAATTTTTGCTTTCACACGTCGGGGTGATTCACCCCTATTCTGACTTTCGATTACGTCTCCGCATTCAGTTACGGTACGATCGAAAATTGGCAAATGTTTAAAAAACCAATTTGTTACTATGAAATGTGGAATAGAAACAAAGAAATGAGCAATTTTGTTACTACATATTTTAATAAACAAAAGTCACATTAAACAATAAAAATAGGAAAATAAAAAAATTTGTGAGATTAATAATAATAAAAATAAAATAATACAAAAGACTTGTGAATTCACATGCCTGAATAAAAAGATAATAATTTTTGTTTGCAAAATATTTAAGTCAATCGACAGTGTCAAAATCACTATCATGTTTTCTCGATATAATGTAGCCAAAGCTTGGCCGTCAGTGGATACAATTTGATGAAAGTGTGGAGAAAATTTTATGCGAAGGCCGGCTTTCCAGATGTCATCATGTGTGTTGATGGCACACATATAAAAGTTATAAAACCATCAGAAGAGGAGTTCCTTTACTACAATAGAAAAGGATATTTTACTATTAATGATATGGTGGTAAACGTTTTGTTTTAATAGTTATAATGCGCATAAGGTGCATTGGTGCAAGATATCCCGGGTGCAACCACGATTCGCATATATGGAACTTAAGTAAAGCGAAAACTCATTTAGAAAGAAAATATCGTGAAGGCGAGAGAAACACTTGGCTATTAGCTAATAAACTAATCGTATTAGTAACAGGTGATGCAGGTTATCCCCTGGAAGCCTGGCTTATGACACCATACCAATCACCAAGTGCAGGAAGTCAGGAAAGTAATTATAACATTCGGAAATCAAAACTAGGAACATAGTTGAGAGTTTTAAACAACCAATTTCGTTGTTTATTGGGTGTTAGAAAACTTCATTACTTCCCACAAAAAGTCAGCCTAATTGGGTGGAAGAAAGTTCCGGGGAAAGTTCCAAGAAGATAAAGAAGAAGCACAAAGTATTCGGGATAATATTCTTTGCACTTTTTAAAGATCACTAACCGTCTCATCTAAACGCATCAATAAGAAGTCTTTTTGCTTTTTAATTAACGACGTGTATATACCCTGCAGGAAATGTCAATAGTGAAACTGTACTGATTTACTATTGACACAGTCACCAGTACTAGTGACTTATTATACCCCAGACAATGCTAATTACTATAGACATTTAACATGTGCGTGTCATTGAAAATCCACTACTGACATAGGTACTATTGACAAGGTAGTTCTTTGGGGACCAAATTGTCTACACTTTTGATACTTTTCTGAAATAGACAATAAAACTGCATTTTTTGCTAATTTTTGGAGTTTTATTAAAAAAAAAATAAAATACTAAAATATATTTAATTAAAAATAAATTCGAAAACACCCAGCGTCTTTGGCGCTAATCGAAACCGAAACCCTCTGAATGATAGTCCGGCACACTATCGCCTAGTATATTGAAAAAAAAAAATTGTATAATAATAACCATTGTGACAATGCTGTTGACAATGTCGCCAAACCGTTACCAAAATAGTAGACAAAAGTGCTGACTTGGAGACACTTGTCCCCAGGTTTCCTTCAGGGTACTTTGCAGTGGAAAATTTGACAAGCACACTGCAAAATACAGACATACCGTCTAAAGGGAGCTGTAAATATTTTAATTTTTAATTTTTTCTGGCCTTTTGTGGAGTAACAATTTGAACTGTTTTTGTTTTACACTCGTTTGCTTGAGATTCTATCAATACCACGACTGACTACTAGTCAGTCTCGCCTGTTAAAAATGTTGACGCTCTACACCCTGCTGCGTACATATGAACAACTCAATTTTACGGTAGAATTAAACAACCGAAAACTGCCTTGTTCAACATATGCAACAAACAACAACATTTAAATCCAATTTTGGTTTATAGAGGCTGTGGCAAGCAATAACAACTCACTTGGTCTGTTGTTGAAATTGTTGTTTTTTTTTTTTGCTGTTGCTGCTGCTGCTGCTGCTGTGTTTCATTCTCGATTAACTCGATTTATCTTTTACCCTTCAATATTTATTAAAAAGCCAGCAGTAAAATAACGTAAAAAATATTACTACCAGTCATTGGTGTAAGCCGCAAATATACAGCAATAAAATGTTACAAAAAAGAAAAAAGAACGGAATGAAATGAAAATTTATTAATTTTATTTTATAATTCTCCAAAAAAAAACACACACACACATTTCAAAATGAAAGTTGATTAAACGTTTACTATTATCTGGTCAGCAATATAAATAATGAAATAGAAAAAACACCATTATGCTGCAAATAATGAATTACCCAGTCAGTGTATGTTTGGTTTTTATGTCCATTTAGTTTTTTTTTATACATATTTGAGCCATTGCCACATAATTTACAAAATGATCTATTGCTTTAATTTATTTCGCTAGAAAACTTAAAAAATTTTATTTGAGCACAATTTAGACATGAACACCGGCTGCAATGGGAAATATACTTAAGCAGGAGGTAAATGTTGTAGATATTGTTTAAAACAGTTGAAAAAAACAACAGATTCTTAAAAGTTTATTATTTAACATTGTATTCTATTGTTAAAAAAGCTTGATGTAAAAAGTTCAGCCTAAAAAAAACTCATATTGCAGAAGAAGTCTTACTGAATATTCTTCATTCTCGTCCAGATTTTGATGTGATTTTTCCTTCTACGAGGGCGGTTCGGAAACTGTTTAGCCTAGCACAGAACGAGAATAGTTAGTTTTTCAGAAACATTTTTATATTTCAATATAATCTCCTAAAACTTTAATATACTTAGTCTAACGATTATGTAGCAATTCTATATTTCTGGATTAAAACAGTTTTACTCTAGGCCTTAAAATAGTGGTTTACAACTGTAATTACATCTTCATTTGAGGTGAAATGCTTGCTAGCTAAGATTTTTTTTTGGATTTGGGAACAGGTAAAAGTCACTGGGAGCCAAATCAGGGGAATAAGGTGGTTAAGCAACTCGTAGTTTAATTCGTTGATTTTACACAAAAAAAAATAAAAATGAGTTTCAATTAAAATATTTGTGGAATCAATTAAAAATTTAATTGAAATCGGACCTGTAAACAAAATGATAGTATCAATTAAAGAAAAATGTGAGATTTAATTGAAAATATCAGAAAAAGTAATTGAATCAATTAAAATTTTAATTGAAAATTGTTTTAAAATCAATTAAAGGTTTAATTGAAAAAAAACATGATTTTTTTTTCTGTGTAGCCATTGTTGCAACACTTTTGTGCGCTGGTGCGTTGTTTTGATGCAAAATTATTTTTTTGTGTTGTAAGCCAGGATGTTTTTGTCCAATTTTTACATTTAATTGATCCAAGATGTTTCAATAGTACTCTGAATTTATTGTTTTATACTTTTGCAGATAGTCAAGCAATAAAATACCTTTAAAGTTCCAAAAAACCGTTGCCATAACCTGAGCAGCCGATTGAATTGTTTTTGCCTTCTTTGGGGCACTTCCTCTAGCTTCAGTCCATTGCTTGCTTGTATTGTTCTTTTGTCTCTCGAGTATAGTTGTGGAGCCATGCCTCATCAACAGTTATGAAAGGACGCTTAAAATCCATTTTATTTTTCTTAAAACGATCCAAACAAACTTGAGAAATTATCATTCTTATGCGGTTTTGGTCGACTATTAACAAATGCGGCATCCATCTTGCAGAAAGCTTTTTCATCTGTAGTTCGTCAAGCAAAATTAAATGGACTCGATCATTTGAGATGCCCCTGATATTAGCTATTTCACGCACTTTTATTCGTCGATCATTTAATACCATATCATGCACTTTGGCAATAATTGCTATTGTTGTTGCTATTTTTGGTGATTTTTTCCTTCAAGAAAAATATAAAATTTAAATTAATATAAAATTTCAACCGTTAAAGATATTATAAATAAATTTAAAGCTTATATACTCGTAGATACAAATGTTCACAAGTTAATTGCATTAAAATCTTTGTTATTTTTTTAATTTCAAATACCAAAATTCCTAAACGGAGAAAATGTGTTAAAAAATTTAAATTTTTTTTTATAAAAGTGCCCACTATGACGTTATTTACTGTGTGATAGTAAAACGCTTTCTAAGTATTTACGATACACATAGGACACATAGGACGAATGTGCAACTTTCTAGAAGATCAGTGTTTTGCGTTTTTAGAATTTTTTACTTTTTTTCAAAATTGTTTTAGTTTGAATAGGGCTGGGCAGGGGTATGTGCGCTGCAATGAGTCAAATTTTATTTTATACGCTTATGCAGTAAGTTCTTTTTCCGGATCATATATATGTTGAAGAAAAGTTTTTTCTGCAAAAGAAAAAATATAGTCAGTTTCTTTTTTTGAAAAAAAAAAATTAAAAAAATATGAACCTTTTTAAACGTTCCAACTTTGGATGCGCGTAACAACTAAGTTGTTTTAATTTTATTTAGAATTTTATCACAAATATCGCTGATATTTTTGAAAATTTATCGACCTACCCTAGGCCCATCATATCTAAAAAAAACCCTAAAATCGAGCAAAATTCAGAAAATAAACCTATGTACATATCTCTTAAACTAAGAGAAAACATTCTAATAATCAAGGAAACCGGAAATATGCTCTAAAAAAATCGTTTTAAGCGCTTTAAATATATGCAGTAAAAACTTTAAAATATGCTCTTAAAATTTAAAAGATATGCTCTTAATAAAACAAACTTTTACATAATTTTTAACCAAAAAATATACTTTTATTTTCAAAAAATCAATACAATTCATTTCTAAAAAGGTAAAGTAACATAAAATAAACAAAAAGAACAAGAACTAAAACAAGTATAACAAAAAATAAATACAACATAAAAACAATGGGAACTTAAGTTATGAAAAGGCCTCGAGAGGTATTTTTTGATGATATTTTATATAAATATAAAGTCAATTCTTCAATTAAGGTTATTATTGCAATAAATTACAAAATGTTGACTTAAATTTTCAAATAAAAATCGTTAAAGCATTGATAACTTCACAAAATTTTTCAAAATTTTTGGCATAATAATTAACAGCTGAACACCATGTTCCCCAGCAAGTTACAACAGGCTCTGGTGGCAATTCTAGAGCAGGATACAGTGTTTCCAAGTAAGCTCTGCATGATTTTCTTTCTAATTTAATTTGCCATTAAACAGTACTTGTACAATTATATATCGCCTGTTGCTGCCGGCCTTTATGTGAACAATGTAACATTTTACTTTAAAATCTAAGTTTTGGCTAATTTGTATGCATTTTTGTTTTATAAAATCTGCAATCTTCTCGTTCAGTTTAATACTGACCAAAAATGGTAAACAAAATGTTGTTTAATCAAACATTTCAGTTTTTAGTTTTTCATTGGCTGCAGTTAAGCTGCTGCAATTCCGTTTTATTCCAAACGTTTTTCTTGTTTGAAATCATGAATTTTTTGTTTTTAAATTGTATTGTGTTGTTGTATGTAGACGAGTATGCAGCATTAAAAGTGGTAATTTAATGCAGTGTTTCTTACTTTTCACATTTTTACATTTTTGGATTTAGCATTTTTCGGTTTTTTGCTTTATTTCATCCTAAAAGCATTAAACAAGAAGATGTTTTTTCAGGTTGCTTTTAAAGCAGAGACTATTGACGTCCGTCTCATCATCCTTTGAGCTTGATTACATATTTGCAAGTCACACTTGTAGTCTGTTTTTTTTTGTGTGTGTGTGTCTTTCTGCTTCACTCACATCATCGTTGGCTGTTGCATTTAAGCCGGCCTTTTTTTTTGCTCTTTTCGCTCGTATGTTTGACACTGTTTTGTGTTTTGGCAATTGTATTGTATAATTTTGTTTCGTTGTTTGTTGCAGTTGCCTGTTGTTGCTGCCACGAATGCTTCATGTTAAAATGTACTTGGTCGCTGTAGTGCAGTCAGTGTCTTAAGGCTTTTAGATTGTTTGGTGTTTTCGGTAACTTGTTTTGCTTTTTGAAAGCTTCTTTTTAGTTGGAGTTTGGAGTCTGACTTGGCTAAAAACACCAACTCAGCCAGCACACTGACATCAACTTCTTAATTGAGTTGTTTCGTTCGTAGATTGTCTGCAAAGAGGTGAGAATATATAATTTTTTCTTTCTTATTTTTCTGCTTTTTGGGTTTTCTTTGCCTCTGTTAGCACTGATTTTGAATATGATGAAGTGTCTGTGTGTTGCAAGAAGAGACAAAAGCACAAAAAATAACATTATAATTTGGTTTTAATTATTCCTTGCCATGAATGTGAACATTAAGTGATTAAGATGAGTGTTGTCTTAACAATGCTGCAAAGGGGTAACCAGGGGAGACCAGCAACAACATATTTGCTAATTGTCATAAAAAATACTTTAAACTTTTTTTTTAGCTTTTATTTATAATATGAAATTACCAACATAACTTTCATTTATAACAGAAAAATCTACATATTTATGTTCATAATTTAGTTTTATGAAAAATGACTTATAAATTTATATTAATTTGTTTTGTATACAACAACAACAGCAACATGAGTTGTAGTTGCAAGAATGTTTAAATAAATAGCATTTAAAAAGGCGTTACCTTTTGGACAATTATTCATGTTAAACACACATGCATCAGCCAGTCAGCCAGTCAGCCAACATCACCGCCATCATCATACCTGCATACATATATAGCTAGCTGATGCAGTAAATTCTATTCTAAAAGATAACTTGACATTTAATATGCTGCATGCAGCAGAAGCAGTTGAATGACTGGTTAATGCGTCGGCTGCTGCATCACTTAAATTGCAATGTCTGTCAAATAAACACCCAACTCTAGCGCATTAAAATTACAACTACAACACTTAAGAGAAAAACAAAGAAAGAAATTTAAAAATTTAATAAAAAAAACACAGAGTCTTATTTTTTTCCATATTTTAAATAGTCAACATATTTATTTCCCTGCACTTCTCCATAACCCAGCATAAGTTTGCGAAATGCTAATATTTAGTTAGTTAAGGGCTAATTTAACCCAACAGAATTTGTAATAGAGTGGGGGAAAGACATTCCTACATTCCTGGTTGTCCTTGAAGGCTTGTAAGTAGAATTTTGTAGTAGTAGAAAATTGTTCGATTTTTCCTTTGTTTGAATAAAACGAATAATTCGTATTAAATTAATCGAATTATTATTAGAGAAAATTTTTCAATCGAATTATTAAAAACATAATTGTATTTATACCCTACAGCACCATAGTAGGGTATATTGGATTAGTGCTGATGTTTGTAATGCATATAAATATTGGCACAACACCCACCTTAAAGTATACCGATCGACTTACTGATCACTTCATGAGTCAATTTAGGGAGATTTCGATAAAATTCGGTACATGATATTTTGGCCCAAGGACGGATGAGATTGAAACTGGCGGAAATCGGTCAATTATTGCACCTGGCCGCCATACGAATGTCTTTCCGAAATAAAGGTTTAACGATCATAAATGTTTAAATTTGTAAGTATCCACACAAATTTTACTATAAATGAGTGGTAGGTAAAGCCAAATCACATCTACAAAGCTCCCATATAAGGCCCACTTCCGAAAATCACTTTAACGTGCATAACACTCTTAAAAATGTTGGTTTCCAAATAATATTGAACACAAATATGTTTCATATATACAAGTAATATGGTACAATATTATGATGATCGGTCCATAATTAGTCATATCTCCCATATAAGATCCTCTCGGTAATTCCTCCATAAATTTTTTAAAAGTATTTATATCGTTTAACATGCATAATATTTATATTCACAGCAGTCATGGCACTAAATTATTGGATCACCATTAAGCGCCCATTTCTAAAGAACTGTTTTATACATATACTGGGTGTAGGGTATTATATAGTCGGGCTTGACCGACTATACTTTCTTGCTTGTTTTTTAATAAACTAATATAATATTTCACCACAATCATCAATGTTATGTCGTTAATATTTTCAATATCTTATTCGAATACGACCAAAACTCAAGTAAAACATTATTGCCATACTACAACTATGTATATTGTCAACACATTTGCTCAATTCACAAGTAATGTTGTAGTGTCGTAGAAGTTGTACGTCGTCTAACTTTACAATAGTTGCACAAATGTTTTTGGTAATTTCTACATAAATATTTTGTACAACACTTACAACATTTTTACATATACTTTTTCGAATCTTGTATGAAAGTTTAAGAGCTGTCAAAAGTTCAATGTGTATTTCAATCAAAAAATTGCTGATTTTAGTAACACTCAACTCCCCAGCAAAAACTTCTCTTACTAATTAAGTTAAAAAGTAATAGGAAATTGTCGATCAGACTACTTACAAATTTACTAGAAACAGTACTTATTTTTGTTCGAGATGTCCCAAAAGTAATCCGTTACAATTTTGCCACGTTTAGCCAAAAAAATTAATAACTTATTTCTATACTTAAAATTTTTATAAAAATGTGTAGTTGGAAACTTATGAGAACAAAATATTATAAAATAAGTAAACAAACTTAATAAAGATTTATAATCATATACTAAGTGCTGTTTCATACATTTCAGTTTAAGCTGCCCAGATTTTGTTCAATTCTATTTAGAAAATTGACTAGTAACTTCAAGTATGTACCCCTTTTATTCTCTTTTCCCTTCTCAACCAAAAAATACTTGCCTTGAAGAGTAAGAATTGAAAGTCCTTGAACTCCTCTAAATCTTTTTAAATCAAGTAAATTTTCTGGATTTTATAATTAAGATATATATATATATATATGAGGTCTGATCAAAAAATAACCGTTATTTTCAAATTTCGTGAGTTACGTATGTTCAATTTTCGCATCTTTTTTCTGTTATGCTGGTACACATGTCTGTTATACATGTTGGTAATAGCAGCCATTTTGGATTGTCAGTTTGTTTTTGACAGATTAAAAGGTTAGTCGTGTTTTGGTGTGCTCTTCGATTTTTTACTATAAGAAAAAATGGAGCAAAAAAATTAAATTAGATTCGCAAGGACAAGGTTGACTGTGCCGTTTGGCGAGTCTACTATGAGCAGAACACAATTTCAATTGTGGTATAACCGGTTTAAGGAAGGCCGAGAAGATGTCAATGACGATGCTCGTCCTGGTCGCCCGAGCATGTCAACAACCGATGAAAACATTGAAGCAGTGAAGAAACTGATTTTGGATAATTGTCGAATCACTATCAGAGAAGATGCTGATGATGTTGGCATATCGTTCGGCTCATGTCAAGCAATTTTTACGGATGTTTTAGGCATGAAACGTGCGGTAGCGAAGATTGTTCCAAAATTGCTAAATTTTGAGCAACAACAACGTCGCATGGACATCGCTCAGGAGCTGTTGAACAACGTCAACTACGACCCCGATTTCCTCAAAAAAGTCATAACTGGTGACGAATCATGGGTGTACGGCTATGACATTGAAACCAAAGCCCAATCATACCAGTGGAAACGTCCAAAAGACCGAAAAAAGCACGTCAAGTTCGGTCAAATGTGAAGGTTTTGCTCACTGTTTTCTTCGACTGGCGTGGTGCATCATGAATTCTTGCCACAAGATCGTACGGTCAATAAGGAATACTACCTTGAAGTTGTGCGCCGTTTGCGCGGAGCAATTCGTCAGAAACGCACAGAATTGTGGAAAACCCAATCATGGATTTTGCACCATGATAACGCACCAGCTCACACATCGATGCTTGTGCGTGAGAGTTTGGCCAAAAACAAAAACGTTATCATGCCTCAATCACCGTATTCACCGGACTGGGCCCCCGCTGACTTTTTCCTCTTTCCAAAACTGAAGACTCCGATGAAAGGAAAGAGTTTAGCTACGATTAAGGAGATAAAAGCAAAATCGAAACAGGAGCTGTTGGCGATACCAAAAAGCGCGTTGCAGAAGCGTTTCGAGGATTGGAAAAAGGGGGATTACTTTAAAAGGGACAAGTTAGTTATTAATGAATAAATAAATACTTTTTGAAAAAATGTAAAATAACGGTTATTTTTTGATGAGACCTCGTATATAAAAATATATGTATAAAATATATAGAAGTAATTATTTAATATATAATTAGTAATACAAAAAGTGGCGACTAAAGCTACGAAATAATGCATTCTGGAAGTCATTAAAATTAATCGCCTACGGTATTAGTAAGAAGTAAGAACTAAGGCTCTGAACCTCGTGAGCAAAGTGTAATTAGATCGGTTTTCTTCGGATTCTTGCTTGCTTTATTGTTATTATCTTATATTTCTTATATTAAAAATTCACATAAACTGTTTGGAAATTATAACATAGGTTAAAATGTATATGATTGGTATTGGTGAATTTTGTGGTTTTGTAACTAAACGTTACAAAATTAAAGACTACTTTAGCTCATTGTGTTAAACTTAAAAGGCAGAAATACGAAACAAATTTTAATTTGATAATTTCAATAAGAGTACCAGAGGCATTGAGAATATATGTATTTTGAATTAAAGTCACAAAGGATTTTATTTACCAGAATCAGCATTTAAAAAAATGTAAGTTGAGCACTCACTTTTGAATCAACTGCAAAGGTATTTTCAAAAATAAATTTTGTATAACAGGGACATACTGGAATATCAATAAATGTTTGATATAGTAATTGTTGACTTAAAAGTACGAGAATTTCATGTATTTGACAATATTTAAAATTTAATAACAATTTCTAAAAAGTTGGAGACTTATTAACCTCAAAATTATAAATTGCAATTTCTGCTGCAGTTACGTAAAATATGTTAAATCATTCATATTATGAAATATTTGCAGTTCAACAATTTTCTTAGCGAGTATTACTAAACACAACTTAAACTTTATTACAAATTGACTACAAAACAAACATCCCTCCTTAAGGGGTTAAACAAACGAAAAGGTTTCATTAAAGCAAAACAGAAAACTAAGCTGGGACATTATTTCATTTACTTTCCATCATTTTCTTCTACCACATATTTCAAATGTAATTTTTTGTTTCTCCAACTTGCGCAAACAAAACTCCCATCTCTTATTTTATGCCATGACATCGTGATGAATTACACACAAGGGAGTTGTGTCAAAAGTCTAGCATCTTCTGACCGTATGAACAACCAACAAACTGTTTGTACATATGTACGTCTGCAACTATGACACTAAGCTGCACCACTGCTGCACAAACTGAGTAAATGCAGTATGAATTTGTTGTTCGGAAAACTTTCAAGCATTCAACTCACTTCTTATCTTCTAACTATTGACGACCGTGAAATTTAAGACTAGACAAAAGACATGATGGCACAAAAGTGCCACAGTACGACTACAAGTACAAATGATGATAAAAATGATTGCAACTTGCAGCAACACTCAACCTGTACTGTACTGCTGAATTATTTTCGTTCGCCACCTCAACTTACACTCGCCCGCCGCTCATTCATTCGTTCATTCATGATGCACTCTCAATTGTTGGTCCTTTTGAAAATTGTCATGCATTTTGTGTCTTCATACATGCATGGCTGGGATTGTCTTTTATATTGCTTCTATACTTCTTCTTTTTTCGTGTTTTTGTTTTCCATGTTTTCAACGTACGAGCACAACAATATGTATGAGAAACTCCCGTAAGGTGTTAATTTATTATTAATTTGTCATACACTGGGTTGTAGATAAAAATGAAGTTAAATAACATACAAAAAAAAAATTAAAATTACAAAAAAACGTCATAAACTTCAAGTTGTCTACTGTCTAGACATGCACAAGTGCAATCCGTTCAACAAAAATCCTTTTGTTCCACACTGGAGTGGAGGCAACGAAAAACAAAAACAAAAAACGACAAAAAAGTGCTAAAGAAATGACAAATGTATTCGGCAATTTTTAGTAGAATGAACATGCATTTTACTTGCATTTTCAAGTGCATTTAAGAACATGCTGTACCTTTATCATCCTCTCTTTCCCGCACTCCATGCACTTGCACCACCCATATGTAACACCTTTATTTCACTCTGTTTTTCAATGTTAACACAACTTGTACTCGAAGATCTTTTCTACGGATTCTTTTACATATATGCTCAGGAACATACGAACTCTGTGTTATCCTTATGGGAAAAAAGTTATTATTTGCAGATGAATGAATTGCATTAAATAAAAACACAACAACAAATGTATAAATTTCTGTATTTTCCCATGATGCATCAAGGATAAATAATAATTTCCTACCGTTTTTGTGGTATGATAAGAGGAAAGTTACTTTTCAGAAGTTCAAGACTGGATGACAGCTATGTATTTTTAAAGTATTTAAACAAAATTTTAATTTCATGTTTTTGCAATAATTAGTTGGAATTAAAAAAAAATCAGAGAGCAAAATTTTCAAAGAACTCGAATTAAACTAGAAATTAATAAAATGAAACCAGAACAAAAACCCTTTACTAGAGTATTGAACTAGAGAACCTGAATTGGAGAACCTGAACTTTAACTAGAGAACCTGAATTGGAGAATCTGAACTGGAGCTCTGAACTAAAAAATCGAACTAGCGAACATGAACTGGAGAACCTGAACTAAAGCCCTTCCTTAACTAGAGTAACTAGAGAACCTGAACTAGAGATCCAGAACTGGAGAACTTGAACTAGTAACCCTGAGCTAGAGAACCTCAACTAGAGAACCTGAACTGGAGAACCTAAACCAGAGATCCTGAACTAGAAAACCTGAACTAGATAACCTTACCTAGAGAACTTGATCTGGGGAACCTGAACTAGAGAACCAGAACTGAAGTACTTGAACTAAAAAACCTGAACTAGAGAACCTGAACTGAAGAACCTAAACTAGAGATCCTGAACTAGAAAACCTGAACTAGAGAACCTGAACTGGAGAACCTGAACTAGAGAACGAGAACTGGAGAACTTTAAATAGAAAACCTGAACTAGAGAACCTGAGTTGGAGAACCTGATCTGGAAAACCTGAACTAGAGAACCAGAACTGAGAACCTGAACTGAAGCACATGAACTAGAAAACCTGAACTAGAGAAACTAAACTGGAGAACCTGAACTAGAAAACCTGAACTAGAGAACCTGAATTGAAGAACCTGAACTGGAGCCCGTGACAAGATAACCTGATCTGGAGAACCTGAACTGGAGAATCTGAACTGAAGCCCTTAACTAGAGAACCTGAACTGAAGCCCTTAACTAGAGAACCTGAATTCAAAAGAACTGTAAGGATAGAAGACTGAATTTATGTGTTTATCTCCTGTTAAAAATTATTAATATTTCATTTGTTAATTTGTTTTCAAGTTGCAATGAGTCTTGTGTTTAACAAAATGCATAATTTTTCTTATATTCCAAATATTATTAGCATTACAGGCAACTTCAACCATTTTCAATTTATAAACTCTTGTGTTAAATGTCTTACTCTAACACTTTACATTGTCCTCACCAAGTGACTCCCATCTGGCATGGTTTAAATTCTATCACTAATTGCAATATTGATGAAGAGATAAAACTCATAGAAATTTTTTACAATTGAAATTTAAAATGGCAATTTTAATCTATTTTCTTCTGTTTCAACAGCTGGAACAAAAATTGCATCATATAAATATATGTACTCGTACATCAACAAATGTGAGGCATATGCGAAAATAAAAACTTTATTTGCTAAAAAAAGTAGTAAATGTAAATTCTTTGTAGACCGTAAGTAAATTCACAACAATTGAATGGTATAATTCATTTAATTTACAACATAATTCAATGACAGACAGAATCGAATAGAGAACAGAACAACGACACAAAAAGTTAACTAAAGCGAACTTTATAACTCAGCTATTAAGGCGGTCGGCTGAATGCCTGCAACACAGAAGGTTGGAAAGGTTGCTGTATTTGCAACATAGTGCATATTAAACTATTTTGTGAAAATGTTGACAGGCAAACAAGTCACCTTACACGTGTGCACATACCAAATGACCAATTATCCACCTTGCCATGACAAAATGACAAGCCATTGTTTATATGTGTGTATGTATGAAGGTATGTATGTATGTGTAACTATATATGAATGGTTGTATAAAGCTGTGTGTGTGTGTGTGTGTGTGTGTTTCAGAATATGGCGGTGGCTTATGTTGCAATAATAACATAAAATAGCGACAAACGTTCGTTTAAAGGAAGGATGGACAGGAAAGAGATGAGGGAAATCGGAGTAGTGAATAGTGAAACCAATTTTTAAAACATTTAACATAATTAAAGTGAACACCGGCAACAAACGAGGCAAGTGTTGCAAGTATAGAAACGAACAGTAGTTGTCTAGAAACAATAACAACAACAACAACAACAAGCATAGAAAATTGATATGCAGGACAACAACAGAACAGAATAAAAGCAACTGCACACACACAGACAGAGAATAACTACTGACAACACGTGGGTTGACAAAATGCCAACGGTAGCGCTAGATTACAACAATAATAGTGATGCTGTTTGTTGTTGCAACACAAACACATGTGGAAAAACAAGGCCCAGTCTATACTCAGCTGGAAAGCGGCAAAAGAAGATGTGCTGGCTATTACTATTGGTTGGTTAGCCAAAAGCTGTATGACTATTGCTTTAGCTACAGATGTTAAGGCTGCTGATGCTGCTGCTGCTGACGATGATGATGGTGATGATGTTGTTCCAGAGTATTATGTTTTATTTCAAGCTTCATTATAAAGGCATTTGTTCTTGTTGTAAACTTGATGCCTGAACATTTATTGTATAGTTGCCAGGTATCCTTTAAGCATTTCCTGTACAAATGAGTTCACATCTTAGAATGACAGCCGACATGGATTGTTGTTTCGCTGCAGTTTTTTTCTTTCTGTTTTCTTTTTTTTTTTTTGATTTGTTTAGTTGTTGTTTTAGTAAATTTGCTTTGTAAAGCCCATAAAACGTTAAGCCTATTTGAATAATCTAACTTTTGTATTTTGTAGTCAGCACCGGAAAAAAAAAATAAAACAGTTTTCCTAGTATTTATATTGAAGTACTTGCATTTAAGTAAGTGGACTGTAGCAAAAGTTTTCAGAGGTCGGCCAGTTCGAGGTTTAAACTACATCGTTAGATATGCAGGATTAGTTAAGCTTTCAAAGGTAAATTTGTAGACACTGTTATTGAGGTTATATGCATTGGAAGTCTTTTTGGCAATGTGAATTAAGTTATTAATACTAGAAAATAACAAGTTATGCTCTTTGAAAGAAGATACGAGATCTTTGTCTTCGAGTGCTGGAAATATAAACAAAGTTTAGTTAAAAATCTTTTTACGAAAATTATTAAAAACCAAATATTAAAGTCAAAAATTCGGCGATTTCTAGAGAATTATAAATATTCTCTGAAACGTTCTTAAAAATTATCATCGTATAGCTACTGATGATATTCTCAAGATTAACAAAACCTGCTACCAGATAAAATGTTTCTTTACTTAAGAGTTAGGAAGGCAGTTATTGAAGGATAGAGCATCCATTTTACTTTCCGTCAATGCATCTGGAACATTTGAAAGGCAAAGGACTCCCACCTGTCTCGTAATAAAATTTGCCCGTTAATCATCTCCATTTTAATAAAGTGTTGATATGATTTTCTACTTATTGTATTGTATCTTCTTAAAAAACGAACAATAAGTATTTCAAAACTTATTTATAATGAATTTTAATTATTTAGTCCAGTTAGTGCTGGACGAAAACTGTTTGACCATTGTTGATTTTATGCATTAAAATGGCATTTCTCCTTCTTGCCTTTGGCTCAAACCGCTGTATTGCTTCTACTTAGTCGCATATAGCCACTATTATTTAATATGTTTCGGGCTAATTTGTTTGGGAGTACTTCAAGCTTTTTTAGGTGTTTTTCTGCATTTTTTGTATTTCAGTTTTTACCAAAGGCACGTTTAAGTCTTCATGGATATTCGAATTTTTTATATACCAGGGGTCAATTGTGATCATTCGTAGCAATTTCCTTTGGCGTCTTTGAATTCTGTCTACATTTGAAGCTGAGGCTATAGGATTTGACTAACTGAAGCCGCAGTTATTGGAAACTGTACAAGGTCTTGTTTTCGCACTTAACAAATCATTGAAAAACACTGTCTAGGATGAAGCTAAGATCACATGATAGGCAGAAGCCACCAATAATCACCATTTTTTGTAACACAATCGTGTGATTGCACAATAAATTGGTACATGTGACCAATAAATTGGTACGTGTGACTACTTTAAATGCAACCGAGTGGCAATAGAAATATCAAAAGTGTACCAATATTTATTGTATTCTTTAGCGGCAATCAAAGTTTACAATACGCGCCAACATTTTAATTTTTTTGCGAACGTTCATTGGGAAAAAAATTAAAACAAGAAAGCGGAGTGTAATTCGTTGTGTCTTTCTCAACTATATACGGTGATACTAGTTCCAACAACTCAGAAGTTTTATCATCCATTCGAATAAAGCTTTTTAACAGAAAAAGTTAGTTGTCTACATACTTATCGGAACTCCTTTATAGTCTTCTAATATCTACCATCAGTAGCCCTTTTTCAAACACTCCCTGACCCATGCGGTTCTTTTTTAAGCTCCTTTTATTAATTTTTTTTTGTTTGTTTTTTTAATATACATCTAAGGCGTGATCCATTTCGAGGTTCCCTACTTTTTTAACGGAAAAAACACTGAAAATTAAAATTTTATGAGGAATGTTTATTATCATTTGAAAGAACATTCTTTGCATTTATTATTTGAAGATTATGTCTATCAAATGCTGTCCGTTCAGTCCAATTTTCGATGACTCGTTCGAGTATTTCGACTGGTAACCGGCGAATGACACGCGTGATGTTTTCCTCAAAGGTCTGAATCAAAGCGGGTTTGTCCGCATAAACTTTAGACTTTTTATATTCCCACAGGAAAAAGTCTAACGGTGAGATATCACACGATCTTGGTGGCCAATCGAACGGCCCAAAACGTGAAATTATGTGCTCACCGAAGTGTTCTCTCAATAAATCCATTGATTGATGCGATGTGTGGAAAGTGGAGCCGTCTTGCTGCAACCAAATGTTGCCGAGATTACGAAATTCAATTTCAGGCATCAAATAGTCGGTTATCATGGCCGAATCGACTCTCCACGGTCTTTGTGTACACTCTCAGCTACGGCCGCTATATAATTATGAATGTGTCTCAAAATGTTTAATGGCGTTGAGAAGAGTATGCTCAATAGGCAGATTATGTTCACCATAAGTTGAGCGAAGTGCACGAAACACATACCTCACAGGACGTAAATTATCGTTATAAATTTGAACGATTTGTAAACATTGTTCAGGCGTAAGTCTTTCCATTATGAAATGCCAAACAATGCTAAACAAAAATAACATGACACGATTCACACGTGATCTGTCAAAAAAAGCCTATTGAAAAAAGTATCTCTACTTGAATCACCCTTTATAAGAGCAGCCGCTAACTTTTTTTTTTTAAGAAAACATTTTATGTATCAAAACAAGCAAAAAGTTTTTGCCAAAAACTAAAATTTATAAAATATATTTGCTGGAAATTACAACAGTTGATTGTTTATTGTAATGGGGCAATCATGTGACTGCAGAAAATTTGATTGGAACAAATTGTGCACAATATCAGCACAATACAAATTTGGGCAAATTGGTGCATTTTGCAAATTGTGTGATCTTAGCTTTAGCTGACGCTGTCTTACAATTAGAAATGCTGTTGAGTCGGACCATTAGTTTAAAATTCTTTTTATATATTTTGTACTTGATGGTGAGGATCAATGTTCAATGATCGATGTAAGTAAGAAATACAAATGGCTGTTATACAGATTAATTTCTAACAAATTATAGAGTTGAAACAGAAAAAAAAATCTTTAAGTCACTTTCGAATTTAACCACTTAGATCTCACTACATGCTACTCAACTCTTCACAGAAATTTACAAGTGAATACAAGCTCAATAGACATTTAACAACTCAATTAACGCACGAAAATTTTTACATTGCCATTTAACGTCAGCCAATTGCGATTGAATTTTATTTCATAAGATCCATGCGGACTGACTCCTTAAATTGTTTTACAATAATGTCTACAATACAACATCAACAGCAACTACAGCAGCCATATATTCTTGCACAAACACACACACACACGAGAACTTAATACAAAACCTACTTGCAACAATATGTAAAACATTACAGTCATACTGAAATATTGAAAACTTGTTGAACATTTATTTGCCAACATAAAAAATAAGGGGGGGGGGGATAAAACCTGACCCGATCTCTTTGAACGCTTGAACGGCTGGTTGGCTGGTAAATTTATGATTATTAAAGTCTTGTCTCTTAATTGAAGTTGATTCTTCGTTTGGTGGCTTCATTATTTTAACTTATGTAACTTAAAAATACGCACAGTTAACACAGACAATGTCAATTTAATGGCTTAGACTTCTTTCTCACTCTCTGCATTCATTAAGTACAATATCCGGTAGATCGATGAGTTGTTATGCTGATGTTGGCTAAAATAAGTTAAACTTTTAAAATATCACATCTGCTGTGTATGATTTGATATGGATAGGAGCTGTTGGCGTTGTTTTGCTTGATAACACACATACGAGTACGTATTAGTTTTGATTAATCTATGATTTTAAGTGAGAATTGATGTTGTGCTGGAAATTATGAAGACAAGTGCTGGGAAATGAGATTCACACCAATTTGTTGGCAAGTTAAATTATAGAAAATTATAAAAAGCGTAATTTAAGGTAGTTGATAGTTTGGATTTTTAAGTTATTGACTTGGAACAATTTATTATTTTTTATTCGAACTGTTAATTTTAAATTTTTGATATTTATTTAGTCGGGCTGGAGTTCATTAAATTTAATTTTCATTTAATTGTTTTACAACTTGAAAAATTTTTATTATTAAAATTTTTATTGATAATTTTCTTGGCTGGGATTAGAACCTGGGTTGTTGAATTTACATATGTTTCGAGAAACACCACGTTCTCTCATCAGAATTCTTTGCGTTGTAACTCTCTGCACTACTTGCGGTGCCTGCTAGCCAACAGACAAACATCAATCTTTTAACCAATGTTACCTGGTGGTTCGAAATTTGCTGTAATTATCATTTTTATTTATTAATTTCTATTTACAGGTTGCCTCTTTTTTGACTTGGTATTTGTTGATGTTGAGAAAATGCATTAAAAAAAAGAAATTCATTTTTGCAAATGCTTTTATTCTTTTTCTGCGAATATTTTCCAAGAAGCTCGATAAGTTTTATAAATTTTCACAGCATTCTTCCCACTTTGAGCAAAGTATCTCTAAACAGTAATACTTATTAAGATTTAAATAATGTTGAAACTTAAATGTGTCTTGATAAATAGAATATAAAGATGTGAATTAAGGTGGCAAAACCAAGAATTATTCTGAATGACTCCTCAGTTCGATGTTTGGTGTTCTCAAAAATTATCTGTGGAATTTTATCCTGCAGAATGAATGGATCTTAATCTTCATAATAGAACAAAGGATGCATTCTGTCATCTGTCCTCGAGGTGCCGCCGAGCGCAGACGCGACGGCTATTTTCATTAGTAATACTTGTGTCTTTCAAACGTACGTGGAAAGGGTTGGCAGCCCCAGGGACTCGAAAGCCCTGTCGAGTTAGCCACCCATTTTTGCACCACGAGGAGGTTTGACATAGGCACGTGGAAATGTAAGGAGCACAACTGCGTGGAGCACTCTCAAAACGCTTCCTTTGCAAACGAGCATTTCACATAATTAGAAATACTAGGCTAACGTGCCCTTCTATTGATTTTGGACGTATGAAGTTTTTACTGTTCTTTTTTGTTTGGAGCAGCAATTTGAAGAATTTTTTTGTCGAATATGTGGAATGCATCCAACTTTTCCGTGATCTATAGATTATTTTAAATGATACGTTCTTTCACGGTCACGGTTACTATAACTTTAACAAACTTGTTTAAGGCAGCAGAATTCTGCGATCACCGAACCAAGTTAAAATTAAGATATTATTGAATGTTTTGAAAACGGGTTTTGTCTTTAGCAACTACATATCGGACATTTGATCTCACTTATGTAGTTACTGAACATTATAGTGATTCAAAAATGTCGAATTTTCTGCCAACAAAGCTAATTTTTTTGAAAAATTAATTTGAAAAAAATTTTACTGTAGCACTCCGATTGCTCACCACCGAAGCTTATGGTGAATCTATTTCATCGTTTTCAACATGCATGAGATGGTTTGCTCTGTTTAGAAGTGGTGATGTTGACACGTAAGACAATGATTGCCCAGGGCAGCCAAAAAAGTTTGAAGACCAAGAATTTCAGTCATTACTCCATGCAGATTGTTGTCAAACTCAACAAAAGTTTGCAAAATCATTGGCAGCTACGCAAGCAGCAATTTTACAACGTTTGCGTTTAACAGGATTCATCTAAAAGCAGGGAAATTAAGTAGCATAAGAAACGAAATCGAGAGATGTTGAATGTCTGAAATGCTGCTTAAACGCTATAAAAGCAAATAAGTTTTGCAGCGAATCATTACTTGCGGTGAAAAATGGATTCATTACGAAAAGTAAAAGCCCAGAACACGAGCTATAATTTCTGGTATCAAATAGTAGTCGGTTATCATGGCACGATAAAGTTAAACATTAACGGTTACATTCGCACCGACATTATTTTTAAAGAAATATGGACCGATGATGGTGGAAAAAATAGACTTGGTCTATTCGGACGAATGTTATCCAATAATGAATACTGGGTCCCAAAATGGGTGATGGTGTTGCAAATAGTACGCCGATTATGTTGACCATAAGTTGAGCGAAATGCACGAAACACATTCCTCACAGAATGTGAATTTTCGCTATAAATTTGAATAATTTGTAAACGTTGTTCAGGCGTAAGACTATTGAAAAAAGTATTTCGACTTGAATCAGCCATTATATGATTTGTATTATTTTCGTTACTTTACTTCCTTAATGCAAAACATCCGGACAGTTTTGCTTCCCACTGTACACATTGAAAACTCTTCTGTTATGACAGAGATGTTACTTGTACTTTTAATAAGATTTATTTAAATATATTTTTGTACTTGGCAGATTGCTGACATAATTCAAAAAGAAATAAAAATTGTATTCGGAATTTGTATGTTTATACAGTGGAGAGCAGTAATGAGGACATGTTTGTGTTTTGAAGATCTGTTATTGCGTAAAAATTTAAATAATAAAGAAAATTTAAATATTATTTTTATTCCATGTATTTTATCTTTAATATGTATTTAACAAAATTATTTATAAAACACAAATAAAAGCTTCAAGAATTTTGCACCATACACAAACTTTAGGGAATGACAGATAGTATTTTTAATATTTAGTCCAAAGTTCCTTACACATTTTGGCATACTCTTTACAAAGTTTCACTTAAATCATGTGGAATATTTTACCATTCGCTCTGAAAATGCTAACATTGTCCCAACTGTCTCTTCACAATTGACCACAAATTCTCAATTGGAATGGCGTTGGGTTGGGGCATCAAAAAAAAAAAAAATTCTGCCTAATAAACTAATCTCTCACGATTTTGAAAGTGTGCTTTGGTTCATCATCCTGCTGATAAGTAACTTAATCCACAGGGTAGATGTTCTTAGCTACAATATCGGGAAGATGATTTTGCTAAATACAAATATAGAATTCTTTCTTCATTATTCATTTGATTCTTTGCAGTGGTCGGAGCTGCCACCATAAAAACCAACCCCATATCAGGAAGTTTGCCACCCAACCTACTTCATTGTATACTTAATTGTTTACTGTCGGATCGAAAACTATTAAATTTGTGTGTTTCGCCTGATCAAATTACACGTTTCCATTCATGTATTCTCTATATGTTACAAATAACTAGGTTTGGTGAAAATGGAGCTTAATTATATTATTTTTAACGATATCTAATTTATAAGACACTAAAAAACTCGCAAATACCACTTAATGAGAAATTATTTAATACTGAATAACATGTGTATGGGATAATTTTCCTTAATCCATTTTATTCCATCAACAAAGGATATCCTGCTTTATCAGTTAAACAGAGAATGAGAGAGAAAACTAATGGAAAATCTATAAATTGTGGAATATTAATAAGATTTTTCGTGTATAAAAGAATTAAATACCACCATCATTTTTAATTTAACTAATGAATGATGTTATAAATATGCACATTTCCATAAAAAGTTAAAAAAAAAAAATAACAACAATCGTAGCTACGTATTTCTGTACAAATTCATTTCATAAAAAATTCATATGTTATGAGCAAAAAAACTTATAAAATAAAATTTTATTCAATTTTGATATTACGAACATCTGTTATATTCACTGATGCTGCAGTTGCTGGCGCTGATGTTGTTTGCTACACAACCAGTGCACCCAACAGCAACAAGACGAGCGGAGGAAGCACAGCACAGCACAAAAAAAAAAACACTGTCAATAAAATAAAAAACAATTGATTGAATACCACATACTTTGATGGTGCATGAATAACAAAATGACACACAAAAAAGCTTTACCACCAGCATCAGCAGCAGATTTAACTGGGCCATTAAATGCAAATACTTTGCATACTCCATAAACTCATACTTGTTTGTACTAAAAAGCAGGCAGTGCAAGTGCCAGTGCAGCCCCAATGCAACCCCCCTGCGAAAATTTAACAAACGACATTCATTCAAACTTGCTCTAAAGGAATGTCTGTTATTGATAATTTTTAAAAAAAATAGCATTGCACATAAATGTACCAACATGCAACATACATACGAGTACGAGTATTTATTTTACGATACACAAATGACATTGAGGTAATATGGAAATACAAACATCATCATCAACGTCAATATCGTCATCAACGTCATCATCGTAATTATTATGATTATTATTGACAACATCGTTAATCGTAAAATTAAAATAAGAAAACAAACAAACAAATCTATAAATGTATGAGTGAATGTTTTGAATCTCTGGCCATTTCAAGCCGTTGCCTGTATGTATTACCAATCGCACACACACACAAGCTGTCATGTTTAAACTGACAGACTGGCTGTTAATCGTTCGACCAAAGCAACCACAAAATTTTCAAATGTACATATGTATAATTAAATTTTATGAACTCTTTAAATTTTATCGATTGTTATTTAAGAAATCCAATGATCGGGCCGATTTCAACATAAAATACACTTGATACCTTAATATGAGAAAATACACCCAAGAGTTGCTTGCTGTCTGCTGCTTGCTGCAACTTTTGGCCTTAACAAATATTTGACAAAAATTTGATATTTTATTTGTCTTTCATTTAAATATTTAAATATGCTTTCAGTGTTTCTCTCTACTCATATTGATTTATCACTTGTTAATCAAGTGCTTGCTGGCTACCTTCCCATGTTTCCACTTGACATGTCACATTGTTGTGCTGAATTCTTCAAAAACATCATGCATCTGCCGAACAGAAATACATAAATAAATTTTAACAAATATAAAAATTTATTGTTAATCAACAGCATCTTATTGCAAATGCCTGAGAATATTTTAAATATTTTTTAAATGCAAACGAAATTATGTGTGTTATTAACCCTTTGAGGGAAGATAAGTAAATATATACAACTTTGCAATGCAGCAATTGCTCCTCACATGAAAAATTCCCAACATTGCAACATTTCCCCAATATTCTTGTATTATGGCCTCAAATCTGCTATTTCTTATCTTAAATGGCATAAGCTCCAATATCTTCGAAAACTTTGATTGGAAACTATGCTGTCTTGACTACATCATGGTTATGGCAGTGAACATGGTTTTATTGGGAATTAACTCTTCATGTCAAGTATAAAATTATGAATATATAATCGTTGCGCTATTTTTTTAATGTTGAATATTTTGTGAGGATAACTTACCAGGGACTATGTAAAAATTATGAACTGATTTCTACAGGGTGACACAATAGGGGTTCTTTTGCTAATACTCAGAATGAGATTTTCACTGGATTGGTTTACTTTAAGATGCTGTAGGTTAAAAATTATAAATACGTATTTCTTTTGTTCCTCATTACTAGTGCCATGAAAGGGTACTTGTGGGTGGGACTAAACAGATTCGTCTTAGAAAAGCCCTACAATTTATTTTAACAGGCCGAATTTTATAAAGGAGATCCATATTATGCTAAATTTGATTAATTACTTCCACTGAAAAATACAGCGCAAACGGGTTAAGAATAAATTCTTATATAAAATTCTTTTTATAGGTAGAATTGTATGAATATTTATGCACATTTATTTTAGTTATTCATCATTTGTTTAATTTTCCTTTCATACGATTATTCACATTTGCCTGGCCGTCTGGGTGTATTTTGGGGCCGAATGAAGCTGAATTTATTATCATTATTATTAAAATGCTGTTTTCAGGTTTACTCACACTTAAGCAAATTAATTAAATATTTTTCATTTCTTTGTTATTGGTATTGTTGCTTGTGTTGCTGTTGTTGTGTCTGTTTCTGTTGCACTTTTATTTTGCAAATCATTTTCTCAACTTTTGTTTGTGTAGTCTCGTTTGTTTTGTTTTTGTTGTTCCAGCGTTGAAGTTGCAAATGAATGACTGTATGGAATTGATGGCCTTAGGGTTGAGTGTTGCATTGTTCCAGTGATTGGATAGGAAGGTTGGTTGTTACGACTGTTCGTTGTTCGTTGGTCGTATGTTGTGTATTAAAATTTATTGATGCCTTATTAGCAGATAATCGACATTAAGCGCAACGGTAAAAATATCATCAATAAGTTTCGATTTAATAAAAATTGTAATGATGTTTATTAAAAATATAAAAAAAGAAACATTCAGATAGAACCAGTTTTGTGTTTGGGTGTTATTTGTTAAAGCTATACCCTACAGGAAGCAATATTCGCATGGTGTTTGGTTATTTACACTTTGAAAAAAATGTCGATTATTGTAAGTTATACTATTGGGTGTATAACCTAAAAATGCGGGATTCTTATGAAAGCGGTTTGTGTCTGCTGTCATTTATTCTTAAGTTTTTTTTTTTTTTTGCTTCGAAAATGCAGAATTTGTTTCCAACAAAGTGTTATGTGGTGAAAGGTTTGCTTTACTTCTGTAATTTAAAAAATGTAAAAATTTATATTCGGCTATGCCGAATCTTATATACCCACCACCAATTCACCTATTATGGAGATTTATGCGAATTTAATTGATTTTCGGAAGTAGGTTTTATATGGGGGCTACGGTCAAATATGGACCGATCATGAGTATATTGAAATGGACGATACTTATATATATATATAGGAACTATTTGTACTGAATTTAAACTTGATAGTGATTTTTATATTAAGTGATTTTCAGAACTGGACTTTATATGGGGTCAAATATGGACCGATCATCACAGAATTTAATACGACAATTTAAATGTATATTTTGATTATGCTTGTCGTATTTAAACTTGATAGTCATTTTTACAAACGATTTAAGTTCATTTAAGTGTTTTTCGGAAGTGGTCTTCATATGGGGCTATGGTCAAAATTATGGATCGATGCAAACAAAATATTGTTTTGAGGTTTCTCTTTGCATGAAACTTATTATTGCAGAATTTTGTCTAGATGCGGCTTTTCTATGGACATTTATGTACAATAAAGCCATATTTCGAGAAGACATTTGTTTGGGGGCTATAACTTTTTCTATTATATTTTGGCGGTATTTGTAGGCGTGGCAAAAAAATAAAAAAATTATTTCTGGAATTGTTTTTACATTATCTTTAATTCTAGCGGGTAACTGACACAACATTTTTTGTGTATGGAAGTCGAACCACTCTACTGTGCATGCTACACGGTTGAACTCTCTATATTTTTGTTAATTAAAGAAGTAACTTTCAATCTTCAACCTTAAAGCTCCAATTGTTCTATTGTTAAAATTGGTAGCAAGTTGTAGAGCTAACTAAGCAAATTTTAATAAACCAAGAAATTTGTTTTATTAGCGACTATTTAAAATTCGCTGCCAATCAAACTCTTATTGGTTTCATAAAATATATTTATTAAACTGGTGGATACTAGGAAATCCTCTTATAAACATACAAATTTGTTCTTTTTTTTTTGCCATATATTCATTACTTTTATGCCTTTATACTCATATTCCTTTAACAAAAATTCTGTAAATATGTTGGCCCCTCAAAAAGAGTGTTTTAAAACAGATTTATTTTAACAATATTTCGTAAAAATGTATTTACAGTTTTTACCTCTTCTCTTCAATTCTGAGAAAGTATCTTTTGAATTTATAAATTTTCATGTAACATGAATTTTTCAACACTTTTTCATATTTCATCATTCTTTATTTTTTTTATTTTTTATTTTTTATTTTTTTTTGTTGTTTATTTTGGGGGCCGTTTTTATGTGTGTTGCCCGTTATCGATCTTTATTTATTATTTAATACATGTTTTATTAATTCAGCACCAAGATTATCTTTTAATTTTAAGTTTTATAAACTCAACAACGTACGTACGTACTTTTTTATATATCAAAGTGATCATCTTTGAGGGGGTGTTCGAAAATTATTCAATAAAAAAAGATTATTCTTTGGATATGATTTGAATTTTGTAGCGTTTAAATTTTTATTGGTGGTAAACAATTTTAATTTATTTTGGCTTTTGATAAATTTAATGAGAGTTATTGTTAAAAAAAAATTGTTTATTTATTTATTGTTTTTTTTTTTGATAATTATTTAGTTAGGCTCGAGTTTATTAAATTTAATTTTTATTAAATTATTTTTAATGAAGGTAGGAATTGTTTTACAACTTGAAAAATTTGTATTATTAAAATTTTTTGATAATTTTCTTGGCTGGGATTCGAACCTGGGTTGTTGAATTTACATATGTTTCGAGAAACACCACTTTCTCTCATCAGAATTCTTTGCGTTCTAACCTTCTGCACTACTTGCGGTGCCTGCTAGCCAACAGACAAACATCAATCTTTTAACCAATGTTCCCTGGTGGTTCGAAATTTGCTGTAATCATCATTTCTATTTATTAATTTCTATTTTTCATGTTGCCTCGTTATTGCCGCGTTATTGCCGATAAACGGCCACAAATATTGGAAAAATTCCTCGAAAATTGTATCTTCAGATTAGACTACATCCGAGCCACCCATGGCGGTCATATGCCAGACGTCATATTTGAATTATAATGCCTGAAGATTGTCTTTCGAATAAAATCAATTTCATGTCATATCCAAAAAAAAATCATCTTTTTTTATTCCATTTTAAAGTTTTGTACATCGAAAAAACACACAACCATAATTTTCAAAATAAATTTGAACAATTTGGAAACGTTATTCAGGCGTCAGTCTCTTCATATTGAAATGTCAGGCCAAACTAAACACAAATTACTTGAGAGCTGAGTGCAGTAGCACCGCTGACTGACATTGTTTACAATTTATTTATGTCAAAAGTAATACTTTTTGATAGTAGTACATTATTTTACGCAAACAAAATGTGTGTTGTTTCTGTATTGTGTTGTATTTGTTGCCGATTTTCACTTACCTTGATTAGAAATGTAAGTGATCACTAATCACTAATGCTTTAGCATAAAACAATGCTCACTTTTTCGGGGTTTCCACAACTAAAATCGCTTTTTGATCTGGAATATCTAAAAATACACAAAATCTAGTTTTGGCTGTTATAAATGTCTTTGTAAGACTCTGCAAGTCAAAGGTTTCAACAAAACAGAATCATAATAAAAAAGTTTTTCTTGTCGCAATTTCTCATACAACAGCTTTTCGTTTAATAAATTGATTGACACAGTCAACACTCGTAATTGTAAATCAATGCTCAGCAGAGTTCCCTGGATAAGTAATTTGGCATATCGTATCGTATGCACTCGTATACGAGTACTGTCAACCATAATGAGCATTAAAATTGCAACATTTTGCTTTCCAGTTTTAAAACCGATTTCATTTTCTTTAGTAAGCCCTCCATTACAAACAATCAAAAATCGTTTTGAAATTGAGATACCAAGACAATAAACTGCAACCAAAAGATGCATGTAATTAGCATTTTCACAGAATCACACACAACAACAACACACCAACAACACGCACAGATACTGCTGATGCACACAGCTAGAGAAAAAAAAACCCTTTGAGAGATTGATGCCAATCAACATGACCAAAATTATGTGCAAGTTAACAATACCATCATGTATGGGATCGAGATCTATGGTAAGCGGCTATACGGCACTGAGCAAAAAATACTGCAAAGCAATTTAAATAAAATTATAATAAATAACTAAATTTGTATGTGGATTTTATAAAGATTTATTTTATAATATTTAATGAATTTTCTTAATATGATCTCTGATCTTCTTGAGGTGTCTACAAAGATCATTAAGCCAAAAGGATGATTAAATTGAATTATCAGAAGACCTTGTAAAAGCCACTGTTAACATGAATATAATAAGACTAAAATTTTGTTTATTGTTTTAGTTAAATATGCTGGTTTTAAATTAAAATGAGAACTTTTATTTGGGAAGAGGTTAAATTTTTATTGCACTACGACTATATGCATTGCTATTCTATAGATGCTAACAAAGAATCTAAAGCGTCTCTGGTTATAGACGTTCTATAACTAGAGACACTTGGAACAGGACCTAAAATTGTTTCTAGGATTTAATAGTATTCAATGCATCAGTTTTTTTTTTTTTGTACAAATTTCTTTCTTAAGAAAAAAGCACTGAAGGCAGGATTCGACTGTACATAGTTTTTCCCGTGACACATAATTGTAAATATGTCAATAATTTATTTCACCCTTATGTGTGCACCAAGGTACCCGGGTGCGTTTTTAGTCAAAGTTTTTTCATTGAAATTAATAACTTGTATATCTGAAACTTTTTGAGAACTACTGACTTTCAAATAATTTAGTTTGTTTGCAGCCGTACGCCTTGAATTTTTTTTGTAATTTGTAATTTGCCTTAACTGTGCATCAAGGTACCCGGGTACCTTTACGTGTTTTATATGAGAAAGCGGCCATTGCACGTATATTATTTGAAGTTGTTAGTAGCGTGCAAACCTTAATGCGTTAAGAAAAATTATATTAAATATCTCTTAAATACGCTCCAATAATGTATTTAGTGCGAAAATGATTTTTCTCTACTTAACTCTCATACCTTGCAGCACATTAGAAAGTGTTTTTTTTTTTGCCAGGGTTAACGTAAATAAGTTTTGTGTAACTTTTATTAACAGCCCAAAGATGGTCATTGTTAGTCGGTTTTATTTGAGGTACACGTTTCTTTACGTCAGCTCAAAGGTTCTCTATTGGGTTCAAGTCAGGATTGCGTTGGCCACTCCATGGCCTCAATATTGTTGTCAATGTACCACTGATGTGCTTTTCTGCTTGAATATTTGTTCAAAGACCCAAAACAATTGCATTACGTCCATGGCATAGGGAATATCATCAACCCAAACATGTTGAGCCATTGTTGATTTTATGCAATATATTGTTCCCACTTCGTAATATAAAAAGCATCCCCATACGATACCGCTAGAACCTGCATGCTTTACCGTCTTAGATGTCAATTGTGGATTTGGAGGACGTCTAAAATATGAACGAGAACCTTTTCCATCAAGAAAAAATGATTTTATGTACTTTCATCCGTCTATAAAATATTTGGCAGTTTGCAGATATCAAATAAATGTGATCGAAGTGCTATTATTTTTGCCGGCACTGTATGTTCATATATATTTTCTCAGTGTAGTGTATTTATTTGTTATTTCCATGGGGCATATGACTATATTATCATACAAATATACACAAATATGCCAAAACTCATTCATTATCACATACGAGTATATATTCCAAACATGCACATACTACATAGCTAAATACAACTCATACATAAATGAATTGTATAGTATCTATACAAAATTTATACATCTCTATTCATATATACATACATACATACATATGTTTATAGTTTGCGAATGTATCTGTTGGATTGTATAGTAAACATTTTACGCCTGATAATGTAAGCCAATCAAATTAAGCAATTATCTTGTTACAACAAGATAACCACAGGGCAAATACTTTTATTTTAGCAATAACCAAAATAACAACGACAACAACAACAACAACACCAACGGCAACAAAAACAACAGCGACAGCAATAACTTGATGTTACAGCATTACAGCAACACTAACAACTGCAGCCACAATATAAACAAGTACATCAAATCACCATTACAAAACACGAAAACACCAAACCAAGCAACCAACACCTTGAAAACCAACCAACCAACGGACAAACCAACCAACAACAATATCGCACTTTTTTCCTTAAATTCTGAAATTTTCGTTTCTTTTTTTCTTTTGCTTTTTGTAGCCAAAACTCTGATTTTTACCGTGGTCAGTTTTTCAGACAGACCAAGAATTTCAGAAACAAACGAATTGTCTATTTCGATGTGTTTGTGTACAAAACAGTGTTTGATGAGGGGACACAAACAACAGTGTCCAACATCAACAACAATTTTATCATTGGCAATCAAGAACATTAAAATAGCTCACACCTCAAAGTCATGGCTGAATTTGACCACAAGATGCAAATGTTTAGACAACACCGACAATAAGACAGACGGACGGACGGTCAGGATTCCTTTTCATACGTGTATAAAACATCAAGTTAATAAAGATAAAAATAACTGAACAACAGAAAAAAAACTGCAACAGAAAAATGAAGAATGAAGACAGCAGATTGTAAAATTTAAAAAAAAAAAACATAAAACGAACAGCAGAATTTTGAGCCCGCAGAGTCATAATAATGCATCAAAAGCCGCTAAAAATGAAATAATGCCATTGTATGTGTAAAAGGTTTGAATCAAAATATTATCAAAAACTAAAAAAGCAACCCAGCAAAATTTTTATAAAAGGCTGCAACGAATTTTGGACACCCTATTCACCATTCAACAGGATATAAGAATCAACCTGTACCAACAATACCTTGGTCTAAGCTTGATCTGTACCGGGTTGTACTTGTACTTTTCCTTGGGAAATACATTTTAAAATAGTTGGTACTTGGGTAACCAATACCTTCTATCCAATGATACAGTGTCCAGTTAATAGTCTAATCGAGTTTTTAGTCAAAGCCAAGTGAATCATGTTGCTTCCCTGTGTCTTTTATTTCATGTTCATTCATCAAGTACAGGATTTTTCAACAGGATCTGGTGTTTTAAAACCAAATAAAGCAAAAACAAATTATATGACAATTATGTATCTTAATGTTTATTCCAATTAGAAAGAATGAAGTTTGATAATTATACGAGGGCGGTTCAGAAACTTCTTAGCCTAGCACAGAAAGAGAAACATTTTTATTTTTCAATAAAATTTCCTGGAACTTCAACAATTTAGTCCAACGCTTATCTAGCAATTATATTATCAAGGCCTTCAAAAAAGAGGTTTACAACTGTAATTGCATCTTCATTTGAGGTAAAACGCTTGCCATTTAGGATTTCTTTTAGATTTGGGAACATTCAACAAGTCACTGGGAGTCAAGCAATCAAATACCTTTGAAATCCCAAAAAACCGTTGCCATAACCTTACCAGCCGATTTAATTGTTCTTGCCTTCTTTGGGTCACTTCCCCCGGCTTCAGTGTACTTCAGCTGGATTGTACTTTTGTCTCTGGAGTATAGTAGTGGATCCATGTCTCATCAAATTTTCATTCTCATGTGGTTTTGGTCGACTGTTAACAAATGCGGCACCCATCTTGCAGAAAGCTTTTTCATCTGTAGTTCTTCGTGAAAAATTAAATGGACTCGATCATTTGAAATGCCTGATATTAGCTATTTCACGCACTTTTATTCGTCGATCATTTAATATCATATTATGCACTTTGGCTACAATTTCTGTTGTTGTTGCTATTTTTGGACGTCTACTATGTGGTTCATCCTCAATGCTTGTACGACCACGTATAAATTCAGCACCCCAATTTTTTACTGCTGCATATGAAGGAGCACTAACACATTCACCATATCATTATGAATTTCTTGTCCCGATAAATCTTTTTTATTTAAATATTTAATCATACCACAAATTTCTAATTTTTCCATGGTAAAAAAATCGCGGCTGCGTCTTTTTTTAACAGCTGTTTCTATATGGAGTCGCCAGATATGTAGGTTTAAAAAACACTTAAGTTTTTTCTGTTTATACCGAGCTTTCTATTTTATACTAAGAAGTTTTCGGAGCGCCCTCGTACATTCTATCCAATGATACAGTGTCCAGTTAATAGTCTAATCGAATTCTTAGTAAAACCATCCAATGTCTTCTCATGCTACAACATTTTGGATATTACTCATCAACTGTTCCCTGTCTTTTCTTCCAAGACCATTCAATAATTACAGGATTTTCAAAGGAGACCTTTGTTTTACAAAAGAAAATAAAACAAACAAATTATATGAAAATCATCTTAATGTTTATTCTACTAGAATGAATGAAGTTTAATAATTATAAAAGAAAACCAGTGGTGGACATCTGTCCGAAATTGGTCCTTGCATATATATATCGATTCTTTTATCAAAATTATGAAAGACATTTCGGCAAAATAGAGGATCTATTTATCTGTATGAACTCCATATTAAATATAGCCTCACAAAATATAAAATATATGATCGGGGTGTCCTTCATTTTAATTTGGTGAAATTGTGTGATCGGCAAATTTGTTTTGCAATAAATTCAATGCTTCAGTAGCTGTATGTATAACTTATGTGTCCTTTATTTTTTTTTTATGTTTTTTATGTCTCCTTTATGTTGAAATAACATGTCAGTGATATCCATAACATCAAAAATAAACCAAACATTTTTGTTAACATCTCTCGATAGCGTAATCCGTTCGCCGTAACTAAATGTCAAGACGAATTTTCGAAAAAATAACCCATCAGCATGCAAGAGCGCTTGTCTTTTTAGATATCCAAATGCGGCAATTTGGATTGTTGATGTATCCAAACAAATGAAATAGGATTCGTCTAAACAAATTTTTTTTCAGAAAAATCTCAAGTATATTTTTTAAGTTTAAATTTTTATAAAGCTAGAGTCAAGTCAAATCTTCAGCATTAAACATTAGATCAATTGCAATCATAACAGGAAAGACAAACTTCGTAGTGCAATGTAATCATCAGTGCAGAAGTTCTTTGGATCCTTTCGTAGATCAAACAAATGTTGCAGTGTATGGAAATGACAAAGCTAGCTCTTCCAGGTTGTGACCAGTGACATTTTAGCACTTAAAACATGATGATGAGCTATTCACATTGTTGCAGCAAAAGAATTATAAAAATAACCTTAATGTAACCAATATCACAAGGATCTTTACTTTTCTAAACAGTTTAGCTCGGAAATTCAGTTAAAAAAAATCATAAAAAATTTTCCAGTGGCAAAATGAAATAAATGTATGTTAAATATTGTAGGGTGTCTTAAAACAGCTTGTGGCAAGCTGTAAAATGCTGCATATACCCGTACATATGTATGAGCATAAATATCTGCAACAAAAGACAAAATTGGTGAAGATAAAAAAAAACTCACAGCTCATACTGACAGCAAAGATCATGTCAGTCACTCAGTCATTTTGGCAACATGACATCAACACAAATTCTCGCTCGCTCGCTGGCTGGCTGACAGCATTGCAGCATGGCTCGTTTACAAACTACACTTTCTCTCTCTCTCTCTCTCACCATAAGATGTGTAAAAGTTTTACATGTATGTATGTATGAATGTTAAAGAAATTCTCTGACTGCAAGACACAACTCAATAATAATGCTAAACAAAAGATTTTAAAAAGGCATCAGCAGCAATAACAACAATAAACAGCAACATGATGAACAACATACAGCGAACCAACAAAAACAACAACAGCTTAAGAACAACATTAACTCTTTACAGCCCAAAAACATCGTAACAACAACAGAAAATGAAGACATTTAATAAATTGCAACGCAGCCATCTCACACTATAATTCGTACGTAATGCAAAGCAACGCATCGCAATGCAACACAATGCAGATTGTTGAGCCGCAACATTGACCATCACAGTTTGGTTACAACAATGGTGTTATTACATTAAATACTGTGTGTGTCTGTGTCTGTGAATGGATGTACTTTTTAAACAACTCATATTCATAATGATGCTTTATTATTTTTTTTTTGTTTTATTTCATTTATGTTGCATTAAGACCGGTACCACTGAGCCACCATGGGTTGTGGCATTGACAGTGAGTTTTTTTTGTATTTTGTTTTTTGTTAAGGTGAATGTGTATTTAACACGATGCAACAGTGGTTTTAATAGCTGTAAATTTGATGTTTTATTGGTATAACTAATAAAGTAAATCAGCTGAAACCGATTGAATAGAAATACTGACTCTGTTTGATATGTGGCAATAAAACTTTACCATCTGAAATTAAATATTAAAAGACCTTTTCCACACCCAAAGTAATTCCAAAATATGTTTTTAGACCTATCCACTGACTTCAAAAATATATTAACAATATAATATAAAAGTCATTGGGTATATCAACACTATACCTGAGAGAATTGTTTCTTTTGTGGAAAATTGTTCTACATTTGGCGGTTTCATTTCATCATAATTCAAAATATTTGTGGCAAAGAAATTAAGTTGCATTACTCCGAAATTAATGTCCTTATTTATTCTTAAGTTACGTTAGTGATATGTCTTGCCACAATTTCCTAGAAAATATTTAATCTGAGAACAACTATTGTCATACTACATACAGTTCTAATGTGGCAGATCCTATAATTTTCAATAAAGAAATCTGAAGATTTGTCAACAATGACAGTTCGATCTCTGCCTGATTGAGACCCATGACTGTTTAGCACGGTCAGTTCTGATTTGCTAACCAATGATATTAATTTATTAATATATAGAAAATTCTTGCAAACATTTTTTTACCCACCACCAAAAATATGGAGCGTATATTGCGTTTCTCATTGCGTTTATAGAACATCGAAATAATGGTCGTAGAACCAAAAAGTCTATGTATTCTGGGTCCTTATAAGATTCTCAGACGAATTAGCCATGCCCGTCTATCCGTCTGTTGATGGCATGATAAAACTTCGAAAAAAAAACACATAGAACAATGAAATTTTCTTGATCCACCAAGAATTTGGTATTGCAAATAAGCAAAATCGGTCCAGTAGGATCTGAATTATAGATCGGAGTTTCAGACCTCCTCGATGTTTTTCAGATATTTTTTGTTGTTTTCTTTAAATTAGATAAGTCATGTTGAAAATGATCAGAATCGTTCCAAGATATCTTATAGCCTCCATACAAATGTCTTCCTGGAATATGGCTTTTTTGGGCATAAATATCTATAGAAAAGCCGTATATAGTTTCATGCAAAGTGAAATCTTAAAACAATATTTTGTTTGCATCGGTCCATAAGTTTGGCATAGCCCCATACAAAGACCACTTCCGAAAAAACTTAAATGAACATACAGCTATTTTAAAAATGACTATAAAGTTGAGCATAATCAAAATATATATTTAAATCGTCGTACCAAATTTCTTGATGATCGGTCCATATTTGACCGTAGTTCCGAAAATCACTTAAATACTTATAAATCCCTTACAAAATCCCCTATTAAGCATAAATTCAACACTAATAGTCCATACATATACAAAAATCGTCTATCTCAATATAATGATGATCGGTGCATATTTGACCGTAGCCCCCATATAAAGCCTACTTCCGAAAATCAATAAAATTCGCATAAATCTCTTATAAAAACCACTAAGAAGTCGAAATTCGGCACAAGTAATCCGTATATACATTTAAATCGTCTTAGTAGATTTCATAATAATCAGTCCATATTTGACAGTAGCCCCAATATAAAGCCTACTTCCGAAAAACACTAAAATTCGCATCTTATCAAAATTACTATCAAGTTCAAATTTAACAAGCATAATCAAAATATACAAGTACCATTTAAATTGTCGTACCGGTCTATATTTGACCATAGCCCCCATATAAAGTCCACTTCTGGAAATCATGCATAAATGTTCATAAATCTCTTATAAATCTCCATAATAGATGATTTGGTGGTGGGTATATAAGACTCGGTACAGCCGGATATAAACTCTTACTTGTTATATTTAAGAAAATATGGCGAGAAATGACTCCAAAATACTTTGAATCAACCTAAATATACTTAAATTCCCATCAAATTGTTTTAATTTCTTTTACATCCTCGGAACCACTGTCTTTTGTTGCTGTTGTTGTCCTGTTGTTGTTTACAACCAGCTGCTAAATTTAAATTGCAATGTTGTTTCTGTTTGCAGTTGTTTCCACACCTTTTTTTTTGCTTACTCGAAAAATCTTTTTTTAATTTTTTGTTTTGTTGCAGAATTTCCATTTCTTTTTATTATTTTCTCAAGGGGCACAAAAAAACACCTATTATAATAAAACTCTTTTTTTTTTGTTTGTTGTTCTTCTGCGAGAACAAAAAATATGCACAAAATACCACGTACTAAAAGGCCACACCAAAAAATTAAACAAGAAAAGAACTAAACAGAACAAAATGCTCATAAACCATAGAATACCAAAAACTCATTAATGCAATTAACCAAAATTGTTTTTAAACATTTTGCACTAAACAACATATATTATATGTAGCTTTAAATATCTAAAAAATTATGTTAAATTTTAAAGATATTTAAATAAAATGAATATTGTTAACTTCTATGTACTCGCATTGTTGCCAGTTTCCGGAAACCATACACAACTAAACTACATGCTGACTGGCAAAGCAGATAAATTTTACACAAATCCATTCATCCTTTAAATTCTCTGAGAAATAATATAATTTTCTTTTTTAAGTAACAAACATTTAAACCTTCTTAGTCTGACGTGTAGAACGAGTTGTTGTTCTTTCCTTGTGCCACAAAATACGTGTTCCATGGAATGTTAAAAATATAAAATAAATATTATTTGTTTTTCTTTCTTTTACTCCAAAAAGTTGCTACATTGCTGCTGGTTTTCGGGGGGGAAACTAAGAGAAAAAAAACAGAATTTATGATAATTAAAAAATGCCTTATAACATTAAGGTAATAGAAACAAATACAGCTTAATATACGAGTATTGTTACAGCTAGTTGTAGTAGTAGTTTTCATTTATTTTCCTGCTGTTTGGTTTAAACAGACTAAGTTGATTTTACTTTTTTTTTTTTTTGCAACATCTGTTTTTAATCTTGTTAAAGAGACAGAGAGAGAGAGAGACAGGAAAAGTTACATTGGCAAATAATTGCTGAAAATTAAGTTCATTGCTATTTGGGGCAGTCAAAAATGGGATTAATAAAATAATTGCAATTTAAAAGCTCTTGGCGTTTAGGAAAGTTGTATAACTGAAATAAATGCGGGATTTTAGATTTTATTTTCAAACATATTTGAATAACATACAGTGGCTCATAGCTTTTTATTTATTTATTTATTTATTTATTATAACCTCCACCGCCATAAGTGGTGAATGAGGGTATACTACGTTTGTCATTCCGTGTGAAACTTTGTTAATATTCATCTGAGACACAACAAAGTATATATTTTCTTGGTCCTTACGTAATTCTAAATCGATTGAGCCATGTCCGTCCGTGTAAAACACTCTTACGTCCAAAATACACAACGTAATTTCACAGAATTTCCAGAAAACTGTTTTGTATTTTCTCGGCAGTTTGGTATTGAAAATCAGCAAAATCGGTACAGTAGTAGTTATGGACCAAATGGTCAGACAACCTCAATAAAAATTTGATATTTTTATCGATTTTACAGATAATGCCATGAAATTTTGTATACGTTCTTTTTATGATAAAAAAAAGATAGTGTGAGGAAAATAGTAAGAATAGGTCCATGATTTCTCATAGTTTCCATACAAAAATCTTCCCGAAATATTTCTCAATTATACTTAAATGCCTATAAAATTGGAATATCAATACAAAATTCCGCACGAATAAGAAACAGCAAAACGAATTTTTTTTTAGTTCGTGCCATGTTTGATCATAGATCCCATATAAAGTTCACTTCCAAAATGCACTTAAATACGTATAAAACTGGAATAAATGACGTTAAAATGTTAAAATTTGATATAAGTAATCTTTATAGGTTAATAAATTGTTGTACTAAATTTTATAGTGGTCGGCATATAATTGGTCATGGCTACCATACAAGGACCACATCCGAGAAAGTCATTTATCTTTATATATATCTTATAAATATCGGTACCGACCCAAAACTTTATATAAATAATTTGCATATACACACAAATCATACTGCAGAATTTTGTAAAGTTTGGTTCAAATTTGGCCATATTCCCCATATAAAGCCCTCTTGCAAAAATCAGTTCAATACTCGTAGGAATGTTAGAAATAACGGTAACGTTTCAAAATTTTACACGGATTATTTACATACATGCCAAAATCAACGTGCTAGTTTTTGCGAATATCGGGCCATATTTGACGATGTCCGAAATTCACGTTAATACTAATATGTATCTTAAATATATCGTTATTATGTTGAAATTAAATTCATATATGTAGGTACATAAAATTCTCTGTTCCGAAATTGAAGAAGATCGGTCCGTGATTTGCCATAGTACCACTTCCGAAAAACAATTTAACCTACAAAAATTTCTAATAAATATCGATATCGAACTTACTTTTATACAGATCAGAAATTTTAATCCAGAAATCATACTAATATCGGTTATACGGCAATTATGCTACTGGATTTTGTAGATGTCTGTCATTAATTGGCAATAGCTGCCGGATTAAGAGCACTTCCGAACATACTAAACAACCATACAACTCTTGTAAATAACGTTATTGAGATGAAATTCAACCAAAATACGCCTCAACCACATAGAAGTAGCATTAGTGGATACTGGATTTAGAAGCTATCAGTCCATAACTGGTCCACTTCTACTATGCCACCCATAAATATTTTATAACTAATGTTTTTGAGATAAAATTCACCCAAAAGGTGACTCACCTTATTATCTTAACTTTTTTATACTCTGTTTTTTAACTTGTGCTGAATATGAAAAAATGTTTTTTTTTAATTGTTAGATTGTTATGAAAATAAGACAAACTCTGTAGTAAAATTGTCTTTCAAACAATATATAAAATACTGAAAAAATTTCCACCAATACTGCATAAAAACCAGAGAATAAGGATATACTAGTCCTATAGACAGTGCAGTTTTTGTATTTCTTATTACGTTTAGGTGGAGGGTATTTAAGGTTCGGCACAGCCGAATATTGCACTCTGAATTGTTTATTTATTTATTTAACTATTTATTTATTTAGTTATTAAGTCAATGGATTAAATCCTTACAGACTTTTTAAAAAGTATATGAATAATAAAAAATGTATTAACCCATTAACCGCCAAAATAAAACCAGAAGTAACAATTAAAAAAAATCCTTTTATTTTATTAATTCGGCTTGAGGTCTATTTTATTAGAAATATAAAAACTCTTTGTTCGTTTTTAATTTTTATTATATGTATTTTATTTCCAATATTTTGACCAATTTTGTTGATCATCTTCAGAGAAGAAATATAATTTAATGTTTAATACAGTGTTGTCCGATGTTAATGTCGTAAGTTCCTTTCACAATTAAAAAAAATTTAATTTTTTTATTCATTGGGCAAAAAATTAATGTAAAAGTATGCAGAATTTAAAAAAAAAATTATAAGTAGGGAGTAGGGTGGTTGTACTCAACTGAGCGGCGGTTTATAGGTGAAAATTTTCAAAGCAATTTTTTTTTTTCAATTCATAATGTTTGTAAAATTTTTTTGCATTGCCATCGAACTCTTGCATGACATAAAAAACATCTTAATTGTTCTTTTTTTCACTTTTCGGTATAATGAGCTATACCATATTGAGGTAATCCTGGAATCAATAACGATGAAAATCGAGTTTTATTTTGCAAGTTTTGGTGTGAGTAGTACCTTGCAATGGTACATCGGAAAAAGGTTAATATCTACGCTATCGCCATGCGTTTGAAATAGCCATATCTTTTATATAGGAAAACAATATCCACCACCTATTCCTGCCACGAATGGCAATTCTATTAAGTGAAATAGACTGGTCGAGTTCATCTATCCTTCTAATTCTAATAATTATTCTAATAACAATTTATCATTTTTTATTCGAACTGTTAATTTAAAATTATTTTTTTTTGATATTCATTTAGTCGGGGTCGAGTTCATTAAATTTAATTTTCATTAAATTATTTTTATTATTATTGTAAAACAATTCCTACCTTCAGTAAAAATAATTTAATGAAAATTAAATTTAATGAACTCGACCCCGACTAAATGAATATCACAAAAAAAAATTATTCTAATATTTAATCATTTAATAATCAATGAAAATGTGCTCATGAATTTGAGTCTAGCATTTTGAAGACCCGGACATTCACAGAGAAGATGAAACACTGTTACTTCTTTCTCCCGGTTGTGGAAACTGCGCCAGTGATTATTGCAAGGAAGTCCGAGTCTGCTTGCATGCTTAACAATCGTCCAGTGACCGCTTAGCACCGCTATGCTACTTGAGATGTCCTTTCGTTTCATATTCAGGTGTTGCAAACAGCTCTTCTCATTATATACTGGCCACATATTTCTAGTGATCCTGCAGGTGTCCAAAATGCGCCACCTAATTCCAGCCTCTTGAAAGTAGTATCTGAAGATTTCACTTTTGGCATCATTTCTGGCATCATCGCAGAGTCGTTTGGTGTAATTTACGGCTTAGGATTGCATTTTTATTTACACAGTATAATGTAGAGTCGTTATTTTGTAATAACAATACCAAAGTTGTGTAGAATTTTGTATAAGTTCTACCTGTGTGTAACACAAATTTACCTTCCCATTGAATTTCTTCCACCAAACACACACAATTATTGAAAAATTCTTTTACAAGTTTTTTTCAAAAAATAAACTATTCAAATTAGCATAATTTTCACTTTTCCTAAACGCAACTACACAATATGCAGCAATAAAGAAATAATCTTTTAACAATTTCCTTTTCAATACAAAATCTTTTCCCAACAATGTTGCAAATTTATGCAGGAAAATGCAAATGCACCGCACCGACCGACCGTCAGTACAAAAAAAATGACTTGTCTGATTTATATTAATAAATATACATTTTGTGCTCCCAACAATTCACCTTTCATGGAATAAAGAAAGGTTCACAGTATTATTTACCAGCATGATTTTGAGAAACAACATGCCAATACAATGAGTGCGAGTATCTATCGTCGTACAATATTTTAATATTGTTAGTTTTTGTCTATTGAACAGAGTCATAATAACAGTACGAAAGAAATGCGCTGCATAAAAAGTGAAAAACGTTTGTAATATTTTCTTAAATGATTATTGAAGCAAAGAAGTGCTGGTGTTAAGCAGTGGTGTTTTGGTGTGATAGCTACTGTTGGTAATAGAAATTATTGATCTCCATAAATAATGAGGTTGCAACAAAGATGTTAACTCAATACCTGATGCATTCCTGGCAGCAGAGAAGAGTTAATTTCATGACAGAAATAGTTCGGAAGTGCCTGAAAGTAACGGATATTGATTACTTTTTAAATTACTTAGAAGCTCTTGTCTGTGAGCACAGCTAAGCGCTCAAATATATGAGCGTTTCGGAAAGTTTTTAGCCTAGAACAGGAAAAAGTTAAGTGTTTTGGAAACCTACATCTCAGCTATGAACACATGTTAAATTTCTTTTCCATCTGACAACTCCTTCATATAGAAACAGATGTTAAAAAAAGACGCAACTGCGATTTTTTTACAATGGAAAAGTTAGAAATTCGCGGTGTCATTAAATATTTAAAAAAAGGTTTATCGGGACAAGAAATTCATAATGTTTAGGTGAGTGTGTTAGGTCAAAGTGCTGCTTCATATGCAACAGTAAAAAATGGGGTTGCTGAATTTAAACGTGGTCGTACAAGCATTGAGGATGAACTACGTAGTGGACGTCCCAGAACAACAACATCCAGCACAAACAAAGTGCATGATATGGTATTTAATGCTCGGCGAATAAAAGTGCGTGAAATAGCTAATATCAGGGGCATCTCAAATGATCGAGTCCATTTAATTTTGCATGAAGAACTACAGATGAAAAAGCTTTCTGCAAGATGGATGCCGCATTTGTTGACAGTCGGCCAAAACCGCATAAGAATGAAAATTTCTCAAGTTTTTTTGGATCGTTTTAAGAAAAATATAATGGATTTTAAACGTTGCGACGTTACATAACCACTATACTCGAGAGACAAAAAACAATCCAAGCAATGTTCTGAAGCTGGAGGAAGTGCCCCAAAGAAGGCAAAAATAATTCAATGGGCTGCTCAGGTTATGACAACGGTTTTTTTTTGGGACTTTAAAGGTATTTTATTGATTGACTATCTGCAAAGGTGTAAAACAATAAATTCAAAGTACTATTGCAACATTTTGGATCAATTAAATGTAAAAATTGGACAAAAACGTCCAGGCTTACAGAACAAAAAAATAATTTTTCATCAAGACAACGCACGCACCAGCGCACAAGAGTGTTTCAACAATGGCTAAAATCAACGAACTTAAAGAGTTGCTTGACCAGCCCACCTTATTCTCCTGATTTAGCTCCCAGTGACTTGTTGACTGTTCCAAATCCAAAAAAAATCAAATCAAGATGTAATTACATTTGTAAACCACTATTTTAAAGGCCTAGAGTAAAACTATTTTAATCCAGGAATAGAATTGCTACATAAGCGTTGGACTAAGTGCAAGTTTCAGGAGATTATATTGAAAAATAAAAATGTTTCTCTGTCTGTGCTAGGCTAAGAAGTTTGCGAACCGTCCTCGTAAAGACAGTATATATTGCTATAACCATCTGGTATATCTATGTATATATAAATTAGTTTTGAAATAAATTTTAAAAGGTTGCAAAACATGTCGCTCATAAATTATGAAACTTTTGGTGTAGAGTACAAAAAGTCATACAAAATTGTATTTAAACTTCCTTATTAGCCTGACCGTTGTTATGTGCGTTTATTGCATTTCTTTTATTTTTTTGTTGGTTTCGTCTGTCTTCTTTAACACAGGATAAATTGTCAGAGTCTTATTGGGATACGGCCAACTGGCTGCTTGAATTTGTTTAGTTTCAAATGGTTTTTGTCTAGAGTTTGTTTAAGCTTTGACTAAATAAATTCATACAGATAGATTGCAATAAGAGGCCTTTAAATAAGTATTTCTTTAGCAACTGGTGAGGTCTGTCTATTTTGCCTCATTTCTTCCAACATTTCCCTTTGCATACAGCAGAGCAATTCGTTAAGGAATAAAAAGAAAATATAAAAAGAAAAATCTTATTTAAAGAAAAATAAAAAAAGCAAAAACTTTAAATGTTTTGAATGAGCGATCATTTTAGCCAGATTGTTTATCAATGCTTTTACATCATATTTACAATACCAACCAAAAAAAACGAAAAAACGAAAAAACATTTAATAAAAAAAGAATGACATTCATTTTATTCTGTTCTCAAACTTTGCTCAACTGTAATATTTCATATAGTTCTCGTACATAGAACATATGTATAATATTTAACTTACTTGTGCTGGGCTGAAATTCTAGAACATGAGCCTTCTCTCTCTAAAGCTGCTGCTGCTGATCATAAGGATGCGTAGGTATTGATTAGGTTTTTCTATTTTGGTCTCAACACACTTGGAATTTGCATTTGATTCTTTTTTTCGTTTGTTATTATGGTTTTAAAAGAAAAATTATGACTTTCATAAATAGTTTTTTATAGCAGTGTCTTTAAGAAAAGTGGTTGAATTGAAAAGAGTTTCGAAAAACAAAAAGGAATACAACTGGCTGGGTCTAAAAATATTTGAAGTCTTTAGTTTGTCCACAGAAATGTTTTACCATTAACCAGCTATTAGCTCTATTTTAAGATTTCATATAAAAACTAAAGATTATCGTACATTTTTTATTGGAAGCAGATTTAAAGGAATATACAGTGCCGGAAAAAATGATAGCACTACGATCATTTATTTGATACCCGTAAATGGCGAAATGTTTTATAGACGGATAAGAATAACATCTTTTTTTTTGATGGAAAAGGTTCTCGTTCATATTGTAGACGTCCTCCAAATCCACAATTGACATCTAAGACGGTAAAGCATGCAGGTTCTAGCATTATCGTATGGGGATGCTTTTTATATTACGAAGTGGGAACAATATATTGCATAAAATCAACAATGTCTCAACATGGACGTATGCCATGGACGTAATGCAAATTGATTTGAGTCTTTGAACAAGATAACGACCCAAAATATGCAAGCAGAAAAGCACATCAGTGGTTCATTGACAACAATATTGAGGCCATGGAGTGGCCAACGCAATCCTGACTTGAACCCAATAGAGAATCTTTGAGCTGACTAAAGAAACGTGCATCTCAAATAAAACCGACTAACAATGACCATCTTTGGACTGTAGTGAAGAAGTCGTAGACGACAAAACCTAAATACCGCACCGCTGCGCCGCCGTTATTGCCAACAATTGCCATGCAAGAAAATATTTATAAGTTATTTGTTTCAATAGCTTCATTATACCCTACACCACAATAGTGGGGAGGGTATATTGGATTTGTGCTGATGTTTGTAACGCCCAGAAATATTGGTCCAACACCCATGTCAAGCTTGTGCGCAGAGTACAGGTCGCAATTTTGAAGATATTTTGATAAAATTTGGTACGTTATATTTTTTTGCCCCAAGGATGGATGGGATTGAAACTGGTGAAAATCGGTCCATTAGTTCACCTGATCCCCATACAAATGTCCTCCCGAAATTGGGGTTTACCGATCATAAATCTTTCAATTATGCAAGTATGCAAACAAATTTCACCTAAAATGATTAATAAATGAACCTAATCACATCTAATAATTTCGTGAAGATCGGTCCATAATTAGCCTACTTCCGAAAATAACTTTAAAGAGCATAACTCTCTTAAAAATTTTGGTATCCAAATAATATTGAACACATATATATGACGATCGGTCCATAATTAGTCGTAGCTCCCATATAAGGATCACTTCCGAAAATCACTTGAAGGAGCATAACTCTTTTAAAATGTTGGTATCCAAATAATATTAAACACAAATATGTTTCGTACATATACATATAATATGGTAGAATTTTAATGCGATCGGTCCATAATTAGTCGTAGCTCCCATATAAGGCCTACTTCCCGAAATCACTTTAAGGACCATAAATCTCTTAAAAATGGTGTTATCCGAATAAAATTTAACAAAATTGAGTTTCTTATGTACAAATAGGATGACACCTGATTTTATAATAGACAGTTCATAAATAGTCAAAACTCCCATATAAGACCCTCTTCGTAATTCACATTAACTTCCATAAATCTTTTAAACGTATTTATATCGAGATAAGCTTTAACACACATAATATTTATATTCACGGAAGTCATGGCACTAAATTTTTGGATGATCGGTCCATAATAGATAATATCTCCCATATAGCGCCCATATATGAAAAACTATTTTATTGATATACTGGGTGTAGGGTATTATATGGTCGGGCTTGACCGACTATACTTTCTTACTTGTTTTATTTGTTTTTTAATTTATTTATTTGAAATAAAGTTTAATTTTTTAAAATCTATAATGAATAATTTTTACAGTCCAAATTTTGATAGTTGCCCTGATACTGTAAATCTTTTTAATAAAAAGTTAATAAAAGTTACACAAATCTTATTTACGTTAAATAAATTAATGACATATTTCCAATTATGTGTCACGAGAAAAACTATGCACAGTCGAATCCTGCCTTCAGCGCTTTTTTACCGCATCTGTATACGAGGTCTAATCAAAAACTAACCGTTATTTTCAATTTTTGCAAAAAGTATTGATTTATTCATCAATAACTATCTTATCCCCTTCAAATTAATCCCCCTCATATATAATACACTTTTGCCAGCGTTTTCCCAATCCTCGAAACAATTCTAAAACGCGCTTTTTGGTATACGGCTCCTGTTTCGATTTTTCTTTTATCTCCTCAATCGTAGCAAAACGCTTTCCTTTCATCGGTGTCTTCAGTTTTGGGAAGAGGAAAAAGTCAGCGGGGGCCACGCTTAGCTGATTACCTTGCCGATATCGTGGTGTGGGGAAGATAAGACGACTACAACATAAATTCAAATTTCAAGGAAACAATTGTATCAATCGTTGCAATAAAAATTGTTTCGTGTAAATTTGGACTTAGTTAAGTTCATTATAAACTGGACCACGTATACATATATGTGTGTTGCTATTATATTTTTTTTAGTATACAATGCAATTGATGAAAATTTGCAAATTGTTATAAATGTCATCCTTAAGAGCAGTAGTTCTCAAACTGTTTTTGTTAAAATTGTATCACTCTTATTTATACAACCTACTTATTGATCAGCAAGAAATAATGTCATCTAAAATAAGAAGATTTTCAAGTGTGTAAGTTACAAATTGTTTGTTAATTAAATTGTAGATTTAATAGAACTCTATTATGTTTTATAATTAATTATACATGGAACAGATAGAAGAGTAAACTACATTAAAGCGATTCGGTAATTAATATTGAGTCAACGTGATCCTCTTATTGTTGGACATTGAAAATTTCAACAGGATATTGCCACTTCCTTTTAGGCAGGATTCCTATGTGGGAATCCCAGCCATTTTCTCAATATTCTGCCTCTTTATGCGTATGTGTGATCCATTCAAGTACAACATACTTTCCATTGAAATCAAATGCATTACATTTGTTTCCTCTAACATATTCTTAAGACTTTTGAAGCAGCCATAAAATACTAAAAAAAATAAAAAGCAACATTAGTTTCTAAGTTTGCCAAATGGTCGATGATTACGATTATGATCTTGGCGAAAGCTTCAGTTGGTCACTATATTAAACTAACGGCCTTTTTGGCGTTCTTTCCTAGTAAATATGTTTTTTTTTTTTTTGGTTTCTTCTAAAGGTTCAAAGAATATGTAAAATATCTTAAATAATTGTCTATAAATTTAATATTTCAATTTAAATAAAAAAAAAAGATGCTTTCCTATTCAAATGAAAACTTATTTATGCAATTTATTCGCATGTGTTTTTGTTGTTGCATGCTGTTGTATATTCATTTTATTGTATTTATCTTGTCATAATATAATCCATGTGAATAAAGTTAATTTAAAGGGAAATTTGGTTTTGTAAAAGTTTTTGGGATGGCGAGGGAAATGTAAGAAAATGGGAATGCAGGTGCGTGGTTAAGAGAAAAGAATATAATAAATGAGAATTTGAGATTAAATTAATTCACATATCGACAGCTCAATTCCAAAACATGCTAAGTCGAAAAAGTGAGTTTTGCAGGAAAATCTCCTAAAATTTACAGGCGATATATAAAAAACCTAATGAGGTAGAACTTTGTTGTTTATAACTATTGATTAGACTAGCCAATCACAACCAAAATTTGACAGAATTTAATTTGAAAAAATCTAAATTCAAAAACGCAAAAAAATTAAAAACATGCTAAGTCGACATAGCATGGCTTGGAATTGAACTGCCGATATGATGTGAAGATATTGGTGGCAGGCTTGAGAGGATTGTATCATACAATTGGCGAACGTGTAACTGTACTAAATGTGTCTTTGTAGTTTGTATAAGTGTTTGAGTTCTCTGATTAGACTGATTTTTCCATACATTTTACTAATGCCATTACGGTAGATAAAAGATTTGTTTCTGATAATATTTCTTCATTTCAAATATTATTTGTTTTAAATTAAATTGCAATAAATGCTTCTAAGTACTTGACCCTAGGCTTTGGATACAAAACAACGCCTCTGTTTTTTATACCCTCCACCACCATAAGTGTGGAATGAGGGTATATATAAGTTTGTCATTCCGTGTGTAACACTAAGAAATACTAATCTAAGACACAACAAAATATATATTTTCTTGGTCAATACGAAATTCTAAATCGATTGAGCCATGTCCGTCTGTCTATCTGTTCGTCTTGGTGTCTCTGTAAAACACTATCACGTCCAAAGGACACAACCGAAATCGACAGAGTTTACTGTTTATAGTTCTCCTAAGCAGTTTGGTATTGAAAAATCACCAAAATCGGTATATAGTAGAACCAGAGTTATGGACCAAAATGTAAGACAACCTCCATAAAAAATTGATATTTTTAAAAATTTTTCTTGCTATATTTTTAAATATATTGCAGATAATGCCATGAAATTTTGTATACGTTGTTTTTATGATAATAGAAGAAAGTGTGCGGAAAATAGTAAGAATAGATCCATGATTTCTCATAGTCCCCATACAAAAATCTTCCCGAAATATTGCTCAATTGCCTATAAAATTGGAACATTAATTCATCAAAAACAAAAATTCAGCCGGAATAAGTTTCATGCAAAAAGAAATCGCAAAACGAAATTTTTTTTAGTTCGGTCCATGATTGACCATAGACCCCATATAATTCACTTAAATACGTATAAATCTGGTACAAATAATGTTAAACAGCTAAATTTGATATAAATAATCTTTATAGGCAAATAAATTGTTGTACTAAATTTTATGGTGGTCGGCCCATAATTGGTCATAGCTCCCATACAAGGACCACATCCGCAATATCCATTTATATTTATATATATCGTATAAATATCGGTACCTACGCAAAACTATGCACAGATCATTTACATATATGCAAATCTCATTCCACAAAATTTTGTGAATTTTGGTCCATTTTTAACCGTAAAGCCCTCTTCCGAAAATCACTTTAATACTCATAAGTCGATCTAAAATTTTACACGGATCATTTACGTACATGTCAAAATCAATCTGCTGGATTTTGAGAATATCGGCCCATATTTGACTATATACCCCATATAAGGTATCTTAAATATACTGTTATTATGTTGAAATTCGACGTGAAATATCCTCATATGTACAAAAATCACTGTTCCAAAATTTCAGAAGATCGACCCATAATTTGTCATAGCTGCCATATAAGAACCATTTCCGAAAAAAAACAAATAAACCCACAAAAATGTCTAATAAATATCGGTACCAAACCAACTTTTTTATAGATCAGTAATTTTAAAACAGAAATCATACTAATATCGGTTATACGGCAATTATGCTACTGGATTTTGTAGGTGTCTGTCATTAATTGGCAATAGCTGCCGGATTAAGAGCACTTCCGAACATACTAAACAACCATACAACTCTTGAAATAACGTTATTGAGATGAAATTCAACCAAAATACGCCTCAACCACATAGAAGTCGCATTAGTGGATACTGGATTTAGAAGCTATCAGTCCATAACTGGTCCACTTCTACTATGCCACCCATAAATCTTTTGTAAATAATATTATTGAGATCAAATTCAAACAAAAAAGCCTCATCTTATATCTTATCCTTTTTTATACTCTGTTTCTTAACTTGTGGTGAATATGGAGAAATGTTCTTTTAATTTTATAAATTGTTAAATTACACTCAAGATTATTATGAAAATCAGACAAACTCTGTAAATTATGATGAGAATTGGTAATTACATCAATTATAAATGGTCCAAATTAGATAAAATTTCAAAACATTAAAAAAAAATCACATTGGTGAATTACGACCAACAGGTAATATTGTCATTCAAACAATATATGAAATACTAAAAAAATTTGCACTAAGACTGAATAGAAAAGAAAGAATAAGGATATGCTAGTCCTATAACCAGTATAGTTTCTGTATTTCTTATTTCGTTTAGGTGGAGGGTATTAAAGATTCGGCACAGCCGAATATTGCACTCTAACTTGTTTAATCAAGCATTTTTCTTTAGAAAGTAGTGTATAACTAACACTGGAATACATACATACATATGTGTATGTATATGTTAATAAAAGATATTTTGAATATAGTAGAATTTCATTCCGTCATATAAACTTTCAACTACTAGACTCACACTTGAAATATATTGTGTTTCTGGGTAGAAAACTTCAGCATCACCAGCAATAACGAACTGACAACATTTAAAGTTGTTTGTTATTAAAAAAAAAACAAAAACGTTTTTGCAACCCACACACCTGTGCAATTATCCAGGCTAACAAATAAATTCCATTCTCAATGTTCGTACAAGCAACTCATAATAGTGGAAATATGCCAGTATCATGATTGTGATGACGATCATCATCATCATCATCATACTCCTAATTATGATGAGGATCGTCATCATATTCAAAATATTATGTATTGTTGAGACATACAACAAATAACAAATTCTGTTTTATTATTATTGTAATCATCATCATCAGCAGCAGCATCAAAAACAACAAGAACAACTAAAGCTACGGTCACACTTGGCAAATATGTGCAGGAAAACACTTAACCACTAAATAAAATATATTTGAATTTGTTTTTTTATTAAACAAAAAAATTTGTGTATTTACAACAAGACACAACAAATAATTAGTTTAATTTTATTCCATGCTCTTTGATCTTGCAAAACTCTTGTAAGAGGAAACAACTTCAAACAAATTTGTGCTAAAACAAGTGGTTACGCTTTTTTGAGTAAATATTTGCCAAGTGTGACCATACCTTAACGAAATGTAAATGTTCAAGATAACTCAAACTATTAAGGAGTGTTGCCATACTAATGGCTTATCAACAGGAGATTTTTGTTAAACAAGATTTCTATATTCTTTTGTTAAGATTCATATTGTTGCTGCTATTAAGAGCCTATGTTGTTTAGCCCCTGACAGTGTTGTTGATTGCATTGCCTTTTGTTGCGTTTAATATATTTATAATTGAATTGGTTTCTCCGCCGTTGTTGTCCAGCCATCCTTTGCTGCTAATGTGTGTGAGAACCGTTTTAAAATGTCATTTTAAGGCAACAACAGCTAAAACAAGTTAGAGTGCTATATTCGGCTGTGCCGAATCTTTAATACCCTCCACATAAACGTAATAAGAAATACAAAAACTACACTGGACTTATTCTGTGAATTCTATTCAGTCTTATTGCAAATTTTATTAGTATTTCATATATTGTTTTAAAGACAGTTTTACTACCAACATAATTTATTTTAAATGTTTTGAAATTTTATCTAATTTACATAGTTTGTCTGATTTTCATAATAATCTTGAGTGTAATTTAACAATTTATAAAATTAAAAGAACAGTTTTCCATATTCACAACAAGTTAAGAAACAGAGTATAAAAAAGGATAAGATACAAGATGAGGCCTTTTTTGTTTGAATTTGATCTCAATAATATTATTTACAAAAGATTTATGGGTGGCATAGTAGAAGTGGACCAGTTATGGACTGATAGCTTCTAAATCCAGTATCCACTAATGCGACTTCTATGTGGTTGAGGCGTATTTTGGTTGAATTTCATCTCAATAACGTTATTTACAAGAGTTGTATGGTTGTTTAGTATGTTCGGAAGTGGTCTTAATCCGGCAGCTATTGCCAATTAATGACAGACACCTACAAAATCCAGTAGCATAATTGCCGTATAACCGATATTAGTATGATTTCTGGATTAAAATTACTGATCTATATAAAAATTGGTTCGATATCGATATTTATTAGAAATTTTTGTGGGTTTATTTGTTTTTCGGAAATGGTTGTTATATGGCAGCTATGACAAATTATAGGCCGATCTTCTGAAATTTTGAAACAGTGATTTTTGTACATATGAGGATATTTCACGTCGAATTTCAACATAATAACGGTATATTTAAGATACCTTATATGGGGTATATAGTCAAATATGGACCGATATTCTCAAAATCCAGCAGTTTGATTTTGACATATACGTAAATGATCCGTGTAAAATTTTAGATCGACTTATGAGTATTAAAGTGATTTTCGGAAAAGGGCTTTACGGTTAAAAATGGACCAAAATTCACAAAATTTTTTGGAATGAGATTTGCATATATGTAAATGATCTTTGCATAGTTTTGCGTACGATATATATAAATATCAATGGATATTGCGGATGTGGTCCTTGTATAGGAGCTATGACCAATGATGGGTCAACCACCATAAAAATTAGTACAACAATTTATTTACCTATAAGGATTATTTGTGTCAAACATTAACATTATTTTTATCAGTTTTATACGTATTTAAGCGAATTTTGGAAGTGGACTTTATATGGGGTCTATTGATGTACCAATTTTGTTGACATTTAAGTATAATTGAGCAATATTTCGGGGAGATTTTTGTATGGGGACGATGAGAAATCATGGACCTATTCTTACTATTTTCCGCACACTATCCTCTTTTATCATAAAAACAACGTATAAAAAATTTCGTGGTATTATCTGCAATATATTTAAAAATATAGCAGAAAAATGTTTAAAAATATAAATTTTTTATGGAGGTTGTCTTACATTTTGGTCCATAACTCTTTTTATACTAAACCGATTTTGCTGATTTGTAATACCAAACTGCTTAGGAGAACTATAAGCGGTTTTTTGTAAACGTTGTTAATTTCGGTTGTGTCCTTTGGACGTGAGATTGTTTTGCAGAGACAGACAGACAGACAGACGGGCATGGCTCAATCACCTTAGAATTTCGTAAGGACCAAGAATATATATACTTTATTAGGTCTCATATGAGTATATTTCAGTGTTACACACGGAATGACAAACTTATATTCACCACTTATGCTGGTGAAGGATATAAAAAAGAAAAGCAGCAGCTGAGCAGCAGATTATGCGTAAAAATGATTTCCTAGAATTTTTTGGCAAACTTAATTGTGTAAAGATAACAAATTTTTATAATGTTGCTGGCGACAGTGATCATCATACATTGAAATTTGATGATGGTTCATTACAGTGCAGTAATACAAGGTGATGTAACCAGCCGGGATATATATATATAAGTATTTGAATATGAATATTATAATTAACATTTAAATTGTTTTATTTGTTATATAGAGATTTATCTTTTTAATAAGTTTTCAGCAGTGTGAAATTATATAGATTTTACTAATTGTTCTTTGGGAGACTGAATTGGGGTATTATCAAGGTTTAATACAGTCTTCATTTGTCTGGGATTTTGGTTCTTAAAATGATTCTACTATTAAACAAAGCCAAACTTTATTTGAATGAAAATCATTTGCACTCGACTCTTTACTACGAAAACGAAACGAAAGCGGAGTTTCTTTGTATATCCAACAAGAAGAGATGCCCCGATAGACTAGGCGAGAGTGTGCCGGACTATCAATCAGAGGGTTGCGGGTTCGATTCCCGCCAAAGACTCTGGGTGCAGTTTGTGTTTAAAAAAAAAAATTTACTCATTCCTAACAATGTAAAATGTTTAATTTTCTTTGTTTCAGATGCCTTAATGCCCAGTGTAATTGTTTTTTATCCTTTGATAACTTTCTTCCAGGAGCAATAGTAACGCATGAACAAACGTTTTATCTGGTGACATTGACATTTTATTTTGAAACATTTGTACAATATAAATACATTCAAAGTATTGGCCATTGTTAGCTATGATGTTTTCCCATCTCTCTGATAGCGTATGGTATCCGCGTCAATAGATCTAATCTTGTTTTGAGGCCAAGAACGATGCAAGCCAATTTCGGTGGCTCTGCCAAGGTCTGGACTATAAGGCGGCTGAAATAAAACTTCCCAACCACTTTCTCAAAATGTATTGCAACATGTGACGGAGTGTTATCATGATGGAATATTACGCTTTCATGTCTGGTCATTCGGTTCCCCAGATTACAAAGGCTCATAATTGATAGGACCCTTTTGGGCTCCCATTACCTTAGTTCCATGTATATTTGTCTGTTTGACCGGGCTTTACATGTGATTTCTTGAGCTTCAGTTTATCGCAATGAATCCATTATTCATATTTTTCATTGTAATGGGTGCCAAAATACTTTCTTTTTATAGCGTTAAAGCAGCATATCGGAAATGCAAAATCGTCTTTTAATATCTCTCGGCTTAAATTCATATATTCATGCATATTTTCCTGCTTTTTGCTTGAATCCTAGAGCTTGCAAACGTTTTAAAATTGCTGTTTGAATAGCTCCCAATGCTTTTGCAAACTTTTTTTGAAGCATGATAATAATCATCTTGGAGTAATGACTTCAGTTCGCTGTCTTCGTACTTTTTTGACTAGCATGGGCGATCCTTGTCTTCCGTATCAAATCACCACTTCTGAAGAGCATAAAATCAAAAAAAAAACTTCCCTCATATGACACTGCGACATTTTCGAAGCTAAAACAAACTTTGTTGTTCACTCTATAAAAATCAACAACTAATGTTAGGCACACAACTGGGACTAACGACAAATTTTTGTTCACGAATATTCGTCTCTAAAATTACAACATATTATTGTATGTGAAAATACACACAACAATGGCGTCGGCTGAATTTGTGTTAAGCGGCTAAAGCTGGAAGTCCACACCAAGCGTTTACGCGTTTCTCGCGTTCTAAGCAACTGTCAAAAAAGTAGAATCAATGTAGTCGTATATTTTAAGTTAAACACTTAAAAGTGCGAGTTGTGGACCTCCAGCTTAACTCTGTTATAATATTTTTTTTTTGTGGTGAAATATGGTCACTCTATTTATCAGCTGTTATACTAAAATAAAAACATTATTATTTCGACGCTATCAGTCGTCATTCAGTTCTGGGTGGAGGAAGTACTTGCGCATTATTGTCATTGTCGCTTAAAGGCAATCAGGCCGTTTTTGCGCTACCTTTGAGAAATTTGCATCTCACTCTTGCATTGATTAATACTTGACGTCGTCTAACTGTACCGCGTTACGGTTTTTCGAAGTTGTTTAATTTTTTTTAACACGATTTAAGCGTTCTTACTTTCTACACAGACAAAAATAAAAATGAGTTTCAATTAAAATATTTGTGGAATCAATTAAAAATTTAATTGAAATCGGACCTGTAAACAAAATGATAGTATCAATTAAAAAAAATGCGAGATTTAATTGAAAATATCAGAAAAAGTAATTGAATCAATTAAAATTTTAATTGAAAATTATTTTAAAATCAATTAAAGTTTAATTGAAAAAAAACATGATTTTTTTCTGTGTATATGAAGGTATAGGTCGACTTGGCACTTACTTAAAACAATCCTGGGATAACCTGGCAATTTGAGTGATTATTTCTCCGCCAACCAAGTTTATATTGAAAAAATGGGACGTTATTGTGCATCATGGAACGAATTTACATGACGACTTAGTTGATGAAAATTCACTGTGTGGGCGAAATTCGACGTTCGTCACACTTGTGTTTCTAGTACTCTAAATGACGATGTGTACATTAAAGTTACTAAAGAATAAAACCGCCATCAAACTAGACGCCATCTGTCATGAACCTATTAGGCCTCACATACAAACAGATATCAATAAATCTGCGGTATTCAATATTTAAAATCTTTCCAAAACTCCATTAAAAATATCATGATATTTCGTTGCATTAAAAAAATTTGTGGTTTGACAGAATGAATGCGAAATAGTTTGAGCTAGGGCTAATTATTTGGCCACAGTGTGACTGGCAGCATTCTGTGGCACCAAAAATGGATGTGAAAGAGAGAACATCGGCTTCTGGATTATGTCACAGTTGGTTTGCCCTATAAGGGCTCAGTTAGCCAATTGTTGTTCAGGGGAAAATCCCAAAAGCTATTATTGCTTGAAAAGGGACCTCTAAAATACATGTAAGATTATCAGCCATGTCACATTAATTTCGCTTTTTGATTCTATAGAAAAAGCAAAACGAAAAGTTTTTTCTGAATGAAACCACTCTTAATTTGCAAAGTAGAATTGTAATTTTAAGCATTTCTAGTTTTCATTCCGAAAAAATTGTTTGTTTTACTTTTCTATAAAAGAAAAAAATCGAATTATGTAATTCCACTTCCGAACGGAATTAAATTCTGTGACATGTCTGTATATATTGCTAATGGGCTAACGTCCACTACGTTCTAGGGTTAATTCCAAGGACGAAATCTTGAAGCATGTTCTTTATAACAATCGGTCAGATTGCCAGCTGTGGGGCAGTCTCAGAGATAACAAGAGGCCAAGAGCAACTGACTAATATACCTGCACCAATAAGCATATCCGTCTTCCAATCTTCATCAGTGCTTGGTATACTGAGCTTGAAATAAGTATCTCCCGAATTCCATTAATGGGGTAATGAAGTCTGACCGCTGTTCGAATGGTGTGTTGGTGTTTCTTGAAACACCCTATAGTCAAATGGACTTTCATGAAAATTGTCTATTAAATGGTTATAATATCAAATTACCAACTGTTGTACAATACTACTGATACTGTGTTGGTTTTTAACAATGATTTGACTGTTACGCATTTCATAACGAACGAACGAAGTTAAGAACAAATTTAAAAAATTAAAACACCAAAACCAATGGACTTTAAATAGTTTAAGAAATACAAACATGTTGCTGTATAAAATGATTATCACTGATCTTACCGGTAGGTAGTGCTGGTTGTGATGGTAAATACATTAACAAAAACAACAACATTTTACCAATAGAGAGAGAGAGAGAGAGAGAGGACTGTTTATGGCAGCTACATAGAATTTAAGATGAAACTAGCAGCAGCAGTAGTTCATGAAGCAAGAACACACACATGCTGCCACCGGAGGCTTGTTTCAATTTCATTCATTCAGTCATATCGGCGTTTAAGGCGAGCTAAGCCAATCATCAGCGTCATCTGAGTTGGTTTAAATAGGCGATAGCAGGAAAGAGACGCATGAAGAGGCATTTCACTAGTATTGTGTTTATTCTGGCAGGGGTTGCTCAGATCTAAATAAGAAAATACAAAATTTAAAATTCATTTCTTAACAGTCGTTTTATTTTCTTTAGAGGAGGCCGTTACATTGTTTGTGCTGTGTGTTTTGTTCTTTATCCCTGCATCAGCAATGAATGAATGCATTGGCAAATATGTTGTAGTTGAATGCTGCCAACACTATTATTAAAAATAAATTCATATAAACAACAACTACTGCTACTGCTGCTTTTGCTGCTGCTGCTGCTGCTTAAACAGCGACACAATGCAACACACCACACACACACATATCTACACTCGGGGATAGAAAAAAAAATATTCTTCTGTACAAACAGAAGTTGCTGCCAATGGCAAATAATTCAAATTGCAATCAGTTGCATTGCATCTAAAGCGATTTTAATGTTTTCTACTCTCTACAGATGGACAGACATCACTGGTTGTACAAATAAAAGAAAAGTAAATACCTCTAGTCACAGGAATATGATGATGACGATGATGACGACGACGATGATGCTGATGTGTATGTGGAAGTGGAGTGAATGTATTTGAGGCTGAAGATGATGTGGCTGGCTGGCTGGATGGCTGGCTGACTGTCTTTTGTTATTGGTATTTAAAAAAGTGTAACCCATATGAATTGCATTCATACTCGTGCATATGTACATTAATTTTGAGATGGCATTGCACTGGCTCGTATGTATGAATACATTGCATTTTGCATTATCTATCTTAACGCCCAACAACCAAACAAAACAACAGCAGCAGCATCAGCAACAACAATTGCAACACAGCAATAGCTACAAATTTAAGTGACACTAAAACTTGTAGTATGCAATTTCCATATTTTAAAAGACTATAGCCAGCAACACTTATTATCAGGTAACAAAACATCTTTTACATCAGTAGCTCAATTCATTGGTCATGGCAGGAGCTAAAACATACAACATACAGTAACAAAAACCAACTATGATTACCCATCGTGGTCGTCGTCATCATCATCACCAGCACAAGCATCAGTAAGTATCATTGCCACCACCACCTCTACTCTACTCAAACTAGTACTAGTTCTCCTTCATTCCAAAGCTACTCGTACTACTCTTTAAAAGTAGATGCCATACAAAATAACAAAACACAAAAAAAGAAATACATTTGCAATCGCCTCAATAACATTATATGACCACATCGTCATCTTCGTCATTGCCACCACCATGCTGTAGTAGAAGATGATCGTCGTCATCAGCACCATTGGCAATAAATGGGAGTTTTGCGGAAATTTATGAAAATATCATGTTTGCTTACACCGACCATTTAATATGATTTCGATAAGATTGAGTGCAAATATATTTTTGGTTTCTGCTTTTGTTTGTCTAGTTTTTTTTTCTACCTTCTATTCTAGAAATTATGGAGACAAACATTGTCTATATATATTTTTGGGTTGAAATAAATACGTTTTGTTCGAATGTATGACCAGGAAATTATGAGATTTATATCATGATATAGATACCATTTCATGTATTCCATATTTAATATGTGCCAAACCTTAAAAACAAATGTTTAATGAAAAATCGTAGGTTTTAGGAGGAAAAATATTTAAATTTAAAGATTCAGAAATAAAGTGTAAATGAATATACGAGTATATTAGGGATGCCAATCCCGAAATCCCGGTCACGCAATCCCGGGATTTATTTTAAAAAACCCTGGGATTTTTATTATATAATTTTTCATCAGAAAAATATAAATTTTAAAACGTTTGTTGAATAATTAATGGTGTAAGAATTCAAAATATTTTGGATTGCCAAACTCGAACGCACAATTTTTGTGCTCTTTTGTGCAGAATTTTAGCCGAGCCATTACATTTTTTTCAAACAACGCAGGCTTTTTTTGTTGCTATAACGCCAATTTTACGAAGAGCTTTCCTAGCTGTCCACTCGCTTACCGATTTGTTTATAGCAGCTGCAGCCTGTTAGGGTGTTTTTATCTGGCTGGAAAAAAATAATCGCTAAATTGTTCTGGCATCTCGTTCCGAAAGCAGACAAGGTCGTGATATTTTTAGAGTTTGTGGGCTAATGTTTTTTTTATTTTTATGACTTGTAGCACTGTTCGATTTCTTAGCAATTTTGCGGGCTTCTTCGTTTTCTAAAAAGTCTGATATTTTTCTCATTTTTATTGAAAGCTAAAAATTTCAAAAAAAAAAAAATTATGAATATTTTGAAAAATGATAATTATTGTTGCTTTGATATTTTTACAAATATCAAATAACGCTGCTTATGTACACAAATTCGCTGTAACTCTTCATTTATTCTTGCTGCCAGATTAAAGGAACTTTAACGTGCAAAAGTGGATACATTGCCATTTCACATAAATTTACCCAAAACTTAACATTCGCCTTAATATTTCATGAATTTCAATTTATTTTCATTTTTGTTTTATTTATTTAACATTTTAAATAAAAAATTATATTGAGAGTTTTATTGGGTTTTTAAGTCATAGTTATAAAACATGTATCCATGTGTGCTCGTCACTGTATAAATTATTTTTATCAATCTAACATTTCAATATAATGTTATTATTATACTCTACACCACCATAGTGGAGAGGGTATATCGGAATTGTGCTGATGTTTGTAACGCCCATAAATATTGGTCCAACACCCACCTTAAAGTATACCGATCGACTCAGAATCACTTTCTGAGTCAATTTAACGATGGCCGTCCGTTCGTCTGGCTGGCTGGCTGGCTGGCCATGTAAAATTTGTGCCCAGAGTACAGGTCGCAATTTTGAAGATATTTCGATAGAATTTGATACGTGAAATTTTTTCGGCCCAAGGACGGATGGGATTGAAACTGGTAGAAATCGGTAAATTATTTCACCTGGCCCTCATACAAATGTCCTCCCGAAATTAGGGTTTAAAGGTCATAAATGTTTGAATTGTGCCAGTATCCAAACAAATTTCATCACAAATGAGTGGTAAATGAAGCCAAATCAGATTTACAAATTTTGTGCAGATTCGTTTTAACGGAATTTGCCGTTATTTGTTTAAATATGTAGTTAGTTATAGTTTAAATAGACTGCCTGCATCTATAAAAACTTTATTTTCGTTTCTTATCACGATTATCTATGTATAACATTCTTATTTATAAAGGATATCGGTTTATTTGCGAAAAGTTAACCTTGAGACAAATATATGTTTATATTTAGGTACGAGTATATTCGTGCATCCTCCGCTTGCATTTCGAAAATTACCAGATTCCTTATTTCAAAAATGTATTGTAGAAATGGAAGTCGTAACTTCTACAGTTTTTAAATTCCTGATTAACTAAGCTGTAAGCTTTCCTTTTTGGATTTAAGAATATGAATATAAAGTTAAAATTTCCAATGCTTTGAACTGAGAAAAACATCATAACAGTTTTGTGATGTAAAACTTCAAGAGCATTCCATTACAAACTTAGTCCTGTTTCACACAATTCAGTTTTAGCTGACCAGTTTTGTTCAATGCTCTTTTAATTTCGTCATATCATTCACACGCGTCAGTTCTTAATGCAAATCAACATCCATTACAGAAAAACAAAAGGAAATAAGAAAATTGACTAGTGCCATAAAATTTGTACTCCTTTTATTATATTTTCCTTTGCCTTGAAGAGTCAGAATTGAAAAGTTTGAAAGCGGACTTAGCACTTTTCATAAAGAATACTGAATACTTAAGTTAGATTAGTGTTATGCATAAATTCATTGTCGACACTTGAAGATTCTTATCACCCTACTAGATCCAATATTTTAAATTATAAAGTAAATATTTGTATATTATAAAGTATTACCAAATGTTAGCAAATGGATTTCGTTGCAAGGAATGGCTTTTATTTTGAAGCACAGAACGAATAAAGCCAATTTCAGATAACCTTATCTGAAGTGAAGCATATCCCAGATAGAGCATTCTATATTGATCGAAACAAATAGTAGTCGAATGGGGCAAGGTCCGGAGTATAACGTGTATATGGCAAAACTTCCCAACCACTCCTCTCTAAACAGTTGTTTTAACAGGTATTGCAACCTGTGGCCCAGCGTTGTCATTATGGAACATTACGCTTTCATGTCTAGCCACATATTCAAACGATCAGTTACATTTGGTAGAGTATCTCTGTGACGATTTGATGAAATTTCAGCAGCTAATAATAGATAGCACGATTTTAGTTTCAGCCGGGCAATCTCTGGCTACCGTGTCAAAATCACTACTTGTGAAACGCACACGTTGAAACCGATGGAACACCTTCTCCATAAGTTTCGATGAGCAATCTACAACAAACACAAAAAACGAGTTTAAAATCCCGCATTTTTAAGTTATACTCCCATATGTATGTGCACATGTACATGTATTGATTCTATGCAGTCAAATTTTCAATTCTTTACCACTCAATATTCCTTATTTATCCTAAGTGTTTATATTACATTAGAATATTATTAAATCTTCCAACTAAATTTCAACTTTTTCTTAAGCATAATTTGGCAAAAGTTTAAATTGTTTGCAACATCTGTTAAAGTACTACAACAATTAATTACAAATTTACTTTTTTTCTGCCAACATTTGACTACTCGTTGACTCTTCATAATACCAAGTTAAACTACATAAATGAACTCTCTAAACAATTTCAAATACATATGCATACATACATATATACATATCTACCAAACAATTCGATAAAGACCCCGAAAAATCCAGCCGTTTAACAGTGAACTTCAAACGTAAAGCTACCAGCACTTCACAGTGGAAAAACTAAACATGTCTGTATGCAAAAATTCATATAGAAAAACTGACAAGCCGCTCAGAAAATGTGCGCTTCTTCATTGCCAGCCACATATTTTTTTTTTTAATTTTATTTTTTTTTTCACAGACGAGTGATTAATCACTGCAAAGGTATACGAGCATAAAAAATTAGCAATTTCAGCAATTTTGAGAGACAATTAATCATCGCCAATGTTGCAATAACTTTTAAATACACAAGCCAGACAGTAACAACAAAAACAAAAATTAAAAAAAAAAAAATGGGTGAAAGAATGAAAAAAAAACATTAAACTATGGGTACAACAAATAAAATCGGCGAAAACAAAAAAAATAAAAACTTAAAAATGTTTGTTAGTAGACTCGTTCACTCAAGCGCTCACTTCACTTACACGCAATAAAACATAAACTGACTACAGTACGAGTACATGCAAGCATCAGCTTAAATAGAGAGGAAAAAAGAAAAACATTTAACAAAAGGATGCCTTAAGCCTCCATCCTAGATTTCCAGAACATCTGAACCATGAAACATTTCAACGGAAAACAAAACTTCAAAAGTGTTTGAAAGACCAGTCATGAAGTCTCAGCTTCAGCTTTGAGATTAAACTTTAATAATTTGGGTATGCCAACTCTTTAATGTCTGAGACCACATATTTCCTGCTAGTTGTGTTTTTTTAAAGGCTTCTTCGCTTTTTGGTTTTTGTTGTTGTTGTTTTTAAGTCTACAACATAAAAGCATAATTTCACTTTACATTTTGTGATAAATGAACTTTTAAAATTAAAATGAAAATTTTAACCTTTTTACAATATTCAGAAGCTGTTCACTGCTTGTTGTATTATAAAGATCTTTAGCTAGTTTTCTGTGGATATTCAAGTGGTCTACTAATAAAAAAAACACAATAAAGTCATTATTACGGTTAGGGAGCAGTGATGCCAACTTAGCCATTTTGGGGCTAGATTTAGCTGTTTTTAATAATTCCTGGCATGTACTATTTTCCGTTAGCTCTTTAAAAAAAAAGAGCTAACAGGGGCCCTTTTCAAACATGATATTGGCACGTTTAACACTTTTTGCATCTATCAGTAAATACTGCCGTTTTTACCCTCTTGTTTCGTCTTTGATTCATTATAAAGATAATATTTGTACACATTTTTTGCAACAATGTTTTTTGCACAATGCTTGTGATGATGCTCATGTAAGTGAATCAGATAAATATATAATTAAACAGAATTTAATACAGTTCGTAAAAAGTCTCATTTATAGAATTAGGGCAAAACTTCCAACAAATTTTAAGTTGTTAGAAAAAATTTTGGCATTTAGCGTAAAAAATGTTTTATTATTTTTTTTTTTTTGCAAGCCAGAAAATACTTTAAATGTAGTAAAAGAATTTGAATATGATGTTAAAGAAATTGAAGAACAGAAAAATTCTTTAAAAAATTTAAGATCATACCAGTGGAAAAATGTAGATACAGCCAATCAATTTTGGATCGAGGTGCATCAATTCAAAAAATCGGTTAATGAGAATTCTTTTCAAAAATTGTCATTGTTTGTCTTCAAATTATTATCATATCCATACTCCAAAACATTCAGTGCTATGAATTTTTTTAAGGAATTAATTAGAAACCGGATGGCTTTGAATACTGGGGGTTACTCTCTATTGCATACAAATTGTACGCTTATCGCATCGCATTTGCTTTCGCATCGCAATAGAGAGTAACCCCCCAGTCAACAGCTTATTTCATATAAAATATGGTTCAAGTTACGATTTGCCAGCAAGTTGAAACATATAAAAGGTCAAAATATTATATAAAAACAAACATGGGCGCCCCGATAGACTAGGCGATAGTGTGTCGGACTATCAGTCAGAGGGTTGCGGGTTCGATTGACTTCATATTTTTAATTCTACTTATTGAAATGATACATATTGTAATGTAAATATTTGTATACAATTTTTAAGTAACAATTTTATTAAACATTAATATGTAAATTTAATTTGTATTTAATATAAATGAGTTTGTAGTACAAAAATGAATAATGAATGGATTTCAAACAGAATAATCTTTGATTTTTAAATTTAGCACTTTTTAGCTCTTTTTGACTGCTCGGTCGGCACGTTTTGCCATTGAATAGTTGGCATCTCTGTTAGGGAGTTGTTACAGGACGTGCTTGGGTTAACAAGAATTTTGCAATTGTTCAAATATCAATTTCTTTGGGAAAACAGTTTTATTGGAATTGTCTTTTTTGTCTGGCTTACAGTTATTACTTGAATGTAATTATAATAACTACACCATTTACAATTGTATTTCAGAATATTCCATTTTTATTTCAGAAAATTTTATTTGCATTTCTATTAGAAAGTTCTGAAATAGATATACGTAGAAAGTTCTGAAATACAATTAGAAATTTCTGAAACATAAATGAAAATTTCTAAAATTAAATTATTAATTTTTGAAATACATTGCCGGAAATGGTGTATTTAAGAACTGTAATAACTAACTGACCATTAGATTTAAAAATTAGAAACTTACATATAACAAGTTCATAAACATACATACATACATCTGTATATCTGATTATTAACTATTCATACTAGATGTTGCAACTAAAAACATGTTGACGGAAGACTCTGCGAACACTTTCGGAGCAACATTGTTTACTCAAGTCAGCATCAACTTTAACTATGGAGGCCAGTTGTGAAGCTGATAGCCTTGAATTGGGCCTTGTTTTTCTTAAAATGCGTTGCTCATCATGCTCATTGAAAATTATATTTGGTGCCTTTCTGGCTTGGTTGTGGACTCGATTTTCACAGATGAAGCGCTCAATAATTTTTTCGCCGTGACTGACCATTTTGGAAGTGGTTTTAAACGAATTCTCATTGTTTTATTGTTATACGCGGACTCATTTGAACTATTTTAAATTAACACTTGACGTCGCTAGGACAATTCAACAGACGACAAAACGAAAAACCAACAACGCTTCATTGAGCTATCGCTACAGTAGAAATTGACTGCACAAAATAAGCTGTGAAGTGAAAAACGAGCATTTTTTTATATTTTTAGTTTTAATATATAAAAATGTACATTTTTCCAATAAATTGTATTTGTTTGTAAAGGTACGGTCACATTTGGCAAATATTTAATCAAAAAAGCGTAACCACTTGTTTTAGCACAAATTTGTTTGACGTTGTTTACTCTTACAAGAGTTTTGCAAGATCAAACAGCATCAAATAAATTAAAACTAAATATTTGTTGTGCTTTGGCCTAAATAAGAAAAGTTTTTTTTTAATAAATAAACGAGTTCAAATATATGTTATTTATTAGTTACGTCTTTAGACTATAACAATTTTTTTTAAATGGCAACAATTTCTTTTTTTTATACCCTACACCACCATAGTGGCGAGGATATATTAGATTACTGCTGATGTTTGTAACGCCCATAAATATTGGTCTAATTATTTCTTACGAAATAATAAATTCTTAACTATATAAAGTTGTAAGTGGACAAAGAGGTAATGGCATCGCCCACTGAAATGCATCGCTCATATGACGCGCTTCAGTATCCTATTATTTTTCCATATGTAGAAAATGGATATCACTTTGAAATGCGTCAAATCAATCAAGCAACACGTAAGGCCGTTAATTATCCTGTTGAGTTCCTAAATTCACTCCTGCCAGGCTTTCCACCACATGTGCTACAACTTAAACTTTAAATACCAATTATTTTACTGCTTAATATCGATCACCACGGCTTTGCAATGGCACTCGACTTGCAGTAAAAAACTTGATAAATAATTTAATAGAAGCGACGATTATAACAGGAAAATATAAAGATACAGATGTACTTTTGCCACGCAATCCAATGTTACCAACAGATTTACCATTCGATTTTAAACAATTGTAGTTTCCTGTTCGGTTAGCGTTTGCGATAACTGTTAGCAAAGCTCAAGGTTAATATTTATTTTATTTTATAAAATACTGTAAGTCTTTTTTCACACTCTGCAGTTTTAGCTGACCAGTTTTTGTTCAATTCTCCTTTGCCATTTCATTCACACGTGGCAGTTCAATTTTCGTACTTTTTCATGTAAATCAACATGCATGAAAGAAAAGCACAAAATGAAATAAGAAAACTGACTAGTACCCTCAAGTGTTCTTTTTCCCCTTCGCAACCAAAAATACTTGCCTTGACGAGCCAGAATTGAAGAGTGTGAAAGCAGACTAAGCTATTACAAAAATATTACACAAGTTGTGTTTAACATTATATTTTTTGTGATTTCTTATTTAAAAAGTTAAAATTTATGTATTTTGATATGTATTGTACACGAGACTATATAAACCAGAATTTTCATGTTTTAGAAAAAATAAAAATTTCAAAATACCAATAAGGTACGGTCACACTTGGCAAATATTTGCCGACAAAGGCGTAACCACTAAGCCATAACAAATATTTAGTTTTATTTTATTTGATGCTGTTTGATCTTACAAAACTCTTGTAAGAGTAAACAGAGTCAAACAATTTTGTGCTAAAATAAGTGGTTACGATTTTTTGGGGAAAACATTTGCCAAGTGTGAACATACCTTTAGAAATAGTGAAATTCTATTTGTCTGATTTTTTTTTGACGATTTTTAAAATTCGAAATGAGTTTTTTCTTTTTTTTTATTGGGATTTTGGCGATTTTTTCCGTAATTCTTCTGGCAGCCCTGGTATCAAGTTGTAACTGAATTGTTTCCTACACATCAATACCATGCCAGTAATTTGTATATAATTCTGAAATCATAAATAGCGCTTTAAGATTCTTTAATACACCAAGTCTTTACTTTATTGAATAACTTTATATTTCCTAACACATTTTCTTTGGCCAAGTATTTAAAACTCTCTAAAACTCATATCTAAATTAATAACACTTTTGTTAACAATAATTTTCTCGCCATTTCCCGTATTTAATGGATTCTTTTTGAATTATGTTTCAACAAAATAATACAGATCATATGTCTGAATACAAAAACTAGCAGCTGCAGTGAAAGAATTATATTGAAATATTATCATTTGAATAAAATCTCTTTAAAATTTCTAAAAGCTGCTGTTAAGCCTGTTTAAAACTTCCATCTATTTAGACATAAAAGCAGCAATACAATCAAATCAATTTATTTATTCGCATAAAAATCAACACTAACAAAAATGCCAGCGTATATATAAATACTGTAGCAGTTGCAAGTTTATAAAAGAATTTGCAGCAACATGTGAATTTCCTCTCTGGGCCAAACAGTCGTCATTCAATGTTTTTTTTTTCACCTATATGATAATTTTTTTTTATTATTAATATTAATAATAATAATTTTAATATGTAATATTGTCTGTCCTGTCTGGGACATGATGATGATGATGATGCCGTGTAAAAGGGGCACAGCGGAAAGGATCAGCGTTTGAATGGTATTAAATCCACTTTGATTGCATTTCGTTTCATTTCATTTCACACTTCATTGCGATAAGTTTACATTATAAAGATGTCTTAATAATTTAGTTAAGCTGCCGACAATCATGAGCCTGCTGCTGCTGCTGCTGCTGCGTCGGCTATACGTATGAGGATGACAATAATGATAATGGCGAGATATATGGCAAAAGTTATTAATAATAATGATGATCATTATAATGAAATGAAGAAAGCAAGAAGTTCAGTTATGCATGCGTGCCACAAAATCTATACGACTGAAGCCTTTGCGTGTTTCAGAAATTCGTGGCATAAAACTTAAACACTTTTTAGCCTAGATGGATGTTATTGCTGTTGCGGTTCCACTTTTATTAATGCGAATCAGCTTCATTGTGTCTGCTCAAAAATAAAACAGGAATAAAATACACCGATACCGTATTAATAAATAACAACAGCACTGTCACTTTAGACTAAAATTTTAAGCGGTCACTACTCATAAAAAACTAAACTCAATCGTTGACACTTTTTTTTTTACCAGGCTGTTCTCGTTTACGTTTGGTCCCCTTGTCCTGTGAGCTGTGCTAAGCTGTGCTGTGGTGTGGTGTGTTGTGTTGTATGCGTGCAAAGGCCACAGCAATATTAAAAGCTTTTATCTTGTCAGACAACGTTGGCCAACAAACGACGTAAGGAAAAAAAAAACTAAAGAAACTGAACTTGAATTTGTATTTAAAATACCTTAAAGTTACATCTCTTGACACCATCTTTTGGCTTTGAATTAAGTGTGTTTACAGGCAAGTTGATCATAAGCGACACTAATGAACCCTATAAAGCTTTAAATGCAGGTGTCGACAATAACTTTAAGCGGTTTACCATACGCTTTTACTTTTCACAACGTTTTCCTTTCAATGCGTAACGATTTTGAAGCAGAAATGTTATTAACGATTGATAACTTTGTTCAAATTTCATATACGCCTATGTTCTATTTTCCACTACGAAGTGGAACTGAATACGTTTTCAATTCCACATAAACAATTTCACGGTGTTGTAGAAAACGAGTGAAACTTTAATTCTACACAAAATTGAGAATTCAAAATTAATGAACATTTCGTTTCCACTACATTGTACAAATGTAGAAGTCAATTATTTGGCAATTATATGAGTGATCACGAACCGAGCTTTTTTCTTAATTAAACGATTGCTGTTATTATATTAAGAATATTGAGATCGCAAGTTGGGGTTTCAAGAAAAGACAAGAATACTTATCCATCTTCGTGCTTCCCTTACAAAAGAAATTGTTGATCAGTAATATTATTCAGGCTTCACATAAATAAGCATAATTTTCTTAAAATTTTGAGCTTTTATTATGAAACATTTTTACAACATTTATCCATTGTTAATTACGATATTGTTAATTTATCTACAAAAAAGTAGTCATCTCTTAAAATCAAGCCAATTTCGGATAACCTGTTCTGAAGTGTAGCGTATCCTAGATAAAGCTTTCTGCATCGATCGATACAAAAAGTAGTTGGACGTGGCAAAATCCGTACTATAATGAGGGTGAGTCAAAACTTTCCAATCACTTCTGTCTAAATAGTTTTGAAATAGTTTCGGCTAAAGCTCGCTTCAAACGATTCTGTTGAATTTAGTACAGGTTCCCTGTGATGATCTGGCTAGAATTAAGCAGCCCATAATAGGGTCCCACCAAACACACAACATTAACTTAGCGCCATGGATATTTGTGTCGATGCTGTCGAGGTTTCATATACGATCTCTTAAGCTTATGATTATCATAATTAAAGTATTCAATAAATCGAAAAATTACATTCTCTAAAAAACCGATTTCGAATCCGGAAAAAACCAGTTACCGGATATAAGTAAGAAAGTATAGTCGGTCAAACCCGACCATATAATACCCTACACCAGTATATGTATAAAACAAATTTTCAGAAATGGGCGTTATATGGGAGATATAACCTATTGTGGACCGATCATACAAAAATTTAAATTTCTGTGACTATAAATATTATATGTGTTAAACTTTATCTCGATATAAATACTTTTAAAAGATTTATGGAGCTTAAAGTGAATTACGGTGAGGGTCTTATATGGGAGTTTCGACTAATTATGGACCGATTATAATAAAATTGGACCGTATTATTTGTTATTATGATATATATTCGCGGTAAATATTATTTGGATATCAACTTTTTTGAGAGAGGGATTCTCTTTAAAGTGATTTTCGGAAGTGGGCCTTATATGCTAGCTACTAGTTATTATGGACCGATCTGCACAAAATTCTTAGATGTCATTTGGCTTTATTCATTGCTCATTTGTGATGAAATTTGTTTGGATACTTTCATAATTCAAATATTTATGATCGGTAAACCACAATTTCGGGAGGACATTTGTATGGGGGCCAGGTGAAATAATGAACCGATTTCCACCAGTTTCAATCCCATCCATCCTTTGGCAGAAAAAATATCACGTAACAAATTTTATCGAAATATCTTTACATGGACAGCCAGCCAGACGGATATCGGTAAATCGACTCAGAAAGTGATTCTGTATTTGTCAAACTTTGAATGTTCTATTTCTGCGATCCTTTTCCAATTGAAGGTAATAAATACATTCTCAGTGTGTGTCCGTTTGCTGCTGGATTCCTAATGGAAGCATCATTTGACAATACTTGTTCGAAAATGATTCTGCTCAAGTAGTGATTCGATGTTGCGACATAATCAAAAAGTTCTTTCTGCCTAAATTGGCTGATAGTGATAGAGGTTTCAACGAGACCCATTGCCACATGTCATACACACCATGATACAATTTGATTACAATACTTAATGAGACATTACTCATTTCGGTGATAAGAATTAGGGATATTTGGGTACCCCGGTAAACTAGAAGATAGTGCGCTGTACTATCAGTCTGAGGGTTGCGGGTTCGATTCCCGCCAAAGACTCTGGCTTCGCAGTGTTTGGTTTTTTTTTTAAAGCTGTGTCCATTAGAGTGGTTCGCCTTCCATACAAAAATAAAAAGTTGTGTCAGTCACCTCCTAGGATTAAAGATAATGTAAAAACAATTCCAGAAATTATTTTTTTATTTTTTGCCACGCCTAGAAATACCGCCCGTTTAATATTTTGTTCACTGTGTCGCTCTTTTGAGTCCGATCATAACAATTTGTATACCGGTGTGCATGGCTCTGTGGGCTACATTTTTGTACTTAATAATTTTTCACTATCACGTCAAATTTTTGTCATAACTTTTACAAACTAGGTTCGTACCCACAATAATGCTGAATATTTTGTACGAGTTTTTTAAAGTTATGACTAGAATTTTTTTCTCACAAAACAAAGATTTGTGTTACCAACCTGATTATTTTACAATCTGTAATTTCAGAAAATTCTAAAAATTTACTAAAAATTGTAAAATTTGCTTCACATATTTTTGCAAACTCTTCGATCTGATAGCGGATCGAGATCAATCTCTAGATTAAAAATTTATTTGCAAAGTCCCTGTTTACAGAGGGAAACATCTAGAATTCTCTTTTGTATTTTCCTTCGCCGTCATACAGGGAAACATTCCAGTTTATATTTGTTTTTGTGACATTTGCCTAATTGCAGTGTTGTTTTTTTTATATCTACTGTATGTGATTTGTATAAAATATAAAATTTATTAATTTTATTACTTAATTATTAATATTTTTATTCAAACAAATTCAAATATAAAACATAGAGAACAAAGCACGCCGAAAAGAAATAAAGCAAATGTCAAAAAGTATAGCAAATGTAAACAATAAGAATGAAAGCACAAAACGTGTCTCCGAGAACGGGAAACAAATTTCATATTCTCTTCCCCACCCGTCCCTCTCTTCAACAAAATGTTTCCCTTCCAAATGTTTCCCTGTGTAAACTAGGACAAAGTTACCGAAAATGCAAGGTTGTTTTGAGATTTTCATATAAAAATCAATTTTTGTTTAGAAATACAAATATGACCCCTTTTCTCAATTAAACGTTTATTTACAAAGTTATTAACAACTAAAGAATTGTTTGAGATTCTCATAGATGAAATAAATTTTGGTATAAATTGTTTAAGGCAATTGCTGTTAATTTATAGTTTATCTGTTTCTATTAAAATAGACGAATCTCAGTCGTTTCTATTAATTTGATTAATTTGTTATGTTATAACGTGACTGTTTAATTTTGGTAAATTTCTTGAAAACCGTTTCTTATGAATCCTAAAAACAATGCAAATGTGTGTTGTAGGAAAGCCAAAGAAACATGTTCCCGTCTCTTATTTGAATTTTTGTAGTAACGGAGTTTTTCTATTTTTATAACGTTCATCTTGTCCGTCTGTTAGAAACATCATGACATGGTATTTTGTAGTTTTTAGACTGATTTGCAAATTTCGATTTAAATTCAAAGTCAAGTTAAGATGAAGAATGGAAGCAACAACAACAACAACAACAACAACAATAATAACAACAACAGCAACACATTGCAATAATACCTTTAGGTTAGTCATCTATGTATCTATGTATGTTGTTGTTATTTGTGGACTTGTTACTCATATAGATTGTCATGTTTAATGGCTGGCTCAATGGTGGTTGTTGGGTGATTAGAGTTTGGTTGTGAAAAAACGACGACTATCTGAGTTTTGGGCCTGTGAATATTGTGTAGTGAATGAAGTGTTTGCGTTTTGTTTTTGTGGCCATTTGTTTGGTGAAAATAAGTCAAAAACGGAAACAACACAAACAATCATTTGCTTTACATTCGACTCGAATACATATTTCTTGGGTTCGCTAGTTTCGGGAAAAAGCTTATTGCGATTCGAATTTTTGTTTAACACAAAAGTAATCATCCTCACGATAATCGTGTTGTGTTAACACTCAAACTTTGCAACAGTCCTCACATCATACACATGGAGAAACGTCATCTGTGGTAAATTACATACAAAATACAAAATAATAATGTTAGTACGCGAAATGATACATACGAGGACGAATACAATACAATACGATAGAATACAAATTTCGTTATAAAAATAAAAGTAGAAATAACTAAGAATAATATATGTATGTAGCAGGGAATTAAAAGAACATTTTCGTAAACTTTCTCTTGGACTTTAATTACTTTCTTCACTTGGATTTCGTATAATCTAAAGATATATAGCGAAGACGTTAATGTTATAAATGTCCGTCTGTCGAAATAGCATGACGGATCCTCACGACGTATTAATGTAAAGCGTGATCCATTTCGAGCTTCCCTACTTTTTTAAAGAAAAAAAAAACCACAGAAAATTCAAATTTAATGGGGAATATTTATTATCATTTGAAAGAAAATTCTTTGGCATTTATTTTTTGAAGATCATGTCTATCAAACATTGCCCGTTGCTACGTCCCTGATGGTCTATACGTTGAGTCCAATTTTCGACGACTCGTTCGAGCATTTTGACTGGTAACTAGCGAATGACACGCGTAATGTCCGCATAAAATTTAGATTTTACATATCCCCAAAAGTCTAACAATCTTGGTGGCAAATCGAACGGCACAAAACGTACAATTATTTGCTCACCGAAGTGTACCACTGATTGATGCGATGTGTGGAATGTCGCCGAAATCACAAGCTTTAATTTCAGGCATCAAATAGTCGGTTATTATGGCACGATAACGGTCGCAATTGACGGTTACGTTCGTACCGGTATCATTTTTAAATAAATATTGACCGATGGTTCCACCGGCCCACAAACCACACCAAACCGTTGTTTTTTCTGGATGAAGTGACAGTTGATGAATCTCTTCGTCACAATTTGTTTTTTTTTTATTTTTTTTTGGGAATCCCCCAGGAACTATTACTTATTTTCTTCATAAATAGTGTTGCTAAGAAGTGTAAAATAAAGCTGCTAAAAATAGTTCACTATATGGAGACAAAAACACAAATGTATTTTTGTTTCAAAAATTTTGTTCACTGTAAAGAAAGATTCACTAAAGAAAAATTTACAATAATTCAATTCACAAAGTGGAACGAAAAAGCTGTGTTCTTGATTTTAGTTCATAATAAGGAGAACTTTATTGTATAGAAGTTCACTATAAGGAAGTTCGAGTGTATAAGCTACTAACGATTACATATAAAAGATAGATGTTTTAACAGTAATTCGAGTGATCACAGCTCAATCTTTTTATCTCAATTAGAACAAACAATTTATCTAAAAAATTATCGTTGATTTAAAAAATTTAAATATAAATTTTTCTTTTACAAATTTAATCTCCACCAACACTTAATTCCTCTAAAGCTCTGCATGTGTGTATGAATAAGTTCAGTTAAAAATTTTTTGGCCACAACCTAAAATATCAACATTTAGTTTTGGTTAAGACAATAACACAACAAAACAATCAAACTACAACAAACACAAATGGAAAAAAAGAGAAACAAAAAATTTATTGTACCGAAACTAGAGAGTTTTTCTCTAAAATGTTACATATGTGTGTCCGTCCTTCAGTCCATTTGACTGTCTTGCAGACTCTGCTAGAATATACTTTAAACTCACCTTTGGCCGCATAAATCACAATCATGCCCAAAGTGAATGCGAGAAGCTACAAATAAACAACAAAAACATCAACAACACCAACAGCAACAAAAACAACACCACAAAGAACAACAGTAACAACAAAATTTGCAACATATACAAAAAAAAGGTACAAAAAACAATTGTCTTGTCATCCAATTTGGATTTTCGTGGCGAAATTCATGCTTTTCTGACCAAAAGTAGAAGCGAACAACATACAGGGAAACACCAGCTAAACATTAAACAACACAACAACACCACCACACCATCATCAACAGCAGCAGCAGCAGCTCACAACTTTCATACTAAACTGTTGTTTAAAAATAAAAACAACAACTACAAAAACCAACAACATTTTGAACGAGTTTATCATTAAATTGCCAAACTGCCAAATAAACCAAAACAAAAAGTACAAAAATACATAAAACTGTAGAAAATGGAAAAACTAACAATGAAAATGCTGGAGCAGCGTTAGATTGTACTTCATACGAGTACTAGAAAGAAAAAAAACCCCCAAAACAAAAACATCAGCAACAAACAGCAATGTGCAAGTTTAAAACAAATCTATCTTTTAAACCGAGCAAAAAAAAAAACAAAACACAAAAACATCCGAAATAAATAAATAATTTGGCAACTCGTTATATAAAACGTGCTAAACTGATTTTGTATTTGAACAGTTTTTTCAGTTGTCTTTCTGTCTGGCTTTAAATGAATGGAAACCGTTTTGTTTTATTTAAATTTTGTGCTGTTATTTTTCTGATACTCGTAGGTATGATGCATGTCACTTTTAAATAATTTTTGTTTTTTTTTCAACATTATTAGCAACTGAAATTGTCATTTAAGTATCAATGATATGATATTACATCCTTATTAAAAATACACTGAAAGAATTAAATAAATACTTTAAATACTAGTTGAAAGCAATTATAGCCATACATACATACATACATACATAATTGAAATGCAAGCAAGCAAAAACTGCTTAGTCCCAATTTACACTAAGCAATTTTTATTGAAAAGATTGATACAATTTGTTTCTTGAAATTTCTTCGGTGCTCACACAGCACAAGTCATATTGCTTAAAGTGCTCGTTATACCCAACACCAGAGGGTATATTGGATTTGTGCTGATGTTTGTAACGCCCATAAATATTGGTCCAACACCCACCTTAAAGTATACCTATCGACTCACAATCACTTTCTGAGTCGATTTAACGATGTCCGCCCGTCCGTCTGGCTGGCTGGCTGTCCATGTAAAGCTTGTGTGCAGACTACATACAGGTCGCAATTTTGAAGATATTTCAATAAAATTTTGTACGTGATATTTTTTCGGCCCAAGGATGGATGTGATTGAAACTGGTGGAAATCGCTCTATTATTTCATCTTGCCCCCATACAAATGTCCTCCCGAAATAGGGGTTTAACGATCATAAATCTTTGAATTATGCAAGTATGCAAACAAATTTCACCACAAATGAGTGGTGAATGAAGCCAAATCACATCTACAAATTTCGTGAAGATCGGTCCATAATTAGTCGTAGCTCCCATATAAGGCCCACTTCCGAAAATCACTTTAAAGAGCAGAAGTCTTTTAAAAATGTTTGGAGTCAAATAATATTGAACACGACTATGTTTCGTACATATGTATATATATAACATGGTAGAATTTTATGATGATCGGTCTATAATTAGTCGTAGCTCCTATATAAAGCCCATTTCCGAAAATCACTTAAAAGAGCATACCCCTTTTAAAATTGTTGTTATCCGAATAAAATTTAACAAAAATGAGTTTCTAATGTACAAATAGGATGACATACATGACATATAGATAGTTCATAAACAGTCAAAACTCCCATATCAGACCCTCTTCGTAATTTACTTTAACCTCCATAAATTTTTTAAACGTATTTATATCGAGATAAAGTTTAACTCATATAATATTTATATTCACAGACATCATGACACTAAATTTTTGGATGATCGGTCCACAATAGGTTATATCTCCCATATAATGTCCATTTCTGAAAAACTGTTTTATACATATACTGGGTGTAGGGTATTATATGGTCGCGCTTGACCGACTATACTTTCTTACTTGTGTTTTTATTTAAGATTATACACATGTAATAGGAATAAGAGAGTAACAAGAATTGCTAGTAGAATCAAGTGTGTACTCGTCTTATCTTTCCCTCCCCCTGACGTCTAAAAGCTTAGTCTAAATCAGCTTAGCTTAAGGAATTGCTTTGTGTAAATTGGAACTTACTTTCATTAAACCCTCTGAGATTTTATTTTAAATTTGATTAAATAAACAAAATCGAAATATATTTATAAGAACGTCAAAGCTAATAAAGACATCATGTTTGATACTTATTCATTATGGATCGTATAATAAATATTTGACGGACTCAAATTTATGTGTTTATAGGTAACTTGACTCTTATTTTTCCTTTGTAATGTAACATAAAGCCAGTATGTTGTATTACCACTCCCCGGTAGTCCAGCATGTATTTAGTTGTCTCTTACATGCAAACTTTCAGAGAAAAACTTTTTAGTTACAATATTTATCTGTATTTGGTAATTTTTTTTGATTTTTTTGTGGTGGTTTTGTGGTCTTAATCAAAATTGAATTGTCATATTTTCTGCTGTTAAAAGTTTGAATTGAACTTATTCAAAGACATGCAGAGTTTTTGAAGAATTAATTGTTGGTAGAGTTTAAATTTGGAAACGAGCCTTTAAATAGAAAAAAATAAAACAAATGGATATTTTGCACAAAATACTCTACAACATTTTTTCTTCAATAAAATAAGAACAACGGAAATATTTCTACCCAAAAATCAATTTTTATCGTATAAAAAAGCGTTTAATTTGAGAAAATTATCTCGATCTGTGATCATGAATATTATTGCTGTGATCATTATTCATATTGCTGATCAAAAATTGTTCGTTTTTATGTAATACTCGTACTTTCAAAAACATTTAAACGAGAAAAGAAACTTTTTTTTTGTTCAAAAGCAGTCATTCTCTTTACATATCCTCAGAAAAAAACTACAATAAATTTTCAATCATATTTCAATTTTCATCATATTTTTAATCTGTTTTTGTTAAATTTAATGTCGATTGCGACATTCGATTAACAGTCGATTGACATTCTTATAAAATCGTAAATCCTCAATAACTTTGTAAATAAACGTAAAATCGTCAAAAGCATCTTGATCTATGATCACTGAAATTTCTGATTAAAAGCTATTTTTTGAAAAATTGAAAAATGGTCAACTTTGTAATTCCCTGTATTTATAAGGTATTAGTTATTTCAGGTGCCACAAGTAAACTACTGCCGGGTCACTTAATATGTTCAGAGGCTAGTTAGTTTACTTACATTAAAACTGAAGTTGATAAATTATTAATAAAAAGAATTAATATTTATCAACCTCAGCTTTAATTCATTGACTTTATTCCTGATTGAGTTAATTTATTGCAAAACAAGTAACAAAGTATGGTCGGTTCAGCCCAACCATATAATACTATACACCCAGTATATGTGCAAAAACAGTTTTTTCAGAAATAGGCGCTAAATGGTAGCAAAGACCTCTATGGACCGATCATCCAAAATTTTACTGACACTTTTCAATGATTTATGGAGGTTAAAATGAAAAAAAATAACAAATTACGGAGGGATTTTTTTATGGGAGTTTTCACTAATGATGGATCGATCATTATAAAAACTGGAGCGAATAATTTGTGCAGATATGAAACATATTTGTGTTGCATATATGAGCCAACATTTTTAAGAGAGTTATGCTTTCTAAAGTGATTTCCGGAACTGGATCTTATACAGGAGCTATGGCCAATTATGAACCGATCTGCAAAAAATTCGATCTTGCAACACGCAAGAGCAAAAATATGCTAAACCTTTTTGCAAATGCAATGATGCAATACCATTTGTATAAAGCCTCAGTTAGCCGACTGTAACGGAATGTAATGACGTAAAAATGTAAGGAAATTCTATTTCTTACAGATTCATACATTACGGTGTTGCGTTACCGTTACATCTCCATAACCATTTGCATTACTTTACGCATAACAATATCCATCAGCTGTTTCTTACTGTTACAGTTACATTCCGTTACAGTCGGCTAACTGAGGCTTAAGATTGTAAATTCCGCTAATGTTTCTACATTCTTGATTATAACTAATATTCATAATGAGAGTTTTATAAAACAAAATTTACAAAGAAAATATTTTTATAAACAATTGCTAACATAAACATAACATTTGCAAGAAAGGGAAACACAAAATACATAATTACAAATTGAATGAAAAAAAAAACTATTTTCATATGTATGTAATTAAATTCGACAAGTAATGATTTCTCTTCATATAGAAACCTTTAAATAATTATAATAAATTATTTAATATCGAGTGGTTTCACGGTGATTGAATTAAAATCATATTGAATTAATTACATAGTTAGTGGCTTTGACGGTAAAGATATCTGTCAGGTTTAATCCCAATTAATATAAAAGTTATAAAATGAATAATAGAATAACTGAAATATATTTAATATAAAAAATAAATACATAATTTAAGATAACTCCCACAAAAGAATGTCTTAAACCTATTGGTATCCAAATAATATTCAACACAAATAAGTTCTATACATAGTACAGTGGCAGCGTTGTCAACTTTGAAATTTCAAAACGCACCAAAATGGAGAAAAAAGCGCACCATTTACAAAAAAAACGCACCAAGTTAAGAGTTTCATTTTGAATTTGCTTTATTGCCAATAAAAATTAAAAAGCGCACCAAAATTTAAAAAAAGCGCACCGCGCACCAACTAAAGAATTTTTCGCACCAAAAATTTAAAAAAGCACCAAAAATGGTGCGAAACGCACCAAGTTGACAACGCTGTACAGTGGTGAATACGAGGTTAGCACACTAGGTATCTGTTGCCAAATAAAGCAAATATGTTCACCCATTTGTTCTTAATTAAAATTTTTTCCGGAGAAATATTTTTTTATTGAGAGTTTTTGCAGCACGAATCACCCATTTCGAACGATTTTTCTGAAGAATCAAAGCTGCCATATGTAAACAAAATCTATTAGTTTTACAAGTGCGGCCATTGATTTATTTTGCTTTGGGTTTTAAGTGTCAAAATACAAATATTAAATTATTTTAAAGCATTGTGTATTCAAAATCACATATGTATATAAATTCAAAATAAATGAAAAAATAAAGTTGCTTTTGCTGATGCCCATGAAAATACATAAAGCATTGTTATTTGTATGAGAAAAATGCAACCCAGCGCTGCCAGAAGTAAGATTTTACCTTATTTTTTAAGATTTTTTAACCGAAAAAGATTTTTTGTTTTGTCTAGACGAAAGTTAGGTTCAATTAAAAAAATCTTCTTTGTTCCATTTCAAAAATTTTAAACTAATCGATCTCAAAAAATGTACAATTTAGTATAAGATAATTAATTTTTGTTGTTATTTTTTGGTTAGTGTTAATAAAATATGAATTGTTTTTATTATTTATAATAAAAAAACTACTTATTTCCAAAAATAAGATTTTTTTCCGCAAAAATAACACTTTTTTTTTGGCGAAATTAAGATTTTTTGCTGAAAATTTCTGGCAGCAACCTATTAGCAACTCAATTCATTTTTATTTAGAAAAAATATAAAATTAAACCAATTCAAGTTCGGAAAAAATATTTTCTCTCTCTCAAAAAGAGAGACGTCAAACTTCATATTAAAAAAAATTGTTCGAACAAAATTTTTGTTAAGAACGAATTTTTCAAAACCCTTTATTTATCCAACGTGTTGCATGTCACCCTCAGATCACGCCACTACACTTTTCATTTTATTAATTTGTTGCTTTTCGGTGGGATTCTTTCTAAAAGCAACTACAAAAAAAATCTGCACAGTAATTTAGCACTAAATAAAAATTCATTTTAAAACCTTCATTTTAATCCTAATACGAGTATTTAGTATTTGTTAAATCTCATGGACATACTCTCCATCAGAGCCATATTGCGCTCTTTTGGAATTGCGTACCAAGTATTTTCGATTTCATTTCGCAAATCGGTCAAAATATTGGGTATTACTGCAACTCTTCATAGTGCGTGAGATGTGTTTTGGGTAGTTGTCGTGTATAAAATGCCACTAAAGTAGCATATTGTCCTCGTCGTATGGAAACATTTGATTTAGAAGTAGACTTTGGTAAGCCTACTGATCCATTCGAACATCAATCTTATGTGTGGTACCAACATCACGGCCAGAAAACGCCGCCGACACCATCACATTCTCACAACCGTGCTTTAAATTCTTATGTATGTTTTTTTTATCAGATCCAAACTCGGTCCGTAATTGATTATAATTACCTACCATATAGACCCAATAATTTTGCTTATATGTATACTCGGTGTAACGTATGATATGACCGGTCTGTAATAATTTGTAATATTTTAATTATTTTACCATAATTTAGAAAATCCTAATTATTCCCTCCAGCATTAACCGGCACATGGCAGCCATATACTAGTTACACTGTAATAATTTTTAATATTTTAATTATTTTACCATAATTTAGAAAATCATAATTATTCCCTTATACTCTAGCATTAACCCGCACATGGCAGCCATATACTAGTTACACTCTCCTTATTAACACTAGTAAACACAAAGCAATAAACATCCATCAACTGTCAAATTAGTGTAATACGTAGTTTTATTGAGTGCGGTCGCTAACTAACAATAAGTAAATTCGTTTTAAACAATCAGAAAGTTCGACAAAAAAAACTAAAACTTAATTAAAGTAATAAATAAATATGAAAACTAATGTGTCAAAGTGTAATTAATTTAAAAAAAAGTATAACAAACTTCTGTTAGCATAAATAGAAAGCCAGCAGCCATGAGTTTTAATAAGTGTTTAATGTGTGTGTGTGCATTTTGTTAAAGCAATTTATTAAATAAAGTAGAGAAAAATAAAAATAATAAAATTTAATGCAAGTCATTTAATCATTTGTTACATATTAAATTAGTTAATAATTAATTTTGTTGCTAAATTGGGGCAATGAAAATGAAAAAAAGCAAAGAAAAGAAGAAGAAAAGTAAAAAATGCAATTCATTCTTTCTAGTGCTTCTTGTTGTTTAATAAGAAATAAGTAAGTAGTGTTGTTGTTACTGGTGCTGCTGTACTTGAAAGAGATATCTCTCTTTTTTTGCTTGTTGTTTGTTTTTGCTTTATGAGAGTTTGTTTTGTTTGTGCGCGAGTGTGTTTATTTTCGGTATTGTTCATTCTTGTTATTTTCGGCGGGTCGCGTCAGTATGTTGTTGTTACTTTTGCTGTATTTATTTGTTGCTGGCCATTTGAAATGCATGGTAGGTAAGTGTCAAGTATCAAAATTTTTAATACACACAATACCAATCACCAATAGTTTTTAATTAAAATACTTGTAGAGTTACCAGTTAAGTGATTTTTGGAAAATAAAGAGTTCAATTACTTCTATTTGGGTAGAAGTCAGTGTTGGCAAACATGGTACAATTGTACTTTTTTGATATATTTCAGACTCAGTTGGTACCGTGGTATTACATACCACGATTCATTGGGTACAATTTTAAATTATTGTTGCATTTGGTATTTCAAAAGAAATATGTACATATATATGTTAAATGTACTCGTATGATTTAAGTTATTTTGCACATTTGTATAGTAGAGATGATTTTACTCAAATATCGCGGCAATAAATTGCTGGTTGAATTATCGAAAAATGGAAACTTCTGAAATGTTAATTCACATTAAATGATTTTGAAGCTGAATCCAGAAACTAAACTTTAGTTACTAAAGCTTAATATTTAGTTAATGAGTTACGTTTATTATGAAACGAGCTCTATTTCTTTGTCTCTAATTCATCTTTGTTGCAAATAGGTACATAGGTATGTACATAAGTACATATGTATATTATTTTAAAACTTTTACTCTATCCTTTGATAACTTTCTTCCTGGAACACTATGTAGTTGTATATCGTGAACAAACGTTTTATCTGGCAGCATTTTCCAATAGAGTTAGATTGTGATGCTTTGAAGAACTCTTACACCGTATTCACCAAATCAATACCAAAGCTTCATTTCCATTAGAGTTCGACGATTTTTTGACACATTCTTGTTATAAATGTCAATGTTAAAAATTAGTTCGTTCGAGTATAAAATTGTTTGAACATTGCCGTAAATGACTACATACATACATATCTACATATGTAGGTACCTAGGTATATCAATTTTTTTTACAATGAGTTTCAAGTTAAGTTTTATTATTACTATTTAGTAAATATTAAAAAAATGTTACTGGTGATGTACTTGTTATTTTATTCATATAATTGGTACAAAATTAAAAAAACCATTTTCCATCACTAGTAAGTTATTAAATGTTTGTTTTTATTTCGTTTTAAAACAAATAATTTTCACTGCTAAACGTATAAAGTATCGGCTACTGATTTTCAAGAGAAATTTTTTTTCATTCATACATAAAATTGTAAAAATATTTTTTATTTATATACCTACCTACTGCCGTATTTATAAAAAATAAAGTATGCTTGAAGTGTGCTTTAAGACAGAATTTTCATATAAAATTTTCTTAAAGTACACTTGAAGTCTACTTTAATTTTTTATAAATACTGCAGCTATTGTTTAAATTGGGAAAAACCCAAACAATTTTAACAATGTTTTTTTTTGTTTAGCTGGTGTTGCATTTTATTAATTTGTATTACAAATTGCAGGTCATAAAAGTAATTTGCATTTTTAAACCCCAGGTAATTTTTTTTTGTGGTTTTTGTTGTTATTCTTAATTGTTCTTGAAATTTGTTAATATTTTTTGTTAAAAGGATACGTGCCATGTATTTTCAAATTGTTATTAGCAATTTTTCCTTATTGTGCCTTATTAAAAAGGCCGAACAAAATAATTTAACATTTCAGAAGGAAAAATTATTTTACAGCTTTAAAACTAGAACAAATAACTTAAAAACATTTGTGATATGTCTAGTAGATGTTATCAAGCAGCCAACAATTTAATAAACTAAACAGTCTTCGAAAGCATTTTTTTTGGTTGTACAAAATTATTGAATGCGGGGAAGGAAAGACTAATACCCACGTAAAATCTCTTAAACCTACATTTATCTCTACCAGACTAAGAGGAACACTATATACCAATAGAAATAATGGAATAATCCATAGGGTGCTGAAAGTCATAAATACACGATCGTCTGGCAAGGTAAAAAGCATTTGTATTGGAAATTAACAGATTGATCATTCGGTGAGATCCACAATAATACAAATTTCCATGTCGGCAATATGTTTCGACGTAACGACTTACGGAAAACATATTTAAGTACAAAGTTAAATATTTTTTGACGCAACGACTAACAAACTTTTGAAAATTCACTTAAATAATTTTGGACTTCTATGATTTTGGCCAAAGTGGCCAAATGGAGCAAAGGCATGCATAACCACTATATAGGATATGTGCACAATAGAAACAGCTATCAGATGCTGTTTTTGGAATTCCAGGATTGAATATGTGGAATTTTTTACAAACTTTTGAAAACTCAGTTAAACAATTTTGGACTTCTATGAGGGATTTTGGACAAAGTGGCCAAATGGAGCAAAGACATGCATAACCACTATATATGATATGTGCGCATTAGAAACAGCTATCAGATGGTGTTTTTGAAATTCCAGAATTGAATTTTCTAAATTTTTTTCAAACTTTTGAAAATTCACTTAAACAATTTTGAACTTCTATGAGGGATTTCACAAATTCAATTAACTTAATTAAATTAATTTGTTATATATAACTAAAATATATAAATATGTAAAACCTCATTAAATAAAAGAACTTAAAAATTGTTATATGTTACTAGGGTACAATACGGCAAAGGTTCAGGAGGCGACTATTTTCGTACTTTTGAAAATATACTCTTTTAGCATAACAATCGTATGCTTTTGAATGGAAACAAAATAAACAATATTAAAATTAGTCTTCTTATTAACATTTTTCGATATCATTTTAGTAGCACTATGTAAATTTGCAAATGGTAGGTTTTGTCAAAACGTCGCTTCCAATATATTAGCAATTAACATGGCGGGATCCCAACAAGACATTGGGACATAATTTGTTAAGACGATTTTTATTCATATTAAAATTAAATTATGCAGCTATCTACACAGCTTCTATCTACAACCTTTAGTATTATTTAGTACGCGACATACATAGTTCCTCGTCACGTTTGTTATAAGAATTTAATATTTATTGGTTCGACACACTTTTAAAGTAGTGATTCAATAACCTTTACTTAAAATCTTAAATGTATTTCCAATGTTTTTTTTTTTCAAAATTTTCTACTTTTTACAATATTTTCCCGTTTCTACCGCTACTTTAGTGAATCTTTATTATTTTATCACAATTACTACATTATTGTATTGCTTCGCTCCTTGTTTTACCCATAATAATAAAGAAAACGTTAATTTTTTGGATAGAGATAGCGAACGAGACATAATTTAGAGTTAATAAAAACATTACTTGTGTAATTATTATATGCAGCAACTTCTTTTTCTATGTATGTTGATTTGAATTTAAATTTTCATTCACTTGATTCTAATGCACAGCAGTACTGAAGATTTCTGTACAGGAGCGCGATATTGAAAAATGCAAAGGTTTTAATAAATCTGTTTTTCTTTATATTAAATTTTATAAAATTCTTTTATTCGAAGTTGCCTTCTAGTTAAATATAAAAAATTTAATTTGAAATTTATTTTTGTATATTTCCATCTAGAAGGCAACTTCGAATAAAAGAATTTTATAAAACAATTCATATTAAATTTTAATAATTTTAATACAACAATTTGTAATCAAAATCAAACTCTTTTTATTTCATTATTAAATTTTTTCCTCTTAATTTAGTAAAATTTTTCTCTTCCGATTTGTTTAACAAAAACATAAATAAATATTGCAAAAAATAAAATGATAAATCTGCACATAATTTCAACGATTAAATTTTCTTTTCTCTTTTATTTTTCATTTATTTCGTTTTAAACAACATTTCAAAATTATGACTGGAGGCAATTTCGTTAGTTTAAATAAAAAATTAAAAACATATAAAAATGCAATTAATACAAACAAACGAAAAAAATAACAGAAATTAATAAAAAATAACAACAGCAAAATGTTGCAGCAACGTGTCGTACCACCAGAAGAAATAAACAGAGAGTAGAGCCAAAAAAAACAGTTGCATTTTATGAAAATCTAAAATAAAACCCATCAGTTCATTACAATGTTGTATGCTTGTTTTATATATTTTATTTAGTTTTTTTCTACTTTTTGGGTTTTCTTGTTGAGATTGTTGTTTGGCAAATGTGAAAGTAATGTGTTCTTAACACGCGAATTATGATTTTGCAAATATAACTATATGAAAGAAAAAAATACCAACTTCTTTGTTGAATGTCCAACTACCAAGCAAGCGACCAACCAACTATTCAACAACCTTGATTGCATTTTAATCATGGTGTAGTATTGCTTAATAATTTTTGTATACCCTACAGAGAACATTTCTTTTGACAAGTTTAGAATAAATAGAACTAGATATTCATAGTTTTTCAAAAATGGAAAGAGGGCAACTGAGGCAATTATTAAACATAAAAGCAAATTTAATACTAAAGCTGCCTTTACTCATATGAGTTGTTGTTCAAATTTCAGTGTTAATTAAACCAATTTAAGGTTTCAGATTTATCTTTGCTCCACAGATGACAAATAAGATTTTTAACTGATATACTCCCTGAATGTTTAGCTAAAACTGCTTTATATTCTGGGTGTATTGTCACGATCGATACCCATTAGAAAACTAATCACAAGTCCTGATGAGTATAGATTAACTCAATTCTATGACATCGCATATATGTAAATTACACTTTAAAGTTGCTAAAGTTGCCTCCATTTGCTTTCTTTTCTCACCATTAGCATAGGGTACTTCGTGATTTCCCCAAAACGTCTTGTTTAATGTTTCAGATTTATATGCTGTTTTATTTACGCATATACTACAACTAAATTAATCGTTTCTTTGAGTTTAACAAAGATTCCAGCCTCCTCCTTGTGATCGTTGCTTCCCCTCATTCACTGCAGAGTGTGTGTTTTATAAGTTGTTTTACCATCTTGGTCCATGTCATCATGTATGAATGCGATATGATGTTTTGCAGTATGAAGACTCAATTTACACACCTTTACCAAAATAAATAATACAATTTGATTTCATATGAAAAAGAGCAAATAATTTATTTGTTTGTATTCGACTGCTGCAGTGATGTTGCATCAACAACAAACAACCTTGATCATCATGTTGTGCTTATCTCTATTAACTGCATCCTTTTTAAACTCCTGTTTTCAAGCAGTTTGTTGTTTTGCTCTTAGTATTACGTTTGTACTTTTGTACATGTTATGAGGCGTTATTTTTCTTGTTACTCGTCATTTGTGCATTAACTTTTGTTATGCCGTTTTGGTGTTTTTTGTTCGTGAGAGTTAGCACATTTTGTTGAGGCTCAGTTTTTAGGGATTAATATTAAAGGGAGTTTTAAAATAGGAGAGATTTTAAAGCAATTGAAAACAAATAGTAAAATAATCATTCTAATACAGAAATCAAAACTACGTTAAATCAGAGACCGAAAATAAAAGATCCACTTAAATTTTTTTTTTTGTGTTATTTCACTAAGAGAGTGATTTCTAAGAGAACATTTTATGTTAGAGGTTGAGAGAAACAGAAAAGAAAATAATGGAAATAATCAGAATGAGTGATTTAAATTTATATTCTTTTCGTAAAGGTCATGTTATAACTTTTATTTTCGAACTTTGAAAATAAATTGAAAAAGTTCATTTGATGCAAATCCATAATGCCTGAATAAAAAATCATGTAAAATTTCGCAAAAATTTAAAATTTTACATAAAAATTACAGCTGTATGTATAAAAATTTACAGGAGACGGCACGCTTCACTTTAAAACTTTTATTGGATTAAAATTTATATATGTAGAAGTTAAGCATACAGAAAAATATTTTTGACTTGTGATGTCACAATTGTGATATTCCCAATTTTGTAAAATATAACGGGCCTTCGCAATACGTAATCTTTATTATTTGATTCATGAGGTTAGAATAGGTAGAAATGCCAATACCATTCGCAAATTTGAGTCTCAGAATACGTTATTGAAAAATACTCTGCCAGTCTTCATCGACTTGGAAGTCAATATTACTCGCGTAATTCGCACAATACCAACGCTGGACCACCTACAGTGTTTAAGTTTATTTTTTTTTAAATACAATAGACCTAAATGAATCACTTAATGTTTATAACATTTCAATCTTTGAGAACATATTTAAAGAAGAACATAATTTAAAAGTCTCAATAAATCTGTTAACTTACTAAATCAAAATATTAAATTTCCGATTAAGATCAATATCTGCCCGTATAAATGTCTTTCTTGCTTAAATGCAAAGAAAAACTAAATTAATTCAGCAAACTCATATAACTTTTAAAAGGATTGAAGTGTCTGTTATTGAAGTTTCTCAATATTCTTTTATTATTTTGTGATGTCGCTTGACATCCCAGTACTTCGATTTCATTTACAAGGTTTATAAACTTACAAAATGAAATAAACATTGTCAATTGCCAACAAATAAACTTATATGTATCGGTATGACCTTTTCATAAATACATACAAGATTTTTAACATACACTCAAAGTACGGAGCGACATATAGATTCATACTTCCATATTTTGCATACTTTTTTTTATTGTTTTGTTTTTATACATTTGTTTATTTGGTTTTTACTGGTTATTGACAATGAATTGTCAATGCAAGTTGCTTTTGCTGCATTGTAATATGTAATATTTACTGCAGCAGCTATTGTACAGTATAGCAACGTTATCTATCTGACAATGAAACCAATAACAACAAAAAAAAAAAAAGCAATAGGTATATCGCAAGAAGAAACCTCAAAAGCCACCAACAGTTAGTGGTGGCATGTGGGGGAGGACACCAAGTTGAATAAAAAGATATTGAAATATAAAACGATAAAACGACACAACAGCAACAGACCAAAAAAAACCCTTTTTATAACTGTGCAGTCAAATGGCAGCAGAGCTGAGTAGCAACTGCAGCAAAAGACAAAAAAAAATAAAACAATCGGCAACCACAGTGTGTCACGACATTGTCGATTATTGCAACAAACAACAACGACAATAGCAGCGTTGAAATAAACACGTGTTCATTGCTTAACAATAAAATCATAAAAAGAAAGACTGAATGCAAAAAACAAAATTACAAGAAAAAAAAGAAGAGAAAAACTAGTGAACAAGATTCTGTACAAAACGGCTAAATAAAAATGCGTTTTATTCACACCCTCCGCCTTCTGAGTCATTCAGATGACAACATTTATGTATGTGTGGTTGACAATTTTTGTTTCTGATCTGGTAGTTGTTAATGTCTGGTCAATACTAAACCAGACCAGACCACACCACTCTAGTTGCTCATTGTTTTATTAATACTCTAGAGATATAGTAACTGTTGCAGAACTGGTTCCTAGGGGATACGGAACGGTTCTAGTTGTAATATTTTATATGAAGGACGGTTGTTTAATTACCACTAAGGAGTACAAGGAAGTGTTACAGAACTAGTTACTTGACCAGTTCTCATGGTTAGGGATCGGTTACAGTTGTAACATTTTTTATGAAAGATATATGTTGGGGTCTCAGTGTAACTGTTACAGAACTAATTTCTAGTAATTACAGAACGGTAATATTTTATATGAATGACAGTTGTTTAATTAGCACTAAAGCGGAAAGGGAAAGATAGTTGTTAGAGTCTCAGTGTAACTGTTACAGAACTGGTTACTAGGGGATACGGAACGGTTTTAGTTAAAATATTTTATATGAAGGATAGTTGTTTAATTAGCACCAAAGGGGTTGGTGAAGTGTTAGAGAAATATTTACTTGACTCCTTACTTGATCCCTAACCCTAGGATCGGCTCCAGTTGTAACATTTTATATGAATGATAAAATCAAAATGTCACTCCAAAAGCTAGTGTCAGTTGAAAGAATGCGTTCAATTCAATGTCGATAAATTGTTTAAACTCATACCAAATTCCTCTACATTTTTCTTTTTTTCCAATATCACTTTAAATTTAACTTCTATGACAGAGTACTTAGGTGTGATAACTTCCACAGACAGTGTGAGAAAGAGGTGTCTTATGTCAGTCATCCAAAAACTAAATTGCGAAGAACACACAACAACAAAAAAACCATCATTGTCACTTAGTTTTAGTTGGTTTACTAAACTGGGTCATATTTTTATAACCAATTTGTTTTTGTAGTTGCTGTTGTCATTTAGTTTATTTTGTTGGCATTTGATAATATTTTTTTTTTTTGCTTTGGTAACACTTTTTTTGCTCCCTCTCTCTGCATGAAACTATAAAACTAAAAAATCTTTTTCCTAAAAAAAAAACAACAGCAATGAAAAAAAACATTGAACAAATACTAACATGGATGTTGTCGTCATAAAACTAAATTTAACAATGCATGGGTGTGTTCTGTTGATTTTATTCGAAACATTTCTTATGAGTTTTTCATTTTGCAGCATTAAAGTTCATACTCTGCTCGTATTATTATTGGATTTACTCTAATAAATTTTGATTGTGATTTTGTGATGTTCTTCAATACTGTGCACCAATCATAACATAAAGATAATAAAAATTAGGACAGTTTACAATAATTAAAGAGTGTAATGTTAAAGAATTTGGTTTTCAATATATTCTAAAAACTTTAAAGAACACTCACTTAAAATCCGATCGCTTAATATTTAAAAAAGCGATTGAATACACAAGTTGATCATTATTATAAAATATAGTAATATTAAAGAAATGATAAAATGAGACATTTCAGTTATTTGTGTCTCATAAAAATCTGTATTTTTTCGTGTAACAGTTCAATCCATTAGCGCTTTATACTTATTCTGAATCGATAAAAAAGTGTTTAGTCAATAACTATCATTCCGCTTTAACTTTCATATAACTAGTTTCGTAATTAGTTTCGTATTCATATTAGGCTTAATAGCTTTTTTGCAATCATTGACACCGTTGTCGGATTTTAAAAGAATTGAAGCATGATTTTTTGTCTATTTCAAATTATTCTTGCTTAGAACAAATACATATATTCAATAACAAATTAATACACACAAATAAAAAGAAGCCACACTTAAGGTATGGCCACACATAACAAATATTTACTCAGAAAAGCGAAACCACTTATTTTACCTCTTACAAGAGTTTTGCAAGATCAAACATCAAAGAAAATAAGACTGAATATTTGTTATGTCTTGTCCTAAATAAACGAAGTTTCTTTTAATAAATAAACGAGTTCAAAAATATTTTATTTAGTGGTTATGTCTTTTTCGGCAAATATTTGCCAAAATCAGTTAATATTGCATTTGATTTTTTTATCTAATGTCACGTTCTTATAACCAAAATCTATTGTTATCAGTCGTTTGGATTTTCCCTACTTAATTTATTCGGTTTGATCAATGGTAACTGATTTTGGTTAATTTTATTATGAATACTTTTTTTTACAAATTCTAACACATTCCTTAAAATTAAATTAATATTTCTCACGTTATTGGAAGAAGTATTAATTTAAATACAAAAATTTAGTTTTGTATAATACAAATTACCATTTTAAGGTTTTATTATTAAGATGCTTCTGTAAGTATTGCTATTTTATGCAAGTAATGAGAATAGTGATTTTAAATTAGTTTCAAAACAAATGATGCCTACACAATTCAAAAATGTGTCCGCATTAACTACAATATGATTAGGAACTTTTCTTATTCCAACAAATTTCTTATTTTTCTTAAATCTACCTCAGCCATACATTATAGAATATTGAGTGTTACAAGTTTATTTGATTTACCATTTGCTTTTTATTTTAAACCAACAATATAGATTTTTCTGTCATTAAAGTATTAAAAAGTTTAAAGTGTGTCGCGTTCGCTAGCGTAAGTGTTATTTTTTTTTAAACAGGTGCTTTTATTAATTTAACTTGCATATAAGGATGGACAAAACGTTATACACAAGAGATAAACTCAAGGTTGTATATTTCCATAGGACACTATGGATCTGAAGTCGAGAATGGATTCATCACAAAGTAAGTGACACTATGATGACTTTTGCAATGATCGTTGATCCTTACTTCCAGTCTCTTGAGACAAATTAAAAAAATATAGTAGATTATTACGATAATATAGCGTAGAAAAAATAATAAAGAAATAAATAAGTTTGACCCTAATGCAGGTAATGTAATTCCAGTATTACCAGTAGGCTTAGTTAAATAGTTAATGTTGCAATTATTTAAAATGGATGTCGAACTAATAATAAATATCAAAGTTTTTTCTTTACTACCAACTTTAGTTTAAAAAATCGCCATAAAACTTATGTGCCAATTCGCATATTTTGGCATTTTTGGTTGTGTTTGAAAACAAGTTATATTTTTTTGTCGCGTTCTTAATATTGTTTATATTTTTAATGTATTGGAAACAATAAACGGACAAAGCCAAAATTGTGTATTAAACTAGTACTTTAGCACAGCGGAAAACAACATTCTAACAGATCTAGAACAGGCTAAGAAATTTATATATTTCATGTTTATTAATGTGTGTGAATAAATATGCCGAGTAAAATATGTTTTGACGTAACGACTAATGGAAAACGTGTTTAAATATAAAATACAAATGTAAATAAATTTTAAATACGTTATGACCAAAAAACAATTTAATGAAAAAATTAATTTTAAATTGGATATACAATTTTAAATTGTTATAAAAAAAATGTTACTTAAAATTAGATATAATTATGAAGTTCTTCGAAGGATTTTTTACAAAGTTAAAGAATTCACTTAAACAATTTTGGACTTCTATGAGAGATTTTGGCCAAATGGAGCAAAGGCATGCATAACTTAAATCGGTAAATACTGCGTTTTTTCAGGAAAATAAGCAAAATCTGTGATCACTTATATTTTTGGCCAAAAATCAATTTTTCAGGGGAATTTTCAAAAAAACTTTAAACCTTAATATCTCGGTAAATACTGCGTTTTTTTGAGAAAATCTTCTCTAACTTGTGTCTCTTCCCTTCACCCAAGTACTTAATTCATCATATTATTTAACGATTAAACACCTTTAAAATGCTGTGTGTAATAAACAGATAATATTACATCCTTTTGATGTCATTATTCAAAGAATTTTATCAGGTCATGTCAATAAATTTATAACATTTATAACATTTAATAATTACCGACAGCATAAGTAAAATATTAAATTTGATTAAATTTTATCTTTTAATTGATCTAAAGATTCGAGCAAGAACTACATATATGTTCTTACATATAGATAAATAATAAACAACTTTTCCTTGTCCAAAAAACATCAGAAAACTCTGCATAGATATTAAAATTTTATAAATTTCATTCATTAAATTCCCAAAAAATAAATTATGTGTATAGAAATTTTCCCAACACAATTCTTTTGTTACTAAAAACTGCCCCTCTCTACTTTTTACTGCAATACTTACTTAGTTGTGGGCTCTTCGTTATTCAAAATTTAAATTTAAATTTATTTTTTTTAAATTTTCATGTTGTTTTCATAACTCCATATAAAGTCATTGGTAACATCATCAAAATAATGATGTTGTTTTATATTTTGTGAGATTTTTTTTTATTTTATTTTTATTTTTCATGTTGTACAAAAGATTTGTGAATTTTAATGCCTTTGACTTTTATGTTGATTTAGTTCTTAAGGTTGGTTTGTGGTTCCTTTCTTCCTGGCTGCTCCTAAATGATCAGCCATAAGAGCTTTTTTATTTGTATTTGTTGAGGTTTCGTTGTGAGGAACTTTCTCCTGATCATTGGCAGTGGTAGTGTTGTCATTACAGTATGTTCAACTACTATTGATGCTGATCTCAAATGTAATACATACTTTTGAATATAATTTGCTAACACTGGGCGACAGAAATACATATTGCAGAACATTGTTAATTGTAATTTCATATTTTTTTGTATTTGTATTTTTTTTAAAGCTTCAATAACCTTTATGAATAGCGTTTTTCATGATCAAGAACGCGACATTCGTACTTTTTTAAATGGAACAGAATTAAGAAATCTTAATCAAATTCTTTTATCCATATTTAGTGTAAACATTCTGTCTAATATAGAAGTGATAAACACAGAAAGCAGAACGCGATAATAAATAGAAATCGTTTACGACTGCATCTAAAATATACGTTCATTTGCTTGAGTAAGTACTTTGTTTGTCAACATTATTTATTGTTGCAAGAGATTATATAAAAGTGCAGAAAGTGTCAAACAGATTCAGAATTCTTGTGACTCTATGAAACCACTTTGCTCGTGTTGCCTAGTGTAACTAAATAAATAAATATACAAGAAAATCAGAAATAATCTCATAAGAATTGGAAATATCTTCTTTTAGTGCTGCCTCATCTTTTTATGTTACAGTCATTGTTAACAAGCAGAAAGTACAAATACCAAAAACGTTTTAAAAGATTTCATTTCAATTTTTGCTTTTGCCAGCAAATTACAAAAAGACGGGGAGAATAAAATTTCAAGTGTCGTTTTTTCTTTTTGGGAATTATTTTTTTTCGTTTCGTTCTTTTGTCTATAAAGATGCAGTTTTTTTTCATTTCATTCATTCAATGCAAATTTATCGAATTTATGATCAATGATGGTTTTTTCCCCGCTGCTGTCGTTCGACAAAACTCCAAACGAATTTGAGTATTTGTTTGGGTTTTTTTTTGTGTATGCAAAAAGTAACAAAATCATACATTTAAACATTTTAACCATTAAAAACGGATGTTCATACGTACAAACATACGGGTATTTTAACTTGAGTACTTGCCACAATACGAGTAATCGTACTCCTCGTACTCCAACATTTCAGCAAGTGCTGTATGTAGGACAAGAGAAGACAAACAGACAGACAGACAGAATTTCCTTATTTTTATTTTTGGTTTTTTGCTTTTTGGTGGTTTCTGTCTGTTTGTTAAATATTTGTTTTATTTTTTATGATTTTCTTCTGTTAAAAGTCTCATTTCTTTTGCATGCAAAAGGTCAAACGAAATGGGTGGGTTGTAATATTAAAGTTAATATTTTCATATGCATTTTCAATGCGATTTTTTTCTCAGCATTTCGTTGTTGATTTTAATTTTTTTTTGCACTGTCCGTTTAGAAATTAAATAACTTTCTTTTGTGCTTAAAATTGACTGCTTAACCATACAAGGTACGCTATACATACATACATACATACTTATAAATTCAGAAGATAAAATAAATAATGAAAAATAAGGATGCAAAAAAAAGAAGCAAAACAAGAATCTAAGAAATCAAGGTGAGGTTTTTTTCATTTCTCGTATTACTATAGTATATATATGTATATATATAAACTACAAATAAACTTTGGGAACAAAATCTACTAAACAACAGAAATGTAACAAGAATTTATGATTTTATTTACATATTTTTGTACCATGGGCTGTTTTTTGCAACAACAAACCCGGTGTGTTGTTGCCTGGTCAAAGTAATCCTAATAAAACCAACAGCTTCTTACTATGTATATGTTGGTATAGTAAATGTTTGGCTCGTTACAAACAAAACCCATTTTATGCGTCTGTGTCGTAGATAAATAAATATGTCCCAGGTGAACGATGTAATGAATAAGTATGAATATATTTTCTTTTTCTAGTTTTTTGTTTTGTATTTCTAAGAGAAAACAAAGAAAATATCATCAACTAAGGCACAATGTTGGTATTTCATACATATAGTGCTAAAATACCCTATAGCCTATAGTTGGTATTTAAAGTTTATTCAGGGACACAAGTTTTTGACCAGCATTTATGTTTTTTAATGCTTTGTTTTTTAAGCATAATTACATAATTAAAAATTTGTATATTTTAACATTACGCCCCATATAAGGTGCATTAGGAATATGATACACCATTAAGATTTTTCAAATGGTCGTAAAATTATATACGTTTAGAAATGAATTGTATCGATTGGTTTCAGTTTGAGCGTCCATGAAATCATTTCAGCCAATTATACCAGCTGATATACATATTTATCACAGCTCCTGACAATTCATATCTGAGAGATGAAGATAACGGAAATGAGGATAGTGGTGAAATTGAAAATCTTGCTTATAGACAATTATTGGCTGAAGCTGAAGTGCGATGTCAAGTACCTTCAAGTGAATGAGCTTTAGAAATGTTAGAAGGCATTCCGTTTATATCTAACGAAGAAGTAACTAACCCAAAAACTTTTTCTGCTGCGCCACTTAGAAAAAAGCTAAGACTTTCATCAAAAGACAATGCAAACAAAATCATATTACGTCTAAAACTGAGAAAGAGTGGAGTACGCCGGAGTTTGTTTTGGATAAAGATAATCCATTGGAGTTCTTTGAAATGTTTTTTGATGACGATGTCTTTGAATTAATGCGTTAAAGCACAGAAAATAATGTCATTGAAACAGGCCAATTAAAGTTTCGTGTTACCACTGAAGAAGTAAAAACTTTTCTATGTACTTGTGTTGGGATTGGGATCGCAGTGTTGATACACATCACGCCATCATGGATGAGTCGTAACCGATTTGAAGAACTTCTTCGCTAATTTCATGCTTTTGATAATATCAACCTTCCTACTGACGACAAGTTTGCAAAAGTAAGACCGCTCTGGGACAAAATGAATAACCGATGGCTTAAGCATTTCCCCGGTGAAAAATATCTATCCATAGATAAGTCACTGGTGCCTTATTTTTGAACACACGGAGCGCTTCCAAAAAACACCCAGGTATAAACAAATTATTTTGTTTACATTTTCTCCTGTTTGAATGTGACTTTTTATAACTTGCTAAAAAAAATAACAAAATGGCGTTATTTTAATGTCTGGGGATAAAATGGGTTAAGTACTGCAATAATTAAAGCTAAACGACGAAAGCTAAACATGGAATTCGTCCTGTCTTTATGAAATAGGGACCAAATTGATCTCACTATAGAATAAGTGATTTAATTCGACCACTTTGAGCAAGTTTAAACAGTTCTTTAATATCAGCAAAGGGGTCATTCGCCTCCTCGGTTATCATTGTACCTCTTTTGGCCAATTCATCAGCAATAGAGTTACCCTGTCCAGGGACCCATATTAGCGTTATCATAGAATGTTTCTCGTTTAGAGACACCAAGCACTCTGCGGTTAATCTAGACGTCGAATAGACACCTGGAGGGTTATTGTATATTGCGATTGAAAAGCAAAACCTTTCGAAATACAATGTAAAAAGTATACAAATTCGAATTTTTCGAATCGAAATACACAATAAACCCCCTGACCGCTTTGCTGTAAGTAAATATACATATATTCTCAGATATTTGATAATACCTCAGCCAATTTGCAGCACGTTTTGTGGCGAAGATCTCTGCTTGAAGAACAGAAAAGAAATCTGGTAGCCTGAAATAGAATCCACCACTAACTCCATTTTCCCTCCTAGAGCCGTCAGTATAAACTCTTATTACTCCTTCCGGATGATAGAGTACTTTTAACTATAAGTTCATGTTCGTGAGACATATGAATTTCATATCGAAAAAATGGTTTCGGTGTGCAGTAATCAACGTTACTATGAGCATTTTCATAGTATCTCGTTATAGTAGAGTGATCATAGTCCCTATGAGACCATGAGTTACCAGCCATTAGTCTCACAACTGAGTTTTCTGTAATAACTTTCATCCTTTATATTAATGTTTGTATCGCCATAAAATTCATCTATTGTATGATTCATTTAAAGTCGCCATTGACCGACTTTAAATCCCAGGCATAGGTATTTCGTATTCTACTTTTCTTGCATACATTTTGATGGACAATCTATCATTTTAACGAACGCCATCAAACAAAAAGCCCAGTAAGGAGAAACCAAGAGTAAAACAAAAGAAATAAATAAGAAAAAAAAAAAACTGGAAACAGAAACAAATATTCAAAACGATTTCAAACGATACGCTTTTATTACCAACTCTATATCAAAGAGATTTTTATCAAAATCTGTTTTTTTTTCGTTGTTTCTATACTTCAACTACAACTCGAAAAGGTTGAGTTGACTGACTGTAAAATGTTGGGGAGTGATGGTACTCGTTAGTACAAGTACTCTTACGTGTATGATCTAGTATGTAGTTCAAATCCGGACACACAGACACAAAACTTATGATGAAATGTAGTCAATTGCAGGAGATGAAGAAGGTGAAGTCGACAAAATATTGTCAAATGCAAACAGCAACAACAACAGTGTTCGTGTGTGTCATTTGTAATGCAAACAAACAATCAAACAAACAAACGGTGGTTAAGCCAGCCTTCAAACACACACATGGGCCATGGTCATACATCATTTCAAAAATGTTGGTTCATCGATAACTGGATGGATAGATGAATGGTTGGATAGATGGATTGTATGGCTGGCTGGCTGCTTCGTTAGATGGATAGATCGTATAGATGGTTTTGAATGTATTTTTTTTACAATAATTTTTTTCTTAGTTTTATTTTGTTGCTCGCATGTAGTTAAAATAGAGAACGATGGTAATAGATATTGTCAACAACAGTTTTATGCGGTTTTATGTTGAAAGCAAAACAACAGCAACTACAAAAAAAAAAAAAATAAACATAAAAAACGCTCATAACATTTGCTTACGAGTACGTTTAATAGTATTTCATATGCAAAATAAACGGTGAAAAACATACATACATACATATATCAAATAGAAGGTGACTTATGTGTGCTTAAATATTCACAAAGGTTTTTATGTATGTTTCTTTTTTTTAATTTTTTAGAACCGTGTAGATCCCCTTGTGCATTGTTTATTTGAAAAATCAAAATATTAACATGATTGAATGTTTATCTATACGAATCAATAAATTCAACTTCAACTCAACTTTTCAGAGATTTCAGGGCTGTGGTAAATACTTATTTATGTGATTCTTTTAGCGGTACTATTTAGAGGTTGATTTACTGCTAGCATTTTTAGTCCTAAAGCAATGAGACAATCATTTAAATTTTATAACAGAATAGAAAATAATTTTTTCCATTCAAGCTTTTTTAAACAATTAAAAAGTCCCTTATATGAATGAAACCTGTCTGCTCCTTTTTGTTTGACGGCGTTTGTTTACATATTAGATAGTGGATTATCCATGCAAAAAAGTTAAATATGTTAGAGATTTAAAGTCGGTCGCAGGTAGGGATGCCAATCCCAAAATCCCGATTTCAAAAAACCCGGAATTTGATAACTCCCGAAATTTATTTTGGATTTGTTTTAAAACAAATCCCGGGATTTAGTATTTGTGTAAAAGATCCAAAGAAGTATAATTGTTTTTATCTGCTTTTTTTTTGGCATACACAATTACAAAACATCTGCACTTAATATAAATCAATGCTTTTTTAGCATTTTTGATAAGAGAAAATAAAAGAGATCTATTGACAGATTCCGCACTAAATCACTAATTGAAATATCAGAAACATTTTAAAATTATTTGCAAAGTTATCAACAAAAATGAAAATTTTACAAAAGTATGTTAAAGAAATAAAATTTATTTTGGATTGCTAAACTCGAACGCAGTATTTGATGTGTCTACGGTTTTTACAATTTGGAAATTCTTATATAAAAAGCTTTAATTGATTTAACCCTTCTTTGCATGATTTTTTTCTTTATTGTTGAAATAAATCAAGGTGATATAATTCATGTTCAAAAATGGTTAAAAAATCGAAGTATTTATTTATAGTATAAATTTAGTAGCAAAAAAACAATATTATGGAAATTTCCATCATCATGCAATGTTAGATCGAGCATTAGCTTAATACTAAATAGAAATAAAAGAATGCATTCAATATTATGATGGAAGTTTCCACCATTATGCAAAGAAGGGTTAGAACCTCAAGTAAAGAAAAATCGGTTTTACTTAAACAAATACATAGTTGTCATTTCCGGTAAAAGTAACAGACAAAGCTCTTTGTCGCAGTGATATGAATCTCTGCCGATGTTGCCCTTTTATTTGCGCTCAAAGATATAGCAAAAAGTGATCTGGTGAAATCCCTACTTAAAAGAAGCCAAAAAAGGATGATTTACTCCACATCATTGTTGGCAACCATGGTACAATTGTACTTTTTTCGATACATTTTAGACACAGTTGGTACTACGAGTCATTTGGTACAATTTCCAAATACTGTTGCATCCAAATTTGGTATTTCAGATGAAATAGATAAATATATCATTTAAGTTACTTTTTGTGTAACAGTGCAATGTAATAATGCAAAGAGATTTGATTAAATTTTATAAACATTTTGCTACTGATATTAATTTGATCTTTAAATATGCATCTATAAGGTGAAAAAAATGTAGATAATGTAGATAATCTCGATTTCAAAATCGTTAGAAGTTAACCCTTCTATTTCTTCTATTCTTGAAGTTATAAATCTAGTAATTTTGGAAATACAATCGAAGGATCAACACCAAACGAGTATAAAATTGTCCTGTTAAAAATGTTGCCATACGATATGTATATCAAATTTTCGATAAAGTAAGTTTGTGATTAAGTTTTATTATTATTTAACAAATATTAAAAATGGTACCGTGGAGGCCTAAAAAGTACATTTTATTGCTACGGAACCAAAAAGCCATTTTCCATCACTGCTCCATACTTTAAAATTTTTGAATAAACCCAAAATTGAAGAGTGAATTTGATAATAAGATAGAAATGATTGTTATTAGAAATGAAAACGTTGATTACGGAACGAATGAAATAATGAGTGGAATTGAAATGTGTTAAAGCCCCCCACAACACCTAATATATAATGTCGGTAATAATATAGAATAAAATATTGAATAAGAATTATATGTTTCGGATGGTGAGAAAGGATTGTTTATGCAATCAGAAACAAGAATTTGCTAACAATTTTGTCTACAAACGATGTAAACGATGTTTTCCGTCAGCTTCATATATTGGTAGCAAAATTAAATCATGATTCTCTTTACTATAGATGCCTTAATATTTTTAAGAAGATTTATCGATTGATACTATTTTGTTGCTTTTAAATGAATATAGAAATTAAAGCCGAAATCACATGTTAATCTAACATTTCAAATATGTTATAATGTTTTTTTTTATTTATTAATGGTTTATAAACTTTTGATCAATTTAAAATTTTTGTTTTCAAACACAAATTTTATGTAAGTAACTTTTTAAAATAAATTGTTATTATTTAGAAACCAATTTGTTTAAATATGAAACAAAAAATCCGAAAAATGCTGAAATCCCGGGATTTACTTTTATAAAATCCTGAATCATGGAATTTGAAAAACCAGTCCCGGCATCCCTAGCCACAGGTGACTTAAAATAAACATCTACATATAAGAGAATAAAGTCTGTACAAAAATTGAAGCTTATATACCTATAGAAACAATTATAGTCATGTACGTGTGATTTAAGCATTCGCTGAAATGACTTTTAAAATTTAAAATCAAATAAATCTATACATAATATTGGCCATGATACTATCCTATTCTTAAGAAATCAACATAACTTTGATAAAAGAAATGCCAGAAATTTGAGTATAAGCTTCTGTCGTTTTGAAAAAACTAAACAAAGAGTTGAATGTAATAGGCTACCAGAAGCTATAAAAAACATTCAAACAATTTCAATTTTTAAGAAAAATTTTAAGGAATACATACTTTTTGAAAATACATACTTATAAATTTAATAATTTGATAAGCTTTTAAACTATTTGCCAACTGGCCTCAAAAAGCCCCTATAGACGCTGAGGCAATCATTTTTTGTAATAATTAAATTTCTAAATACGTTAATGAATTAATAAATACAAAAAAATAGATGAGAACTTTTTTGGTTCTTAGTTGACAAAAATCATTTTGTACCGTCGTAGATTCGTTTATTTATTTGCAAAGTATCATTTTGTATAAACATTTTTTATAAAACGACTTATGATCTGACGTAAAATGTTTAATATATTTTATTTAATTCATTATTTGTTTGTAAAATTTATGTTTTTGCTCTGTGCAATCAGAAAAATATTTATTAGGAAAGTACTTTTTCGATAGTCAACCTTTAAGAATTATTAAGTCCTTAAGCTTTTTAGTATAGATTTATTTAAGGAATCAAAGTTTAATAGTCCTTTGGGTTTGGAAATTCAAGAAAAATAACGAAAATACTTAATAGTATTAGTGCTTTTTTTGGTACCTTTTTTTTATTAATTTTCTTTAAAGAGATTAAATTTTTAGCTTTGTACAATCAAAAAACATCTAACGTATTTTTCTGTTTACATAAGAAAATCCCGTATATCAACATTAATATGTATATATGTATGTAAATTCATGAACTGAATACGAAACCATTTTGAAGCAAATATTTAAGTACAGTTTTTAGAGGTGCTACTGTTAAAGTTTTCGTTTCAAACCAATAAAAACCTTTTATTGACAAATTGTACTCAAATTGTAATCTCTAAAATTTGGTAAGACCTAGAAAAATTGTTTCAATTTCAAACATTTTCAATCAATCACAGTGCAATCAAAGTACGTTTACACATGGTAAATATTTACTCAAAAAGCATAACCAATATTTTTTACACAAATTTATTTGACGGTGTTTATTCTAACGAGTGTTTTGTAAAAACAAATAGCATCAAATAATATAAAACCTAACTTCTATTGTGATTTTTCTTAGTAAAATAAGTTTTCAAAATAAAAACAAGAATTTAAAAACTTTTATTTAGTGTACACGTCATTTTCGTCACATATTTGCCATGTGTGACCGTATCTTAAGACTATAATAGTTGCGATAGGTTTTGAATTAATTCATTTGAATAAAAATAAAATTTTTACCAGAGAAAGAGGGTTCTATAGAAAAACCAGAACGCAATTTTCCCAATTTTTCGAACAGGTTTTTTTCTATGACTACCCTGCTTAAAACAAACAATAATCACTTCTTTGACAGCTTTCCAGTAATTTTATTTACCAGAGTATACTTATAGGTTAGTGATGGAAAATGGGGGTTTGGATTTCGTACAAACTATATAAATAAAATTCACTTTTTTGACCTCCAAGGTACCATTTTCAATATTCGTTAAATAATAATAAAACTTAACCACAAACTTACTTTATCTTATGGTAACATTTTTAACAGGACAATTTTACACTCGATTGATATTGATTTATTGCAAGTGATAAAAATGATTACACCGTATTCTTCAAGAAACTTTATCTAACTTCTGGTAATATTATAAATGCAGTTAAACTGGTCTCTATTGAAAAATTCTACCAGATAAATCGTTCGTTCACGATATGCAACTAGTGTTCCATTAAGAAAGTTACCAATTTTATTTTAATGCAAAGGAACGGTGCTCGTTTCCTAATAATATGTTTCCTGTAAATTATCTTCATTTGGTATTTTTTTGTATTTGTTTGAAGTTAGTTAGACGGCTACTTGCGATTATCTAAAATATTCTTATTTATATAGTATGGGGTTATTTGCTAGAAGTTAACTTTGTAACTTTGTTAAATATATAAGTATGTATATATAAATTTGTGTTTCTGCTCTATGCAATCAGAAAAATATTTATTAGGAAAGTACTTTTTCGATAGTCAACCTTTAAGAATTATTTACTCCTATCGTGAATAAAAATTCCATGTGAAATTTGTTCACTTTTATTTTTTTAACATTGAATTTAAATCGGAAAATGTGAAAAGTGAACAAATTTCGATAGGGGTGATTAATTCGTGCATCCTTTGATATCATTTCCATAGTTAATAGATTTATTATTTCAAAAATAAAAGATATAGAAGGGTTAACTACTAACTATTTTGTTTTTGGATACAGCCAAAAAATCATTTAACGTGAAATAATATGTCAGAGGTTACACTTGCTCGATAATTCAACCAACAATTTCTTGTCGTAGTAATCATCTTATAAATGCATATTTAAAGATCAAATTAATATTGTTCATGAAATTTAATATTTGGCTTGCTCTATTCCACAAATAGTAACGTAATGATATATTTATCTATTTCATCTGAAATACCAAATTTTGATGCAACAGTATTTTGAAATTGTATCAAATGACTCGTGGTAGTACCACACAGTTGGTGTCTAAAATGTATAAAAAAGTACAATTGTACCATGTTTGCCAACACTGTTATAGGTGTTTTATCGCCTGACGCCTTAATTGAGTTTTGAAATTTTACTCCCTCCAGCTCTCCTCCTAAAATACGTCTTTGCTGTATAGTTTAAATTCATTTACTCATATTTCATTGTTTTAAACAAAATACAGTTTTATGTTTTGTTTGTTTTATGAATCTTAAATGTTCTTTATTAGCAAAAAAAAGAAACATTGTTCTTAGTTGGCATTTGAGAAACTATTATTAAAAAAAAAAAAATACTCCTACACACCCATATTTTGTTTATTTTGTATATTTTGCACGTCTGAACTCGGCAACTTAAAAACTACTGTGTACAGACAAGACAAATTTAAATATTGAAAACAATATTAAATTTTCTACACATTGTTTTTTGTTGTTAATATTTTTACGAAAACATTAACACAAATTATTCATTAAGCCAACATTATCTCTTCATAAATAAATCACCAGCACGAGTTGTTGTTTTAAGTTTTAAGACAACTTTGTTAAATATTAAAAAAAAACAACTCAAAAACAATTGTTTATATTACAAAATAAAAATAACGATTTTTTCTTAAGGTTTTAGCAAATTGACCTCAACTTAATATTTCTAAGCTTTTATTGATAATTGTTTGCTTCCGAAATTATAGCACCTCAGGGGCCATTGTGCAAACTTGTTATTAACCAGGTGGCATAATTTCAAACTTCTAACTATAGTATTATATGAAGTAAAGTCAAAAGTGTTTAATCTATTTTAGAAAATCTTGCTCAAAGTCCTTTAAAAACTTAATAAACTAAACCACCAAATGCTGCTATTGATCTTAAAAATTGCTGCAAAAGCTTCTGGTCATAATTTGGCCTGATTTTTTTTTATACTTTTGCAAAAATCTTTTCTAAGCTTACTCAAAAATGCTTATTTAACTTTAGGCTATATATTTAATAATATTACGTAATTGTACAAGTAAATAAAATATTTGTCAAATTATTTCAAATTGTTTTATGCAAAATATTTCTACCACTCTAAGTCTATAAATATAAATGATTTTTTTTAGCTGTCTTTTACGTTTGCGTTTATCGTTACAATTAATCTTGTTTGTGTTACAATTAAATTTGTCTCAAAGCCATTTAATTAAATTGTAAGCAAGTGACATTTTTGCTGAAACAAATTGTTTTAAAAGTTTTTAGACTCTTGCAAATTGTTTTCAGTATGAATACAATTATTTACTTATTTTAGAAAGTTCATTCAACTTTTTAAGTCTGAGTTTCAGGGTGGAGAACATTGATTTTTGTGTGAAAAATTGTGTTAAGAGGAAGTTGTTTATTTTGGGGGTTTGTTTTATTTAGTTGGTTAGTTTAATAAAGTTGTACGATAAAAATACAAGATTGATTTAAAATTAATTATGGTTTAATTATGGTGTGTGGTCGGCTGTTAAAGTCTCCTGGGCGCGAACTTAATGGTTTATTTAGCTGCAAACATCACAAATGTCAAATAAATTCTTAAAAAGTCTTAAACAATTGCTAATTAGATGGCAATAGAGAGAAAAAGTGAGTTCTAAAGCATTTTTCACATAAAATCCGGTCGCAAAAATGCTTTAATATTTATGTAACAAGCAATAAAATTGAATATTTTTGAACCAGAAATCAATACTCTTTACTATTAAACCCTAAAAAGATAACGTTACATTTTTGGGCGTTAAATATAACAATATGTCGTATGTCCTTTATAAAAGACATAAGGTTTCTCACATCCTTTTAGGGGTTTTAAAAAATAAAAATTTTATATATATTTTATTGAGTCATTCATTTATAAAGCTGCTGTGGCGGTTTCGAGCCGCATTTACATCCAAGGGATAAGGAAAGTTAAAGGCTTTTGATTAGCAGAAATCGTATTATAGGAGTAAATCACATATGAGTTTATGCCATATTTAGCGATTGGCCATCTGCAGGTTTTCCTTGAACATGACATCTGTGAGCACAATTGGTCTAACGTATCGACTCCACCTTCTGTTTGGTTATAATATAAAATTATATATATAAAATTATATACTTAGACAAACTGAAAAAACTGAGCATATAAATATTCTCCTTTAGTAAACAGCAAAGATAGAGTAAAAAGTTGAAAAGAAATACGTCTGCGAGACGTAGCTTATCTTTCTAGGGTTAAGAACTTCTTCAAACTTCAAACTTCTTTTCCTCACACAACTACATACTGTATACTTATTCCAAACCATTAATTTATTGTCAAGGACTACGTTAACTTTCTTTGATACCTGCCCAATATTGTTCAATAAGCTGAAGTTGAGTTCAAATATTTACTGAAGAATGGTGTCGTCTAATAAAAAACAGAAAACTTTTCTGCTGGCATTCTTTTATAGAAATATCGAAAGACTTAGTTAAAAGGCTTACGAATAGTGAGTCAGACTAAAACTTCAAATTGCTTGCCAAACCATTTTTTTGACCTAGTTATATCACTTTTGTATATTTATACTAGGGATACCAAACGTGACTGGTTTTTTTAAATCACGGGATTCGGGATTTCATAAATGAATCCCGGAATCGGTATTTCGAAATTTTCTTGATCTTTGGGATTTGGGTTTCATAATAAAACAAATTGGTTTATAAATAATAACAATTTATTTTCAAACGTTACTTATGTTAAATATAAATATGTTTGCAAACAGAAATTTTAAATTGATTAAAAGTTTATAAACCATTAATAAATAAAAAACATAATAACATTATATTGACATTTTAGATTGACAAAAATAACATGTCATTTTGCATTTCATATCTATATTAATTTAAAAGCAAGAGAATATTATTGATCGATAAAGCTTCTTAAAAATATTAAGGTATCTATAGTAAAAAGAATCTTAATTATGAAACTGACGATGCTTTTGTTAGCTTCATATATTTGTAGACAGAATTGTTTCTCGCCCTCCGAAACAAATAATTCTTATTATTTTTCTAATATTTTATCATATTATTACATTCATTATTTCATCCGTTTCGCAATCAACGTTTTTAATTAATTTCTAATAACAATCATTTCTATCTTATTATCAAATTTTCTCTTCAATTTTGGGTTTTTTCAAAATGCAAAAAGTTGAGTAAATCGTCCTTCTTTTTTGGTTTCTTTTAAGGAGAGATTTCACCAGTTCACTTTTAGATATCTATCGTTTTGAGCATAAATAAAAGTGCAGAAAACTGCGACAAAGAGCTTTGTCTGTTACATTTACCGGATTTACAATGACAATTATTTGTTTAAGTAAAACTGATTTTTAATTTCTTGAGATTTTAACCCTTCTTTGCATGGTGGAAACTTCCATCATAATATTGAAAGCGATTTGTTAATCCCGAATAATTCCGCGATTCAGGATTCGAATTCGACACAGCAGGCTACGACTTCAAATGCTGCAAATACTTAATTATTTTAAAAACGTCAGCTACATAGTAAGCAGCTGAGCCCAAAATCTGGCATTTTAATATAAAAAAAATTTGTTCTTCGAACTTTTTAAACAAATTAATGGCTAAAAAAATTTTGCTGATTTTATAGAAGCTATTGCTAAAATACAACAAAAAAGCACATAAAAACTAAAAGAATAATAAATCTTAAACAATGAAACCTTACCAACTTTAAGCAAACAAAACAATAAAAATATAAACAGCTGTTGAAGCAATTCATTTATATTTTAGTGGTGCTACTTAAGGTTTTTATTTTTTCAAAGTAGCGTTCTTTTCATGAAACATGGGTGTTTCTAATTAACTTCACTCAAGTTTATAAAAATATAATATTTTGAATATATAATAATAATAAAATATATAATAATAAACAAATTTATTTATTTAACACCTCTTGATGCATAACTGATCATAACATTTTAATTTTATATATTTTTTTTTTACTTTACAATAAAAAAATATTTCTAAGCACTTATTTACTTTACATATTTTATTACACGGTCAACACTGATTTTGTTCTGTAGCCAACAAAAATAGAACTTACAACTAATTCTGTTTTTACACGGTCTTTTCTTTAGACGGTTTTGATTTAACACGGTTTGAAAATAAACAAAATGTAAAATTTTTTTACTCAATTTTATGCCAGTTAGCATGATTTAAAATCTTTTGGTCTTAATTTTTGTTGGTTAAATTGAATTTTTGCATACAATCAAATGAACTTGTCATACATACATACTATATGTATGTATATTATAAACCTGAATAGTTGTTCTTAAAAAAATCCTTGTGTTTCATTAATTGGCAATAGGTTTTAGAGATAAGGAACCAATCACCTATTTCGCATACGATCAATGTCTTTTTTTACACGGATTTTCCTGGAACCAATTACCGTGTAAAAACAGAATTAGGCGTAGTTTAATTTGACTGCAACGACAAAAGTAGCATGGCAACAAGCTGGAGTCGTGTTGCCTGCTGTCATTCTTATAAAAACGTGTATGTTTTATTTTTGACATATTGTAGTCGGTAGTCTGCTGTGGCGAATGTGTTTAATGATTTACTCTTTCCTTTATAATACATATTCTAATAATTTTCATATAAACTCTTTATTTTATTTTATTTTATTTCATTTTACTTTAAAAAACAAAGTTCCCGTTGAATAGCTCTTTATAAATATTTATGATTTTGCCTAGCCGTTAAACTATTTGAAATTTTTACTGCAACACACAAGCCACAATCCAAGGCCAGCCAATTGCTTAAACACATCTCCTTGTTGTCCTCTTTTTTTTCAAAGCCCATCGCTATCTTTAATTGTTATAGATTCTACTGATAAGAAATTTTTATCTTTAGATCAAATTAATTGAAAATTGCTTGCGTTACAGAACAAACTCATATACTTTTTTTTATGTCATATTCCAAACTTTTCAATCTAGGATGTAAAAGAAACTATAAAAGAAAATTAAATTAAATCGCTTGGCTTTTAGTATTTATTAATAAATTATAAATTACACACATACGTTTGTTACTGAAAGAGCAAAATTAAAACAGAAACCAAAGCCTTAAATTAAAAGCAGTTGCGCCACTATGTGGGCACATTTTTTTTACTGAAAACAGTGAAATCAGTTTTTAATTTCTCATCACTTCTCATACATTTTACAAATATCAGCAGAACTAAACCCGTCCTGCTAACATTTTGACAAAAGTATGACAAATTCTGATGGATGGTAAAATTAGAGGCTGTCATTAGACTTATAGATAGATAGATATATAGATATTTTATCCATCTGATGTTTAACTGAAAGTCTGCGAAATTCAAGGGGTTGCTGTTGCCTTTATATTATATTTCTCTTTAATGGGGAGCATTTCCAAAATCTTTTATAATTCCTACTTTTAACATCCTACCAAATTAAGTGACTAGAAACGTGCCTGGCTACAGCAAAACCCCTAGTTACAAGCAAAAACTACGTACCAGCCAGGCATTTTCTTAGATTGGCAGCTAGAAAATCTAGAATTAAAACAAAAAATATAAAAAATCCCATCGAAAAGAATCAAAAACAGATTAAAAGGCGGTACTACTGATGGAAATCTTTTATGATGTGATGTGTGCTTAGTAAAGGTGGAGAGGGAGTTTGTGTTTTTCCACAAATGTTGTAGTCGTTTATGGTTGTTATCAAAAACATTTAAAATAAATGAAAAGTAACCGATATTTAGCTGGAACAGCAGCAGCAGCAACAGCAATAGAATCAGCTCTGACACTAACCGATGGATAGACAGAAACACAAGTCATGACTAACATGATTATGAACTCGATGATGATGACTATAAAGAATTGTATATAAAAAATAACAAAAGAAAATACTGACTCTCACACATGTTTTAGTTTAAAAAAAATATTTTGTGGTAATTAAATTCCAAATTAGTTCTGCAAATTTTACTTGATGTGCTTAACAATTTATTATGCATCCACATATAATACATATTACCTTGGTAACTATTTGGCAATAATAAAAACTTTGTTCATGTAAACCAGTGGTCGTCATAAGGAGTTCATTCTTCTCTATTGCTATTTGACCAACTATTAATTATGATTTTTTTCGTATTTGATAATTTGTGAGCGTCTTTGTTAACCATGAAGTTTACAGGTTAAGAACCGATCATGTTCTGCATCTGGTGGCTAGAAGTGCCAACCACTGATCTAAATTGTAGTTCGTAACTATAAGTTGCAAGTATTTATCATATAGCAAACAAATATAATATTTTTGTCGTATTTCTGACAACTTCTGTTAAATTTGTGTTTAATGATATGTTCTTATATATTTCAATCCTTCAAAATTATTAAATATGGAAATCCATGGTGACAAGGTTTTACAAATTGAAACATATGTATATAAATTAACATAAATTGATTTCTTATATTTAAAAAGACTTAAAGAACTTCACTTGCCATATAAACTATTTCATAGAGGGTGCTGTAGCTTAATTGGTTACCGCATTTGATAATTAAGCATGAGTTGGTATTTGTAGCCCGGGTTCGATTCCCAGCCACTGCCACTCAAACAACATCAGTTTCTGATCATTTATAAGTTTTCTTTTTCTATAACTAATAATTATAACAGCGCCATCTTTCGGTTCAAACGCCACCGAAGTAAAATAATTAAATAAAGGCTATGAAATCAAGCTTTAAAAAATAATGCGCCTACTTACCACCAGAAGCGCTGCAATGCTGCATTAAAACAAATATAATGCGCAATTGCAAAGTTGTGATATAAAGCTTTCTTCTACTTTCACCACCTTTACTACTTCTTCAATTTATCCCCTTTCCAAAGAAAGTAACGCAATTAGACATATTAATTGCCTGAGTGTTACTCTCTTCAAAAAAAAAAAATTATGGAATCAAATTGAAAAAAGACGTTCCCATATCATCGCGAAAACTGATTAGTTTGGATGAAACTGTTCGTCAATAAGTTTGCTTATTTACTATACAAGTTACTAGATCCACAATTTAAAAATAAATGTCTTTCGTTTTAAAAGAATAGTGTGTCTTGCGGTCTAACTATAAAACCTAAAATTTTATTTACTACGATGGACATTTATTGAAAAGAAAAAAAAAAACTACATTAAATATTTATTTTTATAACATCACAGAATCGTAGTCAAGTTATAAAATACACATATGCAGTCAAATAGACTAACATGACTTTAAAAGAATTAATTTAAGAAATAATAATAAAGTTAACTTAACTTTATCCTGAAAAGGTATAGCGAGAAAGGCGATCTAAGCCACATTAAACCGATTTATCCTCTTATTTAATATTGTAATGAGATATTACGATGTTACATTGAAAATGTGAACTAGTAAAAGAGTAAATGATATATGCTATGGCAATAAGATTTGTAAGAAGGTCTCTAAGTTTAGTTCCATATACTTCAAATAAGCTTTAAGCTTATGATTTCCCTTACTGAGAAAATTAAAAACTTTCTTTAATAGTCACTAGGAGGTATTTCGCATCGATCGACATGACACCTGGTATGATCACCAGGGCAACCAAAATTAAGCTCTAAAGGAAGTATTTTAAGTGGAAGTGTTTTCTACGCATGTAAGTAAAATCTAATGGCAGGTTTTTATAAATGCACTTAAAATCAAAAAATATGCTCTTAAAGTATAAAAAATATGCAATAAAAAATAGTTGTTAATTAAATTCACAACTGATATTGTAGTGTGATAAGATTTGTACGTCATATGAATTAACAATAGTTGTACAAATGTTGTTGGTAATTTATATTTAAATATTTTGTACAACACCTATTTGAATGTTGTAAGAATGTTTAAGTGCCAAGAGTTCAATAAAAAATTACTAATTTTATTTTAAAAATATGTATTACCAAACGGTAAAACTCAAATTTTTAAATGTTTGACAAATTTAAAAAAAGAAAATATAATTTATAAACAACAAATTTAAATAATGGAAATTTCTGCATTTAATTGATCAAAACCTATCATTAGTTTTTACTTACTTGACTCAATTGTTAAAATGTTTGCAAAATACAGAAATGGTTTTGTTTTTTCAGAAATATGTATTATGAATTTTATTTATTGAGTTTTGTTTTACTTTTGAACTTTTGAAGGCTTGACAATATAAACGTACGACTTTGTACACAATTAGATAGTTGTATCATACAATGTACGACATACAACAGCACTTGTGAATTAAACAAATGTGTTTTTGTTTCAAATTCATATTTTTATTAAAACATATATAAAAAGCAGATAAATACTGAATTTATATATTTAATTTAGTAACAATGGAAGGAAAGTTTGAGACCTTGCCCTGTTCGACTACTATTTGTTTCGATAGATGCAGAACGCACTCTCTGGAATAGGATTCACTTCATTACAGGTTTTGGCCTCAAAAGAAAAACAGTTCTTTAGATGCAGAATCCATATGTTACTAGCTATAGAAAAACGGGAAGAGGTCATAGCTAACAATAGGCAATATTTTTAGTAAATTTATAATGTACAAAGGTTTTAAAATAACATCTAAATACATATACCCAATAGTACCATTTATTCTCTAAAATTTTTGTAATACTAGTAATTATGTGGGACGCATTGTTTAGTGTCCCATGTTGTGTTTTTGCAAGATCTATTTTCATTTCATCTATTTTAGAGGATTAATAATATTTTTAGCTATTTTTAAATCTATTAAAATTATATGTGAATTACTTGAATGAATAATATTTCTACATATTTGTTTCTTTCTTTACAGGTAAGTTCTTTCTTTTAAAATACTGTAAATAAGTGCTGCCTAAGGTATTTATTATTTAATTATGCATTCTATAAATTATTTGCTCCACACATTCACCACCATTTCAAGAGCAACGTACGAGTATAAGAAAGATGGAATTGAACATTTTTGAACCACAAATGAATATTTATTTATTAATATTCAAGAAAAGCTAAAAAAAGAAACTGAAATTTATTTGCACAACATTTCGATTCACCAGCGCATACTTAAACCATACAAAAATGCTTTTTGTGTCAAGAATTGCATTTCCATTGACTACAGCCCAATATTATTCAATTAGCAAAAGCCGAAAACAATTAGGGGGTCTAATAATTTTTTTATTACATTGACTGAGGTCTTTGATAGCAATTCATTGTAGCTTTTGAAGACGGACAGGGTTTATATTTTTACATTTGCAAACACTTTTCGAGCCTAAAATATTGATATTTTTACATTATTTTAAGGCACTGTAATAGTTTCATCTATGTCTATATAAGCGGGCTGGTTATCTGCTTATGTATGTAAAAATATTTTACGTACTGCTAGAAATATGTTACCAACATATCAATAATTATAAACGCTTATCACACAGTATTACCGTTAACCCAACTTCTTGTCTCACCAACCAAATACAAAACAAGTTAGAGTGCAATATTCGGCTGTGCCGAATATTTAATACCCTGCACCTAAACGCAATAAGAAATACAGAAACTACACTGGACTAGTATATCTTTATTCTTTTTTTTCTATTCATTTTTAGTGCAAATTTTATTAGTATTTCATATATTGTTTGAATGACAATATTACCTGTTGGTCGTAATTCACTAAAGTGATTTTTTTTTAAATGTTTTGAAATTTTATAATTGATGTAATTACCATTTCTCACCATAATTTACATAGTTGGTCTGATTGTCATAACAATCTTGAGTGTAATTTAACAATTTATAAAATTAAAAGAACATTTCTCCATATTCACCACAAGTTAAGAAACAGAGTATAAAAAAGGATAAGATATAAGATGAGGCTTTTTTGTTTGAATTTGATCTCAATAATATTATTTTCAAAAGATTTATGGGTGGAATAGTAGAAGTGGACCAGTTATGGACTGATAGCTTCAAAATCCAGCATCCACTAATGCGACTTCTATGTGGTTGAGGCGTATTTTGGTTGAATTTCATCTCAATAACGTTATTTACAAGAGTTATATGGTTGTTTAGGATGCTCGGACTTAATTCGGGAGCTATTGGCAATCATTGAAAGACAGCTACAAAATCGAGTAACATAATAGCCGTATAACCGATATTAGTATGATTTCTGGATTAAAGTTACCGATCTATGTATATAAAAGTTGGTTCGATATCGATATTTATTAGATATTTTTGTGGGTTTATTTGGTTTTCGGAAATGGCTCTTATATGGCAGCTGTGACAAATTACGGTCCGATCTTCTTAAAATTTGGAACAGTGATTTTTATGCATATGAGGACATTTCACGTTGAATTTCACCATAATAACGGTATATTTAAGATATGTATTAGTATTAACGTAGATTTCGGAAGTGGACCGTAAATGTGGTATATAGTCAAATATGGACCGATATTCTCAAACATCCATCAGTTTGAGTTTGGCATGTATGCAAATGATGATGATGTAAATTTTAGATAGATACTGTTATTTATAAGAGATTTATGAGTATTAAAGTGATTATTGGAAGAGGGTTTTATAAGGGGGTTCGGTTAAAAATAGACCGAAATTTACAAAATTTTGTGGGATAATTGTTGTATGTATGTAAATGATGTACAAAGTTTTGAGTCGGTACCGATATTTATACGATATATATAAAGATAAATGGATATTTCGGATGTGGTCCTTGTATGGGAGCTATGACCAATTATGGGCCGACCACCATAAAATTCAGTACAACAATTTATTTACCTATAAAGATTATTTATATTAAAATTTAGCTGTTGAACATTATTTATACCAGATTTATACGTATTTAAGTGAATTATATGGGGTCTATGGTCAACCATGGACCGAACTAAAAAAATTTTGTTTTACGATTTCTTTTTGCATGAAACTTATTCCGGCTGAATTTGTGTTGATATTCCAATTTTATAGGCATTTATGTATAATCGAGCAATATTTCGGGAAGATTTTTGTATGGGAAGTAGGAGAAATCATGGACCTATTCTTACTATTTTCCTCACGCTATCTTCTTCTATCATACAAACAACGTATGCAAAATTTCATGTAATTATCTGCAATATATATAGCAAGAAACATGTTTAAAAATATAAATTGTTTATGGAGCTGTTTTACATTTTGATATATAACTCTTGTTCTACTATTACCGATTTTGCTGATTTTTAATAAGAGACTGCTTAGGAGTATTTTACACAGACAGACAGACGAACAGACCTACAGACAGACGGACATGGCTCAATTGACTTAGAATTTCGTAAGGACCAAGAACATATATACTTTGTTGGGTCTCAGATGAGTATTTCTCAGTGTTACACACTGAATGACAAACTTATATAAAAGTAGCTACAACTTTGCTGCCACAAAGCTGTGCCACTATAGGTTACTTCAAATAGGCCTGTAACAAATCATAAGCTGCAGCAGTAGACCAACACACAATGGTTTTGTTTTCATTTGCTGCTGTTGCTGCTACAGCTAAATGATTAGATTTTATGTGTTTGCTTGCAGCAGCCTGCTGTTTTGGCGGGCAACCAAAACAGCCAGACTGACAGCCTTGCGCTGAAAAATAAAAAAAACTTATTATACCTTCTAACTGTCTGAATATCTATTCTTTAAAAAAAATAGCAAAAAAATTAAACATGCGTGCAGCCAGCCAACCAACCCGCTTCTGCTTTATTTAACAGCCAAAACCAGCATAAATGTAAAACTTAAAAAACAGCTGCTGCGTTATTTTGCAAAAGCAAAAAATAAATAAATTTTTATATGAATTTGTTTCCAACAAGCAAAACTTTTAAGAACAGCAAACTTGCCATATCATTTTATTTTATTTTATTGTACTGTGTGGAATGTGTGGCAAAGAAAATAATAACTATTGCAATTAATATTCAACGCCACAAGGAACACACATAATTTACGTGCTGAGTTTCTGATGTGTTGGTATGAATTTTCCTCCTCTGGTTTCTTTTTATTATTTCTCATTATTCCACTTTACCGGCACCATTAGACTGAAAATTCTTTATTGAAAACCGTTTGTATTAAGCTAAACATCACCTCCAGAGGTTGCCAATGAAGCGTTTGTGTTAACCTCTTTAGGGCATCATGGAAAATTATCAATTTAATTTGTTTGATTAGTGTATTATCTTTATGGTAAAGTTTTTTTTTTGTGATTTCAGTTGTTTAATGACTCATTGCTGCTGTGAATTAAAATTTGACTGCATTAATTTGCCAGCACATGATTGGCATTTCTATAGATCAGGGTTAAATTAACATTTGATTTTTTGTTTGTTGTTGAAATTCTTCATTTATGAGTCATAGTTATTGGCAATGCTAAAAGTTAACAAAAGAAATAAATTGTAGTCAAGGACATAAATGCAGGTTTGTGACAAGATTCGTTATCAAAATGTCAATTTGTTTTTCAGTTAATAACTACCAAAGGATTTTGCAATGCAGTTTTTTTGGCTACACCAGGTGGTTTTTATGACAATTTCCATAATATTTTGATAAAATCTATTTTCAGTAATATTTTTACAGTATTCTGCACCATTTGTAATTGAAATTGAAAACATTATTAATGATGCTTACAAAATTCCCAATGAAATTGAGAATTTCTACTGTAAATTGGAAATTTTCGATGTGAAATTTGAGAAGTTGAGAAAATAAAAATATATACACACATATTATATTCCCCTGATGAAGTCAACAAAGAATTGACGTTGCGAAAAAATTGTAATTAAATGTATTTTTAATTTACAATATAATAATTTAGGCACAAGTAGCTTATACGAAAATAGATACCAAATACAACAAATTACAACATATTGGCCTAGTAGTATTTTGAAGTACATTTTTTGTTTAATTCCACTTAAAAACAATGTTTTGCATTAAAATAACCTCACAAAAATAAGTTTTAGCTATAGAATACAACTTAGACCCATTGTGGCTTTGCTGCTATTAGCAGAGTACGTTTTTTAAACTAAGACACGAAAGCTAAACCATTCTCTGCTTAAATTTGTAAAAATTATACATTAAGAATCTTTTGTTACCAATGTGGATCACCAGTGCGTATGATTAATATTAATTATGGAGAGTTTTACTTAAAATTGTTATAACTTCTCGACGATGCTAAAGCATATTGTTATGAAATAAATTGCATATTAGTTTTAAAATTTCATTTAATTAAATAGATTATCTATATAATTAAAAATGAATTGTTGTACGTTGGTAATTATGTGTTTTTTTTAAATTAAATTAAAAACTATAATAACATTTGAACTTCTTTTAATATTCGAATTTAATTTAATTTGCTTTATTTTCTTGTCAATGACACTATTACTGTTAAAGTACAAAGAAAATCTAGTAAAAATGTCTTTTTCTTGCAAACGGCAATTTTCTTTCGGGGCGTATATTTAAATTTTCAAAACAGCTTTTCGTTTTGCAAATCTGGGGGTTACTCTCTATTGCGATAAGCGTACAAATTGATACGCTTATGCATCGAATTTGCTTTCGCTTCGCAATAGAGAGAAACCCCCCTAGTTTTGGCATTTTAGAATATAAACTACATATGTATATTTCTTTGACGGGAAAAGATATTGGTTTCAACCTTTCTGTGTATAATTGGTAATATTCCTGTTTTTGAAATTTTAATTTTTAAATGCGTTTAATTTGAAAATTATAAAATACGCATGTATATTTTTTAAAGAGCTAACTGAAGACTTTCAGAAAACAAAAATATCTTTGAAACCAGATGAAAAGCAAAAAAAAAATGGCAAATGAGTGCAAATTAATATGTCAAAAGGGACTATTTTTAATCCCATAAGCCTGGTCCATGTTCGAAACTTAAACTCTATTTCTTGGCTCCGCACTTTTAAAAAAATATAAACTCTACCCCACCGTTTCTAGTTTCTGAATTATCTGTTAGAATTTTTGAATTTTGAAAAATGTTCAGTTCCAAATATTTGTTTAAATCGTGCCTCTGCTTTATAATGGTTCTGAAGCTGGTTCTTAAATTTTATTTCTTTGAAATAGTATTAACTTTATGTATATGATTTTTCACCAAATCCATGTTGCAAACAGTTGGTACTTTAATGATTTTTAAACCGATAAAATATAAATATACAACCTAACCTTTAATTCGAAAAATTCTTTTATTTAATTCCATCATGTATCCGAATGATTTTTAAACATGTATTGGTTTGGTTAAACCTTTAATATGGCTTTTTTTAAATACCAGTCAAATTTTTTAATCTGAAACCCAAAATTCGTTTGAACTTAATTAATATGCAGTAGATGAAGTGTACAATTCGTTTTCAATCAGTTCTACACTACATCTCCGTTTCCTTTGCTGACATTGTTTAAGTTTTTGCGGCACATTTTTGGTTATCTGCAGTGAATTATAATTCAATAATAACATAAAAACGTTTAAAAGTTAATTAAATATGCGATTGAAAAACCGTTTTTTCATTTCATTATTTCAAAATTTCGCTTTTTTATAAAATTTACTTCCAAATCGCGCTTTTTTATTCGTAATATGCCGCTTTTTGATAAAAAAAAACCCCGTCTGGTAACGTTAGGCATACCCCGTATTAGGCTTTTACGGAAAGAAAAACTGACCACACCCTCCTTTAAATCTACTTATTTTAATTTATCTATAATATTGTTTAATTGTTCGTATTTAAAAAATTTCAAAAAAAAATTTTAAAAAATTTACCGCGCCCACTTTTTTGATATACCTAAAATCGATGAAGTCTTACTTTTTTGTAGTGTATGGGGTATCTCTATGTACAAGTTTGTCGGTTAAGCAATATAGGGAAAGAGAAATAAAAGTGTTTTAAAAGAAGTTTCAAATTTAAACAGTTTGCAGAAATAATAAATTTTGTATGCGCCATCCTCGATAACTGACAATAGGATCTACATATTTTGTTGTTGTCTTGAAAAAACATGCTTCTCCCATAGTCAATTATATGTCACCTGTTCCCGCTGATGGAACACCATCAGCATTATTTGCTTATACGCAACATAGATTTATTTCAATTTGTTACATGGGCACAGATAACAGATTCTGTAACTTTAGTGAAAATTTCTCGCTTCGAAAAGGTGTGAAACTAAATATTCCATAATTTTTCGAAAAGTGAGAAAAATATATAATCACCCCTCGTGAATAACAATTCCATGTGAAATATGTTCACTTTCTTGCTTTTGTCTGAAAATCCATTTTACTTAATGGTATTCTCTGCGCACTTCTTGTCCGGGTCATCGTTTTAGCATCGAACAATGTTGCAGATTTTGCAAAATTTAAAAAAAAAAAGATTAAAGACTCGAACCCAAAACAACGCAACCTAACGACGTACAGTGAAAATTGGTACTAGTTGAGCAGCGACGCAACTTGGAAAAACGCAAAACGAAACGACGCAAAGCGAGGTATTGGTGTATACAACTCAAAGCCGATGCGAAATATTAGTGTTTGAAACCGCTAGTCACAAATATCGTTGACGACAGAAAAACTTACTGAAATTGAAAAATTATCAACGACGGCGGCAAAAATACAACCGCTGGCTTTACAAAATCATGTGTAAGTACGACTTTAATGATTGTTGTATACAAAATATTTGCATTAAAATAAAAATAGTTTCGTGGTGTAAAAAAGAAAATTATTAAAGTGGTACATAAAAAAAAATAAAAAATGTTATTATCCATTGCGATTTGAATATTTTTATTTTTAAAATTATATCTCGCCGATTTTTTAATTGTGAGTATATTTGAGAGTTAAAAGCGGGAACCTCTCACAAAAAGTTTACAGACACACTTTTTCTGTAAAGTGACGAGCAATTTTCTTACGTAACAGCGACTATTCGCCAAAAAATTACAGTCACAATTTTGTGAGAAAAACAGTTGTTTGTTTCAATTTATGGCATCTGTTTCATTCAGTGTTGCCTTTTAGCACTTTCAGTGCTAGATTTTGCATGTTGTTTCTCGAAAATGCATTGAAATTTTTAAAAATGATGCTAAATGCATTTTAGCATAACGTGCTTGATAAAAAAAATTTTTTTCCCGAAAAATTTTTTCTATTTCTCCTACTTATACTTTTGGAGAAATAAAAAATAACTTTTATTAATATTTCAACTAAATTTATTTCGGTGTGGTAAGTAAATAAACACAGACATTTTTCAATTAATATATGAAATGTAATCTATTAAAACAAGTCAACAATTGTTATGAACAAAATTATAAAAAAAATATAATTTATATTTGTAACATTTGAAATAAAAATTATATTGTTACATTGATAAACATTTAGAACATTTTATCACTTAGTTTTTCAAGTTTTAGAATACATATTTTGAAATTCATTTTCTGGCAACACTGGTTTCATTCTCTAGATTCTAGGCGCGTGAGTTATAAAATATGGGTACTGAATGCCCATTTATCAAAATGTAAAGAAAACACCTAAAGATTCAGTTTTGTCTTGACGAAAAAATGGTAAAACTTCACTATTTAGCGACTTGAAAGCGACAGCATATTACAAATATAAAAATAGAAATCACGAAAAGTAGCTTTAAATTCCATGATGATATTAAAAGAGTTCGTTTTAGTAAACTAAGACATAAAAGCCAAACCTTTATTCTTTTCATGTTTAAAAATTTGAACTGATCAGATTAAATTGGAGGGAATCATGAATTAAGAAACTTTTATTGCAAATGTAGGCCAACTGTACGTATGATTGATATTAATTATGGAGTATTATACTTATTTATGAGTTTACGTTGTTATTATTATTATTTTGTTATTAAATACATTAGAAAATAGTCTTAAATGACATTTAATTAATTAATTATATTTAGTTATTTCAAGGCTTTGTGTTTAGTGTAGTAAATTTCGATGTAAATATTTTTTACATAGTTTAATGTTTTACTGCCGTATTCATAAAAAATAAAGTACATTTGAAGTCTACTTTAATTTTTTTTGATTAAGGGCATTATTCTATGACGAAAGGTCGATGAGGACAATCTCTGGTTATATTAAACTACATAAAGCAACTTCTGTAGACTATTAAATTTCGCAAACAAATTTTAACTTTACAAAAAATGAATAAATTAAAAATTGCCAATTTTATAAAACATCTAAAAATTTTAAAAAAATTCTAAATTTTGCTAAAAATAATAACTAAATTGCCAATTTCAAAAAAAAAAATCATACATTTTTCATAACTAAATTTTTTTTTATCAAATCAACAGTTTTAAAAATTTAAAATTTTTTTACAAAAACACATTAAAATTAGTTAATTAGTATTTTTATAATATGATATGTCGTATGACATGACTTGGCATGATCTAATAAGTACTTTCGTACTTTTTCATGCAAATCAACATGCATGAAAGAAAAAAAAGAAAAGAAAATAAGAAATTTGACTAGTATCTTCAAGTTTGTATTCCTTTTATTCTCTTTCCCTTCTCATCCTTGGCGAGTCAGAATTGAAGAGTGTGAAAGCGAACTTAGCATAACTAAAAACGTGATATACGTTGTTTAACACGGGACATTACTTTAACATTACATTCCACGTGACATGATATGTGTCATATCATGATATTACTTGACTTATCACATCATTAATTTTGTAAAAAAAGATTTTTTTGACAAATTCAGCCAGAAGATGGGTCATAGAACTGTTAATTTCATGCTTATGACTTTTTATTATTAATTGAATTGAAATAACTACAACATTAAAAATAAATTAAAAATCACAGAATTCGTTTACCTAGTGTGTCTCAGCTAATGTAGATTCTTTTAAGCTGTAAAATTAAATCTCAATATCTTTTCCATTTGTGCTTAAAAATTTAAACCGATCAGTCTAAATTTTAAAACTTTTATTTTAAATCTAGACACTCCTGTTAATTATGGGGCAAATTATTATTATATTATTATAATTCTAAAAGATAGAAAGATTTCGTTAAGGAATTATCTTTAAAATAATTCTTAAATACTACTCACAATGTTATTGGTCAAAATTTGAATCACTTATGGCCGAATTCTCAATCATTAGTTAACCATTGGTAAACTAAAATACTAACTATTGTTTAACTATTACTTGTTATTCTTATGGCAAACTAAGCATTGCGAATAAAGAATCATTAGTTAAGCCTTTGTCATTAGCTAACTAAAGTCTGTGAATTCGGCCATTAGTATATTTTTGTTTAGTAATTTATAAAGATTGACTTGAAATTTGTGGCATTTTACATAGCAGTGTTTTCATCTACTCTGCTGTTTTGTTTCTCAAAATTGTCAAAGCTTAAGAAAATTAATGTTCTACAATTAAGATGGACAGAGATAAAAGATAACAATGACTGTACATAAATGTTATTTTCGTTTAGACTCTAACAATTATGTAGCAAACTACTTCAAATTCGTATATAATCCATATGTGTATTTGCCTCTCTAGTAATTTTTCCACTGTATTTGTAGTCATAATTATCAAACGTCCACCTTCTTTACGAGCATAGAGAAATCACAACTCAAACTGTAATATTTTATTATTTATTTGAAATAAATTAATAATTCAATATGCTATAGATCACAAATGTCCACACACACTCTGGCCAAACATAAACCAGTAAAAACAGACAGTGTCAAGTAGGGTGTATGTAAGAAAATTACATTATTGGGTGAAAGAAATACAATTTACACATACCAGCTTAAAAAAACGCCTACTCATCAAAAGAAATTGAATAGAGAAGCAGGTTCATACCGATGTCTTTTTTTTCGTTTTTCTTTGCGGCTCGCACGCAAACCTTTCAATGCCAACAGAGTCATGTAAACTCCGGCTCGTAAACGTTCCCTCGTATGATAAATAAATGATTATTCTTTTTCATTGCCAAGTGTGGAATAGTTAGAAAACGGTATGTGATGGGGCCGCAACAAAAAAAAAAACGCGAAATGAAATGAAAACTATGATGATGTTGATGCCCCTAATAAACTAACAAAACTTCAAGTAGGAAAGCATAGAAAATACAGGGTAACGCCCACAAGCCATAAAATTTAAAGAACAAATGTAAACTTTAAGTTAAAGGAATAAATTCAGAAGTGTAGCAAATACAACTGACAACTATTACATATAGCAGTAACAACAACTGCATTACTATGAATAGGAATATGTTAAATGAAAACATAATGCTTAATACTGGCAGCAGCAAATAGCAGCAGCAGCAGGAAAAAAACAGTCTGAATTAAAAAGATGCTTTGCCAAATACATGCTTGTTAGTGCTCACTGATCAGCCGGGTGCAATGAGCCAGGCTACAGCTTTTGCGGGTAAACTGTAACCCAACAAAACTATTGGCTACAAATTGTGGGTTTAAAGAAGATTTCTATATATTTTATGAAAGAGCTTTAGTTATTAACATAGCTAAATTTAGCTTAAATAGAAATTTTGGCTAGTTTAAAATTTTTGGGAGTTATGCATTAAGAAACTAGGCCAAATACGTACTCGTATGCATCTGCAATAAAAATTATGATTAACATTATTTATAAAGTATTTTATTTAAAATCGTTATAACTTCTCAGTGGTAAAACATTTTGTTGTGAAAAGATTGCAAAATAGTTTAAAAATTAAACAGTATTAGATAGAATATTTTTATTTAATTAAGTGTATAGGTAGGCCACCAGCACGTATGATTAATATTTATTATGAATTATTTTACTTAAAATCCAGTGTAACCATTTTAGCATTTTTGCGGCGAAATTTAGATTTTTTTTATTTTGATTTAGCTGCAAAATTTTAGCATTTGACATTTTGTTAAGCATATCTTGATAATATTGTTACGGAATTGTATTTGAATTTAAATTTCACGGACGATATCAACACACAACATGTTTAGCAACATACAACGTGTTTAGCAACATTTGCATTAGAAGTTTCTATTTATAAACATTGTTGATAAAATGCAGAAATTAACACGCAGTATGGCAATATTAGGTTTAACGGTCATACAAAGAAACTTTCGATTGTCTTCTCTAAATCCCGCCAGAAGTTACTAGCAGATGACTCTGTTCTGGCAACTTAAGAGTGAGTTTATTGTGAGTCGTCGTTAATGAACATCTAAGCGTTCTCAAACTCTGTATTTTAAGTAAAAGACAGAGTGTTCATTAAAATTGTTTTTGTCTACATTTGAATAAAGACTTTATATTTTCTTTAAACTACTTGCCGCTTTGATTTTTCAATTTAAAGGAATCCGGTTTATTAAAAGGAAATTAACCACCGTTTTTAAAAGGTAAAAACGTAGCAATATGTTTAGCAATATTTAGCCTTTTAAAGTTTAAGAAATGCCAATTTATTTTCTGTTGAAAATAGCTTGAATATAAAAAATAATAATATCATATGAACATTTTAAATAATAAATGACAAATATAAAATTATAACGCTCTGAACTAAAATGGCAAATATTCCCACTTCATATGAGTGGCAAAGTCAAAACTCAACTGTAGAAGTTGGGCCGGAAGTTTGTGAACACAAAAATCTTTTGTTATAAGGATTTCAATTTTGCCATTTAGTAATTCAGAAGTTACTCGTAAACCCATATTTAGTGGAATAAATTATATAAGAACCAATTAAGAAAGTAATGTCGGTAAGCTCGTTTATAATGCATGTTAAGGCGATTTATGGCCGTTAAATTAAGTTTCAGAATATGAAACTAGATTATTAATGGACCAATCGTTATAGAATTAGGTATCATGATTTCTGTATATAATTCAACTAATTTGTATTTATTTGGATACCACAATTTTAAAGTTAAAATGATTTTCGAAAGCATACCTTAATATGTGAGCTACGACTAACCGATCTGATTCTGAGTCGATTAATATACTTTTAGGTGTACGGGAGTAATATTTTTGGGCGTTTTATACATTAGCACTAATTCAATATACCCTACCCACTATATTGGTGTAAGGTATAATATGAGGTTGTTACCGTCGCTAACTGAGAGTCCGACTATCATCTCCTAGCTGGAGGCGAGTATTTCGTCTTTGGATGAGGTGTACGTTTGTTTTCTTTTGTTTGTATTTTTTTAATTTTTGTTGTTCACGAGTTGGCATATAAGAGGATGGAGCCTCCTCTTTAACCACCCACTAGCCATTCAGGTTCAGGGGGAGAATGATAGGAGCAAAGTAAGGGAATAAAAAATTAAGGGATTTTGGAAGGGGGAGGATAACCTTTGGTCGTGAAGGTCTTTAAAATCGTTACCCTGGGAAATGGTTCTACGTTTGCAGAGACCACCCCAAGATAATAATCACAGCCGACATTAAAGCCATCGCTGCAAGATTTTTATCCAGGTTGAAAAATAATGCATATTTTAACATTATCATTAAACTCACTTAGCTCCTGAACTTTTTGAGATTTGGTCACACTATTAAAATCGTTATAACTTCTCAATGCTAAATATTTTGATGTGCTTTCCATAATGTTGAGGGTTTCTGACGAACAAAGATGCCATAGTACTATGGCAGGTTATAAATTAAATTCCTCTTTGATCAAATTGTTCAATTGTTGCTGTTTTTAAATATCGATCAAAGTCGCATTATTGAATAGTGCTCTTTGGTCCGCTCCAAATTAATTTGCTTACTCATATTAGCAATCCATGATACTGTATTGAAAAGTCGACTAAAACTACTTAATACACTTAAAATTCCAACTTTTGCTGGGAGATAGTATTCGTTAATGCACCTAAAGGCTGCATACAAAATTCGACACTTTTTTTCCTCTAACTTTGTTATTCCAAAAAATCCACATAAAAAATTATAAAGAATAACATGAAAAATGTGTTAAAATTTAGGTATTTTTTCATTTCTACTCACTTACTTACCATCCAGACCCAATAACCAAACAAACACCCAATGCATGCAAACTACAAAACACACTAGTGTAAATACTGTGTCGACAGTAGTGTCTATTTGTGTGGAAAAGTTGTACGTGTATAATTGAATGTGAATGTGCTGTGTGAAATATTATGCGTTCTTAAATATATTCATTGTAATTTAATTAAAATCACTAACCAAATGCCCTGTTACTTGTATACGGATTCAAAAATAGTTTCCGTTTTGTTTTTTTTTTTTTTTTTGTTGTTTTGTTCATTGTTCATTTGTTTGATACCACCACAACCAATGATAAAATTTATCTATAGGTATAAATATATATGTACATATATGTAGGTATGTATGTATATATGTAGTAGGTTTTCAAAGTTTATATGGAAAATTCATTAGTAGATATGCACACATACATATTTATTTGAGTGGTTAGAGCACTGTGCAGTAAGTTAGTTGTTGTTGCTGATACTTCACATGTAGTAAATTGGCAACAAACAAATGAAAAGTTTACAATACGAAACTAAATTAAATAGATCAAAATTTATGAGTTTTCTGCCAGCAAATAATATTTATTTGCAGTTGTACAAGAACGACTATGATATTTGATACACAAATACTTACTTACTCATGCAATAGTTAGTAAATTTTTGTGTTTATGAGAGGGAGCTTGCAATCATATGTTGGCTAAGGTGTTGCCAAGTGTTTAAATTAAATAAACGGCATAAAGACAACATGGTTTTTAATTGATAACTTGTAATTTATTTTCTTGCAGTGTTGTGATTTGATTATAATGGTGACTATAATGCCGATCACTGATTTAAATGTACCCGTATAGGCTGTTATGTACCGTTGGTCGAAGGAGCTGGTAGTGAGTTGATGGAAATTTCTGAATTGAAATGTTCAGAGAAGTCGCTGTGTTCCACAGTCAGCATTTTTTGCTATGTTACATTGATATCCAAAGTTTCACTTTGATGACCTTAATTGAATTGTCAGCCGTAAACCTTCTAAAGAACTGACGGTCTACATTGCTGCATTGAAATGTTAATCTCTATCATATTAGGTCCTTGAGTACTCGTCTGCAGTCGCTATTTTATACTGTCAACCTTCTTAATATCGATAATATTCATATTATCTACATATATGTATATTAAACAGTTACCGATATTACGCTATTGAACTGTCAGCCTTAAGAAGTCGTTGGATTAAACAATCTACCAAAAGACATTTATTTTAAATTGCGTTATTGAAATATTCTTCAAAGTGGTATTGCCAAATTACAGTCGACCGAACTCATTTTGTTCAAAAGTTCATCGAAATTGTCTAAAAGTGGCAGTGGGAATAAAAGACTCAAACTTTGAAATAGTTGAAGTTCTTATATTTATATTATATTCCATAGTCACCGTAGTCCCAGTATTAAAAGGTTTCACTTTAGTTACTGTTTTTAATAATTATACTGAAATGTCGTATTAAATAGTCGATCAAAGCCACTGTATTTATTAATGAAAAAAAGCAATTTTAGCTCTTCAACTGTAATGAATTTTGTCTCCGTTTAAGACACTGAACAATCTTAAGTAAATTTTATGAAAAACTAAAAAAAGTAGTATTTTTCCACTGTCTTCCTAGCATAATTCGAAGTAAAATTAATTTCTGTAGATCTTATCCTGATCTCCGATGCACATTTTTCCCTAACTTCTAGAATTTTTTTTTTTTACTTTTTTTATATTTTTTTTTATTGAATCTGCTTTTACTTCATAAGCCTTAAAATAAGCATTTAAATCTTATACTTAAACCTTAAAAACTATTTGCTCTCAGTTGAGCCATAATGCACAAATGAGCCTTAAATTAGTAGGGTGGTAGATCAGCTCTACGAAGCCTTGTTTCTCTTTAGGTTCTAGTAAGCAATTTCGCAAGCGGATACGGATGGCTTTCCACCTTCAAGATATATCTTTCACGAATTTTTTTGAATTCATCTTCATTTCTTATAAACCTTGGTGCTCCCGTCCTAGGAATTGGGCCCTCTGTATAAGATTAATATTGGTATTACATGCAGTTCCTATAATTGAATTCCATATTTCCAAATTGGTTTTAAAACAGTCTTATACAGGATAACTTAATAATCAAGATTAGCCAGTGCAGATTAGAAGCTTTCATATGGACTCTCTTGGCTTCTATGTGGCGACGGCAGGTAAGGCGTCTATGCATATGTATGCCAAGATATAGGACATGATCAGACTGTGGAGTATTCACATTGTTTAGTGAAACAGGTGGACAATTTCCTCTCCTAAGCATAAACGTAACATGTCTACTTTTCGATTTCTTTGGTGCCCCGCTAAACTAGACGCTAGTGCACTAAACTATCAGTCTGAGGGTTGCGGGTTCGATTTTCGTTAAAGACTACAGGTATTTTCTTCAGATGAGCCAAAAAGGCAGTTCGCAGTTAATGTTTGTTAAAAAAATACACTTATTGTCCAGTTTTTTCACCACGTCTTCACACGTCTGAGATCCAGTTCTCTAGATTAAAATCTTAATCTTTACAGCAAGTCCTTCTAAGATCTTGAGTATGTAAAACGTATCATTGAGAAAGTGATAAAATGATTTATAAAACAGCCTTTATGGATTGGTTGATAATAAGATATGTTCTACATTATATTCGTTCAGAAATTCATTTCTTAACATTTGTAGACGTGCAAATTCACATTCCCAATCACCAATTTTTCTGTCTGAAAGTTACTAATCTTATCTGGAAGACATATTGAGAATTTTAACTTCAGCTCATCACATGAACCAGTTCCTCATAAACTATGTTTTACAAGAAGAACATTCGTGGAAGCATAGCCGTCTTTGTAGTCAAACAGAGGGAACTTCTTTATGTCAGTTAAATCTTATAGTTTGACAATTTAAGGAAGTGTTGTCCAGATAAGAACATCTATCTGACTAATGTTAATGTTCAACTTAGAACCATCACCATCATACTCCCAAGTCATCTTTATTTATCATGTGTGACCCCTCCATTCACATCTAATACTATGAAAGGCTCTCTGTACAAATAAGAATTATTAGGAGCATTATACAGACACCTGTCTTATTGAAGACAAACAATTAGTTAGGCATTACGAAAATAGTGGAGGAATTCTATATAAATCTTAATAAGAAGTTCTTAATAAAGGTATCCTGTTTAATATTCACCTGACGCACTTTTGTCTTAATACGACGACTGTTACTTTAGATCATCATTGAGCTTTTTAAACACTTGAACCTTATGAAATTTTCCACCTACTTTTCTTAGAGCTTCCACTTTGATATCGTTTAAACACTAAAGTCCAGTGAATACTTGATGAACTACACTATCGGACAAAATAAAGTGCCTTTTTTTAATATTTCTATTTTTTAATTAATTTATTGATATATTTATTATTTTCTAATTATTGTAAATTATAGTTTAATTTTTAATATAGTTACTATCTTATCTAATATTTATGTACTTCTTTGTAAAGTCTAATCGCGAACTTACTTTTTAGACCGCTTTCGTTAAGTCTTCTTTGTACAGTTCGAGTCGAAATATTTAATTCTAGTTCCTCCTAGTTCTCGTTTAAATATTTAATTCTAGTTCCTCCTAATTCTCTAGCTGTAAACGAATTTATTTTTGCTAGAACTGCAATATGATCATCGTCTAGCTTCGTGGCTTTTATTTTATACAAAGCAATTATTTTTCTGACCACACATTCCGATACTTAGAACTCAAAACTCTCTGTTGCTGTTTCTAGCCTTCTTTTGAGTGTATTTAAGTATGTAATATTAAATTAAATAAATAAGTACTTCACTTTAATTTATTAGTTTTTAGAAACTTACCACACATTTTTCAAAATAAAATCAGGAATACAACTTTTATTTTAAGGTTAACAGAACACCACACTTTTTTATGTCGCGGTGATTTCTTGTGCATATTTACATCAGAAATATGAATGAGCGACTTTATAAAATTGCAATGTTTATGAAAATTATTCAGATACTCCCACAAATAACGCGACTGTGAATAAATAGTAAATAATACATGTAGAAGAAAAATATCAAAAAGTTATAAAGAAGGTTACAAAACCGCACTTTATTTTGTCCGACAGTGTATATCCCTTTCAGACCTGACGCAAAACTACCAGGAATTTTTTTTATTATTTTTGGAATATGTGATATCTACAGCGTATGAAAATATAATCAATTATTAGATTTTATAATTTTTATATCCTTCAAGCATTTTCAGGATACGCACACTTAATGGATGCATCTCGTTCGATTTTCATAAATATTTTTAACTAAAACATTTTTTTATTGCATAAGACGCTTTCAATTAGTTTGAAATATTAAAATTTATCATTTTTTTACCTATAATATGTGCACTTTATTATATGTAAACGATTAATACTTTTGGATGAAAGACAGTTACTTACTTTCACGGTTCATTTTACTAAAACTGAAATGTGACTGAAGAATTTCTCAATAATTCAAGTAACCGTAAATCAAACAGAAGAAACATAAAATAAAAAACAATCAGCACAATCGATGCATGCCAGTCTATTTCAAATTGGGTTAACAGAAGCAAAAATATTGAAACCGAAACCCACCCGCACAATTGATACATCACGGTCTGAATGGAATATGGTCGGTGTCACAAATCAAGTGACTGCGGGTAGAGATCAAGTCAACACATCGTTCCTTCACTTTAACATTTTAATAAAAGGGGTAAATAGAAATTACTACCCACCAGTACCACCCCAGTTATTATAGAAAATTTTACTGCTCAAATAAAATTATCGAAGGAAACTACGTTTCTGAATTTAATGGAGTTTTACAATTACTTACATACATACATTTCTCTTCAAAGTTTTCCTTGTTTGTTGTATCCAACATCTTTTCAATTAGTTTAGTTCGGTTTTACTTTGGCAACTCTTTCTATATTGTATGTCAGCAAATGATGCCTCTTTGATAAACCAACAAAAGTGTGGGCGATTTGAAAATGATTTCAAACTAATGAAATGGTTTTCATGTTTGCTAAAGTGCAGATTTTTATTGAATTACAGAAAAATTGTTGGATTTCATTAGCGCATAAATCATTCTATAAAGAAGGCACTTAGTGCTTATTACAATGATGATGGTCAATATTGATGATGATTGTGATACATACAAAATACGAAAATGTATTCAAGCACTCAAACGCATACACATTCAACAAATGCAACGAAAAATATTTGGAGGCAATGTACGTGAATCAGTTTCATTAAGATAAAATTTTTATTTGATTCTTTAGTTTGTATATAGTTCTTTGTGGGTTTGATGGTTGCACCGCACCGTACCGCATTGAATTGCATTCTTTTTTTTTAATTTTCATATCGAAACCAATGATTAGCCCTTGAGCTACTGTTTTGCGCCTTTGGAGAGTGTAATGCAAACGTTATGCAGTACAAAGCAGCAAGCAACACCAACGGAGCGCAAAAGAAAACAAAAAAACACAGAACACAACAACCAGCAACTGTAAAGTGCGAAAACTCGTAAATTTTCAATTAATTTTGATGAATCGCTAAACGATAAGATCATTGCCAAACTAAACCAAATAAAACTACTCAATGGCAACGACCACTTTTTCTGGGTACATTTATTTATACTCTTTCTTTCCTTCCTCTTGTAGTTCTTGAAGTTGTACCTTTTTTGCATTTTAGCCTAAAATACACACTAACAAACTTTAACTTGCTGCATGGAAAAAGGGCCACAAACACTCCCCTTTTGTATACATTGAATGTTTGTTGCAAATATAAAATAAAAATTAAAAGTTGCGAAAAAAAACCACAAGAATTCATTACAAAATCCCTTGCGTACACTAAGTACTAAAAAAAAAATACAAACAAAGTTTTATTAAACTGACCACAGACAGACGTATGGACAACAATTTTTATTTCGTTCTTCTGCTGTTGGGGTAAGTGAGTGAGTAAGTAAGTACTTGCTGTTTCTTGTTGAATGTTTTGTGAAGGTGTAGAGAAAGCATAACCTCGTTTGCCGCACCTTCAAAAAGCATTTGCTAAATGCTACATTGCACCAACATTGACCAGAAATTAGTGTTTGTTGTTGTAAATGCAATAAAACTGCAACACCAAACAAGAAACAAAACAAGACAAAACAAAAAACAACACAAACTGATCTTTTGCAAATGATTAATATGTTTATTGAGTTTGAGTTTCCTTTACACAACACTATAATCCCAAAAAAATAAATGCCTACCCTATGCAAACAGCGAAGAGCAACAAAGTAGCAGTTAGTTAGCATTTCTCTAGTTTTCTCGGTTGGCTGCCTGCTGATGCAAGCATTCAAGTGAAATCTTTTGATTCCATTTTCCACTCGTTGAAATAAATGATGATTTCTGTTGTAGTAGAATTTAACAGATTTTTTGTTAGTCATGATTATTGAATTCGGAAATTCTACCAAATTGTGTGTTATTGCGATTCCTAAAGAATAAAATTTAGAGACCACTTCTAATTCTGTGTAATGTTTGTTATAATATTCAATATAGACATTTAATATTATCCAAATTCAATTCCAAATGCACACTAAATATAATGGGTATAAAGAGAGTCAATCCTCTTCAATCGCATATGCAACTCTTTTCTATCCTATTTCATTCTAAAATGAATTTTATTAAAAAAATCTTAATCTACTCTAATCTCTTAAAACTAGCATACAAAACATAATGAATATAAGTCCCAATTTACACGTAGCAATTTTTATTTAAAAGATTGATAGAATTTTTCCTTGAAATTTCTTCCGTGTTCACACAGCACAATATAAATACTTAAATCACTCGTATTTTTATTTGAGAGTATACACACATATATAATACAACTAAGAGAGTAGCAAAAATTGCTAGTACAATTAAGTGTGTACTCGTCTTATCTTTCCCTCACATCGATGTATAAAAGGTAATCAGCTAAGCTTAAAGAATTGCTTGGTGTAAATTGGCACTAAGAAGAGTCAATCTCCAGTCGGATATGAAACTTTCTTTTACCCCACATTATTTTGAATAGTATATTGCTTAAAATAATGAATAGCATTGCCAACTTGGTGCGTTTCGCACTATTTTTGTTGCTTTTTTAAATTTTTTGTGCGAAAAATTCCAAAGTTGGTGCGCGGTGAGCTTTTTTTTAATTTCGGTGCGTGTTTTAAGTTTTCCGAAAATGTGATGAAATCTTTATTTTTACTCATTTTTGATTGCAGTTTTTTTATAATTCATTCTCATGAAATCTATACGATGAAAAGGGGCCCTATTAAAAGTAGTTTAAATACGAATGTATGATAAATGAATTCATACTATCAAATTCATCACATGAATGTTATTGGTAAAGGTGAATAGGATGAAAATCTTTATTTGAAAATAAAATAACTTTTTAAACATGGAAATAAAAATGCTTGTATAGCCTGATGGTTTAAAAATAGCCGACGAAAAACCAGGGTTAAAGTTCCAGTAGAGACCTAAAAAGTTTTATTGAAAAAAATCAAATAGAAGTACTTAAAATAGAAAACAAAAACAATTTAGAAAGTACCAAATGTGTACTAAAATTAGGCCTTTTTTTACCAATTAGTACTTCAGGTCCTTATAGCATATTGTGAGTTAAATTTTGAGTGGTTCAATGCTTATTTTAGCTCTATTTAATTAAAAAAAGGCTTTTACTATTATTACTTTTACTAGTAATCGTTGATCTCTATTTAAAAAGTTTTATATAGAATTTATTTGGCAATATGACAAAGGATCTAATCTATTTGCACCCTTAAAATTCCAGATCATTGTCTCCATTGTTATGCTTGCAGGTTTCGAGCAATCTACTTTATCTGAATAATGAATGTACTGAAGTGGGTTGGCCGAATGAGCTTAATGAATGAGGCCCCTGCCACTTCACGCATGCGTTTAAGAGAGATATTCTTATTATTCGTCTGTTTGGATAGATAGGATAGTTCATGTCCAATGTCCAGTTTAATTTTCAGATTATTCTGCCGGATTCATAAAAAATAAAGTAGGTTTGAAGTGTGATTTTAGACAAAATTTCACACAAAATTTTCTTAAAGTATATTTGAAGTCTACTTTAATTTTTTATGAATTAGACCGTTATAGTTTAGTTATAACGTTTAGTTTTATTACATAAATTTAGTGTCAAATTAACATTGGAAGAGTGTATGTCAACTATTCCCAGTGTCTAGTAATAACTAGAAGAGTGCATTACAACCCCCTTCAATTAGGCACTCAAGCAGTAAATTACTTGTTTTTATTACTACAGGCTTTTACAGGTGGATAGTAAAATTTGACATAGAATGGAGATGACAGGGTTTATGGAGAAGAATAAATCAGTAAGCTGTTTCAAATTTACTCTTGTTTTACACCGCAGAATATTCGTGGCGTCTGTGATTGGTGGTGAATGTTAAAAGTCATGCGACATTCTTTCGGTAACCTGAAGCCGTAAATTTGATTTTATGCTGTCAAGTATGAGTTACTATCAATTGGATAGAGTCTGTATACTCTTACCGTAGTTCTTATCTGACATGTTTCGGCCGAGTCTCCAAGTTTGTGATATCTTTGTTTGGAAGACATTCAAGAACGAACTTTAACACGATGACCTACAGAACCACTAGAACTTTTGGTTCCTCATGTGTTTGAAATATATTTGAAGGCATACTATGATAGTTTTGAATATTTCATCGCTGGGTATCAATAAACGAAGGTGGCGCCTCTTGAGCAGCTAATTGACCGACTAATTATTTTATAGCTAGATAACAAGATTTTTAGACCTAACTGCTAATGCCATTGAAATTTGTACTTGAATATAATATTTTTGGAGGTTCGCTGTTGGAAAATGTAGGCTATCTTCTATAAATATATAGGTTGAGATCAACCGATAAGTTCGTTTGTGATAATTACAGGTTAAATGCAGAGACGACATGTGTGATTTCATTAGGATACCCATTTACCTTATCTCAAAGCCCACGTGAAATTATAGTTAAAACTCTATGCCGGCCACTTAGATAATTCACTATCCATATTTCGTGTTGCTGGGTATTGGTTACGTCAGAATGTTCCCTAGACAGAAACCAATTACCTTGAACATGAGGTACATGATCTTCCTCTGCAGGATTAATTGTAGAACTCTGACTTTAAACTTTTTACCAGCCACTATACATCTCTTTGTATTGTTGGGATTTGAGAACATCAAGATGTCATTTAACAGACAGGATCTGTAGGACCGCAATCAGATCGCTGATCTATAATATTTTGTTTCAGTTAACATTGTTGCTATATTTCTCAACTCTTCTATTTGTTCATTTTCAATGCCGCAATCAGAAACGGACGACCCTTTTTCGCCTCTATGTATTTATACTTCTGCTGTTCATTATTGCCCTTTTTTTAATTCAGATTTAATTTTCTTTTTTTTTTTTGTTTATTTATTTTATATTATTGTTTGATTGCAGTTTTGTTTTCCTTTTTATTGTTAAGCGTTAAAAATGTTAAAATTTTAATTGAATACATTCCATTTTATTCAACACAAGAAGAATGAACTCGAAGTGAAAATTTCACTGTTCTTTTCTTACTGCAGACATACATATTTGATTGCAGCAAACACAAGACAGAAACTGACTGCAGTTTCTTTGCCAAGATTTTTAATTTTTGCATTTGTTTGTCTCGCAGCCACAAAGAGGAGTAAACACCTCTTTTTTTTAGCAGGCCTTATAAACAAAAAATTGCTGTTCCAGCTTTTTTGTATAAACAATTTTCAGTTGTTATTATATTTCTGTTTGTTGAATTTTTTTTATATTAACAACCACGAATTCTAGGCATTACCCACAAACAACACAAATGTAGAAAAATAAAAAAAAAATATTGTCTTGAATCTCGCAATGGAAATGTTGAAATTCTCTAAATAACTACAAAAAAAATGTAAAAGAATTTTAACAATAGAAAAATCGGCGGTTGAAGTTCTTTGTAAAATTAATTCGTATGGCTGGCATTAAAACTTATTTCTTGTTGTTCTCTTGGCAACATTGTTGTGCCCCTTTACCGCTTAAGGGTTTTAAGATAGATGACAGAGTTTATTTTTTGTATTTTGTAGTTAAGACAACGGCTACTTTATGAAAAGGATTTTGGAATAGGATTCAATAGCAACTCATGTCTAAGTACATAAGTATGTATGTATAAACTTGTTATATAGAACAATTGTCGGAAAGTCTAATAATTTTCAAAGGAGTCAGTGAACTGTAAAGATGTTTTAAGTATAGATACATTGTTGCCGAAGATCATTAAAATGATGGAAAATGTTACGCAGTTGACGATTTTTTTTACTTTTGAAAACCTTTAAATTCATTGTTTAGTATTTAGTAGGAAGACATTGATTTAGTTTAGCTTTGATCATTTTTGCTATAAACTAAATCCAATTGGAGTAATAAGAATCATTTTGTCGATAGAAGTACTACATAAGACGCAGTAGTTGGGATTTGTGACCATGTTTGGCCGCTTGGTGGCTACCAGTGCTGAACACTAACTTTGGGTCATTTTTTGTGTTTGAAATCTTGAACGACTACTCCGGGATAATTGGAAATCCCTTGCAGATCCAGTTTGATTCCTTCCAGTTGGATTTTCTCCTAAGAACTTAAGAAGCTTAATACAAATGTTTCGAGAAGCTTAAGGTGCGGTCACACTTGGCAAATATTTGCCGAAAAAGAAGTAACCACTAAATAACATATATTTGAACTTGTTTATTTAAAACAAGACACAACAAGTATTTAGTTTTAATTTATTTGATGCTGTTTGATCTTGCAAAACTCTTGTGAGAATAAACAACGTCAAACAAATTTGTGCTAAACCAAGTGGTTACGCTTTTTTGAGTAATTATTTGCCAAATGTACCTTTACAAACATTTTTGGTAACAAATATTATTGGTCGCTTTTCAAATCTTTTCTCTATGCATCGGCTAGCTTCCCAGATACTTATTGACATAACAAGATCGTTTGAAACACAACAATCATAAGAAGCCATAACAAAATGTGTCTGCAATCAAACTGCTAACGATTATTATTATTCTTTTGCTCTACTTTAAGAAAGCTCTTTGAAAAACAATTGCGTATTTCGCCCCAAAAATATTCAACGATCTGATAAAACTTAAAAAAAAAACTAACAGTTTAATCAAACAATTTTGTTACCTGTCTTCTAAGACATCACCCTGGGTGGCCAATCGTCATCGTCATCATCTTTATCTTCACATATCGTTTGATGGAACAATCAACAACTTATCAATCAAGTTTTACTACAAAAAATTGCTAAACAAAAAAAAAAAAAAAAAAAAAAAGAAACACCACTCTACAATCTACCAGAACAACAGCCACATTGTTTAGCATTGTTTCTGAAACCTGTTAATAGTTTTTGTGCCAAGTTTGTCATATTGATGATCATGGTCTTTAACAATTTACGAGTAGGAAATCACAAAAAAAACAAGACTCACCTTCACCATACTTTGTCAAACAATTCTTTGTATACAACATGGTGTGGTCCGTTGTGGTCTGTTGAGCTTACAAAAAAAAAAATAAACACAACTTTTGGCGGCGGTCTTCCTTTGTTTTGGCAAATAATTAACTCAGCTATTTGGTAAATAATTTTGGTAAAATAAAACAAAATAACTGATGAACTAAGTTAACAACATTCTGGAAGTTTTGAGATGAATTAGTGCACTGAAAGTAAAATTGTAAGGGGACTTAGTAAGGAATACCAAGTCTTTGAATTAAAAGGGCAAAAAATATATTCTACAAATCTTCTATAGATATTTAGCTCTTTCCAAACAATTATTAAATCTGCTTAGTGGACTTCTTGGAAAAAAATTATTCGAGTTCTAAGAGTTTCATTATGATCTACAAAGACCAGGAATTATAGATAGTAATTTTCATAGAAATCCAACGAAACTCTTCTTGCGGTTACCTATGCACTCACGTTATAACTACTAAGCCTACGTCTTAGGACCATTTAAATTGATTAAATCATTTTAGTTAGTTTCATCGACATAGAATGTAAAATAAAACTAAAAATAACAAGTAAGGGTTTATATTCGGTACAGTCAAATAACTCCAATGAAATAAGTCCCATTGGAAAAAATAAATTAATCCCAAAAATGTTTCCATACAGATTCATAATTTTGTTGGAAGTCATTCATAGTGACATAACTCCCAAATGAAATAAGTCCCAACAGTTTTTTTGTTGGGCGGAAAATTTTCTCCTCTATGGTATACAGAATACCGGCTTCGCATAGTACATATTCCTTGTATTGTCGGCCTACGGCCGGGCGGAAGGATTATCTTCTCCATAGTATACAGAATACCGGCTTCGCATTGCACAAATTTCTTGTATTGCCGTTAATTCATTTTTATTGGGATTTATTTTTTACAATATTTTGGGACTTATTTAATTTTTGCCTTTGGAAGTTATTTAATTTTTTTCAGTTGGGCATTATTTCTTTTTTTATGGGACTTATTTCATTTGGGAGTTATTTCATTGGGACTTATTTAATTTTGGAGTTATTTCACTGTACCTTTATATTCGGCTGTGCCAAATCTTATATACCCACCACCAAATCACCTTTTATGGGGCGAACTACATAAAATATTGTGCCGTAATTTCTATTTATTTAAGGATTATTTTAGTTGAGTTTCATCTCAGTAACGACATTTATAAGAATTTTATGTCTATTTCAGTTAAATCAATAATTTAACTTTACCGGCTTCGCATTGCACAAATTTCTTGTATTGCCGTTAATTCATTTTTATTGGGATTTATTTTATTACAATTTTTTGGGACTTATTTAATTTTTGCCTTTGGAAGTTATTTAATTTTTTCAGTTGGGCATTATTTCTTTTTTTATGGGACTTATTTCATTTGGGAGTTATTTCATTGGGACTTATTTAATTTTGGAGTTATTTCACTGTACCTTTATATTCGGCTGTGCCAAATCTTATATACTCACCACCAAATCACCTTTTATGAGGCGAACTACATAAAATATTGTGCCGTAATTTCTATTTATTTAAGGATTATTTTAGTTGAGTTTCATCTCAGTAACGACATTTATAAGAATTTTATGTATATTTCAGTTAAATCAATAATTTAACTTTGTTTATATTTATGCAGCGTGTAACATAAAGAGATTTACTTTAACAAACTATAAATTAAGTACCAAAAAGCCCTAGGCAACTGATTTTGGCTTTAAAAAACGTCAAAATTCTGGTTTTTCGTGGAAGTGGAGCTTGTACGGGAGCTATATTCAATTATGGATCAACTTTCACAAAAGTCAGTAGTATAATTTTTACATACTTTTAACTGATCTGTGTAGAATTTCGGTTCGATATGGAGGTTTATGTAGGTTAATGAGTTTTCGGGAATAGTCCTGATAAGGGAACTATGACCAATTACGGGCCAATCGTCATGAAATTCTGTACGACGCGTCGGTTTATATGTACATGCATATGTTTTACATATGTAAAACAAACTTCCAAAATTGTGGATATATTGGATATATTCTTTCAAAGAATCTTCTGATTGAGAAGTTGTCGGATATTCTCTGTTAAAGAAACTTTTGCTCCAATAGAACTCAAATTCCAATGTAGAGGTATTACATAAGTATAAATATTGAGATTAATATGATAAAGTTGTAGAACATACATTGTTAGAGGAAAAGTGAAGTTTCCTAAAAGAATCCAGAATAATTCATAGTGTCGGAAGTTTTTTAAGAAACAAAGAAAAATAACCGCCCCAGCATGATCATTTTCCTCTACCATATTAATATGATCACTATCAGAGATCCTTTTCAAATCAAACATTTGTTTTTTCGCACATTGCAGATAAATTAAAAGGTCAAGGGCTTTCAATAAATGAAAAGGGGTGCATTTAAAAGTTCTCGGCGTTCGCATCTTGATTGTGTCCGATGCATAAGTAATTAATAGCAAGAGAAGAGCCCAGAATTATAAAGAGTTTTATGATATTTTCCTGCAAAGAATTTTCTAATTGGATATTCTTTGTTACATAAACATGAGATAAAATAGAACTCAGTTGGAAAAGACAAATGCAATAAAGTTGTAGAAATTCTTTGTTTAAGATTTTTGTCAGCCAAAACTCGTCATCGAAGCAACTCCGCGTTCTTGGAAATAAATTAATATTGTAGATATTACAAATGGATTAATAAACGATATAAAATTAACTATAAAACCATTTTTGACCGTAAAACCAATACAATACACTTGCACTTGTTGTTAGCTCTTTCCCCAGAGTGGTCCTTCCAATGTAATTTTTTTTCGGATAACCATATTTGCACTTTTATAAACTGTTTACGTTAACGAGTTACTACAATTGTAAAATACAAAGCATTTCATTAAAAAGTAGTCTGTCTGTTTGTTCATCAGTCTATTTGGTTGTTTTGCTTACTTGGCAATATGATTTGCTTGCTTTTATTTCCTTTTAAAAAATGTGCAGGTTTTTTCTCGCTGCATGCGTCTATAGTTGGTAATTTTACTGTAGTTTGTGTGAGAGCGGTTTTTTGAGTGATGTTTTTCAATGTTCTAAGCTCTAAACTACTTAAAAGTTACCAACCAGTCATCAGCATAGTGTTTAGTTGTAAAATTATTGTTGCAATATTAGTAGAACGTCGTAATAAGACATCGTACATCAACAAGAACAACTGCAAATGTCTGATATGAAGTAGCAGTGTTGCAAGTGGAAGTGGCAGTTGCAGTGGCAGCAGTAAGTAGATGGTTTGGCACTACCAACTTCTACAACTTGTCTTAATTAATTACTTGCCAAAGTGCAGAACGTGGTTGTTTTCCTTAAGTGTTTTACGCACATTACACACTGTCTAATTAGTTCAACTCTGCTTGTCTGCAACTGCTTTTAGACTACAGTTTCTGTTTTTGCATTTTTTTTTTCTTTTTTGCTGACGATTTAAAATTCTCGTTAATAGTTTTTGCTAAATTCCCAGTTTTACTTTAAAAGCCAGGGTATGAATGAAATTTTATTCATTTCTTCTGCTGCTTCTGCTGCTGTTTGTTGTTATTCGTAACTTGTGTGCAAAATTATGTATAGTATTTTAAATTGAATTGATGTTGATGTGCAAATGATGCAGATTTCATTTCTTTAATTCCTGTTACTTAGACTCGTTATTTTTTCTGCAACGCTTGAAGTAGAAAGGAAGTGCTGCTCCTGCTACTGCTGCTGCCGCTTCTGTTTTGTTAAGATCTAATGAATTTTGACAGGTTTGTTTAATTTTGAGTAGAATTTAGTAGCTTTAGTTGTCACATTGTATTTTTACATTTGCAGTCAGTGTGAACAGCTTTTAATGCTGCGAAACTTTTAGTTTTCTGAAAATCAACAAGTTTGAGATTTTAATACGTCTAATTGATAAATGCATGTTAAGTTTAGTTTGTAACTTAGTAGATATTGTTTGGCAAATTAAGTTTTCATAGAATGTAAATGATTTAGGAAAGTAATTACAAATAGATTTATTAGCTTTTGGGAAATCATTAATTATAAAGCTAAGATATTAGTTTTAATTAAATGATACAGTCATGGTAGTATTTAATTAAGATTAAACTCCAAAGAATGGCTAAAAAATATTAAAATATTTGATCTTGAGCTGCTGGCAATTTGATTCAACCCACTGGGATCTTGTTAACTGTGGGACCTATCTCACATCATGCTAACGAACATGTGGGGTTTGGAAAAAAATGCATGAGCTAAAAAATTAGGGGGTTGGGATAAGGGTAAATGGTCCCTCGTCGGGGTCAAAAGTAGAAAAAAACGAGACAAAATCCACGTAAAGCTTCATAACTCTCCCTGAGTTGCACATATGGGGTTAAGATCTAGACCGACCTCCACTAATAGTTTCCCTCCTACATTTTTTATGAACACATCCACCCCCTATCTGCTCTCCTTAAGGGGGCTCCCATTATTTTTTATAAAATTAGCCCTCACCGCCCTAACTAGCCCCAGATTGCTCCTAGAAGAGTAAAATGTATAACCGACGTCAATATTTTTGTCACCTCAACTTCTTCAGTCGTTAGGGTGGTCCCCATACAAAAGTTTTAATAAAAAAAAATGTTTATATAGTTTTGGAATTGAATAATGTTTATTATAATGATAATTAAATTAATTCGTTTTTATAATGCGATGGATATTTTTTCCTATCTTCAGCGAAAATTTGAATTTGAAAACATTTTTCTTCCTCGTTACGGCCACAATATGTTGTTGTCTTCTTCTATTAGTTTTACTCCTCTTTCGGCAGCGTCATTGACAACATGTAATTTACGCAATATTTCTTTAGCTTGCTGGTAATTGTTGCGTTCTTCTAAGTTTTCTGGATCGGTAACTATGATAATCCAAAGCTTACGAAAAATTTGTCTGTTTCAATTGAAGTTCAATTAGAGATCAAGTGTTTTTGGCTCATGCATTTTTTTTGACAAACCCCACAAAATTAAGGGTTCTAGCGTATCCAAATTTTGTTACTAAGGATTTTCATATAAAATTTTTCCACCCCTAATGTACATATGTACTTATTATCATCAATAGCTGACTGACAAGAAAAATATGTATGTCTAGGAAAATTATAAATTTTAAATATGTATAATTAAAACTTTCAATCGCTTGATCTATTGAGTGCCAAATTGGTTTTTTATCAGCTTAAATTGATTATTAGTCACATTTTATATGAAAAACTTCAACCGACTATAACCCGGTAAATATTAAGATAATTCAGAAAATAATGATAATCTGTTATCACTTATAATTGTCAATTAAAACCGGTTTTTAGTTAATTAATTTTATATGACTTTAACACGATATAAAGATAATTGAGAACATAGCGATGCATGCAGAGGCTTTTTAATACTTGCACTTAGATTTTTGTAAGCCCAAATTCCGCAATTTTAATAACCAAATTCTTAACAGAGGTCTCAGAAGAATGATTATGTTGGCCGAAATATCAAGAATTTTACAAAATGTAGCTTCTATAAATCCACCATTTTCATATTGATATTTCAAGCGAAATTTAATTTATTCGAGCTGAAATTTTCATGTTATTATAATATGTCCCTGTTGGAATGTACAGTTCTTGTGTAAAACCCCTTTAATGGGAATATTTATGGTCCTGAACGCGACATTATTCCTTCTTGGTAGTGAAAAAGTAATGTAATCTTAATAATTTTGTTTCCTGTTTCCATTTTATTAGACCTTTTGTTGTTTTATTATTTTCAATATATTACCAATAAAAATAGTATATAGAACGCGACAAAAAGATAGTCAATTTTTGTATATATCTATAAGAATAAAAAAAAACTTTGAATTGATTATGTGGCTTTGTGTTTATAGTTTTCATTTATAAATATTAGCTTGATTTAGTACGCGACATATTTTACCTTTTCTTATGTAATAAGTATTAGTTCAAGTTTAACTTTTCCCAAAGTCATTTAATAACTTTAACTCTTAAATGAAACTTTTTTTTTTATCATAATTATATATTCGAATGCCTAAATTTTTTGCACTCATACGATATTTGTCCCCGTTTTCTTGCAGCAGCTTGCTTCAGAACGCTTTATACTTTAGTGAATTTCTTTTAACTAATGAACATACATATTGTTACGGAATTGTATTTCAATTTAAATTTAACAGCTGGTATCAATCAACATACAAAATGTTTTTCAACATACAACATGTTTATTTACATGCAACATTTTAAGCAACATTTGTATCAATTGAAGTTTCTATTTATTATTAACACGCAGTATTGCAACATTTAGTTTAAACGGCCATAGAAAGGAACTTTCGATTGTCTTCTCTAGATGTCGCAAGAAATTACTAGAATGTGGCGGTATTGTGTAAATAAAACAAAGTCTGGTTTATTGTCTTATCGTTAAGTGAACATCAAAGATTTCTTAAACCAGAGTTTAAGTGTGTTATTTAAACTGTAATTTAAGTGATTTTATTTCAGTTGTTTTGTTTACATTTGAATAAATAAAGACTTGTAATAGTTTTAAACTACTTGAAGCTGTTATTTTAAAATTAAAAGAATCTGGTTAATATAAAGGAAACTCTTTAAATACTCTTACCATAGCGAAAGCTACACAAATATTTTTTATTATTAAATTTAATAATAAAAAATAAATAAGAATGTTAAAAGCTACTCTTTAAAATATAACTAAACGTTTTATTTTCAGCTTCAAAGTGTGCCTGTATTTTATTATTAAATATTATTACATATTTATTTTAATTAATTCAGTTATAGAATCAGAACTAAATCTAATTATACTACTTTTTTACTTAAGGCCACTAAATTTTAATTTCAATTAAAATGTTCACATCACTTGATTAATTTGAATCTATACAAAATTAAGTTTAAATTTGTATGTATAGATGTAATCGTCCTTTAGCACTTACCACTGATTCATTCCAAAAATAGATACAAATTGTAAGCTACCATGCAAAATATCTCTTACCGTCACCCATAAATTGCTTCACTAATGGGTTAATGCTCCAGTTCAGCTCTGATGGTCTCATGAATTTAACATTTTTTTTGCTTATAATTGATAAAATTCAATCAATAATAAATATTTTTGTTTTTATTTCCACCAGCAACAGCAGCAGCAGTGAGTTAAATGGCCCAGTTAGAGTACAAAAAAAATGCAATAAATGGACAAAAAATAATAAATATTTAATGCAAACGCAAAATCGTGCTATTTTTTGCCAATGATAACAATACTTATAAAAAAAGAACCAGCAGGAGTAACTATTAAATAAAAAAAAAACAAATATAATAGATAATATACGCCCAAGAGACCTACATTTATACGAACATTCAATTCCAGAAAAAAAATCAACCTGGCCACATTTAAATTGTTTTCAATCAACTTTTGATGAGTTTTTGTACTTATATTTCTTTTTTCTTTTGTTTGGGCTGAATATTTACTTGTTTGGTTTATATTTTTTGTCTTGTGTGTTTTCCATTTTCATTTTTTACTATGATGAGGTTGGTTGTTCGTTGTGTCCGTCTGTCTTTTTGTGTGTTCCTGGCATGATTGTGGTATGAATACATTACTCTGGTGAACTTAGAGGTCTACTCAATATGAAACTTCTTCATTTCGCATTCATTTATGCAACAAAATGCCAATATTTTTGTGAAGCAAAAGCCTGGGCAACAAAATTTTTACATAAATAAATATAATAAATGTAGTAGACCTTGATGGCTTAAATTTTCGTATTTATTTCTGTAAAGTTTTTTTCTTTTCGATTACCATTTAACAAAAAATAACCTTCATCATCACCATGCCACCACCAATGGCCAGCTAATACCAGGCACACAACATACGGAAGATAAACAATTTTGCCCAAGAACAAACACTGGCTGGCTGGCTATTAACAGTTGTTACTCTTGGCCTATGAATTGAGTCAAGAGTTTAAGTTTGAGAACTGTGTGGCTGGCTGACGGCTGGACACACTGACGTTCTTTAGAACTGTTCTAGCTGCAAATTTCCATATGTGTCCATGTGTACGTTTTGACTGCTACGAACTAACCCAGCAACCTATTGCTCTCATTAGCAGCTAAAACAAAAGCTACACGAAAAAAAACCAAAAAACTTTAAACACTCAAAAGAAAAACTGTTCTGGTTGTATAGTTACTTGCTGCATTCATTCACTTACTCACTCACTCATATTCTAGGCCATAATGGAATTGGAAATGATGGCTAGAATTTGGTTTTTGTTATGAATAAATTTACATTTGACATCTCATACAAAACAAACACACACAGCTACATCGGAATAACAAGGCAGACATATTGTCTGTCTGTCTGTCCGTCCATTTTTATATGAATGTGGCAAGTACCTACATATATTTTTGGTTGAAGTACATAGTTGGTTTTAATGTTTTCCCAAACGAGGTTTTTGTGTTGAAAGAGATTTATGAAGGTTTTATGAAGTGAATCGTTTTTTTTTCGCAAATAAAGCTGGCATAAATTTGATAAAGGGGGCATATGTTGTAGGTAGTGGACAAGCTGAATTTAGAAGGAAGTACGATGTTGATTACTCATACCGAATTATGGGCAGTTGTGTGGTCAAAATCTTCTTGCTTTATAATATTAAGCATATGTATTACAAAAATACTGAGTGCAAAAACAAATATAGTTGAAATTATTAGCGATCATAGTTTTTCACCTAATTTCGCTAGTATCCTTAATTTATGATAAAAATGTGACTGGTTTTCACACAAACATACAGTGGCTCACAGCTTATTTTTGGCAGTGTTTTTTTTTTCGTTTTCACACCTCCATAAAATTAAAACTAACAGAACCTAAAAAAAGAAATTGGTGTCATTGAAAATAAATAATGTTATTGTCTAAAAAACAAAAATAATTCATTGCAGAAACGTACATTTTAATATTAATATTAATCAAGTTTTTTTCGCATCACAGCTTATTTTATACAACCACGTATGGGTTTCGAAAACTTGAAATTAAAACTGGCAAATACAGGTTTTAATATTTGATGTTCTTGTCTTTATTATATACAACAAATTTAAGGCAATTTGGCATAGATGCGACCAGTTTTCGGGTAATACTTGACGAAATATTCGACCACTCCGTCAGTAGCGATTTTTTTAATTCGTTTTTATTAGAAATTTTCTGTTTCTGTGTCTAAAATTGACCATTCTCGATAACATTAAGGTGTAGCGACTGTAGTGGAGGTGTCATCAAATGTGAGCAATTATATACTATCTACGTGTTTTGGATCGTTATCCTGGTAACATCGAAAATCTGATCGTATACCCAGGTTCTCTACGCTTTCTAAAAAGTTGTCCTTTAGCATCTAAAGGTACTTAAACTAGGTACTAGTTGCAACAAATATTAAATTTCCAGCACCAGCAGTTGACATACACGCCCAACCCATGACACTGACCGCCGTGCTTCACTGTTGCCTTTAAGTTTGTTTTTTTTTTGAGTTCTGTATTAATATACGACATGCCATCTGAATCGAATATTGTAAACTTAGCTTCAAAGATCGGCGAAGATGGTAGAATTCCAAAATGCAGATTCCTTTCAAACATGGTTTTTGGAGAAATTTAGTCTGCACATACTCTGCTTTCAGATTTATAAACTGTTTCTTGCGCGCAACTCGGCCAACGCAACATTGTTTGCCCAGGTCAGCTGGAGGCCAGTTGTGTAGCTGATTGCATTGGAATTTTAATTTGGTGCTTTTTGGTTTTTGTATGAATCCGATTTCCATTAATGAAGCGCTCAATGATTATTTGTATTGTGGTAGCTTTAATGTCAACCATTTCTGCTATTAATCGCTGTGAGTGACCATTTTGGTAGTTTAAAACCAATTCTCCTTGTTTTATCGTTATACGCAGACTTATTTAAACTTTTTGAAATTGAAACTTGACGCTACATCGGACTCAGTCACAACTAAGCAGGAAATATTGATAAAAGTAAAAAAAAGAAAAACGAAATACCAACAATGCTGAATTGAGCTATCGGTACAGCAGAAATTGAATGCATAAAATAAGCTGTGAAATGGAAAAACGAAAATTTTTTTGTTTTTTAGTTTTGTGTACATTTTTGCAATAAATGTTTTTTGTTTGTTGTATCTATAATTTCTTTTAAATGACATTAATTTCTTTATTTTAAGTTCTTGTTGGTTTTCTTTTTAAGGAGATGTGAAACCAAAAAAAATCACTGCATAAAATAAGCTGTGAGCCACTGTTTATATCCGTGATAGCAGATTTTATTACTTTCTGTCTAATTTACTTATAGTTTTTGAAAATTGCTCTAAAATCAACCAGGATGTTCTTATTTGCTTTCAAACAAAAGTATTTTATGAAGTTTTTTGATATTTACTTGATATTTATAAATAATATGATATTTATAAATAATATTAAAACAGTATTTTATGTTGATCACAACGTTTCTTTTTGTTATAGCGTCTTAAAATCTCTTCAATGAAAGTTTGTTTCTTTACAATCTAAAAATCAATTTCAATTCCTGGACAATGTTGTCGTTTGAAAGTCTCAAACTTTCAAATAAAAAAAAATAAACAAACAGTCAAAAACAAGTAATCGACAGGAACCTGATATAATGTCATTATTGTCCTTTCAAAATGTCCATCGAAATGTATGTTACGCATCTTTCAAATACATGAAGTAAATAAAGTGAAAAGCAACAGTTTCGAAATGACAAAAACTCCGAAAAATAAAACAAAAACATTAAAGAAAGAAATGAAACAAAAAGACGCAAGACAAACAAGGCAAAAACACACACAGACATGTACGAGTAGTATCCACAATATTTTCAACAAAATTTTAAATGTTTTGTTGGCAAAAACTTAAAAAACAAAACTACACAAAACAGACATGTGACAATGACAAAGATTTATTAACTCAAATCAGGAAAAAATTAGGCGATAACACAAATTTCAGAACATTTTTTTTTGGAAGACTGGACGTTTTTTTTAACAAAAGTATACTCGTATTTGGTTTGGTTTGTTTTCTTGCAGGAATTCATCATGTTGACATTGTGCGAATATTGGACCAATAACTGTTGTGATTCGAACAAGAAAAAAGAAGAGTTGCGAGCATTTAAAATTATTTTTTTTAATTTTATTAATAAACAACAGCCAATATTTCCAAAGAAAGCAACAAACTTTTTTGAACTGATATTGCATTAACACAAAATGAAATTCTTTCCACGTGGCAGGTTTTAAAGATGAATGATGCTGATGAGATCTTTTTGTTGAAGCATCGTGTAGTAGTGTGTTTAGCCCGATTCTGATTGAAGCAATTTAAACTTTAGTTATCAAATATACCACAAAAGGTATATATGTAGTTTTTCAACAACAATTGCCTTAGTAGTGGTGGCAATAGTTTCTTTCCTCCAATTTTCCAATTTTGTTTAAAAAATATGTTTTTGTGTGTTGTACACAAAGAATTTTTGCTTTGCTGTATAAAACGCTTAAATAAAAAAGGAAACATGAAATATTGTAGAAAGAGTAGAATAACTTTGGCAACTGTTTGGAATAACTTTTCACATAACTTTGGTCTTTACCCAGCCCTTAGTGTGTGTGACTAAATGCTGGCGTTTTTCGTTTCTTTTTTTTTTTTTTTTGTGTAACTTAAAGAACTCTTCTTTCGAAAATTAAAACAAAGTTGCCAGATAGTCAGCCGTAAAGCATAAAAATTTTATAAATAAATGATCTTAGAAAACGTAAGATCTGTATAAAAAGTAACACATTTTTAAATTGAAATATTAGAAAAATTCACTGATCTCTTTTCAAAGATATTTTCGGTGCAGCATTTTAATGAATCAATCGCCTTTATTTCGTAAAACTAAAAATCAGGTTTTGGTTCTAATTTTGAGGTATATTTTGAGCAACTTGGCAAAAGTTTCATTTTCCTCCTGTTGACGTTTCTATGAAAATATTGGGTGTATAACTTAAAAATGCGGTATATTTTTCAAATTTGTAGCTTTATTTTGAAGCATTTCTGCAATATAAATACATTTAAAGTATTGGCCATTTTTAGCTATTACCCTTTTCCCATCTTTCCGGCAACATATATAGCCCAACCATGAATAAAAATTCCGCGGGAGTTTTTTCCCTTATTATTTTTTTAACATTGAATTTAAATAGGAAAAATGGGAAAAGGGAAAAACTCCCACGGAATTTTTATTTATGATTGGGCTGATAGATTCCGCGCCAAAAGAACTGAACTGTTCAGAACTCTTCTGAACCACTTCTTTGTAAATAGCTTTTACCAAGTATTAATTGTAACATGTGGCCAAGCGTTGTCACGTTGGAATATTCGGTACTTTTTTCGACCAATGCTTGCTTGAAATGAATCAGTTGGATTTGTTGTAGGTTCCAGACTTCAGCAGCTCAAAGTAGATAGCCTAGACCCTGTTCGTTTTACCAAATACAGAGCATTACCTTAGCGTCATGGATATTTGGCTTTGGTGGCATTGCGGCTTTAAGGTTTCGGGTTATCGTAATAAATCCATTTTTCATCGCGAATAAGAATTCTAACTTACACTTCATACGTATTTGTAACGCCTAAACACATAACTATTGCGAATTGAGATAATATTGGAAATGATCGTTATTAAATATCTATGTATGTATGATGTAAGTATGTAAGCTAGATAAGCTAGAATAATTTAAGAAACTTAAAAAGTTAAAATCACTGAAACAGAAAACAAAAATACATACATAATTGAACTAAATTGTATTATAAAATATATTAAACCTAATTTCTTTAAATAAATAATTTAATTAAAATTATATTTATTTTTACGCAAACCACACACATACAAAGGTGAGCTCACACAATCAGTTGCACACACACTCTTTACACAATCTCAATAATCTGCCCAAAACTAATTATTTTCTATTATATTCTATTTCGAAACTTACACAGATGAGATTAAAAGCAGTGCAACTTAATTGGCTAATTGGCAGAAATTCTTCACTAAAGTTGGACTGCAAACTTTTGTTGTACAATGCAATTCTAAAGCCAATCTGGTGTTATGGAATTCAATTATGGGGTACTGCCTCAGCATCAAACATTGAAAAAATTCAAAGGGGTCAAAATAAAATTCTACGTATAATTACTGCAGCTCCATGGTATGTTAAAAATTCTCGAATTCACAAAGATCTATGCGTGCCATCAGTAAAAGTTGAATTTACAAAACACGCGTCAAAGTATGTCAGCAAACTTGAACACCACCCAAACCCACTTGCACGAGACATCCTTAACTTTAGTGGCCATAATCGGTTGAGAAGGAGGGATACCCTTGCTTTAACTCAAGCGCAAAATAGATGACTGGATCAGTTGATGTGAAATTTTTTTAGTATCATAAAATTTTTGTCTAGCACTGGCTGGGCTTATTATTTTCTTTTTAGTATTAAGATTTGAATACTTATTGTCATTTCATTATATGAAGATTCAATAAATAAATAAAGGTTATAAAAAAAAAAAAAAAAAAAAATATTCTATTTCTATATCTCAACAAATATCCTCTAATAATTTCTCAGTAAAAACTTCTCGCGTTGAAAAGTTGTGAAACAAAACATTCCATCGCTTCTCGAAAAGTGAGAAAAGAAAGTGTCTCTTACTCATGTCGAAAACTATCAAAAGGGATTAAGTCGTTACGTTAGAAATGTCATAATACACCATTACCTCACTTTGCGCAAAGTGAATAGCGTACTATACGAGTAAAAAGATCGAAGATATATTCTAGGGTTACGAAAATACTAAGTCGTCGGCTTTCGTTGACAAAAAATTGTTCCCATGTTTGCTGAACAGTTTTTTTGCAACGTAAAATAAATTTTCTAGTAGCTTTTAGCTTTTGTCTGAAAATCCATTTTACTTAATGATATTCTCTGCGCAACTTCATTTTCAATTCAAAAAGAACTCAAGGACTCCATTTCGATCATCAAAGCACTTCTTGTACGAGTCATCGTTTTAGCATCTAATAATGTTGCAGATTTTGCAAAAATTAAAAAAAAAGATTAATGACTCGAACCCAAAACAACGCAACCTAACGACGCACAGTGAAAATTAGTCTACTTAAGCAGTGACGGAACTTCGAAAAAACGCAAAACGAAACGACGCAAAGCGAGGTATTCGTGTATACAACTTAAAGCCGATGCGAAATATTAGTGTTTGAAACCGCTAGTCACAAATATCGTTGACGACAGAAAAACTTACTGAAATTGAAAAATTATCAACGACGGCGGCAAAAACACAACCGGCTTTACAAAATCATGTGTAAGTACGACTTTAATGTTGGTTGTTTAGAAAATATTTGCATTAAAAAAAATAATTTCGTGGTGTAAAAAAGAAAATTATTAAAGTGGTTGCGATTTGATTATTTTTATTTTTAAAATTATATCTCGCCGATTTTTTAATTGTGAGTATATTTGAGGGTTAAAAGCGGGAAACTCTCACAAAAAGTTTACAGACACACTTTGTCTGTAAAGTGACGAGCAATTCTTACGTGACAGCGATTATTCGCCATTTATGGCTGCATTTCCGTTTCATTCCACACATTTTAATCGAAAAGTTTCTCGACAATAGAGTTACATAACATGGGCACTAGTATATTAGTAGCGAATATAAATTCTTACTTGTTTTTGAAATATTGTCCTCCTGAAATACTTCATAAATAATGAGAGATCCCGATTAGCCAGGTTTGACTTTAGCCCTGCTCAAATTCCCCCAATACTGGCAACTTCCTAAAAAGGTCTTGTAAATTAAACTACTGAATTAATTATAAAAATAATTAATTAATTCATAAATTTGTTAAAAAATGCGTTTTTAATTAATTAAAGAGAAGGTCAGCTAGTCGCAGAAACAACCTAAGAAGACATGTTTAAAAAGAAAAGAAACCAAAAGCATCTTGAGGTAAATAGCTGATACCAGTTCTGCCTAGATTAATCCACATAAAGTTAGCACCACTGCAGAAGTAGTCATCACTTTGAGAAGCAGGTCAACATTTGTAACATTTATAAAAGTTTAAAAAAGAAATTAATAAAAAACACTGGCGGCGAGTAAAGAGTTAAATATTTTCGATGTATTATTAATTTATTTATGTCGTACTACTCCTGTACAATGTACGTATACGTGACCATCCATGGCTGTGTTGTACACATGTTTGTATGCATGTACATTTAGACATACATACATACATATGTATGTACATAATTTGTGGCATGTAGTAAATTTTTCATGTTTAGAGAGAGAAATACAAAACGAGTATAAAACATAACATTTCTACAAATGTTTATCATGTTATAAAATAAATATTCATGAATATTGTTTTATGTTATTTTATGTTATTTTTTTTTTGCTAAGTATTTGTATTAGTTATTCCATATTTCTCTCTGTGTTCCTGTAGCAATTTATTGATTTTGGTTTTTTTAAATTTTGTGTGTTTTTTTTTCTTGTATTTTTGGAAAGCGAAAAGATTGACAGCTGACATTTTGGTATGAATATTTATTTTTTTTATAGAATTATATATTTATAAATATTTTTTTGTATAATATTTTTATTCAAACAGTACGTTAAATAGTGACAGTTGGATTTTTTTTTGTGGAAACATTGATTGAAGAAGTTCATTGCCCATTTTTGTTGCAAAGCTTTGAAAATTTGTTTCTTTCTTAAAGTAAAAGTTAATTTGTAGCGGCTTTTGTAATTTAGTTTAGACAGAAATATTTTTTTGTTGCGGTTTTTGGTAATTGTCAGCAAAATGTTAAAGTATTTTTTTTAACTAATTAAGGTTTTGTGATTTGTGAATTTAATAAAAAAAAAATGTCTTGTTTTGATAAAGGTTTCCTTTACCAAAATATTTATGAAAGTATAAATGTGGGTGTATATCTACATATTTAAGTATATTTTCCTTTAAAGCAAAGTTTAATTTCTCAACAGAATTCATTTTGCCAAAATAATGAATATAATGATATATATATGCAAGAATGATAGAAACAAAGATTTCGCCATCCCGAATTCAAAAAGTGATTCTTTTGCGCATATTGGTCAATTGACGTCACGAAATTATTTGATATTTAAAAGTTTAGTCAACATGACAGTAGGGCGTTTTCTTATTTTTTCCCCTAAACAATTTTATGAGAAAATTGTTTTTATTTATTTATAACATTGTGAAAATTATAAAGTATTGAAAAATATCTAAAATTTAAATTTTTATAAAAAAAAATATTTTTTTTAAGTTTATTTTTTTCTGTTTTTTATTATTTTTGTTATTTTATTAAGTTTTCTTTTTCAGCTATTTATATTTTGATTAATTTCCGCATTGAATGATCTTCTTCTAAAGTACATCTTGCATATAAAAAATAGTTTTTTCACTTCATCGCTTTCTTTTATGTTCTTTGCTTGTAGCAAATGATTTGTGTCCATTTAATTTCATAAAAATCTGATCACAAGCTTTTAAGCTATTCATTAGTGAGCTTAATGGCTTACTTAAACCACCTTCACTTAAGTGATTAACCTTTGAGTATGATGAGTCTTCTAGAGGTTTAATGGCAATACTAGAGTTTTTATTTTTTAGTTTATGACATATATAACCTGCCAAATTCTCTAGACCGTCACAATTCAGGTTCTCCAGCTCTTTTTCGTTATTTTCTTTTTGCAATTCTTCGTGTTATACGCTTGCAGTAATGGTCTTAAGTATTTTACCTGCAAAATCGGATACAGCTAAAGTAAGATTTATTAAAAACAAGCTCAACATTAGTTTTTGGCACAATTGCTCACTTGATTTTTTACCATCGTTTTGCATACATTTGCCCACAGCACACTTCATGTTTACAATTTACTTCAACTTTTTTATCAACTTTTTTTCGAACTTACAAAATGCACTTCACACACGGTTTTTATAAAACTTATTAATTTTTTGCACGATATTTTATTAATTGTGCAAAATTCTTTATAATTATTGAAATCCAACAAATAAATTTTTAGAGAATTTTCAAAGTAATTTTAAATGCAGGATTTGCCAAATCTCGCATAACATATAGATATATTCGGGGAAAATTAGGAATTAAACAAGAATATATTGACTTCCCGGGCTTTCTAATTTGTTTTTTTTTTACCAAAGATACATTTAAAAGCGTATTCATAAATCACAGAAGCGAATGCCAAAGCGTAATGGTTTTTTGTATGATTTTTTATGAACTTCATGACCTTTTATGAATGCGTTTTGGGACTTACATTAAACGTTCTAACTCACGGCCGATTTTCGAGTTTTTTATGGCTGATAGTTTAAAATAAAAAAATGCGATAGAAACTTTTTAACGCTTAAAAGTTAGAGGCGTTTAAACTTTAAATGTTAATTTATGGATAACTTCCCTGCAAATAATATTGGTCTACGTGATCCATTTTAGATGAAATGGACTACTTACAACATGGTCCAATGTAATGTAGTCATGGACCATTCCATAGTTAAACAAGAGTTTGTAGTTAAACGACATGGTTTCGTGTTAACACGATTGCATATTGAGTTGTTGTTGTTTAAAACTAACCCTCTTGAGTACTCCATGGAGTAGCAGCATGGAGTAGTTTTGGGACTACTCCGATGGGTTATATGGCCCAATCCTAGGACATCGCAATGCTAAATCGACCACCTTTTTTTTTGCATATATTTGGAGTAGTTTTGGAGTACTCCTACTCCTCTTTGGTCAAGTCATTACATGCATGTATGGACTAGTCGTGTTATTTGCAGGATTTTGCAGTATAAATCCAGTATGGTTGGTATTTGTATCAATCGACAGCTTTTTAAATACCTTTCGATATATGTATAACATATTAAGTTTGTTTAACCCATTAAGTGACAATTACAGGAAAAGTGCTTGTTTCCAAATTTTTGTAAGTTTTTCAAATAAGTTCATTTTTAAACATTAATAACTTTAGTGTACTCAATGATGTGTTGGAAAAAATGTTAAGCAAATAAATTTCTATATTTCTGTATTAAGAACTGTGTTTGTGGCTCCATAAGTTCTTCTAAAAATGAATTTTTGTGCAAAAATGCCAGCTCAATATATTAATGATTGATTCAACATTTTTTCTGTGCATTATACATATGTATCTAAATACATACGAGTAATTTCCTCTAATTCAACACACTAAAATAAATAAGTTTTTAATACAAACACATCCTTAAATAATTTGGAAATACAAAGAATAGGCAACCCTTGCATGGGTTAAAATACGTCATACATGCACATGGCGTAATCTGTTTGTCTATTATTATTGTATAAATATATGTATGTACCTTATGTTGCACTGGTTCTTCTACTTCTAAGTAATAGAGACGGTATGCAGCAGTCATTAAAAAATCTGTTATATAGTGATTGCAGTTCATTACATTATTTTTTCTGAAAATAATTTTCATGTCAAAATGTGTACCTGTAAAGTAATTTGCATTTATTTATATCTTTATATATATTTAAAACAACTCAAACCAATAAACATCACATTTAAGCTTTTTATCTAGTTACTACCTTAACGAAATCTTTTAATTCTCCAACTTATATCCTCAAATTAAATTGTGCAAAACTTATGTTTAAAACCAAAAACATTTAACACAGCGTATTTGCAGGCAATAAAATATTCCAAATGTTTTATGACTTTTATTACCATAGAAAAACTTGTGTGTTTTCAGAAACAAACATAAATTTAAACTTAATAAGAAAATGTGAACACAAAAATAATTTTAACACGAAAAAAAAAGAACTACCGCATGCACCTTAAATTTGTTTGCTAAAATACGTAAGGTCTCAACGAATTTTAAACGGATCTTAAAAGATCTCACTTCAAAAATTTAATTCTATTTAAACTTATCTGGTAAACTGGTCTTTTATAGAGTATGTGAAGGTTTGGATTTTCTGCTTTCGTAACTAAAATTGCAGCTAGAATTGAGCCATCGCATTCTTTTCAAAATAAATAAATAAGAAAAATACTAAAAAAAACCACTTTGCCTTCAACTAACTTTTATCATAATATCTAACTCAAACAATTTGTTTGGTTTGCTCAAAAAAGAAATAATTCAGAAAGAATTATCGCTCAATATTTACTAGGTCGGTTCGGAAACTTCTTAGCCTAGCACAGAAAGAGAATAGTTCGTTTTAAAATACATTTTTATTTTTCAATATAATCTCCTGAAACTTCAATACACCTATTCCAACGCTTATCTTACAATTCTATCCATTGATAAAAATAGTTTTCACCAAGGCCTTCAAAATACTGGTTTACAACTGTAATTGCATCTCAGTTGAGGTAAAACGCTTGCCAGCTAGGAATTTTTTTAGATTTGCGAGCAGGTAAAAGTCACTGGGAGCTAAATCAGGATTTTAGCCATTATTAAAACACTCTTGATGAAAAATTATTTTTTTGTGTTGTAAGCCAGAACGTTTTTCTCGAATTTTTACATTTAATTGATCCAAAATGTTGCAATAGTACTTTGAATTTATTATTATACCCTTTTGCAGATAGTCAATCAATAAAATACCTTTGAAGTCCCAAAAAAAAATCGTTGCCATAAGCTTACCAGCAGATTAAATTGTGTTTGTCTTCTTTGGGGCACTTTCGCCAGCTTGGATTGTTCTTTTGTCTCTGGAGAGTAGTGGTGAATCCATGTCTCATCCACAGTTATGAAACGACGCTTAAAATCCATTTTATTTTTCTTAAAACGATCCAAACAAGCTTGAGAAATTTTAATTCTTATGTGTTTTTGGTCGACTGTTAACAAATGCGGCACCCATCTTGCACAAAGCTTTTTCATCTGTAGTTCTTCATGCAAAATTAAATGGACTCGATCATTTGAGATGCCCATTATATTATCTATTTCACGCACTTTTATTCATCGATCATTTAATACAATATCATGCTGTTCAACTACAATTTCTGTTGTTAATCCTCAATGCTTGTACGACCATGTTTAAATTCAGCAATCAAATTTGTTATTGTTGCATATAAAGGAGCACTTTCACCTAAACATTATGAATTTCTTGTCCCGATAAACCTTATTTATTTAAATATTAAATGACACCACGAATTTCTAATTTTTCCATTTACACGAAGCAATGTTTATTGCAAAGATTGATATAATTTTTTCCTTGAAATTTTTTCGGTGTTCACACATCACAGGTTTTATTGCTTAGATCACTCGTATTTTTAGTTGAGGGTTTACACATATTTGTATACACTTATGTATCAACAATTAAGTGTGTAGTCGTCTTATCTTTTTCATACACCGACGTCTAAAAGACAACCAGCTTAGCTTAAAGAATTGCTTTGTGTAAATTGGGAACAAAATTTTTGTTCGGACAAAGTTTTTTCATAAAAAGTTTAACGTCTCTCTTTTTGAGAGAGAGAAACTATTTTTTACGAACAACTCTTAGCTTGAAGTGGTTTAATTGGTTGCCAATAGGTTATAATTTTACATACAAGTAATAATATCTTTTGTATTTCTTGTTCAGTTTTCTATTTTTTCATTCATTTTGAATACACGATATTGTAAAACAATTTAATATTTGTTTTTTGACATTTGAAAACCAAACCAAAATAAATCAATGATCGCACTTGTAAAACTAAAATATTGGCAGCTTTGATTTTCCAGAAAAATCGTTTGAAATGGGTGAATCGTGCTGCAGAAAACTCTCAGTAAAAAATTTTTTTCTCTGGACAAAATTTTTGTTCGGAACAAAGGGGTGAATCCACCTTAATTGAATCTCTACATTCTGGAATAATCTCATTTGTTTATCAAATCTCACTTGTATATTTACTAAACTTATAATAAATGATATTTATATGTATGTTACCACAAAGTCTCCAAATCCCCAATAAATCGATGTTATCTTATCGCTGGAAATAGCACTGAGTATTAAAACAAACTTATAAAAGAAAACGAGCAATTTAAACATTATATGGCCAGGGAAATGCTTACATATGTACGTATGTACTCGTATATACAGGAAAGTATGTACCTACGGTATGTAACAGTATATAACTGAATGTATAAAATAACGCAATTGGAGTTGCAAACAATGTTGCAGTGAAAATTGCATGTTGTGACTATTAGGCCAGGTTTATATACACACCAGCGACAACAACAACAATAACAACAGCATACTTTTAACATATAAAAAGCAGCAACAGAAAAAAACACTTTCAAATGTTTTATGAGACCTTTTTCTCATTTTTTATTATATTTTTGTACTTTGTAAAGTTGTTGTCATGGTTGTTTTCGTTTTCAGCTTTTCTTAATTTTTTTTTTTTGAAGAACATCCTCAAAGTTTACACGTTCACATTATTAACATTAACTAGACATGATGTGTTTGTTGTTTGCTTTATTTGTTGTGTATTCCCTCATATTCTCATAGAGGGGGTTGTATCGGCTTTAAATTGTTGTTGTTGTTGTTATTGTTTTTTCCCCTTCATAACTGCTGCATGAAGTGGTAAGCAGTTGCAGTAAGTGGTTGAGAAGGGTGTAGCGTGTGTGTGTGTGTGTCTGCGTCTGCATTTGTTATGAATCTTCTAGGATTTTGATGTAAAGGCGTTGTCGTTGTAAGTAAACGTGTTGTCACCATTTTTGGTCTTATAGTTATTATTGTTGTTTGTACATTCGTTGGTACACAGGAAATAGTGCTCATGTTATGGATACAGCTCGTTACTGTTATTGCTATTGCAAAAATGCATATATTCATGAAAATATTCTGAGATAGTGGTTACATTTAAAAGTTTCCTAAAGGGTTAAAAACAAAAAAAATAAAAACAAGTAAGAGTGATATATTCGGCTATCTTATATACCCTTCACCTTTGTTGTGGATGTATAATTATATTATCTACATACATACATATATATATATATTATATTGTTACGTTTTTACCTTTTAAAAACGGTGGTTTATTTCCTTTAAATAAACCGGATTCTTTTTAATTGCAAAATAAGAGCGTCAAGTAGTTTGAAGAAAATATAACGAATCTTTATTTATTTAAATGTACACAAACCCAAGTAAAAAAAGGGGAATAATAAACACACTGTATTTTTACACACTTATATTACGGTTTAAGAACACACTTAAACACTTTGTTTGATCAGCGCCATCTGTTTATGAAATTATTCGTAACAATACTAATACACTTAGTTTTTTTTATGAAATTTTCAGAGGTTGTCTCGGATTTTTGCTCATATCTCCGTTATTTATGGATTTTGCTGATTTTAAATAGCAAACTTCTAGAAAGCATGTCTGACAGAATTATTGAAGATTTGGATCCCGAAGATATCTGGGGACTTCGGAAAATTGATTTCAAGAGACAGACAGACGGACATGGCTTAATAGACTCCGCTATCTATAAGGATCCAGAATATATATACTTTAGTCGGAAAATTATATTGTGGAAATTAACGGCTGGTTAAATTTCAAGGGCCGATGTTGATTTTGAATAAAACACAAACTATTTAGGAAATTATTGTAATTTTATTTTATTATGATATATTGGTATTACTCAATTATGTATGGAACAAAATATCGGCCAAATGGGCGCCGCGACCACGGCGGCACACCTCCATCCGATGGTCCAAATTTTCGATGACCCTGAGGCATAATGGAGGTTCTATGCCGTTAATGTGCCGAATTATCTCATCCTTTAGCTCTTGAATTGTTGCTGGCTTATCGACGTACACCTTTTCTTTCAAATAACCCCAAAGAAAAAAGTCCAACGGTGTCAAATCACATGATCTTGGCGGCCAATTGACATCGCCATTACGTGAGATAACACGGCCATTGAATTTGTTGCGCAAAAGAGCCATTGTTTGTGACGGCAAGTGGCACCGTCCTGCTGAAACCACATATCGTCCACATCCATATCTTCCAATTCGGGCCATAAAAAGTTCGTTATCATCTCACGATAGCGAACACCATTCACAGTAACTGCCTGACCGGCCTCATTTTGGAAAAAATACGGCCCGATGATGCCGCCAGCCCATAAACCGCACCAAACAGTCACTCTTTGTGGGTGCATTGGTTTTTCGACAATCACTCTTGGATTCTCATTCGCCCAAATGCGGCAATTCTGTTTATTGACGAATCCACTGAGGTGAAAATGTGCCTCATCACTGAAGATGATTTTCTTCGAAAATTGGTCATCCACTGTTGCCATTTTTTGCCACCATTCTGCCCATTCACGACGTTTGGAATGGTCAAGAGGCTTTAGTTCTTGAGCCAATTGCACCTTGTAAGCGTGTAAATGCAAATCTTTATGCATAATCTTCATCAACGACGAGCGTGAGAGGTGCAATTGTTGGGCACGACGACGAGTTGAGGTGGACGGCTCTTCAGCCACACTATCGCGAACAGCAACAATATTTTCTGTAGTACGAGCTGTACGAGCATGCACTGGTGTTCTCACATCTCCTACAGACCCGGTTTGCTCGAATTTTTCCACGATTTTTGCGATTGTACGCACATTTGGACGATCAAATTGACCAAAAAAAATCACGAAGTGCACGATATGCATTTTGATTTGAACGCCCATTTTCATAATAAGTCTGGATATTTTGAACACGTTGTTGGATTGTGTATCTCTCCATGGTTCAAATTGAGTAAGTCTGGAATAGAGAAATGTTAAATAAAATTCGGAAAAAAGCTTGGCGTTTAGGTGTGGTTCACATTCAACATCGGCCCTTACAATTTAACCACCCTTTACCTACTAGCTTATTTTGTTTTTTTTATATTTAAATGGTCCAATTTCATTATTTTTTTGTGTATATTAATATTTTAGAAATGTTTTAGTTTTTGTTTCATGCAAATATTCTAACTGGTTCAAGAGATATAGAGAAAAAAAGATCCAATGTTGCAAGTGGATACATATGTACCCGGGTGTGTGTGTTTTAGGGTTAAAAGGAATGAAATAATTAATTTTTAACAATTTCATTAAAAATGCTACAAAATAACGTCTTGTGGAAATACAAGATTTTTTAACGAGAAGTTTGGATTACAAAATAAAATAAAACATGACTTCATATCTAAATCGTTCAAATTTCTACTTTATTAAAAAGAGAAAAGTTTGAAAATTATACAACCAGACAAACTGAAAACTTTTTTTGGTGCCTTAGATTTATTAGTCAGTTTGTATACATCTAGTATTGGGCTTCAATGCATATAAATCTCTTTTTTTATTAGCTCTAGTTTTCAAAATTTTTTTATTTTTTAAGAAAACTACGTAGTTACGCGATTTATATGTAGTAACGTAACTAATAAACGTTTCAATAAAAATAAAATACCGAAATTCGGCTACAATATTATTTTTATGCTGCCTCAACATTATTTTGATTCCATGAAGTAATTTCGGAGATATCGCTCAACTTTGGATGGACATTTTTTTATTTTTAAAAAAATCAAATAATGGCCGTTGCTACGTCGCAGATGGTCTATACGTTGAGTCCACTTTTCGATGACTCGTTGCAGCATTCCGACTGGTAACTGGCGACGGATGCGCGTGATGATTTCCTCCAAGCCCTGAATCGAAGCTGGTTTATCCATGTAAACTTTAGAAAAATGTCTAACGGTGTAATATCACACGATCTTGGTGGCCAATCGACCGGCCCAAAACGTGAAATTATGTGCTCACCAAAGTGTTCTCTCAATAAATCCATTAATTAATGCGATGTGTGGGAAGTGGCGCCGTCTTGCTGAAACCAAATGTCGCCGAGATTACAAGCTTCAATTTCAGGCATCAAATAGTCGGTTATCATATCACTATAACGGTTGCCATTGACGGTAACGTTCGCACTGGCATAATTTTTAAAGAAATATGGACCGATGATTCCACCGGCCCACAAACCACACCAATCCGTTGCTTTGTGCTGAACGGTCAAATATTATCCAATAATGAATGCTGGGTTTCAAAATGGGTGATGGTGTTGCGAATAAAACACTCAGTAAGCCGATTATGTTGACCATAAGTTGAGCGAAGTGCACGAAACACATTCCTCACAGAACGTGAATTGTCGCAATAAAGTTGAACGATTTGTAAACGTGGTGCAGGCGTAAGTCTTTCTATTATGTTAAATCAAAATATTTATTTACACATAAAAATTTGTTATTTTTTAAACATTAAAATAAAATAATTCCTGAAGAAGATTTCCAAAGGAAATCGAAATATCGAATTAATTATAAATAAAAATAAAAAAGAAAAAGTGGCCTCAAGCTTAAAAATTATTTTATAAAATTCAATATGAATTGCCAAACAACACTAAACAAAAATAACATGACAGCAGGACATGACTCACACGTGATCTATCAAAAAAGGTTATTGAAAAAAGTATCTCTACTTGAATCACGCGTTACAATCAAGTGTATACTCGTCTTATCTTCCCCTCATCCTGATGTCGAAAAGGTAATCAGCTTAGCTTAAAGAATTGCTTCGTGCAAATTGGGACATATTTTTGCAAAATGGCGGCTCTATTTTCTAGTTTAAAAAATATCCGCTGTTATTTTTAATACTTGTCAATAGTAGTACCTAAGTAGGTACTTTTTAAAGAGTGCACAGAAAAAAAAACAGAAAGAATTCAACAAAATTGGAAGGTAAAAAATTCTTGTGCATAACAAATGTTACCAACATTTATTACATTGCAATACAAAGACAGACGACGTTCAGGCAAATGCAAGAAAAATGATTCACAAAAGTTTGAGTTTTATTTTGAGCTTTCTGGTGCCATATTAGTGGCATTGGTATGTAAACAGGATTTATTTTTCCTTAACTTTGACTAGGACTCTGACACTCTCTCTCTCCGTCTCCTCTTTCTACCACTAACAGTCTGATATTTGTACATTGTTTCACTGACGAAAAAAAAAGTAGAAATAATTTAAATATTTATATTCTTGTGAAATGATACATATTTCTCCACTTTCTGTGTACTCGGCAACAATTCAAGTCATATGTAATCACAGCAGCTGTTGTTATGAGAACGTACGAGTATATACTATATAGGTACGTACGTATGTATGCAAAGTAAATATGTATGTGGAAATATACATATATGTATGTATGTATAAATATATGCTCTTATTCAGTGTTATATATAGATTCATATATTTTATTGTAATTTATCTTAAACGTAATCATTTCATGCTACAGCGTACATTTGTTTAAATAAATAACTAAAAAAAGTGCTGAAAAAACGAAAGAGTAATACCTACAACCCAGTTACCTACGTACACACACGTGCTTACCAAACACGTTTTATTGTACAATTCTTATTTTCTTTGGTTGCCAGAGCAGTGTTACTTCCATATGGCAAATGTTTGCAATGACTTTTATGGCAACTTTTGCTGTTGAAATTCATATATGGAATTGCCCATATTATCACATCATTACACGCTCCGTGTTCTGTGGCATAAATTTACTTTTACTGGCAAAAAAATATACATACATGCATTTTTCTTTATCAGTGTGATTTACAAAAATAAAGTTAAATTCAAAGATTGGATTGGTTTGGTTTGCTTGGGTTTGTTTCTTTTTTGAGTGTCTTGTTATTCAAATACTCTTATTTAGTAACATTATTACACAAGGTTGACTTACAATCTTCCCTAGTTTTTTTTTTACTCTTTGTTCATACTTTTTTGCTGTTGCACTTTATTAAGTGGAATTTAAATGCGTTTATACGTTACCCTACTTATGGTATTGATAAAATGGTGTAATTAATATGAAGGAATGTGCTTGTTAGTGTTCTATTGGAATTGATTTAATTATTTGGGAAAAAATTCTGTTAGTTAGAGAATAAATGGCAGCCAATGTGCAACATTGCTAGTAGATTATGGTTGAAAGTTTGTCAATGATGTGCACAACTGAATTATTTTTACTTAAATCAGTTATTTCTTCCATTTACAAAGAGTAGTTCAACTACTTTTGTTAATGCATGTTTTGTATTTAATTTAGTTTAACTTGAGCCATTAAAACAAATCTATGAGTAATTTTATTCGTACGCAGTAATTTTTCTTTGTACACAAATTTTCTACAAATATTAAATATAATATTACTGACTAATAACTTTAGTCTACATCATTATTATTATTATGATACGTACATCTTTAGTACAGTTCAAAGTTCTTAGTGTAGGGTGTTTTTTTTAGATGTAGAACTTTACGTTGGCAACACTTTCATAACTGGCGTCCATTTTCAAGTGATTTATGTTTAGTTCAATTTTGTTTGGCATTTCGACATAAATAGACTGACGCCTGAACAACGATTTGAAATTGTAAAAATTTATTTGGAAAATTATGTGTTTTTTAAATATATAAATTTTAAATTGAATAAATCATGGTGCAACTATACAAGGTGAATGCAGTAGCCCAGCTGACTGACTTTGTTTACAATTTACCTATGTCAAAAGTAATACTTTTTCAAGTGTTTTTGACAGTAGTCGATTATTTTACGCAAACAAAATGCCTGTTGTTTCTGTATTGTGTTGTATTTGTTGTCGATTTGCACCATGGAATAAATCAAACATGTTTTTTTAAAGTCACATGAAATTTACTTTATTCAAAAGACAATATTCTGGCATTATAATTTACATAAATATGATTTCTGGCATACGGCTGGCTCGGATGTAATCTAATCTGGAGGTCTAATTTTCGATGACTTTTTCCAACATTTACGGCCGTATATCGACAATAACGCAAGTAGTCAATCGTTTAGTTTCCAGAAGAAGGCTAAACATGTCACGAGCAATTGATTTATTGAAGGGAACGTTTGGCAACCGCATAGTTTACTTTTAGGAAAATTGGCGAATTGGCCTGCAAGATCGTGCGATTCAACTCCTCTTGACTATATTCTGTGGGGATATGTGAAGTCGCCGAAAAGCCCGAAACGATTGGAGGACAAGAGTATAAGACGTACGTCTTTAGTACAGGACAAGGTTAGTATGAAAATAGCTCCTTAGTATAAGACGTCTTTAGTACAGGACAAAGTTTTTAGTCGTATGTTAAAGACGTACGTCTTATAGTCTTTAATATACGACAAAGTCCTTCGTATATGGCTTCCGTCTTTAGGAGAAAGTAGGATAAAATCTTTAATATAAGACATGCATCTTTACTATAGGACAAAGCCCTTAGCACGAAGGCGGTTCGGAAACTTCTTAGCCTAGCACAGAAAGAGAATAGTTAGTTTTTCAAGAACATTTTTATTTTTGAATATAATCTCCTAAAACTTTAATACACTTAGGCCAACGCTTATCTAGCATTTCTATCCCTTGATTAAAATAGTTTTCCACAAGACCTTCGAAATAGTGGTTTACAACTGTAATTTCATCTTCATTTGATGTAAAACAGCTAGGAATTTTTTTTAGATTTGGGAAAAGGTAAAAGTCACTGGGAGCTAAATCAGGGGAATAAGGTCGATGGTCAAGCAACTCGTACTTTATTTCGTTGATTTTAGTCATTGTTAAAAAACTCTTGTGCGCTAGTGCGTTGACTTGATGAAAAATTATTTTTTGGTGCGGTAAGCCAGGACGTTTTTCTTGAATTATTACATTTAATTGATCCAAAATGAAGTCTTAAAAAAACGGTTGCCGCAACCTTACTAGCCGATTGAATTGCTTTTGCTTTCTTTGGGGCACTTCCGCCAGCTTCAGTCCACTGCTTGGATTGTTTTTTTTTTATCTCTGGAGTATAGTGGTAGATCCATGTCTCATCAACAGTTATGAAACGATGCTTAAAATTAAAGTTGTTCATGCAAAATTAAATGCACCCGATCATTTGAGATGCCCATGATATTAGCTATTTCACGCACTTTTATTCGTCGATCATTTAATACCATATCATGCAGTTTGGCTACAATTTCTGTTGTTGTTGCTGTTTTTGGACTTCCACTACGTGGTTCTTTCTCAATGCTTGTACAATTAGGTTTGAATTCAGCAACCCAATCTTTTATTGTTGCATATGAAGGAGCACTTTCACCTAACACATTCACCTAAACATTAAGAATTTCTTGTCCCGATAGTTATTTATTTAAATATTTAATGACACCGCGAATTTCTAATTTTTCCATTGGAAAAAAATCGCGAATGCGTCTTTTTTGAACACCTGTTTCTTAATGAAGGAGTTGCCAGATCAAAAAGAAATTTAACAGATGGAAGTTTCCTAAACACTTACCTTTTTTCTGTTTATACCGCGCTTCCTGGTCTAGACTAAGAAATTTCCGAACCGCTCTCGTACTGCTTAAAACAATATAATTACTATTCTCGTAAGGGACAATGAAACATTTTTGAAGAATAAAATTAAACAACTCGAAATTTTATAACTCTATAACTTCTATAAAGTAGCGTAGGTTTAATAGGTAATCGCATAATATAGAAATGGGGTTTGCACTCCATTTCTGCAGATGTATGACCTAACTATATAATTAGATTACCTATTAAACCTACGCTACTTTATAGAAGTTATAGAGTTCATGTTGTATGAGTTTTTGCTTCAAACATTTTCATTGACCCTTTCAAGGATAGCTATTATATTGTTTTACAACAGTAGTTGGCAAAATAACAGCTTCAATTGACTAAAAAATCCTTTAAGAAAATAATTTTGTTATGGTAGGGTTGCTAAAAATTCGTTGTTTATATTTATTTTTCTTTAAATATATGGGAGTTGTTGTTTTTCTGAACTTTTTATCGCCTTTTATTATTGCTGTTATTGCTAGTGTTGTTTTTGTTGCATTTGTTGTCGCTGGTATTTGTTGTTTATTGCATTATAATATTATGCATTGAATTTTCTAGTTGACATTATAAGGTGCTACATGTAAATAATTAATAGCATTATAAGATGCACTCACGAAATCGTACAACAAACATTTTCAGTTGTCGTTGTAATAATTCAGCATGACGACAACAGCAACATAACGACTAAACAACAACTGCAGCAGCAGCTATAACAACAGCAAATAATAATAATATACAAAACAATTTTTACAAAGAACGAGGGTTAGTAACTCTAGATGAGCATTTAAGCATTTTTCAGATTAAAAATTGTGAGACTAAAGTTTCTGCCAGGAAATAAAATGCATAAGTTAAACATCCATGTGTGTTAGGTATTTTTATCCACCTATACATAAATAATTTTTTTTTTCTTGGAACAGCACTCAGGAGATGACCCCTACTTATGCAGTGCATTGTTTTGGAACATAGGTTATGGGAGGGAGGATAGCGGGAGTAGTGTTTGTGAACATTTGTCTTGAATTTTCCTATATTGAAAGTGGCAGGCAATACTTCTGCTGGTAGTTCCACATACGGACAGTACGGCTAAAGAACGAATTTTCCCTGTACTATGTTGTGTAATCCATTGTCCAGTCGACTACAAATGGATGAGCCCTGACTGAAGAACGTGTATTACGTAAAAAACTGCGTTTAAGCAGAACACATTCCATTATAGTATCGATAGCACAGTGAAACACAACCCACATTGCGACAATGCTCCAATGAATCAATAGGGTTGGATACCCTACTGTCACCGATAAGCATCTTCGCCCTCTCCTGTACGCGGTCGAGTAACTCCAAAATAGACTTCGAAGCACCGGCCCATACATGACAGTTGTATTCCATTTTCGGTCGAATATAGGTGGTGTAAATAGTAAGAAGATCAGATGGAGTGCAGTATTTTCTACACCGTTTTAAAAAACCTAGAAACTTGAGCGCTTCTTTCGACACTTGAAAAATGTCTTTGGTCCAGCGGACATCACACTGGATGCTCATGCCTAGAACGTCAAGAGCGTCTGATTCCTTAATATTTACACCGCCCATAAAAACAGATGAAGCAACATGATCTGTTGTGCGTTTGTGCGTTAGTAAACAACACTGAGTCCTACGTGCATTAAAATCGACTCTGTTCGCACAACTGAATTCCGAGATCATGATCTTGGCTCAGCGTATCATTCATATTTTGTCTCATTTCCCCAATCTCCAAAGGGTTTGGTATGAGTATAAATGGCAAATTTTGCTATTATCTTAAGATCCGTATACCTTTCCCGATAATAATAAAAAATAAATAAAATAAATATATTTACCTGTAGTATCACTAGCCCTCGCATATTTTCCTAATAATGCTACATTTATTTATTTCCATTTTTTTCTATATTATTTTGTTGGCTCTACATACTGCCTGCAGTATGTGTGTACAATATACAATAACAATTTTCATATCCCAGAATATGTATGTGTGTCTGCTGTTGTAGTTTTCCTCCAGAGTTTACTCGTTGTTGCAAGTTTGAACATCGTTGTATTTTATATTTAAACATGGTCATACTCAAAATGACTGAGAAAAAAACTACAAACAGAAAAAAAATAATAAACATTGCATAATGACGCATACATACGTTTTTTGTTTATAGTTTAAATGTAAATTTTGTGCCTATTTTTGCTCCAAAGTTGTACAAACACAAACACTAACATTCACATCAAACATAAATTCATACATATATGTAGATATTCAGAAAACTTTTTACATCACTTTAACGCACCTTTAGCTTGGTAACAATCATTAAGCCACAAATAAGAGAAGCAAAACAGAAAAAAAATTGCGCCTTCAACATCATATAGACTCATTTCATAGCGACTCTAGTGCTCCCAGGCCCTCTCCCCTTTGCTGTAGTAATAGTAGCAGGCAGCAGTTGTTGTTGTTATTGTCCTTGTTGCTGCTTTACTGATGTTGTTTGATCAAGAGAACAACATTAAAAGGTGTTAATGCAAATGTAGTTGCATTAGCAATTAGTGTGCTGTCATCTAGTGGGAAAAAACATAAAATAATCGGGCTACCACCACTACAACCAACCATTACTAACTACTTGCAACTTGTAAGTTGCAACATACTTACATACGTGCACACTCACATTTCAAAAATTTGTTTATTCAACAAAAATGCGTGGTCAAATGTATACGTTAAAAGAAAAAAACTTAACATCTCCGTAACATTTTCTTAATACGAAGTGTGAAATTTGAAACTTGGCATAAAATTTGCATTGATTAGTTAAAGTAAATGTTCAAGAAAGCAAAAAAAAAATTACAAAAAACACAAAATTAAAATCAGGATAGTCGTGTTTTGGATTTTTTTGCTTCTACAAAATTTGACACTGAAATTGACAGGAGACAGACTAATCAAGGTATAATAAGAGATCCCAAAATGATAACATACTTTTTAAAGTTTATAAAGTGTTAAAAGCTATCTTATACTCAAAAAACCGTAACCACTTGTTTTATCATAAATTTGTTTAACGTTGTTTACTCTTACAAGAGTTTTGCAAGATCAAGCAGAATCAAATAAGTTAAAACTAAATATGTGTTGTGATTTTTCCTAAATAAGAAAAGGGTTTTTAAAAATATAAACGAGTTCATATACGTCTTTACAAGGTGACCCAAAATTAACGAAAGGGTTTGAATTCGTTATAACTTTTTATTTAAGAAATAAAAAAAATTATTTTTTTCAATACACTATGGGGAATATTTTTAGTTTAGTTGTGAGAAATAATATCTCATAAGTGGTGGCCATTTTCTGGCTGGTTCAGTTCAGTTCAGTTTTCCTTTCAAATAAACCCAAAGAAAACAGTCTGGTGTGGTTAAATCCGGTGAACTCGGAGGCCAATTAAAATCTCTTTTACGCAAAATAATTAATTCATTAAATATGTAAAAGAGCCATTATGGCCTTGCAGTGTGCAGTGTCCTTTCCGATGAAACACCGCACCAAACCATACACTTAGGTGGATGTAGTTCTCGCTCTTAAACTACTCTCGGAATTTCCGTAGCCCATATCCTGCAGTATTGCTTATTAACGAACCAACTTGAATGGAAATTAAGCTCATAATTAAATTATGAATAAAATAATGATTTTCTTCTGCTTTTTGCCGAAAAAAAACTACATAATCAAGTTGTTGCTGGCAATCTGTCGGTTTCGATTCTTGGACAAGCTGAATCTTGTATGGAAACATTGCTATTGTGTGCAAATTTCTCTGCAGCGACACTCGTGAGAGGCCAAGTTGTGTCGAATGTCTCCTGGTTGATGTTTCTCCATCTTCCCAATTATTGTTGTCTTTGAGGGTCCAAGCCGCACATTTAAATAACGACGATATGCACGCTGAGTCAAAACAATGGATCGTTGATTTGAAAAATAAAGCTCAACAATTTGGGTACGTTGTGCAATTGAGTACTGCTCCATTTTAAATTTCCCAAGTCTTCTTCACAAAATACTGAAAAGAAAAGACAAGAAATTATAATAAAAAAGTTATAAGCAATTCAAACCGCTTCGGTAATTTTGGGTCACCCTGTATTTGCCAAATGTTACCGTACCTTAAGGAATCTGTTCTGTGTACTACGTTTTATATTAAAGACTCCGTATTATGCTAAAGACTATGTTAAAGATTACGTCTTATAATAAAGACTACATCTTACACTAAAGAGATTTATAAAGCAAATTTTGTATGGAAATTTGCTTTATAAACCTGTTATACACCTGTTGTAAGTTTTTATGAATAAGGGGGTACGTCTTGTATTAAAGACTACGTCTTATACTAAAGATAACATCGTATACTAAAGACTAACTGCCATATTCATAAAAAATAAAGTAGGTTTGAAGTGTGATTTTAGACAAAATTTTAATACAAAATTTTCTTAAATTCTACTTTGAATTCTACTCTAATTTTTTGTGAATAAGGGCATAAGTCTTACACTTAAAACTAAGTCTTATCGAAAAGAATACGTCTTGTTCTAAAGTTCTTCTACGTTTTATAGTAAAGACTGGATCTTATATTAAATACTACTTTTTATATTAAAGACGACGACTTATATTAAATACTATGTTTATTATAGAAGACTGCGTCTAATACTAAAGACTACGTCATTTACTACATCTACATCTTATATTAAAGGCTACGTCTTATTCTAGACACTACGGGCTGTTTTCTCATTAGGCGATTATCTTTTTTCCGAACGAAAAACTGCCGATTAAAGAAATTTGGTTTTCTCAATGTCTCATTTGCTTCTATTCTGTCGCAGAACTAACCAGCCCTCATCTGCCGATTATATATTTGTTGTACAGATAAATTCAATCAGCTGACTGCTGTTCATATTTTTTATGTGGCAATACCTTGAGTTTTTGTAAAAAAATTAAATAGATTTTAGAAAAAATGTATAATAGAGCAATAAACATTAATTTGATGAAGGATGAACTCGAAGAACACGAATTCCAAGTGAATGTTGAAAGAGTTTATCATGCCAGACCTAACTACCTGGCAGACATGGATATTATTAATTTTTTAAAATATTTGTTTTTTTGATTTTAGTTTTTGTTATTTTTCCACATTTGGAAAACAGCCGATTTATGTCAACAACTTGTCACTTGAAGACAGAGTTCCCAATTTTCACATAAATTTTGAGAGGTATTGCCAAATGAAAATAATGTTTCTGTTGGTATATTGAGAAAACCAAAATTATTAACGGACATATTATCAGTCTAATAAATTTATGTCGGCATTTAGTAACAGGTAGTTTGTCGACACATTGAGAAAACGGGCCTATATCTTATACTCTTATTTTCCTAAATTACAACTACAGCTTCAGCAAACTAAGGAATATTATTTAAAAGCTAAAATAGTTAAAAAAAACGAATATTTGTATAGCACACTGCAATAAATTTGCTTAGGTGTAAATTAAAAACAAACATTTAAACAACTTTAATTGAAAGTGAATAGTAGTGCAAACAACATAAAACCTTTCCAAGCCATTAACCAAAACCTAATGGAACAGAAGATTATACAATCTAAATGAAACGAACACCTACGAATACTTACATACTTACCAGGCACAATCCAAATTCAACAATCAACTGACCACCACTCTTTATATTCAATACAATTAAATTTCAATACCATAAATAACCTAGTAGAAGTTCAATAAAACAACAAGAACAAATGAAACTTAACGAACGATTCGAATCATAATAATTTGAAAACAATATGTGAATTTAAATTATTAAATGAAAATTTATGATGGCACTTGTAAATCGTACGAAACCAAAAAAAAAAACACAACACACCACTGACATCGCTATAGCCATCTACCAGCGCGCATCTGAAATTCAGTTTTCGAAACGTGAAACAATGCTTTTCTTTTAAACATTCAAAGCAGCTAAAGCCAAAAAGACACACACAGTGTTATTGACAGTCATAAAGAGAGAGAGAGAGAGTGTAAAAGGTACCAATAAGTCTAATTCAACTCCTCCTGAAAACAATATACAATAATAATAAATATTTATTCCAACACCTGTATCTAGTAAAGCATACGAGTAATAGAAGACCTTACATGTAGTTGGCCGGGCACGATTACAAAAGCCGCTGCTGCTTATAGAACCTATAAAACCGTAAGTGTTTAAACTAAACTAAATAAAAGAAAATTTATGGAATTTGAGAAGATTGTTATTAAAAACTCTGCAACAACCTTACATTTGCAAAGTGTACAAACGAACGTTGTTTTAAATGTGAAGGATGATCATAAAACAACAACTTGACAATGTTGTCTTGTTAATGTTCTTATTGTTATTGCTGAGTTTTAAAACAAAATCAAAATAAAAATAGGTTCACTGACTTTTATGCAAACTCTACTATTGTCTAAGTTGTAGACAATGCAAATAAACGGGAAAAGGTTGCCAGATATAAAGATTTTGTTTTAATATTTAGAGAGTTTTAAGGTACGGTCACAGGTAACCATTAAATAAAATATTTTTGAACTCGTTTATTTATTAAAAAAAAAACTTGGATTATTAAGGACAAGAAACAACAAATATTTAGTCTTATATTATTATAGGGTGCCCCATAGACTAGACGATAGTGTGCTAAACTATCAAACTGGGAGTTTTCTGCAGACATATAAACTGAATTGTTATGTAAAAAAATGGATGCTGTTTGATCTTGCAAAACTCTTATAAAAGTAAACAGCGTCAAACAAATTTTTGCTAAAACAAGTGGTTAACACTGAGAAATAATTACCCGAAACCCAACTAAGTATAAATGTATTCTTGATCCTTATGGAATTCGATTGAGCTATGTCCGTCTGTCTGTGTAAAACAAAAAACCGTTTATAACTCTCCTAAGCAGTTTGGTATTAAAAATCAGCAAAGTCGGTATGGAAGAACCACAGTTATGGACCAAAATGTGAGACAATCTTCATAGAAATTTAATATTTTTAAAAATTTTTCTTGCAACTTTTTGAGATATATTGCAGATATTAACGTGAAATTTTGTACACATTACTTTTATGATAAAAGAAAAAAGTATGAGGAAAATAGTAAAAATTGGTCCATGATTTCTCATAGCCCTCATACAAATATTTTCCCGAAATATGGCTTAATGATATATAAATGACTACAAAATTGAAATATTTATACAAAACTCGGCAAAAATAAGTGTCACGTAAAAAGAAATCGGAAAACGAAATTTTGTTTTCTTTGGTCCATGTTTGACCATAGACACTATATAAAGTCCACATCTAAAATTCACTTAAATATGTATAAATCTGGTACAAATATAGTAACCAGTTCAAAATTCGACACACATAATTCTTATAGATATATAAATTGTTGTATTATATTTTATTAGGTCGGTCCATAATTGCTCATAGCTCCCATATAAGGACCACATAGGAACAAGTCATTTATATTTACATTATAAATATCAGTATAGACTCAAAACTTTACACAGATCATTTACATATACACAAAAATCATACTATTATTCACCCCTATCGTAAATAAAAAGTACACATGAAATTTGTTCCCTTTTCACATTTTTTCATAGTAAGCTTTTGTAAGCTAATTTAATTCGAGCGAATTACGAATTTAATTCCAATTTTTATTTTCAATTCGGGAATTTAATAAACAATATTTGTGAAAGCAATTAAATAACGGGTGATTTTTTAGCTATTATATATTTGGCAACATTGGTTTAAACAGCTAACGCACGTTTCGTATTTTGTTTCACTGTCAAACATAAATACGTACGTAAAGAAGCAGAATGCGATTTTGGAGTGAATATCAGCCAGAAGCATTGCAAGAGCTACCAATGCATCCAGAAAAAGTAACAGTTTGGTGCGGTTTATGGGCTGGTGGCATCATTGGTCCGTACTTTTTCAAAGATGATGCGAATCGTAAGCTAACTGTAAATGGTGAGCGCTACCGTGAGATGATATCCAACTTTTTTTTGCCCAAAATGCAAGAGCTTGACTTGCATGACATGTGGTTTCAACAAGACGGTGCCACATGCCATACAGCACGCGCAACAATGGACTTATTGAGAGGCGAGTTCGGTGAACATTTTATTACGCGTTCGGGACTGGTCAATTGGCCACCTAGATCGTGCGATTTAACGCCTTTAGACTTTTTTTTTGTGGGGCAATGTTAAAGCTCATGTCTGTACAGACAAGCCTGCTTCAATTGAGGCATTGGAAGACAATATTGAAGCATTTATTCGTGAGATACCGGCCGAAATGTTGGAAAATTGGACTAAGCTAATGGACCATTCGAGGCGCAGTCAAGGTCAACATTTGCATGAAATAATCTTCAAACATTAAATTATATGGACCGTACTATCGATTCCAATAAAGATTTCATGCATTTTTCTGAATTTTATGTGTTTTTTTTAAACTTTCCTATAGCTTTTAAAAAAATCACCCTTTAGAAAGAATGCAAAAATAAGACGTTGCTATTTTTTGTATAACAATGTCTACGAGTATACCAACGAACAAGACTCAGCGTGTCTTTATTAAGTTTAGTTAGCAAGTTTACAGATTACGTTCTAGGCCATGCATTCTTATCGTCTGGCCACTCTGCCCTCCACAATCCTTTCATATGAAATCGTCTACGCTTGATTTGATTCCTCAATATAAGTAACTAAGTATGTCTTCATGTTAATTTTTATACATTTCTATATCTTCTAATAAATAAAATCCTAACAAAATGATAAATTGTCTAATTTTTTATTACTGCGATGAATAATAAAAAACATAAAAAGAACAAAATTTTATTATGAAATTACTACGTACAAGAACTAGTCAGTCGCTCACTCATTCTGTCTGTCTGTCTGTCTGTCTTCTCACATTAAACTCTAACTGAATGAGTTCTATATGATTGTGGCTTTTGTGGGTTAATTTATGAGATTTTTTGCTGTTGCTGGTTTTGGTTTCTTTTTTTTCTCTCTTAGATTTGGATTTTCTAGGTTCCAATGACGAATGACGGTACGTTGTAGACGATTTTATGCTTTAGACAGTTTAGATAAAAATAAAACAACCTTCTTGTACTGCTTGTTCTTTGCTGGTAACATTCTAAAATGTATGATGAATAATAAAATTTAAATCTAAAATAAAATAAGAATAAAACATCAACGATTATATTTATGTTTTAAGGGTTTTTTGTAGCTTGTAATAACTTTATCATTTGTATGTATTAAGAAAAGTAACGAAAAACAACAAAAAATACAAATAAACGCTTATAAAATAAAAACAACATGTTGTTCTAGCCATTTATTATAAAATACGTTTTATTTTTGTAAGTGTATAAATGTGTTTTTGTTTTGTTTTGTGAAATTTATATCCATCTACTTTATAGAACTGTGTCTATCGGTATCTAGCTGCAGATAATCTGGTGGGCGTACACGCTCTCTCACATTGTCTGCTTACGAGTAATTTAATACACACAATATTTTTAATTAAAAGGTCAGCAAATCTAACATGTGAGTTTATCAAATATGATTATTTTCCCATGATAACAACAATAACAGTAAACAAAAAAAGTTAAATTAAAGTTCAAATATTCAAATTATACAGCTATACAATACTTTAGACATCTATGATTCAGACACTAGTTATTCTAATGAGTATTCAGATGTGTGTAAACTACATATGTATGTATATGGTTACAATAGTAAATGTACATGTAATTATGGGCTCATTTGTAGCTAGGGAGTTCCAGCTGATAATTAATTATCTTGTGCATAATCTTGAAATAGGTGCCATAATAATATTATCCAAAAATTTATGAATTTTTGTATTTTTTTTTTCAGAAAACTTTAATTATATTTTTCTTTTCAGTTATAAAGGGTTTTCCAATAAGGACTTGACAACTTTTTTTTTAAATAAAACGCAAACCGTTTGAGATATTTCCAAAACTTTATTACCGACTTGAAATACATTCAAAACATTTATGAATGGAACTCGACTTCGTTCATATGGGCACCGCGGCCACGTCGACAGTGGTCGATTCGTTGGACCCAATTTTGGATGACTCGGTCACACATTTCGGCCGGAATGGCCGCTATTTCGCGTTCAATGTTGGCTCTAAGTTCTTCCAACGTTGTCGGCTTGTTGGCATAGACCAATGATTTGACGTAGCCCCAAAGAAAAAAATCTAGAGGCGTTAAATCGCAAGAACGAGGCGGCCAATTGACTGGTCCATTTCTTGAGATAACACGCTCGTCAAACTTACTCTTCAGTAAATCGATTGTAACGTGTGCTGTGTGGCTTGTGGCACCGTCTTGTTGAAACCACATGTCATCCAAGTCCATGTGTTCCAATTCGGGCCAAAAATAATCGCTAATCATTGCGCGATAACGATCGCCATTCACAGTAACGTGACGATCGTTATTGTCGACGAAAAAATATGGCCCAATGACGCCGCCGGCATGCAAAGCGCACCAAACAGTAATTTTTTGTGGATGAAGTGGTGATTCGTGAAGCACATGTGGATTTTCAGCAGACCAATAACGCATATTTTGCTTATTGACGAACCCATTGAGCCAAAAATGAGCTTCGTCACTGAAGATGATTTTGCGATGAAATTCATCATCTTGGTGCATCTTCTCCAGAGCCCAATCGGAGAACGTACGTCGACTCAAATGGTCCATCGGCTTCAATTCTTGAGTCAGCTTAATCTTGTATGGGTGTAAACCCAGATCCTTACGCAAAATTCGCCATAAAGTGGTCTTGGGGATGCCCAGTTCTTGAGAACGCCGCGGAATCGACTGATTTGAATCGTTTGCTACGGACGCCTGAACGGCAGCGATATTTTCGGAACTTCGACCAGGCCGTTGTCTCACTGGCACGACAGCATCACACAATGAATATGTAGACTCAAATTTTTGCACTAAACTTGTTATTGCTTGTCTACTAGGGCGATAATTACGACCGAAAATTGGAGTTAACGCTCTTAAAGTTGCGGTCACCGACTCCGAATTTCGGTAGTACATTTTTATAACTTCCAAACGTTGTTCCTTCGTGTACTTTACCATAACGAAAATGTTAAGTTTACTGAAAAAAAAGAAAGCAACAATTAGATGATCAGTGAAATAGTGCGTTCACAATTTAAATTCAGAGTTGTCAAGTAGCTATTGGAAAACCCGATATTAATAAATTTGTTTGGTATAAAAACACCAGTAGCTTTAGTACAAGGACGCCAGTATCCTTAGCATAAAGACGCCAGTGTTGTTTTACCTTATTTTGTTTGTTATAAACGCAAAACTATTTGCGAGAATCCCTAAATTTCTCATATATGTACATATTCACTAGGGCATCCATTCGAATAATGATCGTTAGAATAATCGAATAATTTCTGACGAATAATTTTAAAATTACCCTTTTCGAATAACGAATAATTCGAGAAATTTTATGAGGAATAATCGAATAATTGAAAAATATTCATAATCCTATAATTAAATAAGTAAGAGTTTATATTCAGCTGTGCCGAATCTTATATACCCATCATAAACCAGTTGTGTAATTTATTGGTACTTAAAACTAATTTCTGTATCTATAACGACATTTATATGAGATATTTTATTTTCTGGATTCCTCACATGGGAGCTATTACCTATTATATATGAAATATTGTGCCATATTTTTTTTAAATTTCAGGCTTTTTTGTTGGTTGAATTTTATCTTAATGCTATATATTCAAAAATTGTATAGGCATTTTATTTATTCTCGGAAGTGAAACTTATATAGGAGCTATGACCAACTATGGATTAAGCTTCATAAAATCAAAGAGTATAGTTTTTATAGTTTACATATAATTAATCTTTGTAAGATTTTAGTTCGATATCGATAATTATAAGATATTTAAGCATGTTTGTGTGTTTTTCGGAAGTAGTCCTCATATGCGACTTTAGATTTGGTAAGATATCAAGTAGGTCAAGCCAGAACATATAATACCCTACACCGTGTATATAAATAAAACAGTTTTTCATAAATGGGCGCTAAATGGAATTCATTACCTATTATGGACCGATCTCCAAAAATTTAGTGCCATGACTTCCGTGAATATAAATATTATGTATGTTAAACTTTATCTCAATATAAATACTTTTAAAAGATTTATGGAGGTTAAAGTAAATTACGGATAGGGTCTTATATGGGAGTTTTGACTAATTATGGTCCGACCATTATAACACTAGGTGTCATCATTTCTGTATACATATATGAAACTTATTTTTGTTGAGTTTTATTTGGATACAAACATATTTAAGAGTGTTTTTTTGAAGTGGGCCTTATATGGGAGCTACGACTAATTATCATAAAATTCTACTATATATATATTATTTGTATGTAAACTAAACATATAACTAATTCAATATGATTTGGATGCCAACATTTTTAAGAGAGTTATGCACTTTAAAGTGATTTTCGGAAGTGGAGCTTATGTTTAATTATGGACCGAGCTTCACAAAATTTGTAGATGTGATTTGTCTTCATTTACTACTCATTTGTTGTGAAATTTGTTTGGATACTTGCATAATGCAAACATTTATGTCCGTTAAACTTCTATTTCGGGAGGACATTTATATGGGGCCAGGTGAAATAATGCACCGATTTCCGCCAGTTTCATACCCATTCGTCCTTGGGCCGAAAAAATGTCACGTATCAAATTTTATTGAAATATCTTTAAAATGGCGACCTGTACTCTGCGCACAAGCTTTACAGGGACAGTCAGACGGACGGACATCGTTAAATCGACTCAGGAAGTGATTCTGAGTTGATCGGTACACTTTAAGTTGGGCGTTACAAACATCAGCACAAATACAAAATAACCTCCCCTCTATTGTGGTATAATAAAAAATTATTATTATACATATGTATAAGTAAATAAATGATTTGTGTGGAAATATAACGTGATTGTGATATTTATAAGAGATGCGAATTCAACTGAATTTCGAAAGTGGAGTTTATACAGGGGCTACGGTCAAATATGAACCGATCAGCATGAAATTTATATTATGTATGCATGGATAAAATATGTTAAATTTCAATTTGATAGTCGTTTTTATAAGAAATTTATGCTCATTTAACTGATTTTCGGAAGTGGACTTTGTATGAGGCTATCTCAAAATGTGGATCGATGCAAACAAATATCGTTTTAAGATTTCTCGTTTCATGAAATTTATTTTTGCTGAATTTTGTATGGGCCTATGAGAAATCGTGGATCGCTTCTTACCATTTTTAGCAGGACTTGTCCTTCTATAATAAAAATGAAGTGTGCGAAATTTCTTGATATTAATTGCATTATATATACAAGAACACACATTGTTTTCTGTGAGGCAATGTCAGTGCTTTTATCTATCAGTACTGAAAACATATTATTTTGCATATTTTGTATCAAATTTTCTTTTTCTTCTTTGGCCAAAACTTTTCGAATAATTTTTGTACATTTTGTTCTACCTAGTTGAAAATTTTTTATTATTTCAAAATCTGAAATCCATAATTTTTCAAAAGCGGTATTAAAGGCTCTACCACTTGAACCGCTGCATTGTGTTCAGCAAAAAACAAGCAAAGCCGAACTTCAAAATTAGCAAAATCATTGCATTCATCATTGCACATTAGTGTCTTGTTTACTAAAAAATGAATTAATTTTTTTTTGTGGTATTTATAGCTAAATTGTGTTTTTTATGCATCTTGGTTGCAGCATGCTTTATAAGATCTGATTTTCCGCAGTTGAGAACCTTGTCACAACACTTACACTTGCATTTGAAATCGTTATTTTTAATAGCCAACCCTTAAAGTTGTCATCCTTACTCCAACTTGGGCAAAATCGTTGCTTGCGATATTTGCTTATACTATGTGTAGTATCTGTTTTTTTAGAAGAATCAGAAGATGACATTTTTCTGCAATTACAATTTTTTACTAGAGAAAAAAAACTAGAGAAAATTGCAATATAATTTTAACGTTTTGTTTACTTATTGTAACAAAATCAGTGGTATTACCAGACCTTAATTTTTTTGCTGATACCAGAATGGTGAAAAATTTATTGTAGGGGTTCTCTTTCAAATAAGTTGGGAATGCTAAATATTTTGAATTTTTCCTATTTCTTTAAAAAAATAGTGTATTTATAGAAAAAACCGAAAATTTTTAAAATTCCCCACATTCTGCCTGAAATGGGAAATCTGTCCTTTTTCCCCTACGCTTCAAAATTTTCAAAAAAATCCCTACAAAAAAGGAAAATTCCCTACATCTGACATCACCGAGTACAATGTGTTTTTACACAAGCATAGTTATTAAAGAAAAAAGATATGGACGCTAAGCTTAAAAGTAATATAAAAATATATGTATAACAAGTTACAATCAAATGAACTCAAATGCACGAAAAGGGAATTCCCCTAAGTTTGTGCTATTTACAATTGCTCTAAGCAGCAAATTTGCTTGTATCCACAAAAAAGGGAATTCTCCTAAATATGAACATATTTCGCAAAAATTTATTTTAACCAAAAATATTTAAGCCCAATCGTTTAAAAATATTTAATTTGAAGAACAATTATTATTTTTTATTCGAAAGTGGACAACAAACATAACAAAAACAAATGTATTCAGGTATTCAAGACGAAGTCTTGACAGAAAGAATACGAAAAAACTTTAGAAAAAGGAGGCAACATGTAAATAAAAAAAATTTAAAAATGATAATTACAGCAAATTTCGAACCACCGGCAACACTGGTTAAAAGATTGATGTTTGCCTGTTGGCTAGCAGGCACCCGCAGTGGTGCAGAAGGTTAGAACGCAAAGAATTCTGATGAGAGAATGTGGTGATTCTCTAAACAGGTGTTGAACCAGCTCAGCCAAGAAAAATTATCAATAAATTTTAATATAGATTTCATGTTGTAAAACAATTCTTTCAGTAAAAATAATTTAATGAAAATTAAATTTAATGAACTCGAGCCCGACTAAATAAATATCAAAAAATATTTAATTTGTTTTTTTTCAAACCTTGTTCTATCAAAACAGTGTAAAAAAGACTGTGTAAAAACAGAATTTGGTTTTAAAAATTGAACTACTGTCATCATTACAAACTAACCCAAGGTGGAGGTGAATGAGATGCTGATTATGTGGAAGAAACTGATATTTAAGATGACATTGATGATGATAATGTTGAAATAGACAAAGAACATAATTATTAAAATGTATATACGAGTACAATACATACATATCGATGGCTTAATATAAAAAAGGCCTAATTCGGTTTTTTGTTGCTTCTACACACGCAGGAAAAAACTTAATAAAATCCGTAATCTTTTAGATACAATAAAAATTTTACTACAATTTTTTATTAAAAAACAACGCATTTTATTTCTCATTTAAAATTTGTTTTTTTTTTTGTTTTTTGTTTTAATAAAGGTATCGAATATAGACATTTTTTCATAAGATTTTTTATTTTAAATTGAGTTAGGCCTTTTTTATTTTAATGTATGTAATTAATATTATTAAAGGTGGCTTTAGACGATACATGAAGGAAAAAACTTGTTATTTTACTAAATTAAATTTTGATTTTTTCGACCTTTCTTTTTATCTTGTTATTTTACTTTATTACAAATTTTTTTTTTAATTATTCGAATAACTCGATTAATTTTAAATATCTGATAAAATAAATCGAACAAGTTAAAATGTTTCATTCAAATTATTCGTTTTACTCGAACAAAAGAAAACTCGAATAATTTGTTTACCCTAATATTCATATAATCTGTAAACAATTTATATTTTAACCCAAACTTTTTGCACCTTTGGGGTCGTAACACTTTGTTTAAACCAACAGCACAATGACAATCACTTTTGTTTCTCTGTATAATCTATCAATTTAGAAAATCATACAATTATCATTATACCACTTCCTTGTTTATTTGTTCTTCTCGGCAACATGTTGTAATCTCAGGTCAAATTCTGGCGCTATTGTTTGCCAAAAACTAAAAGAATGCTGTATTTGTTAAATAAAAATTTACGAGATGCTTTAAAAATGATAATTTTAGCAAGTGCAACCAAACAATTGTGCCACACAATCGTAAATTATAATATTTATAAACAAATGTTCGTAAAAATCTCTGCAACAGAAAAAGCTACGAACAAACTGTTTGCTGTTAAACAGGAAGAAGAGTTGGAAATATGTGTTTACACATGAATTTGTTTCTTCCCAGGTACTAAGCAAAGAAAAAAATTAAAGAACTCAATGTCAGCAAATTTCTCTTAAAGCAATTTCTTTATTTTTTTGTTTGATTTGACTGGATTTTGTTTTTCAAATAACAATAGACAAACAATTGTTAGAATTTGTTAGAATGAATAGTAAAGAACATGTTGGCAATTTACACACATATTCTCACACACACATTTGGTTGGGGCAAAAGATAAATATTCGGTTAATTGGAGTGACCAGATGTCTAGAGATTTTGGCTTTTTAAAGACTTTGCAAATATGCAAAACAACACAATCAGAGATAATGCTTATTTCTGAAAACTTTAAAAATATTTTTGTAAATAACAAACAAACTCCTGGCAACCTTACTCTCAAACATCCATCTCCCCTTACTTGTAGATAATTTTATAATTTGGACTGCTGCACATGCGCGCGCGCTTCTTGTACTCACTCATTGCCAATTGTTGCAATGACGGCAAATTATATCGTATCGCATTAACAACCATAAGCACATGCAACAATCGATGTATAGAAAATAAAATTAAATAAAACAGCTAGAAAAACATTACAATAAATACAAATACGAGTGAATACTATTCGTAAAAATAACAAGAAAAAAAATAGAAAAGAAAATAATGGATGAACAAAAATTTAAACACACATAAACACATTGAGAGTGTCTTAACAATAAATGTTTATCACAATTGTAGTGACCGATCAATGGTACCAATGGTAACAACAGCAACACAAACAATTCAAAATCCCCAGCAGCATTATAAGCCAACAACAACAGTAACAAAACAATTCTATATGACCATGTTACCATTCCTACTCATTGTTATTTGTTAGAAAAGTTTCTCTCCTGAAGTCCGAAATACAGAAAATAATGAACAAACAAAAAAACTAAATAGAAACAATTTCAATGTTTGTTTATGCTAGCAATTGTGCAACAAAAACTATTTTTTGCTGTTGCTAGATATTGTTTTTTTTATGGATATTGCAAGGCAACATATAAACTCTTGGGCTGTAATAATAGTTTTCTTTCCTCTGTTATGTGCTCGCCTGTTTTAAAGTCAAAATTGCACTGTGGGGTCAAGCATCACCTGTGCAAGTATATACACATTAAAGGCCTGCAACTGTTGACATGCCTGCTACAGACGCCAGTGCCTTACGTATGAAGATGCCTTTCTTATAAAGACACCAGTGTCTTTCTTATAATGAAACCAGTGTTTTTCTTATAAAGACACCAGTGTCTTTCTTATAAAGACAACAGACACCAGTGTCTTTTTTATAAAGACACCAGTGTGTTTTTTATAAAGACACCAGTGTTTTTCTTATTAAGACACCAGTGTCTTTCTTATAAAGACACGAGTGTCTTTCTTATAAAGACAAAAGACGCCACTGTCTTTTTTGATAAAGATACCAGAGTATTTTTTATAAAGACACCGTGTTTTTCTTAGAAAGACACCAGTGTCCTTTTTTATAGACACCAGTGTCTTTCGTGTAAAGATGCTAGTGTGCTTAGTATAAAGATGGCAATGTCTTAAACAGAAGGCTCACAATACCTTTCATTTTTATTTTCAAGTTATGGAGGTTTTGCGACGAATTCATATTCAAATATGTTTAAAATTGCAGAAGTGCTCACACTTCCCATAGTGCCAAACTATACCAAATATATAAAGGCGAGTGAGTGTATTTGCTCGACGCTTCAATAATCCTTTTTTTTTTTTGTGTAATTTTGACTCGTTTATTTTTATTTTTGTGTGTTTCTTTTTCCTTTTTGCATTTGTTAACCCATTACCTTTTTGTGTGAGCTTTTGCTTTCTGGCTTTGTGGAATGAAATGAAAAACTTCCTGACAATAATGGTGACGCAGCTCATTACTAATGCAAACACTTGAATGCAGCACAAAACCCAACAACAAAAACACTAGAAACAGCAGCAACAACAAAGAGAAGAAAAAAACTATAAGATGTGTTATTGCTTTGTTGCTGCATCACTTGAACATACCATTTCTTCTTCACAAGCTTCAACGGCTGCTGCTCCAGCTCCATGTTTTGCTCCCTCTCCCCCATAACCAAACCGTGCACAGCAAAAGTCCAGCAGGCTGCAAAAATAATGTCTATTGCTGCTCACACTGGGCCTGTTCTATAAGGAGGTGTATGTACTCGTATTTTTATATGTTTGTCTATGCAGCACAAAGAAGGCAAACAACAGCAACTACTCCTGGTATTTGCCATTGACTAGGAAATGTTTCTCTGCTATAAATTCCGGCAATGACAATTTGTAATTGTTGGCTTTTACAATTGGAATATAAGAAATTCATGGAATTGTTTTTCTCTACGTGTAGTAGGAAAATTTAAAGCGTATGTTGTTTATAGAAACTGGACACAAAATTAAATGGATTCATAAGGAAAACTTCTGAGAAAGATTTTATGGAATCCATAAAAAATCTTAATGGTGTATGGAATATTGCTGATAGTTTGTTTAGAAAGTGGAAAATAAAATTGTGTTGAATTTGTAATAATTGTTAAGATCTAAACAATCATTGTAATTTGTAATCATTGACTTACTCATTTAGTGAATTTTCATAGTTTGGAATAGTTTTCGCAAAACTTGAAGAGGTAGATCCTTGGACATGCTGTGCCATGGGATAACAGGTAGTGATAGACTTTCATTTACAGCAAGGTGGTCATATTAGACGGCCACGTACACCAGATGTATCTTGAGAATAAATACATCATGTGAAACCAACCTGTCGAGTTACTACGAGTAGTGATATAGGTTGGATCATTCTCAAATAACTAGTGGAGAAGAATATTTGATCAGTAAGTGTTGGGTGCAGTGTGACCAAATTTAGCATTTTTGTGGCTAAATTTAGCTCATTTTGTTTTGATTTAGCTGAAAATTTTTACATTTAGCATTTGGCATTTTATTTAGCATTTCTTAATAATATGTTTAGCATTTTAAAATTTTAAAAATACTAATTTATTATCTGTTATAAATAGCTTGAAAATAAAAAGAGGAAAATCATATGAACATTTTAAAGAATTAATGACAAATTAATTAACAGATGAAATTACAGCAATTGAACTAAAATGGCAAAAATTAAAAATTTGAGGAAAATCAAAACTCAACCGTAGTTGAAAGATGAAAACTCCCTTTCAACTTTTGTTATAAAGATTTTAGTTTTGCCAGTTAGTAGTTCAGAAGTTAAATTTAGTGGAAAGACTTCTACAAAAACCAAGTAAGAATCTGTATTCGTCAAGCGCTATTATAATGCATGCTGAAGTGTTTTTTCAGAAGTGGTTTTTCTATGGGAGCTATGACTAATTATCGACCAATCGTTATAAAATTAGATGCCATGCTTTCTAATTCTTAATTGCAATCTTCAACATTGCGACCTGTACTTTGCATGAACAGTCATCAAATATAATTATAAAATGATTCTGAGTCGATTGGTATACTTTCAGGGGTGGATGTTAGACTAGTTAATATTTTTGGGCGTTACAAAACCAATATACCCTCCCTACTATGGTGATGTAGGGTATTTTATTATAAAACATAATAATTTTAAATACCATTAATTCTGTCCTTTAAATGTGGATTAAAAAGATTAAATAAATGTTTTCAAATTTTAGAAGACTTTATTAAAGCCTGATACAGTAAAAAAAAACATATGAAAATTTGTATGAAAATTACTCAAAAAATATTTAAAAACTGAATTATCTTTAAGGTTAGACTCCTGAAGAGAACCTGAAATAGTTTTTTTCTTGAGTTCACTTAGTTGTATTATTTATATAAATAGTTTATTTTTTAAGTAAATAATTCTAAAAAATTATTTCAAGAAAGTATTTTAAAAAATTTAGCACATTTTCTTTTTGGCATTTTAAACGAAGTTTTAGCATATTTTAGCTTATTTTAAAACTGATTTAGCCGCTCAACTTTTTGGTCACACTGGTTGGTTGATCAAAGAGTTTTAGTTTAAGTCCTCGATGCGATATCAAACTAATCTCAAGGCGATCCTCGTGCTTCCTTCTACAGAATTCGTTGTAAGGTAGTTGTAGCTTTCAGACATGTGTAGCAAAAAGTTGGAAAGTTCTGTAACTAGAATTTTGACAATGTTTCGATGCAGTTCTTTTATTAGTCCCTAAAACGATGTGGCAACTATTCTCAATGTTATCTAATGTTCTTCAGTTCTTTGAAAGCAAGTAAATTAGTCTATTATCTTAAATTTTCAGGTACCAAAAAAAAAAGGTTATCAAATCCTTGCTATCTTTTCAAAATATACAAGGAAGCCGAAGAAAGTGTATGGTATAATGTATATGTGCATTAGCTAGATATCTATTGGTCGAGATAGTAAATACTACGACATTCTTGTCCTTATAAATATGGTTGACTAAGCGACAGTCTCAAATTCAATTGGGTCGAGTAAATGTAACATCTAACTCTACTGTGTTTCGAGTAGACAGTAACAATTTGTATGGAATTCCTTGTAATGTATCTATTGTCTTTATCAAAACCCTTGATCGAAAAACGTTTCAGGTTTTATGAAGTCCTCAGGTATACACATATTGAACTGTATGTTTCTATGTTCCATGGAATCACGCAGACATGCAAAGAACATAAAGGCATTCTTCAAATGGTAAAAACAAAATATTGTTAAAATTAAACATATTTTGTTTGCATTTTAAACATGATATGAGTGCAAATATAGAAACTTATCATTTAATAGTTATTAGTAAGTTTAAATACTTGTAAATAATATAATATGTTTGAATGTTATCATTCAATAGTTGTGGTAAACATGTTTTTAAAAATAATTATGTTTCAGTCAATCGTATTCTATTTTTAAAATCAAATTAAAATAACAATTATTTGTGTGCCACAACAATATAGTGTTGCCAAAAACATAGTGTAGTTGTCGTAGTCATGCCCAACCATGATTTTTCTCTGCGTGCAGATATACGGAAAGAAATATGATACGTTATACGTTCTAGTCTATATCAATAAGTAGTGAAAGTTATGAATGTTTGGAATAATGTTATAGTATTTTGTGATATTTTACCTTTAAAGGCACCACTACACCTCAGTTATAAAGGGGTTCTTTAACTCTACTCTGCATTGATGAGCAGTTTCCTAACAAATGACAAGATAGTGGAATTAACAACCTGATGCCAATCACTGATCCATATTATTCCAGTTCAGCAATTTAATCATATATTCAATATATTCCTATTCTATTGAGGCACGGTTTCAGTTGATCTACCCTTGTTATAGGAATTTAATGTAGGCATTTTTGATGCTTTCCAAAAATAGACTGATTGGTCTGTGTTGCCATTTCATTGATTTCTATGTCTGTATTTCTCAAGAATTGAATAATCCCTGTCATTAAAGTTCCCAATAAATTTCCCATTAGTTATTCAGGTATGATAATATCTATAGAAGATTTGACAGCATTTGAATGTCCAGCATATTCGGTGCTGTGTAATCGGTGATATATGGTGACATAATGTGATATAATCTACAATAGCAAAGTGATTAATTGATTTGCTGGCATCTGACCATCAGACTCTAGCTTGCGTCTATAATTCAACCTTCGCGGATTTAAGTCTGCAGAAACGTTCTACGTGAGAATGGACATTTTAAATAAAATAAAAATAAAAAATAGTTTAATAAATTAAATAAATATTGAAATTTCCTTGGGCCTTAAATGATCAAAGCGACAGCTCGCTCTAAATTTTTCATTCCTCCTCAAACGCAGCTTCGTTTTTATTGAAAACTAAACAATTTCCTTCGATTTAAATTATCTGATAAGAATAGAAAAATCATCGCATACACACATATTCCATTTCAAAAATTGATCGATCAATAATCTTTATTCTCGTTTTTTTGGTTTTTGTTGCTTAACTTAAACCAATACGGCAGGCAGTACAATGAACCTTTTTTGCAGCCAGTGTACGAGTATGAAGGAAAAAAAGACAAAAATATCTGCATTTATTAAACGAATAAGCGGTCTAATTTTATAGGGTCATATATCAATGGTTGGTGGAATCCTAGGAGTCTTTTCTTCTGTGCTGTTGTGTTGTGTTCAGTTGTCTTGTGTTACAAACACACAACGGACATTATATCAAATTGACAAGATCATAAGCTTCCTATAGCTGCAATTGGAAAATAAGAAATACACGGCAGGGGTTTTCTTTATCTGTGACTGGTGCTGCTGCTGCTGATGATGACGATGAGGATGAGGCGACTGCTGCTCGTTATTCAATAAACATTAGAATACAAATAAACAAACAAAAAAGCTCTATAGAAATAGATGAACAACAACTGTGAACAAAAAGCCAGCATAATAAAGAACAAAAGTTACAGCTTAAACTTAAGAAGCTGCAAAAAAAAAAATACAAAAAAACATTTACAAAAAAGAGCAAAAACTAAAAAGAAGGCGAACGGACGGAAGGAAGGACGGACGTAAGTGTTAGTTTGGTTTTGGTTTTAATATTAAGCTGTCCGCATGTGTTTCTTGATATACACTTGTTAAACGTAAACAGTTGCATACAAAGTTGGTTCGATGCTGGGCTCATTGTTGTTTTACTTAAGTATTTTTTTGTATATAGCAACCACTAGCCAGTTTCTCCGGTAGGAAGCCTAGACTTCTCGAGAAAACAGCATTAAAGTAAACAAAGTGGTGATGGTGCTGGTGTTGTGGCAACTATACTCTCGTAGTTTCTAGATGATAAGCGATCAATTGTTTTGCTGTTATTCTATGCTTTATGGCAACCATCCGACAGACTCTAGCATGCGTCTATCCTTCAGAATTTCTGTTGCCTGACTGCCTGCCTGCCTCCTGCGTGATGGATGATGAAGTTACCAATAGAGTCAACAGAGTCATGCGTTTGCTTAGCCAAAACTAACTACATATTTACTAGCCAGTCGTCATCTTCGAACAGCTTTTGGTGCGTTTTGGTTTTTGTTAACATTTTGTGATTTCAAAAGAGGATCCCTCATTTTTCGTTACTGTTTTGTGAAGAGAACAGTGGCATTTGGCATAGTTTTCATGTCAAAATGGATGGGTGTACAAATACATCATTCTTGATGGTCATCATCAGTCTTTTGCCCATATCAATTGATCACTAAAAACAAAGTACCACCACCACCACTAGCAAGACCATCAGTATCGTCATCGAGAGCAGTGTTGGCCTCACTTGTTAGTAATTTTTTTTGCTTTTTTGTACTTCTAACAAATAGTTTTTCTTTCTTGACTTTATTTGAACAATGAGTTTGAAAAAGATTTACAAATGAATAGAAAAAACTGCATAAATTCGAATTAAAGTCAAGTCAAATGTAACACGCTTTTTGCACGTTGTCTTTATTTTACCTTTGGTTTTTCTTGTTATTGCCAAAGTTTAAAGTTGAGGGGAATGAATTCTTAAGTAAAGATTTCGAAAATGATGATGGCTAAGCCAAGGGATTACGAAAAAAGATATTTACTTGGAGTAAAGTATGTTTTTGCAAATGTTTCCGTAACTGGTTCCACTGTTCAATGACTACTGTAGGAGCTATCATACTGAGGAAGAGACATTTACTCTGTCAATGTCCGGGTGTTTTTTAGATGTAAGAACTTTCAGTTGGCAACACTTTTTAACTGGCGGCCATTTTGTCAGCTATCAAGTGATTTATGTTTAGTTTAGTTTGGTTTGGAATTTCAACATGAATAGACTGACGCCTAAACAACGTTTCCAAATTGTTCAAATTTATTTTAAAAATCATGGTTCTGTGTGTTTTTAGATGTACAGAACTTTAAAATGGGATAAAATTAAGATGATTTTTTTTAATTGACATGAAATTTACTTTATTCGAAAGACAATCTTTTGACATTATAATTTAAATATGACTTTTTGGCATATGACCGCCGCCATGGGTGGCTCGGACGTAGTCTAATCTGGAGTTTAAATTTTTGATGACTTTTTCAGACAATAACGCGGCGAATGTTGTCATCCAAGTGTTATCGGTGTAAACTAGCAACTTTAAACATAAATGACTTTACCAAATGGCCGTCAGCTAAAAAGTGTTTTTAAAAACTTCTATACATCTAAAAAATTCGAATTTAATCGGGTGCCCCGATAGACTAGACAATAGTGTGCCGGACTATCAGTAAGAGGGTTGCGGGTTCGATTCCCATCAAAGACTCTGGGTGTTTTCTGCAGAAAAGCGAAAAAGGATTCGAAGTGTGTGTTTGTTTGTTAAAAAAAAGTTAGAAGCCAGGGGATTTGTCCCTTAACTGATAATTGGTTGCATATACCTTTATGAGTACACGTGGTTTAAATCGCAGGAAGAAGATAATTGGTTAAAAGACTGATGTTTGCTCTAGTGGCAAAATTCGGACCACCAGATGCTGTTGCCGCATAAACAGATCCATTGAAAGTAGTGATGGCAGATTGTCCTTGAGCTTGGGAGAGCTGTTGAAAGGAGCAGAGCCTGCTGTGGCAGGTGTCGATGGCCCAAGTGGTCGATCGCCAGAACGCTAGGCTAGTGTGCAGTTCATTTCAGCATTCTTCTTGGCCTGTGAGAATTTGTTAAACTACGGATAGTCCGAACTGTTTGTTAAATATAAAAAAACTAGCATAGCCAAAAACCACCTTTTTTAACATTGACAATGTTACAGTCAACAGACCACTGTTAAGCACTTAACAGTCAAATTTACTTGAATTTTGAAAAATGTAGCTTTTAGGATGAATTATCTAGAAGAATTTTGTCAAATATCGAGTTGCACTATATAGAAATAAAAAAAAGAAAAAAAATACATTTTTTTCAAGTTCGTTTTATTCAAATTCCAAAATTATTTCACAAATTCGACTAATGTAGTCTCATTTAGGATCTTTGGACTACCTTTTCGACTTAGTGGGATATGTGTGCAACTCGATATTTGTCCAAATTCTTCTAGAGAATTTCATTCTAAAAGTGACTTTTATTAAAAATTCAAATAGTATGACAGTTCAATTCTTTACAGTGCTCTGTTTACTGTAACATTATCACTGTTTAAAAAATGTAGTGTATGTCTGTGCTAGTCAAATTAAAATTTATCTTCACATACATTCTAAAAAAAACACCCTATATTTAGCAAAAAGATGAACAAGTGTTCGATATAGTAAAATTCAAAGCAATACCAATTGATTTGTATATATTACAAAGAACCAATAATCAAATGTAACATATTCTAGTCTAGAAAGTAAATCATAAACTTCTTTAACCTGTACAAAATATATAATTGGTTTAAATTAAATAAAACTCTAACCACAAATCCTTCAGAATTCTTCCTTCATTTGTAATAAAATTATTTTAACCAAAAACATAGAAAAAAAACTATTGTTGTTACATTTGCAGAATTCATTATTTCGTAGCTTTATTCGCCACGTTTTCTATTACCATTTATATATTAAATAATTACTTATGTATATCTTATATACATATGCATATACATATCGTCACCTAAAATGCCCAAAGACGTAACTCTCATTATCATAATTTTACAGGAGAAGCAAAAAAAACTGTTTAATTGAAAATCGCGATTTCTTCACATCTTGTCTTAATATTTTACTTATTTCTGTAAAAAAATGTGGGTTAAATCTTTTGTGTTTTATGCAAACGTTCAAATGATGTTACGTCTTTTTCCATTTCTTGAATAAAATCGTTAGTTTGGAACGTAGAAGCATAAAATTTTTAGAAGCATTTTATTTTAGCCTTGTGTTCCAGATTCAATCAAAAAACGAATTTTGATGTTTTTGGGCATTTCAGGTGACGATATATGTATATATATAAAGATCATAATTATAAAATCCAAAATATTTGTTTCAAACAAACAGATTTAGAGGAGTTATTCCGCTTTCACACGTTTCAATTCTGATTCTTCAAGGCAAGTGTGTTTGGGTGAGAAGGGAAAATAGAATAAAAGGGGTACATACTTGACGGTACTAGTCAATTTTCTAAAGAGAATTGAACAAAATCTGGGCAGCTAAAACTGAAATGTATGAAACAGCACTTAGTATATGATTATAAATCTGTATTAAGTTTGTTTACTTATTTTATAATATTTTGTTCTCATAAGTTTCCAACTACACATTTTTATAAAAATTAAATTTTTTATTTTTTTGGTTAAAAGTGACAAAATTATAACGTTTTACTTTTGGGACATTGCGAACAAAAATAAGTACTTTTTCTAGTAGATTTGTAAGTAGTCTGGTCGAAACTTTCCTATTACATTTTAACTTAATTTGTAAGTAAAGTTTTTGCTGGGTATCTTTATTATTTTCTTTTTTTTATTTTTTGTTTTGTTTCTGGTGTTGTCGTAGTTTTTCGCGTTGTTAAAAAATGTTCTTGTTCGTCAGTGGGAATTGGTTTATTTTCTAAATAAAAAAAACAGTTTTCCCCTAGAAATGTTTTTTTTCGTACTACAAACAGTCACTAGTGTCCTGGCATAATCAACAATTGAAAATCGAAAGAAGAAAGTCTTAAAATATTGTTGGTTGGACTAGAGAAAGATGTAAGAAAAATCACATGTAACCTGTTGCCAGAAAATTGAAAACAAGCAAGAACCGAAAACTACAAAAAAAAAAAAACAGCGAAACTTTTCTTTTTACCATGTTTTCTAAGTAGATTTTTTCCGCTTCCTCTTCATGTATTTTTTCAGTTGCTGGCAGTTGTTGGTTGTTTTGTTACCAGCAGCCCAACAACAAACAAAACTTGACCATGTTTTGTCCCCACATATTTACAATTGACAATTTTTTTTCGTTTCGGTTTGTTTTCCTTGTGCCTTTTTTCATTGGCTCAAAGGCTTTTTTGAATCTTTTGTAGTTTTTGTTGCTGGTGATACTGCTGCTGCTGTTGCCGATGTTGGTATTGTAACATGTTTTGTATAATTGTTTGATGTTGTTGTCGCAACAATTGTAGTCCCAGATGCTTTTATGCAAATGTTGTTGCTACGAAAAAGAGCTTAGAAATGAAAAGACCAAAAAACAACAAAAGAAATGAACAGAAAAAAACACAACAACTTCGAAATTATTTCTAAAGCAATTGTAATGAATAATCACTTGGTTTCATGAAAGTTTTCTAACCATGATATGAGTCTACAAATAAACATTACCTGCAGGTTTTGGTACCAGTTTTAAGTTGGGAAAATTTTTACTTGCTTCGCCCTTTTTAGGCCTTAATTCCCAAATAAATTTTTAGTCTTACAAATTTCATCTAAATTAATTTGTCATCTTTAGTGATTTTGGAACCGCTTTTGAAATTAAAAATGTTATAGATGTCAAAAGAGTAGATCATAATAAATATATATATATATCAGTTTTTATCCATTTTTATAGCATAGTTATTTCTTAGTTAATATAGAAAACTGTGGGTTCATTTAGTGACCTGCTCAAACGCTAAGGAGCTAATTGCTGCTTCTTAAACTGCTGGGGTTTAATTCATTTCGATATTTGAGAACGCACTAAAACACTGAAGTGAAAGACAGAATTTGAATGTTTTTGTAGTTACACTGTTGGCTATAACTTGTATAGCTTTAAGTTATTAGGTATATAATTTAAAAATGTTCAAATTGGAAGTTTTTATTTAGAAAGATTTACACAATATACATAATTTATTTAAAATATAGGCCATTGTAAGTAGTATAGAGGAAAATGGAGCTGGAAGAGGATAAACTGTTTACCCCCCCTTTAACATCTATTTTTGCACGTAGAAGAGGTTCTGTTGATTTAGCTATTTTTTCTTTACACTTGGCAGAATCAACAGGAATTACTGTTGATCGAATACCTTTACATGTTTGATCAGTAGTAATTACAGCTCTACTACTTTTACTATATTTGCCAGTATTAGCAATAGCATATTATTAACAAATCGAAATCTTAGTAGTTCATTAATTGATCGAGCAGGAGTTGTATAGATTTATTCTGCAACATATGGATTACGCGTTAAAAGAATTGCACATCTTTTGAGGTCAAGAACGAATCAAGCCACTTTCGGTTATCCTTTTCTGAAGTGAAGCGTTCTGCATTGATGGCAATTGATAGAAGTCGGACTGACAAGGTCTGGTTTATAAAGTGGGCGATGCAAAATTTTACAACCAATTCTTTCCAAAGAATTTTTAACAACACGTGGGATTACGCTTTCTTATCTCGCCCAATTCTCTATAGGTTCTCTGTGATAATTAAGTCACATGTACGGTAGCTCATAAAAAGTTGGGACCCTTTTGGTCTCACCATATACTGAGCATTATCTAAGTGCTATGGATATTTGGCTTTGGTGTTGTTGTTGCTGTTATTGTAACAGCTAGACTAGATAAGTTTCAATCAGGGGGTTCTATAGACCAAGAAATTAGACTACTTCTACTGGGTTGGTCATTAAATCGATTGGGCGAAGTTAAGTAGTGTTGCCTGGGCAGTTGAAGATGGGAGGATCAAGACCCTGGCGACATATAGGGCATAATTTTGTAATGGCACAGTCTATGCGGGACTAAGAGGCATTAAGCCTGTTGCTCCATGCCGATCTTAGTTGTGACAGAACTACTCTTGTTTTCTGTGGCAGTTCTTTTTCAGTTTCTTCAATGTGCGGTGGGCCACGTCATAGTACGAGATTTATGCGGTATCCTGCGACCGCGGTATTGATGGCGTCTTTGTTAATGTCGTTCAAAGTTGCTACATACGAGTTTTGATCTAGCAGATCCTGTATGTACCTTCGTATATCTTACTCGTGCATTCGAAGGACCTTCATGACATGCCTCGGGGGGCTTTGTGATGTTAAAGCTTGTTAATGCAAAATTATGTTTAAAGGCACTTTCTCTGCTCCAATATATATGGTACCCAATTTCCCTGCTTTTATTTATTTATTATTATGCTAGATCTTTTTGTCTTTGACAACAATCTTAATGGAGATTTCTGTCCAAGTCTTCGTCTTCACACTTTTTTGGCTGGCCTGGACTTTGTCTTCCCATCACTACTTTTGAACAGCACTCAATAAATTAAAAGAGATATTTTTTATAAAGTATCAAAGATAGGCCTTCACAACTTTTCTATTTTGTAAAACTTCTTCATGACCATAAATTCTTTGATTCAGCTTTCATATCCACCTTCAATGAAAGGGATGTTGTCGGCTGCTTCAGATAACGCTCAATGCTCAATGTTGATTACCAAGAAGAGCAGACATGATTAGAAAGTACCTTGTGCAGAAGTTGAATTGCTTTACAGGCTGAATGTAATGTGACAACGTCTTGTTGAAACTATGTACATGTTGTACACATCAATATAATACGATCTAGACAGAAAAACCCTACATATAGATGATGACGCGAAAGTCACTGCTTAATCAGCCTTATTTTCGTAGAAGTAGGGTCCAAGTATACCTGTTTTTCGTCAATCTCATGCTGATTATTTGAGCTCCAAATGCGGCAATTTTAACAATTAGCAGAGCCAGAAAAACAGTCCGCTTTCACACTCCTAAATTCTGACTCTTCAGGGCAAGTAATTTTGGATGAGATGGAAAAAGATAATAGAAGGGGTACAAACTTGGCGGTACTATTCAATTTGCTTATTCCCTTTTGCTTTTTTCTTTCATGCCAGCTGATTTGCATGAAAAACTATGAAAACTTAATTGACGCGTGTGAATGAAATGGCAAGTTTAAAAGAGAATTGAACAAAAACTGGTGAGTTAAAACTAAAGTGTGTGTAACAGGACTAGAGTAATAATGGAGTAGTATCGTTTTTTTTTTATTGAAAGTTTTAAATGAACAAATCACTTTTCCTGTAAAAAGTTTAAAGACTTAAGCTAGATTTACACGATTGAAATTTTCTTCAAAATTGCTCTTCAAAATGCTTCAAATTCGTGTAAACAGCAAAAATTCGTCAAAATTTATTTATTTAATGACTACAGGCAAATCCCGGTATAACGAATGATATAATGTCAGCCCCTTTCGTTAAACTGAGAGATTCGTAAAACCGAATTTTTTTTTAAATAAAAAATTAGCTACATTTACCATTAAATGGAGGTTTTTATTTTATTATATTCATGATTATTGAACTAAAGTTAGATTTACACGATTAAAATTTTCTTCAAAATGCATCAAACTCGTGTAAATTTGCTGTTTACACGAGTTTGATGCATTTTGAAGAGCAATTTTGAAGAAAATTTCAATCGTGTAAATCTAGCTTTACCCATAATTCAATTTGCCTACAATTTCTCCATCTACTGTATTTGGCTGAATGAAGAATGAATGTGTTTGTGGAAGTGTTGTTGCTTAGGTTGGCGTTATTTGATTTCAATCATTTTCAATTGAAACTAACTGTACCTGTTGTTGCAACGACTCAATGTATTTCAAACATAGCAAATATTTAGCTAGCAGCATGTTCGGTTGGGTGTTCTTTTGTTTAAGAAACTGAAAACATTAGAACAAACATCTCCATGGTCGCCACATACATACATGAGCAACACAACATGGACCTACAACAACATCATCATCATTGACAACTCTCTAGAGTTTTTGTTTGTTGAAAATAACAAAAGCGAACTTTGTCAATTGTGAAAGAGTAACAAAAGCAACAACAACAACAACACTCACTCATTCATCATCATGGTCGTCATCATTCATTGTTTGAATGCATTATCAAAACATGTCACTTGGGAGTGCAATCTACTGCACACAGCAATTATCATTTCTTTTAGTTCATTTCCTTGCTTTTATTGGATTTAGATACCCCCTCTTTGAAAGTACAATTTCCAACATATGGCGCTTAATGATCTAAAGATTGCTGTTTTTCTTCTATTTCATTTAGGTTTTCATTTGTTTAATTTTGTAGATTTATTAACCCATTAAATTCATTTTAATTAATAACAAAATCTTCTCACCATATTCAGAAACATATAGTTGTTGAAAATTAAATTGTTTTTTTTTTTTTTGTTCTTGTTGCATTTAAAGTTTTATACTAGACACCCGTTTTAGTTTTTCTTGCTATAATGTTGTTTTTTGTTGGTTGCTTGTTTATATCTCGTACATATTTAATATGAGTAGTGTGTGATTTTTTTTTCTTTTAGTCGTTGGAAATACATTTTCATTTTGTAAACCTATAGATTTTTAACATAATTTCATGAGATTTATTGACAAGATAAATTTTATGTTTGACGTAGAAAGCTCAAACCGCCACAAAGATATGGAGGAGTCAAATAAATCAAAGAACCGTTAATTATATTCGTATGCAACACAATACATGCATATGTATGCATGTATGTATGTATGTGTACATTTGTTTTTCTTTCGTTTATCAAATCTTTAAGATCTTGTCATAGAAAATAATGTTTAGGGTGTTGGTAATACCGTAAGGAATTTTTAGGGCTTGACTTGTCAGTAAATTAACTATGTATGAGAAAACAAGTGATTTTGATATCAATGCTATTTTTAAGTTATATGACTGGAATCAAAGTTTTAAGTTGTACTCCGTATAGGGCTGTCAATTGCGAAATCCCGGGATTTGTTTTAAAAAGTCCTGGGATTTTTCGGGATTAATAAACCCCATAAGCTAGTATTTGTTTACAAATTCATTAACAATTTAAATTCTACAAAGGTATGTCGAAGATATAAAGCTGAAAGAATTAAAATTACTTTTGATAATGGTAATGATAATATTTATCCAGTTAAAAATAAAAATAAACTTTTCCAAATTGTATGACAAATTGTAGCTTTTAATTGGTCCTAACTTAAATATAATCCCTTCCCCACACATAAATTGAATGTCAGTATTTGCTTTATCCGTCTGCATATAAGTACATACTTATATATAAGTATTCAATTTCAGTTTATAATTAATCTACAACAGTTTACTACCCGTTTTATTTATATAACCCCCCTTCCCCCCTTTTTCAATTTAAACTTAAGTGCGTATGCATATTTATCGACAAATTTATTCATTTCAATAGTGTTACTTATAAGAGTATCATTTCAAAATAAACAATTAAATTTTGTAAACACCATGAAATGTTGTAGTTTCTGTTGCTGCTGGCATTGTTTATATGAATGTGCACATCTTAAGAGGAAATTAATCACTCTTGGTTCAATTATACACTTCTACTCGCACACAGATACAAACAAACACACATACACGTACTCTGACAATCAAAAACAAAGCAATTAATTATACATTGATCGATAAGTGTCGTTGTCGTTGCCATTGTCACTATTCAAAATCATATGCGTTGACATTAATGTGACAAGTGAACCCACATTTAAATGTTTAAAATTAAACATATACAAACACAAACACATTCATCCATACAGCTGCGTGCAACTAATTAAGGACAGCTGCATTCAATGTTTAAATCGTCATTTTAAAGGTAATATTTATTAACCCTTATGTGATTGACAAAAAAAAACTACTTATTTTGTACTACAAGGTACCCTTTATACAAATCTCATAGAAAACTACGATACATTTTTTGCAAAAAAAAATTATAAAAGTTACATACATAAATACATACATATATATATGTATATACTTTTATATGTATTTGGGGATTTCCATGGTTTTTTAGGATTTGGTCATAGGCCGTGTCTACATACATATGTACATATGTCAAAGGCCGTGCTTTATATAGTATGTGATTCCCCGTACTAGTAAAAATACATACATATGTATGTATATTCGTTAGCAAAATATTTCTTCACTATCTTAATTTTACTTTTTTATCAACCCAGTAAAGTTTATTCGGCTGAAGGAAGTATTTATTTTTGTTGTGAAAGTTTTCAATTAAATTATAAAATAAGTTCCAGTGCAAGAGTCCGTAATAAAAGATTTAGCTGTACAGATATACATATGTAAATAAATTGTTGTGTGAAAGTGATTGCAGTGAGGATAATTTTATTCGTTCAGGTGCTGAGGATGAGTACACTCCAGCAGAGAACGAAATAGCAATAGAAGCTTCAGATGCTGAATCGACAGGAATTATAGAAACAGATGAGAATTCCTACGCCTCAGATGAAACCAACGGGAGTATATAAATAGAAACAGGAAATAAATTGTTGGGCAAAGATGGTTCTTGTTGGCTGCTAGAGCCCTTTCCTCAAACACAGACTTTGAATAAAAATGTTTTAAGACAACGCGGAGTAGCACCCCAAAAATATAAATTATGCACACCAAAACAAATATTTGAAAGTATTATGTCAAATGAAATTTGTGACATTATATTGTAAGAAACAAATAGGAAAAAGAAAAAAATTGCTATAAACAACAATGCACATATGGGTAGAAAAATCGTAACCGCTAAAAACAATATATTTAAACCTTTCGGCGCAGATGAACTAAATACATTTTTTGGTATTTTGATATACATATGCTATTAATTTGCCTTTGTTTCGAGCGGCAATGTCACTAGCCAGTTTCAAATTGTGGTTACGATGCATATGTTTTGATAATGATGAAACTCGTTTATCACGAGACAAATCCGATAAAGCTGCAGCATTTCGAGATATTTGAGTTATGCTAAATGTTAATTTACGTAAAAGTTACAAGTCTGGGGAGTGTATAACTGTAGATGAGTAATTATACGGATATAGTGGACGTACCCGCCGTCAAAAGCCTGAAAAGTATGGAGTACAAATATTTTGGGCTTGTGATGCTTTCAACTCCTACCCCTTGCATGGCCAGTTGTACACTGGAAAACTAACAGAAAATGTGAGTCAGAACAGTTTCAGATCTTGTTAGTCCCTATAAAAACTCAGGAAGGAACGTAACAACCGATAATTTTTTTACATCTCTTGAACTGGCAAAAGCATTAAGTTCATGGAATCTCACGCCCGTTGGAACAGTAAGAAAAAACAAAAATTTCATAACAGCTAATATGCAGTTTAGTGTACTATTACGCATTTATTTGAAAAAGTCTTGATAGAAGTTATTCAACTATGAAATTTGTACTTTATGTTCAAAATTATATTTCAGACAATTATATTCTACAAATTTTGCATTTAGCAAAGAGACAACTTTGTGTTCGTATGTGCCAAAAAAAGAAAAAAAGTGTAATAATGTTATCTACCATGCATTTTGCATCATCTGTTGAAAGCACTTTTACTGCTAAGCCAGAAATTATAAAACTAAAGGAGGTGTCGACAACATGGATAGGTAATTGGGCGAGTATACTTGTAAGCGCAGAACAAGTCGATGGCCTCTGTTCTTATTTTTTAACGCTTTAGATGTAGCAGCATTGGCATCATACATTATTGATATGGAACACAATGCACAATTCACTTCCACTGACCGCCGTAGAAAATATTTGAAAGATTTTAGTTTGCAATTGAAAACAGTATTGAAAACAGAAAACAGCATTCCCAAAATTCTAAGGTGATGGCAAAAGCAAACACTGAAACAGCAATAGAGATAATACTGGGAAAATAGTATGAAGCCCGGGTAAAACCAGATACTTCAAATGTATAAATAGATAAAGGTGGCCGTATTGCAGTAGCAGGAAGTTGCAAGATCTATTCGAAATTTCGTATGAAGCAGAGGAAAACACGTAAAACTTGTAGCAATTGTTCCACACCAATTTGCATTCGGTCAATCGACTAATATGCACAAATTGTTTACAGGACGATCAATAAAAATAAATTTACATTCATACACACATATTTATAATACATCTATATGAACGTCAATATGTATTTGTATACTTACATGTTGCAAATATGTAAATAAATAACGGTTTTTAATTTTAATTTTGTAAACATAAGAATATATATATAAATGAATTTTCATTATTTTTGCCAACATTATTTATAATAAAAAAAAATAAATTGAATGAGTTAAGGGTGGGTTAAGGGTGTTGTAAGAAAGTCGGCATATTACGCTTACTCGTATATGAATTTATTATTTTTTTTCAAAGATGTGAAAATGATTAAAATATCAAAAGCTTGGAGCTCTCAAAAAGTTTCATGTACGATATTCTACAAAAAAAATCAATTTCAAAACACAATAGGTGCCCGGGTAGTTTGTCAGTCACATAAGGGTTAAATAAAACGCCAACATTTAACACTTTTTTTTTATTATTTTTCTTTGTGGGTGGTTTTTATAAATTTATTAACATTTTCAAATTCAGGTAATTTTTAAAAGTTAGATTAAATAATCAGCAAATGAGATTCCGACTGCAGTCTTTAGCCAAAATGAGACAAAATCGTCTGTAGATACAATAAAACGTCGATTGCGATAAGTTGTACTGTTTGGCAGAACTTCATTATTGTCTGAATGTAACCGAAAGAAGAGACTCGTATTCCAAAGAATTAGTTACCTCCATTGTACGGATGTAGAATGGAAAAGAGTATTATTTTCGGATGAAACAAAAATTGAAAGGGTCTCTAAAGATGAAAAAAAATGTGTTCGGCAATCCAAAGTACACATTGCAAGAATTTTAAGCGATAAAATGATGTGGTATTCTCATGAAAACATGTCAGTAACATGGATATTGCAACAAGATAACGATTCGAGGCATACGGCTCATCACGTCAAGCAATGGTTTTTTAAGAATTTAAGTATTCTTCTTGACTGGCCGTCATGTAGTCCTTAATCCTTAATTGAGAACTTATGGCAAGCTGTAAAAACCAAAGTTTGCTCTGTAAAAAAAGCAATTTTCGATTCAAACAATATAAGTTTCCGATAATTATTAGTTTTCTATTATATTATATCTAATATTTATCACAGCGCCCTACTTCCGTGGTATATCATTTAAACGCCACCGAAGTCAAATAATTAAATAATGTCTATAAATCAAGTTTTGATCAAGTGTTGTCATATTAAAAAAGCTTTTCTCTCCTTTCACCACCTATTCTTCTCTTACCTATCCCCTTTCCAAAGAAAATAACACAATCAATTAATTAATATACATATCCGCATATTACTTGCCTGAGTGTTACTTATCTTAAAAAAAAATTAATGATGTCTTTTGGGAATCCATTCTCAATATGTAAAAATTTGGTGACCTCAATGCCTCGCAGATGTCAAGCTGTAATCAACAACAATGGATTTACAACAGAATATTAATTTATTTTTAAATAAATACTTTTTTTGTATTATTTGTGGTATGTTATGATACATATCAATCTTATTTTAAAATATTCATAAATTATAAATAATTTACACAACATGCAGTTATTTTCTAGGAGTTTAAATAACTAAATCCTGAACTACGACAAATTTTGAGAATATCATTAAACATTTCGTATTATTTGCTTCAAGTTCACATGTCAATTTTTATTGAAAAGATTGCTGCAATTTTTTCCTTGAAATTTGTTCGGTGTTCACACAGCACAATATAATTAAATCTTAATCACTCGTATTTTTATTTGAGAGTATATACACATTTGTATATATACATATGTAAGTAATACGAAGAAGAGATTAACACGAAGTGCTAGAACAATCTAATGTTTACTCGTCTTATCTTCCCCTCACCACGATGTCTAAAATGTAATCCACATAGCTTCAACAACTGCTTCGTATAAATTGGAACTTAGTATCGTGTCCTTAATTAGTTGCACGTAGCTGTACGTAAATTTTCTTACACTAACACACGCTAACCCAAAAACGGATAGAGAGAAAAACAATTAAACTGTTAAACAAATTTTGGTGAGTATGTGCATGTGTGTAAGGTTTTTGTGGAAAAGTCATTAAACTGAATTTCCAGGAAATCTACACTAATACTTACAAGTAACAAGTTACAACTTGTCATCCTCCCAACCCCTGGCTAGAATTGTAAATGACTGAGTCAGAGTCTGGGTGTGTATTAGAATATTGAGTATCTATGTACATGCTAATATGTATATTATAATTCCCTATTGATTTGTGGTGAGAGGTAATAAATCAAAATTTAATTTTTGAACTCACAGAAAAATTGCTGTGACATATTCCTCAAAAAAATATACATTTATATGATAAACCTTGTTCAGTGGCATGAAAACAAAGAAATAATTAATTTTTGTCACATTTTAAGGCCATAAAAATATTGTTATTGGAGTTCTTTGAGTCATTGTTTAGGTTTATGGCTAGACATTAAAAGCAACTGATTTAAAGTCGTTCATGTTTTAGATCACAGGAAAGTGATAGTATGTTGTAAAATGTTTGAAAGTTTTGAAAAATTTTCTGTCAGATATTTGTGGGATAATAAAAATATTGTTCGTGTTTGGAGTTTTATACACTTACCGTTGAATTTTAGGTAAATTTTTATTGTACATACCAGTTATTTGTCGCTACTTTGACAGATATTCGTGACGAACGTGGTATAATCAATGTATTACTAAAGGTTGTCTTTAAATGTGCTTAATATTTGAATTAAATATAATATATGGCTGTTTTCTTTAAATTGCCTCTGCTGCTATTTAGCTCTATTTAGTCTAAATGTTTCAAGAACTCTGTAATCATGTCTCTATTTCGAGCAACAGTAACAGTGGCTATTTACACTTTATCAAACTATAACACATTGTGGTTGCATACTTATTTCGACAACTACATATGAGTTCTCTGAACTCCCCAAGTTAAAAATGGGTTTCACAACACTCGAAAAATCAGCAGCCACTTTTAGATGTTCTATCAAGGTGAATTTGGTAGGCGAATTCAAGCAAATTGACGTAAATTTTTATAAATTTTTTATATAAAGGTTTTTTTCAAAATAAAATAAAACAAATAATTTATATGAAAATTATTTCAGATTTTATTGAGTAAATGAAAAATGACGACGATCCTTTTAACAAAATGTTCAATCACATTTTGATAATATGGGGGGTCTATTTCGTTAATCACATCACGGAATTTGAGCTTTAAGGCTGAAATCGATGCTATCTTTAACTTAGCCTTACAAAAAATAATCCAGTGGTGTTAAATCGCATAATCGGAGCAGTCCATTAACAGTTTATTTTTGTGAGATTCGATTAGCAATAAATTCATTATTTCGGTGGCTTTGTGAAATGTGGCATCGTTCGTTACATGATCACTGACATATTATCAATAATAGGTAAACATGTTGTAGTTAGCAACTGTTGAAATGATCCATTTAGCGTAACCGCATTTCAAGCCGAATTCTCGAAACAAAAAAAAAAAAAAAACAGAGCACCATACAGTGATATGCACAGCATGCAAATATCGACGAAATTCTTTAAAGCGGTCTTAGAAGGACTATACTATTAACCCAAAATATCACAAATTTTACGAATTGAAGCTTTGAATAGTGAACTTTCAAGCAAAATTTAATTTATTATAACAATAGCCCACGCTTCTACCTTAACAAGTATAATGTCAAACAAAGTTATTGTTGAAAACTCCTTCATATAAAGTTTGACATTCACAAAAAGCATCGACTGTGATCAGCCGTTTATAAGAGGTTACGTTGCATAAATTCGCGCTCGTGTTTAACAATGAATTTAGTGCAGTCTCTTCACTATTCGACTGTCAATTTTTGGTTCAATTAAACTCTGTAATCATGGAGATGAAGATCTTCACTAAGTAGAGAGTAGGGTAACCAAATATTGCGATTTTTCTTTTGGTTGGTAAAACAAATAATTCGAATAAGATATTTTCAGTTGTTTGAATAATTCGAACAGATATTTAAAATTAATCGAATTATTTGAATATTTTAAAATTTTTAAATAATGTAAATTTTACATTGTAAAATAACAGTTTTTTCCTTTATCAACTAATATAGTCTAAAGCCATCTTTCGTAATATCATTTATATACATTTTAATAATTACATTCTTTAACTATTTTCAAAATGTCATCTTTAATGTAATCCTGAATATCACCTTCTACAACAGATGTATTTAATAGCTTATTCACCACCATCATTTTTGGGTTAGGTGGATGACACTGTCTCAATTTAGAAATACTTTATGAATCCATTTGCGTTTTTTTTTTTCTTCAAATATAACTTATTGCAGAACATTTTTAGAACATAGCACTGTGATTTAAATACTTTATTCAACTTTCGTTTATAGTAAAAATTGTTAATATCCCAGCAATTACATTCTTAATTTTAAAGACTTTCAGAATTCATTATTTTGTAGCCTTATTCGCCCATTTTTGTATCAATAATTATAACTTAAAAAGGCCATAATTATGAAATCCAAAAAATGTACTTCAAATAAATTCAAATAGAAATTATTATATGATTATAAATCATTTTGCAATAAGTTTCCTTAATAATTGTTAAGTTATTTATTCTATAACATTTTCTTGTAATCAGTCTACAACTACATATTTTTATAAAGCTTTTAGGTGTAAAAATAAGTTATTACTTTTTTAATTAAAAGTGGCAAAATTACAACGGATTACATTTGGGATATCGCGAACAAAAATATACATTTTCTATTGTTGCAATCTCGACATGTCTCGATGTCACCTTGTAAAGTACATAATTTCACCATGATCTTTCTTTTGCTATTTTGAAGGTTTAAGAATAAAAACATACGACTTTGCTCAAAATTGTGTTCACAATCAGATAGTTGTATCATACAATGTACAACATACAACATCACTAGTGAATTGAACAATAGTTTTTTAAAAGAAAATTTTGTAGCGTTTACGTTGCTACAGAATGGTTATTGATTGCAAAATTATTTAGAATTTATCATGTTGCTACAGGCATATAACTTGTTGGTCTCTGACTTTACGCCTTAAACCTTCGGATTTTCTACAACATTTGTTTCCAGCTAATGTAAAAAATGTAGACTTGAATAAAAGGAAACTTTACATATTTGAAAACCGATGTTAATATAAACAATTACTTTAACGCCAGTCTCCCTGCTGACCATTAACCCTTTAACAATCCTTGGCATTCTTTTCATTTGATTTAGTTGAATAAATACCAATAGCTAATTGCTGCTACAACTGCATGATTGAGTGCAGTTTTAAATTTTAAACACTATTAATTTTATTTCAGCTCATTTAGAACAGGTGTCGCAATAATCAACTTCACCACCATCACCACCACGACCAAGCACCAGCAAGTAAGTGGCAATTGTCAGGCAAAAAATCCTTCAGTTACATTTTCTTCATCTTATATTTTACCTCGAATTCTTGTCTTGTGATTTTACGAAGTCTGTTTTTAATAATTTGCATATTAAATGAGCTGGACACGACAAAGTGTCTGGGAATATTTTTCCAACGTCTGGTTGTAGTTTCAATTTTATTTAAGTTTAATTTTTTTTTTTGCAGCAGCAGCATCAGCAGCAGTTTCTTCCTCCAAAGAATTGAACGTTAGTTCAGAGACATGATTTTGTTCAATTTGTGTTTAAGTTCATAAAATAAACAACAGATTCAACCAAGTCCAAAGTGATTGAGTGAGTGAGTGAGCGAGTGTGTAAGTGACTGACTGGCAAGTGAACGAGTGAACGACACTAATTTGAAATGTTTGAAAAGTTAAAAACAGGGTGACAGACAAATGCTGGCACGGCCACACAGTTTGGTCTCCCTCTTAAGTCTACTAAGAGTTTTTCTACATAAATAAATAAAAATTTTTTTTTTATCAATTAGAATTTAAAATAAAGCAAAACAACACAACAAAATGTTGTTTGTTGTTGTCACTATGAAGTGTTAAATTAATTATTCAATATTGTAAAACTGAGACATTATTTTTGTTTTATTATTTTGTCTCGAGTTTGTTTCTTTAATTTAATGAATATTTAAATAATTTCTCAATTATCTTTTATTGTCTCACCCCTTGTTTTTCTTTCTTTTGTTTCTTTGCAGTGAGTACTTGTTTGTGAAACAGAAGCCTGAGTAAGTTGTTTTGATTAATTATATTTTATTACTAAATATGCAGTGTGAAATTATTTATCAATTCAAGCTTGCAATGAAGTTTAAAATATATGTATGTAATTATCATTGCATTTACTGCCAAATCTCTAAAGGTACGGTCACATTTGGCAAATATATACTCAAAAAAGCGTAACCACTTGTTTTGCAACAAATTTGTTTGACGTTGTTTACTCTTACAAGAGTTTTGCAAGATCAAACAGCATCAAATCAAATTAAAACTAAATATTTGTTGTGCTTTTGCCTAAATAAAAAAGTTTTTTTTTTTTAAATAAATAAACGTCTTTTTCGCCAAATGTTTGCCAAGTGTGACCGTACCCTTAGTTACAGATTTGTTCACTTGAAAAATTACAACAACTTTTCCTATCAAAGTTCATTTACATAATAGTCACTGTATGATCAGGGTTATTTTTGAAGAAGCCTGATCCTATGATGCCTTCAGCTCTTGACAGTTTCTATAAATATCAGTTTTAGTGTTTTGTTTTTCGACAATCTCTTGTCTCAATCTCAATCTAAACCTCAAACGCAGCAATTTTGAAGATTAAAAAAGTCATCAAAGTGAAAACGTGCTTCATGGCTTATTAAGATTATGCTTGAACAATCAGCGTTCAATTACAGTTATTTAACAATCTATACCTAATAATCTTTATTGTGCATTTTCATCATGCTTCAGTTGCTGTGTCAATTAAACATTGAAAGTTTGAAGTCGCAATACATCAATGAGCAAATGTACGTTTTATTTTTGTTTCACCTAGCCCTTATGCAAATGTCCTCTCGAAATAGGGGTTCATCGGTTATAAATGTTACATTTATGCACGTATCTTAAAAAATATCTCCGAAAATATCACGCACATAAAGCCTAATCTCATTTATAAATTTTGTGCAGATCGGTCCATAATTGACAATAGCTCATATATAAGGCCCGCTGCCGAAAATCGTTGGATAATGCTTTACTTTTTATGTCATCAAATACGATTTATGCTTTTGTCTGAAATACAATTTTGCTTAATGGCAAGGACTCCATTTCGATCATCAAATCATCGTTTTAGCATTTAACGATGTTACAGATTTTACAAAAATGTAAAAAAAAAACTTGAAGACTCGAACCCAAAACACACACAGACGCACAGTGAAAATTAGTACTAATTAATTATTTTATAACGGTCGGTCCATAATTAGCGAAAGCTTCCATGGAAGACCCCCTTCGAAATTCACTTTAAGCTGTATAAATCTGTTGAAAGTGTTTATATAGATATAAAACTTAACATAAATAATATTTATATATACAGAAGTCATTCCACAAAATTTTTGGATGACAAACTATTTTTACTATTTATCTTATATGGTCGGGCTTGACCGACAATGCTTTCCTACTTGTTATACACTACACCACCATAGTGGGAAGGGTATGTTGGATTAGTGCTGACGTTTGTTACGCCCATAAGTATAAGTCCACCAATCAACTTAGACTCACTTCTTGAGTCGATTTAATTATGTCCGTCCGTCCGTCCGTCCGTCAGGCTGGCTGGCTGGTTGTCTATGTAAAGCTTGTGCGCAGAGTGCAGGTCTCACAATTTTAAAGTTATTTCGATAAAATTTGGTACATGATATTTTTTCTACCCAAGGATGTATGGGATTGAAACTGGTGGAAATCGCTCCATTATTTCACCTGGCCCCCATACAAATGTCCACCCGAAATAGGGGTTTAACGATCATAAATGTTTGAATTATGCAAGTATTCATACAAATTTTACCACAAATGAATGGTAAACGAAGCCAAATTACATACATATATAAATTTTGTACAGATTGGGCCATAATTGATCATAGCTCCCATATAAGGCCCACCTTTGAAAATCACTTTAAAGAGCATAACACTCTTAAAAATGTTTGTATGGTATTTGTATCCAAATGAAATTCAACGCGACTAAGTTTCATATATACAGAAATAAGGACACCTAATTTTATAATGGTCGGTCCATAATTAGTCAAATTTCCCATATAAGACCTCCTCCGTAATCGTTTAACATACATAATATTTATATTCGCAGCAGTCATGGCACTACTTTTTTGAATGATCGAGCCCTAAAAAGTAATATCTTCCATATAGCGCCTATTTCTTAAAAATTGTTTTATACATATACTGTGTGTAGGGTACTATATGGTCGGGCTTGACCGACTATACTTTCTTATTTGTTTTTGAAAAATAACATTACAAAAAATTTAAATCATAAGTTTTGGAACTGCCCATATATAACCTAAGTTTAGTTTTTCTTTTAAACTCTTTTACTAAATTATGTTTTGTATATGGGCAACTTTAGACAGATGTCCTTCTGATGTCTTCTGGTACTCTTAAGAATTTCTACAAAATTTAAACCAACTATTACCTTGGGCATTTCTAAATTGTAATAACCTTTTTATAATTAATACTTTTAATCTATTTATTTATTAAAACACGTCTAAAATCATCATTAATCTTTGTTTTAATTAAGAGCATCATTTCCATAAACATGTTCCACACTTGAATAATTAAACCCTTTAGTTGTTTTAATATATTTTTATATATATTTATTTTATTATGTTCTTAATAATAAACATTAGTTTGGCAAATAGAGTGTTAATGTTGATTATAGATTAGGTATTTTAATATCTAGTTTTATATTAACCCAAGGCTATGATTAGATGCCACAAAAGAAGTATGTTTATTGGTGAGGGTAGAAAGTCATTTTCATTGGCACCTGAAAATATTCGGCATTGCAGATACTGAAGCAAGATAAATTAATCGGGGGCAATATTGCCCAACATAATTTAACTCAGTTTTGACATATAATAGTATCAGGAGAAGGCAACTAACACATAATTAGTTTATTAGATTTGTTTAAAATTAATTTTTGAATTGTTAACTTTTTGTTGCATTTGGAACTATTTTTACATGTCAGGCTAGAACATTGACTAGTTCATTTTCCGCACTTGCCACAAAGTTTCCTCATTGTTGTTTCCTTTAAAAACTTAAAAATTTCCATTAAAATCAAATCAAAACAAAACGAAATAACTTTTTCCCCGTATTAATAAACACTGTGTAGTTTTAAAAGACAAGATGTATTTCTTTAATTTCTTTCAAACTTAATTAAAAACTAAACCAACAAGAAAAAGGCGTTAATAATTTGATCCAAGGCAAAATCAAACAAACTGAAAGCACAAAAGGTGAAGTCAATATTGAAATAAATATATCGCTCTTTTTGAAAGCAATTGTAAACATTTCACAAACGACATGTGTGTATTTTACAAATTCTACGATTAAAACAGACCCTCAAACATTGTATGTTTGGATGACATAAATTCCCTTGGAGTTTATAAAAACAAAACGAAAAAAAATTACCACAAAAATTCTTGGTAAAATTTGAAAATTGTACAGATTTTGTAAAACCAGAAAACGAAAAATAAACAAGCAATTTAAGTTGCTGCTTAATAAAAACAATTTAAGAAACCAACAACAAACTACAAATTTAATAGAAATACTAAAACCAGCAGGGAAAACTGGTAAGGGGGCAAAGAAACAAGGAGAGCATAGAGAAAGAGGCCATAAGAAGTGTAGAGTGGAGCAGAGTGACTTGCTGTGCATTCGTACGAAGTCTCTTTCGTTCCATATGCATAAATTGTCAACAATTTACAAATGGCAAGTAATTCTGTGAATGGTTTTTCGGTATGCAACTAATGCCTCTTGGTGGTTCTTTAAATGGTTCGTTCCTTAATTGATGTGTGTGAAGTTAGCTCCGTCAGTTAGCTCCGTTTTTAACATTACCTATGTTAATGTATAAATTAACATACTTACTACTCATCGACTGTAAAGTTAACAGAGCTGCATTTTTTCATCTCAGTTATCATTTTATTATTAAAAACTAACAAAAAACGTCAGTACCGATTATTCAGATAATATATAGAAACTTTTAGATATTAAATAAAAATAAATTTTTTTATGAAGAGTAACTGCTTGTACAGAATTGTCTTAGTAAAAAAGTGGTAAATGAAAATGTTCAAAAAACTACCAAAACTAGAAATTGTGCTCGATCTGTGCTATATAGGGTGGAAAGCCATTACTTCAGAAATATCAGAACTGTATAGCTTATATTCAGAAAGTATATCAGATCGGAGATATATAATTTTCAAAATGGAGAAATTTAACATTTTGCCAAAAGTGGTATATGAAAATGTTCAAAAAACTACCAAAACTAGAAATTGTGCTCGATCTATGCTATATAGGGTGGAAAGCCATCACTTCAGAGATATCAGAACTGTATAGCTTATATTCAGAATGTATATCAGATCGGAGATATATAATTTTCAAAATGGAGAAATTTAACATTTTGCCAAAAGTGGTATATGAAAATGCTCAAAAAACAACCAAAACTAGAAATTGTGCTCGATCTGTGCTATATAGGGTGGAAAGCCATTACTTCAGAGATATCAGAACTGTATAGCTTATATTCAGAATGTATATCAGATCAGAGATATATAATTTTCAAAATGGAGAAATTTAACATTTTGCCAAAAGTGGTATATGAAAATGTTCAAAAAACTACCAAAACTAGAAATTGTGCTCGATCTATGCTATATAGGGTGGAAAGCCATCACTTCAGAGATATCAGAACTGTAGAGCTTATATTCAGAATGTATATCAGATCGGAGATATATAATTTTCAAAATGGAGAAATTTAACATTTTGCCAAAAGTGGTATATGAAAATGTTCAAAAAACTACCAAAACTAAAAATTGTGCTCGATCTGTGCTATATAGGGTGGAAACCCATCACCACAGAGATATCAGAACTGTATAGCTTATATTCAGAATGTATATCAGATCGGAGATATATAATTTTCAAAATGGAGAAATTTAACATTTTGCCAAAAGTGGTATATGAAAATGTTCAAAAAACTACCAAAACTAGAAATTGTGCTCGATCTATGCTATATAGGGTGGAAAGCCATCACTTCAGAGATATCAGAACTGTATAGCTTATATTCAGAATGTATATCAGATCGGAGATATATAATTTTCAAAATACAGAAATTTAACATTTTGCCAAAAGTGGTATATGAAAATGCTCAAAAAACAACCAAAACTAGAAATTGTGCTCGATCTGTGCTATATAGGGTGGAAAGCCATTACTTCAGAGATATCAGAACTGTATAGCTTATATTCAGAATGTATATCAGATCGGAGATATATAATTTTCAAAATGGAGAAATTTAACATTTTGCCAAAAGTGGTATATGAAAATGTTCAAAAAACTACCAAAACTAGAAATTGTGCTCGATCTATGCTATATAGGGTGGAAAGCCATCACTTCAGAGATATCAGAACTGTATAGCTTATATTCAGAATGTATATCAGATCGGAGATATATAATTTTCAAAATACAGAAATTTAACATTTTGCCAAAAGTGGTATATGAAAATGCTCAAAAAACAACCAAAACTAGAAATTGTGCTCGATCTGTGCTATATAGGGTGGAAAGCCATTACTTCAGAGATATCAGAACTGTATAGCTTATATTCAGAATGTATATCAGATCAGAGATATATAATTTTCAAAATGGAGAAATTTAACATTTTGCCAAAAGTGGTATATGAAAATGTTCAAAAAACTACCAAAACTAGAAATTGTGCTCGATCTATGCTATATAGGGTGGAAAGCCATCACTTCAGAGATATCAGAACTGTATAGCTTATATTCAGAATGTATATCAGATCGGAGATATATAATTTTCAAAATGGAGAAATTTAACATTTTGCCAAAAGTGGTATATGAAAATGCTCAAAAAACAACCAAAACTAGAAATTGTGCTCGATCTGTGCTATATAGGGTGGAAAGCCATTACTTCAGAGATATCAGAACTGTATAGCTTATATTCAGAATGTATATCAGATCAGAGATATATAATTTTCAAAATGGAGAAATTTAACATTTTGCCAAAAGTGGTATATGAAAATGTTCAAAAAACTACCAAAACTAGAAATTGTGCTCGATCTATGCTATATAGGGTGGAAACCCATCACCACAGAGATATCAGAACTGTATAGCTTATATTCAGAATGTATATCAGATCAGAGATATATAATTTTCAAAATGGAGAAATTTAACATTTTGCCAAAAGTGGTATATGAAAATGTTCAAAAAACTACCAAAACTAAAAATTGTGCTCGATCTGTGCTATATAGGGTGGAAACCCATCACCACAGAGATATCAGAACTGTATAGCTTATATTCAGAATGTATATCAGATCAGAGATATATAATTTTCAAAATGGAGAAATTTAACATTTTGCCAAAAGTGGTATATGAAAATGTTCAAAAAACTACCAAAACTAAAAATTGTGCTCGATCTGTGCTATATAGGGTGGAAACCCATCACCACAGAGATATCAGAACTGTATAGCTTATATTCAGAATGTATATCAGATCGGAGATATATAATTTTCAAAATGGAGAAATTTAACATTTTGCTAAAAGTGGTATATGAAAATGTTCAAAAAACTACCAAAACTAGAAATTGTGCTCGATCTATGCTATATAGGGTGGAAAGCCATCACTTCAGAGATATCAGAACTGTATAGCTTATATTCAGAATGTATATCAGATCGGAGATATATAATTTTCAAAATACAGAAATTTAACATTTTGCCAAAAGTGGTATATGAAAATGCTCAAAAAACAACCAAAACTAGAAATTGTGCTCGATCTGTGCTATATAGGGTGGAAAGCCATTACTTCAGAGATATCAGAACTGTATAGCTTATATTCAGAATGTATATCAGATCGGAGATATATAATTTTCAAAATGGAGAAATTTAACATTTTGCCAAAAGTGGTATATGAAAATGTTCAAAAAACTACCAAAACTAGAAATTGTGCTCGATCTATGCTATATAGGGTGGAAAGCCATCACTTCAGTGATATCAGAACTGTATAGCTTATATTCAGAATGTATATCAGATCGGAGATATATAATTTTCAAAATACAGAAATTTAACATTTTGCCAAAAGTGGTATATGAAAATGTTCAAAAAACTACCAAAACTAGAAATTGTGCTCGATCTATGCTATATAGGGTGGAAAGCCATCACTTCAGAGATATCAGAACTGTAGAGCTTATATTCAGAATGTATATCAGATCGGAGATATATAATTTTCAAAATGGAGAAATTTAACATTTTGCCAAAAGTGGTATATGAAAATGTTCAAAAAACTACCAAAACTAAAAATTGTGCTCGATCTGTGCTATATAGGGTGGAAACCCATCACCACAGAGATATCAGAACTGTATAGCTTATATTCAGAATGTATATCAGATCGGAGATATATAATTTTCAAAATGGAGAAATTTAACATTTTGCCAAAAGTGGTATATGAAAATGTTCAAAAAACTACCAAAACTAGAAATTGTGCTCGATCTATGCTATATAGGGTGGAAAGCCATCACTTCAGAGATATCAGAACTGTATAGCTTATATTCAGAATGTATATCAGATCGGAGATATATAATTTTCAAAATACAGAAATTTAACATTTTGCCAAAAGTGGTATATGAAAATGCTCAAAAAACAACCAAAACTAGAAATTGTGCTCGATCTGTGCTATATAGGGTGGAAAGCCATTACTTCAGAGATATCAGAACTGTATAGCTTATATTCAGAATGTATATCAGATCAGAGATATATAATTTTCAAAATGGAGAAATTTAACATTTTGCCAAAAGTGGTATATGAAAATGCTCAAAAAACTACCAAAACTAGAAATTGTGCTCGATCTATGCTATATAGGGTGGAAAGCCATCACTTCAGAGATATCAGAACTGTATAGCTTATATTCAGAATGTATATCAGATCGGAGATATATAATTTTCAAAATACAGAAATTTAACATTTTGCCAAAAGTGGTATATGAAAATGCTCAAAAAACAACCAAAACTAGAAATTGTGCTCGATCTGTGCTATATAGGGTGGAAAGCCATTACTTCAGAGATATCAGAACTGTATAGCTTATATTCAGAATGTATATCAGATCAGAGATATATAATTTTCAAAATGGAGAAATTTAACATTTTGCCAAAAGTGGTATATGAAAATGTTCAAAAAACTACCAAAACTAGAAATTGTGCTCGATCTATGCTATATAGGGTGGAAAGCCATCACTTCAGAGATATCAGAACTGTATAGCTTATATTCAGAATGTATATCAGATCGGAGATATATAATTTTCAAAATGGAGAAATTTAACATTTTGCCAAAAGTGGTATATGAAAATGCTCAAAAAACAACCAAAACTAGAAATTGTGCTCGATCTGTGCTATATAGGGTGGAAAGCCATTACTTCAGAGATATCAGAACTGTATAGCTTATATTCAGAATGTATATCAGATCAGAGATATATAATTTTCAAAATGGAGAAATTTAACATTTTGCCAAAAGTGGTATATGAAAATGTTCAAAAAACTACCAAAACTAGAAATTGTGCTCGATCTATGCTATATAGGGTGGAAAGCCATCACTTCAGAGATATCAGAACTGTATAGCTTATATTCAGAATGTATATCAGATCGGAGATATATAATTTTCAAAATGGAGAAATTTAACATTTTGCCAAAAGTGGTATATGAAAATGCTCAAAAAACAACCAAAACTAGAAATTGTGCTCGATCTGTGCTATATAGGGTGGAAAGCCATTACTTCAGAGATATCAGAACTGTATAGCTTATATTCAGAATGTATATCAGATCAGAGATATATAATTTTCAAAATGGAGAAATTTAACATTTTGCCAAAAGTGGTATATGAAAATGTTCAAAAAACTACCAAAACTAGAAATTGTGCTCGATCTATGCTATATAGGGTGGAAAGCCATCTGAATATAAGCTATACAGTTCTGATATCTCTGTGGTGATGGGTTTCCACCCTATATAGCACAGATCGAGCACAATTTTTAGTTTTGGTAGTTTTTTGAACATTTTCATATACCACTTTTGGCAAAATGTTAAATTTCTCCATTTTGAAAATTATATATCTCTGATCTGATATACATTCTGAATATAAGCTATACAGTTCTGATATCTCTGAAGTAATGGCTTTCCACCCTATATAGCACAGATCGAGCACAATTTCTAGTTTTGGTTGTTTTTTGAGCATTTTCATATACCACTTTTGGCAAAATGTTAAATTTCTGTATTTTGAAAATTATATATCTCCGATCTGATATACATTCTGAATATAAGCTATACAGTTCTGATATCTCTGAAGTGATGGCTTTCCACCCTATATAGCATAGATCGAGCACAATTTCTAGTTTTGGTAGTTTTTTGAACATTTTCATATACCACTTTTAGCAAAATGTTAAATTTCTCCATTTTGAAAATTATATATCTCCGATCTGATATACATTCTGAATATAAGCTATACAGTTCTGATATCTCTGTGGTGATGGGTTTCCACCCTATATAGCACAGATCGAGCACAATTTTTAGTTTTGGTAGTTTTTTGAACATTTTCATATACCACTTTTGGCAAAATGTTAAATTTCTCCATTTTGAAAATTATATATCTCTGATCTGATATACATTCTGAATATAAGCTATACAGTTCTGATATCTCTGTGGTGATGGGTTTCCACCCTATATAGCACAGATCGAGCACAATTTTTAGTTTTGGTAGTTTTTTGAACATTTTCATATACCACTTTTGGCAAAATGTTAAATTTCTCCATTTTGAAAATTATATATCTCTGATCTGATATACATTCTGAATATAAGCTATACAGTTCTGATATCTCTGTGGTGATGGGTTTCCACCCTATATAGCATAGATCGAGCACAATTTCTAGTTTTGGTAGTTTTTTGAACATTTTCATATACCACTTTTGGCAAAATGTTAAATTTCTCCATTTTGAAAATTATATATCTCTGATCTGATATACATTCTGAATATAAGCTATACAGTTCTGATATCTCTGAAGTAATGGCTTTCCACCCTATATAGCACAGATCGAGCACAATTTCTAGTTTTGGTTGTTTTTTGAGCATTTTCATATACCACTTTTGGCAAAATGTTAAATTTCTCCATTTTGAAAATTATATATCTCCGATCTGATATACATTCTGAATATAAGCTATACAGTTCTGATATCTCTGAAGTGATGGCTTTCCACCCTATATAGCATAGATCGAGCACAATTTCTAGTTTTGGTAGTTTTTTGAACATTTTCATATACCACTTTTGGCAAAATGTTAAATTTCTCCATTTTGAAAATTATATATCTCTGATCTGATATACATTCTGAATATAAGCTATACAGTTCTGATATCTCTGAAGTAATGGCTTTCCACCCTATATAGCACAGATCGAGCACAATTTCTAGTTTTGGTTGTTTTTTGAGCATTTTCATATACCACTTTTGGCAAAATGTTAAATTTCTGTATTTTGAAAATTATATATCTCCGATCTGATATACATTCTGAATATAAGCTATACAGTTCTGATATCTCTGAAGTGATGGCTTTCCACCCTATATAGCATAGATCGAGCACAATTTCTAGTTTTGGTAGTTTTTTGAACATTTTCATATACCACTTTTGGCAAAATGTTAAATTTCTCCATTTTGAAAATTATATATCTCCGATCTGATATACATTCTGAATATAAGCTATACAGTTCTGATATCTCTGTGGTGATGGGTTTCCACCCTATATAGCACAGATCGAGCACAATTTTTAGTTTTGGTAGTTTTTTGAACATTTTCATATACCACTTTTGGCAAAATGTTAAATTTCTCCATTTTGAAAATTATATATCTCCGATCTGATATACATTCTGAATATAAGCTCTACAGTTCTGATATCTCTGAAGTGATGGCTTTCCACCCTATATAGCATAGATCGAGCACAATTTCTAGTTTTGGTAGTTTTTTGAACATTTTCATATACCACTTTTGGCAAAATGTTAAATTTCTCCATTTTGAAAATTATATATCTCTGATCTGATATACATTCTGAATATAAGCTATACAGTTCTGATATCTCTGAAGTAATGGCTTTCCACCCTATATAGCACAGATCGAGCACAATTTCTAGTTTTGGTTGTTTTTTGAGCATTTTCATATACCACTTTTGGCAAAATGTTAAATTTCTGTATTTTGAAAATTATATATCTCCGATCTGATATACATTCTGAATATAAGCTATACAGTTCTGATATCTCTGAAGTGATGGCTTTCCACCCTATATAGCATAGATCGAGCACAATTTCTAGTTTTGGTAGTTTTTTGAGCATTTTCATATACCACTTTTGGCAAAATGTTAAATTTCTCCATTTTGAAAATTATATATCTCTGATCTGATATACATTCTGAATATAAGCTATACAGTTCTGATATCTCTGAAGTAATGGCTTTCCACCCTATATAGCACAGATCGAGCACAATTTCTAGTTTTGGTTGTTTTTTGAGCATTTTCATATACCACTTTTGGCAAAATGTTAAATTTCTGTATTTTGAAAATTATATATCTCCGATCTGATATACATTCTGAATATAAGCTATACAGTTCTGATATCTCTGAAGTGATGGCTTTCCACCCTATATAGCATAGATCGAGCACAATTTCTAGTTTTGGTAGTTTTTTGAACATTTTCATATACCACTTTTGGCAAAATGTTAAATTTCTCCATTTTGAAAATTATATATCTCTGATCTGATATACATTCTGAATATAAGCTATACAGTTCTGATATCTCTGAAGTAATGGCTTTCCACCCTATATAGCACAGATCGAGCACAATTTCTAGTTTTGGTTGTTTTTTGAGCATTTTCATATACCACTTTTGGCAAAATGTTAAATTTCTCCATTTTGAAAATTATATATCTCCGATCTGATATACATTCTGAATATAAGCTATACAGTTCTGATATCTCTGAAGTGATGGCTTTCCACCCTATATAGCATAGATCGAGCACAATTTCTAGTTTTGGTAGTTTTTTGAACATTTTCATATACCACTTTTGGCAAAATGTTAAATTTCTGTATTTTGAAAATTATATATCTCCGATCTGATATACATTCTGAATATAAGCTATACAGTTCTGATATCTCTGAAGTGATGGCTTTCCACCCTATATAGCATAGATCGAGCACAATTTCTAGTTTTGGTAGTTTTTTGAACATTTTCATATACCACTTTTGGCAAAATGTTAAATTTCTCCATTTTGAAAATTATATATCTCCGATCTGATATACATTCTGAATATAAGCTATACAGTTCTGATATCTCTGAAGTGATGGCTTTCCACCCTATATAGCATAGATCGAGCACAATTTCTAGTTTTGGTAGTTTTTTGAACATTTTCATATACCACTTTTGGCAAAATGTTAAATTTCTCCATTTTGAAAATTATATATCTCTGATCTGATATACATTCTGAATATAAGCTATACAGTTCTGATATCTCTGAAGTGATGGCTTTCCACCCTATATAGCATAGATCGAGCACAATTTCTAGTTTTGGTAGTTTTTTGAACATTTTCATATACCACTTTTGGCAAAATGTTAAATTTCTCCATTTTGAAAATTATATATCTCTGATCTGATATACATTCTGAATATAAGCTATACAGTTCTGATATCTCTGAAGTAATGGCTTTCCACCCTATATAGCACAGATCGAGCACAATTTCTAGTTTTGGTTGTTTTTTGAGCATTTTCATATACCACTTTTGGCAAAATGTTAAATTTCTGTATTTTGAAAATTATATATCTCCGATCTGATATACATTCTGAATATAAGCTATACAGTTCTGATATCTCTGAAGTGATGGCTTTCCACCCTATATAGCATAGATCGAGCACAATTTCTAGTTTTGGTAGTTTTTTGAACATTTTCATATACCACTTTTGGCAAAATGTTAAATTTCTCCATTTTGAAAATTATATATCTCTGATCTGATATACATTCTGAATATAAGCTATACAGTTCTGATATCTCTGAAGTAATGGCTTTCCACCCTATATAGCACAGATCGAGCACAATTTCTAGTTTTGGTTGTTTTTTGAGCATTTTCATATACCACTTTTGGCAAAATGTTAAATTTCTGTATTTTGAAAATTATATATCTCCGATCTGATATACATTCTGAATATAAGCTATACAGTTCTGATATCTCTGAAGTGATGGCTTTCCACCCTATATAGCATAGATCGAGCACAATTTCTAGTTTTGGTAGTTTTTTGAACATTTTCATATACCACTTTTAGCAAAATGTTAAATTTCTCCATTTTGAAAATTATATATCTCCGATCTGATATACATTCTGAATATAAGCTATACAGTTCTGATATCTCTGTGGTGATGGGTTTCCACCCTATATAGCACAGATCGAGCACAATTTTTAGTTTTGGTAGTTTTTTGAACATTTTCATATACCACTTTTGGCAAAATGTTAAATTTCTCCATTTTGAAAATTATATATCTCCGATCTGATATACATTCTGAATATAAGCTATACAGTTCTGATATCTCTGTGGTGATGGCTTTCCACCCTATATAGCATAGATCGAGCACAATTTCTAGTTTTGGTAGTTTTTTGAACATTTTCATATACCACTTTTGGCAAAATGTTAAATTTCTCCATTTTGAAAATTCTATATCTCTGATCTGATATACATTCTGAATATAAGCTATACAGTTCTGATATCTCTGAAGTAATGGCTTTCCACCCTATATAGCACAGATCGAGCACAATTTCTAGTTTTGGTTGTTTTTTGAGCATTTTCATATACCACTTTTGGCAAAATGTTAAATTTCTGTATTTTGAAAATTATATATCTCCGATCTGATATACATTCTGAATATAAGCTATACAGTTCTGATATCTCTGAAGTGATGGCTTTCCACCCTATATAGCATAGATCGAGCACAATTTCTAGTTTTGGTAGTTTTTTGAACATTTTCATATACCACTTTTGGCAAAATGTTAAATTTCTCCATTTTGAAAATTATATATCTCCGATCTGATATACATTCTGAATATAAGCTATACAGTTCTGATATCTCTGAAGTGATGGCTTTCCACCCTATATAGCATAGATCGAGCACAATTTCTAGTTTTGGTAGTTTTTTGAACATTTTCATATACCACTTTTGGCAAAATGTTAAATTTCTCCATTTTGAAAATTATATATCTCTGATCTGATATACATTCTGAATATAAGCTATACAGTTCTGATATCTCTGAAGTAATGGCTTTCCACCCTATATAGCACAGATCGAGCACAATTTCTAGTTTTGGTTGTTTTTTGAGCATTTTCATATACCACTTTTGGCAAAATGTTAAATTTCTGTATTTTGAAAATTATATATCTCCGATCTGATATACATTCTGAATATAAGCTATACAGTTCTGATATCTCTGAAGTGATGGCTTTCCACCCTATATAGCATAGATCGAGCACAATTTCTAGTTTTGGTAGTTTTTTGAACATTTTCGTATACCACTTTTGGCAAAATGTTAAATTTCTCCATTTTGAAAATTATATATCTCCGATCTGATATACATTCTGAATATAAGCTATACAGTTCTGATATCTCTGAAGTGATGGCTTTCCACCCTATATAGCATAGATCGAGCACAATTTCTAGTTTTGGTAGTTTTTTGAACATTTTCATATACCACTTTTGGCAAAATGTTAAATTTCTCCATTTTGAAAATTATATATCTCTGATCTGATATACATTCTGAATATAAGCTATACAGTTCTGATATCTCTGAAGTAATGGCTTTCCACCCTATATAGCACAGATCGAGCACAATTTCTAGTTTTGGTTGTTTTTTGAGCATTTTCATATACCACTTTTGGCAAAATGTTAAATTTCTCCATTTTGAAAATTATATATCTCCGATCTGATATACATTCTGAATATAAGCTATACAGTTCTGATATCTCTGAAGTGATGGCTTTCCACCCTATATAGCATAGATCGAGCACAATTTCTAGTTTTGGTAGTTTTTTGAACATTTTCATATACCACTTTTGGCAAAATGTTAAATTTCTCCATTTTGAAAATTATATATCTCTGATCTGATATACATTCTGAATATAAGCTATACAGTTCTGATATCTCTGAAGTAATGGCTTTCCACCCTATATAGCACAGATCGAGCACAATTTCTAGTTTTGGTTGTTTTTTGAGCATTTTCATATACCACTTTTGGCAAAATGTTAAATTTCTGTATTTTGAAAATTATATATCTCCGATCTGATATACATTCTGAATATAAGCTATACAGTTCTGATATCTCTGAAGTGATGGCTTTCCACCCTATATAGCATAGATCGAGCACAATTTCTAGTTTTGGTAGTTTTTTGAACATTTTCATATACCACTTTTGGCAAAATGTTAAATTTCTCCATTTTGAAAATTATATATCTCCGATCTGATATACATTCTGAATATAAGCTATACAGTTCTGATATCTCTGAAGTGATGGCTTTCCACCCTATATAGCATAGATCGAGCACAATTTCTAGTTTTGGTAGTTTTTTGAACATTTTCATATACCACTTTTGGCAAAATGTTAAATTTCTCCATTTTGAAAATTATATATCTCTGATCTGATATACATTCTGAATATAAGCTATACAGTTCTGATATCTCTGAAGTAATGGCTTTCCACCCTATATAGCACAGATCGAGCACAATTTCTAGTTTTGGTTGTTTTTTGAGCATTTTCATATACCACTTTTGGCAAAATGTTAAATTTCTGTATTTTGAAAATTATATATCTCCGATCTGATATACATTCTGAATATAAGCTATACAGTTCTGATATCTCTGAAGTAATGGCTTTCCACCCTATATAGCACAGATCGAGCACAATTTCTAGTTTTGGTTGTTTTTTGAGCATTTTCATATACCACTTTTGGCAAAATGTTAAATTTCTGTATTTTGAAAATTATATATCTCCGATCTGATATACATTCTGAATATAAGCTATACAGTTCTGATATCACTGAAGTGATGGCTTTCCACCCTATATAGCATAGATCGAGCACAATTTCTAGTTTTGGTAGTTTTTTGAACATTTTCATATACCACTTTTGGCAAAATGTTAAATTTCTCCATTTTGAAAATTATATATCTCCGATCTGATATACATTCTGAATATAAGCTATACAGTTCTGATATCTCTGAAGTAATGGCTTTCCACCCTATATAGCACAGATCGAGCACAATTTCTAGTTTTGGTTGTTTTTTGAGCATTTTCATATACCACTTTTGGCAAAATGTTAAATTTCTGTATTTTGAAAATTATATATCTCCGATCTGATATACATTCTGAATATAAGCTATACAGTTCTGATATCTCTGAAGTGATGGCTTTCCACCCTATATAGCATAGATCGAGCACAATTTCTAGTTTTGGTAGTTTTTTGAACATTTTCATATACCACTTTTAGCAAAATGTTAAATTTCTCCATTTTGAAAATTATATATCTCCGATCTGATATACATTCTGAATATAAGCTATACAGTTCTGATATCTCTGTGGTGATGGGTTTCCACCCTATATAGCACAGATCGAGCACAATTTTTAGTTTTGGTAGTTTTTTGAACATTTTCATATACCACTTTTGGCAAAATGTTAAATTTCTCCATTTTGAAAATTATATATCTCTGATCTGATATACATTCTGAATATAAGCTATACAGTTCTGATATCTCTGTGGTGATGGGTTTCCACCCTATATAGCACAGATCGAGCACAATTTTTAGTTTTGGTAGTTTTTTGAACATTTTCATATACCACTTTTGGCAAAATGTTAAATTTCTCCATTTTGAAAATTATATATCTCTGATCTGATATACATTCTGAATATAAGCTATACAGTTCTGATATCTCTGTGGTGATGGGTTTCCACCCTATATAGCATAGATCGAGCACAATTTCTAGTTTTGGTAGTTTTTTGAACATTTTCATATACCACTTTTGGCAAAATGTTAAATTTCTCCATTTTGAAAATTATATATCTCTGATCTGATATACATTCTGAATATAAGCTATACAGTTCTGATATCTCTGAAGTAATGGCTTTCCACCCTATATAGCACAGATCGAGCACAATTTCTAGTTTTGGTTGTTTTTTGAGCATTTTCATATACCACTTTTGGCAAAATGTTAAATTTCTCCATTTTGAAAATTATATATCTCCGATCTGATATACATTCTGAATATAAGCTATACAGTTCTGATATCTCTGAAGTGATGGCTTTCCACCCTATATAGCATAGATCGAGCACAATTTCTAGTTTTGGTAGTTTTTTGAACATTTTCATATACCACTTTTGGCAAAATGTTAAATTTCTCCATTTTGAAAATTATATATCTCTGATCTGATATACATTCTGAATATAAGCTATACAGTTCTGATATCTCTGAAGTAATGGCTTTCCACCCTATATAGCACAGATCGAGCACAATTTCTAGTTTTGGTTGTTTTTTGAGCATTTTCATATACCACTTTTGGCAAAATGTTAAATTTCTGTATTTTGAAAATTATATATCTCCGATCTGATATACATTCTGAATATAAGCTATACAGTTCTGATATCTCTGAAGTGATGGCTTTCCACCCTATATAGCATAGATCGAGCACAATTTCTAGTTTTGGTAGTTTTTTGAACATTTTCATATACCACTTTTGGCAAAATGTTAAATTTCTCCATTTTGAAAATTATATATCTCCGATCTGATATACATTCTGAATATAAGCTATACAGTTCTGATATCTCTGTGGTGATGGGTTTCCACCCTATATAGCACAGATCGAGCACAATTTTTAGTTTTGGTAGTTTTTTGAACATTTTCATATACCACTTTTGGCAAAATGTTAAATTTCTCCATTTTGAAAATTATATATCTCCGATCTGATATACATTCTGAATATAAGCTCTACAGTTCTGATATCTCTGAAGTGATGGCTTTCCACCCTATATAGCATAGATCGAGCACAATTTCTAGTTTTGGTAGTTTTTTGAACATTTTCATATACCACTTTTGGCAAAATGTTAAATTTCTCCATTTTGAAAATTATATATCTCTGATCTGATATACATTCTGAATATAAGCTATACAGTTCTGATATCTCTGAAGTAATGGCTTTCCACCCTATATAGCACAGATCGAGCACAATTTCTAGTTTTGGTTGTTTTTTGAGCATTTTCATATACCACTTTTGGCAAAATGTTAAATTTCTGTATTTTGAAAATTATATATCTCCGATCTGATATACATTCTGAATATAAGCTATACAGTTCTGATATCTCTGAAGTGATGGCTTTCCACCCTATATAGCATAGATCGAGCACAATTTCTAGTTTTGGTAGTTTTTTGAGCATTTTCATATACCACTTTTGGCAAAATGTTAAATTTCTCCATTTTGAAAATTATATATCTCTGATCTGATATACATTCTGAATATAAGCTATACAGTTCTGATATCTCTGAAGTAATGGCTTTCCACCCTATATAGCACAGATCGAGCACAATTTCTAGTTTTGGTTGTTTTTTGAGCATTTTCATATACCACTTTTGGCAAAATGTTAAATTTCTGTATTTTGAAAATTATATATCTCCGATCTGATATACATTCTGAATATAAGCTATACAGTTCTGATATCTCTGAAGTGATGGCTTTCCACCCTATATAGCATAGATCGAGCACAATTTCTAGTTTTGGTAGTTTTTTGAACATTTTCATATACCACTTTTGGCAAAATGTTAAATTTCTCCATTTTGAAAATTATATATCTCCGATCTGATATACATTCTGAATATAAGCTATACAGTTCTGATATCTCTGTGGTGATGGGTTTCCACCCTATATAGCACAGATCGAGCACAATTTTTAGTTTTGGTAGTTTTTTGAACATTTTCATATACCACTTTTGGCAAAATGTTAAATTTCTCCATTTTGAAAATTATATATCTCCGATCTGATATACATTCTGAATATAAGCTCTACAGTTCTGATATCTCTGAAGTGATGGCTTTCCACCCTATATAGCATAGATCGAGCACAATTTCTAGTTTTGGTAGTTTTTTGAACATTTTCATATACCACTTTTGGAAAATGTTAAATTTCTCCATTTTGAAAATTATATATCTCTGATCTGATATACATTCTGAATATAAGCTATACAGTTCTGATATCTCTGAAGTAATGGCTTTCCACCCTATATAGCACAGATCGAGCACAATTTCTAGTTTTGGTTGTTTTTTGAGCATTTTCATATACCACTTTTGGCAAAATGTTAAATTTCTCCATTTTGAAAATTATATATCTCCGATCTGATATACATTCTGAATATAAGCTATACAGTTCTGATATCTCTGAAGTGATGGCTTTCCACCCTATATAGCATAGATCGAGCACAATTTCTAGTTTTGGTAGTTTTTTGAACATTTTCATATACCACTTTTGGCAAAATGTTAAATTTCTCCATTTTGAAAATTATATATCTCCGATCTGATATACTTTCTGAATATAAGCTATACAGTTCTGATATTTCTGAAGTAATGGCTTTCCACCCTATATAGCACAGATCGAGCACAATTTCTAGTTTTGGTAGTTTTTTGAACATTTTCATTTACCACTTTTTTACTAAGACAATTCTGTACAAGCAGTTACTCTTCATAAAAAAATTTATTTTTATTTAATATCTAAAAGTTTCTATATATTATCTGAATAATCGGTACTGACGTTTTTTGTTAGTTTTTAATAATAAAATGATAACTGAGATGAAAAAATGCAGCTCTGTTAACTTTACAGTCGATGAGTAGTAAGTATGTTAATTTATACATTAACATAGGTAATGTTAAAAACGGAGCTAACTGACGGAGCTAACTTCACACACATCCTTAATTGTGGTTTCTGTGGTAAAGTTGATTCCTTATTGCTGCTTCTGCTGTTGTTGTTAGTACTATTTTGTTGAGGTTGTTCTTGGTGCTGCTATAGCTGGTTCATTTAAACCACAAACAGTTTTTTTTTTAGCTTCTTTTCATTTGTTTCATTTAACATAAAAATCTATAAGGATACGGGGTGTTTTAAACGCAGGTGTTTTTAGATGGTTCTTAATGACTAATAATTCTCCAAAAAGACCGCACATCATTTTTTAAAAATCAGCACATCCCGATTTACGTCATTTCGATTATATTTGATGCGTCACTTATTTATTTTGGCGAATTCGATTAGCGTTATTATAATTTAAGTTTAACCCTCCGTCATGCACATGTTTCGGTAGTCACATACGTAGCGCATGTCTCTGGCCAGATACACTATGTATTCCAATAGATTTATATAAAAAAAGCTATTTTAGTGATAATATTACATTGCTATATTATTAGCACACCAGGAAGATACATAGTTTCTATTTTTTTGTTTTTTATTTTCAAACAAATAATTGTTTTAAAGTTTATTTTGATTAATTTCAATTCAAAAATTAGTATTTATAAAATTATAAAGTAAATTTCAATTAACTCTAAATTAAAAAATTTTTTTACATAGCTTCAGCCAAGCAACTAAAACATGTATAATTTGATTTTAAATGTTGTTGGCCACCGGAGTTCCGCACTTGGTTTTTTTCGTCTCCCAATGACAACTTTTTCTTTTATATAGAATATCAGCACCACATAAACTAGGAACTACTACTGGAACCTGAAATTAAAAAATCAAAACTAGGAAAATGGGATGAAATGAAGGGAAAATGTTACATCAATCAGACTTCATTTATTGGTCTTCCAAAATACGATTCCATGGCTAAACGAGTGCTAAACTGCTTTCTGATGTGAATGTTGTTCTTTCGGTTTTCAATATTTGGAAGAACCAATGTATCAGCTAAAGTACTGAAAAAATTATTTCTAGCATTATTTTTATTGAGACCATCAACTTCTTTGCAAATACAAAATGCAGCCAGTGCCATGATGCCCAACATGTTGCTAAAGAACACAAGAGTCCATCGTCTTGTTGGCCTCTTTGTAGTAAAATGTGTAAGCATTTGGTCCATACAATCGACGCTAGCTTTATTCTTATTGTAAAAGAGAACTGCGTCGGGTTCCATTGCTTCCCCTGCACAATATTTAGTGTAGTGGACGGTCGAAAGTAGGTTCACACATTTATTTATTTTTTTTTGACACATAGCTGCAAATTGAAACCAAATTTTCGTGGAATCCAAATAAAGATGACAGATTAGGACAAGAACGATCCTTCTTCATTTCGTTAGGAATACATATTTTATTGGACCGAATGGTACCAATAAATGCAAGACCAATTCTGGCCAAATTCTTTGCTCCTTCTAAGGTGGTAAAGAAGTTGTCAGCTACAATTGTACGACCGGTATTGCTGTACGGCTTTGCGAGTTGTAGCATAACATTTTCACCGTGATTCACTTCTCGTTCTTCTCCTTCCTTGCAGGGGATATTTAGATTTGAAATCGCAAGCCCACCCGATTTTTATGCCGTATTTCGCTGGTTTTGATGGTATATACTGTGTGAACTTTGTTTTTTAACGATATGGCAAAAGTTGCTCATCAATTATTATGCTGCTATGAGGACTATAATTTTTGGCAAGATTTTCAATTAGGAAATTCCAAACGTCACGAATTGGTGCAGCCTTGTCATCGCGCAATCGATGAGCTCGTGTTCTACCATCATCAAAATTAATTAATCGTGCCAGTACAGAGAATCGATTGAACGACATGGCTGCTCTGAATATGGGCAGATTATTTGGCTGCCACAAAACCTTTGTGGCTTGCATATTATTGTGGGAATAACCAGCTGCCAAAAAAAATACCGACGAATTCATCTAACTTAGTTTCGGTCATATCTTTCCAAACTTTTGTTTTTTTTACCGGGATTAGCAATGCAGAGTATATTTTTAGTTGATTTGGGTAAACAAACACAAACAAAAAATCAAATAAATTACATTGTTCTTCATACAAAATACAAGTGTATCTGACCAGATACATTCGCTACGTATGAGATGTGTAGATGAAAAAATCCACATCAATTGTTTTTGTTGTTTTTTTAAATTTGTTTTCTTTTATAAAACGATAGCTTACAATATTTGTAGAGGGTACCTGGCGACCCAAACACCTAGCTGAACTAGAAATTTATTTAAATCACAGTTAAATTCTTAAAAGATCTGGCCAGATACTTGCGCATTTTTTAACATTGAATTTTAATAGGAAAAATGTGAAAAGGGAACAAATTTCATGGGGAATTTTCATTCACGACAGGGGTAAATGTGTGTCGTTATGATTGTGTTTTGGAAATCTTTTACAAATGGCGTTGTTTTTATTTTCCACGCCTTTTAACGTCTAAATAGGTATGTATGAGAACAATGTTAGATATAAGTTATTTAAAGGCAAAAATCACCTAGGCCAGTCAAAAAAGACCAATAATTGAAGGTATTACTCAATAAAGATTGTAGTCAAACTCAACAAGACGTAGAAACTCATTGGGAGTTACTCAAGCAGAAATTTTAAGATCTTTATGAGTAGCAGGTTTCAGCCAAAAGCAGGGAAATTGATTTTAATTGAAAACAATTGTATTCCGTATCATCAATTTGGATTTAGAAGAAAAAACACAGTACAATCGTAAGAAAATCATTTGAAGAAAAAAATATTGATCTGCTCTTTTTATCGACATTTTTCAAGCGTTTGATGAAATGTGGCATGATGGTTTAATATACAAATTGAAGCTAAATTTACCCGAAAACACACATAAGCTATTGCACAGCTAATTTAAGGGTCGAACATTTAAGCCTAAAGAAGGCGACTTTTTAAGTTCCACACAACCTATTGAAGCAGGAGTACCTCAAGGAAGCATCCTGACACCCTTCTTGTACATGATCTATACATCTGATAGGCCAACAAACAATCGAACTCACACATCAACATTTGTAGATGATACTGCTATTCTAAGCATTCATGAAAACCCGCAAAAAGCATCACGCTAACCTCAATATCATATATTTTAATTAGAAAACTGATTAAGCAAAGGAGGATCGAAATTAAAGGACAGAAATGCACGCTTTATTAAAATAAATATATTAGTAAATAAAATAAATAGAAATAAAAAATATGATAACCCAAAGCATAAAAGATCGTATGTGAAGCCAACCAGCTGCATCGACACCAGAGCCAAATATGCAAGGTTCTAAGGTAATGCTCTGTATTTGTATATGACAATGCTCAATCACATGTTGCAATACATTTTAAAAACTATTTAGAAAGAAGTGGTTGGGAGGTTTCGCCTCACCTATCTTATAGTCCAGACTCGTCCGATTGCTATTTGTATCGATCGATGCAGAACGCTCTCTCAGGGTTGCGCTTCACTTCAGAACTTCATTGATTCAATTTTGAAAAGGATCACATAACTCAATGAGAAAAATATATCAAAAGTTGATAATAGTAAGTACAGTTGCGTTCAGGTAACCAATTAAATTGCCCACCAGTATATACGAGTACATGTTCACAAACGAGTATCCAAGTAGTTGATGAACCGGACATACGCAGATGAGACGAAAAACAGTTTATTCCTTTTCGCGATCCAGGCAACGGTTGAAGAGTAGTCCGAGTCTGTTAGCATGCTTGTCAATCGTTAACACTGCTAGTAGCAACGAACCGTACTTTCGTTTACTATTAAGGAGTTGTGTATTACATTTCTCGATGAATGCTGGCCACAATTTTCTGGTAGTTTGGCAAGTTCCCAATTTACGCCACTTATTGTCTGCCTTATTGAAGGTATTGGCTGAAGATTTCACTTTTAAAGATATCAAGCGGTACTGCGGCAGATACTGCATTTGAGACATTTAAAGCGAATATTTTTCTGGTCAGTCGACGACCTAGTCATCGCTCTTCCTTACAAGTATATGTCATAGTATATAATTTAAGTGACTTGAGTGCCGGCTGACTGTCGACACTTCTTTAAACACCCTTTAATTAAAATACATACACATACTTAAGTTTGAAACTGTGTGTTTAAATAAACACATGAATAGATTGTACAATTTTTAAACCCATAATACACCCATCCATTTATTTCTGTAGTAACGGAGTGAAAAATGCAGCAGCTCTGTAAACCTCATGCACATATTTACTTTACTCTGGCAGGGAGACAATTTAATTTCTTTAGCTTCGATTTGTTTAAGTTCGTTAGGGTTTTTTCTTTTTTCTTTTTTGCTGACTTTTTTCTCTTTGCGCTTTTTGTGAAACTATTTTGTGGCTGTTGCTGTTGTTGTTGTTGATATTGTATGCCACTCTATTGCACTTGCCGCATTGCTTTTTAAATGTTAACTATTTGTGCTTTTATGTTTATTCACATTTTTATTGGCGACAATTTTCGCTTATTTTTCTTACCCTTTACTCTCTTTCTAGCTGGTCCCTGCACTGTCCAGCTATTGCAGTTTTTCACTTGATCTCCTCTGGTTTTTTTTTTTGTGAACTTAATAAGCACCGCTTTGACTGTGGCTCTGCTATTATATTTAAAAAGAACTGAACTGAACAGAACAGAAGAGAAAACCAACGAACAGACGAACAGAAAAATGTTCATTTCACTTCCTGTGACGACCTCCACCAAAGTTTTAATTTGCTTTTTATGTTAACTTGGCTTCCAACAATCAACACAGCTATGAAACCGTTCAAAATGAACAAAAAAGAATCCAATTGCTTTTTTCACTGTATTACTAAATATATATGCCAGAGATCTTATAAACCAACTTCTTTTGCTTTTCTCTACCATTTTTTCTTTGCTGCATTGTTGACATTTTTTGGTGACTTCGTTAGAATTCTTATTGTTATTGGCTTGTTAAGTTTCTCAGTTTAATATGACTGCCAACCAGCTAGCCAGCTTTTTCCAGTGCACCAGTCAACACTGCTGGTCTATCTGTTGGCTGTGTGCTTCATTGCCCCAGTAACTGCGACCGGTGCTGCAATTACTGCTGCTGCCATTCACAAGGCTCTAATTGTCTTTGAATTCTAATTGCAATATTCTTTGGCCATTCCTGGGCTTTAGTTGGTTGGTTTGGTTGTTGTCTCTTGCTCTGTTCGCTGCTGATGTTGATGGTGTACAATTATTATCATACAGATTTCAGTTTCCATAAATTTTTATGTTCTTTTCCTCTATACGGAAATTTGAATACATACCTAGTTTTTTTTTCGTAAATAAATATTTGTAGGTGCTGTCTGGAAAAGTATTTTACACTTTTTGTTCGCTTTTATCTTTAGACATGCTAATTAAAGACTGTTTGCATATTTTCACAAATTAATTGAAAATAATGTAATGGATTTAATCTTTAATCATTATTTCCTTATAATATTTAAATTGAAAATCTTTTGTTGAAATGACAAATATCGGGGACTGGCCGGCATATCGGAAAAAAACTATACAGTCTACAAGCAGCTTTCGAACCGGACCAGGGATAGAAAAGTAGCTATTCATAATATGAACATACATTTTTAGTGAAAAATCAAAGTGATTGGAGCTCTATTGAAGAAGCTGAAGCCGAATTTAAAATTCCAGATAAAAACTCCATTTTTAATAAGAAATAAAAGTGATCACAGTATTACAGGAAAATCAAGAACCGATTTAATAATTTCAAAAATCAATTTTTATTGGGAAATCAAAGTGATTAAAAATTATCGTCTATTTTATATATGGAGCAGTATTAAGGGATCTAGAGCCGATTTTAAAATTTCAGATGAAAATATATTAAATAAAAGTGATCATAGATTATCGTCTATTTTCTATATGGAGCAGTAATAAAGGAAAATCTAGAGTCGATTTAATAATTTAAAAGAATTCAATTTTATTGAGAAATCAAAGTGATCACAGATTATCGTTCATTTTCTATTTGATGTTGTAGGTACTAAAGGATCTAGAGCCGGATTTAAAATTTCAGATAAGAAATCTCTTAAATAAAAAGGAGTATTAAAAGAAAATCTAGACCGATTGAATATTTTCAGAAAATTAAATTTTATTGGGAAATCAAAGTGATCATCGTCTATTGTTAGAGCCAAGTTCAAAATTTCAGATAAAAAATCCATTAAATAAAAGTTTTCACAGATTTTCTATTTGAAGCAGAATTAAATAAAAATCTAGAGCCGATTTAATCATTTAAAAAAAAAAAACATTTTTAATGGGAAATATAAGTGATCACAGATTATCGTCCTTTTTCTATTTGTAGTAGTGTTAAAGGATCTGGAGCCGATTTAATTATTTCATATAAAAAATTATTTTTGAAATAAATCTATAATTGTTGCTTTGAAAATCGTAATCTATTGATTTGTCTAACACCGATTAAACCGTTTTTAGTGATTTTTTTTTAATATCTATGATACAGTCCAGCAACCTGCTTTAAACTTTTCTTGTTTAAGATAAATTTAGAAAATATTTTCGCTATTAATTCAATATTTTACAATTACTCTTAATGAAAACAGCCAGTTGGAAATAGAATCTTAACATTTTTGTAAACTTTAATTACGTAAAACATCAATTTTTGGGACTTGCGTTCAAACAGCTACTTCTAAAAAGAGTGTAAAGAGAATAGACTTGGAACAGTGATTCTGGAGGTTGCAAATTTAAAACAAATATAAACAAACAAACAAATAAATACTTTTGGACAAAATCAGTTATTTACAATTACACAACACAAATATCAATGAAACCTATTAAAATTAGAAAATGATAGCAAACATTTGAATAAAAAATATTAATATGTAGCATTTTCTCTATGTGACGTTCTGGTCTTTATATTGTTAAATTTTAATTGCCTTTTTTGAATCAACTGAATTATTAACAAGCACATGTTATTTCAAGTGAAATGTAAAATGAAATTTCTTAAGCCCACAATTTTAAGTAATAATTTCCATTTATGCTTCGAAAATACACACACAAAAATACTACCACAGGCAATTGCCAAATAAAACCCTCTACAACAAGCATTTATTCGTCATTAAAATTTATAAGTGTTCTACTCCCCACCATAAAAAGAAAGGCCAACCTCAGGACATACAGCTGAATCAAATACCCTTTGGCCAAATTTTCCAATTGGCTGCATTTTTACTCGTCATGAATATTTAAACGCACTATTTTTTTTACATAATTTTTCATTTGCTCATTTCGTTTTTTTTGTGTTTGAGTCATCATTATTATAAATTGTAATGAAAAATTCTGCCGGAAATATGTTGCGATAATGTTGCTAGTGTTGTTTGCTGTTGGTGGTAGGAAAAACAACTAATTGACCTGTGAATTTTATAATGTAACGGTTATTTATCAAATTATTATTGTATGGAGGACGTGCCGCAAGATGCATTGTTTAAATAATGGCAACAACAACAACAATTTGTAACCTATTCAACATGTTTTAGTTTTTTTTTTTATTCTGCCATAAGCTTTAGTTGACTTTCTGACTCCTCTATTTGTTTGTTGCAGGTCATACTACCGCTCTTACAAATTAATTAATTAATAAATTTATTATAGTAAAATATTTTGGTGCATTTTCAATAACGATAAAACCAATCAAAAATGGTTGGGAATTCGAGTGACAGAGGGTTTGTTTGTGCGTGTATTGAGTTGATGAAAACCTCAACACACAATAAACACTTGTTGTTTTTTCGTACAATACGTTTCTTTAGTTGCAACATTACACGCACACACACTTCTGTGTGCTTGACTCAAAGGTAATGTGTGCTTGGGCATGTGCACATTAGACTGCTGCAGAACTGTAGACATATACATACATATAAAAAGAAATCCAATGTTATTAAATTTTTTAAATAGAAATTTGCGACAGATTATTGGATTATTGGAAATAAATAATCACACGATCTAGAAAACGTTAAAATGCAGGAACTGAGAATGTCCAATTCCCCTAAAATTTCGATTTTGTCTCTTCAAGAGTCTTTAAGAAGTTAAATCAATACACCAAGCATATTTTGTGAAAATATTTGACCGAATTGTGGCCGTCAAATTATTATTATTTTTTAAATATACACCAATACCTCACTTTGCGTGACAAAAAACAAGTAAGAAAGTATAGTCGGCCAACCGACTACACCTTACATATTTTATACATATTTTCAGAGTTTCAGAAATGGGCGCTATATGGTCATTCAAATATTTAGTGCCATGACTTTTGTGAATATAAAACGATATAAATACTTTTAAAAAATTTATGGAAGAATTACGGTCTTATATGGAAAATTTAACTAATTATAAACCCACCATTATAAAATAAGGTGTCCTTATTTCTGTATATATGAAACTTGTTTGTGTTGAATTTTATTTGGATACCAAAATTAAAGTGATTTTCGGAAGTGTAAGTAATTATGGACCCATCATAGTAAAATTGTACGAAATGGTTTGTATATATAAAACATATTTGTATTTAATATTATTTGGATATCTTCAAAATTGGGACTAGTACTGTGCGCACTAGCTTTACATGGACAGCCAGCCAGTCGGACGGACATCGTTAAATCGACTCAGGAAGTGATTCGTAGTCGATCGGTATGCGAGGTGTTGGACCAATATTTATGGGCGTTACAAACATCAGCACTAATCCAATATAACTACCGTCCCCACAATGGTGGAGTAGGGTATAAAAAAACAAGACGCAAGGTGAATTAAAGTGAATTTCTATAGCAAACCATGTAAATTCCGAAGATAGGTTATACTTGCTAAGTCGTCGGTTTTCTGTCACAAAAAACTGGTCCAATGTTTGTTGAACAGCTTTTTTTCTCAACGTAAAATAAATTTCCCTGTAGCAATTGTCTGTATTACTACCACAAGCATTATCTTTGGATAATGCTGTACTTTTTATGTCATAAAAAAAAATTAAAGACTCGAATTCAAAACAACGCAACCTCGAAAATGTAACGACTCACAGTGAAAATTAGTACTAATTAAGCAGGGACGCAACTTTGAAAAACTGCAAGGCGAGGAATTAGTGTAGTTTAACAATGAGAAATATGTTCTTTCTCTCTCTCTCTCTCTCTCCCTCTAATTTTTACTATCCCTAAACTGTCAGCTGTAATTTCTGTTAGAAATAGTGGTTTCCTTTGAAGTTGCATTATAATTTATAAATTAAATAGATCACTTTATCTTTATCCTGGACATTGTCTAGAAACTTATACTCTGAAATTAATCAAAGTATTCAAATATGCGCTTATGCTGATAATCACAAGAGACGTTCGAATATACATTACTGAGGAAAAGTAAGGTAATCAAATAAGAATCTCAATACATTATGGAATGCCGAATAAAATCTTATTTTATTCGTCAGTCACAACTTTAAATAACTTGCACAGAATTTGAGTGAAAGAAAAATACAGCAGTCATGATAAAGGAAAACAAATGTAAAATTCTTCCAACCTGCCACAATATAAAACTGTGCATGACTCTGCTGAAAACCATAGTTATTTAACAATATAAGGTTAGAACAATCAAATCTACAGACTTAGCAGCTTAACAGCTTTTGAAAGAAAAATCCTATGACAAACTTACTAAATTATATAACTGGAAGATGTCTTCATAATATGATTCTGCACTACATAAAATCGCAATGACACACGCCTGAGAAAAGTGTAAACAAATCCAAATAACAACAGTGTCCATAATGGACACCAAAAAGCAGATGAGAAAACAATGTATAATGAAATTAAGAACAAAAGCTCAGGATCAAAGAATAGTTGAAGCGTTTGATTAATAATTCATACAGCAATTTTCATAAACAGTTCTGCATTTTTCATCGCTCAAATGAACTAATGGTCTTATAAATAAGTGTGCTCTTTTAAATTTTTCATTTCTAATAGAACTTCCAAAGGTGCCAAAATTTTAAATAATGAATTTTAAATATTTAAGAGAATTATTATGCATCAGTCTAATATGCATGTTGTTGTATTGTAATTATTACAATTACTACAATAGAATGTTTCCGGTATAATGAACAGCCAGAAATTGTAGCCAAGTGAGTTCAAAATTGTCCGTACATGTTACGAGGGTGGAATGTAAATTAGCTTACTTCAATTGCTTTCTAAACACAATAAAAGCATGAAAATCTTGCGCCAGTGTATTTCAAAACATTGCCAATATACATACGAGAACAGATAATTCTGCAATAGCAGATACATTATTTTTTATGACACAGCACAACGAAGTGTTTGCATTGTAAAGACATAACATGACAATGTTTTTGAGTTAACGTTTTTTTAAAGCCGGGCTTGGCACAATCATCATTTTGTTCAGTCAAATTTCAATAATGTTAAAGATCCGACTAAGTTTCAAGAGATAATTTTTATAAATCAGAATGTGGTTCACAGCTAATTGTATACAGGGCATTTTTATGTTTTCATATCTCCATAAAATGAAAACTAACAGGAACTTAAAAAAGAAAAGAAATTGGTCACATTTAAAAGAATAAAATTTTATAGTCTAACAAACAAAAATAATTTAGTGCAAAAATGTACATTTCAATATATTAAAACTAAAAAATGCTCGTATATGTCACAGCTTTCTTTATGCAGGCACATATGGATTTTAAAAACTTGAAATTAAAACTGTAATTGCCAGTTAAATCACTATGATGATTTTTAAAATTTAATCAAAAATTTTTGATAACATTAAGGTCTGGGTGACCGACTGCTGTGGCGATGTCATCAAATTTGCGCAGTTATATATTAGCTACGGGCTTTGGATCGTTATCCTGGTAAAATTGAAAATCTGGTCTGATATACCGAGGTTCTTTGCGTTTTCTAACAAGTTGTACTTTAGCATCTAAAGGTACTTAAACGAGTCCATGGTTGTTGCAACAAATATTAAATTCCCAGTATCAGCAGCTGATATACAGGCCTAAACTATGACACTGCCACCACCATGCTTCACTGTTGCCTTTATGTTTTCTTTGTTGAGTTTTGTATTTGGTTTGTGCCAAACATACGACAAGCCATCTTAACCGAATATTTGAAGCTTAGATTCGAAGATCGGCGCGAAGATGACCGGAAAGTATTGTACGAATAAATATACCTGTACTTAGTTTTTTTGTTTAAATTTTCCTTTAGTTGCATTTGTATGACCCAGTAAACAATTTGGCCTATTATTAAGTCTGATTTCTGATATGGAAATTATTTTCATATACAAAAAAAAACTTACATAGCATTTGTCCCGCTATAGGATCCTAAAAGATCAGAGCAATTCTTTGCAACAAAATTATAATTTCTGTAAGTTTATACGAAAATAGTGTCCAATGATGCCTTTAGCGTTTTCAAACAATCGCGCCCTAAGCGCTGGAACTGATAAAGTTATCAAGGTGGAAATATACTAAATCCCTGCAAAATTCGTCCATTGTAGCTGAAATGGTCCTATGGAATGCACTCATGGACCATTTCATTTTCAAAGCATAACTTCTTGTTACACGACAATTATTCGTGCTTAAACGACCGTAATCGTTGTTGTACAACATTTGAGGTAGTTACAAGAAAAGTTTTGGCACTAGTTCCGTGTTATGCAAAGCTGGATTATATGACCCAGTCCTAGGGCATCGTAATGTTAAATGGACTAGATTTTTTTTCATACAAATGGATTATGTTTGGAGTACTCCTGCGATGCGAAAGCAAATACATATTTTTTATGCTTATAACATCGCATTTGCTTTCGCATCGCAATAGAGAGTAACCCCCCATTGGTCCATTGTTTTTTGTAGGGATTGTTTAGTATAACATTTCTCGAACTTTTGCAATTTTTGAAATACTGTTTAACAGCGAAACTCCAAAAATTATATGTGAAACTGAAGTGAAGTAGTATTCAATATATACCGGTAATAATATCCTTGAATAGCACCTATTTTTACGTGGTCGTGGGTTGAAATGAACTCGTTACAATGTATTAAGTTTACTTTAACTTTGAACTTTGAGAAAAATAAAGATAGAAGAGTTTAGTTTTAATAATTTTTCACATGGCTTCACTCAGCTCGTTCAAGAAGATTCGACTTTTGATGATGAAGCATCATTATTAGCCACCGTGAATTCAATAATGTTGTAGATAGAATATCGATACTCTCTGAAAACTACTCATGCAATTTCGTCAATATATTTTTTATTTCTTATTATTTCTTAACAATGAACAGCCAGAAATTGTAGCCAAGTGAGTTCAAAATTGTCCGTACATGTTACGAGGGTGGAATGTAAATTAGCTTACTTCAATTGCTTTCTAAACACAATAAAAGCATGAAAATCTTGCGCCAGTGTATTTCAAAACATTGCCAATATACATACGAGAACAGATAATTCTGCAATAGCAGATACATTATTTTTTATGACACAGCACAACGAAGTGTTTGCATTGTAAAGACATAACATGACAATGTTTTTGAGTTAACGTTTTTTTAAAGCCGGGCTTGGCACAATCATCATTTTGTTCAGTCAAATTTCAATAATGTTAAAGATCCGACTAAGTTTCAAGAGATAATTTTTATAAATCAGAATGTGGTTCACAGCTAATTGTATACAGGGCATTTTTATGTTTTCATATCTCCATAAAATGAAAACTAACAGGAACTTAAAAAAGAAAAGAAATTGGTCACATTTAAAAGAATAAAATTTTATAGTCTAACAAACAAAAATAATTTAGTGCAAAAATGTACATTTCAATATATTAAAACTAAAAAATGCTCGTATATGTCACAGCTTTCTTTATGCAGGCACATATGGATTTTAAAAACTTGAAATTAAAACTGTAATTGCCAGTTAAATCACTATGATGATTTTTAAAATTTAATCAAAAATTTTTGATAACATTAAGGTCTGGGTGACCGACTGCTGTGGCGATGTCATCAAATTTGCGCAGTTATATATTAGCTACGGGCTTTGGATCGTTATCCTGGTAAAATTGAAAATCTGGTCTGATATACCGAGGTTCTTTGCGTTTTCTAACAAGTTGTACTTTAGCATCTAAAGGTACTTAAACGAGTCCATGGTTGTTGCAACAAATATTAAATTCCCAGTATCAGCAGCTGATATACAGGCCTAAACTATGACACTGCCACCACCATGCTTCACTGTTGCCTTTATGTTTTCTTTGTTGAGTTTTGTATTTGGTTTGTGCCAAACATACGACAAGCCATCTTAACCGAATATTTGAAGCTTAGATTCGAAGATCGGCGCGAAGATGACCGAATTCAAAAATGCAGATTCCTTGCAAACATGCTCTTTAGCGAAATTTAGCCTGCACAGTCTGTTTTTCGGGTTTATAAATGGTTTCTTGCGTGCAACTCGGCCAGTAAAGTCATGTTGGCAAGGCAATACAACCACATTCAACGCAACATTGTTTGCGCCTAGGTAAGCTGCAACTTCGGAGGCCAGTTGTGCAGCTGATAGTCTTGGAGAATTTTATTAAGTGTCTTTCTGCCTTTGTTATAGACCCGATTATCATGGATGAATCGTTCAATGAATTTTTTGACTGTGGAAGCTTTATTGTTAATCGTTTCTATTGTTTTGACTGCGAGTGGCCAATTTGGAAATGGTTTAAAACCAGTTCTTGTTGTTCCATCATTGTATGCGAACTCATTTGAACTATTTTTCCTTTTAAATATAACCAATTTCTTTTCTAAGTTCCTGTTAGTTTTCTATTTTTTCTATGGAGCATTGCAAACCAAAAATATGCACGGCATAAAATAAGCCATTGTATATAAACAATAAACTTTATATTAGTTCTTCCCATGGCAATTGAATGTTCGCTCTGGAACAGTCACATGCTCAAGAAGTTTTTCCCTGTTGTCTCATGTTTGGCATTAAAATACAGCAGAGCAAGACATATTTGTTTTATAACCCGGAAAGGGATAAAGAATTTGTTGTTGCTATTTACCCCCAACTGATCTAGTTCTGATACTTTTCGAAAATGATTGTGTCACTTAAACATGTTCTTAGGCTACATTGAATGAGTAAATGGAAATTTTTGGTTTAGTCAAGGCAGAGGCCGGCTCTTGTGTCTACTACATTATAAAAAAATATTTTGTACAACACCTACGGCATTTCAATATATGTTTTTCGAGTGTTGAATGAAATTTTAAGTGTTGCGAAAAGTTCAAAAAAGTTAAAAAAAACTAACCAAACGGTTTAAAACAAGAAAATAAAATTAATAAACAACAAATCATGGTGTAACTATACAAGGCAAATCGGCAACAAATACAACGCAATACAGAAACAACAGGCATTTTGTTTATGTAAAATAATGTACTACTATCAACAACACTTGAAAAATTATTACTTTTGACATAAGTAAATTGTAAACCAAGTCAGTCAGCTGTGCTACTGCACTCACCTTCTATAGTTACACCATGCAACAAATTTAAATAATGAAGATCATTAATTTTTACTTACTTGACTCAACTGTTTAAATGTCTGCAATGCAGAAATTATTTCGTTTTTCTCACTTCTTTTTAATATTTTACTTTTGACATTTTGAAGGCTTGACTACATAAACATACGACTTTGCTCAAAATTGTGTTCGAAATCAGATAGTTGTATCATACAATACAACATACAACATTACTTGTAAATTGAACAACTGTCTCTTTAAAATACATTTTTCATAAACGAAATTAGTTTAATTTGTTACAAAATCGGATTAAAATTTATATTCTTAACAAATGTCTTTAAAATTTATTTATAAATTTACTCATTTTTGTCTTTTAACATGTATTTGATACAAATTTCCTAACTGGGCACATTTGTAATATTAAACAGAAATTACATAAAGATTTGTTCAAGCTTTCAAAGTAAATTATGTTGTAATTTGTTTGTGGTTTTCTAAATAACAGCTTTTGCTAACTTTTCACACCACCCTCGTACACAACAATTTCATTTGATATGTTATAAAATATCACCCAAATTGCTCATTTTAGCTATGGGGGATTTATAATTTGTTACATCATGATAAAAATTTAATTACTCAACTAATTATGTAGTTTCAAAACAATTGTTTAGAATTTCAGTCAAAACATTACAGTTAGTAAATGTAACGAGAAATGTGTTTTAGAAATATTCACCATTTACTCTGCAACCCCCAAGGAGGAACAATTTCAAATATTTTTGTAGAAATTAATAAAAGACTTGTTCAAAAATTGTGTGCAACTTGAACTGAGAAGAAAACTGATTTGGAAATCTTTACAAAGGCTACAAGTAGAAGAAATATCAAATCTTATCTCAACATTCATCTTTTTGTTGTTTGGCAAGGAAACGTGATCAATGTTCAATAATATCACATACATTTTTTTTAATTTTTTTTTTGTATTGTTTGGCAAAAATCTTGTTGCAAGTCTGGAAAGAGAAGCACATACTGATGATGAGATTTTGTGATTATTACAGGTTGTTATTATACAGCATTGAGATGACCTTTCAAAGAAACACTCTCTTTTTTTCATATGTCTAGGTACTACACACAATACTAATAATATCAGTGTTGATGTTGATGATATTGTAACAACAAGTAGTTTATGTTGTAGCAACAACAACAACAACAACAACAGCAATAAAAAAAAACATCAACAGCATACATAAGTATACATATATGTATTTAGAAATATGCTCTATATAGTAATAAACATTCAATGCAACATGTGGAAGTGTATCGGCTACATGTAATGTTGCACACATATATGCTCATACCCAACAACATTAAGACAGTTGACTAGTTGGACAGACAGCTCGATATTCATTTCATTTAATGTTTATTTTTTTTTGTTTTTGTTGTTGTTTGGTTTTATTTTCGAAAATCTATATACAATATGTAATCGTTACATATACGAGTACTACATAGTTTTGTAGATGAAAAAGAGGAAGCCTATAAAAAACCTTTATAAATGGCAGCAAGATAAATCTCATGTTACCCAAATGCAACCAACACAACCAACAGCCAGAATAACAACATTAACAACAAAACAACCCCATCATACCAACAAATTGTTGAACATACCAACAAAAATTTTTGTTGTACGTACTACACAGGAAAGTATTGTACGAATAAATATACCTGTACTTAGTTTTTTTGTTTAAATTTTCCTTTAGTTGCATTTGTATGACCCAGTAAACAATTTGGCCTATTATTAAGTCTGATTTCTGATATGGAAATTATTTTCATATACAAAAAAAAACTTACATAGCATTTGTCCCGCTATAGGATCCTAAAAGATCAGAGCAATTCTTTGCAACAAAATTATAATTTCTGTAAGTTTATACGAAAATAGTGTCCAATGATGCCTTTAGCGTTTTCAAACAATCGCGCCCTAAGCGCTGGAACTGATAAAGTTATCAAGGTGGAAATATACTAAATCCCTGCAAAATTCGTCCATTGTAGCTGAAATGGTCCTATGGAATGCACTCATGGACCATTTCATTTTCAAAGCATAACTTCTTGTTACACGACAATTATTCGTGCTTAAACGACCGTAATCGTTGTTGTACAACATTTGAGGTAGTTACAAGAAAAGTTTTGGCACTAGTTCCGTGTTATGCAAAGCTGGATTATATGACCCAGTCCTAGGGCATCGTAATGTTAAATGGACTAGATTTTTTTTCATACAAATGGATTATGTTTGGAGTACTCCTGCGATGCGAAAGCAAATACATATTTTTTATGCTTATAACATCGCATTTGCTTTCGCATCGCAATAGAGAGTAACCCCCCATTGGTCCATTGTTTTTTGTAGGGATTGTTTAGTATAACATTTCTCGAACTTTTGCAATTTTTGAAATACTGTTTAACAGCGAAACTCCAAAAATTATATGTGAAACTGAAGTGAAGTAGTATTCAATATATACCGGTAATAATATCCTTGAATAGCACCTATTTTTACGTGGTCGTGGGTTGAAATGAACTCGTTACAATGTATTAAGTTTACTTTAACTTTGAACTTTGAGAAAAATAAAGATAGAAGAGTTTAGTTTTAATAATTTTTCACATGGCTTCACTCAGCTCGTTCAAGAAGATTCGACTTTTGATGATGAAGCATCATTATTAGCCACCGTGAATTCAATAATGTTGTAGATAGAATATCGATACTCTCTGAAAACTACTCATGCAATTTCGTCAATATATTTTTTATTTCTTATTATTTCTTAACAATTAATGTTTCTAAAGCTTTTTGTAATGATAAAAGTTTAGTAATTGAAGAAGTTTCAAATTATTTCCACCTATTATACTTCAAATCGTATAGATTTTTCAAAAAAATAAAAATTTGTATGAATTAAAGATTCAACCACTTTTCAGAATAACCTTACAGAGATTTCGTTTGACAGTTTAAAAGATTTGGCACTAATAACCGCAAGACTAACTATGTAAAATATTTTTCAATACAATATGTTCAAATCAAGATTTTCCAAAATAATTAAAGAAAATTTTATTTTGGCTTGTGGTAAATAATTTAATAATTTAAAAAATACCATTGTAAAGTAATATTTTTAGACAATTGGCAAATTGCAATACATTTTCTGCCCTGCCATCAGCAATGTTGGCTGTTTAAGATCTACTTGTAAACATCATCTATTTAACTCGCCATTATTAAGAAATAGATTTCGGCAATTATTGCAAAATTCTAAATTTCACTTCGGCCATTTCCCCAAAAAAAAATAAAAATGTTGTTGAATATTAATTCATGTGTGAACTTTAATGAATGAAAACATCAGCTGCCCAGATCTCACAATATTGTGCATTACTGAAGCAACAAATAAGGCTATTCAAAGATGTTAATAACATAATTGAAGCATTTTATTGCTGATATGGATATCAACATGTGCTTTCAAAAGAACAGTGCCACATGTCACACAGCCACCGAAACAAGGAATTTAGTAACAACTTACTTAATTATTTGACGACCCAGTCATCCGTCCAATTTTTTGCTTGTTACATTTTGTGTTCCAAAATTATAATATTAAAAAAGGGCGACGAAAAGCAGACCAACTTTAAAATGACAAATTAACCATAAAAAACATTTCATAAGAACCAATTTTGTGTGATGACGCGTGTGAAATACCTACAAATCAGGCCGACGTTCTAATATAGAACTAGGCTGCAACACCTGTTAAATCGCTATCACATAGGATTAAATTAGGTGCGAACATTTTGTAGTAATCTATAGTGGTCGCTCGTACTTGGTGAGTGCACTCGAAGGCCTTTAAGGCTCAATGAGAAACTATTGGAAGTATTTACATACAGCGTGATCCATTACGAGGTTCCCTACTTTTTTAAAGGAAACAACACAGACAATTTCAATTTAATGGGGAATGTTTTTTACTACTTGAAAGAACATTCTTTGGCATTTATTTTTTGAAGATCATGTCTATCAAATTTTGGCCGTTGCTACATTGCAGATGGTCTATCCGTTAAGTCCAATTTTCGATGACTCGTGCGATTTTTTCGACTGGTTACTGGCAAATGACACGCGTGATGTTTTCTTCTTTCTTCTGACTTTGGCTTTACATATCCCTACAGGAAAAAGTCTAACAATCTTGGTGGTCAATCGACCGGCACAAAACGTGAAATAATGTGCTCATCGAAGTGTTCTCTCAATAACTCCATTGATTGATGCAATTTGTAGGAAGTGGCGCCGTCTTGCTAAATCAAAATGACGCCGAGATCACGAGCTTAAATTTCAAGCATCAAATAGTCGGTTATTATGGCACGATAACGGTCGCCGTTGACGGTTACGTCCGCACCGTACACTCTCAGCTACGGCTGCTATATTTTTTTCTCACAGCGTGCTGGACGTGGTCTACTCGGTCGAATATTATCCAATAATGAATGCTCGGCTCAGTAGGCCGATTATGTTGACCATTAGTTGAGCGAAGTGCACGAATCACATTCCTCACAAAATGTGAATTTTCGTAATAGAGTTGAACGATTTGTAAACGTTGTTCAGGCGTAAGTCTTTCCATTGTGAAATGCCAAACAATACTAAACAAAAATAACATGACAGCATGACACGACTCACATGTTATCTGTCAAAAAAAAAAGGCTATTGAAAAAAGTATCTCTACATGAATCACCCTTTATAATTGGAATTGAAATTATATGAGACATTTTGTATATTTTGTGGTCACACATGGCAAATATTTATTTAAGGCAGCTTAACCACTTGTTTTTTTTTTTTGCAAGATCAAACAGCATCAAATATAATAAGACTAAATATTTGTTGTTTGTTGTCCTAAATAAACGAAGTTTTTGTTAAAGAAATAAACGAGTTCAGATATGTTTTATTTAGTGGTTACGTCTTTTTCGGCAAATATTTGCTAAGTGTGACCGTACCTTTAGTCTACGCTCCTGAGGAACGCATCATTCACATAGAAGATAGTAATTATGTCCACATGAAGTCTAATTGAGTTCTAAAGAAAATATTCTGATATTCTACAAACGATAATCTTAAACCATCTAAATTTGCTTTCATCCAATGTTGATTCATCTAACAAATCTAACAAAACTGCAATCAATGTAAAATGAATGTCGCTTTGAGCCACAGTTACTTCAAAGGTCGACCAGAACTCCCAGAACTCCCAGAACTCATATTAACTCGACAAGTAGCGGTCTAAATTGAAGAATAAATGCAATTGAGAAAACATTTCGATCTTATTACGAAGGAGTGATGAACTTTGATTGATGCAAGACTGACCACGTGTTTAATAATGGTCGATGTTTTGAGATTTAATTCCAGTGTTCTTCAGGCGGCTGATGTCGATATCACTAGTAGTCATAATATCTAAAAGCTTTCAAATATTCTGAAGTTGTACTTCATATTTCGGTTTACTGTGTTGTCTTAAAAATCAATAACAAGATCATGATGTTACTTGTAATGTTCATCAATGCACCTGCAATTTGGAAATCTACCGCCAACCAACAATATTTATGTTTCAGAGAGTGTGTTTACATATAGAATTGTGTATTTAATGCACAAAGTATAAGATTCCTTTTTTCGTTTTTGTTGTTGTCGAAATGGTAACAAACATGTACAACTATAAAGCAAATGTCAGTTACTGGCAAACAACACTACCAAAATAAAATTTAAACCAAAAACAACACAACACAGCCAACCAACTAAACAAAGAAACAACCAATTGACTAACAGACTTGACTCTGTTGGCGAACAGCGGAGTGTGGTGTATGTTTTTTGGGAACATATCAAAATACCGCTGCTGAACCATCATTTTCTCAAAAACAAGCCCAGTTGTGTATCAGTAAATGTGCCTGAATGTGTAAGTACCAAACGTTATGAAGACATATTTTTGTGCAAACATTTCGTGGCTGGTTGGCAGTCTCAGTTTCCGTTCCCATCTTGTTTGAAATTCAAGCCAACCAATGTTGTTTTAACGGTGTGTGTCCACATAAACTTGATCTCCTCGCTCGCTGACTCTCTCTCTCCAAGGATTATTGTTTTGATTTTTGCATCAACAAAAGTTGCTTTTATAGTAAAATTTATGATTTCTTTTATATTTTTATATATTTATTTCATAGGGGGTTTTATTTTACAGATACATACATTCGTTTATAGCTAAACAATATTTAGCAGGGTTCACAGAAAATCCGTTTTATTTTTTAAACAGTATTCAATTAGTTCCTTACTCTGTGTCGGTAACTTAGAAATCAGTTCGACGTAATAAAAAACCCCTATTTTTCACAAGCTCTAATGCGAGAATTTTATCAACCAACTTCATAAAAGCGGCCATTTTCACCACAATTGCAAAGACTCTGTTACCATGAAGTAAACCTCTAACATGTCTAAACTTTCATGTTTTTCAATTTCTCCTTTCTGGACTGCAAAAATCCTGTTGAAAAATAAATCAGTATCAATTTGTGGTACAAAACTATTCAATCTCTTTTCCTCTTGCATAAATATTAAAACATTTATGCGAACGGATTTTAAGTGAACTATACTTTAGTTACTAGTGAATGAGTGTTTGAGCGAGTATGTATGTTTGAATTTCAATACTTTATTTTATGATCATAACAAGGGAATTTTCTTTTGCAAATAAATCTTAAAGATTATATTTTTTATGGTTGTTAGATCTTCAGATAGATGTTAAAGATGCAAGTGCGTAGCAGATTTATTTCTTTAGACTCATCGTATGCAATTGCAATGACAGGCCATGTTAAAGTACAAGTCAGGAGGATTAGACAGATACATTGATTTTCTGCTGCTTTTTGTTTTTAGTTTTTCTTTCTTTTTTCGAAAGAAAACTTTTATAATTTAGTTGGTCTTTTAGCAGTCAGGAATTTATGAGTATGTGGCTATTTTCAAAGCACTTAGGGATTTGCATTTTGTTCTAAGTAAAATATAGTTTCCGCCAAAAGAGAACACAAAATGTTTAAAGAAAAATAAACAAAAAATTTTAGACTGGTCAGTTAAATGAAGGAATTTTAGAATTTCCTAAAATTCTTTAAGTATTATTAATAATAATTTATTCAAATGAAGTTAATGAACGATTGGAGTTTTTAATGTTTTTTACGAAAAGCTTTAAAGACAAAAGTTCCATTTCATTGAGAGAGAAGTGTAGCCAATGTTTGCTATTGAGACCCAATTTACGAGGGCGGTTCGGAAACTTCTTAGCCTAGAACAGAAAGCGCGGTATAAACAGAAAATAGTTAAGTGTTTAGGAAACTTCCATCTGTGCTATGAGCACATGTTAAATTTCCAAAAACAGCAACAACAACAGAAATTGTAGCCACAGTGCATGATATGGTATTATATGATCGACGAATAAAAGTGCGTGAAATAGATAATATAATAGGCATATCATATGATGATGAATGAGTCCATTTAATTTTGCATGAAGAACTTTAATTTTAGGCGTCATTTCATTACTGTGGATGAGACACGAATCCACTACTACAAAAGAACAATCCAACCAATGTAATGAAGCTGGAGGAAGTGCCCAAAGAAGGTAAAAACAATTCAATCGTCTGGTATGGTTATGGCAACGGGGTTTTTGGGACTTCAAAGGTATTTTATTGATTGACTATCTGCAAAAGGGTAAAACAATAAATTCAGAGTACTATTGCAACATTTTGGATCAATTAAATGTAAAAATTTGAGAAAAATGTCCTGGGTTGTAAGCCAAAAAAATTATTTTTCATCAAGACACATTTGAAAATAACGCATTTTTAAGTTATACGCCCAATTATTTCTGTATTTCTTAGTCCCAATATACATGAAGCAATTTTGTAAGCTAAGCTGATTGTATTTTAGACATCGTGGTGAGGGGAGGATAAGACGAGTACACACTTGGTGCCAACTTGGTTGTCAACTTGGTGCTTTTTTAATTTTTTGTGCGAAAAATTTCTTAGATGGTGCGCGGTGCGTTTTTTTAATTTTTGGCGGCATCAAAGCAAATTCAACACAACGTTTAGTTAGTTTTGCAACAGTGCAAAATTTTATTTAATCAATTTTACCGACCACAATAAGAACAACAAATAATGATGTTTAAGACATAACAAATTATATGCACAGAGTAAAACGTTGTTATAGATATTTTGTATTATGTGAGGAAAATTAAATATTTCATTATATGAAATTTGCTGTCCCTTTTTGATTTTCATTTGATTTTCATTTGTTTTTGTAATAAAAGTTGATGTCAAGTCATTGTTCGTTTTTCACATTGTGTATTGTAAAAAAATGCTGTAAAACTAAAAGTAATAAAACTTCTGTTTTAAAGAAATCACATTTAAATTTACAGTTTTCAATAAAAAAAATTGTAAATTTGGTTCAAAGTTGACAACGCTCACTCGCAATTAGGGCTGCCAGATGAATTTCGTAAAAAATCGTCAAAATCCCGATAAAAATGGAAAAAATCGTCATTTCGAATTTTTAAAATCGTCAAAAAAATCGGAAAAATAAAAAGTCATTCACCCCTATCGTGAATAAAAATTCCACATGAAATTTGTTCCCTTTTCACATTCTTCCTATTAAAATTCAATGTTAAAAAAATAAAAGGGAACAAATTTCATGTGGAATTTTTATTCACGATAAGGGGGGAATATACAGAAAATACTATAAAAGTATCAAAGGAGTGGAAAGAGAACTACCCAGCGGGAAATTTATATTTAAACGAAAACGTAAAAATTCAAGTTTATATAGTCTCTTGTACTTTTTAAATAAGAAATCACAAAAAATATAATATTAAACACAATTTGTGTAACTTTTTTATAATATCTTAGTCCGCTTTCACACTTTGCAATTCTGCCTCGTCAAGACAAGTATTTTTGGATGAGAAGGGAAAAAGCAAAAGGGGTACAAACTTGACGGTACTAGTCAATTTTCTTATTTACTTACGAAAATTGAATTGACGTGTGTAAATGAAATGACAAGTTCAAAAGAGAATTGAACAAAAACTGGTCAGCTAAAACTGAAGAAACAAGACTTACAGTATTTTATAAATAAATAGCTGAATTTAGCATATCTTATTAATTCGGGTTAAATTAACATGTTAAAACAATTCAGTTTATTAAGTCTTAAATAACATTTTGAGTATAGAATCCAATTCATCCACCATATACAGGCACAGAATTCCGTATTTTTGTTTTATTTAAATTTATTTCGTTGAATATTCTGTCGTCGTTTTGTTAAAATAGAAGAAGTTCTTGTAGAATTTCCCCGTTGAAATTCAGAAATTGTTTCCGCTAAAAACTTTAGTTCATGGAATTCAGCATTTAAACTTGCTTTTTATGTTTAAGGAATTAATATACTTAAATTTAACAATTGTCAATAATTAAGAGAACACTACTATTACTTGGTTTTGTTTTTGAAATATGCCGTGTTCTTCTTAATATTTATGATATTAAATGAGAAAAATAGTTGTTGTCTCAATAAAAAAAAGAGGGAATTTAAAACAAAACAAACAAATGATAGAAACATTTAATAATTCAGAAAATCGACACTTTCAATGAAAAAATCGTTAAATCGTCACTTTGCTATTTTTAAAACAAAAAAAATCTTAAAAATGACGATAGCAGCTGTGCTCGCAATTCGTGTTACTCTCTTATTCGTATTACATACGTATGTATGTATGTGTATACAAATGTGTGTATACTCTCAAATAAAAATACGAGCGATTTAATTAATAAGAATTGTGATGTGTGAACACCGCAGAAATTTCAAGGAAAAAATTGTGTTTTCAATAAAAATCTTTTCAATAAAAATTGCTTCGTGTAAATTGGAACTTAGTTTATTTTTCTTCTTTAATATATATTCTCAATTATATTCTCAAATAATGGTATTTAGTTCCAACTTTATTCATTTGAACAGCCAGCTACAGATTCTGGTTTCAATCAGATTTGAACTAATTGTCATTTGCCTATCTCTGAAATCTTTCCAAGTTTTTTTTCTGAATTCTATACCATAGTGAGTCATTTAAGTAGAATTCAGAATTTTCTTAATTGACAAACAATTGTTAAACAAATAAGTTACAAAATTACTCGCACAACATATATACAAACGTTTACATACAAGTATGTATAAATTCCACTTCGAAAAACAATTGTTTTACAATAATCATAGATAATAATCAGCTATGGTTTGTTGAATTTTCCGTTTGGTTTTTTTTTGTATTATTCGATTTGAATGCAACTGTTTAATTATATGATTTGGTAACCTTTAATAACACAGAAATATAAAAGTGGTTACTTGTTAGCCACAAATAAAAATAATAACAATTTGAAATAAATAGTTACAAATATGTGTCTATTGAAAATTATTAGTTACAGAAACCAACACTAATTTTACACTCCGTTCGTTGTCCGTTTCATGGCTGATTATTCTGACAAGGGCCCGCATACGGGCTTGTAACGTCAACGCGACTTGTATTCGCACCAAAGAAAAATTTTTATTGTATTTTTTTTTTTTTTTATCTAATAATCATTAAATTTTATACACACACATTTACTGTTGTTCTATGGATTTTTAGTGCTGTATAACTAAGAGTTTAGTATATGAAAAATATTAACAAAACTGAATTTGACCCAAACAAATCTGAAATGGAATATGGTTGGTTACAGATTTTTTTTTGTACGTAGAGTCTACAGGTGTGGAAAATGCAGTACTGTTCTGTTTCAAATAGTCAAAACTTTATTTATTGAATAATGTACATATTCCCTTAAGCTATATATTAAGGTAAATGAATACAAAGTATTCACGGTTGTTATAGAATCCAAGTCAGAATTGTCATTTATCAGAATTGAAAATCTATTCTGATTGGAGTTGGTGTCATATATCTATCTTGTTTCGAGTTTAAACAAAACCCATAATCAAATCAGCTGATTTGATTTGTTTACATTTTGTAGTAAATTTTTTAACTATTGGGTGGTGTATAAATTATGTATTGTGGACCTAATTTTTAAACAAATTTAAATGGTTTAAAATGGCTGTAGTAACCTTTTTATTGATGGAGCAAGAGTGTAGTCAAAAAGTCAAACGAAAAATATTGAAGGTCACAGCAATCCATTGGAACTGGATGCTGTGATTTGGCGTATTTTTTTTTATTCCTATAATGTACATTAATGGTTCGCAGATATTTTTGACAATATCGTCTAAATAAACAGTCTTTTCAAAAGTTGTTTCTTTAGTTTGAGTTCAAGTTGTTGTTTGAAAAAACTGAAGAAAATGAGGCAACATGTAAATAGAAATTAATAAATAAAAATGATAATTACAGCAAATTTCGAACCACCAGGTAACACTGGTTAAACGATTGATGTTTGTCTGTTGGCTAACAGGCACCGCAAGTGGTGCAGAGGGTTAGAACGCAAAGAATTCTGATGAGAGGAAGTGGTGTTTCTCGAAACATATGAAAATTCAACAACCCAGGTTCGAATCCCAGCCAAGAAAATTATCAATACAAATTTTAATAATAAAAATGTTTCAAGTTGTAAAACAATTCCTACCTTCAGTAAAAATAATTTAATGAAAATTAAATTTAATGAACTCGAGCCCGACTAAATAAATATCAAAAATTTAAAATTAACAGTTGGAATAAAAAATAATAAATTGTTATTAAATATTTGTGTAAAAAAAGTTTAGAATATATGTATGTAAACTTTTTGATCACATTTAATTGTTTATTTTGCTTAAAAACCAAAATTAACAATGCACTTCTGCCAGCTACAAGCTGATCGGATTCGATAACATCAAATTCAGACAACTTTTCTGATTCGAAAATAAAATCGATAATATTGGTTACTATGACACCAAAATCATTTTTTTTGTCGATTTCAATTCATATTCTTATAACAATTAGATTCCACAACAACTCTGAAAACTTTTAAATTAGGTGCGAAAAACATTAAATTCAATAAGCGGTAAATTAAACAAAACTAACAAGAGTTAAGAATTGTCTAGTCTAAGATGGGATGTAAATCTAGAACAGTTGTTTTATTGTGTATTTCGTTTCGAAAGCAAACGCTTTCAAAATACAATGTAAAAAGTATAAAAATTCGACCGATTTTCTTTTCTAATCCTGAAATTCTGGCTCATATTGATGTTTAAAAGCAAGAAAAACGAAATGCTCGTTGCTCCTGTTTCGCAGTGTTCTCAACTAGAAACAAATTAGATGTTTGGAAATGCCGAAGAATATATTTGATTAGTATACATGGATCGGATGATTTTTGTAAATCTTGTGGTGCCCGACGGAAACCAAACCAAACAAATTATTGAGCTATTATTAGTCATTATTCTACCTTTTGTGTGAAAAAAATTAACATTTTTAAATTATTACAAATTGAATTGTAAACTTAATTTACCTTGTATCTTGACTAGTGACATATATTTGAGATAGTCTATGTCATGAAAGTATCTGGTTCCACGATATATTAGTCTGCTGTCCTGTAGAGTGTGATAAACACATAGCACGAGTTCTTTATTCAGACAACTTTTGATGTTGTTTTGAAAAATGTACAATCATACAATGTCCAGTTACTTTACCTATAAAAAGATTTCTTCCTTTCTCGTGCCATAGCATTTTGTATATTATACAAGTGTTCATCGATGATCGCTTGAGTTCATTAGCTTTTAATTTGGAATATGTTAAATGTATCCGGAAATCTGATCAAAAGAGGATATAATCATGATTGAATGCTAGGAGTATTCTTAAAGAACCTAACAAAGTTCGAAGTAAGTTTGCTGCAAAAGATTTGTAGGATCTATAATTTGTGTAGGATGGTGCCGTGAACACTACAGGCACACATCAGACTGCCAGACTCTCTTTCGCTGTTTCACAAGTTTTGCATTTCAATATTATAGCTTATATGATAAATTTGAACGTAATATATTTATTTGTACATTACATTTTCCATCCCCGCAGTGGATACATTTATAAACATTTATGACACACATTGTTCTTACACTTTCATACACATGTGTAATGTTTAGAATAGTGGTAAGTAAGATTTGGTTGTTATTTGATTTTATGGTCAAATTACTTGATTATTTGCAGCTATTATTGCACACATTAAATATGCTCATACTTCTGAAACAGTCATATCTACTACATGCATTGTGTTCAAAAAGATAGAACCATGTCTAAAGAAATGTGTATCTGTTGTGGTAGTTTGACTATCTGAAATCCCCTACTTAAACTCTACAGACTGTCTTTTTAACTCTGGTAAATTATATATGTATGTTCAGAAAGAAAATTTCATTGGTTGAAGAATGTGTCATAGATCTCTCAGCAAGTTTTTTTATATTCATGTGCAAGTAGTACAGAACTGTGCGAATGGGAACACAATTTGTTTAAGCTGTTCTTTTTTAACTGAAGTAGAATAATGTAAATTTCTTTAAATAATTAGCATTTTTTTTTAACTTTTAGTAGGATTTAGCACATGACATATTTTCCCGTCAACAAGCCAAATAAACGAATTAATAATTAAAAAAATTTTGAATTTGTGTTTATTGGGTTATTCAATGGCTATAGAACTAAGAACAACTTATTCGAAATAACTTCCGTTTGCCCTCCAGCACGACATGAGTCGATGAGGTCATTCTTCGATCGCGAGACGCACTTTATGCATGGGGAAATTGTCCACTGCGCGGACAAGGGCTCGCTTCAACAACTCAATAGCAAGCACTGCCCTCTAATACGGACCACAACTTATAATCCAACGGATTGAGGTCTGGACTAGCAGCTGACCAATCATCCGTTGATAAGGAGTGCGCAAAGTTGTTTTTGAGCCACAGTTGATTGGTTTTTATTTTTTGAGCTGCAGCAGAGTCTGGCTGGAAAGTTTATGGCTTGTTGGCGAATATTGAGAGGATTCACAATGGGTTTCAAGGCGGTCGATTGATAGACTATGGCCGATATTTTCACTTACTTCTCGCAAAAGTGAAGCTTGGTAACATTGTCGTAGCTCACTCCCCACCACACCATTATAGAAGCGTGATGGTGGCCGATAACCGAGCATACACAGGTTTGTTCTGTTTATTAAACGATTCTTTTACGATGAAGACTTTCTCTTTTGAAGAATTTGTCTGTGAGCATTCTTCGCATATCATCTAAGTAACGCTTTCGATTTTCGCTTCCGTTTTTTTTTTCCTTAAATGCGGTCGTGACCAGGTGTCCAATGTGTCGCTTGAACGCGTCCCAAATCTTCTTTGATAATGCGAGACATGGATTTTTGTGAAATTTGCATTTCCCGCGACAAGATTTTCTGTTTTCGCAGTGGTTTTTGGTCTATTCGTCTCTTCACGGCTTTGATCGCTTCTGCAGTTCTCCTAGCGGTCGTAACGTCCTAAAGATATCGCCTTTTTCCTTGTTGCATTTTAGTAGGTCAACTACAATAAAACACAAAACTTTTTACGTCTGAAGAATGAATGAAGAATAAATGTCAATAAATACTAAATGGATGAGCCAAGCATTTAATTCGTAATGATTGCGTTCAGTGGTACAAATTTTATTACTATTTCAGTTTATAAAGTGATACATTAACATTAACCTTTACTCTTAAATACTGTCGAATGTTAATTAAAAAAAAAACTTCCTTCAAATGTTTTTCTTTAGCATAGTACTTCATTCCATCCAACTGTTTTGCCTTATATTTTTTTTTCATGTTTTCTTTTAGCATCTTTCTATTTGTTTTTGACTGCCATATTATTTATACTTTAGTAAGTCTATGTTAGTTTTTCCATAGCAACATATTGTACACGTTTTCTCTTCTACTTAAATATCTGTTTAACTAAAAAGTCATTTGGTTTTCAATAAAGATAATCAAAACAAAATACATATTTAATGTTATTTTAATAAGTAAATTTTATTAATTATAGCCACTGGGACATACATACAATGCGGCCGAGTTTCTTCTGCGTTTGAGTGCACTGTGAGGTTTGGGCTTAAAAGGCAAGTGTCCACGTTAAACTTAAACACATCTTTTACAATTACCACTTCTTTAGAATACTTGCATGCTTAATTTAAAACGTAAGGTGCACTCATTTTCCATATACACTTTAATTCATATGCATATTTCATATTAAGCATCTTTAGTGTTATTCTAACACTAATGCTTTATTTTTTATTTCCTCTTACAAGTTTCAAGAACAACTGCAACTTATTCTATTTGTGTAATGTGTAGTCATATTTGATAATCAGTTATTTTGTTGGTTTAAAACTAATGTTCACTATTATTTTTCATGACCTAAGTTAACCAACTATCACATACTTAGCGTCGTACATGAGTTTGATATTTGCTCCTTTTTTTTTAAAGAAACACTTGTATTTAGAAGTTAAAATTTCAGACCATATGTAGAAAATATATGGACAGCAGCAATTGGTTTAGTAGTGGCTGCGTTTTCTAGTGTAATAAATAATTGATTGTGTTAAATTATTAATTAATTACAACACAATTACAAATTAATATTATTATCTGATTTGTTGAATGTGGTTAATAAATATTGAACAGGTTGGTGTGTAAGAGATCAGATATGGTGTTGGTATTTAAACTATAATTAATTGTGAAAGATTGATCAATAAACTATGGGTTAGGCAACCGGAGTTTTACAATATATTATTTAGTTTAGTTACTATTTTGTAAAGTTTTCAATATTTCATTTAAAATCTTAAAAACAGTTTGTTTTCTGAAAGTGACATGTGATTCTATAACGAGGTTTGGGAATATGTGAGAGGCATCATTTGTTTAGCTGCGCTGTCACAACATATCAGCTGATATTGGATTAAAAAATACTCTCAAAAATGGCCAGACAAGAAATGAAAAACCTCATTTTAACTCTGTTAAATTAATTTGTATTGGAACTTTTGTTACATTATCAGTTCTATATCAGTGTTCGGCAGTCACTGCCACCAGGGCTTTTACATACTTGGTTACTTGTCTGTGAACAACAAAATCATAAACATTATCAAATAAGAATGTAAAATTACAATCCACAGCTGGTCACATTACAACAGAAAAAGAAAATGCATTTTATCTTTAGACCAACAACTGTTTCAAACTAATCAAACTTGATGAGTCTGTGAATAATGAATAATAAATAACCACTAAATCTTCGATCTACTCTAGTGTTGCTCCTTATCATTTCCTCATATAAAACTATAATTTGTTTTAAACTATTTAACTTCATTTCATTCCTTACTCTATCACCTAGCTCATTTGATGCAGTTGCAAACACAAACTTTCCATTACTCCCATGGTTTTTCCCTATTCATTTGTAATACAGTTGTTATTGTTTTTTATTTTTCTTTTTTTTTAACTAATAAAGTTATAAACATTTCGTAGAATGTTGTTGAATTGTTGGTTGCAATTTACTGTACTGCACTGTCTGACAATACAACGCCAACATTACTTGTACATTCAACATTCATTGTATTTGTACTGCAGTTGTAACTGGTAGTTGCTGTAGTTGTAGTAATTTTAAAGTGTTATTATTCCCCCTACAGTGCCATACAACCAATTGTGTTGTACATAATAAGTTCAGTACATATTAATATGATTTTGTTTAGATTTTTGTTCTCCTATTTTGGTCAACTATGAATTTGTTGTTAGTTTTTTTTATCGTCTTTGCTTGAACTTAAATTACAACCGGGCTGTTGTTCTTTTGTGAACTCAAACATATAATTGTAATAAATAATCTAGTATTATAGTTTTTATCTCTCATCTAAATAATGTTTGATATGCTCTAGAAAAAAGCAACAAAAAAAATATTTATGTATATAAAAATAATTCTGGCAAATAAAAATATCTTTGGGTAAGGAGTTTGTTCATATGTATGTGTGATTAATATTAAGTTGAGAAATATTTATAACTGGGTAAAACCAAAACTATATGCAGAAAATTTGTTTTAAAATTTGAACAAATTGTTAGTCATTGTTAAATTTCTGGAATTATAAATGATTAGTAAAAAGATCATTAAATATGATTTTATAATTATTCATAAAATATAAAAAAATTATGAAAAATTACTCAATTGAAGGACATTTCCGAAACCTTTTGTACAATACCATACTCGTATAAGGGCATTTCCACAGAAAGTTCTACCGCGACCATAGCTGCTAGATTTGACGATTTATCGTCATTTTTAAGATTTTTTTTGTTTTAAAAATAGCAAAGTGACGATTTAACGATTTTTTCATTGAAAGTGACGATTTTCTGAATTATTAAAAGTTTCTATTTGTTTGTTTTGTTTTAAATTCCCTCTCTTTTTTATTGAGACAACAACTATTTTTCTCATTTAATATCATAAATATTAAGAAGAACACGGCATATTTCAAAAACAGAACCAAGTAATAGTAGTGTTCTCTTAATTATTGACAATTGTTAAATTTAAGTATAATAATTCCTTAAACATAAAAAGCAAGTTTAAATGCTGAATTCCATGAACTAAAGTTTTTAGCGGAAACAATTTCTGAATTTTAACGGGGAAATTCTACCAGAACTTCTTCTATTTTAACAAAACGTCGACAGAATATTCAACCAAATAAATTTAAATAAAAGAAAAATACGGAATTCTGTGCCTGTATATGGTGGATGAATTGGATTCTATACTCAAAATGTTATTTAAAACTTAATAAACTAAATTGTTTTGACATTGTAATTTAACCCGAATTAATAAAGTTTATTTTTAATTCTCTTTTGAACTTGCCATTTCATTCACACACTTTAATTCAGTTTTCCTACTTTTATATAAAAATATTACACAAATTGTGTTTAACATTATATTTTTTGTGATTTCTTATTTCAAAAGTACAAGAACTATATAAACTTGAATTTTTACGTTTTCGTTTAAATATAAATTTCAAAATACTACTAGAAATATTGACTTTTTATTTTTCCGCTTTTTTTTTTTGACGATTTTTTATCGGGATTTTGACGATTCATCTGGAAGCCCTGACCGGGACCCAGAAAATTTAAATGCTAATAAACAATTTATTTTTCTAATATTTTTTTAAGAAAATTTCTACATTTTTCTAATCTATACGCAGAGAGCGTAAGCCTTAAGTATATCATCGTTATCGATCCATCAAGTGACTTAAAATTTTAATTCTAAACAATAATTCAGTGGTTATAACTGAAAAAATAAAATATGTCGCGTTCGCTATCGCAAATGTATTTTGTTAAAACAACGGTTTTTATTTTTTTGAACATTATTTGAAGATGTAGAAAGATAAATAGCGACAACAATGCCGTATATTTTTTAAAAATTATAGAAGAATATTTCTAGAAATGCTTAGGAAATCGACAAAAATAAAACACTTACAAACTTAAATCAAACAAAACAATGAAAATATAAACAGCTGTTGCAGTAATCCATTTATATTTCAGTGGTGTCACTTAAGGCTTTTATTGTTTCAAAGTGGCGTTTTATTTATGAAACATGAAAAACATATGTCCATGATTCCAGACAAGCTAATAAACTTTAATAATTTTTATTAATATAAAATATAATATTATTAATATAATATAATATTTTATAAAAACTTTTTATTTATTTATATATATTTATTTCCAATATTTCGCTATAACAATGGATAGCTTCTTCAGGGATAATACAAGTTTTGAATTATAATAAAATAATAATTGAAGTATAAAATGAAAAGTTTTTAACAGAAAATAAAAAGTTTACAATTATGATATAGAATTATGATATATACGCTAGAGCCCCGATTTGCGTCCATTCTATTTGCGTTGTTTCGATTTGCGTCGCCTTTTCAAATGTGGTTTAATCGGCTTTGCGTCGTTTTGCCTCCGATTTGCGTCGTTATATGTATACCATAATTCCCTAATTACATGTGAATATTTTACTTACTTGCTTGTAAAAAGGGGAAGTCCCATTTTACTAACCATATATAATTACTTACATACATACATATTTAAATGGATTTTTTTCTCCTTAAAGATTTTTATATTCCAAAGACCTGCTGAAATAAATATAATCAAACGTACTATAAGATGTTTTTATAATAAAAATATGACAGATCATTTACATATACACATATGAAGCCCTTTTTCGAAAATTACTTTTATACTCATAAATCTCTTATAAAAAACGCTACCGATCCAAATTTTACACGGATCATTTACATACATGCCAAAATCAAACTGCTGGATTTTGAGAATATCGGTCCATATTTGACTATATCCCCCATATAAGGTCCACTTCCGAAATCTACGTTAATACTAATATATATCTTAACTATACCGTTATTATGCTGAAATTCGACGTGAAATATCATCCGAAAAACAAACAAACCCACAAAAATGTCTAATAAATATTGATATCGAACCAAGTTTTATATAGATCGGTAATTTTAATCCAGAAATCATACTAATGTCCGTTATGCGGCAATTATGCTACTGGATTTTGTAGCTGTCTGTCAATAATTAGCAATAGCTCCCGAATTAACTCTTGTAAATAAAAAAATAAAGCTGGGACATTTTTCTTTTAAATTTAATTTAAATTTAATATAAAATTTTTTATATAAAATTTTTGTTTAAAAAATTTGTGTAAAATGAGTTCTATTTTTTTTATAAACATGAGATGTTTATTGCTAAAAAATTGGAAACTAATTTTAATTTACCCAATTTTAGGTTTAAACCAGTTCTACGAAAAACCGAAAAATGGAAACAATAAAATCTATTAGAATTTATTTTTTCACTTCAAACGTGTTCAAATGTCGCGTTCTTTAGCGTGAAATTGCTCATATACCAAATTTAGTACTGAACTTGTAAAAAAACTGCCCACAATATTTTCAAGAAAGGATGTAGCAATTTGTTTATATAATAATTAATTACAATAATTATAAGCACAAATCACTAATCACAGTCTTTTAAAAGAGCAGTGGATCATAAAGCGTTCAACGATTAAAAACGGTAAAACGTTTAACAAGTACTTCAGCCCAATGGATCGCAGACTAAAATAATAATTCACAAGATACTTCCACATAAAAATTTAACATGAGAATTGAAATAAGAGTTCTTTCCAGTCAGCTATTTCAAATTTGATAATTAACCAAATAAATCGACTATTTCATAAGTTTTCTTAAGCATAAGTGTTTTATTTTATGAACAATGTTAAGTTAATTTGTTTGATAAAAATTGGTACAAACAAAATTTAGTACTTTTTAGAAAGTGTACCAAAGAACATTTCGAATTTAGTTGCTTTTAATTAAACCAAAGATTCAAAGAGTTTGACAGGAAAAAAAAACTAGAAAATTTCACTTTTCTAATATTTTAAATACACATGGTCATAAGTAAGAATCAGCATGGGGGACTTTTGAATTATAACTAGTCTATTCAGGATGATTTTTAATTTATTAATATAGAAAATTTAAGTACCGTGGTACCATTAACTGTATGGTAAATTAAGGTTTTGTAATAACTTATCCTTGTAAATTGGTACTTTTTAGAAAACGTACTGATTTAGTTGCTTGAACAGATGTGAGAATTATTGTCCTTGACTATTTTTGCTGTTTGTATTTCAATAAACCAAATATTCTGTAGAAAAAACAAGGAGACGATTTACGCCAACTAAATCATTTAATCCTTTAATACCTTTTTTACTATGCTCAGTGTACAATTCATGCTTTACAAATTGACTACCATTTTTTTTTTACTAAATTACGTAAGAGACCCTCACAAACGAAAACATTTTTCACTTTTCCTTGCTGTCTAATTTTCTACGAATGTGTGTTATGGCTAAAGGATGTTTGTATTATATTAGTACTTTTCCTAAAAGTAGATAAAAAATCATTACTTAAATGAAAAAAAAAGTATTTCTTAATTTTCTAAAGGCTTTAATCTGTTTACCTCTTATTTCACAAATGACTGCAAAAATCATCACTTCTCTTTTGTATAAAATACGGACATTTTAATGATTACAAATTAAGCCAAAATAATAAATAAACTACTCGACTTCAACTTCAAACTACATAAAGACGTACAACCATGATTTGATTGCAACAAACAAACAAAAACCTTAAATGTTCAATTTAACAATCTCATGACTTGTATGAGTATGAAATGAAATGATTCTCATACTCTAGCGTGTATAGATATGTAAGTAAGCCCAACTAACTACTCGAGAGCATTTTTAACAATTAAGAATTGAATTGAAAATTGATCTGCAAACATCAACTACCAATTGAAAGTTTCTTTTTTTTTTTGCCTTTCTTGTCATATAAAATACATAGTATATGCATATTATGTGTTTGTTGTTAATTCTACAACAATTGTTGTCTTTTTGCAATCGTCCTGTCTGTTTTTGTGTCTATCTTATTGATCTTTTGTATGAAAGTTACATGAATATTTTACTCGCTCTGCTCTCCTCGGTGTATTAACCGAAAAATATATGCAAAAGTCTACTTGAAATCTGAATGGATTTTCTGTAAAGATTATTAAGCTTAAACAATTAGATAAAAAAAATGTATATAAAATCTGTACTAGTGCAGAGTTGAGGTACCACGTGGCCCGATCTTTTATTTCTTCAGAATATTGGTTTAATATTTAGTATTACTCTTGCGAGAATTACGCCAGTAATAATATTTTTCAAGTCTTGGCAGTCGATGAAGACTTTTAATTTCCTTATTGAAATTAAAAATTACACTTTTAACATTAAAGAAATAGTCACTTGTCTACATGACCAAAATTTACCTAGAAGAGATTATAAAAACACCCATTGATAGCCAGCGCTTTGTCATACCCAATCAATTCGATGAATGATTCCTAATAGATCCATCAGGTCTTCTAAGTCTAAGTCCTCTTGCCAGAGCAGAGACAAAAGCGGTGCTTAAACGTCGCCTTATAGTCTTCATCAAGACAACTACGTCAAAGCTGTATTAATCTTGCAGCATTTAGCATATCTCCTTTCGAATATAAAAGCCATTACCCATCCCAGCTACAGATTTCGGTCTGCTAAGATCTTCAATGAATCTACCTTTGCAAGTGATGCACATTACTCAGCATGAACGCCAAAATCAAAGGCATCTATTGGTACGTGATGGAATACTCCGTAGCTTAACAAAAACACAATCCCGTAATCCCGTATTAGGTGTATTTACCACATCCACAGTTTATTTGTATGGTCTGGACCAACATGACAAATAGACATTGCATTGCATTGATACCCCAGATCCTTCCTATTGCAGTTCTATAAACACATCATGAAATACAAAACTTTAATGACCTCGCTTAGATACTCAGAAAATATTCGAGTTCAGCATCTTTCACAGATTCTTCGCAATGTTCAAGAGCCATAATCAAGATACAAGTCTTTCGAAAAGTATATCAGGTCCTTTTTTATCAGAATTTACAATTTTAATTGTAGTGAAGCTAGTTGGCCTTGTGTGAGTATATTCAGTTATTTTCCAAAAAAAAAAAACCCCACAGCAATATCATCCTCATATACAACCATTTAACATTTCATAAAGTCTAGCTCCTTGAGCATTGTTTCAGAAGAGTAGCGACAATAGAAATAATGACTCTGTTTGCCAAAAGCCTTCTTATGAAACAAACAATCGACTGGTTTATACCCGGTAACTGGAAAGCCTTCACGGTTTCACGTTGTTAAGGGTCCATCCAATATCCTTGTGACTTGAAAATGGCTTGAAATTCATTTTACAGAAGTGCATGATCTACCATTATTATTACTATTATTGAAACGTGCCCCTGATTTCTCTACCCAGTGAGACATATACAATTTCGAGACGATTGTTAACGAAAAATTGTAACATTTTCAAATGAAAACAACAACAAAAAGAAAATCTGAAATCAATTGAAAAAAACGACATTAAGACAAAAAATTGATTGTCTCATGTGTAGAAATAACATCTTGTTTAATTGAACATTTAGCATACAAAATGATGAGACAAGACACAACAAGATGACTTTGGTAATTTTTCTTTAATCTGCTTTCGATAACCAGCAACAAATATCTTCCTATAACCCCCCTCGTTTACAACGACATCATTGATATTTCGGCAAAAATTTCAAGACTTACAAGAAAATCACAAACCACAAACGAAACTATGATCGTTATTCCTTTATAAATGTATGCATAGTTATTGTGGTTGTTGGTTGTTGTTGGTTGTTGTCATTGTCGAAATGATCGGTGGAAAGGAAAATCATTGTAATGGCTTTTGATTGGGATTTAGTGGCAATAGTAAATTGTTGGCATGTTACTTAGTTTTGCAAAGGTTTCCTGAGATGATAATATTGTTGTTGTTGCTTCATTGTTATTATGGTCGTTGTTGTCTTGGTTGTTGCCTTGGAATACAATGGCCTAAAAGAAACACAGCAATTTGCGCTCTTGTCGATTGTTAAACAACATTACGCGCAATTGTTTACTGTCAACGCAGTAAAACTCACAATTCTTTTACTGCTGCTGTTGTTGCTTATTCTACTACTTGCCACAAAACAAAGCACACAAAACAGCAACAGCAACTACAACAACATCAGCAGCAGCAGCATCAACAACAAAGAAAGTTTGTCGTCATTGCGTTGCATAGATATCGCTAGTATGGTTTTGATGTTGCAGTTTTTTTTTTTTTTTGGATGTATTTAAGTTTTTGGTATCGATCTAATGATGTGTGCAATTGTTTTTCAATTGTTGTTGTTTGTTATTATCGCTGAATGGCTGCCTGGTTAGCTGGTAGTTGCTGTTATTCTTGTTGCTTTGTACTTTCATTGATGTGCTGAAAAGTTTATGTTCCTGATAGTTTCATTAATTTTACTTTTTTTTCTACACACACATACTCATACTAACATCCTCTTTGCCAGCAATATTTATTTGTATGTATTGTTGATGTTACACATGAGCCTGTATTTAGTAAGACAAAAAAAAAAAAAGAAAGAACATTTTACCAGCCGCCACTATTATTTCCATAGTCATCAACCTCATCATGTTAATGGAGACAGGTATAAAACTCAATAACACACATATGTATGTATGTATGTTTGGACGTTGTGAATACAGACACAGTTACATTCATGCTGCCAAATATACGACCAAATTTCTAACAAATTTTCCAAATAGAGTTTCGGTAAAAAGCTAAGCCAAAAAATTGCAATCTTGTAATGTATTGCACGGTGGGTTGGAAGTAAAAGAATCCTAGTTTAAAACGGCAACAGTCGCAATAAACATAGACAAGTAACGTCTAATTCTTGAAACATGCTCTGCATGACATCAGAAGGCAATGACAGACACATCTCTATAATTTACAGAAGGTGTCGTATGTTGTACATTGTATGATAGAATTATATGATTGTGAGCACAATTTTGAGCAAAGTTGTATGTTTATTTTGTCATACCTTCAAAATGACAAAAAGAATAATATTTTAAAAACAAATATACAAAACATAAAATATGAATATGTTCCAAAATTAAAAAATACTACGGGTATTTTCAACAATATTCATTATTAAAATTCTTATTAATTAATTAAATTTTCTGGTTTCAAGTTTGGTTATATTTTTTAACTTAAATGAGTAATTTTTGTTGAGATACATATTTGAACTTTTAGCAACACTTAAACTTTCTTACAACATTCCAAATACATATGTTAAAATGTCGTAGGTGTTGTACAAAATATAACAACACTTATACAACTATTGTAAATTCTGACAACGTACAACTCCTACGACACTAAAACATCAGTTATTCATTCAATCAATCATATTTATATCTTGTTTACACAGATCTAGCAACAAAATAGTAACAAGTCCAAATACACTAATACCCCGGTTAGCGTCGCTAATTGGGACCGGCAAAACGAGACGCAAACTGAAACGACGCAAACCGAGTCACAGTTTTCCATACATTTGTGTTAATTTTCATTTAATTCGTTCCGGGACTCATAATTTTAGTAAAAAAGAATTGATTTTTCAATACCAAATACCAATTGTTTTATTATTATTTGTGTAATAATAGTTTTTATTAAAGAAAAAAAATAACAATTCATGAAAAACACATAAAAAACATAAAAATATTCAGATTAAAACTTGTAGACAATTTTCACATACAAATTTGCGTTAGACTTCGATTGGAAATCCCCTTTTTCTATTTTTGCTTTTTACATACAAACATTTATTAACGACGCAAATCGAAGCACTAACGATGCAACTTCGAAGCAATGCGACGCAAACTGAAGCACAAACGACGCAACATCGAAGTCACTGAAATTTTAAAAAGACGCAACTTCGAAACGACGCAAACCGGGGTATTGGTGTATGTATAGCTCAATTAACGATACATTTTTAGTTGTGATTTTGTTTTGTTCTTGTACCTAATTTATAGTTTGCTATCGATCCACGTGATTATATAATCAAGTGGAATTAGATGAAATCTTCCATTTAAATACAAATATTTATATAGAGTTTTGAAGTTTTTGTTAACATGGAAAGGTGCAAAGTTCATAAATATATTTAAAACCCTTAAGGGACTTTAAATAAATGAAACTCTTAATAAAGTTATGAATATTGTACTCCTTCAAATCTCAGTTCCTTGTTCCCAGCCATTGAAGTCTTCAGATTATTGTAATTTTCACAGTCAAAAAATATGATAATAAGAAAAGTATTAGCTTATTTCATCTTGATCATTTTGGAAATTATAATACTCTTATAATAAAAACCATTTTCACAGAATGATTCAATGAAATCTTTTCAATGAAATTGATGCGTGAGTCCAGAAGTATCGGAATTTGTACCAACACCCAGTGAACTTGGAACCGTTACAAAAAACCAATAACCATTTTTTCAAAAAAAAAAAATTCAGGAAAATCTGAGAATTAATAAAATTCTTTAAAAAATTTGACGTGATACTGACATTTCCACGAGTCTGCTTCAAAAAATTAAGCTCGATTGGATCAGGGAAAAAGGCTTAAGAATCGATCCAAAGTCTTTCACGCAGGCGGACGCTACGAGCTTTATACTTTAATATAAAAAAAATTCTGACGTGTACATGAAAAACGCCGATATACGTGTTTTTTTATTTTTTCCCCCTTTCCGAAAAAGTATATTTGGTTCATAGGAGAGAACAAAAGCTCGTTTTTGTAACGCGGTGTTAATAACGATGGGTAGAAAGTATTTGGCAAGAAGAAGGGAAGCAACAAATGTTGTAATGTGACATTCTTGTACCTAAGTTATCGTTTATTATTAATTATCTCCTATAATTCTAATTAAGTGGCTGAATATTTTAATTAAAATCAAAATATAGTGCTTTAAACTAAAAAGGAATTCACTGCTTGTAATACTCACACTAAACATATAATTTTGATTTTCAAATTGTCGCGTTTGCTATCGTAAAAGTATTTTTTTCAACATAAATTGAAAAAGGGAAGCTAGAAAGTGGTACTAGGGAAAATGAAAAAAGATCTTAAGAATACTGCAGCTGTGAAAAATATCAATATTTTGAAAAATAAATAGAAATCTGCAGAAATGAAAAAATTTGAGTGATTAAAAAAAAGTTTTCATTGAAGGCGACAGAAACTCCATTATCATATTGCTTATTTAAATGGCGCTTAGTAAAACTCTTAAACTCTTTTTTAAGTTATTGAAACATTTTATCAAAGGTTTTTTTGAAGAATAAATAATAATAATAATAAAGCTTCAGATAGTTAATTTGAAACCTTAAATTATTTCTAGCAACTTTTATTAGATGACGATATGTTGTGTCATACAAAATCGTCCAAAAACTGTTTATCAACGAACGTATAAAAAGATTTGAATAATAAAGTAAAATAAATCTAATACGAGTAAATCTAAAACTGATCCATAAAAAAAATTCAGTTTAAGATGAAGAATAATGGAGTCCGCCATATAATATGGGTGGATGTTTCTGATGAACTTCGTATATTATTTATTTTTAGTGCATTTGAAGAATCATCGCATTCGATGTCGTATCAATTATCCTATCGAACTATATTTCGATACGTGTCGAGTAAGCATATCACCGCATTCGATACGTATCGAATCGTAATATTTTTAGTAAATTGTAATAGATTTACCACCTTATTCATTAAAACTTACAACAGGTTTATAAAGTAAATTTCGATTCAAAACTTGCTTTCGATACAAAATTTTCTTTATAACTGTTGTAAGTTTTATGAATAAGGGCATTAAAATATGTATGTATGTATATGATTTTGAATATAAACAAAAAAGACGTACATTTGCACATTCAATTCAAAAGATTAGTGTAAAATATTGTTAAATTGAAATTAATATTAATTGATTAAATAAAAAATGAATCCTTCTTTGCTATTTTATTTCTCCTCATCAGACTCCGAGGAAGAAATGCGTTGTGGGCATTGGAAAAGAAATATCAGACAAAAGTGAGACATCATCTTTGTCGGCAACCGCGTAAGATAAAAATATGTAAATCTAGATTTGCATTAGGTTTTCTAATTCTTGGTTTTAACTTTTAGTTTTAAAACTAGATTTAGATTGTCGTCTTAAATTTAATGGACATATATATGTTCGCAGCAGTGTCGCCAAATTGGCGGCCACACTTTCACTTTTGGCAAGTGGAAGTTTTTAATACACTTTCCGCCATGACTTTACGTCTTTGATTGGTGGACAGCCCATATTTAATTTTTTTAAGAATCGATTCCATAGCCTATTTGACACTATTTTTCCTTAGGCACAATTGGATAAAATATTTTGGCCATAAATTCTGCCTAAATTTCTTTTTGGTGTGAATAATTTTGTTTATGTTTGTCCTGTCAAAACAAAAGATAAATAAACTTGCATTTTTTTATTTGCACAAAATTTGTAGAGAAATGTTGAGTTTTTTTTTAAATTTTGGGTCTTGAAATTTTATATTTTACTCTATACATTTGCCACTAACGTATCGACTGAGAGAACGAGTGATGTAACTTAGTTGTTTACTCGATATCGAATGCTATCATCTCAAATTACAATACTGTTCATTCGATATATAATGTCATGATGCCAAAATCAAAAAGTCCGATAAAGTTTGTTCGATATCGAATGCGTTGATTAGACTAGATTAGTTTCGGATTAGGGCGAATACTAATTTTTGGGCTAATATTAGATTAATATATAATATTTCGTCTTAAAAACCCGATTTCGTTCGGATTCAAAAATGATGTTAAAATTTTTCTAAATACAATCAGAAATGATTTACTATATTTTATGTAACGTTCTTAACTCCGTATAGTGAAAACAACGAAAAGAGAAAATATATATTTTGCATTAAATATATGCACATAGTTGTACTAAAATGCTTTTGAAAAAACGGAAACAAGAAACAATTATTAAGATTTTAAATTTTTCACTTCGAAGGCGTACGAGCGTCGCGTTATTGACCGTGATTACTTAAGTTCTATATGATATTGCAGGATAAAACAAGCACTAATTTACTAATTTCCGGTACTTTTTTAATTTCAGGGAAATAGTAATAGTTCTGGAGTATTTGTAAATACTAAATTAAACCAAAAAGCAGTTAGATTTTTTAATAATCAGCAAATATTTATATTTTATTAAAAAAATTAAATTAAATTAAAAATGAGAATTTGTTCCTCTTACGAGTAGTGTCTCTTTGTATATTTCTGTATGATTTTACATTTATGCTTTCCAACGGAAAGCTAATGTAGAACATATAATGAAGTATACAAAAATAAATTTCAAATTAAATTTTTATATTTAACTAGAAGGCAACTTCGAATAAAGGAATTTTATATTAAATTAAAAATAAAAATAAAATCCCTGCAAATGATTTTAACTAGATCATGTTTTTATTTATTTATGCTGATGTAAACATATATTACAGGCCTTACACTTTCTCTTAAACCACTGTTCACATTTTGTCTCACACAAATATTCCCACATGCTGCTGTACATGTTGTTTTCTCATCATCACTGTTTGTATGTCGAAAGTTTTTTTTTTTTTTTTGGAGAAAAAAACAATGACATTATACGTAGTCTTCTAAGTTGTAGTCGTCTTCTCCGACTTCTCCTGGTGCTTACAACAGGACATCAAAATCAACATTATCAAACAACAACAAAAACAGCAACTGCACTAACAATATCAGTAACATCAAAACCATCACATGACATTTCTTTGATACTTTACTCATTACTTTAATAGACGTTGGCTTTAGTAGAAGTAGTAGTTGTTGCAGTTGTCCGTTGACGGAATGCGAAATGTGACATTAGTATAGTTTTGTTGTTGCAGTTGTTTCAGTTGTTGTTAGTTGCAAAAATTTTGCAATTTGATTAGAAGGAGAAATTGTTGTGGTGTTGTTGTTATTTGCTGGCTGCACATGTGGTCGTTTATTACTGCTATTGTTGGTGTTGTTTTTGTTATTCTCCTGTACTAAAATGTAAATGGCCCTCACTTGCTAGCTTGGCTTGATAGTGTCAGTTTGAAGAATGACATCGGTTGGTTCCAGTATCCACATCTACCGCATGCATACATTGTTACAAAGCCAACATACCCAAATCCATATACAAACACACACACAAATTTAAACATCCATTTATGTCACTCATTGATTGTTGTTTTTGGCTACATGCCGCATTTTTGTGGATTTTTCGTAAATCACTGTTTTGGTTGTTGATTTTGTTGAATGTTTACTTTTATCCATTTGGTGTATTATACATGTACGTACATACATACATACTAAATGTTTGTGCAATTTTGTGTTGATTTCATGTGTAAAAAAAAACAACTTTATGCTGGTCATCATTGAGAAATAAAGAAAATTTAAAATTTTCTTCTTTTTAACTTTTTAGCAAATATTTATGTTTACATTACATATTGTGTCAAATGGCATTTAACTGTTCTACAAGATTTTGAAAATTTTCAAAGTTTGGCCTAAAAGTTCATTCCATAGATAAGTATGTATTAAAAATAAATGGTCATCCTCTAACTGTATGTGTGCGCTCTTAAAAGTTATGGAGTACATGTTGAACTGCAGGCTGCCGTAGCAATACACAGCTCACTTGGGTCATTATACCCTCCACCACTAAGAGTGGTGAATGAGGGTATATTACGTTTGTCATTCCGTGTGAAACTTTGTTAATATTCACCTTCGACCCAACTAAGTATATTCTTGTCCGTCTCTGTAAAACACAGCACGTAATTTCACAGAATTTGCAGAAAACTATATTGTATATTCTTAGGCACTTTGGTATTGAAAATCAGCAAAATCGGTAAAGCAGAACCAGAGTTACGGACCAAATTGTGAGACAAGCTCCATAAAAATTTTATATTTTTTGTCGATTTTATTACAATATTTTGAAATATATTGCAGATAATACCATGAAGTTTTACATACGTTATTTTTATAAAAGAAAAAAGCTTGAGGAAAATAGTGAGAATGGGTTCATGATTTCTCATAGCCCACATACAAAAATCTTCCCGAAATATTGCTCAATTATACATAAATGCCAATAAAATTAAAATATCAATACAAAATTCAACAGGAATAAGTTTCACGCAAATAGAAATCGCAAAACGAACTTTTTTAAATTCGGTCCATGTTTGCCCATAGACCCCATATAAAGTCCACTTCCAAATTTCACTTAAATACGCATAAAACTGATATAAATAATATTACATAATCCCTATAGGTAAATAAAATGTTGTACTAAATTTTATACTGGTCGACCGATAATTGGTCATAGCTCCCATATAAGGACCAAATTCAAAAAAGCCATTTATTTTTATATATATATATGTTTTAAATATCGGTACCGACTCAAAACTTTGTACAGATCATTGACATATATTTACACAAAAAACATTCTGCAGAATTTTGTGAATTTCGGTCCATATTTGACCGTGTTCCCCATATAAAGCCCTTTTCCGAAGTTGTACCATAACGGGTTTATGTGTCCGATCGCAGCAGCCAATTGCTACTTCTACTGACGGCATCAGTGCGTTCTAACTTCATATCTGATATTTCAGATAGACTATTGAAGGATCGTTGTCCCAGAAACATATTACGTGAAACGTCCATTGTTGTACATTGACACAGAATTTGAGAGACAGTTTCTTCCTCTTCTTCGTTATGACAGCTTCTGTAGAAGTCGTTGTAGGGTAAACCTGGTCTTCTTGCGTGGTTGCCGAATTTGCAGTGTCCAGTGATCACCGAAATTAAGTTTCTTAGTTGGAATCGCTTTAGTTCTAATAAGTACAACGTACGTTCCCTATTTAGCTTAGGCCATATCAATCTCGTGATGGCATATGTAGGTGGGCTCTTATGCAGGTGGGCATATGTTTTGTTGCTTGCTAGTTGATAAGGGAATGCCACATAGTTGGTCTACGTCTCCATCAGGTAGCAATGCGCCTTTTTTTTTGCCAGATCATTAGCAACACAGTTGCGTGTTATGTCTCTTTGTCATCTGCCACCTTTTTTGCATGTTTGTAATGTCCATGCGCAGACCCAGTTTTCTGGCCATTAGGATATTACACAAAGTTTCTGTTATCACGACCACAGTTCTGCTTAATAACTGACACTTACTTAGAATCGTATGTACGTACATACATACGTTTCAATATTGATATATGGCAGTAGTGCTTCTATAGGAGCCATAATGGCATTTATCGCTTACGACCAATTAGTTTTTCACTCTCCAAAATTATAGAGAGCATGTTAAAATTTCGCCATGTCGATTTAATGAAAATGAATAGTCATTTCAATGATAGATTTGTTAGTGGTCTTTCTAAGGCAGACTTAATGTCATTTCTCTCTCAGCATTGGAGCAGATCAGTGCAGAGAGAGAGGGAGAGCACAGTAGTCGTAAGTGCCATTTCTAAAGCACTGCCTACATGAAGTCCGTCAAAAAATGTTTTCCCATAAGAATGAATCATAAGAAGGCATTTAAATCCAATTTCGTATTTCGCGGGTGACAATAACATTTGTCAATCGTATTTTTTGTATTTTGACCAATGAACAGATTTTAGTGGGATTAAGAGATCAAAAATGATTTAGAATTATAGAACATATATTGGGCTAATTTTAACACACTTAAGAAAGACTTAATTACAGTCATATTTTCATATAAGTATGGAAGGGGTTGGAGTTTCGATACCCTTTCCGATTATAGATACAAGCTTACAATGTGATGTTTAGGAATCATCATAACATTGATGTTGCGACAGAACATTTTAAATGCTTTGGTTTCTTTAAGCGGACATAGTGCTTCCCATGCTGCTGACATTTATTTATAAACCACCAAGGTCCAGTCTGGTGGTGCTGGGCCAAACCAATTCAAAAGAGAACGGTGGATCTTATAAGAGACTAAGCTTGGACAAGATCTATTGATATTCTAAAATATCGTGGGAAAGTGACCTTCATATACTTATTTGCTAGCTGAATCAACAACTGATTCATATGGATTTAAATACTCAGATGATTTTAAGTTAAATTATATGAGGCTTGGTCGGTTTTTGCTCTGAGAGCATCTAAATAGTTTGTGAAAACATTTTAAAATTTTCACTGAAGTTTCCCTATCTACAAGACGTCAAGAATTACTTCCTTCACGTTTAATCCAAGCGTGGGTAATAAAAAAATACAAAAATAAATTTAATATATTACAGTGAAAATATTTTCTTTGTTTAACACATAGCATTAAGTATTTTTACTTTTTCGTAATTAAAAATTCCTTCCTTCTTTCCATCAAACTTCAAACAAAGCATTTTTTTGAACTTCTAAAAAAAATATACTTTTGACTTTTTTACAAAAAAAAAATAAATGAAAAAGACTTTTGCTTCGCTCTACTTAATTAAAATATTACATTAATAAATACAATTTTTAAACTTTTCTATTTTTCTCGTTTTTTTCTTTGCTGCTCAGTTCTTTCTTGACGTCATTATGACAAAAATCAAAATCATTTAAATTAGTTTTAACATAAAATCACGATGATGTGTAGGATGACTTCATCAGCAATAACGAAAGCAATTGTTAACAAACTGCAGCCAAACAACACTATGAGGATGCTGATCGTCGCCATCATCATCATCATCATTATTATTATCTTCATGTCGTCATTACAAAGACATCTTGTATTGTCACACATACCAATTGTGATGAAGTTTAAAGTACGTGAACTACTCAAAGGAAAACTAAAAATTTGAACAAAAAATAATAAAACTTTTATAGATACTCTGGCAAACATAGAAACACACACTCCTGCACCTAGACAAACAGCTGCAGTTAAACGAAAATTTTAAATAAACTGAGTAAAGACGTATAGAGGAACAGACAGACTTGTACTCGTATTAAATGACTGACTGTTCAATTTAAATTGACAGCAAAAGCAACCATACAGTCATGTTTTGTTACAGATCCTCAAATTGAGAAATATAAAAAGAAAACGAATTAGTTTATGTGCGGGTTTGGTGGACTTTCGAAAGCAGTACTCTGGCAAAAATGTGTTGAGTTGACAATTGTTAAGCTTTGTACAGACGGTTGTCAGATCATACAACGTTGTAAGAAAAATGTTTAGAAAATGTGAACTTGAAATTTTTGTCTTCCAACTTTGTAAGAAAAAGCATTTTCATTACATTTTAAGACAAAAATATTGTCAGATATCTAGCAATCGTGTGAACACATTTTTTGTTATTGTAAGATTGTTTTAAGACAATTGTCAAACACTTTTAATTGTCATATGTGCAAAGTCTATCAGTGGCAGCATTGTCAGAGTAATTATTTCTAAATGCATAAATAAGTAAATAAACAAGAGTATGCATTAATAACATTTTGGAAAAAAGTGGAGGGAAATTAAAATAATTAAAAATAGATAGCGACATTTTTTTTTATTTTTTGTTATGCAGATACATTTGTTTCAATTGCTGTTTTTTGTTCCATGACAATATTTGAAATTTTTAAACACACACACACATAACCGTGTGAACTGACAATTTCGATACAGTCATCTGAACTAACAATTTACCTTTTGCTAACAATTTTTCAATGTCAATACAATGCTAGATCTGACAACATAGCTTTAGTTTAAAGTTTGGTTTTTGGCGGCTCTTCTACCAATACTACTTGATAAGTACAGCAAAGAAGCAGTCAAGTAAAGTTTTTAATAACTCAACTTAAATGTGACTATCAAGTCGCTTTAACTCAATCAAAATGCATGTAATAATATCGATAATACGTATCTACTGATTCATTCGAGGACTGCTTCCTTTGAAATCTATTTCACCGCTACGACCATTACCTGGCTTAGATTACAGCTCTAGGCCAACTAACCATAGTTTGGTTTTAACAAATCTAAAACGAGAGCTAACACAGTTATTTTAAGCTCCAACATAATTTATAATGATTAAAAGATGCTTCGATTAAAGTCCATTTGGATGAGTAAATTTTTTCGGTATAGAACTATCTAAACCCCTACAAACTACACGAAATATCCTACCATCATCTGCTGTAGCGTACCCAGCCAAATAGACATACAGTGAAAAGAATTTGTTTAAATGAACTGAAGTCAGTAGAAAAAACGTCAAATACCAACAAAAAAGTGAAAAAAATTGAGATTTCATGAAATTGATCGTGACATTATGGGGATCGTGAGGTTTTAAATTTACTAATAAAGCGGAACTAAATGAAAATGAAAATCTTTATATAAAATGATTAAAGCCCAAACAAACTCTTAAAACAAAAATAAATGAGGAATATTAAATTAAGCAAACAAAAATATGATATTTCTAAATACAAGGAAACAAACAACAGAAACCAAAATGCAACATTGTCAAATTTGTGATTAAATAAGCAGGTTTCAAAACAAAAACTGCATTTCCAGCAAACTGTCACCTTTTTAACAAACCAATTTTTTTTTGCATGATCTTCCTTATATCTGTCATTTTTGCTGTTCGTTAAGGTGGCATGCCACAGAGTGGAGTTGTTGTTGGCAACGCAAGTAGTAGTAGTTGTGGCGTTGGTGATTCTTGTGCTGGTGGTGGTGGCGAAGTATGCAAATTTGTCTTTTGTGCGCTAATGAAGTTATAAAACTGCACGACATTTGGTATCTATCTTAACACTCCATCACAACATGGCCAAATACGTTGACAACAATATTAAGGACACTAAAATAAAGCTGATAGATAGACAGGCAGTTCAGCAAACATACAGAGCAACCTTTTTTCTTTTTTTTTAAATGTAACAGACAATCCAATCCCCAATACAATAAAAGACAATACTCCAAAGTAATTTTCTCTGTTCTGTAGTTCAAGGCATGTTTTTTTTCCTTCTTATTGCAGCAGCTTTTCATTTCTTTTCACTTTAACACTAGGTATTCTTACCATGTTTGTTTTTGGTGGAGGGGGGGGGGGGACACAGACACAAATTCATACTAAAATACAATTGTCAGTTTGCAATCCTGTGCAGCTTCCTCAATTGTTTATGCCACCATTTTTTTTCTTGTTGTTGTCGTTTTTTTTTCTTACACATACAGTAAAATCAAGCAACCATGCAGTAATCAACAGCCAACCAAGTAACCAACCCAAGCAACCAAACAAAACTTATCAGCCCCAAACAACCAACAGTACACGACGAGTCCAATAATTTTCTAGATTTCTTTTCTCTGTTGCCTGTTGTTATTGCAATTGTTGTTGTTGTTGCTCTTATGAATGATTTGCAGCGTAACGAAACATTTCGTTAAGAAACAAAAAAAAAAGCCAACAACTGGAAAGGCATAAATATGGCATGTGTCCCATTCTGTTTGCCTTTTGAGTGAGCATTTTGTATGTAAAAATTTGTTGTTGTAATTTTTGGGTGGAAGAGTTGATAATTAACTGGAGTTGTTTAGGTGATTATTAATTAAAAAACGTCCACAATGTCCTTAAAAATCCAAAATTGTCAGATTTAATGATTTCAAACAAGTTAAGGCAAAGAAAGCTAAAATTTTATTAATATCAACCCAGAACAGAAAATAAAATCTTCACTAAAAAAATAGGAAATAAAATCTTCACTAACGTAAATTTCTGAGGTCTCTTTGACACTGACATTAAGAGTATGAACTTTAAACAGCTACCGGAACCAAAATTTTAGGGTGCAGCGAAACCCCTTTTGGTACTTCTGCAAGTATGACTTCGAATATATTTGTTAAAGAATAGGCCATTACACATACTCTATTGTATTTTATACCGGTATGCTCAATTCACAAGTGATGTTGTACGTTGTACATTGCATGATACAACTATCTGATTGTGAACAGAATATTGAGCAAAGTCGTACTAATTTTTATTTTGTCAAACCTTCAAAATGACAAAAGAAAAATATTTTAAAAACAAATATACAAAACATAAAACATGAAGATTTTCCAAAATTAAAACATACCGTGGTATTTTCAGTAATATCCATTACTGAAATAGTTTATTTATTAATTTAATTTTCTGGTTTTAAATTTTGTCAATCAGTTTATGATTGACTCTGTTCAAAATTTTAAGTGGAATGCTGTCAAAATACATGTTAAAAAAAATCACATGAAATTTTCATGAAAAAATGTTGCAGAAGTAGTACTCTGTTCATTTTGTGAAAAACTTATGAAATGTATCTGGCAACATTATTTTTTCACAGCGAAATAATTAAAGTGGCAATTGCTTCACGTGGAATTTTCATCCAAAAGCTCTTCTGTCGCAACAACAATATCTATTACTTGTTGTGCTGCTGCACAAGCGGCCAGTAATATTTGTTCATTCATTCTTATTTAACGATTTCGATTCAACACAGATTTTTAAATATTTTAACTTTTATTTAGTTTCGATTTAAATTCACAAAAAAGCAAAACATATGTATGTGTTTTGATTACATAAGTAAAACAATGTGGAGTACTTTCAATAAAAAAAAAACGTCAAATTATGCAAATTCGCGTGATAGACAACATTGGCTACACGTCAAATTTTCCGTATGATATAATTAATGTTGCTCAACTTTTTTCCCAAATTTGAACAGAGTACTAGGCTTTACTGTTTCGTTTTTTTTTTTAACTGAAATGAGTAATTTTTTGATTGAGATACATTTGAAATTTTGGCAACACCTCAACTTTCATACAACATTCAAAAAACATACATATGTATGTATGTATGTAAAAATGTCGTAGAAGTTGTACAAAATATTTAAATACAAATTACCAACAACATTTGTACAACTATTGTAAATTCGGACAACGTACAACTCCAACGACACTACAACATTACTTGTGAATTGAACATTGAACAATAATGTTGTGTTTAAGTTAGTTGTAAGTTTGTATTGCTGATGATGACCAGTCTTATGGATTAGATTTCCTTAACGATTATATTGTAGATTGATAACATCCAAGTTTTCAGCTGGTTGGAAGCCTGCACGACTTGCCGGTTTTAATTTTTCTTCTATGGTAATGAAATTACCAAATTAAGTTCAGTACGTCATCATTCAAAATAATTTAAATAACTACAAATAATAACTTAAAATGTGAAAAGTTTTTGAAATCTTAGTTTTTATTTTTAAGCATTTGTACAATATAAAGTATTGGTCATTGTTAGCTATGACCTTCTCCCATCTTTTTAACAACATATGGATTCCGAGCCGAAAGAACTGAAGGATGACTTTTAAGGTCAAGAACGAATCAAGACAGTTTCAGAAGTATACGCTTCCTTTCAAAAAAAACTTTATGTATCGATCAAAAAAATTACTAGTCGGACTGAGAATGGTGTGGATTATAAAGCGAGCGAGGCAAAGCTTTCTTTGTAAATAGTTTTTAAATTGCTCTGCAACATCTGGCCGATCGTTGTCATGATGGAATATTACGCTTTAACGTCTGGCCGCGTTGTGGGGTTTTTTCGTCTCTTGCTTGCTTTAAGCGATTTAGTTGCATTCGGAATGGTGCACTGTGATGATCAGCGCCATGGATATTTAGCTTTGGTGTCGATTTGGCTAGTTCACATAGACTCTCTTAATTTTCGGGTAATCGTAATGGATCCACCTTACATAGCAAATAATGATTTGGTGTAAAACTGTTTTTTATTTAAAGCTTTTAAGCTGCAGGACATACAGTCTCGTCTTTCAATATCTCTCGGGTTCAATTCATATGGTACCCAATTTCCCAGATTTTGGATGAGTCCTGCTGCTTGTTGAATTTGACAACAATCCTGAACAAGATCCCTTTAATTCTTGGTCTACAAACTTTTTTTGCTTTTCTGAGCGAAGTACTAATTTCGTGTCAAAACCAACACTTCTGAACAGCATAAACAATCTCTCGCATGTTGAAACCGATTCAACTAAAGCTTTCGTGAGCAATCGATGTGCATGAGCGGTACTTAAGTAAAACAAAACTTCCCGCATTTGATGCATCGTTGGCATAAAATTCAACATTTTCGAAACTAAAAAACCTTTGTTGTTTACATTACAATGTTCAAAAAACTACGAATAAATGATAGATAGATATGTATCCTAAAGACAAAAATCTATCTGATATGAATCCCGCATATTTAAGTTCTTTAATCGTCTCGAACTGATAAGCTTTCCGAGAAAAAATATTTTGAAATTGGAGGTTGTAGGAATCTACATTGCTTCCAATTCACAATAATTCTGGATTTTTTTTTATAAAAACAAACATTTGTTCACAAAAATTAGTCATCACCGATCGATGATGACTTGCTTCATTAAACCGTTTTTGAGAAAATTAAAGACATTTTCACCTTCTTCGACAAAATGTTCGCATTTGTAGATCATTTAATTTATATGTACGTGATTGTCGAAAAACAAATGCATTTACAACGTATCATTGTTTAATGCGGAACTTGGGCTAAAGGGAACATTAGACCTTACAGCTTCAAAAATGAGGCTGGTCAAGCAGTGATTTCTGCGTAGGTTGAATGATATTGCTTCAACAAGACGTTGTCACTTGTAGTACAGCCCGTAAAATAAATCAATTACTGCATGTGATCAATTACGTTTCGGTGACCAGAATCGGCCTCCAATATCTTGTAATTTAACATTATTTGATTTATTTTTATGGGGTTTTTAGAAGTCAAAGATCTATGACAACAAGCCGACAACCAACTCCCCATATTGAAGAAGGAACTTTAATTCTTTACATTTATTCCAAATGGTCATGGAAAATTTCGACATATCTATGTGCCAGCAAAATCTTGGAAACAAATTATCTGAAAAGTTATTCCAAACAAGAAGCTAAATGCCAGTGTAACTTTGGGTGTAAACAAGTTGTCCCACTACATTAATTTAAATTATATTATAATTTGTAATTAACCAACAATTTCCCAGCTGACTTTTCAACCAGCCCACTTTATTGGTAAAAGTGTGCAGAGCAGTCTTATTCGATTTCGATCTATTTTCTTTGTCATCATCCTCAACATCGTCGTCGTCATCATCATCATCATCAGCAAGCAATATTGTAAGCAGTTGTCATCATCTGGTGTTTGTTCGTAAGCAATATGTGTGTATTGTTATTTTATGTAGTATAAAAAATATTTTGCCAATTTCGATCGTGAGTCGTGTGACATACTGGCACATGCATTTTTTTGCTTTCTGGTATGAATATTTTCCTTTTATTTATTTACTTATTTTTTTTTTTTGTTTTGCAAGATTTTAAGGCATTTTAAGTCACATAGAATTTTAATCATTTCTCTCTGTCTTTCTTTCTAACGCTCTCTGTCTCTTCAAATTATGCAAAAATTTCCTTTCAATACAATATTTTTATGTTGTATTTTTCGTTCATTCCTTATCTGAATTTTAAAGCATTTCCCTATTAACGATTAGGTTTTTTTTCGATACTTTTTATATTTTGAAGTTCATAGTTTGTGGTTTTGTTTTTCTGCTGCATACTACATATTTTAATGGCATTAAAGTTAATCGTGTCATTGCATTTGGTCACCAACATATTTTTTTTTTCATTTTATAAATTCGTTTTGTTTGTTTTGGTTCCTTTTTTATGATCGTGTTGTTTCATTATGATTATTTTTTTTTTGGTTTTGGTTAGTTGGTGACCAGACAACCTATATTTCGATTTTTTGTTGCCAGGATTTTCTATGGTTTTAACAAATTTATGCATAAACTCCATGTATCATAAATATTGGTGGTTAACAACCAGCCAAAGCACTGTGCTTGAGTGAGTGAGTGAATGAATAACACAACGGCAGCATCAACGAGCCAAAAAAAAAAAAAAAATAGAAGAAATAATGACAATATTTCAGTTAGTGACTTTTACTTTTTGCCTGGCAAATAAAAAACGAGCAAAAAATGTGAAATTGAAAAATATTGATTATGTAGCGTTTTTTGTGTTTCCTTTGTGTGGCAGTCAACTATGTATGTGTCCCATTTTTTCATGGTTTATTAACATGGCTTGTCATGAAATGGTTATTGATTAACTGGGTTTATAGTTTTTTGGGCTTTTCCAAATTGAATTGAATTTTTGATATTTTTTATGTGGCTTGTATCTGTGACACTAAATTTATGTTTAAAATATTTTAATTTCAATTTGAAGTGTTGCAGTTATTATTGATTGCTAAGGCTAATTAAGGACACATTTCTTTTAAGGAGTAAATATGGGTAACATTCTCATTAATTAAATGCTTAACTATATGTTATATCCACAACGAAAATCTATGTTATTTACTATGTACAGTGGTATGGCTCGAGGAATATAACGATTTTCTTCTAATCAACTTTTAAGGTACGGTCACATTTGGCAAATATTCGCCGAAAAACACGTAAATAAAATATATTTGAACTCATTTATTCATTAAAAAAACTTCGTTTATTTAGCAAATATTTAGGTTTATTTTATTTGATGCTTTGATGCAAACCTCTTGTAAGAGTAAACAACGTCAAACAAATTTGTGCTAAAACAAGTGGTTACCTTTTTGTGAATAAATATTTCCCAAGTGTTACCGTACCATTAGACGTTGATCAATTAATAATTATTAATTATCTCTTTAAAATATTAATAATAACGTATACGAGTATTAATAATATTTTAAATTTCTCTAGAATGAAAACATTTTTGGTGAAAAATATCAATAATCACTGATATTGATCTTATTTTTGTAACTTAACATTTATTGCAAAAATTTTATAGAAATGTGATCGATGGCAGTTTGTAAACATTTAAATGTTTATAAACACTTTCACTGAATGTTTTAAATGTTTATAAACATAAACATTTAATAAAATGTTAATAAACATAATGATTCAGTAAAGTGGGTATAAACATTCAGGAAAATGATTATAAACAAAAACCTTCAACAAAATGTTTATAAACGTAGTCACTCAATAAAAGTGTTTAAAGGCATTCAGTAAAAATATTTATAACATTCAGTAAACGCGTTTAAAAACATTCAGTAAAAGTGTTTACAAACATATTCAAATGTGTACAAACTGTCATTGTTCACATTTCTGGAAAACTAAACTGAATATTTTACTGAATGTTTATAAACATTTTACTGAGTATGTATTTGTAAATATTTTACTGGATGTTTATCAACATTTTACTGAGTATGTATTTGTAAATATTTTACTGGATGTTTATCAACATTTTACTGAATGTTTATAAATATTTTACTGAATGTTTATAAACATTTTACTTGATGTTTATAAACATTTGACTGAATGTTTATAAACATTTTACAAAATGTTTTTTTTAACATTTTACTAAATATTTTTATTTTACTAAATGTTAATAAACATTTTACTGAATGTTTTTAAACATGTTACTAAATGTATTTATAATGTTTATAAACAATTTACTAAATGTGTATATTTTTTAATATGTTCATAAACATTTTATTGAATGTTTCTATAGACTTCAAAATCCGCGACATGATTAACGAAATAGAAATGCAATTTTGCAAATATGTTATTGAAAATGTTGATAATGGTGTGATATCTGTCCCATAAAATTTTCAATGTATGTAACATGGTGCAACTATACAAGGTGAGTGTAAATCGACAACAAATTCAACACAAAACAGAAACAACAGGCATTTTGTTGGTGTAAAATAATGTACTACTGTCAAAAATACTTGAAAAAGTATTACATTTGACATAGGTAAATTGTAAACAAAGTCAGTCAGCTGGGCTACTGCACTCACCTTGTATAGTTGCACCATGATATGTAATAACAATTGGTATGATTTTCAAATAATTTCTTAGTTCTCATTGAAAACCTGATCATTGATTTTAATTTTTTTTTTTTTTCAAATAAATATATTTTCATACAATTATTATTATTTCAAGGAATTATTTAACATATAACATTTGAATAAGTTTTCGATTTTGGTTAAAAACTTTGTTTTTAAATTTTCAAATTATTATCGCTATTAGAATTTTATTAAGTGACAACAGAATTCGAATGTTAAAGTGATATTGGATAGCTGAATATTATTAACGATGAATTTTGCAGAAAATTAAGCATCTCAAATGTCAACAAAGTTCATAGATTAGAAAAAATAAATTAAAAACTCAATACATAGCCGGTCAGATTAAAACATGGGATAAAAATTATAAATATACATACATATGTACCTACATAACACATGTTCCTTTTGTGCAGAACACTGGTCTCGAAAGTCTAAGTGTGCTTTAAAGGTTTATGTTGGATTGATAAATTTATTTAAGATTGAAAATTTGTGAACATTTTTATGGTCTTAATTGTGCAATTCACAACTGATGTTGTATGTTGTAAATTGTATGATATATTTATGTTGTCAAGCCCTCAAAATAGGCAAAGTAAAATATCAAAACAAATATACCAAACTCAATAAATAAAATTATGTATAATTAATTATAAATATAATATAGTATGTAGTCATCATCCCATCTCCGGTGTTTCGTAGTTACAAAAAATAACATAATCCACCAAAGAAAAGCGGAGAAATGACAACAAAAACATACATACATTGCTGTTATTGATCTACCAAAAAAGTAGACAAAAAAAAGCAAAAACAATTTGTAATAATACAAATTCTATAAATAGAATAACACACATTGTAAACGTACGTAAATTTCGTTCTGACTCACAACACGTAAAAAAGAAATATGATAATTCTCGTATTCTATTTCTCAAAAAAACGGTGAGTTTAATAGATGATGTTTACAGATTGATAATGGACAATGAAGATTGCTGATGACTCCCTTGGCCGGGTAGAAAATGCATTCCAGTTTGCCAATTGTTCCAATACGTTACAATAGTATTCTTTAAAAATTCTCGAACTACTAGCCTGAACAAAAACTTTTCTCTTAAAAATAAAATATTAGTTCAATTCCTTCTCTAATTAATAAAATTATTAATACAAGTGAGAAAATTCTTGCATTGCATGAAAAATACAATGCAGACATTTTAACAATTGAGTCAAGTTAGTAAAAATTAATGATCGTTTTTTTCATAAATTAAATACAACAATCTTCATTACATATTTAAATTTGTTGCATGGTGTAACTATAGAAGGTGAGTGCAGTAGCACAGCTGACCGACTTTGTTTACAATTTACTTATGTCAAAAGTAATACTTTTTCAAGTATATTAGACAGTAGTACATTATTTTACAGAAACAAAATGCCTGCTGTTTTGTATTTGTTGCCGAGATGCACTTACCTTGTATATTTACACCATGATTTGTTGTTTATTAATTTGATTTTCTTGTTTTAAATTTGTCAATCAGTTTATGAGTTAAGTGTTGCGGTCTGGGTATACAAACATATTTTTTTACACTAAAATGAGAAATTTTTTTGTTGTTTTTAACTTTTGACAACACTTAAACTTTCATTCAACAATCGCAAAATATATGTAAAAATGTCGTTGGTGTTGTGGAAATTATTTATACAGAAATTATAAACAACATTTGTAAATTTAGACAACGTACACAACTTCAGTTGTGAATTGAACAAATACATATATTTAATATAAAGAACCTACCTTTTCATTTATTCCTGATGTTTTCTTTAGTTCGTCTTTCCTTTAGTCAATAATAAAAGAGTTTATAGTTTGATATTTATTTTTCAAATGATTTTCTTTTTATTTTGTTTAATTTTCTTGTTTGAAATTTGATTAAATTCTATTATTTTAATTTATTTTGTTGATTTGTGGTTGTATTTTTGTTTTTCTTTAGTTTGGAACTTTAAGAGTTTCATTTAGGTTTTATTTGTTCTTCACTTGTTTTTACTATAAATTTGTGATACTAACAAAAATTTTTTAATAAAAAAAATTATACAATCAAAACACAAAAATACTTAAAATGAAAATTACTAATTATTTATTAAAAACTAATTATTTATAATAATATATTGCCATAAGAAAAAAATAAAAAATAATTTTTTAATAAAAATACAATTATATACAGCAGGCTTGAATAATATTTTACAAAGTAAAAATAAACTTATAAATTTTAAGTTAAAATTAAATTAAAATTAAAATAAAAAAAACACACACTGGACTAGTCTTTGGTTTCACAATAAATACAAAATATTTAAATATATTAATTTTTAATAGTAGAATAATTAAGAATGTTTAGGTAAAAATAAAGACACACGAATAAAATATCTCTATTAAACAAATAACTAGATTTCAATGCTCTAAACTAAATGCTACAAAACCCGTTATTGTTTATTGTTTGCTGTTACCAAGTTTGGTAGAGTTGAATAAAGTTTTAAGAAATATTTGTTTATGTGTTTTTATCTTTACTGGTTTTCTTTTAATAATTAATTATTAATAAACATATGTTTTATTTTGTTTTAAATTTAATAGTGGTTTGTTTGTTTGTTTATCTTTAAGTACTTAATTTGTGTTTTATTTTGCTTTAATTAAGAAAATTTTATTAAGAAACTTGAACATGTTTTGTTTAAAGTAGTTATGTTACTTTATCATTTAATTAATTTAATTTACTTTAATTATTTTGTGTTTATAGGTATTTAAAGGAATGTTTAAGTTGCAAAGAATTAATGATTTGTTTATAATTAGGACGTTTTGTATTTTATGAAATCATTATTTCTTGTGTTTAATAATTATTTTTAAAGTAGGAAAAATTCAGCTATTTACATTGAAGATAATTTAAATATCATGATATGTTTTTTTTTAAATATATTTTTAATTAAATTTAATTTATGTATTAGAAATAATTTGGAATGTTTTCTTTTATGTGTTGCTAACCTGTGAATTATCTGTTTATTTTTAAAATGTGTTTTTTTTTTGTATTAAATTCTTTCTGATAACCTTAACAACCTTTTAGATTTCTTGAGTCTTTAATTTAATTTTAAGGGTGTAAAATAAATATATTTTCGAAATAATGAAAAAATTCTACAATGCCATTAAAAAATGTAATAAAAGGACAAGACGTGACATGATTTTTGTTTTCTTTCTTATGTTTTTCTTGTTTGTTTTGTTTTGCTTGTTTTTTTTTTTTTAAGAAATAATTCTCTAGACACTTTATTTCGTTTTACCTTTTTCACTCACTTTTGCTATGTTGCTGTCTGTTTTACTAAACGAAAATTTAGACAATGTCAATTAAACTTTTTACACATTTTTTTTTTTGGAGAAATCTAGAAAAAAGAAATACGAAACACGAAATATGTTGTTTGTACTTTTATGCTGAAATTTGTTTTAGAGATTACTTTTCTTAATAGTTTTTTTTAAAGGTTATAAGTATATTAATTTTAAATTTATGCTCCAGAGATTTTTTAAGTATCTTGGCAGCTAACGCCTAAATTACTTAACAAAAAATGTGAGCACCTAGTATATGTATGTATGTACATATGTATGTTTGAGATGATAATATAGGTGATGACTGTTTATTTCTCCTCCACTGATAAAATGGGCATTACTTGCCCCATATACTAGCAAATAGTGTCTAAACTAACCCATTGCCCAGTAAAAAAAGTACGTGTTTTTTAAAGCACTTTAGAGAAAAAGCGCATAATCGAGCGCTTCAATAAAAGCGCTCATCTGAAGCAGTAAATGCTTACGAACAGAATATACAAAAAATATGCTTTTTTAGTGCTGACAACGAAGAAGGTTTTAAGCTAAAAAACAAAAATGAAATTATAGCCTACAGATTTACGTATGACAAAGAAAGTCAATTACAAAACGAATATCGCGCTTCTCAGTTACTATGAATTTTTCTTCAGCAAAAACATTCAGATAGAATTTGCTCTTTGATTGGTGTGCGTGAAGTGACGTAAAATACTTTAGGAAAGTGCTTTATTTGCATGTTTCATTAGGTTAAAAGAAGCGCTTATTGTCAGCAGAAAGTAGTCCTCCAAACCGGGAACACCTCATACAAAAATCATGCAACCCATCAGCAGGTTTGAAGCAATTTGAGGTATGAATTCATACATAAAACCTGCACCTTTTGGAGCACATTTTTTAGTGGGTAATAACTAAAAAGAACTTACATAAGTTTTCCTCAATAAAGATGGAAAGTCGGTTTGGTTTTTAAAATGTAAACATGATATTACTTCGTATTTCGGCAGAACTATATTGGCGAACAGCAACACAAATTCGAACGATTATCTTTTCGAATCGAAATGCACTTTAAACCCCCAGGTCGCCAAAGACTCATTTGCCCCTGACGAATAACAACTAGAGAGTGTTCCAAAATTCTCACAACATTGGAATTTGCCGTATGTATAGCCAACCAGCAGTTAGCTTCGGCAGAATTACGGACATACATTTGTTCATGTTCTTCAGTATGGAGAAAACATGTCTATTTACTAAATGACCTCTCTGCGTGAACGTTGTTCAAACAATAACATATCATAACATAACATAGACAAGTGTTGTCCACAAGCGACAAATTGTTGTGCGGACAAGAAAGTGTTCGCGCAGTGAACAAATTTATGGTTTGACCAAAAGTAATGAAGTTGGTTGGTGGTCGCAGTTTGAGCTTAACCATCCTAAGCGATAAAGCACATTTTTTAATCGTCCTAATTCAAAAAACAAATACTGGTAAAATAGAAACTGGTGCCTGATATCACAAAATGATAACAATTCATTCTGCCTGAATGATGATACTTATGTAGACGACATGTGGTTTCAACAAGACGATGACAAATGTTATATAGTCAGAGACCTGCGCCGATCAAATTTGACGGCGGCTGCGGCTGACTGTAAAGATTGACTGTGACGGCTTAAAATCGGCTGACAGCTGGCTAAAGACCAATTGCTTAAATTATAAAAAATTTAAAACTGAAATTTGGAAAATTTATTGAAATTTGAATAAAGTCCAATTCCAAAAGGATTTAATGACGATACATTTAACTTATATGGAAGAAAACTAACACTCAGCCCAGTCGTGAATAAAAATTCCGCAGGAGCTTTTCCCTTTTCCCATTTTTCCTATTAAAATTCAATGTTAAAAAAAGGGAAAAAACTCCCTCGGATATTTTTTCATGATTGGGCCGACTGTGATTGGTTCCTCAAGAAAAGACGGGTTCTAGTTTAAAAAAAAGAAAAATTTTAATGAGACGTCAACTCGCAAACTTGTTTCAGGTTGTGATATTAAAATAAGAGCAGGGAGTAAGTGCTGATATGATAAGAATCCTTGAATTGCCAAGGAAGACATTTATTAAAGATTAATTGGACTTCTTTCATTTTTGTCTGAAGAACAATTTCTTTAATTTTATCAGAACATATTCCATACATAGTTAAATAGACAGAACAAATGTATATAGATAGGACATTTGGGTACAAGCCAATAGTGAAGATACTCAATGAATCAGTATAATGAAATTCTTTCTGCAAAAAATAGTATTGATCAAAGATAGTAAACAACAATGTTACAATGTATCAAGAGACTTACACTCTTTTGAGCATTAAAAATTTTGGTCGGATGTCTACAGAAACAATCAAACTTAATTCATATGCTGCAAACGTCCAGAGCTTCCTTTATATGAATTTATACCGGCTCATAAATACAGAAGGTGCAATATGAATACATTAGAATATATCACTAAATATACGGTCACACTTGGAAAATGTTGTTTTAGCACAATTTTTTTTGACGTGGTTTACTCTTACAAGAGTTTTGCAAGATCAAATGTCATCAAATAAAAAAGAACTAAATATTTGTTGTGTCTTGTATTTCAAATATTTTTATTTAGTGGTTACGTCTTTTTTGGCAAATATTTGCCAAGTGTGACCGTACCTTAAGTATTTGGAGCATTGAAGCTTTCATAAATTGTCTTAAGAATTCCATTAAATTTGTCATTAATTTTTTGCTTCATGGCCCAAATAAACCCAATAATTTAGAACAAGAAGAATATTTCTATTTCTTTTTTATTATTGCCTCAATTCTAAAGAATCAACAAGGAACCTTAGAAAATGATCTTTTTCAAAACAAGCACCAACAGAATATCGAGTCCATATGTGCAACACATAATTTTTGAACTGAATTTGATTGTCGAGAAAATAAATTGTCAAATCAAGAATTCAAAATTTTAAGCTTTAGAAAACTCCTTCTCAACAAATCCAGTCAAACAATTACCTGTGCTGCATCTAGTACCTGGTCTCCATGTGTAAAAAGTTTCCATTTTTATATTAAGCTACCTACTAAGCTTACGACTCTCAACAGCACCTGATGTATAAACAATTTCGCTTAGAGCACAGACATCCAAATAATAATTTTAGCATTTAAATCTCTTCTACCAGCTGTTTTTTTTCTTGTTTTTTTTATTATTATTAAGGTAAATGGCCTTTATTTTGTACGAGTATTTTTCACTGCCAAATCCAGTCATTATTTAGACTTTTAAAATTTTTGGCTCGTGTCCATTCAAATTCACTTGTTTGGGCTAAAATATCAGCAATGTCCACAGTTTGAGCAACAACGCTACCAATGCCAGCACCAGCTCCACCACTACCGACACCACTACGACCAACATAATGCTGTTCACATTGTGGTTGGAGTTTTAGTTTTTGTTGTCATGTAGCTGCATCGGTTGCAGCCTCCTCGACTCAGCTGGTCACGATTGATGTCGCAGTAGGCCAGTGGAACATATTGTCATGTAAATCTGATGATGATGATGACTGTTCTAACTCTAGATCTTGTTCGTGCTGCAGTGGGTTTGGCTGCTGCAGATGATGCTGTTGTTGTTGTTGTTTGTGTTGCATGTGGACATGTTGTGGTTGATTGCTTGACTGTAAATGTATTTGTTCTGGTATTTGCATTTGCAAAGGCTGAGTTGACAATGAGGGCATTGAATTCGTAGACGATGAAGACATGGACGCACTATGCTGATGTTGATGATGTGGTCCATGCTGCAACGTACTAACCACCGCTACTGCTGCTGGATGTTGTTGAGTATGATGATGATGGTGAAGATTATTGTTGTGCTGTTGTTGATGATGATGATGATGATGATGAGCATGCGGATGATTAAAATGAGTTGATGGTTGTAGTTGCTGTTGTGGTTGCAGCTGCAATTGTAACTCTTGAGGTTGATGATATTCATGTTCATGTTCAAATTGTTGCAAGTACTGTTGCTGCTGCTGCTGGTTACCTAGAACATGTTGAACTGGCATTGTGTGACCATGTTGTTGCTGTTGCTGTGGATGATAATATGGCATTTGCGTTGTGTTCGTAGCGGGAGCAGCAGTAGGAGCCACAGTCATGGCTGTTGTCATTGCTGTCATAGACGATGAGGCTGACAATGAATTGGGCTGTTGCAGGCCCCTTATGCTATCGGCTGGGTGGGCCGTGTATATATTACTTCTTCTCAAATGATTATTATTGCCATTCGGACGTTTATTGCGTGACCACCATTGCACATGCGTGTCTGAACGAAAACGAGAACGAGAAGAAGAATAAAGTATAAAAAATAAGCACCAAATTTTATTATGATTTTTTGTTAAGTTTTTGGATTTTTTGGTATGAGTATATGTGGAAATAGAGGGGGAAAATTTGGTAGTTTTTTTTTAAGAAGCACCCATGCCATTGCCAGAAGCAGCCACCACCACAACAGCCGTTATTGATTCCTGCATGGTTGGCTCTTCGTATACATAATGCTCCGGCATTAGACTATCGTCATCATCTACATCGTCTTCGTCCTCATCATCGTTGTCTTCGTTCACTTCTTCTTCGCTTCGCTCATCCGGTCTCGGTGGCAGTGGTCGTTTTAACATGGAATTTTCTCTTTCAATATTCAAAGATTTCAATTCGTTGTGAGATTTTGTTTGATACAGTGTGGTTAGACTGGTTTGTGTGGTACAATTACTGCTGTTATCGTTCGAGGATGATGAAGAGCTTACGGTGCGCGGGTGATGATGCAAATGATGATCCAATTGCTGCTGCGGGCGTTGCTGATGTTGTTGTATATGATGCATCATTCCTAAGGGTCGTTTGTGACTGTGATAGTGTTGTTGCTGCAGCTGTTGCTGCTGGAGGTGGTGGTGGTGACTGTTCAACGGTAATTGCTTGAAATTTTGGGTAGCCTCTGATGGTTGTAACAGAAATTGATGTGATGCTGTTGTTATTGTTGGAGGAGGATAGAATAGATTGTGATGTTGATTTATGTTTTCATGATCGAGGTGATTATGATGATTGAGATGTTGTTGCTGTTGTTGCAAACGATTGTTATGCTGATCGATAGAGGGAAGCGGTAGTTGCTGTTTGGGAGAATGATGTTGACACTTACCACTACGTTGATGTGAAGTCTTTTTTCTGCAAGTGAGATAAATAAGCAAATGGAAATTTTGTTGTTTAATATTATAATATTGGCTAAAAGTTAAAGTAGAACTAAAAAATTGGATATTTATATACAAGTATCTAAATTAACAATGATCGTCTGATAGTTGCAGTTTACTTTGTGAAAGCTACTTTAATTAAAAAATTTCCAGAAGAGCCTGCTTTTTTGATATAACTTATTTGAAGTGTATTTTTTAAAATGGACTTTTGTTAAAAAGGTACTTTTCTTATAAGTCGTTTTTATGTTAAATATTACAATCTTTGGAATAAATTAAAGTAGAATTAAAGAGTTGCACGCAGAAAAAAAATATAGTTGTGTTTGTTTACCACCACCAGTTCAACATGTTTAAACAGTTTTTTAAAATATTATAGTCACTGTAATTATTTATATGATTTCTGCAACTATTATATGATTAAGTTACCATTCATATGATTACAGCAACCATATATATGATTATAGCAATTATGTAATTTTACGGTAATCAGTTTTATGATGAAAGATTATACCATATTATGTTGTTCAAAAGCAACAAATTATGATAATTGGATTAATCATAAACATGATTCCAAAAAATATATGGTTACCGCAGTCATATAAATAATTACAGTAACCATAACATTATTGAAAAACTTGCCAAAATGTTGACATTGTTGTACATGTTTAGTACAACTATATTTGTTTTCCGTGTATCTATGCGTTAATAAAATTATATCAAACTATAGTTAATTAACAAGATTCCAGAAGGGGGCTACTTTTGTGGATAACTTTTTAAAGTGTATTTTTAAATATAGTTTATTTGAAAGATAATCCATGTGAAGGGTAATATTTTCAAAAATACATTTTGGAAGGCTTTTTCTGTAAAAGATTACTTCTTGAGAGATACTTTCTTGAAAAAGGTACTTTTTGAAAGCTACTTTAAAAGAAATATGTTTTAAAATATACTTTTGAAAGGTACTTTCTTAAAAAAAAGTACCTTCATTTTTTAAAGATAATTTTTTAAAAAGAAGCAAGTTTTGAAAGATACTTTAAAGAAGTACTTTTAAAAGGAATTTTCTTTACAAAACTACAGTTTAAAAGGTACTTTCTTTAAACAAGTACTTTTGGAAAGGTATTTAAAAAGTACTTTTTGAGAGATACTTTATTTAAAAAAGTACTTTAAAAGAAATACATTTTGAAAGATACTTCAAAAAATTACTCTTTGAAAAGAAAAAGTACTTCTTAAACGATACTTTATTTAAAAAGGTACTTTTTGAAAAGTGATTTTTAAATAGGTAATTTCTTTAAAAAAGTACGTTTTGAAAGGTGCTTTCTTTAAAAAAGTACGTTTTAAAAGTTACTTTTTGTAAATTGCTTTCTGAAAGGTACTTTAAAAGAAGTACGTATTGAAAGATACTTTAAACAAGAACTTTTTGAAAGGTACTATCTTTAAAAAAGTACTTTTTGAAAGGAAAATTTTGAAAATAACTTTTTGAATGATGCTTCCTTTAGAATATGTAGTTATTTTGGAAAAGTTTTTGCTATAAAAAATGATGTGGTTCTTTGGAGTTGAAAATTTTTATATGAAATGAAGGTATAACTCTATGAACTGTCCTTAGGTAGTCCTGTATATATTGGGTATTGTGGACTTAATTAGTCTCATATATATTATATGTATTTCTAATATTTAAGTAATTTAAATTTAGTGAAACCTAATGAAAGTTGTATTTACTTACCTTCTGCATTTGACAACGGCTATCATTATAATGGCTCCTAGAATTGCTGACAATATGGAAACTATAGTCAGAGTTAATGGCCAGCCTAATTCGGAAGCTTTTTCTGCAAATAGGAAATTAAAAATATTGTGATAAAAATAAGTAGCCAAATATTTTAAAAGAAAATGTTTCTATTTTAACTTTATCAATTTTATTGCTTCTCTGAATTCATCCAAATCTCTAATCTTCTCTTCATTTCACTTCCAATTTTATATTTCAACAGGACTATATTTAAAAGTTTCAATCATGGTGCAACTATACTAGGTGAGTGCAAATCGACAACAAATACAACACAAAACAGAAACAACGGGCATTTTGTTTGTGTAAATGAATGTACTACTTTCAAAAATACTTGAAAAAGTATTACTTTTGACATAAGTAAATTGTAAACAACATCAGTCAGCTGGGCTACTGCACTCACCTTGTATGTTTGCACCATGGTTTCAATTATGTATTTATTTCTCTGGCATATTTTTCAATGTCACCACGTTTTGCTAACATTTCTTTTTTGTCTGTCAAAACAAATTGAATTGCATTTTCTTGTGCCATAAAACTAATAGAAAACTGTTTTCCTCTTTTTTATATTTTGAACTGTATAAATTTAAATTCCATTTAAATACTTTTTAACAGCATTTGCATGTTTGAATATTAAAATTTCTAGCAGGAAAAAAAGTCAGGAAAAAATGCATTGAAAAAAAAAGAAAAAGAAAACATGACTTTCGAGCTTAAATTTGTTTCGCAACAATTTAAACAATATTTCCTCTACATAGCTCAAGTATCACATGTATTTTTAAATAGATGACCAGTCAATTATTGGGGGTTTAAAATAGAGAGGAGATAGTGACTACATTATTTTCAGCGCGTGAGCGATTGGAACATGTTGGCTTAGTTTTGATATTTTTAATATGTTGACTTAAGATGAATATAAACCACTTCTAAATCGAGATATTTTGATCTGTATGTTGCAAGAAAGCTCTGACCCTAAACATATTAAAATATTGAAAACTTTCTGCTAAAGACGTCTGAAAGTTAATTTTCAAACTACATATAAATTTCTGAATATGAGTGAGAAAAGGAATAAGAATTGAAGATAGTAAGCAGAAAATCACTCACGCGCTCATCTCTAGTTTGGGAATGCATTTTTTGTATTGCCATCTATCACACTCCCTTAGCAACTCATCTACAATACTATTTGATTTTATTGGCAAATAAATTTAATTTTACGTTTGAAACTTGTCGTTTAATACATTTGTGCAACTTTTTTTTATTTTATTGCATGCCACACACACACACACACAGAGAGAAACACACTTATAGCAAATTCCAACATACAACCTTTAAAGTTTAAACAAAGTTCTACATAGTGTGAGCGAGTGACTGGGTCCCTGTATTCATACAATATTCAAGTAGTCATACTGCATTGTCATTCATTCACTCATTCATTCAGCCAATGCCTCACAAAATAAAATGAAAAAACAACAAGAAAAAAAAAGAAATATATAAAATAAATGTGGAAGTAGTACAAACACGTAGAGCATATAAAAAAAAGTCCCATAAAACAACAGTTCTATGCTAGAAGTTAAAGAATCATACAATCAACGATTACGTTACTTACCCATTGTGCCTTCAAATATAAATGTACTTTTTGTTGGCATTGCCCAGGAGCACAAATCACATGTTGTCAAACCATCACTCAATACCGGTTCATCGACGAAGAAGGGTGGTCGTGGTGGTGGCGGTACAAAGCGTCCATTCCACAGGCCATTTTCACTGGCATCGAATGCCAATGGTGAACCAAACAAATCGTTGTCATTGTCATCGAAAATATCAAATGATACATCCCGAAAATTATTGCTAAACTCCTCAGCCGAGCTGGCAACTAAACTTTCAACAACTGGCGGACTGTATGAGGGATAGAATGTTGCTGTTGTTGTTGCTGTTGCTGACGATAATGGCAATGATGATACTGATGCGGATGATGCTGATGACGCGGCTGCTGCTGTGGACGATGAAGAGTTAGAAGAAGAAAGTTTTGTGTCATCTGCAGACGTTGAGTCGTCAGCACTGGAAGATAAGGATGTCGCTGATAAAGGCAGGAAATTCGAAACTACCACGGATGCTGCATGGGATATAGAGGTTAAACCAGTTGAGCTATTGATTTCACTTGTATCGAATGCTGCTGATACTGCTTCGGCTGCTGCTGACGATGATATTGAGAATGTTGTTGCTGAGGGTGGTGTTTGTAATCTTTCCTCTAACGAGGGCAACAATATGGTATTATTGTAACGATATGTTGTTGACAATGAGGCAAAGGCTGCTCCTGCCGATGATGTTGCTGATGGTAAAGCATCAATTGCTTTAAATGTTGAGGGCATTTTTGTTTATTTCTTTTTCTAGTAGCTGTTGCCTTTGTCTAGTTCCTTCCGTTTGTTTCTTTTTTTTTTTTTGAAGTTGTTGCAGCTTTTTTGTCAGTTTCGTATATGGCCAAAAGGATTATGGCATTGAAGTGTTGTCGTAACTAAAATGAAAGCAGAGATGAATTTGGTGGTTAAAAGGATGTTAACAGAGTATTGTTGGAAATAAAATAAAATTTATTATTCGAACTGTTAATTTTTAAATTATTGATAATTTAAGTATAGATTTCATGTTGTAAAACAATTCTTTCAGTAAAAATAATTTAATGAAAATTAAATTTAATGAACTCGAGTTCGAATAAATAAATATCAAAAAAGTAAAATTTAATTGAAATTTACTGCCTATTTCACTAAATGCGAACGAATCTTTCTTTTGCACGAATACATTTAAAACAAAACAAATTTTTGATTTTGATTTAAAACAAAAACAAATTTTTGATTTTTAATTTTTGTTTTAAATGTATTTGTGCGAAAGAAAGATTCGTTCCCATTAAGTGAAATAGGCAGTTAATGAATTTAATACAATTAGGTGAACTTTCGGTAAATTCGGTAAGTAACAATATTTCTGATTATTTCAACAGCAAATACTATTGCCGAAATATTAGATTTTTGCTCAAAACCTTCTAGTAAAAATTTGTTAATTGACTCAGTTTTTTTCGCCGAGTTCAGTGTCAAAATATAATATTTCCTCTATTTGTGTCTCCCTACATTTACCTTGTCAATTTACAGTCCCCTTTATTTGCTTTAAACATTTAACTGCCTTTGTTACATTATTGTTACATGTACCAATAAACATTTGTTAATTGGGGTTTAAACTTTCTTTTATGTCTTTCATATTTATTTATTATTAGATACCGTAATATCGATTAAAATAAAAAATAGATAAATAAATAAATAAAATGCCATCATCAACATATTTATAATGTCATATAATCCCTTTTTGGAAAATCTATTGTTTGTAATTAAAGCTTAATCCCCCATAAAATTGTCACAATTACGTTTAAGACTGTTAGTTTATGGCTAAATTATCACAAATACATTGACACGCAAGTTGGCCACGATTAAATGTTCGTTTCACTACACACACCTTCCTGTTTGTAGACCCTTTGCATTCATTGGCATCATCACAAGCATGGAATATTATGGCCACATGTTTAAACTTACGTTGTTGTTGGTGTTGTTTTTGTTGCTGTTTTATTGTTATAGCTGTGTCATAAAGTGTTTGTAGTTGTTGTTGTTGTTGTTGTTATATTTAACAAACTGAATTTGCCAAATGACAACCACTACAATCTAAAAACCTAACTGTGAAGCCTACAAATGAATATAAAACAACCGCGTGAATATAAAATACCCTCCTTATGGTCTTTACAGAGTTTTGAATACAAATACGATTTACACAATACTAGTTTCAGTGTCCACAAACAAACATTTAAACGTACTCTAACGTACGTACATTCAACTCTTCTGGCAGGCAGTAGTTTAAAGGGAATGATTCTTAACATAGGGAAATTGTTTAGTTAAAACAAATTGTACATAGTTTATTATAAAAAAACCTGCCAGCTTAAACTCCCTTACTGTATTTATATAATGAACAATAATAATTACATGAAATCACGTTACAGAACATACATACATATGTCACACATGTCATTTTGCTAGGCAAATATGAATTATGAAAAACATAAAGTCTATACAGTGCCAATTCTATCAATTTCAGCCTTAAAGCTCAACATCTGTAATTTGATTAATCAATTTACAAAAACGTGTTAAAAATTCTGATAAGAGATGCTGTCTGTATGCGTGATTGTGTTGGACATCTGTCCGTTATCATGTTTGATTTTTAATTGTCAAAACTTAATCTTTCCAATACAATAAACATTTGAATAATTTATTATTAGAGAAAATTTTTCATTTGGCTTGAGTTCATTTTTTTAATTAATAACTCGAAGAATACCATTTTTCTAGATAAATGGGACCTGGAATGCATTTTCTACCCTGCCAAGGGCGTCATCAGCAATGGTTATTGTCCAAGATCTATTTGTAAACATCATCTACTTAACTCGCCATTTATTGAGAAATCGAGTTCGAGAATTAAACATATTTCTTATTAAATTTTCTCTAATAATAAATATAAAAAAAGTTCAAACATAGTATTCTCTAAAAATTAACATTTGAATAATTTTCATATAATTTTTTTTTTTAAAAAAATAACAAAGTTTTTGATTAAAAACCCTGCACAAATTATATGGTACTTTTAAAAGGATTCTAGGAGTTACTTAAATTTTGTAAGACTTTGATTTCGTACGTCATGAAAAACACGGCATGGCTTGACAATGTTTAATGTGACAGTTGGTCTTCAAAAATAACTTGGATTAAGCTTTCTTAAGGTACGGTCACATTTGGCAAATATTTGAACTCGTTATTTATTTAAAAAAAAAACTTTTCTTATTTAGGCCAAAGCACAACAAATATTTAGTTTTAATTTATTTGATAATGTTTGAGCTTGCAAAACACTTGTAAGAGTAAACAACGTCAAACAAATTTGCGCTAAAACAAGTGGTTACGCTTTTTTGAGTAAATATTTGCCTAATATGACCGTACCTTTAGTCCCAATTTACACGAAGCAATTTTTATTGAAAATAATTTTTTCCATGAAATTTCTTCGGTTTTCACACAGCAGAATATAATTGCTTAAATCACTCGGATTTTTATTTGAGAGTATACACATCCTTATGCAATACGAATAAGAAAGTAACACGAATTGCTACTGCAATCAAGTGTGTACTCGTCTTATCTTGCCCTTATTTTACTGATGTCTAAAAGGTAATCAGCTTAGCTTAAAGAATTGCTTCGTGTAAATTGGAAATTATGAATTTTCTTTAGTATGTTTTTCCACATACCCTACAATTCACTCTTTTAATCTACATCTTTAAATTTGTAAGTGTATTGTTCTGGGTTCTGTGAGCAGTTTTCGTTGTCTGGTATGCTGGTATATTTTCAAGCCTGTGGCAATTTTATTTTTATATGCACCTTAAGTTTTTTTCTACGACCACAGAAAGACCACACACACGCACAGGTGCCGCTGTCACAACCACCACCAATGCCACAATAAATAAACACACACAAGCACACACTCTCTCTCTCTCTCTGTCTCACTCACGGTTGGTCAGTGTGTTTGCAGACGTTTATTTGCAAATAGTCATAGATATTGGTTTTGCTGGTTGGTATATGTGTGCATCTCTGTTCGTATTCTAGCCAGTTTATTTACTTAGGCCGGCTTAAATGTCGCGTGTGGCTGTTTTATAGTCGGTCATTTTCAAGACCATAAATATCAAATGCCTATAAAAATCAGATTTATTTTTTTGCACTTTACCTTAATTACACTTAAAATCCTAAGGTTTGTTTTGAAATATTTATACTCATACAAAGGAATAATTTTGTTTATTTAAGTTTGAGACAAAAAACATTGTCGAAAACGTATAAAATCCGATATTTATTTAAAAATATATTGTATAGGAATATAGTTTCCAAATCAGTAGCTTTTCGAAATTACACAAATATTTGAACAATTTATGAAACTCCTTGAAAGTATTTTAGGACCTAACATTAATATAATGATTCTAGAGTAATATCTTAACAATTATTTCAAACAATAATATCCAATTAATAACAGCCTTGTTTTAATTCGTTACAACTGTTAGTGGCTGCTTTTCCCTTCGATTTATTTTCAATTATCTCAGTTGTTTATTTGTTTAGCAATTTTTTCACCTCTTAATTTAAAATATTTAAAATTGTGATTAATGCTAATTTTTCCATTGGTTTGTTGTATTTAGTTAATAATTTGTGTACGTTTTAAACATTAGTTTAACCGCAAAAGTTTAGCAAATGTTAAACTGAACTAATGCAAAAAAATAACTGAAATTATGACAGACTTTGAAAGGTGACCAGATACTCTCTTAAATATAATGCAAACTGAAAATTTGGCTCAAAGTCCAATTACAATTACTTTGTATCATATTGAAAAATATTGTCATATAGACCTTATTTTGATACTGACAGCTTTTTCTTGCTCGAGCTATAATTCAGCACGGAACAAACAGTTTTACAGCAAAATTCAACATGAGTTTCGAGCCAATATTTCGTGAGATTAACTTGTAAATTAACAACACTTTGGGTTCTTAATGGGGAAGATACATACAAAAAAAAAAAAAAAAAATCATGTTTTTTTTCAATTAAACCTTTAATTGATTTTAAAATAATTTTCAATTAAAATTTTAATTGATTCAATTACTTTTTCTGATTTTTCTGATATTTCCAATTAAATCTCACATTTTTTTTTTAATTGGTACTATCATTTTGTTTACAGGTCCGATTTCAATTAAATTTTTAATTGATTCCACAAATATTTTAATTGAAACTCATTTTTATTTTTTTTTCTGTGTATGTTGAGATGTACTTTTGGAATGTGGCTGTTATGGCCGAAAAATTGCGTCTCAATTAGAACCATGTTTACCGACATTTTGAAAACATAACTTGGAAGATCATCAAGTTGTATGGAACACCATGCCACACATCTCATCAAACAAGCGATCTTTTGTCCATTGGGTTCAGTAATCATAATTTAGTCTTCTTAAACCTAGAATACACAGCCGGGTACAAATGTATTCACTGGCAACTTTTTTGGCCATACCGTGATATTTTTTGTATATATATCTTGAACCAGGTGGAACATTTGCATGAAACAAAAACTAAAAATTTTTAAAATAATGAAATTGGACCATTAAAACATTAGAAAAAGTCAAAACAAGCTATTTAGTAGGTACAAACGTATCCCGGGTGTGTGTTCTCATAGAAAAACTTGGGTCTGCATCGTAGGATTAAAGATGTCAATTGATTTTATCGACATTGGTGAACTAGAGCCAGGAATCGTTAACAATAACATGCAAACATAAATAAATATATTTTTAGATTATTAAACTAATTGTTGAAACATTTTTGTTTTTATTCAAATTATATCTTTTTTAAGCTTGAGGTGAACATTTTTTATTTACTTATTTATTATATTTTCTTCAAGACAACAAATTAACAATATTTTCAAAAAGCAACAATAAAAATATTTTTCAAGAATTAAAAATTCTATTATAAATATGTATATCCTTTTGCGCTTTTTATAAATTAAGTGTCTGTAGTTGTGAACAACATTATCTTTATCTGCCTTAAAATTAATTCTAAGATGTGTTGGCACATTTATAATTTCTAAGATTTCTAAAGGTACGGTCACACTTGGAAAATATTTGCCAAAAAAGACGCAACCACTAAATAAAATATATTTGAACTCGTTGTTTTTTTTTATTTAAAAAGAAAACTTCGAACAGGACATAACAAATATTTAGTTTTATTTTATTTGATGCTGTTTAATCTTGCAACACTCTTGTAAGAGTAAACAACGTTAAACAAATTTGTGCTAAAATAAGTGGTTGCGCTTTTTCGAGTAAATATTTGCCATGTGTGACCATACCTTAACATATGTATAACGACAATGAAGTTACATAACAAACACTTCACTTACATTCTTAATTTTTTATTGACTTTCATAATTTTTTTGTTTATTCTCAAAATTTGTTGCACTCAGTCTACAACTACGAAAAAAATAAGTACATACTTTATCTAGTAGATTTGTAAGTAGACTGGTCGGCAATTTTCAATTACTTTTTAACTTAATTTGTAAGTGAAGTTTTTGCTGGGTTACGTCAAATTATACAGTAGCAACGTAAATGCTGACGTTACACTTGTCCAGGACGTTTTGTATTATAAAGACCATTTCGGGAATAAAATGAATAATTTTAGATTAAGATTAACTTAACAAGAACTGTTTGTTGTCGTCGCTCTATTTCGGACCCATAGTAAAATGTTTACTGATCTGGGTAAAATTACGATTCGATATCTTCATTTGTAAGATATTTACATAGGTTGATGTTTTTTTCAGACGAGGTCCCCACATGGGAGCCGATCGCCATAAAGTTCGTTATGATTTATATATGTATTTACGAGCATATCGACAGCTCAATTCCAAAATATGCTAAGTCGAAAAAGTGAGTTTTGCAGGAAAAGCTCCTAAAGTTTACAGGCGATATCTAAAAAACCATATGAGGTAGAAAGTATTTCTCCCGCTGGGTTGTTACTCTCTTATTCGTATTACATTTGTGTATAGAAATGTTTGTATGAAAATAAAAATATGAGCAATTTAAGCAATAACAATTGTGCTGTGTGAACACCGTAGAAATTTCAGGGAACAAATTATATCAATATTTATAGTAAGAATTGCTTTGTGTTAATTGGAACTTACCAATTACAGTGATTTTTTTTAATATCGTTTAATGTGCCACAAATTATTTGCGTAAAGAGAGTGATACGTTTTAACCGCTTAGAATGAAATCGGGAGCTTATTTTGCACGAAATTAAACAAAAATAGTTGCAAACTTTTTTAAAGGTCTTTTGACAACTAAAAATATGAATAATACGTTTATAGGTAAACTCGTACAGTGTTCAGAAATGCTCTAGAAAATTGTTTCTAGCTATAAAATTATCTTGAAGAGTATTTTGTGCCATTATCAGAGAACCATATGAGTGTGGAACAGAAAGCATAATTTACATTTAACGGTAGCCAATCTTCAACAATATAAATAGCCTATTTTGTTAACAAGACGTGAAGATATTTTTAATTAAAAATAATCCTCTTTGTTGCCAAATTTTTAAAATATATGTAGCTCCGGAATAATAAATAAATCTGTGGGAAGATTTCATTAATAAACATTACTGAAAAATTCTTGTTTACTTTAAATACAATAATTTTATATAATTAATTTTACTTTTCGTTTTCTTTTTCACTTGTCTCCACATCTTTCCCCTGAAAATCGAATTTCTTTTTCTCCTGATACCAAACAATTTTAATTAAATTACTTTGTTATGGCCACTTTATCCTGCCTTATCAGTTACCTGTTAATTTATTCATTCAATGTTGTTGTGTTTTTTGTTTGTATTTTTTTTTTACAAAATTTATTATTTTTATACTACCGAAAAAAATAAAATAATATAAAATAAATGAAAAGCAAAGAAAACATAAAGTAAAAGCTTTTTACACTTGTTTTCCTCACTTGGGTGTTGCTGTGGCGAGTGAGAGAATTTTAGTAGGCGATTGATTGTGTGAGTGAGTGAGTAAGTGACTTTATATTTTAACCCTATCTTTTTAAATGTATTTGTGTGTGTGTGTGTTTATTTTAACCAGATATTTTTGCACAAGATGAATATTTAATATACGAGTTTACATTACGAGTAAATGATATTTAGTCATTTTGTAAATGGGAGAACGTGAGGCGCATAAACTGCAAGCTCTGGTGGTGGCTGAACTCTGTCTTTGTTCAAAAACGAAAAACAACAAACAACAAAACAAATCGAAAAAGTAGCTGCAAAAAAAAAACATGGTACCACATGGATAATGAAGCTGCTGCTGCCTCATACTGGCAACATACATTCATACATACATCTCCATCATAGAAAGTTAGTTTCTGACAATAGCAATAACAGCAACAAAAACAAAAACAGCAACTAACCGTACAGGGAATAGATCTCTAAATACGAGTGATGTGAATGGAGCTTTTGGAGGTATGACTGTTTAGTTGTACGTTACCAACCAAAAACTCACTGTAAATATTTGTGGACTTTTTTTTCGGTTTAACTTGAGAGTCTGTCTGCCCATGAATGAGTGACTGAGTGATATTGTTGTTGTTGTACATTATGTGTCTAGGGGGGTAAAAAATGTGTTGCTGCCGCGTTGGAGGCAGCCAGTCAGTATGTTGTGGCGCGTGTTGGATACCTAATGAATTTTTAGCTATTTTTTTCCCCCAGTTACACCAAAAAAATAATAAAAACAAACAAACGAATATATTTATATAGAGGCACACAAAAAATACTATTTATATTCCCAAAGTCTACCACAAATGTTTTTGCGGTAATGTTGTTTTGCTGTTTTTGTTCAAGTGATGCTGCTGCTTGCTATAGCTGCTTCTGTTGAATGCTCTTTGGTGTATTCCATAATTAATATAAATTGTCAAAACATCAATTGTATATTAAAGTAAATGTGCTACTATATTACTACTACACCAGCAATGCATGATGAATTTTAAGTACCTCAAACCAAAATGACGATGATTTAACAATTGTTTGCCTGTCTTTACAATAGACAATAGATTATCATAACCAAGTTTAAGGCGAAGCCTTCGAATATGTTAACAAATTAAAATCCTTTTGCGACACTAGTATTTAAAGGGTTTATTTTATGGTTTCAGAGTAATTTATAAAGCTCTTTGAATGCGAACATTAGGGAAGATGAAAGTATATTTTATTGAGTGAGACAGTTTGAACTCAGCACGAATGTCAACGGTTTTCCAGTTAGCATTTATTTGCTAACTTTCAGTTTAATAGTTATTTTTAAATGATATTAATTGATCCACTTATTTGGTTGCTAACAAAAGAAAAGCTTTTTATACCCTACACCACCATAGTTGGAAGGGTATATTGGATTTGTGCTGATGTTTGTAATGCTAATTAATATTGGTCCAACACCCACCTTAAAATATACCGATCGACTTAGAATCATTTCCACAGTCGATTTAACGATGACCGTCCGCCCGTCCGTCTGGCTGGCTGGCCATGTAAACAATTTTGAAGATATTTCGATAAAATTGGTACATGGATTTTTTTCGGCCCAAGAACGAATAGGTTTGAAACTGGTGGAAATCGGTCTATTATTTCACCTGGCTCCCATCATAAATGTTTGAATTGTGGAAGTTCCACACAATTTTCACCAACAATGACCAACAAATTGGTCCATAATTGATCAAAGCTAATGACTAATTTTATAATAGTCGGTCCATAATTAGTCAAAACTCCAAAAAGTTTATTTGCAGCTTTTTTTCTCATAAACATTCTTTTATAAAAGTAACGTACATATACAATATGTCAAGTACTTTTCGACCGATTTGTCTAATTGTTCAATCCTTACAATCCATAAAATTTATTTGACAAATTGGTTAAAAAGAAAAGAAACTTTCAGTATCAAAATCCTTTAAAATACGTCAGTGAGTGACAAATCGTTGCTGATATTTAAATTAATATTTTAGTCTCCCAAGAGACAGTTGTGTGAGAGCGGAATTTCGAAACATTTTTTGAGCCTTTAGATAGTAGTTTTTGAGGTCTTTGTGACAAACTTTTCTAGAGCTGTTGTCAAGTTATTATCATTCAAAAGCGATGAAATCTTTTTGACCATTAAACGTCTTTGACAAAATGCTTAAGAAAGCTTAAATGTCAGGCTGACAGTTTTTCACCAGACCTCAATTGATTTCGTAAAGACAAATGTTATTTTACAAAAATATTCTAACTTGTAAATCAGTAACATTTTGCACCTTATTAACTATTTGCCCTTTTCCTTCAGTTTCATTTATGTGCACAATGTTGAAAATATTTCCTTTTTTCACGCTTAACAATCACTAGGAAACTGTACACTGTGTTGTGTGAGTGGCTGAGAAAAAAGAAACTCTTTTGCAAAATCATTGTGGGTGGCCGGCCATCCAACAGATAAATAATCGTATGTTTACGTGACATTATTAAATTCTAAAAGAGTATGAATTGTCAAAGATTTATCAGATGTCTGGGCCAACATAAACGCTTGACAATTACCACATCACATTCCTGGGTGGTTTCCTATTATTAAGCGCTTTAAAACGCAAAATTTTCTGGTTTTTGTTGTGGACATTTTTTTTTTTATTTAAACTTTACTTTGCATATTTATTAAATTAACGAAGATTGTCAAGATTAATCAAAAGTTTAATCAAGAAAAAGGAAAAAAATTATTATAAAAAAAAAAACTTTATGTTTCTGATGAGAATATTAAGAGGTATTAAGTGAATGGTGGTGGTAGAAGACTTATTCTTATGAAAACAAAGGAATTGTTTGTAAAATAAACAGCTGGAGATTATTTAAGATTTAAAGATTTTAAACATTGAGTCTAAAGATCTACTTTTATGAGTAATAACTTTTAAAACTAGTTTAAAATATCAGTCAAACACACTTTTTGCTGATCTAGAGCATTGTAGCCATACTTGTCGTTGAATAATTTATTAGCTAACTGAACTTAATATACATATTTCTATATAAAATACTTATGCATTATTCTTGCACTGATCATGAAAATTCCAAACAAATATGCCATTAATTCCTTACAATAACTGTCTATAACTGGGTTGCACCAACCTCTACATTGTCTATAAATAATTTATATGGAAATGTAAATACAAAGTAAATGTATTCATTAATAACTCATGCGTAATTAAAAACCAAATTTGATAATGACAAATCGTTTATTGATTTACTTTACAAAACTGAAAAAACAACAATATAAAAATAAAACGTTTCTTTGGTTTATGCTCGTTAATGTAAAAACAATAATTTTTGCCAATTTCTTTATATTTATTCACTCTTCCGTTGAATTGAAGCTGAAGTAAAAAAAATTTTACAAGCCATTAAAGCTACCTACCACTTCTTCCATTATAAATATGTATTTTTTTATATTTAGAAGTACAAACGAGCACATGTTTATATTTATATTTATGAAGCCTGCTACTGACGCAGCGTCAGTTGATGTTGGCTCATTCATTATATTGTGCTTTTTAAGCAGTCAACATGATGATTGATCATTATCTGTCCAAAGCCAAGACAATTATAGATCGTTTTACAATTAAATAGTGAAAGATAAAAATCAATATACACACACAGTCTACAAATAGCCACTCTTCCATAAATGCTAGCTATTAAAATTATAGAGTCGTATTAATTTAGATTGCGTAAAAAGTAAAATAACGTTTTTATATATTTTTTAAATCAGTATTTAAGGAGTTATTGAGTTGGTTTAGATCGAATAGGGCGATCAACTACATATAATTCAGCTGGTGTTTTGAAAATATAGTCAAATTTACCAAAAAATTTCAATGATTGGCAGAGTTATAAGCAAAGAAAGTTTCTTTATGTAGTTATATTTTAACAAGCTTTTTTGTACAAAAAGCTTTTTCAAAAAAAGAAGCATATTTATAAGAAAGAAGTTTTTTTTACTTTGTAGTGTTTTCCAAAAAGCAGTTTTTTATACAAAAAGCTTTTTTAAGCTTAAAAAAAAAAGATTTTTTTCACAGAACTGTGAACTCCACATGCTGCGACTTTTACCTGCGACTTATTTGAAATTTCATTTTATGGGATTACAGAAAAATTTTTTTTAACACTACTATATGGTCAAAAAATTTAATAGAATATTTAATAAGAAAATATCAGGAATATGAATGAATACCTGTATAATGTACTTGTAATGTAACTAGGTCCTTTATGGCAACATATCTGCAAATGAGCGAAATAGGAGAAATTTACAATTTATTGTCAAAATGTCGCAAGAATGATGCAACAAATGTTTGATCATGTGAACAGATGATGAATTTAAAAGGGATTTAGAAGAGTCGCGGCGACAAATCGCAGCATGTGAACCCACTCATGCAAATTGAGCTTTTTTAAAAAACTATTTTATAAAAAAGTGTTTTTAAAACGAAGCTTTATACTTTTTATACAAGATCTTTCTCAAAAATAAGTTTTAGACAAAAACTTGTTTAAGCTTTTTTTTACAAAGATTTTAAAATTTTTATGTAAAATAGTTTTTTCATCGAATTAAGGTTATTATACAAAAAAGTCTTTTCGGAAACAAATAGTTTTACTGAAGTTCTTCCTGTTAAAACAAAACGTTTTCTACAAAAGGCTTTTAATAAAAGCGTAGCTTTTTCAAAGCAAAAAAAGCTTCTTTTGGTTTTAAAGAATAAAAGCTTTATAAAAAACACAACTTAAAAAAAAAACTCTAAAATAAGAAAAAGCTTTTAGAAAAATTTATTTCTCCATTATTATTTTTTTTAAGAACAATACAAAAAAAGTTTTTTTCAGAATCAAAAGTCCAAAAAAGTTTTTCCAGAAAGCTTATTTTGAAACACTTTTTTATAAGAAAAGCATTTTCTTTTTTTTTTACCAAAAATGATTTAAAAAAGTTGCTATACCAAAATCTTTTGCAAATTTATAATTTTTGCTTTTGAAAACTTGTCGCTTTTATTTAAAACATAAGATAATTTTTTCACCGAAAGTCCTTTCTGTTAAAAAAAAACGTCTTTTACAAAAGACTTTTAATAAAAACGTAGAAAATACATGTTTCTTTTGATTTTAAAGAATAAAAGCTGTATACAAAACAAAGCTTTTAAAAAAGATTTCTAAAATAACAAAAAGTTTTGAGCAAAAAAACTATTTTTCATTAATTTTATTTTTTAATTTTAATTAATTTTATTATATTTTTTTTAAAGAAAGAAAAACAGCTTTTTTCGGATTCAAAAATCCAAAAAAGTTTTTCCAGAAAGCTTATTTTGAAACACTTTTTTATAAGAAAAGCATTTTCTTTTTTTTTTACCAAAAATGATTTAAAAAAGTTGCTATACCAAAATCTTTTGCAAGTTTATAATTTTTGCTTTTGAAAACTTGTCGCTTTTATTTAAAATATAAGATAATTTTTTCATCGAAAGTCCTTTCCGTTAAAAACAAACGTCTTTTACAAAAGGCTTTTAATAAAAACGTAGAAAAAACCTGTTTCTTTTGATTTTAAAGAATAAAAGCTTTATAAAAAACAAAGCTTTTAAAAAAGATTTCTAAAATAACAAAAAAAAACTATTTTTCATTAATTTTATTTTTTAATTTTAATTAATTTTATTATATTTTTTTAAAGAAAGAAAAACAGCTTTTTTTGGATTCAAAAATCCAAAAAAGTTTTTCAAGAAAGCTTATTCTGAAACACTTTTTTTTATAAGAAACGCATTTTCTTTTTTTTTTACCAAAAATGGTTTAAAAAGTCTCTGTCTGAAAATCTTTTGCAAATTAATTATTTTTGTTTATGAAAACTTAGCGCTTTAAGTTAAAACATACATATTTATTTTTAACATTATATATTATTTAACATCAAACATATATTTTTTAATTAACAAAGCTAGCTACATGGCAAAAAAACGTAAAAATTAATATATTTAACATTTAAATCTTGCAAAATACTTCATTTGTTTTGTAATTAAGCATAATTTATGAAAATCAAATAGTATTTTTTTTTTTTTTTTTTGTTAAACAGTTTTTCTTGAATTTTTTTTTAGCAGCCGTAATGTTAATGTTTGTTATCTTTATTGCAACAACCTCTCAGCTTGGTTAAAACGATTAATTTCATTAAATGTACAACGTTTTCTATTTATGCCTATTTATACATTAGAATTCATTATTTTTTCTATATAGATATTTTTATTTTTTCATATATTTATCTAGCAGTAAATACTACGACATTTTGCCTTCTTTATTTATTTTACCATAGATGGCAAATAAATAAATAAATGTGCTTGGTTAAGTTGAATGGTTGTTTGTTTTTGGATTTCTTCGTTGAAGGCATGAAATTTTATGGTGTATTTTGTTGGAGACAGCCAGCCAAAAAGACATACAGACAGACAGACAGGCAGAACAACAAAACAAAAAAATGTTTTTATAGCTTTAAATGTAGTTAAAGTGTCACTTGATTTTGTAACAATTAATCATGCGTTGACACCGTGTAATATTAGACATTTAAGACAAAAAAGAGGCAAAAGCAAAAAAAAAAACAGAAAAAATTAAACGACAAAACTGGGTGTGTATGTGTTTTTTTCGCCAAAGTTATTCTGTTTTTTAAGGAGTTTTCTGCCACTATCACAACAACGAAAAAAAAAATTGTGTTAAAAAAACCCACATTCACTAAAACCATCAACATTGTATTAAATTGAGAATTCTAGTTAATTTCTGTTAAAGGTTTTTAACTGAAATTAAATACTTTTTGTTAAACAAAAATGCACAGACAAATATGTATGTAACTCATTGGGAATAATCATTGAATTATTCAGTGAGTTGTGCCAAAAAAAAAAAAAAAAAAAAAACGCAAACAAACAACCAACCCACTTCATTGATTTCAAATTGCGAGAAGAGAAAAATTAAGAAAAACATGTGTTTTGTAGACTGACAAAGCTCTTGACCAATTAACTATTTTAATGCCCTACATCCAGTACAAATTGTAGTTAGGATTCAGTTCAATCATGGTGACTCAAAAGAAAAAATTTAATCTTAAAAACTTAAGATTATAAGATTTTGCCTTACATTGTTAAAGATCTCTTTTTATTAATTAGTTTACATTCTTCTGACTACCCAAATATCATAAAATTAGACAACATTACTTTTACTATACTTTACATTAAATTTATTAACTTCTCTGAATCAGCTGATACTATACTAAAGGATATCGCAACCTTTCCCTTAGTTGGGCAAAATTCATTGACTGTTTCTATAAACTCAAAAAAATTTCGATACAAAATTTTTATAAAGAATTTAAATGTTTTTGTGCAATAATTTCTTGTTAAATAAAAAAATCCTTTTAACTCTCATAGTTTTATTTTACTGTTTGACAAACCATCTCCCTTCTAATTTAATTATTTTCAGTGGCATTAAAAAAACCAACGGATGTTACACAGACACGCCACAATTAATAAATTTTATACAATTTTTTAAAAAGAATGTGATAAGAGAAATCGATTGTTTTCTAAGAGCAATTTAATTGAAAGCAATAACATAACGAGCCTTGACAGCACAAAAGCTTAAAGCTTGGTATAGACGGTTGTCAGAGCTTACAACGTTGTCCGAAAAATGTTTAGAAAATTTCTAACCATCGTGTTAACTTAAAATTTTTGTCTTCGTTGTAAGAAAAAGCATTGACAATTTACCATTGCTAACAATTTTTCAATGTCAGTACATTGCTAGATCTGACAACATTATATGATCTAATAACCGTCTATACATAGCTTAACCAACAATATATGTACTCGATTATTGTTATTTGATAAATATCAATCATTTAGGCTCATTAAAAATGTAATAGTTTTAGCCGGCATTTCCAGAATTTTATAGCTAAAACAATTTTAAGCTTCTTTGAAATTACAAATTGTAGTTAAACACAAAACTGATTGTTTTGTAAAATTTGTGTTTTGCACTTAAGATTTATGCATTGTTATGCATGCGGTTTGTATTTTGCATATTCCATTTGACTGAATGGAAGTCGCTCGATTGCGATAGAACAGAAGAAGAACGCTTAAGAATTGTTAAACTTATATCGATGAGCTGCCTCAGCTTTAATTTGCTATCTCACATTTCATAGCCAAACCCGGCTATGTATTGAAAAACAATTTTTTCATTAAAATTTCTTCGGTGTTCACACAGCACAATACTTATTGCTTAAATCGCATTTGTATACACTTATGTACATATGTGTGTAATCGTCCTATATATTTTTTTTTTTTCAAAAAGAGAAGTAACACTCAGGCAATTAATATGCCTATATATAATTGCGTTACTTTCTTTGGAAAGGGGATAGATTGAAGAAGTAAAAGTGGTGAAAGTAGAAGATATCTATATATCACAAATCTGCAATTGCGCATTATATTTAATTAGTGCAGCATTGCAGCGCCTCTGGTGGTGAGTAGGCGCATTATTTTTTAAAGCTTAATTTTACAGCCTTTATTATATTATTATCATTTTACTTCGGTGGCGTTTGAATGCTATACCACCGAAAGAGGGCGCTGTGATAAATATTAGTTATGATGGATAGAAATAAAACTAATAACTATCAGAAACTGATGTTGTTTGAGTGGCAGCGGCTGGGAATTGAATCCGGGCTACAAATACCAACTCATGCTTAATGATCAAATGCGCCAACCAATTAAGCTACAGCACCCTACACTAGCGATACTAGTGAAAGGTAATGCAAAACAAACATTGTTGATTTGTCAGTAGTAGTAATTGCTACAGCTTTTCGCAACACTTAACTTCCAAAACTGTTGAAAAAGCATTCAATATTTCAATACAACCGGGAGAGCATCAATAATTACTCTCAATCCAGTAACTTTTGCAAATTGTTCGAATTTATTTTGAAAACCATTCTTCGAGACATATACTTACTTGGAGCATTAAAAAAACAACCGTCGCTAGTGATCCTTAAAATGTCTAGCATTGGGTAGAAAACATGAACATGTTGGTTCTTTTCTTTGTGCCGATTTTAATATTGACAAATTGATTGTTTATTATCTGTAAACATAGTTTGTAATCAAAATCAAGTAATCAAAAATTGGATTAAAAAAGCAGAATTAGTTCAATTAAGAAATTAATTGCTCCCTTTGTGCCGACCTCTTCGGGTAACTGGTAGCTGTTACAAAGGGTTAAAATACCAACCGGTTATGTTAAACTTCAAATGACTACTCATTTACCATGTAATGACCATTTATACAATATACATACAGTGTATCGCAAAACTCTTCTGCCTACTTTGTTTTCAGAAGAAATTTGTTTTTCATTTCTAAATAAAATTGTAAAAATCAAGTAAAAAATTAATTTTTTTTGCAATTGATAATAGATATTATATGTTGTATAAGAAAAAACCTTAAAAATATTACGTTTTATTTTGTTATTGTTGCATTTTAGTAATTTTCACAAAAGTATTTTGTATTTTTTTAAATCCCTGTTAATTTTTTTAGTATTTTGTTTTGAATTACATATTGGCATCTAATGGCTGAACCAAAAATGTTGCATTTGCTTTCTCTATAAAATATATGTATCATAAAAATTTTGCAAAATTTTTATTTTTATAAATCTCAGCGAATAATAACCTTTGGGTTTTGCATTACCAGATGACCTTGTATATATTTATTTATTCATGTTTATATTTATGACTCTCAGCACTTTTTCGTTGTTTACATTGACATATAAGGTTCTTTTTAGTTGGTTTAGTTTAAATCTTTGGTTAACTATTCTGCGGTAAAGTTTTACAAACTATAGACTATAAATTATTAAATATTTGACTGCTGGACAACATGTACTAAATATATCACAAATGTTTTCAATTTATTTTCCCCAGTTTTAAAGCCGTAAAATAATTTTTCCTTCGGAAATGTTAAACTACTTTACCTCTGGCCTTTTAACGTAAAGATCTTCATACCTGCGCACAATAAGGACATAATTATTACCAATAACAATTGAAAAATACATGCTACGTATCCTTTAACAAAAATCAATAAAAAATTCCCAGGAAAATTAAAAGAAACAACAAAGAAGCTAACAAAATTAATTGGGATTTTCAAATGGAAATGCTTGAAATTAATAAAATGCCGCAAAAATTAAACAAAAAAGGACATTGTTGCAATTTTTTTGGGATTTTCCCAATTTACACAATCACCCCTATCGTGAATAAAAATTCCACATGAAATTTGTTTCCTTTTATTTTTTAACATTGAATTTTAATAGGAAAATGTGAAAAGGGAACAAATTTCATGTGGAATTTTTATTTACGATAGGGGTGAATGACTATTATCAACTGCAAATAAGAAAAAAAGTATTTTAAATTGTTTGTATAATTCTATGTTTGAATGAAAAACAAATTTCTCTTGAAAATGAATAGGCAATTTAGTTGTGTGACACACTGTATGTATATAGCCTTTTAAAGATTAATTTGCTTAATTGTCCAATGTCTAACAAACTACTATTATGTAAAATATTTAATAAAAGCTGAACAAATTTTACAATAATTTAAACACCTATTTAAATTCATACATATTTACATTTACATTTCTACATATGTACGAGTACATACTAATAAATTTTAATATTCTTATTTATATCTACGTAACCTTTCACAACGTACCTTAGTTTTTTTTTATGAACCATAAAGTAATATTTAACGTTTTATATGCCTGCAAAGAACAAAAGAAATAAAAAGCAATCAATTAAAATAATTTTCTATGGTCAAAATATAATAATAAATCATTGCAATACAATTTTTTTTTCTATTTTTCTGTTTAAATAAATCTTTGTCTGTCTGTTTATCTATTATTCCAAGATAGTCTATGAAAAAAAAAATTATAAAAAAAAATTATCATATTTTAACATTACAATTAAGGTTGTGGTAAGAGTAATAATCGTAAACCATATTTTAAAATATTTATAGTTTTATATGGAGAGAACTAATAGAGTTTTAAAATACTTTATTGCATCGGTTTAATGAAAATATAATTTGTAGCAGTGGTTGGCTTTGGTAAACACCAGGGCAAAATTTTTTTTACAAAAGTACTCTTGAAAATTAGCTTATGAGAAACAAAAATAGTCAGAAGCTTGTGAGCAAGATTTACACAAATCTGGATTAAAACATTCTGACAAGTTAACGATTTTCTTTGTGCCAACCACTGATTTCTATTAAAATCAATTGAATATTAAAAAATTTATTGAATATTATTCAAATAGTATAAAATTGTATTAAAAATATTCTTCTTAATTTAATATTGACAACTTGATTGTCCTCCTTGTGTCGACAACTGATTTGTATTAAAATCACTTTAAAGCTGCCAAATCGCCTATTTATTCTCAATATCCATAGTTTCTGATTCTTTTATAGTCTAAAACATTCAGCTTTAAGTCAATATTAAGAATTAATCGGTTTCTTTGTTCCGACCACTGATTTCAATTAAAATCAATTCAATATTGACAATTTTATGGTTTATTAACTGCAATCATAGTTTGATATGGTCTAAACTCGAGTTAAAACACTCAATTTTATTTCAATATTAATATTTCTTCTTGTGACGACCACTGATGCAATAAAGTCAACTAAATATTTGCAAAATTACTGATAATTCTCAAGGCATCACAATGGACCATATTGGTCACTGGGTGAAGGTGTGAGGTGACTAACACCAGCCTTTCTACCCACCTACCTAATTCTCAATGAACACAGTTTGAGGTCTTAAGATAGTCTAAATTTTAATTAAACATACACTGCATTAATTCATTATTAATTGTTTGTTCTCTTTGTGCCTATAACTGATTTCTTTACATCTACAGTTTGAGGTCCTTTAATTGTGCCAAATAAAGTTGAAACAATTTTGATTTAAGTCAATATTTAAATAAAAACGATTGTTCCAGACAATAGATTTATTTCAAACAGGCCTTTGGTATTTATAATATCTTCCCATAAACAGCAGCAGAAGCGGTAATTTGGTAATTTGGAAACAATCGACAATAAGTTTTATGCAGTAACAAACTTTAGCAATACTCCTCCCAACTTACACCCATTATAATTGCCTAAAAACTTTAGTCATTAATTAAACCAACTAATTGAATTAATCATAAAAATTTAATTATAAACTTCTTGGCAAAAGAAAACTTTTGTGGTGTAAACGATAATAAAACCCATCTTGTAAAATGATTTACATTGACTTTTTATTTTATAAATTAATTTAACTGGCAGGCAAATTTTGAAATCAATTTATTAAACTGATAAGAAAGACTGTATTTTGCGCTTCAAAAAAAAAAAAAAAAAAAAAAAAAAACACAAGAAATCATAATTTAATGGCTAAAATACAAAAGAAATATTTATATACTGAGACAATTTGAATGGTCTGAATTGAATTTCTTTCTCTTTTTTTTTGTGTTTTGTTTTATTTAATTCAATTTATTATTTTCGGGCCTTAAAGAACAAAATTAAAAGAAAAGCAAAATCAAAATTCAAAAACTTACTGTTTTCATTTTTCAAATTCATCTTGATAGCGATGCTAAGAGAATGATATTCATTCCAATCTTGTATTTTTGTTTTGGCAAATGATTGCATTATGCCTCAGTTTATTGTTTAAATTATTAAGCTCGCTCAGCTGTAATCTTTAAAGTCGCATCTCTCGTTCCAGTATAAACCATTAAGAGGGCAGGCAGTCAGTCATTCAAAATTGTTTTGTATTGTACGACTATGTCTGCTTTTTCCCATTCATTTATTTCATTTGATTTCGTTTAATTTCAGTTCATTTCATTTCTGTTTACGATTTTTTTCAAGAAATATGACCTGGCCAACAAAAGTAATTTCTCAAGAATAAATTTGCGTATACGCAAATATTGAATGTTTTTTTTTGTGGAATTTCTGCTCATTTCTAAATTTATGAGCCTGTACAAAAAGGAGCCAGCCAGCAAGAAAAAAGGAACATATAAAATAAAGAGCCTTTTATTTCATTTCAAGATTACAATCGAGAACAGTAAGTCTTCTTTTTTGCAGTTCTCTTCAGTTCAAAGATGAACTGCCTAAAATCTGGTATAATTTTTTATGAACATCTTGTTTATAAGTCACACACGTGTTTTGTTGCTGCAGCTTTGCCATTTCAAACATGCCAAATAATAAATCTGAATTTGCATTGATATCAACAAGAACAACAACAAACTGAAGCAAAAAAAAAAAGATTTAAATAAAACACAAAATCACAAATAAATAAAAGATCAAGCTCAAATACCAGGCCAAATTGAAATATGTAACTTCTTAAACAAATGACAATACATATCTGGGTTAGCAATCAGCTTTTAGTCACTCTGGTTGTGGCCCCCCCCCCCCCCCCCAACTCTTCCCCTTACTCTTCAGCACTCTATAACTGCTGGCTTTTTTCATAAACATTCTTTAGCCCGGTCTTCACAAATTATTTCAATTGATAATCTTAGTTTTAGTTTGTGTTTATAGAAAGGAACAGCCTCTTTTTAAACACAGTTTAAAAGAATAAATTGTGGCAGTAATAAATAGTGTAAAAAATGCCTTAATTTAACCAGTAGTATTGACGCACATCATTACATGGATTTAATATGGTCAGGAGTTATTATAACAGTAGTGTTGCGATTTTGTTTTACAATGGAAAAATTAGAAATTCATTTATCGATTTATCGGGACAAATGATGAATGTGTGAATGTGTTCGGTGAAAGTGCTCCTTCATATGCAACAGTAAAAAATTGAGTTGCTGAATTTAAACGTTTGAGGATGAAACACGTAGTGGACGTCCAAAAATCAGCAACAACAACAGAAATTGTAGCCAAAGTGCATGATATGGTATTAAAAGATCGACGAATAAAAGTGCGTGTAATGGCTAATATCATGGGCATCTCAAATGATCGAGTCCATTTAATTTAGCATGAAGAACTACAGATGAAAAAGCTTTCTGCAAGATGGATGCCGCAGTTGTTTGGATCGTTTTAAGAAAAATAAAATGGATTTTAAGCGTCGTTTCATAACTGTGAATGAGACATGGATCTACCACTATACTCCAGAGATAAAATAACAATCCAAGCAATGGACTGAAGCTGTTTGTTGAGAATGTTTTTGAAAAACTACATATTCTCTTTTTGTGCTAGGCTAAGTAGTTTCCGGGCCACCCTCGTACATTACTCTAACATGATTTACTTTTTCATCTGAGTCGAACAATTGAGAGGAGTTCATGTTTTCAATACACACGCAGAGAAAATATATAGTTGTGCATGTTTACCACAACTATTCCAACATTTTTACAATTATTTTTTAAAATATTATTTATATGATTGCGGCAACCATAATATGGTTAACAGTAATTGTGTAATGTTTGTGGTGATCAGTTTTATGATTATATCATATTATGTTGTTCTCAATCATAATTAAGAAGCAACGTATTATGATAAATGTCTTCATAATTAACATGTTTGCCACAAATAAATACATAGTTACTACAATCGTATCTATGATTGTAGTAATCATCTGAATAGTAACTTAAATATATTATGATTACCGCAGTCATATTAATAATTACAATCACCATAGAATTGTTAATTTTTTTTTTTGTTTAATGTCAGAAAATCTTTAAAAATGGCGAAGAGAACTGGCCCACAAACTCATGTGCTTTAAAGCAGGAGGTCTGGGCAGCATCCACGAATGCTATCAGATTTATACAAAATTTTTAGTACTTTAGTACTTTATTCCATAAAAAACCTTGTAAAAACAAAACTTTGGTTTCTATTTAATTTAAAATTTGCTTACAATTTGTTACAACCTATATAATTAATAAAGCTCTAAAATTGCTAAGTTTACACTCTTTAATACTTCTGTTTAACAAAAAAGCATTTAAACACACAACCATATAGACACATAATATAAATTCAAAGCTTTTACAAACATTTGCTTAAGCTCGCTTATTGTCGCTTAATTACAGGTCTTAACTTCATTCTTGGCCTTCATACGTTTGCTGTGTTTTTTTACAGTCTTGTTGTTGGTGTCTTGTGTTGTTGTTGTTGTTGCTGTTATATATAACTTAAGCAGTACATAAATATGTCGGTTTGTCTGTCTGTTATACTGTTTGTCCCGTATATAAATGTCTATAACAATGCGGCCAAGATCCTTTTAAATAATTTTATTTTACTTTAGTTTAGTTTTTTTTCGCAGGCCTACTGTTTTAAACACACACACACACACAAATCCAGCTACAAATTTACCAAGTGTAAGTAAGTTGGTGGTTTAAGTCTTGCTGTTGTTCTTAGTTGTTATTGGTTGTTTTTTTTTTCTAACCAACCGTCCAAAGCAATTAAGTGTATCAAGATTACTTAATATCAGGCATCTACTCTTTTAAGTAAAAGATGAAACCGTAGTAAAAACATACTTAAAGACACTCAGATACTTTGAAAAAAAAAATAATAATAACGAATATTGCAAGAAATCTGTTGGATTGCAACCATCACTTTAGTTGCTTAGTGATTTTTTTAATTTTGTTGTTATTTCTTGTAATATACAGGAAATCAGGTAACCACACTTGTTGTATTTAGTACAAGGCAGCAGAAGTTCATATAAAATAAACACAATATCGACCAGCATCAAATCATCAATTGATATTGATGTTTATTATTCCAGCCAGCATGGAATATTGTAGTTTCCAGTTACTTGGAGGTATTAAACATGGATACTTCAGACAATGTTACAAGATACTTTTAGACGCATTGAAGTTATAGTTTTGTTTTTTGCCATTGTAGTGGTTGGTTTAGTTTGTCTTTTGTTGTGTTGGTTTTCTGAGAGAGTTCTTTTCGGTTTGCTAAAGTTTTTTTTTTTATAATTTGTCAATTTTCTAATTTTGTTGTTTAGTGTAAGTGAAGATTTTTGTTGATGGATAAAAAAAAACCTTAAAATGCGTTTGGAATTTATAGAGAGTGGTTTAAGTCATAAAGTATTTATTGATTCCAGGTTTATTATTAAATTATAAATACGAAAAAGTATTATTAGATGTACACTTCGCTACCGAAAATCCAACAGGTCGTAACTACACATTTTACTTTTTTACAGGAGAAGCAAAACACTTTATGAATTCAAGACTATTTTATTCTTATTGGCCAAATTTCAGAATTAATCTTAAAAACCTATTGCGGATTTGGTTTAATAAAAAAATATAAAATAATAGTAGTTTTTTCGTAATTGTACTTAAGGACTTTTGGAATCGTTTTTTCTGAAATCGAAAAGCCGTAACAACAAACAAATTTTTAATAAAAGTTAAAATTATGATGAAAAAAATTTCGCTTTTCACTCTTATTAAACATTTTTTTCTTTTTGTTTTCTGTGTTCTGAATATAAAAGATACAAAACTAATTACAACGAGTTTAATGAATTCAAGAAAAACATACTTTATTTTAGGAAAGAAAACAAAATTAAAAAAAACAAGTATCTGGCGAATATAGAGAGTATAAAAAAAAAAAGATAAAATGAGGAGGTCCATAACAAAACGCAATAATTCCACCTAAACCATTTTTTGGATAAACGAACAAATTTAATTTAAGTCAATAGGATATATTTTTTTAAACTGTTGTTGTGGTATAAGTTTTCTAAAAACAATATAAATCAACAAAAAAAAAGTTGTTTTTAAGTTATTTAGATAATAAATTAGGAAACGTTGCGTTTTAGTCCATCACATAGTATTTATTTCATTTTGTTATGAACCGTAGGGAAATGTTGTGTTTGGAATTTAGGATTTTTGCTTTGAAATTAACTGTAGGATAACGAAAAACTATTTTATCATATCAACGGTATTTATTGCATTTACGTTAATATTCAAGTATTACAATAAATTCACATTGTGTTACACTCTCATTGCAGTGTCCTCCTCCAAAGAATCACATTGTAGTGAAAACACATGACCACAGTGTAATATATGGTCTACTTAGAGGGCAGAGACTCATGATTGTTAATTGCTTTGTTACGGATATTGAATTGCATCAAGTAATATAAACTAGCAATTGATAGTCATAATACTTTGTCCACTGTGTTGATGATTCAATACATTGGAATGTGTTCTCACTCATATTCTTTCTTACTTAGTTTTAACAATTATTGATATAAGAAACTAAAAAATTAAATAATAAGAGACAGTTCGCTAAGAACATTAAAACTAAGACCATATCAATACATTCCGTCCCTAGTTGTAATTTGTTGAATAAATAACATATCAACATAAAGTTATATCATCTGTTTCATTGGCACTATTTCCTTGCTGGTCTAAAACATATCTTTGTATAATATTCTAACTCGGAAATGTTTGACCACTGTTCGCCATAATGTTTTTCCAAGATGTTGCTAAAATCGTTCTGCATTTCTAACTTGATTGCAACATCAAGTGGAATTCCATCAAGCAAACCACGGGGTATTTTGCCTATTTTAAGATACATAGCTGGTAAATTTTTCTTTGCCTTCAACTTTATACGTTTCAAAAGTTTTCACTACACACTTCTGCTGATTTATGGAGAGTTTAAAATAAATTCTTTACGTTGTTTATTGCATAGATATGGAAATGTTTCATTTTGGTCTGAACCAATATTTTTGGTGTTGAAGAACAGTAAAATTATTGATCTTTGGTATGTTTTATAACAATTGTTACATAGGTTGTAATATGTAGAATTGGATTCAGTTAAAAAAACTAAAAACTTAAAAAGTGGAATTATTGCATTTTGTTATGGACCTCCTCAGATATAAGGTGAGGCTTTTTTTTAGAATAATTATTATTTCATAATAGTACTGTTAATTTTTACTTCTTGATAATTTTAGTTAGGCTCGAGTTCATTAAATTTAATTTTCATTAAATTATTTTTACTGACGTTAGGAATTACAACTTGAAAAATTTATTATTAAAAATTTTTCTTGACTGGGGATCGAACCTGGGTTGTTGAATTTACATATGTTTCGAGAAATCCCACTTTCTCTTATCAGAATTATTTGTGTATTTGCATTGTTAGACACTCCCATACATCCCCCTTACACCTGTTGTTGTGTTAAGTTTTGATTTTTTGTTCTCAATAATATTATTTACAAAAGTACTTATGGGTGGCATAGTAGAAGTGAACGAATTATGGACTGATATGTAGCTTCTAAATCCAGTAAATGACTGGAAACAGGTAATTTTTTTTAAACGAAATCAAATTTAATTCAAATTTAATGGATCATGTCATACATGCCAAAAACAAACTGCTGGATTTTGAGAATATCGGTCCACTTCCGAAATCTACGTTCATACTAATATGTGTCTTGAATATTCCGTTATTATGTTGCAATTCGGCGTGAAATATCTTCATATGCATAAAAATCACTTTTCCATAATTTGTCATAGCTGCCATATAAGAATCATTTCTAAAAAACAAATAAACCCGCAAAAATATCTAATAAATATCGATATCGAATCAACTTTTATATAGATCAGTAATTTTAATCCAGATGTCATACTAATATCGGTTATACTGCGAATTATGTTACTCGATTTTGTAGCTGTCTGTCAATAATTGGAAATCGCTCCCGAATTAAGTCCACCTCCGAGCATACTAAACAACCATATAACTCTTGTAAATAACGTTATTGAGATGAAGTTCAACCAAAATATGCCTTAAATGCATAGAAGTCGCATTAGTGGATACTGGATTTAGAAGCTATCAGTCCATAACTGCTCTACTTCTACTATTCCACCCATAAATCATTTGAAAATAATATTATTGAGATCAAATTCAAACAAAAAACCTCATCTTTTATATCTTATCCTTTTTTATACTCTGTTTCTTAACTTGTTGTGAATATGGAGAAATGTTCTTTTAATTTCATAAATTGTTAAATTACACTCAAGATTCTTATGACAATCAGACAAACTTTGTAAATTACAGTAAGAATCGGTAATTACATCAATTGTAAATGGTCCAAATTAGATAAAATGTCACAACATTTAAAATAAAATCACATTGGTGAATTACGACCAACAGGTAATATTGTCATTCAAACAATATATGAAATACTAATAAAATTTGCACTAAGACTGAATAGAAAACACAGAATAAGGATATTCTAGTCCCATAACCAGTGCAGTTTCTGTATTTCTTATTACGTTTAGGTGGAGGGTATTAAAGATTCGGCATAGCCGAATATAGCACTCTAACTTGTTATTTTTAAACTTACTTCAATTATGTCGGTTATATTTATGCTTCTTTTTGAATTTATTTACTCAAAAGTAATTTAATACTGCAGCAGGATATTGCTTTTCATTTCATATTCTATTGTTAGAATTTATATGAAAATTATTTTTTATTACATCTTTTAGATTTTTGTTAGAATTTTACTTTTATTTGTTTTAAGTAATTTATATGTAGATTTATTTATTTCTTGCAATTTTACTCTCTATGTAGAGTATTACTTGTGAATATTGTTTGTTTGTTTTTTTTTTATAACAAAATATTTAAAAACATTTATTTTTTCATGCATTTTTGTTTTCGTACAAAATTGTATATTGTATTGCAGGAAATCTTTGTATGACGTATACGAGTATAAATGAAAAAGAAAAGTATAAAAATAAAAGAAATTTCTATTTTCATAAAATTGCTGTATGTAGTCATAGGAAATGTGTAAAAAAATAGATTTTCGTAAATAACAAAAGGAATTTGTTCTGTGTATTAAGTTACATGTTGTTTTATTTAGTGTTATTTGCAAGAGTTCAGAGTTGTGTCATAGAAACAGCAGAAAATTTGGTGATTGTTGAGCAAAGCACTGTAATCGTAAAGCCTACAGGGTAGGGCTAGGTACGAAATAGAATATGAATTCTTGCCACAAGGTCGTACGGTCAATAGGGAATACTACCTTGATGTTATGCACCGTTTGCGCGAAGCAATTCGTCAGAAACGCACAGAATTGTGGCAAAACCAATCATGGATTTTGCACCATGATAAAGCACCAGCTTACAAATCGATGCTTGTGAGTGAGTTTTTGGCCAAAAACAAAACCGTTATCATGCCTCAACCATCGTATTCACCGGACTTGGCCCCCGCAGACTTTTTCCTCTTCCCAAAACTAAAGACACCGATGAAAGGAAATCGTTGTACTACGATTGAAAACTCGAAACAGCAGCTGTTGGCGATACCAAAAAGCGCCTTTCAGAAGTGTTTCGAGGATTGGAAAAAACGCTGGCATAAGTGTATTATATATGAGGGGGATTACTTTGAAGGGGGCACGATAGTTATTGATGAATAAATAAATACTTAAAAAAATAAAAATAACAGTTATTTTTTAATCGAGGTACTTAGAAAGAATTCCCGAGGCCGGGCCGGGATTGGTACTTCACTGGATCAATTTATGTGAGAACGTAGATACAAAGAATTTTTAGAAAACTCTAATAGACTTGTAAAACAAGTTTATTATGTTTATTTTTTGTAGTTGTTTTTATTTCTATTTCGTATCTTCTTTTTTTTTTTATTTTGTTTTGGTTTTTATATGAAGATGTGTTACCATTTCGTTATTGCTGTTGTCGTTGTTGTTGTTATTGTTTTTGTTGTTTTTACTAACCCATAACTAACAATACCCATATTTTGTAGCAGCACAAGGAGTAGTAGAGCTGGTAATAGTAGGTACAACTCTTACAATGTATTAGACTCGAACTTCTTACACTACCACTTAGTTTTTATTATTTTTTTGCTGCTGTTGTTGTTTTCTATTAAGATAAGCTGTAGAATCACACATTGTTGTTAAATTTGTTTTTGTTTTTGTTAAAAAAAATGAATTTTTTTTATCTCCTTGGTAAATAAATTAACAAATTTCTTTTCAAAAGTTAAACTAGAAACATTTTAAAATAAATTTTAGGAGAAAAGAAATAAAACGAGGCGAAGAAATAAAAAATGAAAATAATTTCAAATGACAAAGTGTTGAGAGTGCATTTGTGGGTTTACATTTTGTAAACGTTTTTATTAAGAGCCTAAAGAGTTACAGACGGACAGGCAGACAGACAGACAGGCAGGTGTGTTGCTAACGGTGTTAACACATAGTCAACCAACAACACACAGCACAGTATGTTAGATGTGTTTGAAATGTTTAAAAAGTAATAGAATCATTTAGACAGCAGGCCATACATAGTTAATGATCTCTTACCAGAAATGAAGATGGTCAGCGTAAAATATTTATTGTTGACCGGCCGACCAAACGAACGACCCAAAAATATAAATAAAAAAATAAAACTGTTACATTTTTTTTATTATCTAATATCAAGTTGTTTTGTATTGTAACACAGGTCATTTATTTCAAGAGTTTTTTGTGTCTACGATTGTTTTATTTTCTTTTTTTCATATTGGAAAATGTCATAGATAAAATGTATTTCTTTATAAAGCGGCTTGTTCATCTAATACAAGCTTAAAAATAACCAAAAATAAAAGAATTGATTAAGCCATGTCATCATTAAGTCACAATTGTTGTTCACTTTTCTATTTTCGAAATTTGATCACGACTTTTATTTATTAAGTGTAATGTCATGTCTTTTCAATTTTGTTATATCTTACCTTAGTTTCTTAACCGAACATAATATCATTAAATGGTAGTAATGTTTTACTATTCCGGGAATAAATTTCAAAATTCCAAAAAGGCTTGAAATATACATACATATGTACATACACATGTACATACATACTCGTATATATTTTTTTAATTAAAAAAAGACGTTTTTTATATTTGTTATCGCTTGACAAATTATTCAGCTTTGTTGCTGTTGTCTTGAATATTTTAATTTAAAGATTGAAATTTTATGTTTCAATTCGTCATGTCTATGTTTTTGTTTTTTTTTTTTTTAATGAATAAAAGATTTATGGTTTCATTAAGGAGAAATATAAAAACAATTAAACTTGCATTAAGGTTTTATTCTATATGGAAAATAAGTTGTTTATTTTAAACAGCTAATAACATTTGATATTATAATAAAGTTCAAGAAGATATTTTTTCATTTTTTTCAAGTGATGTTGTATATTGTAGGTTGTACGTTGTGAACAGAATTTTGAGCAAATTTGTATGTTTATATTGTCAAAAGTAAAATAGCAAAACAAATATACAAAACTGTATAAATAAAAGTCATAATACAAGTACGAAAAACAAAACAATTTCTTCATTTTGCAGACGTTTTAACAATTGAGTTGTATAAGTAAAAACTAATGATAGTTTTTCATAAATTAAATAAACGCAACATGTGCGTTTAAGTGATTTCAAGCCTTAATTGAGCCTATAATCTATTATAGACTGCTGCTCACGAAACGTAATAGTTAAATACTTGAATCTATAAGACATTTACAAACGCTAAAGTGAATTCCGGAACTAATATGATTACAAAATTTAAAAACAATAAATGTTATTAGATCGACTCAGAATCACTTCTTGAGTCGTTTTAACGATGTCCGTCCGTTCGTCTGTCTATCTCTGAGGCTGCACTTGTAAACATTGTGCTCAAAATACAGGTGGCAATTTTGAAGATATTTCGATAAAATTTGACACATGATATTTTTTTGGCCCATGTGATTGAAACTGCTTGAAATCGGTCCATTATTTCACCTAGTCGCCATACAAATATCCTGCCGAAATAGGACTTTTTCGGACATAAATGTTGGATTTGATCAGTTAGTCCCTATCTACACATATGTGTAGGTAAATTTTACAAGAAGTTTTTTTTTGCAACTATTTTTAATCTCTTAAAGAGTATACATGGAATTTACACAAATATACAAGGCTTAACTAATAACTTTAACCAGTTGGAAGCCATCATAAGTACCGAACAATTAGATTTTATAATATTAACGGAAACGCATCTAACAGAGTTGATCAATGCAAAATACAGTTAGAAGGATATCATTAATTTGCAACATTATCAAACTCGACGGGAACCGGTGGATTAATCAGACGAGTATATTTTAATTAAGAATGACAAGCTCGACTAGAAAATCTTTATGGATCTCTGAGGAAGAATCCTTAAAAAAATCTGTGGAGAATCTTCTCACTACAAGAGCCGTAGAACGGCGCCGTTCCTGTTCGCCCAATATAGTGATTTCATCAGATGATAAAACATCAATATCTTCTACATCAAATAGTGCAGTCAAACCTAGAAAACAAGTAGGTATGGATAAATACGTCACAGTTCTTAAGCGACAGAGGAGCCCGACATCTGCTCAAACGTCATCAAATTCAAAAGCTCCCAAGACCGTGAGTATTGACAATCCAAATGATCAAAACAGGTTTGCTCTCCTCCAGACGGATGATCCAGAACTTCCTAAAAAAACGTTTAAGCCCCCACCAATTTATCTGAGAGAGCCCACTTCCAGTAAATTGGTACAAGGAATTGTTTCGGTAATAGGTGAAAATATGTTTAGCGTAACCTCAATTAAACATGGAAATATCAGCGAAACCAAAATTCAAGTGAAAAAGGAAGATGACTTTCGAAAATTGTCCAACCAGTTGGAGAGGGAGAGTAGGGATTTCTATACCTACCAGCTGAAAAGCGCAAAAGGACTCCAAGTCGTTCTAAAGGGTATAGACCCAGATGTTGATCCTGCCGAGATAAAGACTAGTTTAATGGAAAATGGCTTCAAAATTAAGAACATAACGAATATTAGAAACCGTGAAAAGATTCCTCAGCCTATGTTCAGGGTGGAATTGGAACCCGGAGATATAGTCTTAAAGAAAAACGAGTCCCATCCCATCTACAATCTGATTTACCTTCTGCATCGTAGAATCACCGTGGAAGAACCGCATAAGCGTCAGGGACCCGTCCAGTGTCTTAATTGTCAAGAATTTGGTCACACTAAAGCATATTGTAAATTGCCGTCAGTTTGTGTTGCGTGTGGGGAACTACATACAACTGCTCAATGTGATAAGTCGAAAACCGACTCAAAAATCAAAAAATGCAGTAACTGCGGAGGTAATCATACCGCAAATTATAGAGGTTGTCCAGTTTACACTCATTTGAAAGGCATAAGGACCAACAAGACGTCAGTATTACCTGTTCATCCACAACAGCCTAATTTTGCATCGAGTAACAATTTTCCTCAATTGTTACGGCCCACTAGTCATGAAAACGCGCCTAGTTCTAGACAAGTTTCTTACGCTAACGTGGTTAAATCTAATATGCCAGGTTTGGAGCAGGAACCTAAATCTCAATATTACGAGCCTAATATTAACACTCTAGAGACTACTTTGCAGACACTTGTCCAAACTATGAACACTTTTACGACCACTATGACATCCATGATGCAGGAAATGCTGAAAATGCAATCCACTATCTTACAAGCAATTTTAAAGAAATGATTTGTTTAAAAATTTGTTTTTGGAACGCGAACGGCCTCCGCCAACATAAAAACGAACTGGAACACTTCCTGATGGATAAGCAGATTGATGTCATGATGATTGCTGAAACTCACTTGACGGCGACAGGGTACTTCAAAATTAATGGATACGTGTTGTATGATACTAAAGATCCCCGCGGAAGAGCATGTGGAGGTTCGGCAATTCTTATAAAGAACAGAATAAAACATTATTTAATGAACAACATATGTGAGGATTACCTACAAGCAACAAACATTTGTATTGAATTCTGTCAATACAACTTTGTTTTATCATCAATTTATTCGCCGCCTCGATTTTCAATAAAAGAACATCAATACTACAGCTTCTTCAATTCCCTTGGAGCTAGATTTTTGGTTGCTGGTGACTTTAACGCCAAACACACATTTTGGGGTTCACGTCTAGTGACCCCGAAGGGTCGTGAACTCTTCAACACCATTGCCAAAATGGGATTAGATGTACTCTCAAGCGGGCATCCCACCTACTGGCCGACGGACCGACGGAAGATTCCCGATATTATTGACTTCGGAGTAGTGAAAAATATCCCTGTAGAATCGATACAAGTGGAGCCTTCATTAGACTTGTCTTCAGATCACTCTCCTTCTATTATTTCAATGCGTTTCCTTCAAGGGTATGGCTCTCCATTTCGGGACATGTCTAAATCCAGAGTAAGTTGGATAAAGTATAAAAAGTATTTAAGTTCCCACTGCACGGAAAATGTGGTGTTGAGAACTACCGAGGATATTGATGGGTCGATTGGCAAGTTTACTGAGGACATACGAAGAGCTGTGCATCACGCTTCCACATATGACGTTGAATGCAGAAATAGGACAAACAGAACTTATTTCGCTGAACTCGAACATCTCCTGACAGAAAAAAGAAGAGTTAGAAGAGAGTGGCAAATTCACAGGTCTCCTCAACTGAAAGCTAGGCTACGGGAATGCAGAGATATACTAAGAAATTTCTTAGAAACCCAAAGAATGGCTTCACTTAAATCATACTTGGAGGGAATTGACAGTTCCCCACAATCTGACTATTCGTTATGGAAGGCGGCACGAGGTTTAAAAAGACCAGTTAGAGGAAAGCCTCCTTTGCGAAATCCGATTGGTGACTGGGCTAGAAACGATTCCGAGAAAGGGACTTTATTTGTTAACCATTTGAGAAATGTGTTTACTATAAACAACTCAAATAATGCAACTGAATACCACCACTCGTTATTAGACCTCCTGTACCTCTAAGACTTAGCTTTAATGATATTCAAAGCGCTATTGGTACTCTGAACCTTAAAAAAGCTCCAGGTATGGATAAAATCAGCAACAAAATGCTCGTGGAGTTACCTCGTGTAGCTAGAAGAATTATTCTCTTTATCTTCAATGCTATTTTACGCCTAGAATACTATCCTGCAGATTGGAAGGTATCTATGATTACCATGATTCCTAAGCCAGGGAAGGACCTCACCAAAGTAGAGTCATATAGGCCAATTAGCTTACTGCCGACAATTTCAAAACTGTTTGAAAAATTGTTAATGGCTAAGTTGATTCCAATTCTGAACGACACTCAATGTATTCCAAATCATCAATTCGGGTTCAGAGCTAAACACAGTACCATCGAACAAACACACAGATTAGTAAATGTGATAAGACGGTCGTTTGAAGAGAAAAAATACTGTTCCGCGCTTTTCATTGATGTTTCCCAAGCGTTCGACAAAGTCTGGCATGAAGGTTTAATGCACAAAATAAAATTAGCTCTGCCTGCTAACACCCACAAACTTATGAAAAGTTATTTATATGGTCGCAAATTTACAATCATAGAAGGCGATTTTTTAAGCCCCGCTCAGCCAATTGAAGCAGGAGTACCCCAGGGTAGCATACTGGGTCCTACTTTATATTTGATTTATGCATCCGATATGCCGTCAGACCCCAATATACATACTTCAACTTTTGCTGACGATACAGCCTTTATTAGCGTTCATAAGGACCATCAAATAGCATCACAGAATTTGCAGAATTATATTTATAAACTAGAGAATTGGCTTGAGCTTTGGAAAATCAGGGTTAACGAACAGAAATGTATTCATATAACTTTCACATTGCGAAAAGATACCTGCTCGTCCATCAGAATAAATAACCAAATTATTCCGCAACACAATGAAGTCAAATACCTCGGAATCCACCTCGATCGTCGTTTAACCTGGAAGTCTCATATTGACGCAAAACTTACACAGATGAGATTAAAAGCAGTGCAACTTAATTGGCTAATCGGCAGAAATTCTACATTAAAGTTGGATTGTAAACTTTTGTTGTACAATGCAATTCTAAAGCCAATATGGTGTTATGGAATTCAATTATGGGGTACTGCCTCAGCATCCAACATTGAAAAAATTCAAAGAGGTCAAAATAAAATTCTACGTATAATTACTGCAGCTCCATGGTACGTTAAAAATTCTCGAATTCACAAAGATCTAGGCATTCCTTTGGTGAAAGACGAATTTACAAAATACGCCTCAAAATATGTCAGCAAACTTGAACACCATCCAAACCCACTTGCACGAGACATCCTTAACTTTAGTGGCCATGTTCGGTTGAGAAGGAGGGATACCCTTGCTTTAACTCAAACGCAAAACAGATGACTGGATCAGTGGATGTAAATTTTTTTGTAGTATCATAATATTTTGTCTAGCACTGGCTGGACTTATTATTTTCTTTTAGTATTAAGATTCGAAAACTTATTGTCATTTCAATATCTGAAGATTCAATAAATAAATATAATGTATTATAAAAAAAAAAAAAAAAAAAAAGAATGACAAGAACAATTAATACAAGAAAAGGTGTGTCAATCGAAATATTGGATAAGTGCAGATAATATTAAATACAAACATAGCTATCTAATTAATAATAGCTGCGGTATATAGATCATCTAGCAGTCAAAAATCAGAATTCTATGATGTATTTATTTGAAGAACCAATTGAAGAATTATATGAAAAAAATACAGATATAATTGAGGTAGGAGATGATAACGTTGATTGGGCCAAAGAGAGTACATATAAGTGTAAATTAGTACAGATCATCAATGATAATGGATTAAAGCAGGTGATAACAGATTATACAAGAATTACTTGAAATTCAAGAACAATAATTGATTACGTAATAACTAATAAAATAAATATAAAAGCAACCAACAGTGTTAGAAATAACATATCCGATCAGGAAATAATTGATAAGAAAGTTGAATATAATGTATAGTATGTAATCTTTTCTATTTCTCAGGATATATAGACTGTGATGGAAATCGATATCGAAAACGAATCAGTTTTTGAAATACATTTTAATGCATTTATATTCTAATTTTTAAAATTTTTGTTTTAAGATTCTCTTTAGTAGCCCAATATCTTTATATTTTATGTGATAAAAGTTTTTCAATACAGAAATATTACGAAAAAAATAGACTTCTAAAACTAATCGTTTTCGTTTTCGATTTCCAGCCTGTATTATTTCTAGGAACTAAACATAACACACCGAAAATTTCATCCAAATCCATCAACTTTGAAATTTCTAGAGACGGAAAGGAATAGAAACATTATTTTAAGTTCCTTTGGATTTTACTATAATAGGGGTGTTAGGAATATAATAGGTTTGAATTGTCTGCGCTTTTTTTTTATTTAAATTTTTATGAAATTTTTCTTAGAAGAGACTATAATAGCTTCGACTTTTCCCATTGCAAAACATACTCTCACTAGTTTAATTTGAAACGTTATTTTTACACCACACTTACTACATACGAGTACATACATATGTAAATGTGTATAGAAATATTATTAAGACATTTCTATAGAACTGATCAAGCATACAAAGGAGTAAATATTGTTCACATATTTATACTTTAAGTAAACAATGTCTTAAAATGCAGTTATATAAATGAATACATTGCTGAAAACAATGTAACGATATTTTCTCAAAGAAGCCACAAAGATGTCTTGTCTACAGTAGTAAATATATGTATAAGAATCATTATAAAACCATTTGCTATTATTAGTATTATTAACTAACTTGCAAACAGAAAAGTTTACATTATTTTACACAAATGTCTGCATAGTTACATGTCTGCTAGAATGGTGTTGTTGCAAGTACATGTGTGTATCATAATAATAATCCTGACATTGTTGTTATAAGTACAAGTAGATTTTTAGATACTATAACTACCACTACAAACCACAATTATTACGTAGAGGAGTAAATATACCTACATAGTTAAATATACATATATACAAGTATATGTTCGTAAGTAAATATGTATGTACACAGATGTTTGTATATTTACTATTATTATAGTCTTAATATAATTTACGTATGAATGAACTTCTTGTATGTTCGAACAGCATTTACAGCACAAAGCAAATCTTATTAAAAAGGAAGTACCTAGATAGATATTTTAACTTTAGTTCTTTAAAGATTGTTAAGAGATTTCTTATAACTTGGTTGGTTGACTGCATTTGGTTTTCCTGTGAGATAAACTATAAATATATATAATTTTAGTCACGTCTTTTAACTAATTTTTTTTTCTTGCTGTTTCGTAGTTATAGATCCATATAAGATTACTGCTGCCTTGTATGTAGGTCTGCTTTGTACAACATGTTGTTACAAGTACCTAGACATTCCTTAATAAAAAGTACATTCTACACAGAGTCTTACACCTATTAGTATATAAATATTCGAGTATATTTTTAGTATAACGTTAGATATATTGTCATAGATTGTTTTAGGATTAGGTTGGGCAGAAGGAAACAAAGACACTATTGATATTTTAGTGTAATGCGTTTGTTGAAATTGTTTTTTTACTGGTGTTGAGAAAATGTTCTTAAACAACTTAATTATTTCCTTTAAGAGTGTTTTTTTTTTCTTTTGTAAACCCTATTAAACACCTACACTTGTTTAAGTTTATTTAACTCTGGGAAATATTTTGAGTTTTAGTAAGATAAAGTTGTAGGCAACTATTCAAATTTCCTTTCAACAGCAATAAAAAATTACTAAATAAAATAAAATCAAATCGCATTAATGTTTTATTTAGTATTTTTGTAACAAAAAACAAAAAAACAATTGAATACTTTTGAACCACAAATTAATACTTATGTGTTTATGCGATAGTCGATTTGATATGGGATGCGAGCTGAGTTGTTCGATACCAATTCATTGCAGCTTTTGAATAATGACAGGGAACTAAATATGCACCATGCTTTGCTAACGTTTTTTTATATACATACATAAATATCCAAAATCATTTTTAAAGTGGTGTCAAAAGGGTTGCTTTTCAGAAAAACGACAAGAAATAAATTTTAACGCTGTTTTGAAACTAAAACTCTTGGCTGTTGCTGCAAATAAATTCATACCAAACTTCATTGTTGATATTATCTATCAATAAAGCTACAAAAGTAGCTAAAAGCAGCTAGTATTCCGCAGGACACGCCACAATATTTTGCTTAAATTGTTATAGCTCAATATGACAATGTCTTTGAGTTGCCATAACAAGGCAAAACACCTGGGGCCAAATCGCGGCATTCGATAGCGTATAGACTATCGTATCGAATAATATTACGCTACGACTCGTATCAGTTCATTACTGCATTTGATATGTAGCGAATCGTAATTTTTAAGAAATTGTAATAGATTTATAAACGTATGTTTTCTGCATGTCAACAAATTATTGAATTGAATGATTTTTTCCGGCAGACAAAAATAAATCTTAAATACAAAAAATGAAGTGTATTGCCTTTATTGCTGTTGTGTTTATTCTCATCTATATGAGTTGAGCATTATTCTGAAATATGTTGGAGCTGATCATGACTTATTTGTATGGAGGCATGCCGCGGAAAAATGTTGCTGGAAGAGCTATACGATCAGAACAATTTGTAAAAGGATTAAGGGTTTTAAGGGTGCTGTAGCTTATTGATTAAGCATGAATTGGTAATCATGGCCTGGGTTCGATTCCCAGCCGCTGCCACTTTAAACAACATCAGTTTCTAATATTTATTAGTTTTCTATCCTATCATAACTAATATTTATCAAAGCGTACCCCCTCTTATATCATTGTGACGCCACCGAAGTAAAATAATTAAATAATGGCTATAAATCAAGCTTCGCTTAATACGCCTACTTACCATCAAGGGCGCAGCAATACTGCACTACTGTGTTGTTATATGAAAAGCTTTTCTCTCCTTTCACCACCTATTCTTCTCTTACTTATCCCCTTTCATTTTAATTGCCTGAGTGTTGCTTCTCTTTAAAATAAAAAAATGCTTGGCTGTTAAATGTTAAACCTAAAGGAGATGCAGGATACCCGCTTGAACCGTTGTTGATGACTTTATACAGAAATTCCCAGTGAGGTTCACAGCAAAGTGTGCCTATGGACAAACAAATAAAAATAAAATGTAGAAACGTTACAAAGTAAAACTTGTGCGTTTTAGCGGTATAAAAATCACATCTCGAGTGATGTAACTTAGTTAAAGTTTAGATATCGTATACCATCAAATTACTATATTTCTTATTCGATATCGATTGTAATAATGCCAACATAAACAATTTCGATACATTTTGCTCGATATCGTATGAGGCGATTAGACTTCTGATTTGAGTCATTACAACATAGCAGAGCTTGATATATTTAACTATAACCATTAACTATGTTTTATTAAAAAATTTTAATTGAATCTTAGCAATATGATATGATCCTAAACAATTTACAACAATTGTTTTGTTTAAGATATACATACATATATGTACATACATATATGTCTTTGAAAAATTTTGGCATACTTTCAGGTAAATAATACAAATATTGCTGTGAGTCTTTCTTATCTTTATAATTTATTTAAATCTAGAAAAATTTTAATTTAAACTGAATTTATATTTGAATAATCGTTAACCAAAAAAAAACTATGTGCATTGCCATTAACAATCGAAACATACTTTATAAGTATGTTTTTCTAGCAAATGTAAGTTACAGCATTGTATTTATTCATAAGTGCAAACAATTACTAAATATGAAAACTGTGGTATTATTGAATAACAACTTAAGTCTAGCACAATAAAGATTTTTCTATTTAGAAATTTTTCATGCAGAAAGCTTTATTTAATACAAAATCTTTTATGCTAGGAACACAACTGGGCGAACGTCGAATGTCGCCCAACACAACGAACAATTCGCTGTGTAAACGATTTTTTAAGAACAATTATTAGGGTTTTTAATATTAAATCAAATATACATACAATGCGTTTTTACACAAGCATAGTTATTAAAGAAATATAAGCTATGCGCTCTAAGCTTAAAAGTAATGAAAAAAATGCACTAAAAGGGAAATTGCACACAAAATTGCTCTGACCAGTAAATTTGATTGTAGCCACAAAAAGGGAATTCCCCAAAATTTGTGCTGTGAACATATTTCGCAAAAATTAAATTTGACTAAAAAAAATTGAAGCCCAAAATATTTTTAACCGTTCTAAATGGAATAAAATTGTGTAAAAAATTTAAAATTTGTTTATTTTCAAACCGTGGAAAAAAAGACCGTTTAACAACAGAATTAGGTGTGCAGCTGTTATAATTGACAGCTATGTGTATGTACATACATACATACGTATATATGTAAAACTTTTTCAATTTATTCTTACTGCATAATCCCGCCTATTGTGTCCCATATATATAATTATAAAAGCATTAATTTTTTTAACAATTTCAGTTAAAATTTCACTTATATCCATTTTATCGCACTGCTCAAATAATTTTGTATAATTATTCACTTATGTATTTTCATATGCACAAATGTGTTTTATTTTTAGAGACGAATATTCGTGACCAAAAATTTGTCCTTCGTCCCAGTTGTGTTCCTAAGTCCAATTTACACGAAGAAATTTTTATTGAAATGATTGATACAATTTTTTCATTTAAATTTCTTCGGTGTTCACACAATACAGTTATTATTGCTTAAATCGCTTGTATTTTATATTTGAGAATATACACACATTTGTATACACATATAAGCAACACGAATGGCTAGTACAATCAATCCCTCACCCGGATGTCTTAGCTTAAAGAATTGCTTAGTGTATATTGGACTTAAATTAATAAGACTAGAAGTCTGAGATATCTTTTAAATTATATTTAATTTAAATTGTAAACATCACTAAAACCAGCATAATCTCGAAACTATGATTTGGGACTTAAGTTCTTTTAATGTTTTGCCACAAAAATGTTTATGTAAGTACATATGTATCTATATATGTACATATGTATATTAGGTAAATATATCTGTGGAAAGCATGTTTTATAAAACAAATCCATAATGAATGTTTTTTTTTGTAGTTTTGAAAAACTTTAGCACAAATATCATAACATTCATTTATCATTTTGTCCAGTACTTACAACCAACAGAATATGTATCATACATAAATAAATTTTAATGGTCATTACTACAAAATATAATGAAGATAATGATGACTAGAATGTTGCAAATAATGTTACAAAATGAATCTGTGTGTATGAGAGTGTGTGTCGCAAGGATAATCAAGGATAATAAAACTAGACATTTATTTTTACATGTAACAAAAACTTTTGAATATGTATTGCATGGTATTACATACATATGTACATACATACATACATACATACTCGTACATTGAGAATTTAGCTAGAAAATGTAAAAGTTTTTCTCTTTAATGGTTTTAAATTTTATTCCCAAAAAAAAAAAAGGAAAATAAAAACGAAAATGTTTTTATTGCCGACTCTAATTTTACTTTTACATTTTCTTTTATGTTTTTACACCTCTAAGCTTTTGAATAATTTGTATACCAGATAAGTTTTCTTCTGAGTTCTGAGTTCATGAGTGTGAGTTTGTAATCTTGAAGGCATAAAGATATTTTTGGAACAAAGAAATTTGCATTTAACGGCAGTAAAAGTAGGTAAAAAAAATATCAAAAGAGAAATAAATGTAAAAAGAAGCATAAAGGAGCTTTAGCAAATACCGAATGCCGGTCCGTCTGTTAGATGGTCTTAATGATGTGTCCTAAATATATAAATAAGCACAGGCAGGGGCAACCGGCAGTAAATGCTAGGATTTGTATTATTAATGATTGTAGGCATTAAAAGCGTTCTTTTAATTTATGCTTTAAATTAAAGTTTTTGAAAAAGAAATTTTCAAATTTTAAATTTAATGGCACAAACATTTTTCAAAAAACTTTGTATGTAATAGAAATTTTAAGGGATATTTATAACAAAAATTTTTCTAATAGTAAATGTGTAAGATGGAAAACTAAGCTCCAGGTTTTAAATAAATTTGCTAAAATAATTATTTATATCTTTTTCGGCATCAGTATATTGAAGTTATTTTAAAAGGTATAAATGTATGAGATGTAAAGACACGTAGGTACAATTATTTATTAGTTTTTAGATTTTAAATACAAAGCAGCCATATACAATTTCATCATTGTTTACTAATAAAAAGACAGTAACATAAATAAAATATAGGTGTAATAATTGTAGTTAAGATAACTATGAGCAATAATTAAACATTTTATGCTAAATTTGAAACATTGACAGCAGTTACTATTTCCCATGATACGCTGCAATAATTTGCATAAATTTTCATAGCATAACATGACAATGTGTTTTAGTTGGCATGACAATTAACGGCATCGTTTTAGTCTTAGAAAGATAGCAAAGCTGAATATATTTAACTTTAACATTGTCTTATGGAGATACAAGGTGGCGCAAAAGTAAACTTCCAATCAGGCAATCTTGCTGGCCAGTGCAAATCGCCAAAACGGGAGATTAGGCGCCCGGGAAATGCATCCTTCAGCATATCGGTTGTGGCACGTGCAGTGTGTGCCGTTGCACCGTCCTGTTGGAACCACATGTTTTCCAATCCCAATTCATCAAGTTGCGCAAAATTTATAGCATTTTCTTATAGGAGGATTACTTTTGCGCCATCTTGTATATAGTTAATGATTTTATTTATATTCAAATAACACAAGAATTGTAGTTGAATCCTGACAATATTGCAAATAACTTGAAAGACAACAGCACAACTCTGGTCAAATAGTAACTGCTACTGGTGCTCGATATTCATGCAATTTTTGTTTAAATTAACATCCTGCTAGTTCCGGTATATAATATAGCATATTATGCTTTAGAATCTTTAAAGAAAAGGCTCCTCTTTTCGAACGGTTCTAAAACTAATTCTTTTATTTTTGTTACCAAAAGAATTCTAAAAAATTATAAAGAACATAGATTTATCGAAAAAAATACATGTACAGCTATTTCTAAATCTCTTATAATTGATGTAGCAAGTTTTCCAAAAAAATTTACAATTGTACAATTTTCCGATGAACACAATATTTTGTACTTTCCATTAATGGATTCGTTAATTTATTACAAATTCTTCAGCCGATAGTGACGATGCCATTATTCTAAATTTTCGATTTTCAAACTAATTGCTACAAAAGCTTCCTCTAACTTGTTCTTGTAGATCATCAGACTGAAATGTTTCTTTTAATGGCTTCTATAGAGTTTTTCATAACTGTATTGTGATCAGCAGAACTGATCTAGAACTATTGTGTAACTGGTTTTAAATAACTAGTTCTTGAAAATCTCCATAGAAGTATTTTATACTAATAATACTTTTGCACAGGACAGAGGTTCACGAAATGTGTACCAAATCAAGTCAATGCTAAATTTTTGTCGTTTACTCTGTTGTGCTGTTTTCCACACATGCGGTATATAAACTTATTATTAGTAACATAATTTTTCAACAAAACATGTGTAACACAATAAGTAGGGACGCCAATCGCGAAAATAGCGAAATTCAGGGTTTGTTAAATTCCAAAAATCCCGGGGATTGAACTAATTCTGACAAATAAGTTGATATACCGCATGTGTGGAAAAAACACATCAGGCTAAACAACGTAAATAAATTCCGAAAACTAGTATTTGTTTACAAAGTTATCAAGAAAAATTTAAATTTTACCAAAGTATGTTGCAGAAATAAAGGTGAAAGAATTAAAATTAATTTTGGATTGCCAAACTCGAACGCACTATTTGATGAGTCTACGGTTTTTGAAACTGGAAATTCATATGAAAAAGTTTTAATTGATTTGAAAGCTCGACAGGTGAAGAATTTGTTTTACTTAAACAAATAGTTGTCATTGTAAATCCGATTAAAATAACAGATATGAATCTCTGCTGATGTTGCACTTTTATTTATGCTTAAAGAGATATCAAAAAGTGATTTGGTGAAATCTCTCCTTAAAAGTAACCAAGAAGAACAATTTTAAATTTTTTGAAAAAACCCCAAAATCGAAGAGTGAATTTGATAATGAGATAGAAATATTTTTTTATATGAAATGAATTAAAAACGTTGACTGCGAAACGAATTAAATAATGAATATAATTGAAATATGTAAAAGCCCTAATATTGTCTTTTAACATATGGAATAAAATATTGAATAATAATTATTCAGAATACAAGAATTTGGTAACAATTTTGTCTACAAACGATGTTTTTCGCCAGCTTCATTTATTGGTAACAAAATTAAATCAAGTTTCTCTTTAATATAGATATGTATCTTAATATTTTTAAGAAGCTTTATCGATCGATAATATTCTGTTCCTTTTAAATTAATATAGAAGTTAAAGGCGAAATTACATATTATTTTTTTCAATCTAACATTTCAACATAATGTTATTCACCCCTATCGTGAATAAAAGTTCCACATGAAATTTGTTCCCTTTTTTTTTATTAACATTGAATTTTAATAGGAAAAATGTGAAAAGGGAACAAATTTCATGTGGAATTTTTATTCACGATAGGGGTGATTAATGCTTTATAAACTTTTAATAAATTTAAAAATTATTGCTACGAGGACTGAAAATGTTTGTTTTCAAACAGTTTTATATTTAACATAAGTAACTTTTTTTTAAAAAATAGTTTTTATTATTAATAAACAATTTTGTTTTAGTTTTAAACAAAAATTCCGAAATCCCTAAAAATCACGGAATTTGGCATCTCTAAAATCAAGTCAATACGATTCAATCACACACTGTACGATTTGAGCTTTAAACGGATTTTAATCCATAAAATAAAACAGTTGATTTCAACAAATTTCTATTAAAATATATAGTAAACATTACTGGATTATTTTACACGAGTTTACTTAGTTACACAGTTACTTAGTAATGGTTTTTATCAGGCTTTTCAAAGTACCTTTATTGCTATTGGTTTTGATATGACTGCATTTATAACACAACTATACCAAACACTGCTGTCAATATTGTAATTAGTTAATTAATTACTTTTAAACATGGTTACATAAGTAGGTGGCAAAATGTAAAACTCTTCAACATCGGTCTCCTAGCAGTTGAAGTTAGTTAGCATAAATTTGAAACTTTTTAAGAATTTTTAAAAGTCACACTTATGTTGTTTAACGAACCACATTCTACTCCGCATTAGACTTAACAGACTTAAATAAAATTACCTTCTCTATATATTCCTTAACAATATTTCCAATAAATTCTCTTAATGTTTAAACCCGATTGTGTCTATGCCAGAACAAATCACTCATTGTTAAAAGAAACACTTCAAAAAACACATTGTTCCAACAAATGTGTGTTCGAAATAGTATCTGTCTGTGTATGAGTAGAGATGTGTGTAAATAAATGTAATCTAGCTAAAGATAAAGAAAAACATCACACATCATTTTCTTAAAACTCATAAGATCCGTATTATTAGATTGTTAGTTACTGAACATGTTTTACAAGATAAAGGCGTGTTTTCTAAACTCCAATTTGTGTGTAAATTTCTAACAATATTTTACATGTTCTTCTCCTCTAACACTTAAACATACATACGAGTACAAATATCCATCCATCCGCTCATCCATCTATCCATCTACGACTATATGTTTCTAACTGCGCTTTTTGGCCGGTCTTTACTTAGCTCTATAGCAGTGATGGAAAATGGGTTTTTGCATTTTGTATCAACTATATAAATAAAACGTACTTTTTAGACCTGCACAGCACCTTTTTTAATATTTGCGAAATAATAATATAAAGCTTAAACACAAACTAACTCCATCAAAAATTCGATATAAGTATCTTATGGCAACAATTTTAACATTAACGAATGTTTAAACAAATTTATACTCGACTGGTATTGATATCTTGCAAGTGTTAAAAAAGAATACGGTGTAGGACTTCTTCAAAGAATCATTATCTAACTTCTGGTGATAATATAAATGCTACAAAACTGGTCTCTATTGGAAAATGCCGTCAGATAAAGCATTTGTTCACGATATGCAACTACTGTTTCAGGAAGAAGAAAAGGCAAAGAAATAGAGTTAGTTTCGCAATAAAATGTTTCCTGTAAATTATCTTTATTTTAGATTTGTCTGTATTTGTTTAAATATAGAGTTAGACGGCCACTTTTAATTCTTTAAGATTAACCTTGTTAAATGTTCGTTGTTCGTGCATCTTTCGATTGTATTTCTAAAATTAATAGATTTATTATTTCAAGAATAGCAGGGTTAACTTTTAACGATTTTGAAATCATGACTAATTACATTTTAAGCTTTAGTTTTTGGATTCAGATTAAAAATCATTTGATGTGAATTAATATGTCAGAGGCTTCCATTGCTCGATAATTCAACCAACCATTTCTTGTCGTAATAATCGTCTTATAGATGCATATTTAAAGATTAACTGCCGTATTCATAAAAAATAAAGTAGGTTTGAAGTGTGCTTTTAGACAGAATTTTCATACAAAATTTTCTTAAAGTACATTTGAAGTCTACTTAAATTTTTTATGAATATGGTCTTAAATTTATAGCAGTTCCAAATTTATTAAAATCTCTTGGCACAAATAAATTAATGCCAAATTTAGATGCAGCAGTATTTTGAAATTGTACCAAATGAGTCGTGGTAGTACCACGATGCCAACTGTGTCTAAAATGTATCAAAAAAGTACAATTGTGCCATGTTTGCCAACACTGCTCTATAGTATTTTAGATAGGAAGATAACACAAATTTAAAATAATAATAAAAAAACCGATTTGCTATTGTTTGCTACATCAGCTAAAGGTACTCCACGCTCTTACACTTTGTTTAAAAGATAGATAGACAGACAGACAATCAAACAGTTTTACAGATAAATGGCAAAACATAAGAAATCATACACACCCAACCACCCACTTGTATTCGTACTCGTATTCGTAAGTGTACTTTATCTATGTTAAGTTTGGATGTGTTGTAGTTTGTAGTCGAAGGTTTTAAATCTTTTTCTTAAATAAAAACGTATTTTGAAAACATTTCCTCTATAATAAATAAATTCCTGTACACACTTTTACAAGTACGAAAGATTCTAAGTACTAGTGGTATTTGTACTCCTCCAAAATGCTGCCTTTTTTATTTGGTCTGTCTGTAGCTCCCTCTGTCTCTCTCTCTCTCTCTTTCCCTCCTTGTGTTTGTCTGGCTGCCTGTCCGTATGTCTGTCTTTCATTCTTTCTAAATATATCTGTTTGTCTGTTCAAGTACGAACAGTATAAAGGAACGTGGCTGGAAAAAAAATTAAATAAAATATAGTAAAGGGTCCGCCAAATAACTTTTTTTTTGAAAATGCTATAAAAAAAAACTACTAAATATTTTCTCAAATTTCTTTGCCTTTGACGGCACCCACAAATAATAGTCCAACGGTGTCAAATCGCAGCTCTGAGGTGGCCAAACGACATCAGCTCTGCGGCTGATAATACGATCTTAAAAAACAGCCGAGTGTAGCTTCGGCTGTGTAGTACGTAGAGCCGTCCTGTTGAAACCAAATGTTGCCAATATCCTCCTCTTCAATTTTTGTGAAAAAAAATTCGTTCAACATGGCCCGATAAAGATCGCCATTACTGTAACGCCCCATTATGCCTCTGGACCAAAATCCGCACCAAACAGTGACTCGTTTTGGGTGCATCGGCTTTACAATGTATGCGTGCCGGTTTTCTGTGCCCCAAATGCGACAATTTTGCTTGTTTACATACCCGCCAAGATTAAAATGAGCTTCATCTGAAAAGATGATTTTTTTTGGCAAAATCCGCATCTTCTGTAAGTCGATTGCAGGCCCACTTAGCGAAGCGAAAACGCATTGGATGGTCAGTTGGCTTCAACTCCTGAACCAATTGGACTTTGTATGGCGTCATACCAAGGTCTTTATGCAAAATTCGTCTCAACGATGGCTCCGAAATGTTCAATTGTTGAGAACGACGATGAATTGATGTTGATGGCGCTTCACGCTAACTTTCTGCAACAGCAGCAATATTCTCGGGTGTACGCACTGTTTTTGGCTTTTCACGCTTTGGTTTATCGATGAGGCTGCCAGTTTCTTTCCCTTTTTTCACAAGATAACGAACATACGGAGCTGACGGTGGTTCTCTTCTTCCAAAATCCGTACGCAATTTTCGCACACATTCTGCAACATTACCATGATTTTCAAAATAATGTCGCAATATTTCCCAGCGTTGTTCAAGCGTATACACAACCAAATTCGTTCAGCGGAAGGATAAAACTAATTATCTGTCAAATCAGACATGAGCTAAGTGTTACCATTCACGAAATAAGCACTAGTTGGCAAAAAAAACGTTATATGGCGGACCCGTTAGATAGGAAAAACAAAAAATATATAAGAAGGAAACATTGTTGACTAATTTTAATAAATTTTAGCTTTTAGCAGTTTGTTTTGCAAACATGGCAACATAGCAGCGGCAGCAATAGCAACAAAATCAGCAGTACAACTATGCAGCATAGCCAGCAACCATTAGGCACTATGGGCTCAAAATGCAGAGATATTGTCATTAAATTACAAAGTTGTAGAAAGAATTTGTAAGTGCATCTTATACAATACAACCTACATGATTTCGAAATATAAATACAGACAATTCAAAAAAGTTGTCATTAATGCGTTCATCGGGAAATGTTTTAATCAAATGACTAAACTAAAGTAACTAAAAACTAGTCCTGTTGACAAAACAAAAACAGAAAAATTATTTCCAGTGCAAAATACATAGCAATTACATTTGCCTGGAAAACCACGCATCTGGATAGGAAACGATACTTTTAAAATATATTTCGTTATAAAGTAATATTTATGATGAAAAATTAATGCATTTTCTGTGATAAGTTGATGTCATGAAATTTAATGAACATCGCTTAACGAATTTATTTTATATATATTATTGTAATAAAGCCGGCCGGTTCACGTATAGTTTTAACTGTCAGTTTCAACTGTTAAGTTATAACCGACAGACTGAGATGTACACACACGTGCAGTTCAATACATACTTCAGTTTCTAACAAGTACCGGCTTGTAAATGCTGTCTGCAGATGCTACATTATTTTATTTCGTTTCCCACTCCAGCGTGCGATGAGACTTTTAAGACGTTTAAGACTTTCTTTTGAGAAACCTAGTTTGTATTTTAAAATCATAAAAATTTTCTCCCAACCCATAGTGCCAAGACAACATTAAGAAGAATATATTTTTGTTTTGTTGTTAAAGCAACCTTTACATTATTGTTATATTCAGGATTTCCTCCTAGTTTTCTTCTACCACCTACCACCCACCCCCCCTCCATAGTTCCATTTAAAGCTTTTTTTTTTGTTCATTCTCACATTTGATTTTATTGTTTCCTTACATTTTACACTTTCTCCTGCTTGCTGACTATTATATGGTTTCTTCCTTATAAATTTAAACACACACACATTTACACGCACTCAACAACAACTAGGAAAACAGCAGAAGAGAAAGCATTATTCTCTTACTTTGAATTTGAAACGCACTTGTATTCAGACATCTTTAGTTTAAACATATAAAACAAACAACAAATAACAACAATCTTAACTTAAACAACACAATAATAGCAAATACAACAATACAACAACAATAAAAACAACAAACTTATACAAAAGCAACAACACTAAAAATAACACCACAGAGAATAAGCAAAAAGCGTAAAGAAATAAATAAATCTATGATTTGGTGAAGCAAAATGAAAATTACCAATAAAAAAAGTACCTTTTTAAACGAAACATAATTTTTTACAAAAAACTCAATTTCCAAAATAAATAAATGAACAAATATTTCTGCAAAAACAAAATATAAATTTGCAAAGGCACCAGGCAGTTAAAAACTTTAATTAAAATAACAAAAATTCTGTTCGGAGCCAAGAACCAAAACTGAAAAGTACCAAAGAGTATTTTTTTGTCCCTTTTTTATTAATATATAAAAAGGTATGTCTATACGTAAATATCTGTGCTTAAAGATTAATGTTGGTCTATACACAAGATAAATTGTTGTTTTCTTAAAGAAATCTTACTTACATATATGTCTGTATGTATGTATATACAGTAAAGGCAAAAATAATAGCACAATTTGCACAGAAACACTAAAACTGACCCGCTAGTAAATAGCGAAATATTTTATGGACGGACGAAAGTAAAATCACTTTATTTAGTGGAAAAGGTTCTCGTTTATATGGTAGACATCCCCCAAATACAAAATACAATCCGCAAATCACTTCTTAGACGGTAATTCATATAGGTTTTAGGGGGATGGTCTGTATGTTATGCTTCTCTATAACATGGAAGAAATGCCATTGATTTGGGTCTTCCAGCAAGACAACGCACAGTGTAGTAGATCGCAAATCTAACTGGACAAAATTAATAAATCGCGTTGGGTTCACTTCTCACTTATGAATTATATAAAAAATGAGTTCAAATATATAAATGATTATAAAAAATCAACTTTTTTTAAAGAGAAATTTTTTTTTAATAAAATGAGGCAAAAAATAAACAGTTTTCACTGTCAAGAAAAAATACATTTTTGAGATAAAAAATTTTGCAATGACCCAAAATATACAAGCAGAAAAGCATGTCAGTGGTTCATTGGTTCATTGACAAATATATTAAGGTCATAGAATGGCCAGCGCAATTACTTGACTTAAACCCTATAGAGAATCTTTAGGCAGACTTAAAGAAAAGTGTATCTCAAATAAAATCAACTAACAAAGGGCATCTTTGGGCCGTAGTGAAGGAGTCGCGGGTGAAAATACTTAAAGAAAGATGTGAAAACTTAATTAACACCATGCCGCAGCGCTGCACAGCCTTTATTGCCAACAAAGGTCATATAACAAAATATTAATAAAGGTATGATCACATTTGGCTACTTTTTACTCAAAAAAGCGTAACCACTGGCTTTAGCACAAATTTGTTTGACGGTGTTTCCTCTTACAAAAGTTTTGCAAGATCAAACAGCATCAAATAAATTAAAACTAAATATTTGTTGTGGTTTGGTCTAAATAAGAAAAGTTTTTTTAAATAAATAAACGAGTTCATATATATATGTGTTATTTAGTGGTTACGTCTTTTTCGGCAAATATTTGCCAAATGTGACTGTACCATAAGTTATTTGTTTCATTAGCTTCATTTTATTTCTATTTATTTTATTTATTTGTATTATACTTCACCTGAAATTATCAATATTTTCAATAAAAAGTCAATAAAAGATACCCAAATATTTTTTACCTGGAATAATTGCTTGACATATTATTCACAGGAATAACTATCAAACTAAATCGAAGAAAAATTCATAAAATTCAGTCGAACCCTGCCGTTAGTGTTATTTTTTTAACGCAACTGTATGTTTGTACTTGTAAATACACATGTACTCACTCAATTGAATACAAATACTCGTACCAAAGTACAAGTACATACAATCAGAAACAACAATTGTTACAAATCCATGTTTAAGTTTCAGATATATTGTAAAGAAGATGCTGGTAAGTGTGAGATTGTCAGGGTAACCAAGAAAGGCAACAAATTTTGTTTTTAAATAATTCAAATTAAGTTCTAAAAGTCAATGCCACAACCATATGCTGCCTAATTTACTCGACTTCAAGAATAAAAATTTCCACTAACAAAATTTTATAAATAAATTGAATCGCAAGGAAAATACGCTTCTATACCGTTTAATTTGTGGAATTTTAAATAAGAAAAAACATACATAATTTATTTAATGTATGCTACTTCATCAGATGCCTTTCATTTATATTTATGTTTGTTAATCTATTTGCCAAGCCAACCATATTACCCGCTTTTTGATTTCCCTGGTGATTATTCATCATCATCATCATGAGAATAATGATTAGCAGGATGTTGCTGATGTCTGAACAAGAATGAGTTCGTTTTCCTGTATGAGTAGTGAGCAGATTTACGTAGAAAATAGATTCTCACTTACATCATCCCTACACATTCTTTCATGATTATTTTAACTTTAAATAAAGTTAATGTGTGTGAGCCTTTTGAAGCGGGCTTATTACACAAACACATGCAAGTACACAATAAAAGCAACCAATGACAACCAATGAATGGTATAAGAAATGAGCAAAATATTTTCTTTTGTATAAGAAAAAATATACTTGGAACCAAAAAAAAAAAAAAAAAATTATAATTTACAAACATACATACATACCTTATGAAGGCCAAAAATAAAATTATTTTTAATAAGGTTTTATAAAGGTTTAAGAACTGTAAAAATACTCTACAGCTTCATGAGCGGTAAGGTTATACATACGTTTGTCATACCGTTTGTAATGCTTACAATATTGTTTTAAGTCATGGAAAATGGAATACAACTCTCATGTATGGGCCGGTGCTTCGAAGTCTATTTTGGAGTTACTTCACCGCGTTTAGGAGAGGGCGAAGATGCTTATCGGTGACAGTAGGGTATCCAACTCCATTGATTAATTTGAGCATCGTCGCAATGTGGGTTGTATTTCACTGTTCTATCGATACTATAATGGAATGTGTTCTGCTAAAATCAAGGAACTTGTTCCTGAAACACGTAGTTTTTTACGTAATACACGTTCTTCTGTCAGGGCTCACCCATTTCTGATTGTTCTTTAGCCACTTTCAATATAGGAAAATTCATAAAATCCCATAACTGATTTTACTAGTTCCAACACAGTGCATTGCATAAGTAGGGGTCGTCTCCTGAGTGCTGGCCCAAGAAAAAAAGTATATGAAATATCATCGTGTAAAATCCAAAAGTACGTAACATCACTTTTTCGATTTTTACTGGAGAAACAAAAAATATTATAAAATAAAAAATACTTTACAAATAATTGAAGCAGTTTTTTCCTTAAAATTTCTTTTATTTTTACATAGCACAAATATTTTCTTAAATCATTTGTATACACATATGTGTTACTCTCTCATTCGTATGTAACAAGTACAAGAATTGCTGGTACAATCGAGTGTGTACTCGTCTTATCTTCCCCTCACTCCGATGTCTAAAAGGTAAGCATTATTGCTGCAATATTTTCGTCGTGTGAATGGGGACTTATAGAAACAATTGATGGAATATGTAATTAAAACAGAACAACTAAAATATTTCACGAGAAAAAACTCGAAATATTTTTTTAAGGCATGGTCACACATGGGAAATATAACCACATGTTTTAATTCAAATTTGTTTGACGTTGTTTCCTCTTACAAGAATTTTTCAAGATCAAACAGCGTCAAAAGATCAGTAATGGCATGGCAGTCCGAAGGAGTCAATAATTTAAGGTTCTGTAAATGCTGCCATTTCTTTTTATTCTTTTAGGATGCCAGAGGTTATGATGAACATAAATCTGATGCATTTTTTATAGCGACTTCTCATTTGAGTCTTTACAATATATCCTACGTCTTAACGCACCGTCGTTTTATACGCACAATTACGGGGAAACCATGTCGATGTTTTTTTTTTTTTTTTTTTTTTTTAATGTGTTTTTTTTTTTTGTGTCAACAAGTTATTTGATGGCAAACATAATTGTGCAATACAAGAACTTAACATCAATTAGAGTTGTCCATTAGAGTTGTGCCCAGTTCAGTGACCGGTCATTTTCGTTCATTTACCCAAGACTGATTCGTTCATTCAATTCGTTCGATCGTTCACTTTGAACGAATGAATACAACCCTTATTGAATGTGATTTTCTTCTTGTATTTTGATAAACAGTAGCTGAACGAAATTGATCCGTACACTATTGAACGAAAACCGTTCAGTTAAATGACCGGCTCATTCCGTTCAATGAAGTGATCCGTTCATTTTAACCCGTTTGTTCATGAACGACACAGCTCTATTGTTCATACGAGACAAATTTATTTGCGCACTAGAAATTGTTCGCCGAATGAATGCTTGTCAAGTTATTTAATTATAGCATTTATGTAAAACACATTATCTAACTTTTTCTTTAATATTTTTTTTTTTTATTTTTTAATTATTAATAAATTAAAAAAAAAACTTTTATATGCTACGTCCAAATTTCAAAGAAACATTTGTTTCATACCTTCAAAAACAATCCTTTAAATAAAAAAATGTTTAAATATTTTTACACACAGCAACATCAGAAACAGATTTTTATCTAAGTTGTTGTATATTTAAGTTTTTTCCTGTTTTTTTATATTTTTCCTCTTACTTTTGTGTTTATTTGGAAAAGTTTATAACTCCCCTACTCTTTGTTTATATTTCTATGAAAATTAAAAATATTTCTTCTCCTACTTCCCATTTCATGATTCTAACGTTTCAATATTATTATTAAAATTTACTTTCCTTTTTTTTTTGTAATGTTGCTGCTGCTTTAGTCTTTTTATAAATTATAGAAACCTTTAGGGGGTTGATATTTTATGTACATATTAATTTTGTAAAATAAAAATTTTAAAACAACGTTTTATTTCATGGACTGTAGGTGAAATTAAAGCAGCCTTAAGTAAAGCAACTAAAGCTTAATTGTTAAGCTTAATATTTTTGACAAAACTTTTCAATTCATTTTAAATTTCATCTTTTCAGTTTAAAAGAAATTAATAATAAATTCGATTTAAAGTAAAGCTTTACACCTGTATCGCACATAGAGAATATTAAAATATTTTTACAGAACTTCTAACTTACGTATACATTTGCTTTGTTAGAAAATTATTTGTTTATTGTAGTTTTTCCAGAAAATTCTGTTGAAGCTACAAAGTGCCTCGAAATTTTTCCATTTAAATGATTTCATAAAGCTCCCTCCCTTTAAATCCATTGTCAGCCCACCCGTGTCATGTCAAACATTCTAGAAATATAAATAGTTTTTATTACATTTTGTAAGACATCATCATGTTGTGTTTGCTGCTGCTCTCTTCCTACTTGCTTTTGATTTCAAGTTAATATTTTCCATTAGAATAATTTACTCTTACATTCAATTACAAACCTGAAGTTCATTTGAATTGAAAATTATTAGTATTTTTGCTATGTAATGCTGCTGATGCTGGAATTTTCAAGTATAAATTCTTTGTATGATTGTTGTATTGTTTGTGTGAGCATAAAGAAATATTTACATAGTTAACTTTAAATTCATATGATAGGTAAGATTTGCCGTTTGAAACGTATTAAGGGATGTTAATAAATTGTGGACAACTACGGCAGGGTAATTTAAAATACTATTGAATAAGAATTAATAATCCATTCAACCATGGTATAACTATACAAGGTGAGTGCAAATCGACCACAAATACAAAACAATACAGAAACAACAGGCATTTTGTTTGTGTAAAATTATGTACTACTGTCAAAAACACTTGAAAAAGTCTTACTTTTGACATGCATAAATAATTGTAAACCAAGTCAGTCACCTGTGCTAATGCACGCACTTTTTATAATTACACCATGATATTCGACGTTGAAAGTAGTTGTTTTGAAACAAGTAAGAAAGCCCGACCATATAATACCCTACACCCAGTATATAAATTAAACAGTATTCAGAAATGGGCGCTATATGGGAGATATTACGTATTATGGACCGATCATCCAAAAATGTAGTGCCATAACTTCCGTGAATATAAATATTGTGTCTGTTATACTTTATCTCGATATAAATGGTTTTAAAAGACCTATGGAGGTTAAACTGAATAACGAAGAGGGTCTTATATGGGAGTTTTGACTAATTATGGACCGACCGTTATAAAATTGAATGTCATCATTTCTGTATACATATATGAAACAAATTTTTGTTAAATTTTATTCGGATAACAACATTTTGAAGATATTTATAGTCGTTAAAGTGATTTTCGGAAGTGGACCTTATATGGGAGCTACGACTAATTATGGACCGATCTTCACAAAATGTGATTGTGATTTAGCTTCATTTATTACCAATTTGTGGTGAAATTTGTTTGGATATTTTCATAATTCAAACATTTATGATCGTTAAACCATTATTTCGGGAGGACATTTGTATGCGGGCCAAGTGAAATAATGGACCGATTTCCACCAGTTCCAATCCCATCCGTCGTTGGGCCGAAAAAATATTACATACCAAATTTTATTGAAATACCTTCAAAATTGCGACCTGTACTCTGTGCACAAGCTTTACATGGGCAGCCAGCCAGACGGACGGACGGACATCGTTAAATCGACTCAGGAAGTGATTTTAAGTCGATCGGTATACTTTAAAGTGGGTATTGACCAATATTTACGGGCGTTACAAACATCAGCACAAATTTAATATACCCTCCCCGCTATTGTGGTGTAGGGTATAAATATGCTACAATGTAGTTGAGTAGTGTTCGATATAGCTTGATTTGACACAGCCTGACTTGACAATGTTGGGAATTTACCAAGATGGTTAACATTTAACTCATATTTATGATAATAATGTCTTTTTATTCTCATACATTTGGTCAAATATAATCCGAAATCAATATTGAAATACACAGCACTACATTAGTGCTAATATCAACCTATTAATCTTCTGCAACTGACATGTCAACAAATATCTGAGAAAGTCATAAACTGTAAAAGGAAAATTCAACAAACAACATGAATCACCAAACTAAGTTATTATGAAATGACATAGAAAATATATTGAATTGATCAAACACAATGTCGTTCGACTCTGTTTTGTATTTGAGTTAAAAATTTACATTCCATTCGGTATCCAAAAGAATAATTACAAAATTCCATTTCCAACATTTCAAATAACTTAACGGTTTGATAATCTCTTTAAATTTATCATCGTGATCATTAATTTCATATAAAATCTTTTATTAGTCATGCGTGTCTTAAATAAATTTTCCAATAACAATTTCTCCTGCCATCCAAAATCAATTTTATTTTAATCACACTAAAGAAAAAAACACCCGAAACCGGCAACCAACACTTACTGCTACTGCAAGCTTTTAAGCTCAGAAGCTTTTAAGTCATAATTAGAAGATGTTGAGAACAAAAACGTAACGAAAACAAACAGCAGAAAGCCATATATTTCTTATCTAGTGGTTTTAAACGCCGCATGTGTGATGAAGATACTGCACCAGTTATTAACATTTTCTTCGTTTTTCTTTTACGAGTTTGTTTAAAGTAAAACTTATTCAGGCTACTTAATACAGTCATTCATTTTAAATATATTTTGCTGCCACTTATTTGCGTCTACGGAATTCTGTGTATCTGTTTTTTTTTTTTTTTTTGTTTTATTCATTTTTAGATTTTTATAGTAAATATCATTTTAAGAATATTTTTGTTGTTCATACTTGTGTTGAGCTGGGTTTGTTTTTTTTTGTGTCTTCATATTACTAGTAAGTTAAACTGAGCTGTATCAATAAACAGTGGAATCTAGAATTGAAATTTTAATTCTTTTAGAATTTTAAAGCAAACATTTTAATTTGACTTTTAACAACACAACTTTGGTTTTTACAAACTTAGAAAATCCTTATCTAGGGTTTTAATTTAAATACTTAAAATTAGGTTACTTTTTTATAAATAGCAATAATTAAATTTAAAATAAAAAAATGTTTTCTAAATAGAATGGCAAAAACCAATTGGTACTTTTTCTGGTACTTTACAGAAAGTACCAAAACTTGTACCCATCACAAGAAGTTCCTGTCAAATAACTACGTAACATTCAAATATGTGTTAACCCTTATGTGTTACCCGGGTGCACACGTTTTCAGTCAAAGTTTTTTCATTGAAATTGATAACTTGTATACCTGAAACTTTTTGAGAACTACTTACTTTCAAATAATTTTATTTTTTTTGCAGCCGTACTTGACTTTTTTTTTGTAATTTGCCTGAGAGACCAATTTACTTTTACCACCCTTTAATGCGTATCAAGGTACCCGGGTAGCTGTATGTGTTTTATATGAGACAGCGGCCATTGCAAGTATATTATTTGAAGTTGTTAGTAGCTTGCAAACCTTAAGGCGTAAAGAAAAACTATATAAAATATCTCTTAGCCACAATGTATTTAGTACCAAAATACTTTTTCATATATGTAGGTACCCAGGTACCTTGCAGCGCATTAGAAGGGTGAAAAACGCAACATTTCTAATGATTTAGGTAAAAGTTTACTTTTAGTCGTACAACTTCCCCGCCAGTTTTGGTTTTTGCAATCTTTAAAAAATCATATCTATCTTTATTTCTAAATGAAATATTTTAAATTTAATTACTGATTTTCAAATTGTATCATTAGTACAAAAATTGGTAAATTTTCTATTAATTTTAAGAAAGTACAAAAAAAAAAACATAAATATGTGGAAATAGAGCTTGAAATTAAAGTTAATTCAGGTATCCTTAAAAAAAAGTGTCCCAAAAATAACGGATATTTTTAATTTGCCACCATTTTGCAGAAATGTTGACAGTCAAAAAATTAGTAATAATAAAAATAAAGCATTTCAGGTATAAACAAAGATATATCATTTGTTGAACGACATTTCATATATTTTGAAAGTTTAACGGAAACATTTTGATACAATCTATCACTAGTAACAACTTTGCCTGTCTAAAAATGCTTTTTACTCTACTAATCGTAAGTGTAGCAAGGAAAATCCTGTAAACTATCGGTCTAATTCATAAAAACTTAAAGTATAAAAATTTTGTCTAACAGCACACTTCAAACCTACTTTATTTTTTATGAATACGGCAGTATAACTTTATACATTTATCCCACTGTGACTTTCTTTGTAGATTTGTTAATACAGACATCTTTAAATTTGTATAGTTAAAATTTATTTTCAGTTTTTATATCATTTACTATATTTTTGTTTTTTTTAGTATTTTCCTAGCAATTTTCTACTATAAATTTTTTATATGTATATTTTCCGGCTAACATTTTTAGAGAGACACAGAACGCACGGACAGAGCAAGAGAGATAAAAGCTTTTCCGTGTTTTCTATTATGTCTATTTTAATTTTTACTGTTGCTGCTTTTTATATTTATTTGCTTTTTCATACAATTTTTCAGCCATCCATCTCTGTAGTTTTGTTTATGCGTTTTTGTGTTTTTATAACTCGCATCAAATGATGATGATGTTGATGCTCATCATCATCATCAAAATGAAACATATTTTAAATGCAATATTGTTGTGTGGCATTTAGAGTAGTTCGTCGTTGATTCATTCAGGCAAATGTTAGTTTTGTTTTGGGGATTGGTTTTATACTTCAAAAATTAAACAAAAAGAAGGAGGATTAACAAAACAACCTACTACATTTTATATAAAAAAAAAACTTATTTATATTAAAAAACTACATATTTCCATTTGTACATTTTTTATGTTTATGCTATATATGGATGTATGTAAAGTACAGAAATAGATACATAAATAAATATGTACATATGTATGTAAATATATTTGCAGTTATTTAAAATAAACTAAAATAAATTGTATTAAAGAACATCTGACAAAATCTGCAAACATTTTTGTTTGCATTTGAAAATTTTGTTTTTCTGTTCTATAAATCTACAAAACTAGACAAATTTATTTTGCATCATTTAAATGGTAAAATAATATCTTTCATTTATATATTTGTTTACATTCATTTAAATATGTACCTAGTATTTAGTATTTATTTATTTACAAGTCCTTATTTGCTATAGAAATTTTAGGTTTTTTTGTTCAATGTTTGTTGTTAGTGTTGAAGTAATCAATCATTAGCAAATGTGTGTATACAATTTCAGTTTTCAAACGTGTTTCTGAGAAGAAACTGGTACTTTATACCAAAAATGTACCCATGAACACAAGTTTCTGTAAAAGAACTATTTAGCACACCAACAAGCTCAGCATAACTTTGGTTCAATTGTATTTCTAATCACATGACTTCCCCGCCAATTTTGTTTTTTACAAATTTTAAAAATTTATATCTTTATTTTTAAAAGAAATAATTGAAATTCTGTTAATGCATTATAATTAGTACTTTAATTTAAAAATAATAATATCATTTCAAAAATTTACTTTTAAGAAAAAACTCCTTCTGAAACTCCCTCTAATTGCAAAATTTACAAAAGGTACTAAACACATGTAACCCTGGTCACAAGTCCCTTTGAAAGAACCACAGAAAGGCACCGACTGAAAAATTTGGCAAAATATGGTTTTAAATAAATATGGTTTAAATCATTACTGGTTTTTAAACAGTGTCAGTAGGAAAAAAATTTGAATTTAAAAGTTTTTTGATATGTTTTATAGACAAATAGTATCTTTTTGATACTACTGTAAAAATGGTTACATTCATAGCTGCCAGATTTAACGATTTATCGTCATTTTGACGTTTTTTTGTTTTAAAAATAGCAAAGTGACGATTTCCTCAATTGTTAAAATTTTCTATCATTTGTTTGTTTTATTAATGTTTTTATTACAAAATTCTCTCTTTTTAGAGACAACAATTATTTTTTTCTCATTTAATATCATAAATATTAAGAAGAACATGACATATTTCAATAACAAAACTAAGTAATAGTAGTGTTCTCTTAATTATTGACAATTGTTAAGTTTAAGTATAATAATTCCAAATAATAGTAGAAATTACTTATTTATCTGTAAACATCAAAAGCAATTTTAAATGCTGAATTCTATAAACTAAAATTTCTAGAGAACACAATTTCTGAATTTCAATAGGAAAATGCCACAGAAACTTCTCCTATTTTAACAAAACCTTGAAGGAATATTCAGCCAAATAAATTTAAATAAAATGCGGAAATCTTTGAAAATAAGTATTTACCTGTATATGATGGATGAATTGATGAATGAATTCCATACTCAAAATGTCATTTAATATTAATAAGCTAAATTCTTTTGACATTGTAACTTAACCTGAATTGATAAAATTTCCTAAACTCAGATATTTATTGATAAAATACTGTAAGTCTTGTTTCACACTCTTCAGTTTTAGCTGACCAGTTTTTGTTTAATTTTCTTTTGAACTTGCCATTTCATTTACACACGTCAATTGAATTTTCGTACTTTTTAATGCAAATCATCATGCATGAAAAAAAATAAGAAAATTCACTAGTACCGTCAAGTTTGTACCCCTTTTGTTTTGTTTTCCCTTCTCATACAAAAATACTTGCCTTGACGAGTCAGAATTAAAGAGTGTGAAAGCGGACTAAGATATTATAAAAATATTACACAAGTTGTGTTGAACATGATAGTTTTTGTGATTTCTTATCTAAAAAGTTAAAATTTAAGTATTTTGATATGTATGTACAAGAGACTATTTAAACTTCAATTTTTATGTTTTCGTTTAAATAAAAATTTCAAACTACTATTAGAAATAGTGACTTTATTTTTTCCGATTTTTAAAATTCGTAATGACAAATTTTTTCTTTTTTATCGTGATTTTGACGATTTGTTCCGAAATTCATCTGGCAGCCCTGGCTACATTGTTTATTATTTTTAAGAACACTGCTGAAACATCGTGAAATCACTTTAAAGTTGGGCAAAACATGATTTTCAAAAAAGTACTTTTTGTGTACTTTTCAGCAGAAAATTTTATTTTATTACCGAAGTGATTTGCTGTTACAATCGTAAGCACAGTTTTAAAATGGGCAATACACGACTTCAGAAACAGTAACCCAGGAATTGAATTTATCTTGAAAAGATTATTTAATTTAAAAATTCTTGGAAATGATTCTTTAGATCTCAAAATTGTTTTGAAAATACTGTGGTCATGGAAAGTCCTTTCAAGTCCTTTTTAGTTATCGACATAATTCCCATAATTGCATAAATTTTGCCCTGCCTCCAAACATTCTTTTGAAATCCCCAATTATGGCTTTCCAAATCTGGGAAACCTGACAGACACTGAGCTTCATCGGTAAAAAAAATCTCGATTTCTTAAGTTGTTTATTTAGGATAACGCTTAATTATCTACGGCAGATTGAATTACACTCTTGTTACATTGGCTTAAAATTTTGCTCTCTCCATACAATTTTTTCAAGTGTATTTCTTTATTACAAAATAAATACATAAAATATAAGTTTCATTATTTCGATTCTCTTTAGAAGCCTATTTTACTCATTTAAAATGCCCTCAAGCTAAGTTCTTATTGCCATATTCTTCTTCCTTGTTTTCCTACTTGCTACACATTGCTGCATGTAAATTACTGTGGCGACTTGAAACACTGAAGTGTAGAAAACTTGTACACCGTGGGCTAAAGTACGAATCATATAAGAACTGCATTGTTTGGAGTAAAGTGTGTGAGAACATCTAGTGCTATGCCAGCACTACCAATGTTACGCATTATTTGTAGACAGCAAGGTATTATGATTTTTTCAAGAGTTTTGATTTAATGAAGATGTCATTTTGTTTTAATTTATGTTAAGAAAGGTATCAGTAGCTACATTCTTAAAGATGCTAAGGAAAAAAGTTTGGTTTGTTAAACCTTAAATTAATAATGTTTAAACCTGCTTTAGTCATATTTATTATGACAATGGGAAATACTATTGCTAAAATTCACATTTCACATAAGCCATTATAAATCTTAATTACTACTAACCAAAAATAATTACATGTAATTACATGCATTTACACAAAACATTAAGAAAACATGCCTTACATTTATACAGCCCTAAATATTTTGTTGCTTCTTTTAAAAAGAAACTTTTCATTTTGAAAATTTCCAAACTGATTTTTGCATTTTATTCGATTTTCCATTGATTTCATTATCTTAAAATCGTTTTTCAAAAATCCCTACACCCACAACTGCTCACCAAAGTTTCACATCCCTTTTTGACATTCCCTTACTATTTGTTTTACAAACTTTGCTACCTTGTACTTCTTATTTGACTTGTCAAAGCCAACAAAAGTCTTCAATTTGAGTATTTTGAACTCCCCAAAGTATCATAATGAATGTAATAAAAACTTAACAATAAAATAAAATACAATCAAGTGGTAGCAAAACACCCTACAACCCCAAAAAAATACAACACAACAAAAATATATAAAACCAAAGTACAATATAGCAAGTCCTCCCATAAACACACACAAAGTACCAAAGTACAACAAACAATCCTCCCCTTTTCAGCACCAAGAACAACAAGGAAAACGCACACCAAACTGTTTATGAGTTAAAGATAAAAAGAACTGCAACAACAACAACAAAAAAATACTTGACTTCTTAGAATAGTGGAAAAACAACAAAGTGTAATAAACCCCAAATCCCATGGCTAAAATCATAAATATGAAAACTGTGTAATGGATCGAAATATTTTTGCTCATCTCTAATTCCCAAAGCGCACTTGCTCTTTTTATTATTTGTTATTATTATTATTGTTGTTGTTCTTGAGCTAGTTTTTAGTTTTCATTTCCTTTCATTCCCTCTACTTTTCTGCGTCATCTAAACAAAAATTACGTGTATCATCCTCAACGTCATCAACAGCAGCATCATCATCCGGTACGGCTTCAGTTGGAGCATTTAAGACTCATCATCATGTGAGTGGGCAGATAAAAAATAGTAAATAGTCAAATATTCACTCGTACAAAATCGTTTTAAGAACAAGCCCTCCAGTTAAAACTACAGTACATTTTCATAACCATGCATAAGTAGTAGATTTTTCTACATACATGTATACATACATGTTTATTATTGTAGTAAGTGTGTTTGTAAGTAACATCATATATTTAAATGTCAGCCTGAAAACAAAAGCAATTTTGTTTAATATCCGAACACAAGTTTATGCCAAATATTTCTTAGTCCTTTGAAATAATGGATTTTTATATTTTTTTTCTGTCTATTCAAGGAAAAGTTAAACAAATGGGGCAAATTGATGGCAAGATGTTGGTTAGCAACGATTTGAGCAACACTCTACTGGCCACAAATTTATTATAATGACCCACATAAATCAGAATGATGATAATCTATTATTTCGTGTTTCCAAAAAAACTTTCACTGGCCTACTCATACAATTTCAAAAAAAATATACATATTTTAATACCACAAAAACGGGAAATAATATTTACCCTGAAATTATCAAGCAATCGTCTTAAGTAAAATATCACTCTTCACTCCCAATATCTAATATCTAGATGGAGAGTGTCGCGTTGACTTGTATTTCTTAACTTAATATAGTAACATATTTACCAAGGGAAAGCTTAAGCTATGCACAAACCGTAGTCAGATCGTACAATATTGTCAGATCTAACAATGTGCTAGCAATGCTTTTTCTTACAACGTTGGAAGACAAAAATTTTAAGTTCACACGGTTGTTAGACTTTTAATGAACATTTTTCGGACAACGTTGTAAGATCTGACATCCGTCTGTACAAAGCTTAAATCGTATCTCATCGTAATTCCCAATTACTACAAAGCCGAGATTCATGCATTTTGGACCATAATACTCTCTTTTTTGATTAGCAGACAAAATTATTTGAGTATTCGACCCGAAAACTCATAAATTTCTGAAATTCTATAATAAATAAGCTACTTTTTAAAGGAGGAAGAGCTTCAAGAAATCTGAAAGTCCGATGTATAAATTTCCTGAATCTTGGTGGTTTAAACTTAGTTGAAAGTACTTACTTAATTTAGTAACCAGTATTTATTCTTGTTTTAATAACTCACCTAAAACGAGAAAGAAAAACATAAATATTATTAGTAAATTAAGTATAAGTAAAAGATAAATAAGTTCTGTGAAATATTCAAAAAATAATTTACAGAAAAATATTTAGATTTGCTGTCAAATTGAGATAGACATGATTTGAAAAAACGATTTAATAAACATTTCAATATAATAATCATCTCAACCAAAAAGGTTCCAGTTCAGTCTATAATATATAACTGCTCTGTTCTTGTTCTGGATATTATAATATTGTTTACAATATTCGCTTAGAATTTAGTATATTTGGTTAAAATTCAGTGATAAATTATTAAATTAGTCTCAATTTACACGAAATTTAAAAATTTAAAAATTTAGTTCAACATATTTAAATTAATTACTATAAATAGTAAAGTAACAAATTATTATTAAGTTTATAATAAAAAATGTCAGAGCATCAATACTATTTTAAGGAAAATTAACTTAAACACCAAAAAACACAATATCAATTAGTCAAAGTTAGAAACTAAAAAATAATATGCAACGAACCTTAGTAAGGTTTAACAAAATGGACTTATCCTTTAATATTTTGTTGCATACCCTTGTTTATCGCAACATTCGCCAATCTTTTTGGTAAACTCTTAATTACACGCTGGCATGTTTGCAGAGATATGTTTTTCCAACTTTGTTGCACCAACTGAAACAATTCATCATTATTTCGAGGATTTTTGTCCTTTAGTTCTCTTTTAACAATTGCCCATAAGTTTTCAATTGGGTTAAGATCAGCACTTTGGTGTGGCCAGTCAAGGACATCATTATTTAGATTATTTTCATCCAAAAGCCAACACGTCCCTAACCGGGAAGTGTGCTTTGGGTCATTATCAGCCCAATCATGAATAAAAAATCCGCGGGAGTTTTTTCTCTATTTATTTTTTTAACATTGAATTTTAATAGGAGAAATGAGAAAAGGAAGAAAACTCCCGCGAAATTCTTGTTCATGATTGGGCTGTATCATGCTAGAAAATGTATTGGACGGGCATATTTTTAAAGCAATACGGTTCCATTACATTTTTTTATATTGATGCTGATTCATTATTCCCTCGTGCAATTGGACCCACACTACGCCAAGAAAAGACACCCCAGAACATAATGGACTCGCCACCGTGTTCTAACGTACGATTTTCCATCAGATTGGAATAAGTTAAACGTAGATTCGTCGCTCCAGTGAACTCTATTCCAGTCACGTGAATCTTTTCTGAGCATTTTTCTTGCAAACCGCAACCGCTTCATGATATTTTTTTTGATTATTTTTTGCGCATATACTCACGAAGTTCTGACTTATTCAAGCGTCTTCTTATTGTCCGTGTGGATATTTCTGCGCTTATTTGCAATTTCAGTCCAATTTCAGCCTTTATTTCGCGCGAAGATAAAAATAGATTTTTTTTTACTGGCTCTAAAAGTAACCCTATCTTCTGCTAAAATGGTCTTTATTACAAGTCGATCTATTATTTAACAAATTATACTCACTTTGTCATTAATATTTAGAAAAGCTCAAATGTTGATGAAAAAAACGCGCTTCTAATTACGTGGCCAAAATAAAAAATTGTCAAAAAAAAATTGTCAACTTGTTTGTTGTGCACCAACAACAATATTAATTGTTTACTCATTGAATAACGATAAAAACAATTTACAGTGTAGGTCTTTAAAGAAGCTACACAGCGATCTTATTATATCAATGCGTCGTTTCTAATTATATGACCACCACTGTACATATGTAATACGAATAAGAGAGTAACACGAATTGCTAGTACAATCAAGTGTGTACTCATCTTATCTTCCCCTCATCCCGATGTCTAAAGTGTAATCAGCTTAACTTAAAGAATTGTTTCGTGTAAATTGGGACTTATTGCCACACTTGGTGGGTGATATGTCATTTGTGTACATATCACGGCACTTGTGTGTTAAACACAACTGACACAAATTTTCAGCAAAATTATATTGACTAAAACCACAGCAATATTAGATTTCCCCCAATGTTGTTTTAAAACCAACAATTGACACAAATTTCCTAACAGAATTGTAATTTTTACAGCCACAAGAATTTAAGGTTTGCAACAAATTCTTCAGGAAGGTTATTTTGAAATTAACGAAACGTTCGTCTCATTAGAAAATATTGAAAAAACTGTTAAAGCAGCTCCAAAATGCAGCCTTAATAATGAAAACTTTTTTTAATTTTAGTTTGATTTGCATTAAATGCAGCTGATAGAATTTATTAGAGATCATTGACAAAACTGTTAAAACTACTTAAAAAGGTAAATGCACTTCAATTTTATTTTTGTATTAAAGTCAGCTGATAGACCGTTAAATTTTCAAATGTTCATAACTAAAGAGTAACGACTATAAAAATTAGTTACGGAAATTCAAAAGAAAAATTACAGTAATTCTGAGAGACTGTGTTGTGTGTGTATGAGTTGTGCACGCGTTGCTTAATATCCAAACGTGCCACATGTACTTTTTCGAACTGTTAAGAGTTAGATGATAATGATAATGGTACTCGTAAATAGACGGACGCATTTGAAAATCGTAACAATGAGTTTTGTTCTTACGTTTCATTTCATTTTCTTTTAAAAGTTTTTATATTGTTTTTGTTGGACGTTGCTGATTTTTGTGTTTGGGTATGTGTTTGGCTTCTAACGTTTTTCTTTTGTATTTTTACTAGTCATTGTGTACGTCATTATCATTATCCTCATCATTATAATCATCAAATTCAACATGGTCATAACAATTTCGCAGCGATTATTATCATAAATTTTAGTAAATACGCAAAAACGGAGAGGAAAATATTTTTGGGTAAAAGAATGGAAAATAAAAACAAAGTAAAATACCTACATACATACAAATGTACGTACTAGAACTAGATAATGTAAGTCTTTAAGTCTTAAGCATTTCATTCAGAAGTTGTTCCTAATACTTGTGACAAATGGCCAATGTTAGATTTTGTACTAAATCTTCTGACCTTGAGAAAAGAACTAATTCTGCTAAAACTCTGTTTGATATTGTCTAACGTAATAGCTGCTTAAAACACTCGTGTATTCATATTCATGCAGCTCATCCTTTTCATCGGTCCTTTGGACCGTCACTCTTGTCCATTTTGACGGTTTTATGGTTGTTGTTACCAAAACAACAGCAACAAAAAATCAAGTTAAATAAAATGTTAAAGTGTGTGATAGAAGTTAATGTTTTAGATATTTTATTTTTTATTTTTACTTTAATTTTTTGTTTTGTTTTTTTTTACTTTTACTCCAGCCAGTTACAGCCAGTCAGCATGAGATAGAAAAGCAGAAGACCATGATGAGGGGGAGGAGAAAAATGCTGTTGTTTTCTTTACTTTTTGTTGGATTTTTTGTTTTTTTTTTTGTCTACTTAATAATGATGGTAATAACAATAATAATGTTGTTATAGTTGTTGTTGTTGTATATAGTGTTTACTTCTGCCATTGCCAATGATGAAATTGTTATTGATAATTATTACGTTGATGTTGTTGTTGTTGTTGCTGTTGCAGAAGTAGCAAAGGATGATGATGATTTGTATAAATCAAGCATATAAACGAATTCAAGTGGAAAACAATCTAATTTGTTAGAAGTTGATGTTATTACCGTAAATTTGTTTTATATAATTTTTGTTTTCGCTCTCTGCGTTGTTGTGTTTCTTTAATTTTTTCTGGCTATGTGGCTAGTTGGTCCATGGATCGTTTAATTGTGTAAGCTGTGAGTGCTTCCCTTTAACAAGTAAATTTTGATTAAATTGGTTGTAATGTTTTTGCTGTAGTTGGTTTATTTTGGCCAAAATACAACTTTAAATTTATCGCCGGTTTTAAGGATTTCTTTGAAAACTCTTAAGTACTTTGCTAGTAGAACTTTTATGGTTAACGGAAGGAAGAAAATAATTTGTTATTAGTTAAATAAATATTACGAATTTATTGTTTGTATAAAATGTTTTTGTATCACTACAAGAAACATGAAATTGTATTGACTCAATGAAAATTAGGAAAACAAATAATTTAGTATTATTAATCATTAAATATAGAGATGAAATATTTAAGACTTATGTACAATTGGTTTTTAAGGATATTTATAAAGAAAAATGGAAGCACCTGTGCTATTTTGTTATTTCAACATTATGTATGATGTTAAAAATTCCGAACTTTAATTTATTTCGTTGCAGAAATATCGTTTGGATTTTTATAAATTGCTCGCTGAAATTCTCAACTTTAACTAGAATTTTCAAAATTTTATATTGATATTCGCAAGTTTAATAGATTTCTCAATTTTAAAGTCATATTATTAATTAGATTTGAGAAAGTTCCAATTTAAAGTTGAAATTCTTTTATTAATTCTTTAATTTGGAATTTTTTCACTTTCAAATGAAATTCTCAATTGTATTTGGAATTTTCTCAATTAAAATTCATATTTCTGGTTTCATTCATATTTAGAATTTACTGCAAAAACAAATCTGTCCAAAAGTATTGTTCTTCCCTAATCCCCTTATCAATATTTGGCATCCACTGATTAGTTTATCGTTAAAAATATCAACCGATTATTACATACTTTCATATCGATGGCTGAATATAAAATAGGCCTAACTTTTTTTCAAAAATATCAATGAGAAAGTAAGTGCCTATCTTAGATAACTTCATTAAAACAAAAATGAAAAAAAAAAATTAAATGAGAAATAAAATGTGTTGCTTTTTTTATTAAAAATTGTATTAATTTTTTGTTGTATTCAAAATTTTACGAACTTTATTAAGTTTTTCCCTTCGAAAAATTTAGTTAGGCCTTTTTATAATAAGCCATCGGTTTAAGCATCATAATGGTTATTATTAAACAATTATTCTCTCAATTGTGTGTCCGGATACAGTAGGCGATAGTGTGCCGGAATATCTCTGTTCTAATTCCCGGCAAAGACTCTGGATGTTTTCTAATTTATTTATAATTATGGAAAGCCTTTTAGTATTTTTTTAATAGAACTCCTAAAGTTAGCAAAAAAAAAAAATGCAGTTTAATTTTCTATTTCATAGTGTAGACAAAAGTGGTCCCAAAAGAACTACTTAGTCAATATTGACTCAGTCTACTGGTATATTTTAAATGCCAAGCTGGTGTTAAATGTCAAAAGTAGATTACATTGGCTGGGTACACCTGGCAGTAGTACTACTGACAATGTCAATAGTTAATCACTACAATTTCACTATTGGCATTCCCTACAGGGTAGGTTTTTATGATACATTAAGAAAACTACAGACATATGTATGATTTCTAATTTGTGTTGACTTTTCTCATCGTTTTCCTTTTCCCACAATACGAAAATAACAAAACATAATTTTTTTATTATTATTATTTACAATTTAGTGCTGCCACAGCTGTACATTTTCGTACTTTTGCCCAATAATTAAAAAAATTGGAAAAAGTATGCCGTTTGGGGTTCAAAGTTTTCTTTCAATTATAATATAAATATTATAATATTTATAAATTATAGTCATTTAATAGCTTTTTATTAAAATAAAAACATTTATTTAAACATAAATGTGCAACTGTGGACAAAAAGTTTCAAAGTCACATACATACATACATAAGTATAGAAAGTTAGCTTTGAATTGCTTATGCATTTGACAGCCTTTTCGTTAACTTTTGCAATTTGCTTTAAGCTTGCTTAAGCATATTATAGTTGGGCCTTTACTTTTTTACTTCTTCCCATTACTCCGAAATAATCTGGCAAGTAGTTTTCGTTTAAATCTCCGTCATTGAACATTGTGTGACAAAAATATTTTAAAAAGTATACATAATTTTCAATTACAAATAAATTTACAACAAATTTACTACAATGCATAAAAAATATATCAAAATAAAATTTAAAATACCTACTTTAAAAATATAACAAAAAAGTGTGTTATAATAATATAAAAATAAAGTGAAAAATGTTTTTAAAAATTACATAAAATATTAAATGTAAATTCTTGTAATAGCTATGTATGTATGTATGTACATAAGTACGCAATTATATTTTATTAATGAGTAAAATAATGCCGTTATTCTGTGTGTTTTGTAGTTATTGAAAAGAGCAAATAAAAGAAGAGTAAATTGAATTTATAGTTTTTGTTTGCATTAATTGTATAGGTACATACATATTTGTTGGTGTGTTTGCCATTGTTTACATACATACATATATATGTATATACATATTTTGCTAGTTCATGTTATGATAAGTGTAATTGAGAGGCAGTAAGAAGACCTAATTATCATGTTATGAGAAGTGTAATTGAGAGGCAGTAAGGAAGAGCTAATTATCATGGTGTAATTTATTTAAAAGAGAAGCGCAAGGTGAGTTTTTGATGTACATACCTATGTTTATTTAAATATTTTTCTACCTACATATGTATACATGTGCCAAGGGATTTTGGTATAAATAAGTAAATTTTCTGTTAAAACTAACATCAGTTTTGTTAAAAATTATTGTAATTAATGTAATCCCTTTAATTATTTTTCGAAGACTCTCAAACATTTCAATATACATACTTACATACCTATGTAGTTATGAAGCTTTTACTCAAACTAATTAATCTGTGTAACTTGTTAGCACATAATTACAAATAGTTGTTAGTTTTTATCAGTTATATTTTTCATAATACAATTATTAAGACATTTTTTCATATAAAAAAAAAATAATTAAATTTCTTCTTTTCAACCTAATGGGCCAGCAACTTAAGTCATCATCTCATAAAAAGTAGCACTAAAACAACATTTTAACTGTTTTAAACTTTAAAGAAAAGAAACTATTCTGGGTTAATGTTAATAGCAACTGTCTCTAGGTCTTAATATTAAGACAATTTGAGCATTTTTAAACAATGTAAAATAATGTACAGGAAAAATACTTAAAGAAACTATTTTTGTTGTTGTGGTTTTTGCTGTTAATTGTTGTATAATTTAAAGATGACCTGTCATTAAATTATAAAACAAATAAGTAGACATGAAGTCTCACATAAACATCAAACATAATTTACTAACTAGAAATATGAAAATAAAAAGAAATAACAAAAAATAAAAACAAAACACTTTACCAAGTAATTTACTTAAGCTTTTTATTTGTTTTACTTTTTCGTTTTTGACAGATTTTATTTGTATTTCTTGTTAGTTGCTTGGGCTTTTGGTGAGATGTTAAAACAAATGGGCTCTAAATTAGACAGCCAACAAAAACTATAGACAGGCACCTCTAACTGTTTTAAGTAATTTTAGACAAATAACGACTTTTTATAAAAGTTTTACCAAAAAAAACAAAAACAGCAACGAAAACGGAAAAAACCCAACTGTCTGGGGAGGGGGAAAGTTTATTTGTTAAATTAGTTTTCTTGGAAAAAAAAAACAACAACGTAGAATATCAGCAAACAGGGGGCCATAACAGGCTTCTTTTGTATAGCCTATTTAGCATTTGTTGTTGTGCCAAAAATAAAAATGACAAAAATAAAATACCGGTGTTAAAGTGTTCAAATTATATTGTCAAGAGGCGAGAAATTTCATTGGAATATATATTTCATGAAATTTTTCACACTTCATACCATACATACATATGTATGTATGTATATGTACATATGTACCTAATATGTATTGTTGTATAAAGTATATTTTTTTCAGTATTTTTTATGTGAAACGTGCCGTAATATATTTAATGACATGTTGTTTTGCATTGTGCCGTTGTCATTTCTTTTTACTCAAACACACACACTAAATTGTTGTTGAAATTTTGTGAAATTCAATATCATTTGTTTATATTTTTGCAGGTTTTCTTTATTTTTTGTATTTTTTTATTTATATGTTGTATTATTGTATATTTAATACAAAGGTATGCAAATTTATTAAGGGATATTTTTTAAGTATTTTTAACCACTGCCTGCCTGCCTTCTTACCCCAATATACATCAAACATACATAGATTGAAATAAAAACAGGCTGTTTAGTAAATTGTTACGCTGAAGTCGAATTGTCGAAGCACTTCACAAAAAAGGCCAACAGTTTTCAAATAAGTGGTGGACATTAATAGCCTCTAGTGGCAGAACGCGAACGTGCAGTATGTAAAAATTGGGTATTAGGAATATAAAACAGGCTTTATACCAGTGGTCGACATTCATATCATCCAGTAACAGAAGACGATAGCGATAACGGCAAAACCGTGTATTGGAATATCGCTATGTACATAACTAATACATACTCGAATTTCTTGAAAATTAATATAAAAAGTCTTAAAACCAGTGGTCGCTATTCAGAGCATCCAGGGTCCAAAAATGATCGAGGAGGAGTAATGTATATGATGAACTAAATTTTATGTCAAGAAATTGGGTAGGTAGCTAGTTAGTTAATCGACTATGTGAATTCTCATGCGTTGTCTACGAATAGCTATCAAACAGTTTCTTTGCCAATCTATGTGCAATCAATTAAATGTCGCCTAGATACAAACATGTTTAAACAACTAGTCGTATTGATAATTCTGTAACCAGTAGCCTTAGCCCTAATTTGCAGATGTAACCGTTAGTTCTCCAGACATTCACCTGCTAGGAGATGAAAGATAAAAACTTTGTTTCTAAACAGAATATTCTAAAGTATTCTATCTGCAACTTTATTACCATTCATTATTCTATGCAAAAAAAAAACACAACCTACATACAACTTATATTACTCCTCAAACATCTATAGTGTTCAGACTACGTGTACCATATAATGATATAAAAAAACCAAAAAAAAAAAACACCACTCGTCTAAATTTAATGTTTTTTTTTGGGGTATTAAGGCATTGAAAAACGGTGCAAGTTCACACTCATACACATGTATGCATGTTGATATTGTGGTCTCTGGCCATGTTTGGTTTGGAGTAACATTCAGTTCCAGAGCAAGGGTAGAGGAAGCCTTTAAAACCTCAAATAAAAAACAGATGGATTTCTTGTTCCCTTTTTGTTTAGCATATAAAGTGTGTTCTCATTTCACAAAACTAAGTGTTAAACATAAAAATGATGACATATTTAGGTTCACTTTTTATTTTGCACATACATATTTACTCGTTCGTGAGTTCACAAATAAAACTGGTAAAAGGAAACTTCCATTCTGCATTCTTTAAATTACTATGCAAACATACTTACTAGTACTTGTAATATGGTACATTAACAAGTACGTACATACATACATCGTACAGTCTGTCAGACTGTCTTTGTGTCTTTATGATGAATGTAAAGGAGAGAAGGATTCCGACAGAGGTTAGTTGTAATTCAAATTACAAATTCTTAAAATTTTGGTTTGTAGGTTTTATGTTAAAATTAACTTACAATGAACTATCAAATCCAGTTGAATTGTATATTTAAGGCAATTAAAGTTTAAAGTAAGATAGTGGTTGTCCAAAAGTTCCAAACTGTTGTGAAAACTTAACTCGAACATATTTTGTTTTGGAAAACGTTTTTGACACTGAAGCGAGATCTCATAATATCATAATATTTCGGCTTTCAATCCCCTTAAATTTTTTAAATGCACAAAATTGCACAAAATTGCACAAAATTGCACAAACAAAAAACCTTCCAAATATGTACCTTAAACATGTAGAAACAAAAATGTTGGCACATTTCGTATTATATTGCATGAAAACTACCAACAAACTTTTACATACATCTAAACATTTTTAACAGGATAAATCGTACAACTAAACTAGCGAAAAATATATAAACATTCACCTACACACTCAACAAATTGAAGACCTCAAAAAAACCCCCTGCTAAATATATGCATATGCAGAATAAAACCAGGATACAATGTAAGAATTATGCTAAACTAGAGCATACACATTTAGCTGCCGGATTTGAGGATTAACACAATTCTACTTAAATTATGAATAATGTGGTAATGGTAAATAAGTTACAAAAAGGCCTTGTTCCAGCTCCCAGATAATTTGCTGATCTTTCAGAAATATTCTTTAAATAGTCACTGCTCCTAACACTGAACATTAAGGCGCTTTATGAAAAAGTATACATGGTATACAGCGTTGTAAACTTGTTGGTGCTTTTTAAATTTTTTGTGCAAAAATTTCCTTAGTTTGTTTTTTTTTTAATTTCGGTGCGTTTTTTAATTTTTCCGAAAATGTGATGAAATCTTTATTTTTACTAATTTTTAATTGCAGTTTTTTAATAATTCATTGTCATGAAATCTATACGATGAAAAGTAACCCCATTAAAAGTATTTTAATTACGAATGTATGATAAATGAATTCATACTATCAAATTCGTCACATGAAGGTTATTGCTAAAGGGTAAAAATCTTTGTTTGAAAATAAAATTAAAATCTTAACATGGAAATAGAAATTTTTGTATAGTCTGATGGTTTGGTCTACTGAACTGAATTATAGAAAAACAACCAGTGGAGCCCCAGCAAATTTTATTGAAAAAAATCAAACGGAAGTACTTAAAATAGAAAACAAAAATTATTAAAAAAAAGTACCAAATATATACTAAAATTAGCCCTTTTAACCAATTAGTACTTCAGTTCCAAATAGCATATTGTGAGTTAAATTTTAAGTGGTTAAATGCTTATTTTATCTTTATTAGCCCGTTTATTTAAAAAAGGCTTTTGCTATTTTAATTTTACTATTAATCTTTGATCTGTTTTTAAAAAGTTTTATATAAAATTTATGAAATTAAAAAAATGTTAAATTAATTCAATAAACATTTTAAATAAAAAAGAAATTCTAAACTTGGAGCGTTTTTTTTTTTAATTGACGCGTTTTAAAATTTCAAACTTTACAACACTGATGGTATACATCATCACTTAAAAAATTACAATGAATAACTGTCACCTGAGAAAGCTCTTTTTATGTCAACCACTGCTTAGCTTGTGCTGTGAGTGAAGACAGCTTAAATGTTTGCAATTTATTTTTTTATTTCAAAGTGTACTAAAGATTATCAAATGGTATAGAACATAAAAAATACTCTAAAGGTACGGTCACACTAGGCAAATATTTGCCGAAAAAGACGTAACCACTTAAAAAAATAAATTTGAACTCGTCTATTTAATTAAAAAAAACTTCGTTTGTTTAGGATAAGTCACAACAAATATTTAGTGTTAATTTTATTTGATGCTGTTTGATCTTGCAAAACTCTTGGTTACACTTTTTTGAGTAAATATTTGCCAAGTGTGACCGTACCTTTAAACTGAAATAAATTCTCTATAGAAAATACTTTTACTAATATTTTCAATAGAAACAAAATCATTTTGAGAGCAAATTTGTCAATTTTTTCTTTTACATAATCACCCCTATCGTGAATAAAAATTTCACATGAAATTTGTTCCCTTTTCACATTTTTCCTATTAAAATTCAATGTTAAATAAAATAAAAGGGAACAAATTTCATGTGGAATTTTTATTCACGATAAGGGGGGAATATACAGAAAATACTATAAAAGTATCAACTGAGTGGAAAAAGAACTACCCAGCGGGAAATATATGGTGTCAAAAGTCCTTTTTTTGCAGACACAAGGACTTCCAAACTCATTGCAAAATCGTTTAAACTTTACACGTCGTGTCATTGCCTACTAATTGGAAGGCGTACTTGAGAAGAGCAATTAGAAGGTTTGCCAAGTAATACTTCATAGAAGATGTAATTAAATATCTGCTATATTAATAACTTTATTAAGACTTTAAAGAATTAATTAAAAAAAATTACATGTATTTTTGTACACAAACTTTCATAAAATACTAAATTTATTGAAATAGAAATTTTCTTTATTCAAAGTGAGCAAAACAAAGCAAAGTTGACCTTTCTTTAAAATGCAATTTTGAATGTGTACAAAACTTCTTTTAGAACACCTTTTGAGAGAAGGTATAGTCGAATGAGAATATATACACAGGTCTTCTATAAGACCCACAAATGGAAGCCCTAGCATTTTTCTCCCCTCTGTAAGGTAATTTTAAATTGAAATAGTATGATAGTATGAAAGAGTATGATTGTATCAATTCCAAAATTTTGACACAACAAAATTAAGTTCAAAATACACCTAATTATGATTTTACACGATAATTGGTTCCAGGAAACATCGTGTAAAAAAAACCGTATAAAAAAAGACATTACTCCTATGCAAAATAGTTGATTGGTTCCTTATCTCTAAAACCTTTTGAAATTCTGCGTTTTTGTTCAAGACAGTAACTATTATTCAACTTTTATGTATTTTATTAGTTGTCTCGAAAAGACCTGACTATTTTTGCACAAGTCAAATTAAAAACATAAACTTTTTTAAACTATTTGGCAATTAGTTAGTTAGAAATATATTGAATGTTTTTATATAAATATTTACAGACAAATTCATACTTTGACATGCACGCAAGAATTGTGAAAAAAAAATATTATCTCTGTTTGATTTCCATTAGTTGTTTTACAAATTCTATTTTTATAACAAAATTTAACAATTTTCTTTATAAATTTACCAAAGCCCTCAAGTATTTATTTATGTTTTTAGCTTTATCTATATGTACGAGTATGTGTTTTGTGTTTTTGTTTAGTATACGTGTGGGTGTCCTTAATAATATTGTCACAACAAATTAAATTCTACGTTTATCTTCATTCTTAGAAAATTGTAAATTATTTTGATATATATTTCTTAGCCAAAGGATATTTTAGGTGTTATGGGAGATTATAAATTTTAGATCATTTTCATTCAATTAGTTGGGGATTTTACACATTAGAGATAAATATACTTAAATACATTATATAGTTGACGGTATTAATTAAACCATTAGCTAGAAAGGATACACAAGGTAGTTTTGTTTTACAATTAATTTATTTTATTTTCATATGCTTAGTTAACAGAAGACTTAAAATTGATAGTATGTACAATAGTTGTAATCATAGGTAAGGGAAAGATATATCAAATTATAATATTTTTTTCTTAAAGTTTTTTTTTGTAAATATCTTGAGTTTTTAATAAATTAATATTACGAAGGACAAATTAGAAATTATTGTTTAAGATCATCTAAACTAAATTGAACACAATAATTTAAATACTTAAGTCTTTGAAGAAAAATATATCAAATATTTACTAAAAAAAAACGTAACCACTTACTTTAGCACAGATTTGTTTGACTTTGTTTACACTTACAAGAGTTTTGCAAGATTAAACAGCGTCAAATAAAATAAAACTAAATATTTGCTGTGCCCTGTTCTAAATAAACGAGTTCAAATGTATTTTTTTTTAAGTAGTTACGTCTTTTTCGGCAAATATTTGCCAAGTGTGCCCAATATTTTAAAACCCATTTAGTAGACAAATGTACAGATAAAATTATTTAGAAAAGTAGTTTTGAGTAGTTATAACCATTGCAGCCTCACACCATCAACAGAATGTTTGCTGGGCAATTACTTTTTATACCCTCCACCACCATAAGTGTTGAATGATGGTATACGAGTATATAAGTTTGTCATTGCCTGTGTAACACTGAGACCCAACAAAGTATATATGTATATTCTTGAGCCTTACGATTGAGCCATGTCCGTCTGCTCACCGAAATCAACAAAGTTTACAAAAAACTACTTATAGTTGTCCTAAGCAGTTTGGTATTAAAAATCAGCAAAATCGTTATAGTAGAACAAGAGTTATGGATCAAAATGTAAGACAACCTCCATAAAAAATTGATATTTTTAAAAATTTTTGTAAGGAAAATAGTACGAACAGGTCGATGATTTCTCATAGCCCCCATACAAAAATCTTCCCGAAATATTGCTCAATTGTACATAAATGCCTATAAAATTGGAATATCAATACAAAATTCAGCGGAAATAAGTTTCATGCAAAACGAAATCGCTAAACGATATTTTTGTCCATGTTTGACCAAAGACCCCATATAAAGTCGACTTCCAAAATTCACTTAAATACGTATCAAACTCATATAAATAATGTTAAACGGCTAAAATTTGACATAAATAATCCCTATAGGTAAATAAATTTTTGCACTAAATACTATGGTGGTCGGCCCATAATTGGTCATAACTTCCATACAAAGACCACATACGAAAATCCACTTATCTTTATATATGTCGTATAAATATCTGTACCGAAAAACTTTGCACAGATCATTTACATATATACAACAATCATCCCACAAAATTTTTTGTATTTCGGTCCATTTGTAATCACTTTAATACTCATAAAGCGATCCAAAATTTACATACATGCCAAAATCAACTATTTGACTATATCGCCCATTTAAGGTCCACTTCCAAAATCTACGTTAATGCTAATATATATCTCAAATATACTGTTGAAATTCGACGAGAAATATCCTCATATGCATAAATATTACTTTTCCAAAATTTCAGAAGATCAGCCCATAATTTGTCATAGCTGCCATATAAGAACCATTTCCGAAAAACAAATAAACCCACAAAAATTTCTAATAAATATCGATATCGAACCAATTTTTATATAGATCAGTAATTTTAATCCAGAAATCATACTAATATCGGTTATATTGCGAATTATGTTACTGGATTTTGTAGCTGTCTGTCAATAATTGGAAATAGCTCCCGAATTAAGTCTACTTCCGAGCATACTAAACAACCATATAACTCTTGTAAATAACGTTATTGAGATGAAGTTCAACCAAAATAAGCCTTAAATACATAGAAGTCGTATTAGTGGATACTGGATTTAGAAGCTATCAGTCCATAACTGGTCCACTTCTACTATGCCACCCATAAATCTTTTATAAATAATAGTATTGAGATCAAATTCAAACAAAAAAGCCTCATCTTATATCTTATAATTTTTTATACTCTGTTTCTTAACTTGTTGTGAATATGGAAGAATTTTCTTTTAATTTTATAAATTGTTAAATTATACTCAAGATTATTATGCAAATCAGACAAACTTTGTAAATTACAGTAAGAATCGGTAATTACATCAATTGTAAATGGTCCAAATTAGATAAAATGTCAAAACATTTAAAATAAAATCACATTGGTGAATTACGACCAACAGGTAATATTGTCATTCAAACAATATATGAAATACTAAAAAAATTTCCAATAAGACTGAATAGAAAAAAAAGAATAAGGATATACTAGTCCAGTGTAGTTTCTGTAGTTCTTATTGCGTTTAGGTGGAGGGTATTTAAGATTCGGCATAGCCGAATATAGCACTCTAACTTGTTAATGTTCTTTTTTGTTTGCATACACATTTTCTTAATGAAAGAAATCAACAAAGGTGTGAAAATTACTCAACGAACAGGACAATAACATTCATACAGTTCTAAACAATTCCAAGCATTTATTTTGTATTTTTTTTTTTTTGCAAAGAAAAAAGTCTTTAAATTATAAGAAACAGGAAAAAATCTGCAAAAAATACATAAAAATTCTGGCTTTTGTTTGAGTTTCCGCTTATAGAACATAAAGAAATATTAAAGACATATAGAAATACTAACAACAACAGCAACCACAATAAGACAACAACAACTCACAAAAAAAGGTCGTATTATTTTAATATCAAAGTGTTGTTGTTTTTATTTGTGTATGTGGCATGTAAACATTGACATCTTCTTCTACTTAAGTGTATTTGTTTTTTTTGTGTTTTTTTTATTTTCTTTTAAGGATGGTCTCCTTTTCTTCTTGTTGTTGCTATTCTGCTTATTGTTGATATTATTTATTTTACTCATCTTGAAGGCAAATAAATATGAGCGCAAAAATCAAAAAAAAAAAAACGAGGGTGTAAGTGGGGGTGAGTTGGAGTGAGATGTAAATATGTGTTCAAGTCCTTAAACTAGTGTGTTTACACACAAACAAGTAGCAAACAGAGTTTAAAATTTTATTATATTTTTGTGATTTAAAAGGCAGATGCACACACACAGTCACTTGATTGAGTAAATATTTGCATGTGAGTGCTAGTGTTTGTTTGCTGCTGTTAAATTTCCTAAGAAAATAAATCCAATAAATGTGCCTTAATATGTTGATAAACATTACTTAAACGCCACTTAAAGTGGTAAAATATTTGGTGAATACCTTGCAATCCATGGCACTAGTTTCACATTTTCGAAAGAGAAGTACGGTGATGTCTAACATCAGGAATAATTAATTAGACTTGGTTGTTGTATTTTTATTATTTTTTATTATAATTTGAACAAGTCTTTTTCATTTTGAATTGGTTTTCATTCATTCATTCACTCATCTTTATTTAAAAAATTATATGCATGTATGTATATACTACAAATGAAATTAAAATGTACAGGATATTATTTATAGATATACATATATGTATGTATATGGGATATAAATTATTAATCACAGATCTTGACTACAAAATATTTATTTATAACTGGTAAAACATTTATATAAACGAAAAAATGTTTAAATTGAGTTGAAAAATATGCATGTATGGAGTAAAATTATATAGAAATAATAACTTAAACATGCTATTTTCAATTTAATAGATTGTTTTCAATGCCGGCGAAATGCAATCCTGTATCAGTTGGTGGCAGGAATTTTGAATATTTCTTATTTTTATGAAGTCTAAAATTCGTCCATATCCATGTTGTTAATTATCTTGAAACATTTATTTTGAATGATTTGAAGTTTCTTCAAATGAGTTTTTGCTGCATTCTACCAAATTGGGCTTGCATATGTCAATTTTGGGCTTATTACACTCTTAAATAGTAAATTTTAGCTAGCTGTTTTGAGACTTGAGTGTTTATTTATTATTGGTCATAGTGTTCAAAGCTTCTTTGCTAATTTCTTCAATATATTTAGCAAGATTTAGTTTTTTTATGGAGACATATGCCAAGATATTTTATATCGTTTTTAATTGATAGATTCTTGTTCTGAAGCTTTAACTCGCGCTAAGGTAAACTTTTGGGTGATTCATTAAAGGGAAATATAATTGCTTGTGTTTTTAAGGGAATTTTCTAAAGTATTTTTGGGTATATGAATAATTTTTAACACTAATCGTAATTTGTTTATATCATAATCTTGGTTTATTTAAACTGCAATTGTCGATCATATGTAAGGAAACTTTAAAGCAGGAATCGTCGTTTACACAAATGTTGGGCCGTTTGTGGGGAACGTTAAACACTAATATATGTTTATTAAAACTATAATCGTGATTTATTTAAAACCCAATCGGTAATACTATGTAACAAATATTTTAATCTCGGTTTATTTAAACTATAATCGTGGTTTATGCATCATACATATGTGAGTTTAGTTTTAGATAAAAATCGTGATATATTTAAACTGCAACCATAAACTTATTATCAGGAAAATTTTTGATATAAAACGTAGTTTATTTCAACTGAACCCTTTATTAAAACTTCAACAGTGAATCATTTAGTAGGCTATTGCAACATTGGAATTTTATAAAGAACATTTAAAATGTAATCGTTTATCCACAAAGAAAATTTAGTTTGAAATCGAGTTTCTTTTAAATAGAAAAATATCATGAAACTGTTTTAATTTCAATCCTGAATTCGGAGTTTTATCACTTTAATTAGCATTGTTTGAGTGAACATTCTGTAGGATTTTATGAAAGTGCAATTTTTGCATCTTTATTAAAGTGCTAATTAGTTTTCCAAAAACTTTTTTTTTTTGTAATCTTAGAGTAGAAATGAACTCTTTGCCTAAACTGCGGGACAAACTTGATAAATGCATTTTCGAGCTAACTTTTAAAAACTGGCATTTCATCTTTGCTTAGTTAAATTGCCCTGATTGTTTCAAAATTTGTTGACCAGTGTAATGTAAATTATGTAGAATTTCCAAAAAACATTAACTTTTCTTCAGTAGCACAACATTTAAGAAAAATTTAGTTTATTAAAGCGTAACTAACTTTAGATAGAATTTTTATTTATTTTTCAAACTGAAATTTCTCCAACTTACCTTTATAATTTGTTTAAGTTTTGTAAAATTTCTGTTTTGCCACTTAATCCACAAGATATTTTTACTTTAAAATTTAGCCACAAAATGTTGAAAACTTTTTAGTTGTTGTTATGATGGTAGTTGTTTAAAATAAAAGGTCGGCAACAATTTAACCTTATAATTTAATGGTTTTCTTTTTTCTGAAAAAAACAAACTTTTTTTTGCTCTCTTACTTTCTTCTTGCTTTTTGCTTATTATTATATTTATTTTTTCTTCTAACACTTTCCGTTACAGCGTAATAAAAAGAAAATTTTCAAATTGTTAAACTTCCGTTTATTTGCGTTTATTTTTTCTTTTTTTTTTTTTTTTGTTAGCAAAAATAAATTCTTCTAACTTTTCTGGTATTTGCAACAAATTATTAAACGTTGGTGGCTGGTTTGTTACCTTTAACACTGGTGGCTGGCTGTTGTTACACTTGACAAAGTTTTCTATTTTCCTTATGTGTGTGTTTTTTGTTTTGTTTTATTTTTGAAATAATTTTCTTTAAACTTTTTATGTTAGTAAGCAAAGAGTTTTTTCTGGGAGTTGGAGAGAAGAAAAGCAAAACTTTTTCATAAATACTTGATTATTATAATTCTTTTCAGTTGTAAAAGCATTGGAATATTGCTCTTGCTACTTATTGTTGCTGGTGTTTTTAGTGTGTTGTTGCGGCACAACCCAGAAATAGTTACATGGTATTAAGACGAGAAACAAGTGGAAACTTTGTTGATTACTTTATAATGTTAAAAAATTGTTTTTCTATTTTGGTTTTTTCAGCAAAAAATTATTTATAAGTTTATTTTTTTTTTGTGTTTTTTTTTAAAGAAAAAGCGGGTGTTGTTTGAGATTGAGTGAAAAAAAACGAGGAAAAAATCAGTTAACAGGAGAATTTAAGGCCACTAGAAAAGCAAAACTGGTAACTTATATGGAAAAACAAACTTTTAGTAACAGCTTTTTTTAGCCGTTATTGGTTGTTGTTGTTTGTATTTGGCTGTAAAACCGTAATCTTAAGACCGTGATCAAAAGACCAGAACGTTCCTGTTGCTTACATTGGGGCAACAACAAACAAAAAAGAAAACGAAATACTGAAAACAGCAACTAAAAAACACATCCAAATGATGATGATGATGACGATGGCGATGATATGCTGATGGTAGCTTTTTTTTAAGGCGGAAGAATTTTTCACAAAGTTTTTCTTAAAGTTTTCTAAACTTTTTTTTTCTAATTTTGCCTAGATTTTTCTTTTAAACAGTTTGTTGTGTAGTTGTCTATCGTTGTCTTAAGAAGGCGGTGAAGGACGTTGATAGTTTTTCTTTGTTGCTGTGTTGTGTTGTAGTTGTGTTAAGTTTTTCTGGGGTTCTGTTTCTTTTAGATGTTGTCAACGTTTAGTTGTTGAAATTCCTTTGTGGCACTTGCTGTTTATTGTATGTAGATGCTGGAGATAGGTTGTTTGATTGTTGCTCTATGTTGTTTGTTGGGGTTGAGTTTATTTGCGGCAGATGTTGTCTGTTGATAGCAAACAACATATTTTTGTTTTAAATCTATTTAGAAACTTTTTCCTATTTTTTTTTTCTAACAAAATAACTTGTTTTTGTTGGCCAGCTACCCTACCAACTTTTTTGTTTTTGTATATTTGTATTTTTTTAATACGTTATAATTTTCTCTAACAATTATTTGGTAATTTAATCATGTATAGTTAAATATTTTTTTCTTTTTGTCTTCAACTTTTTTTCATAATTTCATATCATAACTTTAGAACACGTAATTAAACGCACGCGATTTTTGTTTGTAACCAAAACCAGCCGAAAACCAACGCACATGCACTAAATATTTCATACAACTTCTTCAATTTCATTCATCAATTTATTCTTATTTTTAATTTAGAACCGCAGGAAAAAACACACGAAATATTTTTTTCCATCTTCCACTTTTTTTTTGTAACACGAGCGTTTTATATATCATGCGCTTTATGGTCTTCTTTGGGTTTGTGAGTTTTTCTGGTTTGTTTTTCAATTATTTATGTTGGTTTGTTTCTTGTGTGTGAACAGCGCGTTAACAGCAAAATTTTGCTTTTAAACGTTACGTACGAACCGGTCTCTAGCACTAAACTAAATTCATGTAGGAGCAGGTCATTCATACAACCACTAAACAATATAAAAATCATTCGAAACTATTCAAACAACCATCACGCTCTTTTACTCTGCTCCGAAATATTCGCTCAAACATGGGCTATGTAAAATTCCATGTGTTCCTATCAGGTCTCTTGAGGTTCGATCAAACACTTTACAACCTTTAACAACTTTTGTTAGGATAATTTCAATTCCATTTTTTTTGTGTGGTTTTGAAAAGTATCTCAAAGATTTTTTACTCATTTACAATGAGTTTGTTTTTGTATCTTATGATTTGTTTATGTTTACACATGGTTTCTGTTTATCATCGTTTCTGGTACTCTTTTTGATGTTATTCTTCAATAATTTTTAAGGCGATTTTAGGCTTGTAAAATAATTATTGTGCCTCGTAATAATTAAAAGATATTAAAGATAAAAGATAGTACAAAAATATATCTTATATAGATATTAGTACTAATACATTATACTCTAGATCCATTTAAGCAGACATTTCCATACTTAGTTTTTTCAATTAGGAAAAATTCGCGATTAAAATCAGAACTTGTATCTATTGAATGCTCTAAATATTCGTAGATATTTTATTTTGGTAATGGTATTTCTCAAAACTAAAGTCGTGGAATTACAGCAGCTTAATTAAAATATGACATTATTTCTACTGTGCATTCAAAATGTAAATGCAATTTCTTAGGCTGTTTTAGGGAAATTAAGAAAACTAGAAAATTTAAAAATTTCCTACATATGATTCAAATTAGTTTTTATAAAAACAAGCCCTGATATACTTTTCTGCTGTTTAGTTTCGAAATTAACTACATAGATCCACGATTAGTCGTCTTTCATGATCATAAACGTCTCTTAAAAAACTTTAACTTGATAAGGAAATCTACAATCTGTTCATGCAATATTAAATATATTTATGTCATTGAAACTCAATTAGACTTATGTACCTACATATACATACATACATAGATGTTGCATTTTAACTGCAGAACATATTTGATAATTCCTGGCGTTGGAAAATATTAAATGAAAAAAAAAACATTCCAACTTTCATATTAGAATTCTTAGTGGATATTCGGACAGTGTGTTTGAATAATGTTAAAAGCATTTTGGAAATATTTCCCAAATTTGGCAAATTCAAGTAGAAATAAAAACATAATGATATGCGGACTAATTTTGGTATTTTGATAATTTCCGCTTTCAGCAAAACTGTATTTGTTGCACAAACAATTTCGCAACTTGTTCTACGGAACCGTTAAGAAGAAAGTATTTCTTTTTTAATCAATTAAGGAAGCATTACTTATCAATAGTCTCTCCTCAAGAACAACTATAGAAATTGGCTTTATTGGTTATAAAGAAATAGTTTCATTACGCCGTTGATAAACTTTAGTTGTTTCATTGGAGTTTTAGAAGTATCTAAACATTCAAAGCTGGAGGCATTATTGGAATATATTTCTTAGACCTCAGTGACAGGTCTAGTATGGAATAAAAAAGTTTTCAATTTTGACTCAGAATCAGTTTCTGAGTCGATTGAACGATGTCCGTCCGTCCGTCCGTCTAGCTGGCTGGCTATCTGTCCATGTAAAGCTTGTGCGCAGAGTACAGGTGGCAATTTTGAAGGTATTTTAATAAAATTTAGTAGTTTAGTAATAGTTTCGGCCTCAGGACGGATGGGATTGAAATTGGTGGAAATCGGCCCATTACAAATGTCCACCCGATTTGGGGTTTAACGATCATAAATGTTTGAATTGTGCAAGAATACACACAAATTTTACCACAAATGAGTGGTAAATGAAGCCAAATCAGATCCACAAATTTTGTGCTGATAGGTCCATAATTTATCTTAGCTCTCGTATAAAGCCCACTTTGGAAAATCACTTTAACGACCTAACTCTCTCAAAAATCTTGGTATCAACATAATATTGAACACAGATATTTTTCTTATATACAAAAATAATATGATACAATTTTATTTTGATCGGTGCATAATTAGTCGTAGCTCCCATATAAGGCCAACTTCCGAAAATCACTTTAACGACCATAAATTTCTTAAAAATGTTGGAATCTAAATCAAATTCAACACAATATATACAGAAATGATGACACCTTATTTTGGTCGGTCCATTATTAATCGAAACTAGCATAATTCACTTTAACCTCCATAAATCTTTTAAAAGAATATATATCGAGATAAAGTTTAACATATATAATATTTATATTCACAAAAATCATGACACTAAATTTATGGATGAACTAGTTCACATCTCCCATATAGCACCCATTTCTGAAAAAGTGTTTTATACATATACTGGGGTATTATATGGTCGAGCTTCACCTACTATATTTTCTTATAGCCAATTTTTAAATTGATATTTAAATACGAAATTAGTTAATTTTTCCTTAAATTTAAGTTTTATTTAAATATGGTTTAATTTTTTCAGTCTCAAATTGTGTTTGGTATTTATTTATGATAAAAGTATGGTAGCACTATTAAATGTCCAAAAAATATAAACAACTTCTTTATTTAACAGCTGATTTTTTATTTAGTTTGCAAATTGTTGTAAACTAAATGGACAAAAGCTGCATCATTCATATCCTCTTCATCTGAAATCATTGTTTTAGTTGATATTAATGACACAATAGTACAATGTTTTTATTCGCGGTGAGTTTATTTATTGAATATTTTTATCAAATAATAAAAAAAAACAGTCAGTGAAAGAAACTTAAGACAGTAACATCGGACAACACTGTATTAAACATTAAATTATATTTCTTCCCTGAAGATGATCAATAAAGTTGGTCGAAATATTGGAAATAAATAAAATACATATAATAAAAATTTAAAACGAACAAAGAATTTTTATATTTTTAAATTAATAAATTTATCAATAAACTAAAAGGATTTTTAATAAAAAAAAAACTTCAATGCGCAATTTTCATAATTTACAGAACTGTCAAAATCATTAGGTTGTACATATTTAAATGGATGTAGTCAGTGATTTAAGTTATATGTATTTAAATATGATGTATAAAAACGAATTTGGTATTTAAACAGAACTTAAGTTTAAAAACCCTTTGAATTTTAAGTTAAAAAACTGGCCATTACTGGGTTTTTTTAATTTGTATTAATAATTACTATTTAAAATTAGAAGATTCATAAATTTAATTTATCTTCTAACCAGATTAAGTATAAATCTTTTAATTTACCTCTTATTTTCACCTCAAAATCACTCAAATATTATTATCGTTTAATTCTCTTTTACTCAAATAAAATTCTCTGTTTATTTTCTAGTTACTCATTTCCACTACAACCTGTTTTCCTATTGGAATCTTGACATTTTGTTGTTGCCGCATTTGCATTAATCGTACGACGGTATTTTTAATAAGAACCATACCATCCATCCATACACCAGGTGAGTTTTTCCATTTACATTATTAGTTTTTCCTGTCATTTGTTTGCTCATTTCTTATTTTTGCCTCGTCTTTTGCTTCTTCGTCTTTATTATATTCTGATTTTCTATACAATTTTTGTTGTTGCTGTTGTTGTCGTCGTTAGTGTTCTCCACCTTGCTGTTTTCTATTGTTGTTGCTCTCACAGTGTGCGAGTACGAGAATTAACTTCATTTGGTTCAATTTAGTACTTTTTTTTTGCTTTTGTACTTGTTTGTTGTTGTATTGTATTATTAAAGAAGAAGCAGAGAAATGATTTTTCTTTTTTTATTCAAATCCTGCTGCTGCTTTTGTTGTTGTTTGCTTCCCTAAGCAGGTGGAAATTCATGGCAGGGCAACACTGCTGGATGCTGCCACTGTCACTCCGTCACTGCCTTGCCTCTCTAGAAAAGAATAGAAAATAATATGAAAGCAACAACAACAATGATATAAACCATAAGACATCATTGTAAGAATAAACTAAGATATTATTGCAGTGATAATCTGTGTGGTTAATTAGCTATTAATTTTAATGTGATTATAATGATTTTGTTCCTTTTTAATATGTTTATTCGTTTCATGTCTTTAGGTTTCTGCTTTTTTGTTGTTGTTGTTGTTTTTGATTCTTGCTACTTGCATCCTTTATCTCCTTTGAGGTTAAGTGTGTTGAAATAAATGTAATTTTAATTAATAACTTATTAAATTGTATACATTAAGCTTATCTTTTATAGCATGAAATATATATGTGTACGAGTACAAAAATACTTTTGCTGGGGCGGAATGAATTTAATTTAAAGATAATTATTTATGCATTTTGTTTAAAGGACTGTTTAATCGATTTAAATCTCTTGAAGCGAATATAATGGATAGTAGGTGGATGATAGTATAAATTCATGATTTTCGGCATATTTTTTGTGTTTGGAAATTTTTTTTTGGGAATGACACTTGAATGAACAATTTGTATGCAGAAAGTTTGATGCGAAAGTCCGAGAGACTAGTTTTTGACCCTTACCTAAAAATTAGACTCGGATTGTTTTTCATAGTTCCGTCGCAATATTAACTCGATCGTGTTCATCAAATGTAAGTGTTGTAGTCATAGTCGTTAGATAAGTAACCAGAAAAACTTTTGAATTACAGCATAACATATCGCTTTCACTGTCTAAGCTCTCATAAGGACAATGCCGCAAAAATATTTCTATCAGCAACAAAATCACACTTATTGTGTAAGGCGTTGGCGTAAAACGACACCTTGCATTGTCATAGTAAAACGTCAAATTTTTCATACGCCAGCTCCTTACACAATAAGGGTGAATAATACATAAAAACTAAAAGAGCTAAAACAAAGCCAGATTAATGCAAAATTTTGTAATTTAATTTAATTCATTCTAATAAGGCAGAAACTGCATTATCAGTGGCCGTAGTTAAAGTAATTTAAGTTCTTCATAAAATTAGGTGGTATCAATAACTAATAAATAAAAGGGGTTTAAACAAGAACTTTGTCTATCAACAGGAGCATATCTGAATAAACTGAAAGTTTTAGCTTTGATTGTAGCTTTGACAATTGTTACAATTTCGCTGAGAGCTTCACTTGAAAATTCACAACAGGATGGTGCCGCGTATTATACAGCCACCAAAACAAACATATTGCAAACCAAATTTGCCGATCGCATAATTTCACGAAATTCAGCAAAAAAAAAAACACTCGATCGATTTACTGCCACTAGATTATTTTTTTTGTAGAGCAGTGTTAAAGATAAAATCGATTGCAGCCTTAAAGCTCAAAATCTGTAACGTGATTAACGAAACCTGTCATTTTGCCTAAATCCTGTGCGATATCATTTTCCATTTATATTTATCAAACCTTACTCTTTCCAATACAATTATATTTTGAATGATTTTTGTATTTTTTATTTTATATTTCTTATTATTGTTTATTTGACCTTTTTTTTAATAAGATTTTGGTAATTATTAAAGCTTTAGGTCTTTTTTATAAAATATTTAAATTTTTATTTCAATATTTCGCTACTCTTTGAGTAGCTTCTTCAGGATAAAAAAAAGACCTAAAGCTTTAAGAATTACCAAAATCTTAATTTTTTATTTTATTTAAAAAAACAAAGTTTTCGTTGAAAATCTCTTTACAAAGCTTTTGGTAGATAATTTGAGTTAAATTTACTTGTACTAATCTTTATTTCGCAAGTGATGGTAAAATAGCAAGTCGTGTTATAAATGTCGCGTGCAAAAACATTTGGTTGTAAATTTGCACATTTCTATATGCAGTCAGAAAATTGTTGTAGATGTTTTCGCGTTTCTGATTCCTTTTTTATTACAAATATAGTTAAAACAAACAAAACGCCATAAGCTACAAGAATAATTGTTAAGATTTTGATCCTTATCTAAAAATCTGAAGAAGGCATAGTAATGTCAACAACATGACAACTGTAAACAGAAAGCCGCATTATTATCTTTTAGTTTATACTAAATTTTAAATTATATTCCAAGTCGTAGATTTTTGCGCTTTTACAGATGCAGACGAAAATGAGTTCTGTTCTGTTCTTTACTTATTGCAAATATAATGGAAACAAATAAAACGTCAAAAATTAAAATGAATCGTTAAGGAATGGTTTTTTGTAGCGTTCTTGATTTCTTATTTAATGACAGCAAACAAGGCGCAAGTAATAAAATGAGTTGCTAAGAATTATTTTTCTTTTACTTCAAATTTTTACAAATGTCGCGTTCATTACATGAAAAATGTCCATATATGCAGTAATGATTCCAAAATTTTTATTTATAATTCAGTGTTTTCATGCTTTAGCTACTTAGAATACAATAATACAGTTTTATACATATGCACGGAATTATACTTAATCATGAGTTGATAGATTGTCTATAAGTTAATCTGAAGTATATATTTGAACCTTTATAAGTCACACACTTTCACACACTATTTTTCAAATCGTATTAAGAACATATACATGCATAATAAGTCCATATTTTGTTGCCGTTTCTTAGTTAATATTGAAACATATTTAATATTTATTTTGCCATAAGATCGCAAGTGTTGAATTTTTATTTGCTTTTAAAATCTGATAACATTTTGTAAACTTTTTCAAAAATTTCAATTAAAAGCAAAAAAAAAAACAAACACAGTAAACGAGAAATGACACAGATTTTTTGATTATTGAATTTGGAACTGACAACAACAATTTCGTATGCACATTTTTGTACCTTAAAAATTATACGGTTTTTGCAAATAAAATTCCAAATTTTATTTTAACAATTTAATTGCATAAAATTTCTATTTTTAGAATTGTGTATGCTGTTGCAGCAGCATACATATTGTACATACATACATACATATTTGTACAAATGTGGGGTTTTACGGAAAATTAAATCAGACACATATATGTACATATGTATATATTGTATGTATATGGTATTTGTTTCTGATTATTTGCTCTCTCTCTCTCTCCCTACCCCTTCATCGCACTGGCACCATTTGTGTACAATAATTTAAATCTCTCAATTCAAATCTTGTTAATTGTCCTACAAAAAATCCGTTAAAAACATTTTCTAATTAAACAACATGTACCACCATCGAGAAAAATAACCGTTGCATACAACAACGCTACTACAGCAACATCACTGCTACTTACTACAACTACAGCAGCAGCAGTAGCAGCAACAACAGCAGCAAAATACCGAAAAAACCAAAATGTAAAAAATGGTCATTTGATTGGAATTTTCATTAATGGTTAGCAACAACAATAACAACAAATACGGTTGTAGTTGTTGGCTGATGATTGCTGGTTGGTTGGTTGGCTGGTTAAAACGTTTTTTGGTTTTAGATTTTTAGCTTTTAGCCATCAGTATTTGGTTTTTTTGTGTTTTTGTAACTAATTACAACAATGTTTGTGGTTTTTACATTAACACATTTCGACTGAAAATTAAATTTTTTTTTTTTTCTTGTAGACTTTGTGTTTCACCGTTAAAGGTTTGCGAGTCTATGTTGGTTAATAGTGCGAATTTAAGGTATTTGCCTTTTTTATTATCTTAGCCACAACAACAAATAGAAAATGCTGCTCCTGCTGATGCTTAAAGTTTATGTTGTGGTAATTGTTGTTGTCGTTACGCATTGATTTCATGGGATTTTTTTATTTTGTTAAAAACCAAGAAAACTTTATTTGATTATTGTGTGAGCTTTTGTTGTCTGTTGTCTTAAGCGTTATAAAAATTAACTAATGGCAGTGCACTGAAGAAGTGAAATCTTATAATTATAAAACAATTTTCAACTGTTACACTGCAGAATTTTTTTTTGTTGTATTAAAGTAGTTTAAACATTTTTTTTTCGGTTTTCTTAAATCATAAACATTTTAAAAATGTGTTGAATTAAAGCATTGTCGAATTTGCAAACTTGTGGCAATTTTGCATAATAATTTGGCATTTTTGTGGCTGAATTTTGTTGATGCGTTGTTGAATTCCATCCTTCAACACACTGGTTAAATTACACGATTTAGAGGTCAAATTCTGATAACCGCATGGACTGAGTACACGATCAGAAAATTTAATATGCAGTAATTGAATTGTTGCACAGCTGTATGTCATGTGAAACATCCTCGTTGAAACTAATCCATATGAATATCAGCAGATATAGTCAGAAAGAAATGTGTTATGTCAGGATATGAAGCAACAGTAACTGCACTGTTTTAACACCAACAAATGTTCGCATTAAACAAGAACACGTAAGTTTATGCGCTTGTTATTCAACAATCGCATGTGGATCTGCTGAACATAAAATTGGCAATTTAGACGATTAGCTTTTCTATGAAAATTTCGAACTGTGATCACCATACTTTTAAATATTACTTGTACTCTTATTGCTTCAACACTTTACCCTGGATCCTTATAAGTAGTGAAATTGAAAAAATAGAAAACCTTGCTTGAAAACAACTTTTCGCTAACCTCAGTAATTTTATGGACTTAAATACATCAACATGTACGTACGACGCTACAGATAAAATACAATTTTGAAGTATTAGGCTTACATTAAATTTGTGTTAGTTAAATAATTAAATAACTCCTTTAGTAAACTGCTACACAATGCAGCACCACACATAATATAATGCACTCGTATTCATTGCATTTAAGGCCCAAATACATATTAGTGGCTAAAACAATAAAAAAAAAGAAAACAACGTTTCTTTATTTAAAAACTTAACAAAAAAAAATACTAAAAAAACAAACGGTCATTGTCTATTGAATAAACAGATTGTTGTTTGACTATGAGTTCGAGTACATATTTGCTTCTCATTATCTACGGTAAAAGTGTTGCGCATGCGCAACACTGACAATAAGCAACGCTAAGCTGCTGATGACGACGCCGATGATGATGGCGATGGTGCTGATGGTGGCTAAGTAAACTCCAGATACTAATGCTACGCCAAAATTGTGTACACAAGCTGGCCAAAAAGCTTTTGGAGTTTTATGGGCTGCTTTTAGGTTTTTTTTTACTACTCTCTACATCTTCTTGGTACTTTGCTTCCTTAAAAGTTGTTAATAAAAAAAAACAATCAACCAATTTTTGTTGTGTTGACTTTTTTTGTTTGCAATGCGTCGCTAATAGAAAAATAACAATGTAACGATGTAACGGTTTGGTGAGAGATGGTGATTGTATGATGTTGTTGTAGATGCTTTTTTCCCTGCTTTTTTTCTTCTGCGTTGTGGTTGTTTTGTTTATTGAATTGTTTAAGGTTATGGTTTCATGCGTATATTATTATCATTATTGTTGTATTGTTTTTAGCAATTACCCAGTGAATGTTTATTTTGAAAAAGGTGTCATTTCTGAGCATTGTACTGGTGTTTTTAATTGCAATAAATATGTATGTACATACATATATACATATATGCTTAGAGAGACTTTCAAAGTGTCTATCAGCTTCTTAAGAAAAATATTTAACAAATCTACTGATTGAGGGCAAAAGAAATTGTTTATTTTTCAAGGTTCATTAATTTATAAAAAAAATATTAACTATTATTAAATATAATATAATAACATTTTAAATTGAAAAAGGTCTGGCCAGACTCCCGTGTAAGACGAAGGTTTAAAGTGCGCTCCTGTAAATTATTTTCGAACCAAAATATCAGATCATGTGGCTGTAGGTTATCTGAGGGCTTTGTAAACCTAATTTCATCCACTACACAGGCAGACGGACATTACTAAATCGACTTCGCTATATTATGACAGTCTCAAAGGTAAATAGGTTATGCAAAGGAAGTTGGGGTAAGTAGTGTTTGTAAATATTAGAATTGATGTACATTCCATATAGGGAAGGCATGGTTGAAGAACGTATATTTCGTGAACAAAACTAAGAGTTTCAGAAACAAGTTTCCTCATTCGATCAGCTTATATTCCACTAAAGTGGAACACAGGCGGTGCTCCATTGACATGAGAGTTACACCGCTTAAAACGCTTTTTTTAACGCGTTTACTCCAATGGACATCACACTATCATGCCTAGCTCATTAGGTTCTGATCACTTAATATTTATGCTTTCTACTAAATCAGTTTGTGCCAGTTTTTCGTCAGATTGTCTGAAATTTTGGCAGTAATTTAGAATATTATTTCTCAATCGATGGGAAATATCTGTAAATGATATTGAAAGTAAAATATTTGATAACTAACCCTTTTTATGTATTTGGGAACATATTGTCCAAAAATTTACTTTTCTCCAACATTGTTAATATGTTCATCACAGCGCTTGATCAATTTCTTTCTGGATTTCATTCTCATATAAATAATTTTTTAAGATTTAACAATTTGTTTAACAATATTTTAAAAAGTAGGAATATGTAAATCGTATTTCTAAAGCCTCTTGTCTTTATACATTACATGTAGCTTGTAACACATAAAAGTTGCGGAATTTTAATACCAAAAAAGTTATTGAGAAATTTTAGTTAAAATTTTTGTTTTTAACAACTACTTTAAACAGAATTTAATTTTTACACTTGTAAATTTTAAACTTCAGTGTCGTGCGGCACGGATTCGAAGTCTAATTTTCAGAGCTTGACTATTATATCCAGTGTCACAATAAACTGGGTCTTGAGAAAAAATATTTGTGTCTAATTTTGGCTCAACTTAAATTAATTTTTCCTCATCTTATTTTTTCTTATTGACTCTAAATTGCAACATTCCTTATGTAAATTTGATGGTTTTATTTTTCAGCTTTAGTGATTTTAGTGAAGTAATGACTGTTACTGTTGCTCTATAACACGACATAATATAATATGCCATGCAGCTCGTTAAAGAATTAAATTACAGCATGATACATTTCCCGGTTGTGTACTCTTTCGTTTCGGAGATTAGAATTAGATCATGTGATTTATATGAAGTGAAATATGTATGCCAATAAGCCCACAATTACCCAGCCATATTTAAAAAAAATAGTCATAGAAAATTCTAAAAAAGATAATGGATATTTGCTAGCAATGCTGGGAAGGAACAATATCCACATCAAACATTGTCAAGTTACGCCATGTTCTTTAAACATGTTTAGCATGACATAAGACAAGTTAAATGTTTGCTTTCAAATACCTGTAAAATTTGAACATATCAACGCAGGACTATTAATGTTACGCAAAGCAAACATTTATATTAAGATAGTGGATTAGACGTTATACTAATTGAAGATGGGACACGTGAGAACAATAAATTAACTTAAAAAGAGTATCTGTAACAGTAAGAGCAACTAGTATTCTTCATGACACAAGACAAACAGTTGGTCGCGTTGCAATGGCATAACATGACAATGTGATAGTGTAAACATTTATGAGCAGTACCTTTTATTAATTTTAATATCTTCTATCTAATGCACATTTAAGCTGGGCTTTGAAAATCCAGAGCTGTATATAAGCAATTTTATTAATTGAATTTTGTTAATATCGATCCCCTTTTAACCCTCATTTGATCTGTTGTTTAAGTCAGAGTCGTTTTCTATATAAAGCAACCATTATGTCTTATAAAGTTATTATTTAAGGAAATTGACCCTATTTCTCTACACACAATCTGTTGGGCAACTGTTTCTTGTGGTAATGGTGGCAATTTGCGAATGTGTGTGGCTAACGTTTTTTTAGTTTTTGTTTTTTTGTTAACTTTTCAAACGTTTTTTATACTCGTATATATAATTTCTCTCTGCTTTTTTTATACTCTTTGCCCAATAAACCCAGAAAACAATGGCTAATTCTGAGATTTAATCAAGCGCGTAATATAAACTTAGCAGGCACACAAGAAAACTAAAGATACAGAAAAACTGTCATACCACTCAAATGAATGGAGAGGTGAAAAAAAATCCAAAACCAAACCAATCTACCGGCGTAAAAACAATAAAGCTGAAAATTTTTCTTAAAACTTAAATATATGTATGTATGTATGTATATATATATAAACCAGCCATATTTCCTTAATGCATTTTAATTTTTCTTGTTGTTGCAAATATTATATATGTATGTATGTACGTTTTGACGTCGTTGTTGTAATAACAAAAATATTATTTTATAATTGACATTGACTATGGTGGGAATGCTGGTTATTACCAAAATTGAAAGTTTTAATTTTTTTTGTGTGCAAACTTAATAAACAACTTTAAATAATAAGGCAGATAAAAAAAAGAAAATACATGCAATTTATATAAATTTTTTTCTTATTAAAGCTGAGATTTCTAATTATTTGCAATAACAACAAACAGCAGCACATACAGCCTAACCAACACTGACGGAGAGATGGGGGGCTAAAGATGGCAAGAAAGAATCCATCTACTGATTAAATATTTATGCCTTGCATACCAATCATCATCATCGGTCATTCTCATCAGCATCGCGTTGATCGTTTCATCATTATGATGATCGTTGTTGCTCATTATCTCCATTATAATCATCTGTATTATTGGTATTTATCCTTAAAGTTGTTGAGTTTTTTTTCCATATTGTAGTGTTCTTGTTGCAAGTCTCAGATGGATCTGTGTATGTGTTAGTGTGTTTAAAGAAGGATTTATACAATTACCTTAAAAATCCAACTACAATTAAGTGACAATTTTTTGTAGTTGTTGTTAGTCTTGCAGCATGCTTCATGTAGTTTATGTATTTTAAGTTTTCTTACGTTTATTTGCAGCAGCAGTCTGCATGTAAGTACGTGATTACAATACAGCTGAGAGCTGTTTTGGACGGCGGTTTAATGTTTACTTTAACTTATTAAATAAATTGACTACTGGGGTTCTTATGTTGAAATTAGACAGTGGGGTAAACTATTTAAGAAATCTTTTCAAGGTTTTATGTTGTACAGAAATACTTTTAGGTCTAAGTGAAATTTTGTGAAGGTCGCTTGGAATTGATGATCGTTCAGAATGACTGAACCAATCAAATTCTTTTTAATATTAAGCTCTATGCCCGACAGTCGTATTTCATTGGTTTTCGAAATTCAATCTTCATGCTATGATTTTGTAAGATCTTTATGACTTCGTGGTGCATGTAAATTTTTGATCACTCAACCACATGTTGGCAGGCTCAATGATTTTATTAATGTTTAATGTATCAAAAATTATTTATGATCACAACTTTTTAATGTAAAGAGCGAAAAATTAAATATTGAAACAAAAACGGCCCACTGTTTCCCCAGTAAATTCAGCAATGCTGACTGCAATTAACTGAACATTTTCCCTTAAAGGCCACAAGTCAGCGATCGTGGTTGTTTGTTGGTTTTAGTCTTTGTAAAGAAGTGCGTGTATTAGGCTGCATATCTGTGCGAGAGCGAATGTGTATTTATTACCAACAACAAGCAGCAATATATTCGAATAGTCTGAGTCGTTATTGTTTTCGAACTACGAGGAATAACTATGATCTTCAAGCTATAATACACATTGTCGTCGTCAACGTTGAGTTGTTATAGTGGAATGTTTAGACCAACATATTCCAAGTTCTATAAAAACCAATAACAATACTAAAACAGTATAAAATGTGCAGCAGCAAAAAAAAAACATTATACCGCACCTTATGCTCTACGCATAAGCAACAATACAACTTGTCCAGCAATGTAGACCCTTCCATACAGCTAAAGAAAAAGATTTTTTCCCTTTTGAGAACAAAAAAAAAAAAAAAAAGAACGTAAAACAACCAAAATAAAATGGTAAAAAGAAGAAACATTTATGTGCCTGAACCAGTGCTTGCTGCTTTGCAAAATCAAAGAAATAGCTGTTTAAAGCAGCCAAAATCAACCAGCCAGCAAGCGCAGTAGCTGCAGCACACGACATTCTCTTGAAAATAGTTTGAATGCATACTTGAAAAACATTTTACATGCCTTTTCTTCCTGTTTTCTATAGATATACACAAGCACATAGTCTATGTCTACTCTACATACATATTTTTATAGAATTACAAGATATATGCGAGGGCGGTTTGTTAAAGATTTTTGATATTTGTATGCCCATTTATCTACAATATGCATTTGTTAGTCTATTATATCTATTATCTACTATACCCCCCCCCCCCCCCCCACCCATCTTTATGGTAGTGGGTATAAACATACTTATGCTCTTAATATATACACTTAAAATATTAGTTTGGTTTTTCTTTGAAATTCAACGTTTTATTAAAGATTAAAAGTTTTTTATTAAAGTATTAAATTTGTATCACTATTAAAGAATGTAGAGGCAATTTTATAATTCCATATGTATAATTTCTAATCATTTGAAAAAAATGTTTAACACTACGTTTCGAGATTCGAGAGATTGAAAAGGCCAGTGTTGACTTAAACTCTAAGAAAGCAACTGCTATTAGTAGCATCATTAACAAAATGCTTATGGATCTACCACGGATAGCAATAAAAATAATACTTCTTATTTTTAACGCCATATTGAATATTATCCTCTAGAATGAAAGGTTTCACTGGTCACCATGATCATACAAAATTAGTATCATATAGATCAGTCATGGGCAAAATTAAAATTTCCCAGCCAACAGTATTCTGCTTATGCTACGTTGACACACGTACACTATAAGTTTTCTTGTATGTTTTACTAAAATGAGCAAAATCTCAGTGATTAAACTTAAATCAGTTGCTGGTTAGCACCTGTGGAAGCAGGGTCTTGCTACTCAATATTTAAAATGTTTATGATTTTCTCTTTTAATACACTAAGCCAGTGTTGGCAAACATGGTATAATTGTACTTTTTTGGTACATTTTAGTCACAGTTGGTACCGTGGTACTAGCACAAGTCATTTGGTACAATTTCAAAATGCTGTTGCATCAAAATTTGGTATTTCAGATGAAATATATAAATATATCATTGAAGTTACTATTTGTGTAATAGTGCAAGCTAAAAAAAAATGATCAAATTTCATGAACATTTTTGAACTAACATCAATTTGAAATTACAAGAAATTGTTGGTTGAATTATCGAACAATTGTAGCCTCTGACATATTAATTCATATTAAATAATTTTGTGTCTGAATACAAAAAACTAAAGCTTAAAATGTAGTCGCAACCAAAAGTAAGATAATGATTCTTTGAAGAAGTCTTACACCGTATTCTTTTTATCACTTGCAATAAATCAATATTAATCGAGTATGAAATTGTAATGTTAAAAATGTTGCCATAAGATGTACAGAATTTTCGATAAAGTTTGTGGTTAAGTTTTATTATTATTTAACAAATATTGAAAATGGTACCTTGGAGGTCTAAAAAGTACATTTTATTTATATAGTTGGTACGAAATCCAAAAACCCATTCTCCAGTACTGCATTTGGCTTTCTGCTTCTTAACCAACACAAATATAAACATGATAGTATGTGTGTGCCCATCACTGATATATATACCCATTAGCCTATTGTCGAATATATCGAAGCCATTCGAAAAGATACTCATCCGATCCGATTTTAGTTGAAAATAATTGTATTCCGAATCATTAATTTGGATTTAGAAGAAAAAACAGTAAAATCCTTTGAAGAAAAAAAATATTGTTTTGCTCTTTTTATCGACATTTCTCAAACGTTTGATAAAGTGTAGCAGGATGGTTTAATATACAAATTGAAACTCTATTTACCTGCAAACACACATGGAAAGCTACTTAACATTTAAGCTTAAAGGAGATTTTTAAGCTCCGCACAACCTTCTGAAACAGGAGTACCTAAGGAAGTATCTTAAGACCCTTCTTGTACTTAATATATACATCTGATATGCCAACAAACAATCGCACCCACACATCAACATTTGCGGATCATACTGCTATGCTTAGCATTTATGAAAACCCTTCTGCCTACAAAGTCATATATTTGAATTAAAAAAATTTTTAAAACAATGGAGGATAACAATTAAAGGACAGAAATTCACACACATATTATTTACATTGCGCAGGGAATCATGCACTCTGTTTTTTTATTTATTAATAATCAAGCATTCTCTGCCTTACATGGAAACCCGAAATAGATGCAAAATTGACTTAAATGAAATTGAAATTAACTCATATATATTGACTCACAAAAACTCTAGGCTTAGTAAAGATTGTAAACTCCTACTTTATAACTCGATCCTAAAACCTCTATGATGTGTTTGTACACAGCTATGAGGGCTTCAAATGTAGACAGAATTCAAAGACGCTAAAACAAATTGCTTTGAATGATCACAATTGCCCCCTGGTATATAAAAACTTCAAATAATCATAAAAAACTAAAAGTGCCTTTAATAAAAACGGAGATCCAAAAGTATACAGAAAAATATTTAAAAAAAAAACTGTAAGTACACACAAACCCATCAGCCCGCTACATATTAATTATTTAATTAGGAAGAAGGGATACAGCGGATCTGAGCCAAAAACAAGAAGGAATAATGCCATCTTAATCCATATAAACAGCAATGGTTAAACAATTTTCATTCGGCACTAATAAAAATTCATCTTATTGTTAGATAGTTTTTGTGAAGATACAATAAATATGTAGAAATAAAGCGAGTTCGAACTTCGAACTACCAGAACTAACACTGGTTAAAGGATTGATGTTTGTCTGTTGGCTGACCGGCACCGCAGTGGTGCAGGTGGTAGAACGCAAAGAATTCTGATGAGAGAAAGTGGGATTTTCTCGAAACATATGTAAATTCAACAACCCAGGTTCGATCCCCAGTCAAGAAAAATTATCAAAATTTTTAATAATAAATTTTTCAAGTTGTAATTCCTAACTTCAGTAAAAATAATTTAATGAAAATTAAATGTAATGAACTCGAGCCTAACTAAAATTATCAAAAAGCGATTTTCGTTGAGAAATAAAAAATTTAGCGCCTATTTTATGATTACATACAAAAAATCGATTTTGGATGGAACATATAAATTATTACAGATTATCTTCTACGTATATGATTATATGGCATAATTTTCTGTAATTTAAAAAACTGGACTTGAAAAGCAACAAAACCGCTCTATAAATGGCAAAGTCAAAAGCGAAAAATGTATTTAAAAAAAAAATACTTACGAGATTTTACCAAAACAAAAAAAAAAAAAAAAAATTATTTGGTCCAATAATCTTGTTTTTCATCAAAAATAGCTTTTTTTATTAAGAAACCGGCCCAAAAAATTCCAATATTTATAAAAAATCCAACATTAAATTTGTTCTGAAGAAACGTTTTTCAACAACAAAATCAATTCCGCTCCAAAATGCAGAGGTTTCCTAACAAATCACTAAACTGATTTTCCAATTAACAGTTTCACCAAAATTTATTCACAAAAGAAACATTTTAAAAGCTTTCTGAAAACTGATAAACCAAAAGCCTTTCCTAGTACGAACATTGGATTATTTGAATACGACAATCAATCAATCTTTGCTGCTTTACATAAAATACAAGTTTATAGATTAATTTTATTCACGTTTAATATGTTAGAAAGCTTACAAATATTAAGAATTTTTTTCCCACTTATATTTTTAATTTTACATAATTTTTATTTGTATTAAATTGACCCTCGTACATTATTAAATACATACGCTTTTATTATGCGTATTTTCAATGAGTTTTTTGTTTGTTTTAGTTTTGTCTCATCTACTTAAGGGCGTTTTGGTTTTATACATGTATCTACAACAATATAAGATGCAGTAGCAAAAAGTAAAAACATATTGATATGTACACTTTAAATATCAAGGCACTATGGGTCTATTTCTCAAAAAAAAAAAAAATTAGCCATTAATGTGTCAATATAAAATAAAAGTGAAAATACTACTTTAGTTTATTTTCATACAAAATAACAGAGAAGGTATTATTGTCATTATTACTTTAAATGGATTACAGTTGAATTCCCCGATAGACTAGGCGATAGAATGCCGGACTATCAGTCAAAGGGTTGGGAGTTCGATTCCCGCCAAAGACTCTGGCTGTTTTCTGCAGATAAGCTAAAAGCTTAGCAGTTTGTGTTTGTTAATTATTAAAAAAAAAACTTCTTTCTTTTGTCACACAAAAAAGAAACAGAAAACGGATTCATTGAAAATGTGGTTTCACAGAAAATTTAAATGCGACAATAAAAATTTGGTTCTTTCAAAAGTAATTTATTTTTAAGAAAGAATTTTCTGTTGCTGCAATCGAAACTTCTTTGTATTTTCTATTTGATAAGAAATTCGTCTGTCAAAATTGAATAAAAAATCATAAAAATCATCTTAATTGCAAAGATCTTTTGATTTTGCAAAACATAATATATGCTTCATAGACTAGTCTTAGTAGTCCCATTGTGCAATGTAAAGAAATAGTTTTGTTTGTTTAAGTTGATGTTTGGTCAACGGTTACAATGTTGTTATTGGCATATTTTAAGGTCTTCAAAGTGAAGTGAATATTTGTCATGAAAATTTACAACATAAAAATATTTATGTTGTCTGACTTGACGACTGAGTTCGTTTGGTTTTAATGCCTGCTTGTTGCATACTTAATGCCAAACTCAACCAAGCATCTTCTTTTTATTTTCCTACATATATTTTTTACAATTTTTTCTGTTAATGCAACTTTAGCAAAATGTGCGAAAATGTCTAGAAAATATTCATTGTATGTTTTAAAGAGATTTTGTAACTTTTAAAAAGATGCTAAAAACAACAGATCTTTTAACGACACATTTATAGAAAATTTATATGATTTTCGTTTAGTTTTTTTTCCTATAAAATCTCTCCCTAAACCTGTAACTTGCCTGGCCTTACTGTTGTGTTTTTTAGCTGTTTTGTTACTTAAAATATTTAATTAAAGCATAAATTCCTTGTTTTCCTTAAAGAATTTCGTTGCGTTTAACGTTTTGATATTTATGTGCTAACGAAACGAAAACAAACCCATATGGTGTTTTATATTAACAAATTCCATTTAAATCTTCAACGGGGAAAATCTGTTCGTTTGATTTGAAAATAAATATAAAAACTAAACGAAAAAGTGTAGAAAATGTGTTTTTTTCTTTCGATTTTCGATTTCTTGTTGGTTGTGGTTTTTTTTTCATTTCATTTGTATTCCCAATTTCCATTTGAATGGTTTTAACTGACCTTCTTGGCACTTAGCATATTGTAATTCGATTAGTTTTGGCTGCAATTGCCAAAAATGGTAATTTGTACAAATTGCAATATGGAATAGTTGTTAGTTTAGCTTTACTAAGCTTAACTAGCAATAGCATTTGCTGCAGCCGTTTGCACTACTTGATAGCCCAGCTAAAACCAATATGAAAACGATATAGCAAAAAATAAAACAACACAAAGCTCCACTAACGAACTAACCAATATATACATACATACATTCTCCCCAAAAACTGCATTCTAAATGGGACCAACTATTTTTTTTTTTATTTTTTACAAATAGCTGAAGCCTAATATGTTCCATTTTTGTGCCAGGAATACTTATTAATCCCTAGTTCAGCCGTTATAGTCCTTAGAAAACAAAATAAAATTAAAGTTGGTTTCATCTGTTTTGGCAACTGCACATACACACACTCTCACCGTTATATTAGAAATTTTTATTGAACTTAAGCTGTAAAGCACTAGAAAAAATTGCTAAAATGTTAGTTTTACCCTGTTTTATAAGTTAAAGAGAACTTTTTCTATTATTGCGATATATATTTTTTTATATGTATTTTGGATTGAAACTTTCGCGTCATAAGCATATCTTCCTTATTTTCCAACAAAAAAATACACAACTATGAAAAACTATTATTGGTTTCAAAGCATTTCGTGGTGTAGACTTGCTCGTTCGTTTGTACAGGAGTATGTAGAATTATATTCCAGCCATTTCACCCAAAAATGTACAAAATCAGCGAATTATGCGCAGCTGTGCTACTGTTTTGTTTTTTTCTGTTTAATTCTACTTCTTTTGGTCTTTTTGGACTTCTTATTTGTTGTGGTATATTGAACTAGGAAACGTAGTTTGGTTTAAGGAACAATTTCAATACGGCTTTTAGTCTTTTGTATTGCCTTATACGTACGAGAGTTAAGCGGAAAAAAACATTTTAAAAAAGAATCGTTATTCGTTGTAATACGGTTTGTTTTAGTAAATTGTTATTGTAGCAGCTTCTGTTTTACTGGCTGGTTACCACAGCCAGCTAGCTTTATTCCACTGATGACAACAGTGATGTTGCTGTTGCAACTAATGATGATGATGATGATGAGGACGGAGAATTTTCATTATTCGTACATTTTATTTTGCAGTTTAGTTTAGTTGAGGTTTATTGATGGAACATTCAAAAATTTTGTTGTTGCAAATACGAGTACGTACTACATTCGTATTAGGGGTATTAGAGAAATAGGAATGCAAGTACATAACTACAAAGTGTAATAATTTTTTTGTTTTTTGAACATTTAAATAGAAACTTCTCAAGTTAACTCCACTATTTTTATGGGTTTTTAATTTCATTTCCAAAAGCCTTGAATGCTAAGAAAATATTGTTTGAGTTTTTAAAAATATTGAAAATGCAAAAAAATATTAAATATCAGAAATTAGCTTTATTGGTTGGAAGTTGGGATAACAATTGGAAAATCCAATTATCAATCCTGATTTAAACAAAAAATCAGCAGTTTTAGTAGATTCTAAGCAGTCAGTTGACGTAGTAGATGGATATCTGGAATTAGTTTACTGAATCATATTCCTACATAAACTTTAAAAATTTAATTTCCCATTTTGTATTCTTTATTTTAACAGCTACTTCACTTACATTTGCTTACCCCTAATATTATTTTCATTTTATCGATGCGCAATTGAAAATATATATTTTGTTGCTGAAGTAACACCACAACTTTCTTAATTGGATTATGAAAAACTTACAAAGTAATTTAATATTTTCTTGGGATAAAAGTAAAATTTTGTATTATATTTTCCGGTCCTTGAAGTGGAGGAGAGCTTAACTTAAATATTTTGCTTAAATAATAAGGGAAAATATAACTTATTAAAATTTTGCTGGAAGATTAGATTTAGTAAGAAACTGCTGCGAGTCTTTTAGAGAAAAATATTGTTGTCCTAGAATTAAAATATAAATGGGTAGTAAATATTTAGCTTTCAAATTGCGGGTTTAATTGAAAGGAAATAAAAATAAATGAAAAGTATTGAGAGCAAGCTCAAGTGCAGTATGAAGTGTTAAAATTGATAACATTGATTACTTTAAGACTTTTAGAGCAGAGGTCGGCACTCAAAGCTACCAAAAGCATAACGCCATCGGCTAGAAGTGCGGGTAAGTTCGGAAACTTTTTAGCCTAGCACAGAAAGAGAATAGTTAGTTTTGCAAAAACATTTTTATTTTTCAATATAATCTCTTGAAACTTCCTTAAACTTAGTCCAACGCTTATTTAGCAATTCCATCCTTTGATTAAAATAGTTTCCCTCAAGGCCTTCCAAATAGTGGTTTAGAACTGTAATTGCATCTTTATTTGAGGTAAAACGCGTGCCAGATAAGAATTTTTTTAGATTTGGGAACAGGTAAAAGTTAATGGTAGCTAAATCAGGAGAATAAGGTGGCTGGTCAAGCAACTCGTATTTTAATTCATTAATTTTAGCCATTGTTAAAACACTCTTGTGCGTTGGTGCGTTGTCTTGATGAAAAATTATTTTCTTGTGTTGTAAGCCAGGACGTTTTTTCTCGAATTTTTACATTTAATTAATCCAAAATGTTGAAACAGCACTTTGAATTTATTGGTTTACCCTTTTGCAGATAGTCAATCAAGAAAATACATTTGCTTGGTTTTCACTATGTCATTTTTGTTGGCAATCATGGTTGCAAACATAGATATCGCCATATGACAACCCGTTTTCATACAATTGCCAACAATTTGGCCAATTTGACAACAAAAATTACATAGTGAAAACATAGTGAAAACGCGGCCTTTGAAGTCCCAAAAAACCATTGCCATAACCTTACCAGCTGATTGAATTGTTGTTGTTCTCTCCAGCTTCAGTCCATTGCTTGGATTGTTCTTTTGTCTCTGGATTATGTCTCATCCACAAACGACGCTTAAAATCCATTTTATTTTTCTTTAAACGATCTAATCAAGCTTGAGAAAATTTTTTATTTTTATGTGTTTTTGGTCGACTGTTAAAAAAATGCGGCACCCATCTTGCAAGCTCTTGAAAGCTTTTTCATCTGTAGTTCTTCATGCAAAATTAAATGGACTCGATCATTTGAGATGCCCCTGATATTAGCTATTTCACGCACTTTTATTCGTCGATCATTTAATACCATATCATGCACTTTGGCTGCAATTTATGTTGTTGTTGCTGTTTTTGGACGTCCACTACGTGGTTCATCCTCAATGCTTGTAGGACCACGTTTAAATTCAACAACCCAATTGTTTACTGTTGCATATGGAGGAGCACTTTCACCTAACAAATTCACACATTCATCATTATGAATTTCTTGTCCCGATAAACCTTTTTTTAAATATTTAATGACACAACGAATTTCTAATTTTTCCATTACAAAAAAATCGCGGATGCGTCATTTTTAAACACCTGTTTCTATACGAAGGAGTTGTCAGATGGAAAAGAAATTTAACATGTGTTCATAGCAAAGATGTATGTATCCAAAACGCTTAAGTTTTTTCTGTTTATACCGCTTTCTGTTCATGGCTACGAAGTTTCCGAACTGCCCTCGTATTACTACAAAATTATTGCTAGTGTAGGGTAAAAAAAAAACTTGTCTAAACGTTCAAACTTATTTCATATTAAGGCTATTGAAAATTAATATCTATACAAAATATTAAAGATACAGACAGATCAACAAATTTGTATTTTAAGACAAAATTAAACTGCCCGTTTTACTCTTCAAACTCAATCAATAATGATAAATAACACATTGTAGGCAAACATATCAGACATACTTAGCCAAAAGCAATAAAAAGTAATTTGCAATAAAAAATCGTCTTGCCAATATTTTCATCATTATAAATTTAAAACTGAATTAATTTATTTATTAATGTGTACAAACAAGCGGATGTATTTTAAGCAGTCAACCAACAACAGCCACAATTAATATCAAAATCAGTATTATCAATTATGTTCTCAAACATGTATTAAGCTTCTGTGGAAATCTCGTTGCGTTCACAAAAACATCACATTCCCAGGCCTCATCTGCTTATATGTATGAATGTATGTATGTATGTATGTATGTATGTATGTATGTATGTGTTTTTGTTATCTTTCAATAGCTTCTAAACTTGGTAGTTTTTATGATATTTTAATCGAAATGTCATAAATTTCATTTTAACACTTTTTAAATTATGTGGGTTTCTTCTTTCTTCTTCGTTACACAAATATTTTGTTCTTATTCAATGGCCTTGTTTGAAAATTTTTATATCTTAATGATGGGAGCTTATTAATCACATTTCTGACACCCCAACATGAACAGTAAACGTTTCTTTGGAAAACCACAAAATAAAAGCGGCACCAAACCGGCAAAGTTTTGCTCTATACGAGAGTATGTTTATAAATTACAAACTGTCTTTTAAAATTAAAACACCACTTTCAACAGCAACAACAAAACTCAAAAAAAAAAAAAAAATCATTTAATTTTATTTATATGCAAAAAGGCTTAAAACCAACCATGGTTGGCAAAATAAATGGAAGCCCACGTTAAAAGAACATTAAGTTTAAAGAATGTGTTTCAGTTTGAGTGTGTGTATTTATCTTTTTTGTTTTTGTTGGCTTTCTTACTTCCAAAAAAAAAAAAAAAATGAATACAAATTTTTAAGACCAGGTAATTTGTTCCCTGGTAAACACACATGTATAAACTTAAATGTACCATATACAACCCCTATAATAAATATTAAAAAAAGGTGAATATGTATAAAGAAAAATAACGAATGAAAAAAAATTCACAAATACCGCCATAATATAAAAAAGTGATTATGAGGGGCTCATGCGATCGTCGTCATCATTATCATCTCTAAATAAGCAGCAGTCCAAGAATTACCACTAAAACCATAAAGAGAAGATAACTTAATTAAGCGATATAAGTATCATTTTATTTTATTTTATATTATACCTGCCCTACAACAGTCACATATACAAATATTTACGTATTTATAAAAACAGCAATTTTGTTTGATGCAAAATACCCTATAATATGACAGTTGTTTTACCAAAAAGTTGGTAACAAGTATCAAACCAATGGCACCTTAGAGAGATGACCTGGTTTCTTAGCAACTTCTGTTAAGAAAAACAGAGAAAAGGAAAATAGCACACAAGGCGGATTTAAGCAGAACAAAATATTTTGGAGTACTTTGAAGTATCATATTGAACAGAGACTGAAAATATGCAACCACTATTCACAATTTCAGGTCGAATTTGCTGCAATACCTGAAGTATTGAAAGTCAGAATTTTCATAGAAATCCAAGCTGATTCTTGCAAACTATAAAATTCAAACCGGGACCAAATTACCGCATTCAATATCGAGTAAAATTGATCGTTATTTTCTTATTTGAAATTACGGCATTCGATATCGAGCAAAAAATTTAGTACATTTTATCATAATATCGATATCGAAATCATTTTTCGATACGATAGCTAATTCGATCACGAATGCGGTAATTTGGTCCCAGTACTAAAATGTAAGCAACATGGGGCAGTCAAGAGATCATTTGGTTCCGAAGTTAGCCTGATGCTTTCAATATTGGTTTCACCATGGTCTCCATATAATAAGCATATCAGAAAATAAAATAAATCTGCTATTAGAGAGAACACTAAAATACTACGTAGAGATCTTGGCAGAGAAATAATTAGAGCCACATGAATTTCTTAAAGTGTTATTGAGAAGTCTGATAGGAGTACATATACTCAGTTGCCTTGTTGAAGAAATAAATGTGAAAGAATTAAAATAATTTTGAACTACCAAACTCGAAGGCACTATTTGATGAGTCTACGGGGTTTGAAATTGGAAATTCCTGTAAAAAAAAAAACTTTAATTGATTTTAAAGTTGAACATTATGACAAATGAAGAATTCGTTTTACAAATGTTTGTCATTTAAAATCCGGTAAAAGCAACAGAAAAGTCATTTGTCGCAGTGATAAAAATATCTGCCAATCTTGCACTTTTATTTAAGTTTAAAGAGACATAAAAAAGATGCAATCACTTTTTAAGCGATGAACTGGTCCTCCTTAAAAGAAACCAAGAAACATTTACAGTTTTTGAATGAGATAGAAATAATTGTTATTAGAAATGAATTAAAAACGTTGATTGCAAAACAAATGAAATGTAATGAATGTAATTGAAATATATTAAATGCCCCCCCCCCCCCCATAACACCTTATAATGTCTGTAATGTTATTAAATAAAGGTAAGGTCACACTTTGTCGAAAAAGATGTAACTACTAAATAAAATATATTTAAACTCGTTTATTTAACACAAAACACAACAAATATTTTGGTTTACGTTATTTGATGCTGTTTGTTGATCTTGCAAAACTCTTGTAAGAGTAAACAACGTCAAACAAATTTGTTCTAAAACAAGTGGTTACGCTTTTTGAAGTAAATATTTGCCATGTGTGACCATACCTTAAGAAATATGTATAATTATTTGTTTCGGAGGGTGAAAAATGTAATCAGCATACAATAATTTACTGACAATTTTGCCCACATACGTTGATTCCGTTTAGCTTCATATATTGGTAACAAAATTAAATCAAGCTCCTCTTTACTTTAGATGTCTTAATATTTTTAGGAAGCTTTTTTTTTAAGGTCAAACGATAATATTTTACTGCTTTGAAATTAATATAGAAATTAAAGGCGAAATGACATATTATTATTCTCTATTTAATTTTTAATGTAATGTTATTATGTTTTTAAATTATTAATGGTTTACAAAACACAAACTTTGCTTTATACACTTTTAGTGAATTTAAAAATTATAGAAAATGTTTGTTTTCAAACATATTTTTATATTAAATATAAGTTGCTTTTTAAAATAAATATTTTTTATTATTAAAAAAAACAGTTTGTTTTAATAAGAAACAAACATCGCGAAATTCCGAAAAATTTACTAATTCAAAATCCCTAATCCCGGAATTTGCAAAACTAGTTCCGTTTGGCATCCCTAAATGGCCATTAACGTTCTTGCCCCAGAACTGTTTTGGTTCTCAATGGTTTTAAACAATTGGAAAAATTTAAATAACCAAATTCTTAGTTTGCAAAGAAAATCCTTGGTCCAAGTTTAATCAATGACCCAAAATAATATTACATTTAAAGAGGAGTTTGAAATGCGAACAGAACTTGTTATATTGCTGCTACACACTTTATACTCGTATGTGTGTGCGTCCAACGCTTCACATCAACACAAAACAAATTAAAGACAAAATTGTATATAAATCCGGTTTTATATTTCTTCAAAAAAAAGTTACAAATTATTATAATTCATATAAAATATCTTTGCAGTGTGTTTTTAAAGAAAAATATGACTGTTGTTTTTTTTTTTATTAAAAGGTGTTTAAAGTACAAATATTTTAGTTTTAATCCAAACATTAACATATAAAATGTATACTTAATATCTTAAAAGGGATTTAAAGAGATACTTGTCACTTAATATGGCTGTTCAGGTTCGCAAACTATAGAAAATAAAGGAAAGTATTAAATTCACAGAACAAATTAACTTTTAAAGAAAACATTTATTATGCGGAAATGCTGAGAAATAGCAAAGTTTACTGTAATAATTGACTACTTTTGTTTCAATTTCTATATATTTTTTGTTTAAAACTCTATAAGATTCAATACAGTTGAAAAATGTTCAAACTTTTGAAAAACCTTAATGTGAATTGGAGGCTGGACCTGGTAATCGATCTTAAATTTTCACAGCGTGCAGCTTTGAATCAGGAATACTTATTACATGATAATATTTTTGACCATGTACGCATCTGCACCTACTCTTTTACTACGTTTATTACCGGCTTTACCTCAAAGGGGTTAGCGAAGCACACCGGGTGCAGCTAGTCTAATATATTCCTTAATTCCTTAAGCTTGAACAATTACTAAAATATTACAAAAGGTCAAATAAACTATAATAAGTTCATTAAAATAAATAGTTTTTTTTTTTGTGAAACTTTTTCTTTTCTTTTCACCAGCAACATACAACTAAAACTAATAATAAAAAAAATGTCACTTATTTCAAGAGGAATACAAAATTTATAAATGGCTTTAAGCTTTTACAATTTATTTATTTATTGTTATTTTGTTTAGTGTTCGTATCAAATTTCCCAATTAATGGAACATTTCCTGTTTAACACTCGCTGTTTTCAAGTAATGAAAACAACAATTCGTACCAATGTTTACAGACATTTTGACCACTACTTCTAGTTTTTGTTTTAGCTGAGAAATTGTTATGGTGGGAAAGGGGGAAAGGCATAAATTATTAAACTTTAAATTTAGGAAAATAGAAATAAAAGAACAGAAACAACACAAACTTAGAGATAAACATACAGAGATTGACTACCACAAACAGACGAAATGTTGATAAAACTACCGTAAAAACTTTATTGTCACGACATGAGATCTTGTTCGCTCATTTATCTTGTTCCAACTCCATGTTAGAGATATTAATTTTATTTCGGTATTTTTCATACACTTACTTACATATTTAAAAACCACTAAAAGCAATAAATGCAGCAACAACAAGACAATAATGATAATTGTTGCAGGCAGAGCTGGACACTAATGAAGTCTTTTAGATGTTAATTGAATGATATGATACTTTCATTTTTCAGAAATAAAAACTGTAAAGTTTTAAGATTTTGAGCAGTAGCAAGTAGGGTTACATTTTTATCGGTCTCGGTACTCTCGTGTCATGAATCAACTAATAAAGATTACACCTTGCGCCGGTCCGTTGTATTTTACGAAAACTGTGAGAGTAAAATTGAGAGTAAAATATCTTCTTCTGACGTCACAAGTCAAGAAAAAAAATATTTTTACGTTTGCTTAACATCTCTATAAATTTTAATGTATGTATGTATGTAAAATTTTATATTGTAAATAAAAGTTTTAAAATAAAGTGTGCTATGGAAGTATTAAAAAATAACATAAATTTAAGTGTTTCTCAATTTCCAAAACAAAATAAATTAAAAACAGACAATGGGCCAAAGAATTTTGCCACCTTGACGAAAAAAATTTAAAGTGTCTCATAGAGTTTGTATTGAACACTTTAAGGCAGATGATATAAAAGGAGATATGAAATTCAAAATGCGTAAGTGAAACGTTTTGAGTTAAAGATACCTTATGTCAATAATAAGAATTATAGGATTTGGTGCAAGGAGATTTTTAAATCCAAGCAGACATATTAACCCGACTTCCAGAACATAGGAAATTCGTCAAGAAAGACTTCAAAAGAAAAACAAAAAAAAAAAAAAAATATTTTCAACTGTCCACATGAACTTTCAACAAAACAGCTTGGTGGAACTGAAGATCATATGAAGATAGAGAGTGCAGAAATGCACTATGATGATATTATACCCGAAAAAGCAACGTTGGTTGAGGATAAGAAAACTAAATCAACCATATAAACTAAGACAAAAAAAACACAAACGGAAACAAACACAAATAATAATTTGAGAATCCAAAAATATATACATACATACATCAATTTTAGCTCACTTTTTTGATACATTTTAATATGTATAAAATAGTAAATAATTAAATGTTTTATTTTGAATCAAAAAATTTACGAAAAATTAACAAAACTTATTTTTTACATGCTGATTATACGGGGAAAACACCTGTTAGGTCATACATTTACATTCTTTACACAATCTTTATTATTTGATTCATGCTCTCGTGTGGTATCTAAAAGTTCTCTAAAGGTACGGTCAGACATGGCAAATGTTTACCGAAAAAGCGTAACCAGCCTTATAATTGTTTTGTAAGAGCAAACATCATCAAATAAAATAAAACTAAACTTCTATTGGGATTTGAGCTTAGGAAATAAAGTTTTCCAAATAAACACAAGAATTATAACAAATTTTATTTAGTGGTTACGTCTTTTTCATCAAATATTTGCCATATTATGTGTAACCGTGCCTTAAGTTATTTTAAGGTAAGTTAAACAAAGTGTCAGTGCAAGCCCAGCTAATTATAGAAATTTTGTATTTTGTTGTGCGGTCATTGATGGAGAGAAAGAAGAGTGTAGAAAGTAAATATTTAACCTGTCTTAAAAATGGATTCATTTTCCAAGTTCGTAGCTTCCTTTAAGAAGAACTCACTCTTTCAAAACCTTTTTATAGGAAAAGTACAACTAAATCAAACGAGTTGAAATTAAAAACAAAAAAAAATTATAGAATAACCAACCACAAAAACCCAGTGATTAATCGCACCACCCGCTGTGTAAATTCCATAATAATCAAAAATTACTTGTTCTCGCCCGTAATCAGCCAAATAGTTTAACCACTCAAATAAAAAGCAGCAGCAACAACAACGACAACATGAAAAAGTAAATCAAAAAATTACAACAACCATGACAGCAGCAGCATCACATAAATATTTTAGGTGGCTAATAACTGATTTAAGTTAAGTGAGACATTTTAACATCATTAACATTATCATGGCTGTGAAGAAAAACAACATCATTGTTTTTTTCTCCGATGAGTTTGATGGACTACTTCATACGGTTTAATAACATTTATTTTTAACTCTTTTTTTTATATATTGCTGTTGTTCGAAACCATGTGAAGTGTGTTAAATTTTTGATTGAAAAATACGTAGAAGAGAGCAGTGAGAAAAAAAAACCAACATTCGTCAACTATTTTATTTGACGGATAAGCTGGGAAAGCAGCTAACAGACTAACAAAAAAAAATATGATCAATCGATCATTTGTTTGATTTTTGGTTATTTTGGCCCACAAGCTAAAGTTTGTTATTTACAAATTTAGTTACACTTGATTTATAAATTTTTAATATTTAGAAGATTGTTTAAAAGGGAGTTTTTCCCATAAATGCTTAAACGTAACAGTGATGTAGAATTGCAAAAGGTGATAATGAAATGAAAATGAATGAAATTAAATTGATATTTAGCCTAAACGACAGTCGCATATTCTAGTTGATACTTTATTTTATAGAGCTTTAGATTCCGAAAAAAAAATAATTAAGGATTCATATTGTCATGTTAATCTGTCTTTCGCTTTGGTTTTCTCGCTTAGAGAAATCGTTCATTTCCTTACACAATTGCATCTAAGAAGTGCTTATGTGCATAGTCCATAAACTACAATGATGCTTAAAAAGACGCTTCTAGAAATATTAAAATGTTTGACAAATATCGATTGTATTGATAATATTTATAGAAAATGTTGGATTAATAATCCACAATATAAAGTGTTTGACATTACCTCTGAACAAATTTCCTCCACTGTTGTTAATAATGATCTTACATTGTAGTTTTTCAAGTAAAATTAAAAGTAATGAAACAAATGAAGAAGATAAGCTTAATTAAAACCATGAAATTAATTGAATGAACTTCGTCTTTTTCTTTTTAAGAAAGGTATAAAAACACATACTCGCATCTTTACTTCATTGAAACTACGAGTATTTAATTTGCAAAACCATCAATTCGATTCAACAAACAATGGTTAAATTTTTTTTCTTTTAATTTTGTTTTTGTAACTCTTATTTACTATTTCTAGTAATAAATAATGAGTAGCAGCATTCACATAACTTGCATGTTTATTTCGAGTAAAATATTTTTTCAATTCGAGGCAACGACAATAAAAAGCAGAAGAAATGTTTCATATCATAAATTGACAGTTTGAAGGCCGGAGGTCATTTCAATATCTATCTGAACACAAGCGATACTTGTACGTTTAAATGTACAAAACACTTAAGAGTAAAATATACTTGTACAGCAACAACTCGTATTTTAAATGTGAACAAAAAGCATATATAAGTTTAATAACAATCGATAAAAGCTTAAAGGAACTTTGAAAACTTGCATGTAGGATGCTGCAAAAGTACACACGCAGGCTATGTAGGGGGAGCAGTAAAAAACAGCAATAGAAAAACAAGCAAAAAAAAATTAATAAGAATATTCATGAAGTTTTTCTTATACATTTTTTTATAAATTCTTTTTAAGTATTTAGTATTTTTGGTGGAAAATTATAAAAATATTTTCTATTTATATTAAATTTTTGGCTTACCCTAATTATATGCATGTCTTTATAAGTAGTTTTGCATTTAATAAATGTTTTTTTTTAACTTTAAGCGCCTACATACACTAGACTTGTTTTATTAAAAGCAACTCAATTACATATTTACACCCATCCTTTGAAAATTAAAATATGTTCCTCTGCTCTCTGCTAGTAGTACATGCATGTTTAATATGTAAGTAGTGCTCATTCCCTTGTTATCAATTAAAGGCTGAACCCAACTTATTAAGGACTTAGTTCATTTGTATGCCCTTCTCCATGAGTTACCCGTTTATCACTCAGTTTTTATGTAGTATTGAAAATATAATCTGGAACTACAAAGAGTGGAATGACATTGTGGCAACTATGTAATTTTCTACGCAGGCATATTTGTTTGCGTAAACGTCTATACATTTCATTTTTGTAATAACTTGTTTTCACCCGTATATATGCCGTATAATGTTTGATGATTTTGAATGATGTTGTTATGTTTGGGTAAATTCTAACTACAACTAAATTGTTTCTTACAAAATGTTGTTATATTGTTAATCATGACATGATCACAAATTCTTTATAATGTTATGTCTAGGGTTTGGGGTACGGAAATTCCCGGAACATAATCGGAAAAAAATTCTAAATTTCCCAGGAAAACGTTTAATTTAAAATAAACTTAGTTTTACAATTTTTTGGCAAAAATTATCATTTTTAGAATTTCATTTAACGTAGCTAAATTATTGCTTTAAATATACTACCTGCAAATAAAAACCATCAAGAATAAAGTTGTTTGACAAAAACTTTTAAACTAAAATATCTTAAAATTGATTGTACGAAAGATTTGTGATCCTTTCTGGGAACATACGGCGCCAAAAGAACTGCCCATCTTTTAAGTGGGCAAGGTCTATAAGTCGAATGAAGGCAAACTTCGCAACTACTTTCTTTGTAAATAGTTTTTAACACGTACAACATCTGGAAGAGCGTTGTCAAATGTTTTTGAATGATTTTGCAAGCTTATTTTGTGTTTGGCAAACAATCTTTATGTAGTAATGGCGATAGATCAGGATGGTTTGGTTGAATACTTTTTGACTTAAAATTAGCCAGATTCCCTGCTCTCTGACCTTCTCTTTCCAGGTATGTGAGGGGGCACATGATTGACTGCCTGTTTAGCCACACCTAATGCCGGTGAATCTCATACACAAGTTTCAAAATAAAGGCTAAAAATTAAAAAAAAGATCTCACATTTTTAAGTTATACGCCCAATAAGACAAAGTTTGTTCTTCAGTTCTAAATTTAATTTTTCTGCTGAAATTAGTTCTAACAGAAAAAATCAAAGAATAATTTTTGGTGTTCAGTTTTATGCTGATCACGAAATTTAAACGCAATTTATTTTAACTTCAACGCAGAATCAAAGTTTATTGGATGTATTTATTTGTTTTATAATTATAATTGTTTCATAATGATTTAAATTAATATTATTACTAACAAAACAAAATAAATACTTAGTTAAATACTGTATTTATTCATTATTTTCTTAGTAAAACTAATACTATGATAGTTATACGAGGTCTGATCGCAAAATAACCGTTATTTTCAAATTTCGTGAGTTAAGTATTTTCGATTTTCGCACTTTTTTTCTGTTATTTTGGTACACATGTCTGTTACATATGTTGGTAATATCAGTCATTTTGGATTGTCAGTTTGTTTTTGACAGATTAAAAGGTTAGTCGTGTTTTGGTGTGCTCTTCGATTTTTTACTATTCGAAAAAAATGGATCAAAGAACCTGTATTAAGTTTTGTGTAAAAAATTAAAATAAATGCGCAAGGACATTTGAAATGTTGACTGTGGCGTTTGGCGAGTCTAGTATGAGCAGAACACAATTTCAATTGTGATATAACCGGTTTAAGGAAGGCCGAGAAGATGTCAATGCCGATGCTCGGGCGACCAGGACAACCGATGAAAACATTGAAGCAGTGAAGAAAATGATTTTGGATAATCGTCGAATCACTATCACAGAGGTTACTGATGATGTTGACATATCGTTCGGCTCATGCCAAGCAATTTTTACGGATGTTTTGGGCATGAAAAGTGCGGCAGCGAAGATTGTCCCAAAAGTGCAAAATTTTGAGCAAAAACAACGTCGCATGGACAGCGCTCAGGAGCTGTTGAACATCATCAACGACGATCCAGATTTCTTCAAAAAAGTCATAGCTGGTGACGAATCATGGGTGTATGGCTATGACACTGAAACCAAATCCCAGCGGAAACGTCCAGAAGAGCCAAGACCGAAAAAAGCACATCAAGTTCGGTCAAATGTGAAGGTCTTGCTCCCTGTTTTCTTCGACTGCAATGGTGTCATGAATTCTTGCCACAAGATCGTCAGTAAGGAACACTACCTTGAAGTTATGCGCCGTTTGCGCGAAGCAATTCGTCAAAAACGCACAGAATTGTGGAAAACCCAATCATGGATTTTGCACCATGATAACGCACCAGCTCACTCATCGATGCTTGTGCGTGAGTTTTTGGCCAAAAACAAAAACGTTATCATGCCTCAATCACCGTATTCACCGGACTTGGCCCCCGCTGACTTTTTCCTCTTCCCAAAACTGAAGACACCGCTGAAACGAAAGCGTTTTGCTACGATTGAGGAGATAAAAGAAAAATCGAAACAGGAGCTGTTGGCAATTGGAAAAAATACTGGGATTACTTTGAAGGGGACAAGATAGTTACTGATGAATAAATAAATACTTTTTGAAAAAAATTAAAATAACGGTTATTTTTTGATCAGACCTCCTATGTTCGCTTCATCTAAAATGTTTGTATATAATTATAATATTCTCATATAACCTTATAAGCAATGATATGGTTGCCTCATTCCTAATATATCTGCTGTGATGTTATAATTTAGATGTAATCATAATCATATTATAGTAGTGCTGCTTTTATAATATTTTCATTCAAGCAAAATTGTACTATGAGAAGATTTGATGAAACGAAACGAAACGAAACTGCACATTAATCATATGCGAAGCCTAATATAATTTCACCTCGAATTCTATGTCTTAATTCGATTATGGGCACGTCAACTATGTTTTTTCTTTGTGTGTATGTCCGTGCGTAGATTGAAATAAACATTTCTACAGGTACGGTCATACTTGGCAAATATTTTCTCAAAAAAGCATAACTACTCTTTTTAGCACAAATTTGTTTGACGTTGAAACAGCATCAAATAAAATAAAATAAAACTGAATATTTGTTGTGTCTTGTCAAATGTATTTTATTTAGTGGTTACGACTTTTACGGAAAATATTTGCCAAGTGTGACCGTATCTGAAGTGCAAAGAGAACTTAAAGGTTGAAATCATATATTATATCGACATGAGCGAAGGAAAAATATGTAAAGGGTAATTCATATAGAGTAATATTTTGACCTCCAAATTATTCATTTTGTGAGAAATGTTTTTCTTGCACTTCGAGCAACATATAGTTTGCATCATCGCCCTTCCGGACTTATCAAATAAAAGCCTAGATCGTGTTATAACATGCCTCTTACATTTTTTATATGTGGTCTTTGTTGATAAGGAAGCTACGATTCAAGACTTCAGAGCCAACATTACTCAAGTAATTTGCGAGATACCGCTAGCAATGCTGAAAATAGTGATCGAAAATTTGACTTTCAGAAAAGAAAACCTACAGGGCAATAAAATTATATTTAAAAAGTTAATGTCAAAAATATTATTTGGGGTTATAATAAATAGTTATTCTGACAGCCAATTTCATTTTAATCTTAAGGAAGCCGTGACGGTTTTTTAGAGGTTGAACTAAAAGGAAAGAGGTAGTTAGTTTAACATAACGATAGCTAAACTGAAATTGTATTGAATTATTCATTCACCAGGAATGAATTTTATTTAAAATTTTATTTTCTGGAAGAACAAATAGTGAAATTATTTTTCTCCTCCGAATTATGCTACGAGTAGCTTATTTAAAGTTCCCAACTACTTATTTATTTTATAAGCATAATCTATTCAAATCTATTAAAATTCCTCGTTTATCAGTTTTATTATTGGCCAAATATTTGCATCTTTTCAAATGATTTTTATTTTTGTTGTGGTAGAAAAATAGATTATAGTTCTACAACTGAATGTACAGCAAAAGCAGTATCAGATAAATGTATAACAGATGTTTTCTAAACAATTCTCTAGAAGTTCTTAATGCAATATTTTTTTAAAGTAAATTTAGTAGATTCATATCAGTGCAAGAAAAAATGCTTTATAAAGCTTAAATTGTTGCATAGAATGCAAAATAATGCAACAACAGTGGAGACTTTAACAAAAAGACAAAATTCTAAGTCTTGTCAGAGAAAATTCCTTAAAAATTTAACAAAATCTTGAGCTGTAAAGGATGAGAATGTTAATGAATCCAGATGTCTTTAGAGCTTTAACTGTAATGCCAGTTGAAGAGTTGAGAGTTGTTGTTTGGTGTGTGTTTTCAGTTGTAGTGTCCAATTTAATTGTGTGTTTGTCTGCACCACGAAGGTGTCATATTCATAATTTACTACATAGGGTCACCACAGGGGGGAGACTTTAGCGTAAAAATGCATTTCTACTCCACATATCTTCTCTAGTCTATTTAGTTCTCCTTTTTTAATATTTTTTTTAACTTCATTCCTGCATAAGTTTTTTTGAATTTATCATTTTTTTGCTTGTTGCAAGTATGGCTGTGTATGTGTGTTTGAGAGTGACTCAGTAAGTGTGTGAGACCGTGTTGATGTGTAAGTGTGTATCTGTGAATTAATAATGTCCAGAGAATGCGGTTGTGTTGTAGACATAGCTGCCAGATTTGACGATTTTTTGTTTCAAAAACAGCAAAATGACGATTTGACGATTTTTTCATTGAAAGTGACGATTTTCTGAATTATTTAAATTCAGAAATTCTTATTTCTTTTGAGACAACAACAATTTTTCTCATTTAAAGTGATCATAAATATTAAGACGAACATGACATATTTCAAAAACAAAACGAAGTAATAGTAGAGCTTTCTTAATTATTGACATTTGTTAAGTTTAAGGATAATAATTCCAAATAATATTGAGTCGGTATAGAAGAAATTACTTTCTTCTTATTAATTGGTGGCATGTTGAACTTGAATGAACGTAATTGAAACACTAACAAAAAAATCTTTATTCATGTTTGTGCAAAAGTAAACACTCCGTTTCTTTCAAAACTGAAGGCATTTCTTGATTTAAATCGCCAAAATAATGAAAAACTAACGATAAAAATTCTTCAGATACAAAACTAATGTTATACAGTTGAAGTTTTGTTGCCAAAGCAACAAAAATAAATGCTGTCCGAATTATTGAGGGAGAAAAAGATGATGTCCGGATTATAGATCTATTATGGTAAAAAATTAAGTGTCCGGATTAGCAGGTGTCCGAAATATCGAAATTGTACTGTAGTATCGTTCATTCTATTTATAAGGCATTCTATTTACATATATGTATATAATACTAGCTGAACCCGATATGCTTCGCATTCCCCCCTCCTCCCCCTTGAGATAAAGCCGTTAATAAATGTAGTAAAAAAAATAGATGCAGAAGTGTGCATGGTCAAAAAATATAATCATGTAATAAGTATTTCTGAGTTTAAGCTGCACGCTGTGAAAATTTAAGCTCGGTTAATAGGTCCAGCCTGCTACGTATTCCTAATTATATCACTACCATATGTACCAAATATCATCGACGTAGGTCAAAAAAATCCCAAAATATGGCGATTTAAATGTTTGGTTATATGGGCGATGCCACTCCCATTTGTCCAATCAAAACTTCATATAGCCTATTATTCCTTTCAGGGTCACAGTAGCAGGCTGTGAACATTTCAGGAAGATCGGTCCAAGGGTTTGACCTCCCATTAAGCACAAACATACAGACAGACATTCATTTTTATATACATATGTATGTATGTAAATATGTATGTATGTATATAGAGATAGATAGATGATATTCTTAACCAATTTTTTAAAAACAAAATTTAATATTAACCATTTTTTATTGTGTTCTAATTTCAAATTTCCCCTTTTTCTTTCAGTGTCTTCGATATCCTAACAGTCTATCTACAGAGCCTTTGAAGCGACTATCCACCAACTTAGTAACAAAGAAGATGCCAGCACTAAAGACAATAAATATATATTTACATATTTCCAAATATTTTTTAGTTTTAATACAAAATGTTTAATTGTTTTGTTTTTATTAAATTCTATAATTATTATTCTATATATCGCACTTGTACCTCAAAAGCATAACAACTCAAAATTCATGAATTTTCAGTAGAGTCCAAAAACTGGGGCCAAATTACCACATTCGTGATCGAATTAGCTATCGTATCGAAAAATGATTTCGATATCGATATTATGATAAAATGTACTAAATTTCTTGCTCGATATCGAATGCCATAATCTCAAATAAGAAAATTGCGATCAATTTTACTCGATATCGAATGCGGTAATTTGGCCCCTGTTTCTGTTGATTTTAAAAACAGTTGTTATTCTAAAAACACAAAGAGAGCATAACGGTTTTTTTTCACAGCAGAGAAGACAAATCAAAGGGAGATTTCTGCAGTAGGTAGATATGATCGCTGTGATTTGATTTTTTGCAAAAAGTGAACATTTTGAGTTGTTACGCTTTTGAGGAACAAGTGCGATATACAATTAACAATTAAATAAAGGAACTAATGAAAACTTTAAAATACTTACAAAAATTGTTGAAAAATTTAAACGAAAATTGTTTTTCTTATTTAAGAATTGCTGTAAAAAGGTTTGTAGAAATTACACAAATATTTAGTTTACTCTGAAATTACAAAAACTACTTTCAAATTTTATCCATATGCCGCGAGAATTTTGTACCAATGTGATTTAATCTTGAAAAATTTCTTCAAATATATTGTAGTTGTATAATATTCCCTGCTGATAAATGCTGATATCGTCCTCAACAAGTCTGTACTATAGTACTAAGAAAAGTGGGCGGTAGCTGGAAACGATGTTCTTTAAACCTCTACAGCTCTGAAACCGTTAAAGATATTAAAACGAAGTTTTCTGTATTTGGTAGAACTGAGATTCAGCTTTATTATTTTAAACCTATTTTAACATTCTGGTCATTCGTTAGTATTGTAATATGTAGATTTCTACTTTTAAACACAATAATTAGGCAAACTGTGGGCGTGGCAAAATTTTGAAATAAAAAATTAATAGCCCATTTTATTTGCTATACATATGTCAAGTTTTATCACGATATGTTGCAAGACAAAGGAATTATCACAAAAATACCAAAATTGTTAAAAATCCATATTTTTAATTTTTTGAAATCGGAAAATTTTCGTCCAGTACTAAGAGAACAGAATCGTTCAGTAGGTGGATTTTTATTGACAACTTTGTTTGGAAGGCTATAACTCCGAAACCACTAAAGATATTTAAACGAATTTTTCACTGTATGGTAGAGTTTGAATTCAACTTTCGGAAAATAAGAAAAAACTATTCCATATGCCACTCCCACTTTGTTAGTTATGCTTTTAAGTATTTTAAACCTGAATATTTCTTACACGTATTGTTGTATTTAAAAGATTTCTTCTGCAAATTATTGCTGATATCGTCCTCAACAAGTCTGCCAAATTTGGAGTCCAAATCTGCACAAACAACAAAGATATTTATATTTGATATAAAATGTCTATAGTACTAAGAAAAGTGGGCGGTAGCTGAAAACGATGTTCTTTAAAACTCTACAACTCCGAAACCGTTAAAGATATTAAAACGAAGTTTTCTGTATTTGGTAGAACTGAGATTCAGCTTTATTATTTTAAACCTATTTTAACATTCTGGTCATTCGTTAGTATTGTAATATGTAGATTTCTACTTTTAAACACAATAATTAGGCAAACTGTGGGCGTGGCAAAATTTTGAAATAAAAAATGAATAGCCCATTTTATTCGCTATACATATGTCAAGTTTTATCACGATATGTTGCAAGACAAAGGAATTATCACAAAAATACCAAAATTGTTAAAAATCCATATTTTTAATTTTTTGAAATCGGAAAATTTTCGTCCAGTACTAAGAGAACAGAATCGTTCAGTAGGTGGATTTTTATTGACAACTTTGTTTGGAAGGCTATAACTCCGAAACCACTAAAGATATTTAAACGAATTTTTCACTGTATGGTAGAGTTTGAATTCAACTTTCGGAAAATAAGAAAAAACTATTCCATATGCCACTCCCACTTTGTTAGTTATGCTTTTAAGTATTTTAAACCTGAATATTTCTTACACGTATTGTTGTATTTAAAAGATTTCTTCTGCAAATTATTGCTGATATCGTCCTCAACAAGTCTGCCAAATTTGGAGTCCAAATCTGCACAAACAACAAAGATATTTATATTTGATATAAAATGTCTATAGTACTAAGAAAAGTGGGCGGTAGCTGAAAACGATGTTCTTTAAAACTCTACAACTCCGAAACCGTTAAAGATATTAAAACGAAGTTTTCTGTATTTGGTAGAACTGAGATTCAGCTTTATTATTTTAAACCTATTTTAACATTCTGGTCATTCGTTAGTATTGTAATATGTAGATTTCTACTTTTAAACACAATAATTAGGCAAACTGTGGGCGTGGCAAAATTTTGAAATAAAAAATGAATAGCCCATTTTATTCGCTATACATATGTCAAGTTTTATCACGATATGTTGCAAGACAAAGGAATTATCACAAAAATACCAAAATTGTTAAAAATCCATATTTTTAATTTTTTGAAATCGGAAAATTTTCGTCCAGTACTAAGAGAACAGAATCGTTCAGTAGGTGGATTTTTATTGACAACTTTGTTTGGAAGGCTATAACTCCGAAACCACTAAAGATATTTAAACGAATTTTTCACTGTATGGTAGAGTTTGAATTCAACTTTCGGAAAATAAGAAAAAACTATTCCATATGCCACTCCCACTTTGTTAGTTATGCTTTTAAGTATTTTAAACCTGAATATTTCTTACACGTATTGTTGTATTTAAAAGATTTCTTCTGCAAATTATTGCTGATATCGTCCTCAACAAGTCTGCCAAATTTGGAGTCCAAATCTGCACAAACAACAAAGATATTTATATTTGATATAAAATGTCTATAGTACTAAGAAAAGTGGGCGGTAGCTGAAAACGATGTTCTTTAAAACTCTACAACTCCGAAACCGTTAAAGATATTAAAACGAAGTTTTCTGTATTTGGTAGAACTGAGATTCAGCTTTATTATTTTAAACCTATTTTAACATTCTGGTCATTCGTTAGTATTGTAATATGTAGATTTCTACTTTTAAACACAATAATTAGGCAAACTGTGGGCGTGGCAAAATTTTGAAATAAAAAATGAATAGCCCATTTTATTCGCTATACATATGTCAAGTTTTATCACGATATGTTGCAAGACAAAGGAATTATCACAAAAATACCAAAATTGTTAAAAATCCATATTTTTAATTTTTTGAAATCGGAAAATTTTCGTCCAGTACTAAGAGAACAGAATCGTTCAGTAGGTGGATTTTTATTGACAACTTTGTTTGGAAGGCTATAACTCCGAAACCACTAAAGATATTTAAACGAATTTTTCACTGTATGGTAGAGTTTGAATTCAACTTTCGGAAAATAAGAAAAAACTATTCCATATGCCACTCCCACTTTGTTAGTTATGCTTTTAAGTATTTTAAACCTGAATATTTCTTACACGTATTGTTGTATTTAAAAGATTTCTTCTGCAAATTATTGCTGATATCGTCCTCAACAAGTCTGCCAAATTTGGAGTCCAAATCTGCACAAACAACAAAGATATTTATATTTGATATAAAATGTCTATAGTACTAAGAAAAGTGGGCGGTAGCTGAAAACGATGTTCTTTAAAACTCTACAACTCCGAAACCGTTAAAGATATTAAAACGAAGTTTTCTGTATTTGGTAGAACTGAGATTCAGCTTTATTATTTTAAACCTATTTTAACATTCTGGTCATTCGTTAGTATTGTAATATGTAGATTTCTACTTTTAAACACAATAATTAGGCAAACTGTGGGCGTGGCAAAATTTTGAAATAAAAAATGAATAGCCCATTTTATTCGCTATACATATGTCAAGTTTTATCACGATATGTTGCAAGACAAAGGAATTATCACAAAAATACCAAAATTGTTAAAAATCCATATTTTTAATTTTTTGAAATCGGAAAATTTTCGTCCAGTACTAAGAGAACAGAATCGTTCAGTAGGTGGATTTTTATTGACAACTTTGTTTGGAAGGCTATAACTCCGAAACCACTAAAGATATTTAAACGAATTTTTCACTGTATGGTAGAGTTTGAATTCAACTTTCGGAAAATAAGAAAAAACTATTCCATATGCCACTCCCACTTTGTTAGTTATGCTTTTAAGTATTTTAAACCTGAATATTTCTTACACGTATTGTTGTATTTAAAAGATTTCTTCTGCAAATTATTGCTGATATCGTCCTCAACAAGTCTGCCAAATTTGGAGTCCAAATCTGCACAAACAACAAAGATATTTATATTTGATATAAAATGTACTAAGAAAAGTGGGCGGTAGCTGGAAACGATGTTCTTTAAAACTCTACAACTCCGAAACCGTTAAAGATATTAAAACGAAGTTTTCTGTATTTGGTAGAACTGAGATTCAGCTTTATTATTTTAAACATATTTAAGCATAATTATTACTCATACAATTTGTAATATGTAGATTTCTACTTTTAAACATAATATAGGTATATACCATATATGGGTAAACATTTTAAAAGATTAAATTAAAGACTTATTTCTTGCGCTATGAGTTTGTTCAGTTTCAATTCGATATTTTTTAGGACATACAGCTGTGTTCTACATTTTTAAAATAAAGTGGAAGTGATTTTAAATAAATTTTGTGTTCTAAATTTTGTAAAAATGATTTGAAAATTTTACTTTTAGTTTCGTTAATCGTAGTTAAAAGTTTCATCTTGTTTTCTAGAACGCCGTGAAATTGTCCATGTGGAATTGAAAACGATTTAGTTTCACTTCGTAGTGGAATATAGAACATAGGCGATAGGAAATATCTCATTAATACTTAAAGTATTTAAAATACATTATTATTTTTTTTTTTGTTAAATTTGCTTTAAATAGTAAATATGTACTTAGTAATATTACAGTTTTAGATTTACAAAATATTTTGATTTTATGTTCTGGGAGTTCTTCATAGCATTCTTTCGCTCATAAAACAATTATTTGTCGGTTCAGTTTTTTTTAGGGAGTTGGATCAAGTTCATTGTGGTTTTAGAAGTAAATTCTCCGGTCTATGCTACTGCTTCTGAAAGTAAATAAAATTAAATATTTATTAATCTTTTGCATAGAATAATAAAATAAATAAAAAGAAAGTTGAATATTTGGTTATCACAATATTTTAAAAAATTTGCTAAAGATATGTATAGATGGTTGTCAGATCATACAATGTTGTCAGATCTAGCAATGTAATGAAATTTGTTAGAAATTGAAAAATTGTTAGCAAAAGCTAAATTGTCAATGCTTCTTCTTACAACGTTGGAAGACAAAAATTTTAAGTTCACACGGTTGTTAGACATTTTGTGAACATATTTCGGACAACATTGTAAGATCTGACAACCATCTGTACAAAGCTTAACACTAATAAAACATATATTTTTATAATTAACGTACAAGTTTAAAGCTTTTACGAATGACAAAACTTTGAATAATAAAATCTTTATTTTACTTAAGGTACATTTGGTAAATGTTTGCCGAAAAAGACATAACCATTAACAATAATCTACATATTTGAACTCGTTTATTTAGGTATTTAAAAAAAAAAACCTTTTTATTAGGCCAAGACACATTAAATATTTAGTTTTATTTTATTTGTTGCTGTTTGATCTTGAAAAACTCTTGTAAGAGTAAACAACGTCAAACAAATTTGTGCTAAAACAAGTGGTTACGCTTTTTTGAGTAAATATTTGCCAAGGTACGGTCACAACCTTTAGAAAAAATTTAAATAAATAAACACCATAATAATTTTAAACATAAGTAAATACCTATTCAGTGTGAGTTTAATTACATAGAAAATATCTCTGCATAAATTGCATAGGTAAACTAATATTCTTGTTTTCTGTTAGGAAATATTTCTACATTTATAAGAATCTCACAAAGATTTTGAATATTCTCCTCTTTATTTTATTCTTTTATTCTCAAATCATGCTCCATAAAGGGGAACAAAACTCCCAAGCTCCATTACCATTTTCCATTTTCAAAATATCTTCGTGTGATTTCATTTGTAGAGGGGAATGGGAAATATTATGTTCAAGAGAATAACCAAGAGTCTTAAAGTTCAATATTTGCATTCTCTGCAAAGTTCAACAATATTTCCTCAGTTTAAAATACTTTTTTTTTAGAAGAGGATCAAATAATTCACTTGTTTAAAAGAGCAATACAAATTTCGAGTAATGTTAGAGCTTTGTATCTCTTGATATTCGGTTAATAAAGGAGAACTTGTGGCTTGTATTTGGTCAAAATCCTCTTCAAGAATTGCAAATTTGTTTCTGAGGAATACAATATATAATCATAAAAAAGACTTGATATTTCTGGAGAAATTCTACTTAAAAGAAAAATATAGAGGCATATTTGTATCAAGTGTGAGCAAACTCCAAAATGTTCCCATTTTTTTAAAAGTCTCACTAAAAGATCATAAGAAGGGAGGATTTTTTGGATTTGAATTGTTTCGGAGAAATGTATTGCATATCAGTATCACTATGAACATCTTATTTCTTAAACTTAAGTTTATAATCTAAAATTACTAAAATATTTCAGCGCGAATGCCACAAACTTTTTACTACCAACATTGTATGCAATAAGTATTTTGGAATGTTTTCAGGACAACAGCAGAAATCTTTAAGAACTAAAACTGATTCAAAAATATGGAAAATATTAAAAAGTGTGAAGCCATGGACAATGACAAAAAGTGATAACCATACCGTGCATGAAGTGGCAAAAAGATTTCTGAAAAAAAAGGTAAACCAAGGTTTTCTACCGTCACTTCTAAGCTGTCGTTACCCTCGAAATACACTTTCACCTAGACTAATGTTAAAATACCGTTAACCAAAAAACTGCAATAACCGTTACCTCTAAAATAACGTTACCCAAACAATTGAAAATTGCGTTACCTCTAAAATACCGTTGCCGTTATTCTATAAATAATTGACAAGTGATAAATGACGTTATAAAGAAAATAGGAAATTTCTATTGCAAAATAGGTATATTTTTTGGTGCTTTTATTTATTTATTGTATCTTCATTAAAAACGAACTAACAATAAGTTTTTCAAATCTTTTATCTAAAAAAGTTCAATTATTATTCCAGCCAGTGCCGGACGAAAATTGTTTGAAAGAATCATTTTATTTATTAAGTTGGCATTCTTTCTTCTTGTCTTCGGCTCAGATCCGCTTTATACCTTTTTCTTAGTCGAATATAGCCATTATTATTTAATATGTTGCGGGCTAATGGGTTTGGGTGTACTTCAAGCAAAATTCTAATATTCATAAAAACTGAGATCGAAAAAAAATGCAGAAAACCACTTAAAAAAGCTTGAAGTACACCAAATTGCAAAATATGTAAACATTTTAAGCAGAATAAATGTAAAAGGTTTCAAATAATTATAAAACCGTAACTAACTGCTTGAATTTTTTATAAAAAAATCCCAAAATATTTTATGTATTATTTTACCACATCAAAACTTCTAATTTCTTAAATCCAATCACGGCATATTGCAAAAACAAAACCAAGTAATAGTAGTGTTTTCTTAATTATTGAAAATTGTTAAGTTTAAGATAATAATTCCATAAACATAAAAAACAAGTTTAAAGGCTGAATTGCATCAACTAAAGTTTTTAGAGGAAACAATTTCTGAATTTCATCGGGGAAATTCTACAAAAAATTTTTCTATTATAACAAAACGTCGAAAGAAAATTCAGCCAAATAAAATTGATTAACAAAAATACGGATAAAGTACCTGTATCTACATATATGGTGGATGAATTGGATTCTATACTCAAAATGTTATTTAAAACTTAATAAACTGAATTGTTTTGACATTACAATTTAACCCGAATTAATAAGATATGCTAAATTTAGCTATTTATTTATAAAATACTGTAAGTCTTGTTTCAAACTCTTCAGTTTTAGCTGACTGGTTTTTGTTCAATTCTCTTTTGAACTTGTCATTTCATTTACACACGTCAATTCAATTTTCGTAAGTAAATAAGAAAAAGTACCGTCAAGTTTGTACCCCTTTTGTTTTTTCCCCTTCTCATCCAAAAATACTTGCCTTGACGAGGCAGAATTGCAAAGTGTGAAAGCGGACTAAGATATTATAAAAAAATTACACAAATTGTGTTTAACATTATATTTTTTTTGTGATTTCTTATTTAAAAAGTACAAGAGACCATATAAACTTGAATTTTTACGTTTTCGTTTAAATATAAATTTCAAAATGCTACTAGAAATAATGACTTTATTTTTTTGATTTTTTGTGACGATTTTTAAAATTCGAAATGACGATTTTTTTTCTTTTTTTATCGGGATTTTGACGATTTTTTTACAAAATTCATCTGGCAGCCCTGGTTGTGGACCATGTTATTTAACAACTTGGTCGACTGCTCTAAATTACTTGTGAAATTACTGTGACAGTTTGGTTTCTTACGCTTTTTTTTTGTTTGTTTTTTTTTTTTTTTTGTTTGCTTGTCTCTCCTGCAGTTTATTTCTATAATTTCATATACATACATATATTTTTTGTATGTATTTTATGGATGGCATTTGTGAGGGTTTGTTTGATTTGTTGGTTTGTTATTTATTTAGTGTGTCTGTCCATTATTGTTACCATCGTCGTGTATAAAAGAATTATCACAATTTTTTAATTTGGTGTCTAGCAAATATGAAAGAATGTCATGGAAATATTTGTTATAGTTTTTCTTTTAAGTATTTTATATATTTTTTTATTGCTTAACTCCATAAAAATGTAAAGTGACATTTAGAACAAATAGAAATGGGTTGTGAATGTTGGATTTCAAGGAGATTGTATAGAGTTCATAGATAATTTAGAATGGGTTTTAAATTTTATTGGATAATAAATTAAATTGTAATAAATATTAAACTTTAGAGAATTAGTAAGAGATTTGAAATTTTGTATTCGAAAACTGTGAAAATATTCACACATTACATTCGTTTTGCGCTGTGGTAAAAGTTGAAAGTCAGAATTTTAGTTTCAGAGTCTCATTTTTCCAATATGGCGAGCATATTTGCTAAAAGTGTTGGAATTCACTTGAACTCTACACTCGCAAGGAGCCAGGATGATTAAAAGGAGTCTTCAGGTAGTTTTCTAAAATACAAAATAGAAATTATATAATTGTACACTTTGTACAACTGATCATGTCACCTTCAACACAAATTTTAATGGCCCAAAAAATAGGCCATTATTGTCATTTTGTCAGTCATGATTAATATATAGAGTCCAATTTCGAACATCGGAATCTTTATTATGATCCAAAAATTCACTGAATTAGTGGCCGCGTCTGTGTGGTCTAACTTGCAAATTATGCAGGTAATTTCCATTTTTGAATCTTATCGACGAATGTACCTGTAAATCATACGAGGGTGGTTCGGAAACTTTTAGCCTAGCATAGAAAGAGAATAGTTAGTTTTGCAAAAGCATTTTTATTTTTCAATATAATCTCTTGAAACTTTCATACACTTAGTCCAACGCTTATCTAGCAATTCTATCCCTTGATTAAAATAGTTTCCCTCAAGGCCTTCCAAATAGTGATTTACAACTGTAACTACATCTTCATTTGAGGTAAAACGCTTGCCAGATAAGAATTTTTTTTAGATTTGGGAACAGGTAAAAGTTAATGGTAGCTAAGTCAGGAGAATAAGGTGGCTGGTCAAGCAACTCGTATTTTAATTCATTAATTTCAGCCATTGTTAAAACATTCTTGTGCGCTGGTGCGTTGTCTTGATAAAATTTTTTTTTGGGCTTTTAAACCAGGACGTTTGTCTCGAATTTTTACATTTAATTGATCTAAAATGTTGCAATAGTACTCTGAATTTATTGCTTTACCCATTTGCAGATAGTCAATCAACAAAATACCTTTGAAGCCCCAAAAAACCATTGCCATAACCTTACCACCCGATTGAATTGTTTTTGCCTTCTTTGGGGCACTTCCTCCAGCTTCAGTTTCAAAAGTTATGAAACGACGCTTAGAATCCATTTTATAATTCTTAAAACGATCCAAACAAGATTGAGAAATTTTCATTCTTATGCGTTTTTAACAAATGCGGCATCCATCTTCCAGAAAGATTTTTCGTCTGTAGTTCTTCATACAAAATTAAATAGACTCGATCATTTGATCGATATTGATGATATTAGCTATTTCACGCACTTTTATTCGTCGATCATTAAATACCATATCATGCACTATGGCTACAATGTCTGTTGTTGTTGCTTTTTTGACGTCCACTACGTGGTTCTTCCTCAATGCTTGTACACCCACGTCTAAATTCAGCAATACAATTAAGCAGCACACATTCACCATATCATTATAAATTTTTTGTCCCGATAAACCTTTTTTATTTTAATATTTACACTATAATACACTACGAATTTCTAATTTTCCATTGTAAAAAAAATTGCGGATGAGTCTTTTCTGAACACCTGTTTCTTATGAAGGAGTTGCCAGAAAAAGAAATGAAATTAAACATGTGTTCATAACACAGATGAAAGTTTCCAAAATATTTAATTTTTTTTCTTATACCGCGCATTCTCTTCTAGGCTAAAAAGTTTCCGAACCACCCTCATTGTTGCGGTTTCATTCTTTTCGTGATGAATTCTCAAAAAGTACTAAATAAAAATAAGATAACAGTCACGAGTGATCTGTGAAAATTTAAAGAAAAGCTTCTAATGAATCACCTACTACTTTTATATATTTTTTCAATAGTTAATTCCTACTTATTACATCGAACATTGATTCCTTTTTCAAACTCTTTTCTTTTTGCATACCATCCTACAAAATCATTAATAATTCCGCAATATATAAAAAAGGAAAAGGCAACAAAAGAAAAGCAACAATGAACTCATTGACAACATTGTAACGCATTGTATTCGTATCGCAGTATTTATAAGCAGCATACACCACTGATATATTTCAATGCGTTAATAAAAATGTATTTCTTTTCAATTATAAATTACTCCATTAACAATAACGCAATTTAAGTCAATTAAAAGACTCCTTAACTGCATTACTGCCGTCCAGTTCACAGTCGTTTGGAGTTTAATGCACAACAAGTTTTGCATTGTGAATAGTAAATGCTGGAATTGTGATCGCTCTTTATCACCTTCGATAAATTTTCGTAAGTTTAACTTCATTTAATTTAAATCACAACAATTATTCATTGAAATCAATGATCATCATCGCTGCAATTAATAATTTATTGTAGAAGTGTAGGAATTGACAAACAGGATAACTAATCGTATATAATAAGGCAGGCATCTGACTGTGTCTTAAGGTAGTCAATGCTCTTTCGCTCACAGTGGGAACGTTCAAATGAAAGCAAAGCCAAAGCAAAGCGATGGCGTAATGTAATGCAGCCAATGTTACAACTAAACATACCAGACCCCTGGCTAAAAGGAATTGAAAAGAAAGGATTTCAAAAGATAATTAACTTTTATAAAAATGCTTTACTATGCTTAATGATCAACGATTTTCTATAACGCCAATATATGAATGACAATTGTGGAAATTCCTGCATGCGGAGAACAAGAGAAAAAATTTTGCAAGAAATAGCAACAAGGTCTTTGGCAACACAAAAACAGCACCCAAGATATTTCTGCTTTCAACAGTACACTTCATTTATCTGGCCAAAAGAATGCATTTGTCATTTGCAGCTCAGCAGGTATACAGGGAACTTTTTTCGTGTCTTTTCGTATGCAGTTTTAGCCAGCCTTTACAGATTTTAACATAATTTTTTTATTTTCTATTTTAGCATGGCAAAGATATAATAAGAAAATAAACAGGATGAAGTGCAAAGTGTTTGAGGTAACCATGTTTAGTATAAAGGAATTGTAAACTACTGTCTAAATCTTTGTAATATTGCGAACATTTGTGTCCTCTCTTGAAAACTATGTCAGGACTTAAAGTCAATTTATAAAATGTTGAACATTAAATTGTAAATTAAATTGTGTAGCGGCATAAAGTTAAAGGCAGTACTTCCAACATACCCAACTTGTTCCAAACAACGGCCAGTTCCACAAAAACTATTGTTGATTTTAGCTCCAAATTCCAAACGCCTCAAGCGTTCTATTATCATTAAAAGACAAGTCTTTTAGTATGGTCACACTTGGCAAATATTCACTCAGCGTTACCACTTGTTTTAGCTCAAATTTGTTTGGCTTTGTTTACTCTTACAAGAGTTTGGCAAGATCAAACAGAATAAAAATATAAATTACAAATGAATTATAAACAAAAAAATTAAAATTAAATATTTGTTGTGTTTTTAAATAAATAAACGAGTTCAAATATAAGTTATTTAGTGGTTACGTCGTTTGTGACCGAACCTTTAGAAATTAACAAAACTTTAAGCAGACTTGTTCGATATCAAAACTTATATTATCCCTCGGGAAGAAGTAGTAAAATCAAGTGTCGTCATGTAGTGCATAACATTTCTGAACGAATGAGTTTTAAAATTTTACTAGATCCTGTCTATGAAAACCCTGATTTAAAAGAACGTTTTGAACTGAATGGTATGCCAAATCCCTATCAGACATTGAGGTATTTGATACAATCAAATTGCCATGACAATGATTATTCCCTGCCTACCACTTAATTACAACCTGTTTTGGTAATCATATATGTAGTTTTGAAAATATCATGAAATGGTCACCTCAACCATACTGCCAGCATTGAAGGGTGCCAACTTAAGGAAGACTCAAACTTCAGCCTTTTTATAGCTGCTTGTTAATAGCAAATGGTAGCATCAAACTAAACTAAACTCTGATTCTAATATGAGCAAAACAACCTGTAAATAAAAACAATAACGTTTAAATTTCTTCAAGTTTCAGCTCCCTGTGGTGTGCGGAGCGTAGAAAATAGAAACAGCAAAACTTTTGTATTTTTTGTCGTTGTTGTTGTTGTTAAAATAAGTGAGTTTAGGCAGTAATATTGTGTGATCATTTGTACATGTATCAAACAACTTTTAACATGCACCGAGTCAGTTACAGAATCAAAAATCAAAGAGTCACAATTGCAGTCATAGTTGCTCTATGCCAGACTAACTGCCAACGTCTGCATTATTGTATGCTTATGGTTTATATTGTTGCATTGCATCATTTAAAGCATTCAATTTGCAATTGAACTGTTTTGTTTGTTTGCTGGTTTGTCTTATACCAAAGCATATACTTAGACATGCGGTCCTGGTGGCTGGTGTAGACGTAGATTTTGATGGTCTAGCCACCATTTTAGGGAAGTAACTCGTCGTACAACAACAGCAAAAGCAACGTTTACATGTACGTGGGATTGTTGAAACGTCAAGTCAAGCTGTGCCAGTCAGTGCTGAGTTACTTTAGCATTCTATATAAAAATTGCTACGCGTTTAGCATGCTACACACAATCAAACAATTCAGACCAACATACCTTTCTTTACACATACTCGTATACATATAAACAAACATTTCTATATGTGCCTGTAAGTAGATGATATTAGTCCTAGACTAGAGAAGAGCTGATTGTTGTGAAAAATGCATGAAATGATGTCTTTTAAAAAGGATTATTTATCACCTGTATTTCAAACTTGCATTCAGGAAGCAGTAGGAGACATTTTTTTCATTCCCTTTCATTTATTTGTTTCTCTGCTTGTTGGCCTGTCCCGTTTATGAATAAGTGTTCAGCTATCTTTATACGTATTTAGGTGCCTGCACCCAAGCAAACCTCTTTACTTTACTCTCTACATGACAGCTTTTTTCAAGGTCTTCAATAAGTGTTGAGTGACAACAGAAAAACAGCAACAACAACACCAAAGGATAACACCAAGGGGGCTTAAGAGTTAAACCAGAACAAAAACAAAAAAAAAGATGAATACTAAAATAAAAATATAAAAAAATACAAGTGAAGAGCATAATAATATTTTTTGTTGCTGGTCTGGAACAATAATAAGAGCACTTTAGGTTTTGTCTTTTTTATATTCATACTGCTGGTTATAATCAGCATTTTTTTTGCGGTATATATATTTCTTTTTGGTTTAACCCAAATTCTTAATAAAAAAAATTTTATTTGTTGTTCTATGTTCCCAAAATATGAGTGTCTGTGTATGTTTGGTTGTTTCCCAGAATAACATCAGCCAACTAACTTTTGTACACAAAAATTGTTAAATACAAAGGGCAGACAAATAAATCACATCACCTTCTTTGTTTCCCCAAAAAATATACACCAAATATGCGGATATACACACGCACACATTGAAGGGATATATACATCCATACATACATGCATATATATTCCTGCATACACCCGAAGGAAATTAGATGTAGAAAATTCAGCGAACAACCTGAGTGTTGAATTTACATGTATTGATTTTTGAGTTTTAATAAAATAAAGGTGAATATTTACTTTGAAGATAGCCCAGGTTATTAACAATATACATATGTATGTCAAGATAATGTCTTTAGCTTTCTAATATAAAAAAACTTTGTGGTCTATCCTCTGTTCTAATTAAAAATTTTGTCAGTTCCTAATCGAAATATCCAAACATTTTTTAATAATTTTTTTTTTTATTTTTTTTTGAATCTGCCTTTACTTCACAGGCCTTACAATAATTACATACTTAAATCTTACACCTAAACCTTAAAAACTATTTGCTTTCAGTTGAGAGAGCCATAATGAACAAATGGGCCCTAAATTAGTAGGGTAGTAAATCAGTTCTACGAAGCCTTGTTTCTGTTTGAGTTCTTGTAAGCAATCTCGCAAGTCGGTTCGGATGGTTTTGCAGCTGTTACGAATTTTTCTGAATTCAACTTTAACCAATGGTACTTCTAAATCGAAATGGATGTTCTCATTTCTTATGTAAGAATATATAAGAATTTTCGGTTGGGTCTCTGTATAAGATCAATACTGGTATTACTTGCAGTTATCCAAACTTAAGCAAAGTTTACATTATGAACTGCGGTTTCAAACAAAAGCCAATTCCATCCAAAAGATGTAGCAGGATTTTACTATTACATCAGAGCTTTAAAATAACGAAGACTTATCTACGACAGAAATATAGAAAAGTATATAAAATATAGGAAAGTATTGTAGAAATACTGTTTTTTTTAGAAGTGTAGAACTTTCAAATGGTATGAAAGAAGATGATTTTTTTAAATTGACATGAAAGTTATTTATTTTATAATTAAAATATGACTTCCGGCATATGACCGCCACTGCTGGCTCCGACGTAGTCTAATCTGAATGGCGAATGTTGTTCTTCAAGTGCTAAATCGTTTCGCCGTAGACTAGCAACTTCACATATCCCCACAAAATATAGGACAATTTACGGCTCAAAAATGTGAAACTATGCGATTACCAAACGTTTCCTTCAATATATCAATTGTTAAACGAGCTGTGTGACATATTATGCCGTCTTCTTTACACCACGACTCCTGCACATCATGATTGTTTACTTGATGAACGAAAAAATCAGTAATCATGGCTCTATAAAGGTCACCATTGACTGTAACATTCTGGCCAGCTTGGTTTTTAAAGAAGTACGGACCAATTATTCCACCAGCCTATAAAGCACACCAAACAGTCAGATTTTCTGGATGTAACGGTGTCTCAACATACACTTGAGGATTATCATCACTTCAAATATGGCAGTTTTGTTTATTGACCAAAAGTAAATGAAACGCTACACAAAATTCGCTTATGAAAATCGGGATTAACAGCAATTTTGTTTTTGGCCCATTCAGGTGATCTCGTGGCCCAATTGTTGCACGAGTTGAATTTTTTAAGCATGCAAACCAAGATCTTTCCGCAAAATCGTCCATAAAATGGATGGATATACATCCAATAATTGTGCACGATGACGGATAGACTGATTCGGATCTTCCTCTATGTTATGCTCTACAGCAGCAATGACCTCTTCTGTACGACGTCTCTCTGGATGCGTGTTCCATAGTTAATCGACTTAATTTCTCTGATGGTCAATTAGGTTAACCGTAAAATGGACGTAGATCGCCATACGTATTTCGAACAGAACCATGATTTTCCAAATAAATTTCCACAATCTGGAAGCGTTGTTCTGATGTCAGTCTATTCATGTTGAAATGTTAAACCAAACTAAATTTTAATTACTTAACAGCTGCCGAAATGGTCGCCAGTAAAATAAGTCTTGTCCACTTAAAGTACTATACGTCTAAAAAAAACACCCTCTACAAAACAGAGGCCTGCATATACTTGTACATATGAACTTGAGTAACACATCAACAAGTATCACACTAAACATTGTCAAGTCATGCCACGTAGGGCATGACATGAGAAAGTAATGTTGGACACAACTCAAGTAAATTGTGGCATCGTTTAGTCAATCAGCCATGTCACAGAATTTAATTCCGTTCGGAAGTGGAATTAAATTCTTAAAATTACAATTCCACATAGCAAATTTAAAGTGGTTTCATTCCAAAAAAAAAAAAATTCGTGTTACTTTTTCTATAGAAGCAAAATACGGAATTAATTCCACTTCCGAACGGAATTAAACTCTGTGATATGGCTGAATATCACACAGGAACGAAGGAAGACTCTTGACATTTGTTCTGTAATTAATACCAGATTTGTACTGACCGCCATTTGTGCAGTAATGTGTTGCTAAACAAAAATGAAACAGTTTGACTTTATAAAATGGAGGGAATAATAAAATAATAAATTTGTAGGCTACAGTTTTTATCTACAATACATTGGAGTTCAGAGAACCCAGAACTGATTGATGAAAAACAAATGCTTCCACAATGTGTCAATGTTTGATTTGCATGTTGGTCTGTAGTCTTCATCGGAAAAGTTACTCCTTTAAAAATGTAGCTGGTTAATTAGTATTAGTATTGACGTGTTAAACAAGTACATTCAACAAGTCGATGTCAAGTGACATACGCAGCTCTTGAAACAAGTCAATAGGATCTTAGAAGCCTAGAAAATCTTTATAAACCACTTTAAACACATTCCTATAAAAAACGAACAACAACTCTAGAATATTTCTTCCCTAGACTAATAACTGAATATTTTCTCTCGAGTGTAGCTGCCAAAATTTTACTCATGTATTGTAAATTCTAGTAGCCTGCGGCGGTTTTGGTGTTTTTTCTGTTTCATAATGATTTTTTCTTTCATTTTCCTACAAAATGTTCATGTTTTCGCTGCCATACATTTTACTTCATTGTATTAACAATGGCCTCATATATAAATATAAATAAATAGGTGCCCAAAAATCCGTAAAGGGAAGCTTTGTCTTTGTTTTCTATGGTTTTTTTATTTTTTGTTTATTTTTGTTTTGTTCTCATATTTTTTCACTTCTACATTATCAAACACCAAGTGTGTAGTAGGTTTGTTTTATGGTTGAATTTCAAACAGAGACAAAGTAAAAAAAATATATAATATAAAAGACCTTTAGTATAAAGGATTCATTTGCAATCATCTGTAAAAGTAGTTGTATAAGTATCAGTAAGTTCGTGTGCGAAGAAACCTTGCTTACACGTGTAAAAAGGAGTTAGATTGCTTGCTTGTTACACGAATAGCTGTGTTAGTATTTTAGGCCATGAAAGGTTAACTAAATTAAGCAGCAGGCTTTAGGTAAATAAACACTAACACATTCACTTACATAAAGAGTGTTTCATTTAGAGGGTTTTCTTAATTTGAAATAAAACTGTTGAAATAGAATTGGATGTCGGAAACTTTATTATGACACGAAAGAACAAACTTTGACATTTACTTTTTAAAGATAATTTCGTTGAAACGTAGGCAGCTACTACGGTGAAGTTTGTCCTTCGGGAAGTTCTGATTTTCGATCACTCTTTCCAGCAATGCTACCAGTATCTCTCGAATTACGCTAGTAATGTTGGCTTTCAAGTCTTGAATGATAGCTGGCTTAACCTTATCATGGTAGCGGTCGCCATTAGTCTTTCCATGATGAATTATTAAACTAAATATAGATCTGTTAAGCAAAACGTCTAACTGAATCACCTTTTTTGTATGTGATAATAAAACCTCGATTATTGATATGGAGAGTATGTTGACAGCATGTAATGCTTGAACCAACACTTTGATAATTGAAAAATGCTTATGTGAACAGGATTTTCATAAAGGACAGTGGACTAACGTATTGTTGGATGTTAAAACCCACATCTAGGAAGATTACTTAAACGATTACAGAATTTTTAGTTAAAAAGTTAAGTAGCTAAATATTGTTAAATTTTGCAAGAAAGCAAGCCCAATTAATCTATACTTTACTACTGGCTTAACAGCCTACTGCCGATTTGATGTATTTAAATCCCAATGCGAGATTTCCTACAAATGAAAAATGTTTCTGCACAAATGTTACTTCAACTTATTTTTGATCTTTGTTATCAAAGAAAAGAGGCCGTTTTTGGGATATTTTGATGTTTCTTTTGTTTTAACAAAGTGACAAATTTAATTGGTGGATTTGATTAAATTCTCTCCTTAATTTCTCATTTAACCAACTGCTCCACTGTATCATACTTCCATGATAAAAGTGTTTATTTACAGATTTGTTTTCAGTTTTCCTTTATTTAAGAATCTCTTTGCCATTACACTCTAAAATTATAACGATACAAAGAAAGGACCTACAGTGACCGCAATAAACCATTCAAATGTACGTCTTATTCCCTTTTTGTTCTGGTGTTCAATATTTGTTTGTTTAATAAAATTTAACTAAAGGTTTCGGTATCACTTAAAATAAAAACCAAAGGTGTTTTACAAACAGCCAAACATTCAATTGTTCCAACTGACACGCCAATGACCACTACACAACCCGCGGACAGTTGTACCAGTACAAACCCAAACTCTTCATCTTGACTACACAACAAATACCAGAAAACTAAACAAAAAGAATACTGCATAAACCAATACAGGAAGAAGGATGTCAAACCAAACAGCAACTAAATAAAAAAAAAAAAAAGAAAAATTTAAAAAAAAGGAACATCAACAGCAAAACGTTTGTAAAACATCATGTCCATAGAGCAGCCACCAAAAAGAATTGTTTGTTCTTAAATTGGATGGATGGGATTGGGCCTGGGCAGGATTGGCTACGTTTGGTTTGGGTTTAAGGTGGCGGTAAAGGGCAAATGACAGAAATACACATAAAAGAAGTGTAAGAATATTAAATGTACTCGTATGATGGTGGGTTTGGCGGTCAATTGTTTGTTTGTTTCTGCGTGTTGAAGATGTTTATCAACAAATAAAAATCTTTGTTAATCTTGAACAAAATGAAATGTAGAAAACAAAATATACCTAAACGACGTCAATACAAAAAAAAAAAACACAAAATAAATCTGAGAAAAGCATAAAATTGCAGCTCATAAAAAATTTATGTGGAAACGTATGCAGATTACCCTACATTCGGTGGCACTGATAAAAGATCAATAATTTTCGTAGCGAGTTAGTACATGGTCAGTTGCGAATCTGCTCAATTGTTTGTTTGGTATTAAAGCCACTGACTCTAGCAAAAATTTTTTCCAGAGAAAAATTTTTTTCCTGAGAGTTTTTTGCAGCACGATTCACCCATTTCGAACGATTTTTAAGAAAAAAAACAAAGCTGCCATATGTAAAGAAAATCTATTAGTTTTACAAGTGCGGCCATTGATTTATTTTGCTTTGGGTTTTAAGTGTCGAAATACAAATATTAAATTATTTTAAAGTATTGTGTATTCAAAATCACAGATATAAAATCAAAATGAATGAAAAAAGACAATTGATTTTGCTGATTGCAATGGAAATACATAAGGCATTGTTATTTGTATGAAAAAATGTAACCTATTGGAAACTCAATTCATTTTTGTCTAGAAAAAAATATAAAATTAAAACAATTCAAGTTCGGAAAAAATATTTTCTCTCTCTCAAAAAGAGAGATGTCAAACTTCATATAAAAAAATTGTTCGAACAAATTTTTTCTTTAGAACGAATGGGTGAATCCACCTTAACACCTCTGAGAAAAGTACGATTCGTATACATACAATACAATAAATAAACAGTTAGTTGTTTGAAACAGTGATGGTCTTTGTAAAGTTTCTTTTCGTACATGCTTGCTTGAAAAAATACCAAAATGGCTTTAATAGGAGTAAAATTGTGTGTGTGTATTTACATGCATAATCTAGCATTTTGACATATCGACAGCTCAATTTCAAAACATGCTAAGTCGAAAAAGTGAGTTTTGCAGAAAAAGCTTCTAAAGTTTACAGGCGATATCTAAAAAATCATATGAGGTAGAACTTCGTTGTTTATAACTATTGATTGGATTAGCCAATCACAACAAAAATTTGACAGAATTTAAGTTGAAAAAATCTAAATTCAAAAACGCAAAAAAAATTAAAAACATGCTAAATCGACATAGCATGGTTTAGAATTGAACTGTCGATATGCAGACGTGTATTACAAAAAAAAATAGGGCGAATTAACCCCCAGAACTAACACTGGTTAAAGGATTGATGTTTGTCTGTTGGCTGACCGGCACCGCAGTGGTGCAGGTGGTAGAACGCAAAGAATTCTGATGAGAGAAAGTGGGATTTCTCGAAACATATGTAAATTCATCAACCCAGGTTCGATCCCCAGTTAAGAAAAATTATCAAAAAATTTTTAATAATAAATTTTTCAAGTTGTAATTCCTAACTTCAGTAAAAATAATTTAATGAAAATTAAATTTAATGAACTCGAGCCTAACTAAAATTATCAAAAAGTAAAAATTAACAGTTCGACTATGAAATAATAATTATTCTAACCCCAATACAATTTAACATACAAACAGCCCATCACTGGTGTACAAATTTTGCGTAAGAACGTTAGGAAATTCTATTTTATACAGGTTGAAACGTTCCGTCAATGTGATATTAATATTCGGTAAGCATTTGCATAGATTTCAAAGAACAAAACGGGATCAGCTGTTTCGTTGCAGTACAGTACGGGACGTGGACGTTCGTCTAACCTTCAAACATCACTTGCGAATTGAAAAATTATTACATAACTAACACAACACATCTCCTACTATTGGTGTCACATATATGCTCTTAAACCCAATATGCCTTTAAATTTAAGTAAATATAGACGAAAGGCATTCAATTTAAAAATTCGAAACTCATATGAATACAAAGGAAAACAAAATCATAAGAATTGGCTACAAACAGCAAAAAAAGGGTCTTCCTGATAATCTTAGGTTTATTTTCATCTCAATTTTTTTTTGGGTTGTTTTTTGCTGTGTTTGTTGTAATTTTAAACAACAACAACAACTGAATACAAACAGGGGAGAAAAATGTAGATTGAAAATCGTTTATTATGGCAACATGCTTTAGGCGTGATTGTTATAAAAACAGCTTGTTAACAAGTGTTGGCACACTAATTGTATAATCTTTACCACTTCTTACATATTATACAGTCATACAATTTTTACACACTTTTCACTTAAAAGCTGTTGGGTTGTTCTTTGATTTTTTTTGTATTAAATTGCTGCAACTCGAAATCGAATATAGAATTATACTCGTGAATATTGTATGTATGGAAAAAACCAAACTTAAAATATGTCCGCCCTCCTTTTTTAGCAAGAGAAGTTGTCTTTTTTTAGAAAGGGGTGGGGGGGGGTACAAAAAGAATATCCTGTCATCACTTAAAACCAGGCAAAAACAAAAACACTCATGCATATACAAACATAACTCAAAACATTGTTTGTATGCGAATAAATAAATTGAAGTGCAAAAATTGCTCATGTATGTATGTGTGTATGTATATAAGAATGAGTAGTGAGAGCGTGTTTGTTGTTGTGTCAGTGTATGTTAAAGTGTCACTCTTAGTTGCCCATAAATTAAATGCTTGTCAGTATTAATTACAACAACTGTCATTTGTATTGACATTACCCGATTGCTTCAAAAGTAATAACAACAATTGTCAATTTATTGATAGAATATTGTAGTTGTTGTTGTTTGTTTTTTTCTGTCCGTTATTTTACGTTATTGTTCACTCTGCTTTTTTTCTGTTTTAAATTTGAACACTTCTTTCTTTTTTCGTCATGCTTCATTCCTGGAGTTAAACATGTGTCGATATTGAATGTTGAGTATTTATTATTATTGTTCAGTTTTCTGTTTTTTTTTTTTCATTTTGTAGCTGCTCTTGACTTCTTTCGTTCAATGGAAATTCATTGCATGCTATACATATAAAAAGCAACAACTAGCTGTCATCACTTTTTCTTTTTGCACGAAACAAACTAAACTAAACAGAAACTAAAACTTCATTTCATTGGCAACTCCTCTTTGACTCATACCAATTGTTGTTGCTGATATTGTTTGTTTCATACAAAAAGTTGTCAAAACACAACACCATCTTTGACTTTCTTGCCTTTCTTGCTCTCTATCTCTCCTCCACGGCCCACTAGTCATTGTCTAGATTCCAGAACACAGTCAACAGTTTTGTGCATGGGTCAATGATAGATGGTATTAAGACTATAATCACCTACTTGTTGTTGACGTAATAAAACAACAGCAACAACAAATACAGCATAAAAACTAAAAAGCGTCGATTGCAATTTATTAATGTGGGAGATAAACAATGAGACATTGTTGCAAGACAGAATAGACCGATCGTTATAAAAAAAAGAATAACAAAAAATGTTGAAATTTTTTTTAACAATTTAAATAAAATAATCGTCCAAATTTTTATGACTCTATAGCATTAAGTTCGCATTCTATAAAGTTACCAAAATTTACGAAAGTTTTGAATTAAATATTGTAGAAAGCACAAATTATTATTGAAAGCATACATTTTGGAAACTCTTTGGAATGGGAGTTAAATGCTATAGAGTCACAAAAACACAGGTTGGAGGCTACGGCTTTGGTTAGATTAAAAAAGCTCTTAATATTTCTTATATTTCCCTTGATCCAAAACATGGTGAAATAATGTAAATTTTTCCAACTGGGTTATACCTATGTACCAAAATTTAATCCGACTACGCTTTTATAAAAACAAAACAAAGCATACAAATTTAATTTTTCTTTTTCTTAGCTTCTGTTAAGTTTCTTTGAGATGTTTGTCTGTCTGTCCGTCTGCCGGTCGGTCGTCTCTGACTCTTTTGTTTGCAATTGCAAGTGTAAATTAATTGTTGACAATGTCAACATTTTTACTTTTACCAGCATTTATTGCCAATAAATGGCAAAATAGCTTTAAAATGACAACAAGTTTTTTAACTTTGTATTCGCTATTTCGTTTTTTTTTCTCTTCATCTCAGTCTTCTCTTCTAGCTCTCCCCACTTGTTTAGTCAACAACAAGTACGTTTGTATGTGTGTATATGAGAGATGACCTTAAGTAGTTGTGACTATAAAATTTCAATTTTTAAATTACAAAAAAAAAAAAAACAACGAAGAATGAAATAAAAACAAGCACAAGATGGGAAATTGCAACAGAACAACAACACTAAACAACTAGAAAAGTAACTGACACAAATCAAAATGTTATACAAGATTTTGCTTTCAAACCTTTTATCATTTCAACCTAATAAAAATAAATAAAAACTCATAAAAAATCATTTCTATGTTCTCTATCATTGAAAGATATCGGATCTAAAAGAGACGCTGTGCTGTTGTTTGTCTACACACGCAGGCATTTGACAAAAAAAAAATAAACCTATAAACACCTCTTCAAAAATGAAATGTGTGTATTAAACTGTTTGAATTTGTGAGTTCATATGAGTGTGGATATGTATGTATGTATGTATAAGTGTTCTCTTCCTGCCTTATAATATTAATAAATTTTAATTTTTCCATTTTTATATTTATTATAACACGTAATTTGACAATAATCTAACAGAAGAACATGCAAATACTTTAATAACAAAAGTTTACACCTGTATCGATATATGATTACTTTGAATGTTTTAGAAATATATTTACATGCTACATATACTACATTTTCAATCATATTCAAACTTAATTTAGAGAGCAAAGAAATGAAACCGTTTGGAATCAGTGGCAGGAATCGAACTCATAGATTTGCTCGCTATCAACTACATACATATACATACATATATATTTAATATCTTTAGAACTTTTTGGAGTTTGCCGAAGATATAGAATGTTTAAATTTCAAGTACTTAGTACTAATCGCGAGTCAAATCTTGATTGCTGGGCAGTAATGTGAGATGTTTTTTAATCTAAATTATTTGTTCAATTCACATGTGATGTTGTAGTATTGTAGGAGTTGTAAGTCGTCTGAATTTACAATAGTTGTACAAATATTGTTGGTAATTTCTATATATGTAGATACATATTTTGTACAACACCTACGAAATTTTTACTTAAGTTTTTCAAATGTTGCCAAAAGTAAAAATATGTAGTATCTCAACATAAAAATTACTCATTTCAGTTTAAAAATATAAGCAAACGGTAACACTCAAACCATAAACTGATTGACAAATTTAAAACAGGAAAATAAAATTTTAATATTGGAAAATATTCATATATGTACATATGTATTGCGTTTCGTATATTTGTTTTTAAAATATTTTTCGTTTTGTCATTTTGAAGGTTTGACAATAAAAACATACGATTTTTCTCAAAATTGTGTTCATAATCAGATATGTAGTTGTATCATAGATTGTACAACATACAACTTCACTTGTGAGTTAACTAATTGAGTTTTAATTTAGATTCTATAAAAAGCTTAAAAAAGTACTTTGAGCAAATAGTACTGAGAAATGTATTCTCTAATATTGTTTTTTTAAATGGCATTAAGTCGTTTTTAAAAATATTTCCTCAGAGTTTTAGCGAAGAAGAAATCAAGTGTTTTAAAAATTAATGTTTAAACAATTTGATGCCAAAGTAAATGCATTCCTTGAAATATGGTCTAGTGTGTTTATGTTTGTGTTTAAAGTTAAATACATAAAATGTCAATAAACTGCTGCAGGGATTAAAAATAAACTTTAACAAAACCATAAATATGAATGTGTGTATCTACTCTATAGTCTGTGCTATGTTGACCTTAACCATTTACAAAATCTGGTCAAAAGCTGCAAACAAATTATTCACAAATAGGAAGGAGATCAGAATCAGACAGAAGACTATTTTTTTAATAAATAATTTCTTTAATTTGTGGCATCTGAAGCATAGAAAATCGATTGAGAACGGTTTCAGCTTTCATGTGATATATGTTTCACCCATATATAGCTCATCTCATAGTTGAGATTGATCAACCTAAAATGTAGTGCTTATTCCTTGTTAAATTTATTTCAGTTTATTTAATCACTTTTAGTAACTCTTTTATTTGTGTTTAAAAGCAAAAACGTTATTTATTTACTTATTTGTCTGTTTGCTATTTGAGTTCGCATCCATCCGCATTAAAGTGTAAATATTTTAACTCATCGTTGATTTGAATGCATTTAAAAATTTTGGATAATTGCTAAGTAAGCTTGACATTAAAGAGCACTTGCAGTAAGAATTATTTACGATGTCAAGTAACTAAATAGGGATAACAAACGATTTATATGTTTTTAGTCAAACGAAAAAATTGTAAAATATTTTGAAAATTATTATACCTAAATGTTATTTATATTATAACAAAACTATTGCTTTTTTTTACTGCTTAACGTAGAAAGGGCAAGGGCAGAATTTGCCATTTTAATAGAAAATTTAAATAATTTATCTTATTTCTTAAACAATATTGTTTACTTTAGTTATATGAGTTGATACAAAATATTTCTAGGAACAACTAAGCAATAATTTCTGGCATTTCATAGAGAAATATATCAGTTTTCATGTGAGAAAGTCTGAACTTGTGGATTTGTTAGGTTTTGAAACAACTAAATAAGCAAGCAACCTTATCTGTGAGGAAAATATGTACAAAATGTTAATTCAGTAACAGGAGTACAAAATAAGACAGACATTGTTTTTTTACATATATTATTCATTTTATAATAAATCTAAACCCAATTTTCACCAAGTCTAGTTAGTTTTTTAACCTAAAGTTACACTGTCATGTAAAATGGGTTTTCATGCAAAAATTATTTTAACTGTCTGTACAACTTTAAGTTAAAAATAACTAGACTTTGTGAAAATAGGAGTACAACTATTTAAGATATAAACCCAACATTTTTCTAAAAATTCAGCTTTTATGTTACAAATGTTACAAGCCTTCTTTTTGTTTTATGTGAGTTTAAAGTTAATAACCTTATATTTTTGGTATTATTTGATTTGGATAAAAACTCTTTTTAAGGAACAACGGCAATATACATATGTACATTAAGGTGGCCCCGTTTGTATGGAGAAAAAATAAGGTATCGCTGTTCCCGACTAAAATGAAAATTTGATTCATTTTAACACTACGTTTCTCAATTTTTTTGTCCTGCGGTCAAGATTTGGTGAGCTGGATTAAAGGATAAAAATGTCTTTTTTAGAGGTTTTTTGAATTTTTTTCACATTTCTTCCAAAGGAACTATATGTAATCATGGTATTATATGAAAGGTCTTTGAGAGACTCATTCAATGGGTTATCAAAAATTAAAAAAAACTTTTTTAAATTCAAAAATTTCAGACAAAATTTTATTTTTTCATAGAATTTACTTAAATAAATAGTTGAAATTCCTTGATTATAAACATCACTGTAAAAATCTCCCTTTGATTTGTCTTCTCGTCCGTGTCATAAAGGGTTATGACATTTTTAGTTGTTTGCAAGTGCTTGATCAAAACAGATCAAAGTTTTTTCATACAAAGAGCGAGATTTCGAGTTGTCGTTGTTTTCGACTGTCAACGGTTTGCATAAGTTGTGTTTTAATTTTGAGTCATTACTCTTTAGTTGATATACATATGTAGGTAAGTTCAGTGTTTAAATTTGTGTTGTTGTCATTTTGATGAAAAGTTTTCTCAGAAAAATAATAAGTCACCGTTTACACAGGGAAACATTTGGAAGGGAAACATCTGGAACTCTCTTTTGTATTTTCCTTCGCGGTCATACAGGGAAACATTCCAGTTTATATTTGGGTTCTGACATTTGTCTACTTGCTCAAACTAACAACTCAAAAAGACGTTTTTTTTTTTGAAATTCACTTAAGCAATAAAAAGAATTTATAGCGAAATTTTTTCTTTTTTGTGATGAAATTTGAAACCGCTCGCTGCCTCTTCTGCAATTTTTAATACCTTTATATTTCTTACATTACTCAATGTGGATATTATTTTAATTTCTCACAAGATTGAGTAGCATAAACCCTACATGTCTGCCAAATTTCATACCAATTGCTTTTACCATTAAGCAGATATGACCGACCAATAGTTTAAAGAATGTGACCGACATTTGGCAAATAATTGCCGAAAAAGACGTAACCACTAAATAAAATATATTTTAACTCATTTATTTATTAAAAACAAACTTCGTTTATTTAGAACAGGATACCACAAATATTTAGTTTTATTTTATTTGATGCTGTTTGATCTTGCAAAATTTTTGTAAGAGTAAACAACGTCGCTTTTCTAAGTAAATATTTGTCTTATTTGCCTTAAGTAACTACTTCATATTTGTCAGAAAAATATGAAAAAACTTTAAATAAATTTAATGTAATTAACAGAAAAACAGAATCAGACAGAAGGTATTTTCAACTACACATTTTCTTAAATTCATCAGAACTCTGAAACTACTAAAGATTTCGGCCCCTAAATTTGTTTAATAGAGAGGGATTTCAACTTTCACCTGACAGACATTTTTAACGCCCACTGCCACTACTACTTTTTTCTAGTTTTAAGTTCAGACCTTAATATTTGTGCAATTATTCCATGTGGACAAAAATATTCGAATAAAAACTACTTGAATTAAAAAAATATTACGCAATTTGCTTGAAATACTTGAAGAATAAAATCAGACAAAAGATGTTGTTTTAGCAAAATATTTTCTGTAATCGATTCTTTTCATTGGATGGAGTTGGAATTCAGCATTTTTACGAACATATTTTAAGTCGCCCACTGTCCCGCCTACTATTTAATTTGCTTGAGTTTTAATACTTGCCTAAATATTTTCCTAATTATTTAATATGAATATTATTATCATTAGTAATAAAATTTCGCAGCTTCAGTCCTACATGTCTGACAAGTTTAATAGCAATTGCTTTCAACATTTGATAGATATGAATATGGAGAAATCTAAGCTCAAATTTGGCAGAACTAACATGAGAACAGAATAAGCTAGAAGGTATTTTTCAACTACATACACATTGTCTTCAATTCATCAGAACTCTGAAACTACTAAAAATTTCGGCCCCCAAATTTGTTGCCTTAGAGAATAGACAGATTACCTGACAGATATTTTTAATGTCCACTACCAAGTCTTCTTTTTGATTGTATATGCCTGATAAGTTTCATATCAATTGTACTTAATATTTACAAGATATGGCCAATCTGCATGAAAATCATGTGAAAAATTAAAAAAAAAAATTGTTTGTCCTATACTAGGGGAACAAAATTGGCTAGAAACTGGTTTTTAATTAAATATTTTCTGTGATTGAGTATAACTTTAAAAACCACTCAACATTTTAGTCCAGAGTTTCTGGCATCTAGTAGAGCAACATTTAAATTCTCATTTGATATACACTTAATTCTGTTTTTACACGGTGTTTTTTTACACGGTTTTGATTTAAAACGGTTTGAAAATAAACAAATTTTAAATTTTTTACACAATTTCATTCCATTTAGCACGATTCAAAATCTTTTGGGCTTAAATTGTTTTGTTAAATTTATTTTTTGTGAAATATGTTCATATGACATTGTATTTGTCATACATTTTTTTAACATTAGTTTTAAGATATGCACTCTAATATCTTTTTTCTTTGTTTAATAACTACGCTTGTGTAAAAACACATTGTATACATATGTGATTTAATACTATAAACCTGATTAGTTGTTTTAAAAAATCCTTGTTTTTCAATAATTTTAATAGTTTTTAGAAATGAGGAACCAACCAACCATACAACAAATGTCTTTTTTACACGGGGTTTTACTGGAACCAATTGCCGCGTAAAAACATAATTAAGTGTAATTTTAAATTGCCCACTGTCCTAGTTTGTAATACATACATGCTAAAACTTTCTATTAAAATATTATATTTAAAATAATTTTTTTAAAGCAAAGCTTGCTATTGTCAAGTTTTCAGAGGGCTTGATAGGGCTTGATCGGCAAATGGGCTGATTTATTATACATATTAGTAAATACTTTAGGGTTTAGATTTCCTTTTCTTTAATTAGTTTTATTAACTTTATTTTTTTTTGTATACATACATAAATAATTAATTTACTTACATATGTATGTAAATCTGATTCGTTGTTATGTCTACCGCTTACAACCTGCAAACAAAGAAGACAAAACAAATTAACTTAAAGTAATATTACTTTGGTTCATATATTTAAATTTACATTATTGTGGATATTTTTTAGGTTTCTAGATTGCTTTTAAATAAATTTACGTGTAAATCTTGTTGGTTAGCAGACATAAGCTTTAGTTAAAGACTAAATTATTTTCAATTTAATAAAATGCATTTGGTAAAACTCCCACAGGATTGTAGCTGTAAGTATATCAGAAAAGTCATCATTATTTATAGTTAAATTCAGGCTTTTAAAATAAATAACCATCAACATTGATTAGTTTAACAAACAAGTTATAGGAATTATCTATAGTATAGATTCTTTCTACTAAAAGTGTCATATATCCTTTTTAAAGCCTCATCATCATCATCTACAGCAACAGCTAAAGCAACAACAGCAGCATCACCAGTTACAAGCTCTAGCACTAAAACCATCATCATCTTTGTTGTCGTCATCGGCATCGTCAGCGTTGTTGTCACTACCAATGCCGACTTTTACTGGCATTTATTGGTTACAAACGACTACATGTGAGTACATGCGAGGTTTGTTTATACAAGTGGTTTAATTTGTTGACAATTTTGGTGCTTGAAATTGAAATTGCACAAAATCCAAAGATCATATTATGAATATCATTATTTTGCATTATTCATTATATATTGTAGATTCATATATAGGACTTGATATCCTAAAATATTTGCAAGAGTCAGAGAATGTTAAATTTTCCCGTAAATACTAATTCCATTCAACTTATGTATGAATTCAATATGACGAAATATTGGATCTAATTTGGAAAAGATAATAGTTTTGTTCAGTTTTTAGTAACTTCCTTTAAATTTGACTGCAATCATAAGAAAAATATAGTTGTGCATGTTTATCACAACCATTTCAACATTTGCAAACATATTTTTTTAAATATTATGGTCACTGTAATTATATATATATGATTTCTGCAACCATGATATCGTTCAAATGATTATAACAATTATGTGTAATATATGATTATAGCAATTATGTAATGCTTATGGTGATCAGTTTTATGATGAAAGATTTTACCATATTATGTTGTTCTCTATCATAATCAAATAGCAACAAATTATGATAAATGGCTTCATCATAAACATGAATGCAACAAATATATACATAGTTACTATAATCGTATATATAATTGTTGTAATCGTATGAATCGTAACTTAATTATATTATGGTTACCACAATCATATAAATAATTACATTAACCATAACATTGTTGAAAAACTCGTAAAAATGTTGACATTGTTGTGGTAAACATGAACAACTATATTTTTTCTCAGTATGTGTTCAGTGCATGAATAAAATTGAAATTATTACTAATTGAATTTTAAAACTTTATTGATTTACGATAAAAATATACAAAACTAGCGGACCCGGCGAATATCGCCTCGCCCCAATTTTAAGCATTCAGACAAACTTTAAAGTAATTTAAAGTAATTTAATACAACAGGAATAATTTCACACAAAATTTCGTACAGAAAAATCAATTTTCCAATTTTCCGACTTTTGCGGAGAGATTTTCCAATTTTCCGCATTTCGCATTTTCCGCAATTTCCCATGATTTACACTAAGAACTTTCTAGTTTTGGATTTGGAAAGCAATTAAGGAATAATTTTACACAAAATTTCATACAAAACCTCGATTTCCGACTTTTCTGAAACTTTCTTCCGAATTCTCCTCGAAAATACGAACAACTGACAAAACATTTTACAAAAATCGGCCCAGCCGTTCTCCTTTTATGAATTACTATACATTTTTTACACCATTATTATATATATAGATTATTATTTCACGCATTAAGTAACCTTAAAACGATTAGAGTTGGTTAATCCTAAAACCGGCCATTGTCACCCCCTATTTTGAAATTAATACTTGTGTAGAGTTGATGAATTGTGGGAAAAACTTCCTCATAAGAGAATAAATAATATAACGATCCTCGTACCAACAAGCTCCTATTAAACAATCATGCAGATGGAAGTCAAAGTCAGGCTTACACAACATTATTGGCGTCATTTTAAGTTTTAATCCTCGTAAGAAAAAGTGACATGTGTTCTAGATATAGAACCTTCCTTACGACGTAACATTCGTGCAACGTTCTTTCTCTGCTGCCTCTCTCGCTAGCAGCTCCTTCGTTCTGTGCCTGGTAGGCTAAGGCAAAAGTAGACACTAAATAACATTCGAACAAAGTTGCATATGAGGCCATTATAATGTAATGCAAACACATGCAAACTCTAGACTCTGGGATGCCCATCAGGATGTTAGGCAAAAGGAAAAACTATGTATAATAATAATGCAAGAACTACGACGTATGCACTAGCCTCAATGGCTGGCTGGCTGACTGGCTTTTAAGCTTATAAAAATAAAATGTTTGGATTAAGCCAAACCAAGTGCAACAGAAAAATTGACCAAAAGAACTGCCATATAAGCACAAGATATATATATATGTATGCTAGTGGGTGTTGCAATAAATAGAGAAAAAGCGCAAGCCAACACCAAAATCAATATTGTTATTTGCGGAGTGTGCAGTGTAGTTTCTAAGAAAACTATTTGTTTAACCAAAAGCTTAAATTGGTTTGTAAGCTTTGAATACCTTTAAGAGCATCTTTACTTGTGGTTTTTGGCATATCGCTCAATTTCTATGTTTGTTTTTTGTTTCGAGGTTGTTCAAAGTAACTATAATGTACACTCGGAAATGAAATCTTAGCTAAATTTTAGAAGAAGCTCTTCCTTGGTTAGCTGCCGTGTCATCAATTTGTTTACGGACTTAATTTGGAGTGTATCTTTTTGAGAGTAGCATTGATACTTAATGGTTAAAAGTCCTTTTAGAGGACTCTATTTAAATGGACAAACTTTTTATTGTCATCTTATTCTATATGATAGTCGCAATAATATTGTATTTAAATGAGATTTCTAACTCAAAATCGATTTTTCAATCTGTTATCACTTATATTTCAGACACAATATCGATTTTTCATATCAAAAGGCATTTTATCTGTAATCACTAATATATCTGACTGAAAATCGATATTTTTATATAAAAAACTCAAAAATCTTAAATCCTTAATATCATTGTAAATATACGTTTAAATTATCTGTTATTACTTATAGTTCCAATTTAAACGAAGCAATTTTTTTTATAGAACAATTCTTAATGCTTCAATCAATCGGATTTTTCTTTGAGAGTACATTTGTATACACATACATATCGTTACTTTAATATATAAAAGCCCTAACTAATATTTTCCTTACTTTACAGGAAAAAAAAAAACCTAAATAAAATATTAAGTTTTGAAGATACGGTAATTTTTTAAACGCATTTTTTTTTAAATTAAGAGATTTTTATAAAATTATATTAGATAGGGCTTTTAGTGACTCAATATATTGAAAGTTTTTGCGAGTTAGGGCTTTTCGTTACAAGTTAGAAAAGTAATATTTTGGTTAAAAACAGGGTTTTATTAATTGTAAACAATAAATATAATATGTAAGTATAAAGGTTTGATTTTGACAGTTATGGAAATGATCCGTGTACAATTTTTGTTCGATTTATGAGTATTAAAGTGATTCTCTGAAGAGGGCTTTATATGAAGGAAACGGTTAAAAATGACCCGAAATTCACAAAATTTTGTGGAATGATTGTTTTGTATATGTAAATGATCTGTGCATAGTTTTGAATATGAACAGATATTTATACGATATACATAAAGAAAAATTGCCTTTTCCAATTATGAAACGACCAACATTAACCGAACTAAAAAAAAAAATCGTTTAGCGATTTCTTTTTGCATGAAACTTATTCCGGCTGAATTTTGTATTGATATTCCAATTTTATAGGCATTTAAGTATAATTGAGCAATATTTCGGGAAGATTTTTGTATGGGGACTATGAAAAATCAAGGACCTATTCTTACTATTTTCCTCGAACATATTTATTTTATCATAACAACAACATATACAAAATTTCATGGGAATATCTGCAATATATTGAAAAATATACCAAGAAAAATGTTAAAAAATATGAATTTTTATGGAGGTTGTCTTACATTTTGATCCATAACTCTTGTTCTACTATATACCGATTTTGCTGTTTTTCAATACTAAACTGCTTAGGAGAACTATAAGTAGTTTTTTGTAAACTTTGTTGATTTCGGTTGTATCCCTTGGACGTCAGAGTGTTTTACACAGACAGACAGATAGACAGACGGACATGGCTCAATCGACTTAGAATTTCGTAAGGACCAAGAATATATATACTTTATTTGGACTGAGATGAGTATTTCTCAGTGTTACACACGGATTGACAAACTTATATATACCCTCATTCACCACTTATGTTGGTGGAGGGTATAAAAATCAAAAATCCTAAATTTTTAATATCTTTGTAAATAACGTTTTAAATGGGCAAATGGCTTAAATTTGTGACCACTCAATTGTTTGACTCAAAACCGATTTTTTATATAAAAACTCAAAAATGTAAATCATCAATATCTTTGTAATAATGCGCTTAAATGTTTGTGATTACTCATATTTCTGTCTGAAACTCGAATTGTTATATAAAAAAAAAAATCCAAAAATCTTACATCTTTGCAAATATCCGTTTAAATGAGAAAAGGTCTTGAAACTGTGATCACTCATATTTTTGATTCGAAAACGATGTTTCATATAAAAAATCAAATATCCTTAATCTTTAATATCTGCATAAATAGAGTGTTAAATGAGCAAATTGCTAAAATTTTTGACTAATAATCGATTTTACACATAAAAGCTGAAAAATCTTAAATCCTCAATATCCTTGCAAACCTACTTCACTTCTTTGAATGTTTTTGCAGTCATTCTGGAAAAAGAGATCAATTCAGATCATTCATCTCCACATAGAACCTGCAATTTTCTATGAAAATAACTTCCTTCCCGCCACAAATTATTTTACTAACATTTAACTGCACGCGTAAAGATTTAATATTATATATTGTAACCGTCCATAGACACATCCCAGCAAGTCATATGATTCCGAAAAGAGTCTTTTCTGACACCTTTTTCGGAGCGTTCATGCTCTTTATGAGCCCAAAAAACAATTATAATTGCTCAGAAAACCTTCAGAAAAGAGGGTCATTACATTCGAAAATGGTCCGTCAGAAAGAGCTCTTAGATAATGTTAGAAAACAGTCTTTTATGAGGGCTTTTTGGACTCTGAAAGAGCTCTTAGATAATGTCAGAAGAGAGTCTTTTACGAGGTTTTTTTGGGCTCTGTGTAATCTTGTTTTTATCATTCTTGTGTGGTACAGCTATGTTTTTTTTTTTTTTGTTCAAAGCAGATATAACAGGACAACAACGCTTTGGTACACACATAATTAAGTGGAATTACTGAGTCATACTGCGTGCCGACTCAGGACAGTAACAAGCAAACTTTTCTTTCGCTCCGAAAATGGTCTTGTGTTGGACTCTTTTCTGACTCCTGTTGCGGAGCGGTCCTAGAATGGTATGCTGGGATACATTACATACATACATATATAAATAAGTAAATAAATACATGTGAAAATGTGTAATGTGCTACATACATATACAATTGCTTGGACATACAGTGGACACATGAAAAGTGTTGTGTATGTGTGGTAAAGTATGTCTCCTTGTGGTGTTGTTGTTTGATGCCATTTTGGCGTTTTTTAAAAGTGTTCTTGTGTTACTGATAGCAACACTATCAGTAGTGGCTTCATGAAAATAAATGTAGCCGGTAGATATGTACGAAACGTATGCAGGCTTTAAAGAACGGTCGTCGTTGGATACTACGACATACCAAAACTTGAAACCTTTTTTTTTCATTTTAACTTATTATACGCCACAAAAAAAGTAAGAAATAAACCAAACTACTCGTATATTTACAATTTCAATTTGTAAGTGTATGTAGTATGTAGTTCTTTTATTTATTTCATACTGACTCGATTTAAAACCAAAACTGTAAAACCTTTATATTTTTTTTCTTCTGTGTGTTTGCAATCTGAATACCATTTATACAATAAAAGAAAAACCTCATATGATCTCTTACATATTGTTAACTTTAGTTGAATTATTATCGCTTTTTTTCGGTAAATTTTTTTTTTGTGTTAGTGATTGTTATTGTTAAAGTTAAAATAAATTTTAAGAAACTAAAATAAACTTCAGTTAGTTTTTTTTTTTTTTTTTTTTTTGGAAAAAAGGAGAAATAATAAAAGAATTTTTTTATTTTTTAAACGATACAACAATATTTTGCTTGTAACTTACTGTTGCACATACTACTACACTCTTTCACACATGTTGGCTGTTGCATGGCCGATTGTTTTTTATATTTTTTGTACTTGGCTTTATTTGGCAAAGTTTCATTATTCATTCCGCTGTCTGTGAGGTGCTGCTGCTGTTTAGTTAAGCCCTGTTTGACTGGCATTTTTCAACTTCTTCTTAGAGTGTTAAGACGACCTTTTGATGACCTAAAAAAAATTGCAAAATTGGTTTCATTTAATTTAACGTCTGATAGTATTTGGCAGTTTGATATCAATAACATAGAAAATTTGTTTTTTTTCCTCTTTCCCTTGCGCGGAAAAAAACCCATGAAAAAAGTTGAATTGAGATAAAAAGTTTCCAAAAAGTCATGAGTCAAAAAATATTTCAGTAATGCAACATGCTTGCTACAACAAAAAAATATATAAAAAACCACCAAACTTTGTAATTTATAAGACGGAACGAAACAATATTTGGAAATCAGCGAAAAAAGAACTTTATGTAGCCACCAATATTTTATGCAGGAATTTCAGCAGTGTTTAAGATCTGCCATATAAAATCTGAAATTATTCAATTGATTGATAGTGAGTATATTGGTGGCATGTAGATAAACTGCAGATAGCAGATATTTATTTTCGTTATTTGTTAATGACTTCAATATCAACCCAATACACATGGTAATGGTGAAATAACTTTTACTGTAATCGTCTCAGATATTATAAGAATAATTATTGTAATACATATATATTTTTAATTATTATAGGGTGTTTTTTTTTAGATACATAGAACTTATAAAAAGAACCAACTGTCAAGTGATTTACTTTTAGTTTAATTTGGCATTTAAACATGAATAGTCTAACGTCATTTTAAAAGAGAACTTTCAAATTGAATAAAACAATGATGGCTTTTTAAATTGACATTGATGAAATTTATTTTATTTGAAAAATAATCTTTAAGCATTATAATTTAAATATGACTTCCGGTATATAACAGGCTCAGACGTCGTGTCATCTGGAGGTTCAATTTTCGATGACTTTCTCCAACATTTATGGCCGTACATCGACAATAATGGGGCGAATTTTATCTTCCAAGTGATCAATCGTTTATGGTTTATTATAGTTGTAACACAACTCGTGCCACAATTAATTTATTGAATGAGACGTTTGGTAACCACATAGTTTCGTATCACTGACCCTTAAATTGGCCTCCAATATCGTGCGATTTAACGCCGCTTGACTATTTTCTGTGGGGCTATGTAAAGTCGCTAGTCCACGACGATAAGCCCAAAACGATTGACTACTTGGAGGATAACACTCGCCGCGTTATTGACTATACACTGCCACAAATGTTGAAAAGAAAATTATCTTTCGAATAAATAAATTTAAAAAAAATCATCATTGTTTTATTCCCTTTAAAATTTCAATACAACAAAAAAAAAAACACCCTATATTAACTTCAACCTACTAAATTTTCAGCTTAATTTCAAATTGTATACCACAAACTTAAAATCTTTACTTAACAACTCACAAATTAAGTTCAACATTTTCACAACAATTTCATGAATTTATTTAGATTCCTAAAAAAATACCCATAACTCAACAAAACCTAATAAAACTATATAAAAGTTGTCTTTATAATTAATAACAACAATAATCAGAAACGTTGAAAGAATTTTAAAATAGGTGTATTATTAATATTCTTAAAAGTGGTTACTTAAGCAAAAATTCTCTAATAAAGACCAGACAAGTAGACGTTCATATATGTACATAAGTACGTCATATAAGACCATGCATGCACCTTTAAACTAAATATGTTTGTAAGTAAGTACGTACTATGTAATCATCGCAAATGAGTATGTAAGTTGGTTTGTACCTTAAAAATTGACTGACTGACTAATAAGTTACTGTGACAAATAATAGTAACAATAATAATCATAATAATAAAAATAATACTAATAATAATGATGATGATGATAGTATAGACATCACTTTAAATTTAATAAACGTTCCATCACAATGCAACAGCAACAACTACATATAATATTTACAGCCATAAGACCAGACTTATAGATCGCAACCAAGTATAACTAAAAGGAGCTAAATCAATAAGTATGTATTATGTGTGTGAAAGTACGGGGAGTGTTTGTTAAGTGTAGGGTAATATCTAGTTACCAGCACGTAGAATAAAACACAAATAAACTTAGTGAGAAAACTATTTAAAATGAAATAATGAAATGAAATAATTAAAATAAATATATTTACAATATATTAAACTTTGCTTGAGTAAGAAGTCTTACCCGGAAATTTCGATTATTAAATATTTCGAGTCTAGACAAATAATAACAGCAGTACTCGCATTAGATAAAACAGGATTGGTAACACCAATTCCAGTTTAAAACAAGTAAGAAAGTATAATCGGACAAGCCCGACCAAAAAAACTTTTAAAAGATTTTAACATGTTAAAGAGATTTTCGAAGGGGTTGTATATGGGAACTTCGACTAATTATAAACCGACCGTTATAAAATAATCAGCCTTAATATTAGTGTCGTTTTCTTTTTACGACAACGACTGTTTTGTAATAGATTAAAGAAACAAATTTAATTTTATCTTTAATATTTCTGTGTATATGAAAACTACCATTTTAAAGAGATTTATGGTTGTTAAAGTGTATTCGGAAGGGGGCTTTATATGGAAGCCAAATGATTTGTGTGCATATACAAACAGTTTTAAGAGAGTTATTCATAAGGCAGTGGGCCTTATATGGAAGATATGGTCAATTATGGACCGATCTGCACAGAATTTGCACATGTGATATACAACTTATTTGTGGCGAAATTTGGTTTAATACGTGCAGAAATCAAACATTTATGACCGATAAACTCCTATATCTGGAGGACATTGTATGGGGTCCAAATTGAATAACAATGGACCGACGGACGGACATCATTAAATCGACTGAGGAAGTGGTTCTGAGTCGATCGGTATAATTTAAGGTAGCTGTTGGACTAATATTAATGGGCGTTACAAATATCAGCATAAACCTAATCCCCATTATTCTAGTGTAGGGTATAAAGTATGGGACACTGGTTTCTTAGCCGAATATAACTCCTGCTTTAAGAAACTTCACGATTAAAACATCAAAACACATTCGCCACAGCATTCTACTGACTACAATATGTCAAAAATGAAATACACACGTTTATATGTGAATGATTATTTTGTCCTGCTGTCGTCTTAATTTAAAGAGATATTCTTCACACAGACAAATTAGCTGACAGAAATCAATTCTAGGATTTATACCCTTCATCTAAACATAATCACCCCTATCATGAATAAAAATTCCACATGAAATTTGTTCCCTTTTCACATTTTCCTATTAAAATTCAATGTTAAAAAAATTAAAGGGAACAGATTTCATGTGGAATTTTTATTCACGATAGGGGTGAATGAGAATTGCAGAAACTACTAAAATTTATATGAATTAAAGGTTGATTTGTTTTTTGGAAGTAATGTTTTATAGCAGCTGTAACCAATTCTGAACCGATCTAGCTTATCCTTTATATGAGGATAATTTATTTATATTACAACGATATAGATAACAATTTTTATAAGAAATTTATTTGTGTTTAACCCCCTGGCCAACGATGTCGAACGATAACGTTCGCTTAGATAAGACTTAAGACACAAACTTTTTATCGTATCTATTTTTTTACTTAATCAAGTTTGTTTATTCCACAATCATGTTTGTGTCTTAAGTCTTATCTAAGCGAACGTTATCGTTCGACATCGTGGACCAAGGGGTTAGAGAATTTCGAAAGTGGACTTTATGTGAGGGCTATTTAAAAAAATTTGGTCTGGTAATTCTTTTAATACGAAACTTATTTTTACTGACATTCGTATAAATATCATTGTTCCATAGGTATTTATGTACCAAAGAGTGATATTACCTAAAGAAATATCACCCTTTCTTACCATCTTACCATGTTCACAAGAGTTTTTCCTCTTACTCTACCATAATAATTTTGAAAAGGTTGTCTCATTTTTTTTGCTTATAACTCTTGTACTGTTGTAACGATTTTACTAATTTTCATTACTAAACTGATTAAGAAAATGCTAAACGATTTTATATAAGTCTTGTTGATTTTGGTTTAATATTTTGGACGCGAGAGTGTTTTACACCGACATATAGACAGACGGTTTAGTTCAATATATTTACAATTTCATAAGGCTCATCAATTTATCAATGTTAAGCACTGAATGACAAGATTAAAAAAATATTAGCTTATTAATTACTTTTACATTTGACCTCACAGCGTATTAGAAATAATAGTTGCATTAAATGTTACTTATACGTGGAAAAACCTAAAAAAATGTCTTTACGTAATGTTCGAAACTTACCGGACAACCCCTGCAAATGTGTTGTGCATTACTATATGCAATGCAGTGGAAAAAATAAGAGTATTTTTTTCCTTTGTTTGTTTTGTTTTAGATTATTTTGGTCTGTCTCCTATAAGTTGAGCACGTTGACAGCGTCTTCTAAAAACTTTCATTGCATTAAGACGAAAACTCATGTACACACTCACAAATACTAGTGAGTATACAAATATATACATATGTATGTACATATGTATGTACATATATAGCAGGAATATCTAACTATACTACATCAATCCCAAATACACGCACATCCATACAACCAAACAATGTTTGTTCATGTTTGCCTGAATGTTTCAACAACCTTTCGTGCTTTATCTTAAGTGATATTAATTAAAATATCGTTTATATCACTGCTCATAAAAATAGCAAACTGATGGAGTAGAGCGTGAATTCTTTAATGCAATACGAATACAGCAAGCAGATAGACACACAGTATTCGGAGAAACGCATACACAATTCGAATTTATACAGAAGACAAGCAAGCGTTGTAAGACAAATGTTGGAACTAAAACCAGATGATGACTTAAAAATACGAGTAAAAACGCCATGAATGGAACTAAAGTGCTAGAGCTGTGTGCTGTGTATATGTCGTAAAAAGCTATAAAGCTATTTAATATTGAACTGAAAATTATTCTTATGCCTTTACAACATCATTTTTTTTTTTTTTGGTTATTAAGTTTGTTAAGAGAGTTTGCGACACTTAGCCATGATAAATGGAAATATTTTCAGTTAGTTTTATTGTCTTCACCTGGAGCTATGTTTGTTCATATCTGGGTTGATAAGTGAGTTCTACGATATAAATCTATTGCTTGATAGAAATGCGTTTATTGCTAATGTTTGGTAAATGTTCCAAAATTAAATTAATAGCAGCCATGAAAATCCTGAGTGCATTTTTGGAATACTTTAATTAGTGATTTTTTTCTACTTCTTTTGGACCGGTACTTAGGGGATGACTCCAACTCATACAATTCGCTGTAATGAAACTACAAACATATGTCATGAACGTTAGAATCATCTGCAAAACGATAGTTAGAGTTGAAAGTTTAAAGTCCCAAATCATTTATAAAAGCAAATAAGACAAGGGGATTTTTTCAATAATATAATTGATAAATTTTCTTTTGCTTAGACCACCACATAGAGATGACCCGTACTCACACAATAGACTATAAGGGAACTAAAAAAATAGATCATGGGAGAATTAAAACATTCTGAGACAACTGTAAAGATATGGGGAAGGATTGACCGTTTAAAGTCTAATATGATTTATAAGTGGCAAAGTGTTAATGAAAGCACAGAGTCTTGGTTTCCCAGTATTAATCTCGATGATCTCCGAGAAAGCTAAATATAAAACGAATATTACTTTCTAGTCGACTTCAACAACCCCATACAGTTGCTGTCAATATTTCTCCAAAGAGTTTGTAAACTTGTACAACTGTAAGCTCCTATAAGTTCAAGCAAAAGTTCTATACTTTTTCATTATTATTATTAACTTTTTTTTTCATTTTTTCATACGATATGGAAGTACGTACATATTTCTTTTCTTTCTTGTGTCTAGAAAACAAAGCTGAATAAAGCATGATGGTGAAGGGGCACCAGAGTGCATTTAGCGTGCGGAGTACGTATGAGAAGTACTATTGTAGCATTATTTGTAGTTTTGTAATAAAATTAACGTTAAGTGCAGTTCTTTGTAAGGACTTTGATATCATAAAAGTGCAAATAACTGTCAAACTTTACTATACTTTAATTCCTTTTTTATATTGAACGTAACGTACGTATAAAGAAATAAAACCAGCAACAACAATAATAACAACAATAACAAATAAAAAAAATAAACAATGCCACACCGAAGGCGATCTTAAAAATACGATATGTTTTTCACTTTATTCTTTATTTATTTTCCATTTTTTTTTTTATTGCTGCTTTGGAAGTTTGTGTTGCAAACAAATGCTGCAACTCTTAAATAAGAGGAATTGTTTTGTTGCAGCATAGTATTTGGTTTTTTTTTTCTCTGCCTCCTCGTTGTGAACTTTTGTTAAGCTCTAATGCTGAGTGAGTGTGTATAAATATAACCGTTAGTTAGATGGAAAAAGATCAAATACCTACAAATACATACAACGAACAAAACCAAACGAAACCAAAAAAAAAAAAACAAAAAAAAGAGTTTTTAATGTCTTTTATATTTCAAATTTAATGATTGATTAAAACAGATAAACAAACTACTGGCAACATTTCAAGTCACAATTTTTAAAAGCCTTCCTTCTGTCAACCGAAACATTGTAAACCATTTGATATCTTTGTATTTTTATGTAGTTTGATTTCGAAAGTTCATCGTGGTCCAATTTCAAAAGCTGTTAATGACATTGATGGACAATTTTAAGAAAAGTGTAGAAATATTTTGCTGTTTAAGTTTATTGAATGTAAGTGTAGTTGAAAACATACTTACATATGAATATATTAGGTCTATTCACATTCTTGTGCATTCGTATATGCAATTGCAAATACATATATTATTTTGCACTACTTATTGCAAGATACAAAATTAACAGCTGATTTTATCAAATTCTTAAAAAAAATAAAAAAAATATGTCCAATAAAAGCTTTAAGGAACTTAGGAAGCTCAAAAGCGGCTTTTTATCCCGGCTCAGTCTTACACCCAAAGTAAGTCATCGTTGGCTGGTGTATTGGAAAAATACAAGCAGCGGCGATTACTAATCAATTGCCTTGGATTACTGGTAGTCAGCTGTATATTTGCAATTAAATGTTGCTCTGAGTATGCAAATAAAAACTATTGGCTTTAAGTGTTGCATATAAAATTAAGTCTAGCATTTGCATTGATGCAATACCATTTGCACAAGATTATGAATTGCGCTATTGTACCTGAGATTTATTTGCAACTAAATTTCTTGAGCGCAGAATTAATTAACCCTCCGACGTGCGGTAAGGTCCCTGTGGACTTTTTACATTTTTAAACAAGTGCCATTTATAAACGGATAGGGAGAATGGCCACATATTTCATGACTTCTATTATTGGAGTGTTATTAGTGTTTTAATACTAATTCCAGGAGATTTCTTATTTGCAGAGAATTTTATTTTTTATTTTAAAGACTTTTAGTACGCCGTTGAGCAGTAAGGTCCGTAGGGACCTTGAATGAATTTTCATGTGAATGACTTAAAAATGTACTAACTTTCTTTTAATAGTAAGATATCAGTTTCATTGTAATTTTCTTATTTCAAATATTTGAAATGCAAAAAAAAAAAAATAAAAATTGTAAGCGACGATATAAATTTGAATTTGTTCCATTATAATGTGAAATTTCAGGTAATATCAAGAAGTAGTAGTAGCATCCCGTGATAATCGTTTTGTTTATAATTGCAATTTTTATTTTAACAATTCAAGTGTATACTTCAGTTTTTTGTATTTAAATAATAATTTAAGAATATTTTAACATATTTACATCAAAATGAAATAAAATATATATAAATTTTAGCAAAATTCAATGCATTTTCATATAAGGTCCCTACGGACATTAGCGCTCAACGACCGACTAAAAAGTTACCGCTCGTCGGACGGTTAAATATAATAAACTAAATCTTTTAAAATTATTATTTAATTGGCATGAAAAATGCAAAATACTACTAACATTTTCAAAAAATTCTTCAAGAATTTTCAAGCAAATATGTATGACACAAAACTAGCTGCCTTATTTATAATCATAATTTGTATTTTTTTATTTACCTATACTCGTACACCAATACCTCGCTTTGCGTCTACGAAATTAGTACATACTAATTTTCACTATGCATCGTTAGATTTTCGAGGTTGCGTTGTTTTGGGTTCGAGTCTTTATTTTTTTTTTTCCTGAAATTTTTGCAACATCTGCAACATTATTATATGCTAAAACGATGATCCGTACAAGAAGTGCTTTGATGATAAAAATTGAGTCCTTGCTGTCTATTTGGATTGAAAATCAAGTTGCACAGAGAATACCAGTAAGTAAAATGGTATTTCAGACAAAAGCAAAAAACTTATTTGATGACATAAAAAGTAAAGCATTATCCAAGGATATTGCTAGTGATGGTAATACAGACAATTGCTGTAAGAAAATTTATTTTACGTTGAAAAAAGCTGTTCAGCAAACATTGCACATATTTTTTGTGAAAGAGAGCCGACGACTGCGTTCGTTAGTATTTTCATAACCTTAGAACCTATCTTTGATCTCTATATGGTTTGCTATAGAAAATATTAATTCACTCTGCGTCGTTTTAATTTGTGTTGTGTTTTCATGGAACGTAACCCCGACGCAAAATGAGGTATTGCGCATTATTTGAGTTTGTCCATATTTTCCATCAATAAATGTATTTAAAATTCATTGAGTAAACGTTGCTTTTCTTCCTTGATTAAGGAGTCATGATTGTGGGTTCGTTGGCAAAGACCTTTGACTTTAAATCACCTCATTTAAAGAAATCTAGTAGTGATAAATCAAAAGATTTGGAATGCCACGAAGCCAAGGGAATGCACAACCAGGGAATATCTCATGCAGTAATTGAATAGTTTTATCCACATAAATATAATTCAAGTAAATAACTCCGTTATCACGGCATGGCATCAAGCACATGTCACTAATTGTTCGGCCTCATTTTTCTTATTTAGTGTGGTCCATTCCTTTCAGTTTAAAATCCCCCAAACAGTGACAAGATATGAAGGCATTTGTTTTCGAAAAATAAACCTACTGCTCAATATTAATTCAATACAAGAAAAACTGGTCTTACGCAGATAACGTTCACGCCAGTAACTATTTAAAGTAACTCCCAGAATGTTTACATACGAGGCGCTGTTTTTCTAAAAACTTAAATTCTCTAGCACTATAATTGTCATTTTACTGTCAAAAAAGATAACACACCATGCTTCCACAAACATTCCTGTCAAATAGGTATTAAAATACTCCTTAGATCGCTAACATTATGTGAATAAAGTCTATTAGTTTAACAAGTAGTAATACTGCGGCCATTGATTTATTTTACTTTAGTTTTTAAGTGTCAGAAGACAAATATTAAATTACTTTAAAATATTGGTTTTTCAAAATAATTGAAAAAAGAAAGTTGCTTTTGTAAATACATATGGCATTATTGTTTGTATGAAAAAATGTAACCTATTGGCAACTCAGTTCATTTTTTTCCAGACCAGATATAAAGTTTAACCACTTCCAGCTGAGAGTAGTTCGTAAAAAATATTTTCTCTCTCTCTCAAAGAAAAAGAGACGGCAAACTTCATATGAAAAATCTTCGCCTCACCCCGATGTCTAAAAGGTAATCAGCTTAGAGTGGGTTCACATGCCGCGTCCCTGCTGACGTTCTCTTTTCGAGTCTCTTGTAAATTCATCGCCTGTTCACATTATGACACATTTTATGCATCATTCTTACGACATTTTGGCATTAAATTGTTTATATCTCCTATTTCAGTCATGTGTTGCCATATAGGACCTAGTTAAATTACAGGTACATTATTTTTTGGATATTCATATACCTAATATTTCACTATTAAATTTTCTATTAAATATTTTGACCACATAGTATTTATTTATTTAAAATTAAAACAACAATTTGTTTTCTTTTTAATTTACAGTGTTGCCAAAAATTTTCTGTAATCCCATAAAATAAAATTTCATCGTGGCAACACTGCTGGTAAATTCAATAAAAATAATACAAGAGGAAAGAATAAATGTCATATTTGTCGCTTCGTTTCACAAAATCTGCGACCTAGCTACCCCGTACTCGCAGGTACAAGTCGCAGCCAGCATGTGAACTTCCTATTAGCTCAAATAATTGCTTCGTTTAAATTGGAACTAACTAAGAAGCAATTTTTATTATTATCTCCAATCCTAAATGAAAGACAACTTGAATGAACAAGTTTTAATACAAAATGTAGTTGATCGTTTAAGTCAGTCAATTTTTAATTTTTGCTTGAACATTATTCATCTCATAACGAATAATCTAATCCAGTTCTGATATGCGTTTCATTAACTACAATTCGATTGAAAACTTAAACGTTTTCATACATAAAATCTTAAACTCTGCAAAGGCAAATGTCAAAATTAATCACTTGCTGTTTGCCTTTGATTTACAAACGTTATACTTTTCTTTTCTTAGTTTTTTGTTCGAGATTGAGGAACAGATCATAGAACACTGAACTTTTTGAAACAAAAATCTAGCGACGGGAGTAGTTAGAAATCATAGTTCTTTTAATACGACATTGTGTGTTCTTAGATAATGCATGAATGTACTCAGCAAATGCTTCTTAAATGGTCCACTTATTGAATGATGAGATAGGCAATATTCTTTATTATCTATCAAATATTCTCTCATTATATTCTTAGCACATTTTCCACTGTAAACACTTCCAAATGAGAAAAACTATTTCTTTATTTGCATCTTTGGAATAAATGTGACTACTCCTAGACTCCTGATCCAAGTGTGAAGAAATAGGAACGCAAATAATACAGCAGGACCTAAACTTTTATCAAATAATACATACGAGTATATCAAATGGCAACATTTAGGCATATAAAATTAATTTAAAATTATTCTGATTTCAGTAACAAACATGTAAGGAGATTGTATTTAAAACCTGTTCTAAACTTATATTAAGCATTTAAGTATAATGCATAATATTCCTTGAAGGCTTTAAATAACTTTCAAGATAAGAAATAAGCAAGCAAAAAAAAAATGGGTAGACAAAAAAGAGCATATGGCAATTCATTGCAATTGAATTAAATTAAGTATTAAGTCTGTAATCCTTTAAGTCATGCTTTATCTGAAAATGTTTATTTTTAAACAAACTTTTTCTATAAACCCTTAAGGATATAATTCATAAATTGTACAACTCTACGTAGTAGTTGTTGGTGTTTTGCTGTCGTTTTCCTTCAATATTTTAAATACATTTTGTCATACAAATGTATTTAGATATGTATGGGATATTTGAAGTACATACAACATATTGTTGTACTCGTATGTGTCTAGTTCTCGATGCTGTGTGTGAATCTTAAAGATTGTAAATATCAAGAACGAGACAAGAGACTTGTGTGTAATAAGTTTATTGTTATAGCAAAAAGCTTTTACGTTACATTATACAAATGTGCTTAAATAGCAAAAGATATGATGACATTCAGATAAATATTAAGATAAGCCAAAAAAAAAAAAAAAAACAACAGCAACATCAAAACTGAGAGCTAGTGATAGACGGGAAGACCTACATAAGTATACAGGGAAGGGGAACTGCTAGGAGCTGTAAAATAATATTAAAATTGTATATTTATCTTTTACATATGTATGTATGTATGTACGTATGCTATACGAATTGGACAAGATTATTCACGACGGGATATACTCGTATCTTCTTATACCTATATCTACATAAGACGAAAAAATATAATTATGTTTGAGCGAGTATGCAAGCATTTCATCTTTAACACGAAATTTTTGTACAGGTGCCAAGTTTGACATCGTCATAGGGAGGTGCAGTTTCAAGGCCACGATTACAATTACTAAACTAAACAACTTGAGTTGCAGTAAACTTGTTTCTAAATACACAAAGTTCTCACCATTTAATGTTTGTTGGCGGAACCAAAACTGCCTATAATTTGACGTTTATTTTTTGAACAATAACAAAGTAAACATTTTGTATTTTAAAATTTTAGCATTCTTAAAACAAATATTGGCATAAACAAGTAAATTTTTTAATCAAAAACTATTTTTTTTTTTTGCAAATCCTGCTCTAATAATTGTGTTATCCCTACTTCTGTTTATCTTTGAATCTTTAGAAATAAACTAAAATAAAAAAAAAAAAAATTGTAAATATTAACGAGCGTAAGTGTTTTGTGTTGCCATCTCCGCCTGTTTTCATGCTGTAAAATCACCAGGCAGGGGTGCAGTTTATTTATTATTTTAACTGTTAACGATCCATAAATATTTGTATAATTAAATTTCACTGATTGTTGCATGCTTGCAGCAGATTTGTTTTATAGTCAAAATACCAGGATGTTTAATAGATTTTTATGTTGTCTCCGGTCTTAATAATTAGTATATGTATAACATATTTTAATAACACGTTGTGGTTTAAGGAATTTTTAAAATAAGCAACAGTGAGTAACAAAAGTTGTAAGTGCTGTTGTTAAAAGTGATTGATTTGAATTTATGCAGAAAATTGCTGTCAAACAAGAATAGCTGCAATTCGACAACAGACAGTTTAAAGTTAATAAAAATTTAGCGTTTTGAGTTTTCACTGCTTAACAATATTTAAAAAAAAATATTGAATGTTTGACATTCATAGTGCGAACATTATTGTTCAATTCACAAATGATGTTGTAGTGTCGTACGTCGTCAGAATTTACAATATTGTATGATTGTTTTGTAAATAAATATTTTGTACAACACCTACGACATTTTTACATATATTTTCCGATTGTTGTATGAAAGTTTAACTATTGCCAACATTTTAAATATGTATCTCAACATAAAAATTACTTATTTTAGTTTAAAAATATGTATAACCAAACTGCAACATTCAAATCATAAACTGATTGACAAATTTAAAACAAGAAAATTTAATTAATAAAATTCATATTTTATGTTTTGTATACACCTAATTCTGTTTCTACACGATTTTTTTACAGTGCCCCGATAGAAAAAAAGGAGCTTTTTTTCTTTAACAACTATGCTTGTGTAAAAACATATTGTACCTAGAGATTTTGGAGATAAGTAACCAAACACCTATTTCGCATGCGATCAATGTCTTTTTTTACACGGGGTTTTTCTGGAACCAATTATCGAGTAAAAACAGAATTAGGTGTATTTGTTTTTAAAATATTTTTCTTTTGTATTTGCTCAAAGTGCTGTTCACAATCAAATAGTTGTATCATACAATGTACAACATACAACATTACTTGTGAATTGATTTAGGAATATTGGTCAATAGGGAAATATAATGGATCGAATGAGACCAAAAATAAGCCGTTCAAATATGAATAGCAAAGCCGTGTATGAGGGTGTTGATTAAAGTTAAGTAACATAAATTCAAGGTATTAATCAAGAGTAGTAGATTTCACGTCGCTTTTTACAATGTGTACACACTGAAGACGTAGACGCAGAACTCAAGAACTGAAGACTAATGACCCTATATAGCAGAGAGAGTAGATGCTCATTTCAAGATATTTAAAATGCTTTCATTCGATTTGGTTAAGGGCCCGATTATCGTTCACAACACCAAAATGTTGTGTTGTAGTCGAGACACACGATAAGTGTTGTGAATCGCAATCGCAGTTTACAATATACAACATCAAAATACTTAGTGTTGTGAATGGTAATCGGAGCCTAATTATACCCTACACCACCATAGTGGGGAAATCACTTTATAGAGCATAACTCTTTCAAAAATGTTGGTATGCAAATAATATTTACCGCAAATATATTTCATATGTATACAAACAACACGGTACAATTTTCTTGTGGTCCATAGTTACACGTAGCTCCCATGTAAGGCCCACTTTCGAAATTCACTTTAACGATCATAAATTTCTTGGTATTCAAATTTGACACAATTAAGTTTCTTTTATACAGAAATAATGACACCTAATTTTATAATGGTCGGTCCATAATTAGTCGAAACTCCCATATAAGATCCTCTCTGTAATTCAATTTAAGCTCCATAAATCTCTTAAAAGTATTAATATCGAGATAAAGTTTAACACATATAATATTTATATTCACAGAAATCATGTCACTAAATTTTGGGATGACCGGTCCATAATAGGTCATATTTCCCATATAGCGCACATTTCTGGAAAACTGTCTTTCATATACTGGCTGTAGGGTATTATGTATATGGTCGGGCTTGACCGACTATACTTTCTTACCTGTTTTATTATATATTCAGGATTTATAATTTATTCTATTGCTAGGTTTTCCCCTGGCAGAATTTTCAAAGATATTTGAAATGATTATTTAATTGTATTTTTATCGAATATTGTAGCTTTCTAAACGCATGTGTACATTAAGTAGATAATGAATAAGACCCCATGGCACTTTGAAAATAACGCATTGAAAATAACAATAGATAGGATGGTACTAGTACTTGTATTCTAGTTTAGTTTTAAGATTATTATGTTTAGTTATCAAGGTTTAGTTATTTTAAATAAATTTAGTATCATATTATCATTGGAAAAATGCATTACAACCATTCCTAGTCTAGTAATAAATTGAAGAGTGCATTACAACTACCTTCAACCTGGCACTTGAGTGGCAAAATACTTGTTTTAATTACTACAAGTTTTTACAGCTGAAAAAGTGCTAAAGCGATACGAAAGCTTACACACAGATCGTAAACAAAGGGAAAGCTAAGTTTTATTAAAGCAAACCACGAACGGGAAACGAAACCCTGGCTGGTTTTAAAACCAGCAATTAAATATTCAAAATGTGGTTGAAAGCAGAATAATGTTTCTATAAAACGAAGCGCATTTTGTAATATAATATGAAACATATGTATATTGAAAATGAAACATATGTTGAAATGCACCAGCAAAATGAAATCGGAATCATCAGTTTAAAAGAAGTGGATGCCAACCCAAAATATAAATATTGAAAAATAGACACATTTGATAGAAGAGCAATGATTTGTCAAGCAATTTGCCACATACAAAGAGAAATTTGTTTGTCATCTCTTCAACAATGACTTATATAGGGTGTTTTTTTTTAAGATGTATAGAACTTTAAGTTGTCAACAGATTTTGAAATGGCTGCGATTTTGTCAGCTGTTATGTGGTTTATGTTTAGTTTGGTTTGCCATTTCAACATGAATAGACTTCCAAATTGTGCAAATTTATTTTAAAAATCATAATCATGGTTCTCTGATTTTTAGATATACAGAACTTTAAAATGGATTAAAACAACTATGATTTTTTTAATTGTCATAAAATTTACTTTACTTTCGTAAAATAATCTTCTGGCATTATAATTTAAATATGAATTATGGCATATGACAAGCCAGTCTAATCTTTAGGTTCAATGACTTTTTCCAACATTTGTGGCAGTATAGCGACAAAAACGTGTCGAATGTTGTTCTTCAAGTGGTCATTCGTTATGGGCTTATCGGCGTAGACTGGCGACTTCAAACGTAAATCACTTGACACCTGACAAAATGGCCGCCAGTTAATAAAGGTTTGTCAACTTAAAGTTTTTAACATAAATCTAAAAAAAAACACTCTATCAGCCATGTCACAGAATTCATTTCCGTTCGAAAGTGGAATTAATTCCGTATTTTGCTTCTATAAAAAAAGTAAAACGAAAACTTTTTTCGGAATGAAACTTAGAAATTCTTAAAATTCCACTTTGCAAATTAAAAGTGGTTTCATTCCGAAAAATTTTTTCGTTGTACTTTTTCTATAGAAGCAAAATACGGAATTAATTCCGCTTTCGAACGGAATTTAAATTCTGTGACATGGCTGTATACATATTTATATAAAATAACGTCTACTGAAAAGTTTGCTGCCTGGTATTAGAAGCCACCACTATTCAGTAAAGTTTTGTTCTGATTTAGCTCCCTAGCATTATTCAAAAACTAGATGAAAGAAATCAGGTCGACGTAACAGAACATAATTGTCCCCAGCTTCGCTCAATTGAAAGTTAAAGTGGAATATGCAGTTTTGTAGTTATGTATTGATAATCAATTTTTTTTTGCGATTTGCAATAACTTTGCAACGCTTGTGAATCTGAGTATCAATTTGTTGTTTAAAAGTATATAAACACTTGCTTTTTGTTACATAAATATTAAAACATTTAAACGACGGATTTTTTGTGTCCAATGTTTTTATTTATTATGATAAAAAAAAACTATTTTTTCCGATTTCTGACGTTTCGCAATTTCACACTCTTTGTTTCATGTTTATACGTTTAATTAAAAAATAATTCAATATTTTAGTATTCATTACAAAACTAACAACATAAATCTGTGTGAAATTGTTTTAAACTTCCTTCGATAGATAAATAAATAAACAAATAAATTAGATTTATACCTATGCCATAATTGAAGGTATAATTGAATAATAATTGTACATACATATGTATGTAAATATCAATTATATTAGTTAATTCTATACATATGTACATATGTATATTGGCAAATAAACAATTGCTTTATGGTTAAACTGTTAAACAGCTGTAGCAACAACAGTTTTGTATTTGTACTTGCTTACTGATAATTTGTCAGTTATCGCAAAACAGAGTTTTAGCCCCAACAATACATTAACAACCACACCAGCCAGTCAGCCGGCAATCAATTTAGCTTCAGTTTTATTAAGGCTTTCTTATATGTATAAATTGCTTTTTTTTTTTTGCAACAAATATTTATATTTTTTTTGAATGACATTTGTTACGATATGCTACAAAATTTATCTACAAACGTATCAAGCAGTTCTTTTTGTATTTGTTGTGTTTTAGCTCATGCAAATTGAAATTTAATTGGATTTTAATTAAATGCAGTATTTTTCATTTATGTTGAACATATGAATGAACAAGAACACTCACAACTGCACAAATGCACACTCCAATCCACTCCCAAACAACAGAAACACACATGCACAAAAACATAAACATGTATGAAACATGACATAAACTTGACATCAAATTGTCATGACATGTTAATGTCACTTTTATAAATAACAAAATAAATAGCATATTTAAAGAAATAATCATGTGGTTTCCACAGAAAATTAACAAAAAAACAATACAATAATATTGCATAAAAATAACAAAAACAATAACAGCAACTTAATCGATTTTAAATAAAGATGGTTGCGTTTCAAAACATGGCATTTTTTATTTTCATTTGAGGTTTAAGTTTTTTTTTTTTTTGCTAAACACCACAAGAGTTGGTTTACTTTAATTCAATTAAATTAAATGCATATAGACTCAACTGACCATGGCAGGAATTTGTTCATTGGTCAATTTAATTTTAAGGGTTAAACAGACATATCTTTACAAAATGGTTTTTAACTTTTGAGCTTCTATGTATAAGTGTATGTATGAGTATGTAACATTTTGCAGCCATTTATGGGATTGTAGCTGGACACAATTGTGTTTAGGCATTTTTTTTTTTTTTTTGAGTTCTATTTACGAAATCTGCATACACTTAGAACATTTTTCGTATTTCTTTGAATAAAACCAAATGCAATCATATTGAAGGTATTTGTATGAAAAACCCTGAAAACTTTATACAAATAAACCCAAAACCCATTGTTCACATAAAGTCCGGCCATACGTACCTGTAACGTTGTTAAAAAATGTTTTTTGTTTAAACTTTCGTTTTTTTTTAATGAAAACCACTTTAACATGTATAAATCTTTTGAAAATGTTTATATTGAGATACAATTTAACACAAAGAATATTTACATATATGCATATAAAATTTTTGAATGATCAGTCCATAATAGGTCATAGGTTGAATTACACATATTGAGTTTTTACATATATACTTGAACGACTATACTTTCTTAATAGTTTTAACTCGTTTTTTCTCCAAGTGCATTTTAGTTTATTATTTTTTGAATATTTGTGAAGCAGGAAATTCAATTTTGAAAATGCAGTTGTACAAATGTCATTCATTCTTTCCGTTTACTGTTGTAACTGAGTAAATTTTTCTCATTTTGTTTTATGCTAAAAACAAATTAGCATAACTCCATATTATTATGATGACTTCTGTCAACATTCACAGCTTTTTCTTAAACATGAATGCAGAGGCAACAGCGTGAAGCAGCAGTCAGAAGACAAGTCGGTTAGTTACTGTGTAACCTGTGTATGAAAGAGTAGTTAAACAGTTTTTTTTTTTTTTTGTTTTGTTTTATTAAAATATTATTTGCAACTAACTCTGACTTCCATTTAATTTGCTAAATTTGTTGGAATACATTAAGCATAACAGGCAACAGAATGATTGACTTAAAAGACCGACAGACACACAGACGTTTGGACAGACAGATTAAATTTGCTGGTTAAATGAGTGGGAAAAAATAAAATAAAAAATTCGTCTGCATTTTAATTCTATTACAATGAGAATAAATTGATAAATTAGCATAAATATGAGTATTTATAATATATATTCCTTCATTTATATATTTAAAATGGCAATGGTAATGATAGAAACTTGTTAAACTGAAGAAGATTGCAGAAATAATTAAAGTAATAAGTATTTTTTCTTAAATTTAACTCAAATCGAAGCAGGCAAGGGCAGCAAATTTAAACAAATATTTTATTAATGTTTTTTTTTTATATCGGGCAGAGATGGGGATATAAAGAGTAAAATAGTTTTTCACTTAACTTAAAATTCTGCTCGCCACCATAAACCATTTAAGTAGATATTATTCCATTTATATCCTTTAATCGAACTTAAAAAATTCTTTAATTTATGACATCAAATTTGACCCTCAGTCCCCGCCAGTTTTATTTTCTTGTTTTTTTTTTTTTTTTTTAACAATGAAACAAAAATAAACAAACAAATAATAACCATATTTTATTTTTGGCCAACAAAACTATAACAGTTTATTACGACAATCTGCAGCTTAAAGCTGTTGTGAACACACAAAAATTTCTTTTATTTCGATATTTTCTTTATTCTCCACACAGTTGGTTGGTCGGCCGGCTGGTTGGTTGGTTGTTATTGCTCTCATTGATTGCAATGGCTTGATAATTTTGGCTTCTGGTATTCATTTTCTGTTGCAAGTAGTTACTAAGATCTTCTGCTGTTTGTTTGTTGTATTTTTTTTTTTGTTCTTTTAATGCTGTAAATGTGGCTTAATAAAATTTTACGCATGTTGTTGCAAGCAACTCAAGTCAAGTTAAGCAATATGCGGACATACGCCAGCCAGCCATTCAACCAACCAACAAACAATAATTCTACTGTAAGCGAAATATTTTGAAATGTTTGTTGTACCTACTCGTACTGCGTGTAGTGGTGAGTGGGTAATGGCAAGATATGTATGTGAGTGTGAGGATGTGTTAAATATTTGTTGTCATTGTTTGAATTTTTGTAAAATTGTGGTATTGCTGCAGTTTCTTTTCGATTTATGACACATTTTTACGCATATAGGTAGTTAACCGTAAATTTTTGTTGATTCTGACACCGGCATAATAGGTGGCAATGTAGTGAACAAGAATTCAATTCTGTATTTTTTCCAGGAACAAACAAACAAACGAAAACAATTACCATGACATGTCATCTTTTTTTAGTATAATTTAACAATATACATATTTGTTATTGTAATGGTAATGAAAATACAAATAATAATTGAGTAGTTTATTAAAGTTCATAATAAATATGCCTGACCAAGGTACAAATATGTTTATTTAAAATAATCATAATTAGCTGCATGTTTTATTAATATTATGGTGGGCTATTAAAATGGTTTTAATTGTATAGGGTGTTTTTTTAGATGTACTTATAAATCTTGCAATTGGCAAAAAAATTTTAAATGGCGGACATTTTGTAAGCTGTTGTGCAAATTTATTTTGAAAATCATGTTTCCATTCGAAATACATATGTATCATGGGTTTTTTTTTACCCCTAGAATATCATACTCATTTTTATATCGAAAACATCATACTTCGTCGAATCGACTACGGCTATATTCAAAAGGATGATCTGTATATAGAAAATTTCCAATGCTTAGTTAATCTTACCTATTGCGCAGTTAGCTATACATGCGCACACGCCAAGAGCATAACAACAACTGAAGCTGTACAAACAGCGTTGTCAACTTGGTGCGTTTCGGACCATTTTTGGTGAGAAAAATTTCTTAGGGGTGCGCTTTTTTTTAAATTTCGGTGCGTTTTTTAATTTTTCCGAAAATGTGATGAAATCTTTATTTTCACTAATTTTTAATTGCAGTTTTTTTATAATTCATTATCATGAAATCTATACGATGAAAAAGGACCCAATTGAATGCATTTTATATACGAATGTATGATAATCAAACATTCGTCACATGAAGGTTATTGCTGAAGCTAAATAGGATGAACATTTTTGTTTGAAAATAAAATTAACATTTTAAACATGAAAATAAAAATTCTTGTGTAGCTGGATTGGTCTACTGAACTGTAGACGAACAACCAGGGTTAGAGTCCCAGTGAAGCCCTAACAAATTTTTTTGAATAGGGTCAACGAAGTACTAGAAGTACTTAATATAGAAAACAAACATATGTACTGAAATCAGCAATTTTTACCAATTAATTCTGAATAGCATAGTGTGAGTTAAATTTTGAGTGGTTAAATGCTTATTTTATCTTTATTAACTCGTTAGTTAAAATACTATTAATACTATTATTACTTTTACTATTAAACGTTGATATCTTTTTAAAAAGTTAAAAAAAGAAGAATATAATTACATATCTAGTACAAAGGAATACAAATAAATTTGTTTAGTTTATTTTTTATTTTTTTCTAAAAGCAGTGAACTGTTGAAGACTGTTTTATTGTTATATTTATAATACAAAAATATTATATTTTTTATGTAAAATTAATTCAATAAACATTTTATATAAAACCGAAATTCTAAACTTGGTGCGATTTTTTTCAAACGGCGCGTTTTTCTTCTCAATTTTGGTGCGTTTTGAAATTTGAAAGTTGACAACGCTGTGTACAAAAACTCAATCAAAAACACATAAAAACAGAGAAGAGAAAACATAAAACAAAAACATGCGTCCTCATTTCGACGAAGTATGATATTCTAGGATTAAGTATAAAACTTTGAAATTGAATAAAACCTAAGATGAATTTTTCAAAATTTACATGAAATTCAAATCTTTATTCGAAAAACGTAACTCGAACGTAGTCTAATCTGGAGGTACAATTTTCGATGACATTTTTCAACATTTATGGCCGTATATCGGCAATAACGCGGCGAATGTAGTCCTCCAAGTAGTCACGCGTTTCGGGCTTATTATGTTTTCCAAAGACGGCGCAACATGTCACACAGCTCGTGACACAACTGATTTATTGTAGTACCTGTGAATTGGCCTACAAGATCGTGCGATTTAACGCCTCTTGATTATTTTCTATGGGGATGTCGCTAGTCTACGCCATTATGCCCGAAATGATTGACCACTTGGAGGCCGCGTTATTGGCGATGTAATCACAGATTTGGAAAAAGTCTTTGAAAACTGGACTTCCAGGTTAGACTACGTCCGAGCCAGCCACAAATCATATTTCAGATTATCTTGCGAATAAAGTAAATTTCATGTGAATTAAAAAAAAACCCTCTTTCTTTTAATCAACTTCAAAATTCTATACATCTAATAAAAACACTCCAAATAAATCTAAAAAAGAAAATATTTAGGAAAGAATTAAGTTTTTGACAAGAATTACCTAACTCTTTCCATATCTCCAACCAAACCGTTAAGTTTCCAATGATGAATTACCACATATTTAGATTTTGCAAGAATTTTTTTAATGATCAGTTCGACTACTTTTAACCGATAAAAATTGACTTCCGAATTGCATCATAATGTGCGAAGAACTAGTGTAGAACGTAAGCTCTCAGAAAAGTAGATAAAAGTCCAGTTTTTAAAATAGGTTAATTTTCTGTAGACATTAATATGTCATGACAATTTGTAGTTAATGTCAGGTTTAATACAGAGTGTCAACGTCGACCATATCTCTTTTGCAAAACTTTGTTTCCGTAACTTCGAGTAGTAAAAATATTGCCAGATTTAAATGATGTTATATCTATTAATTAAACAGATAGTTATAATTCTAAAATTATTTTTTCCATGACACGAAACGTCGTTCAAAGATGAGTTTGTATTGTGGCCAGTGTTTTAGACGATACAGATCTTTTACCTCCAATTAACTCTAATGCCTACAAAGTTCATTTGAAATCGTTCTAATACCTCGTCTTGACTAGTCATATAATTTGTTGATTCAAGGCAAAAAACCATGAATTTGTTTCGTGTGGACAACTTTGTCGATGTTGTGTTCTTGTTGAACAAGAATATCAGAACAGAATTTGTTCACACGACAATGTCTGCAATCAAATTTTACAAATTACAAAGAAAATTATGAAATTGAAATACACATAAAATAACACGAACAAACTTGTGTCTTTGTTAATCGCCAAATTGCAGAATTTTGGGTTCAGAGCATCCATTTGTAATTGTGTATACTTCTTGTACGTAGGCAAATGAGCGCGGTATATTTAAAGCGAAATAAAATCAACAATTTATAGAATTTATATTTTTTATTTCTGAAATTAATTTTTCGTAGTTGATTTTTTCTATTTTATTTTTATTCAAGTAATTTCACATGTCACATATTATGTACATGTGTATGGCAACATCTGTTTAAGCGGTAAAGAAAAATGATGAATAAAATTCAAAACTCACAGCATAATAGTGGAAGGCCAATGTAAGCGGCATGCGGCCGCGGGCGGCAACAGTATTACAAGTGAATAAAAGTTTTGCTTCTGTACAAAATTATTCATACAAAAATGTTGAAGTATCGCAATTTGTTCAACTTTGACGTTTAGAACGATGTCGCCATACACATGTACCTTCATACATATGTACATATCGAGCCCTTACATCCAAAATAGTGTAAGCGACACTTTTATCGATTTTCGTTTTTTTTGATTAAAATCGATTATTTACTATTATTTGCATCATCTCTAAAAATTTCATAACTGTAAAAAGTTCCGTTACGAATTTACAGCAAAAGCAATTTTAAGGTAAGTGAACATTCTTAGTTTGTTTATATTTTTTGTGACTGCAAAGTGTCGCTTACATTAAAATTTTCTGTAAAAAATTAAGTGATAAATTACAATATATTCGCGATTTTACTATTTTTTTTATGTATTGTCGTTAAATCAACTTGAGGTAAGTGTGTTTTTTTAATTTATATACAATATTTAACCCTTATGTGTGCGGCAAAAAAAAACACCTTCTAATGTGCTGCAAGGTACCTGGGTACCTACATATATGAAACTTAAGTAGAGAAAAAGCATTTTCGCACTAAATACATTGTTGGAGCGTAGTTAAGAGATATTTTATATAATTTTTCTTAACAGGTTTGCAAGCTACTAACAACTTCAAAATAATGTACTTTCAATGGCCGCTTTCTCATATAAAACACGTAAAGGCACCCGGGTACCTTGATGCATATTAAAGGGTGTTAAAAGTAAATTGGTCTTGCAGGCAAATTACAAAAAAAGTTAGTACTTCTCAAAAAGCTTCAGATATACAAGTTATCAATTTCAATGAAAAAACTTTGTCTAAAAACGTCAACCCGGGCACCTTGGTGCACACATAAGGGTTAAAATAAAATATATGTAGTATTATATTTTTCGGTTGTTATAAAGAAATTGCTGAAGAAATACAGCGACAGCGCTTCTGATTCTGTGATAATACATTCACAAACAAGTTTTTCTTCAAAGACTACTGAATTGGAATCTGAAGATAAGTCGGAAGATATTTTGATCACTCAGAAATTAAAGAAATTGATCATAACTCAATTGCGCGATCATAACCAATAGACCTCTGTCTTTATATGACGAATTTTTACAAATTTCTTAAAAAACACTTTGCGATAAAAATACTATACCAAAAAAGTTTCACAACGAATTTTTAAATTTAAAACACGATGAGTCTGTAAAAGATTCACTACCTGCAACAGATCAAGAAGACGAAATTTAATATGAAGTCAGTTTTTAGGTTTATTTTACATTTTTATCTTAACCATTGAATTTATGGTTTAATACTTTAATTTTTATTTATGTATGTATATAAGAATAATTCGTACTGAAATTAAAAGTTTCAAAAAGATGCAAAAATATTTTTGCATAAAAAGTTTCGCTAAAGAAATGCGTATGCGTCAAAACAAAGCAGTTCAAACATCGTTAAGTCACAATAGTTCCAGTTTTATTGTCAATAGACTTTGAACTTTGATACGAACCTGGGCAAGCTGAGAAATATCCAGGCTAAAAGGAAAACCACATCATAAATATAATGTAATAACCTATTAAAAATTAATTTTAAGCATCACTTTTATTTCGGCAAAAACCTACAGTGGAAACTAAAACTGTCCGGATGTTTTGCATTAATGCGAGCTATGACAATAGTATTCTTTTCCATCAGACTGTTATCGGTTAACTTTCGTTTCGTCGCTTCAAATAAGCCGTTTTCAGTCATCTACTGTCCAATGCTTGTGGGTTTCACAGAAATGAAGGCGTTTTTCACATTTCTATCGGAGTATGCTGGCTTTTTCTTTTTCACACTGGCTACTACACAAATTCTATTTAATGCGCGTCTTACCGTTCAGGAGCTGACATCCTTACCAATAATTTGTGCAGCATTTTTTTTTTATTATGTAGCAAACGTTCAATCTGCCGAGCATCAGCAGTCTTGGTCGACCCCCTTAGTTATTTTTGCAAACTACATTACGCCGTTTTTTTTTTTTTTTTTTTGGAATTACTTAAATTTTATTTTTCAGCAATTTTACGGCATGCACAATTATTTTCCAACGAATTTTTGATATACATATATAATATATCAGTTGGCGTTTTTCTCATTTTGTAAACATCTTTTAATTTTTTATTTAAAATCTAGTTAATCACTTCACAGGTCTAACAATAATGCACAAAACAGATCAATAAAAGCTTGATAACAAGATCGCAACAAACAAAAAACCAACGGGTAAAATATTGTTACATTTTAAAACAGCAATATCGTGATAATGTTTATTTCTTGTACTGTGCAAAAGTGAATAGGTAGTAATTTTTTTTTAATTTTTTTTTTTGAAGCAATTTATAATTTAGAATAAGGTTCAAAAAAGAACACATATGTATATGTATATGATAATGTTATATTCATTACCTTACTTCCTTAATGCACAACATCCGGACAGTTTTGCTTATCACTGTACATGCATATATGAATTTGGAAGGGGTTTATGAAAGTGTATAAAACCTAAATGCAGATCTTATTGCGGTACGATCACTAGTTTTAGTAGTTTGGCGTTGTTTACTGTGTTCCTGTTCAAGCAAATATTTTATTTTTTATTATAATGCCATATTGCTTAACGTTTTCCACCTCCTACTTATTTTTTTTTTAGTAAATATCATATTTAATTTCCTCATAAAAGTCTCACACACAATATTTCATAACAAAAATATTCTATAAAATCAACATAAAATATTTGACTTTTTGTGTGCTGCACAGTCTTTAATGGTTTGTGATCTACACTAACAAACATAAATGTCTGTGATAATAACATTAGATAGAATTTTAAATTCGAAATAAAAACACAATAAATATATAATTTTTATATTTCAAAGCAGGATCTAGTTAGATGGGAGGCATACAGTACATTGTTCAATAGACTGGAGAAATTTGCAATAAAATAAGAATTTTTGCAAACAAAACACAGCACAACAACCGAAAAACTATAAAAACAAAACGACATTTTATGGCAAAGAAAATTTTAATTGCTCTCAAAAGACTTGTTAACTGTTTCCAACACAGAAATATGTATGAATTTACAAAAATAAAAAAAAAAAACAATCAAACAAAAAAAAAAGCCAAGAGAATAAAGAAAAATGGTACTTACCAAAAGATACATTCCTTCCTGCCTTCGTTTCGGATGGTTTAAATGGTTTTGTTTGGTCGGTTAGTTTAAATGGGCTGTTCTGTTATGTTATGTTTATTATTATTTTCAGCAGTTATAAAATAAATTATGCATGTGCATTTACGAAAAAGAGCGTGTAGCCAGCTCTGTGTGTGCATAAATATTTGCAACATAGTTAAAAAGAGAGAACAAACAAAACAAAAGAAAACAAAAAATATTTATATTACAATTTTTATTTTTCTTTTTTTATGAATAATATTTTGTGTTTTTATTTTTTTGTTTATAAATATATTATTTTTAATATACGACATCGAAATCTTGTTAAGCATCTTCAAAAAGGTAATATAAAATTTCGATATGGCCGTAGTTCATAGCCATGTGTGTCTGTTTGTTGTAAAGTTTGGTTGGTTGTAGTTTTCAGTTTAAAATAAAGAAATAAATCTCAAACCGGGAAGGGAACAACAAAGTTTTATAACCATTTTTTATTCATCTTGAATATTTTTTTCATTTTTGTGCAAAAAAAAAAACAAACAAATTATTTATATTCGTTAGTGCATCATCGTCATATTGTAGGTACGAATACAGGCATCATTTTCCACAATCAAACAAACAAGCGTAGATACAGTGCAGAACAAAGATTTACTTACGCTATTTTGTAACTAAAACTTATCCGACTTTTGTTTGTACTGTTGGATATTTCGTATAAGGGTTTTCATGTTTAAAATAGTTAGAATAGGTTTATAACATAACTTATGTTAAAAAAATATTCGCGAAATTTCGTAATAAAAAGTTACTGAGGATTTAAGACACTCTTGCTAGATATAGATTTTTGCGTAAATTCGCCAAACTAGATACAAAAATCGGCAATACAATTTTAAAATCGTCAAAAAATCGGAAAAATGACAATACACAACTTTTTGATAAAATTTTCGATTTCTATTAAAGAAAATGTTACAACTGATGTTGTATGTTATACGTTGTATCAGACAATTATCTGATTTTAAACACAATTTTGAGCAAAGTGTCTTGTCAAGCCTTCTAAATGCCAAAAGAAAAGTATCAATTAAAAAAGCTCACTTCTTCATTGGCTGTTTGATAAAGCCGGTTGAAATTTACATTTTCAAATAAGTATGCTTTACTTGTGGTTAAACCGTCAAAATATAATCACCCCTATCGTGAATAAAAATTCCACATGAAATTTGTTCCCTTTTATTTTTTGTACATTGAATTTTAATAGGAAAATGTGAAAAGGGAACAAATTTCATGTGGAAATTTTATTCACAATAGGGGTGAATAAAAATATGTAGGGCTCGATTATCGTTCACAACACCAAAATGTTGTTTTGTCTCGACTACAACACAACATGCACTTTTCATACGATTAAGCCGATAAGTGTTGTGAATTGCAATCGCAGTTTACAACATACAACATCAAAATACTTAGTGTTGTGAACGGTAAACAATTTAGATGATCATATCGCGTACATGAAATATGAGGAAGCTTCTGGAAATACATTTACATTTAGTTGATCCAAAATGTTGCAATAGTACTCTGAATTTATTGTTTTAACCTTTTGCAGAGTGTGTCACTCAATAAAATATCTTTGATGTCCCAAAAAACTGTTGCTATAACCTTACCAGCCGATTGAATTGTTTTTGCCTTCTTTGGGGCACTTCCTCCAGCTTCAGTCGATCGCTTGGATTGTTCTTTGGAGTATAGTGGTGGAGCCATGTCTCATCCACAGTTATGAAACGATATTTTTCTTAAAACGATCCAAACAAGCTTGAGAAATTTTCATTCTTATGCGTTTTTGGTCGACTGCTAAAAAATGCGGCACCCATATTGCTGAAAGCTTTTTCATATGTAGTTCTTCATGAACAATTAAATCTACTCGATCATTTGAGATGGCGTCATCTATGTTTGCAATCATGATTGCAATCTCATTAGACGTCATAGACAACCTGTTTTCATACAATTGCCAACAATTTGGACAATTTGACAACAAAAATGACATAGGGAAAACCAAGCAAAAGTCTGTAAATTATGGTAAGAATTGGTAATTACATCAATTATAAATTGTCAAAATTTTCTTCCAGTTTTTCAAACAAAAAAATCGTTTTCGTTCAGTAAATTAGGAAAATTGTATAAGGTGTAAGAAAACTTTTCTGCATAACTATGAATATGTGCGTTTGCAAAAATATTGTTTAGTGAGTGCATCATACAACAACGGCATATGAAAAAAAATTTAAGAACCAAAAAAAAAAAACAATAACAACCTTTGCGGACAGTATAGAATAAAACAAAAACACAAACCGAACAAAGAAAAAACTAGAATTAATGAGGTGTATGCAGAACAATTCTCTAGAAATATGCGAGATGCTGTTTCGTTGTTTGGTACCTTGTAATGATCTGACAACTAAAACTTAACAATTGGTGAAGGCAACCTAAGTAATTGTAGATAATCGCCTGAAATTGTTAGACAAAAGAAAAGCTTTTAAAACGAATCGCTGATCTGAGGAATATTTTAAACATTTAAATATTATCATGAATATGAAATAAAATGCAAAACAAATACCCAACAAAATAAACATATGAAATTACATTTTAGTCTTATTTACTTTTAATAATTTTAAAACATGTCTTAAGTGATTTTGAGATATCAACATTTTTATAAATATATTAAATCTTATTCATATTTTTCTGCTTTCATACTTCCCTTTTAGAAACATACTTGCCATAAACACATCTGCACATATGTATGACTAACGTATGACTAGACCGGGTGCACGCATATTTTTTTTTTCTAACAATTCAACAAAAGAACAGACATTTTCTCTAAAAAAAAAAACAAAAAAAAAATTACAAGTTACAACCTTTAACGAAAATAACACTTGGTTACGGATTTTACGAAAGATGTTTTTACCTCTCCTAAGATATCATAACATACATATAATCAAATAATATAAATCATATAGAATGCGCATCATGTATAAGGAAAATTTTTTATGGTGGGTTGTATCATTACGACCCGCTCTCATATAATTTCGCTCACGAATTTTACAAAGACAATTTGTTGTTGGTTTATGTTCAGCGTGACCGGTAAGAAATTTCAAAAAGTGGCACAAAAAGGGGATTTCAGAAGAAAAAGTGGCACCAAAAAAGGGATTTTTTGAAAAAAGGGGCAACAATTTAAAAAACATTAATTAATGATTAAACACAGTTTAAAATTTATTTTTATTCATGGAAATAACACATTTAATTTTATTTAGAGATAAAACATAAATAAAATAAGGATATAACATTATTTTTCTTTAATCTAAAATATTTTTATATACAGGAATGTGATGGAAATCGAAAACGAAAACGAGTGAGTTTTTGAAGTACATTTTAAAGTATTTCTAATCAAATTTTTAAAATTTTTGTTTTAAGATAAGAAATATTACGAAAAATTAACTTCTAAAACTCACTCGTTTTCGATTTCCATCACATATATACCTGATATGTAGTTTATATATTTACTACAGCTGTTCAAACATGACAGTTTCAAAATTTATTACGAAAATCCACAACATATAAAAAATTAAAGTAGACTTCAATGTACTTTAAGAAAATTTTGTCTAAAAGCACACTTCAAGCCTACTTTATTTTTTATAAATACATACATGACATTTATTTATTATTTTTTTATAAATTTGACATATTTTTTATAAATTTTTCTATTTTAATGGTTTGAAATTGTCTAAGATAAATTTTTTGACGAGATCTTCATTTAGATTCCAATCTTCCAAATCAACATCTAATAAGTTTAATGCTGATATTTTTCATAAGTGCTAATTTTGAAAAAATACGTTCAGCACAAGCACTGCCATGTGGTAACGTAAATATATACGATGAAAATTGGTATAAATTCCCACTTCATACCAAAAAGTTTTCGAACTTAAATTTGTAAAGATATGTATGCTCACAACATTTGTTATTTTACTTGATAAAAACGGCATCTGAATTTCGGTGCGAATCGATATAGTTTTATCTGTACAACAATAAAACACATACTCTTACCCTACAATTACACAATCGATCACATTTTTTTTTTGTTGTACAGATAAATTCAATCAGCTGACCTTTACCTTTATTTATTTATTGAATCTTCATATAATGAAATGACAATAAGTATTCAAATCTTAATACTAAAAAGAAAATAATAAGCCCAGCCAGTGCTAGACAAAAATTTTATGATACTAAAAAAATTTCACATCAACTGATCCAGTCATCTATTTTGCGCTTGAGTTAAAGCAAGGGTATCCCTCCTTCTCAACCGATTATGGCCACTAAAGTTAAGGATGTCTCGTGCAAGTGGGTTTGGGTGGTGTTCAAGTTTGCTGACATACTTTGACGCGTGTTTTGTAAATTCAACTTTTACTGATGGCACGCATAGATCTTTGTGAATTCGAGAATTTTTAACATACCATGGAGCTGCAGTAATTATACGTAGAATTTTATTTTGACCCCTTTGAATTTTTTCAATGTTTGATGCTGAGGCAGTACCCCATAATTGAATTCCATAACACCAGATTGGCTTTAGAATTGCATTGTACAACAAAAGTTTGCAGTCCAACTTTAGTGAAGAATTTCTGCCAATTAGCCAATTAAGTTGCACTGCTTTTAATCTCATCTGTGTAAGTTTCGCTTCAATATGAGACTTCCAAGTTAAACGGCGGTCGAGGTGAATGCCGAGGTATTTGACTTCATTATGTTGCGGAATAATTTGATTATGTATTTTGATGAACGAGCAAGTTTCTTTTCGCAATGTGAAAGTGATATGAATACATTTCTGTTCATTAACCCTGATTTTCCAAAGCTCTAGCCAATTCTCTAGTTTATAAACATAATTCTGCAAATTCTGTGATGCTACTTGGTGGTCCTTGTGAACGCTGATAAAGGCTGTATCGTCTGCGAAAGTTGACGTGTGGATTTTGGGGTCTGACGGCATGTCGGAGGCATAAATCAAATATAAAGTAGGACCCAGTATGCTACCCTGTGGCACACCTGTTTCAATTGGCTGAGCGGGGCTTAAAAAATTGCCTTCTTTGATTTTAAATTTGCGACCGTATAAATAGCTTTCCATAAGTTTATGGGTGTTAGCAGGCAGAGTTAATTTTATTTTGTGCATTAAACCGTCATGCCAAACTTTGTCGAACGCTTGGGACACATCAATGAAAAGGGCGGAGCAGTATTTTTTGTCTTCAAACGACCCTCTTATCACATTTACCAATCTGTGTGTTTGTTCGATGGTGCTGTGTTTAGCTCTGAAGCCGAATTGATGATTAGGAATGCATTCAGTGTCGTTCAGAATTGGAATCAACTTAGTCATTAACAATTTTTCGAACAGTTTAGAAATTGTCGGCAATAGGCTAATTGGCCTATATGACTCTACTTTGGTGTGATCCTTCCCTGACTTAGGAATCATAGTGATCATAGACACCTTCCAATCTGCAGGATAGTATTCTAGGCGTAAAATAGCGTTGAAGATAAAAAGGATAATTCTTCTAGCTACACGAGGTAACTCCACAAGCATTTTATTGCTGATTTTATCCATACCTGGAGCCTTTCTATGGTTCAGAGTACCAATAGCGCTTTGGACATCACCAAAGTTTAGTCTTAGAGGTACAGGAGGTCTAATAACGAGTGGTGGCAAATCAGATACGTTATTTGAGTTGTTTTTAGTAAACACATTTCTTAAATGGTTAACAAATAATGTCCCTTTCTCGGAATCATTTCTAGCCCAGTCACCAGCCGGATTTCGCAAAGGAGGTTTTCCTCTCACTGATCTTTTTAAACCTCTTGCCGCCCTCCATAACGAGTAGTCAGATTGTGGGGTACTATCAAGACCCTCCAAGTAGGATGTAAGTGAAGCCGTTCTTTGGGTTTCTAAGAAATGTCTTAGTATATCTCTGCATACCCGTAGCCTAGCTTTCAGTTCAGGAGACCTGTGAAGTTGCCACTCTCTTCTCATTCTTCTTTTTTCTGATAGGAGATGTTCGAGTTCAGATAAATAAGTTCTGTTTGTCCTATTTCTACATTCAACGTGATAAGTGGAAGCGTGATGCACAGCTCGTCGAAGGTCCTCGGTAAAGTTGCCAATCGACTCATCGATATCGTCGGTAGTTCTCAACACAATATTTTCCGTGCAATGAGAACTTAAATACTTTTTGTATTTTATCCAGCTTACTCGTGTCTTAGTCATGTTTCTAAATGGAGAGCCACACACTTGAGGGAAATGCATTGAAATGATAGTAGGAGAGTGATCTGAGGACAAGTCTAATGAAGGATCCACTTGCATCCATTCTACAGGGATATTTTTCACTACTCCAAAGTCAATAACATCGGGAATCTTCCGTCGGTCCGTCGGCCAGTAGGTGGGATGTCCGCTTGAGAGTACATCTAAGCCCATTTGAGCAATGGTGTTGAAGAGTACGCGACCCTTTGGGGTTACCAGACGTGAACCCCAAAATGTGTGTTTGGCGTTAAAGTCGCCAGCAACTAAAAATCTAGCTCCAAGGGAATTAAAGAAGTTATGGTATTGGTGTTCTTTTATTGAGAATCGAGGCGGAGAATAAATCGATGATAAAACAAATTTGTATTGACAGAATTCAATGCAAATGTTTGTTGCTTGGAGGTAATCCTCACTTATGTTATTCATTGGATAATGTTTTATTCTGTTCTTTATAAGAATTGCCGAACCTCCACAAGCTCTTCCGCGGGGATCTTTAGTATCGTACAACACGTAGCCATTAATTTTGAAGTACCCTGTCGACGTCAAGTGAGTTTCAGCAATCATCATAACATCAATCTGTTTATCCATCAGGAAGTATTCCAGTTCGTTTTTATGTTGGCGGAGGCCGTTCGCGTTCCAAAAACAAATTTTTAAATAAATCATTTCTTTAAAATGGCTTGCAAGATAGTGGATTGCATTTTCAGCATTTCCTGCATCATGGATGTCATGGTGGTCGTAAAAGTGTTCATAGTTTGGACAAGTGTCTGCAATGTTGTCTCTAGATTGTTGATATGTGGCTCAGAATATTGCGATATAGGTTCCTGCTCCAGACCTGGCATATTAGATTTGACCACGTTTGCGTAAGAAACTTGTCTAGAATTAGGAGCGTTTACGTGAGTAGTTGGTCGTACAATTTGAGGAAAATTCTTACTCGACGTGAAATTAGGTTGTTGAGGATGGTCAGGTAATACTGGCGACTTATTGGTCCCTATGCCCTTCAAATAAGTATAAACTGGACAACCTCTATAATTAGCGGTATGATTTCCTCCACAGTTACTGCATTTTTTTATTTTTAAGTCCGTTTTGGACTTATTACATTGAGCAGTTGCATGTAGTTCCCCACATGCAACACAAACAGACGGCAATTTACAATACGCTTTGGTGTGACCAAATTCTTGACAATTAAGACACTGGACGGGTCCAACACGCTTATGCGGTTCCTCCACGGTAATTCTACGATGCAGAAGATAAATAAGATTGTAAATTGGATGGGACTCGTTTTTCTTTAAGGCAACATCTCCAGGTTCCAATTCTACCCTGAACATGGGCTGAGGAATCTTTTCACGGTTTCTAATATTCACTACGCTCTTGATTTTGAACCCTTTGTCCATTAATCCGTTCTTTATCTCCGCAGGATCAACACATGGGTCTATACCTTTTAGAACGACTTGGAGTCCTTTTGCGCTTTTGAGCTGATAGGTATAGAAATCCCTGGTCTCCCTCTCCAACTGGTTGGACAATTTTCGAAAATCATCTTCCCTATTCACTTGGATCTTTGTCTCGCTGATTTTTCCATGTTTAATTGAGGTTACGCTAAACATGTTCTCACCTATTACAGCAACAATTCCTTGTACCAGTTTATTGGAAGTGGGCTCTCTCAGGTAAATTGGTGGGGGCTTAAACGACTTTTTCGGTATTTCTGGGTCATCCGTCTGAAGTAGAGCAAATCTGTTTTGGTCATTTGGCTTATCACTGCTGACGGTCTTAGGAACTTTATTGGAATTGGAAGACATTTGAGCAGATGTCGGGCTCCTCTGTCGCTTGAGAACGGTGATGTACTTATCCATACCTACTTGTTTTTTGGGTTTGACTGCACTATTTGATGAAGATGATGATTTCTCATCGGATGAGATAACTATATTGGGCGAACAGGAACGGCGCCGTATTTCGGCTTTTGTAGTGAGAAGAGACTCCACGGATTTTCTTAAGGATTCTTCCTCAGAGATCCATAAATTTTTTCTACTGTAGCTTAGCTCTTTCTCAGAATTACATCTGAGCGGGACACTCATGCAGTTGTTTTGCGATTTTTAAATTACCGAAAAACCACTATTTTTCCACCTATTACGATATCTTTTTTTATATATATATATATATTTTTTTTTTTTTTTCACTTATTACAAGTTTTTTTTTTTATTTTTTTTTCACCTATTACGAAAATTCAGCCGCACTAAAAATAACACGTCCGACCAGTTCAAGCAACACTATGTGATGTAAAAAAATGAAACAGATTTTAGAAAAAATGTTTAATAGAGGAATAAACATTAATTAACTCGAAGAACATGAATTTCAAGTGAATGTTGAAAGAGTTTATCATGCCAGACCGAACTATCTGGCAGACATGGATATTATTTATTTTTGAAAATATTTGTTTTCTTGATTTTATTTTTTCACATTTGGAAAACAGCTGATTTATGTCAACAACTTGTCACTTGAAGACAGAGTTCCCAATTTTCACATTAATTTTGAGAGGTATTGCCAAATAAAAATAATGTTTCTGTCGGAAAACCAAAATTGTTAACGGATACATTATCAGTCTAATAAATTTATGTCGACATTTAGTAACAGGCAGTTTGTCGACACATTGAGAAAGCGGACATTTACAAAAATGCATACATATACATATATATACATATTGTGACACCTTAGTACAATTAATTATGTATTTAGACTATCTCTTTTAAAAATGGTAGGCATGTTGCTAGATTATCCAGACATCATATTCTGTGATAGTAACATATTTGATAGCCATCGGAGTAGGGAGAGACATGATACCTATAGTATCATAGCCTTCGTACGCATATTTCTTATTTTTTGTATATATAACGAACAATTTAACTTTATTTCCTTTACAGAACAATCGTCACATGTACCACCGCCAGTTCTTCCTAGCATCCAAAATGTTATGAAATCATACACAAACAAGAAACCACCAACAATTAAAATACGTCATCATAAAACAAAAAGTAAAATATACATACATAGCGCTCATTTGCTGCAACAACGTCATAACTCAAAATCCGTGTTTTTTGAACTGAGTAATACAAAATATGCGCCGTTATATAGTTATATAGTCTTTTTCTCTAAACGACTTTTTTTGAATTACTACGTTGTTGCAGCAAATGAGCGATATGTTAAAGAAACTAGAAAATTCAATTTTACTCTTGAAAACATTAAAACAAAACTAAGAAAATGTTTTTCATTAAAATTTGAATTTTAAATATATGTATAAAAAAGAAAAAATTTATTAATATTTTTCTTAAAATAAATTTGCTTTTCATTTGTCGATGTCAGCTGTTAGACGCTCGTGACGCTTTCAAAAGTAGAAAGTAAAAGAACTTTTCGCATAAATGTGTAATGTGTCATTTTTGTTGTCAAATTGTCCAAATTGTTGGCAATTGTATGAAAACGGGTTGTCTATGGCGTCTAATGAGATTGCAATCATGATTGCAAACATAGATGACGCCATATGACAACCCGTTTTCATATAATTGCCAACAATTTGGACAATTTGAGAACAAAAATGACATAGTGAAAACCAAGCAGAACTTAAAATATACGACTACATTGATTCTACTTTTTTGGCAGTTGTTTAGAACGTGAGAAACGCGTAAACGCTTGGTGTGGAATTTCAGCTTAATCTTTGATTCATGAATAACTGTTTACATTCTTTCTCTTTTATTTACATAGGGTACTATAAAAACATTTTTTTAATTTCAATTGTGGACGTAATGCATTTTGGATTTTTTTTTTAAATTTATGATTTGTAAAATTTAAATTTTTTCTTTTTTTAAATAATGGATTTTAGTTTTGATTTTGAGTTTTTGGCAAAGTTTGTGTTTTTTAATTATGTATTTTTTTATTTTGTTCCAAAATTCCTAAACTTTTTTTTGTAAATTTTCGATTTTTTGTGAAATTTTACATACAATTATTTATAATTTTTATATTCAGGCATTATTGATTTGCATCAAATGACCTTTTGCCATTTATTTTAAAATTTCGAAAATAAAAGTTATAAACTGACCATTACGAAAAAAAAATTAATTATAAATATTTTATTTCCGTTATTTTATTTCCTGTTTCTCTCAACCACTAATCTAAAAAATGTTTTCTTATAAATCACTCTCTCACAGTGTTATAAGACAAAAAAAGAAATTTTAAATCGTAAATGGTGTTATTTTCGGTCTCTGGTTATCGTAGATCAAGCTCATTTTGGATTTTTGAGCCAAAATATGCAATAAGTGACCACAGATCGAAGTTATTTTTCTCGAATGAATTTTTTTTCGCTTGTTTGCCATTTTGTTGAACCCTTTATTGAAAGCGTACAGTTCTTTAACAATTAATCAAAACTGAACTTTGAGACATGGAATATGTTTAAGCCAAACAATGTATTGCTACTTATTTACAAAGCCAACACACAATTATTGTTTAGCTTTAAGTGAGTCTTTTTAAAAAAAGAAATGAAAAAAGGATGTTTATGTTTAATTTGTATTCCTATTAAAAAAAAACAGTAGCCCTCATTTATGAATAAAAAAGGCAAATAAAAACACATTTGCCACAACTACTTCTTACATACGGGAGCATGTACATACATATGTATGTCTAAATGTTGTTCGGTTTGTTGTGCATAAATCCAGATGACGCTTGATGAAATGTTGTTGGACTGTTTGTTGATTGCGCTGATGATGACAAAGAAGATGGGGTTACGGATTTTTAAAATATGAAAAAATATTCTTATTTGACAAAAATCATGCATACAAATTTTTGTACATATGTACGAAGTATTTGCAGACATAAAAGCTGTTTCTACAGGAACAGTAAAGTTGTATGTACATACCCTTTAAGCAGCAACAGCAGCAACAGCATTAGCACAAACAAAATGTTAAAAAAGACAGCAGATTACCTTTAACTTTAGCCAACAGCCAGAAGAAGATCCATTAGAATGACTCCTTCCTCTAGCTAACTTCTACATACATATGTACTTTATAAAGTTGGTTTTTTGTATAAATGTGTTTATACAAGAAATATTTATGCTTTGCACTATGCGCTGCGCTCTCCCTTTTTTTAATGCTTTGCTAATATTATTAACCAGAGATACAAACAACAATAATGCAGGAATCCAGGAACGAATGGTTGGTTGACTGCTGGATGGTTGGTTATATGGCAGAGTTTTTTCTGTTTCTTTCTTTTTAGTTAGGGACTCATTAAAATTGCAAAAGACATTCGCTTACTAGTCTTAAGCTAAACGCAAAATAATAGAAGAACAATGGAGAAAAAGCAATGGAAGTAAAATTAATACGATCAAGAAGGATTTCAGAAATACCCTAAATTATAAAAAAACTTTTTAACTTCTTAACATCAAATCATAGTCATCACAATTCACCCATATTAAAGAAAGCAGAAACTCGGAACAAACTTAAGGTACGGTCACACTTGGAAAATATTTGCCGAAAAAGACGTAACCACTAAATAACATATATTTGAACTCGTTTATTTATTTAAAAGAAAACTTTTCTTATTTAGGTCAAAGCACAAAAAATATTTAATTTTAATATATTTGATGCTTGATTGATCTTACAACTAGTGGTTACGCTTTTTTGAGTAAATATTTGTCAAATGTGACCGTAATTTTTGAAGAATTCGTAGACGTTTTCTACTGTAAATTTAATAGAATTCTTAAATTATTTTGGTTACATTTTATGTAGCCAATATATTTTGAAAACAATTCAAATTATAAATATAATCACATACCTCTCCACAATCCGTTAATACCTCTTAGAAAATTGTAGTTAAATGTAGACAATTTAAAAGAAAAGAAAAATATGGAAACAGAAATTGTTCAAGTAAGCAATCTGCCAGCCGATATTTCTGCATGTTTTTCTTGCCGAAGATGATTGACAACCTGCGTTTAAGTTGCACTGCACTGCTTATAGGAATATATACATACATACATACGTATGTTATGTGCAGCATACAAACATACAACCAACAACTATGTATGAATATATAAATATCCTCCACTCTGGTGCATCAGGAACTAAGAAAGAAAAACATCCCAACATAAACTAACAAATATTTATGCTAATTTATGAAAATTTTCATCATTTATCTTTTTATCCATGTGTGTTGGTGTGTTGAGAGTATGTATGTGTGTGTGTGTTTGTTTAGAAATTTTAAAACATCAGTAAATATGTATGTATCGACATAAGTTTCTGTATTTAAATTGCTGTATTCTGTTAAATTGTATTTATCTACTTCCTTTTTATACAAAAATGTTTTCCCAATTTTTTGTTTGTATGAGAGTGCTTGCCCCCGTTTAAGCAGATTTTCATTGATTGCCACAAATACTTGCTGTTGTTTGCTTACGCTCTCTTAGGATTTGCAACAAATGTTACATTTGACAGTTGTATTAGTATTTTCATTTAAAAAATATCACAAACATATTTCAAACGTTTACTCGATGTTGATTTCTGAGTTTTTAATTTAAATTTGACGCAGAAATATAATAAATATGTGTTTTCTTTTTCTCAAAGAAGCAAACATGTGTACACGCCTCTTGGTTGAAGTTTCTGCATGTCTTTGAAGTGATATTGAGGAACCCAGTAAGCAATTCAGTAAGACACATATGTATGTATGTATATGCATGTAGTATATGTATGTATGTATGTAACGTGACCATACATCCGTATATTGGCGGGATTATCCCGTTTTTAGAAAGCTCATCCCGCCTAGATATTATAAGATATTAAAGAAAATGTATTCCCAAAATCAAATTAAAGTTGCAAGCAATTAGTAACTTTGATGAATTTTAAGCCGATAAAATATATATATACAAATGTACATATGCATATACAGCTTAAACTTTTAATTTGAAAAATAATTTTATCTAATTCCAACTCTTAATGATTTTGAACTATTTATGTATGTATTGGTTTATTGGCTTAAATCTTTAATAAGGCTTTTAATTTTAAAAGAATACCAGGCGAAATCCAATTTTTGGTTTACACCAATACCTCATTTTTTATCGGGGTTACGTTAAAAAAACAAGACGCAAAGTAAATCAAGATATTCTTTAGCAAACCATGTAAAGATCGAAGATAGGTTTATGGTTGTCGTCTTTCTTTCACAAAAATAGGTGCAATGTTTGCTGAACAGCTTTTTTTCAACGTTAACTAAATTTTCTTGTAACAATTGTCTGTATTACCACCACTAGCATTATCGTTGGATAATGCTTTACTTTTTATGTCATCAAATAAGTTTTTTGCTTTTGCCTGAAAAATGATTTGCAATCCAAATAGAAATCAAGAACTCCATTTCGATCATCAAAGCACTTTTTGTACGGGTCATCGTTTGATGATGATTTTACAAAAATTAAAAAAAAAATTAAGACTGGAATCCAAAACAACGCATCTTCGAAAATCTAACAACGCACAGTGAAAATTAGTAATAATTAAGCAGCGACGTAACTTCGAAAAAAATGCAAAAGGAAACGACGCAAAGCGAGGTATTGGTGTAATCTGAAACCGTTCGAACTTTATTAATATGCAGTAGATGTAGAGTGTACAATTCGTTTTCAATCACTTGTAAACTACATCTTCGATTATTTTGCTTAGTTTATTTACGTTTTTGGGGCACATTTTTGTTAATTAAATATTCTGCAGTGATTCTGATTTGGGCTAGTTCTAGAATTAATGATTTTACAATAAGATAAAAACATTTCAAATTTAATAATAAATATGCGATTAATTTAAAGCGCCCGCTTTTTCATTTCATAATTTAAAAATCCCGCTTTTTATAACCCTGTCAGGCTTGACGCAAAACTACCAACAATTTTTTTATAATTTTTGGAATATGTGATCTCTACAGCGTATGAAAATATAATCAATGATTAGGTTTTATCATTTTTATATCCTCCAATGATTTTAAGGACACTCACACTTGATACATCTCATCATTTTTTTAGTTGATATGTATATGTGCACTTCGTTATTTGTAAACGATTAATACTTTTGTAATTGAAGACACTTAATGAAATGCGACTGAAGAATTTCGCAATAATTCAAGGAACGGCAAATCAAACAGAAGAGAAATGTGAGAAGCAAATATAAAAAACAATCAGCACAATCTATTTCAAATTGGGTTAACAGAAGCAACAATACTGAAACTGAAAGGGAAAATATTTTCTTAGAAATCCCGCTTTTTTCTAATTATTATCCTGCTTTTTTATAAAAAACCATCTGGTCACGTCAAGTTTATGGGATATGCAGATTAAGTATATGTGATATTTGTAGGAAATTTTGTTTTAATATTTTTCCGTTTGTAAGTTTGTTAAGAACCGAATCATTTTTCTTATCGGATTTGTATACCCTCTAGTCTTAGCCGAGTCATGATAAGATACACTGCAATATTGTCTACTGGGTTATTTGTAAATCCCAACTTACACAAAGCAATTCTTATTGAAAAGATTACTACAATTGTTTCCTTAAAAATTGTTCGGTGTTCACACAGCACAATATTATTGCTCGTATTTTTATTTGTATACACATACTTATGTAATACGAATAAGAGAGTAACACGAATTACTAGCAGGGTTGTCAGATTTTCTTCACCTACGCCGCCAAAAAAGTTGCCAGAAATCGCCAAAAATTAAAAAATCGTAAAATTGTCGCCAGAGTAAAATTTTTTAAATTAGCATTTGATTTTCCATTTATGAAGATTATAAATAAAATTTCTTTTTACTTTTTGTCAGTTTGCATGTATGTATGTACATACGAGTATGTACTTTTACGAGTATGTACTTTTAACCATATATTTATCAGGTCGTAAACCACTTCTTCATACACTTCATCTTTTGGAACTTGAAAAAGTTTTAAAGAATTTTGTATCAATGTAAATTTAGCCTGTGTTAACGGATTTCCACATTTTAATATTAAAAATTCTGCATATTTTTTAAGAAATAAAATTGTTTCTTAAAAATTATAACTGAAAGGTCGGATAAGAAAAACACTAATTTAATTCTGCATATATTTTAAAGAGTGTCATATTTTCCGGCAATCGATTCAATATTTCTTTTGAACATTTCTTGAGATATATAAAACAATTTTGTTTTACAAGGTTTACCCGGTCCATTTCCATATTTATTTTGTTTAATTCAGTTTCAAACTCAGCTGCACCATCAATTGCATCTAATGAAAGAAAAAATCGGTTAAAGCGATAGCTGATTTTAAATCAACAGATCAACAGTCAATGTTACTTGCATTTTTTTGTTGATTTTAAATGTGGTAATCATCACAAAGTGGCGACACATTGTTAATCTAATAAATATAAACCTAAAATGCTATATTGCAAAGAAAACTTAGAGAAAAAACCGCAATCTCATTTAAAACCCGCAAAGAAATCGCCATGTCGACAAATGGAAATTTATGTCGCCATGAGCTCTAAAAAATCGCCACGTTTGCGAAAAATCAGCATATCTGACAGCCCTGATTGCTACCACAATCAAGTGTGTACTACTCTAATCTTTCCCTCACCCCGATGCCTAAACGGTAATCAGCTCAGCTTAAAGAATTGCTTCGTGTAATTTGGGATTAAGCACGTTAAGTTTTAAGCAATAATAAATAGTCATAGATTGAAAATGTCAATCTCTCAATACGTTCATGTAGATTTCCTTTAAGTTGTCGTTTAAGTAAATAAGACATTGATAATGATTGTCGAAGAAGACTCCGCAAAATAAATGGTATTTTCATGCGCCTAACAAGAAAATTAATATTAAAATGCAAAAGGCATAAGGCAGACTTGAAGAAAAGAAAATCTATTTTAAATTATGTTAAAAATCACGTACATACACAGATTTTCCATTAAGAGTTAGATGGCATAATAAAAATAATTTACGAGTGAAACATGTGCAAAATCTTTGGTAAAAAAAAACAAAATTAAAACTAAAATCAATAATTTGTTTTGCGACACAACAAATCTATACAAATATAGCGTACCTACATATGTTATAATTTAAAAATTTCAAAACTAATTGAAAAGATATTTTCCGCGTCTGGTTAAAAATGAGAAACAAATTGTTATAGAAAATCATATTAGAAATAAACCTGTTTATATGATTTAAATGGCTTGTTGCCATAATTATCGAAACATCATGGCAGACAACAAGTTTTACATAAATTAATTCAACTTATTTTAAATTTGTAATCTATTAAAATCGAAGCCAATCAAGTATTATATGGCCATTTGCATACCAATTGTAAAGTAATTAAAATACATATTCTAACACTTACATGCATTAGAGCAGCAAAATACAGAGTTTGAAAGGAGTCGAATCATCAAATAACCGTCTGAGTTTCAATCGTATGAAATCAATAAAATTAAATCTTATCTATCAATGGTTATGTTCCCTTCTGTGACTTAGTGGGCATTTAAATTGAGAATAGTGAATTTAATATAATAATAATTTATTGAATAGTGTGTGTGTGAAACGCTCTATAAATTAGTGAACATTACAGTTTACTAATCTATAGAGCGATTATATTATTATTTCTCTTAATTATTGTTAGCATTGCCAAGCAACTATTCTTGAATTCAATTTATGAATTTTAAGAAATCAATTCATTTAAATCTCTGTTGCAACATTGATTTCTATATTTTTTCTCTTCTCTTTTTTTGTAAACGTGGGCAGTTATATAAAAACGTTGGCAATTTCAAATGTAGAAAATCTAAAAAAAATATTAACGCTACCAAACTGAAATTGAAACTGAGATCAACAGACAAACATGGAGACTGACATGGCCAACACATTTGCGCAGCTACAATACAGCGCCAACGACAACAACAACAAATCAATAAATAGATGAATAAAAAATAAGTACGTGTTAGTTTTGTTGTTAATTAGAACTCATGTATTGGTGGTTAACAAGATGCAAAACAGATTGAATGAAAAAATGAACAGACGGATGCATGGCCGGACGGACAGACAATTAAACTAACATATTTACTCCACTTACATACAAACGAATGGATAGAGCCACCTAGAACAACAACTAATATAATAAACACAACAGAATTTGAAATTAAAAAGCATGACAACTTGCAACTTGTTGTAGAGATCTAAAAACAAAAAATACAATTACAGTATTTGAAATTCAAATGTGTTGGAAAGTTTGGTAGCTTATGTGTTTGTTGCTTGTGAGAGATCTTTAAACAAACAACATTGTAGTTATCTATGAATGTGGAATAATATTTTTTGCAATTGCAATGTCATGAAATCGATGAAAATTATAGCTTCACAGGAGGGCAAGTAATAGGGGTATTCATACAATTATTATCTTCGATTTGCAACTTTTGAAAATAATTGTAAAATTATACAGTGCAAATTTATTTTGTGACGAGAAAAAAAAACTGCAAGACTTTTCTACACATAAAACCAAATGACAATAACTTTAAAATTTAATTTTATTTTTTTCATTAACCCTTATGTGACTGACAAGGTACACGGGTTTCTTTTACGGTTTGAAATTATTATTTTTTTTTGTAGAAATTGGCAACCATCGTACTTGAAACTTCTTGAGAGCTACCAACTTTTGTAACATTTAAAATGTTGTTGCAAAATGGAAAAAGATTTGTATGAAGGAGGCGAACCGAGTTCGCTCTGCGTTTAAGTGAGCCGTGAAGATAGGCGCACTTAATATTAAACAAATTTGTCAGTGTGCATATTTCTGCGCTTGTTTGCTATCCAATTTAAGCTTTTATTTCGCGCGAAGATACAAATGGATTTTTTACTGGCTCTACAAATACCTCTATCTTCTGTTAAAGTGGTCTTTCGTGTCCGAAGTTTCCTAGCTGGGGTTGCAAACTCATTTGTATTTTTGTACAAGTGAATTGCACCAAATACCATTTTTTTGAGCAAGAAAACTTTTGTGCAATAGCCGACAATGAAAGTTTTTTCATTTTGATAACACTGGGCAATGAATCGTCTCATGTACGAAGTACATGACTTGTTTTTGCGCATTTTCGAAACTTAACCGTATCAAAACTATTACAAGTTAATCTATTCTTTAACAAATTATACTCACTTTGTCACTAATATTTAGAAAACTTTATAACTTGAAGAAAAAATTTCGTGTTTCTAATTACGTGACCAGCAAAAAAAAAAACAATTGTGAAAATAATTTTTTTTATATATTTTTTTTATTTAACTTAGAATTCAACGTGTTGTGCAACAACAACAATGTTGATTGTTTACTAATTGAATAACGGTAAAAACAAATTACAGTGTAGTTTTTTAAAGAAGCTACACAGCGATCTTATTATATCAAAGCATCGTTTCTAATTATATGGCCACCACAGTATGTAAAGCTTTTCCCTCGAATAACAATTATTAATCTCTCGCACAATAACATGCCCCTTACAATTTCAAAGTGCCTACCAAAGATATTAACACAGTTAAAGATAAATTTTTAATCACATCTTAGTGATAATTTCTATAACATTTTATTTAACATCCACAACAATTTGTTTGGGTATGTCAGCAACACTAAAAAACAAATAACATAAAGCATGTACATACAACATATGTATATACATACGATTATGTATGTACTACCAGCTGGTAAAAGTTCTAAATCAACATAAATTGTAAACTTTGTTTCATTAAACCATTTATGAGTACGAATTTGAAAGTCAGACATGGCTAAAGAAATTTTTATTGCCAAGCATATTGCAATATGCAGTGGTAGTAAGTGGAAGTAGCAGAATGTAGTTGTTTGTAATGTCTTGTCATACAATTTCGTATGTCGTATATTGTAAATGAGAGGACTTTCCTCGGGCCAAAGCAAACAACGATGATTTATTATTTTATAATTCGCTTTAGATGTGGAAACTTGACGAGGTGGACGTCTAACATGACCACTGAACACTAGTGACTACTATGTGGTGTTCCAACTACAACTACATACTTCTTCTACTACTACCACTCGAGTACCATAAACGTTGCCACAAAACCAACATCCAGTATTTGTCTCTAGCTAGTGGTGACTATGCGTTTGTTTTTTAGGTGCTTTTTTTCTATCTCTTTTTGTTTGCCACAATTCCTTACTTTCAATGTCTGTGGAGTAAATTTTCAACTGTTTGCTGCAGTTCGTTTCTGTTTCATTTTCTATAAATCGCGTTAAAGAATTTACATCATCAAAAGTTATTATTTGTATGTTGGCTGTTGTTTTTGATCCAGTTCTTTAGCTTCTAGTTCTTAAAGTCTGTAAGTTTTTTATTTTTTGTTGGTTTTTTTTCCAAGCAGTTGAACCCAAGCCCAGAAGCAATTTCTGTAATCATAGACATTCGTATACATATATGTAGTTGTTTTATTTTATAAAAAAAAAACTAATATAATTTTTTATTAGCGATAATTCTTCATTCTTGATTGAGTTTGAGTGGTTACACAGGAGAATTAGTAATATTGTTTTTTTTTCTCTCTCTTTATATTGCAATAGGAATTTCCATAATAGAAGTAGTTTTTTTTTCTGAGGGATTTTGATAAATTAATAAAAAAAATATGGCTTGAAAATATTTTAAGAAAAATGAGGGCAAAGTATTCATATTTATAAATGATTAGATTGTGCAATAGTTTTAAAATAAAAAATAAAATCAATATGATGATTCATTGTAGCAGAGTGAGCCAAGGTAGAAATTTAAATATGACTAAATGTTATAGACCACATAACGTCTACATTCTCTAAGACCCCAATTGCACCTTGTTTTAATTTGTTGTGGCAGATTGCATGCAATTGCCCATATATTCATATGAATTTCCGCAAAACCAGGCTGCTTCACAAATTAATAATAACAACGACCATCAACTGTGCTACAAACAAATAATGACTGTATAAAATTTAACGATTTTAAACACTCACTTGTCCCTGGCATTTCCATTAAGATGTATGGCCAAACAACGACAACTACAACACCCATGTGATGACTCCACAAACCAATGTATTTATAAGAAAAACAGCTTAAAAAAAATAAGTAAAAAGAGGAAGCCAATTTTATATATTTTCAGAATTACGTTTATATGCAGATTATTAACTAAATTCAGAAAAACAGATGAACAATTTTTACGCTGCAACGCAATGTGGTAACAACAACTTGTGGCAAACATCATTAAAAAGAATTTTGCGTAAGCAAAGTATTACAGGCAATAATAAAAAAGCAACAAAACATATTTGAAGTTAAATGATTATTGCTTAAGGTTTTTAACACAAGTAACAAAAAAAAAAAAAAAACCAAAACATCAAGTTTAAATGGACAAAAGCAAAAATGGAATAAAAGTTGATCTTGACTACGCAGCAACAACACCAGCGACAACAACCACACAAACAATTTGCAAAATTGACCACAGGATGATGATGATGACTTTAAATGGCATGAAGTAGAAACAGTGCTTTGAAAACAACAAATCATTTAGGTTGCCCAAGAGGGATTATATAGGTATATGTGTGTATACGAGGGCTATCGAGATCAAATGATTTTACAGAGTAGTTAATACCGGGGGGAGAGAGAATGCCTGCCGACTATTTCAAACGCACTTGCTCAATTACAATATGTTTCATTACTTACTTACTTGTTCAACTATGATCATTTATGAAACAAATTTTAAACAAATTTTTAAAACTATTAATTCAAATTTGTAACCAGTGATTTACAAGTAATGTTGTATGTTGTACATTGTATGATACAACTATCTGATTTCGAATACACTTTTAAACAAAGTCGTATGTTTATGTTGTCAAGCCTTTAAAAGTAAAATATTAAAAATATTAAAAATTATTAATGTAAAAGTGAGAAAAACAAAACAGTTTCAGCATTGTATCAAAAATATAATGCAGACATTTTAACAATTGAGTTAAGTAAGTAAAAATGAATGATCGTTTTTCATAAATTAAATTAAACTACAATATATTATTTACCTTGAACATATATGTTTAACTGAAAAGTTATCTAACTGTCAGTTGGCCTAACGGCCACTTTTTAACTTCAAGTTAAGTATTTAATTTTTATCATCCTTTGATTATATAACTTAAAAATAATTGGAATGCGCAGGCAACTGAATCCCATTATTTTCAGAAATAAAATGTCATATATAATATAATTATAAAAATTTTATTTTGAAACAAACAATAAAAGATAATATTGTTATGAACGCTCCAATATGATACAAATTACAGAACACACCATATATCAACTACCGGTAAAGGTTCTATAATATGTAGTTCCATAATTGGGTTGTGAGTGGTTTATTTATGTCATACCTTCCACCGGAACTCTAATAGATGTATAGCTGGGTCAGAATATTGGGAATGTAGTTTCCTATTATTAATTCGTGGCGTAATTGAGGGTATGTAGCATAATTGGTTAGCGCATTTGATCATTAAGCTTGAGTTGGTATTTGTAGCCCGGGTCCGATTCCCAGCCGCTGCCACTCAAACAACATCAATTTCTGATAATTATTAGTTTTCTATCATAACTTATATTTATCACAGCGCCCTCCTTCGGTGGTATAGCATTCAAACGCCACTGAAGTAAAATAATTAAATAAAGGCTACAAAATCAAGCTTTAACATTAACCCTCCGATGAGTGACAGTTCTGAACTTCACGGCCGTGTGAAAAGGTCCCTATGTACCTTTTTTGTAAATCATGTTTTTTTCATATAAACATTTTTTTTTTATTTGTTTTTTTTTGTTTTTATTGTTTATAACTAAATTCTACACACAAAAATAATATAGTCGCCGAAGTAGCAGTAATTTCAGTTTGAAAAGGCAAAAAGGTCCCTAGGGACCTTCTCACTTATCGGAGGGTTAATGCGCCTACTCACCATCAGAGGCGCTGCAATTCTGCACTAAAAACAAACATAATGCGCAATTGCACAGTTATGATATAAAAAAGCTTTTTTCTTTCACCACCTTTACTTCTCCAACCTCTGTCCACTTTCCAAAGAAAGTAACTCAATTATATATAGCCATATTAATTGCCTGACCTTCCATTTCCATTTAAATTTCTGCAATCGGTTAAAAATTGCTTAAGATACAGGCTGCTGAATATGAAATTTTTAGTGCTTCTAAACAAGTCAGCCGAAGTGTATATTAATTTTTTTTCTTTATTTACCGCGCACCATTAGAAAGGGCCTGAGAGCGTCCGCAGCTTGGCTAATTTGCAAAATTTTTTGTGTTGTTATATTTGTCAAGAATTTATTTAATAATTGAATAAGGTCTTTTGACCTTTTGATTTCACCAATTTTACGCAACGAGTTGTTCGATTTTCGCAAATCTATTATTATTTTACGTTTTGTGTGACATTTTTACACTTTTTAACTTAGAAATTATTTTGCCAACAACCACTAGTAAAATGATTTGACATATTTTGTTACAACTTCTACAACTGGCAGTTAAAATAATAATTAAACTTTAACTGAAATTAGTGAAATTGGCCATTAATAGTAGATAAAACTGATCCTTGAGTTCCTTGTCACTGAATATTTAAAAGCTGGCAATTTACTTCACGCTTTGTTTTGCTAGAATGTGCTTTGAAGAAATCAATTTTGGATCCAAAATAGAAGTGATCATAGTTTGGTTCTATGTTCTCAAAAAACGTAGTAGGTACTTAACGACATATAAAAAAATTTAACTTTGGATTTAAATTTCTATGAAAAGTCGATTTGGAATTCAAAGTAGAATTAATTACAGCTTATTTTCTTCAAAATTGAAATATTCACCGTGTTCGTAAATGAATAGTAGATTTGTAAAGTTTGGTATTCGGCCGAAGAATGAGTTTTTAGCCGCATATTAGCATCAGCTTTGTGTTGCGGCCTGTAAAAACTTGTTTCGGTCAGATTTTTACAGTTTGGTAGCAGTAGAATTTAATCTTGCATCAAAATAAGCTTTTGTGAGAGATTTAATTGAATTATTGCCAGATTACTTTGTGTAAAATGAACTTTAGTAGAAGGTTTGATTCGTCAACATTTTGTCAAACAGTCAACCAACGTAAAAATATCATATGTTTTTTTTTGTCATCAAACTGATTGATTGAGTAAATTGTGAAAAAAGGTTTATATATTCTACCACCCTCACATTTGTGTCATTAATGGCTTTCTCTCTATAAAATGAAAATTTGTTGACTAATCAAGATGTAAAGAATATTTGGCGAAATGAGCTTGACCAAATTTCGTAAAATTTTACACTTTTCTTAAAAACAAATACTTTACGAAAAAATAATTTACGAAATTTGAGATTAGGAAATATCAAATGCAACAGATCATTCAGTACATTAAGTGTGATCTTTTGTGAACTTTCATATGTAAAAAAAAAATAAATCACAAATTTAAAGATTTCATTCCTAGTAGACCCTGTATTTAAAATTGAATCTTTAAAGGCAGTCAAATACTGCAAGTGGTAGTAGACACGCAGAAAGTATGATTTAGAAGTTTAAGATGTGATGATGATCATCATCATTTTTGTGGTTAGGAAGTTGCAGCAAGTATTATACTGTTTTTTTATTTTTTGTACAACTTTTTTTTTTTTTGGTATTTTTGTATTCTTCTGTTTTCAGTTGATCGATTTGGGCGCAGTTAGCACCTGTCTTTAACTGACTGGCAAATACTACTACAAAGTGATTATTCATTCTGCAAGACAATTGTGCGAGTATAAAGAATGAAACCTACATATAACTACACAGATAACTAACCATCAGCCAGTACACTCAAGATACCGAAAATTAACAAGCAGTACGTATTACAGGAAAAACAGTCATCGATAAAATATTAAAATACAATTTTAAAATTCAAATGCAAACGTACACGCACAGGTAACTAACTACTAGAAATGTATATAAATATTTATTATGACTAAGGATCTTTTTTTTTTCTTTATTGTGGTTATTCTAAGACAAACTCTTAATATGATGTGGCTGTCTCAGAGTTTAAAACATACGAATACACACAGTTTCTGTCTGTCGGAACAAACAACCAGGCGCACTTTGCGTTAAAAACCAAACCAGTCTCTGGTGGCAGTAACGGCCAGATCATGTAAGTACGAACGAGCATCAGGTGCATTAATCATAATTAATAATTCATAACAAAATCAATCAAATAAAGAAGGAATTTTTAGATTTGAAAACCAACCAATGAAAATGATTATTATTAAAAATGATTAAGGAAATAAATATTTCCCTAGTTTAATACTTTAGACAACCAAACAAACACTTCTTCATAGCCAAAATGATAGATCTGTTTAAACGTTACTAAATATTTAATGGCATTTTCTTATTTCTTTTATTTATGTTTATACATATTTCTATTTCTATTTCTATTTAATTATTCATCGGTTGGGGTACAAAAATCCCAATTAATTTTCACATTGCCAGGCAAATGCTGTGAATATTTTAAAAACGCAATATATCAATTTGTTTTGAAGTAAAAGATCTATGGAGAAAATTAGCAGGTACGAAGTAAATGCTGCAAGTGATTTGAACAACAAACGCATAAATTAAATTGGTGTAATACTATATTGAATATACAAGATATTTCCATTAATATGTTTCATGTAGCCTTTTTTCGTTATTTGGATATATTGCGAATATTGTAATGCTCTTATATCCATATAAATTTCTTTGTGAGAAATTACAATTAAATACTATTAGTAAATATTACTGAAATATATATATTTCACTAATTCATGATCTGCCAAAAAATCAGTTTTAAATTAAAAAAAAAAACACGAATATCAGAGAGAAAGAGAGAGAGAGAGAGAGAGGGTAAGTTTGATCACGAACAATCATAATTCCAATTTTCTTCAAATAGATTTTTATTTAAACAGAGATTTAAAAAAGTAAACTTGTAAAAATTGGCTGTAGGAATCTACAACATCTTTCACTTTTCATCATTGCACTCAATATTGAAGTCAATGATTTGAGGAAATTTATACGTGTAATAACTATTCTAAACTTTGCTGACTTTACGTTGGAATTAAAATTTAATTTTACGTGAAATTATCTATGATTTCAACATATTCTTGAACTGCTCGAATAATTAAGTGGTCTTCTCCATTAGAAACAGGAAATGTCGGTTAGAATTGAACACATCCCCCCCCTTCCCCAGTGTCAGTAATGATGGAGCCAAGGTAGCAGAATGAGTAGAGATTTTCCAGAATATCATAATTTATAAGAAGATTCTATGATTTTCGAATAAATTTCTAAATCCTTTGTCGTTTTCATGTTCGTTTTCAGCATGTCTTTCATTGAAACTTTTATGAATGTTTAATATCTCTTAATATATCATATATTATCGGTGTAATCAAGATCCTCCAGTCGTTTGTGAAGTCCACATACAATGTCTAACTTTTCTATAATTATAATAATAGTGGCGAATTATAAAAACCTTTCGAACTCTGAGCTACTTTCTAGCTTTCGTTATCTCGCACCTTCATACAGGCTTTTGGTCAACTGTATCCGTTTATGTGGTAAAATCTTTACATTTAAGAGCGTTCTAGATAACACTGTTATCAAAACGATATATATACAATATCAGGAAGATTTCAGTTCAACTGCTTATTTCACAATGATTGTTAAAAAATGCAATTTACACGAAGCAATGCTTTAAGCTAAGCAGATTATCTTTTAGTCTTTGTCGTGAGGGGAATATAAGACGAGTACACACTTGTTTGTACTTACAATTCGTTCTACTCTCTTATTCGTAAATGTCAAAAAGCACAAATGTGTGCATACTATCAAATAAAAATAAGAGCAATAAGAATAGTGGTGTGTTCACACGAAGAAATTTCAAGGAAAAAATTGTATCAATCTTTTCAATAGGAATTGCTATGTGGAAGTTGGCACTAACGTGTTTAAAAGGTCAATATTTTTTTTGCTTGGACCAGCACTCAGGGGAGACCCCTACTCATGCAATGCATTGTGTTGGAACTATAAAAATTGGTTATGGTAGGGATGATAGCGGAAGTAGTGCGTGTGAACATTTGATTGGAATTGTCCTATATTAAAAGTGGCAGGGAATACTTTGGCTGGTAGTTTATTCCACATACGGACAGTACAAGTTCCCTAATTCAATAGAACAGTGAAACACAACCCACATTGCGACGATGCTCCAATGAATCAATAGAGTTGGATACCCTATTGTCACCGATACGCATCTTCGCTCTCTCCTGTACGCGGTCGAGTAACTCCAAAATGGACTTCGAAGCACCGGCCCACACATGAGAGCTGTATTCCATTTTCGGACAAATATAGGTGGTGTAAATAGTTAGGAGATCAGATGGAGTGAAGTATTTCCTACAACGTTTTAAAAAACCAAGGCATTTGTACGCTTCTTTTGACACTTGAAAAATGTGTTTGGTCCAGCGGACATCACACTGGATTCTCATGCCTAGAACGTCAAGAGCGTCTGATTCCTTAATTTTTACACTTCACATAAAAACAGATGAAGCAACATGATCTGTTGCGAGTTTGTGCGTTAATATACAACATTGATTCTTACGTGCGTTAAAATCTACTCTGTTCGCACAACCCCATTCTGAGATTGTCTTAAGATCTTGGCTAAGCGTATCATTCAAGTTTTATCTCATTTCCCCAATCTCCAAAGGGTTTAGTCTATGGTTAAATGAGTATGAATGGCTAATGTTGCTATCATAATATTTGAAATAATGTGGCGAAAACCAGCCTGTTGTTTTCGTAATGTTGCCATTATTTTCTAACAAAGTGCTACGAATGGCTAAGAATCACTTACAACTCCTACCTAAGAAGTAATTTTAATATTTGACAATTAAGGTTGCTTAATTGTTGCACTTAAACTAGCAACGAATTGATTCAAAAGCCATTGCCCAAGAAATACCTAGCTGGGGTTAGTGAGCGTAAGCATTCCTGATTCTTCTTAAGTGAGTACTATTTAAGTTTCTAAATCAATACAACGCCACCTAGTTAATGTGAAAAAAGTTAAATTGATACTGTTTCGTCATTATTGAAATATGTACATTTTAATAAAATTTGAATTATTTAATTGAATTGTCAATATTTTTAAATTGAATTGAATGAAATTGTCATATTGGGAAATTTTTATGTCAAATAGTTTTAAGAACCATTTAAAAAAAAAAGGTAAAATTATTTTTGTGTTAAATATCAAAACCACCGGTTCTGTATTTTTTATTTCGAATTTAAAATTGAAATATACAGGCATGTCATATAATTCGATTGGAATGGTTTCAATTCCGTATTGCGATCGATTTTGTTTATTCCCAAAAAAATTTTAAATCTCAGTTTTAACTTAAATATGGTAACGTTGTGTAGCCAAAACAAAAACATATGATTTTTGTAATAAAATGTATAACAAAAGCGAACAAAAAGAGAGCTAACAAAGATATTTTAAATAAAAAATTAACAACATTTTTTAAAAATGCCCGGAATTTTAATTGTTGCTGTTTTAAATGAAAAAAGACATCAAAATGCAGTTGACAAGCTACAAAAAAGAAATTTAAGAGATACATCTGATCCTTTGTCATATTCCAGTGTTGGGTAAATATTTTTTATTTTTTAATTTTTTAACATTTTATTTAAATATCAATAAAATAATTAAAAAAAAACAATGAAATAATAAAATTTGTTATTTAATTGTCACTATAAATTAGTAGTATAAGTTTTTTTTTCAATATAATATCATAAAAAATAACAATTCCACTTTAGTTATCTCAAGTGATTTCATTCCGAAAATAAAATTCGTTGTTTGTTTTCTAAAGACTCAATTTACGGAATCAAAACCACTTTCGATCGGAATTGAGTTCTGTGACGTGGCTGATAGTCACAGACTTAAAAGTTTGCAAGATCACTTTTAATAGTGCAAGCGTTCCTTAAAACCTATTAAGGATAAATAGATACCATATGTTTTTTATAAAATCTTGTTCTATAAATTCTTTACAAAAAGGATATTTAATTCACATCTTTCTTTAGAACAAAGGGTCTGAACATTTATTTTATTAATAAAGTTTTTATAAAGATCACAGTAGAATGTCAGTTAATATTAAACTCTTTGCTCTTACATAGCTAAGGTCTATCAACCCAACAAAGACTTGACAATGAATTGAAATTACTTAACAACATACTTTTCTATGACGTCTGCATTACATAGAAATATTTTAATATTATTATTTATTAGACATCATCATGAACACCTAAATGCACTGGCGAATAGTTGTATATAAAGTAATATGTAGTAATGTAACAAACATCAATAGAACTCTCATTTTAAGTTATGATTTTTTATTGCTTTTTGTGGGAAAGGAGTTTGTTTTTTACCATTGTCTTAAAGTCTCTAGTGTAACTCCCTATTTATAAGCGTTCGTAGTAAGTACTAGCATTCAATCACATCATCGTGTTACTACTGGCTAAGCAGTGCAATCTCATTAGTATGTTAACCCATTACTTAAGGTACGTCACACTTGGCAAATATTTGCCAAAAAAGACGTAACCACTAAATAACATATGTATATTTGAACTCATTTATTTATTTAAAAAACCTTTTCTTATTTAGGCCAAATCACAACAAATATTTAGTTTTAATTTATTTGATGCTGTTTGATCTTGCAAAACTCTTGTAAGAGTAAACAACGTCAAACAAATTTGTGCTAAAACAAGTGGTTACTTGTGGTGGTTATTTTTTTTAATAAATATTTGCCAAATGTGGCCGTACCTTTAGTAATAAAAGTTTTCCTGTGAATATTTCCTGAAAATAGTGATTACGCTTATTTTCTTACAAAAATATCATCTCAACAATATAAATGAACGTGCCTTGTGTTAACAACAAAAGTTGTTCAATTAATATTATTTTGTAAACAAAATAAAAAAAACAACAACTCTCGACATCTAAATAAATAAGAAAAACTGAAATCAGGTTGTGTTTAAAATAAGTACAAAAATATTGCTGAAAATGTATTTATTTAAGATGTTGTGAATAATAAATATTAATTGTATGCATCCGAATATTTGCACATTTTCATACTTAAATAAATGAGAAGATGTTGTTGTTGTTGTTGCTGCTGTTGTTTCTACAGCACATTTTGCTGTTGCTTGCCATTCATAAAAGAAGATGTATTTACTCATTCATTCGCATACATCTCAGCTCAGCTCAACTCAACATAAATACATATATACATATGTACATAAATACATTACTAAGATGAAGTGGAATATTTATATATTTTCTTTTTATTTTTTTTTTGTTTTTTTTTTGTTGCTGGTTTTTTGAAGCCTCAAGTGAAGTTTTCAGTTACGCAAAGTAATTTATTTTGCGCCACACGCGCTGTTTTTAATGACTTCATTAAATACTTCTTCACTCCTTAAAAAATTGAAACGGCGAAACGGAGTAAAATAATGGAGGAAATAAATGAAACAGCTCCAGTACCAGCATCAACAACAACAACAACAACATTCAGCTATAATGAACTGCCGGTAAAGGGTGTTTATTTCAAAAAACTAGGTGCTGGCTGTTGTTCTCCTTTAGAATGAGTTAAGAGATCAATTATTTTACAAGGGAACATTTTAACAAACAGCCGCAACAACTGCAACATGGTGTTAAGAACCAACAGCAGAAGTAGATGATGATGATGATTATGATGATGAGGACGACGATGCTCTATAATTATATGAATTTATCTACATACATTCAGACTGATGTGCCTATGTATACCTACACCAACACACAAATCCCTAGTCTATTAAAATAATAAAAGGATAAATATAAAATAACAAACAAACAAAAAAAAGTAAACTTAATTTAAATTTAAAACGAAAAATTATTTATGAAGGCAACACATTAAATTATTAAAAGGTCAAGGACTAAAGGGAGCATACGAAACTAATTGTTTAATAACAAGCACGAAGTACAACTTGCACTTAATGGCAAAGTGAAGCCGAAAATATTGTTTTACTTTAATTTTTAAGATTAGCTTCCGGCAAAGACTTATAATTAAAAACATGTAAATTAGTTGAAGATTCCGGCTACATCAGTGGTCGGCATAGAGAGAACATAGAATATATATTAGAGCCTTTTTGTAACAGCTGAAGACATTCCTAAAGGTACGGTCACACTTGGCAAATGTTTGCCGAAAAAGACGTAACCACTAAATAAACTATATTTGAACACGTTTTTTTTATTGAAAACAAATATTTAATTTTATTTTATTTGATGCTGTTTGTTGTTGCAAAACTCTTGTAAGAGTAAACAATGTCAAACAAATTAGTGCTAAAACAAGTGGTTACGCTTTTTTGATTAATTATTTACCAAGTGTGACCGTACCATAAAACACGAGTTTTTTTTAACAAACACTTGTCTGCAGAAAACAGCCAGAGTTTTTGGCGGGAATCGAACCCGCAACCCTCTGCCTGATAGTCCAGCACACTATAGTCCAACCTATATAACCTATTATACACTTTCTTTCTGTTTTGTAATCCCACCAGCTATTAATTCATTAACATGCGTGTTGTTTATAGATAAATATACAATCATGCTCGGTCCCTAGTGAATATGAGTGCCGCGCACTGGTCTACAAAAACTAAAAATTTCAACATAAATCACAAATCAATAAAATATAAATTATTTTTTAGATGTTACAAAAAGTCGAAACAATAATTGATCCCTTTGGACCTGTTTTCGCAGATCAGGCATGACTGCTGGCACACTGTCATTTTATTTTTTTCTCTTTTGTTTTATGCATTGCGTCTTTATCGAGAAATCATTTTGGTAAGCAGCGAAGATCATGTGATGACTTCCCGCTATGTGCAGTTAAATTTCCAGCATTGCTGGAACGAGTTTTCGCAAGATACTGGTAGCAATGCTAAAAAGAGTGATTAAGAATTAGACCTTCCAGATGGACAACCAACAACCGTACTTGAGTCCAGCATTTGAATGAAACTATTTATATCCTACACCACCATAATGGGTAAATGAAGCCAAATCACACCAACATATTTTGTGCAAATCGGTCCATAATTTGTCGTAGCCCCCCATTTCCGAAAATCACTTTAAAGAGCATAACTCTTTTAAAAATTTTGGTATCCAAATAATATTGAACGCAAATATATTTTATATGTATACATATAATACGGTACAATTTTATTATGATCGGTCCATAATTAGTCGTAGCTCCCATATAAGGCGCATTTCCGAAAATCACTTTAAAGAGCAATACTCTCTCAAGAATGTTGGTTTCCTAATAATATTTAACACAAATATATTTCATATGTATACAAACAACACGAAGCAATTTTATTATGATCGGTCCATAATTAGTCGAAACTCCCATATAAGACCCTCTACGTAATTCACTTTAAACTCCATAAATCTTTTAAACGTATTTATATCGACATATAATATTTATATTAACAAAAATCATGACACTAAATTTTTGGATGATCGGTCCATAATAAGTTATACCTCCCATATAACGCCCATTTCTGAAAAACTGTTTTATACATATGTATATTGGGTGTAGGGTATTATATGGTCGGGCTTGACCGACCTTACTTTCTTTCTTATTTTAAAATATAAATGTCAGATTTATTTCGCGCATAATTTTCCCTTTATTAGTTACTGGTACATTAAACGTTTCTTCCTAGATTTATTTTCCTTTACCGCACTATATTTTGTCTTGTCATTGTATATGTATGTAATTGATGGAGAATTTCTGCAAAAGTTTCTCCATTCCTAAACAAAGTACATACACAAAATTTTATGTACAAACAGCTCTTTTCCTAATGAATAACGTGCTAATTATTAGATATTTCTGTTAACCCATAAAAAACCAGCACATCATGAAATAAACACAGAGTTTCTTCTCCAACCTCCAGCTTTTTATCACCATCCCAAAAGTATTAATTATTTTCAGCTTGACAAGTGTGCTAGAGAATGTATCTAAACACAAGCGACATATTAATGATAAAATAAACGACATATCTATGTACGTATGTTTGTTCTCTAGAAGGACCATCATGTCTTTTTTAACCTTTTCCTTTTTGCAGTACTTTGCCTTAATAGCAACATGTCAAAAATAATGATCAAAGAATATTAATAACATTTATGTGAATGTCTTTCCTTGTAGTTTTAGTTGATGTTGTTCTATGTTGCAACAACATCCAATAACCACGACAAACAATATTCTGCATATAAAACACTGTTTTAACTGCATGCAACAGCATGCTTTCAGACTTAAAGCACCATTGGTTACAGCAGTCAGTTGCAGATAGTTAATTTGCAACATGAACCACACAAAGTCTGAAATAATATTGTTGTTGAAAAAAAACCAACTTTACTATGAAAGCGTTAAAATTATAGAATGTCGGTAAAACAGCCATTAAAGAAATATTAAAACATCAACACAAAAAATAAAATAATGAAAAATATAATAATTTACTAAATAAATTTAATATTTTTTATATTGCTGGCTGCTGTTGTAAAATAAGGATGATAATCGTAATTTTGTTATCTGTTTATATACGAAATTGTAAAATATTACTGATAACTTAGAAGCTGTCGTTGGAAATATAACACTGGAAAAGTGTGTGCAAATTATGTTTGCATTTTCATTAATTTGTCATAAATTAAGACATGTCGCAGCTAACACGGGTATTGGCCCAGAGTGTGAAAGTCTTGAGACAAAATGTCTCAAGCATAATCCCTTGTTTTTAGTATTTCTGGACAAGAGCTTTAAGAGAATTTATTGTTGTAACAATTAATAAAAATCGTAATGGAATTTGGAGTTGTATAGATTTAAATATAATTGCGTATCATATATTAAATGAATGAACTGTTCCATGGGATTTCAAAATTTAAAGACACTATGTCCCCAAATGCTTGTAATCTGTTCCCTGTTCCTACTGTTTCGTCTCAATTTATTATGGTATCAACGTCTGCAAAGTTAAGCCAAGCGACAAAGAAAAATAATAATCTATTTTTCATTACAAATTTACAATCAGTGTTCTATAGAAATTTAAGATCAGGGCTCTATGCCACAAAACAAGTTATCAACTTTTCAGTTTACTTTTATGCAATTTTTTGTAACTTTGCAAAACTTAATGTTCCTCAGAACTATATAATTTAGTAAGTGATAAGTTGAAATCGATAAGTGTAATTTGCACAGTTTTGAAATTTATATATTCACTTTGCAATTTCTATTCCATGTAAATGCGTTCTCTTGTGCAAAGTTAGTGTTGAAAAGAGTAATTTGCAAATAATTATTTGCTTCGTTCCAAAAAAATCGTAAATTCTATTTTTGCAAAGCAAATTTTGATAAGTTTGTTAAAAATTTGAAAAGTAAACGATTCACTTTACAAAGTCATATTGTTATAAGTAGTGAAGCTTTCAAAATGTTAAGACATGAGTTCTTGTTCGATGATAGTAACAAGAAATTATAGAGACAAACTGCATTTTTCGGGACTACAAAACTTTAATTTGAAAGAATGCTTCCGTTTGAATCAAATCTAAGTTGATTTCATTTTAAATATAATTAGAGAAATATAATTGATAATTATATCGAGAACAAGTAAGAAAGTATAGTCGGTCAAGCCCGACCATATAATAACTGAAAAAGTGATTCTGAGTCGATCGGTATACTTTAAGGTGGGTGTTGGACCAATATTTCTGGGCGTTACAAACATCAGCACAAATCCAATATACCCTCCCCAATTGGTGGTGGTGTAGGGTATACAAATTAGAGCACAGTACACAACTCAGTCAAGTTTTGTCGGCTAAAAATCAACTGCTACTGTGCTTGCATTAGTTCAGAAATAGTTCCAATATAACCATGCATAGCTGCATGGAGTCGCAAAATCCATGGACCATCCATGGAGTTGTGGACGTCATAATAGAAGTTTTATTTTAAAACATATTACAGTGGCCCAATGACGTCATATGCGCCTACATTACACGAGAAATAATATGTGAACCGGCATGCAAATCACTAAGTTAATGTGATGATGATATGATTGTTGGATGTAGTGGTTACGGACTGATAAACAAGTTGATATCACCATTACGCCAAAATAACGATAATCCTGCTGAAGAGGCTTTTAATAGTTGCCACAAAAAACACGGTGCATGAAACATTCCCGAGTCTAAATTTCATGAAATATAAACTTTAATATGTTCTAATCTCTTACAACAATTGTTTAAAATATATTTACTTTATTGTTTTGAAAACTCGCAAATAAAATATATGTTTTTCTTTAATCACATGTAACACTGCAGGTTTTTTCCATTTTTGTTTTGCGGCTGATTTTAACAAGGAACACTTTACACACTCACTTTGCAGGAGAACGCAAAAACTTTACAAAGAGAGCAAAGTCCCTGCAAATATTCTTTAGTGCAAAATGAGATTTGCAAAGAATATTGCGGAACAAAAACACTTTTCTCAATTTGATAAATGTGAAGTGAAAAGTTGATTAATTGTTTGTGGAATAGGTTCCAGCTTTTCACAATCTGAAATCTTTGCGATTACACTGAACTTTTCAATCAGTTTTGATATACAAAACTTTTCTTTTCTTTAGAAAACTAGAAAACTATGGGCTCATACTTTCCTATAGAAAACATTGCAATCAGAAAATATTTGCCATGAAACTTTTCTATAGAAAACTGTGAGATTAGTTCTGTTATAATAAGCTTTGCAGTCCCCTTTGTTATAGAAAACTTTGCATTCAGTATTATTAATTTAGAAAATCTTGCCATCAGTTTTTTAATTTTCAATAAGTTTTACTACAAAAAATTCGATTGCGATTTTTTGATTATTTATTATGTAATTAACCAAAATACATCTTTCTTTAAAATTATACTCTTATATGCCGAAAATGTCGATTTTATTAATACATTTTGAAACGGAACAACTAAAATGTTAATAACTGTATAAACCAAAAAGTCGTAACTACACATTTTACTTTTTTACAGGAGAAGCAAACAACTTTATAAATTGGCCAAATTTCAGAATTAACGTTAAAAAATTACTGCGGATTTGGTTTAATAATAAAAAATATATATATAAAATAATAATAGTTTTTCGTCACCTTTTAGGTGACGATTTGCAATCAATTTTTCTTGTATAAAACTCTTCAATAAATGTTTCTTTATAAAAAAAGACGGTCACTGGTACACTTTGGAAAGAGTAATAGAATGGCACATTCAACTATGAAGAATGTTTCAATATTCGATAAGTTTTTCAGGTGTTTGAGGCCTTCGCCAGTATCCAGGATTTAAATCTGGTTTCGTATCAATTTTATTTAAGTTTTGGCAACGAATTGATTCCTTATATATGTACATACACATTCCAACGCTAATGAAATGCTCCTAAGTACCTAGTGCATTTATTAGTTTCTTTAAATATTAAAAAACTTTTACGACTTTAGCTGTTTAACAAAAATTAATATTAATACATGCGTGACTTTATATTCTCACCAAAATTAAAACCAGCAAACAAAAAAGCAAGAAACAATGATAATAAAATAAAGAACAAAAACAAAAAAAACGGAAACATGCAACACTAACAACATGACTGACTGCAAGACTGCCAAACCAGGCAAAAGTCAGACATACTAAACTAAAAGACCTCATGACCAAAGTCAACCCAAATGATTAGCAAAGTAGGAAAACAGCAGCGTAAGTGTTTAAGACAAAGAATTAATAAATTTTGCAAAGATGAATGAATGAAAAAATAAACGCGCTGCTATGAAAGTTTTATGATCGAGTTTGTGGTTAATTTTTATTATTTATATTCCAATTCTGCTCAACACACCGCTGGTACAAGAATAGCACAGAGAGAGGGGGAAGGAGATTGTATTACCAGGCTATGGTCTCATGTTTGAACGTACAGCCATAAAAATTGTCATCACAGCCAGTGTGTGGCGATTATTCATAATGAAAATTATTTCTAAGCCTGCAGTCTTAGAGCAGTCATCTATCAAAGTGAATTTGTTGTAGTATGGTTTAATTTTTTTTTGGTTTTCTACAGGACCATCTTGTACGTATGTATGTGTGAGTTGGCTAAAAACAAAATATATGTATGTAAGTGAATAAAGAAAACAGCAAAAATATTTAAAAAGCCGTTGGGTAAACCACTTTCGGGAGAAATGCATAAAGATGAAAATTAATAATAACAACATTTGGCTAGAAGGAGCCAACAGATGACCATTACATGGCTGCACGGTGGGGATAAAGACACAATTTTAACAAACATTTGTATTAATTTAAAAGTAACAATAAATAGTATTTTATGCTAAAATTGAAACTGTAATATATTCCTGAAGAAAAAATTAATATTTCAAACAAGCTTAAGGATAACAACTCCTTGATGCAAATGCAAAATATTGTTTCTGTTTACAAAATCTATTGCAAACTATGTTAAGTCATCCCACTGTATTTTTAATTGCTGACGCAATAACTAAAGAATACTTTAAAAATTATTGATGTAGTTTTTCCCGTTGTTCTACAGTAAGTCTCAATAAGTGTTGCCGGCAGTCAAAGGTCCAACGTACACACTTCAAATCATACAAAATATTACACAATAACTGGTCATCTTTTAAACATGGGTAGTACTCATGTCTAACAAACGTATGTATGTACATACACATACATACATACGTACATAAAAACATAAACATATGTGTCTGAATGCGATTAAGACTGTTTCATATGCACAATTTATATTTATATTTATTATTTATTTAGCTGTTTTTATAAGCAACTTATTTCAACACTTCCGCATTTAATAGTTTCAACGAAAGTTTTAAGAAATAAAACATACATGAGTGAAGGAAGGAGTGGTGAGAGAGGGGGGGGGGGGGGGTTGTGGGTGATAAGAAAACGGCCAACAACATAAAACACTAGAAATGTTAACCAGGAGAAGTTTATGCTCTTTCTATGACTAGAATTTATGAGGGTTCTTTTATTTTTAATATTCTCCAGTTATAATTCAACACTGTGTAAAACAACGAGTACCAGATAGCGCAGTACAGAGCAAAACACCAAAAAACGTCCTTCCTTGTTTTAATAACTCCAGATAAAGTTATAAAAAGATAAAAACCAGCAACGACAAAAACAAAACACAACAAAAAATAAAAGACTACAACCAGAAATCGTTAAGAACAACTGCCATACCATGTGAGTGTGTGTTAAATTAAATTAACAACTAGCAAAATTCACGAAATACTTTCTTGCAACAACACAAGACAACAAACACTATGAGAAAAACTACAACTACAACAACATAACTCTAAAAAGTTATTGTATTTTCCACGGATGCAGTGAATGTAGCAGTGACAGAGAAGAAAACTAATGAATTCTTTTGCAACCTTGTAAGTGTAATAAAATGAAAACTAGAAACATGGCAAATATTTACTCAAAAAAGCGTAACCGCTTGTTTTAGCAAAAATTTGTTGTTTACTCTAACAAGAGTTTTGCAAAATCAAACAGCATCTAATAAAATCAAATTAAATACTCGTATTCGTTGTGCATTGTCCTAAAAAACAATGTTTTTATTAATGAATAAACGAGTTTAAAAATATTTAATTTAGTGTTTAAGTCTTTTTCGGCAAATGTGACCTTTTCTAAAGACTCCATCTAAAAACGAAAGTACACTATTATTTGCACTTGTTTTAACATTGGTGTTTATTTATATATTATTTGTTTTTCTGTTTTTTATTAATACTAACAATTACACATTTGTCTCTTATTTACAGTGGGAAGCAAAACTGTCCAGATGTTTCGTTTCCGGTCATCTACTGTCCAATTTTTGTGGGTTTTACAGAAATGAAGGCGTTTTTTCACATTTCTATCGGAAAGTGCTGGCTTTTTTTTCACACTGGCTACTAGACAATATCTATTTAATGCGCGTCTAACCGTTCAGGAGCTGACATCCTTACCAATACTTTTTGCAGCATTTTTTTTTTATTATGTAGCAAACGTTCAATCTGCCGAGCGTCACCATCATAAAGCAGTCTTGGTCGACCCCCTTGGTTATTTTTGCAAACTACATTACGCCGTTTTTTTTTTTTAATTACTTAAATTTTATTTTTCAGCAATTTTACGGCATGCATAATTATTTTCCAACGAATTTTTGATATACATATATAATATATCAGTTGGCGTTTTTCTCATTTTGTAAACATCTTTTAATTTTTTATTTAAAATCAAGTTAATCACTTCACAGGTTCAACAATAATGCACAAATAGAGCAATAAAAGCTTGATAACCAACGGGTAAAATATCGTTACATTTGAACACAGCAATATCGTGATAATGTTTATTTCTTGTACTGGGAAAAGTGTCCGAGTAACTGAATTTTTCGTTTTTTTAATTTTTTTGAAGCAATTTATGTGGGGTTTTGTGCTTTATAACTTAGAATATGGTTCAGTTAAATCTTCCTGAATTTTTCAATTCGCATTTACAATATTCCGATCATATTTTATTTAATACCACCATTAATTGCTCGCGGAATTTTTACATTAACCCTCTTCACAGTTCACAGCGAAATTGAATAAATATTCCAGCCAAATTTTGTACAAAATATTGGAACTGTGGCCGTCGCATTGAGATCTCGTGTAATGCTGCAGCTATTAAATTTTGGCAGCATTTTTTTAAATTTCAAAAAACTTAAATATTGACGAGAAATTTTAGTTTTTTTTTTAATTTAAAATTATTCATAAAATGACGGTGAAGGTGCAGTTATTTAAATAATGGTATTTTAAATACAATAGTAGTCATGCTATTTCAGTGGCAATGGCCAAACTTGTTTTCTTGATATAAATATCAAGAATCAAGTATAATGTGCTAAATTATTGACGAACCGTTTTAACGAAGCACTCCTTACAAACTCATTTAAAGATGTCTATGAGGAGCACAAACACAAGTTATAAAAACTAAGGAAAACTCATGTCCGACATAACTTAGACAAATGGCTACTAACATATCTTAAAAATGCTAATAAATGTTACTGGATTTCTAGAATTGCCAACAAATACGGTTTTTGCCCTAAATTTCGTTTTAGAAGTATGCTTTCATTCCTTTATAGTCTGACCTCAACATATTGCTACAAGTATGTAACCAACTTGTTAATGTTGATTTACTACACCTTTTCATTGTAGAGCCGTAGTTATTACTGTTCTGACTGTTGTTTTTGTTATAAGCAAACACTTATTAACTTTTGCAGTAAATAAACAAAACAAGACAAAAAAAAATCAAGAAAAAAACAAAAAATATCCCAAAGTTTCATATACATTTTGGCTTTATTTCACTTTGGCAGTTTAGTTTACTTCGGTTCAGTTGTTATTTGTTGTTGTTTTTTGCCATTTTTTTTTTTTTGGGCTGAAACAGCTTGAAATGCCAAAGTTATACACAAAATAATATAGCAATTACAAAAATTCCGTAAAGATGAAGCAATATTAAAAGTAAAACATACTTCTTCCCTCTATACTGCGAATAAGTTTGAGTCTTAGCTTATGTTGTTCACATGTTCTTGATAGTGTTGCTGTAGCTGTTGCTGCTGCTGCTGCTGCAACTTAGCAATACAGTTTTGCTACAACTCATGGGAATCCATCATGTCTACTACGCCTGCAAACAAGAAGCAATAATACATACATGCTTCAGTTAAGGAATCTGTAGTTTGACGTTAAAACGAGGGTGGTTGGTCTTAGAAATGAAGCCGTAGAAATAGATTAAGTTTGACCATCAATGTAAGCTGAACAAATAAAATTTAAATTGTATCAATAATTTAATAATTCATTAGAAACCTAAACACCCAATCTACATTTTCACAACATAAGAAAAGTTTCTTGAAAATATCATCCATTTCCTTTTGCTTATAGCAACTATCCACCCTCGTTTAATCACCTAATTTTCGCGGTTTGAATTTTAATACCAAAATCCAAATAATTTTCGGTCATTTCATTCAACCACAAAATCAAATGTAAAGTTGGAGGTGAAGCAACGTAAACACTAACACACTTTCGACACAGGATTTTTCATTGTTGCTTCGTTTGCGCCGATACATCATAGTATTGTTGGATATGCAACGAACACATCAGCTTTATAATGTTTATGGCGGAGTTGGCAATTTAGTTGTCACAGCATCTTAAGAATTATCGCTTTTGGCCAAGTAAATTTTGTTGTCAACGTGCAGAAAAAAACGCCTAACTGACCTAAAAAATAAAAAAACAAGAACAACAACAAGCAGCAGTAGAGGACGTGAAGTGAAGAATAAGCCGGTATTTGTGGTAGAATATTGTACATATAATTGGGTACTCACTTTAAATGGATCGGTGATTTTGGTTTAAACAAAAATATATAGTATTTGACACAATGTACACATGCGACAGTGGGGGATGAAAGTGGAGCGAAATTTATGTAAACCATTAATACAAGAGGCAAGCTGCTGTTGTTGCAAGGATGTGATTGATAAATATAGGTAATCAAACCATAATGCTGGAACTTCTACAGTATACAATGTCTGTCCGAGACGGACGCCTTTGACCGTTACAGAACTTGGTAGATCTAGAGCGAAAGCTTGAAAGAAGGCCGTAATTCCGGATGTAGTAAGTACCTTGACCATGGAATGAATGTTTCCTTATGATGGCCTCCAGACATAGACACTGTCCGGTTGTACAGCTGTATGATGTTTTGTTTGGTCAATATTAATCTCTTACAGATATTCTTTTACAGATGGTTACAAATAACATAAAAAATAATATTTAAAAGAAAATTTTATGGAAATTAATGATTTAATAACAGTACTTTTCTACTACTATTTAGAAATGTAGAATTTTTTATTAAGAAAATCATATTTTAAAGTCATTTTTACTCTATATATTCAAAAAAATTATAAAAATTAAGCATTTTCAAAAAGTACTTTTCTACTACTATTTTTCTTTTCTTGATGTATAAATTTTTTTTTAGAAAAATCATATTTTAAAACTACTTTTATTCTACTAAACAAAAGAAAAGCAATTTCTTAACTATCTAAAACAAAATTTTATGAAAATTAAGCATTTAAAAAAAGTACTTTTCTACTACTATTTTCCTTTTTAGAAATAAAGAATTTTGATTAAGAAAATAATAAAATAATTTTTACTCTATATAAGCAAACAATTTATAAAAATTAAGCATTTTCAAAAAAATAACTTTTCTACTACTATTTTTACTTTTTAAAAATATAGAATTTTTATTATGATAAACATATTTTAAAGTAATTTTTACTCTATATAAGCATAATTTTATGAAAATATTGTGGACCTTAGCTTATACAGACGGCAGATACACACAAAAGTGTAACTCAAGATAAGCACTGTAAAACCACAATTTTTTTTCAATTTCAAGGGCCGCAACTCCGCTTAGTGGATAAGGAATCAGTTGGTGAAGCCAAATATACTGATCCTCGAAAGTTCCTGTATCAATTTAGCGTCATGTATATACATTTATATACAGCCGATGATCTGATCATTATCTCTATCGAAATATCATCAGAAGTAATGAAGCACATCTGCACATTGATGAGTTTGTTCATCGTCAATATTGACAAACACTTAACTCCACAAATGACTCTTCATTATATCAGTTCCGGTGAGGAAATTAACTGCTTTCTAAAGAACAGTAGAAAAAGTCTCTACGTGCCACATCACTTATAGACACTAAAGTGACATTGACTTTGTCTGGTTACCTGTAATATATAAATTAACCAATTGACTTTGCATGACGAACGACACAAAAATATATAAGTTGTAGTCCGACAAGTTATCAGGCATTAGTGGAATTTACTATCTTAAAGGATTACATGGATTTTCTTACTGGTAAAGCAATTATTTCCTTTCATAATGTTAGATCTAGAACCAGCCCTATAAGCGAGTAATCATTTAAATAATTTGACTTGAGCATAATAAACATTTGTTGTAAGGATTGCGAAAACTCTGAATCTAGCATTAAGCAAAATTAAAATAAATTAAAATCTAAAAAGAGCAAAAATTAACTGGACTACGACTGGTATGAGTGATATTTTTTATTTAGTTTTGCAGTAATTGCTGCTCTTTCATTTGTTTGTCACTGTAACTGAAGTACTTCCATATGACAGCAGCCACTTAAACTACGAGAGAACAAGATCATACAAACTAAAGAATTGGTAGGAAAACAGACAAACAAACACGACAGGACTGAACTGAACTGGCAGACAGACAGACAGACGGACGAATATATACTCGTATGCAGGCGTGAGTTTATTATTAGTCAAAAGTATATAGTTAAGTAATTTTGTTTGATGAACGTATAAGGAATTTTTGCACATTTCTGACTGACTTTTTTCCAGTATTTTATTTAAGACATTTGCTAACTAAAGTTAGAGGTTTCTTTTTGGTTTTAAGGAAAACAGCAACCAGCCAATTTGGTTAAGAATCACAGTAATACATTTTTGAATTTTGTTGCCAGCAAATAAGTACCAACGATATACATATATACAAAACCACATTTCAAAAGTGATTAAATTTGATGTAGAGTTAATTTTGGGTTTAACTAAAATTTTTCCCCAAAAACCAAAAAAAAAAAAAGAAAAGACTGTTAAAGGATGCTTGATATATTTGGCCCTGCATGGATGGCTTGTTTATAAAATCAAAAATTACTAAATAAACCGAAAAGAAATTCTTTGAAATAACACCAAGTGAATTTGTTAAAAAGGATTTGGCAGTTAGTATTCTTCTTTATTTATTTAATTTATTTCTTTATTTATTTTTTTTTCGGTGAGGTGAAAAAGCAAACACCATTATAAAAACACCTTGTATTCCTTTTACACACTGCCACTTAAAGGCAGGCAGGCAGACACTCAGTCATCAAGTTTTATTGAGGAGGGGGAACACTAAAAACACCAACTATCAATAGTGTTTTGTAGACATACGTAAGAAAAAATACGAAGAAAAAAACATTGTGCAATAAACATATTTGTATTAAAACATTTGTCTGACAAATTACTACAACTGTTCACTTGGCACTTAAAATATGTAAGAGAACGAGTACTCAAAGATACGTATAGAAACGTATAATAAAAACTAAATACAAACATACGTATGTATGTATGTACGCTTATACGTTTATTGCTACATACTTACATAAGTGTGTATAGACAAGTGTTTACCCTAAAACATCGGACTAAATGTAAAGGAACGTTCAAACGTCTGTTTGTCTGGATATTTGTCCGTCCGCACGTCTCTGTGTATGTGGCGTTTCTCTAATCTAACATTTTTTTATTATTGCTTTTACATTTGAAAGACTGACTGATTGTCTGTGTGAGTGAGTATCGTGTTTGAACAAATGTATTGCGTGCCACAGTAGCCTACCAATGACTTTGAAGTCATAGCCATCAAAATTAAACGAAAACTCTTTCGTCTAATGTTTGCACACAAAACCGTACACACACACACACAGTGCTGAACAAAAAAGGAATCTCTAAAATACTGTTCACAACAACAGTTGACCATTTGAAAAGTAGTCAATGAAACGATGTGATGTTAAATGTAGTACTGTGGAACCTGTAGAAAATTTACATTTTTTAAGTGTCAAAAATGTGCCTAATGCAAAACGTCAAAAGCGTCTGACAAAAACTGAAGTGAGAGTTAGTGTACGAGAAGTAAGATCTAGTGCTGTAAAAATAGCTGAAATGTTACAAAAATATCTGGAAAACCTGTCAGCGAGAATGATTAAAAGAGCTGTGCAGCAAAATGGCCTACATTGTAGAGGGCCACGTACAACCAAACCAAATGTTTGAATTTCGCAAAAAAAGTAATAAAACGAGTATAAAATTGTTTGGAATAATATTGCTTGCAACGATCAAAGTAAGTTTGAAATATTTGCAGTCTAAAACCTCCCAAAAATATGTCGCCGTTAGTAATAAATATGTTACCAAGGCTATAAAACATGGCGGTGGCTCAGTAATGGTCTGGGATTGTATTGTAGTGGTTGGTCATTTTACATTTATAGAATCTACAATAAAAAAGAAAGATTATCTCGACATTTTAAAAAACAATCTAGGCCTTAGTGTAGAGAAATTAGAAGTAGCACTGAATTATCTAAAACGACAATGACCCTAACCATACCTCTAAAATTGTAAAACAGTGGTTGTTTAATCATTGTGCAAAAACCTTAGATCATCCTGCTCAGTTCCCAGACCTCAATCCAATTGAGTACTAATTATGATATTAAGTGGACAAAACCATTAGGCAAAGAAATATTTCTTGCACGGATTACCTAAAGGCAGCAATGCGGCAAGAATATAACAAAATTTCACCTGATTTCACTAAAAAACTTATTGATTCTATGCCTACTCGTAGAAGATTCTCAGCTGTGATAAAGACTACAAACAAAATATTTAATACAATGTTGTATACGAGTAGATATGTTACTCGTTTATTTTTAATATGCATATTTACTTTATTTTTATTTGTTTATATTTCTTATTTTTTTAGTTTTTTGTTACTGAGATATATTTTGTTTAAATTACTTATGAATTAAGCAATATATATTTTTTTTTATATTTGTATTTGTAGTAGTCTGTTTTTACACGGTAATTGGTTCCGGAAAACTTCGTGTAAAAAACAGTGTAAAAAAGATATTGATTGTATGCAACATAGGTGATTGGTTCTATATCTCCAAAGCCAATTGAAATTAGTGTAAACCAAGAACAACTATTCAGATTTATAATATTAAATCTTATATACAATGTATTTTTACACAAGCATAATTAATAAAGAAAAAAAGATATGCACTCTAAGCTTAAAGGAATGCAAAAAAATGTTTGACAAGTTTATTTGATTGTATGTACTAAAAGGAAATTCCCCTAAATTTATGCTATTTACAATTGCTCTGACCAGCAAAGTTGCTTGTATCAAAAAAAAAGGGAATTCTCCAAAATTTGTGATATGAAAATATTTCGCAAAAATTAAATTTAAGCAAAAAACTGGAATGGAATGAAATCGTGTAAAAAATTTTGTTTGTTTTCAAACCATGTTATATCAAAACCGTATAAAAAGACCGTGTAAAAACAGAATTAGGTGTATATAATAAAACATTTTTTTTTAACAATATTAGATGTTTACTTTATATTGACGCTCACAGTAGAATAGATTTAAAAACAATTCTTCATCGTTGATTTTTCTGTAAAAAAATCGTTTCACTTACAAAGCTTTTTTCAAACAAAAAACCGTTTTCATTACATAGAATAGCATAAAAGCTTTTTTCAAAAAAATCATTTCAAAAAGCTTTCTCACATAAAAAGTAATTTTCCTATAAAAAAAAAAACACTTTTACCCCCAATTCTTTATATCAATGTTTCACTGTTTGATTAAGTTCTCTAAAACACACTTTTACATACACATAACTATAAATATACATACTTTCAAGTACAAATAAACGGTTCATATGTTTGTAAATTCTTTTTTATACAAATATTGGTTGTTGCACATTCAATAGTTGTTACTGATGTTGTTGTTGTTGTTGCTGTTGTACGTTCTACGTGTATTAAATGTGTGATGTGTGTAGATATTTATTGGTTTTGTTTTGTGGGTCCTATGAAATTCCTGTTTAAACATCAATTTGCATCAACGAAACGCTTCATCAATTTACTTAAAAGTCAAGCGCAAAGGCATGCAAATATTTTGTTTCTCTTTAACAGCGTCATCATCATAGTTACTCGTCGTCGTGTTCGTCGTCATCATCATCATCACCGTCACCGTCAGCAACGTCAATGTAGCCAGCGTTGTCTACTTTAAACTAGTCAACATGCCACCATCGTCATCAAACTCTTTGCAATACAGGAAAACACAGCAAGTAGAAATATACATATATTAAAACTTTTCCACCTTAACCTCAACATTTGGGATGCCCGGACCCATCTGTAACCTACCTATATACATACAAATACATATGTACGTTCCTACATGCGACTACAAGTATTAATAAAAAGATCATTTTCAATATAAACAAAAAAAAATGTTCGAAAAAAGTGTAAAACAAATCCTAAACACAAAACCGTAAAGTATTTTTACAACTTATATATTTAAAATCATGTTGTAGATTTTCCATACAAAAACTGCAGCATAGCAGTTCTTTAAAGGAATTTTTTTTTAAATTTTACTAAAGCTTTTATAACACACACTACAACTAAATGAAATTATTGTCAAGAGACATTTTAAAATCGGGATTTGTTTTAAAAAATCGCGGGATTTTCGGGTTTAATAAATCATGAAATTTAGTATTTGTGTAAAATATCAAGAGAAGTATAATTGTTTGTATCTTTTTTTTAATACAAAACATCTTCACAAATAAATCAATGCTTTTTTAAAAATTTTAATAAGAGAAATAAAAGAGATCTAATTACAGAATCCACACTAAATCACTAATTGAAACATAATCAGAAACATTTCAAAATTATTTACAAAGTCACCAACAAAAATTAAAGTTTTAGAAAAGTAAGTATGTTGAGAAAATAAAGGCGAAAGAATAAAAATTAATTTTGGATTGCCAAAGTCTAACGCACTATTTTATGTGTCTGCGGTTTTTGGAATTGAAAATTCCTATAAAAAAGCTTTAATTGATTTTAAAGCTCCACAAATGACAGATGAAGCATTTGTTTTACTTAAACAAATAGTTGTCATTTTAAATTCGGTTAAAGTAACAGTGAAGGCGCCCAACGCAGTGACATGAATCTCTGCTGATGTTGCACTTTAATTTAAGCTAAAAGAGATATCAAAAAGTGTTTGCATATTAAGCGATGATGTGATGAATTCAGAAATCAAGAAAGTGGGATTATTTACTTAAAACATTTAAAGTTTTTGCAAATAATTTTTGATATTTATTTAGTTAGGCTCGAGTTAATTAAATTTAATTTTCATTAAATTATTTTTACTGAAGTAGGAATTGTTTTACAACTAGAAAAATTTTTATTATTAAAATTTTTTGATAATTTTCTTGGCTTGAATTCGAACCTGGGTTGTTGAATTTACATATCTTTCGAGAAACACCACTTTCTCTCATCAGAATTCTTTGCGTTCTAACCCTCTGCACCACTGCGGTGCCTACTAGCCAACAGACAAACATCAATCTTTTAACCAGTGTTACCTGGTGATTCGAAATTTTCTGTAATTATCATTTTTATTTATTAATTTCTATTTTCATGTTGCCTCCTTTTCTTCAGTTTTTTTTTCGTATTTTGCAAATATTTGTTATTAGTAATTAATTAAGAACGTTGATTGTGAAATGAATAAAATACTGAATGTAATTGAAAGATGTAAAGGCACCCCACAACACCTTATTATGTCTGCAATGATATGGAATCAAATATTGCGTAAGAACTACTTATGTATAATTATTTGTTTCGGAGGGTAATAAATGCAATCAGCACACAATACGAGGGCGGTTCGGAAGCTTCTTAGCCTAGCACAGAAAGCGCGGTATAAACAGGAAAAAGTTAAGTGTTTTGGAAACTTCCGTCTGCCAACTCCTTCATATAGAAACAGGTGTTCAAAAAAGACACATCCGAGATTTTTTTACAATGAACAAATTAGAAATTCGTGGCGTCATTATTAAATATTTAAGTAAAAAAGGTTTATTGAGACAAGAAATTCATATTCATAATGATATGATGCACAAGCATTGATGATGCACCACGTAGAGGACTTGCAAAAACAGCAACAACAGGAATTGTAGCCAAAATAGCGTGAATTAGCTAAGATCATGGGCATCTCAAATGATCGAGTCAATTTAATTTTGCATGAAGAACTACAGATGAAAATCTTTCTGCAAGATGAGTGCCGCATTTGTTAACAGTCGACTACCAAAAACTCAGAAGAATGAAAATTTCTCAATCTTGTTTAGATCGCTTTAAGAAAAATAAAATGGATTTTAAGCATCGTTTCATAACTGTTGATGAGCGATGGCTTCACCACCATACTCCAGAGACAAAAGAACAATCCAACAATGGACTGAAGCTGGGAGAACAAAAACAATTCAATCAGCTGGTAAGGTTATGGCAACGGTTTTTTGGGACTTCAAAGGTATTTTAGTGATTGACTATCTGCAAATGGGTAAAGCAATAAATTCAGAGTACTATTGGAACATTTTGGATCAATTAAATGTAAAAACTCGACAAAAACGTCCTGGCTTACAAGATAAAAAAATAATTTTCTATCAAAACATCACACCTGCGCACAAGAGTGTTTTAACAAAGGCGAATTTAAGTACGAGTTGCCTGATTTAGCTCCCAGTGACTTTTACCTTTTTCCAAATCTAAAAAAACTCCTAGCTGGCAAGCATTTGACCTCAAATGAAGATGTAGTTACAGTTGTAAATCACTATTTGGAAGGCCTTGAGGGAAACTATTTTAATCAAGGGATAGAATTGCTAGATAAGCGTTGCACTAAGTGTGTTGAAGTTTCAGGAGATTATATTGAAAAATAAAAACATGTTTTTGAAAAACTAACTATTCTCTTTCTGTGCTAGGCTAAGAAGTTTCCGAACCGCCCTCGTAATTTGCTCATAATTTTGCCCACAACTGTTGATTGTGAACGATGTTCTTCGTTTAGCTTCATATATTGGCAACAATATTAAATCAAGAGAAGAGTAAAGAGAATACTTTATATGCCCTAATATTTTTAAGAAGCTTGTTTAGTATCGAACGATAATATTTTATTGCTTTTAAATTAATATAGCAATAATAATGTTATTATGTTTTTAAATTATTAATGGTTTATAAAATTTTGTTTATAAAATACAAAATTTGCTATGAGGACAGAAAATGTTTGTTGTCAAACATATTTATATTTAATATAAATTACTTTTTTTAAATAAACAGTTTTTATTATTAACCCTTTCAGGCCTGATACAAAACTACCAGACATTTTTTTATAATTTTTGGAATATGTGATCTCTACAGCGTATGAAAATGTAATCAATGATTAGGTTTTATCATTTTTTTGTCCTTCAAAGATTTTCAGGACACGCACACTTGATGCATCTCGGTCGATTTTCATTAATATTTTTAACTATAACACATTTTTATTGCATTAAATGATTTCTATTAGTTTTAATTATTAAAATTTATCATTTTTTTTTAAAGTTAATATAACGGGTGATTCAAGTAGAGTTCCTTTTTTCAATAGGCTTTTTTTGACAGATCACGTGTCATGCTGTCATGTTACTTTTGTTTAGTATTTCCTAATGTAAAGACTTACGCCTGAACAACGTTTACAAATCGTTCAACTTTATTACACAAATTCACGTTCTGTGAGGAATGTGTTTCCTACACTTCGCTCAACTTACGGTCAACATAATCGGCGTATGATAATAAACATTTCCCATTGAGCGTACTATTCATCCATCACCATCACCCATTTTGAAACCCAGCAATTATTATTGGATAATATATTCGACCGAATAGACCACGTCCAGCACTCTGTGGTGTGGTTCGTGGGCTGGTGGATTCATCGGTCCATGTTTCTTTAAAAATGACGCTGGTGCGAACGTAACTATCAATGGTGACCATGATAACCGACTATTTGATGCCTGAAATTGAATCTCGTGATCTCGTCGACATTTCGTTTCAGCTAGACGGCGCCATTTCCCACATATCGCATCAATCAATGGATTTATTGAGAAAACACTTCGGTGACCACATAATTTCACGTTTTGAGCCGGTCGATTTGCCACCAAGTTCGTGTGATATCACACCGTTAGACTTTTTCTATGTAAAGTCTAAAGTTTATGCGGACAAACCCGCTTCGATTCAGGCATTGGAGGAAAATATCACGCGTGTCATTCGCCAGTTACCTGTCGAAATCCTCGAACGAGTCATCAAAAATTGGACTCAACGGATAGACTATCAGCGACGTAGCAACGGCCAACATTTGATAGACATAATCTTCAAAAAAGTAATGCCAAAGAATGTTCTTTCAAATCATAATAAACATTTACCATTAAATTTTAATTTTCTGTGTTTTTCTTTAAGAAAGTAGGGAACCTCGAAATGGATCACGCTTTATGTACAATCTGTAAACGATTAATACATTTCTATTTGAAGACACTTACTTACTTCCACGGGCCATTTTGCTAAAACTGAAATGCGACTGAAAAATTTCGCAATAATTCAAGGAACGGCAAATCAAACAGAACATAAATGTGAACAGCCAATATAAAAAACAATTAGCACAATAATAGAAGCAAAAAAATTAACACCGAAACCCATACGCACAATCGATGCATCACGGTCTGAAAGGGTTAATAAACCAATTTGTTTTAATAAGAAACAAAAGTCCCGAAACTCCGAAATCCCGGGATACCAAAAAATAAATTTTTTTAAATTTTTATTTATTTATTCACATTTTCATAATCCCTAATCCCGAGATTTTGCAAAACTAGTCCCGTTTGCCAACCCTATTCAAAACTACAGTGTCGGACAAAATAAAGTGCGCTTTTGTAACCCTCTTCATTCCTTTTTGATATTTTTCTTCTACATGTATTCTTTACTATTTATTCACAGTTTCGTTGTTTGTTGGAGTATCTGAATTATTTACATAAACGTTGCAATTTTATAAAGTCGCTCAAATCTCTGCGACATAATAAAGTGCGGTTTTCTGCTAACCTTAAAATAAGAGTTGTATTCCTGATTTTTTTTTAATTTGTGGTAATTATAGTAAATTACTTTAATTATTTATTTAATTTAATATTACTTAAAAAATAAGGCTAGAGCCTTTTTCGAAATAAGGACTTTAACCGAAATGGAGAAAGAAACTTGTTGGTACTAGATCGTGAAAATGGGATGAAACAGAAAGCTTCTAAAAATGTAAGACCAAGAAGCCAGACATGATAATATTGCAATTCCAAAAAAAAAAATTATTTTACTATAGCCAGAGATATAAAGAAGGACTAGAATTAAATATTTCGACTCGAACTGTCCAAAGAACACTTAACTAAAGTGGTCTAAACAGTACGTTCGCTAAGAACAAACCTTTTCTACGAGCTGCAAACATAAAAAAAACTATTAGACTTTACAAAGAAGCACATAAATATGAGATAAAATAGTAACTGAAAATAAAACTATAATCTATAATTATTAGAAAATAATAAATACATGTTTTAATTAAAAAAAAAACGGGAAATATTTGAAACCGCTCTTTACTTTTGTCCGACAGTGTAAATGGAAAACGATTATTTATAAAAAAAAGCTGTATTTTTTAACCCTTATTATAGATTTGCTAAAAGTTCATTTCAACATACTCGTACAGTCTGACATAAAATAATCCCTCAATTTGAATTTCGGTCAAGAATATTTCAAATCAATTTCTTAAGATTTCATTATTTGAAATCTCCTGTAACGTGTCAAATTTAACTAGTATATGATGCAGAGGTAAATAGTAGTGGTTGTAATGTGGTTAAGGAAAAATTATATAGAAAATAAAAAAAAAGATAAAAATAAAATAAAATGTGATACAAGTAGTATTTTAGTTTCTTCTATTAAATACCGTTGTTTAAAATAATGCGACATGGCACGCTTAACATTCAGCATTATCATCATCATCATCGACATCATCATCTGTCACAGCTCCCATCACATTACATATGATGCCAATGAGATCGAAAGTAAAGTTTAAAGATTATTACAGTAGATGGTAGATACTGGCAATGATATGGCAGCAGGATGATGTGTATAGAGAGCGGCATTTCATAGATTTCATCGTCAACAACATCATCATCTTCATTCGCCTAGCAGTCATCGTCATCATCAATGTCGTATGTATTAAAAATCAATTTTAGATTATATTACATCTTGTCGAATTTTCCACTTCTGTAAACTTATGTATTTTTCATAAACTATTTTTCCTTCATATTTATTTCGTTTCGTTTCCATATTTTTTTTTTACTTCATTTAATGTTATTTTATTATTTTGCTACAGGTTCTCCAACTCAAGCATTTTATAGAAATTTATAAAACTGGATTTTCTTGTATTATAAGAAAAAAATATTAATAAAATATATAAATTTACTTTTTAATATGATTGAATATTGTCAATACATATGAGGGTCATTGAAAATTGAATGTGAGTGAAGTATAGTAACTAGAATAGAGTGAAACTAAAAGCAGTGATGAGTAAAACATTATTTACATATATCAACTTAAAAGTTGAGTTCACATTAGCCAAATAATTGACGAAATATGTGTGTAATTACTCTTTTATAACTTCATACACAGAAAAAAAATAAAAATGAGTTTCAATTAAAATATTTGTGGAATGAATTAAAAATTTAATTGAAATCGGATCTGTAAACAAAATGATAGTATGAATTAAAAAAAAAAATGTGAGATTTAATTGAAAATATCAGAAAAAGTAATTGAATCAATTAAAATTTTAATTGAAAATTATTTTAAAATCAATTAAAGGTTTAATTGAAAAAAAACATGATTTTTTTTCTGTGTACATAGATATCTACTCCAAATCTAGCTTGGATTTTTCAACGAGACCTCTTTTTCCAAAAGCGGCATATTGTAATAACATGAAAGTTTTGAAATTTTACTTGTTGTCACTTCGAAGTAAAAATTAATTCGTTTTCAATTCCACATTTTCACGGCGTTCTAGAAAACGAGTGAAACTCATAACACGATGAACCAAACTAAAAATGATATTTTATTTTTTAAATCATTTTGACAAAATTTAGTACACAAACTTTCACTTCCACTTCATTTTACAAATGTAGAACCCACCAGGGGGATTATCTGTAATATAAGCTTTGAGAAATGTTCTAATAAATTAAATTTTGGTCGAAAATCACATTAAAATATTAAAAATTCAATATAAAAATGTTGGACTTGTAAAAGCTGTATTTCATAAAGTTCGTCATTTTTTCGATAATTTTGGCCTTTTATTGATGATATGGATATTACAGACAATATATGTGACCCGACCTATGAAAAGGTGGCTAATGATTAAAAAGAAATTGTTGCAATTTTTTTTTTTTTGTGTCGATAGTTTTTGAGACGCTCTTTCACGTGGTGAACACTACAAAGTCCTAACTTGCTTAAAATTCTATTAAAAATGTATAGAAAGAAGAGCACAAATAAAAAAGGACAGAATTTTATTGAAAACCCAGAATCAAGATAATAAATGGAATTTTTTTTTTGAGTCATAAACCACCTTTTAATAGGCCGGGTCACATATAGATTCAACAGGACGATGCGACGTGTCACACAGCCACCGAAACAATAAACTTATTGCAAGACTAGTTTTAGCTGTTAATTGTCCGCCCCTGATCATGTGACTTAACAACACTGAATGAGTTGAAGCTAGATTTTATACAGAGTTAATCGAATCTATTGCATCTTTAGAACTCCAAATGCGTAAAGTGATTAACAAAATAGTACCACCATTTTGCAAAATTGTAGTTAAAATAAAAGAATCCATTTGCACGATATGCTATTCTTAAGAATATCCTATCCTATGTTTTATTTGAGGAAAAAACACTTTGTTTATTACAATGCCAAATCGGCAGTGCTTATTTATGGATTTTCACTAACAAACTGACACCAGTGTTGAAGCTAATAAAAAAAACACTTGATTGATTTAAATACCTCCCCAAATTCTAACATGTACAACATTAATGTTCTTTTGCCTACTACACTTCCAAGAGAAGATCAAACTTATTAAAGCGAAAGTGTCGCTTAAACCTAAAGGAAAACTCAAAACCAAATCAAATTTGTATTCCTCTCTCTGACACTAATATTTTTTTCCCCCAATACTTTGGTAATGCAGCAAGACACACAGCTCAGTATGTGAATGTGTCTGTCACTATCTTCAATAAATGTGACAGGTTGCCTGCGTATACTGACGTCATTGACATTATTGGCCATAACACGCAAGTGACTGTGACTATGAGTATGATATGCTTGCTAAGCCGCCGCCTTTTTGCAATAGCTGAAATATTGTCAGGAATCTTAAGTTCGAATCAGAGTAATGAAAGTGAGTTCGAAAATCTGGTTATATGTATATGTATGTATGTAAGCGTTTGAATGATAAATGATAACTAGCCAAAGTTGCTTCTTTGGAAGCATGGAAGAGGGTTGTAGGTAAGAGAGAAAGGAAAATAATTTTCATATAAATATCGTAAATGTAAAACTTATAAAACTGACATTTAAGCCAGTATACACGAGCTTATTTTTAATATGTTTAGCAGCAATAAATAGTGAACGCTTTCAGTGAATATTTAATTAATCAGGAAAAAGTGATCATTATTAGAGGTAATTTATATTTATTATATCTTTAGCTCAGTTTAGTTAGAGTTGTATAAGTATTAGAGCAATTGAGCTTGACATGACGACATACTGTGCAGCTAGAGCAGACTAATCTAGGGTCACAAGCCGGTTTATGGCGATCCCAATTTACACCGATGAATTTTACCTTGGGAAATCGTTCAAACTATCTAATATTTGCACAATTTCCCAAAAGAAAATTCAACATAAAGTTCTCCAACATTGTTATAAACATGGTTAATCTTGGAACTACTACTCCAAAGATCTCAATTCATCTTGGACATCACTATGTCGGACTATGATTGGTCCAGTGGCATAAAGGCATCTTTGGAAATAGTAATGCGTATGATTTTCCAATGAATGGATCTATTTTCAAATCTGTTGCGCACAGCTACATTCGCGATGTTTTTGATTGCAATGTCAAAGAAAATCATTGAATAGACAGACATTCAAAGAGTCGCAATAGGCTGCATGCTTTGGCTCTCTTTAAGCTTTTGTAAGAACTCGATCAGTCTTCACAAATTAATTAGACACTGTATAATTGGTAGTACACCAATACCTCGCTTTGCGTCGTTTCGTTTTGCGTTTTTTTCAAAGTTGCGTCGCTGCTTAATTAGTACTAATTTTCACTTTGCGTCCTTAGATTTTCGAAGATGCGTTGTTTTAAGTTCGAGTCTTTAATTTTTATTTTATATTTTTGCAAAATATGTAACATGATGATCTGTAGATGCTTAAACTCTGACCCGTACCAGAAGTGCTTTGATGATCGAAATGGAGTGCTTGATTTCCATTTGGATTGCAAATCATTTTGCGCAGAGAATACCATTCAGTAAAATTGTATTTCAGGCAAAAGTAAAAAACTTATTTGATGACAAAAAAAGTAAAGCATTATCCAACGATAATGCTAGCGGTAATAATACATACAATTGCTACAAGGAAATTTATTTTACGTTAAAAAAAACTGTTTAGCAAATATTGAATAAATATTTTGTGAAAGAAAGTTGACGATTTAGTATTTTTATAACTCTAGAACCTATCCTAGATCTTTACATCGTTTGCTATAGAAAATCTTACGTCGCGTCGTTTTAATTTGTTTTAAATTGTTTTACTAAAATCTTACTAAAATTAACAAAAAAAAAAATATTTTCTAAATTATTGATAAAATTCTTTACAGTCTCAATTACATATCAAAACTATTTCGTTAACTTACTTACGAGTAGTTAAGCCTGACTCAGCTCTCAATGGCCCCTTAACAAACAACCTGTTACTTGAAACTTCTGTTTACCCCAAAGTGGCAAATGAAAAATGAAAAAAGCTGAAACAAAAATCATGTAGCTGCATGGAAAAACCTCCTACTGTATAAATATGCCAGCATAACATCAGTTAAGTTAATAAATATATGATACTGTTTCATAAAATTATTGCTATTGCCATAATATTTCTTAATTTCCTAACCAAACGAAAACAGCAACAACATGAACCAGAACAAGCACAATAATTTTGCAACACCAAAACTAAATAAATAGCAAAAACAACATGCCACTCCAATGCCGGATAAAGCATCAACACGATGGCCCAACAACTCTAAACGAATTCCTAGCATTTCCACTGCATAAGGAAACTTTAAAATCGTAGAAAAAGAAATTAAATTTAACAGCAAACACAAATGTAAACAACAACTGCAGCAGCAACAACAGCAACAACAACCATAACAACAGTAATATTAAATTGGCAGCCAGCAATTATTGTGAATTAAATTGTAATAAAAATTTTTAAATTTATCACAAACCAATGAAGAACAAACAGCATGTCGTAACAACAACACCGATGAAACAACATTGGCGGCGCCCCGCCCGGGAATTCAACGAAACAAGTTCAAAACACACAGATGTAATTTAAACAAAATTTTTAACAATCTTGGCACGATTTACAAAAAAAAAAACACACACACACACAGAACAAAAATTAAAAGCGAAAATAACACTGAAAAGGAAAAACGAAATCAACTCACTTTTCTACTCTATGAATGCTAAAAGATCATCGAATAAATGAAAGAGGAGGCTAACCAACCATCAAGTCAGAAAAAAAAATTGGCGAGAAGAAAAAGCAAACTTTACTACAAAACATTGAATTGGTTTCGTCTTTTATTTTTTGAGATATAATCGGCACGCACGTACTTGTACGCAACAAAAAATAATAAAATTGCCGCACTTACATTTACACACTCTCTTCTCAGTCACTTACACGAAAAAAAAAATATGAACCACCACAATCAACCTCATCATAGTCACAGTCATCGTCACTTGTTCTATTTGGTCTGGATTGGTAGTGTTTTTTTTTTGTGCACTATATTCCTCACTAGTTCGTCTAGTCACTGTTCACCAAAATGAAAACTACAAATAAAAGTATTCATGCCACCAGGAGTGAAACAAGAAGAGTAGAGTAAAATAAAACCAAATATTGTGTTTAGAGCATTTCGGTGTTCATATGTTTATTTGGGGGTACCCTACATTGATCATTATCAGTGATATTCATATCATAAATAATAGATGAAAATGTTGTGAAAATTTAGTCTCGGGAAAAAAATAGCAAAATCATGCCTCCAGATAACATTCGGATCCATAAAGCGACATGTTCAGCATGCAAAGGTTTTTTAGCAATTGCTTTTGAATTTTCAGAAGTTTGAATGCGCTAATTTTTTAGCTTTTAATATCGTTTTCAAGAAGTATTTAAATTTCCGTACGATAATTATTTGTCATTCCTAGACTGTTGCTACTGAATCACCATCACCGAATTTAAACGGAATCAATATTCATTAGGAAACAGTACAACAATCGTAAGCCTCTGACAGTTGTCGAAAGCGCCGATGCTGAATCGTGACATAACGAAATCTTGTAATATTTTATATCACACGTCTTACGTAGTAGAAATGTAGGGAATCTTATTTCTTCCAAATATTTACTTTAATTTGACTCCTAAAATTTCAATTAACAAAAGAATATTCCACATTCCGCTCTTACCGATTCCAAACATCACTTGTTTGTTCATATTTGCCTGTTTATGCGAGTGTCCTTGGAAGATAACTTTTTATACCCTACACCAACATAGTGGGGAGGGTATATTTGATTTGTGATGATGTTTTTAATGCCCAAAAATATTAGTCCATAGTCAATTTAATGATGTCCGTCCGTCTGGCTGGCTGTCCATGTAAAGCTTGTGCGCAGAGTACGGGTCGCAATTTTGAAGATATTTGGTACATGATATTCCGCTAAAGGACGTTTGGGATTGAAACTGGTTGAAATCTGTCCATTATTTCACCTAGCCCCCATACAAATGTCCTCCCGAAATAGGAGTTTATCGGTCATAAATGTTTGATTTCTGCAAGTATCAAACCAAATTTCGCCACAAATAAGTTGTATATGAAGCCTAATCAATTGTAGAAATTTTGTTCTTAGAAATATTGGTATTCAAATCATTTTTAACACAAACCTGTTTCATATACGGGTCAATTTAAAAGGAAACGCAATTTTTGTGTCCCCCCACTTTACACTACTATTTATGTAAAAAAAAACAAAAATGTGAGTGTGATCAGCGAGGAATATGTTTCAAAAAAAGTAATTCTCAAATTTGTATGTTTGTTTTTTTTGTTTGTTCAGAATGGTGTTTTGTTTCTCCCTCTGACTGCTTCCATACAAAAGCATGTGTCCTCCGTTAGAATTTTTAGTAAACCAAAAAAAATAAAATCAAGAAAAAAGAAAATATGCAACATTTAGTTTCTTTCATGTGTTTTGATTTGTTATAGTCGTCAAAATTTAATTAGTGCGAATTTGGCGTTGCAAAGAAAGGTTGTCGCCACAATTTGCATTGAGCGTCACTTTTTTATAAATCAAGTAATATTACTAGTTTTCAATTTGCATTTAAATAAAGTAAATAACGTAAGGAAAGTACATACTTTAATTATTACAAAAGTGAAAAAGCGAAAAAAAAAATTATTAAAAAAAAGTGTGCATCTGCTCAGTTTTTGTGAACACCATGGTAAGGGCGCTATAAAATTTCATGAGCGTCACGCTAATTTTTTTAAAAGCGAATATATTAAATTTAAAAAATTTAAGTTGACAATCATTTTCTTAAAACGCTTATAATTGCAGTTTTTTGAAATACATTGTTACAAGCCTATTACTTTACAAGTAACAAGTTCAAGTCATCTTAAAATTTTAAAATAACTAGTCACTTTAAAAAAAATGAAAAATCAAGGTGAATCGTGATTTTTTGTTTATAATCGAAAAGGTTATTTTCGCAAAAGTTAATCTTGAGAAACAAAATAACATCGTAGTAAGCTTGAATTTCAAATATTTTTGCATTTTTAGCGATTTTTATACATATTTGGTGTGTCCCTCAAGATAGAAATCATAGAAAACCTAAAAAAATCCAAAAATATTGATTTTTTTGAGAGCCTAAAATTACCACCGGACCCATACTCGTATACACAAATCAAGCGGCCCAATTTTATAATTCTGTAAAAAATAATTAGCCATTGATACGATATAATAATTCCAATTTCCCAACATCACTTTAACAACCATAAGTCTCTTAATAATGTTGGTATACAAATAAAATTCAACACATCCTAATTTTATAACGGTCGGTCCATAATTAATCAAATCACTTTAACATCTATAAATCTTTTAATAGTGTTTATATCGAGCCATTACATTTTTAAATGATCGGTCCATAATAGGTCGTAGCTCCCATATACAGCTCATTTCTCAAAGACTGATTGTACACATATATAGGGTGTAGGATATTATATGGTCAGGATTGACCGACTATACTTACTTGCTTGTTTTTTGATTTGATATGTTCATGGAAGTCTTTCATAAACTACCAGCGGAAAAAGAAGCCCGAAAAAAATAAAATCAAAAACAAGTGAATGAATACAATAGTCTAGTATTAGTGTCGATTTATTGATTTTAATTGTAACGTGAGCCATTTTATAGACTAAAAATTGCTGAAAACGCAAAACAAACAAACAAATGCAGCAGCAGAAAATAACAACTGGCCAAGCACAAAGAATAAAACTGATTTAAAGCTTCATGAGTGTAATATTGACTAAACAAGGCGGTAAAATTGTTTTGAATCTATAAATTCTTGTCGCTGTTTGTGAGAGTCTGACAGATAAATGGCCAGAATAAGAAACTATTGTTGTTTTGCCGTGCGACTTTAGCTGCCGCTGATGGTGGTGGTGGTGGTGTGGTGATGGTGCTGAAGTCATGTTTTATAAAATGTTACACCCAAGGGGGCATATCATGACATTTTATTGTGATGCCATCTTGAGAGGTGCTTATTACGCATGCGCAACGCATTTTTTATGTCTATGCCACCAACAACTGTTTCGCTTTTGATATTGTAGTTGTGCTTATAAAAGTAACAACCATAAACTACTATTTTATATTTATGTTTGCGTACTGAACTGCAATAAATGTTATTGTTATAAATGTTATTGTTAAATTCAAAAACACTTTGTGTTGGGCTACTGTTATCATTTAAATTCGCTGCTACGAATGTTTTGCATTTACATACTTCTTTGTCTTAATAGCGCAATTGCATTTTTGCATAATAACGATCAAGGAGTCATAGGTATTGGAATGCAATAAAAAAAATAGTTGGAAAATTGTTTAATGACTTACTAGGGCTTTATATGTATGTAGTTGAAGGTTGTTGCATGTGTTAAGACAAGCATATTCTAAAGGATACTAACATTTGTAATAATTATTGAGGTTTCAAAATAACTAGACCAATTTTTTCCTCTGTTGGCAAGTTCGTACTCTATTGTTATTTTCAATATTTGCATAGAAACTTGGGTTAAGCATCAAGTAATCATGGACCTTATACATCGACCTTATAGATATTTATAGAAGGAGAAATATTCCAAAACAGGGTGTAGCCTTATTTTAATATAAACAATAACTAATTAAGGAAGATAAAACTAAGACTCTCGTGAACTTCTGTAGGCCAAACAGATAATTAAATTTTTTTTTTAAATTTGCGAATGCCAAAATTTTTTAGAATACCAACGTTTTTACCAATACAAAATTTGAAATTTATCATTTTATGGCAATTAAAATCTCCGATACGAATGCAAAGATTGTCATTAAGGAAATATTTGAAAAATTTGTTGAAACACTAGATGACATAAGAGTTCCGGCGTTAATGAATTGTACAAGCTCCTCGTTGATATTACAACCATTGACATACAGCTGCGTACAACTAATTAAGGACAGTAGTATTCAATATTTAAATAATATTTTTTAAATAAAACGCTAAAATTTTACACTTTTATTTTTTTTTCTTTGTGGTGGTTTTTATAATTTGTGAAATAAATTTATCGTGCACTAAATTAAGGACAGTGATAAATTTCTTAACATTTTAAATTTCAGGTAATTTTTAAAAGCTAGATTAAATTAATTATGCTCAGTATATGAAAAATTCTAAATACTTAAGCAAGTATGGTTGAAAGACAATCCTGTGATGTCAGTACTTGAAAGATTATTATCTATACAACAGCACGGAAACACTTATCGAGAAATAGCAACAGACTTGAATGTTTCAAAAACAATGATTTTTCAAGCGGTGAAATATTTCAGAAACCTTTCGACTACAGAGAAGGTGGCTCGTAAAAAAAGAAGCCGTATTACTACAGATCGTGAAGATGCACTGTGCGCGAGTCGAAAAAAAATCTCCATAAATCAGCAAATGAGGTTCGTATTGCAGTCTTTAGGCAAAACCGTTTATCTATACAGTAGAACGTTGATTGCGAGAAGTTGGACTGTTTGGAAGAATTTGAAGAAAAAAAGCCATTATTGCCTGAACGTAGCCAAAAGAATTCGAATTTGTAAAAAAGTACCTGAAATGGAAGGATGTAGCATGAAAAGGAGTATTATTTTCGTAAGAAACAAAATTTAATTGGGTCTCTACAGATAGAAAAAAATATGTTCGCCTGCCAAGATTGAAAAAATTTGATCCAAAGTACACCCGCGCTACTTTGAAACATAGAGGAGGTTTTATAATGCTGTGGGTTGCTATGTTGTGGATTTGGAGTTAAGTTGACTAAACAACGACAAATTTTAGGAAAATCATAAAACCTTTAGTATTATTTGGTTCAAGCTCACATGTTAATATCGTGTCCTTAATTAGTTGCACGTAGCTGTATTTACATATTGGCCTGACTTTGCCATACATATTAGAAAATAAAGACCTTAACCAAATCTATACAGAAATATGCTTTGATTTATCTTTCGAGTATTCTCCTGTAATGTAAGCGCTTTTTATGTCAAAATTATACCAAAATTGAAAAAAAATTAAATATCGAGAGTTTAGCGAATCCTAAACATAAGCCAGCGGTAGACGGCAGTATTCTGATAAAGCTAGATAGTAATTAGACTCGAAATGACCAGCAAAAAACATTAATTTATGCAGAACACTTGAAAAGAAAGCACATATAATTGTTTACTCAGTTTGTGATATTGACGAGCTTTAACATTGAACCTTCATAGTTTTTCAACAAGAATTTTGTCTTTGAAAATAAAGAATTTATATGGAAAGCCTAGAAATTTGTAATATATTGGAAGTAAGGTTTGACAATTTCTAATGAAAAATTAAAAAAGTCATTCAATCATGCTTCGATACCACAAAGCTCTCCATGTAATCCATATTAGGATTAAGTGCCGTGTACATAGGCCAATCTGAAAATGGTCACTGGTTAATAAACGATAAATAAAATATTTGCCTGATCTAAAGATTTCCTTTAAAGAAATATTAAAAGACCAATGAAGTCATACGAAATCCAATTATACGGAACGGCTATTAATTAATACCAGCATTGATCTCACACACGGGTTGCAATCCAACATTTAGAATTATGATGGAAGCAACAGGGCTCATAAGAAATTAGAACATGCTTAGAGACTTACAGATACCATTGTTAAAGGACAAGTTTGAAAGTATAAGTGAATAATACAAATTACTCATATTGCAAAGTTATACGAACTGTCTGACAAGAGTAACAAAACGAGCTCACTTGCGTACAATGCTTCGTAGATCAAAACTGGTTATGTTTCCGGCCACTATTTTATGTTTCATTGTCATTTGTGCAGAAGTGAATCTATGAATCTATTCCTCCCTTCTGTTGCTTTTACTTTGTCTTACTAAGTAATTGTATTGTTTTGTGTAATATGTAGTAGTAAGCGTGTTTGGAATTTAGTTGCTCAGGTTGTAAGGACTGTTTTCAAACTCTGCATTGACATTCAAAAGAAGCACCAAACAAAAGATGGATTACGACTCAAAGACAAAACTTAAAGGTGTGATAACACACGATCTAGGCGACAAGATCACATTTGTCAATAAAACCATTGTGCACAAAAAAAAAGAAACATTTCATACAGAACGCTGATTTTCATTATACAGCTGAATAATTTAGAGATGTTGTTTCAGCCTTGAGCCTTTCTATGGATAATTCAAACAATACTGAATGAAAATAAGATGACAGTAATGAAATGACAAATGAAGAAAATATCTAAATGGATCATTCATTAATTTAATTAATTAAATTGAATCTATAAATTTCACATCACTTAATAGAACACACTGCTACTGCAGTGCTGCAAAATATCCTATCAAAATATTTACTTGACATTTAATATAAAACTATAATCAAACATTGTCTGGCCTTTAATAAATGGACAATTCCCACAATCATTTGCAGCCACCATTTAACATTCAGGCAATGACTTAAAGATGATGGAGAACCAAACAACCAACATTGATACTCACATACATACATACATGCAACAGCAACAACAGAAGCAATAACAACACTATTTTGTAGTTCATTTTGCCACAATGTTGTTGATTACGGAAATCATGTTGCTGTATCTAAAATGTTGCATGAATACACATACTACATGTAATGGATATTTGTATGAAATTCAGACATACATACATAAATTAATATATGAACATATACATACGTATGCAGGCATATATAATCTATGTATGTATATACATTAGGAATACCAATACCGAAAATCCCGGGATTTCTCGAGATTAACAAACTAGTATTTGTTTACAAAGTCATCAACAAAAATTTTAAATCTGAAACGTTTGTCGAAGAAATAAAGGTGAAAAATTAAAATTTATTTTTGGATTGCCAAACTCGAACGCACTATTTGATTTGTTAACAGATTTTGGAATTTGGAAATTCCTATATAAAAAACCATTCTTTGCGTGAGTTTTTCTTTATTGGTGAAATAAATCACGATGATATATGTTTGATCATTAGCTTAATATTAAATAGAAATAAAAGAATGCATTCAATATTATGATGGAAATTTTTACCATTATACAAAGAAGGGTTAAAACCGCAAGAGATGAAGAATTTGTTTTACTTAAAGAAATATTTTGTCATTTTAAATCCAGTTAAAGTAACAGGCAAAGAGCATTGCACGCAGTGATATAAATCTCTGTTGATGTTGCCCTTTTATTTATGCTCAAAGAAATATCAAAAAGTGATATGGTGAAATCTCAACTTTAAAAGAAACCAATAAAGAAGTATGATTTATTCAACACTTTAAAATTTTTTAAAAACCCCAATATTGAAGAATGAATTTGATTGAATAAGAATTATTTGTTTCGGCAGGTGAGAAAGGTTTGTTTATGCAATCAGAATACAAGAATTTTCTAACAGTTTTGCATACAAACGATGTAAACGTATATATTGGTAACAAAATTAAATCAAGATGCTCTTTACTATAGACCCCCTAATATTTTTAAGAAGCTTTAAGGATCGATACTATTCTGTTGCTTCTTAAATAATACAGAAATTAAAGGCGAAATGACATTATAGTTTTTGTCAATCTAACATTTCAAAACACCTAATTCTGTTTCTACACGGTTTTAATATAACGCGGTTTGAAAATAAACAAATTTTACATTTTTTTATACAATTTTAATCCATTTAGCATAATTAAAAATTTTTTGGGCTTAAATTTTTTTTTTACTTAAATTAAATTTTTGTGAAATATGTTCATTTCACAAATTTAGAAGAATTTCCTTTTTGTGGATACAATTAAATTTACTGGTCAGAGCAATTGTGAATAGCATAAATTTAGGGGAAATATATACAATCAAATGAACTTGACACACATACATTTCTTTTTATTTTACTTTTAGGCTTAAAGTGCATATCTTTTTTTCTTTACTAACTATGCTTGTGTAAAAACACATTGTAAATCTGATTTAATATTTTAAATCTGAATAGTTGTCCTTGTTTTTCACTCATTTCAATAGGTTTTGTAGATACGGAGCCAATCACCTATTTTGCATACAATCAGTGTCTTTTTTACACGAAGATTTCCGAAACCAATTACCGTGTAAGAACAGAATTAATGTATTCATATTATTATGTTTTTTATTTTTCAATGATTTATAAACTTTTAATCAATTTAAAATTTTTATTTTCAAACATATTCCTATTTTACATACATACATATCGATAGTTCAATTCCAAACCATGCTATGTCGACTTAGCATGTTTTTAATTTTTTTGCGTTTTTGAATTTAGATTTTTCAGCTTAAATTCTGTCAAATTTTGGTTGTGATTGGCTAGTCCAATCAATAGTTATAAACAACAAAGTTCTACCTCATATGGTTTTTTAGATATCGCCTGTAAACTTTAGGAGCTTTTCCTGCAAAACTCACTTTTTCGACTTAGCATGTTTTGGAATTGAGCTATCGATATGTATGTATGTAAGTAACTTTTTTGAAATAAATTGTTATTATGTATTTATAAACCAGTTTGTTTTAATATGAAACAAAAATCCCGAAAATTCCGATTCCGGGATTCATTTATGAAATCCCGAATCCCGGGATTTGAAAAACCAGTCCATCCTGGCTTCCCTAATATACATACATACATACATATATGCAATTTAGCTTGTGCATATTGTTAGTGCTGTTGTTGTATTTATAGTTGGTGCAAATTACATTTTTGTGCCAAAGGAAGACATAAAATATGATTAATGGTTTCATTTAAATTAATTATTATATAAATATTTAAATATAAAACAAGCTTGTGCCTTTTTCTCTGTAACTATACCTCTCTTTCACCCTCTGACTAGTAAAATGTTTACTACATTGTAAACATGTACATGAGTACATACAGTGTGCGTATATTGAGTTGAGTAAATATTGTAGAAATTTATGAATAAATGTCTTTTGTGTAGCTAAATTTGTATTTGTATTCATGAGTTTGACAAAAATGCCATTTAATGACACACAAACTGTAATTTACTTGTGTCGTATTATCGTTATGTACTTAAAAACACATAATGTAAGTGTGTTCATATGTGCAAACGCATAGCAACGTACCCGTATTTATTTTGCATTTAATTTTCAATTTGTTTCCGATTTGAACAAAAAAAAAACCATCATCATCATGTTGGTTAATTATTTAATATGTATGTGTTTGCACAAATCCTAAGATAAATGTAAATGTAAATAAAAGTAATAATAATGAATATAAACAAAAGTAATTAATTAATAGAAAATAAATATGAGCATTTGTATATATGCATATTTATTTTTGTATAGAATTGAATTTTAAGTAGCATCCGGTGTGATATTTTAATATATAGAATCTTAATACTAATTTGTCATTAATTGCTTGAATTATATCATGTGGAAAAATGTATTTATTATTAGGTGTCTTTCTAACACACACACACACATATGTAGATGAAAATAAATGTCGTTTTTGTTCTAAAGTATGTTGATAATAATAAACAAAACAAGTAAGAGTGCTATTTTCGGCTATGCCGAATCTTATATACCCTTCACCTTTGTTGTGGATGCATAATTATGTCGATAAACACGCCGTCTGTTGATGAATTTATTTGTAACAATATTAATACACTTTGTTTCATCAACGCCATCTGTTGATGAATTTGTTCGTAACAATATTAATGCACTTTGTTTCATCAACAATATTAATACACTTAGTTTTTTTGATGAAATTTTCAGAGGTTGTCTAGGATTTTTGCTCATATGGGCGGATTTTGCTGATTTTAAATAGCAAACATCTCGAATGCATGTCTGACAGAATTATTGAAGATTTGGATCCTGAAGATATCTGGCGACTTCGTAAAATTGATTTTAACAGACAGACAGACATACATGGCTTAATAGACTCCGCTATCTATAAGGATCCAGAATATATATACTTTATATGGTCGGAAAATTATATTGTGGAAATTACAAACGGAATGACAAACTTATATATACCCTTCTCATGAAGGTGAAGGGTACAAAAAAATGATTAGGCCAATTCATGCAGGCGAACATTATTCGTTTTGAAGTGGATGAAAGTATATGTCATCGTTATTCCAAACTATATTAATAAATTCCATTATTAGGCCTATATTCTTTTAAATAATTTTGAAAATTATCAAGAGCTTTAATCAGTAAGTGTAGTAAATTCAAGTCTTACTGACTCTTGTAAACAGATTTATTTATTTATTTATTTAATGTGTTTATCTTATAAAGTACGAAAATAAATAAAAAAATAATTATATGATATAATATTACGATTGAAACAATTAGTACATAATAACAAACTTGAAAGGTAAAAAAAGAGAGAAATATCAATAAATGGAAATAAAATTAAATTAAAGTATTATGAAATTGTATGTACGAGTACCCATGTAAAAATCAAAGTTAGGAAGTTTTTAAAACAAAATTATTTAAAAATCATTTAAAGATTTCAAAAAGATTTTTCTTAAATGAATGTTATGTGGAAGCAAATTCCAAAGACGAACAGCATGTACAAAGAATTGCCACTCGGAAACAAGACTGCAACGCCTTAATGGTACAATTTTCCTTCCCCTGTTGCTTCTATTAAAGTTAATTTTCTGATAAAGATAAAAAGGCTCACCAGTATAAATAATTTTATGAAGGAGCACAACAGTTCTGACATTTATAAGGTTTTCGAATGAAACGCCATAAAGTGAGCGGGAAAAATTCGACACGTGATCGAAACGTTTAATACTATACACGTATCGAATTACATTATTGAAAACTACATTTAACTTCCGGAGTCGCAGATGGCGAAAAGCTCACAGTCATAAACTAAACCGGGCATAATGTACGTTTTTGCTAGTAGCATTCTAATATTTTGCGGGGTAAAATGTTGGGTTCGCCAGAGGGATCGAAGTTTAGCATACGTTTGACCTACAATAGCATTAATATGATTTGACCAGGTCAACCTATCATTAAAAACTATCCCAAGATTTTTTGAATGTGACACAATTTCTATAGGTACGTTATTTAGAAATATGTTAAGTTCGCAAATCTGTGCAGAACGTCTCTTAGCAAGCATTTAGATTTTTTTGGGTTGAAACAAAGACCCAGCAATGTATTCTTGACAGATCGCTATTCAATTCGGCCACATTCTGTTAAGTCATTAAGGGGAAATCCGAGTGTCAACTGCACGTCATCAGCATACATACATATGTATATTACAATGCGATAACTGCAAAGGGAGGTCATTAATATACAGTGAAAATAACAGAGGACCCACGATAGAACCCTGTGGTACACCTCTTAATACTGGAAGAACCTCAGAAATGGAGTTGTTTGCCTGTGCACGCCCATTTAATTCATATTTAAACACAGTCTTTTTAATAAACTTCGCTGACATTTTTATTGTTTACAAGAGGGTTACTCTCTATTGCGATGCGAAAGCAAATTCAATGCGTAAGTGTATCAATTTGTACGCTTATCGCATTGCAATAGAGATCGCATCGCAATAGAGAGTAACCCTCTTGTAAACAATAAAAATGTCAGCGAAGTTTGTTAAAATTATCGAATAAGAAGAAAAATCAGGAACTATTGCTCTGATCACTGATCTCAAAAATTAACAGATATAATCACATATATGCCAGCTTGATATGTCATATAATGTTAATACTCTTACATGTAAGTTCGATTGAAATTGTAGTTTGACTCACGAATACTTTCGAAATCGTCCTTTGCCAATGGTACCTTAAAGTCTCTAAGCATATTCCCATTTATGGTAGTAATTACTAGACGTTCCCTATAATTAATTCCGTCCAAACTAGTTTATAAAAGTTCCTTCAAGGAAGACTTTATAGTAAAGGTAGAATTTTAATTTCCCGTGGCCACTACTTAATAATCTATCTTAATATGGAAAGGGTTTTGAACAAGAACTTTGTTTTTCAATACCATGCAAGTTATGACATTTTACTTGTTGACATATCAGTAGTAGAAGCTTCAATGTGAATTCAATACCACTCGAGAATCTGCATAGATTCGCTAAATTAATTTAAGAATAAACTCAACCTCCGGAGAAATCAAGTTTGAATGTATCCCGCTAACAGGAGATGTAAATTGTTAAATTTTGACCTATTACTGATTATAGGCCAAATCAATTGCTATGACACGACATGACATGACATATCACATGCCTAGATATGACATATCACGACATACGACATAACATGTCATACATCTTTCTTTGTCATGACCTTCCTTGAGTCCATAACAAAACCTATTTACAATTCTTTACTGTTTTGCCCCTACAATCGCTTAAAAAACATAAACAACATTAACATAAATTAAAACAAAACAACAACTACAAGCATCAATGTCAAGATTGCAACAGTAAATCAATTGTTAGCTAAGGCTAACTAACACATCAATCTAGTTATTCCTAGATATAAATCTAGAAAATCTTGCATCGTTTCTAATACAAATGACAAAAACTAAAATTGAATACAATAATTTACAAAACATAAAAAAACCCCCAACATAAAATCAATTGAAATCAATTTATACAGACATAACTATAACACAACATCACGTAACAATTCTGTTTCGTTTGTTGTTTTTAACAACTTTTTTGGCTGAAAACTATGAAATAAAAAAAAATACAATACATGGTGAAGGAGAGAAAGAAAAAAATCGTCAACAAAAACTTTAAAAACTAACAACATTTTTATTATAATTTGCTGCACATGACATATTCTTAACTTGTATAACACGAGCAAAATTCCTGCATAATGTCACAAGTTGTGGCACTGTCTAAACAATTGACTGATGAAGACGATGATGAGCTAGATGATGATGATGCTGATGTTGATGATCATGTGTTCAATTTTGCTGATGATGAAAAGGATGACGATGATCAAAATGAGTAGAAACTGCTTACAAACAAAAAAATGATGATGTTGATCAGATTTAGTAGTTTAGATGGTTGCTTGATCAGTTGATCGGTTGGTTGGTTGGTGGTGGGTTTGTTGGTCTGTTGACTGCTTGATTGGTTGGTTGGTTGTTTTAAAGCTGCTTTACACAACGAATGAGTTGAGTCCGTCCGACTACTTTGTATTAAATTGGACTTGACTTTCAGTGACTAAAAATTACATTTCGATGATCATCGATCGTGATTTGAGATGACATCATGTCTCTGTAAGATGATGTTTTTTTTAGCCTGCCAAAGTTTTTTTCGTTCAGTTTTTTTTTTGCACTGCCCAGCATCTGCGATAAGTTTTCGCTTTTAGTTTTTTGTATTATTGGTTTAGTGTTTTTTTTTTTTTTTTTTTTGTATGAAACTATTTTAAAAGTTGCTTGTTCTCTATGTACTCTAGTCCTGTCTACATGTTGTAACAATGACATTTAAGTTGAAACATTTAGCTGCTTTTTTTTTGTTAGCTGTTGCTTGATATTGCGCAAGTAGAGGAAGATGAAGTTACCACCACTTGTAAACAGTTTAAGTTTTTTGCGGTAGTTTTCCATTTATTGATTTTTAGTTTTTGTTGGAAAATATATTAAAAATATCCATTCGTTTATCATTTATAAAGAAGGAAATGTTAGGGGCTTGGAAGAATCAGGATCTATAATACATGCCTGAGTGGCAATAACAGAATATATTTGAGTTTCAGAGAATCTCTATAGCCAATAATAAAAATAGGATATTTCTGTTGCTATTAAAGTTGCGTTAAAACGAATAGTTGGCAAAAGGAAAGAGATTTATATTATTTAATTAGTTTGAATTGGTTAATATTTTCCAAACAGAGAAAACATGAATTTTTACATTAATTGTTAAGATATACACCACGGTTTTGTCTTAACATACATGACAGATAAATTCAGATTTAATGCAAACTCATTGCAGAGTAGTTTTGGAAATCTATGAACAACAGGACATTGATAAGAGTCTTATAACAGGACATGAAGATCGTAGATATTTTTTTAATGGTAATGGTCTTGAGGAAGAGGTTAGCTTAAATTTTTGGCCCTCTTTTCTTTTAGAATATAGATAACTCAAAACTTGTGGAAACTTTTCTGAATTTCCTTTAATTTAGCAACTCTAAAATTCGTATCGTTAGACACTCACACATTTTTTTCTCGATCTTGTATGTTATAATGTTCCCAGGCTTAGTGATTATGATGGTGATGACGCTGTTGATGCGTTCTGTATTGTTATTTTTCTTTGTATATTCCTGCAAAGTGCAGTGTAGTTTGTGCTTAAAATTTCATTTGAAATGATCTCAAAATAGATTCTTGTCGTGCGATAACCAAAAATCGTCTCTTTCAGGCAATATTGCAAGTTAAAGTTGCTTGTGCAATGTGTGTTATTTTCATAGATTTGTTGGCTTTTTCTTTCTTATTATGGCTTTGGAGTGTTATTTAATACCACTTGCTGTTAGTTTTTGGATTGAACAATCATCGTTGTTGAAAGATTGCCTAGTAGATTAAGTGCCACCGATATTGTGGCACAGAGTACTTGTCAAACTCAAACAAGAAACTATAGCAAGAAAAACTAAAACATACAAAAAATTCAAGCAAAAAAATATATATGTATGTATAAAGAAAGCAACAAGCAGACAGGCAACCCAATAAAGTATCAAACAATAACAACTAAAACAACATTTAGAAACGAAAGAAGCTGAAGTCTAAAAAACGCAACATGTCAACTAACTTGTCATTGACGTGCCTGCTCCAAGCCTCAAGTTGCATTGCGCACATAGATTTTGTTAACTTCTCGTGGCTACATGTTGCTCTTTACGTTTTACTGTGACAATAATGAAACAGGTGCAACACATGCCTTAATTTGGCTTAGAACTTTAGTTGCAAGTGTATGAGTGTGTTTGCATGTGTATGTCTTTGCCAAATTCCAAAGATTCCTAACATGGGTGGATGATTAAATTTAAAAAGTATTACAAGCACAACAAAACAACACAAAACTAGAAAAAACATCAAGGCTGAAAATACAAATACAAGAAAGAGCCAAATTTCTAAAACTATATTTATGAAGACTAAGAAGTATGCTACCAAATGGCTAGATTGCTACGTAGCTGAACTTCAAAATGGCAATATGTGGATGTGTGTCACCGTTCATTCTGGAGTATTCAAATAAATCTTATTAAAAGTGATTATACTTAGCAGACAAACTGATCTGCTTTTCGACTCCGGATCGACAAAAAAACTTGTCAACTTTAGAATGGCAACACAGCAATGGTTTGTATTGTAGTATATGGAGAAAATCTAATTGTAATAAGGGGAAATTAGTTTCAATTCATATACTCTCTATATTATTATTTAGGAGGCATTGTAAATGCAGCTTGATGCAGAAAATATATTTAGTTCACGATTATCGTTCACAACCCTAAAATGGTGTGTTGTCTCGATTACAATGCAACATGCATTTTTCATACGATTAAGCCGATAAGTCTTGTGAATCGTAATCGCAGTTTACAACATACAACATCCAAATACTTGGTGTTGTAAACGGTAATGGAGGCCTTAAATGATTCTGTAAGCTCTCGGTGATCGAAGAGTTTCAATCTTAAGTCACCAAAAGCTGGGTAGTACTGTTGCATTCTCTTCACATCTTGCTCGATGTAACAGCTCATGCAAAAATCGTTGGATGTAAGTTGTAGCAAGATATTTTTGGAAAGCTTGGTCTTTGACCGGAAAGTTGCTTCAGAGCAGAACCTGTGACACTGCTTTGGTGAGATCTCTTTTGTTGCAACAAGAAAAAGTAAACTAGTAAATTGTTTACCTACTCCATTTACTGGTAAATTAACTGAACGCCTAAATGTAAGCCTCTACAATTTAAAATTAATGTAGGATTTAAAAGTATTTTTGTATATTGGTTCGTGTATTTGGCTTTCCCTCTTCTCGGTGGAATCCATTAATGCATATTGGAATAACATGAAACTTTTGAGATTTTACTTGTAGACATATTAGTAGTAGAAGCTTTAAAAATTGCAATGAATTACAATGAATTAAATTTCGCTCGAAAGTCAACGTAGATACACTGAATTATTTCAAGAATAACCCAAAGTACATATTAATTTGTCTTGATACCTTAGCAAGAATTATTGCTGCATTTTGGCTTCTGAAAAACCTAGCATGTTGAGCATGTCATTTAATGGTACGTTATGGGTTCTAAAGGCATGAATGAACATGATTTAACTATGGGTGGAGTCAATAAACACCGAAACAATGAATTTATTCCAAACTAAAATTTCCGATCGTATAATTTCACGAATTTCCGCTGTTAATTGTCCGCCCCGATATTAAGGCCTAAAGACAGAGTCTATACAGAGTCAATCGAATCGACTTAAAGCATCCAACATGCAACAGCCTTAAAACTGAAATTCCGTGATTTACAAAAGTGTGATTTTTTTTTAATCGATCTTTGCATGTGTGATCGTTTACATAAAATCTTCATTTAAATTGTAAAACCTTACTGTTTCCAATACAATAAACATTTCGATGATTTTAATATAAATTCTTTGTTTTTTTTTTTTGTCAACATCTGAAATAGAGATTTGGATTTTGTCTGGATCTGGGGATCCGCTTAACGTATTGATCACCTAGTTATTTGACATGTGAATGTTCCAAAAGAAAGTAAATTGATCTCAGTTAGATTACAAAGTGACAGTCTGGTATCTGGTCTAAAGTAGTAGACATTCATTAATGCATTTACGGCTTACAATTATTCAGTTTGCACACCAGCTGCCTGACTGGTGACTTTAGTAACTAATTAGTTTACTTTAGCATTTGTAGATGCTAAGATGAAACTTTAACACTCGACATGCTTATAACAAACGTGACTTATTTTCCCGTCACGTTTGTTATAATGCCCAAAAGGATAACATTTCCTTATTTATCAATCTAACGAGTAGGGTCCTAATAATATAAACAACTTAACTTAACATAAAAGAATGTCAACGTAACAAGGTCTAACGATCGTTTAAATCATATTCCACCCAGACACCCCATCCTACTTCATGGCCACAATGAAACGTTCTAAACATACATAAATACTTAACATGCAACTCTACATATAAAATGTTATAATGCGTTGGCGTGATTTACTATCTTCTCTGCCAATGACTGACATTTTTGGGAAAAAACTGAAAATGAATTTTCAAGAAAATTAAACAAAAAAAAAAACAAACGTAAAAATAAACGAATTTAAATTAGGTGTGGTAAATATAGGTAGCATTATTTAGTTATTGTTATTGCTGTTAGTGTTACTGAGAGGCAAATTACATGTAAACGCGGTTAATTCAAGCATAAAAAAGAATTTTTCTATTTCAAAGCGAACTTGTTAAAGAACGATGATCTATATGATAATTTGAACACGTTTACGCTTCTTGGTTTGTAAGATACTACACAAAAAAATAGGAATCTTACTTTCTTCCCGCTTCACAAAAAGAAAATGAACTGAGTATGATTCAATGATTTCAAATACATATATTTTATGGCTTCCCTTCCTTGGCTATTGGTTGTTTGGTTGAATTATTTATCTATGCCCTCCTGTGTTTGGCCGCTTATCTGTCCGTTAGTTTCGGTGTGACTAGGTAGTTCCAGCCGTATTTGTCCGAAACGTTCTATTAATTTTTAATGTTCATTTGTATAATTTATCATCATTGCTTAATTTGGGTTGTGCTCTGTTAAATTTCGTGTCCGTAATAATGGTCATAATGTCTATTTCTTTTAATGCCATTAACAACTCACAACACACTCTTCCTCACAGCAACATTTTCAAAATAAAACACAAAAATCAAAAAATTCATAAAAAAGCAACAATATTTCCTTAACTTAAGTCTTGAAACGCATTTGTTGCGCCTCAATGATTCCTTTCCAAAGTGGCAGCGCGGTCTGTAGTCTGTGTAAAGAACTACATATATGAAATGTTGCTGCCACAAACTACTGCTTGTTGCTAACGTTGCTGTTTGTTGCATTTTGATATCGTCTTCGGTAGCTATAAAAATGTTTTTCACTTCTTCTGCTTGAATTGATTTTGATAGTTTTTATTTGATATCAAGAGTATCAACAAGATTTGTGTTTAGTATTTTTTGTATTTATTTTTTTGAAAATATCTTTTCTCTTCTGTTTTATTCTGTTCTGTATATTCCTTTACATTGATGTTGTTGTTGGTGGTGGTGGTGTTTTCTTTTTGGTATAAGAAAATTTACATGACATGAGAACCACCTACCTTTCGCTATGATGATGGTTTGCTGTTGCTTTTTACAGAATATTGCTGCCGCTAAGTGTTTGTCTGCTGGAGCTGTGTTCTATGCAGTTGGATCTTTTATAGAGTTTAGAAAAAGGATTAAAAGTGTTAGACATGCTGTATGAAGAAAGCTAATGTGAGGTCTATGATAAATGATCTTAAGCTCATTGAGAGATAAAGATCTTTTAATAGAGTATTATTTTTTAATATCAAAAGCAAAAAATAACACAAAATACAAAGAAATATAATTAAAACTTTGATGAAGGTTAAGGATCTAAGGCAAGATTTGTATATGCCTTTGAGAAGATTTTGGTTTCATTAAGAAATAAATAAATTATAATGATTGTTTTATCTAAAGGTAATTGGGTGGAAAGTTCATTTAATATGCTACGATCTTGAATTAGAATCTTAAAAATAGTTAACGATAGTTGTAGCTAAAACGTTTTGTAGTTAAAAGAATCTGTTTTAATTTGTGGCATCAATTTATTGTTTAAATCTTGATTCTATTTTAAATTGCCTAATATGTATTGATACATTTTAGCATATTATTATTTGCAACTAAAGTCACAAGTTCCCTAACTCAACTTGAAATGGAGAAATTATCCCATTTTATTGATAATCAATGAGAGTATTTGGAAAAACAATAATAATTGTCATAACACAAGCAGTAGCAAGAATGATAAAAATAAAGTTACGCCATCCCGAAAACAAAATTTTAAACTACTGAGCAGGTCGCACAAATAACGTCACGTAAAAAGCAATGCTATTGGCTAATATTCCAAGCTGTCAAAATTTAAAAAAAGTTGTTGTAAAATAACAGTGGGTCAATTTAAAATTTTTGTTTTTTACATTAATATATTAAATTTTCTTTTTTTTTTTGTAATAATATTCAGAGAAATGTCGGCATTAAGTGAATAGGGTCACATCATATTTATATTTCTTCTGCTCCTTCGATTTCCTTTGCTAGTGTCATATGTAGGTGTTTGCAAATATCCAGTTGTCAGTAACAATTTATTTCCATTTAACATTATAAAAATGGCTTTGCATAATGCAAATGCTTAAACTATTAAATATTTTGAGGGCTTACATTTTTTTTAAAGAGAAGTAACACTCAATTAATATGCCTATTACTTTCTTTGTAAAGGGGACAGAGCTTGAAAAAGTAAAGGTGGTGAAAGAAGAAAGTTTTTTTTATATCACAACTCTGCAATTGCGCATATTGTTTTTTTTAGTGCAGTATTGCAGCGCCTCTGGTGGTAAGTAGGCGCATTAATGTTAAAGTTTGATTTTATAGCTCTTATTTAATTATTTTACTTCGGTGGCGTTTCAATGCTATACCACTGAAGGAGGGCGCTGTGCTAAATATTAGTTATGATAGGATAGAAAATTTATAATTATCAGAAACTGATGTTGTTTGAGTGGCAGCGGCTAGGAATCGAACCCGGGCGAGAAATACCAAGTCATCCTTAATAATCAAATGCACTAACCAATGATACCACCTTCGATTTGGTGCATAACCCATGAGTAAGTCATGTTCTCTAGCAATGCCACGATTTATATTTTTTATTTTCCAAGCCGTCATACTTTAGGTTTTCCAGCTTAATTTCGTCATGTTCTTTTATTTGATGATAGGTTTGATGTTCTTAAGTATAGTTCTTTAAAAAATAAAGTTAATAATAAACTTTGTGCTTCATCTTTGGGGAAACCGTAATAGGTTACAGATTTTCTACCAGCTAAAAAAAATGTTAACACTTTTTTAAAAACATTGATCATTTATTCTTTTAGTACAATTTCTCACTTGATTTTTTAATCACCCCTATCGTGAATAAAAATTCCATATGAAATTTGTTCCCTTTTATTTTTTTAACATTGAATTTTAATAGGAAAATGTGAAAAGGGAACAAATTTCATATGGAATTTTTATTCACGATAGGGGTGAATGTTATCTTGTTTGTATTTTCCCACTGTACAATTCAGGGAAATAAAAAAATGATTGCAAACTCTCACAAAATGCTTATATTTTTTATAAGAAAATCGAAAATCTTTGTGATGTCTACACTGGGCAAACTTTGAAAAAGCACAAACTACGTCATTCTTGAGTAGTAGCCTTTGCCCAATCCAATACTTCTTCATTGCTATTGAAAACATTAAAGCAATAAAACTTCACTTAAATGTGCTTGCGAAATAAGCTCAAAGTTGTTTATAATTGTAGTTGATTTTTAGCTTTACCTCTTTTGTTAAATATGTTTCGATAAACTAAGAAGGATGCTTTAAATTTTTGCTAGACACCTTAAAGTCCTTTAAACATTGTTTTTAAGTATACGAGTAATTGTATAGTCTAATGATGAATAAACTTATATTCATTAAAGAAAAGTGAGAGCACGAAAAACTTTCTGTGTAATTCTAATCTAGATATCTACTAAACAAATTAATATAGCTATTATATCGTTCTGTGTCAATTTCTAAGCTAGGTTCCTTGGGAAACCGTTCTCACGAACAGCTCACTTGAGTCCATTTAGTTGGTCCCATTATGTTACCCTTTTGTAAACGACTTATCGATTACTCAGCATTGGTTGTTTCCATTTGAAACCATCCAGATTCATTGGTGAAAGTATTTTAGATCCATCCTTGATAGGTCCTCCAAACATGATAGGAAAGGTGTTCCAAGTACAAGCTCCCTTATTATTGATAGGGTCGTACATTGGAAATCTAGTCTTGGCATGACTAGACTAGTGGCCTGTAGATACAGAGACAATAAGCCTTATTTGGTCACGACGATCTTAACAATGAATTCGTTTTTTAATCATCATAAACGGACCAAATGGACGTCGCAATAGACCAAGTGGTCTCATTCGACCACTTTGCCTGAGCAAGTCTAAATAGTTATTGGTTACCTTCTTGGTCATCATTGTACCTCCTCTGGCTAGTTCATCAGCAACTGTAGTATGTCTAGGGACCCATATTAGCGTAATCCTAAAATGTTCCGCTATCTCGTTTAGCGGTTAACCTAGATGTCGAGTAGACACCTGTGATATTTTACGGCTGTCAGTAAATATGCATATATTCCCAGATATGGCAGATATCTCTGCTTAAAGAATATAGCAGAAATCTGGAAGCCTGAAATAGGATTTAATACCAAATTCTTCAATTACGTATCAACCAGTCCACTTTCCCCTCCTGGAGCCATCATTAAAACTCGTATTGCTCCATTCTAGCCATAAGTTCCTATTCGGGAGACATGTGACGAATCGCATATCGAAAAAAGGTTTCATAGTATCTCGTTATAGCAGAGTGACAATAGTTCCTATGAGACCACGAGTTACAAGCCTCTAGTTTCACAGCTGAGTTGACAGCCATGTCAATTTCACACATTAGGTAGTTTTGAAAATGTATACTTTTGAGGCTTTTTTTCTAAGTATTTCTCTATATATAGATATAGTAATTTTAGTTTTAGGAGCAGCAGAATCGGTCGAGAAAACCAAAAAAAAAATATTCTAAATCCCAGGACAGTTTTTTCAATCATATGAAACAAAATGTTTAAAATTAAATTTTGATAATATAAAAATCAATCATAAATACAATATTTTTCTATGATGAAATGTAAAACTTGAACTTGTGTTTGAAAAAACATAAGTAACCAATATTCTTATCTAAATGAGAATTTTACAAATTACCCGTAATGTTGGGTAATTACTTCAAAGTTATACTGATTATATGTCATTACCATATTATTGTGATGTAGTTTTAAATTTAAATTCTGTAAAATCTTTCTTTTGTTACGTCTTTCATTTCCATTATTTCTCATATTTTGCAACAATAACAGGCAGACTTGACACCAAATGCACGCGTGCATAAGTGCCTGGAATTTTTCGAAAAAAAAACTACTAGAAATGTCACAAGAAATGTTGGAAAATAATATAATTTCCTATTAGACATGACTAATTCTTGTATGGATAAAACAAAATTCATATTTAACTACAATAAAGCAACTTTTGCAGGCATCTATAATGGAGAGTAAAGGATTTCAAAACCAACAAACTCTGTGTAATACATAGATGTGCTTTCAAATAATGTGCATTCACCACAGGGCTAGAAAATTAAGATTTCTAAATGATACTAATATTAAGACAAAAACACAATTTTAGGATTATAAAGTATTTAGTACTAAAATATACTAATGGCTAAATTCACAGTCTTTAGTTATTAGCTAATGACAAAGGCTTAACTAATGATTCTTTATTCGCAATGCTTAGTTTGCCATTAGAATAACAAGTAAAAGTTAAACAATAGTTAGTATTTTAGTTTACCAATGGTTAACTAATGACCAAGAATTTGGCCATAAATGTTATACTAAATTATTAGGGTGATAAAAAATCTATGCAAATTTTGAACTACTCATTATTGGACCGATTGAAAATTTGACTTCCACAAATCGAAAATAGGAATATGGAATATATCAAATGTGGAGACAATAATTTAAAAATCCAGGAAGATTGAATCAATTGATAGAGCTAAAAGTATGCTGTTCAAATGACAATATCGTATTAGTTCGTTGCAATTGTTAAAAAACTCTCTACTCACTGAAGTTTTGGAAGAATGACCATGCACTATCATTATTTAAATATAATGTATTCTAAAAGAAATTCATTCCAAATACAATCGATCAATCAATATATTTAACATCATCAACAGTGACGATAGTAATTGAAAGATTCTGGGATATTGGATAAATCAGCTATGCTATACACACAGATCGTCCAAAAACAAGTAGTTCTAACGTCAATATCGAAGTAGTCCTTGAAAGTATTAATGATAGCCCACAATAATCAATTCTACGTAGCGACGCGTCGTGGAAAAAAATTTCAAATATTAAGAACTTTCAATATTTGATAAAAATTTAATAACAACAATCACTGATGAAGTTCATTTTCAACTCGATCGCTTTGTAATTGTCGAAAAACATATACTTTCTCAGCTTGTCTGAGTTTGGTACGGATTTTGAGCTGGAGGCAGCATTTGAACATACTTCTTTAAAAATGAGTCTCAAAAGGTAATGTAGTGACTGTTACTGGTGTAAGATATTGCTAAATCGCTTATGGTAGAGTTCTTTCTGACTAAATTGGATGATATTAATATGTAAGAAAAGTCGTTTCCACAAACGTTGCAATACAGTACGTGAAGTAATTTAATTACAGCATGACACATGCTGAACACGTCACCGTATAATGAGCTACATATTCGCCAGGAAATATGCTTACGGTCAATGGACATGAAATGTGGTATCAACAGGACGGTGCCACATGTCACACAACCATCTAAACAATGAATTTATAGCAACCAAATTTCCCGATCACATAATTTCACGAAATTCTGCTGTTAATTGTCCACCTCGAGCATGCGATTTAACACTACTGGATAACTTTTTATTGGGCTATGTTAAAGATGGAAAGGATACTCGTACAGAGCTAAACGAATAGATTACAGTCCTAAAACTCAAAATCCGTGAAGTGAATAACAAATACTATAATTAATAATTTTGTTTTTATAATTATCTTTTCAATACTATAAATATTGGAATGATTTTCATATGAATTTATTGTTTTGAAAAACAAAGTTCTTGTTGAAAACCGTTGAAAAAGTACTAAATTTCCCATCCCTGAAGAGAATCAGAGAGTTTTGCAGTCAGTGTGTCATTCACATTCACACACACACAAATAAATAAACTGAAAAAGCAACAACAAAAACAACAATCTCAACAGTAGACTAAAAGGAAAAAGGAACACAGACACAAAAGCGAAAATTGTTTGACTTTGATTTCTGCCGTTCGTTCTTTCTTTTGTTTGAATTTAGTTTGTGTCTGGGCGTGTGTGTTTGTGCCGATTTCAGTTCTGACTTGCATTATGAGTTTTATTTGTGTATTTATTTTGTATTTAAATTAAAAAAAAAACCTTCAAACGTAGTATCTAGGCATCTTTTTCTAATTTAGGGTATTCGTTTTGTTCCAAGAGGTGACACAAAACATGATTTGTTGACATTCATATTAAAGTTGTTGTTGTTGTTGTTTTTTTTATTATTTAGCCTCCTTTTTTTCAGTCATACATCATTCCATCCATCCAACCAACCCAACCACTTGGCTGAGTGTAAGTGTGAGTTTTAGATTCAAAAGGTCTTAAGCACTCACACACAAAAAACACTTAAACATACAAATATTTAACATAAATAACAAAAACTACTTACAACACAGAAAAATCACAACAACAAAAGATGAAATTGTGAAATTGACATATAAATCTGGGGATTATGTAGATTTTTTTCTTTTCATCTTTTCTACTTGTGCATATAGTATTATCGGAATGTATATACATATGTATGTACATACTCGTATGTGTATGTAAGTGTTTGTATGAATATTTGTGCAATCTGACAAGTGTTGTGTGTGAATTATTCAAAAAACAATAATAAAAACAACATCGAAATAAATAAAAATATGTTTTTTTTCGTTTTTTTTTTTTTGCAGAAATAAAAAGTAAAATATTGCATCGCTCCAATACAATGACAGAAGATGATGCATGTGACACCAATGATACCAGATGTTCCAAAAAATACCAAGAAGGAGGCAACAACAAAAGAATTGTTTGCAAATGTATCGTAGATAAAACATAATGGGTGCTTATTGGAAAATGAAAACAGTCTTTATTTAATATTTTTATATATTTTCTTGGTGTTATCATCAGTCAGATTTGAATTGAAATGAATAGTTTTCTGTTACAAACATGCATACAAGGTCATCATATTATTCAGCTGTATTGCATAATCGAAGTTCTGTGAGAAGCATGTTAAATCATTAAATGAATTTATTGGAAAGTAATTTTGGTGAGCTGTTAGCTTCGAGGTGCACAGTAAACAAGTGACGGCCTTGTTATATCACATATCCGCCTTTATTCCACGAGGTTATGTTATGACGAAAGTCGTTATTCGCGATATACTGGTAGCAATTCTGAAAAAAGTCTTAATTTGCGAATTACTGATAGTAATGCTGAAAAGAGTAATTAAAAATTGGATCTACCGAATAGAGTGTACATATTTGTCATTTATTCTCACTTATGGCCAGTTTTTAACTTGATATTAAAATACGAAATTAGTTACTTTTTCCTTAAACTTAAGTTTTATTTAAATATGGTTTCATTTTTTCAGTCTCAAATTGCGTTTGGTATTTAATGATGATAAAAATATTAAAAATATAAAAATATTAAATTTCCAAAAAAATATGAACAACTTCTTCATTTAACAGCTGATTTACTATTTAATTTATAAATTGCTGTAAACTAAATGGACAAAAGCTGCATCATTTATATCCTCTTCATTTAAATTCATTATTTTAGTTGATATTAATGACACAATAGGTACAATGTTTTAATTTGCGGCGAGTTTATTTATTGAATATTTTTATCCAATAATAAAAAAAAACTTCAATGCGCAATTTTCATAATTTACAGAACTGTCAAAAATCATATGGTAGTATGAACAAGTATGTATTTAAATGGACGTAGTCAGTGATTTAAGTTATATTTAAATATGATCTATAAAAACGAATTTGGTATTTAAACAGAACTTAAGTTTAAAAACACTTTAATTTTTAAGTTAAAAACTGGCCATTAGTTATTGAACATTATAGTATAAACCACAAAGTGTTTTTGTACACCATTATAGTCGGCAGGGTATACTGGATTTGTGCTGATGTTTGTAACGCCCATAAATATTGGCCCAACACCCACTTTTAAGTATTTTGACCGAATCAGTTTCTGAGTCAAATTAACGATGTCCGTCCGTCCGTCCGTCCGTCTGACTGGCTGTCCAAGTAAAGCTTGTGTGCATAGTAGAGGTCGCAATTGTAAAGATATTTGATAAAATTTTGTACATAATATTTTTCCAACTCAAGGACGATTGGGATTGAAATTGGATGATATTGGTCTAAAGTAGGGCTTTATCGTTCATAAATGTTTGATTTGCAAGCGTATTCAAACAAATGTCACCACAAATAAGTTATATATAAAACCAAAATTGACAATAGCTCCCATATACGGCACACTTCCGAAAATCAGTTTATTGAGCATAATTCTCTTTAAAACGTTGGTATCCAAATAATATTCAACACAAATATGTTTCATATATTATACAAACATCATTCGGCGCAATTTTATGATGATCGGCGCATAATTAGTCATAGCTCCTATATAAACCCCACTGCCAAAAATCACTTTAACGACAATAAAACTCTAAAAAAAATTTTGATATCTAAATAAAATTAGGTTGGATATACATATACATATACATATAGAAATCATGTCGCCGATTCGCGTCATATGCAAAAGTTTTGCTTTACTTTTTTAATTTAAAAAAAAAGCAAGCTGAAGCACACCGGTTACTCAGCGAAGCATTCGGTGAATGTGTTCCATCGTTTTCAACATGCAATTACTCCATTGTTGCCAAACTTAACGACAGCTTGCAAAATTATTCGAAGCAACTCAAGCAACAATTTCAAAACATTCGCGAGCAGCAGGATTCATTCAAAAGCCGGGAAATTGATTGTCATATGAATTGAAGCCGAAAGACATTGTCCGAAATGCTGCTTAGAAGCTATAACAGGAAATTATTTTTGCACCGAATCATTACTTGCGATGAAAAATGGGTCCATTACGATAATACAATAAGTAAGAGATCGTATGTGCAGCCCGGCCAACCAGCCGAAACGCCACCATAATGCTCTGTATTTGATGGTACCAAAAGGGTTCTATATATTATAAGCTGCTGAAATCTAACCAGACCATCACAGGAAATCTGTACAGAATGCACAAATCGAATTTGTTTTCGCATCGCAATAGAGAGTAACCCCCTGATTTGCTTGAAGCGAGTATTGGCCGAAAAATGCCCAGAATATACGGCCAGACATAAAAGCGTAATATTCCATCATTGCAACGCTCTGCAATACTTGTTAAGAACTATTTATAAAACAGTGATTGGCAAGTTTTACATCATTCCCCCTATAGCACAGATTTTACCTCGTATGACTATTATTTCAAGCGATACAGAACCCTCTCTCTGGGATAAATCATATTGATTTCATATGTTGCCCGAACGATGAGAAAAGGTTGTAGACTACAGTGGCCATTTTATTAAATTAAAAAAAAATTTTGAAAAAATTCCGCATATTTTAGTTACACACTCAAAAGCGTCGGACGCGCTGACGCCTGAAACGCGAAAAGTTCGTTTACTTTCTACTTTTGAACGCGGTGCACGCGTCACAGCTGACTTTGACAAATGCAGAGCAAATTTATTTTAAAGATGATATAACCAGAAAAAATGACAGTTGAAATAACATTTTTTATATGAGTTTGACAAACAAACTGATAAAAAACTTCATCTAAAAAAAATCAGCTGGGCATACGGCATCACCTCCAAAAGGTGACGCCAAAACGCGAGTTGTGGACTTCCAGCTTAAGTAAAATGTTATTGTGCAAATAGTAAAGAGAAAGAGTTTAAAATTTTAACTCATGGACTATTACTGAACTGAAAGAGCTGCTCGATCTAGCTACAGATCTGGAGTGCGATGAGTGTACTATAATTAAAACCTATAATTAAATATAAATTAAATATCTAAAAATTAAACTATATCTAAAGCAGAGTCCATAACTTTGTCGTCGTTTGCTTGGTCATCAATTTTACCTTTATATGAATTTTAATACTTTGCGTGCGCTTAAATGCAATATGGCCAACGGCGGCAGTATTTAGTGCAATTATTATTTTTATTTCTAAACTGACTGTTGTTCATTTGATATTTTTGTGGCTGTTGTTGTTGTTTGTATTGTTTTTGGTTGGAAATGTCAATAGAATTATTCGACATGGTAAAACACTTAAAGAAAAAAGTTTTTTTTTTTTTTTTTGTTCTGTTTACTTTCAAGTTGCCCTTCAGTTAAGCGGTGGTTTTATTACAAAAGAAAAAAGTAAATAGAATAAAGTAAACACACAAGAAAAAGAAACTTTAACAAAAATATTTGAAATTGATGGATAGTGGAAGTTGGAAGGTAATGTTGATGATGATGATAATAAAAAGTAATGAATAAATAAACCAACTATTTATAAGAAAATAAATAAACAAAATAAAGAAAGTTTTAAAATTAATTTGAAAACTTGTCTTGTGTTGTCTTTGGTTTAAGCAGCTCTCTTTTAATAACCATAAAATGTCATTATTCATTTAATCCTTTGGAATTGGGCTAAATATGTTCAAGATACTTTTAATTGCAGTAAGTTAGAAATTGTTTAAGCCATTTTAAGTTAACTTAAAGTGTTGGAAACTGTGGCTTGGCCGTAATAATTTTCTAGGTTTAATTTCTTTAACAACAGAAATTGCTAAAGACTTCTATAGATGGCATTATGTTTAGCCCGGTTTCCTGTTCGCTTGAGTACGTACACCTTCGCTGGTAATTGCAAGTTAGTTTTAATTTTTTTTCTGCTCTGTTCTCGCTCTTGTCATTAAGCAGGTCATAATGAAACAACTTGTTTTTAAGCCATAAACTAGTACACACAGAAACCGCACTAACCAACCAACCAACCCACCTTATTGATCAAATCTCAATCGCACTTTATCTTAATTTGAAAAAGTAACAAAACATTCTTGAACTAATTTCTAACATTGTTCCCATGAAATGTACGACGTATGTAGCAGCAGCTACAACACAACACAAGACATACATACATTAAATTTTTTAAACTCTAACGACTTTTTTCCATATTTATGTTTTTTTTTTTTTTGTTATTTTTCTTTTTTACAGACTTTTTTATTATTAATTTATCTTAATCTCATAATAAATCCGTTAAAAATCATATAAATCATACAAACATATCAGTACAAAATTTCTGATTAGGAAGGTGTGTCATTAAAATCAAGAAAAATAAAGGTAACAAACAACTGTAAGAAAATATGTAACAGAAAATCCAGTTGAAAATTAAATTTGAAAAAATAAAGCAAAAACGATTTAAAGCTTGGAAATTTGCTTAAAGGACTGACTGAAATACAACAACTACTACTACACTGACTGAACTGACTCAACTTGTTCCCAACCAAAAGGCTGAATTATATTCAACTCATTGGGATTAATTGGAATTAATTGGAAAATTGGCCAGAACTTGAAAATTAAGTTGAAAAAAGCCGGTTTTTGTTATACGAGTATGTGGCCAAATGGCGAAAAAGAGCCAAGATAAATTATTAAAATACTGGATATCAAGAGTTGTTTAAATGAGTAGAAGAGAGTTTCAAAATTTGCAGTGAGTTAAAGAGTGGTTGAGAAAAATTTCAAGAGTATAAGAGAGAGCAAAATTTGAGTGTAAAAACAATGAGTGTTTTTTCAGAGCTAAGGGGAACAAATGGAATTAGATTTTGCAAGGAAGTTTGAATTTGAAATTTAATTGTAGAGACACGTATGAAATAAAAACATTAATTTAATATGTATTAAAATGAATAGTTAACAGGAAATGTGAAAAATCTACTAAATTCCCTTAATTTGTTTCCGAATATTGCCAAAAGCTGAATTCAAATTCAAGACCATCACAAAAATAAACATATTTTTATAACTAAGGATAACTTTAACATGCTTTACAGAGCAGATTGCAACATAAAATATCAGAAATGTACATGGTTATTTTTATCAATAGAAGCGATCTGTACATCACTGTGGCAATGTCATATACAAGAACGAGTTCGGATAACTGATTACCTCACACGACTCATCATTAATCAAAGAACTCAACAATTTCTAAAAATTAATAATAGTTTATTTGTTTTAATAAAGTTCTACTCCATACTTTGTATGAAATTATTGGGAATTGAGTTAATTACCACAGATATCCCACGGATTCATTCACGTCATATTCATAGCCAATCATTTGAAATTTGTTATTTAAAATTAGCAAAATCGACTATGTGTGAATTAGAACATTAGTCGAATGGCATCCACGGTATTTCGAGAACATATATGCCCTTTTGCATATCATGATAAATTTGCGGACTTGTTGGTATAGACCGCTGACTTCTAACAACCCCATAAAAAGAAATCCAATGGTGTTAAATCAGGACCAATGCTGAACACCAAAACGAGAGTTTGCATGATCAGGAAATGTCTTGCATTTTTTCATGGGCTGTACGTTACAGTAATATTTAGTCCATATCAATACTAACAACAGCACCGGTAACAGTTATTGTATCACTGAACTACCGCATTTGAGAAGTTTTGATGATTAACAAAACCATCATGGTGATAATGTGCTTAATAATGTCCCATAGAATGATTTTGTGTGGAAAATCGAAACTCACTTGTTGGTGTTCATTAATCTAATCAGCTTTTGAGTGAATTGAAATATGTCAAAACATTTGAAAAGCATATATTTTTTTGGAGACCATTGAATTTTCCCTGGATTTTTCAATTACACTCTCTTCACAGTTGACGAAGTTAAATTAATAATTTGTGAATAAATTTGTTTATTTTGTTTATCGTATGCCGTTGCATTTTTACTAACCCTAAACCAATGAGAACCAAACATATCCTCAGGGCACGAAAATTAATCGCATTTTTACGCAACCACAATACGATCGCCAATAAATCTATCAACCAAGAGATCCATAAAATGCAAACATTTTATTGCCATTTAAATGTCATTAAAGTTCACTTTAAAAACAAAAGACTTTCAACTGATATGAAATAAGTCAAATTCTTCTTTCAAGTTTCAAATCAATCTTGAAACTATAAAAGAAGAGTAGAAAACTTTATGCTTTAAAAAAAATATAATCTGATTTTTGTGACCATTGACCTTCAAAATGTCTGAGTAACATTTATGCCCTCATTTAGAACATAATAACAAGGAAAAACTTGTTAAAATTTATGACTTCACAAGTAGAACTTAATGCATATTATGCGGTTCCTGGAAAGTTATTTCAACAATTTCCATAAAAGTCGATATAAATATTTTCACTGTTTCTATTTCATGGCTTTTTGTTTAAAAGTTAAGTATTCTCTGGAAAATGATTTTGTTTGAAAAAAAAACATATTTTGTTAAACAATTCAACTTAAAAATCGATTTTTTTTTTTAAATTTTTAGGAAATATTTTTTAAGGCAGTTAAACAGATGGACTCAAATGTTGGAAAAATACTTATTGTTTAATAAAATTTTCAGTTAAAAAATATTCCATCGAGTTTGTTAACTTATATTCCAGAATATTTGAGGACCATTTAGATTGATTTTCAATAGCGATTATCTCCAAAGTATATGTTACCATACATTGCAATATAAATGCATTTAAATTGAGTGGAATCCGTTAGAAATTGATTTCAACTAACATATGAAGAATCCATATTCACTTCTAAATTAATTGTTTTGAAATTAATTAAATTGAACTATAACAAAATATATCTTCAAGAATATTAACACTTAGCACCCTACTGCAGGGCGTAAAAAAGTACTTATGTACAAAATATTTCCAGCTTAATTACGCTTCTACTCGTGCATTTAAATATGTATTAAAAGTACTGGCAATAGTTTAATACATATCGTAATTGTTTTAATTTGTTTTAAAATCATTAAAATTTCAAAACAATAGAAATTCCAATTTGATTTATTATTGCTTACACTTTAATGGCTAAAGGTATGAGTTGCATTTCATTGTCATAACATTCCGCTAACTTTCAAAATTACACATAAAAGTATGAGTTAAATTTGATGCAATTCATTACCTAATACAAGCCAACTTGTCTGTGGTAAGTTTGCACAAGAAAATGCAGCCACAGTAATCCGGCCCGAACACAGCAAAACATACGGCATCAAACCAACAAAAACACAAACACAGATACGAAATATAAACAAACAAACAAAATTCTTGGGTTGGTAACATCCATCAGCTAAAGTTGCAAAGATATGTATATAAAAAAGAAACCGGGTGGAATATGAAACAATCTTGTAGCTATAGAAAAAACTTGTCGATTGTTTATATTCCAGCAAGTTCGTTTACAACCTCAATATTGGTTTGAAGTTGCTAGGGGAGCCCCATTAATACATTGCCTTACGTTTTTAAGATACAAAATTCTTGTAGAAGGTTTTCTGCTTTGAATTTAACGTTGTGTTAAATAAACATGTTTGGTTCGAATGGTGGCTGTTGGCTGACTTTGGGCTCTTGCTGGTGTATTTTGTGTGCTTTTTTATGGATTGAGTTGAATGGTTTCATGAAATATCCAATGACTTCAGTTGAACTTCAGCGCTTTTTGTCGATCGAACCGCGGAAGTGCTAAATGTTTAAAACTAAATTTGCAACGCGAAATTTTACGGTTTGAAACAACTGAATTGTGTTTGTAAAAATTTTACGTAAATAAGTTTGGTTATTTTACGAAATTGAAAATAAAAATATATTCAAATTTTTATTCCAAACAAATTTTTTAAATAAAACAAAAGTGCCTAACTAAATATTTTCAAGCATATTCAAAGAAATTTTTCAAATATATGTATATAGATATTTTTGCAATCACATACTACATACATACATACATATAAAGAAAAACACATTGAGCCTTATTAATAGAAAAAAAACCCCGCTTAACTTGTTAAAAACAAACACAACTCAAAACAAATTGAGAAGTTTTTATGCAAAACAATTATTTTCTTACAAAAATTAAGTTAATATTAAAATTTCATTAAATAAACAAATTTTTGGCGCCAAATCTTTAAAACAAAAAAAAATCTTATTAGAAAGAAATACACAAGTACTCAACACTTGTTGGTTAAAACATACAATATGAAAATATTTGAAAATATAAAAAATATACAGAGATCAATAAAAAAATACCGTCCTTGTGTTTTGTAATTGTAATTTGCAAAAAAAAAAAAAAGAATCAGCCACGATTAAAAAAATTTTTGAAAAGTAAATTGCATTAAAAAAATCTGCATTTTACACAATTTTGTTAAATTAGCATATTTTGTTATTCAAGTTCTTGTGTTTACTAAGCGTTTTCGTAACCGCGCGTTCTCTTTAACCTCTGCTAAAATACACGCGCGAAAAAAATTAAAAAAAAAAAAAATAGAAAATATTCTTAAAGTTTGCGTTCTGCTGTCATTGTTATTATTCGTATTATTATTATTGTGGTGTTTCTAAAACGGATGTTTTTGCATCATTATTATAAACAAAAATAAATATCAAATATTAAACCTAAAGAGTGCTTGCTTGTGTGTGCGAAAGTATCTTCTCATATGTATTTTATACATAGTATGTAGTTGTTTTGATTTTATACACCCGGTATCTATCTATCTATTGTGCTGTATTTGCAACTTTTATGTTGCATATATTACGTCTGAGAGTGGTTTATATTCATGCATTTCCGGTAACATTTTATAGCTGGAATAAGTAACAAAACAACGGTTTCTTTTACGACTCTACAACGTATCAACTCTTTCTGTAATTTTTCCTTTTTGTTATTTGCCGGTAAGTGTAAAATGCTTTTAAAATTATATCAGTATTTTTTTTTGTAATTGCATATTTATGATGCAATACTAAATTTAATTGAATTCTGGGTTTAAAAAGGAGTTTATGGATTTAAAATATTTAATATTTACCTATAAAAGTAGATTTTTTCACTTTTATGTAACAGTTGGAGTTTTTGTTAATGCAATAAACAACGGAGAGCATTTTTAAAATTAATTAAACTGAAACATACCAATCTATAAAGCATATTTATGTTAAATATATTATCTCGAAATCATCAGTGCTATGAAATCATCGCTATCGATATGTTTAGAACTCAAGCAAGGCTTTAAGCCTTCAAATTTAAGAGGAGTTTATGTTGATTTATAAAATCCGTGTGATTTTAAAGAAATATTCAAGTTTTAGAATTTTTCAAAGTTGAAAACTGTTGCGCGAAAAAAAATTATAATGATTTTAAATGATTACCCCCAAATTTGCAAAGAAAAGAGAAATATTTAGTTCTTTTATTCGACCTTTTTTTTAGTATTCTATAATTTCTTTTTTTTCAAGCAATTAGGTCACTTTTAATGATAGCGAAATATTGGATATAAAAATAAATATATAGAACATTTTTAAATAAATACAAAAAGTGAAAAAAAGAAATTATAGAAAAGAGAAATATGTTTAATTTCCTAACTATTTGGAAGTGTTGAAAAAAAGCATTAAATTTATCTAATACAGTTTTGTCCAGGGAGGAATAGTGTAATGTTCTGTTTCCAATTGAAATTGAAAGTGGTGCTCTCAATGTAATAACAAAATAACTTTTGTGTGTTTATACCCAGCTCCAAAAAGTTAGGGAGTATTTGACTTTGTAATTTCGTTTATAACACAACGAAATAGTAGTCGTAGACCAGAAAAGTATGTACAGTGGCTCACAGCATATTTGATGCAGTGCATTTTTTTGTTTTTAAAGCTCAATAAAAATAAAACTAACAGGACCTTAAAAAAATAAATTAGTGTCATTTCAAGGAAAAACGAGAATTTGTTTTAAAACATTTTCAAAATTGCCACTCGCATCGTAAAATGACAGAACTGATTAACATTAAAGTTACTACAGTCTAAAAATCATTTTGTGCTACATCCATGAAAATCGGGCTCATAACAAAGGCAGAAGGCGCCAAAATAAAATTTTCAATGAGCATGATGAGCAACACATTTTAAGAAAAATAAGGGAAAAACCAAGGCTGTCAGCTTCCCAACTGGTCTCTAAAGCCCAGTTGCAAGCAAGAAACCATTTATAAACCGGAAAACCAGACTGTGCAGGCTAAATTTCGTCTAAGAACATATTTGCAAGGATTCTGTATTTTGGAATTCGGTCATCTTCGTCGATGAATCAAAGTTTAACATAGTCGGTTCAGATGCCATGTCATATGTTTGGTGTAAACCAAATACAGAACTAAACACAGAAACCCTAAAGGCAGAAACCCTGGTGTCAGTGTAGTGGTTTGGGGCTGTATGTCAGCTGCTGTTACTGGAAATTTAACAAGCATAGACAAGTTTAAGTACCTATAGATTTTGAAAGACAACTTGTTGGAAAGCGCAGACAACTCATCTTTCGATTTTACCAGGCACAAAACGGGTATTGCGCAAACGCGGCTAATATATAACTGCCCACATTTGATGACACCGACACCACAGTCGGTCGCCAGTCCTTAATGTTATCGAAAATGTATGGTCAATTTTAGAAATCAGCATAAGTTTTTTAACAAAATTTCTAACAAAAACGATTCAAAAAAGGGCTACTTGCAGAGTGGTCGAATTTTTCTCCGTGTATTACCCAAAAACTAGTCGCATCGCCTTAAATCTATTGTAGATAATTAAGGCTATCATACCAAATATTAAATCGTGTAATTGCCAGTGTTCATTTCAAGTTTTCGAAACCCTTACGTGCCGATTATACTTCAGGTATCGATACAGAAATTGACTGCAAAAAATAAGCTGTGACGTGAAAAACTAGAATTTTTTTTAGTTTTTTAGTTTTAATATTTACAGTTTTTATTTTAAATGACACCAATGTATTTTTTAAGTTCCTGCAAAAGATAAGCTCTGAGCCACTGTATGTATATTTCGTACACAAATTTTAAAATTTACTTTGGTTTTGGAGCTTTAAAATAGCATATTTAAATTTAAATCCAATCAATACTTTTGGATAAGATCGGCAATTGCTTCATCTAAGTAAAACAATTAAGCTGAGGAAGAATATATCTCAAATTACTTTCGCTATTTGCAAATTTATAAACATTTCAAGAATTTTAACAAAAGTACAAAGCCAATACTTTAATTCCTAAAAAATAAGTAGAGTTAAGCTCGCAAGGCATATATTTCTATCTAGGCTAGAAAACTACTATTAAGATATAAGTATGTATAAGAAATACAGCTTTTCTTTTGGTAATCCCAGCTTTGGAATTATAGAACATACGTCTTAAAGTTAAAATTTTTATCAAAATATGATAGTTTCGGAATAGTGTAGGGAAAATAATTTTTTGAAAATTAGACATGTTTATTATGTATATTAAAATGTTCTCTGTAAATATACTTTACAGAACAATATAAATTTGTTAAATATTCTTAAAGAAAGATTTTTTTAATACGAAAAGAATTAATACACTTTTTTACCACAGATAAAAATGCAAAAATTGTTTTTTTTTAACTGAAAATCGTTTATTTTGAAACCAGCTTTAAAATTTTACTGTTTAAAATCGGTTAAAAATTCGGTCCGTTATTTTAAAGAAACCGGACCAAGGTTTGACAGAATTTTTCAAATACATGCAGCTGTTAAGCAAATTACATGTCAAAGGTGACCTATTTTGAGACCCTTGAACGATTTGTTCACCTTCAAAATTTACCCCCTGGCCCACGATGTCGAATGATAACGTTCGCTTAGATAAGACTGAAGACACAAACTTGATTGTGGAATAAACAAACTTGATTGAGTAAAAAATAGGTACGATAAAAAGTTTGTGTCTTAAGTCTTATCTAAGCGAACATTATCGTTCGACATCGTGGGCCAGGCGGTTAAACTCGAATACTCCATGTAAAATTTTATCTTGATTGGACCAGTTGTTTAAAAATCGCAGATTTATTACGAAAACATTTTGATTCTGCCCGCTGCCATTTAAATTCGGTGCTCACTAGAGTCTTATCTGGAACTACGGGGCAATAAGTAGCCCGGGAACGTGTCCCTAATTTAACCATTAGGCTGCAATTTTATTGAGGTCCATTCGGGCGTTACGTAGGGGCTGTGGTTTAAACCTAAAAATGCAGGAAGATCATGACAGACGTTTGTTTGCAAATTAAGGCACAACCAATTCATCCCTGGTGCTGTTGCCGAATCAACAGAGCCATTTAAAGTAGTGGTGGCAATCGTGGCTGGGAACCCGCTCTGGACAGGATCACAAAAGAGTTTGATAGCCCCCAGTAATTTCTCATTTTAGGCCAGTGCAATGCTAGACCAGTTTATAGCTGGAACGATAGCTACGTGTTTAATAATTGTCATGGGCTTTTTTGATTGACTAAGCTATGAATAGCAAGGCTTAAATAGCTTAAGCTCTTTAGTTGCATTGATCGTTGCAGTCATGTACGATAAGTTGTAAATTTCATATTCTTTGCAAGTCATACAATAGTGTGCTCTTGTGAGACATACATTTAGTATGTTTTTGCAAGACATTCAATGCGGAGGTGGTACCAGCGTTAAGGGCGCTGTGATTTGAAGCTTTAAGGGCTGGCATTCGCATTAAGCCCTTGAATATTTTTTTGACGTGGAGCGGTAACATAATGAAAAATTTACGAAAAACTTAGTTTGAACAAAATTGGTTTTCTTTTCAACTTTAATTCCATAATATTCATATTATGCCTAAGAAGGTGGAGTCGAGAAAGCGATGTTCGTCTTTTCTTGTGTTAATTGATATACTATTATATGCAGGTAATGACGATTTTTGTCAAATTTTGTTAATAAAACAATTTATTCGCTTCATAAATGTAGTTTTATACACATACTACTTTATTCTGCGTATAAATAAATTTTTATCCTTTAACATATTTGTTCACTAAAGCAGTTTAAGTTCCAACAAGTCGGCCTGTGAAACATGTTTGACAAAGCAACGTTCTGAAAGATTACTTCACCTTGGTTTATCGTATTTATTTTATCAATCTTTGTTGGTATTCTTTTAATTGGCTTAACGTTAAGATTGAGATCTAGTTGCACAGTATTTCAAAAAAAAATTATTGTTTGAGCTACTATCGAAAAACAAATAATTGGATGAAAGAATAAATTGAATGCAAACGTTTGCATATAATGTTAGTATTTTCTATAATTCCTATTACCTCTGAGATTCATTGCATGAAAACTTAATGGTAGAACGTTTTAAAAATATCTATCTATTTTAAAACTAAGAATTTCCTTAAAAATCAATTAGTTTTTAATACTAATAATATATATATACATATAATATAATCTAGTTTTATATCTTTTAAATTAGGAGAATTGAAAAATATATAAATTTGTCATTATAAATCAAACAATCCTTTTTAATAATAATAAAAAACAAATCAGTACAAAAATACTTTTATTTAATTTTACCTAATTTATATAAAAGTCACAATATTACCCTGTTGTCGCCACTGATGTTAAAAGAAACACCTCAGCGGAAGTTTAAACACAAAAATCTACTTTAAACGACCTTTCAATTTGTTATTCTAAATAAATTACATATTTTAAAAAGTTAATGACTTAATTTTCAGCTCTGATACCAAGAAACACATTAATAAAAAAAAGATAAAGCGAGTAGAAACAAAACTGTCAACATATTTTGTGATAAATATTAAAACCAATTAACTCATCAAATGGACGGACACAAAAAGGCACACACAGCACAAAACTAAGTTAAATTCCAATATTAAGACATTAATTTATTTATATTTCGATATTTACAATCACATGAAAACAATATAATCGTAATCCCTTTTTCAAATAACACAATATTGCTTACTTTTAACAAATCCTACTTGCAATAGTTAGTGTCTGTCTGCAACAACAATAATAGCACAAGCAGCAGCAACAGCAGCAAACATTCATGAATTACAACAATTAGTACAATTGTCTAAACAAAGTCATTATATTGTTAACAAAGTTGTTATCAGCACCCCGAAAAACAACAAAATACTAACAAAAACAACAACAAGAACAACAAACAGGCACAATGCAACATCATCATCATAAGCAAACATTAACTTCATAAAATACAGCAACAACAATAATGAACAAAATCTAAATGAAAAAAAAAGAAAGAAATTTTTAAAAATATAAAGAGACCTTCCACACACTTCAGTGCTTGTGCTAGTTATTGCATATAAACAGATAAAAAAAACAGCAACTGAATGAAATTCTAGCATTTCTTTTACTTTTTCTATGGCTGTTGCAAGACTAAATGCAAAAAATATATACGATAGGTATACATAGTTCTATACAGAAAAACCTAGAAAGAAAGACAATAAAATTTAATCCTTTTATAAAGAAAAAAACATGTAGGATTTTGAAACAAATACACTAGAGTAAATATACTGTGTATAATAATACTCTAGACAAATACAAGCAGTATCTTCTCACTCACTTGCAAACATCTAATGAAGTAGTACTTTAGTTGGTAACAAACAATTGGGTACTATTTGACGTTTTTTAGTACCATGCTAAACTACAAAATACAACAGTTATTACAGCAAACTGGCTTTAATTTAGCAATTTGTTAAATTAGATGTCATTGAATTGTAGTTCTTTATATAGTTCCAGTTTATATAATGGTAGTTTTGTTTTTATACAGTTCCTTTTAGTTTAGCTTCTACTTAGTTCTTTATACATTCTTAGTTTAACTTTTATAAGGCTCCAATTTATGTTTAGGTGTTGTTTTTTAAACATTCAAAGTTTAACTTTTAAGCCGTAGTTGTTTTAAATAGTGCCGTAGTTCTCTTTCAAATTTTTTGTATAGTTCCCGTTTAACATTAATCGTAATATTGTATTCTATGTACATTTCAATTGCATTTCTTAATCGAATGTTTTATAAATTAAACTTCAATAGGAGTTTTTTTATTTTTATACAGTCAGTTTTAATTTACTCATAGCTTTTTATTATATTCTTTATACAGTCCCATTTTTTAACGTATTCTTTATAAAGTCCCAGTTTATTGTTAATGGTAGTTCTTTATACAGTCACTATTTAACTATAATCGTAGATGTCTATCGAATTTTGTATACAGTCTCCGTTTAAAATTAATCGTAATATTTATCGTATTCTTTATACAGTCCCAGTTTAATCGTAATTCTTTCTCACATTTTAATTATAGTTATTTATCGAATATTTTATGCAATTAAACTTCAATTGGAGTTGTTATTTTTATACAGTCAAAGTTTTACTTTAATCACAGCTTTTTATCATATTCTTTATACAGTCCCAGTTTTACTTAAATATAAGTTCATTGTCGTGTATTCTTTATACTATTCATACAATTCTTTACACAGGTCGAATTCAATCCTAGTTCTTTTACAGTTTAATATCTGTCGTAGTTATTTGTACAGCTCAATTTCAATTATCTTATACAGTATATTATACAGTCAAACTTCCGTCCTAGCTAAATTTTTATGCAGCTCAACTTCAATCATTGTTCTTAGTTCCTAGTTCTTTACATAGTCCAAGTTTAGATTAAATTATAGTTCTTTAGCTTTTATCGGCGTTATTTCAACATTTTCTGTTTAACTTTATTAGTCTCATTATTAATTATTGAACTTAGTTGGTATACAGTCCTAATTTAGTTTTGATCTTAGTTCTTTATACAGCTCGATCTAAACTCGAAAAATCGACTTTAAGTCAGAAATATGAGTGACACAGATTGAGATCTTTTTTCATTTAATAACATATTTAAAAAGTTTTTAATAATTTAAGAAGTTTCGAATTTTTATATGAAAAATCGCTTTTGAGTCAAAATTATGACTGATCCGAATTGTGACTGACACAGAGGTTGAGGCCTTTTACTCATTAACACGCTTATTCGCAAAGATATTAAGGATTTAAGTAATTTTGAAAAATTCATTTTGAGCCAGAAATATGGTGATACATATTCACAATTAAACCCATATTTACAAAGATATTAAAGATTTAAGAAATTTTCAGTTTTTTATGTACACAGAAAAAAAATTATGTTTATTTTTTCAATTAAACCTTTAATTGATTTTAAAAGAATTTTCAATTAAAATTTTAATTGATTCAATTACTTTTTCTGATATTTTCAATTAAATATCAAATTTTTTTTTTAATTGATACTATCATTTTGTTTACAGGTCCGATTTCAATTCAATACAAAGATATTAAAGATTTAAGAAATTTTCAGTTTTTTATGTACACAGAAAAAAAAATTATGTTTATTTTTTCAATTAAACCTTTAATTAATTTTAAAAGAATTTTCAATTAAAATTTTAATTGATTCAATTACTTTTCCTGATATTTTCAATTAAATATCAAATTTTTTTTTTAATTGATACTATCATTTTGTTTACAGGTCCGATTTCAATTAAATTTTTAATTGATTCCACAAATATTTTAATTGAAACTCATTTTTGTTTTTTTCTGTGTAATATCGATTTTGAGACAGAAATATTGTAAAATAACACTACATTGTTTAGCTTGAATTGCAATCCCTTTTAACAAATTCATTTGACTAAATAAAATAAAATTGTACTTTTGGTACCTTTTACATAACATACTTTTAGTATTCTAAATATGATGGGTTCCAATATATTTTTCACTTGGAATTCCTGTCATACCCACATACATTAAACTAACTAACGCTATCGTGGTAAAGAAGCAAGTTGGTGAGGAAAAAACATATCTTCTAACTCATAGATTCGAGTGCTTAAGACTAACTCTTGTCTACCACTTTATTCCTGCACTTTTATTTTAAGCTTTGTTTTCTTTTGTAGTGGAAATGTAGGTATTTGTACGAAACACATGAATATGATGGCTGCAGACAGGAATTGAAGAGGGTGTGGTCAAGGTAATGAGGATCTAATAAATATTCCAAATATGAAAATTATTCTATTACCTTTTAAAGTTTAAATCAAATTATTAAAAAAAACCATTCTGTGATAAGCAATTTTTAAAATCTCTTACACCTGTCCATAAATGTGCAAAAACTCACGATGATCTCGACTTTAGGAAATTTGTTTCTATGTATGTATCTAGAATACTAAGAATAATATATCATATATATATTATTATTTTGTACTAATTTCAAAATATTATTTTGTAATAATATATATATTTTATAGTAGTTAATTGTTTAGTTATTTTCCACTAAAATTAGTTTTCTAGATTTGTGTTCCAAAAAGTCTGACCACACCCTATGCCCTCCAACATTAGTTCGTGTTATAATACAAACTATAGGAGATCTTAATTAAAATCTATTCCTTTTTATTTCTTCTAAATCATCTTCTTTTATGAACACTCACTGGTACTGGGTTTTTTTTAAATAAACTTTAGTTTAAAATATATATACATATATTTATTTTTTTTTATTGGAGGTTATATTTTGTTGAGTTCTCCTTTATATACGCAAACACATGCATGCACATAAGTTTAAATATGACTAAAGACAAAGATATGATATGCATGGTTAGGATACACTCTGCTCTTTCAAAAAGCAGTATAAAGTAAAATAGAAAAAGTTTCGAAAATTTTAAATTATTAAATAATTTGCACAAAGTTGGCTGGCATATAGAAGTTTAAGAAGATCAGGATGAAAAGTAAAATATATTTGTGAATTGTATTAATAAAGCCGGTATGGTTAGATAGCTGTAAATTACCCTCATATAATAATCAATTGCAGTTGTTTTTAAATTCATTAGTTGCAAATTTATTTCATCTAATAAAAAAATACTGTCCTTGTAAAGCTCCTTAAGCACTTCGTTCATCATTAACATCAACATCATCAACAATAGGTCTTACAATCATTTGTCAAAGTGTAATAGAATTGCTAAAGCAACTTGAACTTTACCTCATTAATCCTCTTGAATTTGTTAAACATACCTAAACTAATCAACTGAATTGCCAACACATTCACACATATGGTCCTTCGTAACTCGCTTTTTTCTTTTTGAAAATCACTAATTAAATAATGGCAAGTATTTATTCATAACAAACAATGTGCAAAGAACTATTTAGCAAAAAACCAGAGGGGCGGAGAGAGAAAGAATAGTTCCAATTAAGAATTAACAGGAATTTAGTGGTCATCACTTTGTCAACCATTCATCCAGGACGAATTCTAAACAGCATAAACTATTTACAACTTTATATGCCAACGATGATGATGATGATGATGATGTTGATGACATGTTTATTTAACTGAAGTCATACTTAAAAGGTTTTTCCTTTGATTTTGTTTATTCGAATTCACATTCACCAGCATCATGCTCAACTCCTACAATTAGTGATTATTTGTTTGCAAAATATTGTGGCCGTCTGTCCTGGTTACTTACTTGGCATGACAAAATACTAAAATCTATTAACGATTCTGGGAATTCAAAATAAACATGAATGACACTATTTTCAAATGAAATTTGCAAGTAGATGTGTTTGATGTGTTAGAAGTATAAAGAATCTATTCGTACTGGCATTTGTCAGCAACAGCAAATAAATAAAACAGAAATGATGCAAGTTCATCATTAAAAAAAAATATAAAAATAAAAACATCATCATCATCAGCGTCGTCATCATAGCAAGTTGCAAGCATCATCTAAGGCAACTACAATACGGCAAACAAAACAAAATCAACGAAAATAAGCAATAATCAAAGTTGTAATAAGGATATTCAGCTTATAAAAATTTAGTAACTAATTTCAATGATATAAAACTTAGAAAAGAACGTTTATATTGTTGAAATTTTTAATAAAATAAGCATGACCATTAAAAATCAATGTTTCTCTATTTCTTCGGACTATAGGGGATTTTTTGGAGATGTTTGTTTTTACAAAAGTCATGTAACATCAAATAAATAATTGCTGAAAATACTTATTTAGTAAAATCTTTAAAACATAATAACTACAAATAATTCCAGTTAATAACTTGATGTTAGCTTATCTATAAATATATTCTTTGTACACTAATACCTCACTTTGCATAGGGGTTACGTTCCAAAAAACACGATACAAATGGAAACGACAAAGTGAATTAAGATTTTTTATAATAAACCATGTAAAGATCGAAGATCATTTCTAGTGTTACGAAAATACTAAATTGTTGGTTTTCTTTTACAAAAAATTGGTCCAATTTTACCATTTTACTTAAATGGTATTATCTGCGTAACTTGATTTTCAATCCAAATGGAAAGCAGGGACTCCATTTCGATCATCAAACCACTTCTTGCAGGGATCATCGTTCTAATGATGTTGCAGATTTTGCAAAAATTACAAAGAATAAATTAAAGACTCGAACCCAAAACAACGCAACCTCGAAAATCTAACTTCGAAAAAACACATGACGAAAGGACGCAAAGGGAAGTATTGGTGTATTAAGTTTTTAAGAATTTTAGGAATTATACATATGTGTGTAAGTATTTGATAAAATCTTTGCACAAAGATGTAATTTTGGAATACCCGATAAATAAATGGGATATTTTCCAAATTTTTTACCTTCTTCAGCGCATATCCTTAATATATTCTTGCATTTTCTACTCACGACACCAGTAGCTGCACAAAAGAACTCAATATTTATTTATTTTTATTTATTATTTTTTTTTTTTTGAAGGAAACTCAAAAAGAATTTTGTTTATTTTTATTTAAATACACCAGAATAACAAAAAAAAAAGCAAATAAACAAATAAATGTCTGTCCATTTTTTGCTGTATGATGAAATAATGCAACACAACAAAATGTCCATACAGAATGCAAGAAAGACACAAAATGTATGTACAGCAAATGAATTTGCTAGGAAAAAAAAGTATTCAAGTGTAGTTGATGATGTGGTATGTGGCAAGAACGTAGCGTATGCATACTGTGTGGCAAGCACAGCTGTCAAAAGTTATTTTTACTGTTAAATGTAAACATTTAGAATTAACATTAATTTTTGTTTTTATTTCTTGTTGTTTTTTTCTCGCTCTCTGAGTGTGTGTGTGTGTGTTGATTTTTGCAACTCTGCAATTTTTACTCTTTTCGAATCTATGACGACTATTTGTACGAGGGTTATTTCATGTATACTAGAGATGAACATACCGAATCTGCAATTGGGAGAATTCACTTTTATTCCAACTTTTTATTCTCTATAAATGTAAATCATCATTAACCATTTCTTTTATGGACACCAGTTTCAGTTCACTTGGAAGGACCAATATAATAACCTCGACCTTTTAGAGACTAAATTTTCTAAAGGATTATTACTACACAGTGTTGACTGATGTTTAGCTTTAAACTGATGCGAAAATATCCATTACTAATTGTCCTATACGATCATATAAAGCAGCTAATTTTTACATCTGCCAAATTTGTAAGACCACATAAACTTCTTTGTTAGTCTTCGTAATAAATTGCCGGCTTTTTTTATTATTTGCTTTGAAAAATCAGTAGCAACAACAGCAATATTAAAAGGGTTTTCTAAATGTTTTCTTTTTATTTTTTCCAGTATTTTTTTGTGAGTAGTTTTCTGCAGAGAATATTTGTTTATATAAAATAAAAAAATGGAAATGTAAAAAGAATTGTAAAAAAATAACAAATTGTTGTAAATGAAAAGCTCTGTCTGCTTCATCACATTTACACTCTTTTTTTTTTGTTTTCTTGTATTTTTTACATTTTAGCTACACTGTGCTTGAATATTTCTATTTCAATTTACAAGTCTTAAAATGTATAAATTCTTAGCTGTTGTTTGCTTTAAAGTTAAATTATTTTCTCTAAGTCTAATCACCTGGCTCCAATTTATTTTATGGGTAATATTTGATACGTATGTGCTCTTTGTAGTGCAAAGGGAAATAAATTGGTTACCTAATACATCCCAGGTAAACTAGCATAAAAGCAATTATCACTTTAATATCTCCAAGTAATCTAAATTGTATACCGTCTAATAAAAATTAGAGTTTTTGCATCTAGTACTACTGGGTTTCTTTTACATACACTCACTCAGAGTAATGCAGTAAATGTATGTGGCAGTAAGTGTGTGAGGAGTTCATGTCCTTGTCCTTGTGGCAATATTGTCTGGCTATCAAATGTTAGACATGCTGTTTCCGACATGTTAAGTTACATGAACTCTTTTTTTAGTTTGCACATTTTCTTTGCTCTTTCTCTTATTTTTGTAAGGAACAAAATATTCAAATGGTTTTTTTTCGGTTAGAATTTTGTAAAACTTGCTGCAAATTTTTCTTTTCTTTATAATTTAAGTAAAATAAGTTTTATTAGTTTCATAAATATTTAATTTAATGAAATTTATTTTTTTATATTTATTTTCTTGGCTTTTTATTAATATTAATTAAAATTTATTTACTTTGAATTTATGCTCCTTTTTGTGCTTTGTTGACTCTGACCCATGTATAAAACAGAAAAAGTATGTAAGAACTGCATTTTAATTTAATATTTCTTAGAAAAATTTCATGTTTATTTTGCTGTGTTTTAATTTTCTTCTCTTTTTTTTTTTGCTTGTCCAAAAGCTAACAGTCGTTAAATTACGAGTATACAATATTTTTTTTATGAGAAGTGTTTACTTCCGTTTCAGTGTTTTTTCGTTCATTTGAAAATATTTTTTTTTCGTTTTAAATTTTATTGTTTTGTTGGTTGTTAATAATTGTTTTACTGAAGAAGTTTCCAAAAATATATACTATAAGTAGAAAACAAAAAATGCAATGAAGCCTAAAGAAGCGAAACCATTTACAATGAATGTTCGCCAAATTAATTCGAGTAAACAAGACCAAAAAAAAGAACAAACTAAATTTGACGAAATAATAAAATATGAAGAGAAAAAAACTCAGGGACGTATTCAAACAAAGGGAAATAAAGGAATTTACATAATTACAAAAAATTACAGGGAGTTGCACTTAAAAAGTTAAACAACATTTAAAAAAGAAACAATAGATTAGAGATTCAAAACAACTTGATCAACATTTTAAAGAAGGTAACTGCCAAAAAAAATATTTTAATTACATTAAAAATTATGAAAAAACTAACTATGTACTTCTATTTCTCTAAAATTTATAACCATAGCACGAAATAAGCTAAGCATACAAAATAAAAAATTTAATTCTTTTGAAACTAACTATATATTTTCGTTTTACTAAACAATTAAAAATTTTAAAGAAAAAAACTTGAGTTAACCTTTACGTTTAGAACGAAATAAACTAAGCAGACAATTTTAAACAAGACGTTAAATGATGAAAACCCATAATGCACCAAATGTAAATAAAATCAAGAAACATAATTCAGTTATAGAATTAGAAATACAAATTCAAACACTACAACAGAGAAATTATTATCAGCCATGTCACTGAATATAAAAAAGTAAAACGAAATATTTTTTCGGAATGAAACCTATAAATGCTTAAAATCACAATTCCCCATAGCAAATTAAAAGTGGTTTCATTCGGAAAAAAATTTTCCTTGTACTTTTTCTAAAGAAGCAAAAACAGAATTAATTGCACTTCCGAACGGAATTAAATTCTGTGGCATGGCTGTATATTCCAATTTTCATGTTTTCTTCATGCCGAATGCAGTTTTAGAACGTTATAATCTTGGCATACAAATTTTAATTACACGCTTATAAAGGAAATCTTTTAATAATTCCAATAACTATAAAATCAAAAGACATAATTGAGAATTAGGCACAGTATATCAACGTTTACACAGGGGAGAGAGGTACGGGTGGGAAAGAGAATATGAAATTTGTTTCCCGTTCTCGGAGACACGCTTTGTGCTTTCATTCTTATTGTTTACATTTGCTATGCTTTTTGACATTTGCTTTATTTCTTTTCGGCGTGCTTTGTTCTCTATGTTTTATATTTGAATAAAAATAAGAAAATAAGTAATGTAAAATGAAATAAAATAAATGGTTTTTATAAATTTTATCTTTTATAAAATATTTATTTATTTCACAAATCAAATATACTTACATTAGCAAATCAAATACAGTAAAAATTAAAAAAAAACAACACTGCAATTAGACAAATATCAAAAAAACAAATATAAACTGGAATGTTTCCGACAACAATGTTTCTCTGTATGACCGCGAAGGAAAATACAAAAGAGAATTCCAGATGTTTCCCTTCCAAATGTTTCCCTGTGTAAACGGGGACTATTAAAACTAATTCCAATTTGCAATTAAAGAATCTATTAAACGTTTTTCAATTTAATGGTAGTTGTTAAAGCTTTACTATTTCTCTGATTTCTAAACTAAGTTTCCAATAAACTTGCATCGAAAAAAAAACGTTGCACTTTGTATGCTTCGATTATTTCCTGTAGAAACTTAAAGTGCAAGTTTACACTTTTTCATTCAAACACACAAGAAAACAAAGCTTTAGATTTTTATAATCGATGTCACTATTAGAAATTTATATTATATATTAAGAGATGTATTTAACGACACTCACCCTTTATTGAAAGTGATAACCGGCAAATAAAATGGCATCTGCAAAAAATTCAAAAAAACACAATAATTTAAAATTTTAATAAATTTATGAAATTACAAATAACTAAAATAATAAAAAAAAAGTTAGGTGAAATAATATACTGTCAAGTGCTTTCTAAAGGTTGTCACAAATTATATTCAATACTTCCAATAAAAATAAGACAGTATTATTCTTTAGTTTGCGAGTATAAACTCGTATTGAATCTAAACTTTATATTCAAAAGTACACAGGTTAGGGCTAAGCATTACTATCATGCAAATTTAAATCTTGCGTGAATTTTGGTTACCTCTTTTTTAATATCACAGAACTAAATTAATTTTTAATTAATATACAAGAAAAATTTTTAAAAATTTAACTTTAAACAAAACTTAAACTGTTGCTTTACCGCTCTACTCTCGTAATCATTGTAGCATATCAAATGGCTTAAACAACAATTGCAAATTTTTATTTGTTTATTTTCTTTTATTTCTGTTTATATCATATATATGACTGAAAAATATTTTCATTGATAAGTGTATTACAAAGTAATTTGGCGTTAGAATAACAATCAATTTTAATGTACGAAAAACATAACAAAATACATTCTTAAATAAAAACACTTTTTTTTTTGGAAAGACACAAAAAATCGGTTACAATATCAAGTTCAGCAAAAAAGCTGAATAAAAACACACAAATATAAATGGAACCATTACAAGTATACAACATGATAATGAAAACTGCTGAAAGTAAAAATATTTAAAGGTAGATACATAGATACCGACTGCAGGAATCGCAACACTAAAATGGGTTTCTAAAGTCATGGGGTAACATTCCACGTTAAGTTGAGTTTATCACATTATAAGACGTTTATTAAAATCATTTGACATTTAAGATAATATTCGATTCGGAATAATTTTTAATTTACACCAATTTGCCCAGACAGCGAATTTGTCAACGTTATTAAAATGTTTGTTTGCATAACTATGTCTGCCATCAAATATAATTTGTACATAAAAGTAACGCATTTTTAAAAAAATGACTAAGAAAACTATGAACATGCAAATTGACACGTTTTCCCCACAGAGAAAAACATTAATAAATTTGTATCCACAATTCTGTGTTAGCCTTTCCATGATGAATTGTCAAATAATACTGAATAAAAATAAGATGACAGTACCGCTTGATTTTTGAAAAAGAAAAAGAAATGAAAAAAGGCCTAAATAAATCAGTCATAATAAAAGAACGCCTGCAGAATCATTTCCTGTCTCTCATTAGACGTCACTATTATGCCGTAAAGCTTTGTGCCGATTTAGCTGCCTGCTATTATTCAAAATCTACAATGCATTGGTAACGAGGTCTACGTAATAGACAAATATTACCTATGCCAGAAACAGCGCTCTGCATCGATAATAGTACAAATAGTAGTGGGGCAGGGAAACGGACGAAGCAAACGTCCCACTTCTTTCTGAATACACTTTCACGTCTGCTTATTCTGGGCATTTTTCGGCCAATATTCGCTTCAAACGGATCACTTGCATTAGGTATTTTGTATTGCTCCTTGTGAATTTGCTGATTTCAGATTTTAGCAGCTCATGATAAATAGAACACTCCAATTCATCTCTTGCACGTTGAAACGGGTGGAACAAATTCACCATTAGGTTATCGGTGTTTTTCAGCGGCACTTTTTTCCAAATTAAAGCAGTAGCAAAACTTTCCTCATTTGTTAGCACATAATTTGTGTTGTAAGGAACACTTGTTTGAAATGTAGTAGTGGGATATATGGAATAATATTGGGAACTTAGTCAAAAGTCAAAACTAACTTTCTTTGAAAAAAAAAAATATATTCTGGAGAAGATTTGTGACAATTTTGGAAACTGAAAATTTTATTCTTTTTTTGGATAAAAAAAATCTGAAAAAGATTTTTGAGAACTTTGGAATAAAAACTTAAAAAGATTGTTGAATATTTTGAAAATCTTGATTACTGAGAAATTTGGAATTGAAAATTTTGCAAAGAAAAACTGGGGAAGATTTGTGACCGTTTTGAAGACTGAAAAATTTTATTTTTCTTGGAAAAAAATTTTAAAAAGATTTTTGACAATATTTGAAATTTTATTTCTTAAAAAAAAAAGAAATGGAGAATATTTGTGACCATTCCGGAAACTGGAAAGTGTTGTAAGGGGCACTTGTTCCAAATCCCAAAGTGGGATATTTGGAATAATATTGGGAACTCAGTAATTTTGACTTAAAAAAAAAAAAATTTGGAGAAGATTTGTGACAATTTTGGAAACTGAAAATTTTGATTTCTTTTTGATAAAAAATTTAGAATTAAAAATTTAATTATTTTGAAAAAAACTGGAAAAGATTTCCATTTTGGAAACTGGAAATGTTATTTTTCGAAATTTTCGAAGCAAAAAACACGTTGTTTAATAGCTAAGTGAGAATCAGTGACAGGTATGTATTCTTCAATTTGACATACCGGGTTCAAAAGATACTTCAACAACTACATGAGAATCAGTGACAGATATGTATTCTTCAAAATAACAATCCTGCATTTGTAAGTTAGACATCTAATATTTGTTATATAAACATAGTTTTTTTTTTTGGGGATATTTGACTCTACTATAGGTTAGGCCGAAGTTACGAACTGCTCGCTCGTTTCGCCCTATAATGACCGTAGGGTATTATTTTAATGTAAACAATAGCAATAAAGTAAAACAACAACGAAAGTACGTTGTATTGTATTGTAAAACACATTCATATGAGTTGTACGGACATAAATACACAAACAAACATTCATACAATTAACAAATATACGAGTATGAAAGGCAGCAACATTACATTACAATGGCAACAAACAAAGTTGCAACAAACAAAACAGAACAGCACAGAAAACTCAAACAAACGCAAGTAGTTGTAATGGAAGAAATGAAAACAGAACCAAACAAAAAACTTAAAAACTACAAGCAAACATGAGAAATTATTAACTGCTTGGCCAGCAGCCATTATACACTCGAACACATACAAATACAAACAAACACATAATCAAACACAGATACAAACATCCATACACTCACATACTGAACTGATTTCTTTTTTTTTTTTTTTGCCCTATACAGACTGTAGTACCCAGTACTTACTCATTCCTCTTAAAACGATTCAATGAACATTGAAATGCTAAAGTATCAGTAAAAACTACTAAAAGCTGAACTGAGCTGCAACAACAAGATCTAAAAACTACAAGGACAAAAAATTATGAAATATGGAAAATGAAGGAACTGGACATAAGAGCAAAAGCTCTAAAAAAAGAAACACAACACAAAACAAACACTACATGACAGAAGCCAAGAAAGGACAGAATTTTAAAGTTTATGTAACGACATTTGTAGTACAAGAGCAAACTCCTAGAAAATCCTTTTGGCAAGATGTGAAAAAAAGATTAATTTTGCTAAAAATGCACTTTGCAAGTGCATATTTGCCAGAAAACTGAGAAAATACATGCTGTATTTTGTTAGCAAGCAAAGAATTGTAGTTAATGGATTCTGGAGTTTTCATTTTAGGCAAGTTAGGAAAAATAAATAAATAAATAATTAAAGTAAAGTACAAGGTTAGTAGCGCAGCGGGAAGTTTGTGAACATAATTAGTTTTCAACTTGCTATTCAGTTGCTACCGATTAAATCAATTGATCTCAAAAATAGCAGGACTCTTTACTGATTGCAGCTTTTATCTCAATAACAAAATCTTGCTCATGAAAGTCTATATTTTCCCTATACTGCTGGAACAAGCCTCGTTGTTAAATAGTAATAACAGTAATAAAAAATATGTTTGTGAAATCTCTTAAAAATGCTAATATTTGTTTGGTAAATTAAAGAAATCTGCCAAGTAAATATTAAGTAAGTTGTAATTAATTTGAAAATCTTAATAAAAATCACTTGATAAAAACAAAACTTTTTAAAAGCCTGGACTCTTATTTAAATTCGCTACTTATGCTGACTTTAACTTTAATAATTTCTTATATTTAATATTTCATAGATTCTTGTCAATATGTTTTTATTAACTTCATTCATACATCTAAGTGCATTTTTGCATTTAATGTTAAGTTTAGCTTGTGGGCAAATATAACAAAAAAAAAAACACAACAACTTGTATCCATAATATTTATGGACATTAGACTGAACTATTTCATATTAGTAGTATGTATGTACTTGCAAAGTTCTTGAATCATTTTATTTTATTTTTTTTAACTATTTTTACTCTCTAGCAAATAAAATGGAATAATAGATAAACAACTTGGTCTTAAGTATTTATGATTTCCAACAAGTTTTACCTTTTCTTTTCTATCCCATAAATATTTTCTATTTCTTACTATAGTTTTCGATTTTCGATTTTTTCTATTTATTTTCTATATACTTTTGACATTTGCTAAAAAAAAATAATAATAGAGAATGGTGGCATGTATGTTGTTGCAGATCGACTTGGTATAGATTTTATATTGGCACGCATAACATGACCAAGAGTTTCTAAGAAAATTTATTGAAATGTTGAAAGAAAGGGTCAGGGGAGGGGAGATATAAAAACAATACTTATAGTATGTTGTTGCACAGATACAATAAATGTATGTGAATGTGAAGTATAAGGTTGTAGAAACGTGTCTATAAGTATTACAATCAGTATAAATATAAAGTAGTTTTAGATTAAATACAATTGAAAACACAAAAACACAGGGTGTAGCCACACCAGCCAGCATTAGGTATTTTTATTAAATGCATAATTTTAAATATCCAATGAACTTGTTACTTTTATAAGATATGAAACAAAGTTGCAGCATTTAAAAAAGATATGAAAATGGAAAATTTGGACATCACATTCGACATCGATTATTCCGAATAGCAAATCATTGTTCTTATCTTATTTTGGACTCGTTATAAATATGGATATAATCGTTCTTCACATATTTATTTGTTGAGAAAACAATAAAAACTTTAAATTGATTCATATGAACGATTATGAGAAAGTGGCCTGACCTTACACAGAAAAAAATAAAAATGAGTTTCAATTAAAATATTTGTAGAATCAGTTAAAAATTTAATTGAAATCGGACCTGTAAACAAAATGATAGTATCAATTAAAAAAAAATGAGATTTAATTGAAAATATCAGAAAAATCAGAAAAAGTAATTGAATCAATTAAAATTTTAATTGAAAATTTTTTAAAATCAATTAAAGGTTTAATTGAAAAAAAAAACATGATTTTTTTTCCTGTGTAGAGAAAGTACTATTTACTAAGTTGCACAGCAGATGAAATGAGCTAACGCAGTATTCCGTAATTCGTGTAAGTGCATCGTCATTAAGACTGCGTAAGGTGGTCTCATCAATTTGTTCTGTCACAGCGCACCACTCTGGCGTATTACCATCCAAAAAGATTCTGATGTTAGAATCTAGTAACCCACAAGTATTTGCTCTTCAATGTTTTAAGATCGAGAGTAAGAGTTTTTAACTGTGCTATGAAGGATGAATCCGATGCCTGGAGCGGTCTTTCCGATGAACTTTGCATACGTTACAGCTATACAGACTGAAATTACTCGCCAGTTTTGTCTACTTTAAAGACAGTGCTGTAGAAGTGCAATTATATTATTAATAGGATGCGGAGCAGCAATGCCAGAATATGATGCTTTTGACCCAGTAACTTCCGGTGTATAGCAGAGGATGTCAAATATTAAGTAATTTACTCAGAATTACTAAAGCATTGTTCACAAAAAATCTGGTCACATTACAGAAGTTTTTTAAACATGGTAGGCAAGAAATTTAATCAGTTGGAATATACAGTGCCGGCACTTCGATAATTTATTTGATATCAGCAAATGGCGAAATATATAATGGACAGACGAGATTAAAATCATTTTCTTTGGTGGAAAAGGTTCTCGTTAGACGTTTCCCAAATGCAGAATACAATCCAAATTTCACATATAAGACTACATCAAAAAGCTACAAACCCATCCGAATCCGCTGGCTAGAATTCTAGCTCAGAGCCAGACGGAGACGAGGCTTCGTAGAGCTTAACAGCCAATAAGAATTAATGCTCTGTTAGAGAGTAATTAGATTTATTTTAGTTTTAAGATTTAAATACTTATTGTTAGGCCTAAGGAAATAAGGCAGATTCAATAAATAATAAAAAGTTATAAAAAAAAAAAATAAATAAAAAACATATAAGACGGCAAAGCATGGAGGTTCTAGCACTATGGTATGGGGATGCTTTTCATATTACGGAATTGAAACTATACATTGCATAAAAACAACAATGGCCCAACGTGTTCACATTGATATACTTTTCTATGACATGGATGAAATGATATTAATTGGGGTCTTCCAACAAGACAACGACCTAAAACATACAAAAGCACGTCAGTGGTTCCATTCACAACAATATTGAGGTCACTTGATTTGAACCCAATAAAGAATCTTTGGGCTGACGTAAAGAAAAGTGTATATCAAATAAAATGGACTAACAATGAGCATCTTTTGGCTGTAGTGAAAGAGTGGGCGAAAATACCATTACTAGAGAAAGATGTAAAAACTTAACTATTCCATGCCGAAGCGCTGCGCCGCCGTCATTGCCAACAAAGGCCATGCAACAAAATATTAATAAGTTATTTCTTTTATTTGCTGCATTTTATTTGTTTTTTATGTAATTTATTTGAAATATAATTTAATTTTTTAAAATCTATAATGAAAATCTATTTTTTGGCGTCGAAGTTGATACTTCACCTGAAATTGTAAATCTTTTCAATAAAAAGTCAATAAAAGTTACACAAATATTTTTTACGATGCATAAATTATTGATATATTTCAATTATGTGTCACGGGAATAACTACGAAACTAAATCGAAGAAAACTTCATATGTACAGTCCTGCATTCAGTGCTATTTTCTTACCGCAGCTGTATGTCAACGAGTGCCTACGCCTAATCACTGTAAGCCGGAAATTAATTCTGCTTAAATCGGTGTAAAAATATTTGCTGTTTTCCATTAATTTTTCGGAAATTTAGTTTTTATAATAAGTCCCCGTTTACACAGGGAAATATTTAGAAGGGAAACATTTTGTTTGAGAAAGAGGGACGGGTGGGGAAGAGAATATGCAATTTGTTTCCTATTCTCGGATACACGCTTTGTGCTTTCATTCTTATTGTGTACATTAGCAAATCAAATACAGTAGAAATTAAAAAAAAAACACTGCTATTAGACAACTGTCAAAAAAACAAATATAAACTGGAATGTTCCCGACAACAATGTTTCCCTGTATGACCGCGAAGGAAAATACAAAAAAAAATTCCAGATGTTTCCCTTCCAAATGCTTCCCTGTGTAAACGGGGACTAAGCAATTCTTCACCATCTGGTTAACAGCCGATTTTGAGCCGCCGCTGAAAATTTTCAGTGTCAAATTTTATTAGCGCCCTGGTGCTATGGAAAATCAAAACATAATGGAAATTATACAGAAATTCCCTAAAAATCCTGATGTTATCAAAACATTGAGAAAGTAAAAATTATATTTAAATAACTACGTTCAATAAAGCAAAATCCGAGTCTCGCTGATAATGAACGCGAACAAACAAGAAGAATACGTTTAGATGCAGGTTTCCAAACCTAACCAACAATTAAATATGAAAATCATAGTGAAGAGCAGAGTAGTTTGCTATAAAACACACGCGCATTCTTTACGACAAAGTTTGAAATAAATTCAACAACTGCCTTATTATGAAGGATGTACCTTTAAACAGCTCCAAGGATTTACATTTTATGTTGTAACAAAAAGAGGGCCATCCAGTTTGCAGTTCTGGTCTGAAGAGCATCACTTTTATCTCCTCCACAGTTAAGATAAGAGGAGAAACGTGCGTTGTCTCTATTTAGAGGTCTGCACTCTTTCCTGGCATTATTCAAAACCTACAATGGTATCGGAGAAATCATGTCGATGTAATAGAAAAACCATAAGAACTCCCCTAATTGTACCCAGCTTCGGCCAGTTGAACAATATTAGGCTATTATCAAAGAAAAGCAAATGTCAAGTGCAAAAGTCGATATTGACAATCAAATATGTTAGCGATATTGAATAAATATGCAACAGTTAATGCGAACCAATAAAACAAACACATGGATTTTTTATTATAAGAGGAAATAACTTCTTTTAGCTTTTCTTAAATATTAACAAATGAGTATTAATTTCAGTTCCAAGAGTTCAATTACTTTTTTTGTTATATGAATATTTAAATAGTTATGCGAGCTGATTTTATGTGAACAATGCTTTAGTAGAAATATTGACAGTATTAAATATTCAGTTTGCCGGGCTCAACCTGTACAAAATCTATTTTCAATTCATTGGCAAACGAAGTTTGTTTGTTAGTTTTTTTTTCTTCTTTTTAACATTTAGTTTTTCGTTGAAGTGAAGAAAAGCAAAACAAGACAATTGCAAATATTTTAACAAACGCATAAGGTAAACAAGAAATAGATCTTGTTTCCAAGCCCTATTTGGTATTAAATGACCGTCTAAAGCCACATTGAGACGGAGGCCACTTAGTGGCCAAGCCAGTTTAAACCGCTTGCTCGAACACATACATATGTATGTATGTACGTGGTAAGTAACTACCAAAGAATCCCTACAAACGTGGCAGCAACCAAACGCATAATGTATGATTATTATTATAATGATAAACATGATGATCATCGAGATAATCATCATTATAATGATGTTTACTAACTCTGTGTGTTAACGATATTGTGTAAATCGTATTTTGAACTCAAACTCACTTTTTAAATCGTCCTCAATAATTGTTGAGAAGAAAGAAAGACAGATAATTCATTTATTTATTTATTTTTAAGTATGTTACCTGCGATCGATATACGAGTACCTTCACTGTTCTAGTTTTCTATAGATTTACGAAAACTTTATCGCTTTTTTGTGGGCAAAAACTGGTAGACTGTTTTTGTGTTTTTGCTCCTTTCCAAAGTTATAAAGTGATAAATGAATTAGTAATAATTTTTAGTTGCTGGCCTTTTTTTGCAAAATGTTTTCTTTAATGTCAACAACTTTTGTTGTCATTGCAGACAGTTTATTTCTGTTTTTCAGTTTTCAGTTTTTGTTGAGTGGCTTTTGTATATTTTATTGATGCTGCTGTAGTTGTTGTAGAATTACTGCCTTCTTGCAACAGCTAGTTGCGTTTTAATGTAGATTATAAGTTGCCTCATTTCTGTGCTGATTTGTTGTGTTGCAGAGTTTGAGTATAAAGTTTTTGCTGTTCTATCTAAAGGAAACCTGTCTAAAAATTTTCAATTGCACCTGTGTTGTTGCCGTTTTGTTGTTGTTGATTTGATTTTTTAAGGAAGTTATTTTTTAACAGGAAATCTTTAAATTTATGGTTATCTTTAGCAAGAATTCATTACACTATTTCTGTTTATTCTAAAGTTAGTTATGGGTCTATTAGTTAGTAATTTTTGTTGGCTTTTCCAAAGAAATTTTTAAAAACTTACAAAACATCATTTTAATTTTTAAATATAACAAATTGTGCAACAATAGAAATAAATAAAAAACCAACATCTTGGTTTTCAAAAGAAATTACACACTGTTTAATTGTTTCAAAAATCCATACATTTCACCAGTACTTGTTAAAGTGCTTATGACAAATCTCAAAGACCTCACAACAATGTCTGCAATCGCATTCACAAATTCCTTTCTGCAATACAAACTGCTGTAATTGCCCTTTAAGTTTTCACTATTAATTAAACTCCATAATTAAATATTTCCCAGGTCTGCTTTGAATTATAATAAAAAGTCAACAAGCAGAAAATTCTTGAAACATTTGCCTTAAAAGGTTTTCTTACCATACTTACCAACTTAAAGCATAATACACATTAGATTTTTCTTTTTTTTTTCTCATCAACTCATTCACTTGTCAGTATTTGTTTCGTTTTGTATTTTTTTTTTTTTTGCTATAATTGCAAATTTTTATTTAATTGATTTTAATTAAATGTCGCCATTAATCCAACATTATGTCTGGTGACATGTAAATTTTCTATACCAGCCATAAATAACTTGCCATAATTATGAGAATTAAGTGCATTGTATACTTAGTTTTTAAGCTGCTAAATAAATTTAAATATATAAAATTTAATTTAAAATGCCAAAAGAATACCTAATGCCATATTCAGCATTAAGCTCAGAATAATAAATACTAACTAAAACCTTTAGTAACTAATTAAATGCAATAGAAAGAGAGTTAGATAAAGAGAACGCAAAACGGAAATTAATTACGAGGAATACTAGTTTTATTTTGTGTAATAACCAACTACGCTATAATAATTCAATATTGAAATTATCAATTCAATTTGATCAAATAATCGTTATTTTTTCTTTAATGTCATTTTGTCAGCTGTTAAGTGACTCATGTCTGAAGTCGCTAGTCAATACCTATAAGCCCGAAACGACTGATCACTTGAAGGACAACATACGCCGCGTTATTGCCGATATACGGCCACAAATGTTGGAAAAAGTCAACGAAAATTTGATCTCCAGATTAGACCAGGTCCAAGACAGTCATAAGACAGAAGTCATATTTAAATTATATGCCAGAAGATTATCATTCGAAAAAAGTAAATTTCAGGTCAATTGAAAGAAATCATCTTTGTTTTAATCCATTTCCAAGTTCTATGCATCTAAAAAATGATTTTCAAAATAAATTTCCACAATTTGAAAGCGTTGTTAAGGCTTCATTCAGTCGTCTATTTATGTTTCTTAATGTGCCAAACAGACAGTTGACAAAACGGCCGCCAGTTAAAAAATTATTGCCAACTTAAAGGTATACATCTAAAAAAAAAAACACACTATATTTGAAAACTAGAGTACCCCGATATACTAAATGATAGCGTCGTTACGTGTTCGATTTCCGCTCAAGAATCTAAGTGTTTCTGCGTAGTCAATAAGTTTCCCAAAAGCTTGCTTAAATATTATTGGGTGTATAACTTAAAAATGAGAATTTTTTTCTTCAACTTATTAGCTTTTATATTGAAATATTTGTGCAATATAAATTTATTCAAAGTATTGGCTATGACCTTTTCCCATCTCTCTGGCTATATATGGATTCCGCTCCAAGAGAATTGCTCAATTTGTAAGGCCAAGTCAAATCAAGCCAATTTTGGATACATAGAAGTGATGCGTATCCCAAAAACAGCATTCTGCAACGATCCAAACAAATAGTAGTCGGATGAGGTGAAGCAAAATTTCCTAGCCACTTCTTTCTAAATATGGAATATTACGCTTTTATGTCTGGCGGCATATTTTGGACGCTTATCGGCCAATGGTCAAACGGTACAAGTTGCCCTTTTGGCAACTTGGCGCCATCAAATACGGCGCCATGGATATTTGGCTTTGGTACGAGCTTCACACACGATCTCCGTTTTTCATCGCAAGTAATGATTCTGTGCAAAATTGATTTCTTTTTGTAGCGTATGCAAAATCGTTTTTCAAGTTATCTCGGTTTCAACTCATATGATACTCAATTTCCCTGTTTTTAGTTGAATCCTGCTGGTCTCAAAAAGTTTGACATTGCTGTTGAGTAGCTCTCAATGATTTTGCCAGCTCTTGATGAGTTTTAAAACAATCTTTATGGAGTAATGTCTGCAATTATTGGTCTTCAAACTTATAGTGGAAGGCCAATGTAAGCGGGCGGCAATCAGCTTAAATAAACGTTTATTAGTGTGTACTTTTTGTAAAAAGAATTAGGAAAATGGAAATAAATTTTAATTTTTAACTAAACTCATATGTCACATATTATATACATGTGTATGGCAACATCGTTTTAAGCGGCAAAGTTGAACAAATTCTACTTCTGCCGTCCGCGGCTGCATGCCGCTTACATTGGCCTTCCACTATTATTTGGCTAGCTTAAGCGATCTTTGTCTTTCGTGTCAAAATCACCAGTTCTGAACCGCACAAACCATTCCTTGCACGTTGAAACCGATGGAACACATTCTCCATAAACTTCGAAAAACACTTCTAGAATCCTTTCTTGAATTAGGGAAATAAAGCAAAATTTCCCCCATTTAACGCTTCGTTGGCACAAAATTCCACATTTTCGAAGCAAAATAAAACTTTGTTGTTTACCGTATATATTCATAAAATTTAGTATTTTTTAATATTATATACAATTTTAATCCGACTTCTTCTTGAAAGAGCACTTTTGTATTGCGCAAACTACTCTTAAATATGACAAATCATTCCATAATTATCATGACTTTTATATGAAAAAGTTTAACAGTAATTTTCTCAGGCTCTGTAATGAAATCAAACGTACTTACTTGCTATTGTATTTATATTTTGTTCAAAATAAGTTTTCAAAACCATTTAAGCTCAAAATTTAAATTTGTAGCCGCTGTAGGGTACAAATTTCACTAATGCAAATTGAGCAAAACAAAAATGGCAAAGTGCAGTGCAACTCAAGTCTTGTTGCAATTATGAACTTTTTTGCATTACTTGATAATTGTTTAACAACACTTGATTAACTTTTGCAATTAAAAACAAAACCTACACAACACAAAACCAACAGCAATATGTACGGAATACTCAGATAAGCAGCTACGCAGATATGAATACTCTCTTGCACTCATGCAATCTATAGAAATTGTTATTTAGTTCTAAGGAATAAATATAATGATGTTGATGCTGATGATGATGATGACGATGGTACAGAGTTCAATCACTAAATAAAAATATACAAGCAAAACTACTCTGTGTTTAAACCCAACTGGCCAGGGCACTCGAATATTGTAATATTAAAGAGTTTAAGAGCGAAGGTCTCTTCTACAAACATTCGAGAACGTTTATGATAAAAGATTCGAAAAGTGCTCAGTTCTAGAATATTCTAGAACGTTATCAATACAAGTCATTGCTATATCGTGTGGTATTTGTTTAATATTTCAAAGATTCTTTAAAATTCTCTACAATTGCTCTTATTTATATGTTTTTTTCACTATTTTTCCATAATTCTGGACAGTTTTTGTTTAAGATGTTGTTTTGATTTTTAAAATTTTTGCTTGTTTGGTCGGTTGGGGGAATTTAAAGAAGGGAGCTGATAGAACTAGAAGACACAAGATTACCACAACTACTTTTAACGCATGTAATCTAAAACCAGCGTTGTAATACTAATGTTAATGATTACGCTGCCATTATGATGATGATGGTTTAGTTTACACACTAACATTATGTACTATATTTTAACAAATACATAGTACAATTTGAATTAGTACCTGTAATAGTACTTCTGTATATCAGGATTGTAAGCGTAAGCTCACTGGTACTTATTTTTGGTACTTTCAAAGTCTTCAAATAGTTCTCCATAGTTATCTGCGACTTTAACTACTTTTTAGCTTCCTTGGAAGTACTTTTTTCATATTATATAAGTTGAATTAGTGCTTTTGTATATCAGGATTGTAAGCATAAGCTCACTGGTACTAATTTTTGGTACTTTCAAAGTCTTCAAATAGTTCTCCATAGTTATCTGCGACTTTAACTGCTTTTTAGCTTCCTTGGAAGTACTTTTTTCATATTATATAAGTTGAATTAGTACCTGTAATAGTACTTTTGTATATCAGGATTGTAAGCATAAGCTCACTGGTACTTTCAAAGTCTTCAAGTAGTTCTTCATAGTTATCTGCGATTTTAACTGCTTTTTAGCTTCCTTGGAAGTACTTTTTTCATATTATATAACAACATTGTAAAATATACTTTACCATTGCCACTACGCATCTCTGGAACTTTCTTAATACAAAGTTTATAACTGAAAACAATAATACGGCAATATCTATCCGTACAATCCAAAAGAGTATTTTAATGTAGGGTCGGTCTAGGTCACATCATCATGGAAACGCACGTATTGTTAACAATTTTTAAATACAATTCATATTTGAAATTGTAGCGCATTGTATGTGTGTATGAAGAGCACAAGCTGGCAACCAACTTACTGATATCATGAGACTGTTAAATCGCAAGACAGCTTACAGCAAGCACATCAAAGGTGGAAAAAGAAGCTGAAGACGTGTAGTAGTAGAAGATTCACATGAACAAAAAGTTTTTAAATCCACAGACGAAGCCAGTCAGCCTGGCAGGCGGTTGGTTTTCTGTTTCATGAGAGTTGTTGCCTGTTGGCCTGGTGGTTTGGTTTGGTTGCATTTATTTGCGGCTGCTAAGAAACGCGTGCAACAAAAGTTAATTGAGATTAGGGCAGAAAATGATTAAAAAGAAAATGCGTTACTTTAAGCACGTGTTCGTATTTAAACCGGCTAAATCGTATGTTAGAAATAACGGACTAATTTTATATGATGTTTTTTCTTTCAAACCGGAAATATGTTTTAAAGAAATTTATTAATTTTGTACGCTTCGGTATGTGTGAATTTTTACAGAATGTGTGTAATGCAGAGATAAGCGGATGATTAGTCCGACATAGGAGCATATGGATAATGAAAGTTTAAGGTAATAATCAGGGATGGAAAAGGAAATTGTATTGTAATATATTTCAACAATACATATTTTTTCAACTTCAGTGTAGAAATGGTCTATAGAAAAACTATTATACTAAAGATTATGTACAGAAAATACTTGTATTGAAAATATACTGCTATACTAATAATTTCGCTATTTTGTAGAAAACTGCTGTTTGTCAAAATGCTCAAGTAGCTAATTTTAGATTCGTTACTGCCGAACATTTGCATATGTATATTATACATAATTTAATATCAATCATATTTTTAATTTTATTGCTTATATTTTAGCTGGGTTAAAAAAAAAAACTTAATAAAACTAAAAAAATCCAAAAAATCTAATGAAATAAAGAATTATGTTCGATGTTAGCAACGTTATAATCAAATACAGTTTGCATGAATTGAGTGACGACTGTCTGTCAATTTGATTTTTGTAATTTGTTGTACAATATTCACAAAGTGATGTGACGATGATGACGACGGTGGTGATGGTGTTGATGATGATGGGTATGTTGTTGATGGTTGTTACAAATGACAACTACGATGACTGCAAGCAATGAAGTTGCAAAAGTACAAGTAACTTTTCGCAATTTCTCCATATACTCTAGCATATTTATAATAAACATACATACATGCATATCTGCTGATGATGATGACGACAATGTGTTTGTGTATGTGGAGTTTATTGGGTGAAATTGCATTTATTTCAATCTTTTCAAATAAATAACAGCCAGCCACAAAAGCAAAAACAACAGCAACAACAATAACAAACATCAACTGACTGTTTGTAATGACAGCGTTGTAATAAAACAAGTAAGAGCATGATGATGATGTTGAGCTATTGGCCTGATGTTGATGATGGGTATGGTCTGTCAATATGAAGACATTTGTAGTACTTTTCAATCATTCATTCATTTAACAACAAAAACAACAACAACTACAGCCACTACAAATTCGTCATTACAGTTGTCATGAATATATATATATGTATGTTCATATATATATACATATATATATATATATATATATATATATTGTTGCTGTAGATGCATAGAAAATACCAACTTCTAGGCTGCTGTATTGCCACCAACATTGACAACAATCACAAACAACATTTAATGATGATGTTTTTTTTTAGTTGTTGGTTTTTTTGTGAAGAAGAAAAAAGTGCATTTAAAAACCTGGCATGTTTACTATATACGGCGCTACTGAATTTCAAACACTCTTCATAATTTTTGTGAAATTATTTTTATTTGTAATTTAAAATGAATCATGCGATTTCTTGATATTACACGTTTATAGAAATTCTCCTTTAATTACTTGTAAAGCTGTGAGCCCTATCACTGAATCAAATCCATTCAATTCGTCCAACATTGCAAATGATCTGTTTTTTGGCGACTAGGTGGCAAACTCTTTGTATAGCGACAAAATACGCGACAATTGTTTTTATATATTGTCTTTTGTCGAATACAAGATGAACAATAAGTCCGCTTTCACGCTCTTCAATTCTGACTTGTCAAGGCATGTATTTTTGCACGATAAGGGTGAAGAGAATAAAAGGGGTACAAACTTGACGGTCAGCGTTGTTAACTTTGAAATTTCGAAAAGCACCCAAATGGAGAAAAAACGCGCCATCTAAAAAAAACGCACCAAGTTTAGAATTTTTTTTTGTTTTAAATGTTTATTGAATTAATTTTACATTTTTTGTTTTCATAAATTCTATATAAAACTTTTTATCAACGATTAATAGTAAAAGCCTTTTTTTTAACTAAACGAGCTAATAATTTTACCTTTATTATTAAGCATTTAACCACTCAAAATTTTACTCACAATATGCTATTCGGAACTGAAGTACTAATTGGTAAAAAAAAGGGCTAATTTCAGTACATATTTCGTGATTTTTTAATTATTTTTGTTTTCTATGTTAAGTACATATTTCTATTTGAATTTTTTAAAATAAAATTTTTTAGGGCTCCACTGGGACTCTAATCATGGTTGTTCATCTACACTTCAGTAGACCAAACCATAATTTATTTTAAATATGTACATTTTCATCGTATAGATTTCATGATAATGAATTAATAAAAAACTACAATTAAAAATTAGAAAAAATCAAGATTTCATCACATTTTCGGAAAAACTAAAAAACGCACCGAAATTAACAAAAAAAGTGCACCGCACACTTGGAATTTTTCGCACAAAGAATTTAAAAAATCACCAAGTTGACAACGCTATTGATGGTACTAGTCAATTTCCATATATCCTTTTGTTTACTTTTTCTTTAATGCATGTTGATTTGCATTAAAAAGTACGAAAATTGAATTGACGTGTGTGAATTAAATGGTAAATTCAAAAGAGATATGAACAGATATGAGAGTGTGAAACAAGGCTGATATGTGAAACGTTGTCTTCTTTCATAAAATATTTTAAATATTGTTCGAAATATTCTAAAATATTGTATTCTAAAAACATCTTCAACTGTGTTTGTAATAGGACGAGAATAAATCTTAAATATTGTCCACTATCAAAACCGATTTACATACTCGCATATAGTCCCAACGGTGTTATTACTGTTCTCCCTATGTACATGAAGCAATTTTTATTGAAAAGATTGATACACGTTTTTTTCCTGAAATTTCTTTGGTGTTCACACAGCACAATTCTTATTGCTTAAATCGCTCGTGATTTTATTTGAGAGTATATACACATTTGTATTTGTACTAATAAATTGTATTAATATATTTATATATACCTACGTACATATATACATTTGTATAATTATATTTGTAAGACGAATAAGAGAGTAACACGAATTGATAGCACAATCAAGTGTGTACTCGTCTTAGCTTCCATTCACCACGGTGTCTAAAAGATAATCAGCTTAGCTTAAAAAAATGCTGCATGTAAATTGGGACTTAACGACAAGTTAAGCGACATTTTTAAGTAATCTCCTTTCAAATTCTTTTAACGACAAAGTTTAGACAGTTGTTTTCTATATACCTAGCCACCTGGGAAATACTGATTTTTGTATATACATATAGTATTATATATATGTATATGTATACCTTATAGTTGTAGATTGTTCATCATTCAAGGAACGGTCTATAAATATATTCTAATGGAGAGTAGGGTATAAAAATAACAGCAAAGTTCCTTTAACTCGATACGTCTGTCCAACTGTCTATTAGAAATTGACGTCTGTATTTTTATGCAGTTTGTTTAGTGGTTTTTGTTATTGATGTTGTTGTTTAATTTCTTTTACTTTTGAGTAGGTTTCTTGTTGTTGTTATTGTTGTTGCTGTTTGAAATATTTAAATTGATTTGCTGTGATTAATTTATTTCTGTCTAAATGCGTTTTTTATGTATTTCTTTATTTATACTTTTTTTATGCAATTTGCTACTGTGTTGATTTTCTAAGTAGTGCAGTTTGGTTTAAGCCGATTTTGTTGTTGTTTCTTTTTTAAATTGTTTTTTTTTTAGTTTTTGTTTTTTGCGAGTAATTACTGGGTTGTCAAAGTTGTTGTATTGTTTGTTACTGCAGCCGTCGTTGCATTAGTTAGTTGTTTAATGTAGACATTGCACTAATTGAGTCGTAATTATTTACTTGACATTTGTCAATTACCAACAAAATGCATCAGTAGTAACAGCAACAATAGCGATAACATCTAAAAGGCTGTAGCAACAAATATCTACAAACGTTTGTGAGCCAAACGAACGAACAACAAATATTTAAATTAATCAAGAGCTGCCTGGATATAGTGGCGGATATGTGGTAGGGGTTGTATTTGCAGCAAAAATTCTTAAAAAGAATCAAAACTTAGTTTAAGTTTAAGACAGACAGCTTTAGACAGTTAATTAGTTTTAGCTTGTGTTTGTGTATAAATTCGTGGTTTGCAAAGTCAGAACTTAAATAAGTTAATTCACAATATAAATGACATAATGAAAATAATTGAGAAAATTTATTAAAATTTATTTTTTGTTAAAATTTAACTACCACGTGCAGTTTGTTTAAGAAAACCAATATGAAATTTTTGAGTGAATATTTGCAATATTAAAATTAGTGGGTAGTGCTAACATTATCATTATCAATCATTATTTATTATTTAAAAGAGTTATTTTTTGTTAGCAATTTCTGAAAACTTTAAGGAAGCGCTTTTTTATTTTAATAGTTAAAGCACGACTAGCTAAAAATACCAATGACCCAGCATTTTAATGAATCTCATGTTATTTAACAATATATGTATAAATAATTTAATAACTTTTTCTGTTTAACGAAAAAACGACTAAAATAAAAACCAATTAGTAAAAACATAAAATTAATTAAAAACAGCATTTGCGGTATCTATGCAATTTTTGAAACAAAAAAACTTTTAACAGCTTCATGCACATAATTTGCCACTTTATAAACGTTTTATTAATTTTTCATTAATTTAAGAAATAAAAACCCAAATTGTTTTAAAAAAATATTATTAATAAACAGCGTTTTTAAATGTATGAAACTAATAAGTCAATTGTTTATAATTAAGTGCAACATCAGAGCAATTTATCATTAAATAAATTGGTAGCACACCTACATATTAATAAATTATTTTATAGTGTATATGAGTGAACATGGGTTTCTCGCTTAAACTTAAAAGCAATTATGGTTTAGAGTGGCCTTACTTTAGTTTTATTACCCATTAAACAGTGTCAATTTAACACCGTAATCAAAGTTTATTTGAGATTGTATCCTCTAAGGACTAGTCACATATCTGATGAAAATAAAGCCCGCATTAAAATGTTTTATGTTAAGGAAAATCCTTCCCCAAATCAATGTAATTAACAAGTATCTATAGAACTTATGGTTCGGAAAGAATGTAAACTGCACATGATATTTGTAAGGTTATTAAGTAGAAATTTTCATTGTTGTTTGCTGTACCAAGCGAAGAAAAACTAAACGGAAATCATGCCAGTGGAAAGAATATCTAAAAGAAAATTTATGCACCTAGAAAAAGACACACAAGTACATACTGATCATCGCATTCATTTGAACATATTTATTAGTTTTTTTTTAACAACATTATGATCACTAATTATTTATAAGATTGCGGCAACCATAATATGTTAAAGTTACAATTCGCAAGATGAATCATTAATATCATATGTTGGTGTCAGATAATTTTCTGTCAGTAAGGCCAAAACAATTTGTCCCCAAGTTTATGAAAAGATTAACATTAATTATTTCTTTCTTTTATAATAAATTCTAAATTTTACATTTTAAAAGCATTTCAGTAGTCTGAGATTTTTAAGAATTTAAAAAAAACTAATAATTTTGATTCTTAATGCTGTAGTGGGATAATATTTTTTTGAATATTTTATTTTAACAAAACCAAAAAAAAGTATTTCAAAATAATACTTGAAAGGGAAAAGATAAGACTTGCTCCATTAGGATCAGTCATATTTTTAATTTGATCTACACCATTTTTAAAACAAATTCAGAACATTGTACATGATATTGAAGATATTCTAAGTGGCATTGGGAATTTTCCAAATTAAATTGACAATTTATATTTAAAATTGAGCAAAATTCAAATGAAATTAGAAAAAAATTCTAATTAAAATTGAGAAAACTCCAAATGAGAAACTTCAAAAAGGTTGCTGGTGAGTTGTAAAAAATTGTATGTAGGCGATAGACTGCATTTAGAGGCATTGACACAGAAGTTCGGATAATTGGCTTCAAAATACTTACCATCTATCCGGAACTATTTGGGCTGATTTGTTTGTGCTTTCGGTCACGGAAAGTAGATATCGGAATGACTGTTTGGGATATATTTAAATGATTTTCAATTTTATTTCAAATGTTCTCAATTTCATTTCGATTTTTTGAAATAACAATTTGAAATTTTCAAATTCAACTAAAATGTTCGCCATTTTAATTGGAAATTCTCAATTTCGATTGGAAACTTTGTGATATAAGATTGAAATTCTCAAATAAAAACTGTCTGCTATTTCAAACTGAAATTCTAATTAATTTGGAATTTTCTTAATTTGAATTTGAAATACTCAATATTAAATTGAATTCTCGAAATTTTAAAATGAAATGAATTTTCCTAATTTGAATTAGAAATACTCACTTTTAATTTGAATTCTCGCAATTTTAAAGTAAAATTCTTAATTTAATTTGAAATTTTAGCAATTTTTAGTTGAAATTTATTTGGAAGTTTTCTCAATTTCTTATGGCACTTTCTCAATTTGAAAGAAAAGTGATGTAATTAGAACAATAATAATATTCGGCAATTGTCTATTCAATTGAGTTTTTCTGTTTGTGTAAAACACGTTAACGTCCAAAATTCACAGCCAAAATTAATGAAGTTCACACAAAACTGTTTATCAGTGTATACTAGGCTGTTTAGTATTGAAAATCAGCAATATTACAGACAGAAGATACCTTTATCACAATACGAAACTTTAGTTGCAAAAACAAGAGACTCTTGATGAATTCTGTGAGTCCAATTTTAATTCCTTGTTAAGATTTAACCTTAATTTTGCTGAAACTGGCCACTCTTTATTAAATCCATATCCATTTAACATAATTACGAGTATAAAAAATCTCAACCTGATTTCCAATATAGTGCACACAAATCTGTACACAGTTTTATTTATAACCATTGCAGGATTGACATACACATTGTCATCCATCCACTTTTGAAAGTGGCCAAATAATCAACAACTATAAAAATGACAGCCATAAAAAGGAGTAGAAAAACACATCACAACTTAACTCATAATTGTATTGTTCTGTTCCGTAAAATGATGATGATAACGATGTTGTAGATTTTGTTTTATGTTGCCACAATTGTTTGTTATGATTTTTAGTTGCTGCTACTATAAATTGCTGTTACTAGTGGCCTTGTATTACAAGGTGGTCTTTTTATGATTAAACTGAAAACAATAAAACAAAACAAAAAAACATTGACAGCCAGCCACTCTACTCATACCGATTCTCTTCTTTTTTCGGTCTTCATTTCATTTAATGTCAATAAGTCAATATTGTTGTTGCCACAGTTTTTACAGCAGTTGCAATATTTAACCTCATATTTTTGTTGTTGCTGGTTAGTTTTCTTCTGGTTTTTCTCTCTGCTTAAGATTTTATTGTGAAAATTATTTTAACTACAAGTTCAAAAAAGTTAAAGTTTTTTGTGTTTTTTTTTTTTTTTTGTTATTTTTCTTTTGGAAAAAGAAGTCAAACTATTATAGCAATTAGTTTAAATATGCAGAAACCTCAACGGCTATAGCAGCAGCAACAACAATAAGTTGATGAAACTTTAGTTTAACCACAATTTGTTTTATTTTTTATTAGCAACTGCAGAAGGTTAAAAGGGGTTAAAGTCGAGATAAACCGTTTAAATATACATATAAATATAGACTAGGGATGCCAGACAGGAATGGTTTTTCAAAATCCCGGTTTTGGGATTTCGGGATTTTTGTTTCATGTTAAAACGTATTGGTTTATTTATAATAAAATCTATTTATTTAAAAAATTTTATTCGAAGTTTTACTTCAAGTCAAATATACAAATTGTTTGAAAACAATTATACACTACAATTCATTTATTTTTTTAAAAAAATTTTCAAATACTCGCAAGAGGAAAAATTCTCAATTAAAATCTATTTATTTTAAAAAAGTACCTATGCTTAATATGAAAATATTCGAAAACAAAATTTTCGGTCCTCATTGCTATAATTTTTACATTTATTAAAAGTTTATAAACCATTAATAATTTAAAAACATATGTTCAAGTCACAAGTCATGTTGTATGTTGTACATTGTAAGACACAATTATCTGATCGTGAACACGATAAGTCGTAAGTTTATGTTGTCAAACCTTCAAAATGGCAAAAGAAAAATATTTTAAAAAACAAATATACAAAACATAAAATATGAATATTTTCAAAAATTAAACATACTGTAGAATTTTAAACAATATCCATTATTAAAAACTTTTGTTTATTAATTTTATTTTCTTGTTTTAAATTCTTCAATCAGTTTATGACTTGAGTGTTACCGTTTGATTATTTTTTAGTATCAGTAACTTTTATGTTGAAATACATATTTTAACTTTTGGCAAGACTTAAGCTTTCATACAACATCCGAAAAACATATGTAACATAGTTGTAGGTGTTGTACAATATATTTGTATAGAAATTACCAATAACATTTGTACAACTATTGCAAATTCAGACGAGGTACAACTTCTACGACACTACAACATAACTTGTAAATTTAACAATAATAACATTAACATTGAAATGTTAGATTTACAAAAATAATATGTAATTTCGCCTTTAATTTCTATATTAATTTAAAAGAAATAAAATATTATCGTTCTATCTTAAAAAAGCTTCTAAAGTAAAGAGAATCTTCATTTAATTGTGTTACCAATATATGAAGCTAAACGGAAAACATCGTTCACAATCAACGTTTGTGGGCAAAATTGTTATATGCTGATTGCATTTCTCACCCTCTGAAACAAATAATTCTATTTCTTATTCAATATTTGATTTGATAACAGCAATTATAAGGTGTTGTATTCATTATTTTATTCGTTTCGGAATCAACGCTTTTAATTTATTTCTAATAATTTTTTGTTAATTTAAATCGTCTTTCTTTCTTGGTTTCTTTTAAGGAGAGAGCATAAATAAAGGGCAACATCAACAGAGATTCATATCATTGCGACAAAGAGCATTGTCTGTTACTTAAACCGGATTTAAAATGACAACTATTTTTTTAAGTAAAACAAATTTTTCATCTGTCATATTGCACCCTAATTACAAAAGCGTCACAACTCAAAATTTTCCAAAACTGACTTTTTTACATAAATTAATTCAGAATACACATCTCTAACTACTGCAAAAATTTCTTTCACATCTAGCCTGAAAATTTTAGTATTTTGAGTTGTGATCCTTTTGTACATATTTAAGATGCGATATGTTTAAATCGAAAAACCGTAGACACATAAAATGGTGTGTTTGAGTTTGGCAATACAAAATAAATTTTAATTCTTTCACCTTTATTTCTTCGAAATACTTTTGTAAAATTTAAATTTTTGTTCATGACTTTGTAAATAAATACTAGTTTTCCGGATTTATAAATCCCGAAAAATCCCGGGATTTTCGGGATTGGCATCGCTAATATAACAGACATACATACTATATACATATGTATGTATATAAGATGTGTAGTTTAAGAGCAAATGTTTATTAAGTTTATAAAAACTTGGACATTGCATTCCAAAGAAAATATTTTATCAGCTGGGCGTTGTAATATTTATTCTTAAGTACTTTTATGTCTTTAAAATAGATAGATACACACAGTGTGGAGTATGTTAAAAGTTGTAGTAAAGCATAACTTGTCAGCCACAACTTACATGTATGTTTAAATTGTAGTAGACTTTTATATCTCTTGCAATAGTGTGACAAAAGTGAATTTAATTTAGCACATCCTTTAAAAATGCATACATATAAACAAAAAAAAAAATAATATGAAAATAAAATTTCAATCCTTTAGAATACTCCAAACTTTTTAATATTAACTCAATAATAATTAATACTTCATACCTTCTTTTCAAACTTTAGAGCCCTTTTGACATTGGTTGATGATTTCCAATCATACAATTTTTTTTTTAAATAACATTTAAGGCGGAGTTACCAACAATAAGTTGTAGTTTTTTTTTTTGGAGAATTTAAGATAAAATAGTTTTGTTACTTTCTCCTTCAGAACAGGTTGACGTTGACGAATATGTTTTGTTAATTTGTTAAATTAATCAGTTTACATTTTATTTAGACTACACCATTGTGTAAATCTACAAGGTGAGAGCAGTGGCACAGCTGACTGACATTGTTTACAATTTATTTATGTCAAAAGTAATATTTTTTCAAGTGTTTTTGACAGTAGTACATTATTTAACACAAAAAAATGCTTATTGTTTCTGTATTTGTTGCCGATTTCCACTCACCTTATATAATTACACCATGGACAACACTAGTTTTAAATAAAATTAAGAACATTATACATGACATTGAGTAAAAACAAGAAAAAGTTTCTTAAATCAAATACATATACGTTTAAAAATGAGAAAAATGCTTAAATCAGTGATCAGTCATATTTTAGACTGAAATTTGATTTTTCATTTAAAATGCATTCAGAAAAAGTTAGGTGCGGCTTTTGACCGGACTTGAACGTAATAAACGTGGAAGACATGTGGTTCCAACAGCACTACTACAAAGAAATATGTACGTATATTATTTGAACGACGTCATATTTCATGCATAATTACATCCCTTTGAATATAAAAATTTTCGTTGAGCCTGTTTTATTTCATTTCAACATCGACCTATATTACACTATTTGTTGGAATTCATTGTCAACCACATTGAACTAGCTATGTTATTGGTGAAAGGTAATGTAGAGGTAGCCAATTGTCATGGCCTGAATAAGTTTGAAAAACAATAGTTTGAGTACAACTTTACAACTTCAATCAACATCAATATTTATTTTTAACATCTTTAGTAACAACATTTGTTGCTATTTTTTGTTATTGTTTGTGTAGGGAATTCCTTTTCATTGAATATTCTTCCAGTGCTGTTTGTTCTTTAGATAAAAATAAAAAAATAATCCCAACTGATCTCGGGTGTGTGTGTGTGTGCGTGTGTGTCTGTGCCACAAGCTGTCTATCATTTGAAAATCTTATTTTGGTGGAGTAGGATTGTGTTTTTTGTGTTGTTATTATTTTCCTGCTCCATCTGGTTACTGAGTGAGTGGTTGGTTGGTTTCTGTGGCTGCTGCTACAAAATGTTCGACTGCCACATTTTAACACTCGTCAAATTCTCGCATGTAACTTGTCAGCAACGAGTGACACTCGCGCCAAACATGCTGCCGCTGCTGCTTGCTGTTGCCATCAGGGAGGGTGAGACTGTGCTCGTATGACTGACCAACTTGTCGGTAATGGTTGTTGTTGTTGCTATTGTTGGTTTTTATACGTTTGTTGGGGTTTTGCGTTGTATTCCAGGTTGAACGACAACGAAAAAAATAACTTACAATCCGTGCTTTTTTTTTGCCTTTTGCTGCTTTGTAATGTAGTTTAAGCCACAAGTTTTCTAACTGAGTGGTCATCATTCATAATGCTCTGGCTGTGGCTGGCTGATTTTTTTTTACTGTTTGGGTGTTTTCCATTTTTGTTGGGGTTTTTGTTAAATTCTTTTTCTTGTTTTGCTTTGTGATGAGCTGTTTTACTTTTTTCCTTTCTTTTAATATTTTTTTTTTGTGTTTAGTTGTTAAAAGATCAGGCCTTTTGCTTTGATTTAGTCATTTTAAGAGTTCATTATTTTAAAAAGTCTTTTTTATTAGCTGTGGTAATTTGGTGACTTGTTCACCTTAAGTTTAAATTTCATAATTAAGTTGTCAGTGTTAATTTAAAAGGAAGTTTTAGGTTAAACTTTAACCAAAATAAAAAAGAAATTATAAAAAAGTTTACAAAGTTATTCTACAAATTGATTGAAATATAAATTTAGTATAACTCAATCAAAAACAAATTTATTGTTGCTTATATATATATCACTTGAATAAACCCTTCATAGGGTAAAATTAGCACATTAATAATTATCATTTTAAGCCATTAAGAAATCAAGTTGTTAAAACGTTTTAAGCATAAATTTCCTTTAATGTGTCATTTTTTTACCGCCTTAGCCGACGAAATGTAAAATAAAAAACCTTTTGTTTTATTTAGCAGTTCACATTCAATCCAATATCCATCACACAATTTACGCTTTTTGGTCGTGTCTTTTCAAAACTATTTGTTTCGATTTTGTATGTCAAAACATTTTGCTGTAAACAAACCAAGACGCTGAAACAGAGTGATTGGTTGGTTGGCCGGCTGGCAGACTGACTGACTAACTGAAGTATGAGTGGATGGAGTGTGAATGACTTGAAAACAAGATGTATGATCAGTAATTTAAATAGACAGCTTAGGCCCAAAAGTGACACTCACTGGTGTTGATGCAGACACTAGACTTTTTAACACAACTATGAAACAACTGCAAAGCATTAAGACCGTCTTTGTTCCTTAATGCTGCTATGTTGCCTTGCAACAAGTAGTATGATTTTTTTTTCGTTTTTGCGTTCCTTTTTTTCTTTGTTTTCTCTACTAGATTGTGTTGCAATTTAGCTGAGTTTTGTTTGAAGGTTGCTGCTAAGCTCGTCTAGTAGCAGTACCGCTTGTGAAATATTGTCATTTTGAGTTTAGACTTTGACGTTGTTGTCTCTGTCATGTATGCACATTATGCAATTAATCAATTTGTCTTAGTGTATTTTATGTTGCAAATAACATGCAACAATTTGTACTGCCACAACAATGTATTTTTTTTATTTTGCTCTTATTTTCAAAGTTAATTTTCTTTATACGCGGTCTCTGTTTGAATTCTAAATTAAAATGCATAGATTATGGGGAATTTGTTAAATTTAAAGACTGATGTAAGACTTAACAAAAAAAATAAATACATTATTACATAGGTATTAAAAGTAATAAACATTCTCGGACATATTTAATAATTTCAGGTATATTAAAATCTGTATATGTATTTGAGTTTATATAAATTTAATGTTAATAAACCCAGCGTCAAATCAATAATTTTATTTACATATGTACATAATAATTTGTAATAATAAATCTCATAATTTTACATAAAAATTCTCTTAATATGGAAATTAAACGAACTCCTATTAATAACTCTTTAAAAGTACCAATTAAACAACAATAAATACCAACAAAATATAAAAGAACAAAAAATCATAAGAAAACAACTACTCACCTCACTTTATACACCTTAATGATCATTACACATGAACTAACATGGTAATTAGTTCTCCATCACACTCATTTACACACTCCTCTCAACAAATATACAAAAACACTAACAACAAGCCTAACAAAGCAAATGCACTTGTAAAAATAATAACAAAAAACACACTTTATTTACTCGGGCTTTTGCTTTATTTTTATTTCGTACAACAACAAAAATAACTAAATTACTGCCTGTCTTCTTCTGCATTTTTTTATGCACGCTGACAATTTTTGCAATAATTTCTTTTCATAAACTATTTACACATTTTTTTCACCTGATTTTTGCACTTTTTCCATAATAATTTTTTAATAATATTATAGTAGATATATTAAGCTGTATTTTGAGATATATTTTTTAGCAACAAACTCAGTATTTATTAAGATTTGTTTAATTTAAACTGATACTCATTTTTAGTTGTCTTTAGTTGAATGTTAATTCGTTGGGATGAAAACGTGGAATAATTAATTGATTGATAGAAGCGAAGCGAGGACAAAAATAACAACGCGCAATGCTAGGAACACAATTGGAACGAACGACGAAATTCGCCGAATATGCCAATTTAGATGCTGGCAAATCGCTATGTAAATTAATTATTTAATTAAATAAAAAACAAAACAATAAATTAAAGTAAAAACTAACATTATTTACTAAAACATTAAAAACTAAAACGAAACATAGTCACTCCGCATTGTTTGTTTGTCGTTCGCTGGAGTAAGAAATAGACTCTATTTCAGAATTCGCCGCATATGACGTATACAGCCGACGCCGTTATTGTGTGTATTTTCATACACATAAGTGTGTTTTATTTTCAGAGACGAATATTCGTGACTAAAAATTCATCGTTATTCCTAGTTGTGTTCCTAGCATAATTAACCTTTTAAAAGCGAAGGACATACATATGTCCATATATATGTACATACATACTTACGTATGTACATAGATCACAAAAAATGTCTTTAAAAGATACGTTTAAAAAAAATGTACTTAAGGTGGATTCACCTATTTGATGCGAACAAAAATTTTGTCCGGAGAACAATTTTTTTACTGACAGTTTTTTGCAGAACGATTCATTTATTTCGAAAGATTTTTGTGGAAAATCAAAGCTGCCTTATGTAAAAAAAAATCTATTAGTTTTATAAATGATAATACTGCGGCCATTGATTTTTTTGCTTTGGATTTTAAGTGTCAAAAAACAAATATGTATTAGATTACTTTAAAATAATTTTTTTTGGAATGAAACCACTTTAAATTTTCTATGTGGAATTGTAATTTTAAGAATTTCTAGGTTTCTTTCCGAAAAACTTGTTGGTTTTACTATTTCTATAGAAGCAGAATACGGAATTAATTCCACTTCCGTACGGAATTAAATTCTGTGACATGCCTGTTTAATTATAGTTTCTTCTAATTTTGTTCATAACAATTGTTGACTTGTTTTAATAGATTACATTTCATATATTAAATCAAAAATTTCCGTTTTAATATACATACTTACCACGCCGAAAGGAATTTAGTTCAAATATTAATAAAAGTTATTTTTGATTTCTCCAAAAGTATATTTTGAAGTAAACATTTTTTCGAGAAAAAATAATGTTATCAAGCAAATTATGCTAAAAAGCATTTAGCGTAATTTTTAAAAATTTCAATGCATTTTCGAGAAACAAAATGCTAAATCTAGCACTGAAAGTGTTGCCACTGTCAAGCTGAGAGTTGTTCGTAAAAAATGTGTTCGCTCTCTCAAAAAGAGAGACGTCAAACTTAATATGAAAAAAACTTTGTCCGAATAAATATTTTGTTCAGGACGAATGGGTGAATCCACTTTTAATATTTCAACTAAATATTTTCATACTAAAGGAGTTTTCAACGAGAAATTTGTTTTTCAAAAAAACATAAAATTAAAAATTTTTAAATGCATGTATGTAGATGCAAAAGCATTAAGCGTTTTTTTGTCAATTATAAATGAAAAATTATATTGAGCAGATGTCCACTACGATCGACAGATGTCGATTCTTTAATCAACATTTTTGCCAAATGGTGGGTATATTAATCGTTAGTCACGGCATGGATTCAGTGGTGCCAATTAACAGCTGAAGTTCATGAAATTATGCTATCGGAAAATTTATTACGTATTGTAGCTAGAGCTGTCAGATGAATTTCGGAAAAAATCATCAAAATCCCGAAAAAAAAGAATTTTAAAAATCATCAAAAAAATCGGAAAAATAAAAAGTCACTATTTCTTATAGTATTTTGAAATGTTTATTTAAACGAAAACATAAGTTTATTAGTCTCTTTTTAAATAAGAAATTACAAAAAATATAATGTTAAACACAACTTGTGTAATATTTTTACAATACCACTTCACACACTTCAATTCTGACTCGTCAAGGCAAGTATTTTTGGAAGAGAAGAGAAAAGAGAACAACAGGTGTACAAACGACAATATTGATAGCAATAGCATATTGTTTGAGGTTTATAAAGATCCAACAATAAAATTAAAGGACAAAATCTTATTCTTCAGTATACACTTGATATATTACTAGTCAATTTTCTTATATATTTTTGTTCTTTTCTTTCATGCATGTTGATTTGCATTAAAAAGTACGAACATTTAATTGACGTGTGTGAATGAAATGGCACGTTCTAAAGAGAATTGAACAACAACTGATCAGGTAAAACTGAAGAGTGTGAGACAAGACTTACAGTATTTTATAAATAAATATCTGCATTTAGCATATTTTATTAATTCAGGTTAAATTACAATGTGAAAACAATTTACATAGTTTATTAAGTTTGTAATAAGATTTTGAGTTTGGAATACAATATATATATATGGTACTTATTTTCAAAGAATTCCATATTTTTGTTATTTAAATTAATTTGGCTGAATATTCTTTCGCCGTTTTGTTAAAATAGGAGAAGTTTTTGTAGAATTTTTCCATTGAAAATCAAAAATTGTTTCCTCTAAAAATTTTAGTTCATGGAATTCATCATTTAAAATTTATTTTTATGTTTACAGATAAATAAGAAATTTCTACTATCCTGACTTAATATTATTTGGAATTATTATATCTAAGCTTAACAATTGTCAATAATTTAGAAGACACTGCTATTACTTAGTTTTGTTTTTGAAATACATATGTCATGTTCTGCTTAATGTTTATGATATTAATGTTGTTTTGTCAAAAAAGAGATAATTTGGTAACAAAAAATCATTTATAAAACATACAAATGATAGAAAATTTTAATAATTTAGAAAATCGTCACTTTCAATGAAAAAATCGTCAAATCGTCACTTTGTATTTTTGAAACAAAAAATCGTCTAAATGACGATAAATCGTCAAATCTGGCAGCTATGATTGTAGCTTTTACAGATCCACAATTTTCACAGATAATTTTGAGTGATATTGAATTTATAGTAACAATTGTCAAAGCTTCTGCTACCGATATGTATGTATGTATATCAACAAATAAAATGTCAAAATGTTTATGTTATTGCAATATGTCCCTGTTGGAAAACAAAGTTCTTGTTGAAAAAAACTCGTTGGTAATCCGCCTAACTGTAATTCTGTTACAGTTGCAACAATTTGTACATTATTTTTTTAAATTTCATTTCAATTTTCCAAAGGAAAAAAGTATCAAAACTAGTTAAAAATAAATTGTTTGATATTATTTCTATTTTTCTATTTTATTTTTCTTGCAAAACTATTTCATGTGAAAGATTGTTGCTGTTGCCTTTGCCGATTGAGTGTGTGTGTTATTTCAAATGTTGCTGCTGTTGTTTTATCTTTTTTTTATGCAGTTACAAAAGCAATTATTAGCAGCAGCTGTTGCTGTCAAAAAAGGAAACAGCAACAAAAAACAACACAGACATCACCCAACTAACAAACTGCTAGTTAGGCAGACGGACAGACCGAAGGACAGACTAACACATATGTATACAGCCATAAGTAAATATATGAATGTATGTATGTGTGTGTGAATTAAAACAATTTAAGCCGGCTAAATGGACAATATTGATATGAACCGTATTATTCTGTATATCTGCTGCTTCTCTGTTTGTTACGAGTAGTAAATGGCCAAATGTTCATATATTATGGCAAATGCGTGCATGTGAAAAAAAATTATGTGCGTGAATAGGTCTTTATGCCAGTGTTTGCCGGTATGAGTGTGTTAATATGTCTGTATTAAATATGCCGCCAATGTTGCAAGCTAAATTGTAATTCATCATTTTAAACGCTCCCGCAATGGTTTTTGTTGTTGTTGTTGTACTTGTTTTTTTTGTGTCTGTTTTAATTCATTTTTTTTTTTTATCCTAAAACTATGAAACATTTTTAATGAAAAAAATCATTTGCAATTTTTTTACTTATAGTTTTTGTGTGTCTTTCGGTTGAAGAAGTTGTTGTTATGCGGCTTCTGCTATTTGTTGTAAATATTTGTATATGTATGTATGTTTGCAGTGGTGCTTAAGCTATGTCGTGTGTTACGTTTAAGGTACGGTGAGGTTTTTGTAACAAAAGTACTTTTAGCAAATAACACATAAAATAGTAGATACTTTGTAAGGAAATTAAAAAAAAAACTTTTTTTGCAAAAGGTACATTTTTAAATTTTAAAATTAATATAATTTGTAATAAAACTATTTGAAAATATGTATAAAAGAAAATGGTAAAAAGTACATTTTGCGAAGAGTGCCTAATAAGTACTTTTTAAGCAATTTTATTATATTGTATATTTTTTTTCAAATTAAAATAGTTTTCAATTAAACTGTTAAAAATATATATGAAAACCATTAAGATCCTTTTTGGAAAGTAAATGTAAATTTTTTTTTTTTGAAATTTTATATTTTTATATATTTTTTTATTATAATTTTAATTATTAATAAAAACTCATCGAGAATTTTTAGAAAATATTAAAAAGTACTCTGCAAAAGTACCTGTTTGTTTTATTCACATTTATATTATTTTTTATAAAAAGAAAAAGAAAAACAAAAAAATGTACCTTTTCTGTAAACAGGACTTAACAAGATGCTTTCTCTTAAATTTGTTATTAAATACTTTAAATAAACACTACTTTTAGCAAAAGTTACTTTTCATGATATGTTGTTGTTTATCAAATTAATATAATTTTTAATAAAACTTAATAAAGATACGCAAGAATTAGGTAAAAAGTAACTTTTTTAAGAAAAACATAAGAAATACTTTTTTTTAAACAGAACCTTATTAGTAAAATTTTATATTTTTGTACATTTTTGAAATCTAATTTGAATTTTATAAAAAAAATATTGAAAATTTAAAAATTGAAAACTTTAAACTTTAAACTTTTTAAACTTGAAAAATTTAAAAAGTACTTTTTTGTAAAAGGTATTTAAATTTTTAAAATTATATAACTAAAAAAATTATTTAAAAAAATATGTAAGAAAATGGTAAAAAGTACTTTTCTACAAAAGGTACTTTTTATGAAGTTTTATTAAATTAAAATTTAAATTTTTAAAATTAATATAACTTAAAAATTTATTTAAAAAAAAAATATGTAAGAAAATTTTAAATAGAACTCTTTGCAAACATGCTCTAAAAACACATTCTAAAAAATTTAATATTTTTGCTTATATATGCTAGAAAAACTTAAAAATTACATAAAATGTACTTTTTCTAAAAGTACATTAAAAGTAAAAGTAGCAATTTGGAAAAATATACAACATTATAAAATATGAAAGAAAAACTTAAAAATTACATAAACACACTTTTTGAGTGAAAATACAAAAGTATTTTAATAATGAACATAAAAAGTACTTTTTATACTCTTTTTAAGCTTTTCTTGCATATTTTATAATTTTGTATATTTTTCCAAGTTGCTATTAATTTTCGAAAAATAAAAAAAGGAAAACATAAAATGTACTTTTTGCAAAAAGAATCTGAGTTCGTTTTATGAAATCGATATTTCTGTACATTTTCATAAGTCAGTCAAATATAATTTTTGTAAAACATAAACTTTGGTTTTAGTACCTCCAACTTTAAAATTTCGAAAAAAAAACTTTAAACTTTGTTTTGCACTACATTTTCTCCACGGTGTCTTTTATTTTACAAAAACTGACCACGTCTGGCCAAAACTATAGCACTTCAGCAGCATAGTTTGTTAACTTATAACGTACATATGTATATGAAGTAAGTAACGTACGCAATATTAAAAGTGAGTACGCGGTGGCGGTAATACACGCACCCGGCGGCATGTTCATTCACTTTGTATTAAACGATGGTGTTGTCTTCTTTTTCAATTCATTCCTTTATCATTTTCACAGACGCTTGTTTGCCAGTTTAGCGCATTTCGTCATACAAAATAAATTTAAATTAAAAGTTTAAAAATGAATTAAAAAAGAAAAGAATACACAAAAACACACAAACTCTTTTGGCAAGTGAAGTGTAGTTAGTACCTACGAGTATATAGCATAAGTGACTGAGTAAGTGGGTACCAGTACTTTGAAGTTTTGTACTCTTTTGTCGTTTGCGACTACTTTTTAATTTCTTGCAACTTTGCTTTCTTGCACGAGCCAGATGAAGCTGCTAAAGCACTTGAGCACTGTGTATGACTGTGATGATGATGGCAGTCTATTTTCAGGCCTTAGATACAAAACATGCTGATGATGATCATAATGCAGCAGCAGCCATCAGCTACTATACGAAAAATGCTGATGACGAGCAGGCACATCACAATTCTTTTTATAACCTCTTAAAACTGCCTGTATGTTTTAGTTTTTGCTATTTCTTAAGAAAATTGAATTATTTAATTGCACTAAATAGTGGGGTCTTATAGGACTTATTTAATATTCTAAACATCATGTTTATCACTCATTGATTCGTACGCTCGTTCATTTAATTCATATTGGCCCAGCCGACAACTCTTGGCGATTTAAGTGTTCAATTTGGCGGCAAATATTTTTTTGTTTTCTTTAACGCACACATCCTTTTTTGCTCGATTTTATTTTAAAATTTTTTTCTTTAATAGTTTTAATTCAATTTTTTCTTTAGTCAGTTTTGTTTTTCATTTAGCAGCTCTAGCAAATTGAAATGAATATTTTATGCAAAATAGTTTTTCATTAGTTTGTTCAACATCATAAATCATATTGCCTTGAGTCCGTTCGCTCTTATATAAGGAAAAAAAAATACTCATTACGCCCACCAACTGACATTAATTGCCGACATTAAACACGCATTTATTTCCAGTGCGCTCGTTCGCTGCCCCTGCCTCCAACCAGGTTAATTTTTGTAGTTAATTTTGTTCGTTTTTTTTTCAATTCAGTTTTTGTAAATTTATATTTTATGCAGTTTTCAATTCTCCAGCGTTGTGTTCTTATTTGAACATACACACATGGTTTAGAAATAAGGCTGCACTATGGGAAGGTGTTGTTGATGAAAAGGTAAAGGAAATGTTTTTTCAAGGAAAATTAAAAGTTTTGTAATAGATAAACTTTAAACTATTGGACTATTCTGCTAAACTGTAAAAAAGCTGTTTAAAGAGTTGAATTATTTAGTAAACGAATAATCGAATAAGGTTACCATATGTTTTGCTTTTAAAAAATCGTCATTGTTGTTCGCGGGAAAAATGAAAAATTGTCAATCGTCATTTTAATAAATTTGACTTAAAAAATCGTCAAACTGACGATAATCGTCAAAGTTGGCACGCTGCTCCTTTTTTCCTAAAATTCAATTTTGCAATGTAGAAATTGAAAGTTGAAGAGGTAAAGTGGTTAATTTTGAAATTCAAAGTTTTAATAACGAAGACATATTATTAAAAGAAGATGGTGAGCTGAAGGTCTTAGTCGCTATTACTCTTATCCTTACATTATCTTATAATTTGTAAATATAAGCTAATAAAATAATAAATAAAAAAATAAATGAAGATGAATGTGTATCTTGGCATTTACGTGAAGGAGAACCAATCTAGTTTAAATATTGAATATAGTCATATATTGAATTGGTTTCACAAATTTTAAAACGTTTTGATTTTGACGATAAACTTTTAGAAGGATTAAACTAAGCGTAGCTTTAAACAAAAAAAATGATGCAATTTTACAATTGGCCAATTTTTTTCCAAATTTATTAAATGGAAAAGAATATAAACAAGAATTAGGTAATATGAAATTCACCGAACTCGAAACATTGGCGTTTTAGAAAAATGTTTCTAATTTAAAGAGAGTCAATAATTTACAGGCCTTCCCAATTTTAATACAATTTATTTCGAGTTTAATGGCACTACCACATTCGTCGGCCAACGTTAAAGGAATTTTTAATATTGTAAATTTAAATAAAACAAAAACCAGAAACGCTTTGGATTCTTCAACATTACAAGGAAAATCGTTTTCAAAAGATTATTTTAATTTAAATAATTCTCAGTGTTTTAATATAGCAATTAAAAATGAATTATTAACAAATTGTCACACAGAAATGTACCAGAATAAAGTCACATAATACCAAAATTAAATTAATTATTTTTTTTATTAAATAATGACTTTATTTAGATGTAAATAAAATAAAATATTTAAAAAGTTAATAAAAAAAAATGTTTTTTTATTTTTAACGAACATATTTTTGTCTTGACGATTTGTTGACGATTTTTTTCTTTTTAACTTGACGATTTTGACGATTTTTTTTTTAAATTGACGATTTCTCCAAAAAAAGTTGCCAGCACTGATCATGGCTGAAATTATAAAAACTTCAATAAGAGAAAGTGAAAAAAAAAAACTTTGATTATATAAAAAATCTAATAAAGGAAAGTGAGGAAAAATTACTCTCTGTTATTGAAAACAAAATTGATAATATAAAAAATGATCTGAGTGCTATAACTGAGAGGATAAAAAGCTTAGAATTAAAGAACACTGAAGTTGAGTTTTTGAAGAAAGAAATTACAGAAATAAAAAGGAAAATGTTAAAACAAGAAAACACTGTAGTGGCTGGTAGTATCCGAATCGCTGGTGTACCTTATAATGATAATGAAAATCTTCATGGCATTGTTCAAAACATATGTGACAGTTTAAAAATAAATATGCCACAGTTAGAAAATATATGTATATAGACTGAAAAAAATGTATAGAAACAATAAACCTTGTAATCCTACAGATGAAGTAATAGTTGCAAAATTATGTTCTCCATTTGAAAAAAATTATCTATTAAAATGCATTGAAAAATTTTGCCGTGATAATAAGACTAATTTATGCTTACGTTAAGCTGGCTTCGAAAGTGATGAACTCATTTACATTAATGAGAATTTAACACCTATAAGAATGCAAAATTTATTTCTTTCGCGAATTGAATTATAAAGAATTTATCGCGAATTTTATTTATCTACAGAAACCATGTGTAAACTGTAAAAAAGCTGTTTAAAGAGTTAAATTATTATATACGAGTATGTATATATATATATATGTTTACATGTATGCATAATATATACCCACCATATATATATATATATATATATATCAGTATTTTTTGGATTCCTTATATGGGATCTATTACATTTTATGTGACGATCGTTATAAAATATTTAACGTAGTTTTGTGGTGAATTTCAATAATTTTCAATAATGATATTTTCATCTCAATAATGATATATTTTAGATTTTTTTTATTGGAAATGGATCTTATATGGGAAATGTGATCAATTATAGACTGACCTTCACAAAATTTAATAGTCAAATTTTTTACTTACATATAACTATCGGTGAAAAATTTCAGTTCGATATCGATTTTTATAAAAAAGTAGTCACTATGTAGGAGCTATGACCAATTATGACCCGATCACCATAAAATTGGTTACTTCTTATATATACATATGTATATGTGAATTATTTCTGTTGTATTGCAACCTAATAAATAGTTTTATGTGCATTTAAAAAATTTTCGGATTTTGGTCTTTGTATGGGGGCTATGGTCAAATATGATCCAATCGTCGTAAATATATGTGGAATACTTTGGTAGAATTTCAACTTGATAGTGATGTTTATAAGAGATTTAGGCTTACTCAAGTGATTTCCGGAAATTGACTTTATATGGGGGCTATGGTCAAATGTGAACCATTTCAAACATGATTGAAGTGATATATTTGCTGGACTTTGTAAGGATACTGCTTTTCTAAAAACATGTATCATAGAGCCAAATCGTAAACCGATTCTTACCATTTTCAACAGAACTTTTTCCTCTATAGTAAAAATAAAGTGTGCAAAATTTTATGGTATGATCTTTATTATATTTGAAGAAAATAGCAAAAAATATGTGAAAAATATCGAGGTTGTCTGTAACTTTGCTCTATTCGGTAAAAAAGTAATGTTTGGAAAATTTCGTTTTTTTTCGAGGCTCTATCGTGCCTTTAACAGAATTAGAATAGCCTTGGCTAGAATTAGAATAATCTTAGTATTTTATAAGGGTACAGAAGATATGTATACACTTTTTGGTTTTATGATCAATATTTCGTGACAAATTAATGACAAATTTAAACCCCCCCTCTTCAATAATTTTGAAAATGGGTGTAAAAAGTATAAAATTATTAGAATGAAAAGATAATTTACAAAAATCAATATAGAACTATGAGTATAAGATTATTCGAATATTTAGTGAGAAAACTCGTTTTCTACAGAAAAATCGGTTTTATGAAGAAAAAAATTTTTTTTTTAAAAATCTGCAAAATTAGAGTTTAATTGAAATTTGTTTTTTTGTTTTATCTGTCACAAATAAGATTTTTTTTTTTTGGCCAAAATTAAGGTTTCTTAGACCAGCCCTATTCATGCAATGAATTGTGTTGGAACTAGGAAAATAGGTTATGGGAGAGATGATGCAGGGACTAGTATTTGTGAACATTTATTTTACATAAAAAAAAACAAAATTTTTGTGCGAATGTTTACATTTCTGGTAGAAATTACAATATTTATTAAGAAAATACTATTACTGAATATCCCATAGTGCACTAACATATTCTCTCTATGCATTTCCCCAACATCAACAGAGTATTTTAATGTTGGCTATATAAACTCTATTATTTTTCCAACTCCACAGCATATAATACTCCTCCATCTACCGCGTCCACCTACCGCTAAATATGATTTTCCATGTAAAAGTCTAACTATCATCAGTCGGTCTTTGGCATACAAATTTTGTGTTTAATGTTTGCCAACCTGGTTGTCTGTTTAGTAAAATGTGTGTGAGTGCGTTTTAGTGTTTTTTATTTTGTGGAATCTAATAATGACAAAACCAAAATACTATATTCCCAGTCCCGTACTAGTTCCTGTTTTTTATTCCCGTACAAATTCAGATACTTGCACACGAAAGACCACATGCAGAAAATTACGAGTTGCCATAAAAACGCATTTTTAATTTCACATGTTTGAATGCAGCAACAAATAAAAGTAAGTTTATAAAAGTAACCAACTACAAAAAACCACATGCTCTTGTCAGTCGTCATCAGGCTCATTTGGGGAGTAAACAAGCGAAATGTTTTGCTGTTTAGTGTTTGTCTGTCTGAGTGTCTGGTATTGAACATAAAATCATGCCAAATACACAAACAAATTTTAACCGCACATACTTAAAATTAAAATATATTAACTAGTTTCACAGGGAGGTGGTAAAAAAAAAAATCACAGCATTTTTAACATTTTTTTAATAAAACCTTTTTTTTCAAATAATTTCTACCAAAAACCCTACAACGATTGATCGAAACATTAACAAAAACTAGTTTATATAAATTAGCATATAAAACTAAAATCAAACAATAAAAGCATTTAATCAGCAATTTCTTAGTGGTTTAATCTTGTTTTCTTTTTTTAAGATGGTGGGTGTATTCTCTAACAAATAAACAATATTATGAAATAAATAAACGGTGTTTTCCAATTAAAAAGTCTAGGCCGGCGCTGTCGAAAACTATGAGCGCAGAAAGTGGACACAAACAGCGCTTGAGGATTCTCAAGTTAAGGCAGCCATTGAACACAATGTACTCCACGAAAACGAAGATGGTCTTTCAAACTTTAATATACCTCTCCCTCCCCCCCCCCCAATTTTCCACCTACATACGCCCATCCTCTTTTTAACGAGATTTTGAATTCACTCTTTCGCTATTGAAAATGTTAATATAAATATAGACAGGACACACGGACTATGGTCAAATCCAACAGCAACAACAAAAAAAAGACCTGCAACAAAAACACAAACGATGAGTTAAAACCAAAAACATCAACTACTAAAAGAAAAACTTTATTCAATGAGCTTTAAATTTGAAATTCCAGCCGTAAATTATGCCAAACAAACAAGTTGAAATGTCATTTTTATGGCAGTCATTCAGCTCATTTGACCAAGCATTTGGTTGGTTGGTTGGTTGTTTGTTGCAGCACTCAACACACAAAAACAAAATGCATTTTTATAGACACAGACATTTATTTAAGCTGGTAAAGTGGAGTAGTGCAGTATTAGCAAACATTATTTAGAAACTGAAACACTAAATTGTTTTTAGGGTAAGTGAAGAAGGCCTTAAAATAGCAAAAAATATCATTAAAATCAATTAACAAAGCACGATTATTCGTATATTAAATTTGTCTTAATTTATGTTTATCTTTATAAATTGTTAAAAATTATTCATTTTATATCAACACATTTCTCTCTACATCAGCTAACTAATTTAAATCTCAGCTTAGTTTCTGGCACATTTTGTACATACGAGTACTTAGCTGCTTCCTTGCACATAAGTCCTTTTGCGAAAAACTATTGCCAAAATATGCTTAGTTTTCTAAATAACTTGGCAAATTTTACTTTAGTAAACAATTTTATGCTGTTTACTATGTTGGGTGAGCTTAGCTCCGAAGAGATCTTTTATTTCGTTTATTACTGTGCTCCATTTTTATACCCTACAACACCATAGTGGGGAGGGTATATTGGATTTGTGCTGATGTTTGTAACGCCCAGAAATATTAGTCCAGCACCCACCTTAAAGTATACCGATCAACTAAGAATCACTTCCTGAGTCGATTTAACGATGTCCGTCCGTCCGTCCGTCCGTCTGGCTGGCTAACTGGCTGTCCATGTAAAGCTTGTGCGCAGAAAACAGGTCGCAATTTTGAAGATATTTCGATAAAATTTGGTACGTGACATTTGTTCTGCCCAAGGACGGATGGGATTGAAACTGGTGGAAATCGGTGCATTATTTTACCTGACCCCCAAACAAATGTCCTCCCGAAATTAGGGTTTAAAGATAATAAATGTTTGAATTATGCAAGTATCCAAACAAATTTCACCACAAATGAGTGGTAAATGAAGCCAAATCAGATCTACAAATTTTGTGCAGATCGGTCCATAATTTATCACAGCTCCCATATCAAGCCCACTCCCGAAAATCACTTTAAAGAGCATAACTTCCTCAAACATGTTGGTATCTAAATAATATTGAACGCAAATATATTCCATATATATATATACGAATAATATGGTACAATTTTATGATGATCGGTCCGTAATTAGTCATAGCTACCATATACATAAATTGTGACAGCTAATTTTATAATGGTCGGTCCATAATTAGTCGAAACTCCCATATAAGAGGCCGTAATTTATTTAAACCTTCATTAATCTTTTAAAAGTATTTATATCGAGATAAAGTATAACATACATAATATTTATTTTCACAGAAATCATGACACTAAATTTTTGGATGATCCGTCCATAATAGGTTATATCTTCCATATAGCGCCAATTTCTGAAACACTTTCTATACGTATGCTGGGTGTAGGGGGTTATATGGTCGGGCTTGACCGACTATATTTTTTTTACTTGTTTGTTATGTTGCCTTTCTATGGCTTTAAATATTTCTATTCATAAAAATTTGTATTTTTTTTTTCTGAATTTGTAAATACAATCTATTCATAAGCGCCCTGGGTTGTAAGTGTTGCCAAATGTGCTCGTAAAGCATTTGCGCGCTGTTACAGCTGACATTTTATTTTGACATTTACCATAAAATGAGTTGTGTATATTCTTTTATACATATTTTTATTTCATTTGCTTCTTTTTTGTAAAGATATTTGCTAATTTGGTTTTGTTTTCCTGGTACTATTTTTTAGAGTATAGAAAGGTACACGCTGAAAAATTTAACATTTTTAATACACTCCTACAATAAATAAATAAAAAATTGCTTTAAAGTAAACTTCTTTATTTATATAAATTTGTGTTATTTGTTAGAAATTTTGGCTTCAATTTATTTTTTCTTTCTGTGCAGTTTCCTCATAAAAAGTATTTATGTCTAAGTTTATCCATTTCTAAACTTATTTAATTTTTATAGTTTTTTTTTCGTTTACCACTTCCTTTTCTCTTCCTCTCACTATCAACAATACAATAAAGATGTATGTATGTTGTTATATGTACATGCCGTCCACCTACTCCCAAAATATAAAAATATATTTTATGAAAGCTGGTTGTGTCTGTGCCACAACCTCTCCCGCCTTGACTGTGCGATGCAGTTAGATTGTCAGTCATTCATTACGGCAGCCAGTTAGTCTGTGAATAGATGATGGAGTTTTTATGTTTTGTCAAGTGTTTGAGTGATTTCTGCAAGTGCATGTGTTTCACGATGTACAGCAACAGTAGAATATTGAGTAACTTAAGATTAGTTGGTATTTCTTCAGGCCTGAAATTGATAGTATATTCGTACTCTTTTTGTTACTATGTACCTAATGACAAATTTTATAGTCTGAAGCAAATTCTGGTAATTTCTATAGTAAATTTTTTGTATAACAGTTTTTTGTGAAACAATTTGTGAATAACCGTTTTTCTATTGAAAAATTTCTGTATAACAGTTTTTTCTATACTAAAATATATGTATAACAGTTTTTTTCTATAAAAAATTTTCTGTATAACAGGTTTTTCTATATAAATATTTCTGTATAACAAGTATTTGTATAGGAACATTTCGGTATAATAGTTTTATATATAGAAGCATTTCAGTTTTTTTTTTATACAAAAATGTCTGTATAACAGATTTTTCTATAAAAAATGTTCTGTATAACCAGTTTTTGTATAGGAATATTTCTGTATGACAGTTTTTCTATAGAAACATTTCTTCACGAAAGTTTTTTCTTCACAAAGAAAATATAATATGATTTTAGATAGCAAAATTTCTGTATTAAAGTTTTTTATAGAAACTTTTCTGTATAACAGTTTTTTCTATAGATCAGTGATGTGCAGCCCATACAACAATTGTGTGAAAAATTTACACATACATATTTGTTATGCTCTTAAAACACTTCCATTCAGTCGTCGTTGAGCAAGCGATGAGAACATACTGATGGTCATTGTAATTTCTTTTTTCAGAAATTTATTAAGCATTGTTGTTGCTTCTTGTTGGATGAAGCATAGCAAACAATTACAAACGAATACGAAAAATAAAAAAAAGTGTTAAATGGACTTATTTTATTATTTTTTTTTTGATAGTGATAAGTGTTATTTATGGTCCCTGATATTTTTTATAACAAAACTCTTTCTTTTTTTTTCTTATTTTAAGCGTTTGACAATGTTTGCTTGACAAAATCTCTCACCAATACATCTTCATTTTTATTTTTGAACACCACTGCTATAGATATATTTCTTTGTACCTAACTTCTTTTTGTATAGGAGCATTTCTGTATAGTAGTTTTTTTTATATAGAAATATTTCTGTATAACAGTGTTTCTATAGAAACATTTCTGTATTAAAGATTTTCTATAAAAAAATTTCTATATAACAGTCGTTTGATAGAAAATTTTCTGTACAAAAGTTTTTTCTAAAGCAAAATGTCTGTATAACAGTTTTTGAAAGAAAAATGTCTGTATAACAGTTTTATTTATGGAATATTTTCTATATAACAGTTTTTGCTATAGAAAAATTTCTGTATTAAAGTTTTTTTTATAGGAAAATTTTTGTATAACAGTTTTTTATGGAAAAATTTCTGTATAAAAATTTTTCTATTGCAAAATGTCTGCACTAGAAGTGTCCGTATAACAGTTTTCACTAAAAAAAATTGTCTGTATAACATTTTTTTCTGTATAAAAATTTCTGTACAACATGTTTTTTATGGAAATTTTTCTGTATAACAGTTTTTTTTTATAGAAAATTTTTCTGTATAACAGTTTTTTTATACAAAGTTTTCTGTATAAAAGTTTTTTCTATTGCAAAATGTTTGTATGAGAAGTGTCTGTATAACAGTTTTGTCTAAAAAAATGTCTGTTTAACAGTTTTTCTGTAGAAAAATTTTATATATAAAATTTTTTCTGTACATAATTTTCTGGATAACAGGTTTTTATGGAAAATTTTCTGTATAACAGTTTTTTTTATAGAAAAACTTCTGTATAAAAGTTTTTTGTCTGTATAAGAAGTGTCTGTATAACAGTTTTCTCTACAAATATGTCTGTATAACTGTTTTTTTATAGTAAATTTTCTGTATAAAAGTTTTTTATATTGCAAAATGTCTGTATAAGAAGTGTCTGTATAACAGTTTTATCTACAAAAATGTCTGCATAACTGTTTTTCCATAGTAGATTTTCTGTAGAAATACTATTTTTTTTTTATTTTATCATTTTTTTATTTTTATTTTCTATAGAAAAATATACGTACAAAGTTTTTTCTTTCGAAAATTTGCTCTATAACAGTTTTTTCTGTTCATCCAACTCTCCATATTCCACTGTATTTGCATAAAATCTTTATTTACCAATTGTATGCATTTTCTTACAGTTTGTTTCTTTTTTTTCTTTCTACTTCTAAACTATGCAATTTATTTAAGAACATTATCCAGAAAAATATTTGACATAATGTTGTAATTTTTACACAATGTCTTCTTCTTAAAAAGCAAAATAACAACAACAACAATAATAATAATAATGGCAACAACAGAAAACAAGGAATGTCATAAAATTCAAATTTATATTTTTATGCGTCATTTGCATGTGGTTTAAGTGTGATAAACTTTTCATAGTTTTTCTTTATGTCAAGTGAGTTGGAAATATTTTTACTACCATCATTAGTTAACAATATATACTACGTGTGTTTACGTTTATACATACATACATACATACATATTATAAAAGTGTGCGTATTTTGTACAGGTCTTAAGGAATTTTTGTGGGTAAATTGTAGGAATTTTTAACAATTTAAATTCATTTTACACAATTTTGTTGAAAAGATTGAAATTTCAGCATTATTTTAGCTGGAAATTTATAAATTGCTGACAATGAAGGCTGTTAGTTTAAGAAAAATTTCTTAGAGCTTTTAAGCTTTTGTAGCAAAGTTTTAGTAAAGCAATGATTGATTGAGTTATAAAAATCATTATAAATTTCGATAAAGTAGTTCGTATTAATACATAATGGTATAATCCAGTCATTACTCAACTACTTCTAAGTAATGCAACAAAATGGATATTAAAAAGTAAATTCATTATGACATTTTAAACATCTTTAATACGTAATTCTGCTCTCTGGATATCAGTTGAAATCAGACACAAACTAATAACAATTCAAACATAATGTTACTAATTTATATATTTCTACTCTTGTCCATCCAAAAGCCTTTCCACCGGAAAGAGTTAGCATTAAGCTTAAACCATTCAATAACTATACTGCTTGTAAACTATATTTGGCCATAACTGTCACATAACTTCTAAAACCATTCAAATTAAAACACACAGATGCCGCAATCAAACTGCGAGACTTAGAAAGAAAGAAACTTTTTGCACTTCTTTGGCCATTAATAAAACATAAATTTCAAAGAGGCAACAACACACTAACATGGCTAAAGAAGAAAAGGTGGCAAGAAAATCCATATGATTTTTAATTTTATTAAATATTAAGTTAATTAACTTAACGATAGCAGTATCTAAATTATATATAGACGGCAACAGCAACTGCAACTGGTTGAAGAACAGGTATTAAATAAATTTACAAACTTATGAAGATTTTTATCTTTTTAAAAAGAAGTTAAAACGAAAAATAAATACAATTGCCTGATTTCCTTTTAATAATGACATTTGGCAAACAAATTTTGTATGAGTAAAAATTTAAATAAAATTATTTAATATTGTAAATTTTAATAAACATTAATATTTTTATTTTTTTTTTTTAGATTTAAATCAACCAGCATTTAAACTTATTTACACATAATATTACAAAAGGTATGTATGCTCATAAGTTTAATATATTTAGATAATTATATTAAAAATATAGATAAAGCTCTTTAAATATTTGCTTTATCTTTTAAAATCATTAAAACCATTGTTTTGTTTTAACAAGCTCTGAAAAAAATTCCTTAAATATGAACTCATAAAAGTCATCGTGTAACTTTTAACTAAATTAAAAAAAAAAACAAAAAAAAAATACTTAAAATAAAGCGCCAATATAGTCTTTTCATTTCGTTTCATTTGCGACACACCACTACAAATTACTGCCGCTGTTTTTTTAGTGTGACTATGCCGGGCTGTTTACTGCGTTTGCAGTTCAAGTCTCAGGCTCATTTCCCACAGGAGAAGACAAATTTTTATGGGAATTTATTAAAGAAACGCATTAATGTTTGAGCATTAAAAAGCAACATACACAATGTTCATATTTATTTACATACATACATACAAATACAGTGAGCGTCAACATAAAGTAAACACCTATTGTTGTTTAAAACAATTTGTTTATTATATATATATATATACAAAATTTTAAACGAAGTTTTAAGGGTACTCACGAGGACGGTTCGGAAACTAGTTAGCTTTTAATAACCATTTTTATTTTTCATTATAATCTCCGGAAACTTCAATGCACTTAGTCTAACGCTTATCTAGCAATTCTATCCCTTGATGAAAATAGTTTTCGTCAAGGCCTTCAAAATAGTGGTTTACAACTGAATTGTATCTTCATTTTAGGTAAAACGCTTGCCAGCTAGGAATTTTTTTTAGATTTGGGAACAGGTAAAAATCACTGGGAGCTTATTCAGCAGTATAAGGTAGGTGGTCAAGCAACTCGTACTTAAATTAGCCATTGTTAAAACACTCATGTGCACTGGTGTGTTGTCTTGGTAAAAAAATATTTTCTTGTGTTGTAAGCCAGGAAGTTTTTCTCGCATTTTTACATTTAATTGATCCAAAATGTTGCAATAGTACTCTGAAATTATTGTTTTGCCCTTTTGCAGATAGTCAATCAATAAAGTACCTTTGAAGTCCCAAAAAACCATTGCCATAACCTTACCAGCCGATTGAATTGTTTTTGCCTTCTTTGGGCCACTTCCACCAACTTCAGTTCATTGCTTGGATTGTTCTTTTGTCTCTGCAATATATTAGTGGATCCATGTCTCATCAAACGATCTTAAAACGATCCAAACAATCTTGAGAAATTTTCAATCTTATGCGTTTTTGGTCGACTGTTAACAAATGCGGAACCCATCTTGCAGAAAGCTTTTTCATCTGTAGTTCTTCATGCAAAATTAAATGGACTCGATCATTTAAGTTGCCCATGATATTAGCTATTTCACGCACTTTTATTCGTCGATCATTTAATACCATATCATGCACTTTGACTAAAATTTATGATATTCCCATAGTTGCTCTATTGGATTGAGGTCTCAGGGACTGCGGAGTTGAATGAAAGTATTTCTGCAATGATTGAGCAATCACTATTTCATAATTTTGGAGGTATGCTTAGGAACATTGTTCGATTGGAAAATCCAGTTCCGCTGCATTCTTTCTAAAAATGTTGAGTTAATTCTTTCAATTTTTATTGCAGATTCTATAAATATAATGTTTCCGACCTCCGCCGCCATACAAACTCAGACCATTACTGTTTTTGACTCCAAACATCCCAAACTTACTTCCATCGTTGAAAACAATATTATTACAAAAATATTTAGTCTCTTTTATATATTTTTTTTTTGCCAAAGTCAAACGTTTGCTTTGCTTGTTATTGGATATAAAGGCCATTGTGATGCAAAGATCTTTTAATCGTACACGCGCTTACAGGTTTTCCAGAAATGTTCGTAACATTTTCATCTATTGTTGCAGCATTGCTTCTTACTATAGCTCTTTCTTCAGTTTTTGTAAGACGATTTGGTTGTTTTGCACCAGGCATATTTTGTACGGTATTGTGTTTGGTACACTTGTCTATAATTTTTTTATTGTACAATGATGCCTTCCAATGATTTTACCTATTTTACAGTTTAACCTATGTAAGTCTATTATGTCCAACTGTCGCTCTTTAATGTAAAATTATGAAACTTGCAATTATTTGGAAACTGCACTTTACCGTTATACTTTCAAACAAAGACAGGGTTTTTTTTGCATTTTTTGTTATATTCTTTTGACGTGAAAAATTTATCTATTTTAACCATAAATGAATTGAATTTGTATACGCTTTCGTTTTTTTATGAACTCAATTCTACTCAAATAACTATATAAAACTGCAATATAATTTTCTAATAAAATATTATTTATATAAATATAATAAAGCTTATCTTTCAACAATATGTGGTGTTGAGTTTATTGTGACGCTCACAGTACATACATGTACGATACTAATAACTGCAACAACAGCAAGTTGTCAAGCTATGTATACGGACTTAATGCAACATCAACAGCATGTGGCAACTTTGACAGGGTTTGAAAGCAGCAAAAAGTAAAATAAAGAAATAGGCACTATTTCAATATTTTGATACCCTACTTAAAATGGATGTATGAAAGTAAGTATGAAAGTTTTTGTTCGGTAACAAAATAATTTTTAAAAATTTAATCATCTAGAAAATTCTGTTATACACAAGATTTTCCATAGAAAATTCTGTTATACATACGATTTTCTATACTAAATACAATTCAATGAATACTACATACCGTATGCATTACTTAGATGTATTTAAGTAATGAATGTATTTTAACTTAATGTATCACATTATTAACGCCAGATGACTGCAGTCATATTATGATTGGATTTTATGCTTCGTGTTAAATTTTACTGTGGCTTGTATATAGATATAGACATAATAGTGTGTAGCAATAAGTCATATTATAATATGACTCTACTTGAACATAATTTAATTCTTTTGTTATAATAAATCTGTTCAATGGTAAACATAATATAATCCTGTGTAATCATATTATGGGTCATCAATCATGATATGATTGTGTCTAAACATATTCTGATTACATTTTAGCCATAATATGATTCAGTAAAAACATAATAGGTGATATGATCCTAATATGGTTGAGGCCAACATGCACATTATGTTTCTTAACTGTTTGCTTAACGAGAACTTTGTTTTTTTTTTTAAATAAAACAAAACAATGAATTTATACAAAATCATTTAAATTCGCATTTTACTGGACAGAGTTAAGTTTGAAAATTATATCTAAAATGATATCTATTATGATCTAAATGATCACGCATAACTTCAACATTTTCAATCACAGTTTTTCACTTTACGGATTTTAAGTTTTTCGGCGGTAATCGATTCGATTAGCTCTGTGTAGACTCTATCTTTAATATAACACCACAAGAAGTAACTCAGAGGTTTTAATCACATGATCGGGGCGATCAATTATAAATTAATTATATATTATAATAAATTAATTATTTTGGTGGCTATTTGGCATCAAGTACAGTTTTGTTGAAACAACATGTCAGTGATATCCTTAAAATAAGCCAAAATTTAACAAGCCGAATTTTCGAAACCAAAATGTTTCAATCACGCCTCCATACAGTCACAATACAGTAACACGTTCAGCATACAAATGCTTCTCAAGAATTGCTATTGGATTTTCAGAAGCCCAAATGCTCAAATTTTATTAATTTGTTTATAGCGTTCTCAGAAGAACGATTATGTTGACCGAAAATATCATGAATTTTCAAAATGTTGCTTCTAAAGATCTAACATTTACATAAAGAGTTTTTGAGCGAAATTGAATTCATTGTAACAATTGTCAAAGCTTCTAATACTGAAATATCAACAAGTACAACGTCAAAACATTCAAGTTATTTCAATATGCCACTGTTTGAAAACAAAGTTCTTGTTAAGAAACCCTATAGCTAACCTTTATGATAAATTGCTAAAAAAAAATTACATATTAGATGACGTATTCATGTTATAGTTGTAACACAATCATGATATGATCATATTATGTTTGTAACATAATGAGTTAAACAATAATATGATTATTTATAAACATAATAGGAGTTGTTATTATCATCATATTATCATTTCAGTTAAACCTTAATAAGATTATCTACGTTTAGTTAATGATCTATGTACTAGTATTTACGATGGCATATTTTCTCTGTGTTTTGGTTTAGTAATAATTAAGCATAAATTCAAATTATGGAACAATATTTCAAATATAATGGAAGTTTGGTGACCGCAAAATCATCCTAAGGCTGAAACAAATGTTCATCTTGATAAATTAGTTAATCGTCAAGATATGCAATTCAGAGATTTATAATCTCGAATAATAAATGCAGCCACAACGTTTGGTGCGAATTTTGGACCGTATTGGAGGCTTTTCGAGCAGTGGCTGTTCATTCTGCATATGCACGGAGTTATTTTTATCGATATTGATGTGGTTGACAATTGAAAATTACCGCCTGGCCCACGATGTCGAACGATAACGTTCGCTTAGATAAGACTTAAGACACAAACTTTTTATCGTATCTATTTTTTACTCAATCAAGTTTGTTTATTCCACAATCAAGTTTATGTCTTAAGTCTTATCTAAGCGGAAGTTATCGTCCGACATCGTGGGCCAGGGGGTTAATCAATTAATACAATTACTTTCGGTTATCCGAATTGCGCACCTACATCGTGTGATTTAGCATCTTTGGATTAATTTTTATGGTATTATTCAAAGTCAAATGTATATGCCAACAAGCAAGCCCAAAATCAAAACGTGAATCAAATGCTGTATCAGCGAAATTAAGCCACATTTATGCAAAATAGTCATGGAAAATTTCTATAAAAAAGTGCGAACGAAGACCATTTGTCTGATGTACTTTTCCCTAAATAACAATAACCTTTCTGATTCAACAATCTAAAGAAGAAAAAACTGAGTGTTCTGTTTAACTTTCATCTTGGTTAAATTTTAGGACATCCCTTATATAAAAAACTGGTAATTACCAAATTACTTCCAAGTGATGTCATTAGTATGTAGCATTCATTGAACAGTAAGCTGATCAGTAATGATATGAAAGTACTTAGGTTTTGAGGGATCTGTTGGCAAACATCTAAATTTCGAGAAGATTTAATTGAAACACACAGCAACACTTATATGCCAAATAGAGTATCTTCCTAATTTCCTCCATTTTCATTTACATAACAAATTCATTATTTAATTTTTAAATAAGTGTAGTTAAATCATTAATAACTGAGCTTTTAAATTTAATGCTATAAAGTAGCCAAGGCACAACAAATCCGACGGTAGAGTTAATCCATTTGTTTCAAGAAACATTTCTAGCAGTTTTATATACCGTAGGGTATCTTCAAAACATCATCAGCGCACAACAAATAATCATCTTAACAACTCAAACTTAAACCTGGACTCTAGTCGAAGTTTTGGCTGCATAAGCATGCCAAGATGCCGTAGACAGTGATATTATTGTAAATTTTGTCATAATTTTACAATTCTTATGTTTATTGAATTTTCATGTTGTTATAGATGGATTGACAACAAAAAACACAAACACAAGAGGACTTAACAGCTCCAGCTGATTTTTATACACTTTCAACGAAAAAATAACAAAAACATAAACGGCAAAAATAATATACAAGATGCATTTGTGCTGTATCTGTATGAGTTTTTTTTTGTATATATGTACCACAGGGTTTGTTTGTTGAGTCCATTTAGTTGAAAAAAGTAGCTGCTAAAGGGGAAACGTATTATTTAATTTGTAGTATGTTTATGTCATTATAAAAACCATAAAGTGCATAAATTGAAACTAAATTTTTAAAAAATTTTAATTGAAAACCTAAACATAAACATAAATTCACACACACACACACACACACAGAAACTGGGGAAAATAAAATAATAATATACAAATCATTTATACACAAAAATACACACATTTAAGTACAAATTTAAATTAATAGAGAGCAAAACATTTGCTGGAAACACTCTGCTCCAAATTAAATTAGTTTTACTTAATTGGCCATCAAAGCCAAAGCAAAACAAAAACTGTGGCAACAAATAAACACTAATTTGTGCTGGATGTTTAAAATAAATAGACCAGTGAAAATTCTCTCGAAACAGGGAAAAAAGTAAAAACAAAAAAAAAAAATATGTAAAAATTTTATTGGTATTATTATAATAAAAATCAAAGTAAAATCTAACAAAAACAACTGTTATATCTAGAGCAAACAAAAACTTAATTTAAATTAATTCAATTGTAAAAATTAATAATTAAAATAGAATAGAATAAATGAAAAATAAAGAAATCAGAAAATCGAATAAAAATGCTCTATATCAAAAAATACACTAAATGGACAGCTACAATTAAATTGTAACAAAAAACATCAGTTTCTGATAATTATTAGTTTTACTATCCTATCATAACTAATATTTATCACAGCGCCCTCCTTCGGTGGTATAGCATTGAAACGCCACCGAAGTAAAATAATTAAATAAAGGCTATAAAATCAAGCTTTAACATTAACGCGCCTACTCACCACCAGAGGCGCTGCAATTCTGCACTAAAAACAAAGGGCCATAACCATAGACAAACACTAAAGTCGGTTCTTTTTATAAACAACTTTAAACTTAAAACCTGCTTTTAATTATTTTGTAACCATAGTCAAAATTTAAGGTCGTTTTAAGTTAAACCGACTTTGACTGGATGCCACCTCATATGTAGAAAATTATTTCATACAAACTGTAAAGAAAAATAAGCAAGTGGCAGCTTGAAACAGCTGTCATTGAAAATTGAAAAAAAAAACAAAAATCGCCTAAATAATAAAATAAAGCGGGAAAATTTAAGAAAAGTGTTTGCGGTGGAAAAATGGAGAAGGTAAGATATATAACTATAATAATTAGGCTATTTTGGCTTTGATTTTTTGATAACTCTTTACAGGAACAAAAAAAACTAAGAGAAAGAGAAGCGAATTGGGCTACTGCAGAAAGAGAATTTTTTTTTACTTTTTTATATTTTTTGCATTAACAGCTGGTTGATTTTAAAGTGATGTTAAATTATTTCAAATCAATTTCAGCTGGTTTTAAATTAAAAGTATGTTTTAGCGGTTAAGTATACTTTTACGTGTCTATAGTTAAAGTAGACTATTAAAATACACTTTTTTGTGACTTTGATTTCTTCCTTCACCACCTATACTTCTTCAGCCTATCTATCTATCTAAAGTAGCGCAATGATATATAAAGGCCTATAATATATAATATAATTGCCTGAGTGTTATTGGTTATTGTACCTGTATATTAACTTACCATTGCTGAGCTAATTCTAATCGAAAAATCGCCTTAAAGTTTACTAAATCGTTTAGATTTGTTTGCTACTTTCATCATTTGAAGTCTCAATTAAATCTCAAATTACCTAAACAAAATATACATGTATGTGAGGCGGACCATACAAAACTGGCTTTATAAACCCTCTTATAAACCTGTTGTAAGTTTTACACAGAAAAAAATAAAAATGAGTTTCAATTAAAATATTTGTGAAATCAATTAAAAATTTAATTGAAATCGGACCTGTAAACAAAATGATAGTATCAATTAAAAAAAAAATTATTTTAAAATCAATTAAAGGTTTAATTGAAAAAAACATGATTTTTTTTTCTGTGTATGAATAAGGGCATTATAGTTCTCCTAAGCAGTTTGGTATTGAAAACAAGCAAAATCGGTATAGTAGTACCAGAGTTATGGATCAAAATGTAAGAGAATCTTCATAAAAAATTTATATTTTTAAACATGTTTCTTTCAATATTTTTAAATATATTGCAGATATTCCCATGAAATTTTGTATACGTCGTTTTTATGATAACAGACGAAAATGTAAGAAAAATAGTAAGAATAGGGCCATGATTTCTCATAGTCCCCATACAAAAATCTTCCCGAAATATTGCTCAATTATACATAAATGCCTATAAAATTTAAATATCAATACAAAATGCAGCAGGAGTAAGTTTCATGCAAAATTAATCATAAAACGAAATTTTTTTTGTAGTCCACTTCCAAAATTCACTTAAATACGTATAAAACTTTTAGAAATAATGTTAAACCGTTGAAATTTGACATAAATAATCCTTATAGGTAAAGATAATGTTGTATTACATTTTATGGTGTTCGGCCTATAATTGGTCACAGCTCCCATATAAGGACCACATCCGAAAAATATCGGTACCGACTCAAAACTTTGTATATATAATTTACATATACACAGAAATCATTCTGCAGATTTTTGTGAATTTCGGTCCATATTTGACCGTATCCTTCATATAAAGCCCTCTTCCGCATTAATCGATCCAAAATTTTACACGGATCATTTCCATAACTGTCAAAATAAAACTGCTGGATTTTGACAATATCGGTCCATATTTGACTATATCCATCATATAAGGTCCACTTCCGAAATCCATGTTAATACTAATATATATCTTAAATATACCGCTATTATGTTTAAATTCCACGTGAAATATTCTCATATGCATAAAAATCACTGTTCCAAAATTTAAGAAGTTCGGCTCATAATTTTTCATAGCTGCCATATCTATAAGAACCATTTCAGACAAACTCTGTAAATTACAGTACGAATCGGTAATTACCTGACCGCATCACAGGGTCAATGATAAGAAACTTACCATCGTCTGCTTCTAGAATCGACTAATTAAGAGTCGGATACTTCCCATCCTCGTGGAAGAGGTCTATAATTGTTATGATTCCCAAGCCAGAAAAAGATGCTAGCCAGGTTGCGTCGTACAGACCGATAAGCTTATTATCAATCCTATCGAAGCTTTTCGAAAGAATATTCGTTTTAAGTATAACTCCTCATCTAAATGAACACGACATCATTCCGGATCACCACTTCGGATTCAGAGCGAAACATGGTACAATAGAACAAGTGCATAAAATTGTCAACCTAAATAGATCGGCGTTTGAGAAAAAGCAATACTGCTCAGCCCTATTTATAGACATTTCCCAAGCATTTGACTAAGTTTGGCATGATGGGCTACTCATCAAAATGACACGAATGCTTCCTCAAAACACTCACAAGCTTGTGGAGAGCTATCTAACAGGCAGAACATTTATGGTAAGGTCGCAAGATAAATACTCCCCCCTCAAGAAAATTACTGCTGGTGTCCCCCAAGGCAGCATATTAGGACTGCTTCTATATATAATATATACAGCGGATATGCCAACAAACCTGAGCACGCATATCTCTACATTTGCAGACGACACAGCATTTATTAGCGTCAACCATGACCCCAAAGTCGCATCGCAAAATCTGCAGTCCCACATCAATGAACTAGAGGCCTGGCTAGAAAAATGGAGAATAAAGGTTAACCCGGCTAAATGTGCTCACTTAACCTTCACGCTCAGAAGACAAACCTGTCCTGCTGTAAAAATAAATAACATCAATGTTCCGGTAGAAAATCATGTTAAGTACTTTTCCATAACTGGAATTCATATAGATAGACGCTTGACCGGGTCTTGTCATATTGAAGCGAAAATAACGGCTATGAAACTTAAAGCAGCTCAACTACATTGGCTTATCGGTCGAAACTCAAACTTTTCGTTAGACAACAAAATTCTCTTACACACGTCCATCATAAAACCAATATGGACATATGGCATCCAATTATGGGGTACTGCATGCGCATCTAACATCCAAAAGCTTCAATGAAGACAGTCTAGAATATTACGACAAATTGTCTGCGCCCCATGGTATATACGTAATGATATTATCCACAGAGATCTTAACGTCGCCACTATCCAGGAGGAAATAAAAAAATATTCAATTAGCTACATCGATAAACTAATGGCCCACCCTAACTACCTCGCTCGGGGTCTGTTTCAGTTCGAAGGTCACCAAAGGCTAAAAAGAACCGTTACTTTGAGCCTAACTACAAGACGTTTTTAAAATTTTAATACAGCAGTTAGTGGTTAGATTGGTAACAACTAATAAACAACAAGTAGAATTAAGATTTGAATACTTATTGTAAATTTCGATAAGAAAGATTCAATAAAAAAAATAAATTAACAAAAAAAAAAAAATTAATTATAAATGGTCAAAATTGGATAAAATTTCAAAACATTTGAAATGAATTATGTTGGTCATAAAATTGTCTTTCAAACAATATATAAAATTTTAATAAAATTTGCAATAACACTTAATGAAAACACGTAATAAGGAAATACTAGTCCTAAAACTAGTGAAATTTCTGTATTTCTTATTACGTTTAGGTGGAGGGTATTAAAGATGCGATATGGCCGAATATAGCACTCTGGTTTTTCACAAAACAAGTTAAACCTATTTGAAATAAAAAATAATAATAATATTTAAATGCATATTTTTTTTTTTGTGATAATTCCGTTTTAAGCAAAAAACACAGAAATCATAAAATTATTTATTTAAAAATAGGCATAAACTAAAATCGTGCAGAAACCAAGAAGAGAAACAAAATTATTAACACTATTATTTAAATGTTTTTGTTCACATTTTCATATTCTGTAGAATTCATTTGTATTGGTAACACATACCAACAGAGTATGAAGTTCTTGTATGCGAATTAATTTGCTGAATTGGCAACATTTATGTTTATTTATAATAAATAAATAAAAGTGCCTGATTGTTAAATAAAATTATTTAAACAAAAACTAAAAATTATATTAAGCAAAAAATTGCACAAAAAAAAACTTGTGGTTTTAATATTTAAATTCATTGTTGTTTTTACATATTTTTTTGTGTAAATTTTGTTGCGGATTTTCTTCAGTTTTAATGCAACAAAAGGTCATAATAATAAAATATTTAAATAGTGTGACAACAATGTTGAAATTATTAACAAAAACAAGAAAAAAAAATATATAATAATAAAAAATAGCAGAAATAATTGTAAATTATATTATTAAGAGTTTTTGTTGATGTTAATGTTGCTGCTGCTGATGTTGTTGTTGTTGTTGTTATTATTATTGCTGTGGCAAAAAAATCGTGTACATACATATTGTATTAATTTTTTTGTAAGCTGTTGGATATTTTCCCAATAAAAATCATTTAAATTTAAATAAATATGTAGGTTCATTCATATTATTGTGTGTTTTTTTTTGAAGTATGCAAATAACAAACAAAAAATTAAATAAATGAGTTTATAAATTTATATAAATATATTTTGCCACGAATTTTCTTTATGCTATAAAAAATACTCACAATTTGTGTTACTTTTGCTTAACGTACTAGTCCAGTAACTAGTGAAAAGTAGCCATATAACTGAAATGATTTAAATGCAATGTGTGCAATAGCTAGAATTATATACAGTGGCTCACAGCTTATTTCGTGTGCCTAACTTTTAGGGATTGATTTTATATATGTACATATATGTATATATTTTTTTATTTACTTAAGAATTACAGAAATACCGTTAGTTCTTTAAAGATTAATAAGTTTTGATTGGATTACTAAAGGAAAGTGTTCACTCATATATGTATGTAAGCATATTTAACATATGTAATACTAAAATTCAACGTAAAGCTGCATCGTGACTTATTTCGTGTACATGTTAAAAAAAAAAAAAACATAAATACAGTGCACTCGCGATAATATGAACTAATGAAAACAAGGACAGTTCAAATTTTTGGGATTGTTCATATTTACAAATGACACAAAATTTTAATAAAACCAAATCACCTAAAGCTCTTTCCTGTATAATGTATTGTTGACACATTTTGAAATTGCGTTTTTATGCTTTTTTACTCCAGATGCTGTGGATTTTCTCACTCCATATTTCTTCGCTAAATTAGTAACACTTGCACCATTTTGTAAATTCTCCAAAACTTGATATTTTTTCTTTAAATTGGTAATTTATGTTGTTTTGTATGCATAGGTATTATACAAATTATTCACGAAATGTTTTTTATACTGCCAAATAGTTTGGTATTGAAAACCAGCAGAATCGGTTTTATTAGGAAGAAAGTAGTAAAATGAATCTCGAGGTTTGAATTCTATATCAGCTTAGCAAACTCTGTATGTGTGTGGAAAACATGCTCGCCTGTTTAAAACGACACCCAAGCAAAAGTTTCTTTTTACTGAATGTTTGTTATACTGCTAAGTTATTTGGTATTGAAAACGAGCCGTATTGCTTTAGTAGACAGAAAGTTATAAACTAAAATCTAACCTCGATCATATGTTTGAATTCTAAAACAGTTTAGCAAAGTCCATATGTGTGTGGAAAACTTACTAGCCTGCTGAGAACGACACCAAAATAAACAATGCTTTTCACATAATGTTTGTTATACTAATAAGTACTTTGGTATTGAAAACCCGCAGAATAGGCTTAGTAGAAAGAAAGTTATAAACCAAAATGTAACCTCCAACAAATGATTATATTTTACACATTTCAAAATGGTATTTAATTATTCAAAATTCTTGAAATTGTTTAATATAATTTAACCTTAAGCTTAATATTCTTTTTCAAACCTTTGGTGTTTTTAAACAGATTTGTATTTCGGTTTTTAACTTTATAATTAAACTCAGCTAAAACCTTGCAATCGTTTCCCCAGTGTTGCATTTAAACTGACAGCTTCTTATATATATATATCACCTGCGTTACAGAGTACATATAATGTATAATACAATAATAACAAAAAAAAGTAACGAAAAAAAAAAAACATTGAAACAGTTATTGATAATAAATTTTTAATTTATTATTTACTGAAAATAATGCAGTACAAAATCCCACATACACATAAATACTATGTATGTATGTATTTGCGTTGCATTTGTTTGTGTGAATAAATTATTTTAATTAGTTTTTAATATTATGAGCATGTGAGTTCTCATGTCTTTATTACTATTAATATTATACAGTAAGTTGCACAAGAATAGTTTGTTTGAAAAAAAAACTTACCTAGATCGAAAGAAACTGATGCACAACTGGTTTCTTAACTAGTACTTTGAGAAAAGGGCCGGTTCCTTTTTATATGTATACAAGGAATTATAATTTTAGTACGGCATTCTCCTGCTAAGCAAGAAAGTGGCACTATTTGGACTACATAAAATTAAGTCAACCTATTCAGTATCTAATGATTCGTAGCAAGGGAGGCGTATCATCGATCGATGTATCGAAAATATAACTGCCGAGAGAGCTTTAGTTTTAAGTGAGGTACATAAATCGTTAACCAGAATTAGGAATCTGTCTGGCGTCGAATTCATGTAAAACCTTAGCAAACAAAACAGCCTTGTGTGGAAAATCACACACAATTCTTTTTTCCATACATTTCAACAAAATGTGCTAAGCGATGTTTATGAAATTTCCTGCCGCATAGATATTTGTTTATAACAAAATATTAAAAAATTTACGTTACTTATCCTTGTGTGTGGTTTTCAACACATATTTATTTTTCAAGTAATTTGCCGTAGGAACTCCATTTATAACCGATATTTCTTAAATATATTTGGAAGTTAATCTAATTTGATGTAACAATATAGAAAGAAATAAATATGTTGTTGATGGTAAATCAAGTTTTTGACTACAAAACTATAATTACTAGTATAAAATACACATCGTATGTGTGGAAACCCACAGCCCAGGGTAATTAACGTAGTATGTTTATTATGAATGAAGATTAACTCAAAAACTGAGGCAAAACGTTTGATGTGAAACATTTAAAGAACTGAAACTTTTCCGTTTAAACTTGCGAGGGAACTTTAAGTTATAAGTGCAGCGTATTTAGTATCAAGGCTTCTTTATCAGCCATGTCACAGAATTTAATTCCGTTCGGAAGTGGAATTAATTCCATATTTTACTTCTATAGAAACAGTAAAACGAAAATAGTTTTCGGAATGAAACCACTTTTAATTTGCTAATTTCCAAGTTTCATTTCGAAAAAAATTTTTGTTTTAATTTTGCTATAGAAGAAAAATACGGAATTAATTCCACTTCAGAACGGAATTAAATTCTTTGACATGGCTGTATATTTTTTTCTAGCACATATTTTTATGACCTGTAGTGTATGATTAAATATATAATTTATTGGAACAACATAAATTTAATGCAAATCGATAACAATTGTTTATAAATTGTAGCAGAAATAAATCACAACAAAATTTTTATAAAAAAATCTATATAGAGCACGTTTGTGGTCTGTGAAGTGAATTTTAATTCCCCTAACTATAAAGAGTAAAAAATAGTTGCAATTTAGGGAAAAAATTTAATTATTACCAAAGAAAACAATCTGGGCTAACTACAATATAAATATGGGTAGGAGATATATTTTATGTGCACGTTATACACTTTACACATCCCCAGTAAGCTAGCGTGTTGACAATTGTCATTTTAGAGCTTTATCTTGGGCATGTTGTCGTGGTGATCTTCCCACATATTGAGTGTATAGCTATCCACGGCTACAAACTGGCGAAACTGGAGCTTGCACGGAGCTTGAAACTAGAAAGAGTTTATTTGTTTATTTATTCATTTAAACTTGCAGCTAATCAAAATCCATGGGTCCAGTTCTAGCCTAAGGCACTTGAGAAGAAGATTGTTGGTTAATTGACTGATGTTTGTGCCAGTGACAAATTTCGGGCAACCAAATAATTTGCCGAAACAACAGAGCCATTGAAATTAGTGTTGGCAATTGGCTTAGTACTTGAGTCTACAGTATAAATGATCGGTGATCGGTTCTCGGAAGCATTCAACGGTGCTGTCTGTTTAGTGCCTGCAACTAAGGTTGACTCAACTGGGTCGAGTAGAGGTATAGATGGGTCGACGGCTTGCTGTGCTAGTGGCAGCGGTGGCTGTGCAGAACTATTTTCGTTTCAATAATTGTCTCAGGCTATATTAAGTGGCTTAACTCGGAAATGCTGGGATAAGATGGCACAAGCATTCTAGCAAAGCGTTTGTACATTGATCTGTCCAATAACCAAATTGTTTGTCTTTCAAGACATGCGATATTGTAATTTCCTTGCAGGTCAAACACAGCGTTGGTTGGCAGTTAGTCAATCTAGTATGCGGAATACCGTTTGGTCATATCCTCATGGACGACACAGCACATTAAACTTTTGTCACTTTAGTGTCTCCTAGTAGTCACTTTAAACCTTTTTTTATCCAGATTGATATGGTTCAACATTTTTATACAAAAGAAATAAAAAAGATTTATTCAAATTATGGTAATTTCCAAAATAAATTTTCGTTAAATGTCGCCAAAGTTGAAAAAGAAAACTTTATAATATTAAAAAAAATCAGTTTAAGCTTTTGGCTTTTAAATCTCTACATTATTCAAAAGTATTTAAAGTAATTTCTTTTCATATCATTTTAAAAATATTAAATCTGATTAAAATAAGTATGAGAATTTCAAATGTTTAAATGTTTTTTAGAGTTTTTTTTTAGTTTGCATTACATTGTAATTACTAAGTAATCATTATTGTACAAACAAATTTCAAATTAAATGATCATCATTAATATTTTTTTCAATGCATTTTCGAAATAAATTTCGTTTGTAAATAATAGGTTTAAAGTTCAATGTACATAATTATTAAATGTAACAAGTTTTATTTAATTATTTCAATTATTTTTCTTTATTATTTTTAATTTGTTTTCTCTCGAAAAATACACACACACACACCCTCCACAAAAAAAAAGACAAACTATTTTAACAAAATGCAATTTTAACAAAATATTTCGACCAATATTTTTCAGCATTTTAACTGGAAAAAGATAAAAATAATAATAAATATGTTTAGAACAACATGTAGTGCAAGTAAAAAATTTGTTAGAGTAAAACAGTATAGTTTAGTTATGATGAATTTGTAATAAGTTGAAGATTATAAACTTCTGCAGAAAATTTAGATGTAGTTTAGGAATTGTTGGGCTGATTAAAAAAAATATTTTCCAACTATTTAAATCAGAGATGGACAAACACACACTAGTATGATGAAAGCGTGTTTTTTTTAGATGCAGAGAACTCAGAGATGGACAAACACACACTAGTATGATGAAAGGGTGTTTTTTTTAGATGTAGAGAACTTTGAAATGGAATAAAACAAAAATGATATTTTTAAATTGACATGAAATTTACTTTATTCTGGCATTATAAATTAAATACGACTTCTGGCATATGTCCAATTTTCGACGACTTTTTTCAACATTTATGGCCGTATATCGGCAATAACGCGGCGAATGTTGTCCTCCAGGTGATCAATCGTTTCGGGCTTATCGGCGTAGACCAGCGACTTCACATAACCGAACAGGAAGTATTCACGCGGCGTTTAATCGCACGGTCTTGGAGGCCAATTCGAGGGTCCGAGAGTCTGCCATGTTGAGCACATCACGATTGTTCAATTGATGAACGAAAAAGTCAGCGGTCACCACTGACTGTAACATTCTGGCCAGCTTCGTTTTTAAAAAAGTACGGACCAATTATTCCACCAACGGTGTCTTAACACACACTTGAGGATTATCATTACTCCAAATACGGCAGTTTTGTTTATTGACGTATCTCTGCAACCAAAAGTGAGCTTCAGCTAAACAAAATTCGCTTAAGAAAATCGGAATTAACGGCAATCTTGTTTTAGTTCCATTCACCGAATCTATGCTTTGCTAGATGATCGTGTGGCTTCAATTATTGCATGAGTTGGATTTTGTGAGCACGCAAACCAAGATTTTCTGCAAAATCTTCCATAAAGTGGATGGAGATATATCCAATTCTTGTGCACGATGGCAAATAGACTGATGCGGATACTCTACAGCATTAATGATTTTTTCTGTGTGGCGTCTCTCTGGATGTGTGTTATCATTTGGAGTATACGTGGTGCGAAAACGTTCCATAGTTAGTGAACTTAATTGCCCTGATGGACGATTCGGTGTTAAGAGATAATATAATAAGACACCTTGCTTGTACAAGTGCTAACCAGCAACTAATTTATGTTGGATCTCTGAGATCAGTGTTGCCAGTATTTTTTCGGTACTCATCTGAATTTTAAATTGTATATCCTAAAAAATCCCCAATTAACAATTTGTTATATGAAGTTTATACATTTCAGCACTTGTAGTTGAATTTTCACAGCAAACTGAATTATTTTTAAGATAATTCATAAGCATTGAATTGTGAATCATTGTTTTATTAATACTCATTATTAAAAAAAATAGTTTAACGCAAGCGTTGCTTGTTGGTACATAAAATAATTTAATTTATAAAACAAATTGGCTTAAGCTTTCTTTGTTATGAAACCGCAGCATCTGTTAGGAATAACAAGTAAGAGCTTTTATCTCTTATTGGATCCCTTATATGGGATCTATTTCATGTCATGATTGTGCTTTCTATATGTTTATATTTTCATCTCAATACTGATATAGTTTAGAGTTTCTTAGGAGCTATGGCCAATTTTGGACTGTCCTCAGATTTTTTATTTACATAGATCAGGTCTGTGTAAAATTTCGATATTTATAAGATATTTACGTAGGAAAATGTTTTTTTTCGATGAAGTTGATTTATATGTATATGTAGCTAATTTGTTTCGAATTTCATCTTGATAATGATGTTTATAAGTGATTTAGATGACTTTCGTGGACTTTATATAAGGGGTATGGTAAAATGTGGATCGATTGTCAAAAAATTCTCTACACTTACATACATATGGATTAGTTGTGTCAAATTTCAAATTGATGGTGATTTTTATGAGATTTATGAGCATTGAAGTGATTTTCGGATGTGGACTTTATACATGGCTGTAGATCGGTTTAAAATGTTATAAGTATTCAGAATATATATAAGTTTTTGAGAAACTTTATATACCTACCATCTTTCTGGTGGCGTGTATAAAAATTGCCTTAGAATGAAATAATTTTTCAAATATTTTTAATGCTATACATACACACAGTTTCAAAAGTGTGTAAGCACCAGTGAAATTTTTGATTTTTTCAAGATTATGCAAAGCATTATAGTGCAACTTAATTTTTTTTTCATAACCGAATCTAGTATTCAAGCAAATATCCAACAAAACGAAACTTTTAAATTTCAATCGATGGATAGATTTTAGGATTTTCATTATCTTAAAAAAAATCAAATAATTTGTTGTGTTTACTCACTTTTGAGGCTCATAGTAGGTTTAAAACTGAATTGTAAAATATAATTTAAAACAATTTTTTCCCTTAAAAATTACCCAGTAGTATTTGTTCATCCCCACCAAATCCCTAGATCCACAAACACAAATTGTATTCCCTTTTAAAAAGAATATTCCCCTATTTGGTGATAAATCCCCTAACCTGGTAACACTGTCTGAGATCACAACAAAGCATGAAACAAATGCCTATTTTAGTAAAACTAAAAAGTAAGCTTATAGTGTATGTGTGTCAACGTAGCGCAAGCAGAATTTTGTTGTCAAGCTTAAATGCATTCTCTGCTTTGCATAACACGGGACTAGTCCCAAAACTATTCCTCGTAACTACTACAAATGTTTTACAACAACGATTACGGTCGTTAAGCACGAATAATTGTCGTGTAACAAGAAGTTCGGCTTTGAAAATGAAATGGTCCATGAGTGCATTACATAGGAGCATGATGTAGTCACTACATTTTAGCTAAAATGGACTACGTACTCCACAGATTTTTGCAGGGATGTGCTGGGAAATTTCAATTTCGCCCGTCACTGATTTAAATGCATACATTTTAAAGATCAGTTTGTACCGTCGAACTTGTTCCACATTCAAGAATTTAAAGCTAGGTAAAACGGCCACTAACCACTCACCAATCTACTTGCAAGGCTTTAGACTGGCGAATTAAATAAGCCCCGAGAAATACTCAAGATATGTTTGTAGTCAAACACGCTTGCTGTCAATTTTGATGGTGAAAACTAGTGCAGAGGTAACTAAACGATACTGTCTGTATTACTAAGAATTATAAGTCATCTGATCATGTCATAATGATCATGTGATCATGAATCATTAAAAATTTTTTTATTAAATAAACCTTCCCCCAAACATGTTGTTCATCAAATCCTTAATCGCCTGTAATTCGCTTAAACAAAAAAATTGTCTAACTAAACAATTACTATACATGTTCAAACAACAAGCAATAATATTGATAATACTATTTATTATTTATGCATATACATACATATTTACATTAGGATTATGCCAAATATTTTAAATTATAATAATAAAAAAAAAACTAATAACTTGCACATATTTAAATTTAACTAATACATAAAATTCTATGTACAATTTTATAAAACTTACCCGCATAATTTGTAGTTGTAGGCTGATTTTTTTTTCTTTTTTGGCAACCAATATACATTGTATATTGTTTTTTTTTGTTTAGCAAATATTTGAAAATAATGGAAATTTTAAAACATAAAATACTGGCACAAAAAAGAACAAATTATATTAATTAAAATGTACATGCATGTAGTTTGTTATAAAAACACAATCATTGCAATGAACATAAAATGAATTAAATTCTTTTAGCAATTTTAATAATTCAAAATAAGTAGAGATAAATTGAAGTTGAATGATTTTTATGTGGGATGAAGGGGGACAAAATTAAATAAATAATTTAAATAAAATATTTATTTTAATAGATAAGGTAATGAAACGAATTTGTTTAAATACATATATTAGTTATTTAAATCACAGAGAAGCTTTCTTATCTGTGGTGAAACAGAAAAGTCATAACAATTGAAAGGAAATTGTGTGCAATTTACATTCAAATATTAGAATAAAAATTTATAACAGACATTAGTTGAAAAATTTAGAAATATTAAGATTCTTTAGATCTTTTTCTAATAACACGTGATCCATTTCGAAGTTCCCTACTTTAACAAAAGAAAACACAGAAAATTCATTAGATATTATCATTTGAAAGAACATTCTTTGGCATTTATTTTTTGAAGATTGTATCTATCAAATGTTGGCCGTTGCTACGTCGCTATCTATCCGTTGAGTCCAATTTTCTATGACTCCTTCGAGGATTCCGACAGGTAACTGGCGAATGACACGCGTGATATTTTTCTCCAAGGCCTGAATCGAAGCTGGTTTGTCCGCATAAACTTTAGACTTTACATAGAAAACGTCTAACGGTGTGATATCACACGATCTTGTTAGCCAATCAATCAGCTCAAAACGTGAAATTATGTGTTCACCGAAGTGTTCTCTCAATAAATCCACGGGAAGTGGCGCCGTCTTGCTGAAACCAAATACCGCCGAAATCACGAACTTCAATTTTGGACATCGAATAGTCGGTTATAATTTTTTTCTTATAACTTTTTATTATTTATTGAATCTGCCTTATTTCCTTAGGCCTAACAATAAGTATTCAAATCTTAAAACTAAAATAAATCTAATTACTCTCTAACAGAGCATTAATTTCTTATTGACTGTTAAGCTCTACGAAGCCTCGACTCCGTCTGGCTCTAAGCTAGAATTCTAGCCAGCGGATTCGGGTGGGTTTGTAGCTTTTTGATGTAGTTATCGCGGACCCTTCTGAATTCATCCTTTACCAATGGTACTTCGGTTATCATGGCACGATAACGGTCGCCATTGACGGTTACGTTCGCACTATATTTTCCAAACAGCGTCCTGAATGTGGTCGAATATTATCCAATAGTAGGCCGATTATGTTGACCACAGATTGAGCGAAGTGCGTAATAAAGTTGAACGATTTGTAAACGTTCTTCAGGCGTAAGTCTTTCCATTATGAAATACCAAACAAAATAACCTGACATCATGACACGATTTACACGTGATCTGTCAAAACAGGACTATTTAAAAAAGTATCTCTACTTGAATCACCCTATATTAAACAAAACACTTAAAATCGAACCTGAAAGCACAATCCTTGACATTCAGTTTTTAAAAATAATTTCATTCAAATGTTGGCTCCTCCTGTTGGTTGTCCATTCGGAAGGTCTACTTTTCGATACTGGTACCATCAAAATTGAGAATAAAGTGTGATTACTTAGCGACTGTCTTTTTGGCAGCTCTGCTGTTTTTGAGTAACATGCTAAAATTAAACATGTTCAATTCATACTCGGTTAAGAAAGTGCATTGTGCAACTTTTTAACGGAAAATAGGGTTCAGCGACGATCCTCATCTCTCTGATTAAATGGATATGAGAACAAGTAAAATTTTCGCATTCGGTGTGAAGAGCAGCCAGCAGCAATGGAAGAACTGCCAACGCATTCCGAAAAATAGTTGATTTGCATTGTCACGACTGTTTGGTGAGAATTATGGGCCGGTGGCATCATTGCACCGTACTTTTTTAAAGACGAAGAGGGCGGGAACTTTACTGTGAGTGGCAAGCCTAAAATGGAATATCTCGACTTGGCTGATATGTGGTTTCAACGAGACGGTAAAGCATGCCACACAGCAATCGAAACAATGGCCTAATTTAGGGACGAGTTCGTTGAATAGTGTATTTCACCTTTGGAGTCGATCAATTGGCCGACTAGATCGTGCGATTTAACGCTTATCAAATCCGAAAGCTTTTAAAAAATCTCTCTTTAGAATGTGGAAAATTACGATTATTTCCAGCATTGCTACCGGCACGACTTGACATTGATACGACTTTGACTGAGCATAACCCTAAAGATAAAACGTAGAGATACGATATCACACGATTTGACCTACCAGATTAATTTAAGTTTTTCATTTTTCTTAAATATTAAACAATTTAAGATGGTTTCAATCGATCTTGCGTTAAATAAATATGAAAAAAATCTCTGCAAACGGATATTATGTGTACAAGTGGAGTATAATACGGCAGAGAAACGTATTTTCATTGTTGATCAATATTTCATGAATATTGCAATGAAAGTTTGGCGAACAAAGTTCAAAAAGAAAGTGTCATACAAACTAAGTTCGGATAATGGTTTTAATGGTCTTTTAAGTTTTGTAATTTTTTTTTTTTAGACATTGGCAACCATTAAACATGAAACTTCTTGAGAGCTCCCAACTTTTGATATTTTATTGCATTTAAACGTTTGTAACATTTCAAATTATGTTAAAAAATTTATTGTTTTTCATAAGTTTTATATGGAGTTATCAATCACAAATTTTGTCTACTGTGAAGAGGATAATTAAAACCTTCAGAGAGAAAACGTTGGCAGTAATATGCAAACAAATTTGTTAATATTCTTCTAAGAGGGGAAAACGTTTCGATGTTTATGTTCATATTCTGTTAATAACGATCTTTTTGTATGAAAATATCAAGTGTGGTGCTAGCAAATGTTCTTCGATGTTCGATGAAGAACATAACATCAAGAAGAGTTGTCCACACGAGACAAACTCATGTGCGGACATGAATTTCTTTGAAGAGTCAACAAATTAAAAGCTGATCCAGACGGGGGTAATAAGCAATGGGGAGTTATATATAAGCATTCAGCAAGAAAATTTCAGCTGAAGTTGTAAATATTAGAATTTATTAAGAAAGATAAGTAAACTATACAAAATATTGCTCAACTAGAATTTATTTTTTAAGTCTACTAAACCTACATCTTGTACAGCCATCGTCCTGTAATGTGATTTCTAGAAGAACTTTTTAAAACGCTTAACAGAATGATTCTCTAAAGCCGTCCTTAGCTTACTTTTGGTATTGAAGATTACTTGTAAAGATTGTTGAACTAAATATAAGTGACTTTGGTTAATAAAAGACTGCTGGCGAAAGCTGTAGTGAATTTACTAAGTCTCTAAAATACTTTCTCAATATATTATTGGATTTATTACAATTAAATGAGCTATAAAAATAAAGTTACTTCGTATTATAGAACTTTACTAAAAATCTCTATTTATCTGCAATTGGAAATATTAACTTCTTGGCAGTTCTTAAAAATATCTTTCTAATAACAAACAAGTCTTGCGCCTTAAATAGTGTCCAATGACTGCCAATAACCAACTACATCTCTGATTTTGTACACTGATCTTTCAAGTTAATAAAGTTATTAAATCTCACAGAAAAAAAAACATATTTCTTATAAATATTTATTCAGTTAAACAACCAAAAAAAAAGGAGGTGGGCGTAAATAATTTGCAAATTATTTTTGGTAAAACTCTCAAAAATAAAAAACCGCCAAAGCACAACTTAAGGCCAATAACAGGCATAATACAAAGTGTTCATAATGTCATAAAGAATCTGTTTGTGTGAAAATATTGTGTCTTAATTAAGTTATTAAAAAAGAATATGTATAAAACAACTCTTTTGTTATTTTAATATGGCCGCTGTATGAATTTAATTATTAATTTTTATCTTATTTTTGAGTCGGTTGCTGGTGATGGTGTGATTTTTGTCCACATTTCATTGTAAATTTATGCCGCTTTTGTACGTATGTTACGCCCATTTTTATTTTGACACAAACACACAAAAATTCTTAAAACTGTGTTAGCAAAGCAAAAAAAAAAGGAAAAAGGAAAATGTCTTGAGTGAAATACATAAGAAAATTTAAAAAAAATTTGTGTTGAAAAACAAAAAAAAAAAAACTAAATCAAATTTAATGAAAATGTTAATTTATGCTTGTTGTAGAGGATTTAAATGCATAAACAAAAACATAACAAACATGTTGTTTTTAAAGATTAAAGTACTTAAAAAGTTACTTATGTATGGCTACAGAAAGTGCATGTACTTATTACAATTATTATTATATGTACATATGTATGTATGTATATATGTACTCGTACTTGTTATGTTATGAGTGTTTGTATTATTTCCTACAGTGAGTGTCAGAATTACTTTTACTAGAGCGAAAATGTTTAAAAGATTTCGATCCATAACAGCTAAATCAGCTTAATCAATAATGTCAATACAATCTGCTAAAATTTCATATCAGACTTTATATGAAATGCAATTTCAGCTACATATTAAAGCAATGTTCACATAAAATCCGTTCAATATTCTCGATCCAGATTTCTTCAATACAAAATCCGTGTTTCGCACATAGAATACTTTCACTGTTAGCCCAAGTCTTGACGATCCATGTTTTTATACCCTACACACACATTTGTGCTGATGTTTGTAACGCCCAGAAATATTGGGCGGTAAAGTATACCGATCGTTTCAAAATAACTTCCTGGGTCGATTTAAAGATATCTGTCCGTCCGTCTGGCTGTCCATGTAAAGCTTGTGTGCAAAATACAGGTCGAAGTTTTGCAGATATTTCGATAAAGTTTGGAACACGATATTTTTTTGGCCCAAGGACGATTGGGGTTAGGAATTTGTTGAAAGCAGTTCTTTACCTCGCCCCATAGGTCATAAATATTTGATCTATTAACATCTTCAATTTCAAAATTTCACCACAAATAAGTCGTATATGAATCCTAATCACATCTATAAACTTTAATGCAGATGGGTTCATAATTGACCATAGCTCCCATATAAGGCCCACATACGAAAATCACTTTAAACAGCATTACTCTCTTAAAAATACTGGTATCCAAATAATATTCAATGGAAACATTTTTAATAAATACACAAATCATTTGGCCCAATTTTATGATAATCAGCCCATAATTAGACAGATCTACAATATAACCCCCAATAAGGACAATAAATCTCTTGAAAATGTTGGTATCCAAATAAAATGCAACGCAAATTAGTTTCACATATACAGATAACATGACATCTAATTTTATAACAGTCGGTCCATAATTAAATCTCTCATTTAAGAACCACTTCGAAAATCACTTTAATATGTAAAAATCTTTTAAAAGTATTTACACTGAGATAAAATTTAACACGAAAGAAAATATTTATTGGTCTAAATTTATTGATGATCTGTTCATAATAGGTCATAGATCCCATATAGAGGCCATTTATGGAAGGCTTTTTTACACATATACTGGGTGCAGGTAACATAACATCTACAGTAGTTGTCCACACGAGACAAACTCATGTACAGACAACAAATTGTTTGCTGAGAGAACAAATAGATGTCTTGTCAAGACAGGGTATTAGGATTCTGCAGAATATTTTTGATTAAGTCTGTAGCGGTTTAGAAAATACATTGCAACGAAGCTTAGCGTTCAATATATTGTTAGGGAATTGTATTTTAATTTGAATTTAATGGCTGGTACCAACATACAACATGTTTATCAAAATTTACATTAAAAAAGCTTATATTTGCAAATATAGTTGAAAACAGCCTATTAAAAACATAGCTGAGCAATATAACAACATTAAGTTTTAATGGTATTGGCTGAACATTCTAGTATCTTAGCACCGAACCATCCATTCATTGTATGTAATTGTATAAATAGACTAACAGGGCCACTCAAGTTAAGGTACCACTAAATAACATATATTTTAACTTGTTTATTTATTTAAATAAACTTTTCTTATTTCGGCCAAAGCACAGCAAATACTTAATATTAATTTATCTGATGCTGTTTGATCTTGCAAAACTCTTGTAAGATTAAACAATGTCAAGCAAATTTGTGCTAAAACAAGTGGTTACGCTTTTTTGAGTAAATATTTGCCAAATGTAACCATACCTTTAGTTTAGTTTATTTTGAGTCGTCTTTGAATGAACATCAAAGTGTTCTCAAACTGTAGTAAACTGTAACAGAGTAGCAAAAGACTGTGTTCATTTAAAATTGTTTATTTTGAACATTAGAATAAATAAAGACTTGTTATATTTTTTCTTTCAACTATTAGACGCTTTTATTTTGCAATTAAAAGGAATCCGGTTTATTTAAAGGAAATAAAGCTCCGTTTTTAAAAAGTAAAAACGTAATAATATTGTCAGAATTATTACAAGCAAAACTTACTACAAACCGTTTACTAATTCTTTACTTAATTTTCCTATTAAACGCTTAATATCCATTTTAAATGAATACATTGCTAAACAGAAACCATAAATTAGAGAAAACACATTCAGTAATAACGAAAATTCAATGACGAATAATTACCTGGCACTCAAAAATGCTTAGACTTAAATGCAAAAATGTTCCTTTTACTATGACACTCACTGTCTGTTACTACATAAATAATGCATGTAATAATTATTTCATTTACATATACATACATATGTAACATAATAATGATGAGTATGTATGTATATATATAAATTATAAGTACATTATATACACATGTCTACATATGTATGTTATGCGAACATAATCAAGGAGGTTTTGTATTTTTTCCCCCTCTGTCTGTACAAAATTATATGCTCGCCCTCTTTTCAAGCTGTCTCTCAGTATGTCTGCCGGTCTGTATGTTTTTGAGGTAATATCTGTACCTAATCGTACAATATACGTGTTCATCTTCATCGAATTTGTTGATAATACTTTTTTTTCAAACACCTCCCGCTGGTTTAAAACAGAAATTAAAAAAAAAAAAAAAAAAAAAACTGAATTAAAACTTTAAACTTTACAACAATATGCAGCTTGCAAACTTTTCCATAGACTACATATTCAGTTGAATTTGAATATTAATAAAGATGCATGCATATATTTATGTGGTTTTTCTATATCCTTTATAAATTAAAATAAACTGGCATGGCCAACTACATATATTTTAATTGTATAACATTTAAAATTAGAATCTTTAAAGACGGAGCGCTTTTTAAAATGTAATAACTGGAATTAAAATATCTACAACTGAAATTAATTTCAATTCTACATTAACTGGCAAGTTAAGCTACGAGTATTAATGAAGATTTCGATGCCAATAAACCTGTTTGGGCAGGAAAATGTTTTACTTACTGGGTAGGAAAGTGTTTAGACTCGGTTAAAATAAAACGTAACGCTTTTTCGTTATTGAATAATTTTTCCAAATATGTATAAAGAAAATTTGGCGGCCCTAGATCAAAATATGGTAGGAATATTGAATATTGAAATCAGTGATGGAAAAAGTGTTTTCTGATTTTGTACTGTACTTTTCAGACCTCCACGGTAACATTTTCAATATTTGTTAAATAATAATAAAGCTTAAGCACAAATTTACTTTATCAAAATCCAATATATGTTATGGCAACATTTTTAACATTACCTGACAAAACGAATGTTTAAACATAATTATAGTCGACTGCAAGTGATAAAAATAATACAGTGTAAGGCCCGTTTTCTCAATGTGTCAACAAACTGCCTGTTACTAAATGTCGACACAAATTTATTAGACTGATAATATGTCCGTTAACAAAATTGGTTTTCTCAATATACCGACAGAAACATTATTTTCATTTGGCAATACCTCTCAAAATTTTTGTGAAAATTGGAAACTCTGTCTTCAAGTGACAAGTTGTTGACATAAATCAGCTGTTTTCCAAATGTGAAAAAATAATAAAAAAATAAAATCAAAAAAAAAAACAAATATTTTAAAAAATAAATAATATCCATTTCTGCCAGGTAGTTCGGTCTGGCATGATAAACTCTTACAACATTCACTTGCAATTCATGTTCCTTGAGTTCTTACACTCATCAAATTAATGTTTATTCCTCTATTAAACATTTTTTCTAAAATCTATTTAATTTTTTTACAAAAACTCAAGGTATTGCCACATAAAAAATATGCACAGCAGTCAGCTGATTGGATTTATCTGTGCAACAAATAAATATTCGGCAGATGAGGACTGGTTTGTTTTGCGACAGAATAGAAGCAAATATGACATTGAGAAAACCAAATTTCTTTAATCGCAGTTTTTCGTTGGGAAAAAAGATAATCGCTTAATGAGAAAATAGCCCTGAGTCTTCTTCAAAGAATCATTACCTAAACTTCTGGTGATATTATAAATGCTACAAAACTGGTCTCTATTGGAAAATTTTACCAGATAACGCGTTTGTTCACGATATGCAACCAGTGTTCCAGGAAGAAGGAAAAGCTAAGAAACAGAGTTCGGTTTGTAATAAAATTTTTCCAGTAGATTATCTTTATTTGGGATTTGTCTGCATTTGTTTGAATATACTATAGAGTTAGAGAGCCACTTCTGAATCTTTAAGAATATTATTTACGTTTATTATCGCGATTATCTAAAATATTCTTATTTACAAAGTATCGGATTATATGCGAAAAGTTAACCTTTTTAAATATATACATAAGTATATATATTCGTTCATCCTTCGATTGTATTTCCAAAAATACTAGATTTATTATTTCAAGAATAAAAGAAATAGAAAGGTTACCTTTTAACGATTTTGAAATCCTGATTAACTACATTTTAAGCTTTAGCCTAATGTGAATTAATATGTCAGAGGCTTCCATTGCTCGATAATAAAACCAACAATTTCTTGTCGTAATAATCGTCTTATGGATGCATATTTAAATATCAAATTGATATCAGATCCAAAATGTTCCAGAAATTTAATAAAATCTCTTTTTATATTTGAAATTGTACCAAATGACTCGTGGTAGTACTACGGTACGTACCAACTGTGTCTAAAATGTATCAAAAAAAAGTACGTTTGTACCAAGTTTGCCAACACTGATATAAATTCATTTGGCATAAAGAGAGTAATTAAAAAATTCAAGAAGAGTGGTTTAATTTGAGATGCTAAATACACCGTTTGTTGAAGCAGCCTATGAGAGAATTGGACTTAGAGTTCCAAATCATCGTTACTGAAAAAAGTTCAGTTGATACAAGAACTCCAGCCAGCACGATCATGAAGCTGATGTCTTCATAGAGAAGAATGTCACTTTTGCCGAATACAGCATCTTCTAAGCTAAGTTCTTCGCAATCCCGAAAGCTACGTAATTGATAATGGCGAACGTCAGTAAAGGGAGTGATTGTGATTATTTATGGCGACAATCAGTCGGCAATAAAGACTAGCACAATATTAATTCCTAATATTCATCGACAATCAGGCGCTGATGGCTGTAAAAATACATATAAACAACTCCAAGTTAGTTATGGACTGCTGTAATGAATCTGTACAATGTTGGAGTGTGCTAAGCAAGACAAGGTACAGTCAGGACTATATGATATTCCATAAAAAATGTAAATTTTAAACAAAAATCTGTGTTTTCTATTTATTTCAAAACTTGCTTAAATTTTGAAATCACAGTCTGTTACCAACAAGCCCACAACACTGAAGAAAAAATTTCAGCGTTGCCTAAGAATTGATAATGGCGAACGTTACTAAGAGAGCAGATGTGACTAATTATGCCCGCAATCAAGCATCGCTGAAGTTTTGATAAGTCATGTGGTCAACTCTAAAAAAGTGAGGAATTATAAGAAAGCTCTAAGTGGGCTAATGGTTATATAAAATGTCAGATTGGGGCATTGCAACGTACAGGATAATCGTTTGTGGCAAGAATTAACAAGAAAAGCTTCTGTATTGTCTTGTGAAATGAGGAGTTAAATTTTCTAACTGTCTTGACCTTCTATGTTATACTTTCATCAGGCCAAGTCCTTCGGAGATTGGGATAACGAGGCGAAATATGAATGATAAGTTTAATGATGATGAATCCCTGATAAGGGGTTGTTCGAATAGATTCGATTTAATGCACGTTGTTTGTCATACCACAAACGTCCTACAGATCTTGCTGCTTCATGTATTTTTATGAGGGGTATAAATATGTAAAACTCAGAAGGCATTCAGTGTGATTTGTAAACACATTTTACAAGTGACACAAAAAACTTTGAAGAGCCATGGGTTTTTTTAAACGATGTGAGAAATACTTCACTCCATCTGATCTACTTACTATTTATCTCTGTTCTATTGATACTACAATGGCTTGTGTTTTGGTAATCCGAATGGCACTGGATCGTTCTTTAGTTATACCCTCCGTATGTAGAACAAACAAATAAGTCTTCCGGGCACTTTAAAGGTAGAGATATTCAAATTAAATAACCACAAACATCCTCCCTCCCATAACCTATTTTACAAGTTCCATCAAAATGCTGTGCTGTGAGTAGAGACGTAGTAGTAGTAAGATTTCATTTTATATTTCTTGTCAAGGACTTGAGGTTGGCTATATCCTTCAAAAGTTACAATAAATTTAAACCATTTGATTTTGATTATAACACAATATTAATGATGGTTTAAACACACTGACTGTTTCGCTTGAAATGTTTCAAATGGCAAAATATTTTAATGCTATTTTTTTTTTCTTTATGCAACAGCAAATAAAACAGAAAACCAAAAAGCATTTTCATAAACGCCATACTGGGGAAAAAGAGAGAATTTTATGCTGTAATAAAATAAAACACCAGCAGTTTAAAATCCACACTTTTGTATAAGCGGTGATTTGTTTTTATTTTGTGTTGCTAAATGCGTTTCTTTAATTTATGCCTCTATGGATTTCAAGCAATTTGTATGCAACCAGAGAAGAAACACAGAAAAATGGGTGTGGTTTTCAGATCATTCAAGCGTACCTAGAATGTTTATTTTTCAGTTTCTTTTTGTTTGGTTTATTGCAACGGAAATTATGTTGAAGGTGTCATTGTTGACACTATTTGACAAGTCATATGAACGTTGTTGTTGCGTTGCTTTAAAAAACCAGTCATTGTCTCTGACTGGCTGTTCGTTTCTATTGCCTCAAAGAAGAAAAAGAAAATCCAACATATAAATAAGGCACCACATTATACGAAAACTTCCATTATCTACTCTATGTAGCCTGGTTTTCAAATATTTTTCAAATTTTTTTCTAAGCACTGACAAAAAAAAATGAATATCAAACGATAAAACATTGAATTGATTGAATTGCATTCAACCCAAAATGCATTTTGGGTTGCTTTGAATTGTGTCTGCAAGAGGTGGCATAATATTTACTGTATTGCATAAATTTGTTGCTTTTAAATTTCATTAAAATTAAGTTGTCGTCTTACAAAATGAATATACAACTCATACATACATACATATGTACATACCTTTGCATACATAGATAGAATTTCATACCAAAGAGATGTGTTTGTCTTTTTCTGTGTGTGTTTGATTTTGATTGGCTTTGTTGTGTGTTTCAGAAAATATTTAAAATTTTTCCTATTTTTTTTTTTTTTTTGAAAATTATTTCTATTGTTAAACATTGTACTGAAGCAAACAATTTAACAAATTATTTTACAAAATTTATTTTATTTATTTAAAAGATTTCTTAAAGATTTAATGAAATATTTAAGGAATTTTAACTAAACGACATACACATACATATGTATAGGTTTTTAATTGAATTTATTTAAAATTTTGTTTAAATAATTCATGTCTATTCATTTAAAAAGCTTATATTATTAAAAAAAAAAGTCATTCTAATATTTGCAAAGTTATAATTTGTTTAGAAATTGCATGGGCGGCCAATTAACAACCGAATTTGATTGAATTATGCAATCGGGAAATATGGTTTGCAATAAATTCATTGTTTTCTTGGTTAATATCACATATCAGCGATATCCAGTCATCAAAATAGTGTGACATCTTTTCGAAAAAGTGACCTTATTACAGCTGCAGACCAAATAGAGCAGCATACAGTAAAGTGACACTTTAATAGAAGGACGATTATGTTGACCAAAAATATCAAGAATTTTACGAAATTTAGCTTTATAGATCCATTATTGTCATAGTGAATTTTTAAATTTGTCGATAGCGTGATCCATACACAAAATCAAAAGTTCGAAAAAACTTACCCAATCACTCCCCAAGACCACATAGCAAACCATACAATCACACGATAAGGCTTTCTCTTGGATTTTCAGAAGTCGAAATGTTGCAATTTTCTAAATGTTTAATCGTTGATCGAAAACAGTGGTTCTTTTATAGGTCCACTATTTTTACGGTTAATTTTCGAGCGAAATTGAAATTATTGCAACAGTTGTCAAAGCTTCCACTATTGATTGACAAGTAAAATGTCAAAATGTTCACGTTGTTCCCAAGTTCTGCTATCCTATCATTTCCCTGTATCTACCACCACAGTTGTACATTTTACAGATCCTGTAGTTCACGTAAAGCAGTCCATAACTTCCTTAGATTTAAATACCAGGCTTTTGAAACCTGTCAGCGCCGCCAGATTGTAAAGATAAATAGTCCCAACTTCCTTATAAAAAAACAAGTTATTCATGCCACTTCAAAGTCTTCAGTGCCTCCTGATTGCTGACATTCTCCAACTGGGGTTTTGCACTAATAATTCCAAGGCATTTTGGATCTCCAAGATCCAATACGCCGTTAGATGCAGCAGTCTCATCTATGAAGACACCAATACTTACATGCTTCTGAGAATACTGCACAAACACTAAAATATGAGAGAACCAGTGTTATCAATTTGGCGCGTTTCGCAGCATTTTTGGTGCTTTTTTAATGTTTTTGTGCGAAAAATTTCTTAGTTGGTGCACATTGCGCTTTTTTTTAATATCGCTGTGTTTTTTAATTTTTCCGAAAAGGTGATAAAATCTTTCTTTTTACTAATTTTTAATTGCAGTTTTTTTTTTTAAGAGAAGTAACACTCAGGCAATTAATATGCCTATATATACTTACGTTACTTTCTTTGGAAAGGGGATAGTTGAAGAAGTAACGGTGGTGAAAGAAGAAAGCTTTTTTATATTACAACTCTGCAATTGCGCATTATGTTTGTTTTTAGTGCAGAATTGCAGCGCCTCTGGTGGTGAGTAGGCGCATTAATGCTATAGCTTGATTTTTTAGCCTTTGTTTTGTACTTCGGTGGCGTTTGAAAGCTATACCACCGAAGGAGGGCGCTATGATATATATTAGTTATGATAGATAGAAGAAAACTAATAATTATGAGAAACTGATTAATGCTCAAATGCGCTAACCAATTAAGCTACAGCACCCTCAAAAATTAACATTTTAAACATGAAAAGAAAAATTCTTGTGTAGGTTTGGTCTACAGAACTGGTGACGAACAACCATGGATAGAGTCCCAGTGGGGCTCTAACAAATTTTATTGAAAAAATTGAAATAGAAGTACTTAAAATAGAAAACAAAAATAATTTAAAAAGTACCAAATATGTACTGAAATTTGCCCTTTTTACCAATTAGTACTTCAGTTGCGAATATCATATTGTGAGTTAAATTTAGAGTGGTTAAATGCTTATTTTAACATTATTATCTAGTTTATACAAAAGGCTTTTACTATTATTACTTTTACTATTAATCAGTGATCTCTTTTTAAAAAGTTTTGTTTAGATTATATTAAATTAAAAACATTCAATAAAGATTTTAGATAAAAAAGAAAGTCTAAATTTGGTGCGTTTTTTAGTGGCGCGTTTTTTCTCCATTCTGGAGCCTTTTGACATTTTAAAGCTGACAACGCTGGAGAAGACCCTCCCAACCAACTAGCTTTTCCAAACAATAGTCTACTAAATGAAGTCACAAAGATCTAATTGAAGGCTGTTTTAAAATATACACACGATTTTAATTTAAAAGAAAATAGCTAATCGGGCAAATGGCCTTAAGTGACACTTACTCTCCTTTTTGTAGAAATTATACATAACTATTCTGTGTAATGTGGCTGAATTTCATATCGGCAGCGTTGAATTTCCTTATTCAATGCCTGGATGGTTAGTGTTTTTTGACTTCAAGTAATTCCATAAAAAGATATCGAATGATGTTAAACACTACGATCGATGGGGGGCAAATTCTTATCATAAAAACGAGAGTACACGAGCTGAAAATGTCTTATGGTGTAATTAATTGCCGTAAAATAGAGCACCAGTTACAATTATTACTTGAACAGCCTTAATTTTGAAGAAGACCAAATTATGTCTCCAGCCAGAAATACGCACCAATCAAACAGTGACAGGTTGTGGATAAATTTATTGTTTAACAATTGCATGACGGTTGTCTGCACCCAAATTGTGGCAATTTTGAAGATTAACAAAATCATCAAAGTAAAAATAGATGGCTGGATACTTAGGAAGACTTTGCTAATGTTCAATAATATATTCAACGAATACTCTTCGTTGGGTATGATCTGCATTTCTTGTATAAATTGAAATTGGTAAACATGAAGTCTGATCATCAGTAGATTATTGTCCTGGATTATCTGCAACACTCCCAAACATGACTTTTTTGACAATTGATTGGCTTGTTTTTTTAACCACCAGTGAGTTTAGCATCACAAATTGAACTAATTTCTCTGAATTTTTCAATTTCTATCCTGACCGATGACAAAGTTAAATCAATATTCCAACCTGTTTTGGTAGGTATTTTCGAACTGTGGCCTCAAAACTTTAATTTTTGCAATATAGTGACAGACATTCTTTTTGTGTTTGGCCAGACTTTATTGCCCAATTGGCGGCGAATTCATGTCTTGGGTAAATTTGTAGAAACCCTTGACTTTGCCCTAGATCTGGATGGGCCAAAGTTTTGTTTTGTCTGTATGGGGAAAACCTGTCTATGTTGATGTCCATAATTGTCTATGTAATTTGGCAAACATAGTTGTTCTAACAAGAACATAACACCGACATAAGTTGTCCACACAAGACAAATTCAGGTGCTGACACGATAAAAATAACGTAATGAAATGTACATATTAAACAGTGTGCAAACAGCATACGCAGTATAGGAGAATGAAATAAATAATATATAAATTAAATTAGCATTTAAATTTCTAAATTTACTTAAATTATTGATTTTAAATTAAACCTATGAACAATTGTATACTCTCCACAAGTCAGTAAATCAAAACTAAGTAGCAAAACATAACAATACAACAACATTTTGTTATAATTGCATTAAATATTTACGCACAATCGAACCTTCTTACAAATCCTAATAAAGCTCGCACTTTAACACACCAGCACCTGCCCCACCAGCAATCAATATAAAACGATACCAAATACCACCCTCCCACTAAGACGTCAACAAAACGTTGGAACATTTCATTAATACTCTAAAATAAAAACTTATAATTTTTTTGTTTTTGTTGAAATAATTACTAGACCAGAATAAGTTTATGCTTGCAGTCTTAAGGTGTAACAAATAAGCAAACAGAAGAATATATATCTAGGAAACATAAACCCAGGCCACAAAATATTGGGGAGTGCTAAAATGCAAGGCATACCCAACAAAAAACAACAAAACCGTAAAAACTTGACACGTTTGTGTCAATGTAAATTGTAAACGCACCAAAACAAAAATATACAACAATTTGCTATACGCAATAATTAACGGAGTATACAATTTCAAAATCCCTCCTTGCTACGGTTTTGTGTTGCTTTATTACCCTCTAGGATCAGGCATTAATATGTGCATATGTTTACATACATACCTACATTACATAGAAAGCAGTGTGTGCCTAAGTATTTTACACATGTAGATATAAAATTTACTCAAGGTGTCTAGACAGTTTAGAGAAAGTAATCGTTACCTTTACCATTTTTAGAAAATACAAACACATCGTTGCTAATACTTGCACACATACATACATACATATGTAATTTATGTAATGGTAACTGCATGTATTCATTCATTCAAGCATATTAGAGTATTACAGAGACAAGTAGATTATGGTTAAATAACAACACAATAACAAAATTCCAGCCAGCTAAAACATAAAAGGGGACTATTTAAAATCCTATGGTGTTATTGTTTCCCAACTGAAAAAGGGGGTCCTTTAAGGTAATTCTCCTATTACTCAAGGTGTTTTGTTAAGATATTACCACTACTTAGGGGAAATATTTACATACATATGTATGTATGATTATAAATGATTTATTCTTAGCAATATACACATACATATGCCAAACAGTTTTAGAAAATATTGAAACTAATGCTTTATTGAGGGATTATAATGCAATTAATTCAGTGTTGTTAGCTTAAGGGGGGACTTTTTGAAACGTATTGTAGTGCTATAAGCAAATTAAATAAAGTTAGTTTAATTTTAATCATATTGTGTAGAAGATGTTTGTTATCAGGAATGACTACATTATATTTCTGAACAAAAATTAATCTTGAATTTGCCGCCAAATTATGCAGTAAAGTAAAGCACATAAATTTGTCTAGTGTGGACAACTCTTCTCGATGTTATGTTCTTGTTCGAATTATATAAATAATGGTTAATAAAGATTTAATGTATGATTTTCTTAATTGAATTTGAAATTTTTTTTTTAGTCTGAATTAATAGATATCTATCAATTAATTAAATATTTATATATTAATAGATGATCTATTAATCCTTATTGGATATAGACTGCAAATAAATTTCTGCACGCTGTAATATAAAATTTAGGTCGGTATAAATTATTATATAATTTCTATTGTAATAAAAATTATTTTTTTTTTAAATTTTGCATAAAAAATAAATTTGAATAAAATGAAAATGTATTTATGAATTTTTTCAACTTTAAAAAATTATTTAAAAGTATTTAAATTCAATTTATTATTTGAAAATATTTTATAGTAAAATAAATCTTAGATAATAAATTGAAAGTGTTGTATACTTGTTTATATATTATATTTTATAAAAATTATTTTATTTAATATACTATTGTCATCTAATCTCAAAATCTCAAAACAATAATATCGTAATTTTTAAAGAAAAGAATACTACGAATACGAACATTGATACAAAATAAAAGCGTCAAGTAGTTTGAAGAAAATATAACGAGTCTTTTATTTAAAAGGGCCACTTCCCACAATCACTTTATCAATCATAAATCTCTTAATAATGTTAGAATATAAAATTTAATACAAATAATGATCGGTTCATAATTAATCACAGCTCCCATAAAATCCCCTTCGAGATAAAATTTAACACAAAGAATATTTACATGCACAGAAATCATGACAGTACATTTTTTAGATGATCGTTGCATAGGACATAGCTCCTATATACACGCAAAGAAAATACATGGTTGTGGTAAACATAATCTAAGAGCAACATATTATGATAAGATTTATGATTGCAGTCCAAACATATTATGATGAATAGAAGTGCCATAAAATATTATATTATGATCAATTATCATCGTAATATTTCATCATAATATTTTCTTGTTAATCATAATTTGATGTTATAACATATTATAACCTAATATAATCATAAAATTGTCATACATGATCATATTATGGCCCAAGGTAACCATATTATAGTTTAAAATAATCATATTATGATCCAAAGTAATCATATTATGTTCTAAATTAATCATATTATATTATATATTAATTATATTATGATCTGAAGTAATCATATTATGTTCTATTATGAAATATAATAATCATATTATGATCTAAAGTAATCATATTATGTTCTATTATGAAATATAGTAATCATATTATGTTTAAAACATAATATGTTTAAATAGTTATCATTTAATAGTTGTGGTAAACATGTGTTTCAGTAAACCATATTCAATTTTATAATTGCGATAAACATAAAAATGTTTATAGTAACTAAATTATCGTTAAAATCAAATTAAAATAACCATTATTTGTGTACCATAACAATATATTGTTACCAAAAACACAGCGTAGTTGTCGTAACCATGTCCAACCATGTTTTTTCTCTGCGTGTAGAGCACATTTCTGAAAATCAGTTTTTACACATATACTGGGTGTAGGGTATTATGTGGTCGGTCTTTAGCGACTATAATTTCTTACTTGTTAAAGTTGTTATTGATTCGGCTGGTTGGCCTTGCTTCATATAGGATGTCTTAGCCATGATTCCTCGTCTAGAGGCTCTGCATTAGTTTGATACTGCTTACAGCAACCAGTAAACTGTTCTAAGTCTTACATTACTTTATTTTTCGTAATCATGTTTTATTACTTTTAGTTTTATGAAATTGCTTTTAAATTTCAGTAGACAAGTTCTTTAGAATAATATAAATGAAAAACAAAAAGTTTAGTTAATATATTTAACAAGTGAAGTGAATCAAACGTTTTAAGTAGCTCTTTAAAAAAAAACAACTTTTTTTGTGTTTAAAATTTTATTTTTGCAAAAGAAAAGCTTCAAAATTAACACTTCCCGCATTTTTAAAAACTACTATTTTCTATATTGTTCTTTGTAAGCAAAGCAACCTACTTTAATTTTACAATTTTTTTTATTCTGCTATTCAAAAAAACCGAAAAAAAACTACAAATCATTGAAACTAAAAACATTTTAAGTTTTCCATTTACTGTAATAGAAAAATGAAATGAGAAAATGTAAAGCACACAAAAAAAAAGTGGTAACTTTTTGTATGGTTGGGTAAACATTTTCAACATATTTCCCTTTTAGCAGATTTTCTTTCGCTCTTCTTAAATAATGTTCATACTAATTTAACACTTGTAGTTCATAGAGTTTATTTTTGCAAAAAAAAAAATGTGAAAAAATAAGTTTGTTAAAAAAAAGAAGAAAAAATATGTTGTGTTTGTATATAAAACAAAAAAGTTTGTATTTACTACTTAGATACTTTAGTATCTTAAATACTTAAATAGTTTGTTTTTTATAATGAATTTTTATTTTTGAATGCTTTTCTGTTTATATTACTTTCGTTATTTTAAATAGATCAGTAAATATGTTTTTTTTTTTTTTGGGGGGGAGGGGGTGTGTGTGGTTGTGTTTATTAATAAAAGGAAAAGTTCATAAAGTTCATAAATTTTAAATTATTTATTTACTTCATTGAATGTTTAATTAGTTATTAAATATGCTAATAGAAATATCGTAAAATCTAGAATAAGGCAAAGCAGGGATATACATTCACTAAAACTCCTTAAGTTGTGAAATATCTATAAAACAAGTAAGAAAGTATAGTCGGTCAAGCCCGACTATATAATACCCTACACCCAGTATATGTATAAAACAGTTTTTCAGAAATGGGCGTTATATGGGAGATATAACCTATTATGGACCAAAAATTTACTGTCATGACTTCCGTGAATATAAATATTGTGTATGTTATAATTTAGCTCGACACAAATACTTTTAAAAGATTTATGGAGCTTAAATTAAATTACGGAGAGGGTCTTACATGGGAGTTTCGACTAATTATGAACCGACCATTATAAAATTAGGTGCCATTATTTCTGTATAAAAAAAACTTATTTGTGTCAAATTTGAATACCAACATTTTTAAGAAATTTATGATCGTTGAAGTGAATTTCGAAAGTGGGCCTTATATGGGAGCTACGACTAATTATGGACCGATCACAAAGAAGTTGTAGCGTATTGTTTGTATTCAGTTGAAATATATTTGTGTTAAATATTATTTCGATACCAATATTTTTGAGTGAGTTATGCTCTTTAAAGTAATTTTCGGAAGTGGGCCTTATATGGGAGCTACGACTAATTGTAGAGCGATCTGCACAAAATGTGATTGCAGATGTGATTTGGCTTCATTTACCACGCATTTGTGATGAAATTTGTTTGGATACTTGCATAATTCAAACATTTATGATCAGTAAAAAAAAACCCAATTTCGGGAGGACATTTGTATGGGGATCAGGAGAAATAATGGACCGATTTCCACCAGTTTTAATCCCATCCGTCCTTGGGCCGAAAAAATATCACGTACTAAATTTTATCCAAATATCTTCAAAATTGCGACCTGTACAGCTTTTATAAGTTGTTAGTATGTATCTCTGATTTGAAATCGAAATATTATTTATTCAACAGGCCAATAATTTTTGTTATTGCTCAATTTTAATACAATAATTTTAATATTAATTTTACTTTTTACTTTAAGCTAAGATTTATAACCTTATTTAATACTAGATGGCATTTGCGCGCGTTGCTACGCCACCAATTAATATTAATTTGAATGAAAGGCATTACACAAATATTCAATTCATTTTGAGCAATTTTTTTAATTTTGTTCATTTTGAAAACAAGTAGGCGGTCGAAAAAAGTATTTTTAGTCATGCCGGAGTCTTAGTTATATCCCGTCAAAGTTTTAGTAAGATCGGTCCAGCGGTATGGCCTTCCCGGCAGGCGTTGTAATTAATTAAAAAAAGTGGGCGTTAAAGTAGGCGTGTTCATACCACCTTCCCGGGCTCATGCACAACAACTTTGCCAAAGATTATCGCATGATCAAAAACATAGTTTACGATTCTATAAAGAACGTACAAACAAACATTTATTTTTGAGATGGGGCATGAAAGTGGGCGTGGCGCATACATTTTTATTTTTACCTCGCCTTCAGGAAGATGTGTATACAACTTGTTTGAAGTAAATCTGTAAAAAGCCATGCAGAAGCAATTAATCAATTTAAAAAAGTGGGCGTTAAAGTAGGCGTGGTCCTACCAACTCAGAAACCTTCCTGGGCTCATGCACAATAACTTTGCCGAAGATAATAACATGATCAGATGCATAGTTTGCGAGAATAGAATAGTAAAAATGAGTTTCAAAAAAGTACCAATATAAGTGTACTGGAATTTGGCCCTTTTTACAGCTTTATATTTGAGTCATGAATAGCATGTTCTGAGTTCTTTTTTGTGTGGATAGAAGAATATTTTATCGTTTTTTTTTAAATTGAATAAATAATATCAAAGGTCCGTTTTTACCCCGTTTTTATCCCTTTTTTGTCACCCGTGAAAAAATAATTTAAAAAAAGTACCTGTTAATTATTCGTAATACGTACTATTTGAAAATAATAGTTCATGGAATTTTTAGTGAGAAAATACATTTTGAGAAAAAAGTACCAAAAAAGAATACAATTTTTAGGCCATAGGAATTCGAATTTCAAAAAAGTACCAAAAAGATTTTTAGTCTTTATTGATCTGAGCCAGATTCATTTAATATCGTATTTCTATGTTTATTTATGTAGGAGATATACATGTTAACGGAGCGTTCTACGGGGACAATTTTTACCCCATATGGTCACTTGAATTTCGAATTTCGTTTTTTGATAAAAGGCGGACGCATTTAAAATATTATTTCTAAGTTTATTTGTTTTGGAGATATAGAGGTACAGCTTTACCCGCTTTTGCCCCATTTGTCCCCCTTAACGACCGAATTTCCAAAAATCCCTTCTTAGTGGATCGACATGTTGTAAAAGGAACCCATTACCCGAAGTTCAAGTTTCTAGCTTTAGGGGTTTGGGCTGTGCGATGATGAATGAATCAGTCAGTCAGTCAGTCACGTTACTCTTTTATATACTATATATAGATAATTATATAATTATAATGAAGTCGAGCTTAAAGCCTAAGTAGCTATAGTTCCGTATTTAACAATTAGCTTATAATTTTTAAATTTAAGTTAATTTTATAAATAAATAAATAAATAAAATAAATACTTTAAGCCAAATCTGGCAACATTTTGGTAAAAGGTAAAGTTTTGATATATTTCACATTTTTCCTATGTATTATTAAACTTTACAAAACTATTTCTGGAAATCTTTAGATTAAATTGCAATAGAAATGAAATTCCTAAATAAATTCGAATTCTAAATTGATGTCATTTTTCATAAACGCTTAAAAATTAATTTTATAAATTTTGATAGTGGAATTTTCAGAAGAAAAATATGAAATGCATTAATTAATTAACGTGCCAGGAGTCATAATAAAACAAAAGTTCGTTGGGGTTATTAAAGCCTCAACTGCAATTAATGTTTCATATTTTACTTATATTGCCTCCTAAATCAATTTCAAATCCAGGGAAACACTTTTCTAAAAATTAAAACATTCTTTAAATTTTACTGAAAAATCCTAAGTATTTAAAAAACAAAACCTTTGATCATGCAGTAGTAAACCTAAGAATTGACCTGATTTTGTTTAAATATTCAATATATAATTCCTTTTCTTATGGTACATTCATTAATAATCCAAAATTTCCATACACTAGCCCTGCTTTGCATAACTTTTTCATAACGTTCAAAAACCATTGTGTTATTTTAACACATGTCTTAACATGTTTCTTTGCTTTTTCAAATACATAAATGAAAATGTACAGAAATATTTGACAGCATTTATACATCAGCAAACATGTCGTATAAATTTCGTATATCAAACATGAACCAAAACCCAAAAGCGTTGAAATTGACACCTTAAGAAGAAAAAAAAAATGCAAACAAAAAAAGTAAAGAAATCACAAAACAAAAACCAAACCCTTTTTTCCACAAAGCCAAGGAAACCCACTGCATTAACAAAAATTAAATGAGAAATACAATTTAAGCAAAAAATTACAAGCTATAGAAACACCTAAAACTTTAGTAACGATATTTGAAATTAAAACAAAAACAAAAAATACTCGAAACGAAAACTGTTGAGTATAAAATAATGAGTTTAAAGCTATTTACAGACGGTTGTCAGGTCATACAATGTTGTCAGATCTGGCAATGTGCTAGCAATGTACTGACATTGAAAAATTGTTTGTAAAAGGTAAATTGTCAGTTCAGACGACTGTGAAAAAAACTTACAATTTCATTGGCACACAATTACAACACAATAAATTTATCTGACAACATAAATTGTCAGTTCACATGGTTGTCAGATTTTTATATGGCAAAACGTTGTCAGGTATTGCCAGAATTATGTGTGTTTAAAAATGTTAAATATTGGCATGGAACAAAAAAGAGAAAATAAAACAACAAAAGCTGCACATGAATGAATGTACTAAAAAGTAGCAAGGATGAAGACAAAATATAAAAACGCTGGAAAGTTTGGATGAAAAAGTCTGATAATACTTTCGTGTGACCACACCGATTCTGCCTCTTAGCGGTAGGACTTTTGGTTTGATCCTTGTAGCCTTTATCAATTGGCTCATAGTTGCACTTTAGAACATAAGATTCATTAATTTAAATGCCTCTATCCATTTATTAGTTTATTCAATTTAATTCTTTAATTTTTACACACTTGTTTGCACACAGAGTTGCAAATATAAATAATTTTTGTGACAATGTTGACACTGTCAGATGCATAAACTTTGCACATCTGACAATAAAAAGTGTTTGACGATTATCTTACAACAATCTTACAATGGAAAAAAATGTGTTCACATGATTGTTAGATGAATGACAATAAAAATAACTACAATGTTGACATTTTCTGATGCATAAACTTTGCATACCTCACGATAAAAAGTGTTTGAAGATTATCTTACAACAATCTTATAATGGCAAAAAAAAATGTGTTCACATGATTGTTGGATGCCTGGCAATAAAAATAATTTTTGTGTTGACATTTTCGGATGCATAAACTTTGCACATCGGAGAATAAAAAGTGGTTAAACATTATATTACAACAATCTTACAATTGTAAAAAATATGTTCACATGATTGTTAAATGTCTGACAATATTTTTGTTTTACAATGTACTGAAAATGTTTTTTCTGACAACGTTGGAAGACAAAAATTGTACGTTCACACTATTGTTAGAAATTTTCTGATAATGTTGTATCTGACAACCGTCTGTACATAACTTAATGTAGGTATTTAGTAGTTCTGTTTTCAGGTTATCGTACATATTGGCTTATAACTCTTGTTAAACTAAACCGACTTTATTGAATTTCAATACCCTACTGCCTAGGACAGTGATTAATATTTGTAATGATTATCTTTAATTTCTGCTTAGTATATATTTTGGTTGAGAGACTGTTTTACTGTTTTACACAGTCTGTGTTATGAAATTATGCTGACCAAACTTTATTGTCTTATAATAAAAAGCAAAAAGATGTTCCTACAAAATAGATTAAATTTCAGGTCGATTTTAGTTTAAAGAAAATTTGTATTGAGCAAAATTTTAATGATGTTAGTTAGTTTGGCTTACAAGGTTTCAAATCTGTAATATTTTAAACAACTGTTATTAGTTTCTCGACAAACGTTAAACCAGTCTCTGGTGTTAACAAAAGATCTACAATAATACATTTATTCACATAAAAATATCATACGAATTACTTGAATATTACACCACTTGTGTCTGATTTTTTTTCCTGTCGGAGTTTCTTCTCCTGAGTTCAATATTTTTTTCACTCGTTTTTTTTTTGTAGCTTTTACTCTTGACACTTCATACAAGAAGAATTCATGCAATGTTTTTGTGTAGATATATTTTTGTTTAATTTTTAACACTTGAAATGATATGATTTCTTTTTTGTGTGTGTGTGTTTTTTTTCTCCCGGTTTGAATTTCGGGCAGAAGTGCCCATATGCATAAATAAATCTCCATAAATATTTTAAAGAGTGATGTGTGTGTTTTTTCGTTGAATATAAAATAATCAGGTCTACGTATTTATAAGTATATTAAAATAACATCAACACTCTACCATCATGGCCATCAGCAACAGATCTTCTACAGCCACCACCACCAACTAAACAACCGACCAACCATCATCAGCATGAGTTTTACTAATAACCAAAGAGTCCAACCAACCAGCCATCATCAACACCATTTCTGCTTTTATAATTCTTTTTTTCGGTTTTTTTTTTGTTGGTTCTGGTGCTCATAATTATAATAATAATCGGCATCATCACTGCAGACATTTGAACACATGCAATAGACTGAATGGCAGACCATAAAATATGAAACAGCGCAAATTCAAAAAACACATAATGGTGCATATGAATATGACGAAAAATATATAAAAGAAACCATTACAGACTTTTGACAATTACACCTTTAAGGGACGTTGATTCTTAAAGGCCTTCAAATTGTCTGGTTTACAGATCCCTCTACATCAGTTGTTTAATTTTCTTTACCATTCCGAATTGGCCAAATATGTTCCAAGGTCGAATAAAATTTGTTGTGAATTCAGTATTGTTTACCATCACCCCTATCGTGAATAAAAATTCCACATGAAATTTGTTCCATTTTCACACTTTTCCTATTAGAATTCAATGTTAAAAAATAAAAGGGAACAAATTTCATGTGGAATTTTTATTCACGATAGGAGTGCATGACTATTTTGCATAAATGTGTGGTATATGTTGGCGTCCAATTTTGATGACCGATTCGCCAGGATATGTCCCATGCAACATGGAAGTTGTTTCACGGACTTGTTGAAACCATTCGTCGTCCTTATCCATATAATCCAATTTAGGCTTTTAGTTAAGGGTTGATTATACAAACAGCCAACTTGAAATTGACACACGTTTATTTCAACTAAACCACTCATAGCCTTCTGACGTCCATCTCCAACAGATGACCGCAGTCGTGTAGGAAAAATTCGATTAGATTTTCCAGTCTCTGGATTTTCAGCGCTGGGTATTGACAGATAAGATGACATACATTCTCATCCTCCGTCTCATCATGGCAATTTTTGCAGAATTCTTTATAAATGATATTCAATATCCTAGCATGCATTTGTATCAGGCAGTGATTACTGATAAAATATTCCGCATTCAATCATGTACAATATTCACCAGTGATCAAAACTTGCTTTATGTGCACGGAATACCAAACAATCGATCAGTTGTCTCCTCATTCTTTTTTGGCCAAAAAATCAAAAAATCTTCAGTTCTTTCTAAGGAAGTTGCAATCTCCTAACATGTCATAGTTCTGCGACATAAACGCAACGCTTGCACGATATATGTAGAATTCCAACCAATCGATCTGTCTCCCAATCCGAGAGAGAGAGAGACTCCTCTTTCGGCCAATTAATTCCCAATACAGTTTTATGGGATATTTCAGTATCCAATATTCAGAAAAGTCCAATTGAGAAATGTCTCGTCATCCCATTTAGAGATAACCGGCATTAAGGAATCCGATTAGATTAGTAGAGTTGTTAAAGAGTTTTGTGAGTGGAATCCCAACGAGTTGATCGGCTTCCTCATCGAAGAGTGAGACTCTTGTTTTGGCCAATGAATCCCAATGAGCCACTAGATTTAACTGTCTTGGATATTTTGCTATCGCAGTTTATAGAAGGGCCCAGCTGAAATTAAATTAGGGTTTGCGAAAATGACCTTAGCCGATGTGTTGCGAATTGCATACCGAGTTACGCAGAATCTTTCAAAGGTGATATGTAGATGTAACAAGAACCAGACAAGAACATAATATATTAGTATGAGCTTTACGACCATGTCGAAAAGTCATTTGGTGTTGCCAGGTGTGATATCCCAAGTTCATGCTCTAGCCTTAGTACACGACCTTATAAACTCTCTCCTTAGTATTCTGATTCCAAAATAACTTTGAATCTGGGATGACTCGCGGATACTTTACGCTATCGAATTGGCTAAATTATAAAAAGTGATGGAGATTTTGTGCTTTCTGGTGAAGAGTACAATATTCGGGATTCAAACTCTTGATGCCCCAGGCGGATAGTGTGCTTATGACAGAGTGTACAAATATTTACAAGACACTGCCAAGGAAATTCAACATTTAACGACCAAAACTCAATGTGTAGGACCTTCGAAAGCGTTACCAGACACTGCCAAGGAAACTCAACAATTAACGACCAAAACTCAATGTGTAGCAGCTTCAGAAGCGTTAAGGTAGAGTCACGCTTGGCAAATATTTGACGAAAAAGACGTAACCACTAAATAGTATGTACTTGATAGCTTTTATTTATGTTAAAAACTTAATTTCTTTAGGACAAGCCACAAGTCAGTTTTATTAATGCCGTTTGATCTTGTAAGATCAAATAGCGTCAAACAAATGTTAGCTGAAAAATGAGGTTACGCTTTTGTAGGTAAATATTTGTCGTGTGTGGCCATAATTTTAGACTTTTGAGTTACTAAATAGAACTAATTTGTCAAAAATTGTTAATAATACTGTTAATGGGTCCATTACAAACTCATCAGCTTTGGTTCTTAATGGGTTAATGGAAATATTCTTTCAACTCACATGTAGACATACATGTGTGCAAATGTATTTGATATATGCAAAAATATAACCATATTCCAACCAAATTCAATTCATAACATTTTGTGTATTTAATATTTATAACATACTTTGGCAATTCTTTTAATTATTATTTTATTTCGTTCTTTTTTTTTTGTTCATATTTGTTTGTGAATTTGAGTTTGAAGTTTTAAATATGAGTGAGTGTGTAATACAAAACAAATTTATAACACTCTTGATGCACATAAATATATATGAAATAATTTGTATATACAAAGATTTGTTTTTATTAAAATAAAGAAATATTTTTTATGTTTTAAACGTGTACAAGTACACAGGAATTATTAATACAGGAAATGTGAGCAATTGGTGTGGAAGAAGAGCTCACAAAAGCATTTGACAGGATTCTTAATCAAAACAAGACAGACAAACAACATACACAGACACAACGACAAAAAGTGACAAAACTGGGTTTAAATTAAAGAAAATGCATATAAAAGTTGTGAGAGTCTTTCAGTCTTTCAAGCTTGCTTTTAGGTGAAAGCTTCTTTGTTGTTTCTTTAAGCCCATCATCATCTTCATCTTCTACTTGTTATAGCCTTTGTTAAAGATCTGTATTTGATTTTATTTATACATATTTATACCTTTATTTGCTGCAATTCATTCCATTTCATATTTAATGTTTGTCATATAGAGAGGTTGGTTGTGGGTATATATATATGTGTGTGCTGATTGTGTGTTGAAATTAATCTATAAACCGCGTGAATTTTGATATCTTTTTAAGATTGAAATATTGTGGTTTTTATCAAAGGATCCTTTTACTTTGTTTTCAAAACAAGTTTTACTTTAACCAGCTTGTTTCTGTTTCTGTGAATATTTCATAAGCTTATATGAATATTTGCTTTTTTTATTGTAGTCATGTTGATGATGTTGGCCATTTATCTGGCCAAGAATCTCATAAACAAATGTGCAAAAAGATCGTTAAGAATTGGTGAAACCTTAAAAATGTCAGTAAGCTAATAAATGAAGAGATAAATATTAAATAAGAAAAAAGAGGCCATAATTCTGTAATTCTTTTGTTATTATTAATAAAGGCTACAAACAAACAAAAAGAATATTGTAGAATATTACATATTGATTAACAGCAAGTTTATGGCCGGGGAATGTGGGAAGTAATAAATCAAAAAAAAAAAACTGGTTTAAAAGATTTTGCAAGCAATTGTTCTGAATAGTTTGAAATTTCTTAAAATCATAAAAATGTATATAAATTATTTTCAGTAATTTTTATTATTATTTGAAGTAAATAAAGCCTAATTTAGTTATAACTTTTTAATTTGCAATTGTATTAAAATATGTATACTTTAGCATGTTTAAATCTTAGATCTTATCAAATCTTATGAAAAATTTATAAAAATTTTAAATTCCAAAAATTATTTAAAAAGCTCGAAAATTTAAAAATATATTTCAATATTAACCATCAATTCCTTAAAATACTATTAAAAGTTATCAACATTTAATAAAAATAATAAAATTCTTAAATATTTTTCAAACGTAGCTCAAAATTACAGGAGTTATATAAAAATCATGAAAATTGAAAAATACATTTCAATATTACAGCACAATAGCATTAATTTCCTTTAAAATAATTAAAAATTACAAGAAAATATTCATTCTTAAATATTTTTAAAAAATTCCGAAATTTGTTTACCAATTTCATTCAAAAATCCAGCAAAATTAAAAATATTATCATGAATCATTTCAATCAACAAATCAAAATTAAAATAAAATTCTCAAAATTTATACAAAAACCTCAAAACTAATTATTTTGTAAAATTTATTTTAAAATATATTTCATTATTAAAAGCATCATAACCATAATTCTCCGTAAAAAACTATTAAAAATTATAAAAAAATAAATTCCCAAACATTTTTTAAAAATCCCCAACAAATTTTGTACTGATATTGTGAAAATTATATAAAAATTTAGAAAAATTAAAAACATGTTTCACTATTAAAGCATAATGACGATGGTTTCTTTCAAAAATGCTTAAATATTAAACAAATTTTTAATTTCCGAACTTTTGAAAAAATTTTCTAACTGGTTTTTGATTATATTTTTTAAAATATTTGGAAATCTATTAAAAATTGTATAATACAAAAATTAAAATTTCAAATAAAAAAAAAAAAATTATTCCCAAGAATGTTTTAAAGGAATTTATTGAGTTTTCCAAAAATTTAAGGCTATTTTCATGTAACTAGCAAGTTGAAAAATGTATTTCACTACTAGACAATATTACCTTGAAATTCCATTAAATTATCTGAAATTTTATTTAAAAAAAAATAAAATTCCAAAAAAAAATTTAAAAATTCCCAAAACAAAAATTATGCTAAAATTATTTAAAAATCAACTAAAATGTTTTTAATGGTTTCTTCTTTTATTGCTTGTAAAAAGAAACTATTAAATATTGAAAAACGTCAAATTAACGAACTAAATAATTAAAATGTTTTTATTTATTGTTATGATTACCAATTAAATTTTTTATTAATTCTCAAAAATAAGTAAAAGACTTGGATATCCAAAAATGTCAAACAATTTTCATGTAAAAAAAAAACATTTATTTCAATACTAGAAAATATTACCTTTAAATTCTATTAAATATTCTGAAAATTAATTTTTAGAAAAAATAAAATTCCCAAAATAAACTTTGCTAAAATTATTAAAAAATTAACTAAAATGTTTTTATTTCTTATTTTAATATAAAATTTAAAAATAAATATATTTAATTCTCAAAAAAAAAAAATCAAAGAATTTGAGTTTTCCAAAAACTTCAACAATTTTAATGTTAAAATTTTAAGCAGTTTTAACATTTATTTCACTATTCTACAATAGAGTGGTTCGCCAGTGGTTCGTCAGTTAAAATAATGTAAAAACAATTACAGAAATAATTTTCAATTTTTTTTGCCACGCCTACACACCGCCCTTTTAGTATTTTGTTCACTGTGTCGCTATTTTTAGTCCGATCATAACATAACATAACATAACCGGTATACAGGTGTTCATGGCTCTGTAAGGGCTACATTTCCGTCCTTAATTATTTTTTACTACCACGTCAAATTCTAGTCATGACTTTTGAAAACTCGCTTCGTACCCACAATAATGTTAAATAATCTTGTACGAAAAAAAAGTCATGACTAGAATTCGACGTGTTAGTAAAAAATAATTATATTTATTTCTATCAACTTTTAAATTATATTTGGAAATTTCCTTTAACTAATAGTTTTTTCTTTAAATTCCATGGGAACAAAAATCCATGAGGAATTTGGGAATTCAAATTTTTAATATTTTTTTATATTTTCAATGGTAATTTTGTTTAAATGCCCTAAATTAATTACTGCTCAATATATCTGCAATTTGACCCAAAATGTTTGTTGGGAATTTAAAAAACCTTGTGTTTTGAAAAAAAAAATGGAAATTTTAATTTGTTTTTAAATTTGGACTAACAAAATTATTGATATCATAATGAGTTATTTACAAAATAGCCTAAAATTAAATAAAATCATAAATTTTGCAATTTTAATAAAAAACAATTTTGGGATTTTGGTTAAACTTTTTAGGAATTTAGGAAATTTTTTCTGTAATTCTGACAAAAAATTATTAGCATTATAATGAAATACATATATTTTAAAATTGCCTAAAATTCTTAATAAACATAATTCCTGCAATTGGGATCAACAAAATTTGTGAGGATTTTTGGGAATTAAAATTTTTTCTAAATTTTGCCTGAAAACTTCTAATTTCATAATGAAATATGTACATATATATGTATATACAGTGAAGCTAATAAATTTTTCATATTAAATTCGCCAAATTTAATAAAAGAATTTTATTCGCAAACATTTATGAAAATTCAAAACACTCTCTATAGATAAATTTGTTTTTCTAAGTTTGTTTTCTACTGTAATAAATATACATACATACATATATGTATGGACATATGTACATATGTATATTCCTTGTAATTTTTGCAACTAACAATTACTTTAAGCTTTAACTATCCATACATAATCCTCTGTTAGATAAAGATTACAAATGTTTTACTTTTTTGGCATGCAAAACAAAAGTTAATAGAGATTTACTTGAATTTAACAAACGATTTTGATCTCTTAACCATGAGGCGTTATCACAAGTTCCGCAAAACAGCGCCACAGACACACACTTGCATTTCAAGACCAAATGAAAGTTTTATTTATTTGGATGAAAAAATAAAACGCAGAAAGGGTATAAGGAATAAAAGCAGCTGAAGAGTAATAAGAAAATTTAAAAAAAAAAGAATTAAAAAATCAACAAAATCACGTACGACAAACAACAAGCTTATGCTTGCATTTTACAAACACGTGATGTATGGCATTAAACAAACAAGTAAAAAAGCTTAAATAATGCTTCCTTTTATCATTGTAACAGTCATAATGACTTTAAAATTGAGCTAATAGAAGTATTAAGGTAATGTTTTTAACATTCATATGCAAAAAAAGTTAGTCATTCTGTTTGTAATATCTACTTACATACAATTCTTATTTACTGGCCTCATGTTAGTGTAAATCAGTTATCCTAAGGTTACACTTATCGTACGTACCAAAATCTTTTTACAAAATATCAGATGTACATTCTAGCATTTTACAATTGAAAATCAGCAAAATATTTTTATAAATGGCTGAAATATGAGCAAAAACCTGCGACATCTTTTATGTTGGAATATAACTCAATTGCCATGTTTAGTATATAGACAATGTGTAGCTCAAATAGGTATTTCAAAAACATTTCTTAGCGATTGCCTCCTTGTGCCTGATTCTAGCATCTGCTAGGAACTTTTTCGTAGCATAAAAAATTGTAAAATCTTTTTACTTTTTACAAACATTGTTTAATCATCATTCTTAGTTTATTGAGATAGTATGAAATGAAATTAAAGATACTATTAAACATTGCTGTTATTCCAAAGACTTATTTTAACTTTATTATAATCCCAAAGTCTTCCGAATGTGACCTTCTTTTCTAACAAATTCTATTTACCACCCTTTCATATGTAGTGCAATAAAACATTTCTTAGAAAAACCAGAAGACAAGACAAATTCAAACAATATATTTTTTCTTTTGCGTTTTATATTGTAAAAGTTATTGTTTAACAGAAAAAATATGAATGAAAATAGAAATGTAAAATGTATGTTTAATGTATTGAAGCCAACAGCGAAAAGGGGCTTTCACAAATGGAATACAAATTTCAGAGCTTAGCAAAGAAATCCCAAACATTGTAATAACTTCAAACATACTAAAATTTTCAGTTTCATTTTCAAATGGCCACACGGAGCTGCAAGTTGAATCATTTATAGTTCTTCCCTGAGGGTAATGTAGTCCAAGTAGCCGGCATAAAATCTTATTCTATTCAAATAATTGTAATATTTCAATGGATTATATAGATTTCATTTCATTCTTGGGAAAAAAAATCTAAATTTGAACAATTAAGAAAGTATACTCGGTCAAGCCCGACCATTTAATATCCTATACCGAGTATGCGAATAAAAACAGTTATTCAGAAACGGGAACATTTGCATTAAATTTTATCTCGATATCTGCACTTGTAAATGATTTATACATGTTAAAGTGATTTTCAAAAGAGGGTCTTACATGGCAGCTATGACAAATTATGGACCGACCGTTATAAAATTAGGTGTCATGATTTTTGTATATGAAATTTATTAGTGTTGAATTTGATTTGGCTATCAGCATTTGGTCGCTAAAGTTATTTTCGTAAGTGGGCGCTATGGTCAATTATGGACTGATCTGTACAAAATTTCTAAGTGTGAATAGACTTCATGAGCATATTATTTGCAGCGAAATGTATCTATATGCATACGTACATAAATCAAACATTTATCACCAATAAATCCTATTTCCGAAGAACATTTGTAAGGATGGGGGGGGGGGGGCGGCTAGGTGAAATAATGGACCGATTGCAATCAAATTCAATCCCAACCGTCCTTGGGCCGAACAAAGTTCTCGTACTAAATTTTCTCAAAATCACTTTCAAATAGCGACCTGTACTTGGCACACAAAATTTACACGACCAGCCAGCCAGCCAGACGGACGGTCAGACATCGTTTAAACGACCCAGAAAGTGATTCTGAGTCTCTCGGTATACTTTCACATTTATGAGTGTTACAAATAACAGGGTAAATTCAAATCCCACTATAGTAGTGTAGGGTATAAAAAGTTTAGAAGTTTTTAGAAAATTTTTGGGAATTAATTTTTTTTCACGAATTTTTCTAAAACTTATAGAAAGTTCTATATAAAAGTTCTATATTTCTGCTAAGTTCAAAACTATATTGGTAAATTTCCTTAAATTTATTTGTTTTTTTTAATTTCTGGACAACACACATTCTTGTATTAGAAAAATTTAGGAATTAAATTTTTTATTATTTCTTTTATACTTTCAATGGTAATATTGCTTAAATTCCATTAATTTATGTACAATTCTATATAATTTCTGCAATTTTGGGAATTTAAAAGATATTTGAATTTTTGCATAAAATTTAGAAGCTTCAATTTTTTTGGGAATTTTGCTTGAAAACTATTGTTGCTACAATGAGATATACTGTGAGCGTCAATATAATGTAAACACCTAATATTGTTTAAAATGTTTTATATGTACCATAAATACAAATTTAAAACAATATGTATTGCATAATTTAAACTAGTAAACAAAATAAAGAAAAATTAAAAATAATTCAATTTTAATGGAAAAGTACCAGATTTTTTTGTGTTAAAGTAAAGTAAAGGTATGATATGTAAAGTAATATAATTAATATTGTGTTTGTAGTCCTTTTGCCTTTATCACATTTGGCAATCATCTAGACATAGAATGAACACTTTTTTTAATGAAATCAGACGAAATTTTGTACCATTCATCCTTAATCATCTGTCCCTAATAATTGTTTACTACCACGTCAAACTCTCGCCATAACTTTTAAAAACTCGAATCGTACCCACAATAATGCTAAATATTCTTGTACGAAAAAAAGTCATGACTAGAATTCGACGTGTTAGTAAAAAATTATTAAGGGCAGAAATGTAGCCCGTACAGAGCCATGAACACCGGTATATAAAATGTTATGATCGGACTAAAAATAGCGACACAGTGAAAAAAATACTAAGAGGGCGGTATTTGTAGGCGTGGCAAAAAAATAAAAAAAATATTTCTGGAATTGTTTTTATATTATCTTTAATCTTAGTGGGTGACTGACACAACTTTTTTGTATAGAAAGCGAAACACTCCAATGGCAGGAGTTTGTTGCTAAAAATACTGCGGTATGTTTTAAATTTGAAAAATATTCATATTTTATGTTTTGTATATTCGTTTTTTAAAATATTTTTCTTTTGTCATTTTGAAGGTTTGACAACATAAACATGCGACTGCTCAAAATTGTGCTCACAATCAGATAGTTGTATCATGCAATGTACAACATACAACATCACTTGTGAATGGAACAATAATTTCTGAAATTCGAAGCAGAAAACTTTGTGAAATTTTGATTGACAATTTTTGGTTTGAAAATTAAATATATTTTAGAATTTACTAGAACTTGTTATAATAATAATATCTCCATTTTCAACTAACAATGGGCTATGGGGAAATTTTTTTTAAGTTTTTTGGAAATTTTAAATTTTTCTGTAATTTCAATTGATAATCATAATGGAATATATTTATATTAGAATTGCCTCAAATTTGTTCTAAAGGAAATATCTACAAATAGAAAATAAGAAATTTGTGATCTAATTATCTCTATTTAAATGCCGCTCAACATTTCATACTTAAAAAAACACCCTTTTTAAATGTCTACAAGTTTTAAGCATCAAATCCTAGAGTAAGGAATGAGTGACAATACAAAACAACAAGAAAAGAGAAAATTTAAAATAAAAATAAAAACATCATATTAAAATGTTGAAAAACAATGTGTTTACTGTCACATATTGTCGAGGAATATGTAACTTTTAAATTGTTAAAACATGAGAAGTCACAAAAGGTTCAAAAAGCAAAATACAAAACACATACATACATATGTACACATGAGTACATACATAGTTGTTTGTTTTAAACGACATTAAAACAAAGAAAGAAAAGACAGACAGACAGACATTTAGACAAATCATATCTGAACTATACATACACAAAGATGGATATGTTAAGGATGGCCAGATAGACAGACAGGCCTTTTACAACCGCATAGAAAGCCTGCCTCGTAGACAAATGCTGTAGCAGCAACAGCAGCAGTAATCATTGTGCATTAAAAACTTTAATCCCACAAAAGGAGAAAGATTTAATATTTTAGATTTCGAATGGAACAATGGGCAAAAAACAAATAAACAAAAAAGTGGGTGGTCTGGCCTGTTGTTAGTTGAATATTTCTGTATAGACTTTCGTTTGCTTCGATGCCGTTGTGGCTGTCTGTTGTACGTTGCTGCTGCTTTAACAACTTTAAACCAATAAAACATAAAACGTGTTATGAATTTACTAAAAACTAAACTAATTTCCTTGTGTGTGCTTGAGCTAGTTAAATAAATATGTAATTTTTCTCTGGTTTTGTGCAAAATATTCATAAAATTGAGCCAAAGAAAAAAAATAACATTTTATGTATTGTGGCAACCACTAAACTAACTCGTTTTGATCATTCGTTCCTTCAAATTCAAAAATGTTTCGATGGCAATTTGTACATGATGATTGTGGCCAAAACCAATAACTGGATAGGTTTTTGCATGTGCTATAAAAGCTAATTTGTGGTTAAAGATACAAATGACTGAAGCAATTAGTACATTAACTGTTTATGAGAATTGTGTAAAAAAATATGAACATTTAAAGAGATAACAGAAAGTATTGGAGGCTTAATTAAAAAGACAATTTTTTTTAATTTGGAACAATAAATTGTTTCCACTGCAACAAAAATAGATTTTATTAAAGTTTTCTAGAAAGACAAATTGATAAATTAACCATTTTATGCACTTATGCGACTTCAATATTATCCAACGTTTATTTGGAACGGATTTTCCCCAATATTGACCTCTTGATCTACTTTTAATTCAACAAAAGGATTATGATATCACGGCTTTTACGAATTTCTTATTATAGTTTAATTGACCTTTTTTATTCTTAAGATTTTAGCAATTATTTAAGCTTAAGGTATTTTTTTAAATTTAAATGTTATTTTCAATATTTCAAAAATTTAAAATTTTTTTCCTGAAGAAGCTACACAAAGACGTAGCGAAATATGGAAAATAAAATTTAAATTAAAAACAAAGACAATAAGCCAAAATAATTGCTAAAATTTTACGATTATATAACGATTTTTTGTATTGCAAAATTTCTGTATTACAATTCTTTGTACAGAAAAATTCGTGTATAACGGTTTTTTTTTCTATAGAAAACTGTGTGTATAACAGCTTTTTCTATAGAGAACTGTCTATATAACAGTTTTTTTCTGTAGAAAATTGTCTGTATAACAGTTTTTTCTATAGAAAACTGACTATATATAATTTTTTTCTACAGAAAAATTCGTGTATAACAGTTTTTTCTATATAAAACTGTCTGCATAACAGTTTTTCTATATTAAGCTGCCTGTATTACTGTCTTTTTCTATAGAAAAATTCGTGAATAACAGGTTTTTCTATAGGAAATTATAGGTATATTAGTTTTTTTTTAATAGAAAATCTTGTATATAACAGTTTGTTTTACAGAAAAATTCGTGTATAATTTGTTTTCTATAGAAAAATGTTTGTATAATAGTTTTTTTCTATGTGAAACTACTAGTATAAAACTTTTTTCTTGAGGTAACTGTCAATATAACAGCTTTTTCTATGGACAAAATCGTGTATAACAGTTTTTTCTATAGAAAATCTTGCATAAAACAGCTTTTTATAGAAAAATTCGTGTATAACCGATTTTTTCTATAAAAAAATTTTTGCATAATAGTTTTTTCTGTAGAAAACTGTTAGTATAACAGTTTCTTCTATAGAAAATCTTGTTTAAAACAGCATAATGTCTTCTTATTTTCAACTTAACTCATCTTTAGAAATGACACCCCTTTCATTTAAAGTTTTTTTACTAGTTAATTTGTTGCATTATTTTTAGTAGTAGCATTTCGCTCTTTTTTATGCATATTTTTTGCTGTTTTAAACTTTCATTGTTGAAAGTCAAAACATTTCTGTAATGAAAAGGTTAAATGCATTCATTGAAAGTCGTTTTTATTTATGAAACATTATCATCATCATCATCTTTATAGTCATCGTCAGCAACATCACATCACAAATTCGCCTGATTATATCATTTGTTAAGCATCACTTGTCTTTAACAGAAAAAATTAAAACCGAACGAGAAAGAGAGGGAAAGAAAAATAAGACATTTAGAAAAAACCCCCCATCATTCAGTTGCAGTTTGAAGTTGAATGACAACTTGTATGTCAACATTTGTAAAATAACAACAAAAACATAATGTTGCATTAACGAACGCACTTTATGCCCCCTCTACCACACTCTGTTTACCAAAGTGGTATTTTTTTGTTGTTTTTTTCGATATTAAATTTTACAATTTAGCTGCATTATTACTCGTATTATTGCTGATGATTGTTGGTTAGTTGGTTGGTATAGAAAAATTATAAAAAAAATATGTACATGTATGTTTAAAAAAACCCAAGCCTTAAGCAGGAATTTAATGTCAACATGTTGTGGCAGCAACGTTGTTTTCTTCTGGTTTGTTGTTGTTGGATTGCGTTCAATAGTTGAGGTTTATAAACAGACTGCATGGCAGCTTAAATTTCTTCTTGTTTGTAACCCCTTCAATATTTCAAACAGAACATATGAATAAAAACATGATAAACGACATATAATATTTCCAGACTTCATTTCATTTACACACATATTCATTTACAACACGTGAAAATGTAGGCATTTGGCTTTTTTGTTTTGTACCTTTAACCACAGATGCGTCTGGAATATTTATTGAAATGGATCAAACTTCTAAGAGTGCTGGCAATTCTAACTGATTACTACTGAAGTAGTATATCGAACATTAGCAAAGAAATTTCCCACTACATATTCCTATTTTCGTATAAATTCATTTGGCGAAATATCAGCACAATAAAACTGGTGGGTATATTGTAGTTCTAACAATATAAGACCATTTTTTCAAAGTGAGTTTAATCTTTTATCTGCAATCTGAAAACTTTATGAACTAACAGGATAATAATAACGACACAAATTCAAGCGTTTGAAATGTTGAATTGCTGGTAGAATATTCATTTGCAAATAGGAATAGCAGTTTTAGTTGTTTATGACACTGCACAAACAATTGTGGATGTGGCATAACTTGACAATGTGTTTGAGTTTGGCATAGCAATAAACCACAGCTCGTTGGAGTCATTATAACATATCAATGCTTGTTGAGACATTTCTTTATAGAATTTATTGCAGCAGGTTTGAGTTTTGATTAAATAAATAAACAGTGAATAAACCTAAACATTTGTAAATTTTGCAATGGCATAACTTGACAATGTGTTTGAGTTGGCATAGCAATAAACCACAGCTCGTTGGAGTCATTATAACATAACAGAGCTTGTTGAGACGTTTCTTTATAGAATTTATTGTAGCAGGTTTGAGTTTTGATTAAATAAATAAACAGTGAATAAATCTAAACATTTGTAAATGTTGCAATGGCATAACTTGACAATGTCTTTGAGTTGGCATTGCAATAAACAACAGCTCGTTTCAGTCATCATAACATAACAGAGCTTGTTGAGATGTTTCAGTATAGAATTTATTGCAGCATGTTTAAGTTTTGATTAAATAAATAAACAGTGCTTTGTGAAATAATTTCATTATAATCTTTATGTCATGAAATGCACTCGCTATTACGATATTTAACACCTACGCCCCTGCTTTTTACACTTGTGCGTATACAGTTCTTAAGTGCATTTTTCTTTAATGTTGTTGCTGCTGCTGTTGCTATTGTTCGTTCGCATTGAATGCGTTTTTGAATTGTTTAAAGTACCTAAACTTACCTTTACATAATAAAAAACACATTGCAGCTATTTATTTGTTGTTGGTTGGTTTATTTGTTTGCTGGCTGTTGCACTGCAGTTGTTTCTTTTATACCCTGTGAGTGATCAACAACATGTTTAATTTTTTACTTAATGTAATTCTTGGTGAGTTTTTTGCTTTTCATTTTATTGTTGTTGATTGACATTTGACGACTTTTGATGGGCACGCTTAAGTTCTCTTTAACCAATAATACAATAATAGCAACAACAACAACAACAAAAAAACAAATGTATGAAGTTGAATTTGCTGCAGCAACTTGCTCAAAAAACAAAGACGTTGAAGAGTTTGCTTTTTGTTTTGTTTTTCTTTTGTAGAAGAATGAAAACGCTTGGCAATAATAAACATTTTACTTAATTTAGCACTTTTTTGTATTTTTTAGGTTGTGTATGAGGGGAAGAGAGGGGTTTTTAAGCAAGAAGTGAGTTGGAATATTTAAGAAAGTTTACAATTCAAGTAAACAAATTTACTGCACGCATATCTTTTAAGTTTTTAAATATGCAACTTGAAACACTATTGATGATGAGGATGTGAAATACAAAAAATCACAAGTTGAGTTAGAATTTATAATACTCTACTGTTAAGTAATTTCTAGCACAGAATTTACAAGTAACAACGCTTTTTTCAGCACCTAAAAAGTATTAATAAAATAATTAAAGTCCAGCTCTGCTAAAGCTGTGACAACTCCAACAAGTTGCTGTGCATTGCCTTACCAACTCACAAACATTGTCATGCTATGCCATTGCAAGGCAACCAAAAACTGTTTACAACTGCATTACAGGCCGACATTTGTTTTGCAAAAAAAAAAAAAACTTAAAATTGTCAATTGTGTTTAAAAATTGAAATGACCAAACTTAAATTTGGATTATTCTTTTGGCTTTACATGTTTCTGCACTGAAAGAAGCAGTTTTAGAAGCGGTTTATGAATAGTAGAGCAAACTGATAATTTGATACATTAAATATAATTACGCAACAATTGTATATAATTGGATAGGAAATGTCTTTTTCATGCCATAGAAGTTTTGTTTAAATCATTTAATTCATAGCAATTAATCACTTAATTTTCCACTTCCCCACCCCTGTAGCACTTTATCTTTGTGAGTGTTAAGTTCTTCTCCATAATATACTTTTAAAGCGTAACAAATGCTATGACACAATCAAAATACTCACCACGTTTCCTTTTTGCCAACACATGATTATGGGGATGAGTATAATCAAAGAAATTTTGCAAATAATGTTAAATGTTTTGCATACATTGTTGCTATGTATCTGCTGCTCCTCTCGCCATAATTATTGAAAGGGAGAATTGTAACTTTGCACAAGTATTTTTAAACGTATGTATTGTAACGTGTATGATGATTATGTTAATTGCATTTTTAGTAAGTGGCTGATGATGACGAAAATGATGATAATGCGTATTTGTGAAACTTTTTTAACACGCAAAAATAGAATAGCATGCAATCCTTTATGTTGCCATTATTAAAATACTAAATGGATTCCTGTAAATTGCATGTACTTGTTTGTTCGATTATTATCATCATCATCATCAGCCAGCACATCATCATCGTCGTCAACATCCTATAACTTGTTGATATGCCAGTGACAACAATTGCTTAAACTTAACTAAATGTATGATGATTCAAAAGTCGCACTCTGTCGGTTTGTCTGTTAGTCTTTATGTCTGTTTATCATGTGTAAAGGACTTCATTTGTTTTTTATTGTTAGTTGGTTTGATATAACTGAATGACTGACTGACTGCCTAACTGCGGGACTGTTTGTTGCTGGTTGCTTGATTCACTTGTTTGGCTTGAATGGGCTTTCATTTGTTAACGATTAGCTATTTCCGCAGCTGTTTCTTCTGCTTCTACTTCTGGCACTTTACAGCTTTTATTTTTATACTTTTTTTACCATTTTATTGTTATAAAACCCGGCAACGTGCATGAGAAGTGTTGCAGCCATTATTATGAATTTAATTCTGTAAATGAGTGACAAATGCACGAGGATAGTAGAAAAAGACAGAAATGAGTTGTACAATTGCAGCAGTTCTTAAATGATGTCATAGAAAAACATAATTTGATTATTGGAAACAAGCTTACATTTACCACAAATAGTCCTTGAGCCAGAAGTTACAAATATATATGTATATAAATTACAGAACTAGAAATTTCAAACTAAAATATTCAAAAAATTCTTTAAAAATACAATCTTGGACTTTTAAATTTTGCTGACCTGTTCTTATTTTGGAAAATTTATTGACGTCTTTGCAAGTTTATTATTGGTCCTTCGAACCCAGTTTTAAATGTAAGAGTTCCCTTAGAATCTTTTGAGTTTACTATTATCGTTTCATCACAAACACGATTTATTAAATATTTAAAACTTCATCTAAACTTATATTTAAATATTGGGTGTATAACGTAAAAATGCGGGATTCATAACAAAACGCGATTTTTGTATTTTTTGCTTCGAAAATGTTGAATTTTGTGCCAATAAAGCATCATATGCTGAAAGTTTTACTTTACTTCTTTAATTTGAAAAAAGTACCACTTAAGCACATCGATTGCTCACCGAAGCTTATGGTGAATGTGTTCCATCGATTTCAACGTGCTAGAGATGGTTTGTGCGGTTCGGAAGTGGTGATTTTGACACGAAATTCAAAGATCGCTTAGGCGAGTCAAATAAGTTTAAAGACATAGTATTGGGGGTATTTCTCCATGATGATTATTGCCAAACTCATAAAGAGCTTTGAAAAGCATTGGAAGCTATTCAAGCATCAGCTTTAAAATGTTTGCAGGCAGCAGTATCCATGTAAAAGTAGGGAAATACAAAATAATTGATACATAAAATGGTCCTTCGAACCTTGTGAAAAATTGTTTAAATTGAGACTTGATATATAAATGGTCTTACGAACACTAAAAAAAATATTTTTTTGAAAAGTACGAAAAATTTTACTTTTATTAAAATAGTACCAAACAAAAATAGTACTTTCTTTGAAAAATTGCGAAGTTGTAGAAAGAAAAATTAGGAAAAGTAATTTTTCCATTTAATCAGTAAAACTACTACGAATACCAAGAGTTTATAACTAGTACCAAAACTAGTACCAAATAGAAAAAAGTACTATTTACTGAATGTATATTATGATTAGATAAATCCCTTTCTAAATAATTTTTTTTTTCTTTTTAAATTAGCAAATAGGATGAAGTAGAAAAAGTACTTTCTATGAAAACTAAGCAATACTCGTATGTAGACGTTATAACTTAAAAAAAGTACCAAACTACTTTTTACCGAAAGCTGATTGTAATAAATTGGTAAAATAAAATCTCCTTGTGAAACAAAAAAATATATTTTTTTTTTAAAAATGCCAAAATTGTACTAAGTACAAAAAAAGTACTTTCTAGCAAAAATAGTAAAATTATATTTAGAAGCTGAAATAAATGTTTTTCGAACAATCAGAAAAAATGCCAAAAGTGTTTCTTAAAACTTGTACTAAATATAAAAAGTTGAAGTTCACAACTTAAGATGACCTCTTAAATAAAGAAATAAAAGGCTTTCAACATAAATTGTCTCAGAATCTTCCGTCATTTTGTAGATTCACTTTAACAATTAGTGCTTCCAACCTATTTAAGATTTTTAAAATTTTTTATTCTGTCAACAATATTTCGTTTTTGGTCCTTCGAATCTTATAGAAATTGTTAAAACCAGTTATCACCGCAATTCCATTAACATTTGGTCCTTCGAATATCACACAGATTTATACCATTTAATTTTCGAGCCTATAAACATTTAAGAACGCCTGTTTTTTTTAAATAAATAGTAACTGCCATTAAAATGAGAAAACATTCGATGTTAAAATGTTGAGGAAAAAAATATACATAAAGAGAGAGAGAGAGAGAAAAACTTATTGAATTATTCCAATTATAATGGTGCTTATTGAGCTGTCTATTCAATTCAATACAATACAATGTATTGAATTGAATATAAAACCAATCAGTTGATACTTGTTTCGTTTTTGCCTCTACTCATTTACCATAACAATGAATGCAATAGGAAATCTTCCTAATAGAATTATTTATATTTAGACATTAGACATCATGATTTAATGTCGAGTTGTCAATAAAATTAAATAGGATTTAAAAATTAATTAATGAATGTTCAAGAATTCTCTAGTTATGTTTTTTTTTTGTTTTTTTTTTCAAAGAGAAGTAACACTCAGACAATTTATGTGCCTATATATACTTGCGTTACTTTCTTTGAAGGTAGAAGAAAGCTTTACATCACAACTCTGCAATTGCGCATTACGTTTGTGTTTAGTGCAAAATTGCAGCGCCTCTGGTGGTAAGTAGGCGCGTTGATAAAAGCTTGATTTTATAGCCTTTATTTAATTATTTTACTTCGGTGGCGTTTGAATGCTATACCACCGAAGGAGAACGCTGTGTTAAATATTAGTTATGATAGATAGAAGAAAACTAATAATTATCAGAAACTGATGTTGTTTGAGTGGCAATCGAACCTGGGTTACAAATACCAACTCATGCTTAATAATGAAATGCGCTAACCAATTAAGCTACAGCACCCTCAAAAATGCATTTTAATAGAAAGGGATTAAGTTTGTTGATGAAATCTTAATAATTTTTTTAGAGGTTGAATGTCTTTATAGTTGTATAATAGATTACATTTTTCAAACCAGCATAAAGCACAAAATTCGTTTTCCTTTACAATATGCTTTAATTTATTATGAAATAATATGTTAGTAACTAGTTGGTCCTTCTGTCCAATTTTTGTATGCTTTGATGTTTTGTCTTTATTCCACAGAACAACTGACATTTACAAACAAATGCTTTAAATACTTCCCTTCTCCTTCTGCACTACTACTTTATTTTCAAAAATTAAATTAAGTTTTTATTATGCCAAACAATAAAAAGAAGATAATTTCTGAAAAACAACATTTTTTTATCATTTTTTTCCCATGATCATAACAAATGTTGTTCCCTGGTTTGTTTGTTTTTTTTTCTCTTTTTTTTTTTGTTTCTTGCATTCATTCATTTTATAACTTTTAAACAAATTCTGCATTTAAGGAATATTTTCTTGGTAAAATAATTGAAACAGAATTTTTGCTTATATTTTTCATTAGTTTATAAATCAAACATGACACTCGAGGCATTGTGGTTGTATGGTTGTTTTGGAAACCAGGCAAAACCAACAACAACAATAAAAAAAGTGCCACATTTACACAAAAATTTGTACAACTTCCGTTGAAGGAATAAACAAAAGAAGATATTCCCCTAAGTTTTCTTTTAAGTTCTTTTATTTTATTTACATATTTCTTATTTTTTGGTTTTGTTTATTTATTCCGTATTGTTGTCAATGCATTTCGCCGAAAATGTTGTTAATTTTTGCATCAACAAAATCCAATTAAGTTCTCAACAGAAATAAATATACAGCTATAAAAATTAGTCAGTCAGTCAGCAAGTAGGAAAAAGTCAGCAGGGGTGTTAATTAGAGAATTACAAGGCACTCTACTGTGATGAAAATAATAAAAAAAAGCATAAAATTTGAAGAAATTAAATTAATTAAAAAGTGTTATAAAATATTTACTTATGAACTCTTAAACATTTTAAATAGTTTAAACTCAGAACTAAGGATTTAATGTATCTAATATCAACTATAAATGAACAATAAAAAGTTGGTCTTTCGAACCCGTATAATGGTCCCTCTAACCCATTAAAGCTTTGTAATATTGAGAATTCATTAGCTATTAAATGTGTACATAATTTGATATGAACATTATCGTTTTTATATTGTAAGTATTTATTCTCCTGCAAGTTAATAATATTTAATTCCTCTAAGTTGTTTCTGGGTTATAACATGGGACCAATAGGTTGTCTCAAAAAAATTTTGGTTTTTGATTTTCATGGGTGCTCAGCATAATTTGAAAGCTTATAGGTTAAAGTATTTTTGAGATTTTTTTTTCAGAAAAGGTTTTAAGGTCTAACCAGTCGAACTTTTACAAATGTCGGCTTTGCCGAATGTTTTTTGAGTTTTCTTCATAACTGCGTCAAAAACCACAATTTTCTTCACTTGTGAGGAAACAATTTAAAAAAATATAAGTTTTGGCTCATTAAGCTACCCTACATTACAATTTTTCATAATTTTTCTCTAAATCTCGGGACCAATCAAGTCTAAAAAATCTACGAACCTCTGTTAAATATTGTCTAAGTGAAATGTGGCCCGCCCTTCAAATGTCTTAAAAGAAAAATTAGTAACCTTTTAAATTAGTAGATTTTAAGCAATGTTAACACAATTGTGATAAATAATGAGCAGTGATTTTTAAGCATTCAAATTAAATCTAACTGAACATTAAGAAAAGAGATCCAGCTAACCAATAAAATATACGAAATATCTGAAGGACTACTTTTATAAACTGCTTATACATATTGAAAGTGTTTAATCAGTTTTTAAAGGTTTTTTAAAGGATTTAAAGATAAATATGATTTCATTTCATGCTTAATTTTGTTTAAAGAAACCATACTTTTGGTCCTTTGAATCCTAAACTTTCCAGAATACTGTTTTTGTGATTTATTCAAGTAAATTTTAATTAATTATTTAATAATTTTATTGTTTTCTTTTATTTCATTTTAGGTAAAAACTTATGCCTGGAAAGCCAAATATATCATCCGAAGTACATTTAATTTTAGTAAGTTTTATTTTAATAATAAGCACATGAAAAGTAATATCATTCCGGATAAATGGTTACAAACTTAAAGAAAAACAAAGAAAATTATCTTCCAACTATATACAGTGGGGCCTCGCTTTGTACAGCTTATTAACATCAAGATAGTTGCAAAATCCTAAGTTTTAGCAAACATTTAGCTATTGATTTTCTTTGTATGTAACCAGTAACCAGTAGAAAAGTTGCAATTATAGAAGGAATACTGTATTTTCACAGTTTCAGATTTAGTTTCGTTAACTGATTAAAGTTGAACGTGTATTCTATATTAATTTAACACAATTTTATTTTAATTTATTAACTTAAGCCAATTTTGTTCAGTTGTTGCTAAATAGTTGCGATTTTGTCAATTAAATACAGATCTTTGTTTTTCTTTTGTATTAATAATATCATAATATTAAATGAGTGTTAATAACCTATAATAAAATATAATTTCTCTATTGATTATACCAAGTGTAGCGTATTTTACTGCCTTTCAAAGATATATATCTTAATCAGCTTGAAGAAAAATAAAAGAAACCACCGACAATTGAATTTGACAGATGGGAAAACACAACATCTCAGCACTACTAGTAGGGCAAAGTTTTAACATAGAGATGAGCTCGTGACAATTAAAGGATTTTTTGTAGAAGGGTAAGGTTTTCTTTAACGAAAATGAAAAGCGAAATGAATTATTGACCTAAATTTCCTTTTGATGGCAAATTTTTAAGCTACATTAATTTTCAAATGATATACTCGTATGCCCTAAAATTCGAAAAAAAAAAATCATGACATAACTTTATACTCCAATGTGGGTTCAAGAATTAAAAATTTCTCAAATAAATGGAAATAAGTTTATAATTACTTATAATTAACAAGTAAGAGTTTATATTCGGCTGTGCCGAATCTTCTATGCCCACCACCAAATCAGTGATTTTTATAAAAGATTTATGCCCATTTAAGTGATTTTCGTGGTCTTTGCATGGGGCTATATTAAAATATGGACCGCTGCAAAGAAAACATCGTTTTGAGATTTCACTTTGCATGAAACTTATTACGGCAGAATTTTGTATGGATACGGCTTTTCTATAGACATTTATGTACCATAAAACCGTTTTCTGGGAAGACATTTGTATGGGGGCTATGAGAAATAGTAAACTGATTCCTACAATTTTCAATAGGACTTGTCCTTCTGTAATAAAAATAAAGTGTGAAAATTTCATTATATTATCTTCATAATATTTGAATAAAATAGCCAAAAATACCTGTAAAATATCGAGGTAGTCTGAAACTTTTTTTTTACAACTCGGATCCTATTGGACCGATTTTGCCAATTTTCAATACAAAACATTTCGGTAGCTCAAAGAATGTTTGGTAAAAATTTCATTATTCTGTGTCTTTTTTTTCGAAGCTCTATCGTGATTTCAACAGACGGACGGATATGGCTAGATCGTCTTTGAATCTTATAAGAACCCAGAATATATAGACTTCTTGGCTCTGCGACCATAATTTCGATGTGCTACAAACGGAATGACAAACGTAATCTCTTTAGTGACGAGTAGTTATAACAAGAAGCTGTACAGTTGAGAATAAATTTTTTAAAATCTGTGCAAAAACAAATATATTTACATTTTTTAAAATTTCTTACTATATAAAGGGGCTTTCAGCAAGAACTTTGTTTATAAACAGGGGCGTATTGGAATAACATGCTCGAAAACTACCTTAAATTCGCTGGATAACTAAATTTTTAATTGTATAATTTTACGAAATTCAGCTATTGATTGGCAGCCCCCATTAGGCGATTTAACAGCATTGAATTATTTTTAGTGGGGCTATGTTAAAGAAAGAGCCTACTGAGAGCCAATCGACCATTTTGATATGCCTGGTCGTGGTGGACAACTGTCCGCAATCATTTTTAATTTATAATTGTCAAACCTTACTCTCGTACAATGTAAGAAACACTTGCATGATTTTCATATAAATGCGTTGTTTATTTTGTTTTAATTTAGGGGACTTATGACCACGACCCCGATGGTGTTTCAAAATAAAATTTAAGACTTTAACTCAACTGTACTTATCTCTGCTCTAATAATGAAAAGTTTTTATTGAAATTGTATTAACGATTTAGTAATGTGTTTTATAATAAAAGAGAACTTTCCTGGTGGATGTTGGGGTCAAAATTCACAAATATGTTTACTTAAGTTCTTTAATTATTCTTATAATGTACATAATAGCGAATAGAAATTATGTTACATATAAACAAACACCTTTCTTTTCTTGCCTTTCCTTAACATATTAAATTCCTCCCAAAATTGTGCAAATAATGGACTTTTTTTCGTATGATCTAAATTTCCAACACTTGACCCTCTCTAATAATACTAACAAAAAACCATTGCATATTTCTTACACTTTCACAAAACAAAAGCCATAATAAATTAGTGTTTATTTAGAAGAGTAGGACGACAAGTGTCGGTTGAAAAAAGGCACTCTGAGTCACACAGCAGTAGCAGCAGCATTAAACACAATGGTCTATAGACATGCAAAAATCAACAACTAAACACACACACACACACACAGCCAAGAAAAACATTATAACTTAATAGAAGGTTTCAAATTACAAACTTAAGGCCAACAGTAATGTATGGACGGACGGACGTACGCTGGACTGGACTTAATTTCATAGTTATAACGAAAAAATTACAAATGTAAATTGGTTGTTAAAAAAATAAATTTGCATCCTAAATATTTCAAGCATCAAACATTTCGGACAAGAAAAACACAAAAATGTCATTAAACGTGTAATTTTTTTTTGTTTCACTCTCCTTAATTATTAAGCATAGAGTTACACAGGGAAAAGACCTTATGGTCCACCCTACACCCTTTGACCGGTTGCTTAAATGAATATATGTATTTGTGTTGGCAAGGGGTTCAAAGAGCTCTCATTATTATTTCTTTAAGTTAAGGTTTTCCTGATGTTACAAAAACTGGCCTAGTTACAGAGTAAATACTTAAACAGACAAACGGTTGGACAGACAGACAGACATTTTCACCCCACATTACTATACCTTAATCATGGACTGTTGTAGTGTATGTTTCTTTTTTTTTTTTGCTTTTTCATTTAATGGCCATTAATGAATTTAATTGTTAGTTTTATATTACAAACACTCAAACGTTCATTTATTCATTCATTCATTTATTCTTTCATTCGTTTTGGTTGGGGCTCATTTATTCTCATATTGTTCGCATTCATATCTTAACAGCGCCTTGTAAGCTGATACCAGTTTTGATGTCTTGTTTTATGGCCATATTATGAGAATACATATAATAATAATGATGATGATGAACATCATTATGCTGATCATCATTAGCATTAATTCAGAAATTTAGTTGGGTTTTTGCTAAAAACAACGTACATAAGTAGAAAAGAAATGAACAAAAAAAAAAAATATTGTAGGTTTGAGAGGTTGTTAAGGTTGTAACTACTGTTTTATCAAAGAATTTTATGGTCCACTAAAAGTAACAAATCTTTTAGATAGCGAGTAACAAAATAAATGTAATTTACACTCTCAGTAAAATGTTTAGATAATCAGGTGCCATAATATCTGACAGGGCGAGTTTTGAAACAAATTTTTTGACTTTTCCGAAATTCCAAATTTAAATTTCTTGGTAAAAAATAGGCGGATAGAACTTGCTGAAATTTATACATCAAATGATTATCATAGTGGGAGAGATTATCTATAAGTTCCATCTGCTCATCTTCCTCCGCTTTCCTGGAATTCGGATTCAATCTCTCAAGAATATTAAGTTTTGAATTTCATAAAAATTAATAAACTCGTATCAAAACTCAATCTGTTAATATGGCCTCTTTTTTACAAACACAAACTGCGAAGCCTTTTGACTAGCCTGCAGAAAAAATCCAGAGCGGGAATCGAACCAGCAACCCTTTAACTAATAGTCCAGCACACTATAGTTGAGTCTAAGGGGGCAGCCACTCTGATTATGATAGCGGAGCACATTAACTACAAATACTATCAAGTTCAAACAGTCCCGTCCATCTTCCGAAGAAGCCACATCTTCCTAAGAAGATGGGCGGGACTGTTTCCCAAGGATTATGAATTTCAGAAAAATTTTAAATTCTACATTAAAACTCGCACTGTTAAATGTTTTGGCCATATATGGAACAATATAATATCTATATAATCCATCAAGTCCCCTGAAATTTTAATTTATCATTCAAGAATTATTAAATTCTAAATTTCAAAAAATATAAAAATACGTATGACATTTATGATTTGGCTTAGTTTCTGGCAAAGGCGCAGATAAGCATCCAGTTACATCATTAGTAGTCCATTTCGTTCCACCATGGTCCCAATTTACACTAAGCAATTGTTATTGAAAATACTGATACAATTGTTGTCTTGAAATTTTTTTCAATGTTCACACAGCATAATTCTTATTGCTTAAATCATTCGCATTTTTATTTGAGAGTATACACACATTTGTATACACATATGTAATACGCATAAAAGATTAACATGAATTGCTAGTACATTCAAGTTTGTAATTGTCGTATCTTCTCCTCACCTTAGCTTAAAGAATTGATTCGTGTAAATTGGTACATGTGGTCATAATTCCATCTTAAACACATTTGCCTGGATTTAGTGTGTTTAACAGTGTTATGTTAGCATTTAAACAGAACTCTGTTAACAGAAGTGGTTTGTGTCTAAGGTTAAAAAATTCGAAAACTACAACTTAATTTAACTTTAACACGCGATTTTTTAATGGTTATCTATAATTTTTTAAAGACTTTTTGATACACCAATAACTTGCTTTGCGTCTTTTCGTTTTGCGTATTTTCGAAGTTGCGTCACTGCTAAATTAGTACTATTTTTCTATGTGCTTCGTTAGATTTTCGCGGTTGCGTTGTTTTAGGATCGAGTCTAATTTTTTTTAATTTTTGCAAATTCTGCAATATAATTAGATGCTAAAACGATGACCCGTACAAAAAGTGCTTTGATGATCGAAACGGAGTCCTTGCTTTCTATTTGGATTGAAAATCAAGTTGCACAAAGAATACTATTCAGTAAAATGGGATTTCAGACAAAATCAAGAAGTTTATTTGATGACATAAAAAGTAAAGCATTATCCAACGATAATGCTAGCGATGGTAATACAGACAATTACTACAAGAAAAATTATTTTACGTTAAAAAAACCTGTTCAGCAAACATTTGACTAATTTTTTGTGAAAGAAAGCCGACCGACGACTTGGTATTTTTATAACCCTAGAACCTATCCTTGATATTTACATGGTTTGCTGATATTTAAAAAAAAATCTTAATTCACTTTGCGTCGTTTCAATTTTTTTTTTTTTTTTTTTTGAAACGTTACCCCGACGCAAAGTGAGGATTTGGAGTAATTTAAAAATTAAATTTCAACCTTTCATCTTAAAAAAACATTTAATACGCAGATATTATTTTGAGTGTAGCAATACAATATTAGTTGTAAATAAACTAAATAAACAAGGATATTGATGATTGAACTAAATTACAAATGAAATAAAAAAAGTTTTAAGAACCTCATTTAACTTCTAGAATGGTATTTCAAAATACCTATATGCAATCATTTATAATCACCCCTATCGTGAATAAAAATTCCACATGAAATTTGTTCCCTTTTCACATTTTTCCATTAAAAATTCAATGTTAAAAAAATAAAAGGGAACAAATTTCATGTGGAATTTTTATTCACGATAGGGGTGAATAACTTCGGTAATCGGCCAAAAGTTAACTTCAATAATATATTTATGTCTCAAAAAATATAAATATTGATCTGGCCATACCGGAAAGATATAATTTTAAGATTAAGATTGACAAACTTTTCTAAACATATACTTGGGACCTTAAGTCCCAATTTCAATTTATGAAAAAAGACTCACTAACTTAAAACCGTGAATATTAGAACATATTTATTTATTGAATTATCTATAAAATGTACAAATGAAATAAAATATCTAAACTTTAAACTGCAAGAAACTCCCGTATGGAATATATTTTACCAGTTAGGTTTAAACCAATCGAATTCTTAATTTTGTTAACAGCTGGCTTTTAGTATTCAGAATATTTAGGGAGCGCAATTTATCGGAAATTTGATAAATTGTTGTTTAACTATTTTTATTTCGGCTGACATATATTTAAATTAATAGCTATTTTAACAAAGATATCCTTTTTTTATCCTCTTCCTCCTCCTGGATCAGCTTCTATTAACACACAGTTCTGCTTCATCACAGTATTGTATACTCTGTTAAAATAAAATTCGATAACCGTAACTTTTATGAAATTTAAATTTAATACAATTTCATACTTTGGGCTGGCTTTTATTTTCATGTTTTTCCACTCGTATTTATGCTACTGAAATTATTTCAACCATAATTTGATAGAATATTTACAACGGTTAAGATTAATGCCATGTTAACCACCAAGTAAGACAAACAGACAGACAGCGATACTACCACAACATGTCAGTCAGTGTCTTATCTGAAGGCAGACGAAGGAAGACATAGAAGCAGCTTAAAAGAATCAGAAGAAGCAAATGTACAGAAGAAAACAACAAACAAAAGCCAAAGAGATCCTGATTATTCTTAACAAATGTTTCAGCCGTTCAAAAGATGAGTTCATGTGTATGAAGGAAGAGCCAAAACACACAGTCCTATACATGTGTAAAAACGTACTGAAAGGATAAAAGGATGGCAGGCAGGCAGGCAGGCAGGATTGTTGGTTGGTTGCCTGAATAAATGAATGGATGGATGAATGAATGGTTGGCTGGTTTAGATGGCAATGGATACATGTTTGACACATGCTCGTACGATATGAGTTTCACTATGAATGACTGGATGAATGGCTGGCTGGCTGTTGTATGAATGAATGTTATGTTGTGTTATTATGAATGATATTTTGTTTCAAGTGTTTGAATGAACGTATGATGCTACTGACTTTTTCGTCTGAGTGCATAATTTGCTGTTGAGACATTTCATTTCTGTTAGTTGCAACTAACGGTAAAACAGTTTGTCTGTCTCTCGGTCTGACTGGCTATCCGTCTGTCATACCAACAAGTAGATACAAAGTCCTGTTAAAACAAACCTACGAAATCATAATAAGGGTATCATATAACATTTAACAGGATAAAAGTGTTCACACAGAGAGAAAGTTGGTTTGGGAAGAAAGTTGGGAAGGCTGTAGAGAAATGCAGTTTGCATTGTAAGAAAAATAAATTTAAAGTCAAGGCACTTGCTAGTATTTTTATAGCCAGGCTTAAATTTGGAGAGGCATTTTGATGTTGTCTTTGTGTTTGCAACATCGAGAATTATTGGCTAAGGTTACTATGATGCTACGGCAATGAAGGCAGGTGAATGAAAACTCATAAGCCGGTTTATAGAAAAAGTCTAAACGAAATAAACTAAGCATACAAAAACTAAATGAAAGTTAAGCACTCGTGTACACGTTTAAAGCATGCAAATTTCAATTATTAGAAGAAAAAAACGTTGATCATGGATCAAAAAGTGCTAATAACTGTGTTCTGCCTTTTGAGAGAGCTCCCCCGCGCAAAGCCTTAAATGATCAAAATTTTTGAGGAAATTGGTCACTGATGTTATGAATCATAAAGTATTTGATCTCTCCGTATTTTATAACAGGATTACAGGATTAATCTCTGTCCTGTCTTTTGCAAACAGAGACAATAATTAGTTGAAGTGTACATAAGATTCGGCCCATTCCAATATAAACTTCTTATTTATTTTCGTTTGTTTAATTTTTTGCGTGTTCCCCAGCGACTGCTATCAACCAAATTGAAGGAAAAGGAAAAGCCAGCCTATGGCATGGTTGGGGAGGAAATGGTAGGATGTGTTAACGGGTGTTAGGACTCTACTTTAGTTACATATACAGCTTTATCCCCAAGGAGTCTGCAGATTAGTACAAACATATATGATGGTTGCTACTGCTGCTGTTGATGTTGTTATGTTGGTGTCGTTGCAAGCAGTAAAAATATGTTGCTGTTGTTGTTGTTGTTCTTGTTATTGCACTAAGAACAAAAAGCAGTTTACAAGTACAAGATGATGAGGATGATGAAAATTGCAGTTCAGCAGTAGAGTAAAAGCAGAGTTTGTAATGCTGAAAGGATGATGACGCTGTTAAGGCTGTTAAAGCTAAAACTGAGACCCAGTCAAGCTGATACAAAATGCAAGTCAAATTTTGCTGTTGTTGTTTTTTTTCGTACTAGCTGCTGTTTTGTTAAGTTTGTTTTCTGTTTCTTTATTCTTGTTGGTGTTTTTTTTTCTTTTTTCGGAATATAAAATGTTTTTTAACTTTGTTAGGCGTAAAAAAAGGAGTTAAAAATACAAATAATTTTTGTGTGTTTATTGCGTTTTTTTTAATATTTCACAAGTTTTTTTTGTTTGTTTTTATTTTACTCTCCATATTTATGTTTTGTATTTTATGTTGTTTATTTTTATTTTATTTTTGTAGTTGTAGTTGTTGTTGTTGTTTTTATTTTTCATGACGTTCAGCCAAACGTTATGATGGCGTCCCATTGAAAGTGCATTGACTGCATTTGCTGGGATTGCGGCTGCATTTTTAGTAAAATTTCTTTTTTCCCGGCAGCAGACTTAAACGAAAATATTTCTATAATAGACGTTTTGTTCATGGTGAGAAGGCGGTAGGAAATTTTCAGTAAAAAAGAGAATATTTAACATTAAAATCACATAAATTTAAACGAAACAAATTGTAGGCAGTATTTTTAGGTTTCTGAAGCAAAATGCAGCAATTTTTTGGATTTTTGACAGATTTTTTTGAAAACTTTTGTTTGGTGAAACGTTTAGCAATGGATAAAGTTATTCTGTTTAGAAAAATGCTCTTTATGATAATGATGTTTTAAATGATCAATTAATAGTAGATGTCTATAAAGAAAAATTATAAATAGCAAAAACCAGCTCGTTTTATTGCTCATATCTCAGTCATTTATGGATCGATTTCTCTAATTCTCAATAGCAAAATTCGCTATAGTCTATGTGATATATTATATAGAATTTCGAAACGCAAGTTATCTATTGACTGTAGAAAGTTGATTTACACTAACAGAGGAATATGGCTACATCAATATTAATTTGTCTATTTAATATTTGTCCCAAAATCAGCTTCATTGCTTCTAGAATTTGCTGAAAACTGTAGCCGTTAAACTTTCATTAATTTTAAAATATTCTTCAAGGCAATTTGTTAAAAATTATTTATTCCGTAAAGAAATTTCAAACGAAATCTCAATAAACAAACCTTAATTTGTTTGAATTTTTTGAATCAATCAACTTAAAGACAACTGTCTTAATTCTAAAGTTTACATTTCCTAGAAGGTTTTTAAATTTTCTGAAATAATATAAAATATATAACAATATGCAGCAGCTTGCTTCATAAATACAATATTATTATTGTTGCATGAAACCTATGATTTTGAAAAACTAAAGGAGTTGTAAACTTTTGCCAAGCTTTAGTTTGTTGGGCAGGAAAAAAAACAATAGATTTTTGTTTTCCTAAATTAATGCTGATGAGGAACCGCTCTCACCAACTAAAAAAAGCTGAACATAACTCATGGTGGGTGTATAGGCGAAGGCTGTTGGGCTTAAAATTAATTGCAGGGAAAAAGCTTCAAAAATTGGAACAACGTTACTAATTGAAAAAGAATATAAAACACAAGCAAGTTTACTTAAACTTTAATTTTTATGAAAACATTATTGTTAATAAACCTTATACATACATATGTATGTATTTGTATTTGTAACGTCATCAAACACCTTAATCTTCTGAAGAAAATAAAGAAAACAAAATGCTCTTAGATAATAGACAGTAGCAGCCAACAAACTCAGACAGTTGGTAAATTTTTCAGCAGGGTAAGAATGAATGCTTGCAGAATAATAATAATGTCGTCTGGTTACTCCCAGTTTCTTTACATCTGCTTTGTTTTTTCTTCTGGTATTTGTGTATGTAAGTTTATGTTTGTTGTTGTTGTTGTTTTCCTGTCATATCTTCATATGTGTTTGTTTAGTTTGAACATTTTCATGTTTACCTGAACAATTGTTCCAATTTAAATTCAATTTTTTTTGTAAAAAAAAAAGTTTCAAGTTTTTATGTCCCTAAAGTGTCTGAGATCTTGCAAACACTGTGGTTTATAATTAAGGAATTAGTTAAAAGATTTCCAGCTGTCTATATCCGCATATTATATATACTTCTACTTAGCTATATAATTAAACTTCTTTAACGAAACAATCTAAGCATACAAATGATTAGAAAGCTTAAAATTAAAATTAATAACTAGTCAGCAAATAGTTAGTGAGCAAATATATTTCACACACTACTGCAAAACAGTGTCAAGGTATTTGCTATATTTCATTCTTTTTGAGAGCAATTTCAATTATTAAAAATTCCATTTCCTAATACACCATAGTGTCGTTGTCTTGGCAGCTCTTTTAAGCATGTGTAAATACTCAAACTAATACAAAACTACAAATGCTACAATATTTGTGTACAAAACAAAAGAAAACAAAAAAGTTCATGTTTGCAATCTCTAAATGTCCTTTATTTTATAAATTCCTTTTGTTAATTCACAATTGCTTTTAAAACTACTGTTAACAGTCTTTTTTTTTTTTTTTTTTGATATTTTCTGTGTCTATGTGTGCAAAGGCTTCAGGTGTTTATCCTTTCTGCAACACATTCATGTATCACTTACATAAATATAGATACATATATATATGCACATTCATATAAATGATTATATATTTATGTATGATACACAAGAATTGTGTATGGTTGCTAGAAGCATTTTTATCCGAATTCAAAAATCTAAAAATAGTTGGAAAAGCGTTTTCATTTAAACTATGTAGTTGCTGGTATTTTATTTTTGCAGATATTTACTTTGCTTTAAAGTTTTTTCTTGTAATACAGATTGAGATGTTTAATTAAAATTAGTATCTTTAACCTACATTTTTATGTTTTTAATGTTTATACAATGGATATTTAACACCTCTTTTCAATAAAATGTTAGTTAAAGAGATGACATTTATGACGTTACAGTGTGCGCAACTGCAGAGTGTTGATGAAGATCGTAGCGAGAAATTTTCACTATGAGTATTTCTATTATGAGTATTAGAATATTTTATTTTGACAATAGTTTTGTTTAAATAACGTATTGTTCACTCGTTTAAATGTTTTAATATTTATATAACAAAAAAAAGTAAGAAAGTCCGTCAGGCCCGACCATATAATACCTTACACCCAATATATGTGTAAAAACAGTTTTTCAGAAATGAGCTCCGTATGGGACGATCATTCAAAAATTTAGTGGCATGACTTCTATTCATATAAATATTATTTGTGTTAAATTTTATCTCGATACAAACACCTTTAAAAGATTTAAACATGTTGAAGTGATTTTCGGAAGGTGTCTAATTTAGTAACTTTGACTAATTATGGACCGACCGTTATAAAATTATGAGTCATGATTTCTGTGTATATGTAACTTAGTTGCATTGAATTTTATTTGGTTACCAGGGGGTTACTCTCTATTGCGATGTGAAAGAAAACCTCTGGCAAATCTCTTGGAGCAACACAATATCAAACGCAAAGGGAAAGCATTATGTAAGTAAGCAAAAACGCGAACTGCACAAAAATTTTGTTTAAAATGTTTTCATTTACAAGTTTTGACATTTAATTTTGTCATTCTTCGCTATTGTTTACTTTGTGGTGCCAGTGTTGCTACTTTTTCATTTTATTTTGTGAAAGCGTTTGCGTGAACGATACAGAGTACCAATTTGTACTCTTATCGCATTTACCTTTCGCATCGAATTTGCTTGCGCATCGCAATAGAGAGTAACCCTCCAGCATTTTTAAGAGATATATGGTCGTTAAAGTGATTTTCGGCAGTGGGCCTTACAAAACTTATAATTATGAATAGCCTTCATATCCAACTTATTTAGGGCGAAATTTGATAGATACGTCATATTTTGCAAAATTGCAACCTGTTACCTATTTCACAAAACAACTTATCAACTTTTCACTTCACATTTACGCAATTTGCAATTCGTCAATTTTCAAAACTTTATGTTCCTCAGAACTATAAAATTTGATAAGTGCTTAGTTAAAACTGTTAACAGGTCATTTGCAAAGTTTTTGCAATTTTTATATTCTCTTTGCAATTTCTGTTCCACGTACATACATACGTCCTGTTGCGCAAAGTGCAATGCTAATATTGAAGATAATAATATGCAAAGGTTTTACAAATAATTATGACATTTCTTTTCACAAAAATTGTAAATTCAATTTTTGAAAAGCAAATTTTGATAAGTTTGTTAAAAATTTGCAAGGTAAAGTGAAGCTTTCCAAATGTTAAGACGTGAGCTTTTGTCAAACCATCGTGAAGATGCGGTTATAAGAATAAATTATAGAGTTCGAATTAATTGTTTGGGACTACAACACATTAATTTTAAAGAGCGGTTTCGTTTAAATCAAATCCAAGTTGTTTTAATATTAAATAAAATTAGAGTAAAATTAGAGCACAATAACAGCGCAGTCATGCCTTGTCGGCTGAAAATCAATTGCTACTGCGCTTGTATTGGCTCGTAAATGGTTGCCACACGATCAGGACGACCGATCACGTCAGTGGTATTGCTGAAAAGTTTTTTATGTTGGGTGGATTCCCTTGTGTGTGTATGGAGCATGGATGGCACAAAAATTAAAAATTAAAAACCACTTATTGATGTTGATGATGATATGCGGGCCAGACTACACATTTTACCGTATGAATGCAATGAATGGAGTTGATTTCCTAAATTGTCCACATAAAAGTTACTCATTTAAGTTAAAAAAAATAAGCAAACTGTAATATTCAAATCATAAACAGATTGACAAATTTAAAACAAGAAAATTAAATTAATAAACAAAAAATGTAAATAATGAATATTGTTGATAATACTAAGGTGTGTTTTAATTTTGGAAAATATTCATATTTCAAGTGTTGCATATTTGTTTTTAAAATATTTTTCTTTTGTAATTTTGAAGGGTTGACAATATAAACATACGACTTTGCTTAAAATTGTGCTCACAATCAGATAGTTGTATCATACAATGTACAACATACAACATCACTTGTGAATTGAACAAATGTGTAAGTAATTGCAAAATACATAATTCCTATAAAACTATATTGAATTATTTAAAATAATTTTCCTAATTCTAAATAACTAGTTCCTAGATCGAGTTGTATTATAACACATTCTATTACATCAAACTTAGCAAATAGTTGAAAAATGGTCGTCATTTAAGCAAATTTTCGTCAATAATTCGAACCACATACCTCAAGGTTAACCACGCAGCAAACTGCTGGTTACAAATTCACAAAATCCGTGACACTCATTGCCACAGCGACCGCAACAACATGTTCCCCTAATTAGTAGATTATTGAACGGAAACATAAAGATTTGCCACAAGCAACCAACAAACAACCAATCATCAAATAATTCCTTATAAAGGAAGGGAGGGGAAGCATATTGTCAAAAGGTCATTAAATTAATTAACTTCAACAATAAACAAACAAATGGCAGAAAAAAACTTTAATCATAATTAATTCGTATTATATGTGTCTTGGAAAACAAAAAAGTTTGACGACGATTGACTGGACCTATAATTAAATTTGGGTAATTTTTGTTTTTTTTTTTTTTTTTTTTGGTAGTTTACAACTTAAAAAAGTCTCTAGTCTTAAAATATTGATACACACACCTGGATAGATGAGTGAAAGAAATAATAAAATAATTATCTTATATTAATGGGCAACAAAAATGTGTGTACACAAAACTAGAGAAAACCAAATACTTGTATTGAAATAGAAAGACGGATAGATGTTATATTTCTACAGATTTGAAAGGGGAGAACAGAGGTATAGAGACAGAAAGATAGTTAATAATATTAATTTGATCAAATGTGGTGGCCAAGCAGCTTATTAGCTGAGGTTTATGGCTAATAAGAGCAAGAAACACGTTAATAAGCAACTTTCAATAATAATGTCAATCAATGTCTGCTAGAAATTTATTAAATACAATCATACATACATACATACATCAATTAATAGAAACTTATACGCGTATTTTAGTGTATTAACAGTGAGAATAAGTGATGTATGGGGGAGGGGGGGATAATGGTTAAAAAGAAACTAAAACCGCCGCCAGCCACACACAGTGGCTGTTTGGAAAGGCAAACAAACCGGTAATTTTTTCGTCAACGAATAAATTTTTAAATGTTAATGTTTAACTGCAATTAAAAAAAATAGCAAAATTTCTTAACCTGCCTAATAATTTTTTTTAATGTTTGAACTCGAATCAATGTAGTTAACACAGTTTCTTTGCCTGTGTGGTAAACTGGCCCACTGTGCACTGAACAGCAGCTCCATACACAGACATACACAGACCAACTGATCCACTGTGCATTAAACAGCAGCTCCATAGACAGACATACACTCAGCTTAAAGTTTTCATCACATTGTTCAAATATTGGACGAAATGCTTGTTACCAGAAACACAATTTTCAGGAAATGTTTATTTGACTTTTGTCACAGTAATCAATGGCAACAGTAATGAAATCATGAAAAGCTAAACGTGATATTTTCTAAATTAAAGACTGTTTTATTAAAAAAGTAAATTAATATATATAAATTATCACACTTATTTCCTTAAATATTTAAAAAAAAAATTGAATTAACGTTGTTAAACAAATGCACCAATTTCCCAAGACACGCCACAGACAGTTGTCTAAAATCAAACCAAATGAAATATTATGAACAAAAAAAAAAAAACAATCTATTGGTCAACCGATTGATGATGTTGTTTGTCAGTTGTCATAAATTTTAAAACCCACACATTTCAGGTTCCCATTACTTTTTATTTATTTCTCACAAACTCACATGCACAATCAAAAATACATAACCGTATCTGACCATATATACATACATATATATAAATTAAGTTATAACCACGGTCTGAGACAGTAATATCCATTAAAATACCAGCCTACTACTGGTTTTTTTCAATCATTTGTTTCAGTTTTTTTTTTTGTTTGTTTGTCTTATGAAAAAAAACCCATTAAAACAAAAAATAACTAAAACCAATTTAAATGTATTTGTTAAATACATATTTTTATTTTTGCTAATAAATTTTAGAAAATGAGTAAAAAAAAATAATATTTATACAACTACATCTAGATACTGTAAATAAGCTACACTAAGTACTACAGCAGTGGTCGTCTGTCATAGCTATCAGGGGCCGAACGTTGACTATTCAGATGTATATCTATGCAACACAAATTTAAGCGAATCAGTTCGAAATTATCAAAAGCGTAACAATTGAAGACGGTGCTTTGAAACACACAATCTGAGCAATCGTTTTATGAAACATTACGATACAAGGCATGGTTCACATAAAATCTGATCGCATAAATGTTTTAATATTTAACAAACTATTGTATACTGTATACACAATTTTATACTCATTTGTTAACATTTAAGAAAAGCTAATATTTATTTTCTCTTACAGAAATAAGTTTTGTTGTCAGTTAGTCCTGTTTCACACTTCAGTTTTAGCTGACCAGTTTTTATTCAACTTGCCATTTCATTCACACGCGTCAATTCAATGTTCGTACTTTTTAATACAAATCAACATGCATGAAAGAAAAAAACAAAAGGAAATAAGAAAATTGACAATTTTGTATCCCTTTTCTCTTTTTATTTCTCACTCAAAAATACTTGTCTTGATGAGTCAGAATTGAAGAGTGTGAAAGCGAGCTAACAGTTGTGCAACATTTCGTTCCATCTGCGCTGCATACTTGCTCCAAATGGCTAACATGTTTTATGGACAAGAAATACGAAAGTACTCCGCCTTAACTTTTCTTTGACAATAGTCCAATATTGCTAAATATTTCTTCTATTGAAACTAAATCTTTAGTGCAGGGTGGTAACGTCGACGCAGGCATTCTTTCATAAAGGATGATTTAATTTGACTTTTTTTAATTTCAGATAAAACACTTAAAATAGAACTGGAAATCGAAATGTTTATTATTGCCCGCAAGAACAGTTATTGACATTTACTTTTTAAAAATAATGTCATTCAAATGTTGTCTGTGACTGAGCTCTAGGTGGCCCATTCAGAAGGTCCAATTTTCGATTAGCATCTCTGCCGGCATCTTGATAATTACGCAAGTAATGTTGACTTTCTAGTCTTGGAAGTCGATAAAAACTAAATGTTGTCTTTTCGATAACGTATCTTCGAATAACGTACATTGAAACTTAAATTTGCGAATGATATTGCCAATAGTAGACTCGGAAGGTCGATGTTGCAAACCATCAGAAAATGTCTCATTCGCCAATTGACATGTTTTACAGACTGTATTGCAATGTCTTATGGAGTGACAATATTCACTGCATGACCAGACTCTTTTTTAAAGATGCATGATCCATTGATGAATCCTGCCATAGCTCTAAACAGTGCAACTTTGTAGATGCCTTTGCTTTTTAACAATATGAGCCACAAATGCGACAATATTGACGATTAGCAAAGGCAAGGTCTAAGTGAAAATGTGCTTCAACGCTTAGAATTATTTTAACCAAAAAGTCAGTATGTATTCACTTGTGGATGTTCAATAATACATTAACGGAACTTTAGTTGAGGAGCTTGGTAATTAGGATTTAGTTCTTGTATCAATTGAACTTTGTAAACGTGGAGTTGGGTTGCCAATATCTCAATATTTCCACTTGTCGAAGTTACATCAACATTTCTACTTGAACAATATTTTCTAACTCTTGCCAAACATTTGCATTATTTCTTAAAACGTTGTTCAACAATGAAAACTGTTTCAAATCGGTGTTGTGCAGAGAAGGAGATTATTTACATTATCCTGACGATTGTCCCACTTATTCCGAAGGAACCATCAGTTTATGAGAGAAGTGCATAAAATATTACAGTCTACGAGGGCGGTTCGGAAACTCTTTAGCCTAAAATAGATAGTGCGGTATAAACAGAAACAAGTTAAATGTTTTGGAAACTTCCATCTCTGCTATGAACACATGTTAAATTTCTTTTTGATCTGGCAACTCCTTCATATAGAAACAAGTATCCAAAAAAGACGCATCCGCGATTTTTTTAACAATGGAAAAATTTGAAATTCGTGGTGTCATTAAATATTTAAATAAAAAAAAATTATCGGGACAAGAAATTCATAATGTAATGGTGAATGCGTGCGGTGAAAGTCTCCTTCATATGCAACAGTAAAAAATTGGGTTGCTGAATTTAAACGTGGTCGTACAAGCACTGAGGATGAACAAAAACAGCAACAACAACATAAATTGTAGTCAAAGTGCATGATATGGTATTAAATGATCGACGAATAAAAGTGCGTGAAATAGCTAATATCATGGGCATCTCAAATGATCGAGTCCATTTAATTGTTCATGAAGAACTACATTTGAAAAAGCTTTCTTCAAGATGGGTTTCGCATTTGTTAACAGTCGACCAAAAACGCATAAGAATGAAAATTTCTCAAGCTTTTTTAGATCGTTTTAAGAAAAATAAAATGGATTTTGAGTGTCGTTTGTTGATGAGACATGGACCCACCACTATACTCAAGAGAGAAAAGAACAATCCAAACAATGGACTGAAGCTGGAGGAAGTATCCCAAAGAAAGCAAAAACAATTCAATCGACTGGTAAGGTTATGGCAACGGTTTTTTGGGACTTCAAAGGTATTTTATTGATTGACTATCTGCAAATGGGTAATAAATTCAGATTATTATTGCAATATTTTGGATCAATTAAATGTAAAAATTCGAGAAAAACTTCCCGACTTACAACACAAAAAAATAATATTTCATCAAGGCAACGCAGTGTTTTAACGATAGCTAAAATCAACGAATTAAAGTAGAGTTGCTTGACCACCCACCTTATTCTCCTGATTTAGATCCTAGTGGCTTTTACCTGTTCCCAAGTCTAAAAAAATTCCTAGCTGGCAAGCGTTTTACCTGATATAAAGATGCAATTGCAGTTGTAAACCACTATTTTGAAGGCCTAGAGGAAAACTATTTTAATCAAGGAATAGAATTGCTAGATAAGCGTTGGACTAAGTGTATTGAAGTTGCAGGAGATTATATTGAAAAATAAAAATGTTTTTGAAAAACTAACTGGAACTTTGGTCTGTAACTCGGATCCTACCGGACCGCATTTACCCATGTTCAATATCACACATTTCTTTGGATCAGCCATGTCCATCCGACAGACGGATGGACATGGCTGGATCATCTAAGAAGTAACCAAATATATAGACTTGTTCGCTCTACGACCATTATTTCGATGTGTTGCAAACGGAATGACAAACTTAAAAAATATTTATTAGAAATTTACAGAAATACACAAACGTTATTAATTACAAAGCAATTACCACGGGGCTTATTACCTTCTTCAGCAAGTGACGAACAACGGATCCTAAATATATAGAAGTGGTAATTGTGAAGGGGTGTGTTCCATCTCCCTGAGTGTCGTTTTGCACCACAGTTTTGCCACAGGCGACTTGAACGCATTGAATACATTTGTCAATCAATTTATTTTACACTAATCCCCTTATTCATTCATATTTTACACTAATCCCCTTATTCATAAAACTTGTCAAAGGTTTATAACAGGCTTATAAAGCAAATTTTGTATGGATATTTGCTTTATAAGCTTTATATATCTTCTACTTTTTATATCCTACACCAACATAGTGGGAAGGGTAGTTCGAACTAGTAGAGACACTACTGTTTAGATATTTTCTGTACAGATATTGATCTCATTAAAATTGTTTATTATTACCAAAAAAATTCTATCAACATATTTTCTCTTGTTGAAAATACCATTTAAGAAAAAAGAAAAATATTTTAATCTTAAATAAATAATTCATTTGAATTTATCAAAAAAAAAATACCAACAAATATCAAGTGTCTTCTCAGTACACTTTAACAAAAAACAACACTCAAACAAACAAAAAGATAAAAGATGAAAATAAAAATTGTAATTATCACAAAAAAAAAAAACACTTGTGTATATTTTAAAGTGGATCACGTTTCCCCGTATGGTTTATTTGGAATTGTTGCAACTCGTTTACTTTAAGTAAAGAGTTGGTTGCATTTATTTTTATTTAAATCGATCATTTGTGGCATTTATTTGTATGAACTCACACACTTATTTTTATTTCTTTTTTTTTCTTTATCTTAGGGGGTTTGTGTAAGAAGTGTCCCAGAAAACTAAATAGACAGAAATAAATATTTTTTAAGCCCAAATAATTACAAATGTGTCAAGTATTTCGTCAACAGTGTGATGAATGTTGAATCAATGAGTTGTTTCAAGTGATTTTTTTTTCTTTTAAATTTTCAATATTTTTTTGTGGTAGAGTGTGTTGGTTGTTATCATAAGACCACCTAGAAATTTTTAGGGTTTTAAAACAGTTGGTTTATTGTTTTCTTAAGAACTATTAAGAGTAAATGTAACATATTGGCTTTAAGATGTTTAACTTTGTTATAATTTTAAAACCTTTTAGGGAATTTTGTTGGAATTAAATACATTTGAGTAAATATAACAGCATATCGACAGATCAATTCCAAACCATGCTATGTCGACTTAGCATGTTTTTAATTTTTTTTTGCGTTTTTTGAATTTAGATTTTTTTAACTTAAATTCTGTCTAATTTTGGTTGTGATTGGCTAGTCCAATCAATAGTTATAAACAACAATGTTCTACCTCATATGGTTTTTTTAGATATCGCCTGTAAACTGTAGGAGCTTTTCCTGCGAAACTCACTTTTTCGACTTAGCATGTATTGGAATTGAACTGTCGATATATGCTTACATGTTTAGCTGATTCTTTGAAATTTTGTTAATATTATTAACATTTATTTGAAACCAAAAATACATGTTCCAAAAACCTTTTTCACAAAAACTAACTTGTTTCAGTATAATTTTGAATTTTCTTAAAAAGAATTTCTTTCTTGCTGGAAAAAAAACCTTGGTTAATGATTACAGTTTTAAAATAAACAATTTTTTACTGCTAACAAGCTGTATCACCTAAATAACAGCTCTTTAAAAGCCTTGCATACAAACTTACGCTTTTTAAAATAGTTTGTATTTTATCCAAAAAAGCTTTTCCACTAAAAAAAGCTTTTTCGATTATAAAAAGCATTTTCATCATAAATGCTTATCATAAAAAAACCTCTCCATCAAAAGCACTTAAATGAGCTTTTAGGAAAAAATCTTATTATTGACTAAACACTTTTTATTTTCAAAAAAGCTTATTTATCAATATGCATAGCTTTTTTAACTATTAAGTAGCTTTTTAAAATTAAATATTTTAGACCATAGAAAAGTTTGTCTCTAATAAAGATCGACTATAAAAGATTTTCCATCATATGTACAAGCCAAAATAATATTTTATACAATAAATTAAAAAGATTTAAACTTTTTATATTATTAATTAAATATTTTAAAATAAATAAAAAATAGTTAACATGAAAACTTGGCTTTTTAAAATAATGATTAGTTGAAGATAATCAATGTCTAAAAAATGCTTATCGCTTAAAAAGCTTTTGGTATCAGAAAAAGTTTTTGTAATAAAAAGCATTTTTTCGCAAAAAAAGCGAATCGGCCATAAAGCCTTTTCTGATATAAAAATCATTTTAGTTGACAAAAATTTTTTAGACAAGCTTAATGATGGAAAAGCTTTTCACTGCAAAATAAATCAAGTCAAAAAGCTTTTTAGTCATACAAATTAAAAAAAAAAACTTTTTTAGCAGCCTTACTACAAAAGAAATTGTTCCATTAAAGCTTTTGGTCCATAAAGAACTTTATAACCAATATTACTTTTCACTAAAATATCTTCTCGACTATTTTTAAAGTAAAAAAAAACAAACTATTTTAAATTTTTATATTAAACTATTTAAATAATTTCCTTTTTTTCCTTTTTCAGCATAAAACTCAACATGTCTATTTTCTGATTTCCAGGTAAATTATTAGATAAATCAAGATTATCATTAAAGAGTTTCATTTTAAGATTTTGAATAAAATTCACAAAAAATTAGGACTGCTTGAAAATCTTAATAATGGAAACAATACAGTGTACGCATTCATTGCTTTGTAATGCAAACGGTAATTAGTTGCAATAACTAATATTCAAACTAGTTTTAAAATGGAAATAAAACCCAAATATCTCTACTCTATTTTCAATATTTTCCAATAATAATCGTTTTGAAATTCCTAGAATTTATATTAATATTAGTTCTTGTAATAAATACATACTATCGCACTTATTAACTATTTTAACCTTTTGCAAGCTACTCAACAATAAAAAGAAAATAAGAAAAACGAAATAATAACAATAATTGTTTATTTGAGCAAAAGTAATAATAAAAATTTTAATATTTTATGGATTCCAGTAATCACATCAACACCTCCCGTGTAAAAATAAGGTTTGTGTTGTAAATTTACAAAAACATTACAAGAAAACTGCTTAAAACAACAGAAAAATAAGCTTGAAATAAGAATACAAATCATTTTGTACAATCGATTCTTTTTTACTTGGAATTTTAATTGCAAAACAATAAATTCTTACAATCATAAACAACACACACCAGCAAAACAGACAAACTTTGCAAAATACCAAAAAATAAAAACAAAACAGAACTAAAACTACAGTATGTAGCTATATAATGATGAAATGGTAGGGAAAAAAATAATCCCTGAGGACCTTAAGCAGAGCAAACAATATCATCATCAACAGCAGCAGCAGAAGCAGCAGCAACATCATGCTCATCTTGCTCTTCATGAAACAGAAGATGAAACTATTTTATGCTTAAGTAACAATTCATTTTGTTACTTTTATAGGATTTTTTGTAGCTTTTTTTGTGTTGTTCTTTGCTAAGAAAACCAATCAACATTATAATTTCCATTACGGTCATGGTAGAGCATCATCTTTTTACTACATTTTTACTTCTCTACCCGGCTTAAAATTTGGGTGGAGAGAGGTAATACTCGTGCAAGCAATTGTCCTCTTGCTCACATGTAACAACTGCAACTCAAGAGCTTGATGCAGCTACATGTGTGAGAAAAAGTTATGTTTATGGTAGGTGAATTGATAAGAACCTGTTAAGAACTTTCTTAGTAAACCATTTTGAAGCTTTAAAATATAGCTTTTATTTAATTTTTAAAATGAGTTTGATAATCTGAAAGTTTTCTAAATAAAAAGCAATTTATCTGATTTTTTAGAAACGCAAAAATTATTTGAAGATGTTAATGTGCATAAAGACAACTTTTATCGTAACAGTTTTTAAATTTTACAAAATTTTTTAAAGTTTGTAATATAAATGAGTTCAGTTTGTTTTTTTACTAAAAAACTTTTTTAACTTAACTGATTAAAGTTTTTTAATTAAGAGCTAATTGGAGCTTTATTAATTAAGAGCTGCTTAAAGCTTTTTGAATAAAACCTATTTAAAGTTTTTTAATAAAAAGCTATATAAAGTTTTTTTGAGTAAAAAGCTATATAAAGCTTTTTTGGGGAAAAAGCTATGTAAAGTTTTTTTTTGTAAAAAGCTATTAAAGCTTTTTTGAGTAAAAAGCTATATAAAGTTATTTTTAAGTAAAACGCTATATAAAGGTGTTTTGAGGAAAAAGCTATGCAAAGCTTTTTTGAGTAAAACGCTATATAAAGGTGTTTTGAGGAAAAAGCTATGTAAAGCTTTTTTGCATAAAAAACTATATAAAGCTTTTGAAAAGTTATATAAAGCTATTTTGAGAAAAAAAAACTAAAAAAGCTTTTTTTAATACAAAGTCATGTATATTAAGTTTTTTTAAAAAAAGCTATTTAATGCTTTTTTTAATAAAAAGCTGTTTAATAAATATGATTTTTGAAAATATTGCTGAATAAACAGCCTTTTTTCTAAAAATCTTTCTTTACAGCTTTTTTTCTAAAAACTTTTTTAAAGCTTTTTTAAATTTTTTGCATAAAAGCTTGTTATTGTTTTTCTCATTAACAGCTTTTTTTCTTAAAAAAAATGTTTTTAAAACTTTTTTAAAAGAAAAACTCTTTTTGTAGTCGTTTGTATATACAGTCAAACCTCGATATAACGACCCTCACTATAACGAATTCCTCGATTTAACGAATTTTTTTAAATCCCCTACAACGCTCCATAAGATTTAATACAAAATAAACATTTCCATTACGAATACATATGCCAATAGCCTCGTTATAACGAATTTTCATTCACTGCAGACTAACGAAATAGAAAGAATTATTTACCTCTATTTAACGAATTTTGTCAACTTTGCATAACGATTTCCATCAATTAATCCAAATTATATGAAACAGATACACACAAAATTATTGTATTTGCAATGACAACGTCTCCAGCAAACCTACATTCGTAGTCGAAGAAAAAGTTATTCTTGCCAAGAGCTTGTACGCTTGTTGCAGCAGTTATTGTTGCAATCTAGCTAGTTAATCACTGGCTCAGACACTTTAAATCGATAGACAATCATTGTTCTTTGAGGCTTAGTAAAGTATTAGCAGAAATCGTTCGCTAAAACATGGTAAGCAGATGATGATTAAAATACAAAATTTTTTATTACCTCGTAATAACGAATAGAAGTGCAACTTCACCTCAATAGAACGAACCTCATTGTAACGAATTATTCGATATAACGTTTTTTTTTTTTTCTAATCCTCTTAAGATTCGTTATACCAAGGTTGAACTGTACTTTGCTTTTGAATACATTTAGAATATGCAATTTTTCTCAACTTAATTTTATTTAAAATGCCTTACCAATTTTACCACTTTATCTAACCAATAACGAAAATAAAAAACCATTATAACATGCATGTTACTTAACACCCTACCAAGAGTACGCCACCTATTGCCCAAACATGCAGACATGCATAATGATCTCTCTACCAAGAAACCAAAATTTCCGAACTGAAGTGGTGTTAAAACGAGTGAGAAATCTGCAGGAGAAAAAAAATTTAAACGTTTAAGAGGAAAAAGTGCAAATAAAAGCTTAAAGATTACACTGCAACTAAGACTACGTGTTGTAGAAAGAGCCGTAAACTAAAAAAACAAACACACAGAAAAAATATACAAGAATAATAACACTAAAACACTGCATAGACAGAAAGACGGACAGACACACAGTTATATAGACAATAACATGCTACAGTTGGACTGACTGACTCCCTTTTAAAATTACTTTTCGTTGCTGGTATGCCAGAATTTAAAGCCAGGCTTTAAAGTCTTTGCATTTCAATTCAATTTTATTGAACCAACGAAGTCAAATAAAAAAAAAAACACTTGCTTTAGGTTTGAAATTATACTGTTGCAAATTCTATATGCAACATGAATGTTGTGTATGCCGGCAAGAATCTCGAGAAAATAAAACAAAAACAAGTGCTAATTACTTTGAAGCGTTCAGAATTAAGTTTATTGTATCGTAAATGTAGTTGGTTTCGGTATAATATGAATTACCAAATGAAAATCGTACAACAGCAACGACAAGAATAATAATAATAATAATAATTTTTTTTTGTTAAGCGAGAGGGAAGAAAGCATTTCAAAATAAAAATAATTGTCCAAAAGGTTAAACATAAATAAATTTTGTAGCAAATACATAATTTCAGAGGAAATTTCGTTATGGAATGAATTCATTTTTTAAACTACTGAAGTAAAACTTTAGGTTTTAAGAGAAGTATAAAGAAAAATAGTTTCCAATCAAGTTGAGTCTAAGGTTTAAAGGAATTGTTTATTTTGAGAAATTTAAAAAGAAAATTGTAATTAAAAAATATTTGATATTTTATATTTTCTAAAGGAAAACCAAAGTTGTTTGTTTGGTATTTAAGTTATGAATTTTTAAAGCTTACAAAAAACAAAATTGGCGGGGATAACTTTCTGCGTTGAGGTAACTTGTTTAACTATTTTTGTACATTTATAACTTATGCTAAAAGAGCTTGTAATTTATAGAACATTTTTGGTGATGTCTTAAAAGTACCAGAAAAAGTACTAAAAAAAATTACAAGTTCAATTTTTAAGTTTAACAAGAGTGCAATATTTGGCTGTGCCGAATCTGAAATACCCTCCACCTAAACGTAGTATGAAATACAGTAACTTCACTGCTTTTAGGACTAGAATATCTCATTCGGTGTTTTCTTTTCAGTCTTAGTGCACATTTTATTATTTTTTTATATATTATTTGAAAGTCAATTTAACGACCAACATAATTAATTTTAAATGTTTCGAAATTTTTTCTAATTTTGACAATTTATAATTGATGTAATTACCAATTCTCACCATAATTTACAGAGTTTGTCTGATTTTCATAAGAATCTGCAGTGTAATTTCACAATATATAAAATTAAAAGAACATTATTCCTTAATCACAACAAGTCAAGAAACAGAGTATAAAAAAATAAGATTATAAATTGAGGCTTCTTTTGGCTGAATTTGATCTCAATGACATTATTTACAAGAGATTTATGGGTGGCATAATTTATGGACCATTTATGGGCTGATAGCTTTTAAATCCAGTATCCGCTAATGTAATTTCTATGTATTTTAGGTTTATTTTGGTTAAATTTCATCTCAATAGCGTTATTTACAAGAGTTATAAGGTTAATTTTAATGCTCGGAAGTGGACTTAATTCAGGAGCTATTATAGACTGACAGCTACAAAATCCAGTAGCATAATTGCCCTATAACCGATATTAATATGATTTCTGGATTCAGATTTCTGCTCCATATAAAAGTTGGTTTGATATCGATATTTATTAGACATTTTTGTGGGTTAATTTGTTTTTCGGAAACGGTTCTTATATGGCAGCTATGACAAATTATGGGCCGTTCTTCTTAAATTTTTGGAACATTGAATTTTATGCATATGAGGATATTTCACGTCGAACTTCAGCGTAATAACGGTATATTTAAGATACATATTAGTATTTTAAAGTGAATTTCGGAAGTAGACCGAAATTTTCAAAATCCAGCAGATTGTTGTCCTTTAATGGGAGCTATGATGTGGTCCTTATATGGAGCTATGACCAATTATGGATCGATCATGATAAAATTTAGTACAACAATTTATATATTTATAGGAATTATTTGTGTTGAATTTTAACCTGGGGCCAAATTACTGCATTCGTGATCGAATGAGCTATCGTATCGAAAAATGATTTCGGTATCGAAATTATGATAAAATGTACTAAATTTCTTGCTCGATATCGAATGCCATAATCTCAAATAAGAAAATTACTTCTTGATAAATTTTAGTTAGGCTCGAGTTCATTAAATTTAATTTTCATTAAATTATTTATGAAATGAAATTAATAATTATTCTATATAAGAAAATTACGATCAATTTTACTCGATATCGAATGCGGTAATTTGGCTCCTGGTAACTATATTTGTACCAGGTTTATACGTTTTTAAGTGAATTTTAGATTTGAACTTTATATGGGCTCTATTGTCAAACATGGACCGAACAAAACAAAATTTCGTTTTGCGATTTCATTTTACATGACACTTTTTTTGCCGAATTTTTTATTAATATTCCAATTTTACAGGCATTTATTTATTATTAAGCCATATTTCGAAAAGATATTTGTATGGGGGCTATGAGAAATCATGGACCGATTTTTACTATTTTCCTCAAAATCTCTTATTTTATCATAAAAATAACGTATATAAAATTTCATGGCAATATATTTTGGAATTGGAAGAAAAATATTTCAAAATATCAAATATTTATGAAGGTTGTCTCACAATCCATAACTCTGGTTCTACTGGACCGATTTTGCTGATTTTCAATACCAAACTGCTTAGAAGAATTGTAAATGGGTTTTTGTAAATTCTGTTGATTTTGGTTGTGTATTTTAGACGTGAGAGTGTTTTTCACAGACAGACAGACAGACGGACATAGCTCAATCCATTTAGAATTCCATAAGGATACCTTATTAGGTCTCAGATGAATAATTCTCAGTATTATACACGGAATGACAAACTTAATATACCCTCATTTACCACTTATGGTGGTGAAGGATATACATTTAGGATAATTGCCAGGAAAGTAATATGAATTGATGAAGAATATGTAGCAAGATTGTAAAGTTGTGTTGTTTTGTAAATCTGTTTTCATATACAAATTTAAAACTTCTTTAAAATTACTTTGCACTCAGAGGTACTTTTTGCGTACTTTTTTCTAAAAAAAAAAGCAATTTTTGGGAAAGTTAAAAACATAACAAAACTAGCAGTGAATTAATGTAAATAGGATGATGATGAGATGATTATTGCTGTGGTGCCTTTTTTGTGCTTTATTAAAGTGAAGCAAGCACCTTTGAAAACGTGAAATTACCGAAGTTATTGTAATGTGGGAAACTCATTTTTCCCCATTTGTATATTTTGGTACTTCATTTTTGGTATTTTCTTTAAAGTACCAGAAAAACGCTACCAATAAAATTAACCTGTAAGATATAACCTCTATGTTACATTTTGTAAAATTATTCCACAGTTTTTATTATGTTATTCAAATTTACCTGTTTTATTAATAAACAATCTTTTGTTTGCAATTTCACCATTTTGTAAGAAGCCTAATTAGAAACTCAAAAGAAAGCTTACCTGGAAATATAAAAAGAAAATATAAAAAAAAAATTAATTAAATTTAATATTAAACAACAACAACAACAACTATAAGTGCGAAGGAAAATAAGCAGCAACAACACCACGAAAAAAATTAAATTAAAATTGAATTTCAAGTCATTACAATAAAAATTCATTACGAGTGGCCAGTTAACAATAAACAATTTTCTGATTTTCCCCCTCAAACTCAAGCACAATTTACAATTTCCAGAGAAATCGTGTTGAAAAAAAAACAAACTTTAATTGAAAAGCAATAAAAATCAGAACACAACATTTTATAAAGAAAACAGAATTAAATTTCAAAAATCAAAAAAAAAACTAAATAATAATAACAAACGTGTTCTCCATACTGGCACTGAAATCTCAAGTCATAACCCATATTACGCATGATTATTGGTCATTTTTGTTACGGCTTGTTTAGAGGAGCAACATCAGTTTTGTTTGCTTCTTTCACAGCATCAGCATCATCATTATGAGAACTTTTTTGTGTGAGTTGTTTTCTTGGGTTAGGAATGATATTGTAAGAGCAATTCATGTTATAATGATTTCGTGTTTTAAATTATTTTCCATTTTATTTTGTTTATAAGTTTCAATTATTATTTTTTCCTCTGTGTTACAGTTAAATGCAAGAAAAATGTTTTAAGTCCCGTTTAGTGTTATAAAGTGAATTATGCGTGTGTATTTTTTTATTTTACTTCACATATTTGATTCACACCTTTTTGTTGTAGTAATCAATTGAAATTTATTAAATTTAATGAATATTTTCTCATCACTAATGAAAAATACCATAAGCTTGTAATTTAAATTGAAATGGTAGTTTGGAAAGCATTTTTTGTGGTGTTGCGAGGACAGTAGAGAAAAAACATGAAAGTTGAAAGAAATTTTATTATTGATTTGTTTAGAGAAATTCTAAATCGGGCTTATTAAGGTCATGTATTCTATGCAAATAAAAGATTATTTCATAATTTATGTTTCCGACGTTTCGTTGGACATTCCCAACATCATCAGGGATATTTTATTAGATCTGGCAGCATCAAAATAAAAACACAATTGAAAAATAATAGTTTAATAACAACAACAATAACTTAGTTCTACAGGAATAATATTACTCACATATAATCTTTCGTCAATAGTTCTGCATTTAGAATATTTTATATACATTATGTTTTACATAAACACAACATAAAACATAAATTTAATTAAACAATTATTTTTTTTTATTTTAACAAAATAATTTTAAATTATCTTGAATCATTGCTTTTAGATTTTGTGAACTATAAAAGATTTGTTTATTTCTCCAAATCAATTCTACTACTACTTACACAACGCACTAGTTACTTTTGTATACACTAGTTGTGCGTATAGTACGATATTAGCCAATTAAATGCAATAAATATAAAAAAACTTTTAAAAGCTATTACGAGTTACATCTCATAAAAATTCTTATAAATGAAGGTCACAGCATTTTGACCTACCTACCTACCTTACTTAGAGGAAAATTATTTTTATAAAATTTCTTGGAATTGAAATTTTTTCTAAAAAATGAATTTTTATTTTTATTTGAGTATTTGAATTATGTAGTTTATGAAGAAACATTTTTTAAAATTTTGTTTATAACCCAAGATATGGATTTTTAAAGTTGTCAAAAAACAAAATTGGAGGAGAAGACATGTGTAAGTTTGGATATGCATTAACCTTTTTTTCAAATGATTTTGCACTCACTGCCAGTTAAGGGGCGATTAATCATTTGATGCATTATAATCGATTTTTTTCTTTTAATTAACGATTTAATTGTATCGAAATATGGGTTTCGTTGAATCGAAACATTAATCGATTAGTTGCTATAATAATCGAAAGTAAACATAATAGTAAAATAATATTGACATCTCTAATGTCATTAAATTTTTCGCATAAAAAAAAACTTGGTACGGACGCTTTCTAACAATATCTAATTTTTTTAACAAAACTAAGGCTCCAACTCAAAGCAAAGTGTGGAAATTTTATTCCAAAATTAACGACAAAGAAGTGCAGTACCGATTGTGTGCGAAAAGAATAAACTGGTGCAAGAATACTACGAACATGCTGCAGCATATTAGGCTAAAATACCCAAAAGATGCTGAATCCTTTAAAGTAAGTTTCAGCTTCAATTACAATTAAATTCGTTTGAAATTTTATTTGTGGAATATTAGGCACCAATAGTATGCAATGAAGACTCTGAGGGTGATGAAGAAAGCATAGAAGTCACAAGCACAAGCCGCAAAGCATATTCAGTGCAAAACAGTCAGTCCAATATTCAATCTGCTTTTTTAAACGCAAACAGTTACGCAACAGGTGGCTCCAAGCACCACAAATTAACCAAATCAATTGTTGAAATGATTGTCGCTACTGTTATCGGCACCAGCAGAGCGCCTCTTTTCAAAGGCAGGAGCTACTGCCACTGAAAAAAGGAACAGGCTGACGACCTCGCGCCTGTCAAAACTATTGTTCCTAAACTCTGTAATGAAAAAATAAAATAAAATATATATATTTTTTCTAATTGATATGGACTTTCATTTATTAATTCTTTGTTATTGTTAGTTAGTTAAAATATTAAAAAAATTAATAATCGCTCGGTTTCAATTAATCATATGATTCATTAATCGATTAAAGAAATTTTTTCCCCATCACTACTCACTGGTATATTTTTTATATTTTAGTAAAAGGACCCGGAAAAGTACCAATAAATTTTAAAATGTTAAAAATATATACATACATTTATTATATTTTGAAATTGTAGTAGTACTTAATACTATTTATAATCATTTAGAAAATTTTAGAAATTAAATTTACAACCCAAAATATTGATTTTTAAAGTTGGCAAAACACGAAATTGGAAGGGAAGTTATGTGACCATTAATAAAACATGATACTTTAAAGTTGTGTTGCCTTTCGTGTAATATAGTTTATACACAAATTTTTTAAAGTTAGTAAGCATTGACATACCGTTTTTAAGTATACAACTACTTTATAATAAGTTTTTGTGTTCACAGATAAATGTTTTTGGTACTTTCGGTAAAGTTCCCGAAAAGGTACCAACGAATTGTAATAAAGCTAAAAAAAATATATTTTATATTCGAAAATTATTTTAGTATTTTATACTATTTATAATCAAAAAGAAATTTTAAAATATTTTGTTCAAAACCGAAGATATGGATTTTTAAAGTTTTCAGAAACTAAAATTGGTGGGGAAGTTATATGATCAAACGACAAATATATAGATACATGTAATTCTAAAGTTCTGTTGCATGGGCAAAACATTATTATGTATAGAACTTTAAAATACTATTCTGTATTAACTGGTATATTTGTTGGTACTTTAGTTAAAGTACTCGGAAAAGTACCAAAATTAAAAAAACAAAATTCAGTTTAACTTTAAAATTTCAGTAGTATTTACTTTTATTAATAACCCATGATATGGAATTTTGTGTTTGCAAAAAACCAAAATTGTAGGTGAAGTTATGTGAGCAGAAGTGAAATGTTAAATTTAGAAGTAAGTCTCAATTTACATGAAGCAATTTTTATTGAGAAGATTAATACAATTTTTTCTTTGAAATTTCTTTGATGTTTACACAGAAAAATTCTTATTTCTGAAATTGCTCGTATTTATATTTATATCCAAATGAGAGAGTAACACGAATTGCTAGTACTATCAAGTGTGTACTTATTTTATCTGCACCTGACGACAATGTCTAAAAGGTAATCAGCTTAGCTTAAAGAATTGCTTTGTGTAAATTGGAACTTATAAAGCATTGTCTTTATGTATAGACCAATTTACTGCGCTAACTGATATATATTTTTTTTTGGTACTTTCTTCAAAGTATCAGAAAAAGCAGCACAAATTTAGAATGACACAAAAATTTCATTCATAAATTACAAAAAATGTTTCCTTTATTTTAAAATGTTTACTTACAATTTTCATTACTTTCTCGCTTTTAGAACAAAACCGCCAAAGCAAAATCAAATATATTTTGTTTTAAAGAGAAGTAACATTCAGACAATTAATGTGCCTATATATTAATTAATTAATTGTGTTACTTTCATTGGAATGGGGATAGGTAGAAGAAGAATAGGTGGTGAAAATAAAAAAAAAGCTTTTCATATGACAACAGTGTAGTTGCGCGTTATATTTGTTAATAGTGCAGTATTGCAGCGCCTCTGGTGGTAAGTAGGCGCTTTGATCAAAGCTTGATTTATAGCCATTATTTTACTTCGGTGGCGTTTAAATGATATACCACCGAAGGAGGGCGCTGTGATAAATATTAGTTATGATAGGATAGAAAACTAATAATTATCAGAAACTGATGTTATTTTTGAGTGGCAGCTACTGGGAATCGAACCCAGTAGCTCGTTTCTGTATTTCTCGCATCGAAAAATTTTTCACATGAAATGTTTCTCGATTTGTGAGAAAAAAGTGTTTCTGTACTAGAATGCGAAAACAGACAACGCTGATTCTGTTTTTATTGGAATATTTCCAGTAAGCAAGTGTCAAATGCAGTGCTGCCAGAAGTAAGATTTTACCTTATTTTTTAAGATTTTTTCCCAAAAAAAAAAAAGATTTTTTGTTTTGTCTAGACGAAGGTTAGGTTCAATTATAAACAACCTGTTTTGTACTACTTATTTCCAAAATTTTGTGAAATTAAGATTTTTTGCAGAAAATTTCTGGCAGCCCTGGTCAAATGCAAGCCAAACCTCAACGAAGAAAAAAAAAATTCATTCAGTCGTCGTTGAGCAAGCGATGAGAACACATGCGGATTAGAGTTGTGCCCGGTCGTTCATTTCAGTGACCGGTCATTTTCGTTCATTTATCCAAGACTGATTCGGTCCTACAATTCGTTTAATCATTCACTTTGAACGAATGAATACATCCCTTATTAAATGTGATTTTCTTCTTGTCGTTTGATAAACAGCAGCTGAACGAGATTGATCCGTATACTATTGAACGAAACCCGTTCAGTTAAATGGTTACATATTTATGTATGTATATATATATGTATTTAAAAATATCTATGTATATATGTATTTTGAATTGTGTGTTTCTCGCACCAATTTTAAATGTGAATTTTTTTGACAGTTCTTGTGAGAATCTTTTCGCAAAATATTGTTACAGAAACACTTTTTCTAGCATTCTGTTGGAAAACTATTTAAATGACAGATATTTCTCGCAAAACAAAGTTACAGAAACACTTGTGTGAGAAAAATCATTTTCTGTTTCATTTTACACTGTTTTTTTTTTTTTGCAATTCACTAATTCCATGCGAAAAATTTTACAATGCGAGAAATACAGAAACGAGCTACAGGCCACAAATGCCAATTCATGCTTAATGATCAAACGCGCTAATCAATTAAGTAACAGCACCCTAAAATCAAATATATCAATTACAAATAACCATCAGAGTCGTGATATCTTCAAAAATATTTATTGTTTAATTATTATGGGTCAAATCACGATCTATCATTTAAACAATTAACAAACTGTTACTCAAAATTTGTGTTTTTTTTCTTCGTTATATGTATTTAATGCTTTGTTAACAACATTCCTTGCAATTATTATAGTCTTTTTCAGAAATTTTAACAAACATGTAACAATTAAATGTGGCTGGTATAAGTGCAGTTGCAACAGCAGCACTAGCAGCCCGCCATGCTACAAAAGAAGGGAATTCCTAACAAATTCTCACATACTTCGAGAAACATTTTAACAAACATTAAAAAAGTTACACACATTCATACAAGCAAACATGCAGTTGCAACATGCAATAATTATAACAATTTTTATGACTTTTTTTTAGCGAAAAATCTTTGGAAATGCCTTTTTGAGTAGCAGAAGTACTTGCCAGAGTACTGGTACTGTTGAGCTGTAGCAATTCTTTAAACATTTTTGTAACTTCAGTAGCTGCAACATCATCATCGTCGTTGTCATCGTTATGTATGTTTGTATGTATAGCTGAGCTGAGTGTGTTTTTGGTAAAAGTATTGACTGCACAGTGTATTAACAAATACATATGTATTACAACTTTAACTTTAAGCTTAGTAGGGAAAAAACTGTAAAGGACGTTTTTAAAAGCTGACTCACGACTTTTTCGTTTTAGACCCATCAAAAGTAAAGATTTAGCGAGCGGCTCGAGTGTGTGTGGGTTAACATGATAATTAAAAATTGTTAAATTTCTGCATTTTTTTTTTTATTTTATTTCATGTTTTGACTTTTGTAGTGCAACAAGCAAAAACTGCATACAGGCTAAATATACAGTGAGGTTAAAAAATATTCGAAACATTTTTGTTTGGTAAACGCAACTAAACTACACCTAGAATAGTAAAGTCTTAAAAATGCCTTCATTAAAAGTTAAATCTACCTTTTTACCCTTCACTGTTGCCACTTGCACAACAATGAATTTATGCAGATGCCTTCTATGCAAACAAGTAAGAAAGTATAGTCGGTCAAGACCGACCATATAATACCCTACACCCAGTATATAAATAAAACAGTCTTTCAGAAATGGGCGCTATATAAGAGATATTACCTATTATGAACCGATTATCCAAAAATTCAATGAATATAAATAATGTGTATGTATGTTAGACTTTATTTCAATGTAAATACTTTTAAAAGGTTTAAAGGTGGTTAAAGTGATTTACGGAGAGGGACTTATATGGGAGTTTTGGCTAATACAGGCATGTGATGGAAACCGAAATTGAAATCGATTAAGTTTTGGAAATACATTTTAATGCATTTATAATCTAATTTTTAAAATTTTTCTTTCAAGATTCTCTTTAGTAGCCCAATATCTTTATATTTTATGTGATAAAAGTTTTTCAATACAGAAATATTACGAAAAAAAAATTGAATTCTAAAACTCATTCGTTTTCGATTTTCATCACATGCCTGATTATAAACCGACTATTGTAATATTAGGTGTCATCATTTCGGTACATATCAAACTTATTTTTCTTAAATTTTATTCGGAAAATAACATTTTGAGGAGATTTATGGTCGTTAAAGTGATTTTCGGAAGTGGGCCTTATATGGGAGCTACGACTAAATATGGACCGATCATCATAAAATTCTACCATATTCACAAAATTTGAAGATGGGATTTAGCTTCATTTTCCGGTAAAACATGTGCTCCAAAAGGAGCAGGTTTTATGTATGAATTCATACCTCAAATCGCTTCAAACGTGCTGATAGGATGCATGATTTTTGTATGAGGTGTTCCCGGTTTAGAGGACTAACTTCTGCTGACAATAAGCGCTTCTTTTAACCTAATCAAACATGCAAATAAAGCACTTTCCTAAAGTGTTTTGTGTCACTTCGCGCACACCAATCAAAGAATAAATTCTATCTGAATGTTTTTGCTTAAGAAAAATTCATAGTAACTGAGAAGCGCGATATTCGTTTTGTAATTGACTTTTGTTTGTCATACGTAAAGCTGTAGGCTATAATTGTTTTTCCGCTTTAAAACCTTCTTCGTTGTCAATACTAAAAAATCATCTTTTTTGTATATTTTATTCGTAAGCATTTACTGCTGCAAAATAGCTCTTTTATTGAAGCGCTCGATTATGCGTTTTTTCTCTAAAGTGCTTCAAAAAACACGAATTTTTTTTACTGGGTTACTACTTATTTGTGGTGAAATTTGTTTGGACACTTTCATAATTCAAACATTTATGATCGTTAAACTCCTATTTTGGGAGGACATTTGTATGGAGACGAGGTTAAATAATAGACAGATTTCCACCAGTTTCAATTCCATTCGTCCTTGGACCGAAAAAATATCGCATACCAAATTTTATTGATATATCTTCAATATTTCGACCTGTACTCTGCGCACAAACTTTACATGGACAGCCAACCAGCCAGACGGACGGACATCGTTAAATCGACTCAGGCAGTGATTCTGAGTCGGTCGGTAATTATGGGCGTTACAAACATCAGCACAAATCCAATATACCCTTCTCTCTATTGTGGTGTAGGGTATAAAAAAACTAAAATGCCAACAACAACAGTAAACTACACTTATCTTTTAACAGCAAAATAAAGCAAAACACAGAAAAGAAATAAAAAGCTTAAGCAACTCAAAGATTGTGAATCATTTTTCTTGTTGACTTTTCGCTAAAGAATGACAAGCGTAGAAGGTCTTCTGAGAAGTCATTGACAATAATCAGTCGACACCATTTCAAATTGCAGTCACAGGAAAACCAGCCAACAAAATTGGACCACCAATTGTGCTGCAGTGATTAAAACAAACCAAAAAAAAAAGACTAAAGTTGCTTAACTCTTAAATGAAATGAAGTGACTCCATTGCTCTGGGTTTTAACCCTTTATCTAGAAAATTTAATCATTTAACCATATGTTATCCTGACACTTTTCTTAAATCTTACGATTTAAATTATTTTTTTTTAGCTTAACAGGCAATTCGTCTTGCTTTCTACTGCTGTACAATTGTGTTTTTCTTTTTTAATCTCAATCGATAAAGTCTGGCAAGAGGAAAGAAAAAGATGAAACTCTGGCTTTAAAGTGATACTTTCACTTTGATAATATTATTATCATTAACGAAAACTAAAATAAGTTGGAAAAGGAAAAAAACAACAACAACAACAGTTAGCATGTGACACTAACTACTTAATGACACATGCTATGTGTGTCTGTCTGTCAGTCTGTCCGTATCTTTGTTGAGTTTGTCTTTCTCTTTGTCCTGTATCATTTTGTAGTATTAGAATTGCTTTAAACATCGAACCAGGTTTCAGCAGCCAGCTGTTGTTATTGTTGCTTTGCTAATGACATTAGAACCTTTTCAGATAAACAATAGTTAAGTAAATGTGACACGCTGTACGGCGGCAGAGGTCGATCTCTCTAATTAAAGTCATTTGATAATAAAAAGGCTGAATAGAACAAACCAAACAAAAATGTCTTATTTCGTTTGTATGAAGTTTTTGAACTGAGTGTTAACAGTTGCAGAGGTTGCAAGGAATTAATTGTGTTAAATGATAATGACAATTGACATTCAGTTTAAATATTTGATGTTGAGATGTTGAGTTACGATTTATTGAAAATTTCTAATAAAACAAAGATTTAGAATGTGTTAAAGACAGAAAGAGAAATAAAAAATTGGGTGGCCCGATACACTAGGCGATAGTGTGCCGGACTATTAGTCAAAGGGTTGCGGTTTCGATTCCCGCCAAAGACTCTGGGTGTTTTCTGCAGATTAGCCAAAAAGCATAGCAGAAAGGTAAAGAGGTAAGGAAACTGCCAAAGAACTAGTAACGTGACGGGTTCTTTGGGGTTAGGTTTAGGTTTTTTTTTATATAAAGAGAAGTAACACTCAGGCAATTAATATGCCTATATAAATTGCGCTACTTTCATGGGAAAGGGATAGGTTGAAGACGCAAAGGTGATGAAAGTAGAAGAAAGCTTTTATATCAGAACTCTGCAATTGCGCATTATGTTTGTTTTTAGTGCAGAATTGCAGCGCCTCTAGTGGTGAGTAGGCGCATTAATGTTAAAGTTTGATTTTATAGCCTTTATTTAATTATTTTACTTCGGTGGCGTTTGAATGGGAAGGGGGCGCTGTGATAAATATTAGTTATGATGGATAAAAAGAAAACTAATAATTATCAGAAACTGATGTTGTTTGAGTGGCAGCGGCTGGGAATCGAACCCGGGCTGCAAATACCAACTCATGCTTAATGATCAAATGCGCTAACCAATTAAGCTACAGTACCCTCGGTTACTTTAACAAGGCTTTGGTTTAGTAGGGCATAAATTGACAATTTATAACTTTTTTTAATAAGTTTATTTAAAACTACTCGATAAATTGTCAACAGTTTTTAAAGTTTCCAATTATGTTTAATTTCATCTTATTTACAAACTCAAAAATTAATTAATTCTTTGTCATGATCACGCCGCTTCTGAGGGTTTCTTTTACTTAATAGCTCCTACAAGTGTTTATATGGAAGAGTATAGCTACCATTAATGTTTGTCAATATGTCAAAGTTAACGAATAGTAAACCAGTCTTAGGTAACCATGCGATTAACTAACCAAACACTTAAGTAAGCAATAATGATTATACTGCTTACTCTTCTAACCAATTACACTGCAATGGTAAGAGCTAGAGTAAGAGAAAACATTAACCAGGGGGAAAAATATTAAATAGAGTGTGACAAAACTCTAAAGAAGAGATCTTTTCTTGTAATAAGATAAGGCCTCTGTTTATTAGTTCTTTCAATTTATTTTTTTATATTACTTCTCTTTAACTAAAGTTAAACAAACCTGTCATCAGGTGAATTATTTAACTGCTTAACCAAGTGTATCGTTTGTAGTATCATTATTATCGTTTGTCATCTCTGGCTGGGTTTTATTTTATTTTTGTTTGTTTGTTTGTTTTAGTTGAAGACTTTTTCTTTTGGAAATAATTTCGGTAGATTCTTTATTTGTTATTTTGTTTGAATAATGTTGGTTTAGCAGGTAGTGCTGTGTTTTGTTGTATTTGTTGCCATTTACAACTCATTTTGACATATCAGATTGTCACCTTAAGTGGCGTTGTGTCCATTTATTGTATAGATTTCAAACTATTTTATTTTATAAAGTTAAACTTATACTAACACTCTGACCATAAGTATGAGAATCTGTTGTTTACAGCATAAAACAACTCCTATTTATTTTCCACTTATTTTTTGCTTTCAAAAGTTTGTTTTTTGTTGATTATGGCGTTGACACAAAAAGGGTTTTTCTTTCTTTATTTTCTTAGTTTATTTTTTGTTCTAATGAGCAAAATTTACGAGAGGTGCTCGCTCACCTGACATGTGTGTCTATTCCTTATGTTGTTTTGTTTTCTGTTATTTAAGATATTTTTCCCAAAAACACTGAGAAGCCATTTTATTGGAAAGTTTATTATTGTTGTCTGCTGTGTTGTATGTTTGTAAAACCTTAAGATATTTTTCAAATTAAGTGATAGATTTTTATTAACAGATAATGTTTTCTTTTGTATTATTGTTTTATTTTAGACTTTGGGAATCAATTTAAATAAATTGTTTAGATAATTTCGATTTTATTGTCAGGTTTCCTAAGAACTTTGCATGTATTTTGATATATAGAAGAGAGTTTTATGGCAATAAGAAAACGCTTTCTATTTGTGAGAAGTGGTATTATCTATAACAAGTTTCTTTCTAATGTACCTATACTCGTATTTAATATTCTTGAGAATTTATTAAACTTAAATAAACTATTATGATTATATTCCAATGATTTATATGACTTCAATAGATATGTACATATATACCAGTTTAAATTTAAAAAGTTGCTACTTTTAAAGTAACAAAAACTATTCAAATTTTGCCAATATAATAAATATAAGATTTTTATTGACTGATATATTTAAGAAAAATCTGAAATCCGGTTAGAAAGAGTCAAGATAAGGAATGTTGAATCAGTATAACTAATATAATTAATAATTATCAAAACCATTTAGTACCAAGTCATGATGTTCATTTCCATTAGATCGTGTTAGAATATTCAAAATAGTGTCCCGATTGTCTAATCCCCCAGATCCGGACAGTGGCATGTCTCTCCATATCTACTATATATGTTATTTACTTTGGAAGAGACACGCTAGAACATATTACAATTTATTTAACTATTAAGCCATATCTCTCCGACCAGTTTTTATTGCTTTGCTAATGATTCTTGAACAGGGATGCAAAAGTTGGTACAATTATAGTTTTTTTTTAGCACTATTTAAGAGTCAAAAGTACAATAGAACCCCAATGATTAATATAGCACTATTTAACATTTTTCCCGAAGAAATCAAGATTTAATTTAATATTTTTCCTAAATTATAAATGAACTAATGTTTACTGATATTTCAAGAATTGCTAAATGAATATTATTTATTCTATATTCTTCTGCAAATGTGAAAGGATATTTTCGTATTAAAATATAATAACTGTCTCCAATGGAATCAAAACAAAGGATTTGCTGAACTCATCTAATTCGTTTTTTACACACATATATGTAATTAATAAAATATATTTCAAAAATATAAGAAAAGAATTTTGTATAATTGGGCTGCAAAAATATTATTTTTCTTGAAATTTAGCACAATTCCCTGCCCTAGAATTTTGTCACATAAACAATAGTTAAGTAAATGTGAAACACTGTTCAGAGGCAGAGGTTGCCTCTAATTAAAGTCATTTGATAGTAAAAAGGCTGAACAGAACAAAACAAACAGGACTTATTTCGTTTGAATTAAGTTTTAGAACTGAGAATGTTAGATGTCATAAGGAATTAATTGTGTTCTTGACATAGCAGCAATATGCACTACTTGATTAGACTCCACAGTTATTCCCGCAGAACGTTCATTACATCAATCGAACGAAAATTTCATCTTCAAAGGGCGAAGTCCCACGCTTTGCGTTGTGATAACCTGGTACCTGGTACTAGTGACCCTTAGACATTAAAGTACCAAGAATGTCTCGCCATCTCGTTAAAACAATTACGAACTAAATTAATATCATCTAGAAATTCTAGCCGTATCACTTCCGTATCCAAAAAAAAAAACCGTTAACTATTTTAAGACACTCGTGAATGCCAAAATCTTAGAACGCTAATCACTGCATTAGTCTGGAAGTTTGAAATACGCAGCCGTTCCTGTTCATACAAGGTCTCACATAGTCCCGCGTTTTGAAGACTACAGCGTCGACCTCAAAAAGATTTTAATTTTCTTTAAAAGCGATTAACATGAAAAAGCATCCGGCAATGAAAATTAAATAGACATTCTTGCGGTATCAACTTCCATCTATCAACTCGAAAAGCTCAAAAGCCTCTATGGCAGAAAAGGCCGAAAGGCACAGAAAGATCGCCCTAGTTTGTGCAATAGAAAATCACCTCCCACACCCACTCTCGTCTTTGAAACAAACGAGGTTTGCGCCATCTCATTTTCTTCATTAGCAATAAACACAAAAAGGCTTCTGTCAAAGAAAGGTGAATGCAGAATGCAGTAATCAATATTGTCCAGAATTTCCTCCACACTATCAAATACAATAGCATTGTGAAAGTTCAACCGATTTGCCCGTTGTAAAAAGTATAATGCCAAGGTAGAGAGCAATTTGTAAGATTCCTTCCAACAATTTAACATGGTTAAAGTTTCAGAAGAAGTGCAACATACTCGTACATTATTATGGACATAGTTATGGACTTTTTCAGAGAAGTATTCCTGACAGTATTTTTGGTATTATGATTGTTCGTAATGCAACTACAATCATAAGTGCCGAAGGTCATAAGAGTCTGTCCAATGATTTACAGCATATGAGATGAAGTGCAACATACACTAGCATAGGCTTAAACATGATTTTTCAGAGAGCCAACTCCAATGCTACTCTTTGGGTTATTTCCCATGTATGCCTAAATAGTGTTTAGATGCCATGACAGTTTCGACTCCAGGATTATATCCAGGGGGGTTATTGTGTATTTAGATTAAAAAAAATCGATCGAATTTGAATACTTTTTACATTGTAATTCGAAATACACAATTACCCCCCACTTTGTTGGCTATTCGCTATTGCAAAATCTAAGTAATACCCATTTCAAGCAATACAGAGGAGGGAACTTACAATTTTTCATGAACAACATCTAGTTTGCTATGATTTACACTGAGTTCACTCCTGTTGCTCCATTATTTGTTATATAGTATCCACATATTTGCCACAGAGAGAACATCCGTATACACAATAGTGTTTAAACTTAAAGAATCCAATTCCAAGAGTAAGTAGATCACTGCGAAACTCCACAGAAGTAAAGACTCAACAAGGTGTTACCTAGTAGATTACCACGATTCGTTATCTTAATGATGTCGCATCATTACGTCGTGGACGATCAGAGAAGGTTACTCTATGCAAACAATTAACACCAATTACGACTAGCGTCTATGTGATTGACAATCAGATCTCATCTCCTTCGTATTCTCAAAATCGTTTAATTTGGAAATTTTGCTGAAAAAATTAAAATTTTTGTTTTTTTCATTGTGTCATTTTATGTCTTTTGTTTTCACAAAAACTCCATAATTATCACCTAATTTATTTTACTAAAATCCCCCACAATTATCCAGATGCTAAGCCAAGTGAAAATACGGCACAAACTAACAGAGTAACAACATTATTAAATAATACCAACAACTATATAATTAAACAAATCATAACAGCTGAACTAATATGAGGGAGAAAATTTATACAAATCACGACATGTAAAAACATAAATTCCAGCTGACATTTAACAGCCAACAGAAACCATTGACTGCATCAAAGAAGAAAAAAATAACAACATGACAAGTCAAAATCACACCAAAATCACCATGAAACAGTCAGTCATTCATTCATTTATCCTACAATGGCATAAAATAAATGCAAGACGTAAGGAAAAAAAATGTGTTTAAAGCAAATAAACCACCCAACAATGAAATCAGCCAAAGTAACCAACCAAAATTAAGCGACCTTTCAGCCTCAAACAATTTTTGAAGAAATATACACAGAAATAAAAATTATATAAGGTCGGGGATCAGTTGATTAAATGTTGATAAGTTATTTGTGGTGTTAAGTTATCCGAAGAAAATCTTGTTACATGACTTGCCATAACTGATTAGCATACTTTGTAATGTGTACAATATAATATGTGCATTACTTAGAGCTAGTCTGGCTTATATTTTTATATACATACATATAAGTACTTATTTTACTACTCACGGTACTAAAGGGTGGTTAAATTTTAAGGGCCGATGTTGATTTTAAATAAAACACAAATTATTTAAGAAATTATTGTCATTTTTTTTATTATGATAATATGGTATGGTTCAATTATGTATGATACAAAATATCGCCGCGACCTCGGCGGCACACCTCCATCCGATGGTTCTAAATTTTCAATGACGCTGAGGCCGTCTATGCCGTTAATGTGCTGAATTATCTCATCCTTTAGCTCTTGAATCGACGTACACCTTTTCTTTCAAATGACCCCAAATATCATGCACTGGTGTTTTCACATCTGCTACAGACCCGGTTTTCACAAATTTTTGTACGATTTTTTCGATTGGACAATTAAATTGACCGAAAAAAACACAAAGTCCCATTTTCATACTTGTGAACTTGTGGTTCACATTCAACGTCGGCCCTCAAAATTTAACCACCCTTTACATTTAGTTAAGAATATTTTGCTAGTGATTAATTAAAGGCGCAGGAACTGTTTTCGATTTTTAAAACTTTTCGAACTATTCCGGATTACTAATATTTTCTTATAGCACCATAGCAATAAAACAGCTACAAATAAATATGGGCCTTTTCGGAAATGCATCACTGCACTGCATCTGATGCAACAGTGAAGCAGCTGATGCGCAAACAACATAAAAACAAGCATCGCCAAAAATGGCTGATGCAATAAATGAACATCAGCTGATTTGCATTAGCATCGCAAACTAATCACGGATTCGCACCAGATGCAGCGCAGTGATGCATTTCCGAAAAGGTTCTATTTTTACTGCTTTAGTTTAACTAAACTCAGTCCTTCTTCTACATCAATGTATTAATATTATAGAAAATGACAGTCAAAATAACAGTTATTTAATATACACAAATGTATCTACACAGTTCACATTTACATGAGATGCAAAAACGAATTTTCCTGAAAACAGAGAAGAAGGCTGGTTGGCTGGCTGGAGAGGAGAGTCTTGCTTAACTCACTTCCAACACGCTAAATTCAAATGAAAAACGACATTATTCCCAGCATACCATTCTAGGAGCGCTCCGAAAAAAGGAGTCAGAAAAGAGTCCAACTAAAGGGCATTTTCGGAGCGAAAGAAACATTTGCTTGTTACGGTCCTGAGTCGGCACGCAGTATGACTCAGAAATTCCACTTAATTATGTGTGTACCAAAGCTTTGTTGTCCTGTTATTTATGCTTTGAACAAAAAAAAAGTATAGCTGTACCACACAAGAATGATAAAAACAAGATTACACAAAGCCCAAAAAAAACCTCATAAAAGACTCTTTTCTGACATTATCTAAGAGCTCTTTTTGACGGACCATTTTCGAACGTAATGACCCTCTTTTCTGAAGGTTTTCGGAGCAATTATGATTGTTTTTTGGGCTCATAAAGAGCGTTAACGCTCCGAAAAAGGTGTCACAAAAGACTCTTTTCGAACTCATATGGTTTGCTGGGATTGCGTCCATAATTTTATAGCTATAAAGTGAGGTGGTGTGTGTGTGTGTGTGTGTGTGTGTGTGTGTGTGTGTGTGTGCGTTAGTATGAGTGTTGTCTATTAAAGGAAAGTGAATTTATTTTCTTGCATTGTAATTGTTATTATTGTTGTTTGTGGTAAATAAACACTATATAAATATCACACCTGAGGGCAAAATGCCAACAAATACAATAAATACAACAGCAACAACATCATCATTTACAAATAAAACCAAGTTACGTCATGTTATAGGCAAAACCAAAAAAAAAAGAATTAAATAAAGAAGGAGAGAGTGAAAAAAACACACGATTTAAAATCGAAAACAATCAAAAGCATTTATAAAAATTTAAGTTTTTATACGATTTGTGGCACAATCAGTGGTGGAGGCAATTTGGTATTGCCAGGCGATGCACAGCAACAACTGAAGCAACCACAATACAACAACTACAGTATAAAAATCTTCGTCATTGAATAATAATGGTGTAATGGACTACACTCGAAAGTTAAAGATTGGTAGAAAACATTCAATGATTAAATGAAAAACCAGTTCAGCTGCTAAACAATAGTAAAATGATGCAATGATTTCATGTATTCTTAGAAGAAGGTCTTGCTACCTGCCAACATAGATCGATAGAACTTTGTTGGGAAATACAACTCTAGTTTACTAGAACTACACCATTTCCAATTACATTTCAGTCAGAAAATTTAATCTGCATTTATAAATTTCTGAAATACAATTAGAAAATTCTGAAATATAAATGGAAATTTCTGAAATTCAATTAGAAGTTTCTCTAATATAATTGTAATATTTTGAAATACAATTGAAAATGCTGAAGTTTAGAAGACTTTGATGTGCTACGAAAACTTCGGTATACCAGTTTTAATGAACGAAAACTTCGCCCTAGAATACACAGAATAACATATGTGAATAACATATTTGAATCATATGTTATTCTGTGTATTCTATGTGGAATGTTTTATCAGTTGATTTGCTACCTATAGGTACAAACATCGAATGTACTACATATATACATACATACATACATACATATATAGTATGTTGAATCATTCAACTCTACTAATCAGATATAGATTATCTACAGAGAAAAATATAGTTGTACATGTTTACCACAACAATATCTACATTTTAACAAGCTTTTCAACAATGTTATGGTCACTGTAATTATTTATATGATTGTGGTAACCATAATATGGTTAAGTTACGATTCAGATGATTACTACGATTGTAGCAACTCTGTATGTATGTATATTTTTTTTGCAATCGTGTTTATGATGAAGCCATTTATCATAATTTGTTGCTGTTTGATTATGATAGAGAACAACATAATATGGTATAATCTTTCATCATAAAACTGATCACCATAAACATTATATAATTGCTATAATCATATACACCTAATTCTGTTTTTACACGGTAATTGGTTCCAGGAAATCCCGTGAAAAAATAACTTTGATCGTATGCAAAATAGGCATGTACTTGATTCCTTATCTCTAAAACCTATTGAAATTAGTGAAAAACAAGGATTTTGTAAGGACAACTATTCAGATTTGTAATATTAAGTCACACATACAATGTGTTTTTACGCAAGAATAGTTATTAAAAAAAAAGATATGCACTCTAAGCTTGAAACTAATGTAAGAAATTGTATGTATGACAAGTTCATACTCCTTAATTTGTGCCATTTACAATTGCTTTGACCAGTAAATGTGCTTGTATCCACAAAACGGGATTTCCCTTAATTTGTGATATGAACATATTTCGCAAAAATTAAATTTAATCAAAAAAATTTAAGCCCAAAAGACTTTGAATCGTGCGAAATGGAACAAAATCGTGTAAAAAATTTAAAATTTGTTTATTTTTAAACCGTGTTAAATCAAACCCGTTTAAAAAAGACCGTGTAAAAACAAAATTAGGTATATATGATTGTTATAATCATGTGAATGATAACTTAATCATATCAAGATTGCAGAAATCATATAAATAATTACGATGACCATAATATTTTAAAAATGTTGAAATATTTATATAGTTTATATCTTTGTGTAGGGTCTTGTTAATGAACGAAATAGTTCAATAGAATTTAAATTGAATGCTGTGAAAATAACAGTAATATAATTAGCCACCAGGATTATTCCCGATATTTGCAAACGTTGATAAGTTTTTCATAAAAACTTTGTTTGAATCTCTACAACAAATAAATAATATGTAACAAAATCTTTATTTATTAACATAATGTAATGAAATTTTCAAAATAGAATAAATTTGTTATTCTAAATAATCAAATGTAAACAACTCGCAAATGTAACAAAGTCCCAATTTCAAAATTGCTTTGGTGTTCATACAGCACAATTCTAATTACTTAAATCGCTCGTATTTTTATTTGAGAGCATATAAACACTTGTGTACACACTTGTGTGTAATCCGAATAAGAGAGTAACACGAATTGCTAGTACAATCAAGTGTGTACTCGTCTTATCTTATCCTCACGCCAATGTCTAAAAAGTAATAAACTTAGCTTAAAGAATTGCTTCGCGTAAATTGCGACAAAACAATAAAGGCACAATTCCCAAAAAAGAAAAACACGAAAATCCCAAGAATATGATTTTTTATAATTCTGCTCTTAAAGTCAACATTTCCTTCGGGTAAACGGGTAAACTTCTTAAAGGATATACAGGGTTTCCAAAACTGACAAAATATATAAATTTATTATAAGTTCTGAAAGAAAAGTTTTTTAAAGCAAAATCCAAAAAAATTTTTAAAATAAAAATATTTAAGTAATTTTTAAATCTAGAAAAGATATTGCTTTGAAATGTATTTCGTACAGTGTACAAATATTATTGTTTAACTATCAGAATAGATTTGAAAAAAAATCGAACAAAAATTCTGCCGCTAATATAGAAAAAAACGCACAATGGTTTGGCAAAATTTCAAAATTAAAATTTTCAAATGTGTATAACTCAAAAACCATGAGGGTGATGCAAGACACGCATGCAAAGATCTTGCTGAGGTCTTTTAGAAAATATAAAAATCTTCGGATGAAAACGTATTGAAAACCCAAAAAAATGACAAACGTTAAAACAGATTACGTGTTAACCCATTAACGCCGGATGGGTAGAAAAATACTCAAAAATAGAGCTGTTTTTAAAAAATTTTAGCTAGAGTCAGGTGCGTGGTATCACAAATCTGTTTGTACTGACAGATAGAGCAAGGATTAGAGCTAGTTAAAAAAATTGGAGGGTCATATAGGGTCATGTATTGGTGGGGAATGAGCGGGTCAAAAATTAGCAATTTTACAAAATCAAAAACTTTGAACGTCAATGGCTCTGGAAGATTTGAGGAATTGACTTCCAGAAACCCATCTTAGTGCCTTATAGCCTTAGATGTCCTCTATCATAAACAAAAATATCACAGGGAAAGGACCACTCGTTTGGTTCACAGGTACGATACCCACTTAGGCATTCAACGGTTCTAAAACACATGAAGTATGAATTTTATTTTTAAAGTAAAAATGAGATTTTTTAGCGTTTTTTTTTTGTAGAAACTCAAGAAAAAACAATTTTTTATATTTATATTGATAAATACATATCATGTAAAAGCCGTCCCAAAAATGTTTTAATTTCTTTAATTGAAGTTACGAAACCTGGAACATTTTTTTGTCCAGCATATTCATTTGTACTTTTGACGATTATATGTATTCTTAAAATAAAGTCATCAAAAAAGCATTCCCATAGTTGTAATGGCGTGTACGAACCTAACGAAACCAGAAATTTCTATAAGAATTTGTATACAACGAAGGTATTCCACACAACACACCAATTTTCTCGTACAATGGGCATTCTCTAAATTGTCAAAAGGTTGTTTATCAAATTTGTAACAATGCGATTTACTCCATTTACATATGCAGATTTATTTTCCACTGAGACGCGACCTTTTGACTTCGATGTAGATGGTTGGGGATCATTGTTTGTATCTACTAATTCAGAAACCACTGGTAGATTCACATTATCATCCTCATAAATGTACTAAATCTCGTTGGGAAATTGAGTTCTATTGTGAAGTATTTGGAAATTATCATCTACATATATCTTCATCGTCACTAATATCATCAACCTTATCCGGTGGAGTAATCAAAAAAATGATTTTATCTGCATTATGTTCCACATCATTTTCTTCCTCGTCACTAGTACATCCATCTATTTCTGCTTGTAGCTAAGTTACAGTTAAAACTTTACGACGGCGCAACATTTTTACAGAATTTAAAAATCTTATTGCATTGAATTTTACGTACTAGAGCTAAAAATGGGGAAGTCCCAAACACACTACACACATCGCATACTTTGTGTTCATGCAACATATTGAAGTATAATAAAAATTAATAAACATATCAAATATTCATCAAAACATACAACAGATAAGTTAATTGTTGCTGTTTTCAAGTTAATAAATACCTTCAACAAAGAAACATATATTTTAGAACACGTTAATGCCTAAGTGGGTAGAAAAATACCCAAAGGCTACAGCTTAGTGTGCGACAGAAAAAAATAATATAAAATACCACGTCTATATAAATGCCCTAAATACTAACTGTGTGAAGTTTCATCAAAATCGGACAATGGAATCGAGGGTCAGGCGTTAATGGGTTAAAGGTGCCCTATTTGGAGCCTCCACAGCTCCGGCCTTGGAATATTTGTGTGCTCCATCTTCGAAACTTAAACTCGAATATTCCTTGGCTACGTCCATGTAATATTTTATTTAATTTTAGAAATGTCACAATTATTAAAAAAAAAATCATTTCTGCCCGCTGTGTTGTGGTACATTTTTTGCCCGGTATTGTCGGGGAGACCCGGCAGTTTTGCTTACATTTTGTGCTTAAGTTTTGTTTGTATTGTTTTATAACATACATATTTTACAGTAGTTTTTAAAAGCTTTTGAAATCATTGAATGCGACAATGTCAGATTTTCAAAGAATTTGCATACGATTTTGTTTCTATTTTGATATTCCATTGATTTTCATTTTCCATTGCATAAACAACCTTTGACCGTTTTATATAAAAATCTATATAACGATTTAAAGGCAGTATTTTCAACTTTTAAATAGTAGATTGGTAAGGCTTGAACTAGTTTAAAATAAAATGATTAGGAACAGTTTTCTTCAGACATTGGCAAATGCTATTTTTTTAATTCCTATGTTTTACACACAATCATCTTTGAGTGTCTAAAATACCGACCATGCCTAAACCAACACTTTAATATTATTATTATTTTTCTATTATATAAATAACTATGTTGTCTGTTTGTCCTTCAAATCAAATATAAAATTTATAACAGACAAAAAATATCTATATCTCACTACACAAAACCACAACAAAAGAAACGCGCCCCCAAAAGGTTCCCCTCATAAAAAGTAGACAAAAGAACAAAATCAGACAAAAAATCATGCACAACGAATTGTAGCTTCAGCCGCAACATGAAAAAACAATTTGATTGTTGCACTGCAAAAACAAAAACCATCAGACAATTACTTTGCTGTTGCAGACGATTGACTAAACATGTTGCTTGAATTTGCTGCAGATTATAGCAGTTGCAACAATATTTTGTTGTTTTTTTCTGTTGCGCTGTTTGCCTGCTTTTTTTTTTTTTTTGGAGAAAAATTTTATTGGTAAAAATTTTCTCAACTCAATTTAAGGCAATCAAATTGCAATGAAATGCTATCGATGTCTGATACGATGAAAAATTGCATGAATTTGAAAATTTGTTGAATGACGCAATGAAATATAGGAGATGGAAGCGAGACGAACAAAATAAGAAAAAATCTTAAAAAAAACAGAGTTAGCAAGAAAATATATTAAAAAATTAGACACTCTGCAAAAGTAGATTAAAAGGAACGTATTTGTGTATGTAGCTGGGAAGGAGTGTTACAGAATGATAGAGAAAAATAAGGAAATATTTAAAATATTTACAGATTTTACACATTTCAAGTAATACCAAATTCCTGTCTGTTATTTCCTAAATTTGTTTGTAGCTAGAGTAAGTTTCCCTTTTCTCTAATTGTTTACGCCCCTGTTTGTTTTAGTTTTTTTTTTATTTTGTTTTGTTTGCAGTATATGTGTGTCTCGATACTTTGAAGCACTTTAAGCAGGCGCTTTAAATTCATCTAACTCTTTTGGTTTAACTTAAAAATAATTTTCTATAATAGTTTACCGAAAAACTTTGCACGATTTTCATGTTATTTTTCAATCATTAAACATTTGAAAACCGAATGAACAGCACAGAGGAAAAAATCTTAAAAATTACCTTCCTAAGACTTTAGCTTGGAAAACTAAAGTATCGCAAATAACCATAGACGGACGGACGGACAAACGGACAGACGGTCGTACGTAATAGAGTATGTGTCATGATAGGAAAATTGTTTGGCGAGTGAAAAAGAATTATATATTTAGTTACAAAAAATCTGTAAACAGTTTGTAAAAGAATGATAAGGGGGCGAGTTTTAAGCTGTTACTTATTTTAGGTAAATTTTATGAGGTGATCCTACAAAGGGTAAAAAGGGAACGTATTTTTGTAGTTTCTTTCTCAAAGTTTCGTTTTATTACAAATATATAAAGCATTGTTCACACAAAATCCAGCCACAATACTGCATTCAAAAAAAACTATTGAGTTGTTATTCTGCACAAAAAATTGGTATATTTGTATAATTGCTGAATATGACATCAAATCAAAATATAAACAGCACAATCATAAATAAAAATTCCGCGGGAGTTTTTTTTTCCTTTTCCCATTTTTCCTATTCAAATTCAATGTTAAAAAAATAAAAAGGGAAAAACTCCCACGGATTTTTTATTCATGATTGGTCTGAAAGAAAATCCTGCACAAATTCCGTAAAAATCCGAAATTGTCTTTTTTAATGTTTACAAAAAAAGTTAAAGCTTCCAAAAAGTACTAGAAAGTATGCTGTTGAATGATACATGCAAACCTTAAGGTACGGTCACACTTTGCAAATATTTGCCGAAAAAAAAATAAACCACTAAAGAAAATATATGTATATGAACTCATTTATTTATTCAACAAAACTTTGTTTATTTAGGACCAGACACAACATATATTTAGTTTTATTTTATTTGTATTTGCTGTTTGTTCTTGCAAAACTCTTGTAAGAGTAAACAAATTCAAACAAATTTGTGCTAAAACAAGTGGTTACGCTTTTTTGAGTTAATAATACACAAAAACCAGCAACTTACTACGTTCAATAAATTCAATAAACCTCAAGAATTAAAAACTGTTTTTGTTACACAAAATTCAATAAGTCAAATTAACGTTTTTTTTTTTTTGAAAAATGTGGCATCAAAGTTGCAATGGAATTAAACAGGCTAAGCATCAACTATTCAGCGAAATCGAAAGATGTTTAAAATAATGAAAAATAAAATAAATTGGAGATTTTACGTTAGAAAAATCAATTATAAAATTTTCTGTTTGTGCACATCACTAGTGTAAAGCTAGATTTACACGATTGAAAATTTCTTGAAAATTGCTCTTCAAAATGCTTCAAACGCGTGTAAACAGCAAATTTTCTTTAAAATTTATTTATGTAATAACTATTAATAACTATTAAATAAATAAGTTTTGAAGAATTTTTGCTGTTTACACGATTTTCTATAAAAAAATCGAAACCAAAATAAAACTAGTTGTTTTTGTAAAATTAATAATTAATTTGAAAGGTTGCCGTTTGTTTCGGATTAAGCCGAATAAAATTTTTTTTTACCGAATATTAGGTTCGGTTCCGTTTTGTTACGACCTGAAAACAAACGGCTTCGAGTTGTGTCTTGCAAACAGCTAGAAATGTTCCAAAGTGTAAAATTTTTTCAGATGGTATATTTAGGCTTTTGTAAATTAACTAAAGTAGATAAACGAAATAGTGGGTATTAGTAAAAAAAAGTACCTACTATATTTTTCCAAATGGTACTTTTTGAGATTTCTTAGCAAATTTACAAAAAAAATTTGTTTGAAGTAATTACAAAGACTTCTGAGTAAAATAAGCACAGCGAAAAGGTACCAAATAGTACTTTTTCACAAGGTACTTTTTTAATTTTTCCGAATTAATGACACTGTGAACATGAAATTAGACACTAAGGTGCCACTAGGTAAATTAAGAGCCTAAATTGCAGCGTAAATTGTACTTTCTCATATTCTATATTGTTTATAAACTACAAAAAGTGCTAGTTAATGGTACTTTTCTCTAAAGATTAAATTATTTAACTCTGCTGATCACATCACATTAAAATGCCAAATCAATGAACAAACACTGCATAGCAGTGCCACCTATATAATTTTTATTTGCAAAAAAAAAAAAAAAAAAATTTAAATAAAGTAAATTTTTGTAAAAAGTCATCATCATTGAGGTGCTGGTTGGTTGGTTGTTTAAAAACATCATTTGACTCCTAAACAATTTAACAAAAATAAATACATAAAGAAAAATAAAATAAAAACCAAACGAAACGATTTAAATTGTTTTGTAAAATCAGAAAAACTACTTGTTGGCTCAAAAAAAGATTTTGTCAAATTTGTTTTAATTTTTTGTAGTTTGAGCTAAAAAAAAAAACAAAACTTTTAGGCAAAATGTGAAACATTATAAGGAACGACGACGACCACATTTTTGTGTGTGTTTTCGGAGAGCAGTTTATTAGGCACAAGGATCATTTTCGCAACTCTCCAACACAAACAAACCAACATTTACTTGAAAAATGAGGGTCCATGCGGGCTATTTTAGCAGCAGCTTATTTCCAACCAAAAAAAAAAACTAAAGTTTACCCTTTTTTGTTTTAATCTAATAGTTTTAACAACAAATGCGAATTGTTTAATCATGTAGATGTTGTTTTGTTGGTTTTGTTTTGCTGCTTTTATTTATTTTAAGTTATTTTTGTTGTTACTTTTAAAGATTTTTTTTTGTTTTGTTCCTACTTTTTGTGGCCAACAAAAAGTTCTTGTTGTAGATCAGTGATCATGATTTAAGATTAACTCTCGTTTAACAATTTTAAGATAAATTGTTGTTTGTTGTTATTGTTGTTGGCCATGTTTGTTGTAATGTAACAGATGTATGTTCTGTTTTTTTTGTTTGCTGTTTGCCGATATTGTTGTTGTTGTTTTTTTATTTTTTGTAGGGGATTGAAAGTTTAACAATTAGAAAAATTTGCAGTTAACAGCCAGTCAGACGGACCATTAATAAAAAAAAAACAACTGAAAACTACAAAAAAAAAACTTTAGTACGTGAGTCACGTTACATATGGCAAAACATTATGTTAAATTACAACAACAAATGCAACCACAAATTAACAAAAACAACTGTAGGTAATAAAAAACCAATGAAATTTAACAAAAAAAAAAAAAAAACTAAAAAACTTACAACTGCAACTGATAACATTTACCATGTACGAGGGAGAGGCTTAAAAGTTTTTTCTATTTTAATATAGCATGCTGCAAAAGTTTAACCCCCTTATTTAAAAACGATTATTAAATTTAACAAACGTTTATTAAGACAGATTTGCATATAAAATTTTGCTTAATAAACGTTTGTTAAATTTAATAATCGTTTTTGAATAAGGGGGTAATTGATTAACTAAATTTACGGTCACATTTGGCAAATATTTACTCAAAAAAGCGTAACCATTTGTTTTAGCACAAATTTGTTTGACGTTGTTTACTATTACAAGAGTTTTACAAGATCAAACAGCATCAAATAAATTAAAACCAAATATATGTTGGCCTAAATAAGAAAAGACTTTTTAATATAAATAAACGAGTTCAAATATATGTTATTTAGTGGTTACGTCTTTTTCGGCAAACATTTGCCAAATGTGACAGTACCTTAACTTTTGTTTAGTTTTGGATTTTAATCTGAAATTACTCGCTTGTAACCGATTGCAAAATGTTCGTATATAAAAGAAAATAATGCACTTTTATTCTCTGTTGTAAAGTGACCAGCTATTGTGTATTATATTTGAAAAATTTTCAAAAATTTATATTTCGAGGTTCCCTACTTTTTTAAAGAAAAAAAAACACACAAAACTCGAATTTAATGGAGAATGTTTATTATCATTTGAAAGAACATTCTTTGGTATATCTTTTTTGAAGATTTTGTCTGTCAAATATTGGCCGTTGCTACGTCGCAGATGGTCTATCCGTTGAATCCAATTTTCGATGACTCGTTCGAGCATTTCGACTGGTAACTGGCGAATGACACGCGTGATGTTTTCGTCCAAGGCCTGAATCGTAGCGGGTTTGTCCGTATAAACTTTAGACTTTACATATCCCCACAGGAAAAAGTCGAGCGGTGTGACATCACACGATCTTGATAGCCAATCGACCGGCAGAAAACGTGAAATTATGTGCTCACCGAAGTGTTCTCTCAATAAATCCATTGCTTGATGCGATGTGTGGGAAGTGGCGTCGTCTAGCTGAAACTAAATGACGCCGAGATCACGAGCTTCAATTTCAGGCATTAAATAGTCGGTTATCATAGCACGATAACGGTCGAACGGCGCGCAATCTACTCTCCACGGTCTTCGTCTCTCAATAAATCCATTGCTTGATGCAATGTGTAGGACGTGACGCCGTCTTGCTGAAACCAAATGTCGCCAAGATCACGAACTTTAATTTCAGGCATCAAATAGTCGGTTATCATGGCACGATAACGGTCGCCATTAACGGTTACATTCACACCGGCATAATTTTTAAAGAAATATTGACCGATGATTCCACCGGCCTACAAACTACACCAGCGTGCAGGACGTGGTCTATTCGCTCGAATATTATCCAATAATGAATGCTGGGTCTCAAAATGGGTGATCGTGTTGCGAATAGTATGCTCAGTAGGCCGATTATGTTGACCATAAGTTGAGCGAAGTGCACGAAACACATTGCCCCAGAACGTGGGAGCGATTTGTAGACGTTATTCAGGCGTAAGTCTTTCCATTATGAAATGCCAAACAATACTAAACAAAAGCAACATGACACCATGACACGACTCACACGTGATCTGTCAAAAAAAGCTATTGAAAAAAGTATCTCTACTTGAAACACCCATTTTAAATGTTAATTACAAGTAATGAACTCACACAAACACATGGGATCAATAAAAACAGATTGTGTTCATGTAAATGAGTTAAAAATAAGCAGTTACTTATCAGTTAATAAATAAGTCATTACCAGACTACTTCTTAGTAATACAAAAGGTATGTAGTAGTCATTGAAAAGTTTGTTATCGAGTAATAGAAAGACTTATTCAGAAAAAACTTTTTATTTTCTCAATATTTTTTTTAAGAAAACCTTCCACAATAGCAATAGTTAAAAATACTGTCTTACAATCAAACTACTTATAGTTTCTTATAATAAATTGTTAAATAGGATCTTTGCACCAGCCAGTATATCATTGTTTTCTGAAATGATATTTTAAAAGGAGTCATGTTTTATAAAACAATCAAGAAAGCTGAGTGGATTTCCTTCATGCAGCAAGTTTAGACTTTCCTAAAATCTTTGTTGTTTTAAAAAATAGACAAAATATGTCAATATGCTACAACCTCTCTTAATTACTTAAAGCCAGAGAAAATAAATAAAAATTATGAATCTATATTTCACTTATAAATCTTCAAAATTTTTAGCTTTTTGTTTTATTTTATTAATATAAAACATCGGCACTTTACTTGTTTACTAAGATCTTATGATTTCTTTTAGAAAATATTACTTAAAAGTTGCTAAACTTTAAATGAATTACAAATATGAAAACAAATATTGGAAAAAATACTTAAAACCAGCATCAGGCTTCTAAAAATTTAATGCATTTAAAAGTTGTTTAACAAAATGTTTACTTAGTTTTTATTTGCTTTAGCATTTGGCTACATTCGATTGCCAATTCTTGACATCAATGCTGCAGCAAGAACTCTTTTTTCTTTCTTATAGTTGCTTGAAAACTATAGTAAATTCATTATATTATTTCAATTAAAACAATTTCCTTTTTAAATTGTCCTTTTGAACTCACAAAACATTTTGTTAAAAACTCTTAATTAACAGGCTTTTAAAACTTTTTGTTGCAAGAAAATAAGCTCAAGGAAAAAAGTAAAACACAAAAAAAAAAACCAAAAGCTGCAGAAGCTTTTCTGTTTTGCTTTGCTTGCTAACTGAAATAAACTTTTTGCTGCTTACAACTTGCCAGTTTCTTTACTGCTGCCTGCTGCTGGGGGTAATCGATGTGAAGTGTCATGTTCAGTTAAGAGGCAAAGTATCAGGAATAACTAAAGGAAGATGAGGATGAAAGTAAAACAAACTCACTGCAAGAGTGTGTGAATGAGTGCAAAAGAAAGAGTAACTAAATGAAAAAGTACTTAAAGAAAGCACTTTAAGTAAATGGGGTTAAAAGGACTCGGTGCCAAAAAGGATAGAAACACTAAGGCCATAACAAAGGCTTCAAAAACAAAAACGAAAGAACAAAAATTTTACTTTGATTTCTTTTTTCTACTTCTCAATTTTTAGTATGTTTGTAATTGTATCTGTATGTGTATGTAAAGAAATTAGCAAAATCATGATAAACTGCTAAAACAATAATAAAATTCTAGTTAGTAGCAAAATCCTGGCAATAAATACGGAAATAAATGCAAAATAGAAGGCCAACCAACAAAATGGAAATGTGCCAAAACGAAAGTAGAAAATCTGTTTTAAATAAAAACAAAATGACTATAAAGGATATAAAACGTTTTAAAAGTGTGAACAATTCTTAAGATTTAATGAAATTATAAGGAAGACAAGTGTAAGAGATAAACAGTGACCAAGCTAATTTCAAGTACACTAAGTAACTTTATATGCACTAAATTCAGAATAGTAGTTAGTTTTTATTTATTTTGCAAAACTTTCATTACTGCTTTTGTCCAGATACAATTTACTTTGTAAAACAACTTTTATTAATTTTTTGTTATTTCTGTGTTCACAAAATAATTAACAAGGATTTCATTTTAAGTTTTATTACATTTTTCGTTTGTAAATTGCAAAAAATAACTTGTTTTATTATAAAGACAAAAAAAATTGTAATTAATTGCAACATAAACTATTAAGAACTGACATTCATATTTTCATGCAAAAATCTGTGTGTCTGTCTCTACTTGTGTGAGTTTGATTTAAAAACACCAGCAACAACAAATTAATAAACAATGTCTAGAAGACTTGGCATGAAAATGTAAAATGTAAAAAAATACAAATAGTTTATTACTTCACTTTAAGAACAAAATCTTAACGAGGTGTGTTTGCTAATGATAGTGTAATGTGGACTGGAATTAAAGTGTGACTACTTGTTACAAGAGTTGCCACATGTTTGGAACAAATGGCCGGATTGTTGATTAGGAAAATGTATTGAAATTTGTGGTTTCTAGAAAATTTGTATACGATCGCTGTTTCCGGTTTTAGGGAAAAACATAGAAAAGGGTATAAATCTTGTGTGATTTATAACCATTTAAAATAAGCTGCATGAAGTATAATTCCATGTTAGTCCTGTTTCAAACTCTTCAGTTTTAGCTGACCAGTTTTTGTTCAATTCTCTTTTGAACTTGCCATTTCATTCACACACGTCAATTAAATGTTCGTACATTCTAATGCAAATCAACATGCATGAAAGAAAAAAAACAAAAGGAAATAAGAAAATTGACTAGTACCGTCAAGTTTGTATCCCTTTTATTCTCTTTTCCCTTCTCATCCAAAAATACTTGCCTCGACGAGTCAGAATTAAAGAGTGTAAAAGTGGACTTACAATTAAAATAAACACAAACTTCAAACTTTAAGTACTTTAAAATGATATGGCAACTTTTAATTTCACACTATTAAATAATTTACAATAATAATAACAAAAAACTTGTTACCACATTTTCAACAAGTCAACAAATATTAACCAACAACAATTTAAAATAAATGATACTAAAAACCAAATTTTTATTAAAGTAAAAAAGGAGTGAACAGATCTCAAAGCATAAACTCAATAAACTAGAACCATCAAGTTATAAATCTAAAAGAAAAACAATTTAAATTAATGGCAACGTTAATTACGATACAACAGAAACTAATTTAAATTTTAACACAACAAGAACAAAGTACCACCAAGACATTAAACTCAAAATATTGAATTTAAAAAAATACTAAAAAATGCAAAAAGAAATTATTAAGCCTCAAAACAAATGAAAGAGATTTCTATTTAAACCATCATTAGCAGCAATATAATATGTAGTACCCGTATATATTCTTTACAGTTTATAATAAATATTATTACTTAAAAATAGTATTATTATTATTATTATTAATACTAAAGCCTTAAAACCAAAAAGAAAGAATAATCAGTTTGATTAATTTAAACCGCCACCATTGACTGATTGCGTATTGTAATTTTTAGGGTTAAATTCAAAATTTAGGTTAAAGTAATAATTTCTCTTCTCTTTCTTTTGCTGATTCGTAATTCATTGTGTAGTTATTGTTGCATTAACTGGACAAAATGATCAGTATAAAACTGTGAAAATAAAAACAACAGAAAAAAAAAAAAATAAGTTAAGCACAAAAATTATTTTAAAACCATAATTCAACATGATTTGCAGCAGACATTATTAACCACAACAACATAGTTATCAACAGCAACAACAGCTTCAGCAAGTAAAAAGTAACAAGCGGCATTCAACATTCATCCCAGCAAGCCATATAAGTCCGAAAAGAGTCTTTTGTGACACCTTTTTTCGGAGCGTTAACGCTCTTTATGTGCCCAAAAAACAATCATAGTTAGCAATTGCTCCGAAAACCTTCAGAAAAAAGGGTCATTACGTTCGAAAAATGGTCTGTCAGAAAGAGCTCTCAGAAAGAGTATTTTATGAGGGTTTTTTTGGGCTCTTAAAGAGCTCTTAGATAATGTCAGAAAAGAGTCTTTTATGAGTTTTTTTTTTGGGCTCTGTGTAAACTTGTTTTGATCATTCTTGTGTGGTACAGCTATGTTTTTTTTTTCAAAGCAGATATACCAGGACAACAACGCTTTGGTACACACATAATTAAGTGTGCCGAATCAGGACAGTAACAAGCTTTTTCTTTCGCTCCGAAAATGCTCCTTAGTTGGACTCTTTTCTGACTCCTTTTTCGGAGCGCTCCAAGAATGGTATGCTGGGATGCTAGTAACATGCTAGCAACAACAAAGACAGAAAGAGCAACAACATAAAGAGAACAACATTTTAAACAGAGATGTAAATTAATGCGATGTTACTTAAGTTATGGTCACACTTGGCGAATATTTACTCCAAAAAGCGTAACCACTTATTATATCACAAATTTGTTTGACGTTTTAATAATAGCGCAATTCACAATCTTGTGCAAATTGTATTGCATCATTGCATTTGCACAAACGTTTAGCATATTTTTTCTCTTGCTGTATATTTTGTTAGTGTAGAACAAAAATATGCTAAACTTTATTGCAAATGCAATGATGCAATACCATTTGCACAAGATTGTGAATTACGCCACTATTAAAATGGTGGTTCTGCAGAAGCTACATTTTGTAAAATTCGTGATATTTTCGGTCTACACAATTGTCTTTCTGAGACAGCTGTTAAGAATTTACGCGATAAACTTGAGCTAAATGACTCACTATATAATGTTTTAACACAAACTCGTGTTCGACCGGGTCGTTGAAGTAAAAATATCACAGCTGTGAGCCGTAGTATTAAAGAAGTTTTGAATATGTCAATTCCTTGACGTTCTCAACAAATTGGGGCTGTCCACAAAGAACTAATGGCGAATTTTGAATTTATTATAAAGCAAATTTCACGATTGTATAGTTTCATGAAATTCTGCAGTTAAAAGGCTGCTCTTGTGGGGCTAAAGATAAAGTGTAAGAGACAAAGCCAATTATGAATTGCGATAATGTAGCCATCTGAAAGTTAGCTTTAAATTGATTATGCATTTGCAATTTACTTAGGCTTGTTTATTCATATTAGCACAATTCACAATATTGTGTTAAATGAGTCATGTAGAGCTAAAATATACTAAACCTTTTTGCAAATGCACAATATTGTGAATTGCGCTATTATAGTTGGGCCTTAAATAACTAACTAACTGGACTCTTCCAGTATTTGAGCAGTACTGAGAGATGATGCATCGTATTCTGATAAAGGGTTTGTAACGAGCATGCTAATTATTTATGGGAATATGATTTCATTACTTTAAACCTCTGCTGCAATTTATTGACTTTAAACTTTTAAGCATTTTATAGAACATATTTCTTTATTTTATAAATTTCTGTTAAATTGGTAGTAAATAATCTGTACGCGCACACATACTATATACAGTACAGATTAAAATGAATGGTTGGTTAGTGGTAAAATACAGTGATGTTGGTTATTTAAAAAATATAAAAAAAAGTTCATAGTAAAATTTATACTTAAAAAGAAAATATGTATATAGAGAAATACATATATATACGGGATGTGGTGTTAAAACTTATTATTAAAGTGATTATAGAGAGCACCAAACAACGTCAACTAAGACAACATAATCGACAACGTCATCATAATTTCAGCAAAAAAAAAATCAATGGTCGATGAAATTATTTAAATGATTTCTTATTTATTGTTACTTTAGATTTTGGTGTTTGGTTTGTCTATTACATCTGTATGTATTTAATTTAATTTAAGCACAATGTAGCAAACGAAATACAAAAATTAAACAAATGTTTAAATACTAACATTAATAATATGAAAAAAAACAATCATTATTTAACATTTAATGTTTGCAATGTTGGCCAGTTGAGTTTTTTTTTTTTTTTTTGTGAGTTATTCATTGTTAAACTTTAATTGAGTTTTGGGTTAATTACAGAGGTGAGTGTGAAAATGTTTTGATTCGTTTCGTTATAAAAGAAATAATGATGTTTAATGACACCTCAAGTATCTTGTGGTTTTGATTAGTTGCCATTTGTTATAGACATCTTCATTCATCTTTTGATAGTTTTTGTGTAGCTTTTGAATGGTTTCATTTTTTGTCTATCTTTCAGTTTAACGAATTAATGCCAATGTTAAACATTGATGAAATTTTTTTTCTGAAGTTTAAGTAAAGTTGTAGCCAAAAAAAGGTGTTTGGTAATGACTTACTTATTAACTTCCTAAAATACATATGTATAAATATTTGTTATTACTATGTATATTGAGTTAAAGTAGCTGGGGGATATTGATGAGTTGTTGGGTTGGCATTATAAATAATGTTATGAATAGTTTACTAACACTTTTGTTATGAAAATGTTTAATTTTGAAACTAGTTGCAACATTTTTTTTCACAATTTAATAGGTGATACCATGTACTGCTAAATAAATAAAAAAATATTTAAAAAATTTCAATAAATATCTTTGTAATTGAAACACTAATCTTGACACTTAGCTGCATCTTTAATTGTCTTAAACCTCTTGAAATCAAATTGTACTAAGCTATTACCTACAAAATGCAGCAAGCTTTTCTTGACTAAACTAAATAGTTCACTTTCTTTAAAGGTCGAAAGTTATTCACCGAATTTCAAAGTTACACAATTATTAATGTTGTTATCCAAGTATAAAAAAAACAATAACAATGAAAACAATTTTATTTTTATTCAGCTTTCCCTTTCACTCTCCCTCCCGCCACAAAATCCTTTGCTTATAAATATTGAAATTAACAAAAAAAAAAAAAAACAAACTCTTTACATAAATATTCATGGTAAAAGTGATATTTAGAAACAAAAAGAAACAACTGAGAATAAAAATCAACAAAAAAACGGTCATTTATCAAAATCATGGTGATTGATTTGTTCATTATTAAACATTTTTAAAAAGGCAATGCAGAGCAATCAGCTGCATGGATAGACTTTGTATGTTCCCGGCTCAATTGATTGAACGAATATAAGTGAAACGATGGACGGACAAGACTTGAAGTCTAGATGTACAATGAATAAAGTAACATTTTATATAAAATAACTTTTATAATAATGAACCGTAAACGAATAATTTTGGGTTTCTTTTTATTTTTTTTTTTTGAAACTTGTTCATTTATTTTGTTATTTAAAGCATATAAAAAGAAACAAGTCATCAAATTGAGTGAAAAAAATGTAAATAGCGTTAACTACTTTAAATATAACAAGTTTAAAGGGTTATGTATATACAGCTATGCCGCATGTTATACAGCCCTGAAGTCCGAAACGACTTAATAATTGAATGACTCATTCGGCATACATGGGCTTTGCATCTGCTCTAATATTTTGAAGCCATAATTAGTAAAATATCCCATACTAAAAAGAATTAAAGTATTAGATCTAAACTGGTTCCTGGAGAGATAGGTACTAGATCTGATGATTTGCATATAATGCTTCAATAACTATATTATAATTGTAACATAAACATAATATGATTGCGTTCGTTCTTATTATTATCCATCTTAACACTATTATGGTTAGATTAAAATATCATTCTACTTTAATTGGTAACAATAATGCCATGATTTCATTTCAATCATAATATGGTTGAGATCAATTATTTTTATATGACCATTTAATGATTGTAGTCATTCGACCATATTTGTAATAGTGAGTATAAATTTAAAAATTCAAAATCAATCAATCATTGCTCAAACCTTATAGCGACTATTGTGTCTTATTATATGAAGAACTGGATATGAGCAAGAATATGAAAGAATATTTTAAAGAATGTGTTTTTTTAACAAACCAAAACTACGGGAATCGAATCCTCTGACTGATAGTCTATCGAGCTCTCACTCATACTGCTTAATGAATGCTGACTATGATTCGATTGTAGCAGCAGAACAATTTATCTACTGGCTAATGATTTCAAACCCAACAAACGCTATTAAATAATTCCCTCTAGTAGAGAGGTCTACATGGAGATACCCATTAGGTAGGCTGAGAGCCTTAAACATTTCGATTAGTTGCCTTATGTGTAAGTCAAATCTGTTTAAAATTTTGGTTACAAATAGAAATGAATCTATCAGAATTACTCCCTGGAACTTGTCTCAGAAAATTGCTTAATTAACCAGGTTTCTCCATTAAATTTCGATAACGATGATTTAGTATTTGCTGTTATTGCGGTAGTGGTGATTTTATACAAAACTGTTTTCAGGAAAATAAATAATTTTTCACTAAAAACCATTATTTAATAAATAAAAAATCGCTTTTCACGAAAATCGTTTTTAATAAAAAACCATTCTGAAGAATTTTTCACTAAAAATCGGTTTTCAATAAAAATCCATTTTTCACTAAAAAGCCATTTTTTATTAAAATCCGTTTATTCATTAAAACACGTTTTTTTACAAGGAAAAACTTTTTCGCTAAAAACCGTTTTTCACATTTTGCACAAAGAAAACTTTTTCACAAAAACAACCCGTTTTCAATAAAACGCTAAAAACAACCGTTTTCAATAAGTTTTTTTTATAATATTTGTTATACATATGTATGTACATATTTATGTATGTATGTATATGTATATAAATTCTCATAAATACCTACTTTTCGTACTCAAGTAGCAACAAATTTAGACGTACTTCACTACTGTATTGAGAAATCTGTATTAAAAGATACATAACAATTAGCAGTAAATTATTTTACAAAATATTTAATAATACCGCCCAAAAAAAAAAAATTAATTAATTATTTTTTCAGTTTTAAATATTGAAAATACTACATAAGTACATACGTTTGTCAAGCTCAATTTTATTGAGTTCGTTCATATTTTGTTTTTTATTATTCCCCCTGCCATGCAGACATTTATGGTAATAATCATTATAGCCACATCTTAATATAAATTACGTGCAAAAATCAGCGAAAAAAAATCAAAACTTTGAACACTAAATTATCAGTTTATAAATAAAGAAATGTAAGAAATAAAGAAAACAATAAAAACCAACATGATGATGAATGTTGAAATTAATGTCGAAGTTTTTAATAATTTCTCCTCAATGTCGAATAAATGGATGGATGGTTGAAGAAATGGTTGGTTGATTGTGTCTGGGATTGACCAAGCAACCGACTGACCAAAGAACCAAACAAAATGATCACAATCATTATAAATATTAGCAAGAAGAAAAACAATTACCCAGCAGAGAGAAATGAATGAATGAATGAATGAATGAATGACTTACTGACTGACTGACTGATCGAATTTTGTTGTTGTTGTTGTTGTTGGTAGGAGTGAATGTACACATTTTGACCTTAGCATAACACATCATTAGCACAGGCTTTCTCCATAACTACCACATGATCCTCATCATAATCATCATCAAGATGTTCGTTCTTTCGTTGCATTTATTGATTCAAATGGTTGGTTTTTATTTCTTATGATTACTTGTATTTTCGTATGCGATTTGTTTTCTTTACTCTTGGTTTTATTTATATTTTTATTCCTTTTTTTCATAATCTCAGTCATGCATTTTTATGTTTGTTAATGCATAATAATGTGATTTTGTTGTTCTGTTTCTTTTACGATCAATTACATTTTAAAACTACATACAGACATATTTTTCTGTAGAATTTTGTTCATGATTTGTTTAGGTTTTGGTTTCGTTTTGTTTAAGAAAGAGAAAATTATGCTTAAGTGCAGTGAATAATTTTGTATGGCCTAGTTTTGAATGTTTTTAATAAAATGAAGAAATAATAGTTTTAGAAAAATACTATAATTATAAAGATTGTTTCAAAATCCAAATAAGATTTGAATTTTCCGCCATTTGTTTATTAAAGAGTTGACAACTAGGCGTATAACTCGGTAAATATAAGGAATAATAGCACAAGCATGACTGTTTTTTAAAGATCTAGCCAGGGAATTTCAGAAAAAAAAATATAAAGGTCATTGAAATGGAATGGAAACAAAAAAATGACACGCCTTAAAAAAATGTAAAATGTAAAAACTACCCTATTTGAGCAACCACAGCGCCGCCCCTGGAGGGTGTGTCTTGGGTCCATTTACCCATTAACTTAAACCCAAATATTCCTTGTACGTAGCGTGCATATACAATTTGTTCTCTATCGTGCATTACGCTTAGAAAGAGTAGATTTACATATTTACCAAAAATTTTGATTCTGTCCCACTGTGCAGTTTGCTCTTTCGATCGTGTAATTTAACTCGAAATTTTTTAATGTAAACAATTTGTTTAGATAAACATTTGAACCTATTACATACATATTGATTCCTTTAAAGTCTTTGCAAGCTAAAATTGTCATTAATTTGTTGCTCTGAAACCATTCTACTCATTCTTTATAAAGCTTTCTATTTATTTACTTATTTTGTTTTTTTGTTTTTTTGTTTATTTATCTTTGCCAACAAATTATTATATCGATTATGTTAATTGTTAATAAATTTTAAAGTGAGTGGTAACTGTTTATTTATTTTTTTTTATATTTTTACGCTCATTCATTTTAGCAGACCACCCTGCCTGCCGGTTTGTCGTCTTAAACAAATAAACAAACAAACTAAAAACCAACAAAAAAAAACTACAAATTTCAAAAACTTTTTATTTAAAATGTTTTAAATTGCCACCATATACTACACTTGAAGTGCCACATTGATGTGGGGGCTTGCTGCAAAATACTTACGGTTGGTTACTTATTCTCTATACACAAGTTACCAACCAAAATCATTATAAACCAAAAAAAAAGTATTGTATATTTAATATAACTACAAAAAATCATACATAATTTAGCTTTTTTGTGGAGATTTTCTCGCAAAAAATAAAAACCCAACATACCTAAATACTTTATAAAAAGTCGTGATCAAAACCGTGCGCCACTTCAATGAAGGAGTAAAAAATTATCAAAAAAAAAAAAACAAAAACATTGAAATTTATATGAAGTGAACAAAAATCTTACCTACCAAAAGAGTAGAGTATGTTACAATAAATATGAAAAACAAAACTAAGGAAAAGCAAAAACAAAAACAAAACCACCTTTGAGCCCAGTTTACCACTTGAAACAACTATTTTTTTACTGGACAGAAAAATATTTAAAATAAAGCTACAAAAGGAAGTTATGGTCGCATAAAAAAATCAATATGTGGAAAACTTAAAATTTTTATTATTAATTTATAAAGACTCTTACAATAAAAATTCAATTAATATTCGATAATAGATATTAACTTTAAACAGCCCGTGCATTTCCACTGCTCTTATACTTCGACTTTTAGGACAAAGTTTAAAGACTTTTGCTATTACAGTTCTTCAGATATTTGAAATAGATGGGAGGTGCCACGCCCTCAGTTTCAATTCTTTTAATTTGTAGCTCAACAACGAATACTAAAAACATGAAAATTTATACAAAATTTGAAAACTGTAACTACATATTAGCAGTATATGGAATGGGTCATCGACCGTTTTACAATCTCACCCATTTTCATCCCAATTATGTACAAAATAACTCAGGCAAAATTTTGAGAATCCCACTATTATAATTCTCCATATACTCTGTGTTGCATAACTATAAATACATAAAACTTTTTTCAACAATGTAAGTTAAAGAAAAAGTAAAGCAGTTTAACCTATATGTATGTAAAGTGGTGTCATTCTCATTGCCCTAAGTTGTCATCCAGTCAGTAGTAAAGAGAGTTTCCAGTTGTCAGTTGAATTTGTTAGTTCCAGTTAAAGTCGTATTTTCCAGTTGTCAGATGAAGTCGTTAATTCTAGATGTCAGTGATCGTCCTCAAGAAAGAGGCAGTCGTTGATTGAAGTCGATAAGTTGCAGTCGAAAAGTCGTAGAAGTCATCAGCTGGATTTAATCAATTTAATTTTTAATAATTAATCATTAATCTTTTGAATATCTTAATACCTATTTGTATATTAATATTTTTAAATTAATATTTTCATACAAACTCCTTTTTATAAAAACTTGAATTAATTTGTAAACTAAATGAATTAAAATAAAATAAAATAAAACTTAATTTAACTTTACATGTATGTATGTGAAACGAACAAAAAAAAAACAAATATTCACCTTGTAAAATAAGTGCAAGCGGAATTTTCATGAAGTTTGTGTTCTAAATTTTGTGAAAATGTTTTGAAAAGTAAAATATCACTTTTAGTTAGGTTCATTGTAGTGTAAGAGTTTCACTCGTTTTCTAGAACGCCATGAAATTGTCGATGTGAAGTTGAAAACGAATTTAGTTTCACTTCGTAGTGGAAGATAGAACATAGGCGTTTATTTAACAAAAAATTATTTTCTATGTATTTATTTCAGCTCTTAAAAATATCTAAAAAATAGTTGGTATTTCATAACTATAAATACAGTGAAATTAAAATAACTTATAATGTCAATATTCTCAAAAAATTTAAACTTTTTTTGAATTAACTTAAAAATTCGTTCAGACAGACTATTCATTCAGATTTATCTGATCTGGAGAACATGCGGGCCATTCAAGAACATTTATATTTTTCGTAGTCAACCATTGCTTTGTTTGCAGACTTTCATAAATATGTATGTAGGTGATTTGTCTAGTTGAAAAAAAAAATAGTTTTTCATTACTATTTTCTAAAATTGGTACTAATTTCTCCTCTTAAAATCATCTATAAATAACAGCTAGACTTCTTTTTTTCTAGTATTCTTCTTTGTATAACATAATATGTAATTATAGTTATGAAACACCAACAAAATAGTTTCAAGTTTTAAAAAACTGTTTGTAACTTTATAACAAATAGCAAATATCAAGTGTAATTATAGTAATGGAACACAGTTGCCACGCACCTAAATTTGTTTTACCCAGTTATTGGTTTCAAAAAAAAAACAGGTGTAATATAAAACCGTGTAAAAAAAGACATTGATCGTATTGATCCTTATCTCTAAAACCGAAACAATATTACCTGTTGATCGTAATTTTATCTAATTTTGACCATTTACAATTGACGTAATTACCGATTCTTACTGTAATTTACAGAGTTTGTCTGATTTTCATAATAATCTTGAGTGAAATTTAACAATTTATAAAATTAAAAGAACATTTTTCCTTATTTACCACAAGTTAAGAAACAGAATATGAAAAAGGATAAGATATAAGGTGAGGCTTTTGTGTTTGAATTTGATCTCAATAATATTATTTTCAAAAGATTTATGGGTGGCATAGTAGAAGTGGACCAGTTATGGACCTATAGATTCTAAATCCAGTATCCACTAATGCGATTTCTATGTATTTCAGACTTATTTTGGTTGAATTTCATCTCAATAGCGTTATTTACAAGAGTTATAAGGTTAATTTTAATGCTCGGAAGTGGACTTAATTCAGGAGCTATTATAGACTGACAGCTACAAAATCCAGTAGCATAATTGCCCTATAACCGATATTAATATGATTTATGGATTAAGATTTCTACTCCATATAAAAGTTGGTTTGATATCGATATTTATTAGACATTTTTGTGGGTTTATTTGTTTTTCGGAAATGGTTCTTATATGGCAGCTATGACAAATTATGGGCCGATCTTCTTAAATTTTGGAACAGTGATTTTTATGCATATGAGGAATTTCGAATTTCAACATAATAAAGGTATATTTAAGATACATATTAGTATTAACGTAGATCTCGGAAGTGAACCTTATATGGGGGATATAGTCAAATATGGACCGATATTGTCAAAATCCAGCAGTTTGATTTAGGCATGTATGTAAATGATCCGTGTAAAATTTTGGATTGGTACCCTTATTTATAAGAGATTTATGAGTATTAACGTATACAAAATTTTATGGTATTATCTGCAATATATTTAAAAATATAACAAGAACAATTTTAAAAGTATCAATTTTCTGGAGGTTGTTTTACATTTTGATCCATAACTCTTGTTCTACTATATACCGATTTTGCTGATTTTCAATACCAAATTGCTTAGGAGAACTATAAGCGGTTTTTTATTAACATTGTTGATTTCGGTTGTGTCCTTTGGACGTGAGATTGTTTTACACAGACAGACAAACAGACGGACATGGCTCAATCGACTTAGAATTTCGTAAGGACCAAGAATATACATATGTATACACTTTATTGGGTCTCAGATAAGTATTTCTCAGTGTCACACACGAAATGACAAACTTACATATAAAAATGTGTGACAAGTTCATTTCATTGTATGCACTATATGGGAACTCCCCTTTGCTTGTATCCACAAAAAGGGAATTCCCCTAAATTTGTGATATAAACATATGTATGTATGTATGTACCTATTTCGCAAAAATTTAATTTAACCAAAAAGTCCAAAAGATTTTGAATCATGCTAAATGGAATATAATCGTGTAAAAAAATTTGAAATTTGTTTATTTTCAAGCCGTTTTAAATCAAAACCTGTAAAAACAGAATTATGGGTCGATTACGGATGGCAACCGAACCTCAGTGGAGTTGACAGTTGCCAGAAACATATTACAGATGGCAACTGACAACTGTAAGCTGTTAACTTCAGTTGCCGCACATGACAACCGAGAATTTGTGATTGCTTTGATTTTTATTTTAAATGGTAAATTTTAAATGTTAGTTATTTTGTTGTTAAACTATTTATATATTTAACATATAAATGTTTTTTTTCTACTCGAAAATTCAAAAAACAGATTGCCTTACATAATAACAACTTGCATGTCAGTTGTCCACATTTACAAAGTAAACAAAGATACCTAAATTATCAGTTCGCGATCGTAAGCACAGGAACAGTCAACTTTTGACCAGCCTAATATTCACAACAATACGGCCCAATGATGCCTCCAGCCCAAAATTCGTAAAAAAAAACAATGACGCATTTGTATTGCAACAATTACAATTAGTCGTTGTTTCTCAGAACACCAAATGTGACAAATTTTCACGATTTACAAAATCATTAGGGAAAAATTTCACCTGAAAATTCATCGTCTACAAGTTTAAGTTCGATAATCCGTTCTCTTTATTCATCTCTCTTTGATGTGCATGATCATTAGTTCTTGTGTCTATTGCTAAGACGTAGTTTTTAAATTATTGTATACCGAACTGATATTTCTGGACTTTAACCAACACTTTCAAGCACTGACATTTGAACGGATTATTTTGGACCAGTCAAATTTTCTATATTTGAAATACTATCTTTAAGTATGTTGGAGGAAATATTCGTTGTGTGGTCAACAAACTTTGATTATTTTTGAAACATTCTTCAAAAAGGTCAAAATTAAAAAGCTTATGTATTGGTGAGAAAATGAGACAAAGTTAAAGGTACAGTAAAACGAAAAAGTAAACGAACAATTTTTATAAAATCGTAAACGTAAAAAATTGTTTCGGTTTTAAAAATAATAAAAAATTATTTCGCTTCGCAAAATAATGAGTTCTGTTTGTATTTTTAACTCTAATTTTGTAACTTCAACTTTAAAGGGGGCTTTAAAAAGATCAAGAAAGGGTTCAAGGGCATCAAAATCTTTAAACCTATCTTGAAAATTAAAAAAAAAGGGTTTCCTAGTGTGGTCCCAGAAAGACAAAGGATACAATTTGAATGATTATTAAAGCCATCGAATTGGAAATGTGCTTCGGATGATTAGGTGATTTTGTTGGAACTTTGCCAAACTTTTCCTTTGTTTTTAAAATATTGTACAATAATGAAAACGCGCTAGTTTTCTCTATTTTTGCTAACCTGTCAGCTATAGAACTGCTTTTTTTGGTTGGCCACATTTTACTGCACAAATGGTTCTTTTTACAGAATTCGCCAACATAAATGACTTTCTTAAAAACTGTACAAAACAAACTATGACAAATTTCAGCAAATTCTAATACTGCATAACTTACTTTTTTAAGGCTACTAAATACGGTTTACATTACTTAGAAGTAGTCGAATAATGACTTGTTTATTATTTCTAATATACATAATTCCTTATTTAAAAGTTTTAAATACTTCGAATGATGGTTTTAAATCAGTGGTCGGTACATTTAGTAAATGCTATAGAGTGCTCAAAAGTGGCTTTATCTCTTTCCAAAAATATTAGCTGTTATTAGTTTACTCGCGTTTTTTGATGTTTGTTTTTTTTTCAAAATTTACACACACAACCCAGCAAGCCATATGAGTCCGAAAAGAGTCTTCTCTGACACCTATTTCGGAGCGTTAACGCTCTTTATGAGCCCAAAAAACAATCATAGTTAGCAATTGCTCCGAAAACCTTCAGAAAAGAGGGTCATTACGTTCGAAAATGATCCGTCAGAAAGAGCTCTTAGATAATGTCAGAAAAGAGTCTTTTATGAGGGTTTTTTTGAGCTCTTAAAGAGCTCTTAGATAATGTCAGAATGAGGGTTTTTTGGGATCTAAAAGAGCTCTTAGATAATGTCAGAAAAGAGTCTTTTATGAGTTTTTTTTTTGGGCTCTGTGTAATCTTGTTTTTATCATTCTTGTGTGGTACAGCTAAGTTTTTTTTTTGTTCAAAGCACAAATAACAGGACAACAACGCTTTGGTGCACACATAATTAAGTGGAATTTCTGAGTCAGACTGCGTGCCGACTCAGGACAGTAACAAGCAAATTTTTCTTTCACTCCGAAAATGATCTTTGGTTGGACTCTTTTCTGACTCCTTTTTTCGGAGCGCTCCGAAAATGCTCTTTTGTTGGACTCTTTTCTGACTCCTTTTTCGGAGCGCTACTAGAATGGTATGCTGGGAATTATTTAGAAAAGTTGTCTGTCTGTTGGTGGTGTTAGTTCAGTTTAGTTTAGTTTAGTAGCAAGGGGAATATAATCACAATGACGAAAGGGAGTCAGTCATATTCATGATTGTTTTTTTTTTCTTGTGTGAGCTACAATAGCGTTTTGATATTAATGCAGCCTACACCTACTTATTGCCACCAAAGTATTGTTGCTGGATGCATTTATAGTCAATAGGTTTAGTTATGTTTTTTGTTGCAACTTTTAGAGTGTGTTGCTGTTGCTTTTGCTGTTGTTGGGTTATTTCAGCTTTTTCATATTTCTAAACTTCCCTTTCAAAGTTTATGTATGGGAAACACATGCTGCAGCAATTGCTAAATGCAACAAAACAATGCAGTTGTTTGCCTGTAATTTTAAACATCACTTGTTGTAAATGCTATAATATGTACAACAATACGTTGTATCATCATGGTATGCTTTAGCTGTTTGCTTTTGTTGTTGGCCATGGTGTTTCTCGTTGCAAGGCCTTAATAGAGTTATTATAATTTTAAGCGTTATGATAGTTAGTTATATGCCGCTTCTTTTAGCCGCCATCAACAACGTCATCTACAACATCTTGGCTGTTTCAAAAAAAAAAAAAGTAAATAAAAACACACAGGCAACCATGCCAGTCAGGAGGCACACAACCACCAACAGTCAGAGTCAGTTTTTTTTTTTGTTTTAACTAAAACAAGGGGAATTATGAACTAAAAAAAAAGCAAAAAAAAAAAAACTTAAAATAATAGTGAATTTCCCAAAGAACATGGTGGTCATGTTGTTACCACTGCTGTTGCCGTTACTAAAACCGCTGTAGCATTTACGGTTGCTGCTGCTAACGTTGCTCCTGCTTTAACTATAAATGTATGAGTTTTCCCTTTATTGTTTGCTGCCTGTTTCATCATCCTCTACATTATTGTTTAACTCTGCAGTCTTTGGGTTATCTTTGTTTTGTTTTTGTTGGCTGTTTGTTTCAGCTCTTACTGTGTTTGTACCTTTAAACTATGATGGGATTTTTATAGTTGACTCCAGTTAGGGGCCTATTTAAATTGCTACCTTGAATCTCACTTTTTTTTCAAGCTGCTTTTGTGTTCTTTTCTTTTCATTTAATTTATTATTTTAAAATTTGCTTTCGAAAGTGCACCTTACTTGAGTAGTTTAGTACCAACTTGTTATACCTATGCTGGCTTTATAATATTTTTTTTTTTTTGTTTTTTTTTCGTTGTCTATGGCTGTCTAGTACAATAATGTATAATTTTACTTTCAATTTGTTGTTTTCTATAAAATATTTGTTTTAATTTTTTTGGGTTTTTCTGTTCCAACCTCTCTGTCCCTAAAGAAACAACGTTTTTAAAACGTTTTTTTTTTTAAGAAAAAGAAAAACAAACACATAAATTGTGAAATCTTAATATGGAAAACGTGAAGTTTTGATTATTTGTTAGAAGCAACAAAAAATAATCATGTGATATTTCTGAAAATATTCAAGTACAGACGTTGAGATAAACTGAGTTTTACTACTGTTAAAAATTTACAAAATAAATATTTCTAATATAAGAGGGACGTCTTACATATGAACGAGAATATTTTCCACCAAATAAAATGTATTTACTCTCGTTCAAATAAATGATCGAAGTGCTATTATTTTTGCCGGCACTGTATTTCAAAATTTGTTTTTAGTGAAATGCTTTAAAATTTCTTAAAATTTAATAAAAGTGTTTGAAGGTCAGTCAAGCCCGACCATATAACAGCCTACACCCAGTATATGTGTAAAATGGACCGATCATTCAAAATTTATTGGCATGACTTCTGTGCATATAAATATTGTTTCTGTTAAATTGTATCTCGATATAAACACTTTTAGAAAATGTTTACAAACATGTTAAAGTGATTTTCGAAGGTAGTCCTTGGTTAATTATGGACCGACCGTTATAAAATTAGATGTCTTGATTTCTGTATAAGTATATATGAAACAATTTGTATTGAATATTATTTGGATAAGATATTTTTAAGATATTTTCGGAAGTGAATTTTATATGGGAGCTCAAGTTTACATTGACAGTCAGCCAGCCAGACGGACGGAAAGTGATTCTGAGCTGGTTGTTAGACTAATATTTTTGAGCGTTACAAACATCAGCACAAATACAATATACCCTCCCCACTATGGTGGTATAGGGTATAATTGCATAAGACGCCAAACTAAGTGGGATGGCTTGTAACAAATCCACCCACCATATTTCCTTTTAAATTCCTTATCATAAAGCTGATCTCAGCTTCAGGTTTTGTAATTATTAACCTCGTCATATAAACTAAATCAATCTCAATGAACCTCTCGGTAATTCTCATCTTGTTTCCCGAAAAACTTATGGCTAAAAGTACGGTTGCACTTGGCATATATTTGCCGAACAAGACGTAACCACTAAATAACGAATATTTGGACTCGTTTATTTATTTAAAAAACCTTTTCTTATTTAGGCCAAATCACAAAAAATATTTACTTTTAATTTATTTGATGTTGTTTGATCTTGCAAAACTCTTGTAAGAGTAAAAAATGTCAAACAAATTTGTACTAAAACAAGTGGTTTGCCAAATGTGACCGTACCCTAAGAACGTTTCTCCCTACATTGCCATTTAACTCGATACTACTGGCGTATGGGACGGTGCATATTCCACCATGCGACCACGAAATATCGTGGTGAACTATCGGTTAACATTGACTTTTTTATTGTCAGTCCTTCTGGAGGGACACACGAGCATATTTGAGATTTTCTGTTATGGCTCGAATATGAAAATGGAGGATGAACTGGTGAGATTATCTTTAAGACTTTTGGAACAATATGGGGATAATTAAGAGCTTCAAGGCTAAGGTTTCACCGAATAATCAGAGAGAATATTCGGATTTACACTGATAGTGAAAAATCCCTTATGGGTGTCTTCATTCAATCATGTAAACGAGATAGCGGGACATTCTACAGTTAGACTATTCTGGGTACCGGAGCAACAAAGTGACCTTGGAAACTATATTGCGTATTTTTAGATCAAACGGATGAGGTTTAATGACGTGCAATGTGGTCACGTATGTAATGAGATGGTTGTGATAACTAGTCAGGATTGAATCTTCAATATAATGATTTCGGCTGGAGTTACTATTATAAAGAATAGGAAAAGTCTGACCCATAACCTTCTGGCTGACTAGAGATTTATAGAGCTGGGTAACAAGCATGACTTTGTCGGAGAAGGACGTCAACAGTCTGAATAACTTTGTACGTGCAACTGATAGTTGATAGTTTGTTTTATAAGCAGAATACATGAATATGAACTGATCTGATAAAAGATTAATTTGTTTTAAAGAGTAATTTCAGCAAACGATTTTGCATTTGTTATTAAAATTTATTTTGATTTTGATAACAATATTTATTACTATAGATTTGATTGTGAGCTATGACAAATTGCTGGCATTTCTGTATATATGAAACTTATGTTTTTTTTAATTGTATCTGGAATTAGTGTATAAGTCTCAAGCTATTAAAATTTAAAAAGAAACTTTTCCTGTTCAGATTTAAACACATTTGGTTTTTTAGTACTTTTGAGTTCCTACTTTCTAGTTTAGTTTTTGAAAGCTCTGGAATGAAGGAAACTCATGTAAAAGCCAACTATTTAAAATATTTATTTCTTATTCAAATTTACATAAAACACACAGTTTCTTTGCTAAAAAACCAGCAATTAATTAATATTCCTCTTTATCTGTCTCTTTACAGCAAAATTTTCTTTACATGTTGCCACTCAACAAACCCAGCTTTAGTTATACAAATTAATAACAGAAAATAAACACAAACAAACAACACTTTAAAACCGCCCGCCCCAATACCAGAGTTGAGAAGAATAAAAAACAATGTTTCCCCGCCTACCAGGACCCATAACAGATGACTTATTTCTGGGTGCCACAACCACAGTACGAACAGCATTTCCAAATTCACGCTTAGATTCGTTAACAAATCACAATCAGCAAACAACATCACTGCATCACAGTAACAGCAACAACAACAACAACAATCATCAGCAACATAATTACGCTCAGCCAACACCAACACCGGCCAGCAATGGCCACTCTCAATTGTTATCACCTTACGATCCAACGATATCGGCTGATTTTCTAGCCACCGCAACATTAAATGAGGCGGCCGGAGCAGCTATGGAAACTGTGGCAAATAGTTTAGCGTCAAGCAGTGGCAATAGCGGTAGTATTAGTAGTTTTAGCAATAGTTTTTTACCCGCCAACAATGATGACGATGACTTTTGGTTAAATGCCATCGAAGAGGATACCTTCGAGTCGCCCATGGCGTTCGATGCCAGCGAAAATGGCCTGTGGAATGGACGTTTTGTACCACCGCCTCCAAGGCCACCCTTCTTGGACGAGAGCGTGGCTGCGGATGGTCTAACAACCTGTGATCTATGTACTTGGGCATGGCAACGTAATGCTTATTCACTGGATGGCTCGATAGGTAAGTGGGAGTTGACATTAAACTTAAAGCCCCCTAGTTTCTTTTTTTCAATTTTATTTAATAATGAAAAATGAGTTTGAATTTATTGTACGTTAGTTTTTTTACAATTTTATTTGTAAAAAAAAGTTTCACTTTTCAATTTACAGAAAAATATTTTCTATTAAATTTTCAAATAATGAAAAAAGCCAAAACAATTTAAATGGATTTCACAAGCAACAGGCCAAATGCTTGGAGAGGCGGCTTTTTGTTTTATCGTTTCTTACAATCGATCGAAAAATAATTTATCGCTACAATCACTGATGGCGATTTATCATATTTCCAGCTTTGCCTAGCATGTATAGAGAGTTGAAAACAAGAAATGCTGGCACAGTGTTTTGTAGAGAAATTATTGCAATAGACAATTTTTGGAGTTTTAACAATTTCCATTTAACAGAAAAAGTTGAGAATGTTGCTTTAAAAAAAAAACTTTAAAAGAATTGCTTTTCCCTAATCTGCAATTTTAAGTAATTGTAATGCTGGAAAAGCTTTGAAAATTATTATATGAATCTATTGTGAATCATTTCAAAGGGGAACATTTTAAGAGAATGAGTGCAAGGTTTGGAAAATGTTACAATGTATTAAAGCGACATTTCTGATATGAACAATAAATGTATGCAATGTTATAAACATTTATTTACGTTTTGATTTAATGGAATCAGAAATAAATATCAACATGAGTTATTTATATTATTAAAAGGGCAACATTCCAGGAGGGTGAGGGCAACAATTTTGGAAATGTTATACTGTAACAAAGTTCTAAAGTTAAATCCTTAATTAAATTCACAGTAACTCTATTGAAATTTTTAGCCATGCTTATTCAGTTAAGTCATCATGATACAAATATAGTTTTAATATTGGTTGAAAGCAACATATTTAAAATGTTGACCTGTTACAGGGCAAAATTATCATCAGCTGATATAACATATAAATCACAAATAAATTAATTTTCTTAAAATTTGAAGCCCAATACACATTTACATTTAAAAACATAAAACCCGAAAATGTCTACTAACATATTGTTCCCATTTAAAATTCCCCTGCCAACCACTGTAGCCACTTGCAGTAGTAGTGTTAATGCAGAAATATTTATAAAATATTTTTCAACCTTTTCTTAATGCCAACTGCAGCATAAAGGAAAAAGAAGTCTGCAAAGAACTATAAAGAATGTATGTTAAAGGCCAGTTGTTTGCCACTTTTTTATGTATTTATGTATATGCAACTGCTGCGTTTGTTTTTCTATTTTCTAGACAACCAGTAGATTTCAATTTTTTTCATATGAGCCGGGAATAAAGGCAAAAAAAAACATATTTGCAGAAATAATTGAAAAATCTGTCGCTTATCTTTATAATCAATATAATAAATTGAAAATAGTTGGTTTGGTGGGTTTTCAAGAAATAATGAAATAAAAATGGTGGGGGGAAAAATACACTTGAAATGAATTTCTAAAGAAGTAAAGAGTTAAAAACTAATGGTCAAGCAGGGAACTGACAGTTAGAGGAAATCGAGTATACGATTATTTAACATAAAAAAGGAAACTGATACAGAACGAAATATGTGACTTTTTTTAAGAGTTACACACCAGATATAATTTAAACTCATTGTCCCAAAAGACACTCTGTGATAGGCCACTGAACTGACTCAAACAAAGTTGTTCTGTTTTCAATATAGTAATATTGGCAATCACATTTTATTAAAATTAATAAACAAAATCTTTAAAATTCATTAATAAAATGTCAACTTTTTGCTACAAATTGTGTCCAAAACAAATATCTAGAAAGGGGAGTTCAAATTATGGCAATTGTTGGTTTTAAAAAATTTATATAAACTTCATGTATAAATTTTCATGAAAAAAACGTATAATATATGACAATCCGGGATTTTGACTCAAGCACGCCTTTTGGCAAAAACTTTATAGTTCAATAAAAAAAAAATTTAATTTTTATTAAAATCCTAAGAAAATCCTATCTTGGTAAAATTCATTTTTGGAATATATGAAAAAACTAGTTTTGGGCATTATAATGAAAACGTTTCTTTTTTGTTTAATTCTTTTGTGAAACGTTTTTAGCCGAAAAACCTTTTCATGGAAAATTAGAAATTAAGAAAATGTCTGGAAAGCAGAAACAATCTTTAAAAAAACAGTTCTTTGCTTAAAATAGTTTTTGTAAAAAACGTTTCTTAAGAAAAAGTTTTTTTTTAATAAAAACAAGTCTTTTAAATAAATATGTTTCTGTAAAAATTGTATTTTTTAACGTTATTTTTATGAAAATCGATTTTTGTTAAGATTTTGTTATTAAAACGTTGGCATGGCTTTTTCTAACAAAATTTTTTATGAAAAAGGCCAGATGAAAACGTTTTTGTGAAAAACGCAAAAGTTTTTTTTTTCTTATAATTTTAACGAAAAACGGGTTTCTGATAAAAACGTTTTTTTGTTATAAAAAAAATTTTATTGTTCAAAAAATCGTGATGAAAAAAACAATTTTTTTAAAACAGTTTTTTTTTATAAAAACGTTTTTTATGTAAACGACTTTTCTATAAAAACGTTTTTGTAAACAAAGCTTTTTTGATACAAAAACTGTTTTTTTTAACTAAATATTGCAAGAAAACACTATGTATGAAAACCGTTTTTTGATAAAACGTTTTTTATGAAATACTTTTTTGATACAAAAACTGTTTTTTTTTAACTAAATATTGCAAGAAAACACTATGTATGGAAACCGTTTTTTGATAAAACGTTTTTTATGAAATACTTTTTTTAACTGTTTTTTTTTTAATTTTTTATTAAAAGGGGTTTTTTTCTAAAAACTTGTTTAACGAAAACGGTTTTTTGATCAAAACGTTTCTGTAAAAAGCGCCTTTTGATACAAATGTTTTATAATTGTTATTTTTATGAAAAATTGTGTTTATTAACTACATATTTTTTAAGAAAACGTTTTCTATTTAAACCATTTTTTTAAAAATTTTTATCGGCAAGCGTTTTTTTATAAAATATTTTTTAACAGTTTTTTTTATTAAAACGGCTGTTTCTAAAAACAAGTTCTTTATGGAAAATTGGCTTTTTTAACAAAAAGTTTTTATATAGAAACTGTTTTTTGATAAAAACGTTTTTTATGAAAAACTTTTTTTAAATAATTTTTTTTAATTTTTTTATGAAAAGGGCTTTTTAAAAAGTTTTTATCGAAAAGCGGGTTTTTCATGTAAACTTTTGATACAAAGATTTTTTAATTGTTAATTTTATGAAAAACTGTGATTATCAACTATTTTTTTAGGAAAACTTTTTTTATAGAAACCGTTTTTTTTTATAAAAAAAAACTTTTTTCATCATTTTTTTTTCTTATTTCTAAAAAAGTTCTTCATCGAAAATCGGCTTGGTGAAGAAAATGTTTTTGTGAAAGACTCCTTTTTGATTGGTTTTTAAATTGTTATATTTATGAAAAACTGTGTTTTTTTTAAAAAAACTACTTTTTATGGAAATTGTTTTTTTGTTAAAAACGTTTCTTATTGAAAAGCGTTTTTATGTGATAAACGCTTTTTGTTAAAACAAAATAGTGAATTTAACGAAAAGCGTCATGTGTTTTTTAGTTTTGTAAAAACTATTTTTTATGGAAACGGTTTTTTGTGATAAACGTTTTTTGTTTAAACGAAATAATGAACTTGGTGAAAGGTGTCATTTAAAAAATTCTCTTTTAGCTGATTTTTAATAAAGTACTAGTCAAGAACGTTTTTTATAAACAAACATTTTTTTTTGAAAAACGAAAACAAAGTTTTTAGTTGAACAATTTTTTTTTAAATCTAATAAAATTTTAATGAAAAGTCCTATTTTTACAGATTTTTCCTAAATATCTGTTATTGTGGAACTATTAGTTGATGTTTGTGAGAAATGCTTTGGAAAATATATAATTACGATGTGTAGCACTTGTAACCCAGGAGTATATAAGCACAAAATACTTTTAAAACGTTAATCAAGATAAAAAAATATCTTTGAGGTATTTCACAGGAATAGCCCATAATATTTATAATTTAAAGATACAAATAAATAAAAATTATTGAAAGATATATATATTCCCATGAAGATTAAACACACAACTTTTTTACATGTAAATTAAATTGTGAATGTTCGAGATATACGACCATAGGAGAACTTCTACTCGTATGATTACAAATGACAAATTATTAGTTTTCTTTATTCAAAAAAAAAAAAATTGGTTTAAGCTTAAGCTAACCCACCTAAAAATTACCAAGAAATTTGAAACAAATTAAAAGCGACAAAGCATTTAAGGCCTTTTACTTTCCCTGGCTAATTTGACTGAACTTGAACTTTTGGGACTCAGTTTTTTGTTTTAATTTTTACAACTAATTTCTGTTATAGTAGGCTGGAGTATGTCTTACATGTTCTGGTTATTAATACATTAATCACCACTTGTGATAATTCTCTTGTTCTGGAGTTTTTGTAGGTTATAAACAAGACAACCCAGCAACCAACCACCTCCTGTCCCATCCTCATTTAAACAGCAACAGTTTTGCTCTCATGTACATTTAAGTTTTTATTTTAATGTCCTACAGCATGTTAACATAAATTAATTTATGGTAGACATTCATTTTCAATATTGTTTTTTGTTTTTCTTAGAAGATGCTGCACAATGTTTTTGTGCAGTCTTGCTTTTAACTTTAAATCAAAGTAGGCGGAAAATCTAAACAATTTTAATTTGTGCAATTTTTCTTATTACTACAACATTGGAACCACCTTTTCCCCTTAGTAATCTTAAGTTTTTGCTTTTTTTTTTCTTTTCAATTTAACATGTTTCAGACGCGTATGTTGCATGTTGCATTAAAACAAAAAATAAATAATAAAAAAAGAACATTTAAAATCTGAAACTGCAAGCAGCCAGGCATTTAGTCAGTCAGTCACTTGTACAATAAATTCAATTGCAAACAGTATTTTTTTTTATTTTGAGCATAAATGTTGCAACAAGTCAAATACTTGCTGCACTGTGTAAAATGAGGAGTTAAGGAAATGTGCATGTCTATTTGCAATTATGAAATATAAATGAATTTTAGTACAACCTTATTAAAAAAATATATTTTTTCTGCTTTATGTTGTTTTCTTTTTTTTAAATAGACAATTGCTTTTATTACGAAATTTAAAAATCTAGACAATTTTAAACGTTTTTCGCACGTTTTTACACAAAATGTTGTAAAATGTTGTGGTAAAAACAAAACAAACAAGAAGATTTCAAAAGAGTAAACTAGTCTACCATCATTTGTTGTTAGTTAAAGATAAGTAATTGTTTTATTTTATACATTTTTAAACGATTTATGATTTCATTTCGTAATCATAACAAATTGTGATGAATACAAAGAATTTCATAAGATTTTAAACGGAAATGTTGTAGGTATCTAGTGGGAATTACGTCTGAAATGTTGACTTATGTGGCAAGAAATGTGTGGCTATTAAATGTTTACCCCAATTACAATGAAAATGTAGAAAATAGCAAAAGTAGTAATGTGATTATAGTTGATAAAATATGTGTAATTTGCAGAAGATGTTTCTCTTAAAACATTCCCTTTTTACTGCTATTACTCTTACTACTTCGTTTTTAATGGAAACAGCTGTATAAAAACCTTTCTTAAAATCACCATTCTATAGAAAATCAATTGTTATCATTTCCTTATACTATATGATGATTGATTTCCATCCAGCCACTTCCACAAAAAAAAAAAAAAAAAAAAAAAAAAAAAAAAGAAAAAAAAACATTTTATAGGTCACAAAATTTTTATAAAGTCTTATTTCTCTCCAAACTAAATCTGTTATAATAAAAGATATATATTATTTTGTTTGTTCTTCAAACATAATTTCTTTGGATTTAAATCCATAGCCACACTCCAAGTGTCTGTACATATAATTACAAATGTCTAATCGCATTTGGCCACACTACAAGATCAAACGTAACTGCTGCGTTTACATTTAAAAAATCTAAAAAATTCACATTTAATTAAGACATTAAAAGAATTGTAGGCAAAACTTAAAAAGAACCACAGCTCTTTTTTCTGTTTTACTTTTTTTTTGGTTTTGCTCAAAGTGTTTGTTGGCTGCTTCATTTATTAGTTCATACACATTATTTGTGTAAAAAAGTGTGTGTGTGTGTGTGTTTTTGCCTGAGTTTGAATGTATTCTGGAGATATCAGCCATCTCTAATCAACAAAAGTGGCATGTAGAATTTTTGTTCAACACGATAAAAGCAAATTACTAACAATGAAATGAGCTCTATATATATATATGTATATATATATGTCTGTCTGTCAGTCCGTTTGTTGGTTGCTTTAATTCTCCACATATTCTCAGACATTGGAGTACAACATGAAACATGTGTTAGAAAAAAAAAGTAAAACAAATCTATATGTTGAAACAAGAAAAAAACTAAAACGTACGAGTTATAATTCAACATCATCGCATTAGAAATGCTACACAACAGCAAAGGCCAAGAGTTGCTAAAAAAAAACCCCAATAGGAAGGAGAGACCACTTCCAAAATCTTGTCTTGTACTTTTCTTTAGAAAATTTAAGAACCCGTTTTTTTAGAAAATTTTCTGGTTAAAGAAATTTTTCTTTAGAAAATTGTCTGATTAAATTGTCTGGTTAAACCGCATTTATTTAGAAAATTGTCATTTGTAAAAACTCTTCTTTAGAAAATTGTCTGCTGAAGAAACTTTTCTTTAGAAAATTGAAAAACATATATAAAATTGTCTAGTTAAAGACACTATTTCTTAGAAAATTGTCGGATTAAAGACACTTTTATTTAGAAAATTGTCTGGTTAAACCACATTTATTTAGAAAATTGTCATTTGTAAAAACTTTTCTTTAGAAAATTGTCTGCTGAAGGAACTTTTCTTTAGAAAATTGAAAAACAAATATAAAAATCTAGTTAAAGACACTTTTATTTAGAAAATTGTCTGATTAAAAACACATTTATGTAGAAAATTGACTCCTTAAAGACACTTTTATTTAAAAAACACTTTTCTTTAGAAAATTATCAGCTGAAGACACATTTTTTTAGAAAATTTCATCATTTCATCATATCTTAATAAAATTTTTTTTTGAAAACTGTAATGGACTCCAAAGAGCTTATGAAGTTCCTACTGGGTCTCCATTTCGCCTGAAAGTGTTATGTTTTTTTCTTTTCATTTTTTTTTTTGCAATTTTTGTATAAATCGAATTGAGAATATGCTTAATATAATTCCTGGAAAATTGTTACCTGTGCGCTAAAATGTTGTATTTTAACTTTCCGTTTATTGTTGTTCGTTTTTCGTTTTTATATTTTTCTTTTTTACATTTTGTGGCATTTAGTTTTTCTTTGCTCTACCATTGTTGGGGCTTTATGGTTTTGGTTATTGTGTGCTTGAAGTATTAATAAAGTTATTATGTGGTGGTGGATACCTAATGCGCTACACTTCCCCAAACACAAACGAGCACTTAGACCCAGCCGCATCCACCACCACCACCAGCACTAACAAAAAGCCATCATTTATACATATTTGCAAATGCATTCATTCATTCACTCATTCTATTTCATATTATATTCATATATGTACTATTCATGAGTATTAATGTATTTTGTTGTATATTGTTGTATTTGCAAATAAAAACAAAAACACTAAGAAATGGCGCTTTATTCACACATATTATTTTTATGGTAATTATACGTTAGAGTACAACAATAACACGATTTACTTTTGATTTGACTTGACGTTTTGCAGTTGTTGACTCTATTTTTTTTTGATGACGAATTCAAATGAATTTTACAAATTTGTACATACATATGTATATATTTGTTTGATTGTTTTCTTCACATTTTATTTATTTAGTTCATAGACATCAGACTTCAGTTAAATGTAGGAAACATGGTACAACTATACAAGGTGAGTGCAGTAGCCCAGCTGACTAACTTTGTTTACAATTTACTTATGTCAAAAGTAATACTTTTTCAAGTATTTTTGACAGTAGTACATTATTTTACACCAACAAAATGCCTGTTGTTTTTGTATTGTGTTGTATTTGTTGTCGATTTGCACTCACCTTGTATAGTTGCACCATGGTAGAAATTATTAATGAAAAAGAGATGCCAGAATAACATTTGACTACAGAAGTTTAAATGTCTCAAAATTTAAAACAGAACAAGTAAAAGCAATTAATATTCAAAAGAAAAAATATTTTTATTCAGATAATATTATATGTAAAGATACTATTCCATAGAGAACTGTGTTGCAAAGATACTTCTGTATGGAGAACTGTCCTGAGAAGACACTTCTCTTTACAGAGAACTGTCTTATGAAAACAGTTAACTTTAGAGAACTGTCCTGAGAAGACACTTCTCAGTGTGTCTTCTGAAGACACTCTTCTCTAGTAAACTGTCTTCTAAATACACTTTATTTGGAAATCTTTCTAAAGAAACTTTTCCGAAAAACAAAAATCCGGCATCTCTGGTTCGTTTATTATCCATTATTTCCTAGAGGTGATAGGATTTTTATTTTATGAATATGGACATTAGAGCCAACAATCTTTTTTTTTTTGGATTATTTGTTTGTTTTCATTTCTTATTTAAGCATAATTCGCACGCTATAGTTAAACTAAGTTACAATAATTTTGTTGCTGTCGCTCTAAAACATACATACGAAATAAACATAACCATAGTTGGTGTCAACTAATTGGCAACGACACCGAACAACAAACGTGGATGTTGATGATGATGATTTTTTGCTGCTGCCACAGTTATTGCCGCTTTCATTGCTAACTCTAAATTAAAAAAAAAAAAAAACTAGCAACTAAAAATGTGTGGCGTCTCAATTTGGACAACAGCAACAACAACACAACTCTCTCCCTTCAAGTTTCAAATTATTAGTTTTATTTAGAAGGACGTCCTGCTGCTGCTGTCAGTATTTTAAATGTTGTTCGAAAAGTGTATGTCTGTATTAATGTCTATATTTAGTAGGTTTGTATTGTATGTAAAATGTTTATATTTGGGTTAGACTTGGCGGCAGGTTTAACAAATGAAATTAAAACGAAAAAAGGCGTTGTTTGATTATATTTTTTTTTTCTAACTTTTTATATTTTTGCAAAATATAACTCATTGTAGTTGCCCTGTCCTTGTATGTTCATATGTATGTCGTTTATGTTTTCAAAGCAATAACAAATTATACAGTGGATGACCTAAACAAATGAAAGCATTTGTTTAATTTTGGTCCCGTTATGAGTACCTTTGTTTGATATATGGACAATTGTAATTTGTACAGATTATTTCCTATAATTTATTATATGTCTTGTGAAGACACATTTCTATATAAACCTGTCTTGTGAAGAAACATTTTTATAGAAATCTGTCTTGTGAAGACACATTTCTATAAAAATCTGTCTGTGAAGAAACTTTTTTGTAGAAATCTGTCTGTCAAGAAATGTTTCTATAGAAAACTGCAGACACTTTTGTGAAGACACATTTCTATAAAAATCTGTCTAGTAAAGACACATTTCTATATAAATCTATCTTGTGAAGACATATTTCTATAAAAATCTATCTTTTGAAAATACATTTCTAGAGAAATCTAACTTGTTAAGGCACATTTTTAAAGAAATCTGTTTTATTCTATAGAAATCTTCTTTGTAAGGAAACTTTTCTATAGATATCTGCCTTGTAAAGGCCATTTTCAATAGAAATCTGTCTAGTGAAGACACATTTCTATAAAAATCTATCTTGTGAAGACACATTTCTATAGAAATCTATCTTGTGAAGACACATTTCTATAGTAATCTGCCTTGTAAAGGCCATTTTCAATAGAAATCTGTCTAGTGAAGACACATTTCTATAGAAATCTATCTTGTGGAGACACATTTCTATAGAATTCTGTCTAGTGAAGACACATTTCTATAGAAATCTGTCTAGTGAAGACACATTTCTAGAGAAATCTAACTTGTGAGGACACATTTCTATAGAAATCTATCTTGTGACACACATTTCTATAGAAATCTGTCTTGTGAAGACATACATATCTGTCTCTGTCTGTCTTATAAACTGTCTTGTGAAGACACTTTTCTAAACTGCTTTGTGCAAAAACTTTTGTATAGAAAACTGCCTTTTTTTATATTAATATCTAATTTATACAGTTTTCTTAGCCACTGTTTTAGTATAAGCATAAATTCAAATGGATGGTTATTATTGTTTTTAATTTTTTTTTCGTTTCTGCTGTTGTTCTAGTTCAAAAAATAACTAATGTCTTAATTTAGTTGGAAACATGTCAAGTATTATTGTTCTAACACACAAACTTACTCATACACTTTCAAAACAAATAATCCATGCAGTCCTAGGAACTAGTTCCACACTGATCAAGGCTTTAGTTGCTAAGTAAAAATCATTGGTTACCCTCTAACCAACTGCAAAGGAGTTTAACTGGTGATTTTTCAACATGTTAAAATTTTGTGAATGACAACCTTTTAAACTGCCGGGGTACAAGTACAACATCGAAATAACGTAAAATTATAAACAAAACTTTAAATAAAAACCTTTTAGTATTCTAGGCTTGAATGATTTTCTTTATGTTTTTATAATTGTTGTGGTGTTGTTGTTTTTGTTGTTTTTGTTGTTTAAATGTTTAGTTTTCGTTGTTGTACATTAGTTGTTGTTGTTCAAACACCTTTTCGTAGTATTAAAAGTGACGGCAATCAAATGGTGAAAGAAAAAAATTAAACCAAACACACACTGTAATAAATGGATGAAGCATAGTTTAAGGTTGTTGTTTTTTTTTATAAATATTTATTAACACATGTGTGTATTAGGTTCATAATTCATTAGAATTTTCAAATATCTTTTTATGATTTCTTGGGAATTTGCAAATTATTGCTACAATATAAAATGTATTTATACATCTATTTTTATATTCAAGCTGATGTATTATTTAGTAATTACGTAGACAAAAGTTTTTGGTTTGATATACAATTTTTAATTATTTAAATAAAGTTGATAGAGTTATTATTTTTGTTAAATTATTTAGTAAAGCAAGTGCTTAGAATGAAATTTATTTTAATATAAACTAGCGAACCCGGCGAACTTTGTCTCGCCCCCCCCCCAATTTTAAGCCTTCAGACAAACTTTAGAGTAATAATATAATTTTTAAGAAATAAAATTGTTTGAGCTCGAGGTCAAACAATTTTATTTCTTAAAAATTATAACTGGAAGGTCGGATAAAAACAACACTAATGTAATAAAGGAATAATTTTACACAAAATTTCGTACAAAAAAATCAATTTTCCAATTTATCCAATTTTTTTGCGGAGAAATTTTCAATTTTCCGCATTTCGCATTTTCCGCAATTTTCCATGATTTACACAAAGAACTTTCTATTTTTCGATTAAGGAATAATTTCACACAAAATTTCGTACATCATCAATTTTCAATTTTTCCAAAATCCGCATTTCGCATTTTTCGCAATTTTCCATGTTTTACACCAAGAACTTTCTATTTTTTCATTTGGAAAGCCATTAAGGAATAATTTCACACAAAATTTCGTACAAAAAAAATCAATTTTCCAATTTTTCCAATTTTCCGACTTTTGCGGAGAGATTTTCCGCATTTCGCAATTTCCCATGATTTACACTAAGAACTTTCTATTTCACACAAAATTTCATACAAAAACTCGATTTTCGAGATTTCCTATTTTCCGACTTTTACGGAGGGATTTTCCAAAATTTTTCGCATTTTCCGCAATTTTCCATGTTTTACACCAAGAACTTTTTATTTTTTCATTTGGAAAGCCATTAAGGAATAATTTCACACAAAATTTCGTACAAAAAAAATCAATTTTCCAATTTTTCCAATTTTCCAACTTTTGCGGAGAGATTTTCCGCATTTCGCAATTTCCCATGATTTACACTAAGAACTTTCTATTTCACACAAAATTTCATACAAAAACTCGATTTTCGAGATTTCCTATTTTCCGACTTTTACGGAGGGATTTTCCAAAATTTTCTTCCTTAAAAACCTTCTCCTTGAAAATACGAACAATTGACAAACAAAATTACAGAAATCGGCCCAGCCGTTCTCATTTTATGAATTACTATACATTTTTTACACCATTTTTATATATATAGATTATTATTTGGAACTAACGAAAGTTGTATTAAATAAAAAAGGATTTGCTGTTAATTGATAGTTTCCCTAATATAAATAGATGATATTTTAAAAGATTTCTTAGGTTGAGTAATGACAGCTTTATATGCATTATGTTCGAATGCTGCTTTACATTGAAAAAGAGCTGATCAAGTCAACGTGTAGTTCAACTTGTTTCAATAAGAATGTGTCTTTTGAAGATACTGAAGACACTCTCTATGTAGAAAACTGTCTGGCGAAGACACTTTTGATCTATCTTGTTAAGACACTTTTCAATCTAGAAACTGTCCTGTTAAGACACTTTTCTATCTTGAAAAATGTCCTGTTAAGACACTTTTCTATCTTGAAAACTGTCCTGTTAAGACACTTTTCTATTTAGAAAACTGTCCTGTTAAGTCACTTTTCTATTTAGAAAACTGTCCTGTTAAGACACTTTTCTATTTAGAAAACTGTTCTGTTAAGACACTTTTCTATCAAGAAAACTGTCCTGTTAAGACACTTTTCTATCTAGAAAACTGTCGGATGAAGAGGCATTATTACTTTTATCCCAAAAACCCCATTACAGTTTCTCATTACCCCACTAATTGCCATGTTTAGTAATGAAAATCAACTCAAAATGTTTTACTGATTCATGCAAAACCGAAACTACTAAAAAGTAAACTTAAAATCCGGCTCATAAAGCTTAGTAATTTATGACAACTTAATGTTAAATAAAATTAAGATCTCACTGCTTGTTTTTCATTTTTTTTTCCTTTTTTTTCATTTTAAATAATAATATAATTTATTAAGCTTTTACAACTTTGGACAGAAATATTAAGAGTTCTTTTTGTCTGAAATTGCTTATTTGTCATCTTAACTATAACACACACACAACCTTTTCAAACACTTACAAAAAGAGATTTAATTTAAGCTGCTTTTAGCAGGAGGTTCAGTTTCATGTCTTCAAATTTTCAATAAGATTTTTTTTTAATATGTGGCAGTGGCAAAAGTAACGAAAATGAAGTTATTAAATGATCATAAAAATCAGCAAAAGGTGTAAATTATGGGATATTAAAAAAGAAATTATAAACTAAAGCCTACTGAATTTTAGTTGTTTATTAAATTGATTTGAAATTTATGGTTTTATAAAACCTACGTTGTTGTTAATTTCAAATTAAAATAATTACCAGTAAAATAAAGTTTTTAGCTTCAAATGAGGTAATCCCAAAAAAGTGCTTAATAAAGCCTGCTGACGACCTTGTTAATAGCTCCACATAGATGAATGTTTTGCTTTCAGAAAACCAGCACTGGTTTCCAACAAATCTACTGACCAAGCTTTAAGTGGGTTTCCTAAAAAAAATTTACTATAAGCTAGAATATTTTACAAATATTGCTCTAAAACAATGGTCGGCATTCATAGCTACCAGGGCTTGGCAATAAACAACGACAGCATTGCAGGTGGTTGTATTAGCTTCCATTAGACCAGCATTGGTTACCCACTTAATTACTTGAAAGGCTTTAAGTGGTCTTCATAAGAAATGTATGCTAGAAGTTAATACAGTGGTCGATCGGTACTCATAGCCACCAAGGATTGGCAGTAAACAGCACAAAATTCAACAAAGTTGAGCCAAATTATACAAATTCACTATAGATAGTTGAGCAGAATACAACAGAGAAAGAAAGTTCATATAAAGTTATTATAATACAATCAATCTCAATCTCAAGCAACATAAAATTTTCTTTCTAATAAACAAGCCATCTGCGGTCTTATTTAGTTTCTTAAGTTACATACATATCTTTAAATTTAAATTTAAACGGCTGCTAAATTTAGTTTTTTTACGAATTGTTTATTTTTCTAATAAATTCGAATTCCAACTATTGATCTTTTGATCTTTTTCTTAATTTTATAAATGATGTTGTAAAACTGAAAAATCATATAAATTTTTATGAAAATAAACACATTTTGAAAATATGTATTTTAATAAAAAAAAAAACTGAAAATTATAGCACAAGTAAATTGAGCATGAAATTTCTCCAGTTTAAATATCAAAATTAATAAACTAAATGCTTCATTTAAAGTAAAAAGAGGGGTAGAAATATGGTAAAGAAAGAGAGTCAGTAGAAACTGTTGGCCTTATTTTAAAATTATATTTTCATGTTAATTAATTTTAAAATTATGTTTATTAAAAACACTATGGCTCAGTATACATAGATTATATGTATACATATACAGTGCACTCGGGAAAACGTCAACGCTCGTTTACGTCAACATCCCAAAACCTCAACCCTTTTTTTTACATTACCTACTCTAAAATTTTATGAAATAAATAGAGAGAAGTCTCTCTTCCAAGTGTTGGAAAGAAAAAAACAGCAGAAAAAACAACAGATTTTTTTTAAACGTCAACAATTTGTTAAACGTCAACACCCGCGGTTTTAATTAGTTGACGTTTTCCCAAGTGCACTGTATATACATACGAGTATGTATTCCTACCAATTATTAATTGTGATTTTTGTTTTTTGTTGATAGCTTATATGAACGTCGTTGACATTACTAAATGTCATGCTGGTGGCTATAAGTGGCGATCACTAATTTCGTTGTCAAAAATGCTCAATTTCATATCTTTAAGTGTTGGGCAATGAGATCCACAAATCCAATTCCTTAAGGTACGGTCGCATTTGGCAAATATTTATTCAAAAAAGAGTAACTACTTGTTTTAGCACAAATTTGTTTGACTTTGTTTACTTTTACAAGAGTTTTGCCAGATCAAACAGCATCAAATAAATTAAAACTAAATATTTGTTGTGATTTGGTTTAAATAAGAAAAGTTTTTTCAAATAAATAAACGAGTTAAAATATATGTTATTTAGTGGTTACCTCTTTTTCGTCAAACATTTGCCAAATGTGACCGTACCTATCACAGAAAAAAATAAAAATGAGTTTCAATTAAAATATTTGTGGAATCAATTAAAAATTTAATTGAAATCGGACCAATAACCAAAATGATAGTATCAATTAAAAAAAAATGTGAGACTTAATTGAAAATATCAGAAAAAGTAATTGAATCAATTAAAATTTTAATTGAAAATTATTTTAAAACCAATTAAAGGTTTAATTGAAAAAAAACATGATTTTTTTCTGTGTTGGTATTTGTTTTAAATTGAGAGTTACTTCACAGATTTAACCTTTTCAAATGGTTCCTCACATTCTTCATTATTATTTTTAGTAGAATTGAAAATTGTTCTTCATATTTCCTACAGAGAACTTTAAAAACTGTTTATAAAACATTCCTTTGTTTTTTCCTCTTATAGTTTTTGCTATTATCCCCCAATATACTATGTGTGTGGTCTCGTTGCAGGGAAAATCTTCCTGGCTGACTGACTGCATGGCATAATACTAGTGCAGTGTTGTGCAACAATTTTTTATAAATATTTAGCATATCTTCATGCACAATACTCCTTTGTACTATGAATATGAACATTGATGAGCATTATTATGGTTTAGTTTACTTTAGTTTAAAAAAAAAAAGTCTCTTAATGGAACACATTTCTTCTTGTGCCACAAACTGAAAGTGTTGAAGACACTAAAAAGAAAATGTTGAGGTTTACATCATAAAAATATAGAAATATTTTTTTAATATTTCATACATATTTGTTTATCATATATAATTTTATATATTAAAGTTGTTTATTACACAGAAATGTAACATTTTAAAGTAAAAAATAATTATTACAGCTGTTTAATAGCTCTGGCAAGGCTTCGGATAAAAGACTTTAATCAAGACGCTGCACAATAAAGTCTATAATTATTTTCTTAAGTATCTGCAGCAAACAGTTTCATCTGGCTTGTTTTCCTTTGTTAATTTTGCATAAAATTACCGCAGGGTTTTGAAGTTCTTATTGCATTCATTTTAAGCAATTTTATTTATTTGCAACGTCAAATTGCTATGAATAGGGAAAATTAGTTGATTGCATGTCATTGCAAAAGTGCACCTACCAGCCATAAGTGCTGCTGCAATAACATCAATTAAATTAATTTTCTAAACAAACCATAAATAAATATAACAACAATTATTGCAACTAGAGTGCAAATGTGCAGGCAATAAGTCGTGAACATTGTTGGTAAATCTAAGAAATTTAAAACACCCTTTATTACAAAAACAAACGTACTATAAAAATAAGATATAAACAAAATGTTTATAAGTTTTCATTTCAAATGTTTATAAACATTTTAACCATACTTTCAAACAATTCAAAAATGTGTATAAGACTCCTTAAAATCTTTGTAAATATTAACAAACATAAAAAAATCTGCATAAACATCCCACAAAGCGATTCAATATCCCAGAAAATGTTTATAAACATTTCGTAGAATATTTACAAGGAAAATTTTCATAAAATGTTGATATACATTACAAAGTGTATAAATATTTAACAAAAAAATTTATAAGTAGTTAACGAAATAGTGTTAAACGTTTACCACAACAATTTCCAGAATGTTTAGAGAAACATTTCTAAAACAAAACATGCAACAAAATGTTTGTAAATATTGAACAAAATGTTCTACACAATATCGAGTAAAATGTTTTTCAACATTTCACAAACTGTTTATAAATATTCGGCAAAATATTTGTAAACATTCTAAAATGTTTAAAAACCTTCAACAAAATAAAATGTTTCTAAACGTTCGACAAAATTTTTATAAGCATTCAATAAAATGTTTATAGACTATATAGATTTGAAAAAATGCAATACAATGTATATAAACATTCAAAAAATGTTTGTAAACATTCAATAAAATGTTTAAAACATTGGAAAATGTTTATAAACATTCAACAAAGTGTTTTTAAACATTCCATAAAATATTTATAAATATTCAACAACATATTTATCAGTATTCAACAAACATTTTGTTAAATGTTTATAAATACTCACCAAACTGTTTTTAAACATTCAATAAAATGTATATAAACATATAATAAAATATTCATAAACATTCAATAAAATGTTATAAATATTCAACAAAATATTTATAACCATTACGTAAAATATCTATAAACATTCAATAAAATGTTTATAAGCATTTGATAACATTTTTATAAACATGCAGTAATATTTTTTCAACAAAATGGTGAGTCAAATGCTTATAAACATTTAATAAAATGTTTGCAAACATTTAAGAAAATTTGAAATAATATTACAACTGCAAAATCGAACCGAGTATACTTTAAATTTTTACTGAACTTTCTAAAAATTTTACATTTATATTTATCTAAATATATACTGTATTGCATTAATATTTATTATTTTTGTATATTCATGTGTATTTATGAATATTTAAGAAATTAAGTAAAACAATTTGAAAGTAAATATTTTATTGATTAAAATAAATATCAATTTCTTGTAATAAGAATAAATGTAATAAATAATTAAATTAATTCTGTATATACATACCACAAATTTTACCTATACAAGCATAGCCAAACTCATATAAATAATGAATATAAAATAAATATTTGCAGTGAAAACAAAGTCTATACCACACAAGTAGATGTTTTTAATTAGAGCTGCAGCTCTCCAGGCACTTTCAAACTAATTAAACAAAATATTTACAATATCAAAGAAATCTCTGCGCAAAGCTAATATATTGACAATTCAGACCTCCCACTTAGTTTAATAATTTTTATTTCTTTTATATCAAAAGATATTTATTTACATTATTTTTAGTTATTGCATTTATCACAAGCAACAAATTAATCAATCAACTTTATGGTCTTTATTCTCTGGAAAAATTTACATAAAAGCGTTTATAATTTAAACATAAAAGTATTGTTTATAAACAATAAAATTCCAATAATAAATTTCAATGTTTAAAATAAAAAGAAGGCCAATTTGTTAGAAGAGATGCTGTGACTAATCCGCATAATAATAGAATAAAACCGATTGAGAAATTAATAAAAAATAAATGTAAGAATTTTTATAAAATAGCATTGGAATAAGCTCAAACATTTATTTGTTTATTATGCAAAAATAAGCAGTATTGTAAAGTATATATGTATGTGTATAATGAAAAGTTTATTAACCCAGTTAACAATTGTGCAAACAAATTTATAAGAAATATCTTTATAAACACTGCGCAAAAAGTTTATAAACTCAAATAAACTAAAACATTGCATAAATAGTTTATAAACGTTTCACAAAAGACTTCGAAACATTTTACAAAATGTTGATAAACATTTAAAAAAGGTAATAAACATTTAACAGAGTACTTAGAAACATTCCACAATATATTTTTACGAAATTGTATTTCAATTTATATTTAACGGTCGGTATCAACATACAGCATGTTTATCAATATACAACATCTTTATCAACATACGGAATGTTTATCACGATATACAACTTGTTTAGCAACATTTGTAGAAGTTTCTATTTATAAACATTGTTGATAACAGCCAGTTATAAACATAGCTGAGCAATATGGCAACATTAAGTTACAACGACTTTGGCTGAACATTCTAGTATCTTAGCTCCAAACCATCTAGAAATTATAATTGGTGTATAAATATACTAACAGGGCCGCTCGACTTGAGTTGAGTTTATTGTGAGTTATCGTTGTGTGAACATCAAACATTCTCAAACTGTGTTTTAAGTGTGGTGTAAAAGACAGTGTCCATTAAAATTGTTTTTGTGTACATTAAATAAATAAACTACTTGACGCTTTTACTTTGCAATTAAAAGGAATCCGGTTTATTTAAAAGAAATAAAGCACCGTTTTTAAAAAGTAAAAACGTAACAATATTTATAAATACTCCACAAAATATTTAAAAACTTGTTCATTAACACTTCACAACATGTTTATTAACATTCTGTAAAATGTTTATAAGCATTCTTCAAACTGTTTAGGAACATTTTGTGAAGTATTTACGAACAAGTTTTTAAACATTTTGTGGAATGTTTATAAAAATTGAGAAATGTTGTTTAAACATTTCTCCAAATGTATATAAACATTGTTGAATTTGTTTATAAAAACGTTGGTCAATGTTTGTAAACATTACACATAAACTGTTTATAAACATTTTGAAATGTACATATAATAAATTGTTAAGTTTTTACTCAAATTTCATGTATTTTACAAAATTAATAAAAATTTAACTGCACAAAAATTCCACAAATTTATTTATGGGGTTTTCGTTTCCGACCATCATATAAAGAAATCAAATTAATAAAAGTCGGTTTGATATTAAATCAAAAATGATTCACAATAAAAAAAAAACTTAAAATTTAACACAAAAGAATTCATAATAATTTTTATAAAATTTAATTTTACAACACACACTCAAACACACAAATAACAAACCTATTAAAAATTCATTTGAAAGTCATCTTCTTCCACTTCGAAACCAACAAACTAATAATAATTAAAAAAAGACCTCTTAAAAATAAATAAATAATATGATAAAATACATTTGTAAATATTTAAATGTAAAATTAAAATGTTCACCCTTCAGCATACATAAATGAAAATTGAATACATACATATTGGAATATCAATTTATGTTAATTCTATTGATGTCAAATATGTATGTTGAAAACATTAAATATAACTAAATACTGTATTAAAAAACCATAAAAAATAATTTATTTTGAGAGAGTTTTTCCTACGTTTTTATATTCAAACCTAATTTTTTTATAGTATCATGCTACATTTGGTCGAGTTTTTAATGAAATTTTAAATTATTTAATGACTTATTTATTTATTTAAGAGATTTTTCTGTAAAACATAAAACACAAGTTCTGTAGAAAATTTAATTCATGTTACTGAAAAGATAAGCCCACGTAAAGATACATATTTAGATGAGATTTTTATTTTCAATTAAGTATTTCTTTTTTATTTTATTAGTTATTTTTCAGATATAAAAATCTTTAAGTTAGGTAGCACTATATAAAAAAAATACTGTAATGAGTTGGGTCTACTAGATATTTAATAATGGATATCATTGTGAAAAGATTTAGTAATAATTATAGTAGCAATAAGTATGTATAATTTCTATGGAGTCTATTTTACTTTTTTCATATTCCTTTCACGTTCATTAATAATTGCTTTACATTTCTTTCTTAAATAAATTATGACAAATGGATTTCACGGGTTTTAAATATTGATGGTACTTTTTTATTTCCTTTGTGTCTGCCGCCATTTATTTTAATTTCCTTTTCTCTTCCCTTTTGTTTTTTATGGAAATTCTAATTTAAAGTAATTAAAACTTTAGCTTACAGTTTGTTTTCTGTTTTTTTTCTTTTGTATTATTGATTTTTCTGTTGCTATCTTTCAGTAAAAGTTTTAAAACAAACTTTAAAGAAAAGCAATGGCAATATTTTATTCTTTAGCTAATATAATTTGTCATTTTAACTCACTCTTAACCCATCAAGTGTCATATAGTTATTTTTGTTTACAACAAATATTTAATTTGTTGCTGTTATAATTAATGATTTCTTTTCTCTCATTTTAGGTAAATGTAAACCTTTTTAAACCTTTTTTGGAAAATATAAAACTTTTGAAATAAAATAGAAATGGGATGAAACCAATTGCCAATGAAAGTTGAAATTATCCATAGCATAAACTTCAACGGTTTTTTTAATTAAGTTAGAGATTTTTTTGTAAACAGTAAGATACCAAACCTTTCCTTTAATAAATATTAATAAGCATTATTTTATCAAATTTTTAATGATTATTCCTTGTTAGACAGCGTTCCAAAATTACCAACTTCAAATGTGTATAAAAAAATCTCTCACTGAACTTTAAAAACCCGTTGAAGGTTTCATTATGGATAATGTCAACTTTCATTTGTAATTGGTCTTATCCTATTCCTATCGGCAATTTTGATTTTGTATCACTTTGTTATCATTTATATTATTTTAAATTAAATAAAAGTGTGTATTATAAACATTTTACTAAATGTTTCTTAATATTTTACCAAATGTTTATAAACATTTTCAGGAATGTTTCTAAAGATTTTAATGAATGTTAATAAATATTTTATTGAATGTTTTACGAAATGTTTCTTCACATTTTAACTAATGTTTTTAAACATTTTAATGAATGCATCTAAATTTGTTAATGAATGTTTCTTAACATTTTACGGAATGTTTATAAATATTTTACTGAATGTTGTTTTCTTATTTCGGCTTGAGGTCAGATTTAAACAATAAATAAAATTCCAAAAAAACTTTTTCTTTATATTTATTTATATATTATTTAATTTTATTTTTCCAATATTTCGGTCAAAATCTTTGACCATCATCAGGGAAATTTAAATAAATACACAACAATTTTTCTTATTAAAAAGAAAATAATAAGAAAAAAAATTGTTTTGTTTATTTATTTAAATTTCCCTGATGATGGTCAAAGATTTTGACCGCAATATTGAAAAACAAAATTAAATAATATATAAATAAATATAAAGAAAAAGTTTTTTTGGAATTTTATTTATTGTTTAAATCTGACCTCAAGCCGAAATAAGAAAACAACATTAACAACAGGTTAACTATACACAAGAATAAATTTTACTGAATGTTTATAAACATTTTACGAAATGTTTCTTCATATTTTAACTAATGTTTTTAAAAATTTTAATGAATACATCTAAATTTGTTAATGAATGTTTCCTAAAGCTAGTACTCTGTTCAAAATTTCAAGTGGAATGCTGTCAAAATGCATGTTAAAAAAATTGACATGAAATTTTCATGTAAAAATGTTGCAGAAGTAGTACTCTGTTCATTTTGTGAAAAACATGTGAAATGTATCTGGCAACATTATTTTTTCACAGCGAAATAATTAAAGTAGCAATTGTTTCACGTGAAATTTTTATCCAAAAGCTCTTCTGTCGCAACAACAATATCTATTACTTGTTGTGCTGCAGCACAAGCGGCTAGTAATATTTGTTTATTCATTTTTATGTAAAGATTTCGATTCAACACAGATTTTTTAATATTTTAACTTTTATTTATTTTCAATTTAAATTCACAAAAAAGCAAAACATATGTGTTTTGTTTACAAAAGTACGTCAAATTTTCCGTATGAAATAATTAATGTTGCTCAACATTTTTCCCAAATTTGAACAGAGTACTAAGCTTAATATTTTACAGAATGTTTATAAATATTTTACTGAATGTTTATAAACATTTTACTGAATGATTCAAAACATTTTAATAAATACATCTAAATATTTTAATGAATGATTGCATTTTATGTGCTTTGTAGACACATTTATATTGTTAAAAATCTGTGTATTTTATTAAATCGGTTTGAGGTCTGTTTTATTAAAATTGTAAAACCTCTTGTACGTTTTTAATTTTTATTGTTTATTTTCAATATTTCGACCATATTTTACTGAATGTTTCCAATCATAAATGTTGAATGTTTACAAAAATGTTGCTGAATATTTAAAAACATGTTGATGAATTTTTGCAAACATTTTAATGACTGTTAAAATATTTAGTTGAATATTTATAAATATTTTGTTAAATGCTTATAATAATTTTGCTTAATGCATATAAACACTTTTCTGAATTGTTTAAAAAATTGTATTGAATTTTTAGTGAGTGTTTCTCATCATTTTATGAAATATCTATTAATATTTTACTGATTATTTGGAATGGCTATAAAATATTTATAAAAATTTTCTTAAATTCTAATCATTTTGTGAAATGTTTACTATTATTTTGTTAATCTTTTCAATTGTTTATAAACATGTTTATAAACATTAGTTAAATCAAAATTAATTTAACATCTGTTTAAACCTAATTAACAAGGAAAGCTTAAACATATTCTACTGTTGTTTTTACTGATTATACTCTAAATCTCTATCAGCTAAGTTTCAAATAAACCTGTTAGCATATTAAACATGATCTAATAAATCTAATGTCAAAAACATAGATAACTATTTACATGTTTGTATTCATTACAAAATCTGTAAGTTCCGTTGATTTATAGTTTCCTTCCTCAAAAAACCAATAAAATGAATTATTATTAAAATTTACACATGCATTTTCCTTGAGTGTAGGACGCTGATAAACACAAAAACCATAAAATGAAACCAACTAATAATTTATGTTTAATTTAAATAACTTACATGAAAAAATTGTTGTAATTAAATGTTCGTACAACATTTAATTTGTCAGCACCAACTAACCGTTACTGTTGCTCGTGCTATTTTTCGTATTTCGTTGTAACAAAAATAAGAAAAAATACAACAAATTTTATTATATATTTTTATAGTTAAATAAATTTATATATTTTTAATTTCTTTTTGGCAGTGTTTGTCAAACAAACAGAAAAAAGCGAAGAAAACAGTTGTGCTCATTGGTGATATACTCGTTTGTTGGTAAAGGAAGGTGTGGTGACATGTTGTTTGTTTATTTTCTTTGAGTATTTTATGATCACACTATTTATAAAACACGTATGTATGTCTTCCTCCTGGTGGAAGAATTCGTTCGTTCGTTGGTATATAACAATGAAATATTAAGGGGAGTTGAGTTTTATGGCATGTTCTGTTTTTTTAGTTAGATTCCCTTAAAGATAAACAAGCAACTAATTCGAACTCTTTTTTTATTATTTTTACATGCATATATTGTTAAAACACATAATTCGGACAATTTACTTATGTTTAAGTGCTTTTTTATATTGTTTTTTTACGAATATGTATTAGAGAAATGTTGCTGAAGTAGCAAAGAACACAAATAGTCAACAACAAATATAATTTTTTTATGATCTTTTTGTCTAAATAAAGATATGTAGATAGTAACAACCCAAAATAGAAAAGAAAAACATTACAAGACTTATAAAACATTCTCAAACATTGACTTAGGGCTAAAAAAACCATAAAAATTCTTAAATAAATGCAAGTATCATCAATTTTGTATGATTTAATGATTACAATCAGGTGGCATTAGCAGCTACTCATAAAAAGCAATGAACAAATAAACATGTTATTTTTGAAGATTATTAGATATCAAATAATTTGTTATTAAACTTAAGTTTCAAGCAACAAATTCAAAATACAACTACATAATAATTAAATCTTGTTAAGAATTTTTTTTATTTGATGAAAGTATTTGTTAAAAAATAAGTTTTTGTAAAATTAAAACAATTATGTGTAAAATGTATAAGTAAACTTTTCGAATGTTACTAAACATTGTAATGAATGTTTCTAAAAATGTTAATAAATGATAACATGTAACATAACATTTAATAAATGCATCTGAATATTTTAATGAATGTGTCTAACATTTTACTGAATGTTTCTAAACATTTTACTGAATATTTATAAACACTTTACTTATTATTATTTAGAACGAGACCCCTAAAGAAGTTAGAATAAAACTAACGAAACGTTGGGTAAATAAAATAATAAATAAAAATCGAACAAGTTTTTTATTTACGTTTGGAAACAAACATTTGACCAAATTAGCCTGAAGGAAACTCCTTAAAAATTATACTTTACTTAATATTTATAAACATTTTACGGAACGTTTATAAAAATGTTACTGAATGTTTATAAACATTTTACTAAATGTTTTTAAATATTTTCTGAATGTTTAGATACATTCGCTAAAATGGTTAAAAACATTCAGAAAATATTTATAAACATTTTACTAAATGTTTTTAAACATTTTCTGAATGTTTTTACACATTTTACTAAATGTTTTTAAACATTTTCTGAATGTTTTTAACCATTTTAACGAATGTATCTAAACGTTCATTATTTTACAGAATGCTTATAAATATATTACTAAATGTTTATAAACATTTTGCTGAATGTTTATTTCACTGAATATTTATAAACACTTTACGGAATGTTTATAAACATTTTACTGAATGTTTTTAATCATTTTAACGAATGTTTCTAAATGTTCATTATTTTACAGAATGTTTATAAATATATTATTAAATGTTTATAAACATTCAGAAAAATTTTTGTTTTTTTTACTGAATGTTTATAAACATTTTGCATTAAGTTACATTTTTTTCTATTTTCCAAGATAAATTCTCAATTTTTTAAAAGAAAAAATTCTTACACAAATTTATTTAAGATATAAGTGTAACAAATATAAGAGTATTACAATAATTTATTTATCAACATCAAGAAAAACAAACGTATTGCTATAGAAACTAAAAATTATACAATAAGTAAGAATGTTGAAAACAAAAGAGAAAAATAATTATTAAAAATAATTACCATGCATTAAAAGAAATTTTTAATTTTGTGGCCGCTATTGTTATGCACAATGGTCTTAAATGGCAAAACAAGTAAGACACAGAGACAGGGAACTTGTAGTTGAGTCATAAATTTAACATATTTTATCACTTTGATATGTAAATCAATTTTGTTGTGTAAATAGAAGTTAGAAAAAAAAGTAAAAGTTTACATTCGGCAGTACTGAATTTCATATACCCACTACCAAATCATCTCTTATGGTGCAGACGACATAAAATATTGTGCCATAATTTATATTTATTTTAGTTTTTTTTTCAAAATTTGAAGAAAATATTTTGGAAAAATGTTGAGCAACATTAATTATTTCATACGGAAAATTTGACGTGTAGCTAATATACTTTTGTAAATAAAACACATATGTTTTGCTTTTTTGTGAATTTAAATCGAAAATAAATAAAAGTTAAAATATTTAAAAATCTGTGTTGAATCGAAATCGTTCAATAAAAATGAATAAACAAATATTACTGGCCGATTGTGCAGCAGCACAACAAATAATAGATATTGTTGTTGCGACAGAAGAGCTTTTGGATGACAGTCAACTGTTATTGAAAATTCGACGTGAAACAATTGCCACTTTAATTATTTCGCTGTGAAAAAATAATGTTGCCAGGTACATTTCATATGTTTATAAAAAGCGATTTACTTTCACACACAATAAATGAAGTACCAAAAAGCCCTGATTTTGGTTTTTTGAAACGTCAAAATCGTCACCATACTCTGTGGTTATTCTCGGAAGTGGAGCATGTACGGGAGCTATGATCGATTGTGTACCAACTTTAACAAAAGTCAATAGTATAATTTGTACATACTTATAACTAATCTGTGTAAAATTTCGGTTCAAAATGGATGTTTATGTAGGTTAATGAGTTTTCGGGAGTAAAGGAGATTTCAAGATTAAATGTATGTATATGTGGATTGTTTGTGATTTTTATAAAATGATTTTTTAAAGTGGACTTTATATGAGGAAAATGGTCAAATATGGACCGATTGTCATCAAATTGGGTATGAATATTTCTATATATGTATTGACTATTTGCATCGAATTAAAACTTGCTGCTGATGCCTATTATTTACTTATGCGCATTTATGTGATATCCGGAAGTGGGCTATGTCAAAATATGGACCGATGCAAACAAAATATCCTTTTGAGATTTCACTTTGCATGAGACTTATTATTGCAGAATTTGTTATGGATACGGATTTTCTATAGACATTTATGTACCATAACACATTTGTATGGGATGTAAGAAATCGTGTACCACTTCCTGCGGTTTTCAACAGAACTTGTCCTTCTATAATAGAAATTAAGTGTGAAAATTTTCATGACATTAGCTGAATTATATATGAAGAAAATAGCAAAAAATATATAAAAAGTATTGAGGTAGTCTGAAACTTTGCTTTATAAATCGGATCCTACTGGACCGATTTTGCAAATTTCCAATAACAAACATTTCGTTGAAACAAAGACTGTTTGGCAAAAATTTTAATATTATATGTCTTTCTTCGAAGTATTATCGTGCCTTCAACAGACGTACAGACGTGGCTAGATCGTCTTAGAATTTTCTAATGACCCAGAATATATAGACTTTTTTTCTACAACCAATATGTCGATGTGTTACATACGGAATGACAAACTTAATATATCCCCAGCTTTTTGGTGGTCGGTATAAAAATAAAAACAAAAAACAAGTCTAGTCTTCTAAGGCAATCAAATGAAACATGTCTAATGATAAAAAAAAATTAATTAATGTCTCAATAACGCAACTAAGAACCGCAAATAAATAGAACTAAAACTTGTTTTAGAAACTATTTTGCATTTTTAATTAGAAACCAAAAAATGTGTGTATGAGTTAATAATTTATTAAACTGACACAAAAATTTAACCAAAAAACGAAAAATAACAACATCTAAATTTTGTAAGTGTAAGGCATAATAGTAGATTGGGTCAGTTGAGCCGTCGGTAGAATTTCCTTTGAAGGGATTTAAAATACTTCAAATAATTTTCTTAAACTATGTTTTATGTTTTTTTCCTATTTTTATTTTTCTATTATTGTTAGTTTAGAGTTTTTGTTTCAGTTTTTTTTTTTTAGTGTTGATGTTCTATGTTGTGTTAATATGTTTGTTTTTTTTTTTTTTTTGAGTTGTTGGATGTGTGTTATTTTCAACAAAGTAATAAAACTATTTTAAAATTAGGCTTACGGCCAGTGGTCACTACAGTGTTATGAGCACAGTGTCTCGATTGCTATAATAATTGAACATTTTTTCAAAGCTGTCTTCATTTAAAAACAATTTTAATAGTGCAGTGTTCTTTTATTCTGAAGATAATTCTCATCTAGGCAGACAGTGTTTTCATTTCAAAAATCATTTTCGTATAATTTAGAAGAATAGTTTTTTTATAAAACAGCTGAACAGTACAAGTTATATATATAGAAAAGACAGTGTGTTTATTTAAAAGATAGTTTTAATTTAAGTTAGACAGTGTCTAATCTAAAGACGATTTTCAAAACAGACTGGGTTTAAATTTTCTAATCTGTTTTTAAATAGAAGAAACTGTTCTGAAGACAAGATTATTTTAGAGAACGCATTGTCTTTATTCTGAAGGAATTTTTCATAAATAAAAGATAGTGTCTTCATTAAAAAACTTTTTTTTCATATAGTAAAGACAGAGTCTTCATTCCGAAGACAGCTTTAATAAAGAATAGACTGTCTTCATTTTGATAACAGTTTTGAGTATAAGACTATAAGACGTTGTCTTTAGTATAAGACGTAGTTCTTATTATAAGACTTAGTCTTTAGTAGAAGACGTAGTCTTTAGTAAAAAATGTTGTATTTAGTTAAGACATATTATTTAGTATAAGACGTAGTCTTTAGTATTATACGTAGTCTTTATTATAAGTGGTTGTCTTTAGTATAAGACGTAGTCTTTAGTATAAGATATAGTATTTAATATAAGACGTCGTCTTTAGTATAAGACATGGTCTTTAGTTTAGACGTAGTCTTTAATATAAAATGTAGTCTTTAGTTAAAACGTAGTCTTTAGTATTAGACGTAGTCTTTAGTATAAGACGTAGTCTTTAGTATAAAACATAGCCTTTGGTATAAGTTTTAGTCTTCATTATAAGAGTAGTCCTTTTATTTTATATAATGTCTTTATTCTGAAAAACATGTATTTTGGCGACTTAAACGTGTTTCTTGCCTATTGGCAGCCGTATATTAATTCAAGAATTGACGAGACTGAGGTAATGATGTATCATGCATGTCCTTAAGTTATATGAAACAACAAATATTGACGAGACCGTACCCGAGGCACTGAGATATCATAAATGTCCCCAAGTTATATGAAACAAAACTCTATTACTATTTGTAGTTTGCACATTTCATCCACCATCACATCACTGTAACTAAACTATTATCAGCTCATATATAACTATTCAAATAGTTTGAGTACAAACAAAAAAAAAACTAAATAACATTTTTAGTATGTGTCTACATTTCTTTCTTTTTACACAAAATTTTGTCGCTTACACATGTTTAAGCTGTGTAAAAATTATTTAAAACATAATTAATCAACATTAATGTCTTTGTTAATGTGGGAATTATAAATGGAAAAAATTAAACAAACAAAATTAAAAAAAAAAAACAAAGAAAAATGTTTTACATTTAGTCTAACTGCCACTGACACGGACTATATCTAGAAGCAACCACCATCGTCAACATTAACATAAATATTTTACCAACGCCATTAGTGTGATTTACGTTTTGTACCCATTTTACACCACTGTTTTTTTGTATATACTACTGTCATTGTCTATACCTTAGAAGTCTTATTTTATCTTATTTATTTTCTTACTTTTAAAGTTTCATCTCAAAATTAATTATTGTTTTAATTAATTCATACAAAAAAAAAACAAGATACACAAGCAAGCCAGAAGTTAACATATTCGTTGACTTCTAATAATAAATTGAAGTTTATTAAAAACAACTAAACAAAACAAAAAACAGAATGACAAATGGTAACAAACGTATCAAATTTAAGGCATAGACCCAGGCAGCACACGGACTTTATTTGTCACTTTGGGCTTTAAGCCCTTAGAGTAGGTTTCTTTGTTATTCTTAATAATTGATTGTAATTTTTAAATTAATGAGCATTGTAATGGTTTTAAGTTTAACTCGTAAGTTAACAAGTCTATTAATTTTTAAACACCATTTCCAAGACTAACAGAAACTCATAATGTTGGTATAGTGAAAACAGTTTCATATAGAAAGTTCTGTGTTTTCTTGCTGAGAATAATTTTTAATATCAAAAAGACGGTGTCCGAATGACAGTTTTTATATAACCCAGACAGTTTCTTAAGTCCGAGAACAATTTCTAATATAACAAAGACAGTCTGCCATATTTACAAAAAATAAAGTATGCTTGAAGTGTGCTTTAAAACAAAATTTTCATACAAAATTTTCTTAAAGTACACTTGAAGTCTACTTTAATTTTTTATAAATACGGCAGAGTGTTTTTATTCTCAGGGCAATTTTCATATAGAAAATTCTTAATAATTCTTTAGACAGTTTTCATATTGCGATTGCGGAAAAAAATTTTTGCGCGGAAGCATAATTTAAAATTATGAGGTATGTGATGGAAATCGATCAGTTTTCAAATAAAACCGAAAATTAAAAACGAACATTTTATTGCAAGATGTTATCAAAATCGAATGGTTTTATTTTTTATTTCTTTTCAAATTGTTTCAAGTGAAAATAACAACTTTTGTTAAAAAAAAATTAAGTTGTTTTTAATAGAAACAAATTTATCAAGGTCTTTTTTAATAATAAATAATTCGAATCGCGTTGAAAACATACAACAAAAAAGATTTAGGGATGCTTCAGACCCATTGACTATGGAGTAAACTAGGGTTAAAGAATGTTTTCGTATAAACAAGGTCGATTTTATTTGGATTATACAAATCTTTCAAAAGTGGACAAGCTTATTTAACTCCTTGCCAAAGCCTTTCTACTTCACTCTATCACTCTTAAAATTTTGTTTTGCCAGTTGTGGGTGTTACCATGAACTCTTCCTGAGAAGTATTTGTATTCTTTCCCCTAAATTTTTTTTTATTTCAGATTATTTAAAAGCGTTCACTTACATTTTCGTTTAAATGTTTTCCAAATACATATTTGAAATTTGAGCTTATTTTTTTTTTCTTTAAAACGTGCACAATTTTCTTCTCGGTTTAAAAACAGTTTCAGAAGTAAATTTTCGTTTTTTATCACATTCGTTTTAGCTGCTTACATTTTGATAGAAACAATTGGAACATGAAATCGAATTCGTTTTTAAAAAGAAATTGAATTCCAAACAAAACGAAAGATAATAAGTGTTGCTATCACACCTGTTTTCGTTTTCAATTGTGGGTGCCTCGATAGACTAGGCGATAGTGTGCCGGACTATCAGTCAGAGGGTTGCGGGCAGGGTAGCCAGCTGAATTTCGGCAAAAATCGTCAAAATCCCGATAAAAAGGAAAAAAATCGTCATTTTAAATTTTAAAAATCGTCAAAAAAAAATCGGAAAATAAAAAGTCACTATTTCTAATAGCATTTTGAAAGTTGTATTTAAACGAAATTATAAAAAATTATGTCTATTGTACAGTACATATCAAAATACATACATTTTAACTTTTTAAAAAAGAAATCACAAAAAATATAATGTTAAACATAACTTATGTAATATTTTTATAATATCTTAGTCCGCTTTCACACTTTTCAATTTTGACTCGTCAAGACAAGTATTTTTGGATGGAAAGGGAAAAGAAACGGGTACAAACTTGACAGTACTAGTCAATTTTCTTATGTATTTCCTTTTGTTTTTTTTCCATTCATGTTGATTTGATTAAAAAGTACGAAAATTAAATTGATGTGTGCAAATCAAATGGCAGGTTTGAACAAAACTGGTCAGCTAAAACTGAATAGTGTTCAGGTCAGTTCAGGTTAAATTACAATGTCAAAACAATTTAGTTTATTAAGTTTTAAATAACATTTTGAATCAAAGAATTCCGTATTTTTGTTATTTAAATTCTCTGAATATTCTCTCGACGTTTTGTTAAAATAGGAGAAGTTTATGTAGAATTTCCCCGTTGAAATTAAGAAATTGTTTCTCTCTAAAAATTTCACTTTATGGAATTCAGCATTTCAAATTGCTTTTTATGTTTACAGATAAATAAGTAATTTCTACTATCCTGACTCAATATTATTTGGAATTATTATACTTATTGTCAATAATTAAGAAAACACTACTTTATTACTTAGTTTTGTTTTTGAAATATGTCATGCTCTTCTTAATATTAATGATATTAAATGAGAAAAATAGTTGTTGTCTCAAAAAAAGGAGAGAATTTGGTAACAAAAACATTAATAAAAAATCACATCATAGGAAATTTTAAAAATTCAGAAAATCGTCACTTTTAATGGAAAAATCGCCAAATCGTCACTTTGCTATTTTTGAAACAAAAAATCGTCAAATCTGGCAGCTATGGTTGCGGGTTCGATTCCCGTCAAAGACTCTGGGTTTTTTCTGCAGATAAGCCAAAAAGCTTCGCAGTTTGTGTTTGTCACAAAAAAAAGAGAGAGAGGGAGAAGACAGTGCTTCATAGTTTCATATAGAGAAGTCAGAGTCTTTATTCTTTTATATTTTTTAGACATATTTCATATGACATAAACAATGTCTTCATTTTGAGGACAGTTTTCAACATCAAACAGAAAGTCTCTTCATTTGCACAACAGTTTTCATATAAAAATACTGTGTCTTAGAGAGTTTTCATATAAAAGTGACTGTCGTTATTCTAAAAAAAGTTTTCATACAGCAAAGATACTCGTAGTGTGATCTGCTCATTCCGAAGACAGTTTTCATAAGAAGAGAGAATTGAAGAGAATTTTCAGATAGAAAAGTGTCTTTATACTGAAGATAAAAGTTTAAAATTCTGAAGACAATTTCCATATAGAAAAGACAGTGTCGGCATTCTGAAGCGGTTTTCATAAAGCAAACCTTCTACTAAATGAATGCTTATTCCAAAGTTTTTAACTATTAATAAAATCATGTCAAACTGCCAGGAAACATTGTAAACTTATTTAATTGAAAAGCATATTAATTCGTAATGCTATTGTAACGGTTTAATTGTATTATTTGTATTGTAATAACAACAATTACAAGCAAACATTAAAATTAACATTAAAATATATTCATTTGTTTGTTTACATGAGAAAAATACATATGTATGTATATAGTATTTCTCTTTTACTCTGTGTATTAAAGAATTACAAGTGCGAGTTACCTGTGAACTTAAACATGTTAAAAGCATTACAATTGTAACATTAACATGCCACCAAGTGGCAGTCAAGTTCGACTTGCTTACATTCACACACAAGCAAGCAAACCAATAAAACAGACAAACAAATAAATATGCCCCCGTTTGCATGTATGTATGTTGAATATTGTAAATAAGTAAATGTTCATTAAAAAGTAAATTAAGTAATTAAGATAATTAATGTTGTTCGGCTGTTGCCTTGTCTACTTGCACCAGAATACAGCAGAATAATACAACAGCATAAATAATAGTTAGTAGCAAAAAGCAGTAAGTATTACTTCCATCAACTAACTAACTTTATGTATAATTCAAACAAATCTGTGAGTTATTTGAATGTAAAATTGTATGTAAATGTGTTTGGAAATGTGATACACTTTGTTAGACTCCTTCATTACAATTGCAATAATAATGAATATTATAAAAAACGAACAGCATTAAATTAAATAATATTGTAACATTTATGTGTAAGTAAGAGAGAGACAGAGACAGAACTTAATAATAGTCAATCAGTGTTGCCAGAAAATGAATTTCAAAATATGCTAAAACTTGAAAAACTAAGTGCTAAAATGTTCTAGAGAAGAAAAAATAAGTGCTAAATTTTTTCAATGTAACAATACAATTTTTATTTCAAATGTTACAAATATAAATTATAGTTTTTTCCTAATTTTGTTCAAAACAATTATTGACTTGTTTTAATAGATTACATTTCATATATTAATTCAAAAATTTCCGTGTTCATTAACTTACCACACCGAAAGGAATTTAGTTGAAATATTAATAAAAGTTATTTTTTATTTCTCCAAAAGCATTCTGTGGAGTAAAATAGAAACAATTTTTTTATCAAGCAAATTATGCTAAAAAGCATTTAGCATAATTTTTTAAAATTTCAATGCATTTTCGAGAAACAAAATGCTAAAGCTAGCACTGAAAGTGCTAAAATGGCAACACTGTAGACAATGTCTATAAGAATTTAAATAAATAGCAGGTATTGTTTATTTTATACACAGGGCAAATATTTCATTTTTATAACAATAACAAAAACTTCAACTATATATTTAAATTTTTACATAAAAATGTCTAGATTTATGAAGGAAAGTTATTTTAAAAACGGCACCAGTCTTTTGACTGGCACTTGTTCTTTACTGTATTACAGGGTTATATTTATATACAATGTTGACCAAATAAAGAATTGGTGATTAATTATGTAAAACATTATTTATAATGCGGGTATATATTTAAAATTATAATTGCAGCTATTTCTTATATTAACGGATATTGTATTTAGTTACAATTAATGAACAAAGCCTGTCAGTTATTTCTAAGAATAAAATTGTAGGCATTTTTGGTTTTATTTACTACTACATAATTAATGCAAGCTTTATGGCATTTAATTGTAGTTCCTACATTCTGAGGACATTTTTTGTTTAGATATGTATGTCAGTGTTTTTTTCATGTAGAAAAGTCTGTGTCTTCATAATCAACAAAGTTTTCATACAGAACAGAGAAAAGCGTTTTCTGGTAAAAATTACAGTGTCTGCATTCTGTAAACAGACTTGATGTCGAAATGACAGTGCCTGACAGTTTTCATCTAAAAAAGGCCAGGTTTTTAATCTGAAGACGTGTGTTTTCATACTCAAAACAGTTCTCATCTGAAAAAATACAGTTTTTTCTATCTGAAGACAGTTTTTAAATAGCAAAGTCTGTGTCCTCTTTTTGAAGAAAGCTTTTAGTAAAAACATTGCTTTCGTTCTAAATTTAGTTTTGATATTCTCAAAACAGTTTTCATACAGAAAATAGAGAAAGTACCGCCATTATAAAGACAGTTTTCATATAAACAAATGCATTAAATATGACTTCAGATTTAAGATTTTACTTCAAAAAAACCTGTAGAATCTATAATTTTACAGCATAATAATCACATGGCCAGGATTTGAAATTGTTTTACTACGATTGTTATCCATAGGAAGTGAATTCTGTAAGGATTATTTCTTCTGAAATTATAAGCTGATTTGAGACAACACCTTTAACTTATTTTCATAACCTGCCATATCTATTTATTAAAAATTATAAATATTATTTAAAATTATAAATATGAATTGAATTATTTTGGGTTTTTTTAGATGTCCCTCATTTGCTTCAATTGAAGATTTGTGTTGAGTAGTTGGTTAGCAAATTCGCTCTACACGATCCCAAATTTGGAAGTAATTTAGTGGTATCTATAACCACAATGTCGGTTAAATAGTCAAGTATGAATTATCAAATCATTCTTTCCGAGCTATAGCAACTATTGGGATTTTCCTTTGGACAGAGCTATGAAACATTTACGCCATTGTCAGTCGAAGTTTTATTTAAACTAAGAGAAATTTCTTCCAATAGAGTATTCCCCGTGTTGACATGGTAAGGTTGAAAGCTCTATTAGCCAAACAATTTGCTCGTTTGTTCATATGTTGTCAACATGTTCCACATTTTGCGGCCATACCTTATAAGAAAATAATGTACGAGTAATCATAAAAATACTAATACTACTTAAATTCCTTCTCAGACACTCAAACGGATGGTGTAAATCGCCGCCTTAGATATAGACGTATCAGCTCCTTTCGAAATACCACTTTTAAAGTTATTTTAAACAAGTTATTAGTGGAACTAATTAAATAATTTATTTGCTGAGAATTGTATTCCTTCAAACCCATTAAAATGTAGACATATTTTGAAGTAAAACAGACATGAATTAAAAATGCCATAATAATGTAATGCACACAAAATAATGGTCCTTCGAACCGAATTTATTAGTGTTACATGGTCAAAAAGAATAAAATATTTAATATTTCTTATTATAGTTTATTTGACCTTTTATATTAACATTTTTATATTCGCTATTTCGCTGCTTTGTTTTAGCATATTATGCACACAGAGAATGGTCCTACGAACCACATTGTCAAAATTTTTCCTGAAGATATTATACAACGAAGTAGCGAAATATCAAAAATAAAGATTTTATTTAAAAAAGACCTTAAGCTTAAACAAATATTAAAATATTAATAAAAAAAAGTCAAATAAACTATAATAAGAAATATTAAATATTTTATTCTTTTTAACCAAGTGCCGATGGATCATGTTCGAAGTACCATTTATTAAAATATAAAATATTTAAGCTATGTGAGTCTTCTAAGCAAATCAATTGCAATTTCGTTGTGTAACTTCTTCTAGAATAATTATTTTAACAGTAAACATGTACGATCCCTTAGAAACTGTATTTCTCATACAAACCACTTTATTGACCTGATTTACATTCTTATTAAAAGGTAGTGGTATATTTTTAATTAAAGAATGCGCACAAACAATGGTCCTTCGAACCAGACTTGAAATAAAAATGTCAGTAGCATATTAATGGTCCTGCGAACCACATTTAATACTGTTACATTGTTAAAAATATTAATATTTAAAAGAAATTTGAGTCTTTTAAATAAATCAATTTGAATTTATTGTGTAAAAATGTATTGGTTAATCATTATTGACTTGATCGACATTATTATTCCAGCAAGCCTGTTCTGGCCTCTTCCTTTAGTGAACGTGTAAAATTAGTTTAGGAGAACTAATTATTCTCATTATTCAAATACGTGTTAGAACTATTGTGCATCCCAATACTTAAGCAGCATAGATTACAACTGTTATAAATGGGCCGGCGCTTAGAAGTCTCTATTTAAGTTTCTCGAACATGTGAATGTGTCTTTCCATGACAATAGGGTTTCTAATCATTTTATAAAGCTAATCACAATGTGACTTTTGTTTAAGAGTTCTGTCGAACATTATGTTGTATTGAGAATAAAGCCTCATTTAGCCGACTGTAACGGAATGTAACTGCAACAGTAAGAAAAAGCTGATGGATATTGTTATGTGTAAAATAATGCAAATGGTTATGGAGATGTAAAGTAACGCAACACCGTAATGTATGAATCTGTAAGAAATAGAATTTCCCTACATTTGTACGTCATTACACTACATTCCGTTACAGTCGGCTAACTGAGGCCGACTTGTTCCCAAAACATAGATTTTTCTACATTTCCTTACTTAAGAAGAGTCCATCACTATAAAGAAGTTTTCCTTTCACTTACTTTATAGCACAGTTTAAAAGAAATATCTACCAACACTACGCCTTCTATCATTATTTCCATAACCTATTTTACCATTACATGTATGTATGTTGATACAAACAACCATAACAGTTATTAAATGAACAATATTTCATGTTTAAATTTAATTTAGAAAATAAATGTCAGTAAGTTTTCAGACATGAAAAAAAACACAAAAAAATGTATTGAACACCACTCACAAAAAACAAAAATCTGTTACAATTACAGAAAATTAGTGGTCCCCACTGCAAGTTCTTATTTGTAACAACTATAACGGAATTTCAGCAACGTCATCAACATCATCGTTGTCGACTGCAACAGCACGTTGCACAGTAAACGTTGTCGCTCGTTGCAACACACATACATACATACAAGTATACACTCATTCAAGCAACATTATCACAAGATGCAAGTAGATGTGACGACAAATGTATGTGCCACTAATGAGAGACCAATTTGTTTGGATCATTAGTAACCATTGAACATTGGTATTTTTTCTATACAAAAATAAAAAATAAGCAGCAAAAAAAAAACATTACAACAAATATTATTTATAAAAAAACATGGTTTATTGTTTTCACAACAACTAAAAAATTCAATTGTTTTTGGAACGCAAACATTTGTCTCCAAGTCATTTAATTTGTCAATGATATGGCCAATTTTGGAAGAATTTTTGTGTGTAACCACCAAGCAACATGGATGGAATGCTATGGATGGATGACTGACTGGCTGAATATATGGTTGAATAACGGCATTTAAGTCTGTTAGCAGAAATACAAAAGAGATTTAAAGGAATTTATTTATTTCTTTATCCCCCCTCCCATTTTTCCAATCAATGACATTGAGCAGGATGATGATGGCTAACACTAATTACTTCAAAAGCTGAAAAAGCCGCAAATAAACTCTGAGGCAAAAAGAAAGCACATAAATGAAAACCAACACGCTAAACTATAAACAAATAATTCAGATTTTTTCATTCGTTTGTTCTTTAAAGGAAAAAAATGCTGATGCCTCATAAAGTTTTGGTACCCAAAAAATAAGACAATATTTAACAACAACATTCTTTTTAAACGCCAGCGCCTCAATTTTTTACGGTTTTAATTCATTCTTTTATTATTTGTTGATTGTTCGTTCTTGTAGTTGTTTGTTTTTGCTTTTTGCTTTTGTTTTTTTTTTTTTTTTGTTTTATCATATTCGAGAAAATACCATAAAATTTTCAAATTACATACATACATATGGACATAGATTCGTTTTCGTCTTGGTTTATTATGACTGAATGCATTGAAATATGCATTGAAAAGTGCTGAAAATATAAAAGAAATACATAACACAATAATAAAAGCCGGTCGGAGAAAAACTTACACCAACGTGACAATTAATTGTATAACAAATGCCTGAAATACAAATGAATTCGAAAGACGTACATATTAATTAGTTTAAAGTGTAATACACGCAGAGAAAAAAGCCTGATTAACTATAAATAATCTAAACAATTTATTTTTAAAGAATTATGGTCCTTCTATGCCATTAATTTGCCTTTAAAAGTACAGAATATACTCAAAATATGGTCCTTCGAACCAGACTTCAAATGAAAATTTCATAAGAATGTAAGCTACACTAATAAGGGTCCTTCGTTTAAGTTTTTGTAATGTTACATTAGCGATGAATATTCCTTGAGGTCACTTTTTTTTTAAAGTCAAATAAACTATAATAAGAAATATTAAATATTTTATTCTTTTTAACCAAGTATGGATGGATCATGTTCGAACGACCATTTATTAAAATATAAAATATTTAAGCTATGTGAGTCTTCTAAGCAAATCAATTGCAAATGAAATAACTCCTGAAGAAGATTTCCAAAGTTAAAATATCGAGTTAAATTATATATAAAAATAAAAAAAAAATAAAAAAATCTTTTATAAAAAACAAAAAATTACCTCAAGCTTAAAAATTATTTAATAAAAATCATACAAAAATGTCGAAGAAAATAGAATAAAATTATTTACTAAGCGAATCAATTAAAATTTGTACTGTAACTTCTTCTTTTACTGTAAAAATCTATTTACCCCTTGAAACCATAATTCCACATACTCCTTTCTCACAGTGTCCCTCGGTATCTTACATCTACACAGACAATTTGACAGTCAAAGCAAAATGGTGAAATAAAAAGGAAACCAAAACACATAAACTATATCTGGATGCCGGCTTATAAGTAAATACCGCTTTCATTACAGACAAAAGGCAAAAAATATAAAAAACAAAAAAAACACAAACCAGCAGGCGCTTCGTAAATAAACACACACTCGAAGAAACAAATGCTGGCCACATGCAGACAGACGGACAAATAAACATTTCATTTCATTATAGTTTATTTAACAACTTCATTAGAAATCGCAAGTCAAGTCGAACCGAACAAACAAGTAAAACCAAAAAAAATATGAAGGAAAAAAAACGTCTAAATCGAAACTGGCTTAATGGCTAATTAGACTAATTAGGAAGCTTATTACATACATATTCCCATACATTAAACTCCACACACAAACAGGCACACACTTACTCTTTAATGAACATGCACATGTCTAAAAATAGGAGTTTAGACGATTGCATTTTCATACAAACACTTGTTTTGTTGTTTTATTATTATCAACAAGAACAACTGCAACAGCAAAAAATTAATGAAACAAAAAAGTGCCAGAGTATAGAAAGAACAGGTTCAAAATAGAAACACATTTTTTAAGAGTCCGAAAGAGGGAATAACTGCAGCAACAACTACAAACTTGCCGCTTACAGATTGTTTACTGTTGATCTAATAAATATATTTTTATTTTATTATTAAACATGCATTATTAAAAAACACATGCATATCTGTTACCTCTACGAGAGTAGACTTAAAAGTCTTTGTTATTTTAAAGGCAGCAATTATAGGATTTCCGTTTATAAACAACTTGTAATGAAATGTTACAAGCTATGTTACTGGCTAGCAAGATCTATAAGGTTTTGGTAAACTATGGGGCGATCCATATCCATGTTATTATTACTGAAATTTCAGCATATTTTGTTGAAATATTTTAATAAGAACAAATTTTTTCAAGAAACATGATGCAGATACGCGTTGCTAAGAAAATATTATACATCAACATGTTGCCAAATACTTTTGTTAAATCAGTATGTTCCTAGAAATTAATGTTGTTACAAAAAATGTTGCAGTAACATGTTGCTAAAAACTTCTGTTATTAAGAAGTAATGTTACAGCAACTTGTTGCTAAAATCTTATGTTGTTGCGAAAAATGTTGCAGTACATCTTGCTAGGATGATGCAGCTACAAAATTTCACAGCAACATGTTGATAAACAAAATTTTGCATCAACTTGCTTCTAAAAAGAACATATTGCTAATACAAGTTGTATAAGTTGTTTTGTTGCTAATACAAAATGTTTGGAGTTAGTTATCTCCATCTTTAAGTTTTTAATGGCTAAATTCACAGTCTTTGGTTAGCTAATGGCAAAGGCTTAACTAATGATTATTTATTCGCAATGCTTAGTTTGCCATAAGAATAACAAGTAATAGTTAAACAATAGTAAGTATTTTAGTTTACCAATGGCCGAGAATTCGGCCATAAATGACATAAAGTTAAGCCGACAAACAAATCATCCAGAATTTGCCAAGAAAGTGCTGGGATGCAACAGATACCTGCTAAAAGATTCCAGTTCTAGTCTAGTTTACATGATGGTTGAATATTGTTGCCAGTGCTGCCAACTTTTTTTTTGGAGAAATCGTCAATTTAAAAAAAATCGTCAAAATCGTCAAGTTAAAAAGAAAAAAATTGTCAAAACAAAAAATACGTTAAAAATACCAGAAACATTTTTTTATTAACTTTTAAATATTTTTATTTTATTTACATGTAAATAAAGTTATTATTTAATAAAAAAAAATAATTAATTTAATTTTGGTATTATGTGACTTTATAATGTACATTTTTGTGTGACATTTTTTAATAAGTCATTTTTAATTGCCATATTAAAACACTAAGAATTATTTAAATTAAGATAAGCTTTTGAAAACAATATTCCTTGTAATGTTGAAGAATCCAAAGCATTTCTGGTTTTTGTTTTATTTAAACTTACAATATTAAAAATTCTTTCAACGTTGGCCGACGAATGTGGTAGTGCCAATAAACTCTAAACAAATTGTGTTAAAATTGAGAAGGCCTTTGCATTATTGACACTCTTTAAATTAGAAACATTTTTCTAAAACGCCAATATTTCGAGTTCGGTGAATTTTATATTACGCAATTCTCGAACTTCATTATCAAGTTCTTGATATTCTTTTCCATTTAATAAATTTGGAAAAAGTTTGGCCAATTGTAAAATTGAATCATTTTTTCAATATAAAATTAACCAAAACTCTTCTACAAAAAATGTCCAGTACAGATAGTCGTGTACTACACACTCTACCTCTTCAACCCCTCGCCAACAAACTTCGTCTGTCTGCCTTTCAATTTCTACATTGCAAAAGGGGACTTACAAAATTTGAATTTTAGGAAAAAAGGTTATCATATGTTTTGCTTTTAAAAAATCGTCATTTTTGTTCGTGGGAAAAATGAAAAATCGTCAATCGTCATTTTAATAAATTTGACTTAAAAAATCGTCAAAATGACAATAAATCGTCAAAGTTGGCAGCGCTATTTTTGCAATAGTCGCCACATTTAATTAGTTGATTTACGTAAACCCAATCATCAAAATAATAACTGACATATCAAAAGCAACTCACATAGAATGACTTTAAATTTTACAAACAAGTCATTCCGCTTTACTTTGCTCTATTTCGTTTAAATAATTGTAGACTTAAATTTAGAAGCCCACCAATATTGTTAGCGAGACAAGAAAGCTGTTTTTTAGCGGTTTCAAATTGTTAATATATTGTAACGTTACAGTCCCATATAGCAATACCAAATGTTCTAATCAGTCAACTTTCAAAGAACCTGGCGCTATACGAGTATTATGACTGAACTCATTATATCTAAAACACTTTATATGTTTATTACTGAAACTTTCTACATTTTAACACTGAACTTATTAAAACTTTCCATAAATGGGTTTTTATAATTCAGAAAATTTTCATCTTTCATAAATTAAAAAATTTAAATGCTGGAGATACAGATCGCTTGACCCCAAGTTTTTTATACTAATGTTACGTTTTTATCTTTTAAAAACGTTGGTTTATTTCGGATTAAACCGGATTGCTTTTATTTGCAAAATAAAGAAAATATAACGAGTGTTTATTTATTAAAATGTACAAAATAATTTAAGTAACCACTTAGTCTTTTCATACTCTTTTACAAATTGCTTTAACACACACTTCAATTACGGTTTAAGAATGCAACACTTAAATGTTTACTTAACGAAGACTCACAATAAACTCCACTCTGATTGGCCCTGTTTTTTCTATTTAAACAATAGCGCCAACTTCTAGTAATTTCCGGCGGCATTTAGAGAAGACAAGCGAAATTTCCCTTCTATGAACGTTTTAACTTAATGTTGCCATACTGCATCTTATCAACAACGTGGATATGTAAATGTTGATAAACGCGCTGCATGTTGATAACAGCCGTTACAAATCGTTAAATTTAAATTTACATATAATTTCGTAACAATATGGTAACAATTTGAAATCCTAACATTTCATTGATTATAAAAGGACTTTAGAGATTGCTCTCGTATTCTATTTTACCACATATTAAAATGCCAGTGGCTTTAGCTGTTGTTTCTAATTTTCACACACTGTCTTAAAGTGAAGGGGTGTTTTATGGGTTATTCTTTCTATTTTTTTTTTCGGTTGAAAACATTTTTGTTACCACCACCAACAGCACAAACAACAACCATCCAGCCAGTTACAACTGCAACAATTGTCGGTGATACAACAATTAGGCTACTGGTTGTGTGACCATTGCGTGAAAATATGTTGTCACACTAGAACCAGGTGTGTAGCTTTTTCGATTTTCTTTTTGGTTTTAGTTTTACATCATACCCACTTATAAATGAATATTAATGAATGCTGCGTAGAGACTGGCTCAATTATTGTATGAATGCGACCGACCGAACGTTCGACCAAACGACTACTTATTACGTGCAACGTGTGTTACATTTCGATTCAGCTATAGTTTAATTTTAGTTTGGTTTTTTATTTCATTTTCGTCTGTTCTGAATACTAAATTATTGAATTTTTATTAATCATTATGAGATTTAATTAAAAAAAGCAAAATAAATACATAAGTGCACAAGTGTCACAGCAGAATTTTGATTAAGATATTTGAATTTTTACACGGTAAAACAGTTGGACATTTTGGAATAAATTTGCATTTAAAAGTTGTTAATCTCTTAGACTCTTGGAATGGAAATAAAAGCCATATTGTTACAGAAGCAAATGAATAAAGTAATAAAAGTAATGAATTTTTGCTTTAAATTCCAATATTCCAATTTAAAGTAATTCAAAGAAAAAACTTAAAATGTCAACTACATACATATTTCAAAATAAACTTTTATGCTTTCTTTTGCCAATAATATGCCTTTACTGGCAAATTCCATAAATACTAAGAGTATATTGCAAACATATGTTTAATCTTACCACTATTATTTATTTAAAGTGTGTGTGTCTCATTTTAACTAAAAAAAAATCCCTTTATTAAATGAAGCGCCATTCCCAAATTCCCTGCTGAATTTTCGTAATAATTCTGTATTAATAAACAATCCGAACAAATACAAAAAGAAAATGAGATTGTATCTTTCGCTTTTTATTTAATTTAAGCACTTCATTTTTGTTGGCTGGTCGTTTGATTCGCTGTTTTTTATTACTTTGACTTTTGATTCACGCAAAAATTGTCACTTAAATTTTTCAAATTCTGTGGGTATGAGCTACATGGCGCCCTTGGGGGTCCGCAGCAAAAACAAACCAAAAAATGAATATAAACTTAAAAGAAATGAAGTTGGAGCGGGAAAAAATAAGAAGACAGATACCGTTTCAATTGTTGTTGGCTGTTTAAAAAAAGAAACAACAGCAACAACACAAATTAAAGAAAGCTAAGAAATAAATTCCTGGAGTGGCATATTCAGAGTTTTCAAGAGAAATTCCACATGGCAGGAGAATTTCTCGTAAGTGCGTGTGTTTCTGTGTCGGTTTTTTTTAGCAACTTTATCTGGTTTGAGGGAGAACGAAAAAAATTTGTTAAAACAAATAAAAAACCAGCAACAGTAAAAACATTGGCATCTTCACATAAATTTCATTTGTGCCACAATTGTTTAAAATTTAATGAAAAAAAATGAACAACTTTTTTAAACTTAATTTTCATTTGCGCACTCAGATATCTATACACTTTTGTCTTTAGGCACCCTACAATTCCGACTCGTTACAATACAATGATTTGGGACGAAAATAATATTGAAGCAAAGAATCTGATCTTCCTTGTAAGCTGTCCCATCCGTAAACATTTTTGCATTACGACAGCAAGAACGTAATTGCGTCAGGATCGTTATGCAACAAAGGACGTTGCTAATGCGGCGACCTAACCTATGAAATCAACAAATTTATGTATATACATAGGCTATCCACATAAGAACCAACCAATGTAACGAGTGGGAATCAAAAATTCTCATATAAGAACAATGAGATCTTAAGCCATGGAGTTATCTAAACGTGTTCGTACAACTATAACACGAGCCATGGAATCTTCTAGGATGTGGAACTTATACAACAATGCAAGTTGCTCTTGCGGCGACCACATTATATACAATTGTCTAATAATAGATCGATCGCTTAAGTAGAAATCATGCCCTTCTCCCATAGTATCAAAATATTATAATTCCGCAGTAAATCGTATTAACTCGATGTATCTATTCTATATGCTCCATACATCCTCCAATATTGTAAGAGAGACAACCACTAGAAAGCAAATTTTGACAATTGCTCCGATTACCTTACACAATGCAAGGACTTCGTACAAAGCAGTCCCCCTTCACTTTGATCTCCTACTGGCCATAGATTCGCACATGGATTTTCCTTTATACATTTCCGTGAATTATATCACAACATGTCTGCATCAAGTCCGCACAGATCCCTTAACATCTCGTACAGAAAATCAAGACTGGAAGTGACAGAAAGCTTCGTCAAGATCCGCCTTCAATGTATCATCTTCAATGTTATTTGTAACTGATAGCCAGCACAGATTCAGCACTTCTCATTAAAATCTTCACTTGTCGTTAATTGTTCAGTATTATAATTTATTGACACCAAGTTTTCTCTTGGCGGCATGTTTTTGATGATATTCTACTTCCGATGGACTTGAAATGTTATCAAATTAGACTCCCAGTTATCTATAACATCCCTAATGTTAGCGTTAATGCTCAGCGTAAAAATACGTTCCGCTTGCCGTCGGTATTTAGGGATAGTTGTAAGTGATATTTGCATATTAAAGACTAGTATTTCTATCTTATTTAGTTATAAGAAAAAATTTTTTGAAATAGAGTTACCAACCACATCTTTGAGCTCCTGTAATAAAATAATAAAACATGGAAACTTAAAACTTAAATTTGCACACAATAGTGTTGTCAACCAAAAAACAGAAACAGTTTTACATCTAACATTTAAGGTTTATTATAAATTGAACATTACACTACGCAACAACAAATTCTCATTATTGAGCAAAATTCCAATTCCAATTTCGTACCTCAGGGAAGATCTGTGTCTGCATGTTTACAAAGTTTAATTAACACAAGAACTGAATTTTAATCACCATGTAGCAGAGAGTTCATGTAAAGTAATGCAATTTTCTAGCCAAATAATTCTAAGCGAAAATTCGAAAATATTGTACAAACTATAGTGAGAAAATTGATTCGTGTGAAAAGAGTAATTTAAAAATTTAGGGAGATTGGATCAATTGTTAATACTTAATACAAAAACAAGCCGGTTAAATGTCAATATCAAAGAAGTTCTTGAGTGTTCAGGAACATCAATTCAGCGTCATGAACAAGAATTGCAAATTTCGAGAAGCTCTCTGTAGATCCTTCAATTGAGACAACAACTGAATCTTCAAACACACCGCAGATTAATTATTTAATAGATTTTTGAACATCTACAATTTGATGCTGATCCTAATGAGACACATTTCACCTTGCGCTTTATATTAGTCAACAAATCAATACAGATACAACGTGTCAATATTTGGTGAGGGTTTTTATCATCATCCTTCGAAAATGAATAGCAAAATAAAGCCACTGGTTAGCGCGTTTGATCATTAAGCATGAGTTGGTATTTGTAGCCCGGGTTCAATTCTAAGCCACTGCCACTCAAACAACATCATTTTCTGATAATTATTAGTTTTCTATCTATTATCACAGCGCCCTCCATCCGTGGTATAGCTTTGGAACGCCACTGTAGTTAAATAATTAAATAAAGGCTATAAATGAAGCTTTAAAATAATGCGCCTACTCACCACCAGAGGCGCTGCAACGCAAGTAACTCAATGAAATATAGGCATATTAATTGCCTATATACATGCCCACTCATATCCTACATGATACAATTGACTTTAAATACTTGTTTAAAATGTTGATACTAAAATTATGTAAAATTTTATTAAAATAGTAAATTTTCATTTATAATCTTTTAGCTAAATTTGTGTCAAAAAGTCCCTCAAAGTCGACCTCGATCATTTATATTTTAAATGACTATCACACATCCTGTGATAAAGAGTCATATACACTTCCTTTCCTTTTTCCTTTATTTATTTCACATTTTATATTCCTTTTACTCATTTGGAACACCTTGATTTTTATTTGATCTTTTGGAGTTTATTAAGTAAAAAGATCGGTTGTAGTAGGTTTATTTCTTTTGTTTAATACTTCTGCCGACTTTTCTTTATAATTTATTTTTATGCAGCAGAACAATCTTTTTTGTTTAATTTTTGTCCAATTCTTAACAATTTATTTTACTATACAGCTTCTTATAAAGTCAGGCCAATGTCGCGGAAATATTGCTGAAGTACGTACTACTATGTGTGGTTTAAGAAATTTTTTTTTGTTAAAAATTGTTTGTTTTTCCTTTTTTCTTTGGCCAAAATGAACATTATTCAATTTGTCATTTTGCCACAATGTACCGGTGTCATCGCATCCCATTTGGTTGACTGTTTGGCTGGTTGTTCTCTTGTGTTTTGTATGTAGTACGTGGATTATTCATAGTTGGTGGCTGCATTTTTTAACAACTTTGGTCTTAATGGCAGATGAGCCCTCGTCTTAAGGTCATTTAAGTGAAATTAACAATTCCAACAAAACATGTTGGATGTTGGTTGTTGGTAGCTGGCTGGTTGCTTGGTTTGTATGTTTAGTTTAATGTTGTTCGTAGCTTCCTATAGTCAGCTGCAAATTTCAAAGATGCAATGAACTAAAACAAAAAGTAAAAAACGAACGCTACTGCTTTAAACACGTAAATGACTTTTGACCAAATTCAGTGAAAACATAATTTTTTTCCTCTTTGTTTCATCTTCCTTTTTTAAATGTCCATCCAATACAACCAAATTGTTTAAAGATGTTAAGAAATAATATTGAGAGGTTGGCAAAAAAGATATGACAATAAAATTAAAAGAATTTGCCTTTATCTTGTGAAAGGGTTAAATATTCATTGTTTTTAATACAAAAAAGCAACATAAATGAATTGCCACTATTACAAGTTTATATTAAAGTGAAATTTTAATTTGTCCTTTGTAGTCTTTAATTTTGCCCAGAGCAAATAAACAAACTGAAATGGTTTAAGTTGTTTTATCAAAGAAGGTGTTAAGTTTGTTTCCAACATAAAAGAATCAAAAGTTATATAAAGAGTGTCCCAAAATTCATACATTATTTGAATTTTACTTTTTATGCACAAGGTTACTCAAGTTTTCAATGTTAATAAGTATTAAAAATAATGAAATTTAGGAGGTGGCAGTTCGAAAATTTCGTATAATAAATGTTAGTAATATTGATTTAATTTCGTCAACTGTAAAGAGAATAATTGAAAAAATCTGGTAAATTGGATAGATTCATGATGCCACAAGCCATTCAAATGTCAATATTCAATTAGTTCGTGAGTGTTGGCGATATGCTTGTCCACTATGACAAATTGTTGTTCCTTACAAAGTTCAACTGATACAGGAACCGAATCCTAAAATTCAGAAACAGTTAGTGAAAGAGTTCGCGGGAGTCCAGGAACATTAATTTGAAGTCAAGGACAAGAATGGCCAATTTCCAGCATCTGTCAGCGTATGCTTCGGTCTACTCATCCATTTTTACAGAATTCAAATTACACAAGAACTGCAACTTAAAACGCAGCATGAGTTCGTGAGAGTATTGGCGAGGGTCCAGCAACATTGCAAGTTTCGAGAAGTTTTCTATTAGCTCAAGAAATCGCAAACTTTAAAATTTCTTAATTTAAAGGACCGTAAATCCAAAATAAGAATTAAAGGAAGCATAATTATTGCTTATTTAGAACTAATTCCCTTAACTTCACACACAAGCCGCGTTAGCAATAAACCTTCTAATAATTCCCATTCAATTTCATGCCTTTAGAACAAATTAAGACTTATTACAGCCGATAGAAAATTAAAGTAAAATCATTTAACTCTGAGTGAATCCGGCAGCATGAAATTAAAAACTAATAGTTTCTGCATTTATTTTAGGCACAACAAAAATAGACAAAACAATAGCAACAAAAAATAGCAACATTGAAGAATCCTTACAGAAATTACAACATTACAAGTTATATTGATTGTTAAATCAGCCACATCTCTTCACTTTTCACAGCCATGTCTGTAATCGCGCACAGTTTAGTGCTGAAGACAAGGACGTACAGAGAGGGAGAGAGTGAGTAAGAGGAAGGAATTATTAAAACAAACAATGGTTAAATCAAATCATGCTGTTGTATTCATTTACCTCCCTAAAGCTACAAATTTTCTTCATCATTCAACATCAGTCAATCATGACCACAACACCAAATGCCAACCAAACAAGCAACGAACCAAACAACCAACAAGGAAGAAACAATTGACCCAGCAAATAATCTCAAAGATTTGAAAGACATTGTAATCACATTAGCTTACTCAACTGGTTCTAGTAGAGCGTTTAGTAATGTTTAGACTCTCAGACTAATACACTATCAACTAGATTACCGTAACCTATTGTTTTAGAGCAATTACGAAGGATTACTTAAACAAATCTCTTAACTACTTTGTTTCTCTAGTAGCTATTATGAAAAGGCAGAAAGAAGCTTTCCAATTCCTTTCCAAATTACCAACATAATTTTGCTGGGTTACAACCGCCAACCTTGTACGAGACAAAGTCATGGCTGGTTGTGTTTGTTTGTTTGTTCTATTGCAAATGTTTAGGACGAAATTGAAAATTGTTTCTAATCAATCATCATTGAACAACGATTTGTAGTTGTTGCTGTTCAATGATGTTGCTCTTGATGTTGTATCTATCTATTGTTGGCCTTTTGTTTGATGCTGATACTGATAGGTAAAATTATTTGTCTTATTTGTATATCAAAAACATTGTTCTCTTTTTTGCCTCTTACATAGGGTCTTTGTTTTCCTGGTGATCCAGAATTAATGTTCGAATGATTCAAGGGAAATTGTAGTATAAATTAAGCTAAGCTGATAGATGCTTGAGAGTACTTAAAGGAAACGAAAAGAGGAGTTTATTGTTGTTGGCTTTTTTTCTTGCTGTGAATTATGAGTTCAAAAACTCTAATAGACTTTTAAATCTTGGTTAATGAGAAGACCAGCTGTTTTGTAGTTTTATTTACTTTTATATTATTTAAGTAAATAGTAAAAAACATTTTATGTAAATCATTTCCTTTATCCTGGCCACTCTTTTTATTATTATTTTTTATTTTTGCCAGTTTACCAGTACAACATGATTTCAGAGAAACATTTTATTTTGAACAAATCTCAACATGCATATACAACAACATTTGTGTACGAGGATTATGTACGTGAAGTGAACAATAAACAAAACATTAAAGTAACATGACAGCTATGCAATATTTTGACATTTTACGCCGAATTTGTCAAAAAGAGTCAAGCAAAAGAACAAAACGTGGAAAGCAAATGTTAACCAAATAACCTTAGAACAATGGACGCCTCAAAAAGAACACGAACACACAAATGCCAAAAGGAAAGAAAGACATGAAAGAATTTAATGAAAGTCAGTAAAGATGTACGTATGTACGTATCTTTATGTAGAAAGTAGTGCTAGAAATTATGTTCGGTCAAGTTGGAATGAGAACAATGGTGGTTACAAAGCTGAATCGTGGATTATGGTTAAAGTCAGCAATAATTATTGATGGCTTTAAAAAGCTGCATTTGTTTTTTGAGCTCTGAATTTATTTCAAATAATTTTTGTCAAATGTCTCAACTCTGTTGATGAGCTGCAACCTAGGGATCATGTAGCGAAATATGTTTTTGACTTCTGGAATTGTACTTTTCAAAACTTGACTTTGACTGCATTTCGGACTAATTTCAGGGTGTAAAAATAACCTTCAACGCAAGCTGGTCTTATTTTAACAACAGCACGATCATTGCAGAAGGTATAAAACCCATTATTTTAACTTTTACTCAGTTATAATAAAACATTGCAATTTTCTTTGAATGAAAATCAGATCAAGAATCCTGCACACATTTTTGTCCCACTCCTCATATATACAAAGATCTTTACTGATATAACTCGATCTATTTTAAATCGATTATGACCTTCAATGAAAACCTTTAAGAAATGAAATAGAAATAAGATGTTTTTTCATCATGTAAATGAAATTCTGAGCTTTTTTGTAGGTAGATTGTACTTCAATCTAGCAGTCTGAGGGACCTGCTAGCTTTCTTCAAGATCCCTCAAAATCCTCATGATTGCAATTATATTCCTGTTACAACATAACGTAGCGTACCCGTAAGAACAAGGGAAACAAAATCTTCTTAAAAAAAGAAACTTTTTCCTTCATTTAACAGCCAAACGACAAAACATAAAAAAAAGAACAACAAACGTTGAAAATCCCATTGATGATGGCAATGACGTAGATGAACATGATAAAATTTCCGCTGTATGAAAATAACAACAATAATAAGCTCCAAACTGAAATAACATGTTTCCCAGTTTAAGTCGTCTAGTAATTTTTTGTTGATGAAAACTGTTGATGTGGTAATATCAAGTTTTAGTTGCAAACATTTGCAGCAACAACATTTGCAGCTACAGACGGACAGCCGCAATGAAAACAAAATATTGCACTACATAGTAAAAGTAATTCTAGTGTACATTAGACAGCCTATCATGATAAATGGCTAAAATACTAACATTTGGCGAATATGAACATCGAACAAACGAAACGGGCGAGTGAATTGAGCGTATGAATGAATGAATATGAACGTTACCAATTGTGTGTAATCAGAGAACATAAATCTTTAAAACAATCATTTAGTTTTTTTCTTTTCTGAAGGTTTTTCGAAAATAATTTTGCTTTTCAAAACTATTGCTAGACACAAAAAAAAACACAAAAAAACAATGTGTGTCTAAACTTGGGATTTGTTAATACTTATGCGAGAGGAAATTCAATTGAATGAAATCATACATATATATTTTTTTAGTTCTTTGGAGTTTAAGAAATCGCATTTCTAATGGTATATTTTAAAAGGATTTCTTTTATTTACTCTTACATAAAATTACATGTTATTCTTTATTATCTTGCAGCTTAAAACGTTTAAGTTAATTTAAACGACGATTAATGTCGACAGCATTAGGAAGTGAAATAAAAAGTAACGTTTTTGCAAAAAGTGACATTATTGATAAAGAATGTTCTTTTGTGGAAATCTACAAACTTGAAGTGTTTTTCTTCTCTCCCATTATTATTAAAACAGTTGGTGACAGGCAGTGGTTTTGCAGTGTTAGTTTTAATTTAAGTTTATTTAAGGTTTAACTTTTATTTATTGAAAGAATTTTCGTCAAACAGTTTTTTAATTATAGCATTGCATAAGTAATTTTTAGTTTATTAAAGATCCTCTGAAGCTGACAACATAAAGCTAGATATATCGGGACATCTAATTCCACAATTTATGCAGAATTCAAAGGATCACGATTTGATAATGATTAGCGAATATTAGCAAAGTATATTTTCATTTCAACAAAAAGACAAAACGTATCAATTTCTCTTTATGTGGTATAGAAATGTATTGTTTGTTGTTATTTATCTGAACTTTCTTATATTATAAGTAACTTAAAAAACTTCCTCTAAGAACTCATAGAGGTCAAGCAAAATTTATAATAATAGTTCTATTCTAAGAGTTCATAAATTCACTGTAAATAGTTACGTAGTTTTGACCGCATATCAGAATAATTTAAGGGTATAAAAAGGACATGCTGGTCTTATAATAGTAACGCAACGTTCTATACGGAACCAGAAGGAATAAAACCTAGTATTTCATTTTATCTTCAGTTATGTCAAAACATTAGAATTTTTTTCCATTCCTCATTTCGTTATTCTCATAAACACGAAGAACTTTCCTGACATGACTCGTTCGGAATCCAAATCTTTTAACTCGAATATGTTCTCCAATTTTCCTTTACTAAACAAACCTTAATTTTCCTCACGTACTTGGCATTCGGAGCTGGGAACCCTGACATTCTCATAATATTAACGGCCTGATATTCAATGAACTAAAAGGTATAAATCCTCTTATTTCATATTGCCCTCAGTTATATTAAAACATTCAAAGCTGGCATGTACAAGATGTGATTAAAAGGATCCTGTACATAACTCTTTTCGTACATCTTATAAATAAGAAGATCTTTCTTGATATGTCTCTACCAACACTTTTAATTCGAATATATTCTACAAAATCTTTAAGAATTGAAATGTGTTTTACTTAAACAAAAATTCTTCATTTTCTCATATAAATGGAATTCTTATATGGAGCTTATTTGCAGGAAGATTGTGAGTGGTGGCAGTGGAATATGCTTAGGAATTTAAAAACCTTTTAAACATGACATCAAACCATTTTAGAACGTTTGTTGTCGGATATGAGATTCATTGACATGGACAGAAGGTTGCATTTTACCTTATTTATCTATGGCAGTGATAGATGACTAGTACGTAGAAAGGAATAAAACAATTCCTACTACCTACTACCGACCAAGATGAGAAATGAAAACCAAGAGCAACTAAAACCCACGAAGTCATCGGCTTCACCCTTCAAGGTTCTTCTTGTTAGCCACCTATAATACAAAATATATAGAGGAAAATATTCAAACATGATTTAAGAAATGTGACAAGTTGCATGCAACATAATTTGGAACATTACCTAAATGAGAAAAATAAGATTCTCTCAGTCATAGAACATAATGTCAAGTTACAGATATATTCCTCCTGAAATATCTAACAAGACTATACATTGAATGTTTGGAAGGAACTTCATATGTATAAGGAGAACATACAAACAGTTCTTATACGCCAGATACAACCTGTAGACAAAAAAAGCCTTTCTGTCAGATCAGTTCCTGAGGCGTATAAATTGATCTTTAAGTGAAAAAGACATCTCGCATATAAACATCATAAATTATGCACTTTCTATCGCAACTCTACTAAACTATTTCCTTTATTTTCTCCACTGCTAATACTGATAAATTCTTTAGAGATAGAAAAAATAATCTTAAACTACAACGGCAAAAGTCCACCTCTATATATTTCCCACATCTTAAAGTGCCATTGCTGTTTTTAGTGGCATCACAACGAAAGAGAGAGTGCAAGTTCATACATCGTTTAATGCAATCAAGTGTAAAATTACTCGTATCGTAAGTATCGATAAAATAAAAAGAAAAAAAAAACGAGTAGAAAATAAAATACTACTTGTATTCTGACAATTGGCATTTTCTTACTGCAACATACGAGTAGAAACAATATTTCTTTTTTTCTTTCATACCGTATAACGTTTGATACGGTAACAAGGATGCTTCACTTTAAGAAAATCCTTTATAGTTTATGAGGTTTTTTTCTTGAGAAAAGTAAATGTGACTTACAAATAAACCACTTGGCAACGCCACATGTCACTACATGCAAGTAGTATGAGTATTGCAACATTCACATACTACATCTGGTCGTACCTACAGCCACATTTAACCAAGTGCAGTGTAGTAGTAGAGTTCTTGGTGGCAATGTTTGCATTCATAGTCGTTTCTAAAATGGCCAGCATTAAATTGCAGCCTCATTAAATTGTAAACGTAAACTTTGCTGTAGGTAAAATGAATTATTGCCACTATGTTACAATTGCTATTGTCACTAGCAATGATTGCTAAAAGGTAGACAGCAGAGCAAAGCAGCAGCAGCAGCCAGCTTTTTGGGATACGTTTACGACAACATACGACCAAAAAATGCTTAAGGGTTCTAGACTTACAAATAGTTATTTATGCTTGTATGAGAGACTGTATAATATATTGTACAAGTATTTACATTTATTTAATTTTTATTTTCTGTTCAAATGGATTCTTTTATTTAGATAAGGATGGAGTAAGTTAGAAACTCGTTATTTCAAAATACTTATAAAATTGCATTTGCAATTTAAAAGATTTTTTTAATAAATTATTCGGTTTAAAAGAAAGCGATAAGACAATAATCTAAAGTGATCGTAAGGAGTTGTTTTAATTAAGTAAATTTTCTTTAGTTTTCTTAATGTCTAAATTTCATAAAAATATCTTCACCAAATTTGTCTTAACTTCTTTAAAAATCCCTCTTTGTAAAAAAAAAATCACGTTCCACAAGTTTGTTGCTGATTAGACTACAAAATTATGATTGTAGCTTTTATGTTACTTTTAAATAATTCCCACATTATAATTCATAAATCTATTATATTAACGCATTCTTAAGTGTCTGCACCTCTCTCGACAACAAAAAAAAACTACAAAAGCCGAAATAAATTAAAAAGAAACTCTACAAAATAGTCAGCATTGGATGACTAAACTAAACTGAAGAAAACAGTAGCTTTTTGCTGTAGTAATTATAGAGTAATAACTGTATGTATAATGAGTTCAGGTCTGTCTGTTCATTATAAAGTTTTACAAAATTTGTTTTATTATTTTTATTTCATTATACCCTACACCATCTTAAAGTATACCGATCGACTCAGAATCCGCCCGTCTGTCCGTCCGTCCGTCTGGCTGTCCATGTAAAGCTTGTGCGCAGAGTACCGGTCGCAATTTTAAAGATATTTCGATAAAATTTGGTACGTGATATTTTTTCCGGCCAATGATTGGTTAGATTGAAACTGGTGGAAATCGGTTCATTATTTCACCTGGCCCCCATACAAATGTCCTCCCGAAATTGGGGTTTACCGATCATAAATGTTTTAATTATGCAAGTATCTAAACAAATTTCAAAACAAATGAGTGGTAAATGAAGCCCAAGCATATCTACAAATTTTGTGTAGATCAGTCCATAATTACTCGTAGCTCCCATATAAGGCCCACTCCCGAAAATCACTTTAAAAAGCATAACTCTCTCAAAAATGTAGGTATCCAAATAATATTTAACCCAAATATATTTCATATGTATACAAATAATACGGTACAATTTTATTATGATCGGTCCATAATTTGTCATAGCTCCCATATAAGGCCCACTTTCGAAATTCACTTTAACGATCATAAATTTCTACAAAATGTTGGTATCCAAATAAAATTTGACACAAATAAGATTCTTATGTATAGAAATAACGACACCTAATTGTATAATGGTCGGACCATAATTATTCGAATCTCTCATATAAGACCCTCTCCGTAATTCAATTCATGCTCCATAAATCTTTTAAAAGTATTTATATCCAGATAAATTTCAACATACATAACATTTTTATTCATAGACATCATGACACTAAATTTTTGGATGATCGGTCCACAATATCTCCCATATAACGCGCATTTCTGAAAAACTGTTTTATACATATACTGGGTGTAGAATATGATATGGTCGGGCTTGACCGACTATATTTTCTTACTTGTTTTTTGTTTAGTTTATGCAATTAGATCTTAAGAAAAATAGACATGACATGAACAATGACTTAAATTATTTTATACACACAACAATTGTTACACAAAATGTAAATATTAAATACACGGAGTAATGGCTGACATAATTATATTCCAAAAATGTGAAACATTCGTAATTTAAAAGACCCCAAATAAGAGTGAACTAAATAAACATCACATATGTTATGCTATGACCACTAAGAGGGGATCACCTGTTGCTCATTATTTAAGGGACAGCTAAATTTATGTTTGTATGTTAAATATTATAAATTTGATTTTAAAATTGAATTGTCATGTTGTTGTTTGTATATTTTGTTGCAAAGACTCTTTACAAAACGCTGATCATAAAAAACCAAAATCATAACTAAATATGTAAATAAGTTACAGGTTCAAAAGCTGCAAGTCTTTGGGACATAACATACGGTCAGGAAAAAAAGCTAAACCCTCTTAAGAGATTATTATAAAACAATATGAATATAAAATATATATGTATGTATATGTTGGTATGTTTGTAGTTTTTTGCTTTTTTTGGTAAATAGAATATTTGTATATTGCTTGAAGTACAAGTACCCAAGACTTTGTGTTGCCCTGGCATAGTCAGTAAAGGTTTGCATTTTTTTTTATACACAGTGGTTAAACAAATAAAAAGAAATATAATAAATTATAAATGATCAGACAGACGTAAAAGGCTTACACTCGAATTAAAAATACAATTTGTTTGCAGAAAAAAATGAGGAATTGCAAATTTCAGGGTAATGTCATTGAATCCATAATCAGCTTCTGCATGAACTCATTATCATTATCAAGATCATTAAATATAAAACCCTTTCTTAGTAGTAAAGGGATGTGGCGGGTTTTTTTTTGGCACTAATTGGAAGTTTAGAATATCTCTAAATTATTACGCACCTCCTTTATCTACGTGTCCTACTCAGTCTTACTTTAAAGAACACAAAACACGTATCCTTTTGGCTTGTTTGCAGTTACATCTGTCTTTGGTTGAAATCGAATCCGTAAACCTCATATTGATAGGCCAGCTCACTAGTCCTTAAATGAAATGATATTAGAGAAAGGATTCCTCTCTTAGGAACAACTTTCTAAATCTATGAAGTTTTAAACTTATGTTCTTTCATGTTGTTGGCCATTGGGGGTTTTGGAATATTCAGGACCAGAGTGGCATGGCTGAGAACATCGAAGGTTTCATATGAGAGTTTGTGAATTCTATATGTGGTGCTATGCAAACTGTGACAATTTGCAGCTATTTTGAAATTCCGCTAATGAAAATATTCTGAAAATACTTCCTTATTTAAGTCGTTTACGGCAATTTAGAAGCAGAATTGCGACTAATTTAACAGGCTACTCTATAACCCAAATATATAATTTAGGATAAGGAACCGTTGATGATCTAAAAGATTGTGCTATATCTAAGATAAGAAGTTTGTAAAATTTCTGACTAACATGTCCAGAAGTTCATCAAGATCTTGCGGATTTCTAGAAAAGGGTTCATTCTGATTCGCATACTTTCTGAAAGTCACCTGCTTCTCTTGTTATAATTTCCAGTCAGATTTACTCATTACTCAGTGAGTTATATTAATTATTTGTCAATTGCGTACTTGAAGCTTTTCTTGGCAAGGTTTTCATAGGCACATCATTAGGTCCGGGGGTTTTTGCTTCAATTATGGTCTTTGCAAATTCATTTGCGACAAAAAGTAGTTCCACCCTATCTTTCCATATATGTACATATATAGGCATATTCATTGCCTGAGTGTTACTTCTCTTTACAAAAAAAATATTACTTGTAAGGGCTTTAAAATTCAGAGTGCAAAGTGTATTTCCCTCGAAACTCGATCCATGTTTGATCTTACCAAGATTTGATTTATAAAACTCAAACTCAATTTCCTCTTGTCTGACTGCATTCAAATATTGGTCTGTAGTTCGAGAGAAATCTGGGTTATACTGCACCGCAAAGAGGATAGCAATTTAAATGATTCTATCTTCAGTGTTTTCTGGTGCAGTCTTTTGAAGAACATTACATATGTATGTTGGAATTATACAGACGGGTAACAATATTATTTTGATGTGATAATTCCATATACTCTTGGTGTCTAATCATATTGAACTGTAATAGGAATATTACTCTTGGTCTTGCGAATTGAAACGACGGTCAGAATGGTGGTAGTGTTATTGAATTGAAGTTGATAAAGTTGAAGGATTTTGTTGGTGGGATATGCACCATTATTAACTTTCCAGTAGTTTAACAACACACTTAATTCCACGAGTGTATTTTCCTAGTGCATAGTACCTTGTTGAAACTAGTACAGACTATAAATTTATTTGAATTTTAGTTAGTTAAGAAAACCTTTTTTTACTTACTACATACATACAAAGTAGTGTAGAATTTATTTGTATATGAAACTCGACATATAAAATAAGCAGAAATAATTTATGTGAATTGATTTCTGTTTTGTATTATTATTGTTTTTTTCCTAGAATTTCCGTAAAATAAACCAAAATCATTTGTAATGATTTGCAATACACTTACATATACATATGTATATGTGTATGTATATAAATAGTTGGTAAAATACATGAACGAACAGGAGCACAAAATGGTTTTATGTGGTTATCGATTGAGATAAATTCTTTACTTTTAAAAATGTTTATTTAGGGAAACAACAAAACAAAATAAAAGTAAATCTTTTGTTTCGTATGGTTTATGTGTAACTCTGAAAACTTTCAATTTTTATTACAATTTCAATTTCAATTTACATTTACATTTTATTTTTTTGTACATGTTTCTTTCAAAACTAAAGAAGTTGTTTTCGTTAGAACAATAAATAATAGTTGATTGAAATGTATTTGTATGGAATTGTAATAACACTACAGTTATTTAAATGTTTTCGATTTTTATATTTAAATGTTATTTATATATTTAATTCTCTCTTGCAGATACATCTGGAGAACTTGGTTGGGCTTTTACCTTGATTGTAGTTTCAATTCTATCAGCTCTTATTGGTGCTATTGTTATGGTTGTAGTACTGAGATGTAGAAGGTGAGTACATCAACAATTCACAAAATTTGTATGTAAATTTAGAACTAAATTTTCGTTTCCATATTTTTTAAGAGTTATATACAACAATAAGGTAATTAATAATAGTTTAATGTTACTATTTAATAATATAACAGTGACTTGAGTGAAGTTTTTCTTATATGTATAGAACTTTAACTTGGCAACACTTTTTCAAATGGCGGCCATTTTGTCAGCTGTGAAATGATCATGATTCTTTTCGAAATTCATGTTCCGCGAATTTTGTTTAGCGATGAAGCTCACTTTTGGTTAAATTGATACGTCACGTATATATTGAGACACCGTTACAGCCAGAAAAACTGACTGTTTGGTGTGCTTTATGGGCGGGTGGAATAATTGGTCAGTACTTTTTTAAAAACGAAGCTGGTCAGAACGTTACAGTCAATGGTGACCGCTATAGAGTCATGATTACTGACTTTTTCGTTAATCAATTGAAAAATCATGATGTGCAAGAGTTGTGGTTTCAACAAGACGGCGCAACATGTCACACAGCTCGTGCCACATTTGATTTATTAAGGGAAACGTTTGGTAACCGCAGGGTTTCACGTTTCAGACCCTCGAATTGGCCACCAAGATCGGGCGATTAAACGCCGCTTAACTTTTTCCTGTGGGGTTATGTGAAGTCGCTAGTCTACGCCGATAAGGCCGAAACGATTGACCACTTGGAGGACAACATTAGGCGCGTTATTGCCGATATACGACCAAAAATATTGGAAAAAGGCTTTGAAAATTGGACCTCCAGATTAGACTACGTCCGAGCCAGCCGTAACGGTCATATGCCAGAAGTCATATTTATATTATAATGCTAGAAGATTATCTTTCGAATAAAGTAAATTTCATGTCAATTTAAAAAAATCATCTTTGTTTTATTCCATTTCAAAGTTCTATACATCTAAAAAAACACCCTTTAGAAATCTTTATTTTTTTACAACGAACACGTAAAGCTGAAGAAATGACCCCATGTGGTATTAGACCATCTAACTTTTTTTGATTGTGCTAATGAGGCGACTAATGAATTAACTTAAAAGTTAATATTATTGTCCGATTTCAAAAGGCCAAAACTTTAAGTTACCCCTCAACTTCCAGTATAGGCAGCTAACGTAGTTTTTCTTTGTAAGTTTCTGGTTTTCTTATATGTTTACTAAATGTTTTTAAGGTATACTTGTATCGTTTTATAACATCATTTACAGTACTTTTAACAATCACAGAACCAGTTGGACGTCGGATTTTCAAGGAATTTGTGCACGATTTTCTTTCTATTTAAATTTTTCGTGGATCAGCACGCGTGCAAATATATATCATACAAACTAATTCAATCTTTTGATAGAATAGCGTTTAAATGGTTTTTAAAACAAGCCTATGTAGTGTGGTCGAATTTAATGTGAACTATGCTTAAATCAACTGCATTCGTCTTTCAATGTTTGTTAAAACCAGAAAAAATTTGTGATTCATCGATAAGGATTGAATATTTGTTAAAATTATTTGCTTGTTTTGTTTTAACTTCAGGTGTCTGTTAAAATTAAAATTTTTACATGTTTGAATGAAATTCTTTTCCATAAAATCCATAAACCCAATATTTATTTTAAGTTAAATTCAAAACAAAAATGTTCTACTTTCAAAAGAAAAAAAATGTTCTACTTTCAGTTAAATGCAATGTTGAATAAACCATTAAATTACTTATTAATTTATTTGATTTAAATTTGCATAATTACACCTTTCTTTCAACCAAATTAAAAGCAAAATAAAAAATACAACATAAACCAAACATAAAACAAATCGTTTACAAAAAAAGGCTTTGACACTTTGCCGAACCTTTTAAAAGTGATGGCAACAAACAAACAGCTATTAACAAAGTCAACATTAAAATTTCAAAACAAAAAATAATGTTGCAGCGACAATGTATAGCTATACAAACCAATATACAATCAAAAGACAACAAACATAGACAGCAGGCACACTACATTAAACAAACACACTCACTCGCGACTTAAGTCACTTGAGAATTTACTCGTTCACTCACTCACTTTAAATTGTTCACCAACAATGAACAGCCAAAACAACACCAACAAATTTACTTTTAACGTATTATTTATTTTAATTTTAAGAAATTTCTTCTCATTATCTATAATTTTCTTTCAAAATTTCTCTTCATTAAATTTATTAATTGATTAAAATGAATGACTGCCAATTTCCTTATTTTTATTTTACGCTCTCCTACACACATTTACTACACTACTCTTACACAATTTGCACGATGTAAACTTTTTCATTTTGTTGTATTTATTATGGTAATTTAGTTCGTTTCTTTTTTGTCTCAAATAATTTACTTCAATAGCTCGTTATATTGTTTTTTTTTTTTTTGCCAATTAATAACTAACTAATTTGCAACAAACACAAAACCGCAGTCTCTTTTGTCGCAGCCGCACTTGTGAAAAACCACGCATGAAACTAATTTTGACACGTGATTGACGATTGTGGATAATTAATAGTAGATATATAGAGGGGATTATAGCCAGGAGTGGGTTTGCCACATTAAGTAGTTAGAGTGCCATTATAATTAGATAAACTGATTCTGCATTATAAAGGGTGAACCAAAATTGACGCAACAGAGACAAACTATTAAAATTTCGAAGCCACAGTTTAAAAATTTTCATGCTAACTGGATGTAATAGTAAAAATTGCCACATTTGATTCCAACAAAAGATTTGGAATGAGATTTTAACTAATTACTTGATAAATTTGGGCATAATTTTAACACTGTGATATTATTGGAGGCAAGTTCTTACTAAAACTTCTTATAAGTATGTATGTCATTATAAACAAAGGCCATTAGCAATGACAACAAAATATACTCTTGCTAATTACTTAGAAACTAATCTGTTATACAACAGATAATAAATAAGACATTCTACGACTACTTCTAAGTAATGCAGGCGGTACGTAGTTGTCATTAAAAACTAAGTTATTGCGTAATTGCAAGTCATTACCGGTTTTTTACTGGGGTGTGACTATTGGTTGCCATTTGGGTGGAGGCGTCATTGAACCATACTTTTCGAAATTGTGGCTGATCAAGCGGTGACTGTTACTGATGCACAATATAGCGACATCATAATATAGTTCTTTTCGCTTAATTTAGACGATATTGATGTATGAGGCATATGGTTTCCACAAAACGATGCCATACAGCTTATACAGTTTTGCAAATACGACTCCAAATGTAGGAACAAAGTGTTTAAAACTTTTTTATGTTTATGTATGTATGTTATACTTTTTCTCGATATTAATACTTTTAAAAGATTTATGGAGGTTAAAGTGACCCTCTCCGTAGGTCAGAGGATTGAGTCCCGAATCAATAACCTGAAAAATGTTGTACAGTGTTATTCTAAATGGTATACATTTTCAACATTCTTCCCCATAGCCTTATTTAAGGCCTCTTTGCAAATTCGCTGAAATACAGGTGAGTTTAATAAATTTAAATTTATAGAATTTGCCATAACAGTATTCAAGCGTGTGTGAAATTTGGCATTTCACTGTATAAATTTTATAATAAGCTGTTCACTTTGACTGCTATAGGATTAAATAAGAAAATTGACTAGTAGCATCTTAATTTCTTTTCCCTTCTCATCCTTGCCGTGACGATTCAGAATTGAACAGTGTGAAAGCGGACTTTCGTAAAGATTCTTTAAGAAAATTCCAAACGAAAACATTGAGCCGAACGCCAAATAAGTATGCATTTATGTCATATTAGATTCAGTTTGGATTAGAATCGATCGATTAGAGCGAAAATAATAAATATCTCTGATCACTTATATTTCTCAATAAAATCCGTTTTTATAATAAAACTGTAAAGAGATTTAAATTTATTTATAACTCTTAAACTTGCGTATACAGCGGAAACAATCACTAATCTATCCCATAAAAGATCGATTTTTATAAGAAAAATAAAAAAAATATTTAACTATTTATACTTTGTAATTTAGAAGATATTTTTCCCCAAAAATAAATTTGCTTTTAATTTTCTCAAAACTAGGGTTTTAAAAGAAAATAATGAAAATTTGTGATCACACAACTAAAAAATTTATACAATTGGTTTTATGTTTTTCTAACAAATTTTAAGACAAATTTATTGACCAGAAAAAGAAATTCCCATCAGAACATAACCAAGACTTTATATTTATAGCAAAATAATACCTTAAACGTTTTCCAGCCATTTAGTTTCTTTGACAGAAATTGTCTTAGTTACATTTTGTTCCTGGTTAAAATCTAAGTTAATCTATAAAAATCACTTTTAACAATTGTTTATTACCGTTAAAATCATGTGTAGAGATGGCCAATTATCTTGTCACTGTAAAAACATGGACGTAAAAAAAGAGGGAAAACTTAATTTGACTTTGTTGTTGTATATAAGAAAATTTATGGGAACGGAAATGAAAATTTACGAGCATTATGTATTTGCGTTAGAAAATACTTAGAAGAATAAGAAATAATAAGTCGATTTTATTTGTCTGTTCGAACTAAACATAGTAATTTGAAATTGAACTTTTTTTAATTTATTTATTTTTCATTTTGTCTTTTTTTCTCTTTTCGTTTTTTACAGAATTAAATCAGCCAATGCTAATGGTAAGTTAAGTTTTCGTGTTATTTTAGTTGTATTTTTTTGTTTGTTTTTTTTTCTTTTCCTTTTTTTTTTGCTTGCTATCAAACAGTTTGCTAAAAATTTGCTTGCAATATCTTAAGTATTTGTTAAACATACAGTATCTACGAGTATTGAACATGTTCGAATGGCATAGTGAGACATTATCTCTAAAGTGTTTTAAATAATACTTGTAAACTCAATACGAATTTTTAAATGTACATATTAGCAGAGGTGTGGCTAATAGTTTTTGAAAGATGGGGTCGGTTTCTTCATAAAAAAACTTTTTATAGTTTTCGAAGTGTTTAATCAAATATATATAAAGCCATAATAAAGAACTTAATAATAAAAAGTATCAGTTATTAAGAAACTAAATTCGTGCGATATCGGGCACTTTCAAGTTTCTCTGATAAGCCCTATTAGAACTATTAGATAAATCCCCCAGGACAACAGTACTTAAATTTGAGGTCTAAAACTGGCTGATCCATTATCTCAATCCTTGTAGACTTTTGAAATTTACAAATTTTCTTTCTGCGCTCCTGCCTTCGCACAACACAACTGATACACAATCATAAATGTTGTCACCTATTTGAACATGACCACTGACTTGGACTCTGTTTTTTTTTAGTTTCTTGAGTGGTGGGGAGAAACCATAGAAAACCTACAATAAAAAAACACTTGCCAATTCACAAATTTATGTTGGTTACTGTTTTGTTTTTAATTCTTTTTTTTTTGTATTTTTGACTTTTAATTCCAAGATTCTTATTAAATATGACCAAACCGTTCATTTGCAAGCAAAACGAATGTACAAATGTCTAATAAAAGTATGTGTAATGCGTAAAATATTTTTCCTTGAACAATGTATTATGCAAATTGTTAAGTAGTGTTTTGCCTAAAGGCAAAAAATATAATTTATCCAATAACCACCATAAAACAGTTATCAGTTACAGACAAAATTTGTTTTGAAATCCTAACGTAACACAGAAAAGGAAAATGAAATCGAAGCGAAGTGAATAAAACTAAAAACCCAAGAGATTGTAAAGCGTCAAAATGTTAGTTGTTAAATACTTGGTTGGAGTTATTTTTTTATAGTTTTTTTCTATATATAATAAAGCTATACTAGATACTTGGAAATCCAACAAGCAAGCACCAGGAGCTTGGAGTAGATATTAACTGTGAGGTAAAAACAAAAGTCTAGTAAGTTTTAAGGTGACATAGAGTGGTGGTAGGTTCAAGCTGCGAGATATTGCACATTAATATTAAAACAATACCAGGTTTAATGTGAAGAATAAATAATTTTAATAGTTAAATTGTTTTATATGAATTTTAGCTAAAATACCCTACACAGGGTAAAGAAGATGTTATAAAAACGTCTTGTAAAATAGAAATGTGATGCTATTTCAATATTTATGAAAAATAAAATACACATTTTTATAGTATTCATATTTGATGAAACTTGTTTAACAATTTTATCTCGTATTTCATAGGGACCTTCTCCATGACCTTCTCATAGACAGACTCAAAGACTGACAACTTTGCATATCAAATCGAAACATGTACCTTAAGGAAAAAACATTTGGCATAAGCAACCATGTATATCCATCTTTGTACATACTTTATGTAATTGCTGTAAACGTTCAGAATTTGATCGTTCAGACTTGAAACGTAGCTAACATGATCTAAGAGATCAGATCTTTTGAAGTTTCGTATATCGTTAAGAATAATCTAGGAATAATTCAACGGATTTCCATGGACGGGAGTCCAAATAATAATTTATGGTGAAATAATAATTTTTATCGCCGTAACATTTTGTCTCCCAACTCTTCGATAACAGTTTTTTTATGTTAAGATATCTTGATCTTCTTTCTATTGTTATTAAGAATTATTAGGAAGAATTCACTTTTTTCCCATAGGTTGGAATTGAAATAATCTAATAATCTTAAAGGCTTAATTTATTGTGAAATTATTTCAAATTAGGATGAAAATCAAAGAAAACCTCACTATAAAAGTAATAAAGAGGTTGGAGAAATGTCCCCTTAATATAAACTAAACCAAAATTCCACAAAAAACTGGTCTCCATTATTCACTTTCCTATTGATACATGCTTCATTAAGGATAATTGAAGTTCAAATAGTTAGGAAGGAAGCCGGTTTGAATATGGAATTTAATATTTCAACGTTTTAAAAAGAGTTACACCAAACGGTCTTCTTATAATTTCTAGTAATTTCTCTTCTTAATTCAGAGATGTAACTGTTTATAGCAGAATAGTGTTCGGAAATGAATTTCAAACATTATTAACCAAATTTTCTAGTTGAAAAATAATTGGATTATTGACGACAAATACTTTCATCTTTAATAGAAAGATATTTTCATTGTTTTCTATTTTATATTACTAGATTGGCGAATGTCAAGACGTCTAAGAAGCAATAGCTTTTCTCGAAGTTCTTGTGTTTGAGATAGTCTCCTCATTAAAACTCAGAAACTATACTTTACTTCCACACTTTATGTTCTTTTATCCAGTTTTTTCATGAACCAGTTATCCATATTATCGCCATAAGTTTTCTTTAGCCAACAGTTTTTTATCAGCCACCTATAAGTTTACAGCATCAATTGAGTGAAAAACTTTATAATTATTTGAGACAGGTACTACCACTTTTGTATGGTACTTATATGCCAACTATAATTTGTTTATTTCTTATTTATTCAAATGCATTTTATATTTTGGTTTTAATGCTTGAGCATTTGAAATTAATTGATGCTTTAAAAGCGATAAACGGTTTTTTCTGTATGAAATTTTCAATTTGCATTTAAAAATAGACAAGACAAACTAAATTTTAAAGAAAAAAATAAGAAAAATATCAGCAATTTTTATTTTTTGTTAACAAGCTGATTTTACGTTAAAGTGGCAACAGCAACCGACAACAACAAAACACATGTGGGTTGTCTCACCAAACTAAAGGTACAGACAAACATATAGAAAATGTGTCGGTTTGTCTGTCTCTGGTTTTTTGTCTGTCTGTTTTTCTGTCTATCTATCTGTAACTAAAGAGTTTTTATTTTAATTTTAACAGGAAATTATTTTAATTTTTTTTTTGTTTTCATTTATACAGTCACTTAGTTTGAAAACTGTATAGGAGACAAAACAAAAATATATACATACATATAAACAAAATAACACAAAAACAATTTTGACTAATTTTACACTTGTTGGCAAGTGCAGTATGTGGCATTTTACACTGACTGCAACATATATATGTTATTCAGCATCCAACCATGCATCCATTCATCCATCTCCATCCTCCATGCTCTTTTTCATTTACTAAACCAAGTTACGCTAACTAAGTATACTATTCGTACAATGTGGCAACTATTCACACACAGATCTTTACACATGCGGTTGCATACAAATGTAGTAAATACAAGTAGGTATGTACTTTCAAAAAGGGGAGAATAAATCTACAAAACAAAAAAAAAAAAAGCAGCAGCAAAATGTTGCAATTCATAAGTTAAATGAAGCTCAAACTTTAACTACACATGACGTACTTGATGGTGGCTGGCATTCACACACTAAAACCTAAAATAATAAACGAATCTGAAAAAAAAAAACTCTCTGATAGAAAAAGAGATGTGCAACAAATACTTTATGCCAATGACTGACAGGAAAATATGCTTTATACTCTTGGAAAACAGCGAAAAAAAAGATAAATAATATTGCATATAAAATTAATAGTAATAAGCCTTAAGCCTAATTAAGTGAAAGTTGTAAAAAATTAAATAAAAAATATAAAATTTTTATTTATGAGCACAATAATTGCAGGAACAAAAATAAATTGCTTCATAACGAGTAAAGTAACCAAGTATAAGTAAGTTCATATACAAGTTCATATTATTAGTACAAGTTCATAATGAAGGTTTTACTGCGTTTGAGCTTATGCAGGAATTTTTATTTTAAATTAGTTAATTACACAATATAGCAACTGAGGATATGAGGGGAATTAAGTTGGAAAATTCATTTAGATATTACTACCATTATCCTTTAGAATTTTTATGAATTTGTATAATTTTGCATTTAGATCTAAAGCTGATATAAATAAAATTGTAACATTTACATACATATGTATGTATGTATGTAGTTATATTGCAGTTTATGGCTTCTAATATAATTAGTATCACTTGTTTAGTCTGTAGTAGGAATTTAATATTCACCCCTATCGTGAATAAAAATTCCACATGAAATCTGTTCCCTTTTCACATTTTTCCTATTAAAATTCAATGTTAAAAAAATAAAAGGGAACAAATTTCATGTGGAATTCTTATTCACGATAGGGGTGATTGTTTTATTTCGTTGATATTGTCCTTTAACATTAATGACATCAAGTATCGAAAATCTATTAACATTATTGAAGGTAACTATTTTTAGAATAGATTTTTGTGGTATTCATTGTTTTTGTTATCCTTAACAGTAACGAAACGCGTATATGACCGATTAATTTTGAAGCTTTTGACAGTGTTTTGGTTTATGTTTACTCCTTGGTCTACTGGCTACCACTATTAGGATTATCCTTAGACTTTAAACTTTAGCTGCCATTATCTATAAATATGCAGATTGCTGGAAAATTCTATCAGGCCTTGCCATTCTCTTAATGTTTAAAATATAACACTCTCTATTGTTGTTATCTTGTTCCTTAATTGCACTTCGGATTATAAAAGAACTTAGAAATCGGGGCTTTCATTTTCAGTCCGGAAACAGATTTTTCATTATCAGTTTCAAAGTTACGCTTTGATCAGCTCCACCTGATCACACATATTATAAGTTATTTCATGTCCAAATTCGATTTTTATATACATACGTCAAATAGTGGCCCTTGATCAATTTAAAATTTTATATCAAAAATCGCTTTGTGTATATGTATATGAAAAATCTAGAATCACTCAAAATTCATTAAAAAGTGATCCTAGAGCAAAAAATACTATAGTCGATTTGTATATGAAAAATCTAAAATTACTCATGATTCTATAAATAGTTGTCCTAAAGATTTTCCCTATCTATAGTAAAATCAACAAGATCCTATATTGGTCGGAAAAAATATACTGAAGCAATAATCTACAATCAAAAATTGTGTCACAGATCTTACAGAGATATACTCGTATGGTTTTGAAAGCGGCGAAATTTAACATTTTGCCAAAGGTGGTACATGAAAATATCTCCGATCTAATACACATTCTGAATATAAGCTATACAGTCCTGAAATCTCTGAAGTACCCTATATCGAGTAGATCGAGCACAATATCTAATTTTAATAGTTTTTTCAAAATTTCCATGTGCATTTCGTTATTTTTAAAGTTGTGGTAGTTTTAGCACAAGTTTAAATTTGTATGTGCCTTCTCTCATGCATCTGGCTTAAAATTCAAAGAGCTTGAACCAAAACTTTGAAAAAATTAATGGCTCTAATTTTACTAAGATAATTCTGTACCAGCAGATACCATCGATTCTTCATAAGTGTATTAATTTCTATATATTATCTGAATGATTGATAATGAAAGCTCTGTTAACTTAACAGTCGATTAGTAGTAAGTTTGTTAATTTATACATTAACATAGGTAATGTTAAAAACGGAACTAACTGACGGAGCTAACTTCACACACATCAAACCAAACAGCATTAAAAAAATAAAACTAAATATTTGTTGTGTCTTGTCCCAATAAACGAAGTCTTCTTAAATAAATAAACGAGTTCAAATATATTTTATTTAGTGGTTACGTCTTTTTCGTTAAATATTTGCCAAGTGTGACCTTTACTCACTTATTTTTCATGTGCAGTCAAACCTAAATACATGTCGTCTGTGTAAATCTTTTAATACTCACAATCCGATTAGGGATAATAATCTGTACTCAGACAATTTTCCTTTAAAAAATCTATTTTTTTATGAAAAATCTTAAATCACTCATAATTAGGTAAATATAGGTCCTAGAGCAAAAAAGACGATAATCTGCGATCACTTAAATTTTCCATACAAAATCGATAGCTATATGAAAAATCTAGAATTATTCATAAATCGGTTCTAAAGCAAAACGAAAGATAACACAGCCTGACAAAATGAAAACTTTTTTTTGGTGCCTTAGATTTCTTAGACAGTTTGTATGCATCTAGTATTGGGCTTCAATGTCTATAATTCACTTTTGTTTGTATCGACTCTAGTTTTCGAGATATTCATTTTTTAATGTAGTTACGCGCTTTATAGCAACGTAACTAAAAAAAGGTTCATTCTATTCAGTAAAAATAATTATTATTATCTTCATGCTGCATTAGCATTATTTTGATTTCATGTAGTATTTTCGGAGATATCGCTCAACTTTGAATAGAAAATTCTTTTTTATACATTTATTTATTTTTAAAAATTCATAGAAAAAAATAGAGAAGATGATAAATTTTCCATTATTTCCCTTCAGTCATATAGGAAAATATGTTACGCATATAGCACTCTATATTGTTAAAATCCATTCACATCTGTGGGTTTTATTCCAAATAAAGTAATTCTATCTTATTAAAAGAAAATAAATTTCACGTACAACAGTACACAGAGGTATGTGGTACTTTTGATTAATTGTTTTTAAATTTTTGTAAAACAACAAGCATAAACCTATATCCAAAATTAATAATAAAATCAAAACTATTGCGTCCATATTAACAAGAAATATATATGTATATGGCTATAGAAAAGTATTGGAACTTTTGTTATTACAGTCGGGCCTCGATTATCCGTGATGGACGGGACCAGACGCATTACGGATAATCGATTTTCACGGTTAATCGAATTACAATTTTGATTATACAGTTTTTAAATATTTTTATTATTTAACATTGGTGTACATATATATTTATATTAAAACAAATTAATTCTTCTTTAAAACTCACATTATTTTTGAATGCTCGTTAATTATTTTGACTTTATCTTCAATATTTAAAATGTTTCTTTGTCTTTTTACCACTGGTAACGATGCCATACTAAATATATTTACATAGATCTAATCACCCGTACTTCGCAAATTTCAAAATTAAACTAATCACTTTAAAATGCTTCCGACTAATCGTATAGAAACAAGGGAAATCCCCGTTTTCATGTTTATGAATTTGAAGTTAAAAAAAAATCTGCCATCACGGATAATAGAGCTAATCACGGTTAATCGAAGCAAACAATTTGAAAACATTGCAAACAAAAACGAATAGACTGATATTTTTCCATCACGGTTAATCGGGGTTCCCGGTTAACCGAATCACGGATAATTGAGGCCCGATTTTATCTCTATTTGTTATGAATTTTTAAAAAACAAAAAATTTATAAAAAAAAAAATGTCGTCATATATTCGGCTATATCTCCAAAACTACTAGTGGAGTAAATATTATGTTAGGGCAGCAGATTGTATGACTGTTTTCATAAACGCAGTATGCAATGCAACTTTTCATTGCATAGAGTTCATAATAGCATTTAGAGTTCAGAATAGCATTAATCACGATAGGGGTGATTAATAATTAACACCCTACACTTTTGCAACGGTAAAGTATATTTGCAATACATACAACATATTTATTTCCAGTTCTAACATACCTTTTTCTTAATTTATTAGATAAGATTTATACATTTATATTCGGCTAATTTTATCTTTAACTAAAAGTTGCAAAACTAATTGCAACAAATTATATTTTCTCCAAAATCACGCTTAAATTTTGCTTTTTTCTAATAGATTACGTTTAGTTGTGTTTCGTTGCCAAGTATGTATATGAAAATAATGTCACACTTTAGCTAATATTCACTTGAGATCAGAGCAAATACTTGCTTGGTTTGGCTTGGTTTGGCAAAAGACCTCTGAAACGCACCTTAATGTTTGACCCCAAATCAAAATGTTGTAATTTGTTTAAAGCAGTGTTGTTGTTTCTGCATCTTTGCATTTTGTTATTCTCAGTTTTTTTGTTTGCTTTAGCAGTTTTCTACAACACTTTGCAAAAATAAAATGAAGAAAAAAAATCAGATTTTCATGTGCCATTTGTCTCCTGGTGTAGTATAATGGATTGTTTGTTTGTTTATTTGGATGTTTGGTTGTTGTTTTTAGGAAACTGAGTGGGGAATTTCATTAAACATATTAGAGGCGCCACTTTTTCGCCTACATCTCTTGACTTGTTAAAGTACGAGTCATTTTTTTCTTAGTTTTTTGGGATTTTGTGTGTTTTTTGGGGAAATGTTTAATCGGTTTTGGTTTTTTGTTTACTTTTTTTTTTGGTTGGGTTTATAAAGTAAAAATCAGTAAGTAAGTAAGTAGTAGTATCTGGGTAGTGAGTGTGTGTGAGTTTGTAACACTGCCTTGACAATTTAACGATTTGTAGCGGTAATAGTTGTTGTAACATTGTTGTATTTGTTTGTTGCAACATCAATGAAAAAAATCTTAAAAGATCTCTTATTTCGTGGTGTTTTGTTTTTGCTGTCTTGAAAGTACATCAAAAGCTTTTTGATCATTTACAAGATTTGTTTTAGTGTTTCATTTTTTTTTTCTTTTTGGTTTGCTTTTTGTAGCGATATCTGTTTTTTATTGCTGTTGCTGTTGTTTGTTACTTTTCCTGCAAATTGTTTTTGCCTTTTTGTTTTGGACATCATTAAGTGCTAATTGATCTTTGGTAAGCGTTGAAGAAAAAAACCTTGCAACAAAATAAACTTTAAACACAGCGAAGTAACGAAAAAGGTTAAACATCGTCTGCTCCCCCAGATAATCAAGGAAGTTTACAATTTTTGCGTGAGATGACATGACAAAATGTTTTTTCTTTTGGTTTCTTTAGATAGAAAGTTTTTCCTGAAGCTTTTAATTTTTATTTTGTTGTTGTTGAATATGCGTTGGAATTTTTGTATTTGACATTAAAAGGAAGATAATTTTTTTTAAATGAACATTTTGTAAATGATATTGGTAAGTTTTGGGAGTTAAAAAATATGATATTTTTGTATTAGTATGACATTATCTAAGAAACATATACGAAACTTATGGGGTATTTCAAAACTGAAACAAAATCTCATGTATTGAAAAATTACTACATTTAAAACAGTGCCCATGAATACGACTTCTTTATTCCTAAACAATATAGAAAAAAGTATTTGGAACTTGAAATGTGTAACTCATTTTTTTTCATATAAAAACCGAATTTTTAAGTCATCACAGATTATCGTCCTTTTCGCTCTAGTGCCTATATTTAACGAATTATGTGTGATTTTATTGTTTTCATAGATTTTTGATGGAAAATTAAGTGATTAAAGTTTGTCTACCGTCTTTTTTTCACGATATTATGAGTGATTTTAGATTTTTATATAAAAATCTACTTTTGATGGAAAATTTAAAGATTAGAGATTATTGCTCTGGGACCACTATTTAATAAATTAGAGTGTTTTCCTACATCGTATTTCTGTTATTGTTTAACTAAAATGAAGTCCTATTCATAAGCCCTGCTGTCCAAAATTTATATAAGGATTGGTAAACTATAGTAATTACTCGAGGAGTCTTAAGAATCTGAATTGTTTTAATTAAAACAAATACATAGTATCAATATTTAAAGAAAACTTGCAAAAAAAAAAAAATCAAGCGGAGTCAAAACACTGCAAATCCTGGACTGGAAAGCAAACTTCCAATTCAAGATGTTTAAATTCCGAATGCAATGTTCTACGATTTTATTTTTAGACTACAAACTTTTGTTCTTTATTTTCTATCCATTATATTATAAAACCAATGTTTTCACTAAAACAAACTACATAATTATGAAATCGTTTTTATTTTATATAAAAGAATTTAATACCATTTTCCCCTTTTTATAAAAGGATTACTGCTCTATTATCAATTGCATTCAACAAATCCAATTGCATTTGATTTTTTAGAAATTGTTCATTCTGTTTTTTTTTTTGTTTGAGAAAAAACACACAAAAATTATTATATACATTTTATATCACCAACAAATCGTCTGTCTCTTCCATTGAAAAAAGTGGAAAATGTATTTACATACAACATATAAAATCTGGTATGAACAAAAATAAAAATAGCAACAATAACAGCAAACCATGATAGCTTAACAATTTTACGATATGTTTTTCATTGTTAAAGCAATTGCTGCAACAACTACAAAATAAACTCAACATCGGCAACAGCAACCAACAATGAATGAAGGAATAAAAAGCGAAAAAAAATAACGAAAAAAGAAATAATAAAACAAGAAACTAAAAACGTATTAGCAAACGGCAACAATTTAATTAAATTGCCCATGGAGGATGCGGTTGTAAACATTTTGCATGCACTTTGCACAATTTTTAGTTTTACCCAGAGACACAATCATCAAATAGTTTTACAATGCCAAATGAAATAAAACGAAATGAAAAAAAAATATTTATACCTATCTACTGCAAGTAATGAAGATAGACAACAACTTTTAAAACGCACTACCATATAGGTAGGTACATTTTAAATAATATAACAAAGTTAAAGACAATCCGTTTATTAAGCAAATTTGTATATGCAAATATGTCTTAATAAACGTTTGTTAAATTTAATAATCGTTTTTGAATAAGGGGGAATTTGTTTTATTATTACCAAAATGTAACCCTATAATAATACCTATTTAACCTTTTGAACCATTAATAATATTCCTACTATGTAAACATAAACTCACTTACCTTATTAGTTTGCTTCTTATTAAATTGCCTTGATTTAAACTTCTAATATTTATTCTCACGCCTCTCATTCATCTAACACATACCTACATAATTAATTTTTCGCAAATCACAAATAAACACTAACAACAACATCACATACATAATTACATGTATGTATATATATATGCGTGTTTACATGCCTTACAAAAACAAATGCACTCACTCTCTTTATTCTGGTTTTTATTTTCTATTGATTGCTCCAACAACAACACACCAACTTACAAAAACAAATGCACTCACTCTCTTATTCTGGTTTTATTTTCTTTGATTGCTACAACAACAACACACTAACTAACGGCTTTTTATTCTTCTTCTTTACTCTAACTAGCTTTACATTAAATGATGTTGCATTTTATTTAAACAAATTTTGACACATTTTTTATTTATTTTCACACATTTTTTATTTATTTTCACACATTTTCCTCATATATTTTTATATACACTTAAAGCACACATTCTAACCTTCATTTTGACATAACTTTTACGTTGAGAGTCTTATTACTTCTTAAGATATTTTTATTTAAACTACAGCACTAATTTTCACAATGCAAATTCGTTAAAATTAATACACGAACTAATTTGACAGTTTTAGTTAAAGGATAGAGATGGCAAAATAAGAATGACAAGAAATTGATCGATTGTTGTTTAGTTAATCGAATAATGTATTAAGGGTTAATATGGTTTAAATAAGATAATAACGGAAAATTTTGCAGGAACTAATAAAAACTGAGGAATATAAGATACATATGTATATAAAGGGAATTTTATGTTTAATTAATAAAAAAGTGATTTATTTATTTCTAAAATTTACTATGTCATTGAAAATGAGAATTTTAATTTTTAAAATTTTTTTTGTATTCTATAAAATTTTAACATTTTTTAGTTGATATAATTATACGATTGTTAATTTTATTAAATAAAAAACAAAAGTATTTATTCATATTATAGCAGTTTTAAAGAAAACTGATAATTTTTAAATATTACTGGATAATAAAGGAGTTTTTATTCAAAACAAAGTAAAATAAAGAGTTTATATGAAAATCATTCGAATCATTTATTTAATTGGACAGAGTGAAATGAAAATTCCATCGCTTTTTGGCAAAATTGCGGGTCTATTTCTTTAAATACGGATTTTCATTTTAAACTGGAAATTATCAATTATTATTTGTGGGTGTTTTTGTAAAAAATGTAACAAACATGTCTAGAGAAAGTTATCAATTGTAGTTTTAAGTTATTGAAAAGACTTGACTAAAATGCTGATTTATTATAAAATTATTTAAAAATAGCAGAATATCGATTGCAAAGGTTTCTTTATATAAGTACGCGATATTTTTCGATAACTACCTATCATTGTATGTCATATGCAGTTTTCTAAACATGCAATACCTTAAAATTTTAAGTAGCGCCTTAAAACCAAACAACACCCAACACTATATGAATGTAGTTTAATTTTTCCATGAACATATTCATACCACCACCATTTATACCAGCAGCAGCATCCACGTCTATATCATCAACCATTTGTATGCAGCAAACAAATTTCCACGATTGAGTTGCACATTTGTTTATTACACTCCTCTTGTTTGTATGTTGCCGTGATGACGACAACAATGATGAGGACGATGATGATGATGATGCCTTAACTCTGCCGCTCCTAATAGTAGTGGGGAGTTTTTTTGTTTCTCCTTATTTTCCTGCCATCTGTATTAGTGTAGTAGATGATGTGTCGCTTGATTTAGTTGATTTTAGTTTTCGGTTTGTTTTTCCTCCTCTGTTTTGCATTCAGTTTTGAAATCGCAGCAAAACAAATACCGGCTTGAAAATGATTTTTATTTAACTGCTGCTGCTGCTGCTCTGCCTGTTGTTGGAGTATGGTTTCTCCAAAACTCCCTTTCTAAATGGAAGGAAAAGAAAAAATACATGTATAAGGCTTTTAAAATAAAGATGAGGGAAATAGTAAATAAGCAATATGGTAAAAATAGCTTAATGAAAATATTCGAACTCTTCGTTTACTTATGTACATACTCGTATACGCTATTCATTTGCCGGTTTTATGCATTTTTTGTATTACAGTCGGGCCTCGATTATGCGTGATTCGGTTAACTGGTAACCCCGATTAACCGTGATGGAAAAATATCAGTCTATTGTTTTTTTGTTTGCAATGTTTTCAAGTTGTTTGCTTCGATTAACCGTGATTACCTCTATTATCCGTGATGGCAGAATTTTTTTATTAACTTCAAATTCATACATACAATATAATAAACATGAAAACTGGGAATTCCCTTGTTTGCATACGATGATTCAGAAGCATTTAAATTTGGAATTTGGGAAGTACGGGTGATTAGATCTATGTAAATATATTTAGTGTGTATGTAAATATATTTAGTAGTGGTAAAAAGATAAAGAAACATTTTAAATATTGAAGATAAAGTTAAAATATTTAACGAGCATTCAAAAATAATGTGAGTTTTAAAATGTTAGCTCAAAAATACGAAGTTTTAAGAAAAATTAATTTTTTAATATAAATATGTATGTACACCAATGTTCAAACACTGTATAATCAAAATTGTAATTCGATTAACCGTGAAAATCGATTATCCGTAATGCTTCTGGTCCCGTCCATCACGGATAATCGAGGCCCGACTGTACTTAATAGTTCATAATTTGTTTTAGTTTTCCTTTGGAGTCTGCATTTGAGTTTTCCAATTTCAAACCTTTTTGTAGTTAAGAAGACTACATCATACATACTGGTACAACAAATGACTTAAAAGAACTACATACTGGATTATTTTTTGTTTTTTTTTCTACAATTCCATTTTATTTTTCTCAAGTAGTATTTTAGTATTTTGTAGATGGCGAATTTGACGTTAATCAAATTAAACGGCTCATTCGAATGCGATTTAAAATAAGCAGCCCATTGCACCGCTCATTCCACTGCCATGTTAGTAGCTGTAATAAATTCGGTAGCAACGTTTCTGTTTTTTTATTTCTACTGAATGAGTGAGTGATTTTTAAGTAGAGATTAATGGGATTTAGTTTGTTTGTTTTAATACTTTTATTTTAAATTAAGTGATCAATGAATTATGTAAATAATAGGAAAAGGAATTTGTTTTGGTTTATAGTGGCATTAGGATTGTCAATTAATGTCAATTTGATGGAAGATAAGAAACCACCAACCATGTAGTTTAGTGCCTTTACTTGCTTGTATTATCTCTTAATTGGATTTAACTTATTTGTTTCGAATGTATTTTTGTTTGTTAAAGATTATTTTATTTTAATACTCATTTAGTTTGGCAACATTATTAAAGAGATTTGAATTGACGAAATTTCAAATTCGTTTTATAGTATATACATCCTAAAATTGAGGGCCCAAACCATAGTTCTACTAACAACAACTTTCTGAAATAGAGACGAGACGATTCATGAAAAAATTATTTGTTTTTAATAACAATTCAAACATAAACGAACTATAAGGATTGTTGACTTGCTACGAGTGAACACAGACTAAAGGCAGGTTTTTGACTCGAACATTAAATTTAATCAACAAAAATTTTGGCTCGTGGATATTAGCCGAATTTTACAAAATTTAAACTAGAAAGCAACTGTAACTAAAATTAACTAATTTGTCTACTAATTAGTCCGCTTTCACACTCTTCAATTCTCACTCGTAAAGGCAAGTATTTTTGGATGAGAAGGGAAAAGAGAATATTTCCTTTTGTTTTTTTTTCTTTCTTGCATGTTAATATGCATTGAAATGTATAAAAATTGAATTGACGTGTGTGAATAAAATGGCAAGTTCAAAAGAGAATTGAACAAAAACTAGTCAGCTAAAACTGAAGAGTAAAAAACAAGATTCAGCATTTGATCTTGATCAAGTCAAGCTTTACTTTTATATTTGTTATTTCTTAAAATATTTTTGATTAAATTATAGCACTAATTTTTACAATGTTTATTCATTAACATTTTAACGTTTTAGTTAAAGGTTAGAGATGTAAAAATGGAAAGTGAGATGACAAGAAATTAATCGATTGTTGTTTAGTTAATCGTTTATGAGATAAAGGGGAAAGTTTATATAAATAAAGGAATAGCGGAACATTTTTGAGAAAATAATAACAAATTAAGAGGATTTAAAAAAAAATAAGGTTGATTTTATATGAAATAAATAAAATATTTCTTTACCTCATTAAATAATTGTTAATTTTATGCAATATAAAACAAGATTATTTATATTCAGAAGTAAATTTTTTCGTAATATTTCTGAATTGAAAAACTTTTATCACATAAAATATGAAGATATTGGGCTACTAAAGAGAATTTAAAAACAAAAATTTTTAAAATTAGATTATAAAAGCATTCAAATTTATTTCCAAAACTGATTCGTTGTTGATATCGATTTCCATCACATGCCTGATTATAATACTTTAAAAAAAATAAAGGAAAAAGCTAATAATGTTCAGATATTGTTGGAAAATATTCAAGGTTTTATTAATTTCAATGCCATTATGTGTCTGTTGCAGTGTCCATTTATGAAGAAACATTTTTAAAGTGTGTTAACTTTAAATTAGATTGGATATACATTAACTAATCTAACTACTAATTGGCAATTGATCTTTAGTCAAAAATTCAGCGTAAGAGTATATAAAAAGTCCAACAAAAGTAACACATGTATTTAACTACAATTATAAAAGTTTATCAAGGCATTTGCAAAATTAGTTTTATTGACAGCGGCTTTTCAAAATTTGACGGCATCTGTTGATATGAAAATTTTGAATTGCAACTGAAGTCAAAATTTCGATTTTTATCCAGCCCATATTTTGTTAATGAATAATGACATATTATGAAATTCTTCTACTCACTTTATAGTTGAAGCGAAAAAACTAGATTTTTAGCTTGTTATCCTTTATCTTGTCAAATATTGTTGCTTTTTAACTTGTTAACAAATATGGTAAAATAACTAAAGAACATAACAACTATAAATAAATAAAGTAGTACAAATTCCGTATTTGTAATATTCATATGGGAATTACTCATAGATACAGATACCAATACTCGAACGCGCAAAAAAACACATGCAGTACAAATCAAGCAAACAACACGTCATGTTAAAGCCAAGACATGGAGGTGCTAGTACCTACCAGACCCAATATAAAGGAAATAATGTAACCAACACCAGCAATAATAACAAAGGTGACAACATTTATGGTTTTACACCTTTTTGTAGGTTGGTTGCTGCTGCAATTGGACAACAAACAACAAAACTGTTGCATTTAACGAATTGACAGACACTTAATTTACGCTTTATACAATTGACCAAGCAGACACAAAAAAAAATCCAAAGTTTTGAGAACAAAAAAAAAAAAATAAACGAAATCGAATTAAAAACCAGGTGATCAAATAACAAGAGATTTATGAGAAATGTTTGAGCAAGCAAAAAGATAGAAAGAAACAAATTGTTGAATTTAAAATAGTTTTGTACGAGTATTTATAACAGAAATATTTGATTGTTTGCTATTTTAGGACGACCCCAGCCCTGGTGGTGCCGTAATAATCGTAATGGTGCCACAAATGGCCGCAATTCATTGTCAGCCAAACATTCGGCCGACAGTATACGAAGGCCCACCAGCAACTCGGGCGTTTGGACTTGGTTGGGCGGTAGTCGACGATCGTCCGAAGGTCCTGATCAAATAGGGCCACCCTCTTCGTCGCCGGCTGAAAATCATTACACCCATATGGATGATGCTTACAGTCCAGTGGGTGTGAGCGAGGCTTTATATGCGGAATTGGATCGTGAATCGGTGCGCTCTAATAATCCATCTTATCAAAATACCGGTTACAGTCAGTGTGGAGATGTAAGTGGTATAAGAGATGTTAATCTTAAGTTTCTGTATATTTTTTATTTTTTAATTATATTTGCAGAAATACAATTTCCAACATCAGGAACAAGACATACCCATGGTGGTCTCTTCAGCCCCTAGCAGTGCTTACTATTCCGATTTATCGGTGACCGCTGTGCCCAGTGGTTCGAGCGGCTCCAACGAAAGAGCTTATGAAATTGTGGGCCTAACAGTTATGAATCAGCCCTTACCCAATTGGGATGGTGGCGGTGGTGCTGGTTCTGGTGTTGCTGCCACTGCTCCCCATTTAGTGGCGCCCAATGCTGAGGGTATGGCCTCGCAGCGAAGGATACCACGTTTAGCGGCCATTAATGAAACCAGTACAACTACGGTACCGTCTGATTATGTATGAGATGAAAGTAAATTTTAATTCGTTTTGTAAGTAATAATAATTTAAATGGAAATTTTAACGGGGATAGTGTTTGTCATGTGGGGAATTGGTTGTTCAACAACAACAGATTATCACTGGGCAAACAATATCTGGTCCACACACGAATATCTCTCGTGTATCGAGAGTTTTCGATGTTGTGTTATTGTTCTAGCAACATCATCAAATGAGAAAGAGACAGGTTTTCCCCACACAACATGAATAAAAATAAATAACATCGACAAGAGTGACATGATTGATATCAAGACAGTCAAGACTGAGTATCTAAAATGAAATTTTGATGAAGAAGTTAGAAGTTGTTGTTTGACGTTTAAATTCTCACCAAAAATTATACGATTTGTCTAACTTTTAATAGCAAAATTACCGAAAGTATAACTGATACATAAATGTAAGCAAAAGGTCCCTAAGTGGTAAGTTGGCTAAAGCAAACTGATTGAAACACACAGGCGACAAAAATATAACTGTTACAATTTCCATGATTTTTGACAAAAGAAAAGAGCTTAAAAAATATTGTTTTGAAAAAAGTCTTTAAAAAAGAATTAAGATTTCATAAGAAAATACGTGCAACATGTTTAGAAAAAAAGTTATAAAAAAATTTAAAGCAAAAATAAAGCTAAAAGGTGTTTTTAAAAGAAAAATAAAATAAACAATTTTAAATTTAAGTTTTAAGTAAAATAAAACGATTTTTTTAAAAAATCGTTAGTGATATTTAGACTTTAAAATCTAATTAAATATACAAACAAGTTTGAAATGTATGTAATGGAAAAATCTTATATATTATTAATATTATTATAACTATAAAAACACAAATTCTATATATGTATACATAAAAAAATTAATAAATAAATATTTACGAATAATTATTATTTAAATAAAAATTATATTAAATAAGTAGTTGTGAAAACAGGGCAAATAAAAAATTTAACAAATTTAATGAAAAAATATTTGAAAATAAAAAAGTACTTAAAAAACAATTTTATATACAAGAAACAATCATTTTAAATTGTCTGCTAAAATATTTATAAAATTTCCTTTTTAATCTGTTGTTTTTCCAGTAATTTTATGTTTTTAAATTTTAAATATTTAAATGGTTTCCATTATTATTATTATTATTATTAGTAATTTCTATTTGTCTATCAGTGGTAAACTTCTTTTTAGCCTTTAAGTAGTTGAAAACAAATAAAATACATTTAAAACAATACAATATTTATATAAATGATACAAAAAAATTATTAATTAATTCATTAGAAATCGTAGAGAAACAGCACACAAATTATTCATATTTACAATGTAAAAATACAATAACAAATATATAAATGCAAAATTCAGAATCATTATCATTTTGTTAATTGTGTTTAAAATATTTCTATAAAATAATGAAAACGAAACAACAACAAAAAAAGAACCACAGAAAATATGTATAGATTCAGAATATTTAAAATTTAATAAATTATTTATACACATTTAAGAAAATATTAACGGAAACACGAATCGAAGAGGAAAAAATTAAGCAAAAATAAAACAAATAAATACTTATTTACAAAAAAAAATAGAAATTGTTTTTTTAATTTATATTGAATTTGGCAAAGGTTGGTATTAAAATAAATTCAAACACAATATACTTGTTGTCAATGCAATTACAGTCTTATTCAGAAAAAATTAAAGTACACTTCAAATGTACTTTAAGAAAATTTTGTATGAAAAAAGCACACTTCAAACCTACTTTATTTTTTATGAATTAGGCAGTTACCCCCTTATTCAAAAACGATTATTAAATTTAACAAACGTTTATTAAGACAGATTTGCATACAAAAATTTGCTTAATAAACGTTTGTTAAATTTAATAATCGTTTTTGAATAAGGGGGTTAGTCTTTATTTTTATATACTATATACTATGAGCGTCAAAATAAAATTAACACCACATATTACTAAAAGAAAATCTTAATTATAAATATTAATATAAATAATATTATATTAGAAAATTATATTGCATATTTATATATATGCATACATTGTACCTGGTTATTTAAGTAGAGATGAATTCACAAAAAAATAGAAACAAAAACGTATACAAATTTAATTGATTTATTGTTAATATAGACAAATTTTTACGCGTCAAAAGAAAGTAAACAAAATAAATTCCAATTCCAATTATTTTAATTTTTCTTTGTTCCAATTTACACGAAGCAATTCTTTAAGCTTAGCGATTGCCTTTTAGACATCGTGGTGAGGGGAAAATAAGACAAGTACACACTTGATTGTACTGGCAATTCATGTTACTCTCTTATTTGTATACACATATTTACATATGTAAATACGAATGATTAGAGCAATTATATTGTGCTGTGTGAACACCGAAGAAATTTCAAGGAAAAAGTGGTTTCAACCTTTTCAACAAAAATTGCTTTGTGTAAATTTTGACTTTGTTTGAAACTAAAGCGTGTTTTATTTAGCTACTTTGCTTTTGGCAAGACTGTTTTTGGCAGCTCAGCTGTTTTCGTGTAACATGTTACTGTTAAACATGTTCAGTACAGGGATGGAAAATGGCCTTTTGCATTTTGTGCCAACCATGGTGCAACTATACAAGGTGAGTGCAAATCGACAACAAATACAACACAAAAGAGAAAAAACAGGCATTTTGTTTGTGTAAAATAATGTACTACTGTCAAAAATACTTAAAAAAGTATTACTTTTGACATAAGTAAATTGTAAACAAAGTCAGTCAGCTGGGCTACTGCACTCACCTTGTATAGTTGCACCATGGTGCCAACTATATAAATTAAATGTACTTTTTAGACCTCCACGGTACAATTTTTAATATTTGTTAAATAATACTACAACTAAACCACAAACTCAGTGTAACGAATATTCGATATAAATCCCGGCAAAATATTGAACATTAGCTTATACCTATAAAACAAATTTAAAAGAATTTTATACTTGATATAACGAAAGACCGAATTTATAATATTGACAATTATATTAGGATATCAACAATGTCTCATAAAATCGTCCAACTATAATAGTAATAAAGATTTAGTATTGATTTCTCGACAAAAGGAAAAACATGCATGCATATATTTTAGTTAATTAAATTGTTTTAAAAATCAAAGCAAATCATTTTTAAACATTTAATACTCGTAATATACATACGAGTGGATTGTTCTATCGACTCAAATAAAGATTTCATACATTACTTTAAATTTTATGAGTTTTTTAAATGAAATCCGAAAGCTCCTAAAAAATCACTCTTTATTTTATATAGCAAAATTTAACATTTGACCTTCACGATTTAACGGTTAATGTTGTCCGTTTTGAGTAAAATTTTCGGAAATTATTTAACAGTATCTGCACTATATTATCCTGCATGAGTAATATTTAAAATTTATAACACTAAAGAAATTAAGCTTATTCACCAAAATATGGCGAAAGAAATATTTTTCTCGAAATCTGCCAAATTAAAATCGCAGATACAGAAAAACTATAGGAGGTATTGACGTTTTTTTATATTTTTGTTTCCTCATGTATCGTTAATAAATCCCAAGGAAATGTTCCAAAAATTCTAAATTTTCTTTAACAAAATTTTTAAAAAATTGAAAATGGAGTTTTGAAACGGCCGTTAAAAAAATCAACAATTTTCTACCGTAGTCGATAATTTTTGCAAAAACTGAAAAAATCATATTTTACCCTTGCAAATGCACTTCCAGACTTCAGACTTTATGCGGCACCAGTTAACATTATTCTATTATGTACTCTAATATTTTTAGAACGTGTTTCTACAATCCATAAAACAATTCCATAGTTGGGGACGGCCAAAATTCGCAGTTTTATTCTTCTGGAGCACTCTAATGTCCATATACATACATACATATAAGGCCAATTGAATTTTAAAATTAAAAAACCGCAACGTGATTACTTATTTTCGATCAATATCTTATATTGTCTAGATCACATTTGTCTCTTATTTCGCAGTGAAACCCTTACTTTACTGGCATACTTTGAATGAAATATTTTGCAATCCAGCCATTTCCACAAAATCGGAAAAGATATTAGTCTATGAGAGGCAGAGATAGTGGGTGGAACACTAAGCAATTGGTGTAGTTTGTTTATTTTTGTTAATGTTTATTAAGTTTCTGGCATCACAGCTCAAATAAATTGTAACGTATTAGCACAAATAAAATAGCTATTAATCATTATTATATTTAATAAATATTTATTGTAGAAATTTCCCAATGAAAAAGTCCCTACGTCTTGACAGTATCTTATCACAAATTTTATTTTAAAACTCACGCTTATTACACACATAATATATGTATATATGTATGTATGATTGTACTTATGTAGAAGTGTAATTATAAAACAACCATAATATAAAAGTGAGTCCCCAACTTTTTCATTGTGAACAACCAAAAAATCCCATTTATTTATAACCAAACTTTAGTATACTAGAGCTGAAGAACTGTATGACAAAATAAATAGCGAAAACAATCTAAATAAAATCATCAGTATCTTCTTATCAACGCCAAATATCGGAATACTCTAAACGGTTTTTAAAAAATAATTAAATCATCCACAAAACTATAAACAATAATATATTAAAATGAAATTCTTCGTTGTATTTTCTGTTACTTTCTGTTTGGCTATTTGTTTTGCCTGCCAATCCATGGCATCGCCTGCTGAGCCTGCCAATGAGGCCAAATACGTTGACGGATTGGAGGCTTTGAAGGCAATTGAACCAGAACTACATGGTCGCTATAAGAGAGCTACTTGTGATTTATTAAGTGCCACAGGACTTAAGCATTCGGCTTGTGCTGCCCACTGTTTGCTGAGAGGAAATCGTGGCGGGTATTGTAATGGTAGAGCTATTTGCGTATGCCGTAATTAAACATATATTTAACTATAGACATAAAATAATTATAAGTGAATAAATAATAAGAAAACATTTTTAGAAAACTTGTAATTAGTAGTGTAGTTTAAATTTAAAAAAGGATTTGAGAAACGATTTTTAATATTGAAAATCTATTTCGGAATAGAATAAATATCACAAAAAATCGCCCTATTTCTGTAAATCGAGTGTTCTCAAATTGATGTTTTGCATATATACATACATATGTATGTATATTGTAAATAGGTTTAATTACTCGACAATAAAACTGTTTGGTTTCGTAAATTCAAATTATGAGAATTCATTTAAAAAACGAAAACATACTTTTCTCCGAAATATATAACACATTATTTTAAAATTTCAAAACAGGCTTTCTAATTACTCTGGCTATGTACCAATAATAAATGTTTTTTAAACTTAATTTTTATTAAACCTTTAAAAATCAATTAAAATTTCCATTTGTATCACTTAAAATCTCAGAGACAATAGCCTCTGTTATAAAATCCGCATCCTGCTCAGAATTTTGTACTTCTTTCGTTTCATTCGCCTCCACACACTTCCCCTTTTCTCTTAAATTATCCTTTTGCCTTAAATGTATCTTACGATGAGTCCTTAAAGCTGCTGGTTGAACAAATCTCCGACCACAGTCCGCGCATTCGTTTGGCTTTTCTCCAGTATGAGTCATTTCATGATATTTTTTGGTGTCGGCTTTGGCAAAAGTCCTGTCACAAAAACGACATGCAAAATCTTTGGCTCTTTCGTGCATATTTTTCACATGCATTTTTAAATTGCCCGCACTATTGCAGACTTTAGGACAAAAACGACATGGCCATGTTCTCTCCAGGGTGTGATAGTTAATGTGTATTTTAAGTTCATTGCGTGTTGTCTTACGCATGCCACAATAGGGACAACTGAAGTTTTTTATGCCCGCATGACGCATTTTATGAACTTTTAGTTTTTCCTTATTTGAAAAACGTTTGTTGCAGCCTTCCTCTTCACAGGCATAAGGCAGTTGAGTTTTATCAATGTGGGTATAGTGGTGATCATTTAAAACGGCCGATGATTTAAATACTTTGCCACAAACTTCACACATGTGGGTTTTGAGTTCTGGACCAAAATTGTGAAATTTACGTTTGTGTATATTAAGAGCAGATTTATTTTTGTACACCCGTTCGCAGTTGTCTAGATCACATTTGAAAATTTGCCCTGGTTCTAGCTTGTGTTCCTTTTGATGTTTGTTAAAGAAATGCCAGCGATTAAAGGAACGTTCGCAACCTTCGAAGGTACAGGAGTAGGGAGGTAATCCATCATGTTGCCTTTTATGGGCCCCTAAACAATGTAGAGCATTGAACTTTTCACCACAACGATCGCATTGATGGCAACGTTTTTGGGCTAAGGATTCTTGTGTAGATGAACAGCTTTCGATATCGGAGAGAGGCTTAAATCAAAATAAAAAGCTAATTAGGAATAATCAATATTCGATTTCTCTGTAAAGGTTCTTAAAATTTTTCATTTTCTTCAAATTGTATGAAAAAATTTTAAAACTATACTGTTCTGAATTGTTCAGATCTTAAGTTTAAAAAATTTGTTTACCTTTCTTTCTGTTTCCTCTAGAGATTTATCTTCTTTATTATATTCAGCAGATATTACATCTTCTTTACAAATTTCACTTTTATTATCTGTGAAATCTTCATTAACAGCAGTATTTCGAATTTCTAATGTTAATTCAGTTTCTTGTTCAAACTGTAAATGTTCTTTTAAGATCATTGATGCTTCCTGTTTTAGAACATTGCTATTACTTTCGTCCTGTGTTATAATAGTTTTACACTTCTCAGCTTTAATTTTTTTCTTCTGAGCCCTGCCTCGTTTTTTCTTTACCGAAAAGTTTTTTTCGATGTTTTTATTAACTAACGGCTCACTTGATTTCTGCTCTATATGATTTTCCAACTTTTGATCTTCATTTAAGGGATCCTTAGCTTCACCAACAACTAGTTTCTCACCCTTTAGATTATCCTCTTCTATTGATTCCTTAGTTTTCAGTAGTTCATTAAATTTATCCAATGATTTGTGGCACATTTGTTGAAATTCATGAAACAATAAAATTTTTTCATAACACTGTACGCAAACATTTTGAGAATAATCATCCGTGGCTTCCACCGGTAGCGAGGAACATAACATTAACTTTTTGGCCAAGTCGAAGGTATTAAAAATGTTAAAAAACTTTGTTTGTGTAAGAGTTTGTAGGCAGGTGCGACATAATGACATTTTTAGATCTGTTTTTAACATTTTTTAAGATGTTTGTTAGTTTAGTAAATATTTTTCAAATTTTTTTTATTAATTTTCTATTTTTTGTTTTGTTTACACATGGCCAGCTGTTTATGTTTATTTACAATTTTTCTGTTTCAGTACTTTTTAGTACAACTCTGTGTTTGATTGTAAGATGAGCCAGCTGTTTTTAGATAATTATTATCTAACAGCTGTAAGAAAAATATTTCTTTTGTTTTGTTTACATGTATTTTTATAATAAGACTGTGTAAATTTTTTATTTTTTATAAACATTTGGTTTAAAATGGAGCATTCTGTACATTACATAGAATTATCTAAAAACCCCATACGTTTTGATGCAGTTAGTCAATTGACAAATGTGTTTTTTGATGATTCTAATAAGCAGGTAATTAGAGGATGTTATAAAGAGACGCCTCTTTTAATAGATTCAAGGTCAAGCATTCTTAATTGCAAATATGTTGATAAACATTTTAGATCTTTGCCGTACGATCGGGTGGGGCTACTGGTGTAGTCGTTAAAGGGCCCACCGAAGATAAAGTCATATCATTTTGCATGACCGATCGTGGTGCCATACGTTCCATAAAATTTTCTCCCGATAATCAAATATTGGCGGTACAGAGACGTGAAAACTCTGTGGAATTTATATGCTTTCAAGGTGATCAGCCAATGCTGCAGGAAATCATTGTACATCAAGTCAAAGCATTAATCTATGCCTTTGTTTGGGTTCACAATAGGGAATGTGCCTTGATATCGAATTCGGGTGTGGAGATATTTACCATAGTGTCCGAGAAAAATCAAGTTAAATCCGTAAAGGCCATGAGTATGAGTATTAAATGGTTTGCATGGTGTTCGGAGGCAAATATAGCTCTTTTATGTACAGCCGATAGTAATAGTTGTTTGATACCGGTGTTAATAAAACAAAAATCTATAACAAAATTGCCTAAACTGGATTGTAAGTATTAAAATTAGCTTTAAAGATATTGTATTAAAATTTATTTATTTTTTTAATTTAAGTAGGCAGTTCCAATCGTGAAGTCCAGGAGAGTAAAGTTACTTTAGGCCAAATCTATGGTGTTATGGCTGTATTGATTTTACAGGCCAGTGCTGCCGGCATGATTGAGGTAGAGGTGTATTTATTAAATGGTCCTGGTTTGGCTCCACGTAAATGCCATGTTTTACGCTTGGGTTTGGTGGGACGTTTTGCCATAAATACTGTGGATAATCTAATAGTGGTGCATCATCAAGCCTCGTCCACTTCATTGTTATTTGATATTTCTCTTAGCGGTGAGATAGTGAATGATATAACGTATCATTCTCCCATCACAGCTGGCAGATCGATTAGACCTTTTGCCTTAAAATTGCCCAGTTTGCAGCCGGATGGTCAAATTTTACAATGTGAATTGTGTAAGTAATTTTACTACAAATAAAGTAGAAGATTTTTATAAAAAGTAATTTTATGATTATAAAAATTCTTTGACCATAATTTTTAGACTCCACAAATTGGGTACTGTTTCAACCCAATATAGTCATTGATGCCAAATTAGGCTGCATGTGGTATCTACACTTGGATATTGAATCCCTGTGCACTTTAATCTCAGACCGAATAAGATTGACAGAATTTCTTTTGCAACGTAACAATGGCAAACAGGCTTTGCTAAGAGTACTCAGGCAACTAGTAGATGACCAATACAATGGATCGCTTTTGCCAGTATTGGAGACCATATTCAATAAAATTAATAAAGTCTATGCGTAAGTAAATCTCAGTCACACATCAACAAAATTAGACATATTTATAAATCTCTTCTAGCTCTTGGGTCCAATTAGAACTACAGAATCAAACAGCTCAGCCCTCAAATGTCAAAACAACTCCCAAATTGCCTACTCCCCCGAAAGTGTTAATCGAACAAATCGACATGAATACTCAAGTATTTCAATCGATTGTGGAGAAACCCCAATGCCAAACCGTACTCTTACTTTATCTGCAATCTTTGTGCAAACATAATATAGCTGCCCAGGAAGATCTCAGTAAAATGTTAATAAATGAATTGATTTTGAACAAAAGCTTTGATACTCTCAGACGTTTGGCCGAGTATTCCCTACTAATGGAATCGAAATCTATAGCCTGTTATTTACTCTCACATTCCAATGAAGATCCTGCAGTCTCACAAGTTGCCTTAGATATGCTGACGAAAATTAAAGCTCATGAAATTATTATTGAAGTTTTGTTGGGACAAGGTAAAGTAGTAGATGCCTTACGCCTGGCCATTAACACCAGCGATGCCGGACGTATATCGGCTAGAAAATTTTTAGAGGCGGCTCAAAAATCTGAAAATGACATGACCTTCCATAGCGTATTTAAGTATTTTCAAATGTGCAATTTAAAACAGCATGGCTCAATGGAGTTTTTGAAAAGTAAGTAAAATGTTGAATTTGATTTAAAATGTTCTATTAATAAATGTTTATATTTTCTGGTTTATCTTTTAGCTGAACAATGTTCGGAATTTGTTCAATATAATAATAATTTATATAAAACTAATTAGCCAAAAGGTTTTTAAAACCACAATTTAGTTTAAAATTATTTTAAGGTGAAGTTTAATGAAATTTTTAGTATTTACTATGTATTTAAAGTAAATTTCTCTTATTTTTTCAAATTTCAGGTGCTTTTTTAATAAGAATAAAAACTAACAGTATTCTGGAAAAGAAATATGAAAATATTAGTTGTTTTACTAGTTCGTCCTTATATAGCAATTTCTGTAGACAGTTTTTGAACGAGATATAAAGTTTTCTAAATGCTTCAATAGAAAATTAACCTTTTCTCAACATTTCTCTTTACTGATGTGATCTGATAAAACATCTGTTAAACCATAATTTTTACTCGAAAATCTCTGCATAATAAAAAACTTTATACATTTTGTTAGTTTTCAGTTTTAATTAGTCAATTTTCATTTGTTTAGTTACATAAAATATACATATACAAGGTGGCGCAAAAGCTTCCGATGTTTTTTGGCTGTAATTAAAAAAAAATTAAAAACTGATTCTTCTTGCGGATTATTTTTATTTGGTCTTTTAATTTTTTTTACATCAAGTCGAGAATATGATGTCATGTAAATGGCCGCCGCCACAGTTGATTGTCATTTGACCCCTTTTTATGGCATTTTCCATCACTTTTGTCAAAACTTCCGGCGATAGGTCCTCACATTCTTGACGGATATTGTCTTTAAGAGCTGCAAGAGTCTGAGCCTTGTTGACATAAACCCGCGACTTCAAAAAGCCCCACAAAAAGAAGTCTGGAGCGGTCAAATCAGGCGATCTTGCTGGCCAGTGCAAATCGCCAAAACGGGAGATTAGGCGCCCGGCAAATGCATCCTTCAGCATATCGGTTGTGGCACGTGCAGTGTGTGCCATTGCACCGTCCTGTTGGAACCACATGTTTTCTAATCCCAATTCATCAAGTTGCGGCAAAAAGAACTCGTTGATCATTGCTCTGTAGCGCTCACCATTCAAAGTAACCGTTTGGCCCGCGACGTCCGATTACTCTTCCAGCGAAAACAGCACACCATACAGTGACTTTGAGCGGTGACTTTTGTAATGGCTCTTCGTGGGTTACAAGGGGATTTTCAGTGCCCCAGAAGCGTAAATTTTGCTTATTTACGTACCCGCTAAGATGGAAATGGGCCTCATCACTCACGATTATTGTCACCGACCGATTATTGGTCAAATAAATAGTCAGCAATATTCCGCGTTCTGGAGCAGTGTAGCGTAACATTGTTTATTAACGTATATTTCGCATGTGTTTACTACACAAATGTCAAAACAGAACTGACATTAGGGGCCAATCGCAAAATTTATAGCATTTTCTGATAGGAGGATTACTTTTGCGCCACCTTGTATATGCAAAAGTATAACTTATTTATATATAATTAATAATTTTTTTTAAAAATAAATTTAACAAAATACAATAACTAATAGTATGAAAGTATGTGTATTAAATAAAGTATATTGATCGTATAAGGTTTTTTGATTGTTTATACTTGACAGCATAGAAAAAGCCATTATTATGTTAAACAACTGAAAGTCTTTATAAGAATACTGGTTAAATAAACATTTGTTTATTTTTGTTTGTTTAAAAGGTAAAGGAAAAAAATAAATAATTAATAAAAAAAATACTCGCACTTAAATATTTAGCTTAAAAACTAAAAAAAGAGATACCGAGTTTTAGAGTGAGAGCAAAATAGAGATGATAACAAGTGCAATGTTCTCTAAAAGTTTTAATATATAATTACTTATTAAGCGTACAATAAGGATTATTATTGCTGCCGCCATTTGTTTGATTAGAATTTTCTAGGTGGTGACTTTAATTGCAAAACTCCCAATTCTCTGCTACAGTTTGTATTATGATTAGTTGTTGTATTATGATAATACGCAGTATTGCTGGTGTAATTGATAACATTATGACTAGGTTTGGCTAATTGTAAAGGTTTATCAAATATCCTAATATCGATTTCATTAAGGCAGTAAGGACATTCTAAGTAATTCTCATCTGTGGACGATTCGTCGTCATTCTTCAAAGCCACGGAGGGAGGTTCGTTTTGTTTGGTTAGATAGTCTTTGGAGCATCGCTCATGCATGGCATGGCCACAGGAACCTAATACCAAGACGGCTGATTGATTGTACAAACGTTGGTTGCACACCACACAACGCATCATGGTTATCCAAAGGCCTCGCGTGGCCTTTTTATGACATTTTTGGAATTCTTGTGCCAATTCTTTCTCCAATATTTTCTGGCTTATTTCCCGGGCATTCGTTTCCTGTTTCGACTGAATTAACATGCTTAAAAGCAGCTCCTTAATATCACCAAAACTACCCGAAACATTGTGGGTGTTCATGATAAGTTGCACCAAATTGGGTAGATCTACATGTTGAGAAGCTTCATGCAGCATGGATTTTGTTATAGTTTTAAATTCTTCTAAGGGTAAAATGAATCTCAATAAATCCATCCACAATGTTTCACGCTCTTTGGGCGTTAGAGGAGATTTAGGGCAAGTGGAAGAGCGAGCACATAAAGCTGATAGAGATTTGGCACATTCGGCCATATCGTCTGATTTGGCACTTTTCAAAATCTCCATGGAAATGCTAAATGCTAATTTATAGTCAAAAAGCTTTTCGGCCAAATATATGGCAGATTGTAAGAGTTGATATTGTTGTACCATTTTTAAAGCGCCTTGAGTATGATAACCTTCAGTTTTCTTTAAAAACTCCTCCACTACTGTGGGTTCAAACTTACACAACAGCTCTAAAAGCTTAAGCTTTTGTTCGCTGGCTAAATTATCATTTCTTTGTTGCAAATGCTTTAGAAAAATAAACAAAACCTTTTCATCATCTTCTACAAGTTCCAACAATTCCACGATTTTTGTATTAAAATATAAATCCACTATACGTGTCGTTTCTTTGGCATCTGTTATCAGCAATCGTTTGATATGTTTACGCAATTGTTCATAGATTTTTCTGTGTTCGTCTTTGTTGTGACGTTCCATATAAACAAACATGGTTTCATGCCTCAGCGGATTGTTGAGATAGCACTCCAGTATAGTGTCGTAGCGTTGTAGTTTTTCCAATAAATATTCTTCTACATAGTGACAATGGGCCTCCTTGGCCAATTGCAATTGCTCTTCATCGTTGGTTATGGCATCCAGGCAGTTGTTGACTAGCAGTTCATGCCAGGCATTCTCACGTTCGGAATGTAAACGAGTACTTTCATTTTCTATAGTCTCTTTGGATAGATAGTTTAGGACTTTTTCTAGGAGTTGTGTGTCGGCTGGCAAGCAGGATTGTGAGATCTGTTGGGCTATGAAATTGAGAAGGCAGCCAATTTCAGACCACTGTAAAGAAAATTAATAATGTATTTTAATAAAAGAAACAACATTTTGATGGATATTGAAAAATGTTTTACAAAAATAATAGTAACCAGAATTATATAAAAATTAATAGATTTAGTGATTTTTAGAACTTTTCAAAAATGTAAAAAAGTAATAATATTGATAAATTAATTGTATATAAATACACACCGTATTATTTTCAGGTGTCATTATTTCCAACAAAATATTTATAATCCTCTTGCGATGCTGAAAACCCAACTCACAGTTGAATTCTTTCTCTTGAAAAGCCAATGATATCACATTCAAAGTTTCTCGTATATCAAATTTCAACAAAGCTCTCAAGTAGGGATACGGCAACTCATTCGGTTCACTGGTATTGGAATGCAGCGAAGTCAAACACCGCAAAACATCATGTTTAACATTTTGCCTGAGATCTTCGGGTATATCGCCTTGAGGATAACCTCGGCCGGCCAAGCAGCTAGAAATATAAACCAATAGGCAATTGCCCAAATCCTGATGTTCATAGTCCAGCAGTGGTATGAGTTCAGTGAGCGACATTGTGTAGTCATGCAAAGCATTGGCATTAAGAAATATTTGTGCTTTATAGAGTTTATATTTTTTGGCCGCCTTAAGGACTTGATTTAAATCCAAACAGGTCCAGTCCATTTTTAAGATAATTTCTTCCAGCTGTGAGGGGGATATTTTAAGCCAATATTCTACGAGAGCTTGAGATATAATGGGATTAACGCGGTGTATATCATCGTTTTCTATGTGTGCTGTAATGTGGTGTAGGAATAGTTCTTTATTTTGTAAACGTTCCCACAATTGAGTCCATAGCAGTTCGAGTTCTCCTATGGTTATGAGACATTTGATAATGGCTCCCAAGCAGTAGTCGGGTGCACGGGCAGAGGCCGCTATATATTCTTTAAAAAGCATGATGATACGTTCCTTGGCTTGTTGCTTACGCTTAGGACGATCGCCCGCAGCTTTATAACCATCTAAGGCTAAATCGCAGGCTTCCTGCCATCGTTGATTTTTAACCTATAATAAAATTTGTAAAAATTAACTAAATTTTAATCAAACTGGTAAAAATGCTATTTGCCATATACATAGATAGATATTTTACCAAATACGTAATTCTTTCCATCCATGTTCTTACACCAACCGAATGCATTGACTTTGAACCTAGGACAAACAATTGAACACCACGGCAGGCCAAGGAATTATAGCAGGCATGTGTGCCAGCCAAAGCCAAGGCGGGCGAAACATTGCCACCCGTAGCTAAACCCTTAAATTGTGCAGAACCATACACCATGCCAGCATTTGCCAAATCTATACATTCCAGTTCTTTGCTAGTGCGTACATCTAACAAATGTAAAATTTCCGTAGTATCCAAACAACCCACACATTTCGGTCCCAGCCAGTGAGCGGACAAAAGATTAGTTTGCATGGTTATATGACGCAGCAACAGCAAAGTTATGCGTCCATGTGATATAAACAATTGATGAAAATAAAGTTGATTACCACGGCCTACAACTAAAACGGGATCTACAGATCTTGAGGTATCGGCAGCTTGTATTAAGACCATTTGCCAGGCTAAAACAGGCAAACAATCGGGCGGCCCTTGTAGTAAATGATATTTAATGACTTTTAAGCGAGGTCTTATGGTCACTATGAAATATTTAGATAAAGTAGCTAAAGCCACAATGCAATATTGATCCAAATCATGATGTTCATTGGTCTGACTTAGTAAAGGCTCCACAGCACATACTTCACCACGAGCTCCAGAAAAGAGACAGCGAGTGGAACAGCCTCTGACGCCCAATTTACGCGTAAAACTTAAAGACCACACAGAACCTCCGGAATCAGCAGCTAAAGCCATGGCAGCTCTGGAAGTCCATTTAACATGCAAGACCCCCGTATTGGGAGTAACCACATCAAACAATTGACGCATGACATCACCCGATTGGGTATCCAGCATTATCACTAGGCCACGGGCAAAACCAGCTAAAAGACGATTACACTCGGGATTAAACGACAAAGATGATACCGCTCCTTGGCCATTTTTATCTTGGTGAGCCCATCTTAAGGTTTGTGTGATATCAAAGTTGAGTATATGGCCATGGGAGGTGCCTACGGCATAGTAATGACTGCAAACACAACACGATGAGGACATGCCGGCATTAATTCTATCCGCAGCGGAGGAAACTTGTGTAGAAATACCCTGCAACATGGTATAACGCATTATACTGCCTCCCCCACCAGAACCGGACATACGCACACTGCTTTCATCTGCTATAGATGGTGTGGGAGTGGGCGGGGGGATACCCAGTTCAGAGGCAATATCTGAATCAGCTTCAAATTCACTTAAAACTGTTTCCAACGAAGGTAAAGCGCCTGTGGGTGGTATGGAGTATTCCACATCATCCAACTTAAAAAAAATTAATAATTACAGTCCATAAAAAATACACAATAAACATATTATGCACTTTCTTCACTCACCTCTTCCATATCGAGTAACGATTCTGCCAACAAACTGTCCGTGGATCCTCGATCAGAGCCCAATAGGGAATTCAGAGATGGAGCTTTTAACTCATTCATTATTCTTAAATTAACTTTAAAAATTTTGTTTTTGATAATAAATCTATCAATTAAATTTGATACTTTAATGCGGCTTCAATCCGCCCCTCTCTTTAAATTTAGTTGCTGTATATTTTTAGTTATTTAACAATTATCTTATAAAATTTTATAACGTTTTATATTTTCCACATATTTTTCATGGTTTTCTTTTAAGAAATTTTACAATTTTGTTATTTAAAAAATTTTTGCTTTATTTAAATCTATGAAAATTGCAATTTTTTATCAAGAAAAATCTTTTATTTATTTTTGCACAACAAATTAATCAAAAGTGATTAAGACAGAGATGTCAAAACCCGAACATGAGAGTTACCAGGCAAGAGAAAATGAGAGAAAGTAATATGAGCAGCCATTGGTGCGTTTCGCACCATTATTGGTGCTTTTTTAAATATTTGGTGCGAAAAATTCTTTAATTGGTGCATTTTGAAATTTCAAAGTTGACAACGCTGGTCATCTCTAAGAATCGAAAAATTATAATTCCCATATTCTTTTTTTTTTAAGTTCGCTATATGTATATGTACAACAAACCCAGTTTTCTTTTAAATTTAACGGCCACAGCAAATACAAACAAACACCAACAACAAACAACGACGATGACCGCGGAGTGAATTTAAAAATGTTTTGAAAATATCGTGGTAAGTATAAAAAATTGTGGTGAGTTTTTATAAATTTACCACAAATACCAAAATTCCAAAATTTTCGTCATTGAAAATTTCTCATCCTAAAAGTAGGCAAGGTGATTTTTAAAAAAAGTTTCTACAGCATAACTTAAGGATGTCAAATATATTTGCGTCAACCTGTAGCCAAAAAATCAAATATTATGCTTGTTACCAGTGTTGTCAATTCCGAATAGCATATATGAGTATTTTTACTCTAGTACTCTGTTCAAAATTTCAAGTGGAATGCTGTCAAAATACATGTTAAAAAAAAATCACATAAAATTTTCATGAAAAGATGTTGCAGAATGTTCATTTTGTTTATTATTTTTTCACAGCGAAATAATTAAAGTGGCAATTAATTGTTTCACATCAAATTTTCAATAACAACAAAAAAAGCTCTTCTGTCGCAACAACAATTTCTATTACTTGTAATAATATGTGTTTATTTAACGATTTCGATTCAAAAATTGGTTTTTGTTTTAAATGCATTTAGTGAACTAGGCAGTATATGTAACTCAGGTTTGCTAAATAACCAATAGTCACTAAATAATTAAATAAGATTTGTTTGATTTATTATTTATGTTTATTTAAAGAAAATTAGTAAAAGTTTATTAATATGATGGATGACAATTATATAATTAACTAACGTTTGAGGTTTTTATTGTTCAAATATAACGGTTTTAATCTTCAAAATAAAATGATAACGTATTCATCTTAAATTGATAGCCCTTGAAGATGAGACTGGCAAATGTCGCAATAGTATCCGTGACTATATATTCAGTAAATAAATATTATCATATCTTTGTTTTTTTGTTGTTAAATATAATTTGCATTTGTTTAAAAAAAAATCTGTAAAACAGTCAAAACTATAAGTTGCAACTACATGGAATATATATAATAATCACTAAAAAAATATTTTTACATTTTTCGTAATAAAAAAATTCAGAAATAAATTAATAAAGAAAATGTGATTAAAACTGACACGTACTTAAAAAATTCTGAAGTCGCTAATAGCTATTTAAGAAATTATTAAAAAATAACACAATAAACAAATGGAAGCTTTCAAAATTAAATTTCCTAGATTTACAGTCAATATTTATTTAGTAATTAATAAAGGAAATTTCTTTAAATATTATTTTGCGCAATTTTAATGAAGGCTTATGATATTCTAAATTTCCAATTTTTGTTATTTGTTTGTGTCCAAAATGTCTTAAATGTTAATAAATTGCAGTTGACTACAGGAAGGAATAGAATTTTTTATTTGTTCTAAAGTAAACTGGAGTATCAAATAAAAAATGTGCATAAATGCCATAACGTTTTAGGGTACCCTTACATTAATGTCTGGTAAACAACAATGTTTTGTAATGGAGTTATAAAAACAAGTGAAATTTACAGTCGGTGTTTCAAAATATAATACATCAAAATTAAGCAAACATTATTATTAATGCCTTACCAAATAATAATTACAATTTTGTCAAATATTACTAACCGATTATCCACATTATTTTTACAACACTAATAGTTTCATCAAAATTTTGTTATCATTTCCAATAGATTAGAATACGAACAAAAAAATGGGAATAAAATCAAAACAACTAAAACTTTTAGACCTTAAAAGTGTCAAAAAGACACAAACCAAGAAATTTTTGTGCTTTGGCCTAATTGGTTTTGCTATAATCCTGCTGCTGGTAGCGTACGCTGCAACTGCCACAACCAATACAATGACTCGTTGTATATTCTGTGATATTGTGGCCGGAAAATCGCCCAACACTAAAATTGAAGTTGAAACCGAAGAATATGTGATATTTAAAGACATAAAACCAGCATCGACTTATCATTTTTTGTGTGTAGCTAAACGGCACATAGAAAGTCTGAAAACTATGACCAAAGAAGATATACCATTAGGTGAGCTAAAGTAATGTATTAAAATACTATAAATAAAAATATTTTATTTTTTTTCTAGTTAATCGAATGGAAGATGGTTTAAAGGGATTCTTCAAGTCCCAAGATATTGACATAAATGATGCTTTATTCGGCTTTCATATGCCACCCTTTATAAGTGTCAAGCATTTGCATATGCATGGCATATCACCACGTTCTAATATGTCTTGGACGAATAGCTTTATGTTTAAACCTTCTTCGTATTGGTTTAAAACGGTAAGATACATACATTTATTAAAGTTTCTTTTACAGAGTGCATTTAAAATAAATTTTATATTTTTTAGGTTAAGGAAGCTAAAGAATATTTGGAAAATAAATCCTAAAACTGACAACTTCCAGTTAGTGTTGAAATTTCTATTATTACTAAATTATGGGTTTTAGGTACAAATTTATATTAATTAACTAGCAATACTTTTTCGTTTATACATAATCAATTCCGTAAATTATATATTTTTTGTTATATAATTTAAATAAAGAAAGCAAAATGAAAATACAATATGTAAATACCTATATGTATGTAAATAGTTTTGCTTACTGAACGGTAGTGACGTCGCCAGCGCTGCCATAAGTAAGATTTTACCTTATTTTTTAAGATTTTTTAACCGAAAAAAGATTTTAAGGTTTTTTCCCCCAAAAAAAGAGTTTGTCTAGACGAAGGTTAGATCCAATTAAAAAAACCTTTGAAAAATTTTTAACTAATCGATCTCAAAAAATGTACAATTTAGTACCTATAAGAAAATGAATTTTTGTTGTTATTTTTTTGGTTAGTGTTAAATAAAATATAAATTGTTTTTATTATTTATAATAAAAAAAAACTACTTATTTCCAAAAATAAGACTGGCAAAATTAAGATTTTTTGCTGAACATTTCTGGCAGCCCTGGACGTCGCATAGATGAAAATCATACGAATGCAGATATAAACAATAGAGTACCGTTAATTTACAATTAATGTGAGAACGTTTGTATGTAATTACAATTTTGACAACTTGGTTGTTTTTATCTTGAAGTTTGACATTTGCGTTTCCCATTGTTTACAATAAATAAAGTTAGTTTTATCTTCTGGTTTCAGAGAATATACCTATATATTTCACAGAGAACACAGAGGCGTCAATTTTGGCGTTTCAAAATAGCTACAATCAGCTAAAAAGGCAGGTATATTAAAAAGAGAAAGAAAATATTTTCTGGTAGTAAATTTGTAATGTGAAAAAGCAAAGCACTGTATACAACAAGAATTTTGTGGACAAAACAAAATAAACAAAACAATTTGAGTTAGAATATTTGAATTGAAAGTTTGTTTATATGTTTGTGATTTTAATAACTAACTAAATTGTATTTTAATAATTGTTATACTTTCTTGGTATGCATTGTGGAGTTTATGCATTCGTTAGATGATATAAATGCATTTTTTTATGGTTGTATCAAACAATACAAAAATACTCTGTGCCAAAAATTAATTTTATTGCGTCAGAAAAATAGTAACATAAAGAAAACAAAAAGGCAGGTTCCAAAGAAAGAGACAAGAAAAAAACTACACTATCTTTGCTCTTCTGTCACCTCTGTTATACTCTGTGATATATTTAAGAAAAATATTCATAAATAACAACAAGTGCAGAAATATAGGTATTTAAATATGTACTAATAATACATACATAAATAGATTTGTAAATGTAAATCGTTTGAATAATATCTATGTATGTAATGTATGTATGTGTAATGTAAAACTCAAGTAAATAAATTAATGGTCTGATTAATGAAATGAATCAAATTGTAATGAACTGCTATGATGCAAATATAGCTCTCCACGACAAAATAAATCAAATTGTAATGAACTTCATCGAGTCTGCTCTGTGAAAAACAACTATTGTACAGATATCAGTACCATCTATCAACAGATAATTTTAGTCAAACTAAACAGAGTTCAAGTGGGTAAGTTAACTTTGTGAAAAATATTTATCTTACTTTACTTTATCACATACGATTTTTCGAATTATATTTTCGTTGCTTGAATTATTTTTTTCGATGCCTCCAAATTAGTTAAGAGTCAAAGTCAAAATAGTTTTAGAAGCAGACAACTTACCGAGTTGATTGGAAAGACAATTAACTACCTAGGTACCTACTTACATATGTATATACAAATCTAAGTATCCGATATATGTATATCAAAGCCACGACCACTCAAAGTAAAAGTCGCCAATAAATAGTTTTTATTAATATACTCTCAACTGTAGACATTATTAGATGTAGAAAATGTAATGAAGAAAAAAGGAATATAATGTATGTAAGTACATACATATGTATATGTATGTACGAGTATGTACATGCAACAAAGGTACTTTGTGACTAGACCTTAATAGTTTAAATAGCTAAACCAAGTGTTTTTGTACTTTGTCTAAAACAGTTTGGCAACAATCGTGCTGCTGATAGCATAATCCAAAGCTGTCACAAACAAAGCAATGGCCGGTTGTGTATTCTGTAATATTTTGGCCGGAAAATCGCCAAACACCAAAATCGAAGTTGAAACCGAAGAATATGTATTATTTAAAGATATCGCACCAGTATCGACTTACCATTATCTATGCGTACCTAAACTGCACATAAGAAGTTTGGAGGTAATGACACAAGAGGATATACCATTAGGTGATTATCATTAATGTAGATAATAGAAGACAATAATTAAAAAAGTTTTTGCTTTTATTTAGTCAATCGTATGGGAGATGGTTTAAAAGAATTTTTGAAATCGCAAAATATTGACATCAATGATGCTTTATTCGGCTTCCATTTGCCGCCCAATATAAGTGTAGGACATTTGCATATGCACGGAATAGCACCTCGTTCCAAGATGTCTAGGGAGAATAGTTTTTTGTTTAAATGTCCCTCGTACTGGTTTAAAACGGTGAGTTTTCTGTTTTAAAGAAGTTCGTAATGAAAATATGAAATACATATGTATGTATGTATATTTTTTTAGATTGAGGAGGCTAGACAGTATTTAGAAAACAAATCCTTAAAATAAAAGCTTCCAATTAAAAAATCGACAGCAGTTACTAAATTATATTTTTTTTTATAAATTTATATTAATTGGCAATAATTATTCACTCAAACATATTCTATTATGTAAAATTGTTTATTTTGCTGTGATATTTAAATAATAACAAAATGAAAATGCAATAAATTACATATAATGAAAACACAAAATAAAAGCATTTTTTGTGTATATCGTAATGACGTCACAATAAGTGAAGTATTTATAAATATGTACGAATGCCGACATAAAATGAAATAAACAATAAAGTACCGTTACTTCCTGAATCTATTGCAATTATACATCTGTCAACTTTGTTTGTTTTTGCAAAGTAGTTTGACATTTGCGCCTTTTTGTTGTTTAGTTTCCTATTGTTTGTAGCAATAATAAAATATTTTGTATATTTTGTAGTACAACCCGTTTATTTTTTTCTTATGGTTTGAAGATAAAAAAAGTTTTTAATTGTTAAAGTGTTATATCTGTGGTTAAAGTGTGAAGAAATATTTATTAAAAAAAGAGTTAATTTTAAATAAATAAAAGCCAGGTTGGCTTGTGTGTTTAAAAAGAGTAACAAATCTGTGGAAAGTGAAAAAAGAAAGTAGCAACAAAAAAAGTTTTTAATTGATTTAATAATTAAATAATTTCAAATAAAGAATGTAATAATAATGTAAATTATAAAGCGAAGTCAAGTGTGTTAAGGATTTTTTTTAAATGCACTGATGATTTCGATGCCAGCAGCAATGATACACTTTGGATGTAAGGATTTGTGTGCATTAGATTGTAAACTTTGTCAACAGTATCAAAGGTATTATTTTTTAATTTGTAGGTATTGAAAATTATATTATTGATTCTGTTATCAATATTTTTATGTATGTATTTGGTTGTTTTGCTTATATATTTTGATATTTTTCTGCCTAAAAAAAATTTAGTTTGAGTAGTACTGATTACTAATTATTCTTCAAAAACTTGTTTGTTAAATTACCTGTGCTTAAAATATATTTTTCAAAGTCTCCAGAAAACTTATAATCATTCCTATTGTTGATTTTCGATAATATTTAGGTTTATGAAACAGAAAATTCCAGTTTTGAAAGCTCTAAAGAGCTTATCTCCCAATATTTTCAATATTATTTCCAAATGTTAGCTAAATAATAAAATATTCTTTCTAAATTATAGAAATTAAATTTATTCGAACATTTTTGAGACAAATAAAAATTAAATATAAAAATACTAAATATTAACTAAACTAAATTAAAATGTTTATTTAAAAAAAATAAAATGCAAGGCATTAATATATGTACGTACATAAGTTAAATCAACTGATGTAGCTACATATACATATGTATGACATTTTGACAGTTGCCGTTATTATCTACACAATAAACGTTATAACAAACACATGTTACTTGTAAATGTTCATGCTTACTTTGACACTTCAGTAAGAAACTTAATCGTCCTGCATAAACAACAAAACAAATTAATAATGTGGCAAAATAACCAACAATTTACTATTTTCACAAATCTAATATTTATATTGGGGCAATTTTTAAGTGAAGTTTCCTGTCTTCAAGAAAAGGGTACCGATGGCAAGCCCTTGGCCAAAGTAGCAACGTTTCATTTCCCCGAATATGCCTATAAGGAAACTAGTAAAAATGTAGGTCATTAATAAATACCACAATAGAAAAATTATTGATTTTCTATACATACAAAGAAAAATATTAATTAATATTTCTTTATGATAACAAAAAAGGAATTAACATATCATGATTTCGAGGTTACCTGTGAAAATCATGTAGCCTGTGAAAATCTAGAGAGTGTAAAACGAAAAGCCTGTGTTAGACGTTGTATATCGTACTCCTGCTATCAGGATATTTATGCATTCGATGAGGTTTGTATTTACTGAAATTTGTTCAATTAATCAGTTTTAATCAGTTTTTTGTTTGTTTTGAGCAAGCTGGAAGAAGGTGAAATTGATGTACGCCTTAATTCATTTAAGGGCTGTGTCATTCAAAGAACCGGCAATACAAATCGCCGTGCCACCTAGCATAGGGCTTTGCGTTTGCAATTCGATGAATTTCTGCATGAGTTGCATTGGAAATTTTCAAATTTACTTAAACATTTTACATAGGAAGCAGTATTAATTGTTATTATTTCCTTCATTATGATTTTAATGTAATGTGTTGGAAGGGAATGGAAAGTCATCTTAACTCTAGAGAAAAAGTATTAATTTATAGACAAGTACATAAATGTGAGGTACATACATAAATATATAGCAATCAAACAGAAAATGTAACGAAAAAGTATTTTTCTTAGAGTAGAAAAACTTTTAACAAGATATACATATACTTACTTAGTATTAAAATATATATATTTTCAATGATCTTTACAAATAAAGCCTAAACCTTAATGAAAGTACATCAACTAAGAAACAATTTCTTAAAACATAGTCCTTAAAAGAGTTAATTTATAAATTGTTCCGAATATCTTCTCAAAAAACTAAAGGAAATAAATTTTCAACTTATTAATATGTATGTATGTAGATACTTAGTTAATATTCAAAATTTAAATGTTTTAGTCGACATTAAGGACCTGGATGAGCTGGAGACAGTTAAGCACATTCTGTGTCATTGTCCCAGGTTGCAGGGCAGTAGGATGAGGTGGATGGGAAATATATTTTTGGGCGAATTAGGGGATGTCTTGTGCTGTAGGCTGGAGAGTCTAATGGGATTCGTAATGGGAATGGCCTGGCTACTGTAGACTGAGTGCTGGTCGCACAAGTGGAGGACATATGTATGTCAGGTTTCTCTATTTTTTCTTCTCCTTTCTCTCTTCACACTCCAATATTCCTTCCAGTCTTTTACTTTAGCTTTTATTTCACTTTCTTTATTACTTATTTTTCTATCCAAGGCATCACAATGGACCATATTGATCACTGGGTGAGGGTGTGAGGTGACTCACACCAGCCTTTCAACCTACCCATCTAAATCAGATTTCCTGGTTCGAAGTTGTGTGTCTGAATTTTTTCAAAACCTCACAATAGCTCTAACTTTTCAAAATTAATTTGAAATATAAGTTATGTTAGGTAAAATTTTTGTTTTTTTTTTATAAAACGCCAACAAAATTATTGATGTATTTTAAATGAAACTCTGGACAAGTTGTCGTACCAAATATTCGTGTTATCTTTGTCCTAATGACATTAAAGAGAACATAAATGTCAAGTCAATCACTTTCACTTTCAGCTCCAGGGTCAGTGATAAAATTCTTGAAAATATAGGGAATATTTAGTTTTCACTAATTTATTATCTCTTTAAGGTATTTTGGTTCAATATAAGGAATAAGATAAGATAAGAATAAGATAAAATTCTTGAATGTAAGGAAATATTTTTTTAGCCTTTTAATGAAGGAAACATTAATATGTTCAATATGTTATTATGTATAAATGTACATAAAGTAAGTTTTAAAACTTAATCTCAAAACTTACCGCAAATATGGGTTCCATATTCAAATTAATGGGTTTTATGACAATAAATTCTTTATGGCTTTTTTGTATCAAACCAAAGCCGCCTTATAATAATACTGTATCCAACCATAACGACATAGAAATGTTGAAGGAAAACTATAAAATATGTTGGCATAATATATTTTATTAACCATTTAATGTATTAAGAATCAAAAGGAAGTTCAAGTAAAATTTATAACATGAAAAGATTTTAAATTCCGTGGTCAAATATAAAAGTTTTGAAATTTTAGGATTTGTCTTAAAAATATTTTATATTAATATATTAAAACTTTAATGTTTGAGTGAAATTTCCAACTAACAATTTATTGGTCAAAATTGGCCACAGTTATGGTCCCCATAACATTTAAAGGTTAATTTCCATTACTTAACTTTCAATATCAATAAGCAGATTATAAAAATACTTTGTATCATATAGACCTTATTGTATACAAACTCGTGTAACTGAAACTCTTCTAACTCCGGGATCATATCCATACAATTTTAAGACTTAATGTTTCACTTTAATCAAGTTTAACTGTTATGGGCCTCATCTTCCTCTTGATAACTTTAAGCCTTTAAATATCAAATTCAGTTAAATCAGTTCTAAAACTAGTTGATGTACTTCTCTTTCAATTGTCTTAAACGAGCCATTTTGTTTTTTCTTTCTTTTTTTTCAATTATAAATTATAAATGTATGCATTTATTATACACAGCTTATTATTAATTAAGTAATATTATAAATTTATTAAAACATAGAATTACAAATTAAAAATAATAAAATTTTAATAATATAATTAATAAGTAAAAGTAAAATTTTATTTTCACAACAAGGTATGGCTGGGTATGTGTTTTTAAGTTTTTAGTTTAATTTTTTTATACATAATAATTTTTTTTTGTATTCTGTTCCCAATCAACTACTCGCCTTTTATGTTTAAATCCAAATATATACTTATACAAATCAGTAGGCGTTCTAAGTGACTTAAAAAACAGATGTCATTAAAAACATTTAATCTCTTCTTAAATATCTTTTCGTTTCTTTTATCGTTTTTGTTTTACAAGAAACACTTGTTAAATACATACATTTTATTCTGTGTGCGTATGTATGTGTTTAAACTGGGTTAGAAATTAAATAAAATTTAATAATTTATGTATTAGAGAAAATTTCTAATTTAATTCAATTGGATTCTGGTTTCTCGTGTAGCCAGGGTCGAAATATGGGCAATGTTGAGGGATAGTGTGTATCGGGTTTAAGCACCGAATCTGGCCAAGTATTCGAGATATCATTGCCGGTGGAACGGAATGGATAGGTGGCTAAAACAATAGGCAGTTGCAATTTAATTTCTTTTTCCAAAGACTTGGGTTCAATGACAAAGAACACATCGTAGGATATTTTAATCAAATGGCAGCCATGGAGATTTGTAGGTGGCAGTGGTGGCACATACAGACTATCATTTTGCCATTCATCTTTGCCGCCAGGACGTATTTTACCGCGTACTAATACCGCCAAAGCACGTTTTTCCGTTTGCACCACTTTGCCGCGAGCTAAATATTCAACGGTCTGGATAAAAGAAAAATGTCAATTTAGAAATCTATAGATAAGTATAAACGAATTATTATAATTTAACCTCCGTTAGCGAGGCTTTGGTACGTTTTATGGTGGCATTGCTGTGATTAGATATAAAAGCTGTTACTAAAACACTTTCACCAGGCACATAACCTCCACGATCTAAGGCTACTCGACATTTTACCATGCCACCGCCTACACAAGCCACTCCCATTTTATGCTCCACCTCACAAGTAAAAGGTTGCTAAAAACACAATTATTTTATTATGCATTATATATGTTTTATAGCTTATAAAACCGTTGAAACTATCTCCAAACTTACCGCTAATATCGGCTTCTCCATATTCAAATCGATGGGATTCATGACAATAAATACTTGATGATTTTTATGTATCAAACCATTGGGCTCTCTTAAAGCGGCCTTACAATAGTACTGTATCCAGCCATAACGGCCCAGAAATGTTGAAGGTAAGCCCAAAGGCAAACCCAATTTAAAGGGAAAACTATGTATGCCGGGTGACAAAACTGTGGGTCCCTGATCTACATCACCTAACAGACGCATACGAAAATCTATATAGTTTTCTTTATCATAAGTACCACGTTCCTGGCGTCCTGTACCCGCCCGTACCACACCTTCGCCCACTACATGAAAGTGTAGACCCAAGGCCGGTGTGTCATCTTGCAATTCCAGTAATACACGGCCCGATAGAAATTGTCCCGGGAAATACAGCAGCGATGTATTATCGAATATAATGAGAAATTTTAAAAGTTTACGAGGCATTTTTTTGTATTACTATTAAATGCTCTGGCTGGCTGATGTGTGTCATGTATTGTTTTACGGCCAATAAAATTAGTTCAAGGTCATGTTTCCAGTCATGTAATTTATTGGGGCTGTAAATAAATTGTTTATAAAAAGTTTAAAAAAAATGAGAACAACGTTATTTTGATTTACTAATTAATTAACTATTACGAGTTTAAAAATTGACCTACATTTTCCGTTTAATTGAAAATGTTTTGAAATTATCATTTAATTACTTCTGTATTTGTTTGTTAAATTTCCACCTGTTAAACAAGTTTTATTGAAATGTAGTAGAGTGTGGAGTAGCTAAATATGGGTGTTTTCAGTTTGTAAAAAGGCACAAGTAGGGTTGTGCCTTAGTAGGAAAATAATTTCATTCAAATGGCTGCCTCGGCTGGCCATGCAGTAGCCTACACGATCGGTCCAATTTTTAAGCAGATTATCGATTGTGTGCAGCTGTATTTCACCAATGGCTTCACGATTATTGTCCTTTAAAGCGTCAATTGTCTATGGCTTGTCGGCGTAACACTTATCTTTGACGGCACCCCATAAATAATAGTCCAACGGTGTCAAATCGCAGCTCCGAGGTGGCCAAACGACCTCAGCTCTGCAGCTGATAATGCGATCTTCAAAAACAGGGCGCAAAACATCGAGTGCAGCTTCGGCTGTGTGGCACGTAGCGCCGTCCTGTTGAAACCAAATGTTTCCAATATCCTCCTCTTCAATTCTTTGTGAACAAAAATTCCTTCAACATGGCCCGATAACGATCGCCATTGACTGTAACGGCCACTCACTCATGCCTCTGGACCAAAATCCGCACCAAACAGTGCCTCGTTTTGGGCGCATGCGTGCGTGTTTTCTGTGTCCCAAATGCGACAATTTTGCTTGTTTACGTACCCGCCAAGATCAAAATGAGCTTCATCTGAAAATATGATTTTTTTTGGGCATCTTCTGTAAGTCGATCGCAGGCCCACTTAGCGCATTGGAATGTCAGTTGGCTTCAACTCCTGAACCAATTGGACTTTGTATGGCGTCATACCAAAGACTTTATGCAAAATTCGTCTCAATGATGTCTCCGAAATGTTCAATTGTTGAGAACGACGGTGAATTGATGTTGATGGCGCTTCTCGCACGCTTTCTGCGACAGCAGCAATATTCTCGGGTGTACGCACTGTTTTTGGCTTTTCACGCTTTGGTTTATCGATGAGGATGCCAGTTTCTTTCACTTTTTCACAAACAACGAACATACGGAGTTGACGGTGCTTCTCTTCTTCCAAAATCCGTACGCAATTTTCGCACACATTCTGCAACATTACCATGATTTTAAAAGTAATGTCGCAATATTTCCCAGCGTTGTTCAAGCGTATAAACAACCATATTCGTTCAGCGGAAGGATAAAACTAATTATCTGTCAAATCATACATGAGCTAAGTGTTACCATTCCCGAAATAATCACTAGTTGAAAAGAAACGTTAGATGGCGGACCCGTTATTATGGAAAATAGCAATTATATTTTTCAATAAATTAGAGGAATTAGATTTGTGCCTGTTTTAAATATAACTACAAAGGAGTTATTCGATCTCTCACAGCAAAATATTCAATATATGTACATAGAATACAGCTAATAAAAGAATTCGGATTGCATTTTCCAAAAAAATGTCTAATATGATTTAGTTCTCACGCAGAATTCTCCATAATAACTTCGAAAACTGCAGATCGATATGAATACTCTTTCGACTACTTTTTTGACATATCTGCCCTAAGTAATGGCGTTGACATTGTACAAGATGGTGATATCAGAAGATGCTATAACTTTTGCAAATTTATAAAGTAAACCGTTGCAACGAGCCATATTTAATGCTATACTTCTGAAGATCGAGGAATATTTGATCTGCTGAACCACAACGCAATGGATTTTCGTTCGAAGTTTATAATGACTCCAAGGCCCGTTTTTATCTGAATGGACGTTTAAACAAACAATATTTGTGCTTCTGATTCAGTGTGAATTCACGTATCTTTTACGAAGGAGTTTAGGAAAATAAAAAGAAATTATCCGAAAAACGAATAAAGAATACATTTCAAACTTTACTTCAAAATCCATTTGAAGTTATGCACTCTAAAATCACTCTTCGGATTTAAGGTGTCTCAAGTTATATTATTTAAAACCAACTTATAAAAATGGAACTTGAGACTTTCTGTCGAAACGTTATATTATCATAATATGTAGCCCAAGGGATAGTATGTTTGTAATATATTGTGTGTCCATCACATTGACACTGTTACAATCCTTAGGAAAGATGGCGACACCGGTGCCATGAGTTTGCAAGAGCTCCATACTGGTAAGAGTTTGATTGTTTCACCCCTTTTAATTTCGCAGCTGACTAAAGTCTTATCTAGCACCTCGGAGTAAGTTAAAAGCCCGGGAATTCGGCTCCTAAGTAATAATTGGTTGATGTCGCAGGAAGACCGAAGAAATTCGAAGGAAGAAGATCGTTAACTTAATGGCAAATTTCGGACAACCAATATATCTCTAGGTGGCATGTGTGCTGGGAACCCGCCCTGAACAGGGTCACAAAATCGGTTTGATAGCCCGCAGTGATCTGTCGTCCTTGGCAGTAGTTGTTGGTCAGTGCAATGCTAGACCAGTTTGTAGATGGAGCGATTGCTAAGTGTCTAATTGTCGTGGGCTTTGTTGATTGACTAAGCTAAGGATGACAGGGATACATTAATCGAAAAGCTGCGAATTGTATGTTTCTTGCAAGTATCCTTTGAGACATAAATTAGTTTGTTCTTGCAAGACATGCAAAGGGAAGGCGGCCCGTATGTTCGCCAGCGTTAAGAGCGCCGTGATTTTAAGCCCTAAGAGCAGGCATTCACGTTAAGAACTTGGATATTCTTGTTATGTGCTTTATTTGTTTTTTACACCATGAATAAAACTATTACTGTGACTAGAATATATGAAGAGACGAGCATTCACAGAAGAGATGAAAAACTTTTGCCTACTTTCCACGATTTAGACATCTGAGACAGTAATTGTTGAAAGAAAGTCTGAGTTACTTCATGCATGTCAATCGAAAGATTGAAAAAAATTTGCGGACGAAATAAATAGAATGGTGATGCTTCAGTTCCGATCTTCTTGGACTTCTGATGAGGTTAAGTGGAATAATACGAATTATAAAAATTGGATTTTTATAAGCCAGTACTAAGTGATGATCTATAGAATCTATAAGACCTAGCTGTTACAATTGAAGTACATACATACATGTAGTATACGGTAGATAAGAAAATGATTTTAATATTAAACTTATTAATTTTGATTATATTGATCAGGCTTATTTTCATTAGGAGCTTATTACAGAGTCCGCAATAAGAGTTAATCTATAATACCTTAAGGTCTTAATCGCAGCACCAATAAAGGGTCTAGATCTGAATTTTAATAAAGTTCGTGCAGTAAGATTTTAAAAAGGAGAATAATTTTTATTTTGCAGTTTAACTAATTTTAAAAAATTACTTTAGGAATAGTGTAGTTGCAAGTCGTTTATAACCGTTTATAATTATCATTTATTTATATACAAATACACATGCATGTACATATGTATATTTTTCAATTTTATTTATCTACGTTTATAACGCCTCTACAAAACTCCTCGTTTTGATCTCTCTTTATGAAGAATTTCAGTACAGGAAATTTAAACTAAAGCTTGTTCTTAGCACGAGTTTGTTTGAGTGATGCTTGTAGAGCGCGGGTAGTCAACCGTTTTGCTTGTTTGTTTTTTTTAAATTCTAAATGTAATTTGTTGTATTCGCCGATGTTGTTGTTGCTGTTGCAGATATTTTTAAGTTTTTATAAGTATGTATCTTAAATGTTTGTTGTTGTCATTTCTACAAAAATGAACAAAACATACGATACGAAAAATGTTTGTGCATTATGTGGGCTTAAAAATCAAGGTCAAAAACTCATATCATCATTAACTTGTTACGTACATACATATGTATGTGCATACATATGTGTGACTGAATGTGTTTGTGTTAATAAAAGCCGGGCTTTAATGTTACTTACTTCTTTGTAGTTAAACATTTTTGTTATTGTTGTTTTTGAGATTTTTTTGTCAGTAATATAATGTGTGTGTATTTTTTTGTTTAGAGTATCTGTGGTTTTTTGAATATGCTCGTTTCAGTTTATCTTACATTTTGCCTAAGCATGAAGGCAATAAATGTCTTTTTGTTTACGGTTTAGGGTATATTAACAATGAATAACACACAGGGGTTTGCCAAGTTTATATGAACTGTGGCAGTGTGGATGCATTTGGAAGGTATGTCAGTGAAATCTCCTGTAGGCGGACATCGGTCGTCACAGCAGATTTGACCGTTAACTATAAAAATGTCAGACTAATGACTAATAACTAATACATGGTGTAACTATACAAGGTGAGTGCAGTAACACAGCTGACTGACTTTGTTTACAATTTACTTATTTCAAAAGTAATACTTTTTCAAGTATTTTTGACAGTAGTGCATTATTTTACACAAACAAAATTCCTGTTGTTTCTGTATTGTGTTGTATTTGTTGTCGATTTGCACACACCTTGTATAGTTAAACCATGGACTAATCAAAACACATCTTGTCAACTTCCGATCCTTTTGTAGAAAGGCAATTCTTTTTATAATTAATGTTAACTCCAGATTGGTACGGTCTTAAGATCTACCTTATTTTTCAGAATGCTTGCAGCCTGAGTTTTCCCAATACTAAATCCCATTAGCACCTATTTTCCAAAAGCCTTTGTTTTGTTACCTTTCTGCAATTTCACGCACTGAAAGTTTTTTTGTTCTTGCACATACATACATATATTATTTTAATGTAAGAGAATTTCGTCCAGCCATCCTACAATAAAATTTCTTCAATAACCAAAGCTTTGTACAGACGGTTGTCAGGTCTTACAACGTTGTCCAACAAATGTTCAGAAAATGTCTAACAACCGTGTGAACTTAAAATTTTTGTCTTCCAAAGTTGTAAGAAAAAGCATATTCAGTACATTGTAAGACAAAAATATTGTCAGACTAAAACAATCGTGTAAACTCATTTTTTTGTCATTGTAAGATTGTTTTACGACAATTGTTGAACACTTTTAATTGTCATATGTGCAAAGTTTATGCATCTGTCAATGGCAGCATTGTCAGAGAAATTATTTTAAATGCAACTCTGTATATAAATAAATAAATAAACAAACAAAAGTGTGCATTAATAACATTTTGGAAAAAAGTGGAAGAAAATTAAAGGATTAAATGAAAGGAAATAAAAAATTGATAGAGACATATCTATTCATGAATTCTGTTTCATAAAGTGCAGTTATGAAGCACCCAATCCTTCACCCAAACTTTGCGGCGTTTTTTTGTTATTTTGTCTTCATCCCCGCTACTTTCTAGGACATATTCAGATAAAATTGTTTCAATTGCTCTTTTTTGTGCCATGACAATATTAAAAATTTTTAAACACTCACACATGCCTTAGAACGTATTTGACAGTCTTAACACACAACAATCTGCCAACCGTGTGAACTGACAATTTCGGTTGACAGATAAATTCATTGTTACGATTGTGTGATAATGAAATTGTAAGGTTTTCTTGCAGTCGTCTGTATGTCAGTACATTGCTAGATCTGACAACATTGTATGTATGATCTGACAATGTTAAAAATTTTGCCAAAAGATATATCGAATTTTCGATAAAGTAAGTTTGTGGTAAAGTTTATTATTATTATTATTTAACAAATATTGAAAATGGTACCGTGTAGGTCTAAAAAGTACATTTTATTTATATAGTTGGTACGAAATCCAAAACCCCATTTTTCATCACTGCTATGGGGTATGTTTAATTTTTTTTTTTATCGTTTAACATTTTTGAATTTTGTCCGTCTACTGGTGGTATTTTATGGAATAAGTGTCCGCGTCCAGCTAGTGGGGTGGCCGTCTAGAAGAGAGTAATCTATTCTAAAAATTTTTGTAGAACAAGGGACTAGGAAAATTCTCCGTTTAAAAAGTTGATCGCCTACGGGTGGGGTCCGTTAGTAGAGTTTTCACTGTAGGAAACAAATAGTAGGAAAAAAATTCGTTTTTGGCAAAGTTAAGCAAATTTAACTACCTACACATATTGACATTTGGGTGCAGTTTTCTTAAAAATTATTTAGTTAGTTTACGAATTAGTCTGTACTTAGGAAGTACAGGAATAGTACTGAGGAAGTATTGGAAGAGCCTTGGGATTGCTATGCCTATTTCCTAGATTGGAACCACATTTCCGTCAGTTTTGTTGTTGTTACAACAGTGGTTGCTTAGTTGATAAATTCGGGTCATTGCGGTGTGTAGAACCAGCTGTCATGGAAATAATGTCCCATGGAAATATTAAAACGATTACAATTGCAAGCACAAATTTATATATATATACAAACTCTTATAAGAGTACATGTTGAGGATATTAAAAGAAATTGTAACTAACCAAGTACATAATAGGTTTCTTATCTAAACAGCTTTACTAAATTTAAAAATACATTTGAAGTAATAAGGACTGAGCAACTCTATTGGTCAGTAACGGGTTAAGAACATTGTACAATTTACCATTAAAAAAACATTAAGCAACAGCCATATGTATTATAGGTATAAACTATGTTTTAAGTTAGAATTTTGTTTAATGATTAAAGCTAAAATTCTATTTGTTGCTTTATCATTAAGTATGAATTTAAAAAAGATAGCCCCGAGATTACTTTATTTGTTAAACGAGATCTAATGTACTAATATACAAATGTATGTACATATGTATGTATCTGTAGCTACATATGTGGGTCTTACATTAAATTATTTTCCCATACGTTTGTTTACTAACTCACTCATTAGCTTGATGACAAAACGGGTTAATAACTGGTTTTTAGTTTTTGGTAATAATGCTTTTTTATTTGTTTGTTTGTTTAAGCTTGATTGAAAAACATTTTGCACGAGTATGAGCTATTTTTTTTATACAAACCAGTGTTCTTAGATATTTTGGTTGACACAAGCGAAAATTCAGAAATATTTTTTGGTTAAAATGCTGAATTTATTTAAAAGATTTAAAAGAAGGTGAGTTACATTTGCATGATATTTTAATAGCACACAGTGGGAGCGTTTTAGAACATCAGTTTAATAATGCACTATAAAATATTGTTATTTGGAACTTGAAATCAAACAGTAACAATTTCGAACATTGGAAAAGACAAAAATTCATTATTAATTGAACATTTTTATAACCTAATAATAAATATCTGAAACAAGCTTTATTAAATTTAGCTAAAGATCAAACAATACGTTAATAAATACAAATTAAAATTATGTTTCTTTGACCTAGACTTAATATTGTTTGTCATTTTAATGAATAAAGCGACTAATTAATCATATTAAATGACATAATTTAGCCATTTGCAACAAATGAAAAACTTTAGATTTAATAACAAACAGCAAACTTCGTATTTAATAATTTTCAAATTATGCATTCGTTTTAGAAAAAAATTGCATTTCTTTAATTTGTAGCTATAATTTACAAATTACACAGGCAATGACCAAATAGTTATTATGTACATGAATCAGTCAGCCATAAATCGAGGGGGTCGATTACAGTTTAGAAGAAAAACAAGTTTCACTTTAGTTAATTATTTTTTTATTTTACCTACAATAAAAATTTCTTAAGACCACCTTTTAAAAACATTAATTTAATATAATTATTAAATTATTTAAACAATTTCCCATTGCGTTTAATATTGAATATACTCGTATATGTACATATGGTATGTATGGTTGAGTGTTTTTTCTTTTTAATTTAGTTTTTTTGTTTAGGAAGTTGTTAATAAAATGTTTTACACACTTCATTCACTCACTGGTTTTATTATTTATTTATTATTTGTTTTTTTTTTTGTTGGAATTTTAGCATTTTTTGTTGTTATTTTAGTAGTATTATTATTTGTATTTGTCTATTCCATCCCATATTGACTTAAAACTACAACAACTGATGTTTTTGTTGTTGTTGCTTGAGATACGTTTTTGGCTCACGTAATTCACATTCAACGGGTTATACAGGGTCTCTCCTTCATTTTGGTTGTATGTTTTTTAATTGTTTTTGTATTATTATGATGAGTTGAGTTGTTGCAGTATTAGTGTTGGCAATAATAGCGACGTTAGTGGTGGCACTGTGCAATGCAAAATGAAAATTATAAAACGGTACCAGAGAAGTTGAAAAAAGTTGGGTTATAAGAATGGTTATTTTCTTTCTGTGTTGTAATATGAATTTTTATTTTTGTATCCAGCGCTGCACGGGGTTTCGTTCGCTTTTTTCTGTTTTTATCCCTTAATAAAAATAAATAAAAAGTACAAAAAAAAAACAATTTTTACCCGTTTTTACCCCTTACAGAGTACCCTATTTTTTAATCTGGGCCATATGCTATCCGTATACTAAATTTCATTCAAATCTGTTACGCGGTTTTAGCGTGATTGCATTACAAACTAAAAAACTCACAAACATACAAACTTTCACATTTATAATATTATTACTCCCTCGTGCTAATATTTTTGAAAAAATACATGGCCTTTGTGTCCTTCGAGACTCAGACCTATCTATGTTTTAAATTTGATTAGAATTAGGCAGATAGTTTCAGAGAGGAAAAAATTGTCCTTTAGTCCCCTCGTGGTCTTATTTTTGTGTCCTTCCAAATTTATTAAAATTGAGCAGATAGTTTCAGAGAGGCAAAAATTGTCTCCCTCGTGGTCCTCTTATGAAATTTTTTTTCATATAAACCATCTAAACTAATAAAAAATCAATCAAAATGTACACTTATTTTTATATATATAGAAAAAGATGTATTATTTAACAAATATTAAAAATACTACCGTGGAGGTCTAAAAACATTTTATTTATAGGTAAAAGTTGGTACAAAATCCGAAAAACTATTTTCTGAAACCATTTGACCCTAGACCCCAGAGATGAGAATGAGATTTTTAGTATTTCACTTCAAACTGAAATTATACAGATTATAGTATTTTTTATACAATTCAGAAATGATAATCAACTTTTGTTTAATTTCAATACATATTAAAATTTATTAAGCATTTCAACTTTTTTCGAAAATCATTTAAAACATATGCATATAAAAATTAAAGCCTTTTCCACCAAAGCATTGTATTGGTTGTATTCACTAATTCGAAATGAGAAGACGTCGTCGTATTTTTAAATACATACTAAGCTTTGTTTGATTTAGACTCCCACCTTTAAATCGAACAACTTTATCAATATTTTAACTCTAGCTTGAACTACTTTTTCAGCATGTGTTTTTTCATAAGTATTTTAGGGGTTTCATTTTAATTTATTTTTTAATTTATACTAATAGTGTGTCAACAAAAAATTACCGATAGTAATGTCTTAAAAATGTACCAAACTTAAAACAGATTGCAGTTTGCACTAGTCGTTTTGAAACTTTTACCAATTTCACACAATTTGTGAACAAAAAAGTACCTCTAATAGTACCAACATTATTTACATACATCTCTAACAAGTTGCATTAGTAGTGGCAGTAGACTGGGTGTTCAAACATTTAAAAATACGAATGTATTGTACGTTACATAGGTTTTGCCAAATGCTTCACTGCATTTTAAGTACTTTAACTTCCCGAACAGCAACATACACAACAACAACAAACGTTCAATTCAACTTATTATAATAATCGTCATTATCATCGACTTCATCATTATTAAACAATTTTTTCCATTGTCGTCTTTTGGTAAAAATGCATAAAACACGAATAAATAAATAAATATAATTCCACGCACTCCATGAATTTATCGTAATTTATTCTTTTTAACTTAAACTGCGGGGGAGTTTTTTATATTTCATTTCATTTCTTTTTGTTTTATTTTTCTTAAAACAATTATTTGAAATTCAATTTCGTTTTCTTCTTTTGTTTAAAACAAGATTTCAGTTGAAATACTTTGATTTTATTGTGTTTTTTGTTGTTCTGATAAAAACCCAAAAAAACTCACTTTATTAATAAACAAACGAAAAAAAAACAATACTAAACTTGAAAAACGCGTCTTTTAGTTAACAATATCAAAGCAAAGTAGCAAAGTTTGTTTAACAGCTTAATGCCTCGACGTTTATTTAATGACTGATCTCTGAGTTTAAAGTCTAAATCAAACAAAGCTTAGAAAATTTTGTTTAGGCCCTGTTAACAGAGAGTAGAGACAAAGCGGAAGCTCAAATTAGGCAAGATAGTGAGTAGAAATATTTGAGCAGAGTTTACAAGTGAAGGTAATTGTGTACAAAATAATGGGGAAACGCAATTAGGAGAAGAAATTAGTCATAGCTAACAACCGCAATTGTATACACTCCACAAAACATTGAAGAAGAACCATAGAAGTATAAAACTTATATTTTGTGTTTTTTTAAAACAAAACAGAAATACATACATAAGTACATATGTATATACTAGCATGCAACCCGCTACTTCGTTAGCGAAAAAAATGTGGAAATAACAAAACAACTACATAAATAATTTCAATATGTTTATTATAGAACTTTTAATTATTGTGTAAAATAAATATGTACACCTTACAGCTATAGATTGTTTCCAACATTATTAAAATGTATATTAAAAATGCTGAATCTTGAATTACGAAATTTACAAATTATGTATTATTGTTGATCGTACATATTGCATTTGAAAACATTTGAGATCGTCCAGCGGATGCCCAATAGATAGTGCGTATCATAACTTGAATATCATTGATGTCCAATAGCCTTTAAAGTATTTTGTACATTATAAATATTAAATGCAAAATTGGTTTAGATAATTTAAAAAAAAATAGTTCTGCGAAACGTGAGCTGTAAGAAGTAAAGTTTTAAATCTACAAAATGATTTTTTAGCAATGAAACTTTTTACAAATATTTTTCTTGATTGACATTTATTGAGTTACATTATTTGTTGCACATAATGACAACAATGTTTTTAAGCCATGATGTCAGAGAACCACCGAAGAAGAATTTAATGGATTAAATTCTTTCGAAAGCGAGGCCTTCTGCTTCCTTGACTGGAATATAATTTCAACCTCCCGCAGACATTTATATACCCTATCACACACATCATCAAATTAATCCAACGATTAATTAATGTGATACTAATGTTAACTAGACTAATATAATACCATTTTTAAAATTCCTGCAATGAGATCGTCAAGCGCAAGTCCCAAATGCTCCGTGTATTCAAATGTCTTCCCCAATATTGCTTCCTAACATCTTTTAGCGGCAAAGCACTCATAAACTTAATGAATTGCAGGATCATTTGAAGAATTTTATTTTGTTAGATTTCTTTAATACACAGAAGATTCATCTAGTTAGAGTAGTCTATTTTGAAAGAATAAATAATTTAATAGAATAGTAAATCATGTAATGTTATTAAATTTTGTATTAAATTTAAGTTTTTACCTATGTATTGATTATTTGTCTGAAAATATTTTTGTACTCTACGCGCGTTGCTACGCCACCAATTAAAATTAATTTGAAAGAAAGGCATTACACAAATATTCACTTCATTTTGAGTAATTTTATTGATTTTGTTCATTTTCCCGGCAGGCGTTGTAATTAATTAAAAAAGTGGGCGTTAAAGTAGGCGTGGTCGTACCAACTCAGAAACCTTCCCAGGCTCATGCACAACAACTTTTCCGAAGATAATAACATAAATAGATGCATAGTTTACGATTCTATAAAGGACATACATACAAACATTCATTTTTTGAAATGGGGCATGAAAGTGGGCGTGGCACATAACATTTTTATTTTTACCTCGCCTTCAGTAAGATGTGTATACAACTTGTTTGAAGTAAATCTATAAAAAGCCATGCAGAAGCAATTAATCAATTTAAAAAAGTGGGCGTTAAAGCAGGCGTGGTCGTGCCAACTCAGAAACCTTACCGGGCTCATGCACAACAACTTTGCCGATGATAGTAACATGATCAGATGCATAGTTTGCGAGAATAGAATAGTAGAAAAAGTACCAATATAAGTGTACTTAAGTTTTGTTCTTTTTACACCTTTATGTGTGGATGGAAGAATATTTTATAGTACTTTTATTTTTAAATTCAATAAATAATATCAAATGTCCGTTTTTACCCCGTTTTTGTATCTTTTTTGTCACCTGTGAAAAAATAATTTTCAAAAAAGTATCTGAAAATAATAGTTCATGGAATTTTTAGTGAGAAAATACATTTTGATAAAAAAGTAATAAAAAAAGAGTACAACTTTTAGGCCATAGGAATTCGAATTTAAAAAAAGTACCAAAAAGATTTCTAGGAGATATACATGTTAACGGAGCGTTCTACTGGGACTATTTTTACCCCATATGGACACTTGAATTTCGAATTTCAAAAAAGTACCAGACACCTGTCGGCTCTTTTTTTGATTAAATGAGGACGCATTTAAAATATTATTTCTAAGTTTATTTGTTTAGGAGATATAGAGGTACTAGTTTTACCTGTTTTTGCCCCATTTGTTTCCCTTAACGACCGAATTTCAAAAAATCCCTTCTTAGTGGATCTACATATTGTAAAAAGAATCCATTACCTGAACTTCAAGTTTCTAGCTTTAGCGGTTTGGGCTTTGCGAAGATGAATCAGTCAGTCAGTCAGTTACGTTACTCTTTTATATACATATATAGATTTTATATAAGAAGTAGAAACTTATAGCATAGTTCTGTATAACGAGTGTATTCTCAGGCGAACGATTGGTACACGGGCGAGTACGTAAACAAATGAGTTTTTATAATACACTCGTATGACTTACGTTAGTTATCTTGGTAATATTGCATTCACCACGACGATATATTTTATATAAGAAGTAGAAACTAAGAACTTATTCCAGAAAATTAGATCATTCTGATGTCATCAACATTTTTTTATAATAAAATCAGAATTACTCTGATCACTCGGGAAGGCAAAATTTATAAAAAAAGTTTTAGCTTAAAAAAAAAACGAAATACGAGTACAATGGTAGACACAAGGTTAGCACTTTATAGGTGTATCTGTTGCCAATTAAAAAATATTTTCTATTGTTCGGCATTTTTTAAAACCTTTTATTTTTCAAATGATTATGCCACCCCACTTTTTGTTTTATTAATTTGGTGCATTCCGAATGTTTTCTCTCCAGAATACAACTACCCATTGTGCAACTATACAAGGTGAGTGCAGTAGCCCAGCTGACTGACTTTGTTTACAATTTACTTATGTCAAGAGTAATAATTTTTCAAGTATTTTTGACAGTAGTACATTATTTTACACCAACAAAATGCCTGTTGTTTTCGTATTGTGTTGTATTTGTTGTCGATTTGCACTCACCTTGTAAAGTTGCACCCAAAAAAAATTCTGGACAGTAATTTAGCACTAAATATAAATTTTACTTTCATAAGCTAAATAAAACAAAAAACAAACAAAGAATGTAAGAGACAAATTCATATTAACCACAGTGGGACGAACGAAGAAATTTTTGGTGGGAAATGAAGACATAATCATTACGAACTCGGATAAGGTAAATAAAACTGTGGCAATGATAAGAAAGGACTATGAAACAAAGATGAAATACATTCTTTAAGATATGTGTACATATAGACGATTGAAGAAAAATCCTACGTTAAGTCTACAGAACAAAAACAATATTATTGTTGACAGACTATATAATTTAATTTTAATTACCATATCTGACAAAAATAAACTGACAACCAGAATTGTGATACCCCCAAGGATATATGGTTTTCCAAAAATTCGTAAAGACGACATGCCATTACGACAATATGCTCATCGATTAACTCACCATCTTACGGACTAAGCAAATATATAATTGACATTTTAAAGAACTTGACAAACAACTCTACATACAATGTAAAAGACGCGATACAATTTAAAATTAAGATGGATAATACATTAAGAGACAACGATGAAATACTAGTATCATTTGATGTGATTTCACTATTTCCCAGCATTCCCGTTAACCTGGCTGTTTAGATTATTGACAAAAAATGGTTTATGTTAGAAGAACATACCAGATTACCTAAAGATTTGTTCATGGATATTTTAAAGTTTTGCATAATAGATTGTAAATATTTCAAATTTAAGGACAATTTCTACACACAGAACAAAGGTATGCCAATGGGATCTCCCATTCCTCCAATTAATGCGGATATTGTTATTGAAGAATTATTAGACACAACTCTTAATAAAATGGAGATGAGACCAAGAATGATGTAGACGACCTATTTGGAATTTTAAAAACGAATCAAGTTGAGAATACTTTGAAGACATTGAACTCGTTTAACAGACAGATACAGTTTATATTAGAGAGAGAAATGGATAACAAATTACCATATTTAGATTCCCTAGTTATCAGGGATGGTAATATAATGAAGATAAACTGGTACCAAAAACCTGTATCTTCTGGCAGGCTTATTAATTATTATTCCAAACATCCTAGAAGAATAATAATAAACACTGCTACAAACTTTATCACAAGAGTGCTAGGTACTAGCAATACCGAATTTCACGAAGAAAATAAAATAAAAATTAGACATATTTTACACAAGAATGACTTTCCATATATAACAATAGACAATTTGATAAAATATACAATAAATAAGAAAAAATCTGACAACAATATGATGGAAACGAAACCACCTAAAATTTACAGATCTATTGAATATATACCTGTATTATATGAAAGTATGAAGTACTCTGATATATGTATATGACCCGTGCGTTATGGTCTTAGCAGTATACTTTGGGTTGTTTTGTATGTTTGGAGGACGCTTTGATATCTTTTTCCATCAGACCCGAACCTACAAACTTTATATTTATCGATCCATAGAATATTCTTTCAAAAAATTATTGGTTTTTATAAATGCTCATGGACAAATAAAAATCCGGTACTTTTTTTGTTTTTTAAAAAAATACGTGGCTTGTGCTGAAAGATCTCTTAAAGAGTTACGATATATTTTTCTACTTCTTGGAGCCTGTAAATAACCTTATGCTGTTTCGGTGTGAGGTGCACAGCTTCTAAATTGTGTTTTCTGATCCTTAATATTGTGTTTTATCAAATATTTTCAGAACTAACAAAATGTATAAATTTACATTCATGTTCTAAACTATTGTTAAGCTCAAATTTCCTGTAAATTGCAATTAACCACAAATATAAGTATGAAGAAAGAATGCAATAAAAAATAACGGGACATCCTGGTCACACCAATGGACAAATTGCAGTTAATAATTAAAATCATATGAAAGAAAAATATTTTTTAAAATAGCATATATGAAACGTGCTAACCTCATGTGTACCACTGTATTTGCAGAGTTAAGAGAGTATTTGCAGAGTTTAAGCTTTGATTAAGATATTTCAATGAAAAAATCGATTTTGAACCCAAAGCAGAAGTGATCGCAGATTCAGTTTATTTTCTCAATAAACGCAGTGTTTGCCGAGTTATAAACGCTTTAAGTATTCTATGAAAAAATTCATTTCGGACTCAAAAGTGAAGTCATCACAGTTTGGACATAAGCGAGGTACATATAAATGATTCATAGTTTCTATAAAAATTGATTTTTGATCTCTCTCGTAAAAAAAAACATCCGATTCATTGAAGTAGTTTTTTAAGATAATTTTCATTTATTTTTGTTTAATTTCTTAATAATTTTAAATAGTACTTTATTTTTATTTTCTTTAAAGAAATACACACAAAAAATATGTACTTTTCAATAAACTTAAATTTTTGCCACTTTTAATTTTTGTTTATTTTTAATAATATGTAGTTTAAGAGATATTTTCTATGTAGTAATAATAAAGTGATGCAGGCCATATTCACAACAATGTAGTGCAATATTTATTTGTTTAAATATTATAAGTACTGCTGAAGGAAGTGCAGAAGAGTTTAACACCAGTAAGCAGTTTAAATGTAAATATTGGTATAACATGTATTTATATAAATGGCAATAAACAAAACAACAAAACACATTTATCAAAATAATTTAAATATTTGCTTGTTTTTGTGAATAAAAACCTGAAAATTCAATATCGTATTATATTTAGTAACATCTTGTTTTGTATTATGTTATGGGCTGGTTTACTTTTTTGTCTTGCTTTGTTTTGCTTTTTATATGATGGCAGTTTATTTATGTTTATGTTTTTGCTCTTTTAAGGGAAATCTCTTTAAGATAAATTGGAGTATTATTCACATTTATTTAAAGATTTTTGTTTTAAATTGAGTTTTATTGTTTCAAAGTATAATTCTAGTGGTTAAGTTAGTTGCATTCCTATTAACACTTCAAGTTTAACTTTAATGGTGTGTGTGGTTGGTTGGTTTTATTTTTAAATAAACTTATTTTGAGTTTATTCATGATGAGTTAAATTTCTTTGTTTATGTATCATTCGCTTGTTTTATAACTTTTGGCTTGGCGCATTTTTAATTCCTAAGCTAATTCTAAACGTTTCATCTCTTTATACAATTCCCTGCCCATTTGTGCGGGACTCCTGGTGACAATAACATTGGCCTTTTCCAAAGCCTTGATCTTGTCACCAGCACCACCTTTGCCACCCGAGATAATGGCACCAGCATGGCCCATTCTTCTGCCGGGTGGGGCAGAGATACCGGCAATGAAGGAGACCACAGGTTTGGCTTTAATGCCCTGCAATTTAGAATTTCGAAAAATGTATATAAAATTAGCGAAATATTTTTCTTTTAACGAGATTTATAGCACTTACACTGTTGTGTTGTATCAAATATTCAGCAGCTTGTTCTTCGGCCACACCACCAATTTCACCAATCAATATAATACCCTTGGTATCGGGATCCTTAAGGAAGATTTCGAGACAATCAATAAAATCGGTGCCGTTGAAGGGATCACCACCAATGCCAACGCACAAAGTTTGACCTAAACCAACTTCAGTGGTTTGATTGACAGCTTCGTAGGTCAAGGTACCGGATCTTGAGACTACACCAATTTTGCCACGCTTGTGAATGTGGCCGGGCATAATACCGATCTTGCACTGTAAGAAAATGAATAGGTAGGAAATTAAATACGTTTGATTTATAAAAAAATCTTGTAAACATTAAGAAACAGCAATTCAGAAAAAAAAACTCTTTAAATATACATCCATGTCACAGAATTTAATTCTGTTCGGAAGTGGAATTAATTCGGTATTGCTTCTATAGAAAAAGTTTTTTTTTTCAATTAGATTTTATTTGCAATCTATTTTTACAAAATAAAATAATAAGTATTTCCATTTATACAAGAACAACTTTAAATATCAATCTTTATAGGTAATATAAATAAATTATTGATATTTACAAATATGTTTTACTATTTTCTGAAAGGAAGGTCAAGTTCATGTACTCTTTGGGTCTGCGTGTCTCGTGGCTATCGTCTAAAAGGTTTATAAGTTTCATGATAAGTTTCACTGAAACGATTTATTTCAGCTTTGACTGTTGGGATTCCACGATCTTAATGGATATTGTCGTTTTTAACGTACCATAGAGCTTTTACAATTGAGCGAAGAGTTTTGATTAATACCTTTGCAGCTTCTCAATATTCGAATGGCTTCCGTATTTTGTTTCTATAGAAAAAGTAAAACGAACAATTTTTTCGGAATGAAACCTAGAAATTCTTAAAATTACAATTCCACATAGCAAATTAAAAGCGGTTTCATTCCAAAAAAAAATGTTCGTTTTACTTTTTCTTTAGAAACAAAATACGGGATTAATTCCACTTCCGAACGGAATTAAATTCTGTGACATGGCTGATAAACAAATTATGAACAATATTTTAGTAAGGCTTGTGTTGTGAAAAGATTTTAAGAAAAAAGTAATATGTACTCTACTAAGTATGGGATAACCTAAAATATTTCTTACAGTATTAACAAAAGATAATTTTTTAATTTGCAGACATAATTCAAGACAATTAGTAAATATTATTCAAAAACGATTATTAAATTTAAAAAACGTTTATTAAGCAAATTTTTATATGCAAATCTATTTTAGTAAACGTTTGTTCAATTTAATAATCGTTTTTGGATAAGGGGGGTCAATCTGCAAGTCTATTCAAAATCAATTTGTTTTAAATTGTCAAAAAAATTTATCTATTTCCTGTTTCCCTAGAATTCATAAGGTTTTCAAATACTTGTTGTCTAGTGTTGCATTATTTGTTGTATCACATAACAATTTCAAAAATAATTAGAACCTTTTAACATTTTTTTTAATAAAGCTAAATAAAATTACTTTTGAAGGTATATATGAATACATAGAAATGAATAAATATGTATTGCTGTTCAAAAGATAACTAACTAAACTTTTACATAATAATGTATAAGTTTATTATTTATCTTTTTAATATAGTCATATCAGGTTTTTCGTCTTACTAAAAATATTTGTTTAAACTTGCCAACAAAGTGTAAAAAATCTATAACAAAATGACTCATTAAATCAGCAGTCAGCTGAGTATTTGTCAAATACAATTCTGTCGTCATTGAAAAACATTTGTTTACGCAGCAAAACCGGCTTTTAGAAACAGCAAAAATTTATGAAACAATAACAATCTATATTAAAAAATTGAATGCGTTTACTTAAAAATCTGCCAATCTCTTAATAAAAGAAAATAGAACTGAAGCTTATAAAATGATACCAATAAAAAACAAAGTTCATTATTATTATCAAATAACATGAACTTTGATCTGTGAATATAGATTGTTGTTTTTATATAAGTAAGTACGTTGCAATCAACAAATAGGTACTAAAAGCTACAAGAAACAGCAAATGTTTTTATTATAAACAAATAAATATGTATGTCTTGGGCTATGGGGCTTATCAATTTATAGACAAATGGGAAAAATATAAAAATAATATTAAAGGCATAATGTGGTTGCATTGCAGTTGTAATTGTTACAGTAGAAAATTCGTTTATTAGATTGTTTTGAAAAAATAATTATTAATTAGAGGTTAAATATCATTTAAATAATTTAAATTGTTGGAATTATTTTAGTTATTGTAAATGAAATAATCACACGACTTTTGCTGTTAATAAGGCGATTAGGTGATAGGTATTTATATGAAAGATAATTTTTATGAAACTTTAGAAAGTTTATCCACTATTTTATGTTATAAGACATCCCATTGGAATGAAATGCATGTTTACTTTTAATAAAATTTTAATATACCTATGTACTATAGATATAAAAAAGGGATAAGAAAATGCAAAAATAACTAACATATGGTAAATTTTATACAAAAATAACAAAACTACTTACTCTTTCGGGAGCAATAATACCAGGGCAGTTGGGGCCAACCAAACGCGATTTGTTTTGGCTCAACAAGGCATTTTTGACGCGCACCATGTCGTGTTGGGGCACACCTTCGGTAATGCAAACGATTAAAGGAATTTCAGCGTCCAAAGCTTCCATAATGGCAGCAGCAGCGCCGGGTGGAGGCACATAAATTACGGTAGCATGAGGATCTGTGGCCTTCTTGGCTTCAGCCACCTTGAAAAGAAAAACACACCCATTCATACAAATTTAATTTAACTTAAAAAATACAGTTTTAACTTACGTTGGCAAATACAGGCAGTCCCAAATGTGTGGTGCCGCCCTTTTTTGGGGAAATGCCACCCACCAATTTGGTGCCATATTCCAAAGCCTGTTGGCTGTGGAAGGTGCCTTGTTTGCCGGTGAAGCCTTGGCAAATGACACGTGAGTTTTCGGTCAACATTAAGTTGGCACGTGTTTGGTTATATTGGGAGCTATGGCGTACAGCGGATACCAAGCCATCTGTAAACAAAAAAATTACCATAAAAATAAAATAATTGAAACTAATTAAAATCACATTCTAAATTAATTTTTTCCTCTGCTTCATTAATTGATAATTCTCATTTTCACACACAAACAGAATTTCTCTAAAAAAATCACGGTCACTGACAGTTCACTATTTTTTTTATTTTCTTTTATTTGCATTCTACTCTTTATCAAGGTCTTGTCATCTTTTTTAATTTTTATTAAATATATTTGTTGTTGTTTTTTAATAAATAAATTTAATTAATATATGTACACATCTTTTTGCCCTCATTATTATTTAACAGTCGATTTTTTCATTCTCCTTAAACACCGGTGCAATTTCGTTTTTTTTTGTTCAGTTCGCAAATTTTTTCAACCTATTATATAAGTTTTGAAGATGTTGTTCCACTTTAAAATTATATTTCTTTTGTTTACATAACTTACCGCGTACTTTAAGCAAAACTCTCGAGCTAGCAGCCATAGTTTGTTTTGCAATAATCTGGTATTATTAAAAAATTACTTTATGCAAAATATTTGACAAATGTTGGAAATTTGTCTATTTCTTTCGATCGTTCGTACGCGAACCAACACACTTTTAGCTGAGAGCAAATCGTTTGTTAGTGATGGTAATAAGAATTATTTATTTTAGTATTAGTGATGGTAGTAGTAGCAAATGAAAACTGGTTTAGTGCTGGCACTTTGGTGTGGTGGTTTCTAGTAACAGAGTTGTATTATTTAAATGGTAGTGTTGGTAAAATAGGTGTATTTTAATGATATAGAGTGAAAAATATAATTAATTGCTTGAATAGTTTTTTCTGGGATTATAGAAATTAATATCATTTAATTTATTATTTTGGTTAGTATTAGTTTGTAAATAAAAATAGAAAAAAACATTTAAAAATTTAACAATTTGTGTTTATTTATATAATTTGTTATATAATCTGACAATTGTTATTATTTTTTTCCTAAAATAGAATAGAATTAAAAGTTCGAAAACCTGTGTCAACTTTAAGATCCTTTTTGAAATGTTGAGGGATTTGAAAAACACGAATTTTATTGTATAACTATTTTAATATTAGACAGTTTATAAAAACGAAATTCTTTTAAAACGTAGGAAGAATTACTTACCAAAATTAGTTTATGTTCTTCTGTGGAAGCTTTTTAAAACCCAATATTTTTATTGTTAAAATCTCCACTTTTTCAAAATATCAATTATTATTTTTATGCTCATAAACATTAATCAAATGTAATTAACAGAAGCAAAAAATTCCTTGGAATTTTAATTTAAAGAAATCGTTTAATTTTAAGTTTTCTGTATTTGCAAATCTTTAAATGTATGAACACTTTATCACGAGAATATGACAAACAATTGTATTTTTTATAAAATGATCAAAAATAAAAGAGTATGTTTACCCCACCGAAAAAAAAATTAAATTAAACAACTCGGCACCTACACATTTCAGATATATTTTTTATGGTTGATGAACGAATAAAAACAAACAACAACAATTAGTTCAATCGCGTGTATGGGTTAACAACAATTTAACTCATACATTTTTCGCATAAAAACAAAACAACAACTGAAATATACATAAAACCAAACAAATGCACAAATACAATGTTAATTTGTTGTTGACTGTCTGTGATAATTATTTAGGTGTAGATGCTGGTGTTGTTGTTGACAGTGATGGTGGGGTAATGGCGTATTTAGAAAGTTGACAGCTTATTAGAAAAGTACCCTACAACAGAGAGAGAGAGTAAATATAAATACAAATTCAAATTCAAATTTAGAAACGTCCAAAATTCAACATTTCTTTTAAAATATTATTTGACATGCATTTATTAATTTAAAAAATTCTGAAAAATGTTGCCAAAAAATTACTCTGAGAATATTTTGGGGGTTTTTAGGTATCACCTTAAATTCTAATTTCTTTGGACTACTTTTTTAAGAAATATACTGTTTGCTATATTTTTTAAAGTGGCTGTGTTTTATTAATAATCGTATCGTTTTAGTTTGTTAGTCATTTGTTAGCAACACAAGTTTGTATATGTGTAAACAAAGTGAAGAAAATTGCAATATCGACAATAAACAAATAACACTGTGTACTACAGATATGTATAAGAAACTTGCTGAACACGCCTAAAACTCGAAGATATAGTCAAACATTTATTTTTTATGACTTCATAAATTTAGTCTGTGTTTACATGTTCATTTGTGAACGCCAAAGAAAGTTCGAAAAAAAATTAAGATTCTTATCAATAAAACTTGCAGCGTGTAAACACAGACTTAGCGAATTTTAATTAGGCATTTTTTATTATTCTTTCGAGAATTTAAAGAAATTTAAAAAATTCTAGGACTTTTAATTAATATACACATTTACATATATGCATTCTACTCAGGTACAACTTCTAAGAATATTCGTATTTAGAAAAAATATTGATTACATTTTCTATATTCATTCATATAGTACATATGTGTGTAAATACAATTTCGAGCAAAATTGAATTCATTGTAACAATTTTCAAAGCTTATGTTACTGTCAACAAGTAATACAAAAAAATCTTAAATTTAATATATTGCAGAGTTATTTCCTGAATAAATCATATAATCTAAATTCCATAGATGGGCATTTTTCAGTACCAGTACTTTTTCAGTATTTTCTTTTTTTACTGATTACTGGAAAAGAAAATCAGTATTCAGTAAATTTTACTGATTACTGAAAAGAAAAATCAGTATTCAGTAATTTTTACTGATTTGTGTAAAAAAAAATGCAGTAATCGTGGAGAGTCGATTAAATTGATTGAAAAATACAGCTTGTACGGTTGATTGGCCACCAAGATTGTGTGATATCACACCGTTAGACTTTTTCCTGTCGGGATATGTACAGTCTAAAGTTTATACGGACAAACCCGCTTCGATTCAGGCCTTGGAGAAAACATCACGCGTAACATTCGCCAGTTACCAGTCCAAAATCTCGAACAAGTCATCCAAAATTGGAATCAACGGATAGACCATCGGTGACGTAGCGACGGCCAACATTTGATAGACACAATCTTTAAAACATAAATGCCAAAGAATGTTCTTTCAGATGATAATAAAATTACCCATTAAATTTTAATTTTCTGTGTCTTTTTCTTTAAAAAATAGGGAACCTCGAAATGGATCACGCTTTACATAAATACATAATTACATACATACATTTCACCAAATAGTACTCCAACCAAATGAATGAAAAAATCATTGTAAAAATCCATTGAAATCGAAAAAACTTAACCAATTATAATTACCAATAATATAGTCATAGTAATCATTTGCAAATTTAATATAGCATAAAAAAACATTTTGTTAAAAATAGCGGTTATGTTTATATCATCAAATATTTGAATAAAGCGAACGTTCATTAAGGTTAATTTAATTTCATCATCACTTCTAGTTCTTCTCTATGTGCCTGACATTTTTATAGACTTACACAAACTTTAATAAGCACTCATATTCATATTTTTTACTCTTTGTATATGTACAGTGGTGGCCATATAATTAGAAGCGATGCTTTGATATAATAAGATCGCTGTGTAGCTTCTTTAAAGACCTACAAGTACATTCCATATATATAAAAATCTTTCAAATCGGATTGCAAACAAAAATTTGGCATCATTTTTAATTTTTGGTATACCCGAGGTGCCCCACTTTGGAGCATTGTGGCTCGGCCCCCTTATCAACACCTCCTCTATAGCTATGGGAAATTTTATTAAAATCGAGCTATTCGTTTGGAAGTTACAGATTTATTTCCACTTTTTTTTCAGATCCCCCACTGTGCACTGTTAATTGTTTTTACCGTTATTCAATGAGAAAACAATCAATGTTGTTACTGATGCACAACACGTTAAGTTCTAAGTTAAATTAAAAAATGTTTTTTGTGTACTGGCCACGTAATTAGAAACGCACATTTTTTTCTTTAATTTTTGCACTCTTCTAAATATTAGTGACAAAGTGAGTATAATTGGTAAACAATAGATTAACTTGAAATAATTTTGATACGGTTTAGTTTCGAAAATGGGCAAAAACAAGTCATATACTCCAGAAATGAGAAGATTAGTTGTGCAGTTTTACCAAAGTGAAAAAACGTTCAATGTCGGATTTTACACAACAGTTTTCTTCCTCAAAAAAAATGATATTTGGTGCAATTCACTTTTACAAAAATATAAAGAAGTTTGCAACCCCAGCTAGGAAACCTAGGACATGAAAGACCACTTTAGCAGAAGGTAGAGTTATTTATAGAGCCAGTAAAAAAATAAATTTTTATCGAAATAAAGGTTGAAATTGGACAGCAAATAAGCGCAGAAATATCCACACGGACAATAAGAAGACGTTTAAATGAGTCAGGACTTCGTGGGTGAATTGCACATAGGATCTCGTCTCAAAAAAATATCAGAAAAGATCCACGTTACTGGAATAGAGTTCTCTAGAGCGACAAATCTAAGTTTAACTTGTTCCAATCGGATGGAAAATCGTATGTTAGACGTCTTCCAAATAAAGCCTTAGACTCCAGGTACACCGTTAAAAGAGTGAAACACGGTGACGGGTCTATTATGGTCTGGGGTGCCTTTTCTTGGCGTGGTTTGGGTCCAATTGCACGAGTTCAGGGAATAATGGATTAGTATCAATATAAAAACATTTTGGGAAATGTAATGAAACATTATTGCTTTGAGAATATGCCCGTTCAATACATTTTCTAGCATGATAATGACCTAAAGCACACTTCACGGTTAGTGAAATGTTGGCTTTTGGATCAAAATATTGATGACTGGCCACCACAAAGTCGCGATCTTAACCCAATTGAAAACTTATGGGCAATTGTAAAAAGAGAACTTAAGGGACACGATTCACGAAATAATGATGAATTGTTTCAGTTGGTGCAACAAAGCTGGAAAAACATATCTTTGCAAACATGCCAGCGTTTAATTAAGATTTTACCAAAAAGCTTATCCAACAAAATATTAAAGGATAAGTACGTTTTGTTAAACCTCACTAAGGTTTTTTGCATATATTTATTTAGTTTCTAATTATGTGACCAATATGATATTTCGTTTTTTTTTTGGTGTTTAATTTAGTTTTCCTATTTTACGGATGCTGTGAATTTTTTTATTTTAAACTTAATAATAATTTACTATTTTTACTATTACTTTACTTTACTTTACTTTACTTACTATTTTATTTACTTTACTATTTTACTAGTTAATAGTTTTAATATGTTGCACTTAATTTTTAATATACATACATACATATATGAACAAATTATATGCTGAAAAGTCGTTTCTAATTATATGGTCACCACTGCATGCATTTATAAATGGTTTTCTTAGCTTCTGCTGCCTCTGAGAGGAGTACAAATGAAAATAATGTGGGTACATGATTATTATTATTGTTGTTGTTGTAGTTGTTAATGTGTTTTTGTTTTGATCGCGTGCTGGTTTTGTTGTTGTTGTTTTAATTGTTCGTTTTAACTTACTATAACCCTCTTGATTTGTTTGTTTGTTTGCATATTGATGTTGATTTGGCAATGCTGTTGCTTCTAATAATCATAATACTAATAATGATGATGATATATGTATGTATGTATTTGTTGTATCGTTTATACATACATATATATTTTTCTATCTTTTTTTGCTTTCACATTAGATCTTTAGCTAGATGTTTATTATTTTGTTTGTGGCTCTTTTGTTTTTTAGTTGTCTCGTGCACTTAATAAATAACGTTGGTTCAGTTTGAGTTGGGTTACATTTTTGCGTTCTGCCTCCTCGATTAAATGCGAGAAAATCTTTCGAAAATTTTTTATAAGTAATTTTACTTTTCCATAGAAAATTAAAAAAGTTATACAAAATATACTTTAGTTAAAGTGTAGTAGCTTTATAATCAGAAAAATATATATGTATACATATTTTATATACGAGTACATATTCAAAGTGTGGACAGTGTTTGTTTAATTATTTAAATTGTGTTTTATAAAAATTTGCCAAAATTTCGGAACAACACGAAAATATCAATCCTCTGGAAAAGGTATGTGTATATTTTAGGTGGTTTTCTGTGTTTTGTTTTTCAGTTTTCATTTTGTATAAAATTAAAAGTAATGTTGGGGCATTTTAGTTTTTATATCTGGAAAATTTTGCAAATATTTTAGCATATATGTACCTACATACATACTATATTTTTAAATATTTATTGTACACATGTTGATTATATTTTTTTAATATAATAAACAAATACATGTATGTTTACTACATAAATATAAATAAAAAAATATAAAAAACATTCTACAAGTGATTTTGAAAAAATGTCACATTTTGACCTTGTCTTCAGAAAAACATACATTAGAAAGGACTTTATTTTGAACTTTTTAATTTTTCCGACTTTTAAAAACCAAATGCAGAAATTTTAAGGCAAATCTCTTAACGTTAAGTTTGAAGTTTTAAGTCAAAGTACATAGTTTTAATTACGAAACAAGTGAAAGTTTGTAATTGTTTTTCAGAAATGGGCGCTATATAGAAGCTATAACTTATACTGATCTCCATATCAATATTTGCAAAAGATTTATACATGTTAAAGTGATTTTTAGAAGTGGGTTCTATTTCCGATCTTGTGGCTGATTTTGCTTCAACTTTCAGCAATTTTTGACTTTGGGAGCATTGCCAAAGCATAAAGTGAAAAATAAGGATCACCCTAATGCATGTTTATTCATGCATTAATTAAAAGAATTAAAATTAAAAATTATATGCATTTGTTATTTATATTTATTAATAGTAAATTAATATATATAGACATAAAAACAAATGAACAATATAGTACACACTACTACACAGTGCACACAGGGACAGATTAATCGATTCTCGGTCAAAAGTTTTCTTTTGGCAAATTCAAACTTTATATTCAGCTATGCCGAATCTTATGTACCCACCTCCTATATATCAGTAGTAAAAACAAATTTGTGTTACATTTTGTATCGATAACGATGTTAATACTAGTTATTTTACTTTTCGGATCTCTTAGTCCGCTTTCAGACGTTTCAATTCTGACTCTTTAAGGCAAGTATTTTTGAGTGAGAAATGAAAATAGATTTAATTTCTTTTGTTGTCTTCTTTTATTATCTCAGCTTATTCTACACGATGATTTGCATAAAAAAGTGGAAACTTGATGGTAAAGAGCACGAAAATTTAAGATGCGCGTGTGAACGAAAGGGCAAGGTTAAAAACTAGTTAGCTAAAACTAAATCGCGTGAAACATCACTTACACATTATATTTAAATTATAATGCCAGAAAATTATCTTTTGAATAAAATAAATTTCATGTCAATTTAAAAAAATCAATTATGGTGCGATGATTACGACGATATATGAATTATTTGTGTTGAATTTTAATTTGATAATGATGTCTATAAGAGATGGTCTATGGTGGGCTATGGTTACGTATGAACCGATCGTCATAAAATTAGGTTGGCTGATTTATATATACAGCTTGGACAGAGAAATAGCGCACCAATGTTCTATAAAGTGCCAAACATATTATATTGAACATTGGAGTGATAATAACATGGAATTCTATACTTTTGGTGGCAAATTCTTGTGTAATTTAACAAAACTATTGTTTATCATTAATTTTGTCAGCCAAAATGGAAAGAGGACTGCACTGCTCACTTGAGAAAAAAGGTTATTTGGGAACTTCACCAAACAAACAAAATTGCTTAAATAATTGGATGTTATCGAAAGATGGTTTATAATGTCATTAAATGTGTTAAATTAGATGCAAATATGCTTAATTTTAAGAAAGATCAGACAAGCCACCGCGAAGAACAACAGTACGTGGCGATAAGACAATAGTTAAAGAAGTAAGCTAGATCGTTTCAAGTCATCGAGAAAAATAATGACTGAAATAAATTTGCAAAACTACACCGGAACAAGGATATTACATTCTGGAAAGAAGTGCTTTGTACAGATGAAACCAAAATTAATCTGATTGGTCGTGACGGAAAAACGTTTGTACATCCAAAAAAAAAAAAAAAACCAAGAATACAATCACCGTTTTAGTACTGTAAAACAGTAAAGTACGCTATTTCTCTGTCCATAGCTGTATATGTATGTGGATTACTTGTGTCAAATTTCAACTTGATAGTAGTTTTAACAAGATATTTATGAGCATTTAAGATATTTTCGGAAATGGTCTATATATGGGGACTGTGGTAAAATGTGAACTGATGCAAACAAATTTTCGTTCGAAACAAGAAATGGTGTCATCGTATTCATGGACGATCATCTTGAACAAAAGAAAACAAATTTCAATTTAGCAAAACAAAATTTCTTTAATTGTGTCTTTAAAAGATTTCTTGCCTATTTCAGTTGATAATAATTGTTGTTAATTGAATGAATTGAAATTTTATTTATTATTAATAAACAATTACGCTACAAAAGAAATATACATATTCGCCAAGTGAATTATTAAAGGTTGTAGGCGTGATTGAGTATTTGGTTTAAATTTTGAATATACCTACACACCCATAAATTTGAAGTTAGTCCACAACATAGTGTATAACACAAAATGATATGAAATAAATAAATACAAAATTTAATTGATTTAAAACTGTTAAAAGGAAATGAATAGTAAAGAACTTTTTAGTAATTGCTCCCAGTGTATGCACCTCTGCTTGGAATCCTAAACGTATGATTAATATTTAATTTTTTACACATTGCTCATAATTTCTCAATGCCTTGCAATACTCTTTAAATATTAGTATTTTTTCTATTAATAAAAGCTTACAAATAGTACGTACAAATTTTGAATCATTTTTACTACTTTTACTACTTTTTGTATTAAAATAAGAACATTAAATCAAAACTTATACACTTATTAATTGTTTAAAATAATATAAAATGTTGCTTATGACTTTTTACTTAGCTTAATGCCAACTCAATAAAAACCATTTAAACACCCAATTAAAAAGCTAATTAAAACCGAAAAAAAATCTCTTTACAATTGCCAAAAAAAAATAAATAAAATCATACCGCAAAATAATTTTATACCCTCCACCACCATAAATATACTGAGAAACATTTATCTAAGATCCAACAAAGTATGTATATTATTGATGCTTATGGAACTCTAAGTCGATTGAGCTATGTCCGTCTGTCTGTCTGGCAGTCTGTCTATCTGTCTAAAACACTTTCACATCCAAAAGACACAACTAAAATCAGCAGAGTTTACAAAAAACCGTTTATAATAATCGGTATATTAGAACCAGAGTTATGGTCCAAAATGTGAGACAATCTGCATATACAAGGGCGGTTTGCAAAATTCTTCGTCTAGCACAGAAAGATAATAGTTAGTTTTTCATATTATTTTTCAATATAATCTCCTGAAACTTCAACACACTTAGTCCAACGCTTATCTAGTAGTTTTCTTCAAGGCCTTGAAAATAGTGGTGTTGCATTTCATTTGAGGTAAAACGCTTGCAAGCCAAGATTTTTTTTTGTATTTGGCAACAGGTAAAAGTCACTGGGAGCTAAATTAGAAGATTAATGGGTGGTCAAGCAACTCGTACTTTAATTCGTTGGTTTTAGCCATTGTTAAAACACTCTTGTGCGCTGGTGCGTTGTCTTGATGAAAAATTATTTTTTTTGTGTTGTAAGCCAGGACGTTTTTCTCGAATTTTTACATTTAATTGATCCAAAATGTTGCAATAGTGCTCTGAATTTATTGTTTTACCCTTTTGCAGATAGTCAAACAATAAAATACCTTTGAAGTCCCAAAGAGTCGTTGCCATAACCTTACCAGCCAATTGAATTGTTGTTGCCTTCTTTGGGGCACTTCCTCCAGTCCATTGCTTGGATTGTACTTTTGTCTTTGGAATATAGTGGTGGATCCATGTCTCATCAATAGTTATGAAACGACGCTTAATATCCATTTAATTTTTCTGAGAACGATCCAAACAAGCTTGAGAAATTTTCGTTCTTATGCGTTTTTGGTCGATTGTTAACAAATGCGGCTCCCATCTTGCAGAAAGCTTTTTCATCTGTAGTTCTTCATGCAAAATTAAATGGACTCGATCGTTTGAGCTAGCTATTTCACGCACTTTTATTCGTCGATCATTTAACCCTCCGATGAGTGACAGTTCTGAACTTCACGGCCGTATGAAAAGGTCCCTACGGACCTTTTTTGTAAATCATGTTTTTTTCATATAAAAAATTTTTTTTGATTTTTTTTTTGTTTTTATTGTTTATAACTAAATTCTACATACAAAAATAAGTTTTTAAATTTTTTTAACTCAAAGACATTAGGGAGATGATAAAAACAAAAAATTCTAAGAACTGGTTTATTGCTAGTAGTATAAAATTAGAATATTGTGCCTTTCCTTGAAAGCAATAAAGTTCATGTCTTCGAATTTTTCTTAGAATTTTTTGTTTTTATCATCCTCCCTAATGTCTTTGAGTTTAGGTCTTTGTGTTCAGATCAAGTAAATTATAATGATGCCCAAAAACATGCATTTATTAGTGGAATTCAGTACAAGGTCCATACTCACTAAAATCTCAATAACTCCTAAAGTAATGATCCGATCGGCTTGATTTTTTTTTCCAAAAGATGCGCAACAAAATACTCTTGGAATACAGAGATAACTTTGGGGGGTTGTAGTGGCCGAAGTAGGAGTAATTTCAGTTTGAAAAGACAAAAAGGTCCCTATGGACCTTCTCACTCATCGGAGGGTTAATACCATATCATGCACTTTGGCTACAATTTATGTTGCTGTTGCTGTTTTAGGACGTCCACTACGTGGTTCATCATCAATGTTTGTGCGACCACGTTTAAGTTCAGCAATCAAATTTTTTGCTGTTGCATATAAAGGAACACTTTCACCTAACACATTCACTGTATCTTTATGCATTTCTTGTCCCGATAAACCTTTTTTATTTAAATATTTAATGACACCACGAATTTTTAATTCTTCCATTGTAAAAAATTCCGTTTTTTTTTTTGTTTGAACACCTATTTCTATATGAAGAATTTGGCAGATCGAAAAGAAATTTATCATGTGTTCATAGATAGCACAGATGCAAGTTTCCAAAATACTTAACTTTTTTCTGTTTATACCGAGCGTTCTGTTCTAGTTTCCAAACCGCCCTCGTAAATTTAACATTTTTAAACATTTTTCCCGCAATTTTTTTAAAATATATTGCAGATATTGCCATAAAATTTTGTACACGTTATTTCTATGATAAAAGAAGAAACTGTGAGAAAATAGTAATAATCGGTCCATGATTTCTCATAGCCCCCACCACCTACAAATATCTTCCCGAAATATGGCTTAATGATAAATAAATTCATATAAAATTGGAATATCAATACAAAATTCAGCAAAACTAATTGTCATGTAAAAAGAAATCGCAAAGTCCCCTTCCAAAATTCACTTAAATACGCATAAATCTGGTATAAATATAATTTAAATTTAAAATAAAAAAAAAAAAAAATATTGTTACTAGGTTAAAATTCCACACAACTAATCCTTATAGACATATAAATTGTTGTGCTAAATTTTATGATGGTAGGCCCATAATTGGTCATAGCTCCCATGTAAGAACCCATATATTTATCTTATAGATATAGGTACCGACACAAAACTTTACATAAATCATTTACATATACACAAAAATCATGCTACAGAATTTTGTAAATTTCGGTCCATATTTTGACCATATTCACTATATGAAGTGCTTTTCCGATATCACTTCAAAACTCATAAATATCTTATAAGTAACGATATCGATCCAAAATTTTACAAGGAGTATTTACATTTTGAAAATATCGGTCCATATTTGACTTTATAAACTATATAAGGTCCACTTTCGAAATTCACGTTAATTGAAATTCAACGTGGAATATCCTCAATGTATAAAATTCTCTGTTCCGAAATTTAAGAAGATCGGCCCATGTTTTGTAATAGCTCACATATACGTATTACTTCCGAAACACAAGTTAACCCTAAATAATGTCTAACAATGTCTAATAAATATCGATATCGAATCAATACGGCAATTATGCTACTGAATTTTGTAGCTGCCAGTCCATGTTTGGCAATAGCTCCAAAATCTTCACTTCCGCATATAAAAACCAACCATAGAACTTTTGTAAATAACGTTATTGAAATGAATTTCAACCAAATCGCATTACTGGCTTTAGAAGCTATTAGTCCATAATTGGTCCCTTTTTTTACTATGCCACCCATAAATAAATAAATTGTTAATTGTTGTTGTTAAATTACACTCAAGATTGTTATGAATATCAGACAAACTCTGTAAATTATAAAACGGTAAAATTAGATCAAATTTCTAAACATTTGAATGGGCGTGAAGATAAATTTGAAATTTAACTCCCTAGACACAAACCATTTATGTTAACAGAGTCATGTTAACTATTTAACAAATGTTAAAGTTTGAAAATTCGATATATAACTTTACTAATGATATTTTAACACAAAAACATTCCGAAAAAATTAAAAAATATCAGCATCTATAAAAAATGTCTCAGAATATTTAAATAAGTAAAAATATTACACTAAACACATTTTTTTATAACGATCTTTCGAAAAAATCACTTTTGAAATTTGAAGAAGGACTTTGGTCCTTTTCTCACAATTTTTTGAGAGTGGGCGGAAAAAATAATTTAATGAAAATTAAATTTAATGAACTCGAGCCTAACTAAAATTTATCAAGAAGTAAAAATTAACAGTTCGATTATGAAATTAATAATTATTCTAGGAAAAAAGTATTGTTAAACAATATATAAAATGCTAAGCTATTAGTTAAAAAAAAACACTGAATAAGGATATTCTAGTACTAGTTGCAACTAGTGTAGATTTTGTATTTCTCATTATATTTAGGTGGAGGGTATTTAAGATTCGCTACAGCCGAATATTGCCCACTAACTTATTTTATAACGATTTATCACAAAAAAAAAAATAATAATCAAACATTATTATAGCAGCAGTCCACACCAGCCAAAAATAAAATTTGATTTAAAAAATCTCAACTCAGGCGTAATATTTTTTGGCACTAAACAAATTGCTAAAATGGCGAAGAAAAGAAAATGAAAATTTAAGAATTATTAAGGCTATTTGACATTTTAAATCATTTTAACTAGAAAAACACATACATACATATTTGTATTTTTAATTTGATTTTTTTTTTGAATTTTCTTAAAATTTGTATTTTTACTCGTTGTTGTTGTATCTGTGGGGAAGGTATATTTAACATGTCAATTTAATTGCACAAATTTGTAAAGTAATCAATAAATGAGTTTATTTTCTGTAGTATTTCCAAATGATTATTAATGATAAAGACAAAATAACACGGTTTAACGAAAAAAAAAAAATATATTTATTTCACACATTCTAATATTCACCCCTATCGTGAATAAAAATTCCACATGAAATTTGTTCCCTTTTATTTTTTTAACATTGAATTTAAATAAGAAAAAGGTGAAAAGTGAACAAATTTCATGTGGAATTTTTATTCACGATAGGGGTGATTGTAATTACATATATGATAAAATAACTGATGAACTTAACTTACTGATAAAAGAGTTTGAATTTCGAATGGAATATTCTAATAGTAATAACCATGTACCTACTTAGATTTCATATTTTTTTTTTAATAATAATTTAACATTTTAATCATTTATTCCCTTTCTTGTTAAACCGTGTAATTTCTGTTTTAAGTTTCTTTTAAAATTTTTATTTAAACAGCTTTAATTTAACCGGGTTTTCTTTATTTGTGTTGCGCATTTTGTCATTGATGATCTTATTTGACAGTCTGATTATTGGATTATTTTGTTTTTTTTTTGCAAAAAAATACACTTGTGTGGCTATTAATCAATATTGACTTTAATGATTGTTTACATAAAATAACAACAAAATAAGAAAGATATTAACGAAATGAAGAGATCATTTGCAAGATAAGAAGGAATTGCGCTCAAGGTAATCGTAACGAATTTGTTAGCACACTTTATTAAAGCATTAAGAAAAGAAACAGAAAATTCTAAAAATTAACATGACATACATATGTATGTACATATGTAAGTCACGGTGTAAAAAGTTGTCCTTCCATCTTCAGTATTTCGTAGTTGCAAAACAACAGCATCTACCATAAAGGAGAAATGACAACAATAACAAACATTGCTGATATTGTCAACCAACGGTAGACGCAACAATAAAAACAACAACAAATTTGTATTTATACCCAGCCGGAAAAAATTATGTAAAGAGGCCGTCTAGAAGGCCTTCTTTGTCACAAGTACTTCCAGTCGCATTGGCAAATCGTTTAATTTTTACATGGCGTGTCATTGTTAGTCAAGGTCTTGCCTACTCGCAACTGGCTGCCTGCTAAAAGGCCTACTTGAGAATGGCAATTGGAAGATCTACCATATAAGGCGTAATTAAAGCTGTGCTAAATTAATAATTACATTGAGGAAAGTGAAAGAAGGATTTTAAATTATCTAAAATTAATTTAAATATTCACATGTATGCATATAAAATACTGCTTCATGCACACTTTACACCACAAACTTTCATCAAAGAATAACCCCCTTATTCAAAAACGATTATTAAATTTAATAAACGTTTATTAAGACAGATTTTCATATAAAAATTTGCTTAATAAAATTTTCATATAAAAATTTGCTTAATAAACGTTTGTTACATTTAATAATCGTTTTTGAATAAGGGGGTTAATTTATAGACGTTCTCTTTATTCATTTTTGTTACTCGTATAACAAAGTGAGCAAAATAATGTTTGTTGTTGTAGTCACGAAATACAGGAATAATTGCAAAACCATTCGTGTTTGCTATTGAAATCATGATTTGTTGACATTCTTTTGAAATGCAATTTTGAATGGCCTTCTAGAAGGCCTTTTGAGAGAAGGCATAATGGAATGAGTATCGAATATTTTAGAATGTGTAAACAGACAGGCCTGCAAATGGAAGCAATTGCAATTTTTCCCGCTGGGTAATAATAAGAAGAATACACACACACATTGTAAACGTACATACATACATACATACATATGTATGTAAATTTAGTTCTGACTCATATCACCTCATGGTGAGGTAAATAGATGATGTTTACAAGTAGATCTTGGACAACAAACATTGCTGATGGCGCCCTTGGCAGGGCAGAAAATGTATTCCAATATGCCAATTGTCTAAAAATATTACTTTACCATAATATTCTTTGAATTATTAATTAAATTGAACTCAAGCCAAATAAAATTTCTTTAATAATAATTATTAATCAATGCTAATTAATATTCCGGAGAAATATGTTCTTACCCACAATGTGTCACTGTTTGTGCGGATTTCTTAAGTTGTGATTTTAACTATTTTGACGTCATGATTTTTACAAGACATGCCATACAGCCCCTAAAGTAATTCCAATAATGCATGGCACATTTACTGTGTACACCCTCGTTTCAGTGATAAGTTATTTCAAGTTTTTTTCAATGGACATATTTTGGAAAGTCTGTAAATTATTATTTAATTGAGTTTTCTCCAAACATTTCGTATAACCTAATATGCTTTGCAAATTTTAGCGATATTAAAATCAAATAATTAAAATTAGCTTGACATCGCCCGAAAAAACAAATTTAATAAGAAAACTCCCACCTATAAATATATGTATGTAGGTATATCGTTTAATATTTATATTTGTTAAATAGAAAAAAATCTATAAATGAATAGAAACTAAATACAGTCGTACAATACAAATAAGAAAACAATTAATCATGCGTCATTTATTGTTTAATTCGATTTGCGTTATTTGACAATTTTTATATATGTTTTTTCTTGAGAAATTTATATTATTATTACGAAAGGTCTCTGGGTGATGGTGTGGGGACAACCTCACACCGGCCTTCTAACCTAACCTATATTATTATTAAAATAATTTTATAATGGAGTATTTGCAAAAATGACCCAGCAAAATGTTTTTGAGATAATTCTTTAAAGTGGTAGTAAAATTAAAAACAAATGAAAAGAGCTATTGCATTATTATATTATTAATGTTTGTTAATATTAATTAAATATTTATACCCTACACCATAATAGTGGGGAGGGTATATTGGATTTGTGCTGATGTTTGTAACGCCCAGAAATATTGGTTCAACACCCACCTTAAAGTATACAGATCGGCTCAGAATCACTGAGTCGATTTAACGATGTCCGTCCGTCTGGCTGGCTGGCTGCCTGTCCATGTAAAGCTTGTGCCCAGAGTACAGGTCGCAATTTTGAAGATATTTCGATAAAATTTGGTACGTGATATTTTTTCGGCCCAAGGATGGATGGGATTGAAACTGGTGGAAGTCGGTCCATTCTTTTACCTGGCCCCCATACATATGTCCTCCCGAAATTGGGGTTTACTGGTCATAAATCTTTGACCGAAAATCACTTAAAAGACCATAACTCTCTTAAAAATGCTGGTATCCAAATAATATTGAACACAAATATGTTTCGTACATATACATATAACATTGTAAAATTTTATGACGATCGGTTTATAATTAGTCGTAGCTCCCATATAAGGCCCACTTCCGAAAATCACTTAAAAGAGCATAACTCTCCTAAAAATGCTGGTATCCAAATAATATTGAACACAAATATTTTATGACGATCGGTCCATAATTAGTCGTAGCTCCCATATAAGGCCCACTTCCGAATAAAATTTAACAAAAATGAGTTTCTTATGTACAAATAGGATGACACCTAATTTTATTATAGTCAGTTCATAAATAGTCAAAACTCCCATATAAGACCCTCTTCGTAATTCACTTTAACCTCCATAAATCTTTTAAGCGTATTTATATCGAGACAAAGGTTAACACACATAATATTTATATTCACGGAAGTCATGGCACTAAATTTTTGATAATCGGTCCATAATAGGTAATATCTCCCATATAGCGCCCATATCTGAAAAACTGTTTCATTGATATACTGGGTGCAGGGTATTATATGGTCGGGCTTGACCGACTATACTTTCTTACTTGTTTTGTTTTGCTAAAATGTCTGCCATAAATAGCGGTATCTATCACACGGGTTTACATCTACACATCTGTTCGTTTGGCAATGTACTAGTCGTTGATTTACCGTTGTCTCATAATCGGTCAAGAGATGATTATAAAGAAAACATTATAAACAGCGTTGTCAACTTTGTAATTTCAAAACGCACCGAAATGGGGGAAAAACGCGACATTTGAAAAAAATCGCACCAAACAAATTTGTTTGTATTCCTTCGTACTAGATAAATATGTAATTATTTTTTCTTTTTTTAACTTTTTAAAAAGAGATCAACGAATAATAGTAAAAATACTCATAATATGATATTCGGAATTAATTGGTAAAAAGGGCTAATTTCAGTACATATTTTTTCTAAATATTTTTGTTTTCTATTTTAAGTACTTCTAGTACTTCGTTGACCCTATTTAATAAAATTTGTTAGGGCTAACCTTTTATTTTCAAACAAAAATGTTCATTTTATTCAGCTTTAGCAATAATCTTCATGTGACAAATGTTTAATTATCATACATTCGTATATAAAATGCATGCAATGGGGTTCTTTTTCATCGTATAGATTTCATGATAATGAATTATTAAAAATTACAATTAAAAATTAGTAAAAATAAATATTTCATCACATTTTCGGAAAAAACACACCGAAATTAAAAAAAAAAAGCGCACGGCGCACCAACTAAGAAATTTTTCGCACCAAAAATTTTAAAAAAGCACCAAAAATGGTGCGAAACGCACCAAGTTGACAACGCTGATTATAAATATTGTTGTTAGTGTTTGTGATTGAGAACTTTATAAGAAGATGAATTGCTTTTCGCTTTGTGTAGTCGTTGTTTCTGGTTTGTCATTTTATTTTTAGCCGGCGTTAAGATTTTAGTACATACATACATATGTATGTATTTTGAGTAGTAATTTAATAAATATATGTAATTAGTAAATCAATAAAAATAGAGAAATTTAAGTTTAATATCTAACTAACTATATCTAACAACAATTTGTGTTATTTTATTGTATTATTTTATTGTATTCTTATGTAGGTATAAATTTAAGGTATAATAGTGGGATTGTAAGAAGAAAAATGATTTTTTGTTTTTTTTTGTCAAAATAATTTTTTAATATGGAATTTTTAAAATTATAAACGTTTTCTAAATTTCTGAAAATAAATAAATTTCAACATATTATCATTATACTGGTGAAATGTTACATTTTTGTTGATCACAATCGAATAGAAAATACAACCTATTTATCAGTTTGAAAGTTTATGTGCGCCTCTTTAATTTTCGGATAGTTGAATGCATTTAGACAAAATTAATAGTCACCTTGAATACATTACATCGCTTAAACCACCAGTATTTAAACTATTTGTATATTTTTAAAAATTATATATGTATGTATGGTATGTACATACATTCTTCCAAAACACTTTTATTAGTTGAAAAAAATTTTGCCTTTTTTAAGTCACTTTTTCTTAAGAATCCTCATTTATTGCAGATAAATTTAGTATCATTTAAGGTATTAAAAAAGACCAGTCCTAAATTTATCCACAATGAAATACTTAACAAATAAGCCTTTATTGAAAAAACAAACATTTTAGCTTTTAAATGAGCCATATTAATTATGACTAAAACATTAAACAGATAAGGAAATTAACACATTTAAAAATACATTAATTAAACCAAAAAATCTGCTGGGTTTTCTGAAACTAATAGTAGGTATAGATCTCTTTATAAAAACCATCTAAGAGAATGTCTCTTTTTTGTTTCGTTAAACTAATTTTGCTCTCTGTTTGGTTTCGTCGTGTCTAATTCGCCGCCATAAACAATTTTGTTGTGTAGTTATTGTCCAATGGCTTTTCGCCGTTTGTTGTTGATCTTTATTTATTGTGATATGATGAGGTTTTTAGCCGATCACAATATTCAAATATATTTATTTTAAATTTCAACGTGGACCGGGTAGCAAACGTTTATTGTGTAAAAGACAAGAAAGACAATATAGACAATACTAGCGTGTTTTGATTTTATTCTGATATTTTGCGTTTCAAAAATATCTTAAAGTTCAATGGTTTTTAAAAAGATTACAAAAATATATTGTTTAGTGTTTTAATATTAAAAAAAGTTTTACAACTTTTTAAGAAAATAAAAAAAAAAACAAATTGTAAAAAATTAAGAATATTAAATTAAAACAAATAAAATTTCTATTATAAAGTGTTTTAAAATTGAATGAGCCCCATGAGTGGTTTTCGTCAACAGCTTAAGGTAAATAAATGTCTTTAAGCAACCATCTATATATAAATTGTATGCCAATTTTGTTACAGTTATATGTTGATAGTTTAATTTAAATGGTGTGAAATAAATGGGAAACACATTCTGTAGATTTGCGAAATTTTCAAATTGTAAACAAAAATAAAACGATTTAATTGCATAATAATGTTCATTATAAACAATTTTTTAGATTACGTTTTTAATTGTGAATAATGATTTTCTACTATTTTGGCGGTTCAATAATGTTCTAATTACGATAAATTCATGGTTATCAATGTTCCTATTTTCAGCATTTATTCATGTTTGAAAAATATTACGAAGTTGATCGAATATGTTTCAACTTGACAAGACTAACTAAACCATGAAATTGTGCAATGCTACTGTGTCGAAACAAGTACATTGTCATGTTATGCCATTGCAACACTATAAGTTAAGTAGCATTGTATTTAAGAGTTTCTCATATGTATGTTGAAAACTTTGCATTATTTACCTGGCAAATAACTTGATTAAAACTTAATGTCAAATAATAAAGGTGAATTTTTTTTACTGATAGTTTTTTGCAGCACGATTCACCATTTCGAACCAATTTTCTGGATAATCAAAGCTGTCGTATGTAAACAAAATCTATTAATTTTACAAGAAGCAATACTGCCATCCATTGATTTACGAGTATTTTGCTTTGGTTTTTAAGTGTAAATAAAACAAATATTAAGTTAAAAATATTGTGTATTTAAAATGTATGAAAAAAAAGTTGCTTTTGGTGATGACCATGGAAATACATAAGGCATTATTCAGTTCATTTTTGTCCAGAGAAAATATATATATATATATATATATATATATATAGTATGTATATAGGTATACTTCATATGAAAAAAACTTTGTCCGAACAAATATTTTGTTTAGCACGAATGGACGAATCCACCTTAAAATTGCAATTTTGTAAAATTTGCAACAAGTTTTATTGTTTCAAATAAAGTTTTTTTTTTAATTTGGAAATATTTTCAGATTTTGAGTATTAATAGGTACTATTTAATTAATTTAATTTCTTTATTTATGTTTATTTTCAATTTTATTTAAATATGTATGTACATATACGAGTATCTTTTCAAATAATTTTCTTTTGTTTCTTTTGTTAATTTTATTTGAATTTTATATATGTAGTTTGCAATTTTCCCTCAAACAGAAATTGTTATTATTTTAATCTTCTGTTAATAATATTTTCTTTATTTTGTCGTAGTGTTGTTGTTGTTGTTGTTGTTATTCTTGCTATACAAATATGTACATATGTATTTGTTTATAAATAAGCTCGTGTGTATGTGTATTTAGCCGGATATTGTACGTTAATAAACTTTTGTATTGTGTTGTTTTATTTTTAGCGTTCTAGCATTTGTATTTTTCATAAATCCATTATATGTATTTTCTCAACGATTTTTTTCACATTTATTTTCAGTACATACATATATTGTATTTTAGGTTTTATTTGTTTATAATAAATTGTTTTATATATCGTTAACATTACGTGTAGATTTTCTGATTGTTTGAATTTCCCCAGCAAATTAAATTTTCATTATAGCCAAACATTACTGAGTCAAATAACTTGATTTTTATTATTTATTTTCAATATTTCTTGGCGAAATTATTGAACATATGTTTATTATTTTAGTGGTTTATAGCTCATTGTCAACTAAGAAATAAACACATAAATTTTTGTACATCGAATGAAATGTTTGCAATAGAAATTTTAACTAAATTTACCGAGGTAGCAAAGAAATTTAAATAAAACATAAATCGAAATATTTTGTTTGTACATCTAATTGATCACTTAATTTTACGTTTTTTTTAATGCATTTTAAAATGCTTTTTTTTTAATTTTGTGAAAAATATTTTTTTGTTTGGTAATTTCTATAATTTCCACGTGCGATCTTATAAAGTATATACTGTGAGCGTCAAAATAAAGCCAACACCTTATATTATTAAAAGAAAAGTATAATTACATATATTAATATAAATAATGTTATATTGGCAAATTGTTTTGCATTTATATAATTATTTAAATAATTTTATTCTATTTTCTTCGACCTTTTTGATATTTATTAAATAATTTGTAAGCTTGAGGTCACTGTTTTTTATAAAAGATTTATTTATTTTTTTATTTATAATAAACTCATAAAGAAATAAATAAATCTTTTATAAGTCTCAATTGATGTTTGTCTTCCCATTGTGAATTTTTCATTATTAGTGATAAATAATGAAAGTTGCAATTATTCTAAGCGTCACTTTACCGTCAACTTTCAAACAAAAAATTTAAAAAATTTTTTAAAAATTTTTAATTTTATTTATTTCTTTATGAGTTTATTATAAATAAAAAAATAAATAAATAAAAAATAAATAAATCAAAATAAAACAGTGACCTCAAGATTACAAATTATTTAAGTGTAATTAATTCACAAAAAAAGAATCAAAAGAAAGGCGTATACAAATTCAATTGATTTATTGCTAAAATAGACCAATTTTTAACGCGTCAAAATAAAGTGAATAGTGGCATCATCCTTATGCAAAAACACCCCTGTCAGTCCAAAATTAAAAATTTTTTAAATTTTTAATTTTTTGTTTGAAAGTTGACGGTAAAGTGACGCTTAGAATAATTGCAACTTTCATTATTTATCACTAATAATGAAAAATTCACAATGGGAAGACAAACATCAACTGAGACTCTGCAAATCATAATAGATTTACATAGAAAAAATAAAATCACTTGTAGGCTTCACTGTACTAAAAAAACAATATAGACAAGTACATATACCAAAGACAATACAGTAGAAAATTTGCATGTTACAAAACGACCAAAGCGTTCTACAAAAAGAAAGAAATATAGTAAGACAACATCTAGTGCTGTAAAAGTAGCTGAAAATGTTACAAAAACTTTTGGAAAACCCGTAATCGTAGAAACAATTAAAAGATCTATGCATCAAAATTAGGGATGCCAAACGGAACTGGTTTGTCAAATTCAGTGGTTTAGGATATTATGTAAAATGTAAATTCCGGGATTTTTGTTTGCTATTAAAACAAATCGGTTAATTAATAATAAAAACTATTTATTTCAAAAATTTAACTTTTGTTAAATATAAAAATTTTTGAACACAAATATTTTCTGTCTTCATAGCTACATATAATTTTCAAACTAATAAAAAGTTTATAAACCATTAATAATTTAAAAACATAATAACATTATATTGAAATGCTAGATTTACAAAAATTATTTCGCCTTTCATCTAAATTCTCTCGTAAAGAGAATTTTGATTTAATTTTGTTATCATTTTATAAAACAGACGAAAAACATCGTTCACATTGTTTGTGTGAAAAATTGTTTCTCACCCTCCGAAACAAATAATTATATTTCTTATTCAATATTTGATTCCATGTCATATTTCAATTTCATTTATTATTTCATTTGTTTCGCAATCAACGTTTTTAACTCATTTCTAATAACAAACATTTCTATCTCATTATCAAATTCATTAAAAATTCATCCTTCTTCGCTCAATATGCAATAATAAATCAAATAATAAAGATTGCGCAAAGAGTTTAAACAAAATTTCCTCTCTCTCTCTGCGCATAACGTCACAGGTTATTTTTTCAGTATAATCAACATGTAAAAAATAGCTTTTGTTAACAATATTTTAAAAGAAAATATTTTTTCTTAAATTTTTTGATGCAAAATAAAACAAATTATTTATTATTTTATACATATTAAAATTAATTTTTATATTATCAATTTATTATTTTTTTTTTTGTTGATCTAGTTTTCATATTTGAAAAAACATTCTCGATCGAAAAAAGTGTTTTAGCTTTAATTTCCACATTAATAGTACATAACGTATTTATATGCTTTTTCAAATACTCGTTGCAAGTCAAGAGATTTTCACCATTCATTTCAGATTTTTAATTTGACACATAAATTCGTTAGTGGGCATACCTAACATAAAGCAAAACGTTTTAGTTATCCCTTTTAAATTTCATATGTCCTTTTATATCATCTGCCTTAAATTGTTTAATACAAACTCTATGAGACACTTAGTTTTTTTCATCAAGGTGGCAAAATTTTGCCCTTTGTTTTTAATTTATTTTCTTTTGGAAATCGAAAAAAATTAAAATTTATGTTATTTTTGTAATATTTCCACAATTAAAAACGGCACACTTAATTTTAAAATTTTTATTTGCATTCAAATTTATATAGAAGTTAAGCAAACATAAAAATATTTTTGACTTGTGACGTCACAAGAAGAAATTTTATTCTCACAGTTTTTGTAAAATATAACGGACATGCGCAATGCGTAATCTTTATTATTTGAATTATGATATGCAATCACTTTTTGATATCTCTTTGAGCCTTAATAAAAAAGCATTCATATCACTGCTACAACCGTATTAAAATGACAACTATTTGTTTAAGAAAAACAATTTCTTCATCTGTCATCTGTTGAGCTTTTAAGTCAATTAAAACTTTTTTAATAGGAATTAACAATTAAAAAATCCTTAGATGTATGAAATAGTGCGTTTGAGTTTGGCAATCCAAAATTCATATTAGTTCTTTCACCAATATTTGTTAATGACTTGTAAACAAATGCGGGCATTCGGAATTTGCCAACATGAGCTACATGGTAGAGTGCCATGTAAAAAGTCCTTTATATCAAAGAAAAACGCAGCCAAACATTTGAATTTCGCAAAAAAATATATAAACGAGCTTCAAATTGTTTGGAATAATATTCTTTTTACCGATGGAAGTAAGTTTGAGACACTTGGAGTCATTAAGACCGTAAAACATGGCCACGGCTCAGTAATGTTCTGGGTTTGTATGGTTCTGGGATTGTACAATGAAAAAGGAAGATTATCTCGATATTTAGCACAGAACTGGTTTTTCCAACAGGACAATGATTCTAAGTATATCCCCAAAATTGTGAAGGAGTGGTTGCTCAATCATTGTCCAAAATTTTAAATCATCCTCCGCAGTCCCAAGCCCTTTCAATTGAGCACCTGTAGGAATATCTGGACAAAAAAATTAGGCAAAGAAATATTTCTTGCAAGGATAATCTAAAGTCAGTAATACAGCATGAATGAAACCAAACTTCTACTGATTTCATTAAAAAACTCGTTGATTCTATGTCTAGACGATTGTCAGCTGTGGTGAAGGCAAACGAACTACAAATAAAGTCTTAAATACAATGTTTTTCATAATCAAATCTGGTACTTTTCCGTTAAAATTGAATTACTCTTTTACGTTCCTTATTTTTATAAGTTTTACTAATGACTTATATTATACTTATAACTTGCTTATGAATAATGCAAAATATTTTGTTTTAAATTTGCACTTTTATAATTTTTTTTTATATATAATTTAACAATATTATGTGTTTACTTTATATTGACGCTCACAGTATGTACTGGATCTTTATAGTAGATAGCGGAGTCGATTAAGCGATGTTCGTTTATCTGTTTATTATATAAAATATTCCTAAGCCCCTAAATAACTTAAGAACATGAATGATACTTAAACATATGGTGTCAGGAGGTTTGGATATAAATCTGTTTATAAGGTGGTAGTTTCAAAAAATTAATTGTGGAGATACATATCAATCAGAAATACTTATGCCTCAAAAGAAAGTTAAATAAATTACAAGAGTTCAGTAATTGCAGCAAAGTTAGAGAGCAGGAAAAATTCCGGTTGAAATTTAGAAAAATTTAAATAAAATGGAGAAATTTTCAATTTAAATACTTAATGAAATATGAAAAAAAAATCGTTACTGACCACCAAAAGGCATATCTATGAAATGCATAGCGGTCTTATGAAATGATGTAGTTATACAAAACTTTGCATCTTTAATTAATTTTTCAAGATTTAAATGTATGTGATCTTTTACATTAGCAGGATTTATGGTTGGTTTGTTCAATCTTGATTTTACAATACGTTTTAATCAGTCGTTGAAATGTAGCTGGAGTGTTATCGAAAATTATATTAAAGAGCCTGTGACTAATTCGATTAACTGATTCCATTACTATTTCCATCTATGAAGAGCTCTTTTCACTCATTTGTTTGCGCTTTCTGTAGTGAACGAAACATGACTATCCACTTGAATAATGCCTGCGATATCAATTATTTCTATAGGTTTGAAAAATTGAAAGGGAAGTGGGTGCAGAATGGACTAATCGGGATATAATCATTTCTTAATTTTGAATTTTCTAAATTTTAAATTCTCAATTTCATTTGAAATTTTAGAGTTTTAAATATTTAATTTTATATGAAATACTCGCAATAATGAATTAAAATTATCAATTCCAAATAAAATTTCCTCAATTTACAATATATTACTTAGGACTAAGTTTATTTCGTCGGGGTCTTGTTAGTTAGAAAAAAAAATTCTGGTATATATGCCTCAGTTTCAGTCTTCCTTATACTTCCTGGCAAGATCGCCATGTAATATTAAAAAGATTGCACGTTTATTTTTATTATTGTCGAACAGTCGCACAAGCAGCTTTTCTTTTTCTTTGTCCTCATAAACAGTTTAAATTCTAATTATAATGCTTAGGTTGTCTGTTGTTAGAATGTTTAATTTCATTTGGAATTTTCACAATTTAAAATTGAGTTTCAAAAAGTCATTTTTAATTTTTGTAATATTAATTTGAAATTCTTAATTTTTAAATTAAAATTCTTAATTCCAAATAAAATTTCCTCAATTTCAAATTTAAATTCGCAACGTTTATCATTTACTTGGTAAAAAAAAAAATCAAATTCAATATAGTTTGGATATATGTATGTGTAAATCAAGTTTAAACGCAATATATAAAACTAATATTAATGAAATACAGCACAAAAGTTTGTTATTATTTTAGGCTGGTTGGTATTGAAAATCAGCCAAATCGGTTTAGTAGAAAAAAAGTTATGAACCTAAATGTAAAGCTAATACCAAAAATTTTAATATTTGTCCTCATGAACAGTTTAAATTTTGATTGTAGGTTATTGTTATAATGTTTAATATTATATGTAATTTTTAAAATTTCAATTTGAAATTCTTAAGTTTTGAGTTCTAACAATTTCGAATTTAAATTCTATTGTAATTTTATTTGAAATTTGCTCATTTAAAATTGAATTTCAAAATTTCATTAGTAATTTTTGTAATTTCCATTTCAATTTAAAATTCTCATTTTTTTTTTAAATTTTCGAAATATCAATTTCAGATTTAAATTCTTTATTTTCTCAATTTAAATTTTAAACACTTAAATTCAGTAAAACTGATATAACTTTTCTTAAGAAAATTTTATGAAATATTATAATAAAAGACCTGCTGATGTTAAACTGTTTAATACGCAGATTTCAAACACACGCAACATTGTCAAGTCATGTCGTGCTCTTCAAGCATACAAAGTTAATAGCGAACATACTTCATATGTAAAGAAAATGCACATAGTTTTTATATTTCATCATTAGCTAACAAAATGTCATATGTGACACTGTGCTGCAGGATTAGATAATTACAATTCTTATATTGAGTACGTGATTTTAACTAACTTAACTAATAAAAGTATTGCACAAATATATTCAAGGATATTGTAGAACTTATGCTATATTAACTATTATAGAATATCTATAGAAATAGAATATACGAGTATTATAGATATTCGTTATACCTTAATAAAAGAAAAGATTAAATACAAAGATAGTTTGTTTATTTAAAACTGCTTTAATTATTTATTTATCCAAATAAATTATTTATTCATTTTACATACAAGAATTCATGGTTAAGGTCAGTGTTGTTTAGTGTAAATTATATTAACATTTACATGATGTAATCAATATATTATAAGGAAATAAACACAAAGCAAACCAACATTTATAGTAGACATCAGAGGTTCTTAAACTGTTAGAAAACTATTACGCAGTCTACGCAGTCATAAATGTTTTTAGTAAACTACTTTATGATTAAATACATTTTATTTTAATAATAACTTGTTCTCTACAGCAATATTCAGATTCATATTTCATAATAACATGATTGTAGTTTTGTAAGTTGGCAATATAATTGATTTTGAATGATGTTATGTTTGTCAAAATTCGAACTACAATTAAATTATGAACAAAAATTCTTATATTAAAGTAAATAGGCTACAATAAGATAGTCGTAGTTAAAAATAATCGTATTATGATTTAGCTGGAATCATAATATGATTGTGCTACAACCATTATGTTTTTACACAACCATATTATAATTTCATTTCTTGTTTGGTTTTTTATATACAACATATGTTTGCAACCAAATTAATTTAATATTATTAACATTTTCTAATATTATTATTAACATTTAAATGCGTGAGTGTTTTGTTTTAATCCGAAACATTTAAACAATAACACATTTGTTTTGTCCCAAAATTAAGACGTGACTAAATTCGATAATTATTTATTAACACAATAAATAACATTAAACAAAAAACAAAAGTTAATGAAATTGTTTTTTTTTTTTTTTGGAGTTTCCGTGGTGGCTTATGTTGTTTTTGTAACCATATGAATATTAATATAAATTTACGACACGTTTATTAGTTTAATTTATAATTGTGATATGTTTAAAATTGACAGCATAAAATGTTTTATAGTGTAATTTGTCAAGTCAAGCAAGGAATTTATTAGGTCAATTTCTATTAAAATGAAGTTAATTGGGACTGAAGGACAATTTGTAGTTTTAAGACATTTTGAGCAGACAGAATGCAAACGATAATAATCTATTTCACGGAATAATGACAATTTAAAGATTGCATTTTTCTAATAAATAAAAATGATCAGAAATTGATCGATATACGAGGGCGGTTCGGAAACTTCTTAACCTAGAACAGAAATCGCGGTATACACAGAAAAAAGTTAAGTGTTTTGGAAACTTCCATCTCTGCTATGAACGCATGTTAAATTTCTTTTCGTTCTGGCAACTCCATATAGAAACAGGTGATCAAAAAAGACGCATCCGCGATGTTTTTACAATGGAAAAATTAGAAAATATTTAAATGCAAAAGGTTTATCGGGACAAGAAATGTGTTAGGTGAAAGTGCTCCTTCATATGCAACAGTAAAAAATTTGATTGATGAACCACGTAGTGGACGTCCAAAAACAGCAACAGAAATTGTTGCTAAAGTCCATGATATGGTATTAAATGATCGACGAGTAAAAGTGCGTGAAATAGTTTATATCATGGGCATCTCAAATGATCGATTCCATTTAATTTTGCATAAAGAACTACAGACGAAAAAGCTCTCGCAGCATTTTGTTAACAGCCGACCAAAAACGCATAAGAATAAAAATTTCTCAAGCTTGTTTGGATCGTTTTCAGAAAAATTAAATGGATTTTAAGCGTCGTTTCATAACTATTAATGAGACATGGATCCACCACTATACTCCAGAGACAAAAGAACAATCCAAGCAATGGACTGAAGCTGGAGAAAGTGCCCCAAAAGAGCAATAGTTTTTTTTGGAACTTCAAAGGTATTTTACTGATTGATTATCTGCAAAAGGGTAAAACAATAAATTCATAGTACTATTTTGGATCAATTAAATGTAAAAATTCGAGAAAAACATCCTGGCTTACAATACAAAAAAACAATTTTTCATCAAGACAACAATCAAGGCAACGAATTAAAGTATGATCTGCTTGATCATCCTTATTCTCCTGATTTATCTCCCAGTAACTTTTACCTGTTGCCAAATGTAAAAAAAATCCTAGCTGGCAAGCGTTTTACTCAAATGAAGATGAAATTACAGTTGTAAACCACTATTTTGAAGGCCTTGAGGAAACCTATTTTAATCAAAGGATAGACTTACTATAAAAGCGTTGGACTAAGTGTATTGAAGTTTCAGGAGATTGTATTTAAAAATAAGAACTGTTTTTGAAAAACTGACTATTCTTTTTCTGTTCTAGGCTAAGAAGTTTCCGAACCGCCCTCGTAGAGCACTTTTTCGAATTTTAAACTATAAGTTTACATTTACATTTGCCATTTGTGGTCATAATTTTCTTTCTAAAACTCAATACTCAAATCTGATTTAGTTTATATGTATGTGTAAATCAATGTTAGGCCTAAAATATAAAACCGATATTAATGAGATTTAACTCAAATGTTTGTTATTATTTTAAGTTGTTCGGTATTGAAAATCAGCCAAATTGGTTTAGTAGAAAAAAATTCATGAACCAAAATGTAAAGCTACTGCAATATTTTTATATTTTTCCTCGTAAACAACTTAAATTTTGTTCATAATGGTTGTTGCTGTAAGTAATATATTCTTGCAAGTTTAATTGTTTTTGTATTTTTAAAGAGATTTCTTATATTTTAAGAGAAAATTTATTAAATATTTTATTAAATTGCTACCGAAAAATAAATATTGTCTTGTTTTAGAATTTCGTTGAAAACGACCGTTTTTTGGCGTAAATAAATAATTCATAAAAAAATCATTAATAAACACAAAATTTTTAAATATTAGACCAGGGCAAACATCTCGTTTTGCTCACTAAAGTTATATTTTTTGTTCATGTTAAATAAACTTGAAGTTGTTTATAAACAAAATAATATTTTGTATATTTAAAATAAACACAAATACAGCAACAACAAAATAGAAAAAAATTTAATTAAAGATAATATTCCAATTATTATAGACGATAGACTCAAAGAAAAATACAAAATTTTTGCACTACATCAACTAAACAATGGCAGGCAAAAGCCAAAGATCATAAACAAAAAATAACAACACATTTTAAAAAATTAATAATATAGAAAATAAATTTGTTTAACTGGCAAAGCATATTAACAATATGTTGAGAAGGGGAAAAAAAAGAAAAATTATTTCTATCTAGATTCTATTTGGCAAAAATTAAAAAAAAAGAAAAAAAGTTTTACAAATTTAATTCTTCTTAATTTAGTTTTTAAATAAAAAAATTTCAATCTAATTATAAACAAAAGCTATAATAGAAAACTAATTAAAAACGCTTGCTTACAAAAAAAAATAAAACAAACTAAAATAGATGACTATGCTTCCCTCTTATGCCTTAAAAACGAATTTAATTTAATAGCATGCTCATGCTTTTACAGAAATTTTTATATAAATGCCCTGACATCCCAGCAGCAGCCCATGTGAAGTGGTTGTAGACGACTGTGTTAGCTATTAAATCTTAACACTAGATACTTTACAACCTACTTGCTAGGCTAAGACTGGCGAATTTATTAATAGCTTAAACTCCTAATCTTAAATAAAGGTAGTCAAAGGTAGTAACTATTCTGCTATCAACGGAAAACAATTTGCAAAATTTTGTATAAAAAACATTCAAAAATTATGTGAAATAACGTGATTTCAAACAAACGTATGGCCCGTAACGTGAAAAAACTAGTGAATTAATTGCATTAAGGTAATGCATATAAAACCAATATTAACCCTTAACTAGGTTAAAAAGTAACTATGCACATAGTTTCTAAAGAATCTTACAAACCCAGTTCAAGTAATGTTTAACAATTGCTACCTTTAAAACTGCCGGTATTTAAATATTTGTCGTTTGTGTGTGCACAAAATTTACTAAATGTCAAACACTTGAAAACTGATTCGTTTTTAGTCTGCTAAAAATTTATTTATTATTTAAAAAAAAGTTATTAAATGTTTTGATGAATTTGACATGAAAAAATGTTTAACAGATACGTTAAAAAAAAGTGCGAAAATATATTGCTGATTGAAATGATTTAAAATGAAATTTATTTAACATTTGTGAATGACTTTAATAAATACTTTTCAAATTTATTAGTTAGTCCCAATTTACACGAAGCAATTCTTTAAGCTGAGTTGATTACCATTTAGACATCGGAGTGAGTGAGGCGTAGGTCCGTTATATTTTACAAAAACTGTGAGAGTAAAATTGAAAACAAAATTTCTTCTCGTGACGTCAGAAGTCAAAAATATTTTTATGTTTGCTTAACTTCTATATAAATTTTAATGCAAATAAGTTTTAAAAATAAGTGTGCCGTTTTTAATTGTGGAAATATTAAAAAAATAATATAAATTTTTGCGATTTTCAAAAGAAAATAAATTAAAAAACAATGGGCAAAATTTTGCCACCTTGATGAACAAAAAATAAAAAGTGTCTCAGAGAGTTTGTATTGAACGTTTCAAGGCACTAAAAGGAGATATGAAATTAAATATGGGTAACTGAAACGTTTTGCGTTTAAGATACCTTATGTTAGGTTGTCAAAGCCTACTGAAGAATTTGTATGTCAAATTAAATCTTTGAATTAATGTGGAAATTAAAGCTAAAACACTTTTTTTCGATCGAGATGGTTTTTTTTTCAAATAAGAAAACTAAATCAACTCCTTGCTGATGAGACAAATAAAACACAAACAAAAATAATAAACTGATAATACAAAAATATGTATTTTTAGGTGACTTTTTTAATACATTTTATTATGTATAAAATAGCAAATAATTAAATGTTTTATTCTGCATCAAAAATTAAAAAAAAAAATATTTTTTTTAAATATTGTTAACAAAAGTTTAAGTTTACATGTTGATTATAGGAACAAAATAACCTTTGACGTCATGCGCAGAGAAAGGAAATTTTGGAAGAAATTTTAAGGAAATAATTGCATCAATTTTTTCAATAAGAACTGCGTCGTGTAAATTGGGTCTTATTGAAGAAAAAGTAGACATATGCAAATGTTTGCATAAAAATTTAATTTTTTATTGCCTAAAGTTAAGTTTTGGACAATTTATTTTAATTGTTAACAAACAAAGGTGATCATATTTTATATCAATAGAAAATAAAAAAATGTTTTGTTTTCAAAATTGTAGAAATATATAATTAATATAACAGAAATCTTTTTCTTCGTTTTACTTTTATTAAATGCTGTCTCAAGTTTAATATTTATTGCAATAATGCAAAAAATACATAGAAGAAGTTATTACAGTGAACACTCTATTACATGAACACCCCAAAATATGTACAATTTCTCTGCATTGACTACTCCAAAATATGAAGTTTGTGTAAAAGCTTTAAAATATGAACATGTATTTTTTTTATTTTGAAACGGATTTCAGTTACATCATATGCATAAAAATTAGGGGAAACCCAAGCTATTGACATTTGAATGCCAAATGTCAATGCTCAAACAAAAGTGCACTTTTTAGTTAGTTTTTACATGTACGCAGACGCAAACGCATGTTTGGTTTTTAAGTGTTAACTAAAAGTGAATACTTTGTATAATATGCATACAAAACAACATAAATTTCTAACTTTAAAGGAAAAATATGAAGTTTTGAAGAATTAGTGTTACTAATTTAGCGAAGAAATATGGAGTGACAAAGTCCACAGTATCTGGATTAAAACAGAATAAAAATGCAATTTAAAAATATGTCAACAATACATTCATCGCACCTGGTAAAATAAAAACTATTAATATTGTGCCATTTGTAAATATGAATACTCCCAAAAATTTGAACTGTCCTTGTTTTTAGTAGTTCATATTATCGCGAGTGCGCTGTATTATAGACACAAAATAGGGTGTAATGCATTTTCTATGTATCTTGTTGGTGTCGCGTTCTTCATTATACTCTTTATATTCGTATTTAGTTATATTAGTATGTCATGCCGGGCAATTTGACGAGCACTGCCTGACTGGACAATGTTGTTGCGACTCTTTTCACCGTTCCAATCATTCGATTTGTAAGTTTTGTTTACATCTTATCAGAAATATTTTACTGGTTTCTTAAAGTAAAAATAAATTGTTTCCTCCAAACTGGAATATATTTGCAAATACCGCTACAGCTATAATAATTCAAATTACCCTTACTTGATTAAAAATAATTCGACTGTTATTGCCTATTTATATTGACGTTTATGCATAAAACCATGGTTGTTATATTTCATTCGCACAATTTAGAGATCTTGAAATTGAGTTTTAGTTATTCGAGGAAAAGTGCATACATATAATGACGAATAATTATAATATTTTTGGTTAATTATGATTTTCTTTTCATCTTTATGTATGTGTAAAAAAAGCTTAGGTCCAGAATATAAAACCGAATCTCATCACCTTGACAATTTAAAGCTAATAGGTATTGAAAATCACGAAAAGTTATCAAAATTTAGTCTAACGTAAAAGAAATTTTTTGTTTTTATATTTAGCTACTATTTTTTTAATCTATTGCCAATTATAAAATATTTTGTAGAATAATTATTATTTCATAATCGAACTGTTAATTTTTACTTAAAAATTAAAATTAAAAATTTTTAATAATAAATTTTTCAAGTTGTAATTCCTAACTTCAGTAAAAATAATTTAATGAAAATTAAATTTAATGAACTCGAGCCTAACTAAAATTATCAAGAAATAAAATATTTTGAAAATATTTTTTCCCTTCAAAGGCTTAATAAAAACATACTCATTCAAGTAACTACATATATATATATATATATTATATATATATATAAAATATATATATTATTGGCTGTTATGAAAGTCGGTTAGTAAGGTCTAAAATATATTACATGTTTCCAAATAAAATGATTTTGATAAAGAACGCGACTAGTAGAAAACTCCATACTTTCTGACATGTAAAAACTACTTTTTCAAATATTAGGAAAACCAAAATTTTTTTCTGAATGGGAAAACTAGAACATAAAATTCCTTTTCAAACAATGTCGAAATAGTTTATTTAAAAAAATTCTTTAAATCCCTTTCAAAAGTTATTTATATTAAAATGTATTTTCAGTCCCATAGTATACAAATAGTATGCATTATTTAAGTACATATTTTTAAACTTATTTATACACTTTTGCACTAAAATCAAAAAAAAAAGAAGAAAGACGTAAGAAAAAATCAACAAAATCTGTTTATTTTAAAAATAAAATAAAAATTTCAAAATTAATCAATGTCACTATAATCGTCATACGTGTTCATTATAATTTGCTTATAATTTATAACGTGTACGTAGAAAGAAATTTTGAAAATTTTAATAATATTTCATTGTTTTGTTAGAATTTTTACTTTGTAAATATTTTGTAATAATATTTGCACATTTTAAATGTTACTACGTATTTTCAATGTTTAGTTTTTGTGAAACTATTCGACTTTTCACATAAAATTCGGTCTTAAATTAGAATAAGAACCACAAAAAAATACCTGAGGTTGGTGGTTTTCAAACCTAACGTGCAATCAAATAACCAAATTGTAGTGAAAAACTGATACCGTGCCCGTTTTATAGGGCCATCGTTACGATAAAGTTTTAACAAAATTTTACTACTGTCTTATTATAGATGATGAAACATGTAGATATTGAAAGCTGGACCTCAAATATCTACCGGGAACAACATTTTATGTTTCAGCGTTTCAGAGGTGATGCTGAACTAATTTATAATTCTGGTGAAAAGGCAATATCGCAATTCACATTCTTGTGCAAATAGTATCGATTCGATATCGATTTTCATCACATGCCTGATTGATTCTACTTTTTTGACAGTTGTTTAGAACGCGAGAAACGCGTAAACGCTTGCGACCTACAAACAAACGGGATGACCATGTTTCGTTTTAGTTTTTAATATTTTAGTAAATAATGATAATTTTTTCTGTGATTGTTGTTTTATATTTTACTTTATTTAATTTCAAATAAATATACAAAATATTTAACAAAAAAAATTTGATTTTTATACCAAAAAAAAAAAAATTAAATTATTAAAAATTATACACAAGTGAAATTATAATTGACATGGTTAAAAACTATTACTTTACATAATTATATGGGATATAGCTAGTTGGCAGGATAATAAATGTATCTGGTATGAATAAGTTGAAAAAGTTTCACATACATACGACGAATTTACACAGCGAATTGTCACCTACTAATTCGTAGTGTTGGGTAAAAGGGTAAAATTCTTCGTTCGCCCCAGTTGTTAACTGTTATGCAGCACAGGCGGATAGATTATTAAAATAGCAATTTAATTTTTGATTCATAATTTAGTTTTTAATAAATGTAAATAAATGAAAAAACTGACAACAGATTTGTTTATTAATATGTATGTAAATATTAAAATATATACATATGCGTCCGGATTTCATGTGAATATTAGTTTGTTTTAAAATTTTGTGTTCGTTTTTACTTCGGTATAAATTGTAGTTTGTTTGTGGCATTTTAGAATAGGCAAGAAATATTGAAAATTTATAAGATTTACATTTTACCTAAGATATATGAAAGATTAGAAAAATCGAATAAATGTATTTGATAATAACAGATTTACATTTTATTTAGAATTAATTTTTTTTTTGTTTAGATTTTGTGAAATTTTATGACAGTGAGAAAATTACTGAAAATTTGACATCTTTTGTATGGAAATTTTTATTGTTAAACATTATTATTATAAATTTGTCATAAAGTTTAGCATACGGAATTATTATTACAAATAATCAAATTATAAAATAGTTTGTTTCGAAAATTTTGTTTTTATCATGGTGAAATTATACCAGATGACAGCATAGCGCCAGCTGATTATTTTTTGCTCTATTCATGGTGAAATTGAAAATGTCAAAAAGTTGTTTACAAATAGTCAAAGTTTATATAAAAACATTACAAAATTATTTTGTTTTTGAAAAATTTAATTTTTGTCGACGTTTTATCTGCGTAAAATAGTTTAAAAGTTTTAAAGAACTTTTTTATATTAAATAGTTTGTTTGTTTTGAGTTGTTTTACTAAAAGTGTTAGTTTTTCTTTTGTAAGATAAATAAAGATTACTCTTTAAAAGTGTTTTTTTTTTGCTGTATAAAAATGCGTTGTTGCATCTTATGCCTTAAAAAAAAGAGTAGCTGGAAGTGGTCCCTTCATTAGGGTTCCTCAAGAAAGGCAAGAGACGTTAATTCTTCATTGTGTACTAAAATAGTTCAAAGAAACATCTTTTTTGATGTTTCAAAATTATTATACAATACCTATACCTATACATATATATACAAAATAAAAAATTTTGTATGTTTTACTTTGCAAAATTACGTATTACTTGTATATTTAAATATTATTATGCGTATTATGCGTAACTTAATCAAAAATTCTTTGAGAAAATAAAAGAAACAAAGAAAATCACTATTGCTTTCTGTTTTTATCCATGTTTGTATATTTGTTTTCTTTATTTTATGCCAAATGTTTTTGACAGTAACGAAAGTATTACACAAACAAAAATGCCTGTTGTTCTTGCCTTGTTGTAATTGTTGTAGCAATGCTGTCACCTGATATTTAATTTCACCATGGTTTTTATTATATTTTCTTTAAACTCTTAAAAATGTATTATGAATTGTTTATTTCCTGTAGCCATAAATGATTTTTTTTTATTTTTAGCATAAAACAATCACAGATACATAAATGTTTTATTAACATAATTTGTCTTTCGTTTGTTCCTTTTCAGATGCTGGGTACAGCATTGCTGGGGAAACGTACACCAAAGGTAAGTTAATATTTATTTATAATAATTAATAAAAAAAAAAAATATTTTGTTTAAATTGTTTCTTAATTTCTATTATATACATATCGTTACCTAAAATCCAAAAGGCCGTAACTACAAAAAATTCAAAATTGATCTTTTGATTGATTATTATATATTTAACCAAAATACACCTTTCTTTAAAATTTTGTTAGTTAAAAGTTAAATTTTGTCAAATTAGTAACAAGGACGCTGTGGATATTTGTGTCTCAGCAAATAATAAAATGGTTAAAAAAGTTAATAAAAAATGTGAAAATAAAATACGCATATGATACTTCTTGGACAATTTTCTATAAAACCAATATTAAAGACGAATATGAGGTTTTGCCACAACGCACACAAAAAAAGTTTGAAGATGTCGAACCAGTACGGTTACATAAAGAAAAATTAAAAATATCTAAAACGAAATGCAGCCATCTCCAGGAACTTAAATGTTTACTTCCGGCTGATTGCCACAGTTTTTACGATAATTTACCATACTCAGATTAGAGTTATAAATTTTACTTTTCTTGTCATGTATACAATAATGAATTTTCGTTTTTTCTTAATTTTGTTTTTTTTTCTCTTAAATAAAGTATATTTTTATATCTTACTTATATATATTCTTACTATATATTTTGTTAGTGTAGAGCAAAAATATGCTAAACCTTTTTGCAAATGCAATGATGCAAGATCATTTGCACAAGATTGTGAATTGCGCTAATATTTATTAATCATACCTCACCTCACTGTGTGGTCGATAATAATCTTCTATACTACTGTCTGGCTTTGCAAACTAATGTATTAACGAGATCTACAGGAGAACATATGCTTTCAGGAAACGAAATTGATAACTAACATGTACAAATATGGAGAGATTTCAATGTTAGAATGCAATAAGTAGATAATCCTGTTTATATATCTAAGCTCAAAGGTAAAAAGTATTCTAAAAATGTCTTCTTATTTCTCATAAACTCCAAACTAACACGTGAAAATTTTCATCAATCTCAATATTTATCCGCTTAGTCGTAAAAATAATCAAATTAAAGATTTTGTAATGATTATTTTTAGAACCTTGTTTACATAAAATTCAGTTGCAACAATTTAATACTATTGAAAAAATCGTGTTTTTTTTTGTTTTGATGGATCTCATCAACTTATTCCAATTACTAAAAAATGTTATTGTCAAGAATCAAAGAACGCACCACTCCGCTTAAACTTTCCTTTGACAACAGCCCAATATTGTTTAATTGTGCGAGCTGGGGAAAGTGTTCGATTTTTTTTTTCTACAGAAAATATTGTGTATAACAGTTTTTTCTATAGAAAATATTCGAACAACAATAACAATTTGTTTGCGTTAAAAATATGAAATTTGTGCGATGTTGGCTCATATTTTGTTTCAGATTTTTTTTAACTCCTGATATTCAATACCAATTATTCTAGAACAATGACAAACACTCTTTACGAACTTCATTAATTACGGTTTTGTATTTTGGAGGTGAGCGTGTTTTACACAGACAGACAGTCTGGCGGTTATAAACTCAACTAAATTAGTTATGCATTGCATAAGAATCATTAAGTATATCTAAGATTTGCCTTAAACAAATATACAACTAATGCTAGGAACACAATTTGGACGAACGACGAATTTTTGGTCGCAAATATTCGTCTCGTAAAAATACAACTCTGAAATGGAGTCTATTTCCATTTTTTATGCCTGCGAACGACGAAACAATGCGGTCTAACCATGTTTCGTTTTAGTTCTTAATGTTTTTTAATTATTGTTATATTTTAATAATAAACAAAAAATAAAACAGTCAGTGAAATAAACTTAATACATCAATAACGGACAACACTTACAAAATATAATTTTAAGAATATTGTTAAATTATTTTTTAGATTAGATTTAGATTAGATTTAGATTTTTAGATTATTTTTCCTCTGAAGATGACTAACAAAATTGGTCGAAATATTGAAAAGAAACAATTAAAAACTAAAAAATATATATACAAGAGTTTTTATAATTTTTTTTTTAATAAAACAAAGTTTTTTATACTTTATATAATTTTAAATAGTGTTTATTTTTTATATATATTTTTTAAATATGGTCTATCAGCTGTTATACGAAAACAAAAACATTAAATTATTAAAAATTATGTATTATTTTTCACCGTTATTGTGGTTCACACAACGAGTTTATACAGGGAATTGTCTCCAACTAGTTCATGGTGCTGGGCGAAGTTCGTCGTTCGCCTTCTAGTTGTCTTCCTAGCATAACAATTATTTGAAATTTATTCATTTCTATCGTTAAATTTAAATGACGTTGTAATATGTTGCTTTCTTTCTCTTTTGTCTTTTGTAGTCTGTTAAAAAGAAACCTTTCACAGATGTCGAATTAGCAGGTGAGTGATTAGAATAACAAAACTCAAATTTCATAAATTTAAACATTTATCACAAAATCAACAATTTGCCAAATAAAATTATATATATGTAATTTATATAGGGTAAATACGTTTATTTTTTTTTTTACATATGTACATACAAGTATAATCGGCTAATTACAGAAAACAATAAAGAAGAAAAAAACACATAAAAAAAATTTAACTCAATTTTTTAGCTGCTTTAAAGTGTATTATTAAATATCTTGCTAAACCTCAAGGCAACTATAATTTTACTTTATTTTTTGTTACTTTACATGCAATTAAATGCAAATAAAATGAAAAAATGGCAATAATAGTTTAGCGAAAAGCCCTACATAAAATTATAATAAATATTCAATAAAAATGGTTCTGGTTTGGTCTAGAGAAAGGGTGGGGGGAGGGGGGTCAAACCATCTATATGTCACTTCTACAGGCTGATTTATGAAAGATTCCGTGACTACTAGGAAATAGGGGCTAGGAAATAGATTCCTGGACGAATCTATGTAATGTTGCTGGCTGCAAACCGAGTAACATTCTGGGCTTCATTAGGGGAATAGGGTGGCTATTTAAGGGACATTCTACAGCGTCTTCAAATCCGTAAGGGGATATTTCTTCTTTCCTTCTTTTTCCCCTTAACAGGCAGTTTTGGATTCTTCTTTCACTTTAAATCTATTCTTTTATTCTTTTTCTACTGAAGGGAATCACAATGGACCACAGGGTCTCCAAGTGGAAGTGCACATAGTGTACAACCCTTCTTATCCTATCCTATCCTAAATAAAAATAAAATGAATAAATTTATATTCATTTTGAAAATTGTAATCGTTGCAATCGTTTTAACGCTACCACCTGTGGCCAAATTTTATACTAAATATTGAAATTTGTAAATGAACAGCAAATTATTATTGCAGCTCATAAATTTATCATGTTTTATTTGTAAATGTGGCTCATTTTATTATTTTACTCGTAAATGCAATGGTTTTGATTATGATGATGATGACGATGGCGTTGTTGATGGCTTGAGGTAATTCCTTTCATGTGTGTGCGGTTCTTTTCAGAAAATTATAATCAAATATGAATAATCAAACTTGAGCAAGAAATTAAAAAGCTAATTTTAGAAAAATTTTACAACATTTCAAATGTAAATGAAAATTATAGAATGTAAAGTTTGCAAAATAAACTTTCACTTGTTTTGATTGAAATCAATATAAACAATTTGCATGTACGTAAACACAAATGTGTACATTTTGCTGAAAAATTGCAATTAAATTAAACTTAATAATGCTTTAGCGAAAACATGAAATCTTTTTCTTTGCTAAAGTTTGTATAATGAAAAAATTTCCTATTGTTAGCTGGGGGAAAAAGAAACTTAAATTAACAATTTTGTTAAGAATTTTTGTAGTTTGTGCAAATTTAATGACATATAATTTTTTACAACATGTTTAACAAATGTAAAGATTTGTTATAATGATAATTTTAATTTTATGTTTAAAATTTGTTTATTTTAAAAGTGCATTTTTGCAAGTTTAAATATCACACCACACCCTTTTAACATGAGTTTTATTATAATAGTTTTTAATATTTAGCTTGCTTGTTTTATTATAAAGTTTCTTATGCAGTTTTTTGGGAGTGTTGAGTTTTTAGAGAAATTCACCACACCCTAAATATTAGTAATAAGTTTGTGATATTGTTTAACAATATTTTTGTTATTTTTAAACACTTTTTATATGTCTTGTGTATTTTTTTTAGGTGTGGTGAGTTTGCACTGAAATTCACCACACCCAAAAAATTTGTGAATTTTAAAGATTTTTTCCAAAATAACCAACAAATTTTTAAATTTTTGTTACTATTTACAATAATTCATATTGTTTTTTAATATGTATATTTTACATATTGTGCAGAATTCAGGGTAAAAAGTAAATATGTATTGTAATATATGTATACATATATATTAAGAGATTTACTCATAAAAACTCACCACAACTTAAACATTTTAATTTATTGAAATATTATAAATATTTAGTTTTATTTTAACATTTTTGGATTTTATGTAGAGTTTTTTCAACCTTAAAAATGTTGTCTTGAAAGAAATTGTGTTAATTGTATGCATACATACATATATAAAAAATATGTAAAAATATATAAAATATGTATAAATACAATTTGTGCATTTTTAAGCACTGCTTTAGTGTGGTGAGTTTTTATACAAATTCATCACACCTGCAAAAACTATGTTTTTGACAGATTTGCTCATAAATAAACATAGATTCTATGCACTTTTCAATATTTCCAATTTTATAAACATAGTATAATTAGTTGTTTAAGCTTAAAACTTAACTCACCACACCTGAAAAGATTTTTAATTTACTTAAATTTTTTCGTGATGTGTGAAAAAGTGGTAAGTTTTTATCATATTCAATATTGGTTATTTTGTAGGAATTTGTATTAAAGTTTAATATTTCATTTAGGCAATGTTTAATTGCTTTGTTTTATACTTATTAACCTTTTTTGAATTTTCATTACAACGTTTGTGGTAAATTGTGGTTTTCAAAGAAATTCACCACACTTTTAAAATGATTCACTTTGAAAGTTTCATAATCTTAAATAAAAGTTATTTGTTAAGAGAAAAGTTTTTTTATTCAGGCTAATAGTTCGAATTTTCAAGAATACTATTATAAAGTAGTAGAACAATTGGCAAATTGGAATGCATTTTCTACCCTGCCAAGGGCGTCATCAGCAATCTTCATTGGCCACGACCATCTGTAAACATCATCTATTTAATTCACCGTTTGTTGAGAAATAGAATCCGAGAATTATCATATTTCTTTTTAACGTGTTGTGACTTAGAACGAAATTTACGTACGTTTACAATGTGTGTGTATTCTTTATTATTATTTAAGCCGTTTATTTATTTTTATTTTTTTAAATGTACCTGACCAGTCATATTTTTTTTCTTTCAAACTTGTTCTTAACAATTGCTGGCTGGCTGGCTGGCTGCCTGATTGATTGCATGCATATGAATTTTTTTGTTTTGGTGTTTTTGCTCTTTTATTTTATTTTCACATGTTACATCGTGTCAAATAAATCTAAATTTAGACTAAAAGCTAAAAACAAACACAGCTAGAGAATTTTGCTGTAAATCTGTAGCGAATGCATGAATGCAACAACGCATTTTTTTTTAATGGCAGAAAAAGATTTTTTGTTTAATTTTATTTTGAAATTGTTTGCAATTTTTCAAATGTAGTTATATACTCGTTTATGTGTTTTAGCCCATTACAATATACATACATACATATGTATTTTAAAAATGTCTTTATGAATTTATGTGTCGCCATTATTTTGATGCATCGTCGCATTTTAACGGAAAAGAAATGAAAATCTTTGCTACTTCAAACGCATTTTCTTAAATTTGTTTTAAAAATAGTCTTTATTTTTGTTTGTCTATGTTGACATAACACAGTTTTGCACTTAATGGTTTCTAGGAAATTTTGATTTATTTTTAAATTTAAATATTAATTATTTGTTTGTTGTTTGTTAGAAGTGGGTGTTTATAAATAGACATTTTTGTTTGCAATATTCACGTGTAACAAATTGTTCAAAAATAAATCACAATTTTGTTAGCTAATAATCACCCTTATTCCAGTTGTCGTCGTCGATATCGTCATCGTTTTTTAGTCGACATCACTTCGTATCGACGTCACATCGACGCTAATTTGGTATTCTATAAACATCTTGCGACGATGACGACTGTTTATCGATTTTTGTAAACACATCTCTAATATTTGTCAGTTGATTTATTTTGTTTTGGTATTTGATGCGAAAAAAATAATATTTTCAGTTTGATTAAAATTTTAATTTTTGTGGCATATTTCATTTGTTTCATGTTTTTGTGCGAAAATGTTTTTCATTTGCGAAATAAAGAAAGCAAATCAGACAGGAGTCCGACATCTTCAATTTGCCAGATAAAAAGTGGGTGTTAACATTTAATTATTTCCTAATGTTTATTTTGTTATTTCTTCAAAAGGTTTGAAAATTACTTTAGACTTAATAAAGCAGCCTTTAAGTATGTGTTGGAAGCAATAGATCCTTATTTGAAAAATGAAATTAGATCAACATTTGTTTCAAAAACAATAAAATTAGCAGCCACATTAAGATTTTTAGCCCAGGGGTCGTACCAACTGAGTGTTGGGAATGACTTTAACTTGGGACTGTCACAGCCAGTCGTCTCCAAGATTCTGTCTGAAACATTGGATGTCTTAGAAAGCAGAATTTGTACCCAACGGATCAAGTTTGAAATGACCAATGCGGAGAAAAATTAAGTTAAACTACAATTTTTTGAAAAAAAAAAAACCAGATTTTCCCGGTGTTATTGGTTGTGTGGACCAGCATATATACTTCAACCGAAAAGGATTTTTTAGTTTAAATGCTATGGTTGTATGTATGCCTGTAAAAAATTTAATTGTACATATGTTATGGTCGTAAATATTTACGTCCTTATAGATATGTGATCATAAAATGCGAATACGGTTTTTGGATGCCCGATATGCAGGTTCTGCTCATGATTCACTAATTTGGAACGGTAGGATTGCAAAAAGAGTGTTACAAGAACGATATGAATGTGGTGAACGTAATACGTGGCTTTTAGGTAAAAATTTTATTTGAAACCATTCATATATAGCAAGTCTCAGAATCTCAGGCTTTTCCGATTTGTTGCAGGTGATGCAGGTTATCCTTCTCAGCCATATCTTATTAACCCTATTGTTCTGCGGTTGAAGGAAGTCCAGAGGCTTTTCTTAATACAAAGCATGCAAAAGCAAGGAATATAGTGGAAAGAACTATTGGTCTACTAAAAACCCGATTTCGCTGTCTCCTCGGAGCTCGTCAACTGCATTACAAACCAACTAAAATTACCAATGTTTGCGCTGCACTACACAATGTATGTATTGATTATGGTTTAGATAATACGGTTGAGGATATAAGCAGTGCAGAAAATATACAACCTGATGTAGAGGTACATGAAGCACAAAGTACTGACAGTATTGAGGCATCCAATATTAGAGAACAAGTAAAACTGAGTTTTCAATAAATTCAATTCAGTCTTTTATTATTTTTTTCATAAAACTTAACTACAAATAAATTAAAAAAAAACTTAAATCTTTAATCTCTTTGTTAAAATGTTCAAGCTCCTTTTCTTTGATTAATATTTTTATTTTTTGAAGTTTTATTTCAGCTTTATGCATCTCTTGCTCCCGTTTACTTCTTTCTTTATCTCTTATATTTTTTTCTTCCAATAATTTTAATTTTTTTTCCTCAATACTCAATTTTTTTTTGTAAGAAATGAGGTCTCTCAAGTTACGTATTATGGACGTCATGGAATTAGAAATTTCCACCAACAATTTGAGAAATTTCCATAGGCTTTGAGTGTTGGATGGTGCTCGTGGATGAAGTTTGAGGTAACTCCTGTTCAGTATGTAAATCCATTGACCAAGAGTCAGTACTGCCAGTAATTTTTTCATCCATATCCAAAATATTTTCTATCTCTGGCAAAATACTTTTCGGGACCAAATTCTGGCATTGTACTCCCTGAACGGCGCCCTCAGGGTTCAGCTGTTTCTGAAATTGTAACAGATTCGCAACAGCTTCTTCCAATGGACTGAGTGTAAATTGTCTAAATATTCCGCCACCAGTAGCATTGCATTTAGCTTTGTTGGCGATCATCTTCTTTTTGACTTTAAATTTTAAATCTCGCCAAACCTGTAAATTTGTGTTATATTTTAATACTACACTACTTAAATGATTTCCTTACCTTATGCCAACCATCTCCATCTCTCCTTGGCGGGCCAAGGGAATTTAATGCTGTCGTGATTTCGTTCCACTTTGCTTTGAAATTACTATTAACTGTACCTCTCTGAAATCCTTTTGCAAGGGAAGAAATTTTTTTGCAATTCTTCTACAAGTTTATCAAATTGTTGTAGATTTGTTACTTTCTTTTTTTGTTGGTCTTCCATTTTTTTTTTAATTTCTTCAAAAATTTCTTTAAAACACTTTAGTCTTTAACAAAAATTATGACGATACAGAGTCGCAGAAAACCAAATATCTGTCAATAGTAATCGATAATTGTCAATAACGACAACTAGAATACCAAACGATACAAAATGACGTCGTTAAGTGTCAATGACGACACCTAGAATAAGGGTGAATGTTTCTTAAATTTTGTAGAAGATTTAATCAGTTGATTATGTGATTGAAAATACCTACATATGTATTGTATACAGTCGAATCTTTATTCAAAGTTTTAGTTACTATTTAATATTATTGTTAAAAGGGTTATCTAACAAAACTTTTGAATTGCATATAGTTACATACAACTTGAAACTTTAAATAAAACAAAGTGAATTTCAAAATCTTGACGAATTCGTTAATCTTGACATTTATTAGTTTAATTTAATAACAATCAGACAAAAAAATTATTGTCCGTCTCCCTTTAAAATACACAAATAACTTTTGCAGCATATTTTAGGGCTTTATATTTATTAAGGCAATTGTTCTATAAAATTTGCTAAATATTTGAATCTCTACAACAAACTCTACAAACTCTTTTAATAAGATAAAGTGTTAATAAAAAACAATAATCTTTTTAAAATGTGTTAATTAATTGTTAAATGATTGTCATTTATTTTATTTAGTTTTTTTGTTAGACAAATAGATCTTTTTATAACACTCCCACATTAAAATCTCGTTTTTTAAAACATCTTTAGGTAGATGTGTATATGTATGTATATTTTTTTTATATTCTTAAATAAATAAACAACTCAAAATAGCATTAATCACGTGCACGTTGATGTTGCCTCGTGTTGCGTTTGTTGGCATTAGGTTTAAAGAAGATTAACGAAATATGAAAACTTTATTTTTTAAATAAAATGTTTGCAAAATAAACTAAAAAAATAATATTGAGTTGTTTTTTCTGTTTAAGATAACAAAAAATATAAAATTTTATATTTAATTTTTCATTTTTGCAATATATAACATGTTTAAACAGAAGTTGTATACAACTAGAAGTTGTTAAATGTGCTAAAGATTAACTCCCTTATTCAAAAACGATTATTAAATTTAACAAACGTTTATTAAGACATATTTCCATATAAAAATTTGCTTAATAAACGTTTGTTAAATTTAATAATCATTTTTGAATAAGGGGTTAAAAGCCGTATTCATAAAAGATAAAGTAGGTTTTCAAGTGTGCATTTAGACAAAATTTTCATACAAAATTTTCTTAAAGTACATTTGAAGTCTACTTTAATTTTTTCTGAATAAGACTGTAAGTAATTAAATTAAATAAATAAATAATAGAATTTAAACAGATCAGTTATTTAGAACGATATTGAAATTATTTAACATATTGTTTAAATATATTCGCACATACATATGTATGTATGTATATCTAAACGACTGGCAATATTTGTTATAATATGGGCTTGTTTTCGTGGTTCGATAAAAGCTTAAAATCAATATTGTTTATAAAAAGCTATCAAAAGCAAGTATAATTTTAAATATGTTCTTAATCAATGATAATTGTATTTTTCACAAATAATTAGGTTAGAAACAAATTTAAAAATTTCTTTAGATTTAAATTATATTTATTTTTTAAAACTACAACTAAAAACTTTTTGTAATCTTGTGGATAATTTAAAAATAATTTCTCTATTTAACATGTTTTAAAGGTGTGGTGAATTTCATTAAAAACTCACCATACCTCCAAAAATGCCTAACTGAAGTAAAAATTCACTTTAATGTACAAGAACCCATTATAAATTTTATATTTATGTGCTAAAATATTCAACATTTTTAATACTAACCGAAAATATTGTAAAAAATCAGTATTAGTAAACCTAAATCGGAACTTCTTTTTCCAGATTTAGTTTAAAAAAAAGAGAGTTTTTCATTTACTTATATTTTATAAGCAACATATTTTTATGCAATTAGTGAAAATTATACAAATTTCATTATTTCTAAAAAATTTTTAAAGGGCTTCGAATGGAATGGAGTTTTGAGTTTAAATAAACTGCTTTTTATTTTATAATTTTAATTAATTTTCTTTTAACCTTTTGATGATTTGCCCAAGAGTAGTATTTAATTTTTTCTTTTGAGTTTCTGTGAAATCATCAAATCATCAAAAGGTTAAAAGAAAATTAATTAAAATTATAAAATAAAAAGCAGTTTATTTAAACTCAAAACTCCATTCCATTCGAAGCCCTTTAAAAATTTTTTAGAAATAATGAAATTTGTATAATTTTCACTAATAGCATAAAAATATGTTGCTTATAAAATATAAGTAAATGAAAAACTCCCTTTTTTTAAACTAAATCTGGAAAAAGAAACTCACTCTTTAGAAACTCACTTAAATTGAAACATTTCTCTAAATTTTGTTTGTAAAATTTGTTTTTAATTCTCTATTAAGGCAATGCTTATTAATTCTTACAGAATTAGCAAACGATATAATTCGTTTAATTTTAACAAATTTGGAAGTGTGGAGAATTGCATTAAAACTCACCACATCTTAAAAATTGTATTTAGTCAATTAAGATTAAGAAACTATTTTTAACTATTACTTGGAATTTAAAACCTAAATTTTCTAAAAAGTGCTTTATCTGTCATTGTGATGCATTCTTTATTAAAGACTTTAAATTAGACATATTCTCAAGCTGTGATGGGTTTCTTAACAAACTCACCACTCCTTGAAAATTGCTGAAAATAAGTAAAATTGTTGTTTTTATAAGTAATTTCAACACCTACTTAAAAAAAATTATTTTTTAAACATTGTAGAACATTTTAATATAAATTGTTTAAAAAGTGCTTGATCTGCCATTGTGATGGATTAATGACTATATACCAAAAAAAGCCATTTAAATTGAAAGCCTTTATGTTTGTTTGTTCATTTATTAAATGTAGCCAACAAATTTATCTTATCGTTTATTTAAAGTTTTTAAGCAAAACGATATCAAAAAATTACCTTGCAAATGTTGTTGTTTAATTATGACACGCAAACCATAAATTCCCATATTTTTTATTTAATAAAAAAACAGATAATTTTGAAAGTAAAAAATATATAGATCTTGGCAATATGAAAAGTAATGCTTGTCAGCTAACATTCTCAGTGAGGTGTACAAATTGATAAGGATTTTTTTTTAGTCAGCCAAAAATTCAAAACTGAAATTTAAACAAAACAGTAAATGAACTGTAACGCACGTTAGTGTTTATAGTTGAGTTTTTGTTTTAATTTCATTCAACTCACCACTCCAACCTAACACTCTTGTTAGTTAGTACAGCAGAAAGCCTGTTAACGGCTTAGGAGTGGTATAAACATAAAAATAATAACAAAACAAAAACTGTTTGATAATTGTCACTAACACTGACAATGACACATTGGAGAGCCACAAAATTTGAATTACAGCACCCGTTTCATATTTCTATTATTGTGGGTTTTTTAAAACAAACAATTTTATCTTCTTTTTTTTTTTAATAACAAAACATAAAGAAAAACAAGAGATTAACGAAAAGCAGTTCAAAATCTACTCATATCATTAAAAAAACGCCAGTGAAAAAGATAAGTGAAACAAAACAAACCGAAACGAGGCAACACAAATTTAAACCCTTTAAACGTTATTACTAATACGTTTGCATTGCGGAACGGAAAAAATAATAGAGAAAGTGCTCGATTAAATAATAATAATAATAATAACAAATACATTCTATAATAAAAGTAAAATTATTACAAAATTTTTAATAATAAAAAAGGCTCTAACAATAAACTTATTAGACATAATTCCCAGTGTAATTCCCATGAAGTGTAAAATTTAAAAATAAAAATTTGATTGATTAACATTTAACTCAGGGTATTAAATACTATTTTTATATTTTATTGATATCGGCGAACAAGAAAATTTAAGAATAAAAACTACAAAATATCTCAAAAACTTTTTAATAACTAGCAAATTTTTTAATCATCTTTTTGCTTAATAATTTATTGTTTATTTAATTATAAACTATTTGGAAAATATGAACAATGATGACATTTGTAAGTAGACATACAATTTTTTTTATTTATGTAGTTCAATTTTTCACTAATAAATGGAAATATTTATTTTTAGATCATATAAATATTCCATTTGTTATCGTTAAATTTGAACTTGAAAAAATAAATAAATCACTGGTAAAACAATTAACTCCTTAAAGAATGTTTGTTGAATTTGATTTTTTTTTTGCCAGAAATAAAAAAAAGGTTTTTTTTTAACAAATTGCTATTCTTTTCTCGAGGTGTGCTGAATTTTACCGTTTATATAAAGCCAATAATTTGCTAGCAAGTTAAAAATCAATTATCAAACTATATTTAAAAATTTATTACATAAATAATTTAACAAATAATTGTAAAATTTTTAAACAAAATTCATTATTTATCCAAAATTTTTTGCTAAAACTGAGTTTTTTTTATTGTTTCATATATTTTCAATAAAACTGTTAGTGAATATTATAGAAATTTAATGAACTTGCACATGCTTTGAAAGTGTGGTGAATTTTTCAAAAACTCACCACACCTCGAAAATAACCTATAGCAAGTCAAAAATCACTTTATAGAAGTTTCATACATATTCACATGTTTTGAAAGTGTGTTGAATTTCTAAAAAAAAACTCACCACACCTTTAAGATTGCTATTGCAAGTCAAAATTCACTTTAATGCAAAATAAACATAAATAGTTCTTATTAATGCTCTGAAATATTAAATATTTATTAATAACTAAATATATACAAAAATTCTAAAATACACATTGAAATTAGATGGCAACTTTTCTCCAAATTTTATATAAACAGTAAGTTTTAAATTATATTTTAATATGATTTTGAACAATTATTGAAATTAACAAAATTTTATTAATTTCAATTGTTGTGTTGAATTTCTAAATAAAATAAAATAATAAACCACATCTTGAAAATTGCCTATAATGCACAATATACGTTTATATTTATAGTACGAATTAATTAATAAATATCTTAAAATATTTTGAAAATTCTGGAAAAATTCCAAATTTCGTTTTAAATATTTATAAAATATGTGTTATAAAATGCTAAGATTAAATACTTTTCACTAAAAGGTGCGTGTTAAAATGAAACTTTAACCATTTTTTGTTATTAATTTTACTTTGTACTTGTTTTTGGATAGTGGTGAGTTTCTACAATAATTCACCACACCTGAAAATTTATCTATAAAAATTTGTGAAGAAGTTTAAATCCAACATAAAATTTTAAAATAAGAATTATATAAATAAATTTAGTCCTGTTTCACACTCATCAGTTCTGACTGTCAAGTCAAGTATTTTTGAATGAGAAGGAAAAACATAATTTTCTCTTTCCAAAGAACAAAGTACATTTTTTTGGATTTTTTTTTTAAATTTTTAAAATTTATTTTCTTAAAAGGTTTTTCGTAAAAAGATGTTTATGTAAAAAATGAGCTTTAAAAACTTTTTTATTAAAATCGTTTTTTGGTTAAAAAATAATCATTCTAGCCAATCAATCTTAAACCACCTAACCTCCTGTTGAAACACTCTGTCTAATTATTACCTGGTTGGTGCTATAGTAAAAACAAGTCTATGAAATATATAAATGGTTTATCATCATATTATATGTTTATCTTTATGACACAAATCGTATACAAAATCATTTGGTATCATGAGTTATGGGGTATTTATGAAAAGTAAACGTAATACAGATTATTTATTTTAATTCAAATCTAGCATTATCATTTATGGGATACTGTAAGCGATAATAAGGCACAATGTGACTACTAACATGTCAGAATAGAAAAACTGTTTATTTACTATTTATTAAAGAATATTAGACAACTACAAATAAATAATAAATATATTAAATTCGTCAGTTAGAATTATTAGAAAACACTTTAATTTAATGAACTTTCAAAAATTCTAATTGTGGTCCTTCGAACCAGAATATTCGAAAAGCATTATTATGTGGTGAAGGTGAAAGTGCATTGTAATTGTTATGAAAAAATGTCTAGAACAATATAAAGAATTATTAGAAATTAATCCATTATATCTGTGCCTGGGTTTCGAAGCACCATAACTCCATTTTAATAAATTTTTTCCTAATTAACATTTAGCAAACATGGTGATTCTTATGTGTAATTTCTTACACAAAATTTAAGTGACTAACCTTCAATGTCACTAAATGTATTTAAAAACGAAGCCTAAATAAATGTCATTCTTTATTCTTCATCTACCACCAGCTCATAAAGGGCTTTGCTGTAGAGGATGCTGATGAGAAAATAACATGTTAAACAAGCTTCATAGCTAAAAACGTTTCAATGCATAGAAAATTAAGTCACGTGCATTTAAGTTGAAATGTTGCTGTTTCAGCACAGTATTCTTAAATACATGACGCCTTTTTCTACCACAGTTAACATTTGGCTGTTACTCTAGTTTATTGTCGTTTCTTGCTGCTTTATTTTGACTAACCACCCCCCTTCTCACCCCCCCCCCCCAAAAAAAAAAGACAATTTTTCTCTTGGGCCTTAACATAAATGCTGGGTATCCGATTTTGTTACCATCTTTTCCATTTCAGTTTTGTTGATGGCGTATTATTTTACTGCTGTGTTGTTGGACGCGTATTTAAGTCATAAATTTATGCTTCAACACGACACGAAGAAAGTAGAAATATAGCTTCTTGTTTAGGCAGTTGTGCGAAAAATTATGGGGAAAACTTTAAAATTTTGGATCAAGAAAACATTTTCAAGTTAACTAACAGAACTAAAGGATTTTAATGAATTTTTGCTCCAAGTTCTATATTTTACATAATATGTAAGTATATCATTCCCAGCACTGAAATATATTCTTGCTGTCTGTGGATTTATCTTTATTATTGTGGTATCAACAAATTACCCTTGATATGTTTAATTAAAAATATTCAAAAGTCTAAATATTATTGTTGTAAATATTTATATTCTTTGGACCAAAGATATTTAAAATAAAGTATAACTTTCCGAACATATGTATCTTTGCAATGGATAAATTAATGAAGCCAAAGGCTTAGGCCCTAATTTAGTAAAACGCAACGTCACAATTTTCTAAGCGTTGCATTAAATTATATTTTGCAAATCACGGCGTTTAAAGCTGGAGGTCCACACCAAGCGTCTACGCGTTTCACGCGTTTTAAGCAACTGTCAAAAAAGTAGAATCAATGTAGTTGTATGAGTTAAGTTACACACTCAAAAGCGTAGGACGCCAAAACGCGAGTTGTGGACCTCCAGCTTAAGCAAGTGATTGTTGCGTTGTTGTTAATACAACTGTTTGTAATTATATATTTTGTAAAACGCAACGCTGAATTGTTTATCACTTGCGTTGTCAAATTTAACGCTTCCATTTTCTTGGCGTTATTTTTAAAAGTTGAATTAAAATATTATTAAAAAAAAAAAACAAAATTATTCAATTAATTTTATAGGAACTTTATTAATACGATGTAAGTAAATATTTATATACAAATATATTAATTTAGCATAAAATACTACTAAAATGTTTCTTAGGGCGAAAAAAGAAGTCACAAGTCACAACAATTTGAATTGTTGTTGTTGGCTCGTGGAATGCCTAATTTTCGCAGCTTAAAGGCAACTGTTGATAATGTTTGGGAAGGTACGTCGAAACTCCTGAATACAATTGGCCCACCAATTAGAACATCCGAGAAATTTCATTAAAAAATATTATAAATCTCCACAGTGTTTTTTACTCACTCATTATTCGTTAAATTTATTATGTTGATAGTAGAGCACAATTGGGCTTTTTTTTTAATAGATATGTCTAGGACGCTTGAAGAATCTTCATCATCCTAAGAAGAAGACATATACATAAGTGCGAACATTTTGTATACCCCTTAGTATTTGATTTAAAAGCTTTTTTCTTCACAATTTGAAATATTTTCTTGATAAATAACCAAACAAAATTATTGAACAGCTGATAGGCTTGTAGCATTGCCAATGCAAAATAAGGGTAGCTTTATGTAAATTTTTATTTTAATTTTAAGTATCAATATTTACAATGGCAACATTAACCACACAATGATTTGACAGTATTCTGCATACGCTAAACGTAATGACGCAGTGATTTACAAAATTTCATACTTTTGGTGATGATGTGATAGGTGATGTGTTGAACGCAAGTGATTTACAAAATTAGGGCCTTAAATTTTCTGTTTCCTTAAATCTTTTCTTATTTCTTTATACTATTTTCTAAGAAAATAGTTTTAACAGAGTCTTGGTATAGTGTTTAAATAATGTGTCAAAAATGTATCTTTTGTATGTTTAAATCAACATTTCTCTTTAATTAGACATATTTAATAACTTTGTTGTAAATATTTATGTTATAGAGAGCCCTATATACATTGCTATGTAAAATTAACTAAATCGGGTCATACATTTTTGTAATATGAGTAAATAATAATGATGGCTTTAGGAAATGCGAGTTGCTTTAAACATTTTCCTTTCCTTTTTTGAAAACTGCTATAAAATTTCAAGAATTAGCTAAATTTTTCATTTAATTTTTAAGTTTACCTATAATTTACTCCCTCACTGTTTGCAAATATATACAATATTACATTTTGTCTTGTTGTCTCTTTTTTATATTTACTCGTATTGTGGTGGGCGTTAGTTCTTTTTTATTGTTTTATTTTAAAAACAATAAAAAGTCCCTAAATATTAACTGCACAGGCACAAGTATACGTAAGCTAATACGTACAGTGTACAATAAAACTAAAAACCAACATACAGCTGCGGTAAAAAAGAAGGCAGGATTCGACTGTACATATGACTTTTTCTGCGATTTAGTTGACACATAATTGAAATATATCAATCATTTATTCAACGTAAAAAAGCTTTGTGTAACTTTTATTGACTTTTTATTGAAAATATTAACAATTTTAGGTGAAATATTAAAATTTTGACGTTAAAACATAGCACTATTTCATGGTGTAGTTATACAAGATGAGTGCAATTCGACAACAAATACAACACAATACAGAAACAACAGGCATTTTGTTTCTGTAAAATAATGTACTTCTGTCAAAAACACTTGAAAAAGTATTACTTTTGACAAAGGTAAATTGTAAACAAAGTCAGTCAGCTGTGCTACTGCACTCACCTTGTATAGTTACACCATGCACTATTCATTATAGATTTAAAAAAATTAAACTATATTACAATTAAATAAAATAAAGAAAATAAAACGAAGCTTATGAACAAATAACTTATTAATATTTTGTTGCATGACTTTTGTTGACAATAACGGCGGCACAGTGCTTCAGCATGGAGTTAATTAAGTTTTCACATCTTTCTTTAGGTATTTTTGCCCTTCACTACAGGCCAAAGACGCTCATTGTTAGTCGGTTTTATTTGAGATACACTTTTCTTTAACTCAGCCCAAAGATTTTGTATTGGGTTCAAGTCAGGTGATTGAGCTGGCCACTCCATGACCTCAATATTGTTGCTAATGAACCACTGACGTGCTTCGCTTGTATCTTTTGGGTCATTATCTTGTTGGAAGACCTAAATCAATTACATTTAGTCCATGACATAGCGAAGCAAAACGTTATTAGTTTATCAATATGTATATTTTGATCCATTATTGATTTTATGGCCCCACTCCGTAATATGAAAAATATCCCCATACCATTATGCTAGAACCTCCATGCTTACCGCCTTAGTTGTGAATTGTGAACTGTATTCTGCATTTGGCGGACGTCTAACATATGAACGAGAACCTTTTTCACCAAATAAAATGATTTTACTCTCTTCCGTCCATAAAATATTTCGCCATTTGCGGATATCATCAGATATGAAGTGCATGATCAAAGTGTTATTATTTTTGCTGTCACTGTACATGCACACATACTTAAACAATATAAGTACAGAATACATGTACTTATTTGGAGTGTTTCAACTGATAAAACTGCACGAACACAAAAATTACCAACTTGTGTAGACAAAAAAATCTTTTGGTTTCATTTAAATTTAATTAACATTCTTCTATCTTGTGCGAATATATCTTGTGTTAATTAATAATTATTAATTTCTCTGGGTTCAATGTGATTTATTTAGGAAAATTTAAATTGAAACCATAATTTATGTTGTCTGGAAGGATGCGTATCATAAAATGTATGACCTTTTGTTTTTAATAACAAAATTGAGGCAGTTGTAGAAATTAGCATTAAGAATTCAAAGAAAAAATCTGAGTTTTCGGTCAATTATGGGAAATTTTTTATAAGCTTTATTTTTAAAGTTATAGTATAATTTCTAACCAGCTTTTATTGATTCATTATAATTCATTCCATTCGAATACTTCGATTATATCCTTATATTCGATTTCGATAATGGCTACAGAAATTTAGGGGAATTATGCAAAATAACTGAATTTTTAAGATTTGAATGACCAATAATTTTCGCCAAATAAATCAATTTGACCAACTGTTTCAGTTAGTTTAAAAATATATGTATATGGGTCAATTTAAAAAAAACCGCAATTTTTGTGTCCCCGCACTTTACACTTCTATTTTAGGTAAAAAAAAAATATGAGAGTCATCAGCGAGGAATATGTAACAAAAAAACGTAATTCTCAAATTTGTATGTTTGTTTTTTTGGTTATTCAGAATGGTGTTTTGTTTCTCCCTCTGACTGCTTCCATACAAAAGCATGTGTCCCCCGTTAGAATTTTTAATAAACAAAATAAAATAAAATCAAGGAAAAAGTAAATATGCAACATTTAATAAAAGTATTCGAATTATTCGAACTATTAATTAGTACGAATTTGACGTTGCAAAGAAAGGTTGTCCCTACAATTTGCATTAAGCGTTACTTTTTTATAAATCAAGTAATATTACTAGTTTTCAATTTCAAGTTTAAATAAAGTAAATAACGTAAGGAAAGTACAAACTTTAATTATTACAAAAGTGAAAAAGCGAAAAAAAAAATCTATTAAAAAAAGTGTGCATTTGCGTTGTTTTTGTGAACACCATGGTAAGGGCGCGATAAAATTTCTTGAGCTTCACGCTAATTTTTTTAAAAGTGAATATATTAAATGTAAAAAATTTAAGTTAACAATCATTGTTTACATGGTTTCAACTCGTTTTTTTATAATTTGTGAATTTGAGAAATAAATTGCCTACGAAAAAAACCAAAATAGGCAAATATTTCATGAGCATCACTTTTGAAATATATTGCTTCATAGCTTAAAATGCTTAATTTAGATTTTATTTTTTAGTTTTCAAGAGTAAAACAACAAAATTAAGGCGGCTGAAAGAGAGAAAATAAAGCTCGATAAAGCGAATACAACGAATATAAAAGAAAGAAAGGTATAATTGTGGTACATTTGAGTTTAATTTTTATTAAAAATTAATGAGAATGAAAAAAAAAACAAAGCCGATTGTCATTTCATGAAGTTTATACAGATTCAGGTTAAGAATTCGAATGAAAATTAATAAATTAAATTAAGTTAAGTTATTGTTTTGTGTCAAATATTTACATATGTGTATAAGTTCCTTCAAGAATTACTTCCTTTTTCCATTTTTGTTAAAGACATCAAAGAATATGTACATGTTTAATTTTGTATGAAAATTTTTGTTTTTTGAAGAATTTTTGTTTTTTTTTGTATTTACTTTTTGTAAAAGAATAAACTTTTTTTCGTTAAACTTAAGATTTGGCATTATTTCTTGTTTACGTGCAACAAAATCTCTTGATCGTCACAAAATATCTTGAGCGTCACACTTAGTTTTGTTTTCCTTAAAACGCTTATAATTGCAGTTTTTTTAAATACATTATTACAAGCCTAATACTTTGCAAGTAACCTCTAAGTTCAAGTCTTTTTTTTAACAAAAATTTGCATATTTTCATCTTAAAATTTTAAAATAACTAGTCACTTAAAAAAAATTAAAAATAAAGGTGAATCATGATTTTGTAGTAAGTTTGAATTTCAAATATTTTTGCATTTTTAGCATTTTTTTTTATACATATTTGGTGTGAGATAGAAATCATAGAAAACCTAAAAAAATCCAAAAATATTGATTTTTTGAGAGCCTAAAAGTACCGCCGGATTCTTCATCAATTTCTACATAAATTAATCACTCTTACAGGCGAATTGAAAAAAACTTTAAAAATAAGCAAAACAAAACACGTGTACGTTTTTATTTTTGAAATTGACCCATATAATATACATATATTATATAAAAATTGAACATTTAATCTGTTTTTGGTTCTTCAAACTAGAATATAGTTTAAACATCTTGACAAGTTCAGTTACGTAATACCAATTTGAATTCTTATTATTTGCAACTATCCTTGTAAAATAATGGAACCAATAAATTTAGTATTTTGAACAATAAAATATTGAGATTCGAAGGACCATGTGTCGCTAAATTAATTAATTTGACCACTTCTTTTAGTTAGTTTAAAAACTCACAACCATTAATAATGTTTTACATTTAGAGAACAATGTAAATAAATATTTTATCTGTTTTATTGTTCTTCAAACCCGAATATTGCAGAAAGTTCCTGTGTATCCACAAAACTGGGTAAAGAATTTATTGTTTTGCATAAATCATTTAATTAGCAATAAATTAGTTTAAAACAATGGTTCTAAACAAAGTTAATGCTAACCAGAAAAAATGTTTTGTTCGAAGGCCCAAATGTCAAGTTTTATCTTAAAGATTAGATTGAGAATATTTTACTTTTCACTAAATTTTTGTACAGCTTTTAATAATCGTTATTGCCATTTGTCATTCTTATTTACATTCTTATATTTTTACATTCTTAAATGTCACTCACTAAATGAAAATTTATGGTGTTTTTTTGGAGGCAAACAAAAAAAGAAATAAGTACTAAACGTCAACAACAAGTGTCATAATTGCTAACATAATCTTAATTAATTAGCCGAAAATATGAAACAAATTAAAAGAGTAAGAAGGATTTGATTTCAAACAAGATTTATTGAAGACACAAACTAAGCCAACAGCATCGTACAGTGGGTTGGATAGCAAAAATTGTGGCAATAAATCAGCAGCTTCTTAATAACTGATGCAATTGAAAAATGATGTAGGACGAAATCAAAGAGGTGAACACAAGATTTAAGAAAATGGAATTTATGAGATAGAGGGTTTCAACGTCGACCGCCTCTGCTTAGTAAAACAGCTCATAACTTGTGCAAATATGTACGAGAGACGATGTCTTCACACATAAATTTAGAACTGCGTCAGTAGTTTAGAAGAATATAGATTTATTACCACTCATTCGGCCATCGATACCAATGGGAAAGATTAAACTGTCAGCCAGACAACCATTGGGACATTTAAAAAAGTAACAACTTCGGGGAAAATTAAGTCAGCTTTTTGTAAATACTTAAAATTCATTGTAACTCAAATTTAATAAGTTTTGTATTTATATATTTATTTGAAATCAAAATTATGAATTCATTCCATGTAAATTTTTAATAAAACACAATAAAACTGTGATGTTTGTAACACTAAACAGATTAGAAATAATATATTTTTTTTATTTATCTTTATTTTTTTTAATTGATGTTGGTGGAGACAATAAATAACGAACATTTGCTGCTCATCCTATTGACACGTATACTTAATATTACTTGTATTCAATATCACTCATACGCAAAACAATATTTATTATATTACTACACAAGTACTACAGGTACCGTCACATTTGGCAAATATTTGCCGAAAAAGACGTAACCACTAAATAACATATATTTGAACTCGTTTATTTATTTAAAAAATACTGAGGCCAAAGCACAACAAATATTTAGTTTTAATTCATTTGATGCTGTTTGAGATTGCAAAACTCTGGTAAGAGTAAACAACGTCAAACAAATTTCTGCTGAAACAAGAGGTTACGCTTTTTTGAGGAAAAATTTGCCAAATGTGACCATTCCTTAAGTACTGTAACAAATTTGCATTTCTTCTGTACAACACACATTTCTAGCAAAATACATTTTTAAAGAAAATACTAAACATATGTTTCAAAATAACAACAATAACGTTTAGATTTTTAATAACAAAAATACCAGCCATAAATTACGCAAACTCCAAGTGTTCTTACAAATATGTCTTGCTCCAGTAAGTACGACATGCAGCTTTGAAATTAAACACAAAAACGTGAGTCAGTCACATTTTTGTGCCAAAAACAAATAGTAAAAAATATAATTTGTTTAGAACACACACACACATACACAAAGAAACAAACAACATGCCTACAAAATAATGTTTTAGGGTTAAAAGGTCAATTCGAATTGCATAAACAATAGGAAACAGCAACACTCAAAATAAATATGGATATAATTTTATAGCAGACTTTAAGGGGTGGGTTTACAATTATTATAAAGAGAGAATGTATGCGAGTAATTTACAGAGAGTGTTAGTAGTAAGAGAGTGCATTTGAAAAAACAACATAAAAACAGACAAGGTCACTGGAAGTGTATATGTGTTTCATAAGGAGGCTTGGCATTTAGTTTTTCCTTTATCATGATTAATAGTTTTGATTTATGTGCTTGATTTTTGTTTAATGATGAATGAATGTAGCACTAAATTACGCAGACATTAAGGGGAACGAAAGGTTTTATTTTGTTTTAGTTTTTTACATTTATAAATTTCATAAAAATTTATGGAAATATAAAAAATAATGAAATAATTTATAATTTTTTTTTACAATTTTTAAATGCCCGAATGAATTTCAATTATTGCTGTTTTCAATGAACAAAGACATCAAAACGCAGTTGAAAAGTTACGAAGAGGAAATTTAAGGGATGCATCTGATCCTATGTGATATTCCAGTGATGTGTAAATATTTTTTAAGTTAAATTAAATTTTGATTTTTTCGACCTTTTCTTTTGATAAAATAAAAAGTTTTTTCTAAATTTTTGTAATTTTTCGACAAAAGTTTTCTTATTGCTTTGAAATTTTTAATTTTTAAATTTAACTATCCAATTATTTAATTTTCATTATAAATTAGTAGTATGAGTTTTTTTCAATATAAAATCATAAAAAATAACAATTCCACGTTAGAAATCTAAAGTGGTTTCATTTCGAAAAAAATTCGTTTCAAAACCACTTTCGATAGGAATTGAATTCGGTTTTTTTTAGTTGAGATATTTTAAAAAAATTTCTATATACAGATCATCCTTTGCATCCTTTTGAAAATAGCCGTAGTCTATACGTCGAATCGAAGTATCTATGATGTTTTCGATATAAAGATAAGTATGATATTCTAGGGTTAACGAATAATTTTTATTCGGTAATTTATTCATTACAAATTTTTATGCTTTTATAATCTAATTTTTAAAATTTTTGTTTTAAGAATCACTTTAGTAGCCCAATATCTTTAAATTGTATGTGATAAAAGTTTTTCAATACAGAAATATTACGAAAAAATTGACTTCTTAAACTTATTCGTTTTCGATTTCCATCACATGTCTGTGTATTTCAATTTAAATATAACCGGTGTCAACATACAGCATGTTTATAAAGATACAACCTTTTGAGCATTTCTATATTTGCATTTTTAGAAGTTTTAATTTATAAACATTATTGAGAACACCCTGGTATAAACATAGCTTAGCAGTATGGTAACATTAAGATTTAACGACTTTAGCTGAATATTCCAGACACAAACATTCTAGACTTGCAGTCATGAACATTCTAGTATCTTAACTCCGAACCTTCCAGAAATTATGATTGGTGTATAAATAGACTAACAGGGCCAATCAAGTAAATGAGTTTATTGTGTCTCAATGATGACTCAAACAGTAATTTAAGTGTGTTGTTAAACCGTAATATAAGTGTATAAAAGGACTTTTTAATTATTTTTGTGTACATTTAAATAAATCAAGACTAGTTATATTTTCTTCAAACTACTTGACGCTTTTATTTTGCAATTAAAAATAATCCGGTTTATTAAGGAAATAAACCACAGTTTTTAAAAGGTAAAGACGTAACAATATTTATAAAAATTATTAAATAGCCCTGCGATATGTGGACTTGGTGCCAAAAGTTATAGTTCATGATGCATTGAAAATACCCAAGGTCTAAAATATTCAAAACAGGAAGCCTCAAATAGGGAATGAAAATTGCATAGACTGGATTAGAAAAAGTATACGACTTTAAAACCAATTGATTTATATTTTTTTAAAAGTGTTGGTGCTGTTAAGTACTTCCAATATTGTTGTTATACGAATTACAAAATCAAAACAATAAATGAAGAATCACGTGTAGCAAATATTTTGCTAAACAAAAACATGACTTTTCTAGCATTCCAGTTATAAACAACAACTACAACCACCCTCTAATCTCTAGATAGGGAGTAAACGTAAGAATTGCCACAATACAGAGAGTAAAAGAGATAAAAGAAAAATATTGTACTACAAAGAGAGAGTAACAATGCCGTTAACAACACTTGTGTATATTGTTGTTCTGCAGACTAACAAAAACAACAGCAACATCAACAAAATAATAATATTTTTGCAGAATTGATACGAAAATGAACGAACATGTCGGTTAGAATGTAAAACATACATTTGCACACAATAACACTAACAGCGGCTAAATATCATGCCTACAACTACAACAGTAATGACAGCAGCAGCAACAATAATTTTCACAACAACAGTAGCAAGCATATTGAAGGAAGAAGAACAGCAACAGAAAAAAGTAAAGAAAAAAACTGAATGAAATTTTATTTGTTTGAAGTTTGACATGAGAACACTTACATATTTATTCAGTCTTACCAAAGCAACGCGTGTGTAAACATCGATACTTCTCTAACTATCTTAATCACTAAAAACTTCTTTGTACTAAACCTACAAAAGAAACGCAAAATCATCAAATTATTTTTAAATTTCAACTAAATAAATTCTTTTCCTTTAACTGCAATATAACTAAAAAGCTAAAAATTAACTAAATAACTCATCAATTAAATAATTGACAAATTTCTTTAAAAAATTATAGTGCTAAACGGGGTTTTCCAAAGATAGCAAAGAAAACAAAACAAACAAAACTGAAATTAAATAATTATAAACAATTTAAAAAATAAAACATTTACAGTGTTTTTGTTAAAACAATTTTATGGGTAATTTTTTTTTTGTTTATAAAAATCAAAAAACCAAAAATTTCAACAACTATTTTCCAAATCATTTTAGTTTTTATTACAATTTCCTAGTTCATTGCATTTTCTGTTGTGTTGTGTGTTTGTGTTCATTATATGCTTGTGCGTCCTTGTAGTATTTGTTGCATTAAAAATTTGTTGATTTCGTCATGTTTAACCTCATTTAAAAACGTTGACCCATAAAATTTACAAACATTTATTTTACTGTTGGTCTTTATTCAACAGAAAATAAAACAAAAACTATATGGAAAAATACATAAAACAACTAGCAAATAAATTATATATTTTTCTTGTTACAAATAACAACAACTCCAACAAAAGCAACACATACCACATGTGCATGTATGAATGAAGTTTATTTTTAGTCATTCATGCAATCAAATCATCCATCCAACCAGACGGTCTTGATTCAGTCAATCATTCATTATATAAAATCTGTTTCTTTCAATTGAAAAAAAACAGCAACAAAAACAAAATTGTCGAGTGCTGTGTCTTGCTTTCAATGAGTTTTCAAAAGATCGTGCCTTTAAATTTATTTAAATCATTCCAGAGAAAAAAATGAATTTAAAATTGTTCTGCTGTTTTTTTAAAAGCTCCTGCTAGTTGAAATATGTCAGAAACTACTTCAGTCAGAAACTACTTAAAACATTATAATTTAAAGGAAAATTGAGACTTCAATGACATAACTAACAAAAACACTATTGACATTTATTTTTCTTTGATACCTAAGAAAAGCCATGCTGATAAGGTTTGAATGATGTCATGACATGTTGGAAGTAGTTAGCATTGATGGACATTTCTTTATATCATTAAATAAATAAATACGATGTAAAACCTGTTGTAGCACAGTGCTGACGATTGGCTAATGATAGTGATAAGAAACTCATTTTGAAATAAATGTTATGGTATATCTTTAAGGAAACTGAACGAATAATTTTATTCGGTATTTTATTCGCTTAAAAATGGACTTTTTAACGAATAAATATTATTCGATTTTTTCGCTAAAAGTTTGCATTATTTTTACAGAAAACCCACGTAATTATTTAAATATTATAATAATTTAAAAAAAATAAGCAATTCATTAATAATATTAACGAATAAAATTTATTCGTTAATAATTTTTTTAAATTTTTACCAAAATCGGTATAATTAAAATAAGAAAAATAAGTAACAACAACCCATGTTGAAACCTATAACGAATAATTTTTATTCGTGGAAATTTTGGATTATTTTTAGCTCAAAATAACGACAATACTTTTGATGAAATTGTAGCTTTCGAGACAAGCATTTAATAATGAAAACAGTTTACTTAAAATAACCGAATATATTTTATTCGATTATATTGTTCGTTAATATTCTTGAAAATCTAAAACCGTAAATAATATATTTATAATAATATACCTAAAAAATAACAGATTTTTCAGTCAACTTAACGAATAAATTTTATTTGGTAATTTATTCGCTAAAAACTTGCTTTATTTGTATAGGCTAAAACATTTAAGTTGTAAATTCAACGAATAAAATTTATTCGGTTTTTTATTGGTTGATATTTTTTTTTTTTAATTTTTATTTAAAACCTCTCATAAAACAAATTTATCAGCCATATCACACCTAGAAATACTTAAAATTACAATTCCACATAGCAAATTAAAAGTGGTTTCATTCCAAAAAATTTTTCGGTTTGCTTTTTCTAAAGAAACAAAATACGGAATTAATTTCACTTCCGAACGGAATTAAATTCTGTGATTCTAAAATAATAAATATAAAAGAATTTTTAAACATAAATTATCATAGATTTTTAGGTAAACTTAACGAGTAACTTTTATTTGTATTTTATGCGTTAATTTATTTGTATAAAGAAACAAAAAATATTTATTTAAATGTCCATACAATATAAATTATAATGCAAATAAATTGAAATTCTTTAATAATAAAATTTATTTGGTTTTTTATTCGTTGATATTTTTGTACAATTGTACCAAATCTAATATACATTTTCAACTATTATAGAAAGAAATGTTGTAAGATTTTGGGAAATCCTAACGAATAATATTAATTCGGTTTTTTATTCGTTGAAATGTATGGTTACCTCTAGCTCAAAATACACATAATAGTGAAATGTAATAGTAAAACTTTATTATTGAAGGCTTATATTGCTAATCCTAAAAGTTAGTGAATAATTTTTGATTAGTTTCAATATTTGTTTAAATCACTTTGATTTGAAAAACGAGTTCTGTCTGATATTTAAAAGAACGTAGAAATAAATTACTTTGAATGGCGGCATAAACAATTCATAACTTTCTTATCACTAGACAAACTAATATAACTCATTGTTCGCGTTGTTTTTTTCGAAAGTAAAACAAGTTAGAAAGAATATTCGGTAAAGCCCGACCATGTAATACCCTATATCCAGTATATGTGTAAAAACAGTTTTTCAAAAACAGGCGCTATATAGTGGCATGACTTCTGTGTAAACAATATACAAAGTAGTAATAAAATTTGCACTAAGACTTAATAGAAAACACAGAATACCAGTGTAGTTTCTATATTTCTTATTACGTTTAAGTGAAGGGTATTAAAGATTCGGCACAGCCGAATATAGCTATCTAACTTGTTTTTTTTTTCAAATTTATACGTCTACAATAATATGCTTATTATTCAGGGTCACAGAAAGTGTTACCAATAACAACCACTTGTCCTTAATTGTCTGGTTTAGCTATGAATGTTTTGTATGTTCAATAATTCTTATTTTAAGGATTAATTTATAGACTCCTTAAAGGCTAAATTGATTTTACACACACACTGAAGCATAAACCTTGAGTTAAACTAACACAATAAAAAGCAACAATTAAGCAATAGGAAAACGATTTGAATTAAATATAAATTAAAAATCAACAAAAGTGTTGAAAACTATAAAACATTTGAACGTTTTTTTTTTAAAGTTAATGCCACCAGGTCTTAACAAATGTTTGTTTTCTAAACAAACATTTTGTAACAAAAAATTTTAAAATTTACGTTGTTGTTTTTTTTACAAATATTAAAAGGCTGCATTTAAACGAATGAATGAATGAATGAATGGTTGAATGAACAAGTAACTGAACACAAAAGAAAACAAATGTTTACATGAATGAGTATATTTATTTTAAAACCTCAAGCTAACATATAAACCATTATAAACAGTTTCTTAAACAAATAATTATTTAAATAAATATTAAATAATATTAATAATACTATTAACGATCTGGCTTTAACATAAAAACATTAGTAATTCCAAATTTAAACACACATTTTATAATATAAATTCGAACAAAAGTTTGTTCGTTTTTTCAGAAAAAAATCAATTTTTTAGAAAAACAAATTATCATATTAATTGCTAAATAGTGTGAAAATTTTAAATAAATCTATTCAAATAAATCAATATTATTTTATAGACAAGCTTTCTAAGATTACTTATACCTTTCTGTGAGTGTGCTGCTGTTTGCTGCCACAGTGTGTTAAGTGTGTATAAAACAAATTTTTTAAACAACTAAATATTGCAAGTGTTTTTATGTGCGGTTCATATTGTTATTTAATTTAAATAAACAAAAACTATACAACAACAAAATCTTAATATACAAAAAAATATTTCTACATTTGTACGTTTTCAAATGAAAATCACTTTCACTTTCAATTGTATCTGAAAACCAAATAAATGCAAACTTTTATCGTTTAAAACATCATCAGTTTCAAGCAGAAAAAAATCAGAGAAATAAACAATACATCTACTATAATTGTTGCTGTTATTGCTCCCCCTATTTATTTCTAACACTATCACTCCTTTTCCCAACCACCTTTTCAATCAATCATTTTAAAGTCACCACAACAAGACATGGATCACAAATCAATTGCCAGTCAAGTGCGGGGTAAGACCAATAGAATCTATAAATAAATTATTTTTAAATCAGTTTATAATGATTTAGCTTTCTATTTGGTTTTTCTTGGTTTATTGTAGGAAGGCGTATTATTAATATTAATTTAAAATAACATTTAATTTTTAAAGTTCAACAATCAATAACTTGGGTTTAAAACAAGACTTTTTGAAGAAATAAAATCTCAATTAATGCTTAAAGTGTTAGTTTTGATCCAAAAGGAGGAACTTGTTTCACACAGATAATTATTCTCAAGGAAAAATAGGTGATTTTTAAATGAATTTTATAATAATTTAGCTTTTTATTTGGTTTTTTCTTGGTTTATTGTAGGAAGGCGTATTATTAATATTAATTGAAAATAACATTTAATTTTTAAAGTTCAACAATCAATAACTTGGGTTTAAAACAAGATTTTTGGAATAAATAAAATCTTAACTAACTTTAAGCATTAGTTGAACTTTTTATCCAGAAGTAGGAATTGTTTCACAAAGACAATTATTCTAAATGAAAAATAAATTATTTTTAAATCAATTTTATAATAATTTCGTTTTCTATGTTTTTTTTTTCTTTATTAATTTTATACAAGATTTTTGATTTTTAAAGTTCTAAAATCAGTAACGATATTTTTTACCTTTGAAAACATCTTCTTAAAACCTATTTTTATTTTAGGGTTGATTTGGCATTTTAAATTTTAATTTGTACAGAACAAAACATAAAAATAAAATAATTGTACAATGTCTGAATTGTTTTATGTTTTCATCATGGTGCAACTATACAAGGTGAGTGCAGTAGCACAGCTGACTGACTTTGTTTACAATTTACTTATGTCAAAAGTAATACTTTTTCAAGTGTTTTTAACAGTAGTATATTACACATACAAAATGCCTGTTGTTTCTGTATTGTGTTGTATTTGTTGCCGATTTGCATTCACCTTGTAAAATTACACCATGGTTTTCACTTTTTAAAAGCATTTGTCACAAATTAATATAATATACAAAAATAAATGAAAGTAAATGCAAAAGGATATAAAAATCAAAAATAAATCATTTAAAACAGAAATCGTGTCGTTTTTCTAAACCTCTTTCTTTTTTTAACACCTCTCGCCTGCAATAAAAAAATCGTTAATTTTATTCAAGAATTTAATTCCACATCTAAATTGGACCCAACTTAAGTATGAAACAAGATTTTTTCAATTAAATTTGAATTATTGATTAAAGTCTTGTCTTTTATCAAGAAAAAAAAGGAATATTTTTTTAAATACATTAAGTCAAGTGCTAGGCAAGACCAAGACAAAGAAAAACTAAATTATTTTAAAATAAATTGTGTGATAATTTAACTTTCTTCTGTTTGGTTTGTATGCGAGCGTATGATTAATATTAATTCAAATTAGTTTTTGCTTTCTTAGTTTTAATCATCAATAACTTTTATTTGAAACAAGAGTTTTCAAAGAAATAATAGCTCGCTAAAAGCCTTAATTATTGGCCGTTATCGAGCTAAATTAAGTCATTACACAAAGATAACATTTTAATTTAAATGGTTTTATAAAACTTTACCATTTTGTTTACTTTTTTCTTAAATAACTATTACAAAGCTGATTAGTTTTATGAAAAATTAAAAATAAATTATCTCAGAGCAAAACTTCGTAGTTTTTTAATAATCAAACCATAAAGATCATAGCTTAATTTAGATATAATTTTATTTAAAATTTCTTCTCAATTATTTATCACCCTTAAATCACTTGTTTAGCTGCAAAACACGTATGGCTTTTTTCTTTTAATATTTTATTAAACATTTCCCTGCACAGACAAATCATGTAAACATTTGTACATATGTTTCCTCTTCAAAACAGTTAACACAGACGTGCCGAAACTCACAGTTCAAACAATTCAAAAACAATTTTGTTATGTTTTCCTTATAATTTTGTTAAAACACTACATGAAATTATAAACCGACAATCGCCGCCCGCCGTCTGCTGTTTCACTCAAACGGCTACAAAATATAAACTTTTATTGCCATAACTACAACAATTAGTAGAACTTAACAGCACTACAACGAGCACACACAGCGTATTATCAATCTAACCTATTTCTCCCTTACGGGAAAGTTTTCCCTAAGTACGAGTATGTGTTTGTATGTTGGAGTGTGATGTTTACTCTGTTTATATTTTGCTTTTGTTTGATGTTGCAATTAAAAGTTTTTTTTTCTTTTTAAAATAGAAAAAAAAACAATAAAAGAAATAATTTTTGTTATTGTTTTTGTTTTGCTAACACTTACAAGTTGTGGAAATAGTACTCCAAAGGAAAAGTAAGTGGCTAAAAGGCCATAGAAAAAGTTACTTATTTAGCAGGATCAAGGAACTTCATAACAATTCCAAATCTCTCTGGCATTATTTGTATAATCTAATGTATAATCTAATAAATATACAACTATTATAAAAAAATATTTTAAATTAAAGTACTATGTCTTAATAAGGCCTTTATTGAAAGGGCCTGGTAATTTTTCTTACTTGATAGCAATTAAAATATTTGTGTATATTTACAAAGGAAAACATGTGTAGAAGTTTATTTGTCACTTTTATTTGTAGCAAGTATATTTAATGATGTTTATTCCACAGTTATGTAATTTTCCATTAATGATGAAAGTTTCATTTATTTTAGTTTAACAATTTGTTTATTGCCAGTGCTACTCTTAATTAAATCTGTCAAAGTTTTCACAAATCGCTACAATTTTATTACTTTTCCTTTTTCTTTTTGTTAAGCGAAATAATTCTAACAAAGTTTTTGAGTAAAATTTTAAACTATTTTAAAAAAGGAAGACGTAATATTTTGATGTAAATTTAAGGCAGAATGTTTACATTATTTACTTAAGTACTTAATTTTTTTTTAAAGTTTTTTTTAAAGTTTTATATAATTACATTTTTTTGTTCATAAATTTGTTAAGGAATATTTGCCTATAATTTTACACAGTTAATTTAAAAGTGTAGAACATAAAATTTTTTAGAACTTGTTGAACTTGCAATTTTTTAAAATATAAATTTAATTATAATACAATTTTTTTTCTTCAGTTTATTTATTGTGTCGAACCAAGTCCTGTGTTTCACATCCTTCAGTTTTAGCTGACCAGTTTTTGTTCAATTCTCTTTTGAACTTGCCTTGAACTTCATTCACACACGTCAATTCATTTTTCGTGCTTTTTCATGAAAGAAAAAAAACAAAAGAAAATAAGAAAATTTTATTCTCTTTTCCCTCCTCACCCAAATAATACTTGCCTTGATTTGTCAGAATTGAAGAGTGTACAAGCGGACTAACAATAAGTATTTCTAAATCTTATATTTAATGAATTTTAATTATTTAGTCCAGCCAGTGCCAGAAGAAAATTGTTTCACCATTGCTGATTATGTATGTTAATTAGGCATTCCTCTTTCTTGTCTTCGGCTCAACTCCGCTGTATCCCTTCTTCTTAGTCGAATATAGCCACTATTATTTGATATGTTGCGGGCTAATGGGTTTGGGTGTACTTCAAGCTTCTTTAAGTATTTTTCTGCATTTTATTGGATCGAAATTTTTACCAAAGGCACGTTTAGGTCTTTATTAATATTAGAATTTTTTATAAATCACGTCTTTGAATTCTGTCTACATTTGAGGCCGTTCCACATAGCTGTATTCAATAACACCATATAGGTTTTATGATTGAGTTACAGTGAAATAAATCTCAGTCCATATCAGGGTATAGTTGAGAAGAATTATTTCTGTTCAGTCAGAAATACTTTCTAGTATAGAGTGTTTTTTTTAGATGTATAGAACAGCGTATAGAACTTTAAGTTGGCAACACTTTTTTAACTGGCGACCATTTTGTCAGCTGTCAAGTGATTTATGTTTAGTTTGGTTTGCCATTTTAACATGAATAGACTAGACTGACTCTAAACAACGCTTCCAAATTGTGCAAATTTATATTAAAAATCATCATATTTTGAAAATTTAAATGCAATAAAACAAAGATGTTTTTCTTTTTAATTGACATGAAATTTACTTTATTCGAAATATAATCTTCTGGCATTATAATTTCAATATGACTGGAGGTCCAATTTTCGATGAATAAAATTTATACGGAAAAGTGCCAGATTTTTTGTGTCAAAATAAAGTAAACATGTACTATATTAAAATTATGTAAAACATTGTATTTAATATTTTGTTTGTAGTCCTTTTGCCTTTATCACTGTTTTTAATCTTCTTGACAAAGAATAAACTAGTTTTTTAATGCATTCAATTTTCCATTCATTCATTCATTCTTAGTGAAATTCAGTACAAGGTCCATACGGACCTATTCACACGTCCGATCGGCTTGATTTTTTTTCCAAAAGATGCGCAACTTTGTAACTTTGGGGGTGATTGTAGTGGCCGATGTAGGAGTAATTTCAGTTTGAAAAGGCAAAAGGGTCCCTAGGGACCTTCTCACTCATCGGAGGGTTAACTTGTTGTGAATATGGAAAAATGTGCTTTTAATTTTATATATTGTTAAATTACACTGAAGAGTACAAACTCTGTAAATTATGGTGAAAATTGGTAATTACATCAATTATAAATTGTCAAAATTAGAAAAAATTTCAAAACATTTAAAATAAATTATGTAAATAAATAATGTAAATAAATAAATAAATTGTCTTTTAAATAAGAATAAGAATATCCTAGTTCTAAAACCAGTGCAGTTTTTGTATTTCTTATTGCGTTTAGGTGGAGGGTATTTAAGATTCGGCACAGCCGAATATTGCACTCTAACTTATTTTTTGTGAATTTAATACTACTTAAATAACTACCCCCCTTATTCAAAAACGATTATTAAATTTAACAAACGTTTATTAAGCAAATGTTTATATGCAAATCTGTCTTAATTAACGTTTGTTAATTTAATAATATATAAAAAAGAATTTTAGTTTTCTAATATATTATTCATATAATTAAGACTTTCTTTAAATAATATGTGATGCTGAGTTTATTTTGACGCTCACAGTATATTAATTAATTATAAATTCTCAACATTTTAAAGGTTAAATTGTTAAACTATCACTTATTCACTATATTGTCTAAATAATAAAACAGCTAAGTAATTAGTTCTTTTAAGTAAATTGTCAAAAAAAAAATAGCTATAAAATAGTTTTAATTTCCATTTGTATTACTACTTTAATTGGCCAAACAAATTGAAAAGCCAATTAAACTCAAATATTCCTGCAACATTTTGTTACAATGTAACCTGTTTCTCTACACTTCTATACATTCATTCAATCATTCACCTCACCCATCATTCACTAGTCCCGGGTCACACACTGCCACTTTTGCTGCTCAACTTTTGAGTTTGTTGGTGAGAGGGGAAAGAAGAGTGGTCAGTGTGTGACCCGAGACTTTATATATTTGTCGAAATGTTGTTATTAAACTTTGTTGCATGCCGTGAACAGACAGATTGTATTTTAACTTAAACTTATACTGCAGCTAGTGTTTAGAGTTATTGTAGTTGTTGTGTTGTATTCTTTTAACTTATATAATAGTTTATTTACAATGTGTATACACTTAGAATGTATGTATATAAAGAGTGAGTTTTTAAGAGCTTTCGGATTTGATTTTATAAAATCACGTACCATTTAAAGAAATGTAAAGAAATGTAAATTAAAAGAAATCCTTATTTGAGTCGATAGAACGATCTATATAATTAAATGTTTAAAGATGATTTCATGTAAATGTTCACCGCTACTACGCCTCAAATGGTTCATATACTGGGTCTAATTTTCACTTACTCTCTCCAACATATCGGCCACCGTCCCATAATCTACACAATACATTGGCAGTTCTTGCAATGCTATTGAGTGCTCTTCACACCAAATACGACAACTTTGATTGTTTACAACCAACCAGACATGAACTTCTAACCACAAAATGGAAGAAGTGCACGATGCACATTCTTAACCGAACATGAATTTCGCTAAAAAAAAAATTCAATAATCTGCAAGCGTTGTTCGTTTGTTAGTCTATTCAGGGTTAAATTATAGTTCAAACTGAAAATGTTTATCAGTAACATGTTACACGAAGAAAGCGGAGCTGTTAAAAAAAGTCTAACCGAAAAGAAAGTGGCTAAAAAATCACCCATTACCGCTATAACCCTGCAACAGTTTTAAAGACAACAACTTGTTTTCTTTTTCTTACACGTCAATCGCTCGCTTAAACGAATTTTACAAGTAGGCTGCTGGGTTATCTAGTAACAAGATCTACAGGGTATGTAGAAATATTTGCATGTAGTTGGCCTCATTGTATTCCTTTGCACTTCTTATATTTTTGCTGTTGAAAATAAACGAACTTGGCTCAATGAGTTGCTTCCTGTTTCTTTCTCTTCGCTGTACTTGGCTTCATTTTTATGCACAACACACACGAACCGTAAGACAGACGCACAGGCATACAGACAGATAGTCAGACAGAAACATTTTGATAGATAGAAAATCATTTGAAAGAGGATACTACTAAAATAAAGGGGGGACCAACTGGAAATAATAAGTATGTATATATGTATATAAATAAATTGTGTATTGTATTGCAAAGAGTAGAGTTTGATAATTATAAATGAAAAATAATATCGAACAGTTGTACACCACGACCACGCAAATACATGTCAATGTAAAAATTGTCTGTAAAAATTTCCAATCATTGCAAGAAATTTCGACATGTGTCACCGCCCTGTTAAAACTACATACCCACTTCATCAATAATAAGCAGGCCAAGATTTAGTTGTTAACATCTTTAGCCGAATTTTTGCAAAAAAAAATTACCCAATCACTCCTCCAATGACACGTAAAGGCTTTTCAACAGTTGTTCTTGGATGATTATGTTGACCGAATATTTCACAAATTTTTGAAAAGTTGTTTTTAAAGATCCATCAATTTTCCAGCGAATTTGCAACAATTGTTATGTGTTAAAATTATTGCATTATTATTACATCATGTGATCAAAAGTGATTTCTCAAAATTGACTGTCCTATGTTTTATTATAAAAGAGCGATAAAAAAAAAGTAAATGATGTTGGTCACATTAATCTATTTTCCATTTGGAAATACAGTGTGATAATCATTACTATTTTTCTTGATGTGTACGGTTCGTCTTTGTTTATGCTGTTGCTGTTTCTACTACTGCTGACATTCCTAGGCGACAATGAACAGTGGACTTGAAAAAATAAAAGAAAAGCTTAAAAAATTATCTCAAACGATTTTTGCTATATACATATCGTTGGTCACATGTAGAAAGGCCCTAACTCGCATATTTGAAACTTTACAGGAGAAGGTAAAAACATAATAGAAACTGTAATATTCAACATGTAACTTTTTTGTCCAACTGCTTATAAAAGCGTTATTTTTAACACTATTGCAATAAATTTTTGTGAGGAGGTGTATTTGCGTTAAATGCATTGGAATCGCAAAAAAACAAATTTCGAAAAAATAGCGAGTTAGGGCCTTTCTACATGAGACCAACGATATGTACTCGTATTGAAAAACAAAAAAAATCTTTAAGAAAATTTTTTAAATTTAAAGCAGTTAAATAAAAGCTGTTACAAATGTTTTCATTATGTAACTGGTAATCGTACCCACTGTGCAACTAAATTAATTTATGAATAAGTGTGTGTTCATGTGTATTACGGTTGCATAAGCATTTATACATTAACACATTCATTCATACATATTTTGCATTGTGACCAATATCTATGTTTACAAAAAAAAAAGAAATAATAAGAAACAACAACAATACCACTGACAACACATAACAACAAACATCAGCTTATAAAATTCATTGTAATCTTTATAGTGTGCGTATATATAGGGTTTTCCAATAAGGACTTGACAACTCAAACTTACTCTTCAGTAAATCGATTGTAACGTGTGCTGTGTGGCTTGTGGCACCGTCTTGTTGAAACCACATGTCATCCAAGTCCATGTGTTCCAATTCGGGCCAAAAATAATCGCTAATCATTGCGCGATAACGATCGCCATTCACAGTAACGTGACGATCGTTATTGTCGACGAAAAAATATGGCCCAATGACGCCGCCGGCATGCAAAGCGCACCAAACAGTAATTTTTTGTGGATGAAGTGGTGATTCGTGAAGCACATGTGGATTTTCAGCAGACCAATAACGCATATTTTGCTTATTGACGAACCCATTGAGCCAAAAATGAGCTTCGTCACTGAAGATGATTTTGCGATGAAATTCATCATCTTGGTGCATCTTCTCCAGAGCCCAATCGGAGAACGTACGTCGACTCAAATGGTCCATCGGCTTCAATTCTTGAGTCAGCTTAATCTTGTATGGGTGTAAACCCAGATCCTTACGCAAAATTCGCCATAAAGTGGTCTTGGGGATGCCCAGTTCTTGAGAACGCCGCGGAATCGACTGATTTGAATCGTTTGCTACGGACGCCTGAACGGCAGCGATATTTTCGGAACTTCGACCAGGCCGTTGTCTCACTGGCACGACAGCATCACACAATGAATATGTAGACTCAAATTTTTGCACTAAACTTGTTATTGCTTGTCTACTAGGGCGATAATTACGACCGAAAATTGGAGTTAACGCTCTTAAAGTTGCGGTCACCGACTCCGAATTTCGGTAGTACATTTTTATAATTTCCAAACGTTGTTCCTTCGTGTACTTTACCATAACGAAAATGTTAAGTTTACTGAAAAAAAAGAAAGCAACAATTAGATGATCAGTGAAATAGTGCGTTCACAATTTAAATTCAGAGTTGTCAAGTAGCTATTAGAAAACCCTATAGTATAGTAGCTGTAGTAGTAGCAGTACAATTGTGTGTTACTTGTTCAAGGATACTTTTACGTAAAGTTGGATAACATAACAACAACTACAAGCTGGAACACACGGCTCAAAAGATTTAGCACAGCGCTGCACATACATACCAAACGACATTTCCAAGTTTTTTGCTTTGCGATTTTCTGTTCATTTCTTTACAGCTACTGCGTTTGTCAGTTTTGTTGTTGTATCTGTTGTCGCTGGGGGTTTTTCTGTTGCTGTTATCCTATAGCTTTAGGTTAAATATTCGTTGTTGTTGTTGTTTTCTTATCTTTATTATTATGTGTGTCAGTTTGCGTTTGTATGCATTCCATTTAGTCATTTGAATTTTAAAGAGATTTTATAGAAAATCGTATTTTAAGGCTTTCAATTGTTTAAAATTATAAATACTTGGCTTAGGGTTTAAAGGAAAGAAATATTTTTTTATTATAAAGAGATTGAAAGATAGTTCTGGGTAATTTTTTATTATTTAAAACAAATCATATCCCAGTAAAAACTTTTATTGACAAATAAAAGGTGCTTTTGCTTATAAAAGATACTTTTAGCACTTTTAGTTATAAAAGGTACATTTAGTTATAAGAGGTAATTTAAGTTATAAAAGGTGCATTTAGTAATAAAAGGTACTATTAGTTATAAAAGGTACTTTTAGTTATAAAAGGTAGTTTTAGTTATAAACGGTACTTTTAGTTATAAAAGGTACTTTTAGTTAAAAAAGGTACTCTTAGTTATAAAAGTTACTTTTATTTATATTATTGAAGAAATTACATTTCTAAAAATTACTCTTTTTGAAGAAAGTATTTTATGAAAAATATAGTACCTATATTATTCCTAAAGGTAAGGACCTTTTTTGAGACGAGTTGGGTCAGATTTGTTTAAGAAATTTTGTCAATCAGTTCATTAAAAATATCATGTTGAAAGTAGTACTCTTATATAAAAGTACTATTAAAAAAATATTATAAATAAATCGTTTAACTCTCCAACATTTATTGTTTCAGACAGATCAGACTAAAATACTTTGGACATAACAAATAAAAATCAGCCTTAAAGATTCATTTTGTGGCTGACATATTTGAAGATTTCATAAATACATACCTTAAAATTTGATAATAAAACTAATTCTTCTGGAATAAAATATTGACCTTGTTTTAAAAATAATATTTTGGGTAATATAATATTGTTTATTATAATTACATCTTTAAATTAAATTCATTAAAAATAGCTACTTGTGTTTTATTTCAAATGAAAATAATAAATTACATGGAAAATAACTTGTTCAAAAATCCAACTACTTGGAATTGTCATTAATTTTTAGTTTTAAAAATAAGTCAATTAAGTCGGCCTTCTATTCCAATAGATTCTTTTTAATTTCGTTAATTGCCAAAATGGCTGGTAAAAGGCTTCAGAAATATTTTTTATACATACATATCTATTTTCTTACGTGTCAATAGCCATTTTCCACATATTTTGTGTTAAACAATAATATACTCGTACTCGTATGTATTTTTGCACACATACTGGTAGATACATATTTTCTTTCCTGAAATTCTGTCTGTTGAACAAATTTTCCCCAATACACATTTACATGTTTCAGCAGCAGATGCCTTTATTAATGAAAATAGTTTCACATTTTCAATTTACAATTTGTTAGACAGACATATGTACATATTTTTTTCTGTTGGTTTTTTTTTTTTTTTGTTATTTTAAAAATGTGTCAAAATATTTGACAGGTGTGAAAATTGAAATTTGTTTACAAAACAAGTTATTAGACATTCATCGTGTTGTTCGTTAGCATTGTTCATGCCTACGTGTGTAAATTGTGGATTTCTATTTAATCACATGAATTTTAACTCGAAATTTAATTGATAAAAGAATTAAAAAGTGGTAGAAATATCATAATACAAGTTAAGTCTTTAGTAGTTGATTTATGAAATGATTTTCAATCTACATATTATTAGGGTGGCCCAAAATAAAGTAGCGGATGTTCCCGGCTAATATGAAAATTTGGTTCATTTTAAGACTACGTTTCTTAATTTATCTGTCTGTCTGTATGTTTGTGATTAATAGGAGGCCAAACCCTTGGAACGATCTTCCTGAAATTTTCACAGCATGTTACTGTGACTCTGGGAGGTATAATAGGCTATATGAAGTTTTGATGGGACAAACGGGAGTGTCACCGCCCATATTATCCAAAAACGTAAATCGCCATATTTTGGTAATTTTTTGACCTATGTCGATGATATTTGGTACATAAATGTGAGTGGACAAAGGGGCGTGGGCTCGATCATATAACCCAAAATTTAAAATCGTCATATCTTTGGCATTTTTTGACCAACAGCGGCAGTATTTGCTATATATGGTATTGGCATGAATAGAAATACGTACCAAAAGAAAAGTGGTGCTCCTTCCATTTGTTTGCGATATATTTCAGGCTAGACCTGTTAACCGATCTTAAATTTTCACAGTGTGTAGCTTTGACTCAGGAATACTTCTTACATGATAATATTTTTCGACCATGCACATTTCTGCGCCTCCTTTTTTACAACGTTTATTAACGGCTTTATCTCAAAGGGGGTAGCGAAGCACATCGGGTTCAGCTAGTATATCTATAAAGTGTTTTTTTTTTAGTTATAAAGACACTTTTAAAAACGGTGTTTAATATTTTTATTTATACTTTTTCAGTATTCGCTAGAAAATGCAAAACCATTTATAACACATTTAATTTTGTTTTCATTTCAAACACCTTTTTGATGATAAAGTGCAATAATAACTTTGTTTATCTTATCACTTATCACAAAACACAAAAACATAACATTTAACTTGCCGTTTTTTTGTACTTATTCCAAATAGTTACTATTAATTAAGATTACTTTGCTTATCATGCACTGTCCAGCTCAATGTTTGCACCCTGTTCACTTATTGTTCAAAATTTATTTAATTACAGGGGAGAGGAAATTAATAGTTTTTATTGTTGTTATACTCGTAGTAATATTTAAAATTCGTGTTACTATTGTGTTTGTTATATTGAAACACCCACACTTGAGACTTGAACGAAATAGTTCAATGTTACTAATAGATTGCTGTGTGTGTCTTGTTATCTAAGGTTGCTAGCAGTAGTAATTGAAAAAAAAACCATAGAAGATAATAGAAATACCACGGACGTTTGTTTTTATGTTATAAAATTCAACATGTTTGCCAAATCAAAGATTTGTTAAAAATACCCAGCAAACAAAGTACCAATTTTAATGTTCTTCAATTGTCAAAAACTACAATAAACATAAATTTGTAATTTGTAGCAAGATAGTTTTTTTAAATAAAATTGATTTAACAATTACACATTCTAAACTACTTAACAATGTCTTCTCATCAAACATAATTCTCAAACATATCTCAACCCCAAATACAGATTTTAATTTCATATTAGAATTTGCTTTTAAGTTTGTTTTTTATGTGCTATATAGACAAATCTTTTTACCTTATTTATTTGGCTTGAGGTCTCTTTTATTAAAAATACAAAAACTCTTGTTCGTTTTTAATTTTTATAATATTTTATTCGTTTCCAATATTTCGACTAACTTTGTTGATCATCTTCAGGGAAGAAATATAATCTAAAAAACATGATTATTATAATTGTAACAATTTTCCTTCAATTATATTAACAAACAATTTACTTAATACACTTTTATACAGTGTTGTCCGATATTAATGTCTTAAGTTTCTTTTACTGACTGTTAGCTTTTTTGTTTATTATTATTTTTGTATTTGTTTATAGTATGTCTATATATGTATGTGAGCGCAATTATCAGTGTCTGTTTTGTAGTTCATTCTCTTATCTATTGGTGTATTAATTATATATAACATCTCTTGCATATATCGTTTACTAGTATTATTCTCTTTCACAATTACTCTTACATTATCAAACTTTGGTCGATGTCCAGTTATTGCACACTGGGCAGGCAGCAATTGCTGTTTTTTGTGAAAGTGATTTGTCATTTAATTTTAGGTCCAATTTATGTGATGTAGATTGTCATGTGATGTTTTCAATTTTGTCTTCGTTGTACCTAAATTTCTTTTAGATCGGGCAACTCCTTCATATAGAAATAGGTGTTCAAAAAAGATGCATCCGCTATTTTTTTACAACGGAAAAATTAGAATATATTTAAATACAAAAGGTTTATCGGGACAAGAAACTCATAATAATATGGTGAATGTGTTAGGTGAAAGTGCTTCTTTATATGCAAGAGTAAAACATTGGGTTGCTGAATTTAAACGAAACAACAACAACAGAAATTGTGGCCAAAGTGCATGATATGGTATTAAATGATCGACTAATAAAATTGTGTGAAATAGCTAATATCATGGGCATTTCAAACGATCGAGTCCATTTAATTTTGCATGAAGAACTACAGATGAAAAAGCTTTCTGCAAGATGGGTGCCGCGTTAAAAGCGTCATTTTGATGAGACATGGATCCACCACTATTATCCAGAGACAAAAGCACAATCCAAGCAATGAACTGAAGCTGAAGGAAGTACCCCAAAGAAGGCAAAAACAATTCAATCGACTGGTAACGTTATGGCAACGGCATTTATGGACATCAAGGGTATTTATTGATTGACATTTTGGATTAATAATGTAAAAATTCGATAAAAACGTCCTGGCTTACAGCATCAAGTCAACGCACCAGCACACAAGAGTGTTTTAACAATGGCTAAAATTAAGAAATTAAAGTACGAGTTGTTTGTTTTGTTCGAGTTATTCTCCTGATTAAGCTCCCAGTGACTTTTATCTGTTCTCAAATCTAAAAATATCCTGGTTTGCAAGAGTTTTTTTTACCTTAAATAAAGATGCAAACCCACTATTATTTGGAAGGCCTTGAGGAAAACTATTTTAATCAAGGGATAGAATTGCCAGATAAGCGTTAGACTGAGTGTATTGAAGTTTCAGGATATTATATTGAAAAATAAAAATGTTTTTGAAAAACCAACTGTAAATAAAAGTACCTTTTGTAAATAAAAACAACTTTTGTAAATAAAAGTACCTTTTGTAAATAAAAACAACTTTTAGTAGTTTTCAATATTTATTTTGTCTAAGGACTTATAAAGAATTATGGAATCTTGGAAGTACCTTTTGTAAATAAAAGTACCTTTCATAAATAAAAGTACCTTTTATAAATAAACGTATCTTTTATAAATAAAAGTACTTTTTATAAATAAAAGTACTTTTTATAAATAAAAGTACTTTTTATAAATAAAAGTACCTTTTATATACCTTTTACAAATAAAAGTACCTTTTACAAATAAAAGTACCTTTTACAAATAAAAGTACCTTTTACAAATAAAAGTACCTTTTACAAATAAAAGTACCTTTTACAAATAAAAGTACCTTTTATAAATAAAAGTTACTTTTATAGTAGTTTCCAATAATTATTTTGTTCAAGGATTCTGTTTAACTTATAAAGAATTATGGAATCTTAATTAGATATCCACAAAATTCCGTGTGACTTTAATGAACCTTTTTCTCCGTACTGCTAGAATTTATCATCTCTCCATTATCGTATTATTTTTCAATTGCCAATGAAATTTTCCTTTAACGCAACTAAAAGTAAAACTCATTAAAAAACTTATTAAATGGCATCGTTGACTCTATCAACATAATCTTTAAAGCAATTTTTCCACATTTTAAAAGGAATAATTAAAGGTATTTGTAAAGTTTCTTTTTCTTTTACTCATTTCTCTTTAAGTTTTCACTTGTAGAACTTTTCTTTCCTATACTACTCTTCTACATATTCGGCTTTTAGTGTTGATGTTATTAACAAGTCATTGGGAAAAACAACAAATTAAACTTTTGTTGTTGAACTACAACCTAAAACTAATTTCCTGTTTGGTAATACTCAACCCATCATTGTGTGTTCAATGATTGTTTGGGGTCAGATAGTGGAGGTTAAATGGAATTGTATGTATATTATTTACTAGTTTCAAAAGTAATTAATAAAAAAAAAAAAACAAAATATGGAATTTTACTAATAAAATCAACATTTTGTAAGACTAGCTTATTTATATAACAGTAATAATACAAAAATTTCAGCAATAAATCAAAATTGCTTAAATTCTTTATTAAATCATTATTATCATTATATAAATTTATTTTCCCTAGAAAGTTATTAGAAAAATATAAAGTCTTTATAGCACATGTATGACTCGTGAATGAATTGTATGTATATACATAGTATATACATATAACCCATATGTATATTTTATTATATGTATAATAAAAAGCTAAAATAAATACACGAGACACTTGAGCTCTTTAATAAGTGGTTTTGAGAAACTTACTTGAAAAAATACAACAAATTTATACACAAAATAACTAAAAAAAAACCCATATCAATCAAGTATTTGAGTGTATAAAAAAATAAAGGATTTGTAAATATTTCAGTCTAGTTACACACATCTGTATTTGCTAAAGGACTGTAGTTTACATTAATACTTTTTCCCACTTGCTCTTGTATTCCTTAAATAATCCTAAGCTTAAGTTTTTTTTTTGTATAGTGAAAAGATTTTTCTGTGTATGTGTGTTTGTATATAGTTTTTGTGTCAGTATTGAATTTAAGGTTTTTGCATATACATGGTTTAATCACACAAAAGTATAAAAAAAGTACCTAAATTTGTGTATTTGAAGAGCTATACATGAACTCTTAAAATGTTTTTTTTTTCAAATTACTAGATTTTGTTAGTCATTAAACAAATAACAAATGATTAGAATGAATACCATATGTATATTCATTCTAATCATTTGTTGTAATTATTGACCTAAAATATGTGATTTCAATAGGCTATTTAAACGTCACTTTTTACAGTAAAATACTTAGAAATATTTTTGCTAAGAAAGAGAGAGATATAGAAAAAATCAGCAGTATGAGAAAATAACTATCAACAACAGGTTTGAATTTGTAAATAGGTCCAGAAGAAAAATAATAATTGGCAAAATACAAATATCGTTATTGTTATTACATTTTTCATACTTCTTGCACTTAAGTAATGAACCTTAAACTTTTTATTGATTTGTTTAGAAAATTCTAAATTAAACTTTTTAATTTGCTACAAATAATGTCGAAAATTGCCAATAGAACACCGTATTTTACATTCACTTACTATATATATATGTATGTATATTATATATTGTGCAAGAATATTTGTTGTTCGACGACACAAGAAGTGTTAATTTCTAGCACTAGGATTTGTGGGCAAGTTTATTGCACGCTCTGGTTGGTTGTAATTCAAATATTTCAACATTTTTATCTAACAACTAAATATTTGTTAGAGTGGCAAGATGGATTAAGATTAGCAGTCCTTATCAACAATAACTCACAGCAAGTCATTTAAAGTATATTTTGTAAATCATTTGTAAAGGTTATTTCTCTATATATCGGCTAAGTTATGTTAAACTGTTTGAAGCACGTGCTTTTGTAACAATTTGTCATACAATTTGCCACTCAATTTATTTGTGCTCATCATTGTTAAGCAAATAGAAATGCCAGAAAACATTTATTTCGTAAAGCAATTTATATTATAAGAAATTGTTGTATATCTATGAAATTGAACTTTTGTATATTTAATAATAATATGAATATTTAAATTTCAATAGATTTCTCTCTTGCTGAAATAATCTATTTGACAATTGCTTAAAAATGGCTTGTGAATAAATGCGAAACAAATCTAAAAACAAATAATTTTAGACCACGAAATATCCGAGTATTCACTATTCTGAGATTTGAACATTCAAATTATAAAATCGATGGAAATTTGAAGTACACCTAATTCTGTTTTTACGCGATAGATACGTTCCTCAAAAACTCGCATAAAAAAAGATAGAGTATCCATATTAAATGAGGGAATTGGTTCCACGTATGATAAGGTAAAATAAGATAAATAATTCAAATTCATGTTGCTTGATATACAAACATATTTTATTTAAACAAAAAACAATAGAAAAAAGACTTCATTTAGAAAAGTACATACATACATGCCATATCTTTTCGTCTTTAACACTTAAAATTGACTGAATTCTTACACTCTTACTTTCAACTAAATTTATTTGAAATAAACAAGGGTGTTGTTTTTCGTACCAGACGATTTTTAGTGCTGTCAACTATCCCCCTTATTCATAAAAACTTACAACAGGTTTATAACAGGCTTATAAAACAAATTTCCATACAAAATTTGCTTTATAAACCTCTTCTAAACCTGTTGTAAGTTTTATGAATAAGGGCATATGTGTTTAATTTAAAATTCTCCAAAACCAGTGCAAACAACGTTTTTCTGCTAAAAATTCATACATTTTTAGATCGCGTTAAATCAAATCTAGTCGCATACAAACAGAATGAAATATTTATTTGGAAACGCGTTAAATCAAATTCGCGTAAAAAAAATCGCCTAAAAACAGAATTAGGTGTATTTCCTCTGCTTTTGTTTTCAAAAAGTACTTTAACAGCTTAAACGAGTAAGTCAGTCAGTCAACAATACCCTACATCCAGTAAATGTGTAAATAGCAGTTTTTCAGAAATGGGAGCTATAATCTAAAAATTTTGTGGCAAAACAACAAAATGTTAATAGAATAAATAAAAAATCTTAAAAATTACTAAGGAAACTTATTGCAATATGATACTATTAGTGACTAATGATCAGAGAACGAAAATAACTGTAATTTTAGTGGTTAATTGGCACGACTTATCATTTAAAATTTGTTTTTTTTTTTTTTTGTTTTATATCACTGAGAGAGTGATTTAAAGGAGAACTTTTTAGATTTGTGGTTGAGAGAAACAGAAAAGAAAGTAACGGAAATAATCATGATGTGTGATTTATAATCAAATTCCTTTCAATAAATACAAATCAATGAAGCGAGGAGCTGCAAAAGGAACATAATTTTATATCGATCTACTATTAAAAATATTTATACATATTAAAGTGATTTTCGAAAGAGGTCTAACTAATTATGGACCGACCTTTATAAAATTAGATGTCAAGATTTCTGTATACATACATATATGAAACTTATTTTTGTTGAATTATATTTGGATTTAAGAGATTTATGGTCGTGATTAGGCTACATGGACAACTTTTTTGTGGCGAAATTTGTTTGGACGCGTACATAAATCAAACATTTCTGACCGAACAACTCCTATTTCGGGAGAATATTTGTATGGAGATTAGCTGAAATAATGGACCGATTTCAAATGTCAATCCCAACTGTCCTTGGGTGGAAAAAATATCATGTACCAAATTTTATGGAAATATCTTCTGTATTTGTGCACAAGCTTTACATGGAAATCGTTAAATCGACTCGAGAAAGAGATTTTGAATCGATCGGTAAACTTTAAGGTGGGTGTAGGCCTAATATTTATGGGCGTTACAAACATCAGCACAAATTCATGGTGTGGGTTATAAAAACAGGCAAAGATTCGGAAAGTTTGTTTTACATATATTTTCTATTTTTGTTTGTATTAGTCAGTTTAATGGACATGAATATTACTTATCTACCAATAAAATGGCTTAATTTTTTATGTTCTATTTGCAAATGTTTTAAAGTTTATGGCGTGGTGATAATTTGGATTACTTATTATTGCTTGGTTTAGCTCATTTGGCAGCATAATAATAAATGTCAGCATTATTTAAAAACAAAAAGAAATTTCAAACTAATTTTTTTTTTAATTTAACATTTTATTAACCAAATTACACTTAATAAATTGAACTTTTTGATTTTCAATAATCTTTTAATTTAAGCATAATTTCCTTACAATTAAATTCATTTTACACATTCACACATACAAAAGATAGATAATTCTTACACCTCATTGAAATTATAATATAAATAATAAAAAGAAAGATTATGTATACTTTACATCAATTTCAATTCAATGAGTTCAAAAATTCAATAAAAAAGTATAAGAAAAAAGCTAAAGCACTAACAAGCATAAGACGTATTAAAACCATAAGTGTTAGTTAGTACAGAAGCAATTTCGTAGAAATATTGGAAATCGAATACTCTATTTAATCTTAAAAAAAAAAAAAAAACACACACACACACAATTGAAGAAAAGTATATACATAAGTATTACATAGAGAAAATACTAGCTTTGCTGCAAATAAAATAAATCCAGAGATTTGTAGGTTTATTAAAAAATACCTGTATATTTTGTATGACAGTTCATGGTAGGCTACAAAGCTGATGAGACTTTCTCTTCTTGTGTTTTTAGTTTCAAACCAAAGAAGAAACCAACCAAGATAAACACCTTTAGTTATTGGTTTAGGAAATTTGTTTTCTCTACTTTTTCGATTTATTTCCACCTGTTGTCTAAACATATTTTTTGCAGGGTTCTAAGGACTCTGTTGCTGGTTGCTGGCTGTTGGTTTTACTTTGAAGCATTTACCAACACCAACTTCCTGCCTGTGTTATTACAATATAAAATTATTTTATTTATTCAATATATACATAAATATTCTTTTTCACTTGTTTTAATGTGAATTGTATTTGATGTCACAAACGTTGCCAGCAGAAACCAACACACCAGAAGTTTGTAATGAAATAAACATTTGATGAAAAAGTAAAAGAAAAATACAAATAAAAATATAAATTAAAAATAATGAAAGAAAAATAATGCAATTTTACGTTGAATTATACAAACATACCTATATAAACTTATTTATTTCTCCTGTCTTTTTTTAACTTTTCTAGAGTTTTGATTAAAATTTAAATATAATATAAAATAGAAAGAAAACTCTATGAACATTTCAAATAAAAAAAAATATATTTCATTTTATATTTTTTCTTTTTTTATAGTCTTAATAATATCTAAAGTTAGTTAAAAGTTACTTGAATGTTAATTTGTTAACTTAAGCATGAATTTTATTTCACCATTTTTCTGTGCTTTATGGTTCCTCTGAATCACATTAACTGCTGGTAGACAAAAAAAAACTGGGATTAAAACAACAAAATCGTAAAGAAGAACACAAACAACAACTTTAATTCTATTATTTACTAAGACTAGACAATAGACCCTTTTATGATTTATATTTTCGGTATATACAATATTTGTTATTGTCTATTGTTTTATTAGGACACACTGTAACGTATGAGTAATAAAGAATTTGTTTATGCAGAAATTTAATGTGTGTCGCTTTTAGCAAATAAATGTTGCTTAAAGTCAGGGATTATTTAATTTTTTGGAATTTTGTAAAAAGCTTTTAAGGGGACTGTCTTTAATTTATCTAGAAAATTTGTGGATTTTGAAAAATATTCAAGAATTAAATCTATTTGTCGTATCTACATAAGAATGGCAACAACTAAATATAGGTAAATATTTACTTTAAAGTAACTTTTCAAAAATTGTTTGTTCTAAACTCTGAACTTGATCAAGGAACAAAACTGTAGTTTCACTAATTTTTATAAAAGTTCAGTTTTGGATTCATATTAAAGTTATTTTGCAATCATAGAGAACGTTAATACGATCGAAAAACCATTTTCAATGTTTTCAATTGGCTTTAGTCTGAAAAAGAGAAAACATAGACAAATAAGAAATTGCAATAATGATTCCTTGTTTAAAAAAAAATTAAACAAACAATTAACAGAAAAGTAAAACGAGAGACTAGAGCCAGGAAGCAGGAATGGAAAAACAACGACAAGGTTTGATCAGTGTTTGATAATTGAAAGCAAAATCAAACCATTTTGGTCATCTGCAGAACATGAAATTTATTTATGTACATCTGTTACTAGTTGCACAATTAGAAATAGGCTCCAGGAAACTGAATTATTGAGCAAACAGAAAGTTAAAAATAGGTTGTGTTTTGCTAAGAAACATCTACACAGGGTAAACTAGGGTTAAGCTTTGGTCAAAGGAAACGAAGATAAATTAGTTTGGTTCTGATGGCAAAACCTTTGTTCGAAGGCAATTATGAGTTTGACCTAAGTTATACACAAAAAAAAAACCTTAAAGCTTGGAGATGGTTCGTTAATGATATAGATTTGTTTTTCTCATCTGATGTCGCTGTGAATTATCAAGATGCCAAACTTATTAAGGACAATAATCCCAAGCACACATCTAAATTAGTTACATATGCTTTGGTTTCAGCACAACAAAGTCCATGTTATGGAGTGTCCGTTATAATTCCCGGACTTGAAACCTAGTGCATACTTTTGCTTTGAATCCTAAGATGGAAACTAGTGGGATATACATATATGTAAAAACAAAAATGATGTGTGGCAACAAGCCAAAAAGTTATAACATGCCATAACTCCTGATATATATTTAAAACTCGAGGGATTTGTGAATCGTAGGTGCGAAGAAGTGTTAAAAACGGATGAAGGTTTAACTAAATATTAATATTATGTGAGAAGAAATTCTGAAGAAAATATATTTTTCTTATTATTTTTTCAGCATCTTATGAATGAAATCAATTTTTTTTAAGGTTTTACTATACCTAAAGTGCTTTAATTTAACATATATAATATTTTTTACTGAAGTATTAACAAAACTTAAAAACAAAAATGAATTGAAAAGTTTGGTTTTTATTATTTTTTTCCACACTGTATTTGTAAGGATCTCACCCAGGTGCAAGTATTTCCTCATTGTAGCACATTGATATATTCGTATATAATTTTCTAATTTTATATCAGGTATTGCTTAATTTCTCTTCAATCAGTATTATCAATGCCTAGCACTGAAACAAGACATTAAACTTAAGAAACCATCATCCACTTTTTTGTGTTAATTTTTACTCATATGCATAGAAATATTTAAACGTTCAAGCTTTAGTTTTATAAAAATTAAATATTCTGTTAAGTTCATATTCTATTAAGTTCATATATATGTACATATTATTATTTATGGCAATTGTTTATTGTCATTAAAATTAAATCGATTTTATGACTGGCCATTAATTGTGAGCTTATACGTATTATCAATGGAATCAATATTAATCATTCGTGGTGGAGTTCTTTAATAAATTGTCTTTTATATGTATGTTAATTTTATAATACAATGTATATTTACATAAGTATATACAATTTCTAATGATTTATATTGATTTCAAATATTTGTATTAAAATAAATGTCTTGTTTTCTATTTTGTATATTATTTACAGATTTACGCACAGCATTTGATTTATTAGACAGAAATCGTGATGGCCGTGTTACGGCAAATGAATTACAATTTATGCTTAAAAATTTAGGCATAAATGTAAGAGATGAAATAATAAATGATCTAATAAAAGAGGCCAGTCATTCGGGTAAGTAAAACTGTAATGAATTTTGATGTTTTTTTTAAAATAATTTTGTTTGGTATATGTGGTTAATACCTATGAATTTTTTTATATGTATTAAAATATGTATGTATGATATATTTAAACGAATGAAATTTAAAACATACTTTAAGGGGTTAAAATTAAAGTATATAGTGTTAAATAGGATATTGACCAACTACATATAAGCGAAAGTTAGAGTTTCAGATCTCATTTACTGCAATTATATATTGTATCTTGTTTGGAATGAAAATTTTTTAGATACATATACTCGTACTTGGTTATATGACATAAATATGTCAGTTAATTTTATTTTAGAGTCTGCTATGTTTTTATTATGTTTTTATTTTGTTTGCTTGTTTGCATTGATATCTTGAGTGGAAATTGTTTATTTTATATAAACATATACAAACCAACGTATAAATAGAAGCAGACACATGTAAATTCATACACATACACGACGTGTATCTACTATATAGATATTTTATGGTTCATAACCTTTTTTCTTTCTATTTAAACACTTCAGCAGTACTAAATATAAAAACACTAGCTCTTACATATGCATATTAGGGTGGACCAGATTGGAGCCCAAAAGTGTGTATTAGTGAGCTAGATCAAAAGGAAAACCAATTGTTTTTAAATTTTTTGTAGATTTGTCTAATATTTGTTCCAAAGAAATCATTTACAGGTTTGTTATTTAATGAAAGGCATTTGAAAAGGATACGAAATGGGCTAAAAAAATATACTTTAGTCAAACTCTTTCCAAAAAATTTTTTTTCTTATATAATGTGGTTTACTTTCAGGATTTGTTGAGTTTTTTAATATTAGCTCCAAAATAACCATATATAATTTTGGTATCAATGAAAAGAATTTGGAAGAAGTATCATACAGCATACAAAGAATTAGTTAAATTTCTAATACTAATAAGACCAAACATTCCTAATTCAAAAAATCTAAAATTTCCCCAAAAAATTAAAAAAAAAAACTTGAATAATTGCACTTGTTCAGAAATTTATTTTATACCACTTGATAGCCTTTTTAAAGACCTTTCATTTGATACCAAATAATATATAATTCCTTTACATCGAATATGAGCAAATCCACAAAAAACTAGAAAGAAAAATATCATTTTAGACCCAATAAACAATAACTTTTTTGGCGCCACCTTTATATACAAACACATGCATATGTATGTATCTATTATATGTGTTTACATGTGTGTGTCTCGTATTCATGTATTTGTATGCGTCCATAAATGTATGTGTATTTGTGTGTTTAAGTGTGCATGCTACAAACTTAATAGTCTCAGTTGCAATGTGGGCGTTGAAAATACTTAAAGCGCTTTATAGTTTAGAGAAAAACTTTTCATGTTCTTCTACTCTTTTGAATTGAAACTTTAAGCAAAAAAAAAAAAGGAAGAAAATTGGATGCAATAAAATTGTTAATAAAAAGAATTACACAATATTGGTAGATTGAAACTGAATTTCTTTAAAAGGATTTAAAAACACAAAAAGTAACTCAAGAAAAAATTCAATTTCGAAAGCAAAAGACTTTTGTTTGGCTTTTATAATGAACTATTTTATATTATTTGGTTTAAGAATTTTTTACATTTTTTGGTTTTTGCTATTATTGATTGAGCAAATGAGATGTATGGATGAAGAGAAATACCTCAATGTTGGTCTTAACTTTACGAGTCATACAATTATTTCAGTGGTTTCTTTAGTAAAGTTCATATCTGATTTTTATTTACATCAATATTAATTGATTTCCAATATCTCTGGTTTATTAACATACAGCTACAGCGAAAAATTACTCGCAAAATCTAACTTTCTCCCCCCGAGTTGAATAACTGAGATGAGCTCAGAAAGTTGTTTCAGAAAACTTCTCATATGCAAATGATTAAACTGATTTTTTAACATACAACTTAGTTAAGAACTAATTTATCAAATATATTTAATATTATTCTACTCAATAGCTTTGTGTAATTTATTAACATGTAAATTTCGCCTATACATATTTTCAATATCAGTTTTGTTACTTCAACTCAACCACCAACTAAATGAATAAATAAATAAGTGTTTAACTGACTGACTGACGAACTGCTGTTAAATTGTTTCATATTTCTCTCTATTTTTCTATTTATTTTGGATGAGAACTTTTCAATATAGTTTATTACTTTTACAGCCAGAATATGTCACTTGGCACACACTATGCTGTCAAATATGCATTGTACATGAAACAGTGTCAACATTGTATACAACACCTAATCGTCCTCAGTAAATATCAATAGTAGCAACAATTTAAAACATGTCACCACCATTATCAATATATTGTTTAATAATTTAGAGCAAATGGCAAAAAAAAAAGTTGCTCGTGTGATATTTGCTGTTAAAAATCGAACGACATACTAAAAAATTTGTTCCCTTTTCACATTTTCCTATTAAAATTCAATCTTAAAAAAAATAAAAGGGAACAAATTTCATGTGGAATTTTTATTCACGATAGGGGTGAGTAAAACTTGTATTGGCCATTAGGAAAAAAATTGATTTACATATGAATATATTGATTACAATTTGTTTATGGCTGGAAAGTGCTCCAGTAATGTAAACGTAATAGTTAATTTAAAGTATGCAAAATAGTTAATTTAAAGTATGCAAAATTAACTATTATAATTTAAAGAATAAATAATGTCAAGTGCCAACTATTTAATTTAAAATATGTAAAATTAACTATTTCTTTTATACCCTCCACCACCAAAATTGTTGAATTTAAAATTCCGTGTGAAACTTTGATAATATTCAAGTATAGTAAATAAATTATTGATCCTTATGAAATCCTAAGTCGATTGACCTGTGTCCGTCTGTCTGTCCGTCTGCCGTCCGTGTAAAATACTCTCACGTCCAAAATACACAACGTAATTTCACAGAATTTCCAGAAAACTGTTTTATATTTTCTTAGGCAGTTTGTTATTAAAAATCAGCAAAATCGGTAAAGCAGAACCAGAGTTACGGACCAAATTGTGAGACAACCTCCATAAAAATTTTATATTTTTAGTCGATTTTATTGCAATATTTTGAAATATATTGCAGATAATACCATTAAATTTTATATACGTTATTTTTATGATAAAAGAAAAAAGCTTGAGGAAAATTGTGTTCATGATTTCTCATAGCCCCCATACAAAATCATCCCGAAATATTGCTCAATTATACATAAATTACTATAAAATTAAAATATCGGTACAAAATTCAGCAAAAATAAGTTACATGTAAAAAGAAATGGCAAAGCGAAATTTTGTACATGTACCAAACTACATGTACGACCATAGATTCCATATACTTCCATACCGCTTCCAAAATTCACTTAAATACGTGTTACTCTGGTGTAAATATTGGTACCCGTCTAAAATATGAAATAGATAATCATTATAGGTAAAGAAATTGTTGTACTAAATTTTATGATGGTCGGCCCATAATTGGTCATAGCTCCATCCGAAAAAGTCATTAATCTTTATATGTATATATCTTATAAATATCGGTACCGATTCAAAAATAAATCATATAATTTTGTCAATTTCGTTTCATATTTGACCATAATCCCATATAAAACCCTCTTCAGAAAATCACTCATAAAACTCTTATAAGTAGCGGTACCGATCCAACATCTTACATCTTTTAAGAATATATTCTCCATATAATGACCATTTACGCAATTCACGTTAATACTAATATGTATCTTAAATATACCAATCTTATGTTGAAATTCAATGTGAGATATCCTCATATGCATAAAATTATCTGTTCCGAAACTTAAGAATGTCTGCCTATGCTTTGTCATAGCTGCCATTTCCGAAACTCACAAAAATGTATAATAAATATCGATATCGAAACAATTTTTGTACAGGTCAGAAATTTTTACCCAGAACTCAAACTTAATCATACAATTATGCTACTAAATTTTGTAGCTGTCAGTCAATAAGTATGAAAACCAACCATACAACTCTTGTAAATAACGTTATAAAGATGAAATTCTATTAAAATAAGCATAAAATACATAGAAATCACGTTACTGGATCCTGGGTTTAGAAGCTATCAGTCCATAATTGATCCCCTTCTACTATGTCACCTATAAATCTCTGGTTAATAAAGTAATTGAAATCAAATTCAACCGCCTTATATTCTAACCCTTTTTAATACTCCAGTTCTTAACTTGCGCATTTACTATTATTAGTTTTGTATAATTGCCTTAATACTTTATGCTACGTTAAAAAAAAACCCTTATGTTAGTAGCCAAAAACATTAATCTTTAGCTCTCTTTAAAAATCCCAACCCAATCACTTCTAAATCGATTTTATATTCGCAAAAATATATGAAAATATTCAACCAGACGAACAATAACTATTTGGAGAGTGTATTTAATTTGTTTTGATTTTGTTATAAAGTGTTATTGGAAGAAAACTAAAATCATTTAAGAAATGTTGTGCGTTAGAAAATCAGTAGGTATTATACTAAGAAAAATTCTAAATTTATTCCAAACAGACACCTAAATAGCTTCAAAGTAAATTTATATTATACGTTTAATTACAGATAAAGATTTTAAAACTTAATTGAACAAATTAAAAACCAAAAATAGAAGGTCTATGTACTCAATTGAAGCCTTTTTTCACTTCAACTCCCTTTTAACTAAAAAACAAAATTTTTATATAAATTATACATGTTGGATTTGTGGACAAGTTGTTTTCACTCTATTGTACAGACACAAACTGAATATATGTATGTATGTAGCTGGTATCTGTATATTTCAGTTAATCGTTGTTAGTACAAATAACAAAAAGAACACGATAGACATATAAATACACCTAATTCTGTTTTTACACGAAATTGATTTAACACGGTTAAACGAATTTAAAATTTTTTACACGATTTTCAATTCAGCACGATTCAAAATCTTTTGGGCTTTAATTCTTTTTGGTTAAATTACATATTACAAATTTAATGGAATTCCCTTTTTGTGGATACAAGCAAATTTACTAGTCAGAACAATTGGATATAGCACAAAATTTGTGAGAATTTCCTTTTGCTGCATGCAATGAAATGAACTTGTCATAGGTGCATTTTTTTATATTATTTTTAAGCTTAGAGTGCATATCTTTTATTTTCTTTAATAATATTTATACCCTACACCACCATAGTAAGTAAAGATTTGTGCTGATGTTTGTAACGCCTAGAAATATTGGTCCAACACCCACCTTAAAGTATACCGATCACTTTCTGAGTCGATTTGACGATGTCCGTCCGTCCGTCTGGCTGGCTGGCCATGTAAAGCTTGTGCGCAGAGCACAGTTAGCAATTTGGAAGATATTTCGATAAAATTTGGTACGTAATAAGTTTTCGTCCCAAGTACGGATGGGATTGAAACTGGTGGAAATCGGTCCATTATTTCACCTGGCCCCCATACAAATGTCCTCCCGAAATTGGGGTTTACCGATCATAAATGTTTGAATTATGAAATAATACAAACAAATTTCATCACAAATGAGTGGTAAATGAAGCCAAATTACATTTTGTGCAGATCGGTCCTATTAAAGGCCTATTTCCGAAAATCACTTTAACCATCATACATTTCTTAAAAATGTTGGCAATCAAATAAAATTCGACACAAATGAGTTTCTTATATACAGAAATAATGACACCTAATTTCATAATGATCGATCCATAATTATTCGAAACTCCCATATAAGACCCTGTCCGTAATTCACTTTAATCTCCATAAATCTTTTAAAAGTATTTATATCGAGATAAAGTTTAGCACATATAAAATTTATATTCACAGAAATCATGACACTAAATTTTTGGATGATATTAAGTTATATCACCCATATAACGCCCATTTCTAAAAAACTGTTTTATTGATATACTGGGTGTAGGGTATTATATGGTCAGGTTTGACTTGTTAACAATATGCTTTTGTAAAAACACATTGTACCTACATATGTACATATACATATGTGATTAAATATTATCTTTAAAAATCCTTGTTTTTCACTAATTTCAATAGGTTTTAGATATAAGAAACCAATCACCTATTTCGCATACGATCAATATCTTTTTTACACGGGATTTTCCTGGAACCAATTACCGTGTAAAAACGGAATTAGGTGTATCGGTACATATTTAGTTGTGTGCACGTTATAGATATGAGTAGTTGCTTTACATTTAGCATAGACAGACAGACATTTATTGGTAACAGGAGGCCACGACTTACAGTGAGAAAATTTAAATAAAATATGCACTTGATAAATTTAAAAAAAAAAACTGAAAGAAAATGAACATGTTGACAGGTAACTAATTTCATTTAGAAAGCAATTTATTATTTATTATTGAAATAATTGTAATAATATAAAAAGGATAATAACATTATTAAAAAAACACTTATTTATTTAAAATTAAGTGTTTAATAATTAATTTTTTTTAAATAAATAGTTGTTAAAGTTATACATAAAGTAAAAAGAATTTATTTTGTTTAAAGAAGCAATTTATTTAATTAATTAAACTACATTACAATTATTTTGTTAATTATTACATAATGCAAAGAGATTTTCAGATGAATGCTCTTTTGGCAATAACTAAAAGTTTCAAAAACCTGCAATAATTTACTCGGCAGTACAATAAATATATTGTTATTCAGTTTATGGCTTAAGGTTCTAGATATCCTTATAAATTTAAGTTTTTTATAATGTATAATAGTAAAAGAAAAATATTTTGCTAACCATTCCTTTTCATTCCATCCCAGAATGCCATCAATTCCCCCTGAATGCCATTTTCTAATAAGAAGAAAAGTACAACAAACAATTCTACATCTCTGTAAATAAGAATTGAACAATTCACAATAATCTGTATTGTACTTCTCTAAGTATATTGTGTGTCTTTCTCAAAATCTCTTTTATTAAAAATCCATTAAAATTCCTTTAATAACCCATAATTTCTTTAATATCTTTTCTTTTTCTCAATATATATAAACTATAAAATCTATTGATATGTAGGTACGAGTATATATGTATGTATTTCATGTATTTCTTTTCTAAATACACAATCATTTAAACAATTTTTTTCAGAGGCTTCCAAAAGGTTATAAACTTTTTATAATGCGACAACATTATTTATACACATAAATAATATTATTATTGTTGTTGCAAGTATCTGAAACTCTGTTACTTGTATATATGATGTTTAAAATCATTAAATAAACAATACAATAGTAGTAAAAATATATAAGTTTGTAAAGAAAACACTGCTGAAATTGTAGAGAAATGTAGACTACCAAGGGTTTGTTGTATGAAGGGAATGGGGGGGGGGGGGGGGGAGGTAGTAAAGAATGCTCTGTTGCTTTAATGGCCAAGTTATTTGCCATTAGCCAAAAATGCATTAGCTAAAATGTTATTTTAGCTTTAGTAATAATAAAATTCTTGTTAAAATGCCTATAAACATAATTATCTTTAATTGTTTTATATTTTTCTTGTAAAAATTCCTTAAGGACATTGACCATAGACAAAATAAGAAAACATCCTTAAAGTAATTAAAAATTTTTTTTAATCATTAAATTTAAGTGGCATAATTAGATTTTACTTTGATTGTAATAAATTTTAAAGCATGTAGTTACAAATAGCATTTATAGAATGAGATTAAAAACACAGGATAATAAACAAAATAATTAAATGAAAAAAGTTTAATAAACATGACAATGTTAGGAATTTTCAAATTGGTAGTTTTTCGTTATAATATCTTCTAATTATGTGTTTTACAGTGAATACGAATTGATAAAGCATTGTATTTAGCATTTAGTACTTAATTCAGTTTCAGTTTGTTTATTAACTTTATTCATTTAAATCGCAATCAATACTTTAAATCAAAATTATTAAATTACAACGCAATAATAAAGCGTTTGTTGACACTGGTATAAACAGAGATTTCCAGGAATAAAGTTAATAAATAAATTGAAGCTGAATTAAGCTAAATTCTAAATAAATGCGTTTAGATAATTTATTTTAAATTCTCGGAATTTTAAAGTTGGTAGTTTTTCGTTTTTTTTATCAGCATTTTAATTCAGTTTCAGTTTATTTATTAACTTTATTCCTGTAAATCTCAATTGAAATACTTCGTTTTTTTTATTGTTTATACCAGTGTCAATAAACGCTTTATTATTGTATTTTAATTAACTAATCTGCAAATTTTGTCATTCATTTCTAATGTGTATAAAGAAAACAAATTATGACGTCTAGAATTTTATTGTTTTTCTAACGATTTAAATGCGTTAAACAATTTTAGTATACAAAAGTATTTAAATACACTAAAATTGCATTTCTATTGGATATAAAGCAACCATGTTAATTAAGAATAAAACTGATTTAGCACAAAAGTTACACAAAGAAAGTATTAGGCAAGTTTTGTTATAAGTATAATTAAACTAAGCTCTGTTTCCTAATTTTTATTTTCATTGTCTAAAAACATGTGCTGTTATATTTTATGTTGATTTCCGAAATTTTTGTTAAATAAAAAATCGCAATTGTGTTTCTTCGCTCATATTTGAAAATAATTTTCCGGTCGTGTTACTGAATCACTACATAAATTCTCTGAATCAGGCCTGTAATATTTGTGACTTAATCAATTTCTAATTCAGCTCAAATTTTAAAAATTTAAGAAAACAAAATTTTAATGTTTTAACTAATTTGAAATTTTTCAATTTTTGGACCGCTAATTTTTTTTAAATTATGTTAAAAATTAAATTAAAATTTTTATAATTTGAAGCATACAAATCTAATCTATAAAGTAGTATACTAAATAATGTAAAATTAATAAGAATTTAAACACATTTTGAAGATTTCTTACACAATACAACATTTTTCAGGTGATTGATTCGGTACTCGATTCTGATAATTGTTTATGAAAGAAGAACTGCTGCATCATTCGTTTCGTCATGTTATATCAAATAATAATTTAAAAACTAATTTGAAGTTAGAAGTTAGGTGACGTATGATTAATATTATTTCATTAATAAAAATAATTATACGCTTTTTTACAATAAACACATTCGAGACGACAGCTACATAGTCAGCAGCTGATCCCGAAATCTGACGTTTCAACCCTGTCTTTTGATGACCCAAGTCATGTTTAACATTGCATAACTTGCAAAAAAAAAAACGTGTTTGTCCGTCACACCGACACACAATCACTCTAACGACGATATATTGCATTAATCACAAGCCTTAAAAATATTTTTGAAATGTACAAATTTGAATTTTCTCAATAAAAAAAATGTGGGGTCAAAATATGACACGAACATAACATGTGTATTTTTTTTTTCTAACATAGTAGCAGGGTTAATAAAAAATAAATTTATTCTTCGAATTTTTTAAATAACACAAGTGAATCAGTTTATTGTGAGTCATCGTTGAGTAAATATCAAAGTGTTCTCAAACAGTAATTTAAGTGTGTTCTTAAACCGTAATATAAGTGTGTAAAAGACAGACCCCCTTATTCAAAAACGATTATTTAATTTAACAAACGTTTATTAAGACAGATTTGCATATAAAAAGTTGCTTATTCAAAGACGATTATTATTATTATTAAATTTAACAAACGTTTATTAAGACAGATTTGCATATAAAAAGTTGCCTAATAAATGTTTGTTAAATTTAATAATCTTTTTTGAATAAGGGGGAGAGTGTTCATTTACAATTGTTTTTGTGTGCATTTGAATAAATAAAGATTCGTTTTATTTTCTTCAAACTACTTGACGCTTTTATTTTGCAATTAAAAGTAATCCGGTTTATTATGGAAATAAACCACCGTTTTTTAAAAGGTAAAAACGTAACAATATGTTGAACATCCACCAATAAGATATTAATTTAAAAATCACATATTTAAAACTAAGTCTAGATATCATTTCAATAATATCATAAAATCTGCTCTCTTTTCCATATCTTGAAAATGGCGGGGAAACAGCAAACAACTGCTATTAAATTCTTTTACTTAGTGCAAAGAAACAACTCATATACACACAGTATAGTATTAAAAGCCAGTATTTTAGTTAGTAAGTTAGAAAATTGTTATATTACCTGTAATAAGGGTAAATAATTGTTGTAACTATAATAACAGGTAACAATTGTTAACAAATGATAAATGATTACTTATAATGCGACTTTGAGTTTAAACACTAAAGAGTGATTTTTTAAAAGCTTTTGGATTTAATTTAAAAAACACATAAAATTAGAGAAAAGTATGAAATTTCTAATTGAGTTGATAGTTTATACGCGCTGGGTTCAATTTTGGCATACTCTCTCCAACATATCGGTAGGTATCTCACAAATAAATTTTTCAATATTAGCTTTCAATGCGCTAAATCGTTACGGTTTATCTTTTCTTGTCCCTATAGACATGAATGCCTTAAAATATCCCCACAAAAATAGTCTAAAGGCTTTAAATCGCATGATATAGGCGGCCAATTATCCTGCTTCAAACTTCAAATAAACTGTTCACCTAACTCGCATCTCAATTGGGCCATATTTTAGGCAAAAAAAAAATTATCATCGCACGGTAGCATTCGCCGTTCACAGTAACGTTCCAGCTTTCGTCGTCTTTGAAAAAGTACGGTCCAATTGACAGTTTTTGCAATGCTTCTGGCTACTCTTCATAGCAGATATGACAATTTTGCTTGTTGACATATCCATTCAACCAGAAATGAGCTTCGTCGCTTAACACAATTTTTCGATAAAAAAGTGTACGATGCACGTTTTTAATCGAGCATGAATGTTCGCAATTCATGTTGGTGTGTAAGTCGTTAATGGTTAAATTATAGACCAAACTAAACATGTTTAACGATAACATGTTCCATGTTAACATCTAAAATGTCAAAAACAGTCTTGTCGAAAAGAAAGTTGCTGAAAAAAAATCACCCTTTATTTGTGAGTAAGTTATTGGAAATTAAAATTAGGTGAAAAACATTCGATGAGAAAAAGTTTATTGTTTTAACTATGAATAAAGAAACAAGCATGAATATCGAAAATGGAGAACAACCTCTTGATTGAGTCTGTGGTGATCTGTGATATGATTAATTAAAGTGAATTTGGAAGCTTTGTTGTTCTGAACTCAATTGGAATTTGTTGTCTATTATATATTAAATGACATTTACATTTTGTATTTGTAAAATATTTACTGCCGTATTTATAAAAAAAGTAGGCTTGAAGTGTGCTTTAAGACAAAATTTTCATACAAAATGTTCTTAAAGTACACTTAAAGACTACTTTAATTTTTTATAAATACGGCAGTTAACGTTTTACTAAAAAACAGTAAATAATTAAAAACCGCCTTAACTCATGCAATAAATCTAAAATAATATATGCTGTAAAATTACACTTACAATTAATGAGATTTTAACTTAATAAATATACATACATATATTGATCGCTTTCATTCTTCATTTTCTCTCTCTCTCTTACCCACATTTACACGCATTGTTTAGCAATAATTCTATTCAAGCAGTTAGCTAAAAAATACTATATAAAAACACTTTTCAAAATGATTAAAATTGACCTTCTATAAGATTTTCTTTTTTTATTGTTTTCTTTAACATATGTAGAACCATAAAAAAATTAATAGGTAAGTATATCGTATGTAGGGATTTCTTCTAGTATTTCCAGCTTATACTCTTGCCTGTCAATTGAGTGACGTCGTATTCATATAAAAAAATGAAACAAAACAAAACAGTAAAAAATTCAATAGTGTTATGAACTTTTAACATGTCAAATGTGTTTGAAGGCACGTTTGGTGGTTTATTGAGTGGTATTACAGTGAGAGAGAGAAAAAACCGGCAATAATCCCAAAACGTGCATGAGTACTCGTATGTATAAGTAATTGTATGTTGACTATTTACACACTTTCATGTAGTCGTATTAACGAACAAACAAGACAACACATGCAATTTACATGTATATATAACAAATATGTATGTATGCATTAAACCCAGCAGTTCTGGGTAAGATAGTTTGTATATATGTAGCAAAAATAGTAAAGTTTATAACATATACATACTCGTATATGTTTTAAGATTTGGATAAAACATTTGCTAAGAATGGCTATATAAAGCAGAAACAGCTCTATTTAATCATTTAACAATATATGTATATATTTTTATTAATTTTATCAATATTGAATTATTTTTATAACTACATACATATTATGTTTTAAACCTGTAACTCTCGCAAGTTTTACGTTTCTTGTTTGCTGTATTTTATGTAATTCGTAGCAATTGTGTGTTTATATTTTACTTTATTGTTCAGCTTGGCAATTATTTGTAGTTATTTTGCCAATATTTTCATAATATTTTTTTTTAATTTTTGTTCAATTTAGCACGCACACTTTATTGATTTTATTTTGCTGCTGGTATTTTTTTTTTTGTTTTCAATTTATGGTGTTGAAATTTTTGAGGAAAAATTTATAGGATTTTATGTTTTGTTTTTCGTTTCGTAAGTAATAGTGAAATTATATTTGTCTACTCTGCATTTGAGTTGATTGTGAGTAAGTTAACCAGGCACAATGGGGCCAATGAACAAAATAAATATGTGTCTTTATGTGGTTAGATGTTAAATTTAATTAAAATTAATCCAAACATTTTGATATATTTTACTTAATAATTATAATTGAAACGTGAGCTGTTCAACTATATAACAACTTTTATTACCTTAAGACCACCTCTATGAGTTTTTTAAACGTATTTGGCGTTCGGCTCTACCGTTTGTTGTAAAAATATAATATTAATCATACGTTACTAAGTAAAATATTTTGAAAATAATTTATATCATAAGAAATCATCAAAATTTGTTACTATTCCACTTTATAGAAGCATTTAGAAGTTGTCATTTGTTATTGCTTCCTTTAAAAATATTTTGATTATTTTCGCGTTCTTTTAAAAAAACATTTTTCACAAGTTTCATTCAAGTCTTTTTCATATTTTAACAAGGTCCTGCCTGTATTTATATATTATAGTAAACTCTTTCATTCGCTTGATTCTTACGTTCTGTTTTATGATTTTCATATAAATTTTTTCGCCGTTTGTTGTAAAAATGCGTATTTATTTAATTAATTAATATTAATCATACGTTACTAAGTAAAAATATTTTAAAAATAATTTATATCATAAGAAATCATCAAAATTTGTTACTATTCCACTTTATAGAAGCATTTAGAAGTTGTCATTTGTTATTACTTTCTTTAAAAATATTTTGATTATTTTCGTGTTCTTTTAAAAAAACATTTTTCACAAGTTTCATTCAAGTCCTTTTCATATTTTAACAAGGCATTGTAGTAACATCTTTCATTCACTTGATTCTTACATTCTGTTTTATGATTTTCATATAAATTTTTTGCGATTACTTTCGCCGTTTGTTGTAAAAATGCGTATTTATTTAATCAATTAATATTAATCATACGTCACTAAGTCAAATATTTTGAAAATAATTTATATCATAAGAAATCAACAAAAGTTGCTCTAAGTTCTTCTGAATTTTACATTATTTTGAATTTATACTACTTTATATAAACATTAAGGTGTTTGCAATTGTATTTATTTTCTAAAAGTTCTTCAAGACCATTTTGTCGTTTAAAATTTGGCTCTTAAAAGTTATAATATGCAAGCTCTTCAACATTATTAGTCTTTTGTGACACTCTATGAATAGCAAGTTTTATTCACTTTAAGCTTAAAATTTCCTCTATGATCTGCATATTTATTTTCGATCGGCCATACCGTTTATTGTAAACTGCAAATGATTGGTTTATTAAGCAATCAATGTTAATCATACGTCAACAAGTAAAATACTTAGCAAATTGTCAACATTTGTTCTAAGTTGTTTTTAATATTACATTATTCAAGTATTAAATTAATTTATAGAAGAATTTAGACATTTTAATTTCGATTTATTTCTTTAAATTGTTAAAAAAAAACTAATTTATTCTTAAGAGTGATTTTTTAAGAGCTTTCGTATTTGATTTAAAAACACACACACAAAATTTTTAGTCCAAAGAACGATATATCAAATAGTTTATACGCTGGGTTAAATTTTTGCATACTCTCTCCAACATAACTGCCAGTATCGCACGAATAAATTCTTCAATATTAACTTCTTGTACGTCAACCATTGCGAGCTTGTTCCTATAGATATGAGCCTAAACATAGCCTCACAAAGTATAGTCTAAAGGTGTTAAATCGCACGATTAGGGTGGCCAAGTGAACGGCCCCAAACGTTAGATAAACTGTTCACTGCACTCGTCTCTTAATTGGGCCATTGTTTCGCGTGTTGTGTGGCATGTGGCACCGTCTTGTTGAAACCGCATGTCGGCCAAGTTCAGCTCTTTCATTTTGTAAGCGCACGTTAGCGCTCGCCATTCACAGTAACGTTCGTCGTCTCGAAAAGTACGGCCCAAATATACCACCGGCCTAGCAGTTAATTTTTCGGGATGCATTGGCAGTTCTTGCAATGCTTCTGGCTGCTCTTCACACCAAATACGACAATCTTGCTTGTTTACGTATCCATTCAACCAAAAATAAGCTTCGTCACTGAACACAATTTTTAAGGTCACACCAGTTATTAAAATGATCCAAATCATACTGTAGATAAATATGATCTGCTGAATTTTTAAAACTAGAAAATATTTTCACATCATCCGCAAACCTCAATATATTTGAGTATTTGATTGCAAAATAGGGCCGAGATGACTTCCTTGCGGGACGCCGGACTTTACCAATATCTTTTTGGAAATTGCACCATTAAATTTTACGGACTGTGTTCTATTTAAAAGATATGTTTTTAACCAGTTTAAACAAATGTTGTTGAAACCCATAACATCCAATTTTTTTAACAGAAGATTGTGGTTAACTTTGTCAAAGGCTTTACTAAAATCCTGCTAAAAAACATCGTTTATTAAAAATTGGTTATTTACATTTCTATATATAAAATCGACTTTTCGGCTTTTGTGGTAAGGCTGTATGATTTCAAAACTTTTGAAAGACTTTCATGTTATTTCTTGTGTTTTTGGAAGTAAAATGAGCTCAGTTTTGAAAGTAGTATTAAAGTCAATTTTAGCTTGAAAGTGATAAATTTATGTTCCTCTCTTTATAAATTAAATAAATAAAAATTATAAAGTTATTTTTAATATAATATACTTATTAATTATATTTATTTGTTAATATGGACTTTGATTAACACATTTTTTTCATATTAAATAAGGACTTTTGTGAAAATATAAAATGGTACAATAGTTTTATTAAAAACGTGTTTTAGTCTTACAGCCCCTAAAAAAATAATGTATAAATAATTAAAATCTTGTTAAGTTCATCATAAAAACTGATTTGTATGTAAACAAATTACAATATATTACAATACCTTATTGTCTGTTTCATAATACTAAACTTACATAATTTCCTGCAATTATCTGATTCAAATAGATTTAGATTTAAATGATAACATTAACAGCAATAATACAATTATTATAATCCAATTTTAAATACATAAACAAATACTCGTTACATGTCCAACAAGAATTATAGCAACAACAAAACTACGAAAGCAATTATTGTAACACTTTAAATAAACGAACTTCATCAAACACAAATATTTGTGCTCTTTACACACTGTTGAGTATTTGGATTGAGAATGTGAGAATATAAGAGTTAAAGACTAAAGGTTGATTGCATGTGCTTGCAGTCAGGGATGGAAAATTAAAGTTTTGTGCGGTGTCAAAATAATGTATAAATACATTGGGTATCATGCATAAAAACGAGTAAAAGCGCTGAGTCGATACAGGTGAGCAATTGCTCGTAAGTCGAGTTCGATTAAATAGCAACAGCTTTTGCTCAATTTCGTATGTATAAAAATGTGTTCAAACCAATTGCAATTACTTGAGCAAAGGGAGATTAAACGTCTAATTGTTATTGAAGTGGAAACATGTCGTCCAGTAAAAGTGAAGTAGAAGTAGAATTAAATAATAATAATATAATAGAAACTGACGACATTTTCAAATTTTTAGTAGAAAAAATAAAACAAAATAAATATTTAATAGAAAAGAGTCAATTACCAAGCATTCAAAATAAAAACAATTGTACAAAAAAGTGAATTGTATTTACGTTTATTATTTTTATAAACCAAAAAAAAAAAAAAAATATTATATTTTTTACTATAAACTAATTTGATAACAAATTTGCGATCATCCTCAGTTTGTTTTTTCCAGCTTCTGAATTTTTTACTGTTTGTTTTCGATATTATTTTCTAATTGTCATACATCATTATTGTTGAAATCGTCATTGATAAGGATATAATCGTCTTTTAAAAATTTAGCTACATATGTTATGCAAAATGAAACAACTGGCTATTACATAGGGCGCTAACTCTTCATATACAGGAATTTTGTATTGAAGGATCGAAAATCTTTGCTTCAATTGCCCAAACCTATGTATTTACCATTTTATTATTATAAAAAAATAATTAATAATTAATAATACAAACCTGTATAATTTTTTATCCTCACTTGATAAATTTGTTTTACGCTTTTGATAACAATTTGTATTTCTTTGTGGCACAAAATATTCAGCCATGCTTCCTTTTTAGTGTACGCGAGTCAACTATAAGGCATGCTCAACAAAATTTGAGCAAGAGCTCACAAAAGAAAGCAAAAGCTTGTTTTTATGCATATGGAAATGAACACAAGCTCATCTAACTTACTACAAACTGAGCAAGACGAGATCAAATGTGAACATTGAGCAAAAGCAAATACATACAATTTTATTATGGATACGACAAATACCTTTTACTCAAAAAATCGAGTTCGAGCTCAAGCTCACGTTTTATGCATGAGGCCCATTGTTCCTAACAGCAGTCGTCGACACAACACGACATCGTTTGCTGTAAATCCGTATTCTCGTTGTCAATATTGGCATTTATCGATGACTGTCGACATTGTTTGATATTCTGTAACTTGAATTGACGTCGATGTTGCCGTTCATTTTGTCGACGGTCTTTTTAGTATCGTGTTGTGTTGTGTTCTTTTGTGTACAGAAAAGAATTTGAAAAAAATTTAAATAGAAAAAATAAAAAGAAAAAATTTATAATTTAAAAATATGAAAAACAATTTCAAATTACAAACACAAATCAATTTGAAAAGCTGGTGGAAGAAATGAAAAAAATTTGGCTTCAGTCGGTTTTAGTGACATTTTTAAATTATTTCCAAAATTTTATCACTAATCGAGTTTTAAATTTTAATTCAAATATAAAAAAAGTTTTGTTTTGTCGGCCATGCCTATTTTTGAGTGTGCGGGGCTCCAAAGTTTGGAAAACATTAAGCTATATCTTGAAAACTATATTAATTTATTATAAAATGATAGGTATTTTAAAGACCTCTCCAACGATATAACATCACCTACTTATGTGGACCATCTATAGGTCAATTTCGAAAAATAATTTTTTGATCCGATATTATTTTTAAAAATTAAGATTTAATTTGAGATATAATATAACAGTGTAGGCAATATAGATCCAAAGATATTAAAGAAGGATTATGACATTCCAGCATAAAAATACAAGAAATTTTTAATGTGCGAAGACAGAGTTTTATATATCATAGAGGAGAAAAGCCCTTCTTGTTTTCTTCTTCGCTGGAATCCGAACAAAAAAAAAACCTTTTATTTTAATATATGTAATATATCTACATATTAAAAAAGTTTTTATAAATTCACAATATTTTGTTTGTACCCAAAAAAATAAACAAAACAAATCAGCTGACTCAAATATTAAATATGTCTGTTGTATGTATCGATAATAAGACGACGTCGACACAAGACTGTTAGGAAATACCAAATTTGTATTGATTGCGTGTTGACTCAAAATTGTCGACGATGTCAAACAGAATAAGAATGCATAACAAATAATACCAATAGTTTTATAAAGTAGTTAAAAGCCAAATATATATAATTATCAAGAACATACTGCGAGCATCAATATAAAGTAAACAACTAATATACATTGCATAGTTTATAAGTAACTTTAGCAACCTATAACTTATTAACAAAGTTAATTTTTTTTCATTCGTTCTGTATTACTGTTTTAGCACTAATTTGTGTGACATTGTTTTCTCTTACAATAGGTTTGCAAGATCAAACAGCATCAAATAAAAAAACCAATTATTTGTTGTCTCTGCTCTTAAACAAACAAAGTTTTTTTTTAATAAAGTGACGTAAAACACTTTAGGAGAGTGCTTTATTTGCATGTTTGATTACGTTATTGTCAGCAAAAAGTAGTCCTCCAAACCGGGAACACCTCATACAAAAATCATGCATCCCATCAGCAGGTTTGAAGCGATTTGAGGTATGAACTCATACATAAAACCTGCTCTATTTGGAGCACATTTTTTGCTGGGTAAACGACTTCAAATATATTTCAACCACTAATTACATATTTTTCGGCAAATATTTTCCAAGTGTGGCCGTACCTTTAGTGACGTGTGATGAATATTGAAAATAAAAATAATCATACGGATTTTTACAACAAACGATGCGGCTGATCAAAAGCAATTATATGCACATCATAGATAAGGTTTTAAGCATTAATGAAAGTTTTTACTATCCTCTTTGAATAAAGACAGAACGGCAATATCAAAAGTGCCTCGCACTTACTACGATACTTTTGAATATTAAAGTACGATTGCATGGTCTTTTTCAACCCTGGCTTGCTGTACAATGTGTATTATAAATATGTACAAACATACATGAACTATAGTTTATTGCATTTGTTGCTGTTTTTATTTTGGTGAAATTTAGAGTGCATATGGAGAGTTGTGTGTTTGTGAATTTTGTGAAACGAATAAAAATTTACATAATCATTTATTAAAAACAGACAAGAAACCCATAAAAACCATTTTCTCTAACCTTAAACATAAAAAAACTATTTAATGCAATAAAATACTTTGTAAAGTGAAACAAAACAGCAAAAACAACAACAAACATGAAGTGTTGTAAAAGAGTTTAATTTAAAAATGTTTATGAATAAAAAGGAATGTTTTTTTAAACTGTAGTAAAACGTTTCCAAAATATTCATATGTATATGTAATTATTTGTTATTATTCATTTACAACACGACCTAATGCAAGTATTATTTAAAATTATTATATATATGATTAACTCTTATTTGTTGCAGAATAATCATAGTCAATATCAGCATTATATCCCAGCAAGCCATATGAGTCCGAAAAGACTCTTTTCTTACACCTGTTACGTTTCAGAAAGTCGTTTTAAAAAAAAATTTTACACTTTTGTATATATGTATGTATATGTATATAGATTTATATAATAACTTACATAAATTAACAAGCCAAAAATGTTTTTAATTGCTTAAAATTAATTTTAAAAATATTTATGGAATAGAAAAGTTTTGAAGCTTTTTATAATTGTAAAACCTTTAAGCTTACAATTACATTGTTTTGCAATGATTACACGTTTCAAAACACTCTTTCAAATCCCCTATGTAATGGGTTAACCACAAATAACACGAAATGCAATTTAAACTTTTACACACATTCGCACACACAAACTGAGAGAGACAGAGCGGAAGAGCGCTCCAAAAAATACCGTAACAGCCACAAAAGCGGAAATACAATGTGCGAACTTTGCAAATGGCATGTACACAGCAAAATGTTGTTGGTGTTCGTTTCACAATGAATTTTAACTTTTGTTAAAAGTTAAAATCATTAATACGGTTGCATAAGCAGCCAACATGTAATAAACATTAAAAATTTTTTTTTATAATTCTCTTCTTTGTTATTGTTCATTACCCATACTGTGGTGTATACCGAGAACCACTTGCTAAAAAGTTAAATTTGCAACAAAAAAGAAAAGAAATGTTTTAAATAGTAAACAATAATATATTAGTTTTAAGCACGATATCTAAAGGAAACAAGAAAATGTTATTACGAGTTTAGAGATAAATTTAATTAAAGTTTGTTAAAGAAGTAAAATGCTTTTTTTTTAAAGATTTCTGAAATATTAGAAAAAACTAAATTTTATAGACTTACAGTAATTAAACGTAGGTTAAGTTAAAGGTTTTTTTCATTGTATAAAATTGATTAGTAATACTTAATGATAACATTAGATTATTTAAATGCTTCTATGAAATAGTTAGATGAGGGAAATCAATCTAATTCACAAGAATTTTTTAATAATAATAATCATAAGCAGCGTTGCGGGTATTTATAGTGCTTTTCACAGTACTTTTCAGTGCCTTTTATGCAATCAAAATTGTTGGTAATAAAACATTTGACTATTATTATTTAAACACGGTTGATACTTTTTAAACCTATGCGTATTATTTACATTTTTGTTTTGAGTAGTATTTGCATACGCTTTGAAAATTTTTTTCAATTATTAATTTTTTAAATTCATAAAAAAAAATTTATTATTACTTTGTTAAGCTGTAATTTTACTTTTATTCGCGTGCGTACATTTGTCCTTTGTGCAAATTTAAGAACTTCGATTACATTAAAAGTAATTTAAATAAAAACATCAATGAATTTCGTTATATTGGATATATCTTCGAAAAGCTATGTAAGAAGTATAAGTGCAAGCGAAAGGAAAAAAAGTTGCCAAAAAATTTTAATTTATTACAAAATTTGTCATTATTTAATGGAAACAACATTTTTTTCACTAATAAGGAAGTTCTTTTGGAGTTTGTAAAGACATTTGTAGATTAATTAATGACATTGAAATTTGTCTGAGAAATAGTAGTATATATGAATGGAGAGCGACTGAAAGGGCAGACGATTTCTGGATAGAAATCGACAAGTTCAGGGGTTCTTTAGGAGAACCCCATTTGTTGAGCTAAGTAGTTTCGTTTAACGCTTACTTTCGTTACCTTATTCAAATGACGAAGTTGAAAGGACATTCCATATAATGAATGTTTTTAAAACAAAAATAAGAAAATAAATATATATTTAAATAATATAATATAAATAATATATATATATACATATGTATATGCATTAAAGTTTGAAAATGCCTTCAAAAGTTTGCAATAAAATAAATTCTAATGATGTTTACCAAAAACCCAAATTTTTTATTAAAACTGTTTTATAGCCTGATGATTCCGATGAGTCTTCCGATTTGTTTGCAAATGAAATAATTTTTATTAATTAAATGTAATTTTTATTGAAGAATGTAGTTGTGTTATAATTATATACCTTTCACCACCAGTGATTAAGGGTTTTTTACATGTTTTGTCAAAATTAATTACTTATTTTTGTTTATGTTAATATTTCGTTATTTTTCACTTAATTATTTGTGTATGATTTATGTATCTTAATGTTTTATATAATTTGTTAAAATGGATTATACGTTTGTTTATCTACTTATTTTATTTTAATAAAAATCCATCGATCTCAAACAAAAAATAAGAACTTAATTGTTATCTTTTTAAAAATTTAATATTTCAGAAAGAATGTTATAAAAAAGCCAGTTTTAATTAAGTTTTTGAACAAATTATATTAAACTTAACTATTAAGTTTTGGCTGGGTTGTTAAGCAGATCAATTTTTATTACCATTTATTTTGTCACATTCACTATCAATAGAGAAATAAAACTCATCATGCATACATTGTATAGGGTGATTCAAATAGAGAAACTTTTTTCAATAGCATTTTCTTTAACAGATCACGTCTGAATCGTGGCTAATATGCGACCGAATAGACCACGTCTAGCACGTTGTGAAGTTTGTTGTGTGTCGGTGGAATCATTGGTCCATATTTCTTTAAAAATCGGCATCATGCGAACGTGAACCGTCAATGGCGATCGTTATCGTGTCATTATAACCGAATATTTGATGCCTGAAATTGAAGCTCGTAATGTCGTCAAAATTGTTTTCAGCAAGACGGCGCCAATTCCCACACATCGCATCAATCAATGGATTTATTGAGAGAATATTTCGGTGAGCACATAATTTCACGTTTTGGGCCAGACCACCAACCATCGTGTGATATCACACCGTTAGACACAGTTTCCTATTGGGATATGTAAAGTCTAAAGTTTATGCGCACAAACCCGCTTCGATTCAGTCCTTGGAGGAAAACCTCACGCGTGTCATTCGCCAGTTACCAGTCGAAATGCTCGAAGGAGTCATCGAAAATTGGACTCAACGGATAGACCAACATTTGATAGACATAATCTTCAAAAAATAAATGCCAAAGAATGTTCTTTCAGATGATAATAAACATTCCAAATTAAATTTGAATTTTCTGTGTTTTTTTTTTTCTTTAAAAAAGTAAGGAACGATTGCCAAATATTAAAGCATCAATTTATTTGTTAAATACCATTCAAAAATGTAAGCCATCTTTTGTTTCAAGATTCAACTCACTCAAACAGATTATTATCAATGACATATTTTACAGTTGGTTTTAGTTGTTATTATTGTTGTGGTATTGTTTTGTTTTTTTTTATTTTTTTTATTTACAGTGTATATGTTTGTAATATTACAATATTATTTATCATAAAGTTAGTGTATTTTACAAGTATATTTTTGTTTTTATTTACAAGGCTGTTATAACATTATTTAAATAATAATAATAATAAAAAGGGGAGCAAAAAGTAACGGTTTTAATGATAAATCTCTCTTAAGCAAACATATACACATATTTACACATTTACAGATATGTATACTCTTGCATATGAAGAGCCATTATTTTTGTTTGATATATATACTATATATGTATAAGTATATATAAGTGTGTGTATGAATGTCACCATCATCCTCTCTACTGCTGCTTAAATGCCAACTGTGTTTTTGTAATTTTTTTTAACTGTTGTTGATATTTATCTGGTGTTCTTTTCTTTTACTCTTACTTAAGGGCTTTTTTCGTACATACATATGTACATAAGTATATGTATATATGTACATATTTTTTTTTGTTTTTTTTCCTAACTGACCTTGATTTTGAATTTCTGGCGTCTATAAAAACTATAAGAATTTCTATTAAAAGAGGGTGGCAGCATAAAACTAACACAAAAACTATATAACAAAAAATGGAACAAAAAGAAACGATTACCTTGATTTTCAAATTATCAAGTACCTACATATACACTTACATATTTGTGTATGCCAAAGGTAAGGGGAAGTATACTCCAATAAACAATAAAATAAGGCTTTTTACTTATTGCTTTGGCCATATTTTTTGTAAACAATATAAGGTATTGTTTAGAGGATAAGCTATTTGTTTTTATTTTATAAAGAACTATTAATAAGGTAGTTTTTTACATACCTTTTTGGGGATCTGTTTCATGATTTAAAAATGTTATGATAATCCTATATACTTCAAGACCTAGCAATTCTCTCGTTACAATTTAAATATTTTCACAAATTCTGTTGTCTTGTCCAGGTTTAAAAAAACCGGATGCAAATCATTGCAAACATACATATGTATTTGTCATTGAGAACAAATTTCAAAATTTAAGTGTTTTTCACAATTTTAGTTAAGTGCAGGCTTGAACATACATATTAATTTTATTCTTTATTCTGTTTATTTAACTTTATCACTGAGGAGCCCTTCCCATTCGTTAGTTAAAGCCTAATTGGCGCCAAAAAGAATTTCAATAAAAAACTTGTGGCAAAATGAGACAAATTCGAAAAAGTTTTTAACACCCTACAGCCTGTACTCAAGCTCAAAAAGAAATTTGTATTAATATGTATTAATAACAACTTTGACTAAGTACAAATTTTCTGTGATATAGTTATAGTTTACATACATTTATTTTAATATTTTAAGTTTTTGTGTTGTGTTGTCCAACTATACAAAATACTGTGATATAATTTATACATGATGTTAAACTGACGAAAAAGATTATTATTTTAATAAAAACTCAATCCCTGAAGAAGTTGGAAAGAATACCAACGAAACGTCGGATTTTATTGGGAATGAAATAAATAATATTTTATTTACATTAAATTAATGACCTTGAAAGCCTGCATATAGGAAACTATATAAACTATTAATATTAACGGAAAAAGGTCGATCAACATTTATAATTAAGAAATTTTTAAACTACGGTTTTCTTAAACATTTTTCTCAAAATGAATTCAAATATTTTTTACAACAATTTTATGAATTTTGCTTTAAACTGAATAAAATATGATAAATGCACAAACCTTTTCCCTATACACTACTCTAAGATCGACTTTGACCCACACAAAATTTATTTGGCTAAATATTTACACATTTATTTCATAATTCCTTCTTATATAAAAATGATAACAATCCTAAAACGGATGATAACTATCAAGGAAAACCTAAACGTTTTCTTTTTGTTCTTTTTGTTCCAAAAGCACAAAACCGAAAACTCAATTAAGTCGAACCAGAAATATACTGCAAATAAAATAAAGCGGAAGTAAAAATAATACATAAATAAAAAAAATCGTTTAAAATATAAACTCTGTAAATTGCTAACGTTTAGCCTTGACCTTGATTATCAACAAGAACACAGACAAATACTTGCTTTTTTTTGGCAAAAAAACTTAGCTTAAAAAAATAAGACAAATGGTTTAAAATTTGTTGTCGTCTTTTTAGTAAAATAAAATGAAATAAGAAATAAGATTACATTTCAACATAAATTTTACTACTTTACTTGTAGTATAGTTTAAAGGTATAATAAAATATATACATACTCGTATATGCGAGTATGTAAATTTAAAACAAAATTCTGAGTTAAACAAATTTATGAATGACACAAACTTGGCATCACGCATTAAAAGTATCTTTGATAACATCAAAAAGTAATGGAAATTATAAAAACAAGAATTGTTGAGGCCAAAGGCGTTGAAAAAACAACATACAAATAAAAAAATACACATACAAACAAAAAATGTTACTTAAGGTAAGGTCAGACTACCCAAATATTTGACAGCAAAAATGCTTCATTGTGTTTGACCAAAACTACATAAAATAATTAATTTGCCATATTTGTGTAACCAAATAGTAAATAGATAATGTCAAACACACGAAGAGGAAAACAAAAATCCTAATGGTCATATTTATGCCAATATTTTTTCTAATTACAGCGAACTCGCAGAAACGTGAACTAATTTTTACCGAGGGTGTTCACGTTTTAGATTGCATTTTTTCTGTAACATATTTTAGTCTCTTATCTTTTATTTAATTTAAAATAAAGTATGTACGTTATTTGTTACCTATGCTATATTTTAATATAAGTATGTATATGTATGTACTACTCGTACATGTAGCTACTACGGTTTGCAAAAGGGGTTCTAAGATACTAATTTCTAAATTATGTTATTGAATTCATCAAAAATGAATTTAAACTACTATGTATAATTATAAATTTGTTTATTTAGTTTTTATTGAAAAGGAGCAACTACAACTACAAAAGAAGTTACTTATCATGCAACAAAATTTATTTACAACAAACAAATTAAGAAATTCTTCTGCGGGGAATCCCATAATTTTAAAATAAGCTTGCAAAATTGAATTTTAACTTTCGGTAAAAAGTTCATGTTTTAGAGCCTTCAGTCTATGTTTACGTTTTAGAGTGGTCAATGTTCAAAAAAATATGTTCATGTTTTTGGGTAATTCATGTTACTGGATGTTCACGTTTCTGCGAGTTCACTGTAATTTCTTTATAAAGCAGCGAAAAAACATTCATTTCTTTATTCCTTTATTCCTATTCCTAGAAAATGAAATTTTAAAATATTTTGCCATACAACTGAAAAAAATATGAAATTTTATAAAATTTATTTCAACGTCAAATAGTTTTTGTTTCTAGTTTGAACATAAAATATTTTTGCAGTGCAAACAATAAAACAGCTGCTTTTCGTCAAACAAATTTATTTGCCGGCAAGTAAACTCATTCCATTATGCCTCCCCTCAGAAGGCCTTCTAAAAGGCGTTTCATACACATTCAAAATTGCATTTCAAAAGAATGTCAACAAAACATGATTTCAATAGAAAACATAATTTTGCTTACTTTGTTATACGAGTAATAAAAATGAATAAAGAGAGAGTCTATAAATTTATTAGTATTTTATAAAATTTTGTAGTGTAAAGTATGCGTGAACCAATACTTCATATATTATATATTTTATATAGGAATTAAAATTAATTTAAAATTAACTTAAAAACCTTCTTTTATTTAAAACCCATTCTTTTACTTTCCTCAATGTAATTATTAATTTAGCAGACCTTTAACTACGCCTTGTATGAGGCATTAGTTGGTAGACCTTCCAATTGCCCTTCTCAAGAAGGCCTTCTAGCAGGCATGTAACCAGTAGCGAGTAGGCAAGACCTAATAATGACACGCCATGTAAAATTAAAACGATTTGGCAATGCGTCTGGAAGTACTTGTCACTGCTAAAGAAGGCCTTCTAAAAGGCCTCTTTGCAGCATCTTTTTCCCCCTTGGTTATTACAAAAATTTCTTATTGTTTTTATTGCAATGCTGTTGTTGTTTAACAGCAATGTAACAGCCATGTCACAGAATTCAATTTGATTCCGTAAATTGAGTCTTTAGAAAACGAAAAACGAATTTTTTTTCGAAATGAAAACACTTTTGATTTCTAAAGTGGAATTGTTATTTTTTATGATTTTATACTGAAAAAAACTCATACTACTAATTTATAATGACAATTAAATAATTAATTTTATTATTTCATTGTTTTTTTTAGTTCTCTCATTGATACTTCTATTAAATTTTAAAAATTTCAAAGTTAGTGTCAGCAACAAGAAAACTTTTGTCAAAAAAAAATTACAAAAATTTAAAATATTTACACAGCACTGAAATATGACACAGGAATTTCTTCTTCGTAGCTTTTCAACTGCATTTTGATGTTTTTGTTCATTTAAAACAGCAACAATTGAAATTCTGGGCATTTTTAGAAAATTTTTCTGACTTTTAATTAAAATTTTTTTTGTTTGCTTTTGTTACACTTTTTATTACAAGAAACTAATGTTTTTTGTTTTTAGGTTAAAAATCGAGATTAAAAAATTTGTTTGGTAATAAACAACATCGATCGGAATCTAGAGAACGCAAAGTAAAAACGATCGATTTGCAAATACGGAATTGAAACCATTCCGATCGAATTATGTGACATGCCTGTATGTATGTTATTGCTGTCACTTCTCCTGGTAGATTCTGTTTTCTGCAGCTACGAAACACTGGAGATGAAATCACAACTTTTTACACACTGTGTGTTTTGTAAATTTTTTTTTTCTATTTTCTTAATTTTTTTTGTTTACAGGTGTAATATTTGTAAGGTCCTTTAACCGCACGCCTTAACTAGCCACCATTTAATGCGCACAATAACAAAACGTCAGTAGTCACAAATTTGTTCATGTTCTTTTGTGTGGGAAAAAACGTTTATATTTATAGTAATTTTAAAAAATTAGATATTTTTGGCCATTTGATGGCAGACATACATACGAGTACATACATACATATATGTATGTAGTTTCACAAACAAATGTTGTGACAATGTTGTTCAAAGAAGAACATAACATTCACAAGAGTTGTTTGTTCACACGACACTTTTTAATGTGCGGACAAGAATTTGTTTGGCGAGTGAACAAATTGATGTCTTATCACTACTGTCGTAGTATCTATTAAAACTGTATAGTTTTCTCTTTGCAAACATTTATTTTATAAACTAATTTTAATTTGAAAGCTCCTGCAGACTCATGAGATAAAATAAAATAGCGGTTTCGTTTATTTTGTCAAATGTTTAATTAAAGTGAAGAGAAAGTTAAAGGTACGGTCAAACTTAACAAATATTTGCCGAAAAAGACGTAACCATTAAATAAAATATTTTTAAACTCGTTTATTTATTAAAAAAAAACGTCGTTTATTTAGAACACGACGCAACAAATATTCAGTTTTATTATTTTTTTTTTTTTGATGCTGTTTGATCTTGCAAAACTCTTGTAAGAATAAACAACGTCAAACAAATTTTGTACTAAAACAAGTGGTTACGCTTTTTTGAGTAAATATTTGCCAAGTGTGACCGTCCCTTTAGTAACGTTTAAGTCTACCAAACAATTGTCACTCCATCTAACATTTTTTAGTCACAACTGCAAAATATTTTCATGAAAACTTCTTACTGAAGATTGACAACATAAATGAAAGTCTTAGTGCAAAAAAATGATAAGCGAATTATAAAATTGATATTATCATACCCAGCAAAAGTATTTTCATTGACTTCTAGTGTATTTATATTCTAAACACTAAAATCTAAAGCCCACTTTATGAAAAAATTTCATAACAAAAATGTTGCTTATCAAATTTCTGCACTAAAGCCTCAGTTAGCCGACTGTAATGGAATGTAACTGCAACAGTAAGAAACAGCTGATGGATATTGTTATGTGTAAAGTAATGCAAATGGTTATGGAGATGTAAAGTAACGCAACACCGTAATGTATAAATCTTTAAGAAATAGAATTTCCATAAATTTTTACGTCATTACACTACATTCCGTTACAGTCGGCTAACTGAGGTTTAAGCCTTTTAAATGTTTAAATTTCAAAATGGTAAACATACATAAGTTATTCGTTTTTATTTATTTTATATGGTTTTACACTTATGCAATATTTTATTGACCATTTTTAATTGGAATTTCTTTATATGAAATAAATTCAATTGATTTCCTTTTATTTCTAACAATTTTCCCACCTTTATTGTTCTTTCATTTCATTGTCGCACCAGGTAATGGTTTAATAAATGAAGCAGAATTTTTACAATGGGTTGGACGTATACAAGCCATACGCGATGAACAAAGTCAACAGCAGCAGCAACAAGAAGAAAATGCCAGCAAACCCGATGAATTGGATGATGTCACCGAGGATTTAATTGCTGCATTTAGGTATGTGCACAATTTTTTTTTTTATTTTTTTTTTCGCACAATAACAAGTATTGAATTCTGCTTTGGTATGAATCAAAATAGAAAGAAATAAAACAAGTTAGAGTGCAATATTAGCATGTGCCGAATCATAAATACCCTCCACCTAAATTCATACAATTAGAAATACAAAAACTACACTGGTTATAGGGCTAGAATATTCTTATTATGTGCTTTTTATTCAGTCTCTGTTAAAATTTTAGAACAGAAAGTGCGGTATAAACAGAAAAAATGTATATGAACGATGCAGTGGCACGTACAACGTTAAATAGACTCCCCTATTTTTAAGGATCCATAATATATTCACTTTGAAGGTTTGTAAAAGATTACAGTGTAATTTAAAAATTAAATAAATAATCATGGTGAAGGCTTATAATAAAACCATTATTCTGACAACGCTTTATGTGGCAACTGGCATATCAGAGTGAAAACTGTTTCTCATGTATTAAACAACCCGGCAGTTTGCGGTGACTGTCTCGAAATAGTGATTTCATATGTCATTGAAGGCTCACCAACGGTTACATTTATTAGTTAAAATAACTAGTCACATTTGCGGTATAAAAAAATTTAAAGACTGTCTTCACGTTAGATTACCAGGGATGTATAAAGAAACCAATTGCCTTTTCTTGACATACGTACCAAAGACTCAATATATAATAATACTTAAAAATTGGGAACAGCCAATAAATGGAAGTTAGCAAAAATTGTTATCTGTGAGCAATACATTGACGACTTGTAAAACTACTGGGTATGAATAAATCAGAGTGTGTATTTGTAGTCGGATTAGTGTGGAAAATGTATTAAACAATTGCATTTATCGTATTGTTCTGCAAACGCATGTTAATGACATGAACATGACATTCACAATCAACAAACAAGAGAAAAAATTCTTATTGATGGCCATTCAGGGATGTACGAGTATTGGGTAAAAAAATGTGTTAAAAATAGACTTTTTTGCATGTTTAAAAACCATAAATAGGTCTTAAGGTGGATTCACACCAGTGATGGAAAAATAAAAAATTGAAATGTTACTGACCGTCAACAAAAAGAGTACTTTTTTAACATTTTAGTACTTTTTAGGAAATATATTTTTATTCAAAAATAAAATTAAAAATCCATTTAAAAATAATTCAAAAATAAAATTAATTCAGTTTAATAAAAAAAAAACTATTATAACAACAAACTAAAAATTAATTCATTCTTATGTAAAAATATATGGTTCAAAAATTTTTATTTGTTGTGGGTTAAGATAAGTCTATTAATAAACATATCATTAATAGATCGTTCACCAATATGTTTGAAGTTTTCAAACTCATATGATACACAAAAAATCTCAAACAAGAAATGAGAATTACAAAAATGTACGAAACATAAGAAATTTAAAAAATTTATCAAATAGTACCACAAACAACTTTAATTCTTTATGCATCTGTTTACTTTGGTAGATTAGCTTATCCCAGATCAAATAAATAACATGAATAACGACTTTGTGCATTCCTTATGTTCTTGTTTTAAAGCCAATGTGGTCAATGATTATAAAAATAGTAACGCTGGATTTTTAAATAGGGAACAAAACAGAACAAACAAAGAGTACTAAATATGATGTGTACCCCCACATGGTATTTTTGTTGTAAAAAAGTACAATAATATTGAATTTTCCATCACGGATTCACACATTTGTATTTAACAAAAAAAATTTCCAGGGAAATTTTGTTTACTGAGAGTTTTTGCAGCACGATTCACCCATTTCGAACGATTTTTGCTGAAAAATCAAAGCTGTCATATGGAAACAAAATCTATTAGTTTTACAAGTGCGGGCCATGATTTATGTTGCTTTGGGTTTTAAGTGTCAAAATACACATATTAAATTATTTTAAAGTATTGTGTATTCAAAATCACAGATATAAATTCAAAATGAATGAAAAAGGAAAGTTGCTTTTGCTGATGGACATGGAAATGCATAAAGCATAGTTATTTGTATGAAAAAATGCAACCTATTGTCAACTCAATTCATTTTTGTCCAGAAAAAATATAAAATTAAACCCATGGTGCAACTATACAAGGTGAGTGCAAATCGACAACAAATACAATACAAAACAGAAACAACGGGCATTTTGTTTGTGTAAAATAATGTACTACTGTCAAAAATACTTCAAAAAGTATAACTTTTGACATAAGTAAATTGTAAACAAAGTCAGTCAGCTGGTCTACTGCACTCACCTTGTATAGTTGCACCATGATTAAACCAATTCAAGTCACTGATGGGATTTGTGGTACAAATGTACCAAATTTGGTACAAACAAAACTTTATTGGTACGCTGGTACAGTTCATTCCTTTTTGGTACAATTTTTTTTAAGGCGAATTCACTTTTCAGGTGCCATTGAGAGCACAGCTGTTCTACTTTCTTTTCTTACTTAGAGAGAGAAATGTCAAAAGTTGGTTGTGTTTTTGACATATCGACCAACGAAAGCAACAAACAAAATTTGAAAAATTGTTTTACGTTTTTAAGTTTTCTTTCTGTTATTTTGTTTTTATTGAATAAAAAGTGTTATGAATTCTTACTATATGCTTTTTTATTTAATAGCGAAATTTAGGTACAATTTATGGCAATTTAGTACAATTTTGGCATTGAGACGATACAATTTAAGAATTGTAAGATCCCAGCAGTGATTCAAGTTCGTAAAAAATATTTTCTCTCTCTCTCTCTCAAAAAGAGAGACGTCAAACTTCATATAAAAAAAATTGTTCGAACAAATTTTTTGTTAAGAACGAATGGGTGAATCCACTTTTAAAGTTGTGTATGATTAATCTCATTGGTTTCGTTTTTCCAATTAAATTTTATATTTTAATTTAACAAATTTCATCAAGTTTTAAGTTTGTCATTTGGTAAATAAAATGATTTGCAATTACTAGCCCATCCTATTTTTTTATTGTCATTGTTGTTTTTATAATCTTAAACGAATTTCCATTTTAATTGCCTTATTATCCATTTGAAATTATATAGTGACTTCTATTGCAGATTTGTGTTTGACCATTTGAAATGTTGTTGTTTGTTGCCACAATTTATGTTTCCATTTCATGTGGTTTTTTGTTTTTGAGTCATGTTAGATAATGCAAATATGATTCGTATAATTTAGCAATTTAGATTGATAGAAAAACAATTTCATAAGTCGTTAGCATGGTGCAACTATAGTTGCATGGTCGTTAGCTTCGAGTGCAAACGTGATAAGTCACTTTTCACAAATTTTACAGAAGACACAAAAAATGGTTTAAAATCATTTGTTTTAAATATTATTTTTAATATGTTAATAAATTTTTCACTTTTTATTTGCTGGGATTATTAAGTGAGTTAGAGTCTTATTCATAAAAACTTACATCTGGTTAATAACAGGTTTTAGACTTAGAATTTATCTGTATGGGAAACTAATTTCTCTTGTTTTAATTAATTTGTAAAACAATTAATAATTTTTAATAAATACATTTATTAATTTATCTTTTAGAGTATTTGATCGAGATGGCAATGGCTTTATTACCCGTGATGAATTACAAACCGCCATGGAAATGATTGGAGAACCATTAAATGAAACACAACTGACACAACTATTAGCCATAGCGGACTTAGATCAAGATGGTAAAATAAATTACGAAGGTAAATAATTTTTATTTAATCAATACAAAATACAAACTAGCAATGAAGGAACGATATGTTACATAAAATCATTGGTTTTGATATGGTTTTATCCATTAGTTAAAAATATAAACTAATAACCTGCAATATTATTATTTAAATAAAATTTATAATTTCTAATTAACTTTAACAATACCCAGGACGCTGTCATCTAGTAACAGCAAAGGTAGCATAAACAAAAACAAATAAATCAAACGAAAAATTAAATTAATTGTTGCAACTAAAACTAATATTAATTAAGCAAAAAATTATTAGAAAGTGTCATAGAACAAGTAATAATAAAATACATACATATTTGTTACAAAATGTTTGGAAAAAGCTAAAGTGCTTGAGAGGGAGACCGAATCATATAACCAAAGTCATTATAACAAAGAACACGATTGATTAAATAGCAACAATGATTTAATTTCATGGGAATATTTTGTTTTTGTAAGTAACTACTCAGCAATACTGATACCAGTCCTAGAAGTGATTTTACCTTTCAACCTTTAATGGTTGGTCCAAAGTAGTCCATGTATGATTTTACCGGTTAAAATCTAAATTTTACCTTATTAACAAGTTATTTTAACATTTAAAGGGTTGTAAAATTTTAGGCATATTGTCTGTGAAATGAAGAAATGTCGAGCTGATACGGTTGGCAGTTTGGTTTCAATAAAACGGAATTCGTTTGCTTTTAAGCCAAATTACCATATAACCTCAAATTAGCTCACGTTTTACTAGTCATATGAAGAAGCTAAATGAAAACTTAGTTGTATTATTATTAGCTATAAAGTTCCAGCCCGCTACCAACATTTAAACAGTTGGAGTTTATTCCTGAACTATGTCAACTCCGGTGAAGATCCCTTTCATATAAATTGTAAGAACTGGAACCGTTATCGTTTGGCACCAGTCACTATTGTTTTTGGATTAGTAACTAGTTCGTCCCAATTTTTATGAAGCATTTTGTTAAGCTAAGCTGATTGATTACCTTTTATAAATCAGGGTGAGGGGAACACTTGATTGTGCTTACAATACGTTTTACTCTCTTATTCGTATTACATTAGATTATATAAATATGTGTGTAGTCTCAAATAAAAATACGACCGATTTAAGCAATAAGAATTGTGCTGTGTGAACACCAAAGATATTTCAAGGAAACAATTGCATTAATCTTTTCAATAAAAATTGCTTCGTGTAAATTGGGACTTCCTAAAAATTATTGCCAAAATCTATCATACAGTAGTGGCCATATAATTAGAAACGGCTTTTCAACACATATATGTATTTGTTCATATATTTTAAAAATTTTGTTCAACATATTAAAACTAATAACTAGAAATGGTAAAGTAGCAAATTATTATTAAATTTAAAATAAAACAATTTCACAGCATCAATACTACTTTAAGGAAAATTAACTTAAACACCAAAAAACGCAATATCAAATTGGTCACATAATTAGAAAAAATACAAAAAACCTTAGTGAGGTTTAACAAAACGGACTTATCCTTTAATATTTTGTTGGATAAACCTTGTTTGTAACAACAATTGCTAGTATTTTGGTAAAATCTTAATTAAACGCTGGCATGTTTGCAAAGATATATTTTCCAGCTTTGTTGCACCAACTGAAACAATTCATCATTATTTCGTGGATTTTTGTCTCTTAAGGTCTCTTTTTACAATTTTACATTTACATTTTTACATTTTAGATTACTTAGCGTTATTGAAAAGGCATTTGATTCTATGCTAAATAATGAAAAAACAACAAACATGTCCTTGAATACACAAGTGAATCAATCAATTAACTAGACACTATTGAAAAATATTGTGTAAAATTGAATACATCGTCATATTACAGGAGGCAAACAATCATTATAATCACATTTATATTATCACCACGGATTCGCTTGTATAATTATGTAAACAGGTTTTTAAAAAGACACGTTAATACTACTAAACAGGCCATAAACTTGTTTTACAGCCTACAATAAATTTTAAACTTTGTGCTAAGAATTTACCCCAAAAGTAATTGCATATGCATATGCTCTTCTTAATATAGTTTAGCCAACTTTCTTTCTATTAAGAATTCCCAAAAAGTTGAAATGTAAATAACTAATTTACAGTAAATGTAAATTACACACTTCTCTGTTTACACTTACTTAAAGTTATTTGTGTGTGTAACTACATGTGCACATGTCTCAAACATAATTTGTATGTGTAAAAATTAAAAGAGAAAGAAACTAAAAAACAACCATAACAATAATAATAAAAGTATAACAACAGTGACATTAAAATAAGTAGATGGATAATAAAGTTAATAAGTCGCAATTTACACGAAGCAATTCTTTAAGCTAAGCTGATTAAGATATTGTAGTGAGGGGAACATAAGACAAGTAAGTACAAATTTGATTGTATTTGCAATTCATTTTACTCTCTATTCATATTACATAAATGTATACAAATGTGTGTATGCTCTCACATAAAAATTTAAGCAAAAAGAATTGTACTGTGTGAACACCGAAGAAATTTCAAGACAAAATTGTATCAATCTTTTCATAATAAAAGTGCTTCGTATAAAATGGCACTAAACAAGTTTGAATATTACACAACAGCTTGGCAAATACAAACCAAACAAAATTAAAAAAAAAACTTTTTAGATTTTGTCTTTTGCTGGTATGGACAAAAACAAAATATCCATATATGTCTGTCGCAGTCAATCTGCCTCTCTGCCGGACTGCTAGCTACCAACTGAAGAACACCCAAATGGCAGGACAGACCGTCTAACAGACATTAAAAGTGGTTAGTTTATGAAACAGTATTAATAAAATGTGATATATTAACATAATATTTGCCGGTAATTGAGACTGTTTAGCAAATAAAACGTCGGCAAGTATGTTGTGGGACGGTTACAGGCATAAAGAGATAAAGTTAATATATACAATATAATTAGGAAAATATGCATTAAAGCATACATATGTACATACATTATTAGATCTAGTTAAATTTAATTGAATATAATTTGAAGCTAATTAATTGTTTGGTTATTTTATTTCTTTGTCGTTTGTATTAATCAAAAATATCAGCTGCCAGGAAAAATGTAAATAAACATATTAAACAGGCAAAAACTGAATATTATGCCAATAGCTTTGACTCAGCAATCAATTCTCAACAAACTTGGAATACCATTCGCGAAATAGTAATTGGGAATACTAATAACCGTATAGATTGTAATTTGGATGCAAACATGCTTAACAGAACTTTCACTACCATACCTGTAGTACAAGCAAATCCTACATTTTTTAATTTTTCCTCAAGCTCGCCCAATACAGATACTGGAATAATTAGTGAACATTTGCAATTTTCGTGCGTTACTCAATATGACGTTATTTCAACAAGCTCTTTGTTAAAATCAAATGCAGTAGGAATTGACGACATACACCCGAAGTTTATAAGATTACGTTTACCCGTGATTCTACCTACCGTATGTTACTTATCTATTTAATACTATTATAATGTCAAGTACGCATCCGTTAAACTAGAAGCACCCAAAAATTGTACCATTACCTAAATCGAATTGAGAATATAGACCGATAGCTATCTTGTGTTATCTATCGATGGTTTTAGAGAAGCTCTTGTACAAACAAATGATGGAATATATTGATACTCATAGTTTACTTTCCAGTCCGCAATCGGGGTTTCGTCAGAATCACAGCTGCGTTACGGCTCTTGTGGTGGTTAGCGAAAATATACGTCAAGGATTAGATGAAGGTAGTATGAATTTTTTAGTACTTCTAGACCATTCTAAGGCGTTCGATACGGTAGACCTTGACATACTTATTAAAAAACTGGACCACTTTTTTCGGTTTAACAACACTTCTACTAAACTTATATCTTCGTATCTTACGAACCACACACAATCGCTGTTTGTGAACAATACATGGTCAGATAGCGTATCCCTTAATAGAGGAGTACCTCAAGGTTCTATTTTAAGACCACTCTTATTTTCATTATATATAAACGATTTGCCAAACCAACTCTCTAAATGCAATATCCATTTATACGCAGATAACGTGCAACTTACTCTAAGTAGCTCTGTTCAAAATATAGTTTCAGGCATATCATCTCTAAATGAGGATTTAAACAAAACTTACCTCTGGGCTTGTGCAAACGGACTCTGTTTGAATCCACACAAATCTAAATGCATTGTAATAATGCGAAAAACTTGAAATTGTTAATTCAGCGAAAAATCTTGGTATAATTTTCAATAGCAATTTGGCATACATAAAGTTACGAGCTCTCTGGTCTACACAATATTTTACACCAATAAGAATAAGAACCTTACTAGCCAAGACGTATCTGATTCCTTCTCTAATTTATGGGTGCGAGTTATTTGGAAACTGTGATTCAAGTAGTAAAAGTAAGCTTAATATATTCAGGCATGTGATGGAAATCGAAAACGAATGAGTTTTAGAAGTCAATTTTTTCGTAATATTTCGGTATTGAAAAACTTTTTTCACTAAAGAGAATCTTAAAACAAATATTTTAAAAATTAGATTATAAATGCATTAAAATGTATTTCCAAAACTGATTCGATTTCGATTTCCATCACATGCCTGATTGTTTAACAACTTTATAAGATATGTGTATGGATTGAGCAGGTTCGTATTCTTGTATTCTTGCACAAAACAAAAAATACTCAAACTCCCAAATATATATTTGAAAAAATACATTTCTTTCAATCGTCTCGAAATCGAAATATTATAATACCTCGACATCAATACCTAGTGTCTGAATGGCAGTTTTATGTACATGCAGCCAAAAGCATTGCAGGAACTGCCAATGCATCTCGAAAAGTGCACTATTTGGTGTGGATTATGGGCCGGTAGCATCATTGAACGGTACTTTTTGAAAGACGACGAACGCAGGAACGTTACTGTGAATGGCAAGCGCTACCGCTACCGCTTGCCATTGATTACAATTTTTTTACCCCAAAAAGGAAATACTGAACTTGGCTGACCACTTATTTTCAACAAGACGGTGCCACATGCCACACAATGGCCGAATTGAAAGGCAAGTTCGGTGAACAGTTTATTTCACATTTGGGGACGGTCAATTGGCCGCTTAGATCGTGTGATTTAACGCCATTCGACTATTGTTTGTGAAGATATGTTAAGGTTTAATATTGAAGAATTTATTAGTGAGATATCGGCCGATATACTGAAGAGAGTATGCCAAAATTGGACCCAATAGCCGTGGTCAACATTTACATGAAATCACGTTTAACATTAAATTATATAGATCGTTTTAACGTTTCAAATAAAGATTTCATACATTTCAGTGAATTTTATGTATGTTAATACCCTTCACCTTCATGAGAAGGGTATATATAAGTTTGTCATTCCATTTGTAATTTCCACAATATAATTTTCCGTCCCTATAAAGTATATATATTCTGGATCCTTACAGATAGCGGAGTCGATTAAGCCATGTCCGTCTGTCTGTCTGGATGTTGAAATCAGTTTTCTAAAGTCCCCAGATATCTTCGGTATCCAAATCTTCAATAATTCTCTCAGACATGCTTTCGAGAAGTTTGCTACTTAAAATCTGCAAAATCGGTTTAGGCCAACCATAGTTATGGATCGATATGTGAGACAACCTCCATAAAAATTTTATATTTTTTGTCCATTTTATTGCAATATTTTGAAATATATTGCAGATAATACCATGAAATTTTGTATACGTTGTTTTTATGAAGAAAGTGTGCGAAAAATAGTATGAATCGGTCCATGATTTCTCATAGCCCCCATACAAAATCTTCCTGAAATATTGCTCTATTATGCATGAATGCCTATAAATTTGGAATATCAAGACAAAATTCAGCAAAAATAAGTTGTATGCAAAAATAAATCGCAAAACGAAATTTGTTTTAGTTCGTTCCACTTTTGACCATAGCCTCCATATAAAGTCCACTTCCAAAATTCACTTAAATACGTATAAAACAGATATAAATAACGCTAAACGGCTAAAATTTGACATGAAGAATATTTATAGGTAAATAAATTGTTGTACTAAATTTTATGGTGGTCGGCCCAGAATTGGTCATAGCTCCCATACAAGGACCACATCTGAAAAAGATCATTTACATATATACAAAAATCATCCCACAAAATTTTGTGAATTTCGGTCTATTTTTAACCGTATGTCCCATATAAAGCCCTCTTCCGAAAATCACTTTAATACTCATAAATATCTTATAAATAAGGGTACCAATCCAAAATTTTACACGGATCATTTACATACATGCCTAAATCAAACTGCTGGATTTTGATAATATCGGTCCATATTTGACTATGTCCCACATATAAGGTCCACTTCCGAAATCCACGTTAATACTAATATATATCTTAAATATACCGTTATTATGTTGAAGTTCGACGTGAAATATCCTCATATGCATGAAAATCACTGTTCCAAAATTTAAGAAGATCGGCCCATAATTTTTCATAGCTGCCATATAAGAACCATTGCCAAAAAACAAAAAAATTCGGGTCAAAAAATATTCTTTTCGGATTTAACCCATATTCCGTCCATATTTTATAATCATGATATATATCGTTGGAAAGGTATTTTTAAAACCTTTTATTTAATGTATTACAAATTATCAGACACCCAGTAGTTCCCGAGATATAGGCCTATATATTTTCAACTTTATGGGCCCGCCCCCTCGAAAATAGGCGTGACCACCAACAAATTTTGCTGGTATCTTCTCTAAAAGCCCTATTTGATGAAGTTTATTTTTGTTTTTTTGAGCAAAGTCAGTAAAACCGAATTATTCCCCTTTTTTATACTCTGTTTGTTAAATTACACTCAAGGTTATTATGAGCATCAGACAAACTCTGTAAATTATGATAAGAATTTGTAATTAAATCAATTAAAAGTGGTGAAAATTAGACAAAATTTCAAAATATTTATCATAAATTATGTTGGTTGTAAAATTGTCTTTCAAACAATATATAAAATAATAATTAAATTTGCACTAAAATTTAATAAAAAATACGGAATAAGGATATTCTGGTCCTACAACCAGTGTAGTTTTTGTATTTCTTATTACGTTTAGGTGGAGGGTATTTAAGATTCGGCACAGCCGAATATTGCACTCAAATCAAAATTTTAAACTCTTTATATACCTTTTGTTAAAAATGTCGTGCCTCTAAATAAATTATTTTAATTTTTATCCCTTTCTATATCATTACAGAATTCACAAGACTATTACTCTAAGGGGAGAGAAAGACGGTGTTGGCTACATGTTAAGAACCTCATTACAAAAATTCTTCTTACTTAAACAAAAAAAAAAAAAAAAAAATTTAAATAAAAAAAATAATTATACTCAAAGAATATAAAAAAAAATATATATTTTTACTAAATATTGCATAAATAATGTTATAATCAAAATTTATATTGTATAATAAAACCAAAAAAAACAAAAAAGGCTCTTTTTCAAAGAAGCCTAAAATTTTGGGAAAATTTTTAAAATAAAACTTAAAAACACCACCTTATTAAAGGCCTATATATTAAATATTAAAAATAAATTTTGTTACAAAAACTACATACATACATATACAATATATAAAATAAAACATAAAAAACAAATATTTTTGTTAAGCTTACAGAAAGAAGAAGTTGAAGAAACAAAAACACAAATTAAAATTATATTAAAAACTTGTTGGAAAAAAAACAAAACAGTTAGTTTTATAAGTTTATATTTTTAAAATTTATTTAATTACATTAAATAATGAATGTTAACAATAATTTAATTAATACTTAATTTTTGAGTTAAATATAAGTCTTTATTTATATAAAACAAAAAAAAAAAACAGAAAAACACACACAAAAAACAAAAAGTAACTAAATAAAAAGTAAATTATATTTTTAAAAACAAATATACTTAATATATCAAATTTGTTTACTTAAAAAAAACTGAAAGAAAGAAAGAAAGAAATGCATAAAAAAATATAACTATAATAATTATAATTATGTATAAATAATATGTATTAATAATAATTTCTCGGATAAGTCTGAAAGTGAGAGTGATATTGTGTTAAGGGTGCTGCAATAATTACAACAACTACAAAATAACACGCAAACAAATAATATTTACTTAAAATAACACGAAAAACAAACTATGACATAAAATAGCAAACAATAAAATTTTGAAATGTAACAAGTCTTACCACAATTACATACACACACACCTATACATCACAATAAGCAAAAAAATAATACAAATTCTTCATTTTTTATTGTGTGTGTATGCCTGAAACCAACAGCAACAATTACTAACAAACCAACCACACAAAGTACATATAGTAAATACATATATGTAAATATTTACATTTTTTATGTTTGTTTTTTCTTTGCTCAGCTTTTTTCTGTAGTTACAAACTACAAATACAACTGCAAACAATAATAAGAACAACAAAAATACAAACAAAACAAAATTATAATAATAATTATGAAACGGCAAACATAACAAAAACTAACAGTTTTAATAAGAGCAAAAGATCAACAACAACAACAAAAAAAGAAATACAATATATAAATAAAAAAAATATACATACATATTAAAAGAACAAACCAGTAAAAATAATTAATGTTTTTATTTAACTTTGTCTATTTTATGCTTTTGGTAAGTAATTAATTTACATTTTAATTTAAGCCATAAAATAGGCAACCATTTTAAATTTTATTATGAGTTTGTCAACCGTTAACTATAAGTGAGGAGAATTACTTAAAGCTGCCATTTTTTGACAAATAGTATTGCCAAATGTGTAATTTAGTAACTGGATTACTTATTTGTATCACATAGTAAAATTAATTTAAACAAGTAAGAGTGCTATATTCGGCCATGCCGAATCTTATATACCCTTCACCTTTGTTGTGAATGCATAATTATATTATATACATACATACATATATATATTATATTGTTACGTTTTTACCTTTTAAAAACGGTGGTTTATTTCCTTTAAATAAACCGGATTCTTTTTAATTACAAAATAAAAGCGTCAAGTAGTTTGAAGAAAATATAACGAGTCTTTATTTATTTAAATGTACACAAACACAATTAAAAATGAACACACTGTCTTTTTACACACTTGTATTACGGTTTAAGAACACACTTAAAGTTTTCGAACACTTTGATGTTTACACAACAATGACTCACAATAAACTGATTCATTTGGTTGGCCGTGTTAGTCTATTTATACAGCAATCATAATTTCTGGAAGGTTCGAAACTAAGATACTAAGATGCTCGTTGTATGTCGATAAACACGCCATCTGTTGATGAATTTGTTCGTAACAATATTAATACACTTTGTTTGATAGTTTTTTTGATGAAATTTTCAGAGGTTGTCTCGGATTTTGCTCATATCTCCGTTATTTATGGACGGATTTTGCTGATTTTAAAACTTCTCGAAAGCATGTCTGACATAATTATTGAAGATTTGGATCCCGAATATATCTGAAGACTTAATAGACTCCGCTATCTATAAGGATCCAGAATATATATACTTTATAGGGTCGGAAAATTATATTGTGGAAATTACAAACGGAATTACAAACTTGAAACTTCTCATGAAGGTGAAGGGTATAAAAATAAAAAAATACATAAATATAATTAAGAACTACTTAAAGTGCTATAGTAGACTTGTTACAGTTTCAGTAAGCAAAGTTCAGAGGATTATTTCTATGTGCAACCAATAATTTTTTTCAAAATAAAACATAGGGTTTTTATAAAAATCATCAAAGAATAAGGTTTGACAATTGTAAATAGAAAATTAGAGCATAGCGGGTCTATTTAGTTAATCACGTCAAAGATTTTGAGTTCTAAGGCTGTAATTATTAAATTGGCTCTTTATAAACTCTATTTTGTACATACATACATAGTTCCAAAAAAAATAATTTAATGATACGAATTCAGCATGCTCGGTGTGACCAAATAAGAGCTAAATTGTTGAAACTGTCAGTGCTATCAGTAATAGGCTAAAATTGTGATGTAATATCTCCCGATCTGTTCACCGGCAATTCCAGCCGAATCTACCATACAGTTATGTGCATGTTCAGCATGCAAAAGACTCAACAATTACAGTATGATATTCAGAAGCACAAATGCGTCGATTTTATTATTGACGTCTTGAAAAATTAAATATGTATAGCCTTTACAGATTCACCGAAATTTAATTCATTGTAACAATTGCCTATGGTATAACAATTTCCTAAACTTTTACTACTGATGTGTCAACACGTAATGTGTTCAAACGTTCATGTCATACTAAGATGCCCGTATTGGTCAACAGAGTTCTTGTTGAAACCGTTACAAACCAAATATTGTACTTAAACATGGTTAAAATTTTGACCAAATTGTTATATTTCAATAAAATAATTTGATATACAAATTAAAACAGAATTAATAAATACTTTATTCTGTTTTATAAACTTCTTTGTAATAGAAGAGAAAATTCCAAGTTGTCATACAAATTTTAATCAAATAAAAAAAGTTTATTTTTCATGTCATTATTTTTACGTGAATCTGTTATCTGTTTTTGAAACCAAACTTTTAAAAATTTAAAACGAATACAAAAAGTTACATCAGTGCAATGGAATATGAGCAAAGTGAAGAGGAGCATTTGCAAAAGGTAGAACACTTTATACAACCGAGCAGAAACCGGGGAGGTGGAAAGGTAAATGTTGGAAACATTTATTTTGAACTTACGTTCTACAATGTGAACAAATTATATTTTGGTTGCCTTGATTTGCTTCTGCACAAAGAAAAATGTAACTATTTCAAGCACGAACCATACAAATCTTCAATGTACTTTTAATTTTATAAAAACGGCTAAATATTAACCATTTGAAAAGCAATAAATACAAAAAATAGCACTAAGAACCAATTGTAGCTATTTTGTCATACATTTAGACGACATTGAAGAAAAAAGTTAACATCACTGATCAAGCAACCATTTCATACAACTGTGCTGCCTAGTTTGTATAACTGTGCTTTTCATACTCACAAACTTTAATATGTAACAGACATTTTCCTTTATTTTGACATTTCTTCTACTGTCGCATGTGATTTTCTAATTTTCAAATTATATCTTCCTTTTGTAAGAAAATTATACAGAAAAGTCGTGTGTTGCGCAAAAATCTATAGAAATATTGTTTAAAATTCGTGTTAAATCGAAAAGCAACCACAATTATTAATTCATAGTTAATAGGTTTTAAACTTTAAAGTGTTTTCGAACGAAATTTGTTGGCTATTTTAAGTGCGTGTTCTAGCGAATAGAAAGCAGTGTATTTTATTGATTTTCCGGTCGTATTTAAAAACATCAAAGTGGATACTGTAAAGGTTGAAGATTTGGTAGACTCCGATCCTGATATCGAGTTTATCGAAAAAGACAGCGGCATGTCTTCACTGGGCGGTAGCAAAGATGAAACCCCCGAAAGAAAGACCACAACGGTAGCCATTGTAAGAATCTAGAGTTCTTTATAAAAAATCAATAAAATTTTCCATTTATGTATAATTTTAATTTATAACAAATATTTAAATTGGTTTTCTCTTGTTTATTTTACAGACAAATGATAAAGATAACAAAAATGAAGAAAAGTACGATGATGTAAGTACTTGAGTTTAAAGTTTTCTTTCACAAAGTTTTACCAAATTAAATGATAAATTTTATTTTGCTGGTTGATTCCCTTAATTTATTTTTCACACTCACATAACCTCATTTTACTTATTAGGCAATCTTTTGCTATTATTGTTGTTGTTTTATTCAGATTTTGAATGTTTGACCCGATATTTGTTTACAGGAATGTTTTGTTTTTATATATGTATGTATGTACAGGAGGGACATTTTGTTTTATAGGCGTAGAAATTATTTAATATTAAACTTATTTTGGCAGTATAATCATAAAAGTATAAATGAATTCTTAGTTTTATTAACAAATTATCCGGAAATTTTAGTTTTTTATGTTTCAATAACAAAATTACTAATTTAAAAATGTAAATATCACCGTTGAAAACATTTGCTCAAATGTAAACAGTAGAGTTGAATAAATGTATCCTATTCTGTAATTGAATTAATGAAAAAAATACTATGCGGTAGTAAAAACGCTCCATCGATTCAGGTGGATTATTTTGTACCTACATTGTTTCGAAAAGAAAATCGTTTGAAATTGTATACTTTATACATTTTATTGTGCATTCGAATCGAAATATACAATAACAACCCCACCCCCAGCACGAGAAACTCTTTACCTAAAAGATCATCTTAAACAATATCTATATAAACACTCGAGAGTGAGGACATTATTTGGTCTTTTCAGATTTACCTAGTTATTTTTGATATCAGGAAAGGCTTTCATTGTGCGCTTTTATTTTTGTTGATTTCTTGAACAAAAATTTAGAATTTATTTCTTTATGAAATTTGTAGCTGATACTAGTTTTTTTTTATTTTGAGCTAATTTTAGATTTTTATGTTAAATGTTGAGCTTAAGATTGATTTTTCGACAAGATTTCTACTTAGTAGTGGTTTTTAATTAAATATTTTAAGCTAGTGATGGATTTTAATAAGCGCTAAGCTATAATAATGGAATATACAATGACTACATACAGAAATGTTAAAAAACATAGCTAGTATTTTTTTAAGCTGGTAAGGGATTTTTATAAAAATTTGTGAGCTATTGAAAGATTTCTATATTAACACTAAACTAAAGGTAGTTATTTTCAAAAAGTCCGATCATTTCTATACAAAAAAAATCACAATATTTTTTATCACACCTTAAAAACATCTTTTATTATTTATAAACAAAAATAATGATTATTTCTCTTTTTCCAACATGTATTCCTGCATTGCTCATTAATAACAACAATAATGAAACCAAAAAACATAAGGAACCCGATGAGACCTTCGGTGAACGTCTTTTGGGCTTAACAGAAATGTTCCCACAGCCAGTACGTGATTTTACCAGTTTATTGGTGGATGGTTCCATCAGCACTATCAAGGGTCTCTACAAATTCACTTGCAATGCATCCTGGATATTCTTTACAAGTTCGGTGGTTTTATTTGCTCCTGTCGTCTTTGAAACAGAGCGTGCCCAAATGGAGGAAATGCAAAAAACACAACAGAAACAGGTATTATTAGGACCCGGTTCTGCAATGTCAGCTGTTGGTGCACCACCAGAATTGCCATTAATACGATAAGCTTATTCTGTAAACATAACTCTATTAAATAGAAACAAATAAAACAAAGAAATTAATTAATTAATAAAAACGAAAACTAAATAACATCTGGTTTAGTAACACTAATGGTCATATTCTCAGTCATTAGTTAACCATTGGTAAACTAAGATACTAACTATTGTTTAACTATTACTTGTTATTCTTATGGCAAACTAAGCATTCCGAATAAAGAATCATTAGTTAAGCCTTTGTCATTAGCTAACTAAAGACTGTGAATCTGGCCATAAATGAAACAAAAAAACAAAAAACTACCAAAATCCACAATAAAAAATATTATTTTTTACAACAAACTATAGAAAATGTTATTAAGTGCTAAATTTTGTTTAACATAATCAAACGGTTGATTGAAGGATTATTTGAAGTAACATGTTGAGAACTTCTAATTGTTTAAATTTGTATGTTCGAGTAAAAAAATACATTTTAAACTGAAACCATTAATGCCATATAACGTCTATACACAATAACATAAATAAATACCATAAAAATAATAAAAAACTCCAAACTAACGAAACAATACGAAATATTAGTGATTGTAAAAGAAATCAATACAGTTTAGCGTTTTAGAGTTACATTACGAATTGTTAGAACTTGCATTTCAAAATTTTGTTTTATTTTTTAATTTAAACAAACTTGTGCATTGTTATTTACAAAAGAATTGAATAAAAACGATTACTAGTATTTAAATTAAAGGCAAGAAAAAAAAACATTTCTATAAAAGTAAATAATTGTAATATGTAAAGAAATTGTATAAATTACCAATAATTTAATAAAAATTTTACAAATGAAATACTTTGTTTGCTTATAAAAAATTATTGAATTGAAATGGTTTGGTATTTTTTTGTGATTTTTTCGTCGCTGTCTAATTAACAGGTCATTGTTTTTTTTTTATTAAAGTTTGTAAGTGTTTTATTGTTTAAGATTTATCATTTTTAATGTTTTTATTCACTTTTTTGTTGTATTTTAGTGATAGCTTCTATAAAATCAACAAAATTCTCTTCAGCCATTATGTTATTTAAAAAATTCAAAGAACAAATTTATTTTTTATTAAAACGTCAGATTTGGGATCAGCTGCTGACTATGTAACTGTCGTTTTGAAAATAATTAAGTAGCTGGCTACAGGGCGGCATTTGCACTCAGGTAGTCGTAGCATGCTGTCTCGAATGTGTTTAATGCTTAAGCAATTAAAGGCGTAAGAAACGTTATTTTAAAAAATATTAAGAAGAATATTTTTCTAAGATCTATTTAAATAAAAATCCATTAAAAACTATGTAATTGCTTGGGAATGATTAAAAAAAATTATTTTGAAATATAATATGTACTTTAAAACTGTAGACAGATAGTTATTTATGACAGGGAGGCAAAAGTTGCACTTTTTTTAGCACTATTTAAAATTTTTCCCTATATTATTATATTGCACAAATGTATTTTATAAAATTTATCATTATCATATTTTTTGTGTTCGTTTCATTTTCAAAATATGTATCACAATTGTTTTGCACATTTTGTCTAAACCGCCGCTTTTATGTTGTAGTGCATTTTTTGTTTCTTCGACTGTCTTCAATCTAATCCAAACAAAGCATTTGCTGAAGTCATCTAATTCGTGCTGCTACAATTTAGAAATTAATTTGTTAGTAAGAAGTACCTATGTCATAAATAATTCTTTTATATTCAGATCTCAAAAACTAATAGTCTTAAAGTACTTTTTGAAATTAAAACATTTATATATAGTAATTGTTAAGTACTTAGTACGAATGAATTTTAATATGTTTTTTTATTAATTGTGAAGTTTTTTACACACATACTTATGTTTATGTACAAAAGAATTGTTATGTACATTTTCAGTTATTTTTAATGAAAAATATTTAAAAAAAAAACAAGAAAAGAATGCGTTCCTATACTTTAAATATAAGATGAAATCTTGTTGTATAGGAAATGAAATAAATATATAAATAAATAAATTTGGCTAAAAAAAGTACAGTTTTTCTTGAAATTTATTACAATTTGTAAAATCTTGTTTTGCATCACTGATTTATGATGGATTAATTATTTGATTTAAATTTATAATTTATAAATAATAAAAAGTGACAAGTAGGTATTTTACAATTGTTAAAACAGTTGTTGGTTTTTATTGTGAAATCTTGATGGGAGGATAAATATTGTAAATGTAAAGTTGTAGACACGAGGTTCGCACACTTGGTGTCTGTTGCCAATTTCAAATATGGTTTTATTTTTCAAACGTTTGTTTAAAACTTTTTTAAATAAAAAAGAAAATCTAAAAATTTGATGCGATTTTTTTCAAAAGGCGCGGGTTTCTCTCCATGTTGGTCAGTTTTGAAATTTCAAAGTTGACAACGCTGATCGTTATTAATAAGTTAATATCTTTATACATATATATAATTCTACTGTACGTGTGTTGTGACTGAACTCCTCCTAAACGGCTAGACCGATTTGCATAAATTTTGTTGTATGCGTTTGGGTGGTTTATATCTATAATTCGGTCCAATTAGACAAAGCAGCGTGGTACCTCCCATACAAACCACAAATTTTAAAATCTATTATTTCTGCTCCTGATAACTGTATTTGAACAAAATTTGGTACGTCGGTTTGGTGTGCATTTTTTAACGGCATTTGAACAAAATTTGGTACGTCGGTTTGCTGTGCATTTTTTAAGTGGCGCTGAAAATATGAGCGGGATTGTATAAAGGGGGTGATACCTCCCCTACAAATATTTAGGTATATAATTCTACTGTACGTGTGTATGTCACTGAATAAATTTTTTTTGCATACGTTTGGATGCATACGTTTACATTCACAAACCAGCCCGGCAGATGGCGCTGCATTCGGTATCTAGGTTATTCAACTACACGACTGGATCGACTTGAAAGAATTTTTGCATTTATTTTTTTTGTGCGCAAATCAACGTTTGTCGGGTCAGCTAGTCAAATTATAAAAAAGCATTATTTCAATTTGTTGGGAAATTTTTTGCATTAATTTATAGAAGTTTATATAAAAACTAAATCCATTGCGCATTTTAAGGAGTATTTAACACAACAAAGAGATGTGGTTATAAAGAGAAGCACATTATAAAAAGAGTTAACAAATTTTTCTTTTATTTACAAATTTAAGAGTAAAAGCTGTTAATTAACATAAAACTTTTTTGTACATCTAAAGTAGCTGATAAACTAGTGGGAAACGGCGTCATAATAAAAGGAAATGACAAACTAATTTTCGTTAAAGTGAAATATTTAAAAAAAAAACCAAAAACTATCTTGAAGTGAAGAGAAATCATCAATCATTGTTCTCTAAATTTACTAATAATTATTATATTTCTTATTTATAATCAGTTTTTAAACTTATGTAGAGTTTTTAAAATGAAATTTATAAATTATTGTGCATATTTAAGTTATCAAAATTATACTATACTACTAATAAATACTAAATATATGTATTAAATCCTTAAACCATCCGCTCAATATATACAACTTATCTTGGTTTAGCACCAAACACTAAATACAGTTAAACTTTAATGCCCTTATTCATAAAACTTACAACAGGTTTCTAAGAGGTTTATAAAGTAAATTTTGTATGGAAATTTGCTTTATAACCCTGTTTTAAGTTTTTAGGAATAAGGGAGTAAAAGTTTTGAATCTGAAGTTTGTTAACACACAGGCATGTGATGGAAATCGAAAACGTATCAGTTTTGGAAATACCTACATACATTTTAATGCATTTATAATCTAATTTTTAAAAATTTTGTTTTAAGATTCTCTTTAGTAGCCCAATATCTTTATATTTTATGTGATAAAAGTTTTTCAATACAGAAATATTACGAAAAAATTGACTTTTAAAACTCATTAGTTTTCGTTTTCAATTTCCATCACATGCCTGATAGTTTTGCAATTCTATAAAGCTTCATACTTAAAGTAACTTAAAGATTTGATTAACCTCGAAATCCTATCTTAATCTTAATACAAATTGGTGGGAAATGTATAACGAAACTTAAGGAAATGTGCAACTAACTTTCGTTATGTTGAAAACTACATATAGAATTAGTTTTTAGCAAATGTATATATGTTAGAATACATATACAAGGTGGCGCAAAAGTAATCCTCCTATCAGAATATGCTATAAATTTTGACACATGCGAAATACACGTTAATAAACAATCTTACGCTACACTGCTCCAGAACGCGGAATATTGCTGACTATTTATTTGACCAATAATCGGTCGGTGTCTTTGGCACAACGTGAATTTCGTCGCAGATTTCCTGGCCGTCCAACACCTACTGGTGAAACACTGCGACGTTTAGCCGCTCGCCTCAAAGAGACTGGCACAACACGAGATGCTGCCAGGCGTGGCAGAGCCCGGAGTAGCCGTTCTGCAGAGAATATTGCTGCTGTAGCCGAGGATGTCATGGCAGCGCCGTCAACATCGACCAAACGACGTGCCACGCAAATGGGGATCAGTCGACGGTCTTTACAGCGAATTTTGGTACAAGATTTGAAGATGTTTCCGTACAAAGTTCAGACGGTGCATCAGCTGTTAGCTGCTGACCGCCAATCGCGTCTAACATACGCTCAAGCCATCCTTAATCACCACCAAGAGGAAGATGATTTTTCATCAAAAATAATCATCTTAGCGGGTACGTAAATAAGCAAAATGTACGCTTCTGGGGCACTGAAAATCCGCGTGTAACCCACGAAGAGCCATTACACCCGCTCAAAGTCACTGTATGGTGTGCTGTTTTCGCTGGAGCAGTCATCGGACCTTTTTTCTTCGAAGATGTCGCGGGCCAAACGGTTACTGTGAATGGTGAGCGCTACAGAGCAATCAACGAGTTCTTTTTGCCGCAACTTGATGAATTGGGATTGGAAAACATGTGGTTCCAACAGGACGGTGCAACGACACACACTGCATGTGCCACAACCGATATGCTGAAGGATGCATTTCCCGGGCGCCTAATCTCCCGTTTTGACGATTTGCACTGGCCAGCAAGATCGCCTGATTTGACCGCTCCAGACTTCTTTTTGTGGGGCTTTTTGAAGTCGCGGGTTTATGTCAACGAGCCTCAGACTCTTGCAGCTCTTAAAGACAATGTCCATCAAGAATGTGAGGACCTATCGCCGGAAGTTTTGGCCAAAGTGATGGAAAATGCCATAAAAGGGCTCAAATGACAATCAACTGTGGCGGCGGCCATTTAGATGACATAATATTCTCGACTTGATGTAAAAAAAATTAAAAGACCAAATAAAAATAATCCACAAGAAGAATCCTGAAGAAGATTTCCAAAGGAAATCGAAATATCGAGTTAATTGTATATAAAAAAAAAAAAATCTTTTATAAAAAAACAAAAAAAGTTACCTCAAGCTTAAAAATTATTTAACAAAAATCCTTCAAAATAAAAATAAAATTACTTTACAAGGTAACTTCAAGATTACAACAATACAATAGCAACAGAATCAACATGGTGTTTTTGTTTTTGCTTTCATGTTTGTAATGTCAAAAACAACTGGCTATTGTTTACAAACATTCCTATAGAAAAAAAAAATAATAAATAATAAACTTTTAATTTCAAAATGACACATGTGTTTTTGTTAACAACATAAATATTTTCAATAAAAAAAATTTATACAGTGGCAAACACACATGGTTACATGTTTTATAACTATGAACTAAAAACCGAATAAAGCTCTCAAATTTTTAAAAATAACGGTTTTTATTTAAAATGTTAAATAAATAAAACAAAAATGAAAATATGCAAATTTAAATTCATGAATTATTGAAGCGAATGTGAAGTTTAGGGTAAATTTATATGAAATGATAATGTACTCACTTTTGCACGTTAAAGTTCATTTAATTTGGCAGCAAGAATAAATGAACTACATGTTTTGATGTTATATCACAGCACTTTCTTTTTTATATAAAACAGGCCATAGTGTAATAAAAAATACACTTTTTGCAATTGACTTTTTTTTATTAATTTTATTTCAATATATTAATTTCATTTCGTTTACTTTATATATGATTTTTTTTAATTTTGTTAGAATATACTAATTTTCTTCATTATTTCATTAAAAAGACAAACAAAAGCACACACTCATACACTGTAAGGAAGGGACGAACGAACAGCAATAAAACTCAAATTTCTCAAAACTAAATTTGGAATTTTGTTAAATATTTTTATATAACAACATAAATAATGTAACAAATACATATTTAAATTTCATTATAATTTTATCCCAATTTACTTAATAAACTTCCTATAACCACTCGCGCACTCCTTCAACTAAAAAGAAAAACTACAGAAACACCAATTAGCACAATTTATCTAAGAGTAAAAGAGACAACGATATGTTATCATAGTAAACAGCTTTTCTTATACAATAACAGCAAAAATAATATGTTGGATATATGTATGTATCTCAATACTTTTCCTGCTTTTATACTTAAACGGCAGACGAAACGGATAACGAAACTAAAGGAATTGAACAACTAACTTTCGTTAAGTGAAAAATTACATATAAATTACGTTTTTAACAAATTTAACATTTTACATCATAATTCTTGTTAACAAAATGTTTGAATTTAATTAATTAATAGTTTTTCTACATGTTTAACACACTTTTTTAATTCTTCACAACCGTTAACCGTTTCTATAGGACACCGAAGTGACCAGCCACTCGCGCACGTCCGACTGCATCAAATTTTCTAAAAAGACTAATGAGAAAATATAACGAAGGTGTTTAAGAGAAGCTTTTTAATGGCAAGACTGATTTGTTAACGAAACAAGTGTTACCATAAATATAATATAAGGATTAAAAAAGGGATTATGGTGGGTTTTTGCAACTATATAATAATAATATATATGTATGTATATAACTATTATTTGAATTCCTGCTAGTATTTTACCAAATCCTCAGGAAATTAAAGATATGTAAAATAACATTTTAACCAATTTATGCATTTATTTTTAACAAATCATTTTCAGTAAATATTATCGAAGTCTCGGGAGGATATGTACATGACAAAACGCCACCGGAGCCAAAAAAAAATAATCAACAACTATACTAAGTCACCGCCCAAGAGGACAAAAGAGAGTGGTACAAGCATAGACGTTTAAATATTTGTATATAACAACATAAATAATGTAACAAATACATATTTAAATTTCATTATAATTTTATCCCAATTTACTTAATAAACTTCCTATAACCACTCGCGCACCCTTCAACTAAAAAGAAAAACTACAGAAACACCAATTAGCACAATTTATCTAAGAGTAAAAGAGACAACGATATGTTATCATAGTAAACAGCTTTTCTTATACAATAACAGCAAAAATAATATGTTGGATATATGTATGTATCTCAATACTTTTCAAGCTTTTATACTTAAACGGCGGGAAACGGATAACGAAACTAAAGGAATTGAACAACTAACTTTCGTTAAGTGAAAAATTACATATAAATTACGTTTTTAACAAATTTAACATTTTACATCATAATTCTTGTTAACAAAATGTTTGAATTTAATTAATTAATAGTTTTTCTACATGTTTAACACACTTTTTTAATTCTTCACAACCGTTAACCGTTTCTATAGGACACCGAAGTGACCAGTCACTCGCGCACGTCCGACTGCATCAAATTTTCTAAAAAGACTAATGAGAAAATATAACGAAGGTGTTTAAGAGAAGCTTTTTAATGGCAAGACTGATTTGTTAACGAAACAAGTGTTACCATAAATATAATATAAGGATTAAAAAAGGGATTATGGTGGGTTTTTGCAACTATATAATAATAATATATATGTATGTATATAACTATTATTTGAATTCCTGCTAGTATTTTACCAAATCCTCAGGAAATTAAAGATATGTAAAATAACATTTTAACCAATTTATGCATTTATTTTTAACAAATCATTTTCAGTAACTATTATCGAAGTCTCGGGAGGATATGTACATGACAAAACGCCACCGGAGCCAAAAAAAAATAATCAACAACTATACTAAGTCACCGCCCAAGAGGACAAAAGAGAGTGGTACAAGCATAGACGTTTAAATATTTGTATATAACAACATAAATAATGTAACAAATACATATTTAAATTTCATTATAATTTTATCCCAATTTACTTAATAAACTTCCTATAACCACTCGCGCACCCTTCAACTAAAAAGAAAAACTACAGAAACACCAATTAGCACAATTTATCTAAGAGTAAAAGAGACAACGATATGTTATCATAGTAAACAGCTTTTCTTATACAATAACAGCAAAAATAATATGTTGGATATATGTATGTATCTCAATACTTTTCAAGCTTTTATACTTAAACGGCGGGAAACGGATAACGAAACTAAAGGAATTGAACAACTAACTTTCGTTAAGTGAAAAATTACATATAAATTACGTTTTTAACAAATTTAACATTTTACATCATAATTCTTGTTAACAAAATGTTTGAATTTAATTAATTAATAGTTTTTCTACATGTTTAACACACTTTTTTAATTCTTCACAACCGTTAACCGTTTCTATAGGACACCGAAGTGACCAGTCACTCGCGCACGTCCGACTGCATCAAATTTTCTAAAAAGACTAATGAGAAAATATAACGAAGGTGTTTAAGAGAAGCTTTTTAATGGCAAGACTGATTTGTTAACGAAACAAGTGTTACCATAAATATAATATAAGGATTAAAAAAGGGATTATGGTGGGTTTTTGCAACTATATAATAATAATATATATGTATGTATATGTACCCATTATTTGAATTCCTCTGGATCAATAAACAGATAATTCCATCAAAATAATAAGAAACCATTTATTTATATATCAAGAGTAAAATGTTAAATTTGTATGATAATGAAATATTAAGTCATGGTGAAATTACTTTACAAGGTGGTGTTGAAAAGCAAGTCAGCGTATAAAACTCTTCATTTTTTAGTCAGGTACGTTGTCAATTTTTTTTTGTTTGTATATATACAGTCGAGAGCACACATGGTTACGTGTTTTATAACTATGACTTAAAAACCGAATAAAACTCTAAATTTTAAAAATAATAATGATTTTATTTAAAATGTTAAATAAATAAAACAAAAAATAAATAAATACATAAAAGTAATTTGATATTCATGAATTATTAAAGCGAATGTGAAGTTTAGGGTAAATTCGTGAGAAATTGCAATGTACTCACTTTTGCACGTTAAAGTTCATTTAATTTGGCAGCCAGAATAAATGGACAGTTGCAGCGAATTTATGTACATAATCACCGTTATTGGATATTTATAAGAATATCAAAGAGACAGTAAATGTAATTTTTCAAATTGTTCATAACTTTTTTGCTAATTTTTAGCTATCGCGTGCCTTTAATAAAAATGAACTTTACATTCGCTTTAATAATTCATGAATTTCAATTTATTTTCATTTTTATTTTATTTATTTAACATTTTAAATAAAAACCATTAATATTTTTAAGAATTTGAGAGTTCTATTCGGCTTTTAAGACATTGTTATAATCACGTAAACATGTGTGCTCTCCACTGTATATATACAAACAAACAAAATTGACAACGTACCTGACTAAAAAATTAAGAGCTTTATACTCTGGCTTGCTTTTCAACACCACCTTGTAAAGTAATTTCTCCATGACTTAATATTTCATTATCATACAAATTTAACATTTTACTCTTGATATATAAATAAATAGTTTCTTATTATTTTGATGGAATTATCTGTTTATTGATCCAGAGGAATTCAAATAATAGGTACATATACATACATATATATTATTATTATATAGTTGCAAAAATAAAATTATAATGAAATTTAAATATGTATTTGTTACATTATTTATGTTGTTATATACAAATATTTAAACGTCTATACTTGTACCACTCTCTTTTGTCCTCTTGGGCGGTGACTAAGTATAGTTGTTGATTTTTTTTTTTGGCTCCGGTGGCGTTTTGTCATGTACATATCCTCCCGAGACTTCGATAATAGTTACTGAAAATGATATATACATACATATATATTATTATTATATTGTTGAAAAAACCCACCATAATCCCTTTTTTAATCCTTATATTATATTTATGGTAACACTTGTTTCTTTAACAAATCAGTCTTGCCATTAAAAAGCTTCTCTTAAACACCTTCGTTATATTTTCTCATTAGTCTTTTTAGAAAATTTGATGCAGTCGGACGTGCGCGAGTGACTGGTCACTTCGGTGTCCTATAGAAACGGTTAACGGTTGTGAAGAATTAAAAAAGTGTGTTAAACATGTAGAAAAACTATTAATTAATTAAATTCAAACATTTTGTTAACAAGAATTATGATGTAAAATGTTAAATTTGTTAAAAACGTAATTTATATGTAATTTTTCACTTAACGAAAGTTAGTTGTTCAATTCCTTTAGTTTCGTTATCCGTTTCCCGCCGTTTAAGTATAAAAGCTTAAAAAGTATTGAGATACATACATATATCCAGCATATTATTTTTGCTGTTATTGTATAAGAAAAGCTGTTTACTATGATTACATATCGTTGTCTCTTTTACTCTTAGATAAATTGTGCTAATTGGAGTTTCTGTGGTTTTTCTTTTTAGTTGAAGGGTGCGCGAGTGGTTATAGGAAGTTTATTAAGTAAATTGGGATAATATTATAATGAAATTTAAATATGTATTTGTTATATAAAAATATTTAACAAAATTCCAAATTTAGTTTATAAAGAAGGTACGGTAAAACTACATTATAAAATAATACCCGTCTTAAACATTAATTTTAGTACAACGTGTAACTGGTCGTGCACTTACAAGTTTGTGTCATTACAGCCGACATAATGGCTTTAGTGGAAACAATTATAATGTTTTTATTTAAACGTCTATACTTGTACCACTCTCTTTTGTCCTCTTGGGCGGTTGTTGATTATTTTTTTTTGGCTCCGGTGGCGTTTTGTCATGTACATATCCTCCCGAGACTTCGATAATAGTTACTGAAAATGATTTGTTAAAAATAAATGCATAAATTGGTTAAAATGTTATTTTACATATCTTTAATTTCCTGAGGATTTGGTAAAATACTCGCAGGAATTCAAATAATAGTTATATACATACATATATATTACTATTATATAGTTGCAAAAACTCACCATAATCCCTTTTTTAATCCTTATATTATATTTATGGTAACACTTGTTTCGTTAACAAATCAGTCTTGCCATTAAAAAGCTTCTCTTAAACACCTTCGTTATATTTTCTCATTAGTCTTTTTAGAAAATTTGATGCAGTCGGACGTGCGCGAGTGACTGGTCACTTCGGTGTCCTATAGAAACGGTTAACGGTTGTGAAGAATTAAAAAAGTGTGTTAAACATGTAGAAAAACTATTAATTAATTAAATTCAAACATTTTGTTAACAAGAATTATGATGTAAAATGTTAAATTTGTTAAAAACGTAATTTATATGTAATTTTTCACTTAACGAAAGTTAGTTGTTCAATTCCTTTAGTTTCGTTATCCGTTTCCCGCCGTTTAAGTATAAAAGCTTGAAAAGTATTGAGATACATACATATATCCAACATATTATTTTTGCTGTTATTGTATAACAAAAGCTGTTTACTATGATAACATATCGTTGTCTCTTTTACTCTTAGATAAATTGTGCTAATTGGTGTTTCTGTGGTTTTTCTTTTTAGTTGAAGGGTGCGCGAGTGGTTATAGGAAGTTTATTAAGTAAATTGGGATAAAATTATAATGAAATTTAAATATGTATTTGTTATATAAAAATATTTAACAAAATTCCAAATTTAGTTTATAAAGAAGGTACGGTAGAACTAGATTATAAAATAATACCCGTCTTAAACATTAATTTTAGGACAACGTGTAACTGGTCATGCACTTACAAGTTTGTGTCATTACAGACGACATAATGGCTTTAGTGGAAACAATTATAATGTTTTTATTTAAACGTCTATACTTGTACCACTCTCTTTTGTCCTCTTGGGCGGTTGTTGATTATTTTTTTTTTGGCTCCGGTGGCGTTTTGTCATGTACATATCCTCCCGAGACTTCGATAATAGTTACTGAAAATGATTTGTTAAAAATAAATGCATAAATTGGTTAAAATGTTATTTTACATATCTTTAATTTCCTGAGGATTTGGTAAAATACTAGCAGGAATTCAAATAATAGTTATATACATACATATATATTATTATTATATAGTTGCAAAAACTCACCATAATCCCTTTTTTAATCCTTATATTATATTTATGGTAACACTTGTTTCGTTAACAAATCAGTCTTGCCATTAAAAAGCTTCTCTTAAACACCTTCGTTATATTTTCTCATTAGTCTTTTTAGAAAATTTGATGCAGTCGGACGTGCGCGAGTGACTGGTCACTTCGGTGTCCTATAGAAACGGTTAACGGTTGTGAAGAATTAAAAAAGTGTGTTAAACATGTAGAAAAACTATTAATTAATTAAATTCAAACATTTTGTTAACAAGAATTATGATGTAAAATGTTAAATTTGTTAAAAACGTAATTTATATGTAATTTTTCACTTAACGAAAGTTAGTTGTTCAATTCCTTTAGTTTCGTTATCCGTTTCCCGCCGTTTAAGTATAAAAGCTTGAAAAGTATTGAGATACATACATATATCCAACATATTATTTTTGCTGTTATTGTATAACAAAAGCTGTTTACTATGATAACATATCGTTGTCTCTTTTACTCTTAGATAAATTGTGCTAATTGGTGTTTCTGTGGTTTTTCTTTTTAGTTGAAGGAGTGCGCGAGTGGTTATAGGAAGTTTATTAAGTAAATTGGGATAAAATTATAATGAAATTTAAATATGTATTTGTTACATTATTTATGTTGTTATATAAAAATATTTAACAAAATTCCAAATTTAGTTTATAAAGAAGGTACGGTAGAACTAGATTATAAAATAATACCCGTCTTAAACATTAATTTTAGGACAACGTGTAACTGGTCATGCACTTACAAGTTTGTGTCATTACAGACGACATAATGGCTTTAGTGGAAACAATTATAATGTTTTTATTTAAACGTCTATACTTGTACCACTCTCTTTTGTCCTCTTGGGCGGTTGTTGATTATTTTTTTTTTGGCTCCGGTGGCGTTTTGTCATGTACATATCCTCCCGAGACTTCGATAATAGTTACTGAAAATGATTTGTTAAAAATAAATGCATAAATTGGTTAAAATGTTATTTTACATATCTTTAATTTCCTGAGGATTTGGTAAAATACTAGCAGGAATTCAAATAATAGTTATATACATACATATATATTATTATTATATAGTTGCAAAAACCCACCATAATCCCTTTTTTAATCCTTATATTATATTTATGGTAACACTTGTTTCGTTAACAAATCAGTCTTGCCATTAAAAAGCTTCTCTTAAACACCTTCGTTATATTTTCTCATTAGTCTTTTTAGAAAATTTGATGCAGTCGGACGTGCGCGAGTGACTGGTCACTTCGGTGTCCTATAGAAACGGTTAACGGTTGTGAAGAATTAAAAAAGTGTGTTAAACATGTAGAAAAACTATTAATTAATTAAATTCAAACATTTTGTTAACAAGAATTATGATGTAAAATGTTAAATTTGTTAAAAACGTAATTTATATGTAATTTTTCACTTAACGAAAGTTAGTTGTTCAATTCCTTTAGTTTCGTTATCCGTTTTCCGCCGTTTAAGTATAAAAGCTTGAAAAGTATTGAGATACATACATATATCCAACATATTATTTTTGCTGTTATTGTATAAGAAAAGCTGTTTACTATGATAACATATCGTTGTCTCTTTTACTCTTAGATAAATTGTGCTAATTGGTGTTTATGTAGTTTTTCTTTTTAGTTGAAGGGTGCGCGAGTGGTTATAGGAAGTTTATTAAGTAAATTGGGATAAAATTATAATGAAATTTAAATATGTATTTGTTACATTATTTATGTTGTTATATAAAAATATTTAACAAAATTCCAAATTTAGTTTTGAGAAATTTGAGTTTTATTGCTGTTCGTTCGTCCCTTCCTTACAGTGTATGAGTGTGTGCTTTTGTTTGTCTTTTTAATGAAATAATGAAGAAAATTAGTATATTCTAACAAAATTAAAAAAAATCATATATAAAGTAAACGAAATGAAATTAATATATTGCAATAAAATTAATAAAAAAAATCAATTGCAAAAAGTGTATTTTTTATTACACTATGGCCTGTTTTATATAAAAAAGAAAGTGCTGTGTGCTAAAACATCGAAATATGTAGTTTATTTAGAACGAAAATTTGAAAACAATATGGGGTCTGACTACAGTTAAGGTAAGTTAAAGATAATTTATTTACAATATATTATTAATTAAACCTTAATACTTTCTAACATTTAAATATTATATTTAATACTGAAAAAATTCGTTCCTGGGTTGCATTGGAATTTTCTCGACATTGGGAAAACTTGCTTGCACTCAGGCACAAGCACAGATTTTCATTTCATTACTAGCGATTATTTTTGCTCTTTCTCCAGTCCTGAATATAAAGCAGTCGTGGCTTTACTCTACTCTCTACTCCTTAATTTAAAGCAATCGTGACTCTTTATCTATTCCTGAAAATAAAGCAATCGTCCTGAATAAAAAATCGAGGCTCTTTATCTAATCCTGAATATAGAGCAATCGTGACTCTTTCTCCAGTCCTAAATATAAAGCAATTGTGGCTCTGTCTATAGTCCTGAATATAAAACAATCGAGGCTCTTTTCGTGGCTATTGATATATTATTTTGATATATTATTTTTTATGCTAAAAAATGGATTATGAGCTCATTGAAATATAAATTAGCGAAATAAAAAAGTCAGCTGTATTGTAAAACTTTCTAATGAGTTTGAATTTAACAAACTGAGCAATAATATCAGTTATATGTATATTAAATATTTTGTTTTCCTAATTGTAATTCCATTGTTCTTTTTATAAAGCTGCCTCTCATATTTTCCATTCTCTACAAAATACTTGTTAAGCTAATTAAAGGCTTAAGAAACGTTATTTTAAAAAATATTAAGAATATTTTTCTAAGATCTTTCTTCAAATATTCTGAAGTGACTATGGGTATACCTCTAGCCATGGTGAATGGGAACTTGAATGTTCGAAAGGCTTTATCCATTATTAAAACTTCGCTGTCAGCGGGATTTTTAGCAATGCTCCAATAACCTTTGGAATTTTGAAATAAATATTTAAACAGTTCCTGGTCTACCATGGTCATGGATATGGTTATTATGGGCGTTGCGGTTGATGAGTTATTTGATTTTGTCGGAGACTCCTGGGAATGCTTTAAGAATATGATTTCATTATAATAAATTGTATAATATTCTTAATAAATAAATAAATCGTTAATAAATATTAAATTGATTTTTAAACTTACTGTGCTTCTTAAACGTTTACGTTCGATTTTTTCTGGCACTACAGGTGGTGTAGCTTCTGCTTTGCGTTTACGCTGTTCGCCTGTTGTCTTCGTTGACACATTTCCATTCACGGAAGCATTATGAGACAATGACGAATCATTTTTACTTTTATTATGTTGAGGAGCATTTTTACTCAATGCTTTATTTGAGGTAATACTGTTCTGAGATTCACTTCGTTTAGAACTTGAGCGACAGCGTGTCATCCGTACAACAACTGAATAAATATAGAAAATTAACAAGTTTTATATTTTAACTGAATTTATTTTTTCATTTCAACATGATCCCTATTGGTCAATGATACAACAAAAATTGAAGCAAAAACTTTGATGAACTAATTTTGTTTTTTGGTGAAAATTAAAAATTTTTGTTTTAAAAAATATTAAGAAGAATATTTTTCTAAGATCTATTTAAATAAAAATCCATTAAAAACTATGTAATTGCTTGGGAATGATTAAAAAAAATATTTAGAAATACCTATGTACTTTAAAACTGTAGACAGATAGTTATTTATGACAGGGAGGCAAAAGTTGTACATTTTTTTAGCACTATTTAAAATTTTTTCCTATATTATTACATTGCACAAATGTATTTTATAAAATTCATCATTATCATATTTTTTGTGTTCGTTCCATTTTCAAAATATCACAATTGTTTTGCACATTTTGTCTAAACCGCCGCTTTTATGTTGTAGTGCTTTTTTTGTTTCGACTGTCTTCAATCTTCAATGCTTGAAACGCTTTAAATTACAATATATTGCAGGAGGAATATTTGTGAAATCAAAGAATAGGTTACACAGTCGTAATTCAGCTCTAAGTAGAAAAAGAACTCGCGCGTCATTGTCATTATCGCTTAAGAGCAATCAGGCCGTCCTTTTTTCGCTGCCTTTGAGAGATTTGCGTCTCACTTTTGCATTGGTTAATGCTTGGCGTCGTCTAACTGTACAGCATTACGCTTTGTCGTAGTTGTGCATTAGTCACATGCTAAATTTTTTTTTAATACAAGATTTAAGCGTTCAAGCTTCCTATATGAAGGTATAGGTCGACTTAGGACCTACTTAAATCGATCGTGGGATAACCTGGCAATTTGAAGGATTAATTCTCCGCCAACCTTATTTATATTAAAAAAAAGAATAGGTTAAAGATCTAAGTATATGACTGAACTGATCTTGTTTTAGATACATACATATGTTCAGACTGATCATGATTTTTTCTATACGAAGACTGTTCATGATCATTTCTACACGAAAGCTGAGCATGATAAGTTCTATACAAAAAATGATTATGATTAGTTTCATAATTAGTAATGTAAGAATACTGACCATGATCATCTTAATAATGTTGCCATTCTGCATTCATTTTTGAAATAAAAACAACCAACTTTATTAGAAATAAAAATATGGCCAAGAGGATTTTCTTTATTTATAATATCAAATTATAATTTATAGAACATTAAGTGTATACATGTTTAGAAATCGATTTCTTTTTAATTAACAATAAACAGAACTTTTTAATTTATATACGTATATTCATTATTTAAACGACATTGCAGCAAATACGCAGCAAATAATATATATAAAAATACAAGAAGATTATTTTGAATTAACATATTTTATGTACACACTTAGAGATTTCTTATTATAAACATAAAAAACATTATAAATATAAACAAAAAAATAATAAAATAAAGAACTAATGAACTCCAGGTTCTGCAAAAAATACGGAAATTTTTTATAAAAATATGAATATAAACATTAAAAAATATGAAGAAGGTACGGTAGAACTAGATTGTAAAATAATACCCGTCTTAAACATTAATTTTAGGACAACGTGTAACTGGTCATGCACTTACAAGTTTGTCTCATTACAGCCGACATAATGGCTTCAGTGGAAACAATTATAATGTTTTTATTTAAACGTCTATACTTGTACCACTCTCTTTTGTCCTCTTGGGCGGTGACTAAGTATAGTTGTTGATTTTTTTTGGGCTCCGGTGGCGTTTTGTCATGTACATATCCTCCCGAGACTTCGATAATAGCTAATGAAGATGATTTGTTAAAAATAAATGCATAAATTGGTTAAAATGTTAGTTTATATACCTTTAATTTCTTGGGGATTTGGTAAAATACTAGCAGTCATTACGAACTCATAACCTTTGAAAAGTATATGTTTTTTAGCCATTTGCAGTGACTTAACAAATGAAAATTTGTGTTTCTTTTCAAAATTAGCATCCGTAAATAGATAATCATTTATGCACACTCTTTGGGGCTTTGAGGAAGCATTAAGTTTCTTCAAATATTCTGAAGTGACTATGGGTATACCTCTGGCCATGGCGAATAGGAACTTAAATGTTCGAAAGGCTTTATCCATTATTAAAACTTCGCTGTCAGCGGGATTTTTAGCAATGCTCCAATAACCTTTGGAATTTTGAAATAAATATTTAAACAGTTCCTGGTCTACCATGGTCATGGATATGGTTATTATGGGCGTTGCGGTTGATGAGTTATTTGATTTTGTCGGAGACTCCTGGGAATGCTTTAAGAATATGATTTCATTATAATAAATTGTATAATATTCTTAATAAATAAATAAATCGTTAATAAATATTAAATTGATTTTTAAACTTACTGTGCTTCTTAAACGTTTACGTTCGATTTTTTCTGGCACTACAGGTGGTGTAGCTTGTGCTTTGCGTTTACGCTGTTCGCCTGTTGTCTTCGTTGACACATTTCCATTCACGGAAGCATTATGAGACAATGACGAATCATTTTTATGTTGAGGAGCATTTTTACTCAATGCTTTATTTGAGGTAATACTGTTCTGAGATTCACTTCGTTTAGAACTTGAGCGACAGCGTGTCATCCGTACAACAACTGAATAAATATAGAAAATTAACAAGTTTTATATTTTAACTGAATTTATTTTTTCATTTCAACATGATCCCTATTGGTCAATGATAAAATTAAAAATTTTTGTTTTAAAAAAAGTATTTTTTTTAAAAAATTGAAAAAAAAATATTTAAAGAATAAGTTTTCCCAGTTTACATAAAATTAATATGTTAATTTACTAAATTCACTAAACACTAAAAAACTTACATTTCCGGGTGGCAATTCTTTTTAAATTGGCTTCAACTTTTTTAAAAAAAAAAATAAAAAAGTAGAATGAAAAATGTTTATTGTTATAACAATTTTTTTGTAAGATTTGTAAGTGATAATTTCTTAAAATATATTTAACCAGATTTGAAATTTTGAATATTTAAAATTCTAGGCATAATTACAGTGAATGAGAACATTAACGATTTGTTTGTTGAAAATCAATTTGTAAATTCAAAATTAAGACTGCTGCTTGTTTAAAAAAAAACTTACATGGTTGGGTAGAAACACTGTCCAAATCATCTTCCTTACCTAATTACAAACAAAATGACATACATATACAGAAAAATTGTAGAAAAAACTTAATTTTGTTGTTGACATTCGAAATTAGAAATTTTGTTGCAAAAACCGGTAATTTTTGTGAATATAAAAACAAAATTGTTTTTGGCATTGTATTTGGTGGTGGACATGAGGTAAGCACAGTTGGTTTCTGTTACCAATTAAAGCAAATATTTTCTGTTGTTTGTTATTTTTTAAAATCCTTAATTTTTATTTTTCTTGTAATACATGATTTTATTGTTTTAATTTGTTGCATTCGATGGTTTTCATTCCAGAAATAAAATAAAATTTTATTTACAAAAACAAAAAAGCTGAAAAAAACTAAAGAACCAAACTTTATTTTAATCCTAATATTTAGCAGGATATCCTTTATAATAGTTGCACATTTTCTAGGCATACTCTCCACCAAAGCCATGCAGCACTTTTTTTGAATTTCGTACGAAGTATATTGGATTTCTTTCCACAAATCGGCCAAATTTTTGAGTCTAACTGTTATGTTTGGGTTGTGCTGCTTGTTGTAGAACGCCATACGTATCTTTTTTTCATTAGATACGAACCTATAAAATATTGATTTATCACTTCAGATGATGATCTTCCGAAAATTAATTTTTCTAAAATATGGCCTTAAACAAATTAAAACACTTGCAATCTGGTTCATTTGGTTAATAACTTTAGACTGTTCCTCTATTCACCACTTATCTTTAGCCATGTCTAAATGGTGTTAATCTTTTGTTTTATGAAATATTTGCAGAACTTTTTAATTCCTACAAATTAATCGTGAAATATTAACACTATACATATATAAACTTACTTTCATCTTCTAAATTATTGTCCAGCTCAAATCGCCTATTAACTACAGTTATCAACAAATAGAAGAACATTTTAGGAAAGCAATAAAAAATAATAGGTTATATTGATCACATCATAGGGTACACATACCACTGGACAAAAATTGCAGTTAATAATTCTAATCATATAAAAGAAAAATACTTTTAAAACAACATATATGAAGTGTGCTAACATCATGTCCACCTCTGTACATAGTATGTATATGGTTTTATAGGCTCGCTTATATTGTAAAATGAAAATAAATTAATACTAAATCACTAAACAACTTACATTTTCGAGTGATAATGCTTTTCAAATTGCCCTCAACTTGTTTAGTTTTAATTTTTTTTTTGTATAAAAAAGAAAAAGTAGAATGAAAATTTTGTTTGTTATGAGAAAGTTTTTCGTAAAATTTGACACCAGTAATAACTTTAAATATCTTCTGCCAGAGTCTACACTTAGATATTACTAAATAAAACACTTACATGGTTGGGTTGCAATGCTATCCAAATCATCTTCTTCGTCTTGTGTACTTGTGGAATTATTGTTTGTAGCAGCCTTCTTGCTAGTTGAGGCCGTTTCCTCATATCTCGACGTGGCACGAGTCATACGTCTAGCTGGCATTTCCTTGATTTGATCTTCCTTTTTAGCTTCTGCATTTTTATCTGAAAACGCTTGTCTTTTACGTTGCCGTGTAATTTTCTCTGGTTTATTTTGTTCATCTTCTTTTACTTTTCCCTGTTCATCTTCCTTATTTTGCACTTTTTTACTCGAACTGTTTTGTTCTTCTACTTGTTGAGCGGTTGTGGTCTCAATTTGTTTGGCTTTTTTTACATTATTATTTCCCTTTTTAGTATTACCTTTGCTTTTAGTACGCTCTTTACGTTCTACCAATTCTCGTTCTTTGTCTCTAGCCATATGTCTTATATCGCGACTGAGTGTAGTTGATCGCGAGTGAGGAGATTTTGTTTGCTTTTCATCTTGTTCCTGGCCAAAAGAAACATTAAATTTGAATAATTTCTGGGCTTCTTTGGCCGCTTTAGCTTCTTCACTTATTTTGCTTTTTTGCGGTTTCCTTTTCAAGTGCGGCAGCAGTTTATCAAAATCTAGCGAATCTTTAGGTATATTTATTAATTTAACCAAATCATCTTGGTCAGCATCCTCCTCATTTTCCTCGTCATCGGTGTCATTGCCAAACAAATGTTTGTTTTTGACAGCTAAAATATTTCTCCTCAAATCCTCACCTTTGTCCATATGTATATGCTCCTTAATCAATTGAGGCGTGCACATAAGCAAATCTAAATCCGTTTCCGAGGTGCTACTAGTAGTCGAAGATGTTTTTCTAATAACTTGGTCAGGCATTTTAAAGTTTAGAGCTGGTGTAACGTTTTGTTGTAAAGAAGTTTTTTCCATTTCTACCAAAAAGGGAGCTTGGTTTTTAGCCATAAACTTGTCCTCTAAAGCAGTAGAGTTAAAACATTTTACTGGCATATTTGTACGGCTAGAAGTAGAGGGAAGGTTGATAGGTTGCAGAAAGTCCTCAGTCAATAAATCGTCTTCGTCTTCAGGATCTAGGTTAAGCAAAGACTTGAAGTTGTTTTTATTTTCAACAACAGGTGTTGTTAAACTATTACGAGAAAAACTGGAAGTGGTAGAGCGGGCTGTGAAAACTTAAGCAAAATTAAAGTTTAGTATATGAACTGAAAAACTAATTTATAATAATTAATAATGTTATTTTTTTCAAGCTAATAATAATTATAATAATTTTACTACCTTCATTTGTGGCAAATAGCTGCGTAGGAGGCAAATCTGATATTTGCTCCAATGTAGCTGGACATGTATTTTCTTTATCACTTAAAGTTAAAACCTCTTCATTTTCTTTCTCCATACAAGCTTTTTCCGGCTCAATAGAACTTTTCTTTGATTTTATATTGGCTGAAGGAAGAAACACTTGTGTGGGTAATAAATCTTCATCATCTTCATCCTGCAAATTGGCCGATGGTGCAATAGCTGCTTTGTTTGTATCACCACATGCATTTGCTCCTGTGGACTGTGGTTGTAATTCATCGAATTCTAATATATCGGGCGTAGAAGAATCTGCTCTTAATGCTGTGGTTTCCTGATCCACCTTCGAATTGGACCATTTAAGAGTAGACATCTCTTTTTCATCCTCTTCGATTTTAGATTGATTCTTTGAAGTTTCATTGCAAGATTTTGAGGCATAATTTAAAATGATCGGGTGGTGTTTTATCAATGGTATGATCTGAGAATATACAGGCTCTTTATTTTCCTCTCCAAAACCTTCATTGTAATCTTGAGTACAAATACGAAATTGACTACCATCAATATTATTGGTGTCTTCTGCATAATTTTTTGACTCTTCTAGTAAAATACTCTTTTCTTTGGATTGACCATCTGCCAATGTACGTGGTCTTTGGCTGCTTGTAATGCCTGACACTGGCAAGACTTCTTGTGTTTCTGGTATACAGAAATCATCATCATCGTTCTCGTCATCTATATTACCAAACTTAAATTGTATTTTATTTCTACTGACATCTGGATTACTCTCAGCTATAGAAAGATCCGAGGCATTTAAGGAGCTGCGTGGTCTACAATACTGCGTTTCTGGAATAGTAAAGCTATCACTACGGCGATTATTTGAGTTTAAGGAATTAGATGACGAATTTAAGGAGTTCCTACTGGCATTGGAATTAGTTTCAGGTATAACTAAACTGGTATTGGGTGTAACAGATTGTTTATGTGGTATTTGTGGCACCAAGAAATTATTATAATTTGCACGTTTTATTCGACTTTCATGTTGTGAGGTGGATTCTGGGCTAGAGGGTATAATATCGGAGGTATTTTTGTTAACTTCTAAAAAACCGCTGCTGTCATGAGACTGCAAATCAGATAAAAATTATGAAAATTAAAAAAAAAACAATAAAAAATATACCTATAGCATATTTTTAAAATTTATTAATAACATATACATATATTTATGTACGTATGTATATAAAAGAAAGTAATCGATTTATGCAACTAGTAAAACATATGCATGTGTTTAACTAAATAAAGTGATAAAATCTTAGATAGATAAAAAATAACTCACCACTTCTTGTCGATCATGGATGTATTTAACTTCCTGCTTGCCCACTTTCAAAATATCTCCATTTTTTAAACGCAACTTTTCCAAAGCCTTTAAGGGAATATTATTCACTAAAGTACCCTTTGAGCTAAATAAATCGAAAACGAACACCTCCTCGCCATGGCCAACTTCTATGATGCAATGTTTTTGTTCAATATCTTCCTAAAAGTATAAAAAATTTTAATAATAATGAAAACCAAACCTGTAATTATTTCAAAAGATTACCCCTTCATCCAACTTAATGAAATTATTTGCATTATTTTCGGTATCATTTATTTGTTTCCCCAACAGGTACAATTGACCAATATCCAAAGGAATGCGTTGGCTTTTTATTTCCACAAACATTGTAATTACGCTTTGAAAATATTTGTTGTACAATCAAATGAAATTTAATATTTTTATTGTGTATTGTTGTCAAATTTTGGTTTTTACATATTCTCCCTTTGCATTTAAGACTTTACAAGATTTCTTTGTCTATATTTTAATTTATTATTAGTGTTTTTTAATAAAACTTAGTTTATTTATCACGTTTTTTGCGCGAAATCCAAAAAAAAAAATATGATAAAGTTTGTTTTGGCTAGGGAACAACGTAAAAAGTGCTGCCTAGTTAATAAAATAATAAAAAAGTAAAGCCTAGATTTTGTTTATAACATGCGTTGTCAACTAGAAACACAAAAAATGGAAAACAAATTAAAACCTTACATTTGTCATACAATTTTGATTTTTTTTTACTTATTTAGATTTTTAATATATGAAATGTCGTCTTTTTTTAATATATATTTTATCTAAAAATGTCTAACCACCGTGTGAACTTAAAATTCTTGTCTTCCAACGCTGTAAGAAAAAGCATTGACAATTTTGCTTTGGCTGACAATTTTTCCATGTCAGTACATTGGTAGCACAGTGCTAGATCTGACAACATTGTATGACCTGACAACCGTCTATACATAGCTTAATATGTTCCCACCATAATCAAAGTGTGTGTTGGGTACATATTCCCATGCAATGTGTGGGTACATGTCAGCAGATTTTATTAATTTTCTGGTAACTCTCTCTACTAGGGTGTTATCAATTCAATGTGGATTTTTGTTTCCAAAATAAAAAAAAATATTTTTATGCCGGTGATTTCGTAGTGTATTTTTCGCGCGTTAAAACTATTTACTGTATCAACAATAAATGCAATTTGATTAGAAATGTCACCGCTTACTTCTCTCCGTGAGCCGCATTTCGATTATAAAATAAAACGGTTTTATAATTGTGTTCTTGCCCAAACGATATCGAGCTCCGGCAAGTTTTTGTTTGCCGGCAATAGAGATGGCGACATTTTCGTGCAAAGGTCTGTTTTTGTACACAATCTTAAATATACTTTCAGCTAAGGCTTTACTTTAATATAATTACAGATTAAATGATCTACAAAATTCAGAAGAACCTCACGAACCCATAAAAATCTACAGCCAAGGTGATGAGGTGGAAATTAATAGTTTGTGTTTTCATCGTGACTTTTTGATAGTGGGCTCCATTGGTGTTGTGTATGGTCTGAAATGGTTGGAGGAAAAGGGTGAGCTGCTTAATAGGAGATCTTGGGAAATAAAGATACCTATTGAGGCTGATGCTATTGAGGTACCCGATGTTAATTACATGTGGCTGAGACCAGAAACAGACTGCTTGTTTGTGGGTTGTGGAGATAATGTTATGTATGAAATAAGTTTGGAAGACGGCCGCATAGTAAGAGACTTTAAAGGTCATGAAGATTACATACATGGCGTGTGTGGCTTTGGGACAAATAAATTGTATTCCGCCTCCGAAGATGGCTCAGTGCGCTTTTGGACAACCAATGAAAAAGAAAGTGTCGGTATTATCGAACCTTATAAAAAAGAAAACTTAAGTCGTCCCGAAATGGGTAAATGGATAGGATCGCTAGCAGTGCACGACGATTGGTTAGTGTGTGGTGGTGGCCCCAAATTATCACTATGGCATTTACGCACTATGGAATGTACTAACGAATTCCCCTATCCCGGCAAAGTGCATGTGTGCGATTTTGTTGAAGATATGATTTTTGTGGGCGGAGAGCATACAAATGCTCAATTCTATGCCATGAATGGTAAATTAAGAGCTGACATCAAGACCGAAAATACAGCAGTTTATTCGGCAATTTGGCAATTGGAACCACAACGTTTTATGTCCATTGCCGGCTTTAGTAATTGGCTGTCTATACTCAATGATTTTCGATTTTTGGATAGTAAAATTGAGTTGTACGTTTCTAAAGAAGGTACAGAGAGCAGTGATGAAAATAAATATAATTAATATAAAAACAAGAACAATACTAATCAAATTTAACAAACAATCAGTGTATTGTGCTCAATAAACTAAATGTTAAACTAGTTGGGAAATTCAACAAATCTAAAATAGCTCATTTAAAGGTATATGAAGTTATAATATTAGCGATAATGCAGATATATAAAGATTTTTTTTATTATCTATTTGCAGTTAATAATATTAATATTCAAGAAACTTTTTATAAATTCAAGATCATAATTTGAAATTCAAGAAACTTTTATAAAATCAAGATTACATTAATACAAAATAATATTGGCAAAAGGTAATTAAATTTACAAAATTATGTATGTAGTTTGAGAGTAGTTTAATGTTTTTGAAAATAAGTTCAATGTGTAAACGCAGAAAATGCAATTCATTAATAATTTTGTCAACATGTATTTAGTTAACAAAAAAGACTAAATCTATTATTACACTGTGGAACAAATTCAGGTTAGAAAAAGTTAGGTCGATTCTGAGAGTGAGGGGTGAAAATAGTTCGAATTTTTTAATCGACCTTCGAACTTTGTAGTTAAATGCCGATTTTCAGCATTTTGTTTATATGGGGTTTTGGCTATAACTCGTCGACTAATTGACAAACATTTTCTAAAACATATTTTTAAACAATTTTAATTGTTGCACAGGTCTCTAGCAATAATTTGGCTTTTACATATTTAAAAAATATCAATCGTCGACGAGTTATAATCGAAAAACCATATAACCAAAATGCTGAAAATCGACATTTAAATAGTTGTAAATTCTTAATATTACAAAAAAGCATTGAATCGACTATGATCAAGCGACATTCTAATCAATATTTTTAATGAAAATCTTTAAAAATGTTAATATGTCAGTTGAGAATCATAATATCATGAAGAACAAAACTAGCTAAATCTAACATCACTTCTGGTCAAAAGTTATATTCTATCAAAAAAATATAATTCCCTGCAAAAAATAATGAAAGTAGTGCTTTTAAAATGTGTTCCTAATCTAATCTAAAGTTGCTAAAACAAATTTCTGAATTAAAATCTAAATTCTAGATTTTAGCGATTTTTAAAAATGAATCGAAGATTGCAACAGGTTTGTTAACTCGAAACTAAAACGAGTAAATAACATTACAGAAAACAAAAATATATGAATTTGTTTAAAGTTGAATGTCGAAGAATATTATCAATAAGAATTGCAACATGTGAACACTTATTAAGCATTTAATTATAAAATTTCAAATTGTGACATTTAAAAAAATTAAATTGTGAAAATTTTGTGTTCAAAAATCGAAGAATAGTTATTAAATTTTTAGAGTCTCACATAATGTTAGCTTAAAAATTAAACACATATCAATGGATTTTATTTATGTAATACTTTACAAAAAAATTATTGTTCTTATTTATTTTACAGATTTAATTAATTTAAAAAAAAAAAAAAAACTGTATTTTTTTGTTTTCAATAACAACAATTACTGAACAATATTTTCACACTTCTCCTTTGTAATTAACAGCAAGTCCAACTTGTTTGAATTGCCAGCATTATTAAGAAATTTGCAGTCACCAAAGATAGGTTCTCTAAAAATGTTAATACACATACTCCAATGAAATATTAAATATTATTTAAATACACAGTGTTACTTACCCTTGAGTTACAAAATTTTCCAACATTTTTATAAATTTCTGCGATATTAACTCTTCATCTGTTCTTAAAGAACGTATAGGGAAACTCAACATCAAACTAAAATCATCTGAATGAACGGTGCCTACAAATTATAGTATTTGGTTATATTTAAGAACGACATTTAGTTAAATTCAAATTCTTACCAAATTTCATATCTGTTCTTTGAGCCAAATCATGAGCAAAGTTAAAATCTGAAGGATTATCATAAACATAGGCATAAACTGGTGCTTTATTATGTTCACTGTGTAGTTTTAAGGCTTCTTGGACACCATTTTTAAATAAAACATCTGTATAGATTTCTTGAACTTTCAAATAATTTTTCTCGCAAAACGTTAAATTTCCTAAGTAATTATCTTTCATTTGTTGAGCATATTTTTGTGGTTCACTGTTAATATTTCCTAAAAAAAGATTTTGAGAAGCCAATTCCAACCATTTCACATTTAAATCCTCTATAAATGGTTTTCCAGTTTTAGGATTTATCTGCAATAATTCCGCTGCATTGTAGCCACCATCTTGAGCAGCATATGAAGCCAGCCAGGGTAAATGTGAGTAATTTCCTGATTTAATTATATCTGCAGGATGTTCTGTAATAAATGCTTGTGGCGAGTTTTTATGCTCTACTACTGGTCCAAAGGTGGTAAAGGGATTATAGCCGAAATTTAAGAGTTCTTTCACACTTGTTACAATATCTTCGGGAGTTTTATGTTTGAGACAGTGCTTAATGGCTTGAGTATTTTCTGTATCAGGACATTCTAAATGTTTGGCTAATTTTAAGGCATTCTTCAAGGGATTTTTGATAATAACCCAGGGGTTAAATGCCACACCACTTAATGATACCACCGCCTTGGCTATATTTTGTAGAGATGGATTTAACATTTGTAAATGAGCCGAGGCTGCACCGGCAGAAAATCCCATTATTAATATATTTTCAGGATCTCCTCCAAAATACTGTATATTATCTTTGATCCATTTCAAAGCCAGCTGTTGATCTTTCAAACCATAATTACCGCTTATAACCTCATCTTCAGTGCTCAAGAAACCCAAAGGTCCCAAGCGATAAGAGATTTTCACCAATATAACATGGCCGCTCTTCATAAGCAAATCTTCGCCATAAACATTGGCCGCACCAAACATAAATGCTCCTCCATGTATATAAGCCAACACCGGATATTTCTCTTTTCCCGTCTTAGGTTTATAAACACTGACAAATAAACAATCCTCGGAACCATGCAATTTATTTTCACCTTCTTTAAACTGATCCCACTGCATACACGCTACCGGCTTTCTTGTGGCATCGAATACGTTTCTCCACTTTTCGTTATAAGCCTGAGGTGGCTCAAAGCTTAATTCTGCAACCGGTGCTTTGGCATAAGGTATGGATTCATAACTATAATAGTAGCCATTGTCTGTACCTCTCAACTTGCCATTACTCATTTCTACTATTAAACCATTGTTTTCTTCACTTTTTACACCGCTTAAAAGTAAAACTACTAAAATATTCAAAGAATATTTTAAGACACAATTCAACGGCATAATTGTGTTGTGCACGGCTTGAGATGTTCACTAAAAATAACAATTTAAATCTTGAAGCTATCGGCATGAACCCTAAACTAAATTAAAAGCGTAATTTATATTTTGTTATCTCTTATAGAGTTTAGGTAGTCGAATTAATTAGCAGATGTTTATTTGGAATATACATAGATTATTTTTGAAACATTATCAGTTTGTTTTAATTAAACAACAATGAAAAAGCCGTCTCAGTAACCAAATAATTATTACAATTATTAAACAAAAAATTAAAATGAGATGCTCTTAATAACATTTAATTTAAATTAATTAAATATAAATTCATATTATACGTATGTGTTATTGATAGTTTGACAATACTAGTCTGTATACTTATGTATCAGTCTGTTCGTTTACCTGATAGTTTCAATGTTTTGTTTACTTTTTGAATCGAAAATTTACAGCGCTAGGCGTGCTTAACGTGACCAGGTGTTTTTTTTCCGAAAAAGCTGAAAACTTGGTATTTCGAAGTACATACATATATATTACATTAATACCTACGAATTTTAAGTTATTAGTGATTCTTAACTAATAAAAAATTTATTTAAAAATATATTGTTGCAATGTATTCTGAAAAAATATGTATTTAAATTTTTGGTTAATAAAATATAACCGAGCTTAAAACATCTAGTTTTCATGGAGTATTACATTAGCGACGAGTAAAAAAATTATATACATATATAGTATATTAAAAAGATGAAAAGAAACATTTAATTGGAAAAAGAACTTTAAGTTTTTTTTGAATTGATTGCACATTTAATTGTGGAATTGAAGACACATTCAATTGTGTAATTTTGGCACATTCATACATATGTATAATTGGAATTACATTCAATTGTCTAATTAGAGACACATTCAATTGTAGAATTGTGGCACATTCATTTGTGAAACTGACCTCACATTCAATTGTGATTAAGATAGATATCACACAAATAGAAAGAAAAGGGTATAAAAGAACAATAAAAAATTAATTTTATTTCTTAGATATGTAAGCAGATCGTGACTTTTTATGGAATAACAATGTCCGACATAAAGCCATTTTTATGTGATGTTATTGAAAAGTCGCTTTTGCGTGTGAAATGGGAGAAATGGTTCAGATCATTTAAACTGTATCTGGCATCAGAGGAAATTGTCGATTCTATTAAAAAGAAGAACAAGCTACTTCACTTGGGAGGACCGCAGCTACAGAAAGTTATTCGTTGATTGAATTCGATGGGGAAGTATTGTTGATGTGTATGATGTTCTAGTTAGACGAATACTTTTCGCCAAAAAGAAATTCAACGTTTGAAAGACATCTATACAGAAATCTTACACTATCCTTTAATAAATTTTTATTGCGCTTTGGATCGACGAAAACGGAAATAGAGGAAATTTGTATTAAATATAAAATAATTGATTCTTGGGCTCTTATTGAGTTAAAAAAGGCTGTTGGAGAAAGAACAGAATTTAACTGATATTATTGAAGCTTGCCAAGTCTATGTACAAGTAAATACAAATTTGCAAAGTATTCTTTCTAAAGTAGATGAAAAGTATGTTAACAAAATTTCTCAAAATTCTGATACAGAATGCTACAGATGCGGCCGTAGTGGTCACATGGGCAACTCGATGAATTGTCCGGCGCGTAATGCAAAATGCAATAGATGCTCCCTCATTGGGCATTTTGCTATCAAATGCAAAATTAAAAATAATATTATAAAATGTACTGATTGACGTTGAAGAAAGCGATGGAAAACGTCGGAATAATAGACCAGAAAAAATACGGTGTATACAAAATGGCAATAGGTCAGATGATGACGAATTTGACTGTTTCAAAATTGACGATAATTGCGAAAATGAAGAAATTATAAAAGTGTGCATTGGGGGACAAGTGATTTTAATGGCGATTGATTCTGGATCACGTTTCAATCTGGTAAGCGAAAAAGATTGGATGGTATTGAAAAATCACAAAGCAATCATGTGGAATATACGATCTAATTAATCAAATCAATTTAAAGCATATGCGCCAGATCAGACTCTTAAAGTAGTTTGTGTATTTGATGCTCCAACTGCAATAGGTAAGGACCCTGAAACGTTTTACGTAATTGAAAATGGAAATCAATCACTATTGGGTAGTGAAACCTCAATAAAACTTAAAGTTCTTCGTCTTGGGTTAAATATTAATCAATTTGAAGATGTAAAGTCATTTCCTAAAATGAAAAATATACAAGTGAAATTAGCGATTAATACTTCAGTGAAACCTGTGCAGCAACCACTTCGACGTATATCAATTGCTCTCGAGGACAAAGTTGCAGCTAAGTTGGAAGAGGCCATTCGCTTTGATATAATAGAATCTGTCTATGGACCAAGTCCATGGATATCACCTGTAGTAATCGTTTTTAAGGAAAATGATGAAATAAGATTGTGCATTGATATGCGACGCGCTAACGAAGCTATTTTAAGGGAAAATTACCCATGACAAAGTTAAGAGGAGCAAAACATTTTTCTACATTTGATCTTAAAAGCTCTTACCATCAGTTGGAATTACATGAAAACAGTCGGGAAATAACCACTTTTATTACCCACAATGGGTTATTCAGGTATTAGAGACTGATGTTTGGAGTAAATTCGGCTCCAGAAATATTTCAACGCACGCTTGAAAGTCTGCTAGCATCTTGTAGTAACTGCGTTAATTATATAGATGATGTTATCGTATTTGGTAGTACAGAAAAGGAACATGATGAGGCGGTTAAGGAAGTTATGAAAGTTTTCGAGGAGAATAACCTAGCACTGAATGAAAGCAAATGTGTTTTGAAGACGCGGAAATTGAAATTTTTAGGCCATATCCTCTCTGAAAATGGTTTCACAGCAGATCCAGACAAAATTAAGGGGATCATTGATTTTCGAGCTCCAAACTTTAAAAAGGAGGTTAGAAGTTTTCTGGGGTTGATAACTTATGTGGTAAAATTTATACCTTATTTGGCAGATATTACAGAACCGTTGAGGATTCTATTAAAGTCAGACACGAAATTTCTATGGCGTTCCAATCAGGAGAAAGCATTTCTGCAACTTAAAACACAGTTATCTAACATTCCGAATTTATCATATTTTGATCCAAAGAGGAGAACTCGAGTAATTGCAGACGCTAGTCCTGTAGCTTTAGGGGCAGTTTTGCTACAATTTGATGCCAACGGGGATCCGAATGTAATATCTTTTGCTAGTAAGAGTTTGTCGGAGGTGGAGAAAAGATACTCGCAGACTGAAAAGGAGAGTTTGGTGCTGGTCTGGCCGGTGGAGAAATTTTACTACTATCTAGCGGGATTGGAATTTGAATTGCTGTCAGACCACAAACCACTCGAGGTAATTTTTAAACCAACTTCTAGGCCTCCGGCTCGAATTGAACGTTGGTTATTGCGTTTACAATTTTAGTCTGATCGACTCAATGGTTATATAGAGACTAATTTTATTCTTTTCTTTCTTATTAATATTACATTAATAATTGTTCTGTTGCCTTAAACTTAACAGTACCTTTATAAAAGAGCTTAAATCTATGTAAATATGTAAAAATATAAGAACATGAGTAGTTAAAATTACAGTGCAGGGCAACAGTTCAGAATAAGTATTTATATTAATTACTTACATACTACTTACAGCACATTACCTTAATAATACTACTGCTAGTCATGCTACACTAAACTAATCCTACACAATCAATTAAGTTTAAGATAATCTATCGGTCTGGAAAGGAAAATATTGCAGATTCTGTTTCTAGACAAAACCACCGAAACAACATCCTTTGACCGAAACTGCGAAGATAATATTGACCACATTGTATCAAATTCAATACCACCAGCTAATGGAATTACCGTTATAGCTGACATGAGCTCAAAGGACGAAGAAATATCCAACGTCATAGCTCGTATCAACAATGATTCATGGGATTTAGATAAATTAAGTAAATACTATCCATTCCGCTTCGAGCTCTCCTCAATCGGCAATATTCTAAGAGGTACACGAATTATAATACCTAAATCGTTACGGAAAAATATTCTTTAATTCGCACACGAGGGTCACCCAGGTGAAACAGCAATGAAATGAAGACTCAGAGCTAAGGTGTGGTGGCCTTTAATATATAGAGATGCAGACAATTTTGTTAAGAACTGTCGTGACTTTAGTTGTTTCTCGAATACCTCCGATGCAAAGATATGGTCCTTGGCAATATGTAGCGATGGATTTATTAGGTCCCTTACCCAATAATGAATATGTCTTGGTTTTAATTGATTATTATTCGCGGTATCAGGAATAAGTTTTTCTATGAAATATATCATCTGAGAAAATTATCAAAGGCATGGAAGAAACATTTTGTAGGCTTGGGTTCCCAAAATCTCTGAGAACCGATAACTGAATTTAAAACTTTCTGTAAAACAAATAATATCATACATGTCACGACACCACCTTACTGGCCGCATGCTAATGTGGAAGTTGAAAATAGTCTGAGCGTATGTTTAACCGAATAATACGAGACAAAATTCCCAGTATCCAAGATATAACTGAAGATATGATCGATACGTCAGCGAGAGTTCTTGATTGTATAAATAAACAAAAGGAAAAAGAAAGAGGTGACAGAAGACGAAAAGCTTAGGTGCCGGACATAACTGTTGGAGATAAAGTTTTGCTTAAAAATGTTGTATTTTCACATAAACTAACAACGAACATTGATGTGACGGAGTATGAGGTAACAGACAGAATGGTAATGAAGTAGAAATAACGGCTAATGGAAAGACATTTAAAAGAAATACCAGTCATGTTAAAAAGATTCCAAATTTAGCGCTTCAAGAAAACTCAACCGTAGAAGACTCTCTCTTTGCAGGAGCAACCATCGACATCAACAGTAGTCTCTTTAAAGAAGCCGTCAGCCGACCAGCCAAGGGACCCTATATTGAAGTTGAAATTGAAAAAAATAGGAGGGTTGTGGCAACACTGATATAATGTATTCTGAAAAAATATGTATTTTAATTTTTAGTTAATAAAATATAACCGATCTAAAAACATCTAGTTCATCATGGAGTATTACAAATATTAATACAAAACCACATACAATTTTAAAATTTCACATTTTTTATATGTATATTTTCTCGCTATTTTCATATCGAAAGCCTTAATTTGTTAACAGTTGTCATTTTCTTTTTTGTATAAAACTAAAACTAAAAAATAAATTAATTATTTTACTAATTGAGTTAAAATATCAAATACAGGATGGTTGACTTATCGCGTTGAACAAGAGCCCTTTCCTTGTATCGTTACATCTGTAAAAAAAAGAAAAGCAACAAATGAAACCAATAAATAATTTTAATATAAATTTTATACACTTTCACACAATTAACATAAAATATTTGCATATACTCAGCAACCACAAAAAATCCCAAAAAAAACACACATTAACATATTTACAATTTAATTGTGCTTAATTGTGGAATTATCACACCACAACCGCAGCAACTTACCAATATGCAAACAAGATGCATAACATTCCATTTGTGCCTCGCTCGTGTACATGTAACCATCGGAGCCACAAACAATTTCCTCATTTTCATCCTCAACAATTGCACAGATGCGCTCGCAATACTCTTCGGTGTCTTTCTGTTCAGTGGGTGGCGCCTTAGTGGTGCTGGTTGATTTTTTGGAATCGCTGCTCACAACTGGTTGGTGGCCATTAATATTCTAGAATAATAAAAGTTTAAGATGCATTTTTTAACATTGCGTGTATTTTCATGTGATATGTTGTTGAAAATAATTTCTCTTTTAATTTAAAACTAAATTTTTAAAGTTTATTCAAATTAAGATTCTATATAGGTTCTATAGCGTTTGGTTGTAATAGATTTTATATTTGAATGCTTTCACTTTAATCCAGTTTAATGCAATATCGCTTCTCCTGATATACATATGTACCTACATACATATGTATGTATGTATACGTTTAAGTTTAAGATACATTACACTAAAATTATTAACATTTTTAACGATTTGTTTTGTATACATGAAATATTTAGCATTTTAAAACATATTGGCAGTAAGTATTGCTTATTTTTTAATAATGCTTGTATTCCTTTCATTTCGGAAAAATAGAGTCACAGGAAACCTATAGAAAACGACTGAATTTCTCGTAGTTTTTTTCAAAATATCGGCAGCATAAAATTAACAGATTAACAATAATACTTTAACGTTGCAGCTGATCACGAGTGGGAAATTGTATATAGTACATATATGTACATTTTTTATTTCGTTTTCAATTTCTATAATATTTTACATGTTTTGGAGCTGTATCGATTTTCTGATGTCCGTGTAGGTTTTCCGAAGTACCCAATTCTAGAATATAATGCTCTGTACATAGACAATATGTATATCGATTAATAGGTACTCTCTAATTAATTTTTTCACTAAAAAAACTCTTTTTCAACAACTAAAGAAAAAATACTATAAACATGTTGCGGAAACATTTTTACCATAAACATAAACGAAAACATCTTACAGCAACATTTACCTATTTGTTTTTATCATAAATATTTTGCGGCCACATTTTACCGTTAATATGTTGCGACAAACATGTTACGGTAACATTTTACAGAAACATTTATATACATATTTTTACCGTAAATATGTTGCGGCAATATTGTACCATTAATGGGGCAATATTTTTACCGTAAACCTGTTACGGCAACATTTAACAGAAACATTTATTTATTTTTATCATAAATCTGTTGGGGCCACATTTTACTATAAACATGTTGTGGAAACATTTTAACCAATAACATGTTACGTAACATTTTTACCATAAACACTTGAGCAATGATTTGATGAAAACTTTTAACATAAATATAATATGTATACGAATACATATGCATGTTTGTGGTAAATTTCAATCAAATCTAAAATGTTTTGGGATGGTTTTTTTAAAAATACAAAAAGATACATGTGACTCAAAGTGGTGGTGGTAAACTTTTGCAAAAGCTGACGCAAACAGATACACTTCGATAAGCTATAAAACGCTAAACTTTTCAAGAACAGTGCTTTTATCACGATTTATCACTACCTTCTATAAAGGCTAATTTTTGCACATCTAAATAACGTTTTCATATGAAAAACACGCAGACTCGGAAAGCTAGCAAAGGGAGAATCCCGCAAGAATTGCAGCAATGAACGGTCGAAGTTCTTGCCAGAGCGATTGAAAATTCATTAATTGGTCATCAACAATTGAACGGTATCATCTGTAAAAATAAATAGAGAAAGAAAATTTTGAATTTGTTGGGACTAGGGATACCAAACGACTGGTTTTCAAATCCCGGAATCCGAATTTCGCGATTTTTGTTTCATAATAAAACAATTTTTTTTATAAATAATAACAATTTATTTTAAAAAGTTACTTATGTTAAGCTGTTGATGTTTTTCGTCAGCTTCATATATTGCTAACATAGTTTGTAGACTAACCCCCTTATTCAAAAACGATTATTAAATTTAACAAACGTTTATTAAGACAGATTTGCATATAAAAATTTGCTTAATAAACGTTTGTTAAATTTAATAATCGTTTTTGAATAAGGCGGTAAATTGTTAGCAAATTCTTGTGTTCTGATTGCAATAACAATCCTTTCTCACCCTCCGAAACAAATAATTCTTATTATTTTTCTAATATTTTATTCCATATTATTACATTAATTGTTTCATTCGTTTCGCAATCAACGTTTTTAATTCATTTCTAATAACAAACATTTCTATCCCATTATTAAATTCACTCTTCAATATTGGTTTTTTCAAAAATTTAAAAGTGTTGAGTAAATCATCCCCCTTCTTCTTTTAAGGAAAGATTTCACCAGATCACTTTTGAGCATAAATGAAAGTGCAACATAAGCAGAGATTCATATCACTGCGACAAAGAGCTTTGTCTATTACTTTAACCGGATTTAACATGACAACTATTTGTTTAAGTAAAACAAATTCTTCATCTCTTGAGGTTTTAACCATTATTTGCATAATGGTGGCAATTATCATCATAACATTGAATGTATTCTTTTATTTCTATTTCTTGTTTTTTTTTTGCTAAATTTCATCATATTTAGATTCATTATACTAATATTTTTTTTAATATTTTCCTTTAATTTTGAACATGAATTATATCATCTTGATTTATTGCACCAATAAAGAAAAATTCATGCCGAGAAGGGTTAAATCAACTAAAGCTTTTTATAAAGGAATTTCCAAATTCCCAAAACTGTTGCCAAATCAAATAGTGCGTTCGAGTTTGGCAATCTAAAATTAAGTTTATTTCTTTCACCTTTATTTCTTCGACAAACGTTTTAAAATTTAAATTTTTGTTGATTTTTTGAAACAAATAGATTTGTTAATCCCGAAAATCCCGGGATTTTCCGGATCGGGACTTCGGGATTGGCATCCCTAGTTGGGACCCTTCAAAATAGTTTGATTTTAACATTTTTAAAAATTCACATTTTTTAAACATTGTTGGTTGGCTGGTTTACGTGGTTGCCTGCTGCCTGCAAGCACTTAAGTGGAATCTTTTGATTCCGTTTTTAAAAACGACCACACCTCTCGTTGAACAGATGATAGGTTAGCACCGCTTTGATTATCGAGATGTCCTTTCGTTTCATATTCAGAACTCGGCAATATGTTGTAAATATGTTAACACCGAATTAAAATGTCTAAGATAACACTGTGGGTTAATGTGCAAGTAAAATAAAGATCTACATATGCTAGTTTTGTTTAAAATCTTAAAATAACTATTCAGTAAACGAAAATAAAATTAATAAAATCAACTTACTGTTCCTTCCTCTTGCATATCATCGCCATCCTCTGGATCATCGTCATTATCTTCCACTACCGGTTTAAGCGCATGCTTGCTATGTGTTCTCATTATGGACGAATAATGTTTTGAATTCAGCGAACTTACTGTTGAACTTTCTACGTTATCCATAACTGTTGTTGCACTATTCGATGACAGAGCACTGTATCTTAATTGTCTTCGCGGGGCATGGGTAAAAGCGACACCGCCCAACATAGCGTCACGTTCGGTAAATTCAAAACGTATAGGTTCTGGAGTACGATTACCAGACGAATTATGTCTTAGTTGGGAGTATACATGGGGTGCTTGGGTTGATATCACAATAGGACTGGGTGTGGAAACAGTTGGCACCGTATATATTGAAACTTTATTATCTTGGGAATTTACCACAAATTGATTTTGATTATAACCCGTTTGATAACTAGTGCGCACCACGGTCGAAGATGCTGACGTAGTAGGATCATCTTGATAGTAGAGTTGTGAAACGGGATTTCCCAGATTATAAGATGAAGCATCAGATAGATCGGAATATATATTGTTTGAATATTGTGTGGATTGCAAGGCAGAGGGAGCATAAATATGCTGTTGCTGTTGGGGCTGAGAATATGGCGTCTGTTGTGGCACTATGGGTAGAGACTGTTGATAAGGTGTGGGTGCCTGTGATTGCTGTAAAGAATGCAAATGCTGTTGTTGTTGAGCTTTTAAAACATTGTACTGGCGTTTATTGATCTGCTCATCGATTTGTTTGTAATTGGGATCTTTTTTGGGCAGAAAATATTCATTTGTATTCATGAATCGTAAATATTCCTGAGCCTCCTTGTCCAGTCCTTGATTTGTGGCTGTTTGATAATTGTTATTTTGCAATTCCGTCATGTCGTTTTCTTCATACACATAATACATTTTAAGTGACACTGGGGCCGCAGCGGGAAAGTCAACATTGTTGATGTTGCTGTTGCTATTTTGGACACTTTCATGTATGGGTATGGAAGGCTGTTGCTGCTGTGATTGTGGTAAATACTGTTGAGGTTGATGAACTGCATAATTTTGCTGTACTTGCGACAGTTGTTCTGCTGGTAATTCTTGACGTTGTGGTTGCTGCTGCTGTTGTTGCAGTGAATAGTAGGCTATGGTGTTTTTGGGTGTTAGATATTTCTGTTGTTGCAAATACTTTTCATGTTGTTCGCTATATTGTTGCATTTTCTCCTGATCTGGTATAGGATATTGCTTGAAATCAGGGTATTGTGCAAATGGTTGTTGTGGTTGTTGCTGCTGTTGTTGTTGTTGTTGTGACTGTTGTGGTACTGCAGCAGCTGGCAATTGTTGTTGCTGCTGGGGTTTTACATAATTGGGATAGGAATTATCCTGCTGTGCTGTGGTGAACTGTAGCTTTTGCGTTTGTGTTGCAGGATGTACAACCACCTGACCGTTAAATGCAGGCGAGGCCTTGAAATTATGTATGTATTGTTGCGACAAAGCTGGTACGTGTATAGAATTAGGGTGACCTCCCAACAATTGTTGTCTGTAAGGATTTCCTTTGCCATTATTCAAAAATGCTGGATTCGCCCCTTTAGAACTTTTCAGGGACTCATAACCAAAGCGCATATTCTGCTGTTGAGGCTGGGCATTCGATAAACCATTGTGCACACGATGTATTTGAGTGCGTATAGGGAATTGATCTGCCCTTGCTCGTATTTTGATGGGTTGCCTACGTCTCAGCGTAAACGCAGGCGTTCTAGGATGCGTCAATAAGGTACGGCTCGATCTTAAACTCGTTGTTGCATTTTGCACTAACACTTGAAGCGTTTTATTTAATTGCTCATTATTTTCTTGTGGTGTTAATTGCTTATTAATATTTTCAGCACTGCACGACACCAAACCATAAAAGGTTATAATTAATAAACCACTTATCGATAGTTTTAAATAACACATTTTTCTTTCATTCGTTTAGTTATGTATTTTGTTTTTATTATTTTTTCTTATTTATCTTTTAACACTTTTACTTTTGTTCTGTTGAATAGTATGTACGTTTCGAATTGATTGATTGTTACACAATTTAATATAAATAAATAAGTAGTTTTTTTCTTTTCAATAAATTTTACAAATTCATTACACTCAAGACAACACTTTAAAACAAAAAAAGAAATATTTTATTTGTGTTTAAATTACAATATTTTTATATTTTATTCCGTTTAGTTTCTTCTTAACGTCTTCTTTTGCCAACGTCTAGCTCACATTTAATATACCGTTGGTTTAGCGACTTTAAGCGTAGCTTGCTTGCAACTTCTTAAACTTTTACCCAAAAGACAGAAGACCATGGTCATGACAACAAAAGACTGACTCTTATATTTTTTTTTTGTATTATTTTTATTATAAACTTTTCTTTTCTTGTTTGAGTTGTGTTGCGTCTGCGCTATTTGCTGCTGTTGATAGATATGTATGTATGTGTTGCTGTTGCTTCTTACTTTTTCAAGTTTTTGTCGTTTTACATTTCTTGTTTTTCTGTTCATACTTTTGTTACCATTGTGTTGTTTACATTGTAAGCCGCGAAGAAAGGTCTATGATGTATGTTTGTATAAGATCTGTTCGGTTTATATACATACATACATACATACATATTACTGCTCTCGTACTCGAGTAGTATGTTAAAATTACAAGAGACTGTCTGGAACAAGTTTTTTATATTCTTTCTTTCTTGCCTGTCTCCAACTCCAACCAAAAATATTTCTTAGATGGCGGTGTTTGGCCACATAAAAACGATTCACAATCACAGCTTACAAAAACAAAGTGGTTCGTTTTCATTGATAGAAATACAGTTGTTTTTCTTTCCAATTTATGCTTCTTTCGATACAGTAAAAGAAAAGCGACAGGTGATTTTGATTAGCTCAAATGGGATCTTTTCCCAATAATTAGTTTTATGATCATACGATACATTTTCTTTGATCAAGGCAAACTATTGGTAATTATGTTTCTAATAGCATTTTTTTTTATTACAAATGATGCGAAATTATGAAAGAAACTTGAAGTAAATTTGTGGTCCACAGTAAGAAGTTCCTCTCATTCAACAAAAAGAGAACAGAACATTACCCACTTTAATGGGAGTGTTTGAGATCTTTGCTAATTGTTGAGGTGAAAAGTGTTGTTCGAAAATTCCAGTTTGACTCAATAATAATTGTTTGACTCAACCCTTGAATAATGGGTAGAGCTTGTACGAACGGTTATTCACAAATATTCGTTAGAATTAGTTCGTTAAGTTAAGATCCAGGAATTGCTTAGCTGAAAACTGAAATCAATATTAACGTCTCTATGCAACCTGATAATGCTTATGGATTCTACCATTTTTGAGATTTGACAGTGTGCTTGGGATTTTAACTGATTACTTGCAGGCCTGTTCGCAATCTTTTATTAGTTGACGGAACACTCAAGGCTCTTTTTTTATATTGCTAAAACAACAATTGACAGTAGCAATTGGCAGTTGGAGATCAAGGATTTATGGTTCACAAGGTTCTTAAGCTTACTGCCCTCGTTCTAGAACCAAGCTTCTTTATTTTTTATATTGAAACAACAATACACACTAGCACCTGGATTTTGAAGATCAAGGATGTGTGGACATTCGAAGTAAAGCGTGATCCATTTCGAGGTTCCCTATTTTAAAGAAAAAAAAAGAGGATTCAAATTTAATGGGGAATGTTTATAATTTAAAAGAACATTCTTGGCATTTATTTTTTGAAGATTATGTCTATCAAATGTTGACCGTTGCTTTGTCGCAGATGGTTTATCCGTTGAGTCTAATTTTCGATGACTCGTTCGAGCATTTCGACTCGTAACTAGCGAATGATACGCGTTATGTTTTCCTCAAAGGCCTGAATCGAAGCGGTTTTGTCCGCATAAACTTTAGACTCTACATATCCCCACAGAAAAAAGTCTAATGGGGTAATAACATACAATCGACCGACCCAAAACGTGAAATTATTTGCTCACCGAAGTATTCTCTCAATAAATCCATTCATTGGTGCGATGTGTGGTAAGTGGCACCGTCTTGCAGAAACCAAATGTCACCAAGATCACGAGCTTAAATTTCAGGCATCATTTTTAAAGAAATATGGAGTGATGGTTCCATCGGCCCACAAACCACACCAAACCGTTGTTTTTTCTGAATGAAGTGTCAGTTCTTGAATCTCTTCAGGTTGCTCTTCGTCCTAAATGCGGCAAATACGAATAATCATGTATTAACCGAGACATTATATTTTGGCGATTCCGTAGACCAATGTTCTTGATTGACGCCAGACTGTCAATGTAGAGCTAATGTATTTCCTCAGTGGAAGGTTCAACTAGTTTGAGATTCAATAAAGAAAAACAAATTACAGTCCTCTCTTCACTACAGGAGATTAATTAATGAACTACTTTTGTGACCGACAGATCTAAAACGCTGATCAGGTTGCGGTACGAAATCAGTGTCATATTATCAGCCAACGAGGAGAAGAGATGGATCGATGAACTGTCTTTAAGACCGAGAGACAATTTCGTACAAATATGTTTAGATTATCATGGCTACAGACCACCACTCGGCTTATGACTACTGCCTTTAACTTTTTAAAATATTGATTTTTAAGAACTTGGGATCTTCCAAATAAGAAAAAGAAAGACTTTTCGATAAAGAAACATCATCATCACACGATAATTCCTAACTTCAACACAAGGTTGACTTCCCTATTAAAATATATGAGAAAAGATTTTCGAATCTGCGAAAACGGATAATTTCCTCCAATTATTTTTTTTAATGTACCAATAGCTATATTTCCAACAATTAACTTTAAATTTTCATTGACTAGTTATTGAAGTTTAGTCTTCTACATGCTGGATAAATGTTGCATACAAATAAAAAAGTATCTAGTTTAGATTTAAATTGAAGAGTGTCTAACAGAAACAGGAATAATGCAGTTATCATTTCTATTGTAATGATTTTAACTCAATCGAAGTGGTTTGTATTTGTTTCTAAGGCGGTGAAATACATTTCTTAAATTGCCTTGCTCTTCTTACCTCCAAATATCTATCTGAGCAAATACAACAAATTCAAATACACCAACAAATCTTTTCAAAATAATTATAGGTGTTACTTCAAAAATTTTAATGAGCTCATTAGACTGCATGTTGGCAATTATAGGAATGTGGTTAAACTCTTACTAGATTTACTGAAAATTATGAAGAACTTATAAAAAGCAGTAAAATGTTGTAGATTTTATTTGTAGTATTTAATTTAAAGATACTTGTGTAGCAGATTATGACATTTTTTTTAATGAATTCACTGTTTAGTGTTAGTACAAATTGGCATAATGTTGCAGCAACACTTTTCCTCGTACTGTTAAAATAAATTTGTAATTTTAATTAAGTCTTTGAAAGCCAGTGTTCTTTTCTGTGTAAGATATACGAGACTTTTATTGAAACACTTTGCGAAATTAAAGGAAAACATTATGTTTTTATGTTAAAAAATATATACATTTTCAGTCTCAAAAACTAGATTATAAATTGTGGAGTTTTTAAATTTCTTTTATAAATAAAAAAAGAGTTAGTCAAATGTCAGCTGGATAATATTAGCAGGTCTCCACAAGACTATCGTCTTCCTAACATATACATATATATTCAGCAGGATGTTTTATGGCCATTTCTACTGACACATTATAATGACTCAATGTTTCTTAATGAAATTTAAACTTCTGTTTGTGCAAAAAAAAAAAAAAAAACTACTGCAACATGGCAGTTAGTTGCGTGTTAGGAAACCAAGATAACTGCTCCTTTTATATTGTATAAACATCTATTTACTTCTGTGAACCACTTATTTTATATGTATGCCTGAGTCATTCATACTTGGCCATTTTAAGTCATTATATCTAGCTAATATCACTGTTTATATTTATTTCATAATTTACTTTTCCTTAATCGTTTAAACTTTTTTGTAATTTAATGTTATATTTGTAACTTCCTTGCCACAACCAAACTAATCCAGAACAATATTTGCTTAATTATATTGAACGCAACATTTATACTTGTATACTATAAGATAGACAGACAGCTGGACGGACGGATAGAGTACATATAACTTTCTTTTTTTCTTCTTCACTCTCGTCCATCGCTTCTGACTTGTGATCTTAGTCATCTAGCCGTAGTGGCTTTTGCGTGTTCCAATTAATGTTAATGTGTGTATGCGTACGGGTATCTATGTCTCTGTATGCAGAGCAGAATTTAGATTTCGTTGAGTTGAGAATTTATTTATTTATCGTTTAATATCAAGTGGTAAAAATAATGTGTGCAACATTTTTGTTTTGTAGTACATAGATACATACATAAATCTTTGCATTTACACTAGCAACACAATTCATTTCAAACCAACTTCCCTGAACTGGTTAACAGCAACCATAAGTATACCAAACCCAACGAAACCAGCAACTAACCAGAAAGCAAATGGTTTTCCAGCTGCATGGTTACACATTAAGTTATTCGTATGCAGGAGAATGTTGGTTGGGTGTATAAGAAAATTCTTTATATTAATTGCAATATATTAAAGACTAATTCCTAAAAGGAGATTAGAAAATTGTCTAAGAAGTTTATTTTAATAACGTTCTTCCGAACTTGTGCCATTTAAGCGAATCTCAATATCTTAGAGGATCACACCATCCTGAAAAATACGTTATGATTATAGAGCAATAAGTGATATGATATTTTGAGTTATTCGTCTCTACTAAGAACGTATTTTCATGATACTGATACTACAGTACTCTTAATCCTCTCCTTTCTTAACATCCTACAATTCTTGAGAATTCGAATCATTGTGCCGCTTTTAATTCCTTCCATTCCGCACAATATTTAACAACCTTTCACGACAAACTTTAACATTTTAGCTACAACAAGTTAGAGTGCAATATTCAGCTGTGCCGAATCTTAAATACCCTCCACCTAAATATAATGAGCAATACAAAAACTACACTGGTTTTAGGACTAGAATATCCTTATTCTGTGTTTTTTCTTCAGTCTTAGTGCAAATTTTATTCGCATTATATATTTTATATATTGTTTGAAAGACAATTTTATGACCAACATAATTTATTTTAAATGTTTTGAAATTTTATCTTGTTTTGATCATTTATAATTGATGTAATTACCGATTTTTACCATAATTTACAGAGTTTGTTTAATTTTCATAATACTCTTGGGTGTAATTTAACAATTTATAAAATTAAAAGAATATTTTTCCATATTTACAACAAGTTAAGAAACAGTGTATAAAAGTTTGAGCTCAATAATTTAATTTACAAGAGATTTATTGGTGGCATAGTAGAAGTGGTCCAGTTATGGACTAATAGCTTCTAAATCCAGTATCCACTAATGTGATTTGGTTGAAATTCATCTCAATAACGTCGTTTACAAGAGTTTTATGGTTTGTTGTTATGCGCCGAAGTGGGCTTAATTCAGGAGCTATTATTGACTGACAGCTACAAAATCCAGTAGCATAATTCCGAATACCCGATATTAATAATTTCCGAACATATAAAAGTTAATTCAATATCGATATTTATTAGACATTTTTGTGGGTTAAATTGTTTTTCGGAAATGGTCCCTATATGCAGCTATGACAAATTGTGGGCCTAACTTCTTAAATATTGGAATAGTGAATTATATGGGGGATATAGTCAAATATGGACCGATATTCTCGAAATCCAGCAGTTTGAAATTCCATGTATGTAAATGATCCATGTACAATTTTGGATCGGTACCGTTATTTATAAGAGATTTATGAGTATAAAGTGATTTTCGGAAGAGGGTTTATATGGGGAATACGGTTAAATATGGACCGAAATTTACAAAATTTTGTGGAATGATTTTTGTGTATATTTAAATGGCATTTATGAAGTTTTAAGTCGGTACCGATATTTATAAGATATATTAAGATTGAAGACTTTTTCGGATGTGGTCCTTATATGGGAGCTATGACCAATTATGGACCGACCATCACAAAATTTAGCACAACAATTTATATACATATCTATAAGAATTATTTGTGTCGAATTTTAACCTGGTTTATACTTTTTAACCTGGACGGACGGACATGGCTCAATCGACTTAGAATTCCATAAGGTCTCATACCCTTATTCATCACTTATGGAGGTGTAGGGTATAAAAGGACTTGTCGGACTGAGATCCATTATTTTTTATACGGAGCAGTGCTAAAATTCTAGCTGGCATTTTAATTGATTTAAATTATTTACCGTATTTTGTGATTCTAAGATGAATCGGGCAATTAAAAAAAATTGACAAAAATAGACTAAGAAAAGCCTAAGAGCTTGTACTTAAAAGAAGTATAATTCTATGAAAATCAAACAATAATTAAGGGACCTTATAAACATATGATCTTCAGCATCATTAATATTGCGTTGCAGTGAAAGGGAAGGTCACAAGGAATGATGAACCAGCATCCTCGTTCACTGTTAGCAGTCGTTAACAAACCCATTCATGATAGTTACATGAAATAATAGTTTTATTTTTCTACGTCAAATCCGTCATAGCATACATATCGAATCTCCGATTCTTTAGGGCGGAACGATTGTTTCCCTGTTTCTTTTTCTCCTCAACCTCTTCGCATGCAATCCTAGTAAGCGGTGACCAGTAAACACAATTAAATTCAGGTCATTTATTGTTTTGTCATTATACAGAAAGTCTCTAATGCTCATTAGATACTGTTTTTTCTCCTCTTCCTTGTGGTAAGAAGATTCAAGTCCTTTGTGAGAAATGCGAACATATAGCGACCAGTGGAGACAATTAAATTTAGGTCATTAAGTTCCTTGCCGTTAGTTAAATATTCTCCGATGATCAGAGTATCGTATAATTTAAAAGCGGTACAAATTGCTTCATAATATTTATACTTAAAAGCGAAGATAAGAAATTACAAAACTTAGATACCAAAGTACGTGGATGCTAAAGGCACAAGCTGTTGTAACAAAGGTTAAGGATTGATAAGGAAGTGGACATTGAAACAGGTTAGTCGAATAAAAGAACGAGGCGCAGCAGATTTAACATAAAATACAACATAGAATTTATACCAATTTGTAGAGAAATAAGTCATTGAAATTAGTATGAGTATTCGATTTCAAGTAACATTCTCCCCAAGCCAATACATAGATGATTAAAGTTTGTATGTGATATTATGCTCTCTTGTATACTGACCACATTTGAATTTGTATATTTTTATCTTGTACCTCAGTAGGCTCATGTTGTTAACTAATTATAAATGTTTACAGAGGAATGTATGTTTCTTGTAGGCATATTATGAGTTTTTCTTAGTTTTATATTTAACTTTTTTGTTTGTTTTCATTTCGTTCGCATTTGTAAAACAGCATTTAAAGCCTGTTATTTTCGGTACTAAGGTTTTTGTGTTTTTTCCTTAAGTCACGGTCACACTTGGCAAATATTTGCCGAAAAAAACGTAACCACTATAAAATAACATATATTTGAACTTGTTTATTTATTTAAAAAAAAACTTTTCTTATTTAGGCCAAAGCACAACAAATACTTAATTTTTATTTACTTGATGCTGTCTGATCTTGCAAAACTCTTGTAAGAGTAAACAACGTCAAAAAAATTTGTGCTAAAACAAGTGGTTACGCTTTTTTGAGTAAATATTTGCCAAATGTGAAGTACCTTTAGAGACTTTCAAGTCCCATTGTTTCAAAGTGTGAGCTTTGCCTAAGTAGAAATTGTTTCCAAAAATACAAAAAACAATAAATAAGTAAGAAAGTATATTCGTTCAAACCTGACCATATAATACCCTACACACAGTATATGTACCTTTACAGTTTTTCAGAAATGACGCTGTATAGTAGCTATGGCCTACTATACATTTAAAAATTTAGTGTTAAAGTGATTATTTGGGAGCTTTGACTAATTATGAACTGATCGTTATAAAATTAATTGTCATAATTTTTGAATATTTGAAACTTATTTGTATATTTTTATTTGGATACCAACATTTTTAAGGGATTAATGGTCGTTAAAATGGTTTTCGGAAGTGGAGCTGATATGGAAGCTATGATTATTTATGGACCGGACCCATCATCATAAAATTAGGCCGAATGATTTGTTTACATATGAAACATATTTTTGTGAAACATTATTTGAATACCATTTCATTTTAAATTTGTGTTATGTTCTTTAAAGTGATTTGCATAGTCAACTCATAGTCAATTATGGACCGATCTACACAAAATTTGTAGATGTTCATTGTACGACAACTTATTTGTGGAGAAATTTGTTTGCATACATTCATAAGCCAGCCAGACGCATGGACGGGCAGACATCTTTAAATCAACTCAGGAAGTGATTCTGTGTCTATCGGTATACCTTAAGGTGGGTGTTGGTCTAATATTTATGAGCGTTACAAACATCAACACAAACCCAATATACCCTCTCCACTATGGTGGTGTAGGGTATAACAAGGCACACAATATCGATTGAAATGTTAAGTGTATACACAAAATATTATAACGGCAATGTTCTGTTTATTGCTGTTGTCTGTCTGGATTATTTATGAGTTGATGATGTTTGGTTTTTATGGCAGAAATAACTCTTTTTTTAAGTTGACAGAAGAAGTAACGAACAAACATACTGGTATGTGTTACATACATTTTTATATACCTACATTTTTATATACCTACATTTTTATATACCTACTTATGTGTTTTTAAATATAAATATATTTGTATTTTGTTTACAGCTGAAGGCACAGTGGCTTAGCTAAGTTTTTGGAGATAATTGAGATAAGGTAGTTGTGAAAAGTAAAAATAAGTTTTTATCAATTTTCTATTCGTTTTAAAAGTAGTTAACATTTTGAAGAATTTCCAAGAAACATTAACCACGTAGCAAAAATATTCATTACCAAGTAATGGGTTAATAAGCTGATATACTGACTTTTCACTTTTTATTCATTTTGAATGCTTATTCATGGTGCTTTTACCTCAAACGATTTCTGGTAAATGTCACCAACAGTTAAGAATACCAAGAGTGTCGGATTTGGTCTCTAGCTGAAATCGGGCCTGGGAGTTTGTACTTAAATAAAGTAAAACTAAAATTGTTGTTAAGCTATGTATAGACGATCGTCAGATATTACAACGTTGTCCGAAAAATGTTCAGAAAATGTATAAAAACCGTGTGAACTTAAAATTTTTGTCTTCCAACGTTGTAAGAAAAAGCATTTTCAATACATTGCAAGACAAAAATATTGTCAGACATCTAACAATCGTGTAAACACAAATTTTTGTCATTGTTATAAGACAACTGTCAAACACTTTTCATTGTCACATGTGCAAAGTTTATGCATCTGCCAATGGCAGCATTGTCATAGCAATTATTTCTAAATGCAATGTGCATTAATAACATTTTGGAAAAACAATTTCGGTTGACAGATAAATTCACTGTGTGACAATTGTGTGCCAATGAAATTGTTAGTTTTCTTACAGTCGTCTAAACAACTTACCTTTTGCTAACAATTTTTCAATGTCAGTACATTGCTAGCACATTGATGGATCTGACAACGTTGTAATATCTGACGATCGTCTATACATAGCTTAACAACAATTATATGAAGAACTAAAAACGGTTACAACACACATATCATCGTTCCTATTTTGTTATCAGGAGACAGAGGGTTGTTCGGTTGTAAGTATTCAACAAACTCATTTAGTCGTATGAACGAAAGTATTTATTCTTCTGAAGTTTACCTACAATCATCTACGACTCAATCTCCGATGCGTAGATCGACGATTTTACAGTGCAGGCCATCGACGGAGCAAATAGGGTATTGACAGCTGCTGTATAAATCATTTGTTGATATTTCAAGTATGCCAAGAGTCTGAATTTGCAGTGTCCTTTGATCATAAAAATCATTTTGCAAACATCCGGTTTTTAAAATCTTAGTAAATGAGATGTACGGGTCCGGTCCAACCTTGGCACTATAAATCTTTACTCTGTGGTTTGTTTCACTTCGAATGTAGCATTTTCGATGCTTTGTTAGTCGTTGTCAGTAGAGTCCAACATAGACAAGCTATGTTCAGTTTTGAAGCTAATGCGACTATTGAATGTCTCGCAACATAGATTGAGGATGTCTGGCTGTCCTGGAGTAACATGGCGTGGTGTAAGCAATCTTCAGAGAGCGTTTTTTATTTCGACTGTCAGTATAATAATATAATAATTCATGCTGCTTGTTGTTCTTTAATAATTAATAAACAGTTCGGATTGAAGAATTCTTCATTCATTCGGGAATCTGACTGACTCTGATCTGACTCTGGAGGTCCGAGTAAAGATGATGTGGTGTATATTATTAGTCAGGGTGCGTAATGTAGCTCAACAGCTCAACCTGACACATTCTCTCTTCTTGGAGCGGTTCGTGTATACGCTTAGATTTCGCGGTGAACATGTGAGTTCATTATTAGCTTATCAAAAAGAAGATTTTTGGAGTCCCGTAGATTTTTATATTGTCCTTGTAATACTGGATGACTCCACAGCTATAATTGTAACCAGTGTAACAAATTCGTAGGCGTGATCCTCATGTAACCTGTTATCTGGATTGTACTACATTATCCATATAGCTTTAGTTTGCAGCTGCATCCTGTGTCTTCTGGCATACGGTATACCAAGTAGTGTATTACCAACCCATGTAGAATTTTTACCACAAAAAAATTTACCAATTTAATATCACCTTGAAGGCTCTGAAATTCTAGATAATTTACCATCTAGAATGTTGGCTAAGTATTTTACGCTATCTGAGAAAGCCAGTTTAACACTAAGTGTGTACATAGCAGCATAAAGGCAAGACAAATGTATCTGACCGAGAATAGCACACAATCCGGTTTGGTTGGATTAACACTCTGTCCACTTCTGACACTTCTGATACTGCAAAGGCTTGGCAACAGTTTTAAATCTTATAGAGTTAATTTTCATGAGCAACGTTCCACAGCACAGGCCACAGCACTTCTGTGATACTTTCCTATTGATCGTTTTGGAGACGATGAATAATTATATATATATGTAAATATATAATCCAGCCATTACTAAATTACTTTTAAGTAATGCAGATGATATGTCTTTGTTACGTTTTACATTAGCTATGGCAATATGATGTTTTTTGTACCTAACAGCATTTGAGTTTAAAATTTTCGCCCTATTTAAAATCTTCTTTTCAATTAAACCACAATACTGCCCAAATCAGAGCCTCTTCTGCATCACAGTGCTGTTGCTGAGTAAAATTTAAAGTAAAACTCAAAATAAAAAGTGAAATTAAATTTATTTAGGTTTATCTTATTTTCACTGACGCTCATTAAAACAAAGACAAACCGCAAAATAAAAAACCTTGATTTTTTAATTTAAATATTCTTTTGGGGCATGCGGTATTGCTTTAAAATAATTTTAACTGTAACAAGTAAAAACAAAAAAAGAAAGACTTTTGTTTTCTTTAAAATTTTATAATTTTTTCGTGTTTTTCGTTAATCTACTTAAGTCAAGTTAAATTATTCACTCTATAAATATTGAAAGTTTTTTCTGGCCGTCTATTCATTTGAAAGAATTTGTTAAAAAAAATTACATACATATGTAAATAAATAAACGTTAAATTTTGCACTTCTTTTCATAATTTTTTCTCTTAATGCCTCTTGATATGTGGGTATATGTACATTTAACATAAAGAATGAGACATACATATGTATGAATGTATGTAGATATAGATAATAGGTATAATTATGATTATAGCGGTTATAGCTTCTGTTAATATTATTTTTGTAGTTGTTGTAGGTACAAGCAAATATCTTTATGAAAAAAACCTACTGAAAGTAAATAAATAATAATTATACTTGTTAGTGTTAATGATGCTCTTCAACACTTTTAATACTCTCACATGGATGCATACTAGGGAACCCAATTTGACTGGTTTTTCAAATCCAGGGATTCGGGATTTCATAAATGAATCCCGGGATCCCGGTATCGGGATTATTGTTTCATAATAAAACAAATCTGTTTATAAATAATAAAAATTTATTTCAAAAAAGTTACTTATGTTAAATTTAAATATGTTTGTGGCCAAAAATTTTAATTTGAAATTGATTAAAAGTTTATAAACCATTAATAAATAAAAAACATAATAGCATTAAAAATTATTGAAATGTTAGATTGACAAAAATAATATATCATTTCGCCTTTAATTTCTATATCAATTTAAAAGCAACTGAATATTATCGATCTTAAAAATATTAAAGTATCTATAGTAAAGAGAATCTTGATTTAATTTTGTTAATATATGAACCTGACGAAAAACATCTTTTGTAGACAAAATTGTTAGCAAATTATTGTATTCTAATTGCATAAACAATCCATTCTCACCCTCCGAAACAAATAATTTTTCTTCAATATTTTATTCCATATTATTATTAGATGTTGTGGGGAGCTTTTACATATTTTAATTACATTCATTATTTCATTCGTTTCGCAATCAAGATTTTTAATTCATTTCCAATAACAAACATTTCTATCTCATTACCAAATGCATTCTTCAATTTTGACTTTTTTCAAAAATTTAAAAGGGTTGACTAAATCATTCTTCTTTTTTGGTTTTTTTACGAACAGATTTTACTTTTTGACAGCGTTGTTTACTTTAAATTTCAAAGTGCACCAAAATCAAGAAAAAAAACCCGCCATTAAAAAAAAAACGCACAAAGTTTAGATTTTTTTATTGAAAATAAATAAGTAACTTTAAATATTTCTTTTAATAAACAGAAGTGTTATTACTTTTAGTTTATAGCACTTTATTTAAATGTTTCACACTATAAGAACAATTTATTATTTTTATTCGAACTGTTAATTTAAATTTTTTGATATTTATTTAGTCGGGCTCGAGTTCATTAAATTTAATTTTCATTAAATTATTTTTACTGAAGGTAGGAATTGTTTTACAAATTGAAAAAATTTTTTTTTATTAAAATTTTTATCGATAATTTTCTTGGCTGTCGACGAAAGTGGACAACAAACATAATAAAACAAATCTATTCAGGTTTTCGAGACGAAGTCTTAAGATGAATACGAAAAAAGAAAAAAACTGAAGAAAAGAAGGCAACATGTAAAATAGAAATTAATAAATAAAAATGATAATTACAGCAAATTTCGAACCACCAGGTAACACTGGTTAAAAGATTGATGTTTGTCTGTTGGCTATCAAGCACCGCAGTGGTGCCGAGGGTTAGAACGCAAAGAATTCTGATGAGAGAAAGTGGTGTTTCTCGAAACATATGTAAATTCAACAACCCAGGTTCGAATCCCAGCCAAGAAAATTATCAATAAAAATTGTAATAAAAAAAAAATTTTTCAAGTTGTAAAACAATTCCCTACCTTCAGTAAAAATAATTTAATGAAAATTAAATTTAATGTTTCACACTTTTTTACACCACAACTTTTACTACAAAAACAAAGGACAGTAAATTTCAATTTCAAATTATACATATATTTTTCTTCACATAATACAAAATATCTACAAGACCGTTTTACTCAGTGCATATGAATTGGTACGTGTTAAACATCATTATTTGGGGGTGTTTCTTACTGTGGTCTGTAAAATTGATTGTAAAAAAATTTTGCACTGTTGAATGAAATGGTATTGAAGCAGGTGTATTTTACAAATATTTTTTCTCACACTGAAACAAAAAGTTGAGTTGAATTTCCTTTGGTAAAAAAGCGCACCGCGCACCAACTATGACAAAGAGCTTTGTCTGTTACTTTAACTGGATTTAAAATGACAACTATTTGTTTAAGTAAAACAAATTCAAGCTTTTAACCATTCTTTGCATAATGGTGGAAATTTCCAACATAACATTGAATGCATTCTTTTATTTTTATTTAGTATTATGCTTATGATCTAACATTGCATGATGATAGAACTTCCCATCATATTAAGATTCATCATACTGGGATTTTTTCAACCATTTTTCTTTTAATTTTGAACATAAATTATATCACCTTGATTGATTTCTCCAATAACGAAAAAATCATGCCAAGAAGGGTTAAATCAAGTAAAGCTTTTTATAAAGGAATTTCCAAATTCCCAAAACTGTAGACACATCAAATAGTACGTTCGAGTTTGGCAATCCAAAATTAATTTTATTTCTTTCACCTTTATTTCTTCGACAAACGTTTTAAAATTTTGATAAATCCCGAAAATCGGAATCGGGATTTCGGGATTGGCTTCCCTAATGTATGTATGTATTCTCTGTTCTCCTGTTGCGTTGATTTTGATTTGATTTCTTACGGTAATTTCCTGCATTAACGCTTGTTGATTCGTTGTTGTTAGTGTTCTTGTTGCTGTTGTTATACCCTCCACCACTATAAGTGGGAATGAGGGTATATATAAGTTTGTCATTCCGTGTGTAACACTGAGAAATATTTATCTGAGACCCAACAAAGTATACATATATATTATTGGTCCTTATGGAATTCTAAGTCGATTGAGCCATGTCCGTCTGTCTGTCTGTGTAAAACACTCTCACGTCCAAAGGACACAACTGAAATCAACAAAATTTACAAAAAACCGTTTACTAAGCAGTTTTGTATTAAAAATCAGCAAAATCGGTATAGTAGAACAAGAGTTATGGGTCAAAATGTAAGATAACCTTCATAAAAAACTTCTATTTCTAAATATTTTTCTTCCAATTTTTTTTAAATATGTATATTGCAGATATTCCCATGAAATTTTGTATACGCTGTTTTTATGATAAAATAAGAGTGATGAAAGAAGTGTGAGGAAAATAGTAAGAATAGGTCCATGATTTCTCATAGCCCCCATACAAAAATTTTCCTGAAATATTGCTCAATTATACAAATCCCTATAAAATTGGAATATCAATATAAAATTCATATAAAACTGATATAAATAATGTTAAACGGCTAAAATTTGACATAAATAATTCTTATAGGTAAATAAATTGTTGTACTGAATATAAGGACCACCGAAAAAGCCTATCATCTTTATATATATATTGTAAATGTCGGTACCGACTCAAAACTTTATATAGATCATTTACATACATATATACAGAAACTTTCCACAAAATTTTGTGAATCTCGGTCCATTTTTAATGGTATCGACCCAAAATTAAAAAATTAATTACACGGATCATTTACATACATGCAATAATCAAACTGCTGGATTTTGAGAATATCGGGCCATATTTGGCTGTATCCATTTCCTAAATCCACGTTAATACCATATAAGAACCCTTTCCGAAAAACAAATAAATCCACAAAAATGTCTAATAAATATCGATATCGAACCAACTTTTATATAGATCAGTAATTTTAATCCAGAAATCTTACTAATATCTAATTTAATAGCTGTCAGTCAATAATTGGCAATAGCTGCCGGATTATGACCACTTCCGAGTATAACAACCAACCATACACTCTTTTAAATAATGTTATTGAGATTAAATTCAAGCAAAATAAGCCTAAAATACATAGAAATAACATTAGTGCATAATGAATTTAGAAGCTATCCATAAATGGTCCACTTTTATTATGCCTCCCATAAATCTTTTGTAAATAATGTTGTTGAGATCAAATTTAAACAAAAAAGCCTCATCTTATCCTTTTTTATACTGTGTTTCTTAACTTGTTGTAAATATGGAAAAATGTTCTTTTAATTTTATAAATTGTTAAATTACACTCAAGATTATTATGAAAATCAGACAAACTCTGTAAATTACAGTAAGAATCGGTAATTACATCAATTATAAATGGTCAAAATTAGATAAAATTACGACCAACAGGTAATAATTTCTTTCAAACAATATATAAAAAAATAATCAAATTTGCACTAAGACTAAATAGAAAACACAGAATAAGGATATTCTAGTCCTATAACCAGTGTAGTTTCTGTACTTCTTATTGCTTTTAGGTGAAGGGTATTTAGGATTCGGCACAGCCGAATATTGCACTCTAACTAGTTTTTTATTGTTATTTATGACGAGTTGATGAGATCTTAAGTGACCATACTCGTATACATAATTGATGTTTACATTTGTGTTACAATTACAAGTGTGTGTGTGTTTTTTCCGTGTGTACTTGGATTAAGTTATACATATGTATGTACATATTTATCAGCGTAATAATAAGGCGTAAACATAGCTGCAAAGTGACGATTTGACGATATTTTCTTTGAAAGTGACGATTTTCTGAATTATTAAAATTTTCCATCTTTAGCATTTTTTTTTAATGTTTTTGGTACCAAATTCACTCTTTTTTGAGACAACTAATTTTCTCATTTAATATCATAAATAGTAAGAAGTCATTTTCTTTTTTCACTTCAAGAACAAAACTAAATAATAGTGATGTTTTCTGAATTATTGACAACTAGCTTTTTGTACCTGGCGCTGCCCGGGATATTATTGTTCTTTTATTCCTGGCCGCTGATCATTTAACATCTGTTTTAAGAATAGCACACAAACGAATCATTTTTCGTGTGTAAAGCGGCAGTTTATTCTGTAGGGGAAAAAAACATTCATACAACTCAAATTCTTTTATGGGACAGAATTTTTTCAAAACAAAATTCATTAACTATTTCAAAAAATAAATTTTTAAACAACGCAATGTTGACATTCAGATTTTAAATCTCTGGTTGCTGATTACTGTTAAATTTGTTTTCTTAATCCCTTTCTAAACGTATATATGTATGAGCTTGTTAATCGTACATTTTTTTAAAAATGAATAAACTTATATTTAAAATGAAAAGTCTTTCTTAATTTGGCGTCTTTGGCCATAATGTATAAGATCTTAATTGCTATTGAAAATTGTGTGCTAATAAAGAGTTCTTTTTTCATCATTAAAGGAACAGATGACCCGATTCCCTTTTTAAGTATTTTTATATGTAAGACTGTTTATATAAAAAAATATGGTTAACATCAAAAAACATTAAGATCATCAATGCTAGTAGACTCTTAAACTTTTGATCTCTTAAAAAAAATATACTTAAATCTTATGTAGGTACTTAATAATCCTTGAAGACCTTTCCTAATAAATATTTTTCTGATTGCAGAGAGCGACAAAACAAATTTTGTGACTTCAGCACAAAATACAATACAAGTATCTAAAATAATACAAATATTCAAAATTGTATGTTAGTCGTTCATTAGTTTCAAAGAACAACCAAATTTCCCTTATTATCAGTCATTTGGTGAAAAAGATGATTTAAAAATAAATATTTGAGTGAATCTAAGACGCCAAAAAATTATTTTTATCAGTTTAGAACAAAGTATATAAAAAGTACCACTTATACAATTTTTCACTTTTGGCCCTCTAATTTTATGTTTAACTTATATTTCATTGCAAGAATCCATATTTAGAACTGTAAGTCTGTTAGTGATTCAAAATACAAAAATAGAAATACAAAATTCACATTTTTAACCGTTAGTAATATTTAGATGTCGTATTATGAAAAATTAACTTCTCCAATACAAAAACACAAGTCTTTACCTGTTTGTATGTTTTTATTCAGACATGTGATGGAAATCGATATCAAGAACCAATCAGTTTTGGAAATACATTTTAATGCATTTATAATCTAATTTTTAAAATTTGTGTTTTAAGATTCTCTTTAGTAGCCCAATATCTTTATATTATGTGAAAAAAGTTTTTCAATACAGAAATATTACGAAAAAATTGACTTCTAAAACTCATTCGTTTTCGATATCGATTTACATCACATGCCTGATTAAGTTTTTTTTTTTGCTAATATTTAAAGTTTCGAGTCTGTAGATCACTTATTAAGATTAAGCACAAAATTCCACTTCTTATTCGTTTTCATTCCTTTGAAGATAGATTTACAAAGAATTAATTTTCTAATACACAACTTTGTGACGAGAGAAATGTAAAATAAAAATGCTGTTGCTTCATAACAAAGACAATCGTTATTTCAGAGAAAAATTATAAAAGTTTTCCTCTTTTTGTCCATTCCCGGTATCACCGTTATATTAATTTTTATCGGTTTTTATCCAATTTATCACTTCCTGGTTCAAGTCTTGCAAATAGATCTATTTGCGTTCCACATTTCAATAAAATTAGTTTAGCCGTTTGGTCTTACCGGGTTTCCCCTTTTTATCCCGATCTGGTCTAAGTTTTAAAAATATTTATATAGACTATTGACACTTCCAAGCATAGATCTATGTACGTTCCAAATGTCATTAAAATCGGTTCAGCCGTTTAGGTGTGATTGTGGAACAAACAAACAAACAAACTTACAGAGACATTTATAATACGAGTACGACGTACATAGATATATGGATTGTAGAGTTTAACTATAAAATTTCCAAATAATAATATGAGTCAGGATAGTAGAAATTACTAATATTATTGGTAAACATGAAAATCAATTTTATATGCTGAATTCCTTGAACTAAAATTTTTAGATAAAGCAATTTTTGAAATTTAACGGGGAAATTCTACAAAAACTTTTCTATTTTAAATATCAGCCAAATAAATTTAAATAAAACAGAAATACATGATTATTTGAAAATAAATGTATTGGATGAATTCTTTATTCAAAATGTTTTTTAAAACTTAATAAATTTATATGTTTTCGATATTGTAATTAAATCTTAATTAATAAAATATGTTGCTTTGAGATATTTATTTGTAAAATACTGCAATACATACTCGTATATTATCAATATATTACACAAGTTGTGTTTAATATTATCAGCCCAATCATGAATAAAATTTCTGCGGGAGGTTTTTCCCTTTTCCCATTTTTTACTTTTTGTGATCTAATTGTGTATTTTGATATATGTAAAGTAAAAGAGACTATCAGCCCAATCATGAATAAAAATTCCGTGGGGGTTTTTTCCCTTTTTATTTTTTTTAACATTGAATTTGAATAGGAAAAATGGGAAAAGGGAAAAAACTCCCGCGGAATTTTTATTCATGATTATGCTGTATATAACCTTGAATTTGTATGTTTTTGCTTTTTATATTTCCTATTTTTTTTGACGACTTTTAAAATTCGAAATGACGATTTTTTTATTTTTTTATCGGATTTTAACGATTTTTTCCAAAATTCATCTGGTAGCGCTGGGCGTAAAGCGTATTTCTATAAGACCTGATATGAGAAATACGTTTCCTTTAATCTAGAGTTTCGTGTTCTATTTTAACCGAAACCTTTATTTTGTATAGCTTAATGCCATTTTGGCCAAATGTTAATCACGTTACGGATTTTGAATTTTAAAGCTATATGGCCTTATATGGTGTTCAGACATGCATTTTTGAAAGAGTCAATTATTGGTCAATTAAGAAGTGTTCACACATGCTCAATATTGCTAATTTAATTAGTGTTTGACAGCAGCTGACAAAACAATTGTTTATATTTTAATTGTGTAAATTCTAGTAATAATTTTACGAAAATGGAAAAAATCGGAATTTGAAAAGAGTTTGCTTCTATATAATAGAAAAATTGATCTAATACAAAAAGTACAATCGAGTTTTGATTCAAAGTTTGTATTTATTAAAAAAAGAATAAATAAAAATATGGAAATTCTCAAAAAAAAAAAAAAATAATAAATGGGTAATTTTTATTTATTTACAATTTTTTAACAAATTTTATATTAAAAACTTACATTCAACTTGACCCCCCATTCTTTGTTAGCATTTATTTAAATTTGAGTTGTCAAATTTCAACAAAGTTTGTTGATTGATTATTATTGTGCTAACTAAACACACTTGTCACAGGGTTGTATTTTTAATTTTAAACTTTATTAGAACAATTAACTGTTAATGAAGAAATTACCTTAATTGAAATTTTGTATGGATAATTAAATTCACTTAGACCGTTAATTAAAAATGCATGTCTGAACACCATATTACAAAAAATATCCAAGAGCTGTTAAATAAAATATTTGTTATTGCGACCAAAAAAATCAATATGTCCGTCTATAATTAGAATTCATTTAGAGACAATCCATGTACTACGTTCTCGGCTCAAATGCCCTCTTGTCCTGTCAAATCATTTATTATGTTGGCTTTAACAATGTTCCACAAAAAATAACCGAGTGGTGTTAAATATCAGCTGATTGGTAAATTTTGTTAAAGCCACTTGTCAGTGATATCCATATTATCAATAATATGTCAAAATTCAGTTGTTCAAAATTCAGATAAGTTTTTGTCAAACATTTTTGCTGTTGAGAATTTATGGTTTATATTGAGGAGACGATTGTGACAACACAAGCGAGCGCTAACCAGCATAAAGGTACTTTGGAACCGTGTTAAGGTCGAATGGGAAAATATGCCAAGTGAATTTAAGGAAAACATAGTTGAAAGTATGCCGAGGCTCATGAAAAGGGATTATGGATATCATACCAGGAAAAACACTTTTTAATGGTTTCTGGAAAACGGTGAAAACTGAGTTGATTGAGTTGCTTTATGTTTTTATATTGAATTTTTTTTGTTTTTCTAATACAATAGAGATTAAATTGTAAAAATTTGACAAAACTTCTTTCGTTATTTATCATTGCATGACCTTAAGTAAAATCATATTGAACATGCACTCGGTTTTGCACGCCAGTGTATGTTCAGTAAATACCTTTCCTGTTCCCCTCGCATTGTTATGATGGGTAATTTTTAATTTTCTTTATGTCTGTTGATGTTCCCTTATACGAGTATATCCATAAATTATTTGTGTAAATTAGTGTTATTGTTATTATTTGAAGCTTTTGACTGTAGGTAATTATGTTGGTAAATAAAGTGTTGGCCATCTAAAAAGCCAACACTTTATCGTTTGTAAAGTTCAAAGTAAATATAGAATCCTTTCTGTAGCGGCTCTTCCGCTGCTACTGTATAATGTCTACCACTGTCGTACTCCAATTTGACAATTGGATCTACGCTACGACCCCAATTTCACAAGGCACATGGGGGCAGAATCGAAATTTTGTGGAAAAAAATCTGGTTTATCCGATCGAGAAAACATTTTACATTGGCGTAGCCAAATAGTATCAAATTTAAGTTTTGATGATAGACCTTACATACGTTACAGCGGCGGAGCTGTGGGGGCTGACAGTAGGGCACCTTTGACATTGTAAGTTGTTTAAACTTGTCAAATTTGCCGTTTTTAGATTTTATTTAGCGACAACTCATTTATTACGTTCTCATCCCAAATGTTCTTTTGTCTTGTCGCCTATTTTATTATGTCGCCTTGCAAAATACCACTCTACATAATAGATTAGAGCTTTAATTGTCCACATAAATGACAACAGTTGGTATTTCCAAAAATATGTCCTGCATCAGTTTTTATAGGGTAAATCTCGTCATCAAATTTGGTACAGGTGTTAGGTAGTCTTAGAAATATATTAATGTTGAGACAATTCATAGGAAGCGCAGATTGAAGCATTTATGTGAAGTATAATTATGTATATACCTGTACATAAGTTTAATTTAAAAACTGTAAAATATAAGTGTGTGTAATGTGCTTATTAGTGACCAAGCGTGCTTATAAGTATAAAAAAACTTGTAAAGGTGATTTTAATTTGTTGTTTAGGTATTTATTTATTTTTTATTTAAGTTTTTGATTACCATAAATATTTCATCACTTGATTTCTATCTAAACGGTAAATTGTTGTTGAATTTGTGCCAGTTTTTTTATGTTAAATGAACAACTAATGCAATGTTGGAGATTTTGTTGTTACGATTTCTTTGTTTAATAACAATTTCCAATACAAATAAAAGTCGACTCACACTGAATTTTATGACAATATTAATATTAACTTTTGTTGGATTTCCTAAAAAATTTATAAAAAAAGAAAAATATCTTTCAAATTGATGGACAACTAGGGATGCCAATTCCAAAATTCCTATATAGAAAACTTTAACCCTTCTTTGCATGAGTTTTTTCTTTATTGGTGAAATAAATCAAGGTGATATAATTCATGTTCAAAATTAAAAGAAAAATGGTTGAAAAAATCCTAGTATGATGAATCTTAATATGATGAAATTTAGCAGAAAACAGTATGATGGGAAGTTCATTAGCTTAATACTAAATAAAAATAAAAGAATGCATTCAATGTTATGATGAAAATTTCCACCATTATAAGGGTTAAAAGCTTAAGAGATGAAGAATTTATTTTACTTAAACAAATAGTTGTCATTTTAAATCCGTTTAAAGTAACAGACAAAGCTCTTTGTCGCAGTGATATGCATCTCTGTTGACTTTGCCCTTTTATTTATATTCGAAGAGATATCAAAAAATGATCTGGTGAAATCTCTTCTTAAAAGAAACCAGGAAAGACGGAGCATTTACACAACACTTTTAAAGTTTTGAAAAAAACCCAAAATTGAACAGTGAATTTGATAATGAAATAGAAATTTTTATTATTAGAAATTAATGAAATTCGTTTCATTGATTGCGAAACGTATGAAATAATGAATGTAATTAAAATATGTAAAAGTTCCCCACAACACCTAATAATGTATGTAGTATGTAATGATATGGAATAAAATATTGAATAAGATTTATTTGTTTCGCAGGGTTAGAATGGATTGTTTATGCAATCAGAATACAACAATTTGCTAACAATTATGTCTACAAACGATGTAAACGATGTTTTTCATCAGCTTCATATATTGGTAACAAAATTAAATCAAGATTCTCTTTGCTTTAGATACTTTAATATTTTTAAGAAGCTTTATTGATCGATAATAGTCTGTTGCTTTTTAATTAATATAGAAATTAAAGCAAAATGACATACATATGTATTATTTTTATTAATCTAAGGGCTTCTCGTTCAATAAATATCGTGATATTTGTATCGCGATCCATTTTAAACTATTGATGGATCATGAGCGTATGCTACATCTTCAATATTTATCGCGTTATATGTTATTTTTGCGATGTGCGGGTCGTTTATCAATAATTTTTTCATTGGTTAATTCCGATTCCACCGGCAGAACCCACTCGCTTTCACTGTCTTCTGCCATTACTCTTTATTACAATACACAAATTTTATCAATTGTTTTAATTTTATTTTATTTCTTTTGTTTGTCACTTTTTACTGACTACACGTTCAATATTTATCACGAGATCCACGATCCGCGATCTGGATTTCATATTTTAGGCCATTCTGCGATATGGATCGCGATCCACATCCATATTTCGTGATACTAGAAATATCAGGATATTTATTGAACGTGTAGCAGTGCCCTAACATTTCAATAATGTTTAATGTTATTATGTTTTTTATTTATTAATGCTTTATAAACTTTTAATCAATTTCAAATCAAGATTTTTGTTTTTAAACATATTTAAATTTAACATAAGTAACTTTTTTGAAATAAATTGTTATTATTTATAAACCATTTTCTTGGTTTTTATAGAAATTATTTCTAACAGGCTTTTAAGGGCAGTTTTCCTCCTAAATGTAAATAAAAGACTTGATTTATTTATGCATTTTCTATCCGACGTTTCGTTGGTATTTTGCCAACATCTTCAGGGGATGAATTTTTATTAAATATATCTTTTCTTATTCAGTTTTACATTTAGTTTTAATTAAAAGATGTTTTTCACGACACAATTAATACGACATATAACATATAATTTGAAATAAATGCAAAAATAATTAATTAGAAATATCACAGTAGATTGTCTCTTAATGCTAGGTATCACAGTTGTCTTTTTAATATGAAACAAAAATCCCGAAAAACCAGTCCCGTGTAGCATCCCAATTGTTAACAAATAATGTAGAGCTTTCAAATCGAAGCAGAAACCAGAATAGAAAAAAATTGTTTTACCGTTATCAGTAAAATCAGTTTCATATTGAAGCTTAAACTAAACATTCGGATTTAGCGTATTTGTATAAATATTTTTGACAGCTGTCATTATTTAAAGTCTCATAAAACGACATTTCTTTTATCCACTAAGCTACTGCTGCTAACTTGAATTAAAACACAAAAACTGGATTAAAACTCTCTTTAGTTTATGTAATACCCAAAAAAAAAAATATTTATTTCTGCCTAATATCGGAAAAAAACGAAAGTTTTGCTTATTAATAAAAATTAATAATAATAATAAACTTTATTAAAAAAAAAATCATTGTGTTGTTCATTTATTCATGCATGCTCTATGTCGCGTTTTATTGTTTTACTTTTAATTTTAATTTTAAAACAATTTAAAGATTAATAAAAAATTCATGACATTCTTAAAATACATTCATTTCATTTCATCACATCACATTTCTGTTCATTTATTAATAATACTTTTGTCTTTTGGTATGAAAAATAATGAAATTTCACTTTTTTTCTACTTATCTTCTTTAGTTTTGTCATCTTCTGTTACTATTGAAAATATATAAAAGAAAAATTAAATATTATTCGTTTGTCCAGTTATTCTTTGATACAGAAATTAATATGATTGTATGAGTTTGTGGATAAAAAATACCGATTCAGTCAGGGTTGGAAATTGTAAGAATGTTAAAAGAAGTCTGTAAGCTCTATATCTTAACAATAAAGTTTTTGATAGATTATATTCACCCTTATTCTGTTTGGCGTCGTTGATACAAGACGACAACGTTTTTTGTAAATCCGTATTCTCGTTGTCAATATTAACATTTATCGATGACTGTCGACATTGTTTGGCATTCTGTAACTTAAATTGACGTCGAGGTTTTCATTTTGTCGACGATCTTTTTAGTATCGTGTAGTGTTGTATTATTCTTTTGTGTATAAAGAAGTATTTGAAAAAAGTTTGAATAGTAAAACTAAACAGAAACAATATATAATTAAAAAATATGAAAACAAAATTTTAAATTATAAACACAAATCAATTTGAAAAGCTGGTGGAAGAACTAAAAAAATCTGACTTAAGTTGGTTTTAGTGACATTTTTCAAATTATTTCCAAAATTTTATCACTAATAGAGTTATAAATTTTAATTCTAATAAACAAAGTTTTTGTCAGCTACGCCTATTTTGAGTGGGCGGGGCTGCAAAGTTTGTAATATATTAAGCTATATCTTGAAAACTATATTTATTTATTAGACGATATATTTATCAAATGATAAGTATTTTAAAGACCTTTCCAACGATGTATAACATAACCTACTTATGTGGACCATCTATAGGTTAATTCCAAAAAATTATTTTTTGATCCGATATTTTTTTAAAAAATCTAAAAAATCCGGAAAGAACGTCTATATGAGTAAGTAAATAAATCACAAATTTTTAAAGTCAAGAAATTAAGGTTTAATTTGAGATATAATATAACCGTGTAGACAATATAGATCCAAAGATATTAAATAAGTATTATGACATTTCAACATAAAAATACAAGCAATTTTTACTGTTATATTATACCTTCTTGTTTTCTTCTTCGCTCGAATCCAAATAAAAAAAATTATTTTATTTTAATAATATACATATTAAAAAAGTATTTATTAATTCGCAAAGTTTTGTTTGTAGATATGTGTGTTGTCTGTATCGATAAACAGTCAACGTCAACGCAAGACTGTTAGGGAATACCAAATTTGCATTGATGTCTTGTTAAAGTTAATAAGGGTGATTGACTTTTCTTAAATTTTAAAATATTTAATTTCTTTTTAAGCTTGTCTAAATTTATAAGTGAATCAATCAAATTTACTAATACTCCCATCCCCGGTTTGAGTCTCTTTCTAAAACCATTAAAATATTAGTATAAATTTCCACAAATTTATGTTTGTAAGCGTGTGCTTTACTATTTATACTTAATTGAATGTCAGAAGAGTGGAGAAATTCAAATTATTTGTGTGGTTTTGAGATATTCTTCTACTTTTATAGTATTTTATTTAAGAACAAATTGAACAATTCACGTGCGTATGTTTATAAACTCCAATTCGTTTGCTGTCTTTTTTAATGGCTATAAATTGTGGACCATTTGAGTCAGCAGCCAGCCAGTCAGGCAACAACGTTTTAGAGTTTGGAACTACATATAATACAATTTAAACTAGTTTGCTGTGTGTTAAGTTTTTTTTATGTATATTTTACGATTGCATTCTTTAATACAGTGGGTTAGGTAATGGAAAATAAGACAATAAATAAAATACATTTTTAATCATTGGAGCGAAATTTACATTCAAATCAGTGGTCAGCATTTATAGCTACCTGGCGACGAAAGTAATTGGATTTGTACATTAAATTTACTTTATGATAAACAAACATTTTAGTTTTTAAGTTTTTGGTATAAGTTCCGTGGTTCAGAAATACAAATACAAATTCTATTCACTGAAACACACAAATATATTCACAAATGAGCTGCTTTTCTTTATGCCGAATCCTGATTTAAATCGTACTCTCACTGCTAATTTTATACTTAAAAACGGTTTGCGGTATTGTCTGTAAAAAGAAAAATTTACACATTTCTACAGATGTAGAATTATTTGCTGTTTGTTAGGCCGCGTTTTCACTATGTCATTTTTGTTGTCAAATTGTCCAAATTGTTGGCAATTGTATGAAAACGGGTTGTCATATGGCGTCATCTATGTTTGCAATCATGATTACAATCATGAAAATCATGATATGGCAACCCGTTTTCATACAATTGCCAACAATTTGGACAATTTGACAACAAAAATGACATAGTCAAAACCAAGCATTATAAACATGTCCGATCATATCGTATTAATCTTTTCGGCTTTTGGCGTTTAAGCACTATTTCTGATCATCATGTATCACTAATTGCGTACTTCTGTTGTTAATTCATATATCATTTCCTCCAAATCCAATGCAAGAATGATATTAAATGCACATTAGATACGGTGAAATTTGTGACACGAACAAGATTAATCCCAAAAAAGCTTCACAAAATACTTGGAGTAATACTACGAGTGATATTTTCGATTTTTTACTAAAAATTGGAAAATAAATTTCGAGACTGAAATATACTTGTATTCTTTATAAAATTTTAAAATAACTACAATGCAGCGGTCATGTTAATTTCATTTTTGGCAAACAATCACGATTTTTCTTTCCAGTTTATACTTCGACAATCTCAATTACAGCCTGTGACAAAGTCATTAACTATAGGTACGGTCACACTTGGCAAATATGTGGCTAAAAAGACGTAACCACAAAATAAAATATACTTTAACTCGTTTATTTATTAAAAAAAAAACTTCGTTCATTTAGGACAGGTTACAACAAATATTTAGTTTTATTTTATTTAATGCTGTTTGATCTTGCAAAACTATTGTAAGAGTAAACAACGTTAAACAAATTTGTGCTAAAATAAGTTGTTACGCTTTTTTGAGCAAATATTAGCCAAGTGTGACCGTATCTTAACTGTACAAAGTAGACAAAACTCAACACAGGTGTCGTAGTCGTACAAATTCCAACAGTCAATCAACCGAATATCATACGTAACAGCAATCAAGCACAAGTTGTCCTCATAGCGCTGAGATGTAACCTTTTGAATGTATAGGTTTATTCCAGAGATTTCACGTAATGTTTTAAGCAATCTTCACCTCTGAACTCAAGAAGAAAATTAAATTCTTCAGGTTACGAATCAAAAAGTCATGTTAACGTATAAAAGTTCTTTTGAAGGCCATCGTGTCATCACGCAATTGGAGAGTATTTCAGAAGAGAGCATATTACATCTTTGAACAATATTCAAAGAATATAGATTTTAATTGCATATTTTGATCGTAATAATTTGCCTCCATTATGGATCATTGTCAGTTTAATATGCCCGATTTTACATTAGTGCAAAAGCCCCTGATTAAAAATTATAGAATTCCGGCTGTTCCTCCCGCAAAGAAATCCATGTCCAAAGAAATGTTAAATAATAAATAATTATTTAGGAACGTGGCTGGAAACGAAAACATCGAAAGTTCTTCTCAGGAAAAAAACTCCCTGTATATACAGCTTTGGCCGAGTGAGACTCGGGTCATTCCGGAGCGAAGATAAGATTGTCGTGGGAACGAAGGAAAAGGTGATTTTTTTTTAGCAACTTTCTTTTTGACAAATTGTTTTTGGCAGCTCAGCTGTTTTCGTGTAACATATTACTATTAAAAATGTTCAATTGGGTCGATAATTTAACATTAAATCGATTTACAAACGAAAAACGTTTGCAGGTTATTGAATTTTATTAAAAAAATTCATGCTCGCAAGAGTAAGAGAAATAAATTGACTTATTTCGTGTGAAGTGCAAAACCTGCATCCCGAAATGCACTGTTAGTGTTGCATCATTGGACCGTACTTTTTTTTTTTAGAGAGGATGAAGGCAGGAACGTTACTGGCAAGCGCTACCGTGCGATGATTACAATTTTTTTTCCCAAAATGAAAGAGCTAGACTTGGCTGACATGTGGTTTCAACAAGTAAGTGCCATATGCCACAAACCACGCGAAACAATGGCCCAATTGGGAGGCGAGTTCGGTGAACAGTTTATTTCTCATTTGGGGCCGGTCAATTGGCCGCCTACATTGTGCGATTTAACGCCTTTAGACTTTTTTTGTGAATTTATGTTAAGGCTCATATCTATAGGGACAAGCCAACAACGGTTGACGCACTGGAAGCTAATATTTAATAATTTGTTTGTGAGACGCCGGCCGATAAGTTGGATAGAGTTTGCCAAAATTGGACCCATTTAAGGTGTAGCCGCGGTTTACATGAAATCATCTTTAAATATTGAATTATATATGAAGATCGTTCTATCGACTCAAATAAAGATTTTATGCATTTCTCTAAATTGTATGTGTTTTTTTTTAATTAAATCCGAAAGCTCTTAAAAAACACCCTTTATATTAAATTAAGACACATTTAAATCATGGAAGTTATTTGTACTGGTAACCCTCATCATTAATTAAGTGGTTGCCTGATTTTTCGGTAATATTGCCGCCTTTGCATCTGAGATATATAGAACAGTAAGTTCTATATATGGTAGTATTTGCCTGAAGTTTTTGAAGAAATAAGAACATCTAAATGTCAAACATGCTTATTCTTCATCAGTAGAATATGAGCAAATTAGATTTATTAATGATTGAATTAATAACTTACAACATAAAATAATATTTGAAACTAAACAGTTCTAGTCGCCATAATTCTCTTGTTACCAGAAATTGTTTAATGATTTTATAGCTCCGAACTTATTTCATTTCACTTGCAAGTATATCTTAACTAGTCACAAGAGAAGACAAACAATAATAAATTGCTATATGCCGTCTATATTATTTAAGAAAAATACTATTAAACGTGCATCAGCTCTAAAGTTGGCTTCTTCGCCATAATTTTTGATAAAATCATGAGGTCAACCACTTTGTCTGAGTGCTGAATGATAAAAATGCGACTTTCGGGATTATTTGAAAGCGCGAAATGTTTAAGGTAACAATGTTGTTAACAGGTCTGACGAGAGAATTTTAAACTCATTTTTTGGAGTTAGAAAAAGTGCTTCAAAAACTGATGCTAGGCATACAAAAGAGTATTGAGACATTAAAACAGCGAAATCATTTTTTCCGTTTTTGTCCCACTGTGCTCTTAACATACAAATTGTTAAACAATATGCCGTTAAACACTTTCTACTTTAAAAGTCATCGAAAATGTTTGACATTCTTGTCAAAACATGAACATTAAAAAAATTGATTTATTTCTACGTAATTATAAGGCCGAAAAGTGTCCAAAAATTTAAATCAGTGTAAAAATAAAACTGAATATGTTATTTGGTATACATATCTTTAGGTTAGATCTTCTAACAAACTTGCAGATTTTCAAAATGTATAATTGAGCAAGTTAGAGAGCTTTATTCTGCTGTGCCGAATCTTAAGTACACTCCACCGAAATGTAATGAGAAAGACAAAAACTACACTGATTACTAGAATGTCCGTATTGAATGTTTTTTATTCAGTCTAAGGCAAATTTTAAGAGCAACATTATTTATTTCAAATACATTGAAATTTTCTCTAATATTGACCATTTATAATTGATGTAATTACCAATGCTTACCATTATTTACAGAGTTTGTCTAATTATCATAACAGTCTTGAGTGTAATTTAACAATTTATAAAATAAAAAAACACATTTTTCCATATTCACCTCAAGTTCAGAAACAGAATTTAAAAAAAGGGTAAGATTCTAAGGTAAGGCTTCTTTTGGTTGAGTTTGATCTCAATAATATTATTTACAAGAGTTTTATAGGTGACATTATTGAAAGTGGACCAAGTATATACTAATAGCATCAATATCCAGTATTCAGTAACATAATTTCTATGTATTTGAGGCTTATTTTCGTTGAAATTCATCTCAATAACGTTATTTAAAAGATTTTTCTGATTGGTTGTTATAATATATCGGGCCAATTATGGGTTGATCTTTTTAGATTTCAGAACGGATAATTGTATGCATTTAGGATATCTTACGATAAATTTCAACATAATAATTTCAGATACCTATTAGTATTAACGTGAATTTCGAAAGTGGACCTTATATGGGAGGATGTGGTCAAATATAGACCAATATTACCAAAATCCAGTAGTTTGATTTTGGCATATATGTAAATGCTCCGTGTAAAATTTTGCTTCGGTACCGTTATTTATAAGATATTTATGAGTATTGAAGTGATTTTCGGAAGTGGACCTATATGGACTTATATGGGGGTTATGATCAAACATGGACCGTAATTCACAAAATTCTGTAGTATGATTTTTGTGTATATTTAAATGATCTATATAAAGTTTTGAGTCGGTACCGATATTTATAAGATTATATAAAGATTAATTTAATGTGGTCTTTATATAGGAGCTATGACCAATTATGGGCCGACCATCATAAAATTTAGTACAACAATTTACATATCTTTAAGGATTACTTAAGTCGAATTTAAACCTGGTAACAATATTTATACCATAATTATATGTATTTAAGTGAATTTTGGAAGTGAACTTTATATGGGGCCTATGATCAAATATGGATCGAACTACACAAAATTTCTTTTTGCGATTTCTTTTTACATGGAACTTGTTTTTGCTGAATTTTGTATTGATATTGCAATTTTATAGGCATTTATGTACCACTGAGCCATATTTTGAGAAAGAAATTTGTATTGGAGCTATGATAAATCATGGACTGATTCTTTAATCACAGTTTCTTTCTGTCAGTGTTCTTTTGTCGTATTATCTGCAATATATTTAAAACCTAATTATAAAAAACTGTTGATAAATATCTTTATTTTGATGGAGGTTGTTACACATTTTGGCCCATAACTCTTGTTCTGTCATTCCGATTTGGCTGATTTTCAATATCAAACTGTTTAGGAGAATTATTAACTGTTTTTTGTATATTTTGCTGATATTGGGCGTGAGAGTATTTTACACAAACAGACAGACAGATGGGCATAGCTCAACCGACGTAGAATTCAACAATATTGGGTCTCAGATGAATATTTCTCAGTGTATACCGGAATGCCAAACTTATATATTTCACATTCACCACTTGTGGTGTTGGATGCTATAAAAACAAACCAAAACTAACTTCTAGTTTTCATTTAAATGGCACAAACATGCATATGTATACAGCAATCAATTGATTAATCTCAGAAATAAAAATTGTAGAAATTTCAAGTTTTTGTCTAATTTTATACAAAACCACATAATTACAGAATCTTAACCCAAATTTGATTTTATATATTTCTTGTGTTTGAATACCGATGCTGTAAAAGAGAAAAAATATTGTTTGTTTCTTTAAATATATGTACATACATACATATTTTTAAATAATTTCTAAATTATTTAGATTAAATAAATTGTAGAGCAATTAAATAATTTCTTATGGAGAAGAAAAGAGAAATTAAGTAATTTAAAAAAATAAAATCCAAAAAATTAAAAGACATTAAATTAAATATCAAAGGCAAAACTAAATGCACATGATTACATATTTTTGTTTTTGACGTAGGTTGTGTAATAAGTTTAAGTGTGGTGTGGCTTTAAATGTGAACATATAAACATTATAACAATTACCTTTATGGAGTCATAAACTAGCTTTACTCTTAATAAACCAAACTTAACTTTAAAAATTTGTTTATAATAAAGCTGAATCTGTTGTGCCTTTATAGCAATGGTGCTGTTCAGATTCTTTTTTCATTGCTGTGTAATTGTTAGTTTTATTTAGTAAATATGTTGTGACTTAGGTTTCAAATTGAAATAATATTTTACTTACCACACATTACACGTTGTTGTGTGTGCTTAAGTAATTTTTTGTTTTTGTATGTATTATTTAAACAAATTATTTTCATTTAAACAACAATTGTCATTAAATTACACTTTGGTTTTTACTGTTTGCGGTATAATTTTTTATCTCTGACTTTTTATGGTCATTTAAAACACTTACAATATCATTAAAATTAATTTCTTTTTATTTTTCTCGGTTTTTATTTAAAAACCTTTTCTGCAAATTATTATTATTGTTTATTTGTGAGTACCTACATATGTATATGTATGTATACTTTAACTATAATTGTCTTAACCATGTAAACATATGCACAACATCTAGCTGCTTTACCTCCCAAAAAAATACTAAAATTCACACGCAAGCAGTTTGTGTTTCAATATCGAAAATGAATTTTTATGACATTAAGAAGTGAAAGCTTCCAAAAGTTTTATGAAATATATAAAGGAAATTTTAAAATAATTTAAATTGCAATTAGGGTTTGAAATAGCCAACAAAGATGGTGTTAAAAACCTTGTAATGGAATCTTAAAACTGTTCAGTAACAGCTGGTTATTTGGGACAATTTCTACAATTGTCACTACGCGATTTTCCACATATTCATAATCGGAGTGAGGACGGAAAATTCTGCTCGCTAAGCGCTTCCTTTTTTACGATTTTGGATGTGTGCTTTGGGTCACCATCCAGCTGAAAAGTTACTTCAGCCACATGATAGACACTCTTATCTACAAATATCGTGAAGGTGAATTTGCAAAATACGCAGATAGTCTTTTTTCCTTATTATTCTTTCGATTCTTTGCAGTGGTCCAAGGTGCCACTAACTTGTTTGAAGCAACCCAATATCATGACCTTCCTTCCACCGTCCTTCATTGTTTCCTTAATATGATGCCTTTGCATTCTCTGGGCTGTTCAACGCTAGCAATATTGTTTACAGTCGGATTAAAAGCTGTCTAATTTGGATTCGTCTGCCATTACATGTTACATCTACTGCCATCTACTGTACAATTTGTGTAGTCTCTGGCTTACTTTAACCGTGCCTTAACATTTCTTATCGACAATGCAGGTTTTACTTTTTTGCGGAAATATAACCAATATCGCTAAAAAACATTAGCCCTATCGTGAATAAAAATTCCACATGAAATTTGTTCCCTTTTATTTTTTTAACATTGAATTTAAATAGGAAAAATGTATATTTTGCTATATGATATTTATAGTATATAATTTCATGTGGTAAACACTTTTTGCAAATTATCCAACACAAATTAAATTATAATAAATAATAAAGGAACTGTCAAGAGCCATTGAGAACAATATTCCAGTAATGACAAAAAGTAGCTATTCTACGGTGAGACTTGGCAAATAAAATTAAACAAAATATTTGTTGTAAATAAAAAACCAGTTCAAATATATTTTATTTAGTGGTTACATCTTTTTCAGCAAATAAATTAATAACAAACTAGTGTTTGTTAAAGTCATAAACAAAGTAAACAACACATACAAATCAAATGGTAAACTTTGACACACTTGTGCAATATTTAGTCTATGCAAATTTTTTACTATTTGTTTATTTGCCGAAAATTATTATATTCCATTTTATATTGTACATTATTTTTTTAGCATCAAACCTAAAATAAATGACAAAAATATTTTTAAAAAGTGCACAAGGCACTCATTTATGCTCCCCACTGTATCTACACCAGTTTGTCAAGTAGTAACAGTAGTAACAGTAATAGTGTAAATAATACAGTCATTTCCTTTTGTTAATGTACTCGTGGGAATATGTTTTTGCCTAAAAATTTTAAGACATATTGTATAATTTATACAATTTTTAATAACATTAAAGATATCTTATTAAAAATTGATATTTAAGACTTTTCAAATCTCAACTAAAACGTGACCCATTTCGAGGTTCCCTACTTTTTTAAAGAAGAAAACACATACAATTCAAATTTAATGGGAAATGTTTATTATTATTTGAAAGAACATTCTTTGGTATTTATATTTTGAAGATTATGTCTATCAAATGTTGGCCGTTGCCACGTCGCATATGGTCTATCCGTTGAGTCCAATTTTCGATGACTCGTTTGGGAATTACGACTGGTAACTGGCGAATGACACGCGTGAAGTTTTCTCCCAAGGCCTGAATCGAAGCGGGTTTGTCCGCATAAACTTTAAACTTTACATATCCCCAAAGGAAAAATTCTAACGGTGTGATATCACGCGATCTTGGTGGCCAATCGACCGGCCCAAAACGTGAAATTATGTGCTCATCTAAGTGTTCTCTCAATAAATCTATTGATTGATGCGATGTGTGGGAAGTGGCGCCGTCTTACTGAAACCAAATGTCGCCGAGATCATAAGCTTCAATTTCAGACATCAAATAGTCGGTTATGGCCATTGACGGTTGCGTTCACACCGGCATAATTTTTAAAGAAATATGGACCGATGATTCCACATCATCACAGCGTGCTAGACGTGGTCTATTCGGTCAACTATTATCCAATAATGGGGTCTCAAATGTTGTTCAGGCGTAAGGCTTTCCATTATGAAATGCCAAACAATACTAAACAAAAATGACATGACAGCATGACACGTCTCACACCTGATCTGTCAAAAAAGGTTATTGAAAAAAGTATTTCTACTTGAATCACCCTATATAACTTTAGCCATATTTTTAATAATTTTTTAATGCATTATTGTAAAAATTAATCATAACATATCATATTTAATTATGTTTAATAAATTAAAACTAAACCACAGCAAATATTATAATAAACCATTATTCCCTGTCATTAACAAAGAAATATTTCGTAAAACTACTTGTAAACTAAACAATAAAAATTACACAAAGAAATTAAGTTTATCCATTAAAAATTGCAAACTCTACGACTGACCACTAGAAATTTATATCTATTAATTTTCATAAATTACCTTAAATTACTCTCACTTTCAATTATAAATAACTTAAAAAAAATACCAACTACACGCCTGGGTTTTCTTTGTCGTTTACCGTAGGTTTGGATATAAACAAAAAAAAATAAAATAAAAAAATTTTGTTGAAAAAAGCGAAATTGCAAATGAAAATAACAAAAATGATTACCTCAAATGCTGGCAAGACAAAAACACAGCAGAAATAAAATAAAACAAGTAAAAAAGTATAGTCGGTCAAGCCCGGCCATATAATACCCTACACCCAGTATATGTATAAACAGTTTTTCAAAAACGAGCGCTATATGGGAGATATTACCTATTTTGGACCGATCATCCAAAAATTTTGTGCCATGATTTCTGTGAATATGAATATTATATGTGTTAAACTTTATCTCGATATAAATACTTTTAAAGGCTTTATGGAGCTTAAAGTGAATTACAGAGAGGGAGTTTCGACTAATTATGGTCTGACCATTATAAAATTAGGTGTCATCATTTCTGTATATATGAAACTTATTTGTTTTGAATTTTATTTGAATACCAACATTTTTAAGAAATTTATGGTCGTTAAAGTGATTTTCGGAAGTAGGCCTTATATAGGAACTACGACTAATTATGGACCGATCATAATAAAATTGTTCCGTATTATTCGTATATACATATATGAAATATATTTGTGTTCAATATTATTTGGATATCAACATTGTTGAGAGAGCTATGATCTTTAAAGTGATTTTCGAAAGTGGGCCTTATATGAGAGCTATGACTAATTATGGACCGATCATCATAAAATTCTACCATATTATATGTATGTATGTATATTTATGTTCAAAATTATTTGGATACCACCAGTTTTAAAAAAGTTATGCTCATTAAAGTAATTATATGGAGGCTACGACTAATTATGGACCGATCTTGACAACATTTGTAGATGTGATTTAGCTTCATATATTACTCATTTGTGGTGAGATTTGTTTGCATACTTGTATAATTCGGTAAACCCAAATTTTGGGTGGACATTTGTATGGGGGCCAGGTGAAATAATGGATCGGTTTCCACCAGTTTCAATCCCATCCGTTCTTGGGCCAAAAAAGTATTTTGTACCAAATTTTATCGAAATGTCTTCAAAATTGCGACCTGTACTCTACGCACAAGCTTTAAATGGACAGCCAGCCAGCCAACCAGCCAGACAGACGGACGGACATCGTTAAATCGACTCAGGAAGTGATTCTGAGTCGATCGGTATACTTTAAGGTGGGTGTTGGACCAATATTTTTAGGCGTTACAAACATCAGCACAAATCCAATATACCCTCCCCACTATGGTGGTGTAGGGCATAAAAAATTATACGTGTAAATAAATAAAAACAAAATAGTGTTTTTAAAGTTCAAGTTGGGTCATCATTATTTAACACAATGTTTTTCATGTATTAATTATTTGAATACACCCAAAGTGGCAGAAATGTTGTCGCAAAAATCACAGCAATTTTAAATTTGTACTTATTTTAGTACTTTTTCAACCTGATATGGACAATGGTAATTTTATAATTACTTAAATATTTCATGATTTGCTATATTATGACGACTTAAACATGATGTTGTGCATTGCCATGTCAACACATTGACATGTTATGTCAGTGTAATGCAACCTAATTGTTGTATTGAGTACACCAATACCTTAATTAGTACTATTTTTCACTGTGCGCCGTTAGATTTTCAAAAGATTCTACCTGAATGCTTGCACATATCGGGCGGATTCCCCATTTGTTGTTAATGCCCTTTTTGTCCGCATGTAATCTTAGATTTACACAGAAAAAAAATCATGTCTTTTTTTTTCAATTAAACCTTCAATTAATTTTCAATTAAAATTTTAATTGATTCAATTACTTTTTCTGACATTTTCAATTAAATTTCACATTTTTTTAATTGATACTATCATTTTGTTTACAGGTCCGATTTCAATTAAATTTTTAATTGATTCCACAAATATTTTAATTGAAACTCATTTTTATTTTTTTCTGTGTAGTTCGTTACCGCCCAGAAAAAAAATTGCAAAAATTAATTTTTAACAAAAATTTAAAAAAGTTCTTAATTATAAAAACCGTTCAATTGAAAAATATATAAAATATTAAAAACCGGTCGGCTTTTCAAAGTGAAAACAAAACCGGTTAACCAGTTTCAAGTTTTTGAATACTATAGCTGAGTGCCGACAGTCGAAAAATTCTTAAATTGTTCACTAGGAAAGAAGCAAAATTTATAACATTAAACTGTTAGGCCTTCAACACAGGCCATTTCTTGTTATGGTTAAAAATTTACCATTTTTAGTACTCAATTTTTCATAGTTGAGGCCAGTTGTTGATTATTCCGACATACTGTGAGCGTCAATATAAAGTAAACAGCTAATATTATTAAAAAAAAATGTTGTATAGGGTTATTTTTTTTTTTTAGATGAACAGAACTTTGAAATGGAATAAAAAATATGATTTTCTTAAATTGACATGAAATTTACTTTATTGGAAAGATAATCCTCTGGCATTATAATTTAAATATGACGTTTGGCATATGACTGGCTCGGACGTAGTCTAATCTGGAGGTCCAATTTTCGATGACCTTTTCCAACAAGTGGTCAATCCTGCAAGTGGTCAATCGTTTCTTGCTTATCGGCGTAGACTAGCGACTTCACATATCCCTACAGAAAACAGTCAAGTGGCGTTAAATCGCACGACCTGGGAGGCCAATTCACGGGTTCGAAACGTAAAACTATGCGGTTACAAACATTTCCTTCAATAAATCAATTTTGACCCAAGCTGTGTGACACGTTACGCTGTCTTGTTAAAAAGCCACAAATGTTGTCAGAAGATTATCTTTCGATAAAGTAAATTTAATGTCAGTTAAAAAAATCATGCTAAACCAAACTAAACATAAATCACTTGACAGCTGACACAATGGCCGCCAGCTAAAAAAGTGTTGCTAACTTAAAGTTCCATATATGTATCTAAAAAACAACCTATATAAAATAAAAAAACATAAGAGGTCGACTTAAACTGTTTTGTTGTCATGCATACTGTGAGCGTCAATATAAATTAAACGCCTAATATTGTTTAAAAAATGTTTTTACTACAAGTACAGCTTTAAAACAAAACATATTGTATAATTTAAACTTTAAAAATAAGGAACATAAAAAATGATTCAATTTTAACCGGAAAAGTAACAGATTTTTCGCGTCAAAGTAAACAGCCATATTAAAATTTTAAAAACATGGTATTTAATATTTTGTTTGTAGACCTTTTGCCTTTAATAAACATGACAATCTTGTGGACATAGAATCAGCGAGTTTTTTTTTTAGTAAAATTAGGCGAAATTGTTTTTCATTTATTCTGTATTGCTGCCTAAAGGCAGGTTATTCTCGCAAGAAATATTTCTTAGCCGATTTTTTTTTGTCCAGAATTCCCACAGGTGCTTAATTGGATGGAGGTCTGGACACTGCGGAGGATAATATAAAGGTTTTGGACAATGATTGAGTAAATACTCTTTCACAATTTTTTTTCCTGTTGGAAAATCCAGTTCTGCACTAGGTTTAATTTATACTCGTATACACTAGGGGCTACACTGTTTTTTTTTAATGTCGAGATAATCTTCCTTTTTTGTTGTAGATTCGATAAATGTAAGATTAACGACCTCTGATGCCGCTATACAATCGCAGACCCTTACTGAACCACCGGCATGTTTTACCGTCTTGGTAACATACAGGGTGGCCCAAAATTAACGAAGGAATTTAAGAAATAATTATTAATTTTTGTTAATACAGTTTATAAATGGGACATATTTTTAGTTTAGCTATGAAAAATAAAATCTCGAAGTTTGTTTTTAAACAAAATCTTGGTACTAAGCCTGAAAAAAGTACAATTTACAATAATCACTTCTCAACTCTGGCACACTCATACACCCATGTAAACATGCTAATTCATGGCAACATACGAGTATTACGAATGAACTTACAACTAATAACAATAATGGTGCAACAGATGCAAGTTGAACGAATGAATGAACGGACGGACTATTAAATGAATGTCAGTGTTATCACTTTCATTTTGCATTAAGCAAACAGCCGACCATCCAGCCATCCATCCAATCCAAGCAGCCATTAAACCAAATTACGAGTATCTATTTTTTTGGTGTGGCTGTTGTTGGACCTTGGCTAATGAGTAAAATGTTTTTCCCTTTCAGTGTAAATATGTAATGTGTTTGATGTTGCTGTTTTTATGTTGCTGCTGTTGTAAAACTATAATGAAAAACACGTTTTTAAAACGCCTTTATAAATTTATTTTAAAGCGTCAATTGCCATGAGGCGTTGCTAAAAAGGGGGTTTTATCGTACTGAAATATTGGAAAAATATTTTCTACTTTTTTCGTCCAGCCAAGTCTTTTTGGATGAGAAGGGGAAAGAGAAACTTGACTTTAATAGTTAATTTTCTTATTTCCTTTTATTTATTACTTTCGTTCATGTTCATTTGTATGAAAAACCACGAAAATTTAATTGACGTGCGTGAACGAAATGGCAAGTTCAAAAGAGAATTGAATAAAAACTGTTCAGCTAAAACTAAAGAGTGTGAAACATGACTAATGACCAGTTTTTAACTTCATATTTAAATACGAAATTAGTTAATTTTTACTTAAACTTAAGTTGTATTTAAATACGGTTTCATTTTTTCAGTCTAAAATTAAGTTTGATATTTAATTATGATAAAAGTATGGTAGCACTATTAAATATAAAAAAATATAAACAACTTTTTTATTTAACAGCTGATTTCATATTTAGTTTACAAATTGTTGTAATCTAAATGGGCAAAAGCTGCATCATTAATGTTCTCTTTATCTAAATTCATTGTTTTAGTTTATATTGATAATAATAAACACAATGTTTTTATTCGCGACAAGTTTATTAAATATTTTTATCAAATATTAAAAAAAAAATCAATGCGAAATTTTCACAACTTGCAGAACTGTCAAAATCATATGGTAGTATGAAAAACTTAAGTTGTATTTAAATGGACGTAGTCAGTGATTTAAGTTCTATTTAAATATGATCTGTAAAAATGAATTTTGTATTTAAACAGAACTTAAGTTTAAACACACTTTAATTTTTAAGTTAAAAACTGGCCATAAGTATTTTCTCTAACTTTTTTAATGTAATTTTAAACAGCCCCTTGTTGTGACGACGCCCTTTCCTATTTCCATGTCTTTTAAAGTTAATTGGCATTTGGTATTAAATTTTATACTCTACACCGGCATAATGAGGAGGGTGTATTGGATTTGTGCTCATGTTTGTAACGCCCAGAACTATTGGTCCAACACCCACCTTATAGTATACCGATCCACTCAGAATCACTTTCTGAGTCGATTTAACGATGTCCGTCCGTCCGTGATATTTTTCGGCTCAAGGACGGATGGGATTGAAACTGGTGGAAATCGGTCCATTATTTCACCTGGCCCCCATATAAATGCCCTCCCAAAATTATGATTTAAATATCATAAATGTTTGAATTATGCAAGGTATCAAACAAATTTCACCACAAATGATTGAAGCCAAATCAGATCTACAAATTTTGAGCAGATCGGTCCATAATTTATCATAGCTTCTATATAAGGCCCACTCCCGAAAATCACTTTAAAGAGCAAAACTCCCTAAAAAATGTTGGTATCTAAATAATATTGAACGCAAATATATTTCATATACATATATATATAATATACGAATAGTATGGTACAATTTTATGATGATCGGTCCATAATTAGTCATAGCTCCAATATAAGGCCCACTTTCAAAAATCACTTTAAAGAGCATAACTCTCTCAAAATTGATGGTATCCAAATAATATTGAACACAAATCTATTTTATATACATATGTATATACAAATAATACGATACAATTTTTTATGATCTGTTCATAATTAGTCATAGCTCCCATATAAGGCCCACTTCCGAAAATCACTTCAACGACCATAAATTTCTTAAAAATGTTGGTATCTACATTATAAAATTCAACACAAATAAGTGTCATATATACTGAAATGATAATACCTAATTTTATAATGGTCGGTCCATAATTAGTCGAAACTTCCATTTATGAGATCATAATTTACTTTAACCTCCATAAATCTTTTAAAAGTATTTATATCGAGATAAAGTATAACATGCATAATATATACTATATATTCACAGAAATCATGACACTACATTTTTGGATGATCGGTCCATAATAAGTTATATCTCCCATATATAGCCTATTTCTGAAAAAAACAATTTAAATATACTGGGTGTAGGGTATTATATGATCGGGCTTGACCGACTGTACTTTTTTACTTGTTTCTACATATTTTCTATTATTATTTTTCTATTGTTAAGTGTTGGCCAGTGTATAAGACTTGATGGGTTTTTCTTGTTATTGAGGTATTTGTGTGTGTGTTAAAAACAAAAACTAATGAAGACATTTTCCCCCAAAAACAACAGTTAACAAATATTGGCCAAATTCTAAACCAGTTTTAATTGAAAATTTTCTACTTCTTTCTTTAACTTCTACAAGTGGATACACAACTTGTCGATACAAAAGCCAACAAATAAGAAAATGGTATCTAACATCGGTCTCAGATAAACTACAAAGCTCTCCGATAAAAAATCTTTAAAAAAAATTACTTTAATACGAGTAGTAATAATTGTACAGACAAAAGACTTGTTACACATTTCCAGCTGCCTTGTTTTTATTCCATCGTCAGAGTATCAACAGAAGTTTATTAATGGAATAATTTTTGGAGAATTAAAACTAAAAATAACAATTTAATTAGTTTATTGTTTAGGGCTTAAGTTATGTTTATATTAATATTTATTTATAAAAAAAACACTGTTATTTATTTAGTTTTTTGTGTTCCAAATCACAATTTATTAGCTTAACTAAAATAGACAAATATTTAAATTGCCGATAAAAGCATTAATGATTTCTGTTTATTTTCTATGGCTATAAGGTGTATTTAAAATAACCCTACACTATAGAATGCTGGTTGTTAAAGTTTGTCTTAAAGTTTATAACATTTGGAAAGTGTATAAAAAATAATAAAAAAAAATAATTATAAATATGTAAATTCATTACATACAATGTCAAACAACAAACAATAGTTAATTGCCTGCATTCTGGGTAATAGAATTTTGCGCTATAAAATATCTGCTATTAGTATATCTCATATATAGTTTAGTACGTTGGTCTAAGTTTAGATTCTCCTAAAATTTTATTTTCTATTTATGGCATTGTTGAAATTTGTTTATGCTGCCAAAATATTTTAAAATGTATTTTCTGTTAACACATTCAAATAATCTCTACTGCCACCAAAAATGTTTAAAGAAAACCCAGACAATTCTTGAAATCCAAATACAATACATTAATAATTATTCAAATTATGAAAGTTTATAACAAACAAATATTTAGTTTTAAGCTATATTTCTAAACACATTTCAAATATTTCAATAAAGCGTTCATTACGAATTAACTCATGGACTTAATTACTTAGTTCTTCAAACGTATTGAATTTATTCCTTATTGAATAGCTCAAATTAAAATTAAATTTAAATTATGAAAGTTGCAAATAGAATAACAATGAAGGAAATTAATATGTTATGTTTAACTGAAAAGTTTACTACTAACTGTTATAAAAATTTAAATGCAAAACAAACAATATAAAAGAAAAACAAGTTAGAGTGCAATATTCGACTGTGCCGAATCTTTAATACCCTCCACCTAAACTTAATAAGAAATACAAAAACTACACTGGTTATAGGACCAGAATATCCTTATTCCGTGTTTTTTCTTCAGCCTTGGTGCAAATTTTACGACCAACATTATTTATTTCAAATGATGTGCTATTATGCGATTACCAATTCTTACCATAACTTACAGAGTTTGTCTGATTTTCATAATAATCTAGAGTGTATTTTAACAATTTATATAATTTAAAGAACATTTTTCCATATGCACAACAAGTTAAGAAACAGAGTATAAAAAAGGTTAAGAGTATAAGGTTAGGCTTCTTTTAGTTGAATTTGATCTCAATAAAATAATTTACAAGAGATTTATGGATGGTATAATAGAAGTGGATCAATTGTGGGCTAATAGCTTCTAAATCCAGTATTCACTAATGTGATTTCTAACTATTTTGGGGTTATTTTGGTTGAATTTCATCTCAATAACGTTATTTACAAGAGTTGTATGGTTGGTTGTTACGCTCGGAAGTGGACTTAATTCAGGAGCTATTATTGACTGACAGCTACAAAATCCAGTATCCAATAATGTTGTTTCTACGTATTTGAGGCATATTTTGGTTGAGTTTGATAATTCGGGAGCTATTGCCAATTATTGACTGACAGCTACAAAATCCAGTAGCATAATTGCCTTACAATCGATATTAGTCTGATTTTTAGATTAAAATTACTGATCTAGAACTAGTTGGTTCGATATCCATATTTATTACATATTTTTGTGGGTTTAATTGTTTCTCGGAAATGGTTCTTATACATATGGCAGCTATGACAAATTATGGACCGATCTTCTTAAATTTTGGAACAATGATTTTTGTGCATATGAGGATATTTAACGTCGAATTACAACATAATAACGGTATATTTAAGATACAACATAGTATTAACGAGGATTTCGGAAGTGGACCTTATATGGGGGATATATTAAATATGCACCGATATTCTCAAAATCCAGCAGTTTGATTTTGGTATGTATGTAAATGTTTCGTGTAAAATTTTGGATCGGTACCGTTATTTATTAAAGATTTATTAAAGTGATGTTCGGTCAAATATAAACCGAAATTTATAAAATTCTTCAGAATGATTTCTGTGTATATGTAAATGATCTATACAAAGTGTTGAGTCGGTACCGATATTTATAAGATTATATAAAGATAAATGGCTTTTTCGGATGTGGTCCTTATATGGGAGCTATTACCAATTATGGGCTGATCACCATAAATTTTTTACAACAATTAACTTACCTATAAGGATTATTTATGTCAAATTTTAACCTTTTAGCATTATTTATACCAGGACCAAACTAAAAAAATTTCGGTTTGTGAGTTCTTTTTGCATGAAACTTATTTTTGCTGAAATTTGTATTGATATTCCAAATTTATAGGTATTTATGTATCATTGGGCCATATTTTGGGAAGATATTTGTGTGGGGCCTATGAGAAATCAAGGACCGATTATTACTATTTTCATCACAATTTCTTATTTTGTCATGGAAATATCGTGTATAAAAAATATCAAATTTTAATGGAGGTTGTCTCACATTTTGGTCCATAACTCTGGTTGTACTATACCGAATTTGCTGGTTTTCAATATCAAAGTTACCTGCAAAATAAGAAATATTTTTCTGGAAATTTCGTTTAGTTAAGTTGCGTAGTTTGGACGTGAGAGTGTTTTACACAGACGGACCGACAGACGGACTTCAATCGACTTAGAATTTCATAAGGATCAAGAAAAAAATTATTGGGTCTCAGATGAATATTAACAAAGTTTCATACGGAATGACAAATGTAATATACCCTCATTAATCACTGTGGTGGTTTAGGGTATAATTATTCAACTATAATGCTGTAAGCTCTCCGGCATGACAAAAATATCCCAACTACCAATAAACTTATAAACTGTATTAATAACCCAGCCATGCCAGCGAATTTTTAGCCGTAATAGCTGGTGCAAAATATTCCGAATGCCGTCTTATGACGTAATGTAGTTCGGTGATCTACTAAACTGTCACATAATGCTGATCCTTTAAAACGCTATGTAAAGTTTGTATGGCAGTCTATGATAACAAAACACAATTCTCAAGTGTCCCTATTCCTTTGCCAAAGTGTTTTGCAGTTGATTGGTAATAATTTCCGCGAAGTTCCAAGTCTTAGATGACTCCAATTTATTTATTTGTAATCATACGATGCACTTAGTATCCCAAGTAGTCTAACGTGTAATTAATTGCCACTTTTTGTTTTCAAAATTTTTACTTAAAAAATTTCAACTTGACTTGCTGAGTCAATAACCTGAATGTGTTCTTTTGTAATCTATGTGGGATCAATTGAGTTCCTCGTAGAAAATGCATTCCTCGTAGTAAACGCACTACATGACAGGTCAAATTACTAATTCGTGGGTAGTTAACAGAATTGGGTTGTCTTTGAGCCCAACACTGTTTTTTTATTCGTAGAACTTACTACTTATGTTAAAGGGCATAAAAAATATGTTTTTAAAATATTCTATGCCAAGAATGATAAAATAAAGATTACGCCATGCGCATGATTTCCCGTTATGTGACGTAGAAGTTCCATTCTAAGGGTTACCAAGAATGTTTCATGTGTTAGAATTAAAATTACTTGCGTAAAATGTATGTTTTATGTGATAGTTGGCAACCTTGAAATTGAAATCTCTCTGAGAGTTCTAAAATAAAAGCTGTTAAAAAAGAAAAACAAACAACAAAAAATATAAACATAAACTGCCGTATTTATAAAAAATTAAAGTAGACTTCAAGTGTACTTTAAGAAAATTTTGTATGAAAATTTTGTCTTAAAGCACACTTCAAGTCTACTTTATTTTTTATAAATACAGCAGAAAGTGTGCAGTGAGCAAATGCAAGCAAAACGACAGTAAAAAAAGAAGTGAGAAAAAATTAGCCAATAGAAACACAGAACGTGTGACGTCATAGTTCCAAAATGCGCAGAACATTTTAAAATTTTACGCGCGTTGGCGTAATCTTTATTTTATCATTCTTGTTCTATGCCATGGTGCACTTTATAAGAAATCTATATTTAAACATATTGAGACTTTAAATGTATATTTATTGTATTTAAAAAAGTGGATTCTTTTAGTAAAAAAAAACCATTAATTTCTATTGTAAATGTTAAGTTAATTTTTGGAGCCAATTGTCAAATTAATATTTAATTTTGTAAACTGTCAAATTCTGCCTGTTTTATACAAAGGTGAGAATTATTTTCTAGAATATTTATGTAGCTAAGACTCAATAAGCAAGTAAGCGAAGACACAATATAGTGCCTGCATGAACAGTTTTCGGCATGATTTCAGTCAAGGATATAAACATTTGATAAAGCAGTCATTCTACTTTTTTGTTTGATTGTGTTTATTAATAAATAGTTTATTCAGAGAAAGAGCTTTAGTAGCTACTGTTAAACCGATCCATTTCAGCAAAAAGCTTTAACATAATTTGACTTAATGTCCTAAAGGTTGACACATTCAATTTCCCGAAGAAGTAGGGTGCTTGGGAATTTAATAAGATCTCTTTGAGTTAACTAAAAATAATATGTAGTTGCTAAAGTATTGCTAGATAGATCAATTGAATGTTAAAGGTTAGGAAATAGTAATGAAATCTAGATTAATTCACTCATCTAACTCAGGTAACTTGGAGAAAAAATATGATAAGCAAATGATCTAGGTGTATATTATACTGTGAGCGTCAAAATAAAGTCAACACCACATATTATAAAAATAAAAGCTAATTATAATAAGAGACTCGGTAATCAAAATAGACTTACATAGAAAAGGTAAATCCCTGCTTAAAATTGGTAAAACCACTGTAAGATATCATTATACAAACAAAAATTATAGACATAGTAGAGCAGTTCACTATTTTGTGCAAATGGTATTGCATCATTGCATTTGCAAAAAGGTTTGCATATTTTTGCTCTACACTAACAAAATACACAGCAAGAGCAAAAATATGCTAAACCTTTTTGCAAAGGCAATGATGCAACACCATTTGCGATATTATATAAACTCAATGCCTGGTGTAATACGACCAAAGAATCTGGCAAAAATTGAAGTAAGAGCTATAGTAAAGGTACGTTCACACTTGGCAAATACTTGCCGATAAACCAATAACCACTAACTAAAATATTTTTGAACTCTTTTATTTATTCGTTTATTTAGGACAATACACAACAAATAATTAGTTTTATTTTATTTGATGCTTGCAAAACTTTTGTAAAAGTAAACAACGTCAAACAAATTTCTGCTAAAACAAGTGGTTACGCTGTTTTGAGTAAATATCTGTCACCATACCTTAAGAGAAGTAAGGAGAAACCAACATCAAGTGCTGTTAAAAATTTGACAATGTTACGAAAAGAAATGGACTACATAGTAGAGTGACACATAAGAACCAAACATTTAAGTTTCGCAAAAAATACATACATAAACGAGCTTCAATTTTTTTGGATTAATATTCTTTTCAGCGATAAAAATAAGTTTGAAATATTTGGATACAAAAAACCCCCACAAATATGTCATAGCAAGAACGAAGCCTTTAGAAATAAGTATCTTGCCACGAAGGTTGTATGGCGGTATCAGGGCTGGGCAATTTTACATTTTTTGAATCTACATTTTAAAAAGCAATACTAAGAATACCTCCAAAATTGTGTAAGAGTGATTGCTCAATCATTGTCCAAAAACTATAGAACATCCACAGCTGTCCTATACCCAAATCCAAATTGAGCACTTGTGAGAATATCTGATTTCACAAAAAAAACTCATTGATACTATGTGTAGAAGATTGTCGGCTGTGACAAAAGAACTACAAACAAATTATTAATTACAATATTTTACATCATTTTAATATACCTGTTTACTTTATTTTGACGCGAAAAATCTGTTAAAATTTAATTATTTTTTTATGTTTCTTATTTTTTTAGTTTTTATTAATGAGTTATATTATGCTTAAGTTACTTATTTTGCCATAAATTTGTACTTGTAGTATATAAGTGTAATAAAACATTTTTTTAAACAAAATAAACTGTTTACTTTATATTGACGTTCACTTATATTCTTAAAATGTTATTGAAAAACGATAAATATAACATGATTTTTCGATGAAGCGTCGTGAAAGAAAAAATTTACTTAATTTTAAAAAAAGATAGTGTATTAAAACTTATCTTACCTTCACCACTATCTAGTTTCAAATATATAAACCGTATCTTTTTGTTATTATTTCTTTTTGTTCACCGGAAAAAACTATTTATATTCTGTCTAAATTCTCACTTAATCGCATTAGTAACAAAGTAACTTTTTTTTTTATCATTAAAGATTCGGACTAAAATCTAACACACGACTGTTGTATGTTGTGTTTTGTGGTTGCAATTATTTATTAATAAAACCGATTAATTATCTAATACTATTATCTAATAATACAATAAATAAATTGAAGTTGGGGCATGTGAGTGTTTAGGTAAAATCACACACATATGAGTGGTTTTTCGACAGTAATTTGCAATAGAATTAAGGATTGGGTTGTTCATTAAGAGGATTTAAATTATTTTTTGGTCGTTTTAAGCGTTTAAGCATATTAAAGTTTTAATTGCTGTGATTTATAAATAGAGAAAAGGGCAACAAATTGAATACCTTTAGTTAATATTCATTTTATTTAGTATTTACAGATTTACACAGATTTACGGTTTCAATTTATTAATAGCTAAATATGATAAAATAGAGCAGAGCTCATATACTTTTAATACTTTAAATATGTCACTTATTGATTCTATTCAGTTCTATGCTGTATTCTCTGCAGATTTTTGCCGTAACAGAACCAATTTAAATGCACCATTAATTATGGCAGCACAGGCCATTGATTCATTGTACACTTCACCAGGAAAACTCCTATGGTTTATGTATAGTTTACATAATTTATATACAGCTTTCCGGGTAATACATTGTATAACCAATTATGCAGTATAGATGATGTCTATTGTTCCGTTTTTATACCCTACACCACCATAGTGGGGACGGTATATTGGATTTGTGCAGATGTTTGTAACGCCCAGAAATATTGGTCCAACACCCACATTAAAGTATCCGATTGACTCAGAATCACTTCCTGATTCGATTTAAAGATGTACGTCCGTCCGTCTGGCTGGCTGGCTGGCTGTCCATGTAAAGCTTGTGCGCAGAGTAGAGGTCGCAATCTTGAAGATATTTCGATAAAATTTGGTACGTAAAATTTTTTCGGCCCAAGGACGGATGAGATTGAAACTGGTGGAAATCGATCCATTATTTCACCTGGCCCCCATCAAATCAGTAACATATGGGATACTACAATGTTTCAAAACTCATGCTATCACAATAGTCAAGATATATGATGGTTTTCAATTTATGTGGGAAGGGTCACGCCCACTTGAAATATATATAGCCGAAAACCTAATTTGGACTATAAACTTTCAAATGAAACTGGTTTGGGCCAAATCAGTTGGATAGTTTTAGAGTCTATAGAGGACAAACATACAAACATTGTATTATATATATATAGATTTAGTTGTTACGTCTTTTTCGGCAAATATTTGCCAAGTGTGACCGTAGCTTTACAGACACATTTTTTCTTACTTTTCGAGAAATGAGGAATATTTTGTTACACATCTTTTCGACGCGAGAAGTTTTCACTAAATATGTTGGTTGGACCAATATTTCTGGGCGTTACAAACATCAGCACAAATCCAATATACCCTCCCCACTATGGTGGTGTAGGGTATAATTACAAGATTTATTATTTTAAGAATGTATTAAAGAAAACTTTTTAAGTTTTTGAAATCCTGATTGATTAAACTTTAAGCTTTTGTTTTTGAATTTAGCCTGAAAATTAATTAACGTAAAATAAAAATTATAAGGCTCCCTTTGCTCGATAATTCAACCAACAACTTCTTTTCAAAATAACCATCTTTTAGATGCATATTTAAATATCATAGGGATAGCAGTTCCAAAATTTTTATGAAATATAATAAAATTATCCCTTAAGTTACACAAATGGTAACTTTAAATCATATGTTTTTCCATTTCATCTGAAATATCGAAAAAATATGTTTCAAAAAAGTACAATTTTTTTTTGTATTCCAAGTATTTTAACAAGAATAGTATAGACGTTGTTAGCTCACATGGTTCGCAGAGGACTTATGAAGATTCAAATTACGGCCTTGACAAGAATACTTGCCATGTTCTTGTTTTAAGACACTTTTTTTTTAAATAGGATCAGCTTTGTGTTTTTTTATTTCCTGAATATAAATGTTTAGTTTTTATTAAATATTTCTACAAATTAAATCTCGCTTTAAATGTAATATTTGTCGGAAACAAACTTGTCTAACAACTAAGAAGGATTTTCGGATATTGCAAACTTATACTTAAATGTGAAACATTATTTCGCTGAGTGTAAATATTTGTTTTATGCTCGTATGTATCCAGTTATATTGATATGTATTTCATATATAGTTTTTGCAAAATATAAATCATTAGCACAGCTATAGATGACGAAACAAATATGCCATAAAAAACATAGCAAAAACAATAGCTAAAGCTAAAGTACCATAAACTTTAACCGAGACTCCGGGAGTATTTCATCCATCACTCTTTCAGATAATCAGTATCACATAAATACTAATATTATTATTTATATGTATTTGCAGTTTGTATGTAACTGTTTATGGTCTATCCTTATGTGTTTATTGTGTAATAACAATTCTTCAGTCCCCTGTCTTTTCCAGTACTTTTTATTTGATGTCCTGTATTTGAATGTTTGGGACAGTTTTATGATGATTTTAGTATAATTTTCTTTGGTTTTATACTTTTTTCTGCTTTTTTCTTGTAATTTAGTTTAAATTTGTCTGTTTAGCCTTTGTTGGAGTTGAAATTACCCATTAGTTCGAGATTAAAAAAAAAGTGTCTATTCTAGTGTTTGTTCTGTTTGTGTGGTTTTATTGTGTCATTTTTTATTGTTTTACAGTGGGTGTTTAGAAGATGGAGAAATCTGTGGTGTCTGATTTTAGTTTTAATCGTAGCTGTTAATGGAGTAGAGTTCTAAAGCTTTTTTTGTTTTAATCATATGAAATTATGTGTCTTGAACTGTAAACTTTTGTACAGTAGAATTTTAATTAAATCGTAGAATTTTATTTATATTCAATCGTAGATGTACGAAGGTGGTTTGAAAACTTCTTAGTCTAGCACAGAAAGAGAATAGTTAGTTTTTCAAAAACATTTTTATTTTTTAATATAATCTCTTCAATTCAATACACTTAGTCCAACGCTTATCTAGTAAGTCTATCCCTTAATTAAAATAGTTTTCCTCAATGCCTTCAAAATAGTGGTTTACAACTGTAACTGCTTCTTCATTTAAGATAAAACGCTTGCCAGCTAGGAATTTTTCTAAATTTGGGAACAGGTAAAAGTTATTGGGAGCTAAATCAAGAGAATAAGGTGGGTGGTCACGCAACTCGTACTTTAATTCTTTGATTTTAGCCATTATTAAAACACTCTTGTGCGCTGGTGCGTTGTCTTGATGAAAAATAATTTTATTGTATTGTAAGCCAGAACGTTTTTCTCGGATTTTTACATTTAATTAATACAAAATGTTGCAATAATACTCTAAATTCATTGTTATGTTCTTTGGCAGATAGTCAATTAATGAAATATCTTTGAAGTGCAAAAAAAAAACCGTTGCCATAATCTTACCAGCAGATTGAATTGTTTTTGCCTTCTTTTGGGGCACTTCCTCCAGCTTCAGTATAGTAGTGGTGGCCGCATGTCTCATCATAAGTTATGAAACGACGCTTAGAAACCATTTTATTTTTCTTAAAATGATCCAAACAAGCTTGAGAAATTTTCATTCTTTTGCGTTTTTAATAAATGAGGCAACCATCTTGCAGAAAGCTTTTTTGTCTTTAGTTTTTCATACAAAATTAGATGGACTCGATCATTTGATCGATATTGATGATATTAGCTATTTCACGCATTCGTCGATCATTTAATACCATATCATGCACTTTGAAGGAGTTGCCTGAAATTTAACAAGTACTGATGGAAGTTTCCAAACACTTAACTTTTTTTTGTTTCTGCCGCGCTTTCTGTTCTAGGCTAAAAAGTTTCCGAACCGCCCTCGTAACTATATACAGTTTAATTATGTTTATATTCCATTGTTGCTTTTTATACAAACTAATTTGTTCAATTGTTAATATTTATACAGTAAAATTTATGAACATCAATGGTGGCCACGTTTATGTTCAATTTGTAAAGTTTAATTAATGTCCAACTATATATCGGCGAATTTTTGTTTAATCGTAGCTCTTTTTACAGTTCAATGGAATGTTAGTTATTTTCCAGTCGATTTTAGCTCTTTATACAGTCTAATTTAGCTCTATTTGTGGATCTATATAAAATAAAATTTTAGCATTTTTCGTGGCTCTTTATACAGTCCAATTTTAGCTTTATTTGGATATCTATACAATCGAATTTTAGCATGTTTTGTGGCTCTTTATATAGTTCTAAATAAGCTTTATTTGTCGATCTCTATACAATCAAATTTTAGCATTTTTCGTGGCTTTTTATACAGTCCAATTTTACCTTCATTTGTGGATATCTATGTACTCGAATTTTAGCATTTTTTGTAACTCTTGCTGCAGTTAAATACATATAAGCTTTATTTGTTAATTTAATACTTTTTTGTTTTAATGGTAAATTTAGAATTGTAAAAGTTTTTTTTTTCAAAGCCACAGGTCTATACATATTTTTTCAACCCCACTGTACTCATAAAAGTGTGAAAAATTACAGTATTACCTACAACTATCGATTTCCTCATCAGGCATACTAGCATAAGAATAAAAAGTTCAATTGTCACCACAACAAATACTTCCTTAATGTCATACAGTTTCTGGCCACTTCAAGATTCAATGTCTATTTTATGGTCCAACTTCCTACACTTTACCAACTCTACAATACATACGAGTAACTGCACAATGTATTTTAATGTCTCCATAAAAAAATCGATTACAGTTTCTATAAAATGACACAGTGGGAGTTAAATTTGATATTTGTTGCTTATCTCTGCTAAAAACTAACAACACAACTAGAGATAATGATTGATATATAGTACAACACAAAACTACATATAGAAATTTATAGCATTGGAATTTTATCCAGTTAATAATAATAATAATAATGTTGCTCAGCATGTGTGACATGTGAAAATGAAATATTCATACAATAGTTTTGTTAGAAGAATAGCATTTTCATAAAGTTCAGTTTTTATTATGAATTTTATCTTTGGCAAATAAAAATGTAAGCAGAACATTTATTGTCATTGTTATGATGAGTATAATGGTTGAGTATCGTTTTAGATCAGAGGTAGGCAAAGCGAAAAATGACGTTGTGTGTGTGAGCGAACTACCCATCAAACATAAACATAATTATATAAATTATACAAAACAACTTAGATAGGAAACATATATTTTCCGTAACATATAAGAAATTAACAACGAGATTGATATACAAACGGAACTTCTAATACTTCAAAAGCTGATTACATGCATGTTACCAAATGCATTATCAATCATAAAATATTTTTCGTAATTTCTTATTAATTTGAAATGTTTGTTGGGAAGTATTTCTGGAAAAAATATAAAAGCATCCGCCGCATGTGCACACATTGCTGTCTCAATGACGACTGAATGAAAGAGATTAAGTGTATGTGTGAAGTGCTCTCTGCACAATTGTGCTATAGGATGCCGACCTATGTTTTAGATTTGTCTATGCGTAACTCCCATAGATACTAGTGAACTTTGAACCATTTGTTCTAACATAGAAAAAAAACACGGTTATTGTTTATATTTATTGTTTTTTTTTTCTACAACAATGAGTCTGTCATTGTATTTTATGCATAAACAATTTGTTATATGTGGATGCTATTCTTTTACAGCCAAAATCTAACATTTAGGAATATAGATATTAAGGCGCATGCTGCTTAATTTCAAAAAGAGAACAAGAGCAAATTTCCCTTTTCCGGTTTTTTTCCTTTTTTTTGTTTGTTATAATTAATCTAAGAGATTTTAAGTGTTATACCAGATTTCCAAAAATATCCTATAAGTTTTCATTTATTATTTTTTGCTCAGTTCCATATATTCCTTATGAAAATTGTTTCTTTTTTTTTCTTTTTAAAACTTTATTATTTTTCCGGTGCTAAAACATATAAAAATACCTAAGAGGAATTAAATTTATGTGTTTTACAGCAAAGTACTTTATGTTTCAAATATTAAAATAATTATTATTGATGAACTTTAAATTTTGGAAAACTTTTTCCTTGCCAGAATGATAACACATGTAAAGGGTGATTTTTTTTTTAGCAACTTGGCAAAACTGTTTTTGGCAGCTCAGCTGTTTTTGTGTAACATGTTACTGCTAAACATTGTTAGTTTGGTCTATAATTTAACCATGAATATACTTACAAACAAACAACGCTTGCATTGAATTTTATTATTAATTCATGCTTAATTAATAAAGTGCATCATTATCTGAGGCAGCTATTCGGAATCTTGTGACAAAATTTCGCAACAATTTACATTATTGGAAACCACCAACACGCATACGTAAAGTGCGGCCAGAGATAAATACAGTGAATTATCGATACCGTGAATTATTGATGCTATTTGCAAGAATTGAACTGCTAATTTTAAGTGAATGGGCGCTGGTCCATTTTTTTATCGGAAAATTATATTCAGCAACGAAACTCATTTCTGGTTGAATGAATTGGTAAAGAAGCAAAATTATCATATTCGGTGTGAGTGGCAGCCAGAAGCATTGCAAGCACTGTCAATGCATTCCAAAAATGCACTGTTTGGTGTGGATGGATTATGGTCCGGTAGCATCATTGGACCGTACTTTTACAAAGACAACGAAGGCTATAACGTTACTGTGAATGACGAGCGCTACCGTATTATGATTACAACTTTTTTTTTTTGCCTAAAATGAATGAGGTGGCCTTGGCTGACATGTGGTTTCAATAAGACGGTGTCACATGCCGCACACTATACCAAACATTGGCCGAATTAAAAAGCGAGTTTGTTGAATAGTTTATTTTACGTTTGGGCCGGTCAATTGGCCACCTAAATCTTGTGATTTAATGCCTTTTACATGTATGTTAAGGCTCATATCTACAGGGTCAAGCCCGCAACTGTTGACTTACTAGAGGCTAATATTGAAGAGTTTATTCATGAGAAACCAGCCGATATATTGGACCGAGCATATAAAACATTTGAGCCGTAGCCGCGTTCACATTTACATGAAATTATCTTTAAACATTGACTTGTGTATTTGATTATTTTATCGGCTCAAATAAAGATTTCATAATTTGTTTTAAATTTTATGTGTTTTAATATCCTCTACCACCACAAGTGGTGAATTAAGGGTATATATACGTTTGTCATTCTATATGAAACTTTGATAATATTTATCTGAAACCCAACAAATTATTTATATATGTATTATAAAATTCTAAGTCGATTGAGCAATATCCGTCTATCTGTGTAAAACACTCTCACGTCCAAAATACACAACTTAAGTTAACGAAATTTTTAGAAAAATATTTTTATTTCGGTATATCATATTTTTTTTATAAATTTTTTTTTGCAATCTTTTTAAATATATTGCAGATAGTACCATGATATTTTGTACACGTTATTTCTATAATAAAAGAAGAAACTGTGATAAAAGTAATAAGAATCAGTCCATGATTTAAATATCTTCCCGAAATATGGCTCAATGATACATAAATGCTTATAAAATCGAAATATCAATACAAAATTCAGCAAAAATAAGTTTCATGCTAAAAGAAATCGTAAAACGAAATTTTGTTTAATTTGAGCCATGTTTGACCATAGACCCCATACAAAGTCTACTTCCAAAAATCACTTAAATACGCATAAATCTGGTATAAATATTGTTACCAGGTTAAAATTCGACACAAATAATCCTTATAGATATATAAATTGTTGTGCTAAATTTTATGATGGTAGACCGATAAGACATTAATCTTTATATTTATCTTATATCGGTGCCGACTCAAATCTTTACATAGTTCATTTACGTATACACATATTTGACCATATTCGCTATATAAGGCGCTCTTCCGAAAATCACTTCAATACTCTTAAATATCTTATAAATAACGATACCGAACCAAAATTTTACAAGGAGCATTTACACATATGCCAAAATCAAACTTCCCCTATATAAGGTCCACTTTAGAAATTCGCGTTAATACTAAAATGTATTTTAAAATTAACATTATTATGTTGCAGTTTGTCGTGAGATATCCTCATATGCATAAAATTCTATGTTCCGAAATTTAAAAAGATCGGCCCATAATTTAACCCAAAAAAATGCCTAATAAATATCGAATTCGAACCAACTTTTATACAGAAATACGGCAATTATGCTACTGTGCTGTTTTGTAGCTGTTAGTCAATAAATGGCAATATCCAAATGAAGTACATTTTCGTGTATAACAACCAATAATACATCTCTTGTAAATAACGTTATTAAAATGAAATTCAATCAAAATAAGCCTAAAATACGTAGAAATCACGTTAGTGGATACTGGATTTAGAAGCTACCAGTTTATAATTGGCCCCCTTCTACTATGCTACCTATCTCTGGTAAACAAAGTTATTGAGATCAAATTCAACCAATAGAAGCATCACCTTATAATCTTACCCATTTTATAATCTGTTTCTTAACTGATGGCGAATATGGAAAAATGTTTTTTTAATTTTATAAATTGTTAAATTATACCCCAGATTGAAATTATGAAACAAACTCTGTAAATTATAGTAAGAATTGGTATTATATCATTTATTAATGGTCAAAATTAGATAAAAACATTTGAATTTAATTATGTATATTGTTCGTCTTTCAAACAATATATAAACTACTTATAAAATTTGCGCTAAGACTGAATAAAAAACACGGGAAAAAATATTCTAGATCTATAACCAGTGTAGTTTTTGCATTTCTTATTTTATTTAGGTGAAGGGTATAATTCACTCTAGCTGGTTTTATTAATCAAATCCGAAAGCTCTTAAAAAATCACTCTTTATTTGTTGGTTTGTGCGAAATATATGCAATGTTTATGATGTTTAAATAAAATACACAAAACTTTTGAAATTATGTTTATTAAATACTATTCTTTTGCTTTTTTATAGCAGACAAATCAATTTCTGTAGATACTGGTTTGCAATTCATATTGGGTGCCCCGATAAACTAGGCGATAGTGTGCCGGACTAGCAGTCAGAGAGTTGCGGGTTTGATTCCCGCCAAAGACTCTGGGTGTTTTTACCAGATAAGCCAAAAAGCTTCGCAGTTTGTGTTTGTTAATAATATATAAATTAAAGTATTGGAGAATTGCTAGATAAAAAAGTACATGGCTAGTTTTTAATTTATATTAAAAATCTCTAGCGATACATAGTCTCTAATTAGCTTGATGCGTTGCTTTTTATACAGTTAAGTTCAGTCCTCTTTTAGTTTAAGTTCGAGTTTTTGTTCAGTATAATTGTAGCTCCAGTACTGAAATGCTGCTTAATTATATATGAAAAAATAGGTTCATTTGTAGTTCTCTATGCAGTTCAATTATTGTTCTATTGTTGCTTTCGTTTACTTTGTTCAGTTCTAGTTTTGATATAATCGTAACCCTTTACACACGCTTTATACGGTCCAATTATTTCTTTAATAGTTTCTTTTTGTACTCTCCAATTCTTGCTTTATACAGTCCAATTATATCTCTTTATGCAGTCAATTATTGCTTCAATTGTAGAGCTTGCATTGCAGCCCTATTGTATCTCTTTACAAATTCTGCTTTATTAGTTGATTTTTATACAGTTTTATTCTTGCTTCAATCATAGCATCTTATTCAGTCTAATTCTTTGTTTTAGTAATTCTTTCTTTAATCGTTGTTTTATATTCAGTATAATCCTAACATTAATCGTGGAAATTATTTTTATTGTAGCTCTTTTTCAGTTCAATATTTGCTTTAATCTCTTTATACAGTCCAATTATAACTATTTACACAGTCTATTCTTGCTTTAGATCCAACTTTTATATAGTTCATTATAGCATCCATCGTAGCTCTCTATACAGTCCAAAACTTCTTTAATAGTTCTTTTTTATACCACAATTCTTACCCAAATCATAGCTTATTATGCAGTCTTATTATAGCTTTAATCGTAGCTCCTTATACCCTCCAATTCTGTCTTTAACCTTGGCTTCTAATTCAGGCCAATACTTGCTGTAATCTTTTTATACAGTCCAATTATAACTATTTCAACAGTCCATTCTTGCTAAATATCCAATTTTTATATAGTTCAATATAGCAATAATCGTAGCTCTCTATACCGTCCAAGACTTCTTTAATCGTAGCTCCTTATACTGTCCAATTCTGCCTTTAACCTTAGCTTCTAATTTAGTATGATTCTTGTTTTAATAGGTGGTCTCTATACTTATATTCATCGTACATCTTTATTTTACTTTTACTCTGTATTTTAACTTTGTCTGTCGACCAAGGTCTGCTTTATTCCTAGCTCTTTATACAGTACAATCATAAGTCTGTATACAGTTCAATATGTTATAAATCTTAGCTCTTTATACAGTTCAATGTAATATCAGTTGTAGGTCGTTATACACTTCAATTAAAACTCTTTATAGAGTCCAATTTTTACTCTTGCTACAGTCCAATTGTAATTATTTATGCAGTCGAATATCGTAGATCTTTATACAGTATTATAGTCGTTCTCTTTATTCTTGCTTTAATTGTATCTCTTTATACAGTCCAATTCTGATTTAGTAGTTTCTTTCTTTATGCTGACTTTGATCGTAGCTGCTTATTCAGTAAAATTCATGCTTTGATAGTACAGTGGGAAGCAAAACTGTTCGGATGTTTTGCATTAAGGAAGTAAGGTAATGATGCGCGCATGCGGCCTATGCCAATGGTATTATTTTCCATTAGACTGGCAATCATCCGTTTCCAATCATCTACTGTCAAATTTTTGCGGTTTTTACAGAAATGAAGGCGTTTTTTCACATTTCTGTCCGAAAGTGCTGGCTTTTTCTTTTTCACACTGGCTACTAAACCAATTCTATTTAATGCACATCTAGCCGTCCAGGAACTGACATACTTACCAATTGTTTTTGCAGCATTTTTCGGGGCCTTGCTGTCTTTATTATGTAGCAAACGTTCAATCTGCCGGGTGTCACCATCAGAAAGCAGTCTTGGTCGACCCCCTTGGTTAATTATTGCAAGTTAATGTAGCTGCCGTTTTTTATATCATTTGCCGTGGACTTATTAAAATTTAATTTTTCAGCAATTTTACGGCATGAATAATCCCAGCAAGCCATATGAGTCCGAAAAGAGTCTTTTCTGACACCTTTTTTGGAGCGTTAACGCTCTTTATGAGCCCAAAAAATAAATGCTCCGAAAACCTTCAGAAAATGGTCCGTCAGAAATAATAACTATTAATAACTATTAAATAAATAAATTTTGAAAAATTTTTGCTGTTTACACGAGTTTGAAGCATTTTGAAGAAAATTTCAATCGTGTAAATGTAGCATTAGGGAGATTTATTTTATTGATGATACATTACATCCATATATTTTACAGAACCTGTAACTACAATCCATAGAAAGAACAATTTAAGGGGTGAGGACGCTCACAATTCGCAATTTTATTTTTTTGAAGCATATTTTTTTTTTTTATTAAAAAATTCAAATAAAAGTTATTAATAATTTTTTTTCATTCGGCATTTGAAATTGCACAGATCAAAGTAATAGAGAACATATTTATGTACCATTCCTGAAGTTGTGACATGAAAGCAAAAAACCATTATGAAACTTCCTTATAATTTTCAATGTTTAAATCAAAAAAAAAAAAATAACTAAAAAGTAAACTTTGCCACATAGCACGTAGCACGTAAAATGAATATGCTACATAAACAACAAAAACACAACATTTTCATATAAAACTGCTCTATTTATTATTTGCTACTTCAGATTTTCTATATAAATACCGGGAAACATGTACGAGCAGAAAAACCCATATACCCTGTTTGTTTAGCAAAAGTTTTTGTAGAAGTTTGTCAATAATTGTTTAGTCTTTTTAATTTTATTTTTTTTCCTTTAAATTATTCTAGAAAAATATTAAAGTTGTAGTATTGCTTTAGCTATTTAAAGTAAATATTTAGTTATGATTTTTTTTTAATTTATTACCTACAGTCATTTATTATTATTTTCAGCACTCCACTTTTTAAAGCAATCTTTCTTTCTCTCCTTCGCTCATTTGTTCTAGGGGGTGTTTTAGTTTAGACATTAAATAACGTGCCACATGATTAATCGTTTAATTATGTTTAATTTTTATTTCCACAGCAAATCAGCAATTATACTTGTAACATAAAAAAATATGATATGTACAGCTGAAACAGAAGTTTATAAAGCTGTTTTTTTTTGTTTTTTTTTTTGTTTTTGATGTGTTGTTATTTCAATTACATTGTTTTTTTCATTTATCGCCTTTAATTGTTTTGCTCACGTTAAGTTTTTAAGCGTTTAATTTTTAATTTAATCAATAAATAAAGACTATTTAAACACTGTTACAGTGGGGAGCCACAGTAAAATATTTCAACAACTCCATTACATTTATGTTTGGTGTTTGAGAGCAACTCAAGTGGCTACTTAAGGTAAGTCACAGGCTAACTTGTTTTTAACCACGCATCATTAAATTAATTATTTTAACCTCAATTAACCACTCACAGTGTATAGTAAAACTATTTTTCAAATTACATTGCATTTTTCCCCAAACAACTTCTGTGTAATGTGTACAGTAACTCGGTTTAATTAAAGGTTTTATACAGCATCCAACTAATAAATTAATCTTGGCAACTTGAGGCGGTTATTTTGTAATTTTAGTCTACAGATCTCAAATACTAAATTATTGTTCACACTACTTTTAGCTGCTGTCGTTGTGGCATTTGATTGATTAATTGAGTCTTGACATGCTATCAGTCAGTGAACAATTTCTTGTCCGTACATTAATTTTTCTAGTGTAGACAACTTATATCGATGTTATTTTTTTGTTTAAACAATATTGTCGGAACATTTGTTGGCATAATTATGCCTGCCAAGAAATGTAATTTTCATACAAAAAGAAAGAATTACAAAAAGAAAAATAAAACTATGAAAATAAACAACGACTTTTTTCCCATCGTTAGAACAAACAATCGGGTTTCTCTGTGTATTTATGTGTTTGAGAACAGGTGTAGTTATTACCTCAACATGTTGGTTATTCTATATATATATTCTTAAAATTTTCACATTTAGTTGCCTTCCACAAACTAACATACATATTTCATTATTAAAAGTCAATTGAGTTTTGACATCCTATTTCCTTGTGGCAAAATGGCAACTGAATAAAGTAAAACTGTATTTGTAGGTGTTTATAAATATAAACAAGTATGAGTGTATATTCGGCTGTGCTGAATCTTATATACCCACCACCAAATCACCTATTATGGGGCGAAGTTCATAAATATTGTACTGTAATTTATATTTATTTTTGGTTATTTTAGTTACATTTCATCTCAATAACGATATTTATAAGAATTTTATGCATATTCAAGTCATAATCAACAATTTATATTTTTCTCTTTCTTTTGGAACTGCACTTTGTTTATATTTTTGCAGCGTGTAACATAAAGCGATTTACTACAACACACAATTAATAAAGTACCAACAAGCCCTAGGAAACTGCTTTAAGCTTTTTGAAACGTCAAAATTGTCAGCTCATTATACTCTGTGGTTATTTTCGGTAGTAGAGCTTGTAGGGAAGCTATGCCCAATTATGGACCAACCTTCACAAATGTCCATAGAATAATTTGTATGTACTTATAAGTGATATGGATGTTTATGTAGGTTAATGAGTTTTCGGAAGTAGTCCTCATAAGGGAACTATGACCAATTACGGGTTAATCATCATCAAATTCTGTACGACGAATTGTATTTGTATGCGAATTGTTTGTGTTGAATTTCAACGCAATAAAGATTTATGCGCATTTAAGTGATTTTTCAAAGTGAACTTTATATGGGAGCCTACGGTCAAATATGATCCGATCGTCATAAAATTGGGTATGCATAATTCTATATATTTATGGACTATTTGTGTCGAATTTAAACTTGCTGCTGATGCTTATAAGAGTTTTCCAGAAGTGGTCTTTATATGGGCGCTACCGTCAAATATGGACCGATCATCATGCAATTTGGTACGAAGATTTAAATGTGTATTTGGATTATTTTGTTGAATTTCAACTTGATAATAATTTTTATAAATGATTTATGCTCATTTAAGTGATTTTCGGAAGTGGACTTTATATGGGGGCTAGCGTCAAATATGGACCGATGCAAACAAAATATCGTTTTGAGATTCCATTTTGCTTGAAACTTATTATTGCAGATTTTGTATGGATACGACTTTTCTATAGATATTTTTGGATATGTTTGTACCATAAAGCCATATTTCGGGACGTCTTTTATATGGGGACTATGAGAAATCGTGGACCGATTTCTATCATTTTCAACAGGACCACCACTATATTTTTTGCTATTTTCTTTATATATAATGCATATAATATCATGAAATTTTATACACTTTATTTTTTTAGAAGCACACATCCTGTGGCAAATGGTGATAATCAGACCACGATTCATTATAGCCTCTTTAATAGAATATATTGCCGGAATTTGATATATAAATGTTTATTGAAAAGCACTTTTCATATAAAATTCAGCGGAAATGAGTTTCACGCAAAGAATAATCATAATACTACATTTTGTTTGCATGTTTGACCAAAGTCCCCATATATACTTCCAAAAATAATTTCAAACGTCATAATTTTCTTATAAAAATCGCAACGAAATTCGACACAAATAATCCACATAAATATGTAAATCACACTATTTGTGAGTTTTTTAAAAAATTTTTGAAAAAAAAAACTCACAAATACAATTTAGAAAAACGAGTTGTAGGGTCTTCTAATGTGGTCCATGGGCTCCATTTTTCATATGGTCCATATGAGCGACAAAGCAGGATTTGTCCAAATATGCCCAAAATTCTTCAGAGAATCAGTGATTTTCTTGAAGTTAAATTTTTATAAGCAGAAAAGAAAAAAACTAATTTCCAAAATGGTACATAATTTTTATTAAAATCTATAAATTTTATATTTATCAAAAGCAGTTTGAATATGTTAAATATGTTGTTACGTCATAATATGTTAGTAACGTAAGCTCTTACGTCGAAACATGTTTTTTTTTGCAGTTTACTCGTTTCTTTATTTTACGATGTGCAAAATACAGAAACGGGCTACTGCTTTCCTTAAATTTTTGCTTTGTTGCAATCATTAAAATCGAAGAACGTCGGATTTTTAAGATTTTTTCATGATTTTCTTACCATTTTGAATTTCTGTTGCTTAATACTCGTACAAATATATCCTGACTGATTAAGTTTTTTGACAGAATAACGTTATTTATGTTTATAAATTTCTATAGTGTGGCCCGAAAAAACTTCAACTATTATATTGCTATAACTTATGTATACACCCGATCATAATTGTATATTGAAATGAGACTTCTCAAGTCTTATTTGACTACATGAAATACTGTGCTCTCACTTGAGCTCTACACATAAAAGTAATAAATATTTATTATCAAACATATTATTATAGCATTATAATCTCAAATATTAATGTAATTATTACACATTCCCTTGGGTATAATCAATTTAAATTTCTTTATTATGGCGCAAAAGTAATCCTCCTATCAGAAAATGCTATAAATTTTGCGATTGGCCCCTAATGTCAGTTTTGTTTTGACATTTGTGTAGTAAACACATGCGAAATACACGTTAATAAACAATGTTACGCTACACTGCTACAGAACGCGGAATATTGCTGACTGGAGGAGTCACCGGACCTTTTTTCTTCCAAGACGTCGCGGGTCAAACGGTTACTGTGAATGGTGAGTGCTACAGAGCAATGATCAACGAGTTCTTTTTGCCACAACTTGATGAATTGGGATTAGAAAGCATGTGGTTCCAACAGGACGGTGCAACGGCACACACTGCACATGCCACAACCGATATGCTGAAGGATGCATTTCCCCGGCGCCTAATATCCCGTTTTGGCGATTTGCACTGGCCAGCAAGATCGCCTGATTTGACCGCTCCAGACTTCTTTTTGTGGGGCTTTTTGAAGTCGCGGGTTTATGTCAACAAGCCTCAGACTCTTGCAGCTCTTAAAGACAATATCCGTCAAGAATGTGAGGAACTATCGCCGGAAGTTTTGGCCAAAGTGATGGAAAATGCCATAAAAGGGCTCAAATAACAATCAACTGTGGCGGCGGCCATTTACATGACATCATATTCTCGACTTGATGTAAAAAAAAATTAAAAGACAAAATAAAAATAATCCACAATAAGAATCAAAGTTTTTCATTTTTTTTTAATTACAGCCAAAAAACATCGGAAATTTACTTTTGCGTCACCTTGTACATGCATACTTATACTCATAATCACTGACTTATTTTAACAAAAAGCACTCATATGAATTCCTTTCTACAAATTAATCATCTGTCAGTTATTAAACTGTTTGTTTAATATTAGTAACTAAAAAATTTGTTGACTGCTTGCTATTTTCGAATTGACATTTAAATTTGACACCAACTTTGTCATAATTGAAACACAAGTTTGTTTTACCTGACAGCTGTCAGTTTGTAAATATTTACGAGCAAATAGTGTAATTTATGCTATTATGCAATTTGTATTGTTATTTATTTAATAGTGTTTGTGTAGAAAAAACACGAATTTCGTTTTGTGGGATTGTAATTATTTAACAAACAATTTGATGCATAAATGTTAATTTGTGGTAAGTAGTGGTTGAAAATTCAAAGGATAAATGACATTAAAGAAAAATTAAAAAAAAAATTAAATAAAGCAATACAGTAATGAGCAATGGGAACTAAAAATAGAAAACAGTATGGGACAAAGTAATTTGAACATTTTATAATGATTGCAAAAAAAAAAACTAAAGTTTAACAGCCTTATGCAAAAAAACTTAAAACAGGCTGATAAACCTCTGTTAAGAAAAATTCCTTAAAGTATCATGCAAAAACAACTTTTAGTTTAACATACGTCTGGTAAAGCAATGATAACATCAAATAATTTAAAGCAGCTACATACATACCTACTTTAAAGTGTAGTTAAAATATTTTATTGTTTTAACAAATAAAGTTTTGTGAATATTTGTGTAGATATTTACATAAAAAATGGATACATAGATATATTTTTTAAATGAATATATTTTTTAATGTAAAAATAAAGTTTTTTGAAAGCATTCAATGAAAATAATTGAATTTGTATGAATTTTTTACATAAAAAGTTTTAAGTCGGTTTTAGTCAGTTTTAAATTCTGAGTAAAATACAAAAATAGTGGACGGGGCTCCAAAGTTTGTAATATGTTTAGCTATATCTTGAAAACTGTTTTTTAGACGATATATATATCAAATTTTGAAATACATCCCGTCTGATAGCACCTTTAGTTTCCGTATGCTGTCAATAATTTGCAATTATATTTGAGTCCAAGATATTCTCAACTCTAATGAAAACTGACTTTATTATAAACTATCATTAATCAGAATTTACTTTACAGTATCATCAGACTACCTCACAAATAACAAGTAAGAGTGCTATATTCGGCTATGCCGAATCTTATATACCCTGCACCTTTGTTGTGGATGCAATTCTTACCATAATTTACAGAGTTTGTCTGATGTTCATAATAAGCTTTAGTGTAATTTAACAAACAGAGTATAAAAAAGGGGAACAGTTCGGTTTTAGTGACTTTGCTCAAAAAAAAAACTTCATCAAATAGGGCATTTAAAGGAGATGCCAGCAAAAAAAAATTTGTTGGCGGCCACTCCTATTTTCGAGGTAAAGTTGAAAATATATAGGCCTATATCTCGGGAACTACTGGATGCCTGATAAATTGTAATACATTGAATAAAAGGTATTAAAAACACCTTTCCAACGATATAAATCATGATTATAAAATATGGACCGAATATGGGTTAAATCCGAAAAGAATATTTTTTGACCCGAATTTATTTGTTTTTTGGAAATGGTTCTTATATGGCAGCTATGACAAATTATGCGCCGATCTTCTTAAATTTTGGAACAGTTATTTTCATGCATATGAGGATATTTCACGTCGAATTTCAACATAATAACGGTATATATAAGATATATTTTAGTATTAACGTGAATTTCGAGGGTGGACCTTATATGGGGGGATATTGTCAAATATGGACCGATATTCTCAAAATCGATTGATTTAGGCACGTATGTAAATGATCCGTGTAAAATTTTTGATTGGTACCCTTATTTATAAGAGATTTATGAGTATTAAAGTGATTTTCGGAAAAGGGCTTTATATGGGGGATACGGTTAAAAATAAACCGAAATTCACAAAATTTTGTGTGATGATTTTTGTATATATGTAAATGATCTGTGCAAAGTTTTGAGTCAGTACAGATATTTATACAATATAATAGGGATAAATGTGTTTTTCAGATGTTGTCCTTGTATGACCAATTCTCGGCCGACAACCATAAAATTTAGTACAACAATTTATTTGCCTATAGAGATTATTTATGTCAAATTTTAGCCGTTTAACATTAACTATAGTCAAACATGGACCGAACTAAAAAAAAATTCGTTTTACGGTTTCTTTTTGCATGAAACTTATTCCTGCTGAATTTTGTATTGATATTTCAGTTTTATAGGCATTTATGTATAATTGAGAAAATATTTCGCGAACATTTTTGTATGGGGTCTATGAGAAATCAGGGACAGATTCTTACTATTTTCCGCACACTTTCTTCTTCTATCATAAAAAACAACGTACACAAAATTTCATGGTATTATCTGCAATACATTTCAAAATATTGCAATAAAATGGACAAAAAATATCAAATTTTTATGGAGGTTGTCTCACATATTGGTCCATAACTCTGGTTGGCCTAAACCTATTTTGCTGATTTTAAATAACAAACTTCCCGAAAGCATTTCTGACAGAAATATTGAAGATTTGGATCCCGAAGATATCTGGAGACTTCAGAAAATTGATTTCAACAGACAGACAGACGGTCATGGCTTAATCGACTCCGCTATCTATAAGGATCCAGAATATATATACTTTATAGGGTCGAAAAATTATATTGTGGAAATTAGAAACGGAATGACAAACTTATATATACCCTTCTCATTAAGGTGAAGGGTATAAAAGCATACATAATTGTCAAATAATCTCTACAACATAATTATAACAACAACAATACATACATATATACATACATATATACATACATACATACATAGCGAAAGTAGTTACGCGGAAAAAAATTACATATCTCTATTGAAGTGAAATAAATAACTTCTGCTAAATGTTTACTGTATTTTTGTAGTTAAATCATTAACTTCAAAACACTATTGATAGACACATTATAAAACAATTAAAGTTGTTTTTATACCCTACACCACCATAGTCTGATGTGTCTGGCTGAATAGGGTGACTGGCGCTCCATGTAAACCTTGTGCGCAAAGTACAGGTCGCAATTAATAAGATATTTCAATAAAATTTAGTACATGATATTTTTTCGGCCCAAGGGATTGAAATGGATGGGATTGAAACTGGTGGAAATCCGTCCATTATTTCACATATCCCCCATATTTAAAAAAGGGTTTATCGCTCATAAATGTTTGATTTATGCACGTATCTAAACAAACACATCTAAAAATTTTGTGCAGATCGGTCAATAATTGCCCATAGCTCCCATATAGGCTCGCTGTCGAAAATCACTTTAAAGAGCATAACTCTTCTAAAAATGTTGGTATCCAAATAATAATTAAATCAAATACATATGTTTCATATATATAAAAATCATTCGGCCCAATTTTGTGATGATTGGTCCATAATTAGTCATACCTCCCATATATAGTATGTCCCGTTTCCGAAATCCACTTTAATGACCATAAATCTTTTACAAATTTTGTTATCCAAATAAAATACAACACATATAAATTTCACATATGTAGGTACATATACAGATATCTTGGCACCTAATTTTGTAACGGTCGGTGAATAATTAGTCAAAGCTCCCAAAAAGGCCCCCTTTCAAAAATCACCTTAACATGTATAAATTTTTTAAAAGTGTAAGAATAAAATTTTACACTAAATATATTTATTTGCACAGGAGTCTTGCCATGAAATTTTTGGATGTTCGATCATAGCTCCCATCTAGAGCCAGTTTTTAAAAAACTGTTTTTACACATACAGTAAGTGTAGGGTATTATATGGTTGGGTTTGACCGACTGTACTTTCTTACTTGTTCTTTTTCTGTTAATGTAATCTCTACACATATTCGCACAACAATCACACCCTCGTTTACATATGTATACTTGTGTAAGCGAACACATACACATTGTGTAATTTCAATTTGTTAACATGTGTGTTTATATATACGAGTATACGGTTGACTTTATTTGTTGTGAAACAATTTTACATTTCATTTAGCAAACCCATTATTAAAATCAATATTTAATTGATGTAAAATTTAACTCATTTAACCATTTAAAAACAATTTCAAACCTCTTTGGTCTCTAACTAATATAATGATAATATAACATTCTATGCGAGAGTTGATACTAATGTTTTGAGTTAAGTAACTAGAATCTTACAATTACAGCAAGTATTGGAAAGTACAAAAATGGCATTTTCCTTTCCAAAAAATAAAAGTGCGATGACATTGTTTTTGAAGCGAACAATGAGTTTAAAACTCAAGTTGAAATTATTTCGTTTAAGATATAAATAGTTTATATATAAATTAATTCATAATACAAAACAAAGCAAGTTTTTAAAAACATAAGTAGTAACCCTCATACATAATATATTTGGAAAATCTGTAGGTTTAATTGTTTTGTTTTTCTCTCTTCAAATTTATTAAGCTTTCACCATGAAGTGTTTGTGGTTAGTGGTATCAGTTTGTGTCACCAAAATGTTCTAAATTTAGAATTTTCTAACCATTTTTTTTTACATAAATTACCATATTAATTTGTTACCCTTTGATTGACAGGATGATTAAATAGTATGCGAACATTTAGAATTGGCTTAATACAATATTTGACCTTAAAGTAATTAAACCGGAAGTCATTAGCCTTTAACCAAACTAATATGAGATAAAAACTTTTATCAATTCTCCTGCCCAAAGTTGAAATTAATTTGATTTTACATTATTCTTAAGAATTAGAAACTTTAATTTTTTCCTATATTTTCCAAGTATTATAGAATTAACCATACGAAATTAGAACATCAGTAACATTTAATGAAAGCCTTAAAAGTTTAAATTATATTTAATTTAATTTGTCAACCTTCATAAACAAAAGTATGTACACATTATTAACACGCAGCCATTATTACTTATATTTTGCATACTTTAAGGCGCTTGACTGAAGAAATCTAAGGAATATTTACGGCCATTATAACAACACTCATAATTAGGTTTTAATTTATTTCTTTTGCACGCTGACAGCATTAAGGCTCAAAGTGTGTGCCTCCTTTGGGCATTTATTTACTGCCTTTTAATGTATATCGGTATTTGTTTTCACCTCATAAATATGTTTAAATTTTAATTATCTTTTATTCTTTTGCCTTAAATACTTTAAATAATATTTTCTGTTTGTTTGTATGTGTAGCTAGTACTTAAAGAATTTGTCTGTTAAATTATAAGACTTTACTTTCGCTACTTTGGCCACAAAAGAAAAAATATTCTGCTGCTTAAGAGTGCGTTTTATTGTTTAATATGCATAATCTGTGTATAACCTTCCTTTTTAACCACATGACTTTAATGATTTATGTATGTTGGTTTGTTGAAAATGTAAAAGCATATCTTGTGGTGTAGTTTGTTAAAATATGGCCATTAAAATGAAAGATATTTCAAATTGCATTGACATTTGGTTGACTGTCAAAGTAATAGGCTGTAAATTGCTTTAACAAATCATAAGGCCAAAGTAATTATAGCTAAAAACCGATTGAGTTAAAGGAAAAATCATGTTATTAAAGTACAATATAAATGTATTATACGTATGTGACAGCTATTCCCCAGCAAAAACTTTACTTGCAAAATAAGTTAAAAATTAATAGGAAATTGTTAACCAGACTACTTAAAGTACTTTTTTGTGTGCGAGATGTCCCAAAAGTAATTCATTATAATTTCACAAAATATTTATAACTTATTTTTATACTTAAAAGTATTATAAAAATATCTAGTTGAAGACAGATTACAAGAAAGTCTTATAAAATATAAACAAGTGGTAGGTAGGTAGATCAGCAGGCAATCATAATTGTCCATTCATTGGTCCTTTGTGTTGCCTGCAAAGAAATGGGATAGAAGAAAGGGGATAGATGTTGATAGAGACTGACAGTGAGAGGAAGAAAGTGTCGGGTCTAAAAGGTTTCAATAGAAGAAGTTGAAGTAAACACTCCGCGCCGCTCAACGACCAATAGTTCAACTATAGGAGAAATGATTTAGTGTCAGATCACGATAGCCAATTGCTATTCCTAATGAAGGCATTTATACGCTCTAATTTCAATTCCGATATCTCAGATATATTAATTAAGGATGGTTGTCTCAAAACGGTGTTACGTAAAGTATGCATTGTTGTGCAATGACAGAGAAAGATTGTTTCCTCTTCTTCTTCAACTTTGCAACTTCTACACAAATTATTGTATGGGTGGACCTAATCTTCTAGCATGGTTGCCGAATTTACAGTGTCCTGTGATCACTGACACCATGTCACTTAATTGTGATCGCTGTAGTTTTAGCAAGTACAACGTACGTTCCCTATTTAACTTAGGCCACCTGATAAAAAATACGACATAGATGGTGAATGTCATCTTTAGGTAGAATGGAACCATTAAGTTATCAGCAACAAGGTTTCCTATGTCCATGCGCCCATATGAGTAAAACTATCGAATGTCTCACCATACTATTTAAGGATGTGCGGCATTCCGGGACCAAGGTAGATGTAATGTATACACCAGTTAGAGACTTTATTGCAGCCTGGCTATCACTATACATATATACAAATATTCCTGCCTGATATTCTGCAGCTAACTGTTGCTTTTTTATAGCCGATACCTCAGACTGTAGGGTACTGCATTCATTTGGAATTCTAAACACCATCCTAAATCCAAATTCTTGAATGTAGATAGCGCCGCCAACTCTCTCCCCTTTTTTAGAGCAATCCGTATATACAGATAAGCTCGTTGTGTTAAGGAGTAGACCTTCTACTGATTCCGTGTTATTCAAAATAGAGTAGCCGAAGCTTCTCGAGAAGAAAAGTGCAATAATCAATATGTTTGGCACGACAACGTACGTCTCCGATGATGCTTGCATGTCTATAATGTTGATACTTCCAAGCGCCTATTGCAATCAGCCTTGCGACAGTATTTAGAGCTAGTTTCCTAGCCATTAACTCAACTGGTATCCAGTTAATTATCGTTAAAATCGACTTAGTCGGCTCCTGTTATCATTATCGCAGTCCTCCTTAGTATCCAATCCTAAAGAGTAAGCAGTTCGAGGTTTTTTCTAGTACTTTCCATCAGACCGGGACCCCGTAAAATAATATCGGTGTTATAATTGCTTCAAAGAGCCAATTTACGCATCGAGGTTTAAAACCCCAACATGACCTAAGATGTTCTTGCTAATATATTTGGCTGCCATGATAACCTGTTGTCAAGAATAACACCTAAGAATTTTGCGCTGTCCGAGATTGACATTGATTTCTGGAAGTCAGTAAAATTAAGAATGTAAGTAAAGTTTTTGCTGGGTAGTTTGAAGAAAAGCAAAACTTCGCGCTTCGTTTTTTTAAGCTTTTCAATCACTATCAATACTGATACATTCTATCCGGTACAGTATAGAAAAGAGTCCAAGCAGACACATTTAACATATCTGCCCATTTTGTGAGTTTATTCTTATATCCTTTACTGTATGTTGTTCTAAATAAACAAATTTCTTATTTCACTTATTTCACATCAATAACATCCATTCATTCATTAATTATATACATTATTTTATAAATGATTCCACTACATCTTTTCCGCAAAATATATACTAAGAATAATCTCGTATGGATCATCAGCAACAAAACATCATAATTCTATTGTGCATTAAACTTATCTGCCCACTTTGCGCGTTTAATCTTATATCCTTTAGTGTATATTGTTATAAATAAACTAATTTCTTATTTCTCATCATGAACATCCATTCTCCATCCACACATTCATTAATTATATACATTATTTTATAAATGATTCTACTACATCTTTTCCCACAAAATATATACTAAGTATAATCTCGCATGGAAATAAACACAGAATTGTTTTAAATTTGTTAAAAAAAATTTGTTAAATAAAAATCATTGATTAAATGAAGAATACAAAACAAAAAGTTAAATACTTATTCAATGTGACATTAAGTCACGAAGAGAGTTTTAAAAATAAAATTTTTATTGTTAAACGAAACAAATATGAAAAGTATAAATAAAATCAATAAAAGTGTTGCTTTAAATGATGTGTGTTAAATTGTATTTGTAATTCAGTCGATGTATTTAAATTTCAATTGAAATGTATTTCATTCATTGTTTATTTTTAAGTGCTAAAAGTGAACTACTGGCATTATCATAACATAAACGCAAAACGATTATGTTTAACATACTTTTAGGCATTTGGTTGTTTTTTTTTTGCTGTTAAAATTGCGTCTTATTTCTAAGTGTATGAGGAATATTTTTGATTGATATTGATTTTATAAATGTATAACAATCTTGTGTTTATATCGTTCCAATGTTTGGTTTAGGAATTTATAACAAACATGTTTAAATGTTATAAAAAGTTACCCAGCAAAAGATTTTTCAAGTAATGTGTTATGCTTGGTTTTCACTATGTCATTTTTGTTGTCAAATTGACCAAATTGTTGGCAATTGTATGAAAACGGGTTGTCTATGGCGTCTAATGAGATTACAATCATGATTGCAAACATAGATGACGCCATATGACACCCTGTTTTCATACAATTGCCAACAATTTGGACAATTTGACAACAAAAATGACATAGTGAAAACCAAGCATTAGAATAAGCATATTATAATACACATTACTTGCACAATATCATAATAATTTATTATTATAACAGTGTAATGTCATTCGGGGGAATTACTTTACACAAATATTTATAATTAAGTCTTTTCTGTAATAACTAAAACTAGGTACAAATAACGACTTCGACTTCACGTACATAATCGTATGTTTAATATACTTTTAGGCATTCGGTTGTTTTTTTTTTTGCTGTTAAAATTGCGCTTTATTTCCAAGTGTATGAGGAATATTTTTGATTGATATTAAGTTTATGAGTTTATATTGTTTAAATGTTTGGCTTAGGAATTTATAGCAAACATAACAAAAACCAAAAACTAGCCCAGCAAAAGATTTTTCAAGTGTTAGAATAAGTATATTCTAATACACATTACTTACACAATATCGTAATAAATTATTACTGTAACAGAGTAATGAACTGTAACAGAGTAATGAGACTTTGCAGAAATTATTATCAGTAAAAACCTAATGGCGCATATTCAGAAATGATATCTAAGTTTAAACTTTTTTATGTACCAATTGATTATTTTCAGCACGAAAAGTTACAACTTAATTATGGGTAAAGCTGTAACTAAATGTCAACTAACAAATACATTTAAAGAACAGCTGATTGATTTTATTTCTTGTCGTCGATGATGTTAACATATTTGGCCACCAATTTTTGAAATGTAGTTTTTTCATCTGGCGACCAATTTAAGTCTCTCTAAAATACATAAAGCAATAAATACATATTTTTTTCTAACAATAATAATAAACTTACCACATTTTGACAAAAAAAAAATCACAAAAAAAAAGAAAACAAACTAGAGATGTGTTTTTCGTCAACAAAAATCTACTAAATGCAGTGTTGCATTTCTTTTAACAGCTGAAAGCAGTTGCTAATACTATGTTTCCACGACGACTTGAATCACCTGCTTCGCTTTCTGAATCATGTTTATGAATCATGCTGTTTACATGACTAATAAACTTGATTCCATTTGACAATTTGTGAAAAATAATTTTTTTTAATGGACAAAAAAAGTGAGTGGAAATTATTTAGCTTATTTAAAAAAAAACACACATTCGTACGTATTTACTTTCTTTAATTCCAGCGAAAAGAAAATAATTTGCTTTGTTTACAATAATATTAAATTTTTACAGCAAGTGCAGATAAACTTGCGATAAAAATTAGATAAGAGTGCAATTTTTCGTGCTTCGCAAGTAGATTCAATATGAATCTACTTGATTCGCTCTTACATTGTGTATGGTGAAGCAAGTTGTTTCGCTCATGATTGGGGTGTGAAGCATGAATAGAGAGCGAAGCATGTACCGTGGAAACGTAGTATAAGTTAGTTATGATTTGTGAATAAGATCTTTAACTATTTATGAACTATTTTTTAGTTTCTGTTTAATACGTTTCGAATTTAGTTGCGATTTCTGAATATGCGCCAATGCATTTAGTCAATTATCTTCTAATTAATCAGTTATAATATAACCGATGACAAATGAGTCATTATTGGATTATTTCCAAGTAATTGGCACGGTATATAGTAGTCATTGTAAAGTATGTTTTTATAGTCATATTTAAAATAAGACATCACCTTGCTCCTTAAGTAAATACAACAAAAAGCAAGTAAGAAAGTATAGTCGGCCAAACCCGATCCTATAAGAACCTACCCCCAGTATACATATGTGTAAAAACAGTTTTTCAGAAATGGTCGCTATATGGGAGCCTATCATCCAAAAATTTAGCGGCATGACTTTTGTGCATATAAATATTTTTTGGGTTTAAGGATCTCGAAATTTGGTGTAATAATTCTGAATCCCCCTAAAGAAAACTCAAATAACCTGTTGGAATGCAAACTTAAATTTTAATGTTGGTGTGTGTACCTATAAATGGTTGAATTTGAATTTTGCAACATTTCTGTTTTATATTATTGTAAGTAAGAAAAATCATTTTTAAAAGCCATAAAAAGTTTTGTTTTGCAAATTGAAATATAATATTAAGAAACACAATATGATTTTTTCTAAACACATTTATGTATTCCCATTCTTATGTTGAACAATAAATCACTCCATTACTTTCTGCTTTTGCATTAGGTTTCTTCCTCCATTGTATAAACTTGGTTAGTTATTATAGAAAACTATGTAGAATAAACTAGAAAAGAAAAAATTTAAGAGTTGAAATGAACATTTAACAGATTGCAGCTTTACTAAGTTAAAGTATTTTAAAGTTGAGTTGTTTTTAAATAATTAACAAAATATGTAATTAAATACATTTTTTTCTAAAATATTTTAATGGTTTTTCTAATTTAAAAAACAAATTTTGTAACTTCTGAAACAACTTAAACATTTCCTTTAAAATTGTTTAAGTTTTCATTAACTTTCAACTGAGAAATGTGAACATATGTTGCCATTCCTTTTCAACTTAAATTAATTTAAAGTTTTTTCTTTCTTATGGATTTTTATGATTGTCCAAACTTTAAAATTCGTAAAGTTTTAAGAGAAAACTTCCGGTTTTATGTACATTTATTATAATGTATTTTTTGTTGCTCATTTCGTGCTTTCCCCGTTTAATGGCATGAATTGCAATACAAAAAGAAAAGTAACGGCAGTCAGTTGGTTTGTGATTATTTTTAGATATATTTTAATAGGCCTAAATGTATGCTATAAATTGTGAAACATATTTATTGTCTTGTAGGTAGTTAATATTTATTACATACCCTGCAGTGCAGGGAATAAATGTAACGCTTTAAGCATGATACTCTGTTCAAATTTGCGAAATTTGTTGAGCAACATCAATTATTTCGTTTGAAAATTTTGACAATTAGCAAGTGGTGACAATGTCGCGATTTAGAAGAAAATTGTCGTTTTTATTGCCCTTAGGTATGCAACATTGTTTCTTTTACGTAAACAAAAAACATATGTTTTTGGCTGTTTTTTTAAATTTCGTGCGAAATAAGTGCCGCTTTTATTTCACAGATGGAAAAAAATGTTGCCATATACATTTTTTTGTTGAAAAAACATGCTGTCAGAAACATTTAGTAACTTTTCACAATAAAAACAGAGTACAACTTCAGCAGCATTAGTTCGCATTTATTTCGCATCAATTTTTTTTATATGGGCTTTTGATAGTATTTCGCACGAAATGATGAACAGCGTACCATGCTTTAATTGTTATCACAAAAAAAAAAAAACGACTCTACTTTAAAGATGATCGCAGGACTTGCATTACCTAGTAATGAGTTAAAATGATAGCTTCACTTACGCAGTAGCATTTTAACTCATTATTTCAACACAATGATGCCATTGAAAACATTACTTCAATATTATTAAAGCCAGTTACTGGTAGTGACTTAAGTAACTCACAGAATAAATTATCAGTCAAAATAGAATATGCTCATAATGACTAAAAAATAAGCCGTTATAAAAGAGATAATAAATATGTCGTTATACGACTACTTCTATGTAATGCAGACGGTCGGTATGCAGTAGGTTAATTAGTAATTGAAAGATATGTTCTTAAAAAGTGACAGATTATTCTATCTATTTTATAATTCAACATGAAAAGTCTGTTTTTTTTTTTTTTGGTGGAAACACAAGTGACCACAGATTATCCTTCCTTTACAATTAATTCCATTATTAAATCGATTTTTGTTAATAAATGTAAGTGATCAGAGTTTTGTGTTGGAAAACGTGGACTTTGTTCGCATACACAAAATCGATTTCTATTGAGGAATAGAATGTTTAGAGAAAATATATTTTTAATTTGATTTAATATTTATGATCGTTATCAAGTATTAACTATTGTTATTTCTTTACAGATTCTACAAATTTAATTACGAAGGTAAGTGTTATTTATGAACTAATTTAAAGCAAAATAACTCCATATCCTGCTGAGTTTTTCACTAATTTTCAATATGTTTATAGTAGTTGCATTTCAAGGCCATAGATAAAAATAGGCCCATATAGCACCTATTTCTGAAAAAAATATTTTAACATGCAGGGTATTATATGGTCGGGTTTGACCGACAATACTTTTTTATCTCTTGCGGATATTGTAATTCAGCAAAATTGATTTTATCTCTTCATCAACTTTCATTTACGCAATTATGGGATCGCAAATGAAAATTTCGGATCCTTATAGATAATGCAGCCGATTAAGGGATGAAATAAATGCTTCGAAACCTTTTATGCTTACGGATAGAGTATTTGCAAAGGCATTAGTTTGATGTTTTTCACAAAACCTACTTTAGAAAAGCTATGATCAGACAAATTGAAAACTCTTTCGACGTTTTAGACAATAACATGTTAAACAGCTTAGGCGGTCTTTTCACTAATTCTCTATAATGATATGTTACAATTTGTCTATGTTTACAAAGTATGTATGTCAATCAGTAATAACATTTCTATCACCATGTTTTTTATAAAATTGATTCTTAGTAAAGCTCGTATTTACTTTAAGAAAAACCATATATTTTTTTTTTTTTGTCAAAAATACTTTTCTTTTTGGCTCCATTTTATTGCCTTCTACTACTATTTTTATATACCGCAAGAGTAGTAGCACAAAAACTTTTGCCACCAAAAAAAAACCAAGTTTTTTATGTAATTCGCAACATTTTAAAAACCAAATAATTTCCCTTTTCAGTATGAGTAATTTAATATATTCCTTATTTTGCTTGTGGCAAAAAATTTTATTAAAAATGTCTAAAAATTTAGCTAAAAAGCCTGAGAAAAATGAGTTTCCTAAAAACATTAATGTGACATTTGTAAGAAAAATAAATTTCGGCTACAGTTTGCAAACGAAACTTTATTCTTAAGATTAATATTTTTGTGTTTTATGGCAATATACATAATCTAGGAAATAACAAAAAAAAAAATATTAATGAATTATTTATGAACTTGTAGAATTTGTATATGGTATGTAGAGAGATTTTTTCCAAACTTATGAAAAATTTATAGCTTATATAAATGTTATCTACAAAGTTTATTATTTTTTTAAATAAATTTTTATTTTTGACTATTTCCTAAATTTAATCATTTAATTCCTCTATTATACAAAGCAAATGGTATCAAATATTAATTTAACTTATAACATAAACAAACATATATGTATGTATAATTTATTACACAATATTGTATGTGTATTGTCTCTTTTTATTCTTATTTAAAAACCCTAAAAATTTGCTTTGTTAACAAAATTTTAAATATGCCCTAAGTTATGCTTTACTTTTGTCTCTATATTGCGTTCATTCATTGTGTTAAAGATTTGATTGTTTTGTAAACAAAATTATGATTAGATTTCGTTAAATATTGAAAGAAAAAGTGTTTAAAGATAGTTTACAATTTCTTAACAAAATATTCTTGGAATGTATGTGCGTGTGTTTTTAAGAGCTTAAACAGGTGAATATATTGTGTTAAAATTTAGTAAAATATTTGTGAACGATTGATATCTATTAATGACCATCTCACAGAATTTATATGAGAAATAATTTTTACATGAAAGATATTTATATTAAGTCGCTTTAATCTAAGTATTTTTTATTTTTAGTGTTAAGTTGGAGTAAATCTGGTCAATTATTATTATTAGGATGGCTCCAAATATGTTTAATTTGTTTTCAGTTGTTATTTTAGGGGTTTTTCATACGAAGTTCTAAGGAACAATATATTGTTCACATAATTACTATTTATTATTAATGCCTGAGTATGGCAAGTGAGTTTGTTACTGACTTTTCTATTCAACTATGATTTAAGCCGGAAGTTAGACAATATATTTCTGAGACAAAAACAAATTATCGGAAATGGGGAATTTAAAAAACATAACTATGTATAACTATGTATGGAAGTCGGCCATTATATCACGGAAGATAAAACTTAGCCTATTCAACTGTAAAATCGGGTTTGCTGATGGATTATGTTATTTTTAATTACTTAATTACTAGAATACTTAATTATTAAAATCATATATATGATTGATCCCATCATGTAAACTGCAACTGTAATATGCATTCCAAATTCGGCAATTTCCACGATTTATAAATTCAACAAGAGTTTCTTCTTGTGCTTAACCAATTTCCAACATTTTTGTTCACAAACAAATGAGGCCCTTCTAATATACATGCGTACAACCAGAAAAACTTTTTTAATTATGTTTATGACTTGTTTTCATGTTGATTTAGGATAATTTAATATAAAACTAAGTAAAGTATAGACAGAGAGAGAAAGAGAGAGAGAGAGAGAGAAAACAAGTAAGAGTTTATATTCGGCTGCGCCAAATCTTATATACCCACCACCAAATCACCTATTATGGAGATTTATAAGAGATTTATGCGCATTTAAGTGATTTCCGGTAGTAGACGCTACGGTCAAATATGGACCGATCATCATCAAAATGAAATCAAAAATAAATTAAGAGCTTATGCGCATTTTAGTGATTTCTAGAAGTGGACTTTATATGGGGGCTACCGTCAAATATGGACCAATGCAAACAAAATATCGTTTTGAGATTTCACTTTGCTTGAAACTTATTATTGCAGATTTTATATGGATACGACTTTTCTATAGATATTTTTAGATATATTTGTACCATAAAGCCATATTTCGGGACGTCTTTTGTATGGGGACTATGTGTTTTCTTAAGTTTTGCTTATAGAAGTTAGTTTTTTCTTGTAACTTCTTGAGTTGTTTTAATAAAAATGTTGCTTTCTTTTTATACCCTCCACCACTATAAGTGAGAATGAGGGTATATATAAGTTTGCCATTCCGTGTGTAACATTGAGAAATATTCTTTTGAGACCCAACAAAGTATATATATTCTTGGTCCTTATGGAATTCTAAGTCGATTGAGCCATGTCCGTCTGTTTGTCTGTATAAAACACTTTCACGTCCAAAGGACACAACCGATATCAATAAAGTTTACAAAAAACCGTTTATAATTTCCCTAAGCAGTTTGGTATTGAAAATCAACAAAATCGGTGTAGTAGAACCAGAGAAATGGGTCAAAATGTAAGATAACCTTCATAAAAAACTTCTATTTTTAAATATTTTTCTTCGAATTTTTTTAAATGTGTATATTGCAGATATTCCGATGAAATTTTGTATACGTTGTTTTTATGATAAAAGAAGAAAGTGATGAAAAAAGTGTGAGGAAAATAGTAAGAATAGGTCCATGATTTCTCATAGCCCCCATACAAAAATTTTCCCGAAATATTGCTCAATTATACATAAATCCCTATAAAATTGGAATTTCAATACAAAATTCAGGAGGAATAAGTTTCAGGCAAAAAGAAATCGTAAAACGAAATTTTATTTAGTTCGGTCCATGTTTGACTTCAATACGTATAAAACTGATATAAATAATGTTAAACGGCTAAAATTTTACATAAATAATCCTCATAGGTAAATAAATTGTTGTACTGAATTTTATGGTGGTCGGCCCACAATTAGCCATAGCTTCCATATAAGGATCACATTCGAAAAAGCCTATAATTTTTATATATATCTTATAAATATCGGTACCGACTCCATTTTTAACCGTATCCCCCATATAAAGCCCTTTTCCGAAAATCACTTTAATACTCATAAATCTCTTATAAATAAGGGTACCAATCCAAAATTTTACACGGATCATTTACATACATGCCGTAATCAAACTGCTGGATTTTGAGAATATAGGCCCATATTTGGCTGTATCCCCCTTATAAGGTCCATTTCCGAAATCCACGTTAATGCTAATATATTATTATGTTCTTATTATTACGTTATTATGTTGAAATTCGATGTGAAATATACTCATATGCATAAAAATTACTTTTCCAAAATTTAAGTAGATCGGCCCATAATTTGTCATAGCTGCCATGTTAGAACCATTTCCGAAAAACAAATAAACCCACAAAAATGTCTAATAAATATCGATATCGAACCAACTTTTATAGATCAGTAATTTTAATGCAGAAATCTTTCTAATATCGGTTGTACGGCAATTATGCCACTGGATTTAATAGCTGTCCGTCAATAATTGGCAATAGCTCCCTAATTAAGTCCACTTCCGAGTATAACAACCAACCATACAACTCTTGTAAATAACGCTATTGAGATGAAATTCAACCAATATAATCTTAAAATACTTAGAAATCACATTAGTGGATACTGGATTTAGAAGCTATTAGCCCATAATTGATCCACTTCTATTATACCATCCATAAATCTTTTGAAAATAATATTATTGAGATCAAATTCAAACAAAAAAGCCTCATCTTATATCTTATTCTTTTTTATACTCTGTTTCTTAACTCGTTGTGAATAAGAAAACATTTTCTTTTAATTTTATAAATTGTTAAATTACCCTCAAGATTATTATGAAAATCAGACAAACTCTGTAAATTACAGTAAGAATCGGCAATTGCATCAATTATAAATGATCAAAATTAGATAAAATTTCAAATAATTTAACATTAATTATCTTGGTTGTAAAATTTTTATTCAAAAATACATCAAACACTAATAAAATTTGCACTAAGACTGAATAGAAAACACAGAATAAGGATATTCTAGTCCTATAACCAGTATAGTTTCTGCATTTCTTATTACGTTTAGGTGGAGGGTGTTAAAGATTCGGCCAAGCCGAATATAGCAATCTAACTTGTTTTAATTATTTTTGTTTTCTAATTCAAGTACTTCTATTTTTTTAATAAAATTTGTTAGGGCGTCACTGGGACTGTCTGCAACTAAGTATGTATAGTTGTTCGCCCATCAGGCTACACAAGAATTTTTATTTCCATATTTCAAAGTTAATTTTATTTGCAAACAAAGGTTTTCATCCTATTCACCTTTAGCAATAACCTTCATGTGACGAATTTGATAGTGTGTTTTAATTTATCATACATTCGTATTTATGCTAATGAATTATTAATTATTAAAATTAAAAAACAGCAATTAAAAATGAGTGAAAATAAATATTTTTTCACATTTTCGGAAAAATTAAAAAATGCACCGAAATTAAAAAAAAGCGCAACGCGCACCAACTAAGGAACTTTTCGCACAAAAAATTAAAAAAAGCAAAAATTTAAAGCACCAAAACTGGTGCAAAACACACCAAGTTGATAATGCTGACTATTTCTTTAAGTGAAAAAAATACTGCGTTCGAGTTTGGTAATCCAAAATTAATTTTTATTCTTTCACCTTTATTTCTTCAACATACTTTTATAAAAATTTTTTTTTTTCTGACTTTGCAAATAATTTTGAAACGTTTGTGACCTTTTCAATTTGTGATTTAATGTGGCAGCTGTTTTGTATTTGTGTATGCCAAAAAAGCAGATAAAAGCAATTATACTTCACTGGATTTTTTTACGTAAATACTAATTTTCGGGATTTATTAATCTCGAAAAATCCCGGGATTTTGGCATTGGCATCCCTAGTATTGATGTTAATTAACATTTATGTGTTGTGCTTAAAAATTTCACTTGAATTTTACAATTCTCCAGCAGAAAGATTAAAAAATGTTGATATTTTTTTTTTTATTAAGATTCTAATATGTGTGTACATTAGGGTGGCCCCGTTTGTATGGAGAAAAAAATAAAGTATTGATGTTCCCGACTAATATGAAAATTTGATTAATTTTAAGACTACGTTTCTCAATTTTTTTGTCCTGGGGTCAATATTTGGTGAGCTGGATCAATGGAAAAAAATGTTCTTTTTAGAGGTTTTTTGATTTTTTTCACATTTCTTCCAAAGGAACTATATATAAATTTGGTATCATATGAAAGGTCTCTGAGAAGCGCATTCAATGATTTATCAAAAATTATTTTTTTTTTTTTTTTTATTCAACAATTTTCAAAATTTCAGACAAAATTTTTTTTTTTTATTTTTTCATAGAATTTACTTAAATAAATAGTTGAAATTTCTTGATTATAAACATCATGCAGTTTAACCCAAATGGATTTTCCCGTTTTTTAAAATTCTATCTAAAATTTTGTCTGAAGTTTTAAAAATTTTTGAATTTATTTTTTTTAAATTTTGATAACCCATTGAATGTGCCTCTCAAGGACCTTTCTTATGATACCAAATTTACATATAGTTTCTTTGGAAGAAATGTGAAAAAAATCAAAAAACCTCTAAAAAGGACCTATTTATCCTTTGATTCAGCTCATATTGACCCCAGGACAAACAAATTGAGAAACGTAGTCTTAAAATGAATCAAATTTTCATATTATTCGGGAACATCCGCAACTTTATTTTGGGGCCACCCTAATGTACATACATATAGTTTTACATAATACCTTTGCGTTGTATATGTTGTCAGACAGATAATTATGTTTAGATAACGTATCCTTAATATTATTTACAACTTTTCTATGCTTATTTTCTAGCTAAATATAATACATTTTGAAGTTGTGGCGATTTGATCTCTAGTTTTATTTTTTTTTTCATTTTAATAAAAAAATTGTTTTTAATAAACATTTTTGAAATATATGAAATAATTAACATTTGCGTGTGTGTGGGCAAGTAGTTCAGTGGTTCAGCGGTTACAATTTCATAATTTCTAAATGTGGTTTTTAATGAAAAATAAATTGGCTTGCAAAATAGCTCTTAAATGTATTAAATTTCAAGCATATATAAAATTACACAAATGAACTAATAAATTCATAATGGAAAAAATAGTTTTGTGAAGTTTGCATATCATAGTTAAACTAGGTTCACATTTCTTTACAATCATCGCCTACAATTTCCCGTATTCTTGGGTGAGATATTCCTGGCTCGAAATCTTGTTGGTCTATTTTATACCAACTTTTCTTAAATTTTTTAAAAATTGTAATGTCTGCGCCAGTTGAAACTCTAACATTTACCTCGCTATATACTGCAGCCAAAATTATTTCGAAAATATGATGCCTGCAGCCTAGGAACAAAATATCACGTCCGATTGCTTTTTCCAAAAGGACGCACGCACTTTTAAACCGACCAGTATTTGAAGATGTTGTGTTAAAAACAAATTCTTCCGTTCTGCTTAAAATATTTTGTTCTTCTAAAGCGTCGACATTTCTAATGCAGTTCCTGAAGGAATGTCAGGCATGTCTAAGATTTGTTCCAAACCTGGAGCTGTAGCTATAATCGCAAGATGATCTTCATTTTTTTCAGTTAATGTAGTTAACAGTTTAGAATCCCAATGGATCGTTCAAGGCTTTTGCATAATCTTCTCACTTTGTGGTTTTCTTAAAGCAGTACGTTGTTTATTAAGGGAAAAACGATTAAAAATGTAATTAGATGAATCAATACCTAATGCATCTAAAACAGCAATTAACAACTGAACCACATCTCTTTGACTCACTTTAAGCTTGTCTAGAACAACAGCAAGTGTATTGATTCGAAATTCTAATTAGATTTTGATATTTAAAAAGCTTTATATAAAACTGGGTGTCTTAAATAAAAAACTTCTTTCATAATCTAATATAATATGCAAAGAAAAGCTTTAAAATTGTTTTAATAAATTTTTTATAATCCAATTGAATGAGAAAAACGTACAAAAGCTTTAAAATTTGTAATTTGCTTTTGACATAAAAAAGATGTATTTTTTTTTTTGTAAAAAAGATTTATTTGAGAATTTTATTACGCACATATTAGTTTGGTTTAAAAATATCTGAAAATGGTTAATTTTACTAAAAACTTTTCGTGAGTGTAAAAAAGTAAAGAAAAATCTCGTTAAAAATAACTGCTTTTTTTATCTCACATAGCAAATTTGCTCATACACAGAAAAAATTAAAATTGATTTTCAATTAAAATATTCGTATATTTAATTAAACATTTAATTGAAAGTGTACCGATGAAGGAATTTGTAGTATCAATTAAAATATTTTGTAAAAAATTAATTAAAAGTAGTTTTAATTAAAAAAAATATTATATTATTTAATTGAAAATTGTTTTTCAATTAAAAATTTAATTGATATGTTTGAAAGTTTAATTAAAAATCAATTAAGACTCAATTAAAAGTTTAATTAAAATTTGTCGGGAAATAACTCTTTCTGTGTATTTATTAGTATCTACTAAAAAATACGAAATATTTAGATAAATACTATGTTTTAATGCAAAATTTCCTATTATTTGACCTTTGACCTTGATGTAAAGTAGGTAAGGGTTGTCTAATATGCTTTTGTTTTGAATTAGTGCCTTATTGGATCCTTATTGCAGCACATTTTTTTAGTTTCAATAAAATCTACACGCAAAACGACAAAAAATTATATATATTTTAATATTATATGTAAAATTTTGGCATATTTGACCTTTGACCTCTGTGCCGCACGTGTTAACATTGCCCGATTTGGCTCAAATTTTCACCATAATATTTTCTTACCCAAAGGCACAAAATTCCGCAGCGGCGCTCCTTGAAATTCAAACAAAAAAAAATACTGCCACCCTAATATATAGTAGTATATATGTATATATAGTAAGTATGTATATGTTTTATTTAATTGAACCTTATTCTAAATTATAAAGCACAAAAACTCACATACATCTTAAAAAAAATCACTATTCGGACACTTGCACAGTACAAGAAATAAACATTTATCACGATATTGCTCTGTTAAAATGTAACGATATTTGACCCGTTGGGTTTTTTGTTCGTTGCGATCTTGTTATCAAGCTTTTATTGTTCTATTTGTGAAAAATCTTTAAAAATGAGAAAAAAGCCAACTGATATTGAAAACAATGTGATGAATTTGTTGCAAAATAATTATTCATGCCGTAAAATTGCTGAAAAATTAAATTTAAGTAAATCCACGGTAAATGATATAACAAAACGGCGTAATTTAGCTTGCAATAATAACTAAGGGGGTCGATCAAGACTGCTTTCTGCGGGTTATGCCCGGCAGATTGAACGTTTGCTACATAATAAAGACATCAAGGCCCAGAAAAGTATTGCAAAAAGTATTGGTAAGGATGTCAGTTCCTGGACGGTTAGACGCGCATTAAACAGAATTGTTTTAGTAGCCAGTATGAAAAAGAAAAAACACTTTCCGATAGAAATCTGAAAAACGCCTTCTTTTCTGTAAAACACACAAAAATTTGACAGTAGATGATTGGAAACGGGTTATTTGCAGCGACGAAGCGGAATTCAACCGATACCAGTCTAATGGAAAAGAATACTATTGGCATAGGCCGCATGAACGCATCATTACCTTACTTCCTTAATGCAAAATATCCAGACAGTTTTGCTTCCCACTGTTTATATGAAATCTACTACTTGAGTACTAAAAAAAAAAACTTTATATATGCTATATGTTATCAATTGTAGTTACGAAATATTGGCATATAAAAAAATTGTTTTTGGCTACTTTTGTAACCACCATTGTCTGACTTTTTGCTGATAGCAGATTTAAATATTTCCTTTTGGTGACTAACAACACTTTTGTAAACCTAGTAGAATATTAATTATTTAAAATTCATAACAGAGTCAAAAGTTTTAAGCCTTTAAATTTTTTAAATGTTAAAAATGTCACTTTTTATTTTTCTTTACATTATTTAAGAAACTTCCAAGAAAACTTATCACATATTGTTATTTTTTTTTTTGAAAAGCTTACTATAAATTAAATATGGCGTATCAAAAAATTAAAAAAAAAACTTTGTTACTGAGGGCACCAGGATCATTAAAAATATAGCAATTTTCTTATGTAATATTCAACTTTAGGGCGAATGTTCTCCAATCGCCGCATAGTCGATATCTAGAAATAAGGAAAGGTTTTATATGGCCTTATATGCCTTTAATTACTCCGTAAAGGTTTTCGATAACCCCGCCCCTGGTATAGACAATATGACCAAAAATCCGAAAATTTCATTCTTGAGATTCTTCAAAACTTTTTTTTTTTTGGTAATTATGGAAAACTTTTTACAAAATTTTAAATTTTGTTTTAATTTTATTGTTTTCCACAAAACTTTGTATACGAGGGCGGTTTGGAAACTTCGTAACTTAGAACAGAAAGCGCGGTATAAACAAAAAAGTTAAGGGTTTTGGCATCTTCCAACTGTGCTATGAACACATGTTAAATTTGTTTTCCATCTGCCAACTCATTCAAATAACGGGTGATTTTTTAAAAGCTATAGGAAAGTTTAAAAAAAAACACATATAATTCAGAAAAATGCATGAAATCTTTATTTGAATCGATAGTACGGTCCATATAATTTAATGTTTGAAGATTATTTAATGCAAATGTTGACCTTGACTTCTCTTTAAATGGTCCATCCGCTTAGTCCAATTTTGGTATACTCTTTCCAACATTTCGGCCAGTATCTCACGAATAAATGCTTCAATGTTGTCTTCCAATGCGTCAATTGAAGCGGGCTTGTCTGTATAGACATGAGCTTTAACATAGCCCCACAAAAAATAGTCTAAAGGCGTTAAATCGCACAATCTAGGTCCCGAACGTAAAATAAAATGTTCACCGAACTTGCCTCTCAATAAGTCCATTGTTGCGCATGCTGTGTGGCATGTGGCACCGTCTTGTTGAAACCACATGTCATGCAAGTCAAGCTCTTGGATTTTGGGCATGCACAGCGCTCACCATTCACAGTTACGTTACGATTCGCATCATCTTTGAAGAAGTACGGCACCAAACTGTGACATTTTCTGGAGGCATTGGTAGCTCTTGCAATACTTCTGGCTGATATTCACTCCAAAATCGACAATTCTGCTTATTTACGTACACATTGAGCCAAAAATGAGTTTCGTCGCTGCACACAACAGAGCACGCATTTTGATAATAAAATTCAATAATTTGCAAGCTTTGTTCGTTTGTAAGACGATTCATGGTTAAATTATAGACCAAACTGAAGATGTTTGACAGTGAAACAAAACACGAAACGTGCGTCAGCTGTTTAAACCAGTGTTGCCAAAAAGATAATAGCTAAAAAATCACCCCTTAGAAACATTCATATCGAAAAAGATGCATCCGATTTGTTTACAATGGGAAAATTAAAAATTCGTGGTGTAATTAAATATTTAAATGAAAAAGGTTTATGGGGACAAGAAACTCATAATGATATGGTGAATGTGAAAGTGCTCCTTTATATGCAAGAGTAAAACATTGGGTTACTGAATTTAAACGTGGTCGTACAAACATTGAGGATGAACCACGTAGTGGAAGTCCAATAACAGCAACAACAACAGAAATTGTGGCCAAAGTGCATGATATGGTATTAAATAATCGACGTATAAAATTGCGTGAAATCGCTAAAATCATGGGCATCTCAAATGCTCGAGGCCATTTAATTTTGCATGAAGAACTACAGATGAAAAAGTTTTCTGCTGAATGACAATTTCTCAAGCTGATTAGGATCGTTTTAAGAAAAATAAAATGGATTTTAAGCGTTGTTTCGTAACTGTTGATGAGACATGGATCCACTATTAAACTCCAGAGACAAAAGAACAATCCAAACAATGGACTGAAGCTGGAGGAAGTGCCCCAAAGAAGGCAAAAACAATTCAATCGGCTGGTAAGGTTATGGCAACGGGTTTTTGGGACTTCTAAGGTATTTTATTGTTTGACTGTCTGCAAAAGGGTAAAGCAACAAATTCAGAGTACTATTGCAATATTTTCGATGAATTAAATGTAAAAGTTCGAGAAAAACGTCCTGGCTTACAACACAATAAAACAATTTTTCATCAAGACAACTCACCAGCGCACAAGAATGTTTTAACAATGGCTAAAATCAACGAATTAAGGTACAAGTTGCTTGTCCACCCACCTTATTCTCCTATCTGGAAAGCGTTTTACCTCAAATGAAGATGCAATTACAGTTGTAAACCACTATTATGAAGCCCTTGAGGAAAGCTATTTTAATCAAGGGATAAAATTGCTACATTAGGGTTGGACTAAGTGTATGGAAGTTTCAGGATATTATATTGAAAAATAAAAATGTTTTTTGCAAAACTAACTATTTTCTTTCTGTGCTAGTTAGACTAAGAATTTTCCGAACCGCCCGCGTATAATTGCAAAATTTCATTAAATATTATTATGTAATGGGAATAATTTTTATTTAAGCTTAAAAATGTTTTGTTTCCGCCTAAAGCACAAAATAAGCTATTTTTGCTTTGTTTTCAAAAAAACGTCTTCCACAAATATCTTATTTGTCAAAAGTTTTATACATTTTTTAAAATTACACAATTTCCTATCCCTTGCTATATAATATGTTTATATTATCTTTTCTTTGTGTCAAATTTATTACGGAATAGTTAATAAATCTTAGTGAATTTGGAATTTACAATAAACACATGCAATTTTAAATTTGTATTGGAATCACCGAAGAAGGCGTCATGGGCGTTAAAATATGAAAATTTACACCTTGACTTGAATGAGGAAGAATTCGTAAATGTATGCGAGCAAAAACAGTTTTTCAGAAATCGGAGCGTCCTTAGTTTCGTGACTTCTGGGCGTATACAAATTAGTTGCATTAAATTTTACTTCTTATATGGGAGCTTGGACTAATTATGGACCGATTGTTATCAAATTTGGTGATATGATTTATATATACTACATGAAACTTATTTATGTTGAATTTAATTTGGATAGCAAAGTTAGTTAAAGTGATGTTCGGAAGTCTTATGTGGTAGCTATGACTAATTATGACCTGATCATCATTAAATGAAACGGAAATGGTTTGTGTATATATGTATGCACTAGTATAAAACATATTTGTATTGAATATTATTTGGATACCTTCTTAAAGTGATTTTCAAAAGTAGAGCTTATATGGGAGCTATAATCAATTATGGACCGATCTTGCCAAAATTCCTAGATGCAATTATACTTCATGTACAACTTATTTGTGGCGAAATTTATTTGGCTACGTGTATAAATCAAACATTTATAACCGATAAACGTTATTTCGCAGCCACCCTTGGTCCGAAAAAAATATCATGTACCAAATTTAATCAAAATATCTTCAGACGATCGGACGGACGAACATCGTTTTTAAGGTTGGCGTTAGACTTATATTTAGCGTTACAAATAGCAGCACAAATCCAATATATCCTCCCAACTATGGTAGCGTAGGGAATAATTAACAAGTTTTTATACCCTACACCACCATAGTGAAAATCTGCTTTTACACATATACTGGGTGTAGGTTCGGGCTGAGGCGACTATACTTTCTTACTTGTTTTTATTTCCATTTCAATTAAAATTTTATATTTCACTTAATACAATAATCCCTTAAATTTAAACATTACAAAATTAATGAATGTTAATGGCCAAAAAATATTTACAATTGTCAGACAAACTCGCATTTCAGCACGAAAACATTAATTTGCCACTAAAATCATATTAACGATTTAGATGTTTTTTACAAATTTGTATAGAATTGCTCTTCTTAGGTCAATTGCTAAAAACTCAATGAGAAAAAAACTTTTAGCAATTGAATATAATTATCAAAATGATAAAATAAAATTTATGTTGATTTTTGTTTTGAAAAGGAAATTCTGAAAGCACTCTTTAAAACTGATTACAATTGCCACTACAATGGCTAACAACAAGAAGTTTACAAACATTTTGCAGACAAAAGAAAGAATCAACTTAGACTGGTATTTCATTGTTGTCGCACCCTCTTGGGAAGTTCTTTTTGTAATTGCTCGCATTTCATGATTTTTTCCCTGCTGTATATTTAAAAAATCTTCACCTAATGGTTGATAAAAATAACAAATACAGATAAATCTGATAAAGCGTTTGATAGCCTAAAAACCTACATCTATAAATAGTTTCGCTGGTAAATGTTTAGACTGGCTTCTGTGCAGTATGTAAATTTCTTACAAGTGGTTTGGCGAGTAACCAATTAAGGTTTTGTTTCAACAATTCATTATCACAATAATAAAGTTTTATTAAAGCATTTTATTGAGATTTAGATTCCAATATCTATAATTTTGCATTTATAGTCTGGTAGTTTGTCGCCAGTCGTCTCTACTCTGCTGCTGTTCGCCGGCAGTCGTTTCAATTGTAATCATGCTGGGTTTACAAATGAAGTAAAAGCAGCAGTTACCCTTGAGTTAGTACGGAATGGAAAATATTTACATTAAAAATATAAATGATAAATAAACTCATTAAGGAAATAAATATGTAAGGAAAATTATTTTTGAAGGGCGTCCAAAATAACAAACAATAAATTGGTCTTTTTAATAAATATTTATTATTTGAAAGTTTTTTTTTTGTTTGCAAACATCACATAATTTTATTACAGAAAAGTTCCTATTTGTTTTAAAAACATTTAGTCTTTTTATTTTAAACAAGTTGGACAATTAAAGAACTAAACATCTAATGTTAAAGTCGTTAATGTAAGTTTTTCCTATAATTAGCTAGTGAATGAAATAAAATTTCCAAAAAAATGTGACTTAATTTAAAAAATTTCCCAATAACTCGTTATATAAAATGGTTTGCTTTAACCAATTATTCTTGTAAATTAAAAATTTTCTTTAGAAAATTATTCCCCTCATTACCAATGTTCATTGATGCTCTATTGCTTCATTGCTTATAATAACCTTAAAAATAGAAAACATTGCTTTTAACCAAACACAAAAGACCTTTTCTTATTTTATTGTTCTGTGTTTATTTTCTGAAGTTTCCCCGTTGCCTTGTTTTACAAGACTAATGAAAAGAACGAAAAAATTCGCGCCGAAATGATAATTGAAATTCAAATTCAATTACACTTAACAAACAAGAAACATGAATAAACAATAACGATAAAATATAAATGACCGATTACTTACAAATCACTAAATGTCTTTGATGCCCTTATTCTGCTGTGGCCGCATGTGCTAGTAACCCAAGACCGTTTTACTCCACCCCACTCCACTCCACACCACTCCGACCCAACCCCACCATTACCAAATACTTGACAAACTAAAAGTCATTAGGAAAGTAGACCAAAGTCATTTAAGACTTTAACAACTTTAAATTAACAAATAAAATGTCAACAAATTAAAATTATACTGTGAGCGTCAAAATAAAGTTAACACCACACATATTATTAAAAGAAAAGCTTAATTATATTGATATAAATAATATTACACGAGTATTAGAGAATAGTCACATATTCATTTAGTATAAAATACTGAAATTTTTCTTAGGACGATAAAAGAAGCCACAACGGCAGCTCAATTGGAATTGTTGATAGCTGAAATGGAAAAGCATCCAGATGTGGCTTATGGAATGCCTAATTTTGGCATTATAAGCTCATTTCCAATTCCCTTCTGATACCCTCCCATTGACAAAAACCGTATGGTTGTTGCGTTTTACTTCTTTTGAAATAGCTGTCACACGATGAGGTTCCTTTAGAGGGGCATTTATCTTACGATTTTTTTTTTAATAAAAGGAGAAGTAAAACTCAAGCAATTAATATCTATGCCTATATATAATTGCGTTACTTTTCTTGGAAATGGAATATAGAAGTAAAGGTGGTGAAAGAAGAAAGATGTTTTTATATTACAACTCTGTAATTGTGCATTATGTTTGTTTTTAGTGCAACATTGCAGCGTCTCTGGTGGTGAGTAGGTGCATTATTTTCAAAGCTTGATTTTATAGCCTTTATTTTAATTAGTTTTACTTCGGTGGCGTTTCAATGCCATACCACCGAAGGAGGGTGCTGTAATAAATATTAGTTATGATAGGATAGAAAACTAATCATTATCAGAAACTGATGTTGTTTGAGTGGCAGCGGCTGGGAATCGAACCCAAAGTGCGCTAACCAATTAAGCTACAGCACCATTACTCATTATTCGTTAAATTCATTGAGTAGTTATTTGCTTTAAAAGTTTTTTTCTTCACAATTTTAAATATTTTATTGATAAATAACCAAACAAAATTATTGAAAAGCTGATAGGTTTCTAGCATTGTCAATGCAAAATGATTTGACAGTATTGTAACAATTTAATATTTCTGTGTTGATTGTGATTTTCAAAATGCAGTAAATGCAGTAAATCTGCAGTGATTTCATATTTTTGGTGATGCGTTCGTAAAAGTGAACGCAAGTGATTTACAAAATTAGGGCCAAAGTAAACATTGCCTGACGCAAAAACCCCTGTCATTCCAAAAGTAGTGGCAATTATTTTACTTTTTCTTTGTTTGAATGCATAACGATAAAGTGCTGTTTAAAATAGTTGCAAGTTTCATAATTTATCATTAACAGAGATTGAGTTGTAACGTAAAGTAGTAAAAAAAAAACTTCCATGGAAAGACAAACATCAAAATCATATTAGACTTACATAAAAGAGGCAAATCCCGGCATAAAAGAGATAAAATCGTTGAAAAAAATTATAGACAAGACTACAATACAAAAGCTAAAGTAAACGATGTAAGAACAAACCAAACCTCTAGTACTGTAAAAATAGCTAAAAATGTTGCGAAAACTTCTGGAAAACCGAGCGCGAGTACGATCAGAAGATCTTTGCATCAAAATGGCATACAGAGTAGAGTGCCAATTTAAAGAGGCCCTTTATATCAATGAATGTTGAAGTATTAGAATGAGCTTTGTTATATCATACTTGTTTAATTAGTTTATAGACGTGTATCACCTATTAACAAAGAAGAAAACCAAACGTTAGAATTTCACATAAAAAAAAAATATATGAACGAGCCTCAAATTTTTTGAAATACATAATATTCATTTCACCGATGTAAGTAAGATTTATTTATTTGGAGTCAAAAACCCTCCAAAAATATGGCGAACCAAGAAAGAAGACTTTAGTAATAAATATGTTGCTAAGACGGTAAAACATGGCAGTGGCTGTGGTGGTCTGGCGGCATTAAGGGTCGGTAATCCTGTATTTATAGAATCTAGCTCCCTTATTCAAAAACGATTATTAAATTTAACAAACGTTTTTTAAACAAATTTTTATATGCAAATCTGTCTTAATAAACGTTTGTTAAATTTAATAATCTGTTTTGAATAAGGGGGTAGGTATATAAGAATAATTGGTATATTTTAGATATTTTAGGTATTCCAAATATTTTTGGAATTGGACCTTACACTGGCGTGCAAAACCTAGTGACTGTATTAAACATTCACCCCTATCGTGAATAAAAATTCCACATGAAATTTGTTCTCTTTTATTTAACATTGAATTTTAATAGGAAAATGTGAAAAGGGAACAAATTTCATGGGGAATTTTTATTCACGATAGGGGTGATTATAAATAACGATTATGCATTATTTTTGTCGAATTTTAACTTGATAATGATGTGATAAAAGATTTAGGTGATTTCCAGAAGTGAACTTTACATGGATGCTATGGTCAAATATGAACCGATCATCATGAAACTCGGTACGATGATTTATATATACACTTGTGCCGAATTTAGATGTTGCCCATTTTCAATATCAAACATTTTGGTGAGACAAAGAATGTTTGAGAAAAATTTCAGTTTTCTAAATCTCTTTTCGAAGCTCTATCGTGCCTTTAACAGATGAACAGACGGATGTCTAAATCGTCTTAGAATCTTATAAGGATGTGTCACATATGGAATGACAAACTTAAAGATGGGGACTATCTTTTTGGTGGTGGGTAAAAAAAAGAAGATTATCTCGATATTTTAAAAAACAATGCTTGCCCCTAGAGTAAAGAAATTAGAACTAGCACAGAACTAGATTTCCCAACTGGACAATAAACCTAAGCAAATCTTCAAAATTGTGAAAGCGTGATTAGGTTAGGTCATGTTAGGTCAGCAGGCAATTATAATTGTACAGATCACGTAGGTCCATTTGTTTTGCCTGAAAAGAAATGGGATAGAAGAAAGAGACAGGTAGTGATTATATAGACAGAAAGAAGAAGATAGTGTGGGGTCTAAAAGGTTTCAATAGAAAAAGATAGTGTAAATACTCCGAGCCGCTCAACGACCAATAGTTCCACTATAAGAGAAAGGCTTGAGTGTGAAATCATGGTAGCCAATTGCTATGTCCTGTGATCACTGACACCAAGTCACTTAATTGTGCAGCGAGTTTTAGCAACGTACGTTCCCTATTTAGCCTAGACCAAATAAGTCGTGTCCCAGTAAAAAAAATCGTGTTTTTTGAATTACTTAAGAGAAAAAGCGCATAATCGTGCGCTTCAATAAAAGCGCACTTTTGAAGCAGTAAATGCTTACAAATAAAATATACAAAAAAGAAAGTGAAAAAACAAAAATTAAATTATAACCTACAGATTTACGTATGGCAACGAAACTCAATTACAAAACGAATATCGCACTTCTCAGTTACTATGAATTTTTCTTAAGCAAAAACATTCAGATAGAATTTGTTCTTGTGACGCAAAACACTTTAGGAAAGTGCTTTATTTGCATGTTTGATTATGTTAAAAGAAGCGCTTATTGTCAGCAGAAAGTAGTCCTCCAAACCGGGAACACCTCATACAAAAATCATGCATCCCATCAGCAGGTTTGAAGCGATTTGAGGTATGAATTCATTCATAAAACCTAATCCTTTTGGAGCACATGTTTTACTGGGGTGATTGCCCATCTGGTTTGAGCAAGCTCATAGTAAAAATGACTAATTTGTTGCTTGCATGCTGATAACGGAATACCACATTCCTATGTCCATGCACCCATATAAGTGAAACTATCGAATGCCTCGCCATACTATTTATCAGTATATATACGGATCACATATAATAAATAGAGGCAAAGCACAATGATATCACTGCATACATATATACATATGTACATAAGTGAGAAATATCACAAATATAATTCAGCATTCTTGCATTTACATATATACATATGTACATATGTTGTGACAGTATTGCCCTTTGTCTTCATTTTCCATATACTATAGTGGGATTCCATGCCCTGAAATAGTTTGGATACATTTGGCGAAATCCCTCATAGAACTCTAAAATCTTTGAATCGTAATATTAAGTTCTGGCTTCAAAATATCATTCTATTTCGTTACGTCAAAACATATTTACCTTCACACAAAAATATTTTGTCACGCAAGCACTTACGTCGAAACATTTTTAATTCGGCATATTTATCTTCACACACATAGCAAAAAATCTACTAATTTTCCGTTAAAATTTAATTATTTTTTTTTTTAATTTTTATTAATGACATATGTTGCTTAAGTTACTTATAAATTATGCAATATATGTATTTTGTTTTAGGCTTGAATTTGTATGTATTATTTAAGAAAAGCTTTACATTATACTTTAGATTATACTCTACAGTCCCCAGTAGTAACTAAAATTCATTTCCTTTTTTTTTTTTTATAAAAAATCCGGGTTTTTATTTTGATGGATTCTGAGCCCTACTTTTTCGAAATCGCCATTACCACTCTGCCCTAATTTGCCTTTGACAAAAGCACAATATTGTTCCATTGATCGAAGTTGTGCAGTCCCCAGTCCCCAGTAGTAACTAAAATGCATTTCTTTTTTTTTTATAAAAAAAATCCGGGTTTTTAGTTTGATGGATTCTGAGCCCTACTTATTCGAAATCGCCATTACCACTCTGCCCTAATTTGCCTTTGACAAAAGCACAATATTGTTCCATTGATCGATGTTGTGCGGAGAGAGGGGACGGTTGTTGGTTCATATATATGTTTGTATTACGTCGACCTGATGTCATGTCAAAGTGCTAAATCATGTCAAAGTACACTAAAGAGTATTGACATCTAATAAGAGGCAGTAATGGTTTCTGTGCGCGTTATTTTATGTAAATATCCGAAGTCCTTTTGGGTTACCTTGTATTATATTTATGTACGATTTTCTTGCTACTGCCTTAGTTTTCAAATATTCTTATTTTCATAATTGTGGCCTGTTTTTTACACAAAATGTTCCTTATAACTGTTATCATTTGATATAATTTATTTTACATACGAGTATCTATAAGTTTATTGGTTTTGTACCGCATTGAACATTTATCTTCTAAACTCTTCCTCCCTTTTGGGGAGTTTAAAGGAAGAAAAACGCAAATATTGTGTCCATGTCTGTTTATGCTGTAAAATTGTTGTGGCTATTAAATCCCTTCTTATCGAAATTGATTACAAACCATTAAGGCGTTAGATTGAAATAAATAAACTAACCAATGGAAATCTACCCTTTATATTTAATTTGGTTTGAACACATAAATAAATCTTGTATAAAATGGTTTATCCTTTTAAGGAAATAGTTTTGTTTAGTAAAGAAAATAAATTTCAAAAAGGGAAAATGTAAGGCTGCTTTTTTTTTTAGAGTGTATTTATGATCAAATTTAAGTTTGCATTTCTTTCTTTTAAAGTTTAGTTGTTTTTATACCCTACATCACCATAGTGGAGAGGGTATATTGGATTTGTGCTGATGTTTGTAACGTCCAGAAATATTGGTCCAACACCCACCTTCAAGTATACCGATCGGCTCAGAATCACTTTCTGAGTCGATTTAACGATGTTCCTCTGTCCGTCCGTCCGTCCGTCCGTCCGTCTGGCTGGCTGTCCATGCAAAGCTTGTGCGCAGAGTGCAGGTCGCAATTTTGAAGATATTTCAATAAAATTTGGTACGTAATATTTTTTCGAACGAAGGATGGATGGGATTGAAATTGCTGGAAATCGGTCTATTATTTCACCTTGCCCCCATACAAATGTCCTCCTGAAATTGGGGTTTGCCGATCATAAATGTTTGAATTATGTAAGTATCCACACAAATTTCAGCAAAAATTAGTGGTAAATGAAGCCAAATCACATCTACAAATTTTGTGCAGATTTGTCCCATATAAAGCCCACTGCCGAAAATCACTTTAAAGAGCATAACTCTCTCAAAAATGTTCGTATGCAATTAATATTGAACGCAAATATATTTCATATGTATGCAAATAATACGGTACAATTTTATAATGTTCGGTCCACAATTAGAAAAATCCCATACAAGACCCTCTCCGTAATCTTTTAAAAGTATTTATACCGAGACACAGACATTATGGCAATAAAATTTTTGATGATCGGTCCACAATAGGTTATATATCCTATATAACGGCCATTTCTGAAAAACTGTTTTATACATATACTGGGTGTAGGGTATTATATGGTCAGGCTTGACCAACTATACTTTCTTACTTGTTTCTGTTAGCTGTTGTTTCTTCTTTTTCTTTAAATAATAAAATAGAAAATTGTGCAGTATGTACTCTGTATTACTCTTAATCAAAAATTACTTGTTAGTAAATTCAATAAAGCTTTTTTTGAACAAACCAACCATTGGTCAAAGCTTTTAGCAAAATTCATTGTAATTGGGATCCAGTGCAGTTTGTGTTTAATATTAACTGGGTACGGGGATTATGTTGGAAATTGAAGGACCTATATTTTTGGGTCTTGTTTTTTGTTATATTATAATTAAATCATATTATGTTTCTTTTTAATGTGCAACATCATAAAATATCATAATGAATTCTAATTAAACTTTATTGAAGCCGTTGTTATAATTATTTGGTTATTGGTAATCATAAAGATCATAGTCGCATAATCATGATATGATTGTGTCCAACCATATTATGATTGTAGCTGATGATTAGAAATATAACAATATTTTGTTCATAGTTATCATAAATAAGTTGTAACGGATTTTGTAAACAAAATAAAGCAAGGAATTTATTTATTTATTTACTTAATTTGTCTATGGAAATGAATTCCTTACAGATAGTTCACAAAATATCATTTAACATATGGGAATAAAATACATACATGTAACAAATAATTATGAGTTTAAGTAAACAATTACTAATTTTTTTTATGGCATCAACATTTAAAGAAAAATCAATAAATCTGCACAACTGGTTAAACTGACTACACATTCTTTTTAGGGGATCAGCGTTAGCATAATTGGCTCTCTCTCGCAGATAGAGGTGCAAAATTACGGTATAAACGTTGCGGAATATTGAAAAAGATTTCATTGATTAGAAAACCAGAGCATATATCACCATTAATAACATTCAGAATAAATGATATATTCAGCATAGTTCTAAGACTTTTTATTGTAGGAAGCTTAATATGAGCAAGTCTAGCGGTATATGATGGTAAATTAAATATGTTGAAATGGAGACCACGTAGGCAAAATATCAGGAATTGTTTTTACACAGATTCAATTGAATTGCTGTGAGTAATGTAAATCGGGTCCCATATTATTGAACCATATTCCAGAATCGGTCGAACAAGTGAAGTATATAAAGTTTTTGCAATATATGGATCATTAAATTCTTTTGCCCATCGTTTTATAAAGAATAGTGTACATCTTGCTTTATTTATTATCGTAGAAATATATAAAACAAACCTCCGTTTATTGTCGAATAAAATACCTAGGTCTAGAAAGTTTTCAACCATTTTCACTTGGTAGTTTCCCAGAAAAAAATTTGTTGAAATTGGATTGTGCCTTGCAAAGCGCATTACTTTACATTTCTTTAAGTTAAGTTCCATCAAGTTGAGCTTGCACCATTCATAAAAAGAATCCAAGTCGGTTTGGAGGCGTAAGTGATCAAAAGGTTGGTTATAGGCCAAGAAAATTTTTACGTCGTCTGCATACATTAAAATTTTAGAGAATTTAATTACTTTAGGCAAGTAGTTAATAAAAAGAGATAATAACAGCGGCCCAAAGTGACTCCCTTGTGGTACTCCAGAACAAACGTTAATTTTATATAAAGACGTGTTATTAAAACGACGGGTTTGTATTCTATTCGAAAGATAAGATTGTATCCACTGTACGCTAAGATCTGTAAGCCCCAATTTTTGCAGTTTCTGTACGAGATGTAAATGATTTATTTTGTCGAATGCTTTACTGAAATCCGTATAGCTGAAAGTGTTCACGAAGATAGTGGAGAGTCGATTCGGCGCCTTTCGCAGCAACTCGGACTGACGTATGGAACGACTTGGCACATTTTACGTCGATATTTTAAATTGAAAGCGTACAAAATACAGCTTGTACTACAACTGAATCCGCTCGATCTTCACAAGCGACATCGCTTCGCTCTATGGGCTTTTGAAAAGTTCATTTCTGGCTCAATGGGTATGTAAACAAACAAAATTGACGTATTTGGAAAGAAGAGCAACCTGAAGAGATTCAAGAACTGCCACCTCGTCCAGAAAAAACAACGGTTTATTGTGGTTATAATCATCGGTCCATATTTCTTTAAGAATGTGCGAACGTAAACGATAATCGCGACCGTTATCATGTCATGATAACTGACTATTTGATGCCTGAAATTGAAGCTCGTGATCTTGTCGACATTTGGTTTCAGTAAGACGGCGCCACTTCCCACACATCGCATCAATCAATGGATTTATTGAGAGAACACTTCGGTGAGAACATAATATCACGTTTTGCGCCGGTCGATTGGTCACTAAGATCGTGTGATATGACACCGTTAGACTTTCCTTTGGGGATATGTAAAGTCTAAAGTTTATGCGGACAAACCCGCTCGATTCAGGCCTTGGAGAAAACATCACGCGTGTCATTCGCCAGTTACCAGTCGAAATGCTCGAACGAGTCATCGAAAATTGGACGTAGCAACGGCCAACATTTGATAGACACCATCTTCAAAAAATAAATACCAAAGTATGTTGTTTCAAATGATGATAAACATTCGCCATTACATTTTCTGTATTTTTTTTTCTTTAAAAAGTAGGAAACCTCGAAATGGATCACGCTTTACGAACATATGGTCTGACAACGTTGTTTGAACATTAAAGACACGAAACAAATTGAAATGCAGTGAAAAATAAATTAAGAGCTAGTCAAGACGGAAGGTAATATAATTTGAATGTGAGACTACAACATTTTAACTTATATAACATTTTTTATCTTTGTCACGGCATTACACCCGCCTAAATCTTAACGAAACCCTAATTTACTCTTCTAAATATTCAAATTTAAGTGTTCTTACATAAATTACTTTTAAAACTCTTTGCAATATTAACATTTATTTACTCTAAGGACAACTTAACTCATTATTTTTTTTGAAAATTATCACTAAAAACCAAAATATCTATTTTTAGCATGCCACAAGGCTTTTTTAAAAACTCCTTTGCTGGGTACCTTTTCCCGAAAATCTTCTAAAAGTAATAAATTTCCAATAAAAGTACAACATTTTTACAGCCAAGCATTACACTTTAACACTTTGCCTATAAACACGCATGTGTTTTATATGGATTTTGCCCCGTTTCTTATATTCTTAGATGATGGTGGCATTTAAAGAAAATTATCACGTTTTATAGTATTAAGATAAAGCGAGCAGCGTTTTCTGTTTCAAAAAATCATGTAAATTTTTACAATGGCTCTCTTTAGAAAAAAGAAATGGTTGATATAACCTACAAATTTTATTATACGCAAAGAAGCGAGTGGGTATATGTGTAGTATGTAGTATGCATAGGTTTTTACCCGGAAGTAGGCTATACAAATATTTTTTTTTAATATTTAATTATACATAATAATTTTTTGTTGTTGTTGTTTAAGCGTGGCTGTGTGTGTGTGGGTTATGATTCTTGTAAAATTAATTATGTACCTATAGTATTTTAAGCTTTAAAAGCTGGTAATATTAAATTAACTGTTGCCTATTTATAGGCTTTTCAAGTGGATATTGTTAGCTTTGTGTAAGTGTTGGGTATTAGCTTTTAATCATCATTTGTTGATGTCATAAAATTATTTATATTTTCAAATTTGAACGACTAGTTAATTGCAGGAATTTTTGTTTCAATATTTATTTCCAGGGAATGGAATAGTCTTTAGTTATTAATTTTACATGTGTACGTTGCTGTTATAAAGGAATTATTTATTCAAAAATTAATTTAACTAGTATTTGTTGTTCTTTTAGCGGATACAATTTCTTAAATACTGTAACATATAAAAACAAATAAGAGTGCTATATTCGGCTATACCGAAGCTTTTATACCCTTCACCGTTGTTGTGGATGCATAATTATATGATATACATTAAACCTCTGCATGAATGGATTTGTTGTTAAGAAGTACACATGAACTTACAAAATATGTGCACTTACTCCAAGTATATTTAAAAATAATGTTCATATTTTTGAGTACAATAAAAATACCGAATAAGTATATGCTGTTTCTCGGCTTAATGTTTACGAGTTAAGTACAGGTTTATTTAATGCTCGCACTCTCACCATACATGAAAAGAACATATCGAGTATCAAGCGACAACAAAACTTGAAAAATTGAAGGCTTAAGTCGGTTTTAGTTACTTTTTTCAAATCACTATCAAAATTTTATCACTAATAGAATTTTAAATTCTGATTAAAATAAAAAAAAAAATTGGGGCCGTCACGCCTATTTTCGAGTGGGCGGGGCTCCAAAGTTTGTAATATATTTAGCTATATCTTGAAAACTACATTTTTTTATTAGACGATATACATATATATATATATATATATATATCAAATTATAGCTATTTTAAAGACTTTTCCAACGATATGTAACATAACCTGTTTATTGATAAATTTCGCAAAATTATTTTTTGATCCAAATTTTTTTTAAAAAATCTAAAAAATCCGGGAAAAAGGTCTATATGAGTAAGTAGAATAAATTACAATATTTTCAAGTCAAGAAATTAAGCTTTAATTTAATGTATAACATGACCATGTCGGTAATATAAATCCGAAGATATTAAAGAAATATTCACCCCTATCGTGAATAAAAATTCCACATGAAATTTGTTCCCTTTTATTTTTTTAACATTGAATTTTAATAGGAAAATGTGAACATGGAACAAATTTCATGGGGAATTTTTATTCACGATAGGGGTGATTATGACATTTCACCATAAAAAATACAATCTGTACTATGCGAAGCCGCAATACAGGAAATTTGTACACAGCGAAACCGGTATTCTGTATACCATAGAGGAAAAAATCCTTTCCTGTATACAAAATTTTGAAGAAATACGTTTTTATTTAATTTTTCAATTTCTTATAATTCTCTGATTGTAGTACCTATAGACACATATGATACCTTAAATTAAAGCTTAATTCCTTGGCTATTTATATTAATAAACTGAAATAACACTTATATAGACTTTTTTAATTTTATTAGATACTAAAAAAAAATTCGGGTCAAAAAATATTATTTTCGGATTTAACCCATAGTCGGTCCATATTTTATAATCAAAATATATATCGTTGGAGAGGTATTTTTATTAAATATTTAATCTTTATTATTTTTTATTAGCATTTTTTTTACTAACGGGGTGTGCAATGTACGATGTAAGTATGTATATGTATACCTAAATTTTTGTAATATGAAGGCATCAAATGCCACCTTAGTACCAATTGAGGGTGGGTAGTCGAAAACTGTCGATCATTTAAAACGATCGAAGACTCAGATCTTCTTCTTCTTGATATCTCTTGGTATGAAATATGGTGAAAATGTGACGTTGGAATCTGGTAACAAATTGGAATCGACTGGTAAGAAAACTGACTAACAGCTTAATGAAAACACATGCATATACGAGTACGTCTGCAATTTTTACATGTGAAAACATAAAATTGAAGGTTATCAAGACTTGAGAAAACTTTTGTTGCGAATTAAGTGATAAAGCAATAATAGTGACAGATAGAGGCTTCAATATGATTTCGGCTTTCCGTTCAAGTAACCATATATTTTGTATAAATCATTTGCTACGGTTTAAGAACACACTTAAAGTTTTCGAACACTTTAATGTTAAACACGCCATCTGTTGATGAATTTGTTAGTAACAATATTAATACACGTTTTGTGATCAACGCCATCTCTTGATGAGTTTATTAGTTTTGTCTCGGATTTTTGCTCATATCTCCGTTATTTATGGACTTCTCGACAGCATGTCTGACAGAATTATGGAAGATTTGAATCCCGAAGATATCTGGGGACTTCAGAAAATTAATTTCAACAGACAGACGGACATGGCTTAATAGACTCCGCTATTTATAAGGATCCAGAATATATATACTTTATAGGGTCGGAAAATTATATTGTGGAAATTACAAACGGAATGACAAACTTATATATACCCTTCTTATGAAGGTGAAGGGTATAACAAAAAACAAAAATTATTAAAAAAAAGTTTGCTTCATAAATTCAATTTCACAAAAAGCTTGCCAAATGACAACTAAATCCAGCGTACCAGCTGTGGAGAGTGACATGTTTGTACCCATTTTTTTTTTACATATTTGTTCTTGATTTGCTTAGGAGAAGGGTTTAATGTTTAAATATATATCACAATGCCAAACCGCTTTATGCTTAGATTTTATTTAGTTGTTATTTATGACATTGGCAATAGAAAATCAAATAATCATGCATATATAAATACGCATTTACATACATACTTTACCTAACGGGACATTACATGCCATACGTAATGTAAATGTATATTGGTGTCATAGTATACCCAGCTGTTCTGATGACTGTTGCCATTTAGTGTCTCCAATGATTATCGAATCAGGTGTATACTATGGTGATTGGTTATTATACTCACCACCAAACACACATGTTACACATGTAACACATCGAAATATTAATCGTAGAACCAAAAACTCTATATATTCTGGGTTCTTATAAGATTCTATGACGATCTAGCCATGTCCGTCTGTCTGTTGAAGGCAGCAGATTTTGGTAATGAAAATGTTCCCAAAACTTTCATTGATTCACCGAAATTTTTCCAGCAAATTTCAAGTTTCAGACACCCTCCACATTTGTCAATTTTTTTTGCTATTATCTTCAAGTACAATGTAGATAATGTCATGAAATTTTGTACGATTTATTTTCCACATAAATATGTAAATCAGGTCAACAAATATTAGGACGATCGGTTCATATTTCACCATGGAGGCTATGGCTATATAAAGACCACTTCCCAAAATAACTTAAATGCTTATAAATCTCTTACAAAAATCATCATCAAGTTTACATTCGACACTAATTATCCGAATATGTATATTAATCAGCTTCCCGAATTTTATGGCGATCGGTCCATATATAACCATAACCCCCATGCTAAATCCATTTCGGTAAATCTCTTATAAAACTTAATCTATATATAAAAGTGATTGTGTGTCTGTTTGTATGTATGTATGTTTATTAATATTAGTTTGGGATCTATAGACGGCTAAACGGCTGAACCGATTTGCTTGAAATTTTCACAGTATATTTCTGTATGTCAGGAAGGAGCTATAGGCTACTCTTTTTTAAAATTTTAAGTGGGCGTGGTATCTTCCATACAAAGTTAATTTTAAAAATCAAATACTTAGGAAATTATAATAGCTATAGTACTCATATTTGCATGAGTAATTCCATTGTTTGTTTAAATATTTGCGGGAAAACTGGGAGTAGTAGTAGTAGCGACAGGGGGCGTGGCATTTCCCATATGATGATAATTAAAAAAAAATCAAATATATGGCATACAATAAGATATATGGTACGGCTATTCTACCATCAATATTAATATTTAAGACAAGAATGGGCGGACTATCAATAGTGGGCGTGTCACCTCCCATAGATATGATGACAAATTAGGTATAGGGAAAGCTATATCAACTTTCAATATTAATATTTAGGACACCAATGCGCTGACTAGCAACAATATTAAGTGTTAAAATTTGTATATATTTAAAACCCTTATCTATATATAAAAGTGAATGTGTGTTTGTATATTGTAAATCATAATAACATAATATAATAAGAATTAAGTTAAAAGGAAAACTGTAGATTTTAATAACTTAATAATTATACTTATTTAACTCTAAACTTTTCATTTCATTACGATACGGGTAGCGAAGCACATCGGGTTTTAGCTAGTCTCTTATAAAACTTATTATCAAGATAAAATTCGACACAAATAATCTATATATATATATATATATATATATATATATACATATATTTAAATCATCGTAACAAACTTTATGGTGATCGACCCATAATTGCTCCCCCATATGAAAGACCATAGCTCGCATAGAAAGACCATTTCCCAGAATAACTGGAATAACCAAAAAACTCTAAAATATGTCGTTATTGAAATGAAATTTACCATAAGACTCAAATACAATAAAATATTTTATGACAAACGTCCCATAGTATTGTTACGGAATTGTATTCAATTGAAATTTAACGGCTGGTATAAACATACAGCATGTTTATCAACATACAACATGATCATCAATATTTGCGTTAAAGTTTCAAAATCTGATATATAACTTTATTAATGATGTTTGAAAACAAAAAAAGTCCAAAAAATTAAAAAAAAATCAGAATTTATAAAAAATGTCTCACAAAATTTAAATAAGTAAAATATTACACTAAAAACATTTTTTGATAAAGATTTTTCAAAAAAAAAAAAAATCCCTTTTGAAATTTTAAAAGCGACTTTAGTCCTTTTCTCACAATTCTTCGAGAGTATTGGGTGCGTTTCCTGACAAACCCGCTTCGATTCATGCCGTGGAGAAAACATCACGCGTGTCATTCGCCAGTTACCAGTCGAAATGCTCGAACAAGTCATCGAAAATTAAAGAAATCACAATTTATAAAATATGTCTCACAAAATTTAAATAAGTAAAATATTACACTAAAACATTTTTTTATAAAGATTTTCAAAAAAAAAAAAATCCCTTTTGAAATTTGTAAAGCGACTTTAGTTCTTTTCTCACAATTCTTCGGGAGTATTGGGTGCGTTTCCTGGTATGGTCTAAATAAGATAGATGCTGATTTTTTTAATTTTCTCGGACTTTTTTTGTGTTCAAAAATCATTAGTAAAGTTATATGTAGTTTGAATTTTGAAACTGTAACATTATCTCTGTTAAAAAGTTAACATGACTCTGTTAACAGAAATGGTTTGTGTCTAGGGAGTTAAATTTAAAATTTAACTGCACGCATATATATCATTTTCAGTTTGGTTCATCGTAGAATAAAAGTTCCACTCGTTTTCTAGAACGCCGTTAAATTGTTTATGCAGATTTGAAAACGAAAAATAAAATAACTCTAAACGTGTCATTATTTAAACAAAATGTAATACAAATTTGTGTCAAGTTTGCATAGATTACACTACTGGTGTATTGGTGGTGGGTACCAATACAACAGTTTATAAAATGTTATTTGTTAAACTGGAACATGTCCTAGATGAAAGTCAATTGACGCTACATAGAGACTTATCCAGTAATTTATTCAATGTACGGCAATGTTTAGTGTTTACATTGAATAAATTATTAGAAATTTTAACATTATCCAAAAATACTACAGTTAATTACCAGGGATATGTAAAACAAAGAACTGACTTTTTTTTTTGCATTTCTATGTACACTTGACTGTCATATAGCAGTTTTGGTGACTTTTCTCATTTAGAGTAACCACTGGTTACCGAATTAGTTATGTCACTGGTTAATTAATTTGGATGTGCCTATTGACAGTAAGTCAATTGACCCTACATAGATTACATGGCGACAGTTTGGAAGTCTAGTTTAAAGTACATTGAAAAAACTAATGAAAAATATAAACTGGATACATTAGCGGCTACTTAAGGACACTAAAGAGGCAATTGATTAACTGGGATGTAATAACTAAGCAACTGATTGATTAATTTTTCTATTAATATGGGCACTTATATATTAAATGATCTACTGCCGTATTTATAAAAAATTAAATTAGACCTCAAGTACACTTGTATGAACATTTTGTCTTAAAGCACACTTCAAGCCTACTTTATTTTTTATAAATACGGCAGCTAAAAAATCAGTCAAACAACAAGATATTTGTGAAAAATAATGACGGAAATGTATTATGTAGATATTGTCACCATTAAAACTGCGTTTTGTGATTTGTAAAATACCCCCCCAAAAATATTGTATTTCGTACGCAAATAAAACGTGATACGCACGTGCGTTAATGTTGACATTTTATATTCTTTAGCTGATTTAAATGCTCAGTAACTCGCTTCTAACATATATTTCTGTTATATCTATAATGTTTGGTTAACCTAAACATATATACATTTGTAAATACATTTATTTAGGCATATGTATACATGCAATTTGCGGGCCTGCTGCCAAAAAAATTAAAAAAATATTTATTTTGTTAAAAATTTGCTTCAAGGGGGCAGGAAGACAAAGGAACTCTTCTCTTATTTATTTTTTCGTTCAAATATTTACGTTTTTAGTTAGGTAGTTAACTTTATTGAGACTTCTTTTTTTTCATCATTTAAGATTTACAAACATTAATTATAAGAAAACTTAAAACTATAGCGTATTATATTAATTACATAAATATTCATTTGGTCGCATACAGGCTTATCAAAAGTAAAGAAAACTTAATTATATGAAAAATTAATTTGTAGTTAGTAAATTAAATGTAACAATGTTAGCTCCCGACATTTAGCTAAACTTGCAGAGTTATATCTACCTTAATAAACTTAAAACTAAAAAACACTTAAAACTAAATCTTAAAATCAATTTAAACCAAAAATAATAAAACTAAATAAAAATAACAAATTTACCCCCTGTGTATTCCAGGAGTTGTACATGAGTAAAAGTTTTCACCAGGAAAATTATTGTGTTGTTCATATAAAATTCCAACCGTGAAAAGATAATTAGTGTTTGACCAACTAATTCCTTGCTCGTCTGACAAAATATCTTGCATTATATTGCCTTCGAAGAAAGACAGTCTATCAACAAAACATTTCATCAAATGTAGAGCATAAAAGGAAATTGGAGATATTTTGGCCTTCTCATAAATAAATTTATTTGAAAACCTTTTATTATAAGTTTTAAAATTTTTCTCTATGCATTTTCTTAAAATGTGGCGTTCAAATATTTCCATTTTCCTCATTATTGTTTTTGAAATGCTAAACCATATTGGAAATGCATACAAAAGTATTGGTCTAATACTTACTTTATATAAAAGTAATTTAGTCGTAATGGGCAAAGTTCTACTATTAAATAGTTTTGAAAAGGCACCTTTAACCCGATTAGCCTTCTCCAAATTATATACAACATGCTTGTTGAACTTTAAAAGCTTTCTAAAGTTTACTACCTTAAATATGATTTTATTTATTTATTTTTTATTTATTTATTTATTTATTTATTTAATCAATACAGTACAACAAGAACTAGTCTTATCTAATAGTACTGGGGAGATAGTGGCACAATATGATTTTTGTTGGTAAAAAAATAAAATCAATTAATACTAATTTTAATGAATTAAATGTAACTCGGATAAAATTGGAAAAAAATTAAACGATATTTCAAAAATTACAAAATTATGATGCTTAAATTAAATAAGAAGAAAGCAAATAATATTACTAACATCAAATAAATATAAGTTAACACATTAAATATGTAAGAGTTATAGATAATTAGTTTTTGTTACCCTAAACGATTAAATATTGCAATTTTGAAATGCTTTGCATTGCTAATAATTTGAATATTAGGGGGAAGTTGGCGCCAAAGATTTATAGCATTGAAGAAAAAATGTCTTTTCGATATATCTTTCGATATACGAAAGGTATTTACCCTCTTTCCACGGTCAGACCTTGAAAAGATTATTCTATTGTATAGGTATTCAGGCTGTTTAGTGTAAATTACTTTATGAAAAAATAATAATGTTCGAAGCTTTAATAGGCCATCAAATGGTATATTACATATTTGTCTAGAGTACTGTGAGATTCTGCTTCGTCTACTGCGGCCAAACACATATCTGGCAATATTATTGTACGTAACATTAAGCCTTTTCATACTTAAAGTATCAGAACCATTTAATTTTAATTTCAGATTTTTGCTCTCCGGAACAACAGTATATTTACACTTTCCGGAAGCATTTCTTAAGCATATAGCATTACTCTTCGAGGCGTTTATTTTTATTCCCCAATGAGAATAATATTCATCGACATATTTAAGATGTGCAGAAACATTTTGTAGAACAATTTTTGGTGACTCATTGTGAGCATAAAGTAAAGAGTCGTCAGCATAAAGTAGATATACCTTTGGAATTACCGAATTCATGTGGAAAATCATACATCAATCAAATGCTTTTTCAATGTCAAGCGAAACCGCTACAGTGCAATGACCATTTCTCATCATCAGTATGGAATTTTAAAAGAGCATGTACAGTAGAATTACCCTTCTTAAAGCCAAACTGACTTTGAGGAATATACTCTTCATTTAAGCCTGTATTCATTTTATTTCGTATGATTCTCTCAAATAGCTTTCCCAGATTAGAAAGTCATGAAATTGGTCTAAAATTATTTATATCGTTATTATCTTTATTTTTCGGAATTGGAACAATTTTTGCTATTTTCTAAACATTAGGAAAATAACTATTATTTAAACAATTGTTGAAAAGTATAGTCAGGTATTCTAGGGCTTTAATCGGAAATTTTCTTATCAAATAATTTGATATATTGTCCAAGCCACAAGATTTCTTATTAGTTACCGATTTAGAGATATCTAAAATATTATTTAAATTTGTAAATTTTAAGTTGCCATGATTATTTAATGCAGTTGAATCATCGTCAAATATTATCGCAGTTGGAACTTGTGAAATTTTTTCATTGATAGTTTCATCTATCTCTGAAATATTCCTATTTGGTGGTGAACTTTGATATACAGTGGCAAAGTGATCTTTAAATACTTCTACTTTTTGATTTAATTCTTCTATTTCGACACCATTTACCGTTACTTTTCTAACAGAAGAACGTTTTCTATTTCCGATCATTTGAAAAATTTTCTTGAAGGCCCATGGACCTGGTGTGATTTGTTTTAATCTTTCATTAAACAAATTTGCCTGCTCTATTTCAATTTGCTCCTTTATAATAATTTTAATGAGATCAATTTGCTTTGAAATAAGTAAATAATCAGAATTTCTCTTGTTTAAGGTTCTTTGGAATATTCTCTTCAAATCCCTTTGCCAGCCATATTTAATCCTTAACAAGTTTTTAACTTTATCGGATACAATAAACTTTCGATTCTTGTTATCAATTTTCTTGGAATGAATTCCAGTCATAAAGTTAACGGAGATATTAAATTCATCTATAAAGCTATCTATTTCCCTATTTGATAAATTTCTATTTTTCGGTGGAAAATGATTCATTAAGGTGTTACTTAAGTCAGTTTTGAATGTGTTCCAATCAGTGTCTTTAAAAGAGATAAAATGATCCGGAGGTTTGAAAATATAATTAAAATCCGATAAAGATATTTGAAGTTTTAAAGGAATGTGATCCGAAAAAGTGGGAAGTGTTGATGTTTTAAAATTTGGTTGAGAAGAATCAATAATATTAGTGCTTACAATAAAGTGGTCTAAATGAGAGGATCCGCCAGGGTAAGTTGGATATGAATCACAAATTCTTACAACAGATACAGATTCATCTTGTAGCCAACTCGATAGCACTTCACCATTAAAATTGTTATTAATATCACCCCATAAATTGTGTTTTGCATTAAAATCACCACCTATTATTAATCCATCATAATTGTTTGAAAAATTCAAAATCGAAGATAGACCCCTAACAATATTGATGCGGTTACAATTAATTTGAAAATATATTGAACCACACCTACCACCATTTATACACACCTTCAATTCAACAAACAAATTTGGAAACTGTAGATTTTGTATACTTATCCTTGAAAATGAAATGGAATTTTTGAGAGCTATGCCAACACCTAATGAGCTTTTGTCTCTCAGAACAATATAGTCATCAAAATATACAGTTGTGTCCAAGGACAAATGTAATTTTTGTAAAAAGGCAATTTCAATTTTAAATTGATTTAATAATCTATTCAGTTCAATCTTTCTCCCTATATGGATAAGAGAACCAACATTAAATTTAGAGAATTACGGACCATAGACATTTTGAATTTCATTAATTAAACTCAAGCATTCTTTTTTAGCTTGATCTCTTGTCATTGCCTTGTAATTTCTCATAAAATTATCAATTTTATCCTCCAAAGTTATGGGTTCTGTGGCAAATATTGTTTTAGCAAGTTTCATGAATTCCTGAATTAACTGAGGCTTTTCAGGTTTGTTACGTATAGATACTTCATTCAAAACATTGAACATGCTGGCAAAAGATTTATTTGCATCTACATTATCAGATGGATTCAATGCCATTGCGACATTTCAAGCAGCTGATATTTTCCTAGCCTTAGCTTCCTCAAGTGATTTCTTCCTAAAAGAGGTGTATTTTTTTTATAAGCGGGACAGCCCCTGTAATTGGATGTATGACCATTCTCTTTACAGTTCACACAGAATGGTAAAACATTACTTTCTGGGACAATAGTACATTCGCCAGGTGCGTGCTTTTCATGACATTTCATACAGGAAAATGAACGACAACAATTTCTTGAATAATGACCCCATCTTTGACACCTCCAACATTGAAGTATTTTTCTGTTTGATTTTGGACGTTCCCATGAAACTACCTGATTAAGGATATACTTTATTCCGAGCAACTCGTTATCCTTGCGATTCGGTTTAAGGATTACCAAAAATAAACCTATATCGATTCCCTATTTCCTAGAGTATCCGTAGAAAACTTTGATATAGAATCAACGGTATCAGGGATAATTCTATCAATCTCAGACTTAATATCGTTAATATCAGATTTATGATACAGGTCTCTACAAACTAAGCTCTGACGTTTATATTCTCTAGGAGTATATGTATATGAAGGAATTTCCCTTTCTTTTAATAATTGCATCATTTCCGTATGTGCAGATGAGTCTTTAAAATATAGTTTACTTTTGTATTTTGATAGATTTTTTATTTTAAATTCTAGATTTTTAGAATTTAACTGGTCTATAAGAGATTTCACATTAACATTTTCCAGGAATATATTTGCACGAGTTTGAGAAACATTATTATTACATTCTAAATTTATGTAATTAATTGGCCTTTCGGCTTCAACATTTAAATCTCCTAAAATTGAATACTTATTTGTGCGATTAGTATTATCAACTACCTTATCTGATTTTTTAAATTGACATTTTGTTAAATCGATTTTTACTTTACCTTGAAATTTTCGTTTTTTATTTTGGACTTCATCTTCATGATCCATATATAATTCTTCTTCCAATTCCACATTCTGAATTTGTATGTTCTCTAAAATTGTTGTATTCTTGTTGCTACATTCCAAGGATTTGTGAGAATCATCGTTTAATTGAGTTGTTGCTGAATTTTCTGCAAAAACAGCATCGAAAAATTGTTTTCCAAGTTGGGAATTCTTGACAACGTCTGTATTTTTAACAGCTTCTTTTGATGTTTTTGAAGCTTGACCTTTTGGTTGAGCGCCAGATAGTTTTGTATTCATTTCGCCATTGGGAATTGCTGATGTTTCGTCATGATTATTTGTTGATTTTGTTGATTTTTGGGTATTGTTAGGAGGTCGTCCTCCAGATTGGGAAAGTAATGGATCTCTTGGCATTTGAATTGACAAATTGAATTCACACAAAAAAGGTTTTCAAATGCTTGTTTTGGCCAAACAATTTAAAAATTTAAACTTTATAATTTGATTTTTTTTTGTGACAAATAAATTTTATTTAAACAATTTTTATTCAGAGCTTTCTTTTTGAAAACGAAAACGTGATACGTTTCACAGTTGACAAGAAACTCTCATTTACGTTTTTATTTAATTACAAATATTGTTAGACTGTTACAGAACATGTAGATTTTAAATTTTCCAAATTTTATAAAGATATATAAAACAAAATAATTTTAATAAAATGCACCAACTAAATTGTTTTAACAACAAGAAAACAATATTGGATGTAAGTTTAAGATAAATCTTATAATATCAGCAAAATTTATTAATAACAGTCCCAGACCGTGATTTATTCCTGGGCAAAAGCAGTCGTAGTTGTCCTAGATTTATAAAATGCTTTCCTTCTCAATACTCGTATATGTATTTGCAATTTGATTTGTTTCAAAATTGAATTTAGCATTTTAGCAATGACAGATTCCATAATAAATCTTTAATTGAAAAGGTCAGAAACATTTCGAAATTTTTTACAAAATCGCCAACAAAAATTAAAATTTTGCGTCCCCGATTATAGTTCACAACACTAAGTATTTTGATATTATATATTGTAAACTGCGATTACGATTCACTTATCGGCTTAATCTTAAAAAAAATTCATGTTGTGTTGTAGTCAAGACAACTTAACATTTTATTGTAGTGAACGATAATCGGGGCCTACAAAAGTATGTTAAAGAAATAAAGGCAAAATAATAAAAATTAATAAACTCGAACTCACTATTTGATGTGTTTACACAGAAAAAAAAATCATGTTTTTATGTTTAATTGATTTTAAAAAAAATTTTCAATTAAAATTTTAATTGATTCAATTACTTTTTCTGATATTTTCAATTAAATATCATTTTTTTTTAATTGATACTATCATTTTGTTTACAGGTCAGATTTCAATTAAATTTTTAATTGATTCCACAAATATTTTAATTGAAACTCATTTTTATTTTTTTCTGTGTTACGGATTTTGGTTTAAAAACTCAAGAGATAAAGAATTTGTTTTACTTTGATGGTGCTGTAGCTTAATTGATTTTGGAATTGTAAATTCCTATAAAAAAAGCTTCAATTGGTTTAAAACCTCAAGAGATGAAGAATTTGTTTTACTTTGAGGGTGCTGTAGCTTAATTGATTGTTGCGCTTGATCATTACGCATGAGTTGGTATTCGTGGCCTGGGATTAATTTCCAACCGCTGCCACTCAAACAACATCAGCTTCGTGTAATTATCAACGCCCTCCATCAGTGGTATAGCATTGAAACCCCACAAAAGTATAATAATGGCTATAAATCAAGCTTTGATAAATGCGCCTACTCACCACCAGAGGCGCTGCAATACTGTACTACTAATAAACATAACGCGCACTTAGAGTGTTTTTATATGAAAAGCTTTTTTCTCCTTTCACCCATTATTCTTCTTGTACCTATCACCTTTCCCAAGAAAGTAACACAATTAATTAATTAATATTAAAAAAAAACAAACCAAAAAAGAGGGATGACTTTTTAAATTCTGATTTTTAAAATTGTTTGAGAAAAAAAAATCTAAAATTGAAGAGGGAATTTAATAATGAAATGTTTGTTATTGAAAATTAATTCAAAGCGTTGTTTGCGAAAACGAATCTTTGATGTCTGTAATGACATGAAATCAAATATTGAATAAGAAATATGTGCACCTAAGTCTGTTTTTACACGGGTTTGATATTTGAAAATATACAAATATATACAAATTTGTAAATATACAAATTTTACATATTTCTTACGATTTTATTGGAGGGTATATTGAATTTGTGCTAATGTATGTAACGCCCAGAAATAACTTTCTGAGTCGATTTAACGATGTCCGTCCGTCCGTCTGGCTGGCTAGCTTGTGCGCAGAGTACAGGTCGCAATTTTGACTATATTTTGATAAAATTTGGTACGTGATATTTTTTCGGACCCAGGAAAGATGGGATTGAAGCTGGTGGAAATCGGTCCATTATTTCACCTGGCCTTCATACAAATGTCCTTCTGAAAAAGGGGTTTATTGATCATAAATGTTTGAATTTATGCAAGTATCCAAACAAAGTTCATCACAAATGAGTGGTAAATAAAGCCAAATCACATATACGAATTTTGTGCAGATCGGTCCATAATTATTCGTAGCTCCCATGTAAGGCCCACTGCCGAAAATCACTTTAAAGAGAATAGCTCTCTCAAAAATGTCGGTATCCAAATAATATTGAACGAAAATATATTTCATATGTCTAAAAATAATACGGTACAATTTTATTATAATTAGTTAAAACTCCCATATAAGACCCTCTCCGTAATTCACTTTAAGCTTCATACATCGTTTAAAAGTATTTATATCGAGATAAAGTTTAACACATATAATACTCATATTCACAGACATCATGACACTCAATTTTTGGATGATATCCCATATAACGCCCATTTCTGAGAATTGTTTTATACATATACTGGGTATAGGATATTATATGGTCGGGCTTGACCGACTATACTTTCTTACTTGTTTTTATTTGAATATAGTTTTTGCGCAATATGTTAATATCACAAATTTAGGGGATATAATATGACCAACTTTTCATACAATATGTAGAGATCAAAGTGTGTGAAGTTAACATTACCTGTGTTAATGTATAAATTAACATACTCGTACTTACTACTCATCGATTGTTAAGTTAACGAGCTGCATTTTTTCGGCTCAGTTAACATTTTGTTATTAAAAAGTAACAAAAAATGGCATTACCGATCATTCTAGATATTAAATAAAAATAATATAAAAATAAATGAAGAATCGATGGTAGGTATCTGCTTGTAAAGAATTATCTTAGGAAATTAAAGAAATATTGTTCAGCTATATTTTTGGATGTCGCTCAAGCCTTCGATAAAGTATGGCACAAAGGACTGGTATATAAAATAAAATGCTTTGTACCACCATGTACCCATAAACTATTGGAATCTTATCTATCGGACCGCTTATTTACAGTTAAGTACAACGATTACGTGACAAGAGAATATAAGATTGAAGCAGGAGTACCACAAGGAAGAGTTCTTGGATTACCCTCTATTTGATTTACACCTCTGATTTGCCTACGAACGATATATTAACTATTTCTACATTTGCTGATGATACCGCAATTATTAGCTCGCATGAAAATTCATATATAGCATCTAGTATACTAGATAGCTATCTAAGGTCTGTGGAACCATGGTTAAACAAATGGAGAATACGAGTAAATGAGTTAAAAAGCGAACATGTTACGTTCACATTGAGGAGGGGATTATGTGACATACCTTGGTATTCACTTAGATAGAAGACTTACTTGGCGTCGTGATATAGAAACCAAGAGACTTCACATGAAGGTAAAAGCATCTAGAGTTCACTGGTTAATCAGTGACCAATCTAAGCTAAGCCTGGACTATAAACTAACCCTGTATAAAATCATTTTAAAACCAATTTGGACATATGGAATCCAATTGTGGGGAACTGCTAGTAATACCAGTAGGGCCCAATCAAAAATTCTTAGGACCATGACGGGCGCACCATGGTACATAAGAAATGAAAACATCCACAGAGATCTAGAAGTACCATCGGTAAAGGATGAATTCAGAAGGGTCCGCGAGAACTACATCAAAAAGCTACAAACCCACCCGCTGGCTAGAACTCTGGCTCAGAGCCAGACGGAGTCAAGGCTTCGTAGAGATTTACAGCCAATAGGAAATTAATGCTCTGTTAGAGAGTAATTAGATTTATTTTAGTTTTAAGATTTAAATACTTATTGTTAGGCCTAAGGAAATAAGGCAGATTCAATAAATAATAAATGTTATAAAAAAAAGGAAATTTGGCGCCATTAATTCGAGATTCCGAGCTTCAAGCTCGTTTGCTTTTGGGGCCATATGCAAGAAAGAAGGCACATAAAAATTTAAACATGCGCGATTTTTCATGAATAGGAAATAAAAAATAAATAAAGACTGATTTCTTCTGAATCAAATTAGATGAGTTTCAATACACAGTGGCTTAAAAGCAAGACAAACATTCTAGATGAATATTATTAATGTTTGTATTATATTTAGGTTGTGAGCGTGATTTACACACACAGAAAGACATACAATTGCAGAAATATCAAAAATATAAATTTTTTTGGAATCTTAGCCAAGCACTTCTAAATGTTGCACAGATAACGAAATGTGGTAAAAAACATTTACATGTTCCAGAAATTATATTTTGATGCGAGATCCTCTTTATACTGAACATATTCAGTTTCAGTTAAATTTCTCAGTAAAAGATAGGACATGCAATAGATAATAAAATAATTCATTTAATTTGTTTGCGATTTGATTGACAACTGAATAAAACTGTGTGAAATGTTGTCACACACATACATATTATTTCATAACATTAGTAAATTTTCACTTGAACCCACCTCAACTCCCCAATGAGAATTATTTATCATTCATAGTTGCTCTACGTTACAATACATTTGAAAGTTTGAAAAAAAGGATTGATAATACAATTGTTATTATTTATGCTAAACGTCTAGAATTTCTACGTATATCTAAACAGTAGAAAAAAAAACTTTAATCAAATATTTCACATGGGATAAAATTCTTAAATTACACGAAGCAATTCTTTAGACTAAGCTGTTTACATTTTAGACATAGGAGTGAGGGGAAGATAAGACAAGTACACACTAGTTTGTACTAGTAATTCGTGTTACTCTCTTATTCTCATTACATACATATGTGTATACAAATATGTATATACGCTCAAATATAAATACGAGCGAACACTGTGTGAACACCGAAGAAATTTCAAGAAAAACATTGTATCAATATTTTTAAAAAAAATTGCTTCGTGTAAATTGCGACTAACATTATAGAAATACTTCTATGAATATCTAATGTATATACATGATTTTTTGCTCCACAATGCTAAGCATAATTTAAGGCTTGTTTTGTGTAAAAGACAAATTTGTTGGTGTCTGTAAGCTGCCTATAAAGGTAGATTTTTTTAACAAATATTTATGTTCTTTTTTTATAATAAATATTTTAAATAAATAAATATTTGCTATAGAGTTTTTACCGGTAACAAATAAAGGGGGGTTTTAAGAGATAAAAGCACACACCTAAGCACACATACTCATACATAAATATGTACTGCCTTAGGTTATGCTGCTAAAAATCAACAGCAATAGTGAAAAAAGTGTGCAATGCTTGTTTTAAATACTTAAAATATTAAAGTATTAATGTGATGTGTCTTCAATAATGCCAACAATTTTGTTTGATATTTTATATAGTATGTATATCAGTTTTTATTTTTTATATAAACAAAATTTGTTTGGTTTTATTAAAAAAAACTTTCCTAAAGATTTCTAATATCTTGAAAAACTTGTACAGTTGCACAATTTGATCAGATAAATTTAAGGTGCCAGTAGTTTTACATTTTAATCAATTGGCTGTCATGATTTTGTAAAATTCCTTTCGTTTTGTAAAGACTTTTTTATACTTATTTTCTTTTTTGTATACAAACTGACTAACATTTGTCAAACTATGAGTTTATATTCTTTAAAATGTCCACAGGCATTTCAAACAAAACAGCAAAAAAAAAAAAATACCTCAATTTTAAAAATGACATGATAACTTGGCCAGATGTTTACAAACTCTTACACATATCATTCATTCATTACATGTTCGAAATTCGTTTGCGTTAAACTTAAAAATGTGTCACATTTAGGTTCTGAATTTCGTATTTATATAACAATGAAATATTGAAAATTAACATGATGTAAATGACAAGCCTTGCTATTTGATTGACAAGATAAGATTGCAATAAAAGAAAATATGAATGAAGAAAACAAACCAAAAACACAAACCCACTTTAAACTAAACTAACAATGAAACCTGTTTAACCTGTTAAAATATTTGAACATAATTTAAGATTTTTAAGGTTTTTATTTAAGCTTTTTATTACCTTTCAGCTACCTTTTTACTTTTTTGGTTTAAAAACAAATTTAACAGACCATAAAAGACCATAAAGGTCTGTTAAGTTTGTTTTTAACTGAAGCTATAACGCAATTAGTAGCCTACTTCTAGGCATTTATGTTTGTTTTTAATATGAAATATTAGTTATGATTTTGGCAGGAGTATAAGGTAGGCAATCATATAATAAAGTAATTTATTACCGAAAACCATTATAATTTAGTGGAGGTGTTGCTTATGTTTTTTCCCCCAATATTTTGATTGTAATAAATCGTTATTTTATCTTTATGTAAGAATTACGAGGTGAGCTTTAAAATAAACTTTAAAGGAAGCTTGAAATTATGAATAAAAGAAAAATAAATTACTCAGAAGATATTAGTTCATTATTTAAACTTCCGATATGTATTCAACATCTTCCCCGTGTGTTCACAAGCCTTAGCTCTAAATTAGTAGTCTGAAAAAACCAAACCCATTTTTGTTTCGCTCGACTTTAAAAAAAATAATATTTTTGTTATTCCAATTGATCCGTTTGAAATCGAAGCCGAGAAACAAAGAAAAATTTGGTTTGCAGTTAATGTTCAATAGAGGAGGTTATGTAAGCAAAGTTTCCACTTTTTAATAAAACTCTCAACTAATAGAAGATAACAACGATATACAACCACTTAGTTCATCATAGATTAAAGAACCTTGTCCGTGATTTTCTTTTAAAAGACTCATAATTACTGGATTGTAATGTGCTCAACCATTTGAATTTTCTGCAAACATTTCGATTTAATCTCGTGTTCAATTTTTCAAATATACATACATATAAATGCGTTGGTTTTCTTTTCTTTTACATATATGTACTCAGTTATAATTTCCCTGCGTAATTTTTTGCGTGAATACTTAAAGTGAATCAAGGGTGTACGCGTCTTTCGGAAATGTAAACATTTTGCTACAACATTATTATATACATATTTTTTTACTTAATTTTATATTTAATTTGGCTGCAACATTCCATTTTTGACTATAAAATGTCGCTGCAACATTCAGTACTATGAATTTAATGCTGAAATATTTTATTATACCCACCACAAAAAAGAAGAGGTGCTTTAATAATATAGAAATAAAAAATAGTTTTACATTGTCATAAAATTTGTTTATGATTTTTAAACAGTTGCTGTTTAATACTACAAACTGTTTATATTATTTTATGGTTGGATAACATAAATAAAGCAAAAATAAGTAAAATCCTAAATTGAATCGTTTTTTGGGTGCTAAATATTTAGTTTAAACGTATGAGTTATATTTATTAGGTTGTTTATAAAAAATATCAAGTATACGCAATGTTGTGGTTTAGAACAGTTAAGTTCAAAAATAAAGATGTATTCGTGTGATATTTTGCCTAGTAAACTTAATGTCAAACGCTTAAACTATGACATTTTTGTTGTCAAATTATCAAAATTGTTGGCAATTTTATGAAAACGGGTTGTCATATGGCGTCATCTATGTTTGCAATCATGAAAATCATGATATAACAACCCGTTTTCAATACAATTGCCAACAATTTGGATAATTTGACAACAAAAATGACATAGTGAAAACCAAGCATAAGAACACAAGACAGAGTTTTTGGCAGATATAAACACCTTAAGAAAAAATAATTTTAGATCAATTATTTTGAGAAAAAACAAAAATTAGTACATCTAAAACAATTTTTTTTCGTGGACAAGTGTACTTATATCACCTGTGTTTACTATGCTTCGTCTAACAAGAAGCAGAAACAATACTTAATAAATTTCTGAAAAAGGTATAACAATGACTATCCGCATATGTTCTCATCGTTTGCTCAACGATGACTGAATGAAAGTTTTTAAAAGAGCACAACACATGTGTGTAAATGTTTAAAACAATTGTTCTATGGGCTGAACATCGTTAGTTTAGAAAGATTTTATTATGCCCACCACCAAAAAGAGGGGGGTACATGAAGTTTCATGTTATTCGATATATTAATCGTATAACCAAAAGGTCTGTATATGCTGGGTTCTTATAATATTCTATTTTAAAACGGGCACCCATCGACTCTACTTAAGTGTTCGCACATAGTGAACTACCACGTATAAGATTCTAAGACGATTTATCCATGTTCGACCGGTTATCCGTCCGTCTGTTGAAAGCACAATGATCAACCTAAATGTTTGGTATTGAAAGTAGGCAAAATCGGTACAGTAGAATCCAAGTTTCATCGATATATTTCAGATATTTTTTCCTATTTTCCTCAAATATAATGCGCAAAATATCATGCAATTTTTACATACTTTATTTGTATTATAGAAGGACAAGTTCTGTTGAAAATGATGGGAATCAGTCCATAATTTCTCATAGCTCCCATACAAATGTCTTCCCGGAATATGGATCATATGGTATATAAATGTTTATAGAAAATCCGTATCCAAACAAAATTCTGCAATACTAAGTTTCAAGCAAACTCAAATCTCAAAACGATAATTGAATTGCATCGGTCCATATTTTGACATATCCCCATATAAAGACCACTACCGGAAATCACTGAAATGCTTTAAAAAAAATCACTATAAAATTGCAATTCAACAAATATATTCCAAATATGCACTTAAACTGTTGTATTTTCATGATGATCGGTCAATATTCGACCATAGCTCCCATATAAAGTCCACTTCCAAAAATCACTTAAATGCGCATCAAACTCTCCTAAAAATCACTATAAAGTTGAAATTCGACACAAATAATTTACATATATGTATGTACATGTAAATCGTCATACATAATTTCATGATGATCGTCCCGTATTAGATCATAGGTCCATTATGGGGAAAAACTTCCGAAAAATCATTAGCCTACATAAACATCCATACTGAACCGAAATTTTACACAGATCAGTTATAAGTATGTAAAAATTATGCTATTGGCCTTTGTGAAAATTAGCCCATAATTGGCCATGGATTCCCATACAACATCCATTTCGGAGAATAACCACAAAGTAAAAAGAGGTGGCAATTTTGACGTTTTAGAAAGCCAAAATCAGTTTCCTAGCACTTTTGTGCTCAATTTATTGTGTGTTAAAGTACATAGCTTCATCTTGCACGCTGCAGAAATCTAAACAAAGCACAATGCTTAAAGAAAGAGGCACATATTAATTCTTGATCATAAGTGGAATATGCATAATACTCTTGTAAATATCTTGTAGATTCAACCCAAATAAACATAAAGTAAATAGAAATTACGGTACAATATTTTATGACGTTCCTCCTATAATAAATAGGTAATTAGTATAAAAATGTTTCTACACATTCCGTTTTTGACTTTCAAGATATTGCTACAACATTAAAATTTTTACTACTACAACATATTTTAGTTGTTGATGCTACATTCTGTCTTTTACTATAAACATCTTGCTGCAACATTTATACTATAAACATGTTGATGAATTATTTATACTATATACTTGTTGCTGCAAATTTTTTAATATAAACATGTTCTTGCAACTGCCCTAAAATTAAAACGATAATAATCTTATCTAGTTTTGTAGTATTGTGAGTGAGATTTAATACAATTTTGTTCCATAAAATGTGCTTAAAATTATTAAATATTTTTAACTATGTTTTTAAGTATTTTACCATCCTACTAAACACTGTTTCTTGCCCTTTTCTACCTTTATTTTGTTCCGACCTTCAGCTATTGATATAAACAGAAATGCTGCGCTAAAATTATTGTCTACTGTAAGTTAAACAAAACGTGTTAACATACTTTCTTAGAGATTTTATTAGTAAATGGGTAGTCTAGTTTAGTAGACACTCTAGTTAACTCTTCATGAAGATGGGTAAATTTGTTGTTGTGCAGATTTCTGATATTACCAATATTGTCTTACACTTAAATAAAAATTTGTAAAGCAACTGTTTAGTTGACTTTACGTATCATATTTCATTGAGGAAAATATTGGACATTGCAGACGATTTTTTTTTATATTGCTATTCAAGACCGACTGTTTTTCATTACAGTCATGCGCTAAATTTATTTTTATCTTTTGTTTCATTGTCATATTTTCAATAACTGTGTGTTGTATATGTTTTTACGCATATTGAAACAACACCAACCGAACGAACAACATTTGATTTCCTAGTATCTAGAAAACCAAAATAAGGTCAGGAAATAACACTTGAATCTGATTTATGTGGAATGCTAGAGAGAAAAAAATCAAGTGTTAACATTTTAAGCACAATACTTAAGAAGTTAGAATATTGATAAATATTTTTTATAGAGAATTTTTTGACACCTTCAATAGAAAATCTTTCACATATATTAAAGTTTTCTATTGACAATTTTGACATCCGCATCAGTTTCCAAAAAAAAAAAAACTTTAACATCCACATGGGCTTCGAAGAACAATTTTAGTATCCCTATGAGCTTCTTTAAAAAGCAAAAGCTTTAATATCTAAAGGATTTTTATATTTATCTTTCAAAAATTGTAACAATAAAGAAAAATAATTTAGTTTCTACAACTTTCTGAGTAAGGAAGTTTCACTTACAATACAATAAAAAATAATGTGCACTATAAGGCGTATTAAATGATTATTATCCTAAAAGTAGGCCATATTGTAAAATGTATGATTATATAACATGTTTTCCTTGTTAGATTCATGTGTAAATCCTGCTTTAGACTTCCAACAAAAAAATATTAATATTTTCATACTCTAACCGGGAAGCGTAAAAGCAAAACTTCCCAAGTGTAAGTAAAAACAAGGAAAGAAACCAACAAACAAACGCTTTTCACTATCTATCTAACGCTCTTTGATTTATTAAATATAAATAATAAAGTGACAAATTTAAGCCGAGAGAGTGTGTGTTAGTTAGTATTCTGATATCTTGTATCAATTTGGTGATGTTTTCTTTTTCGAATATTATTTACTGCGGATTGGTAGAATTAGCATCCAATTCATTAAGGATTTATAAAAATATAACTGTATGATTATACTGTCTCAATGAAAGAAAATAAAGCTATTTTGGTTTGTTTTAACGCTTCTTCATTTCTAAGCGGTACTAATCCTATGTAGTTGTAAGTAATAGTTATTTGTCTGTATATAAAACAAGGGTAACGTTTGTTTTAGAAGTGATTGAAGAAGTATTGTTTAAATTATTCTTCAATTTATTATTACATACATATGTGATTTGAAATTTTTTTTCCCTTAACATGTGACATACTAATATATCATTTTAAAGAATTAAAAATATTTGGAATCACAAAAATTACCGTTTTGGGTATATGCCATCTTTTTTCTTTTATTTATACATTTAAATTCATAATTTTTCTTTGGCAGATTTAAAGTAGGCAATAAATAATTTAATTTTCTAGTTTTTAATTTAAAATTGCTTAAATGTCTATTTTAGAGGAAATTTTTTCCTTTGGGGCATAAATATTAAAATGTATGTATGAGTAAGTATGTTTATAAAAACTTATAAAAACTTTCAACATACAAATTATTTTAATGTTTCTCTTGATGTTGATATTATTGCTGTTGTTTGTTTACAGGGAACATATAAAAGTAAAAGTTTCTGCAAGTAAAAAACATAACAACAACAAAAATATACGCACGCAGAAAAACCTAAAAAAAATAAATAAATTTATAAAGATTAATAATTTTATTTGAGGCAGACCGTAAGTACATGTACTAAAAATAATACTGTAGTCAAAAGTTATGTGTAGCCATATGTCTGTATATTAGAGAGGCTACGTTTTAAGGAACCTAAAAATAAGTTGTATGTGTCAACCAATTTGAAACATTTAAACAGTTTTGAATATGACCAATTGTTATAAAAATGTTTCACAAAAAGATCATGATTTTCTAAACGCCATAAGATATACTATACAAAACTCCTCATCCTGAAGATTTTTTATAGAAAACTTTCACATTCGGAAGATTTTCTATTAAAGATTTTCTGTAAACATTCACATCCGGAAGATTTTCTATAGAAAATTTTCATATCCGGATGGTTTTCTATGAAAAACTTTCACATCCGGAAGATTTTCTATAGAAAATTTTCACATCCGGAAGGTTTTCTATTGAAAACTTTCACATCCGGAAGGTTTTCTATGGAAAACTTTCACAACCGGAAGATTTTCTATTGAAAACTTTCACATCCGGAAGGTTTGCTATAGAAAACTTTCACATCCGGAAGGTTTTCTATGAAAAACTTTCACATCCGGAAGATTTTCTATAGAAAACTTTCACATCCGGAAGGTTTTCTATGGAAGTTCATATCCAAAAGATTTGCTATAGAAAACTTTCACATCCGGAAGATTTTCTATGGAAAACTTTCACATCCGGAAGGTTTTCTATGGAAATTTTATATCTAGAAGATTTTCTATAGAAAACTTTCACATCCGGAAGATTTTCTATGGAAAACTTTCACAACCGGAAGATTTTCTATTGAAAACTTTCACATCCGGAAGGTTTGCTATGGAAAACTTTCACATCCGGAAGGTTTGCTATGGAAAACTTTCACATCCGGGAGATTTTCTATAGAAAACTTTCACAACCGAACGATTTTTTATAGAAAACTTTCACATCCGGTAGATTTTCTATGGAAAACTTTCACATCCGGAAGATTGTCTATATGAAACTTTCACATCCGGAAGGTTTTCTACAGAAAAATTTCACATCCGGAAGATTTTTGATAGAAAACTTTTACATCCGAAAGAAGACGGATTTATCTTTTTGTGCAGTTTTTTTGCAGCCATCATTAAATTTAGTCTTTTACCGCCTTAATGTAAATGTCGGTATATGTTGAAAAGATAAAATTACACTCATAAATTATTTGTATTGTTGTGGTTGCGTTTCGTTTTCCTTTCAGTTTTTGGTCCAAAAAATGCCCTTAAGTTTTATCAGTATATTTTAAAAACGTTAGTTTCTTTAAACTTTGAAAACTCTTAGTTAAAGGCATTTGTTGTTATAGACAATTGTTTAGAGAGCCGTTATCTAATAAAGAGCAATATGTACTATAAACCTATACTGTGTCTCTGTGTAATTATGATTATGATTATTTTAAATTCTAACTAAATTGAATATAAATTTATCTTTAACTGCCTACTTTAGGGAATCACAGCTCTTTTAGTGCTTTTTACTGACTAACTGCAGGCTGAGAATAAGTGTACATATTTACTAAGTAGCAGCAGTTTCGTGGAAAAAATCTTACAAGTTGTTAAGTCTTTGTTATATATAGTTAATGGCACAGTTCTAAATAGTATCATTTGGGAAAGTGATGCAAAACGGGTGCTGTATTAAGATGTGTAATGTTTTAAGCTTTTGTCTTGTTAAGCAAAATAACACTTGTGTTTTTTTAAACCAAGTATAATACACATCAGTTAAGTCCCCTGTACATAAGTTTTTACTTTTCTTTTTGTTGGCGTTTACTTATGACCATTAGTGAAATGAAACTGTGAATGGCCTTAACACTTCAGCTTGAGATACTAATTTATGTTTCATAAGCCAGATGTTATTGTATCACTGTTTGTGCTTCTGAAGAAGTAGAAGAACGAAAAAAACATATATTATTGAAATATCGTTACTTCTTAATAATAATGTAGCCATAAATACTTACATGAGTAATAATAGTAATACAATGTAAGGAAAGTTAATAAAGCATACTTTAGGGCCAGATAGTAAATTGTAAAATATGACGGTAAGTTTAGGCTTAAGCTAAAACATAAATACGAGTTATTGTATACATCTCTTATAAATATTTATTTATTTAAAATCTTAAGGTATTAGTGAATTAAATTGTTTTTGTTTATGCTGTGTTTTCAAATCTGAAGCATGCTAATTTTAAATGCATACTTTTCATTTCAATTAATTTATTTGAACTTTTTATCTAGTTATTTTTTGTTATTGACTGTTGGTCTTTTGCAAAAACTTTGTTTGCTCTTCTAAAGTTTTTTGTTTGTAAAAACATTTATACATGTAACCTTTTAGTTTTTATTTTTGATTGAACAGTTTAAGTAAATATACCAACTTGTAAGAAGTTTATTTATCAAAATACAGCAAGTTTGTGCTTACTTTAACTAGAAGTTGTTTAGTTGCATGTTAAAGGTAAATTGCCAAGAAGTCAATATTTTAAAGTAGGTTATGGTGAAAGTTATAAGTTAAAGAAACTAAAATATATATGTACATATATTATATATTTATTTATTTATTGTCTATGGATGTTATTCCTTACAAACATTAACAGTCTGATTCAGAAAAAATTAAAGTAGACTTCAAGTGTACTTTAAGAACATTTTGTATGAAAATTTTGTCTTAAAGCACACTTCAAACCTACTTTATTTTTTATGAATACGGCAGTAAAAAATTAACAAACTTAAAGCATATAAACCAGAACACTATGAGTTTAAATATATTATTAAATAAAGTTTTATAAGACTGGGATCTAATGAAAAATCTATAAATCTATATAACTGATTCAATGTGTTGCACATCCTTCTTAGTGGGTCAGCATCAGCATAGTTTGATCTCAAAAATTTTATTGACAATGGATAAAAATTTCTGGTAGGGCGTAGTGAAACGTTGCACAGAATTTCATTTATTGGAGAATTAGAGCTTGTAGTACCATTAATAACATTTAAAATAAATGATATATTCAGCATAACTCTACGATTTTTTAGTGTTGGCAGCCTAATAAGAGCTAGACGAGCAGGATATGATGTTAAGTTAAGTGGGTTCAAACGTAATCCTCGAAGGCAAAACAAGACAAATTGTTTTCGCACCGATTCAATAGCATTGACATCTGTCTGATAAATTGGATCCCAAATAACTGACCCATATTCAAGAATCGGACGTACAAGTGACATGTATAAAGTTATTGCAATATGCGGATCATTAAATTCTTTAGACAAACGTTTTCTATAGCCAAGCATACCCCTGGTTTTATATATTATAGAAGTTTAATTTAGGGTCATATAATATACCCAAGTCCCAAAAGCTTTCAACCAAATCCAGTTTATGATTTCCCAAAAAGTAATTTGCAGTTATTGGCTTACATCTTGCAAAGCTCATAGTTTCTTAGCACACCAATCATAAAATAAGTTCAAATCCTTTTGCAGAAGTGTATTATCTATTAACTGATTGTAGCTTAAAAATAACTTCACATCATCCGCGTACATTAAGATATTCGAAGATTTTATTACGTTCGGTAAGTCATTAATAAAAAGTGAGAACAGTAGAGACCCCAGATGCCTGCCCTGTGGTACTCCAGATAATAGAATAGTAGTCTGGTTTTATTTAATAGGTGCTTTGTAAAGAAAGTAGGAAAAATATGGTTTGCTTAAATAAATGTAGATTTAAAGCAGCAACAGCTTGTTTTTAAAAATTAAAATTAAATTAATATGCCAAAAACCTTGTTCAAACCATTTGTTTCTACAGCTTTGTTACTTTTGCTAAAAACATTTTAATTGTAATAAGTTTGTGCTTTTAATATATTCAACTTTTTATATTGCTGTATCAGCAAATATAAAACATTAAAATTAATCATTAATCATAGAATTTTTGGACATTCCAGCAAACTTTAGAAACAAGATATTCAGAATCAAAAGTACCATTAATTAGGTTCAATGAAAAGGTAACGTTTGCGATTAGTCTTCTACTACTTAACGTTGGGAGCTTTATGAGGGCCAGTCGACTTCTGTATGGCGGAAGGTTTCTTTCAGGATTCTATCGTAGATTCCGACGGCAAGATATAAGAAATTGTTTTTGAATAGATTCCAAATTTTTTATGTACGTATTGTATTGCGGGTTTTAGATTACAGATGCATATTCAAATACCGCTCTTACAAACGTTGCGACAATGTACGTTGTTTTATATAACTTTGCCCAACGTTTTATATAACTGAGGATACCAATTGCTTTATTAGCAGTCAAAGTTCAGTGTTCTATCAAAGTTGACACCCAAATTAATGATAGAGTCAACGGATTTTAATTTTGAGCTCCCAATGAGATATTCATGGTTGGATGGGGAACATAATTTGACATTTTTTCAGGTTTAATTCCATGAGGTTAGTTACGAATAAAATATAATAAAAAATAAAAACGAACAAGAGTTTTTATATTTTTAATAAAAGAGACCTCAAGCCGAATTAATAAAGTAAAAAAAATTTTAGCAAAAAAAAGTCTACCTACATAGCACATAAAAAATAATCTTAAAAAAAATATTTACATTATCTGCATGCATACTATGTTCAATGGAATTGGATTTTGAATTATTGAAAATAACAGTTTGTCTACGATTTTTTACGTAGGAGCGCACCCAATTAAGAAAGTTACCTGTGAAACCAATACTAATTAGCTTAAATATTAATAAATCATTGTTAACTTTGTCAAAAGCTTTGCTGAAATCTGTATATATCACGTCCGTTTGTTGATTTTTACTAAAACCAGAATTTATATATGATTTGTTGACGTTGAACGTCCACGGTAGAAACCATGTTGACTTGTTGAGATTATGATGACGTTCCTTTCTAATAATTTTGGGATAGCACTTCGCTATAGCTCTATAATTCGTTATATCATTACGGTAGCCGGACTTATGATGAGGAATTATAAAGGATTCATTCCATAACTGTGGAAAACTACCAAACTATAGATAGTAGTTAAATATGATGGTGATTCTTCTTCCTTCCGTACAATCTGTGATCACTTTTATTTCTTACTAAAATCGATTCTTATTTTCTTAAAAACCTTGTGAATACGCGATTAATTAAGGAACCACGATCAATTAGTGATAACTTTTATTTATTCACTTATATTTTCATCAAAATCATGGTCAATCTGTGATCACTTTTATTTCTTACTAAAATGAATTTTTATTTCCTTAATAACTTTGTGAATATGCGATTAATTAAGGAACCACGATCAATTAGTGATCACTTTTATTTCTTCACTTATATTTTCATCAAAATCAAGGTCAATCTGTGATCACTTTTATTTCTTACTAAAATCGATTCTTATTTTCTTAAAAACCCTGTGAATACGCGATTAATTAAGGAACCACGATCAATTAGTGATCACTTTTATTTCTTCACTTATATTTTCATCAAAATCAAGGTCAATCTGTGATCACTTATATTTCTTACTAAAATCGATTCTTATTTTTTAAAAACTTTGTGAATACGCGATTAATTAAGGAATCACGATCAATTAGTGATAACTTTTATTTATTCACTTATATTTTCATCAAAATCATGGTCAATCTGTGATCACTTTTATTTCTTACTAAAATGAATTTTTATTTCCTTAATAACTTTGTGAATATGCGATTAATTAAGGAACCACGATCAATTAGTGATCACTTTTATTTCTTCACTTATATTTTCATCAAAATCAAGGTCAATCTGTGATCACTTTTATTTCTTACTAAAATCGATTCTTATTCCTTCGCACAATCTGTGATCACTTATATTTCTTATTAAAATCGATTCTTATTTTTTAAAAACCTTGTGGATACGCGATTAATTAAGGAACCACGCTCAATTAGTGATCACTTTTATTTCTTCACTTATATTTTCATCAAAATCAAGGTCAATCTGTGATCACTTTTATTTCTTACTAAAATCGATTCTTATTTTCTTAATAACTTTGTGAATATGCGATTAATAAAGGAACCTTCTTACTAAAATCGATTCTTATTTTTTAAAAACCTTGTGGATACGCGATTAATTAAGGAACCACGATCAATTAGTGATCACTTTTATTTCTTCACTTATATTTTCATCAAAATCAAGGTCAATCTGTGATCACTTTTATTTCTTACTAAAATCGATTCTTATTTTCTTAATAACTTTGTGAATACGCGATTAATTAAGGAACCACGATCAATTAGTGATCACTTTTATTTCTTCACTTATATTTTCCTCAAAATATACTCATCATCGATTTTTCATATGATAATCTTAAGAAAGCTAAATCCTTAATAACTTTGTAAATACGCTCAATCACTGATTAGTTTTATTTCTCATCAAAAATCGATTTTTCATATGAAAATCTTAAGAAACTTTAAATCCTTAATAACTTTCTAAATATGCGTTTAAAACACGCTCAATTTGTGATCACTTTTATTTCTCAGCAAAAAATTAATTTAAATTTAATTTTTCATAAAATAAAAAAGTTATTCAAGATTTAAATTTAAACGTATTTTATTAATATATTTCAAGGTCGCTTACTTAATCAAAAATCAAATCTTATTGCTCTGGGTAATTTAATGCAACTTGCTAACCATATCCGTTTTCTAGAGTGTTATTTTTTTACTAACCCCAATACGTTTGTGCTATTACGACTACTCTTTATTTAATGAAGCATAGCATGGTCGTTTTTATTTTAATTAGAAAGAAAGGTTTCTGTTGTCTATTTTTTTTTTTTTTGATATTTTGCTGCCAGACTACAAAGTTGTAACCAGTAGCGAGTGAGTAACTATCGAACAGATATAGAGAAATCAGTGAAACCTATGCGGTGTTGTTTTATCTTTTGGGACTTGACTTCTTTTTCTTATTGTTTTCCTTGAAATTTTTCAAATTTGTTTTATCTATGTGATTGTTTTCTGCTTTTCTTTTTCGTATCTATTTTTGCTTTTGTTTTAGCTGCAATGGATATTGGACTTTAAACTTTAAGATTACAAATCTACGGCTATTGTTTGTTATATTAGTATGTACATTTGATGTAGACGGTCTGTTGATAATTTGTTTGTGTTGCAAAACTTATTTGAAACAATTAATTTTGTTTAAAACAACTAGAACTAATAGTTAAATGAAATATGCGTTTGCGAAAATTTCCAATGAGTCTAATTTATCAAATAACGTATAAAAAATGTTGCTTAATTTAATGATGAATTGTTGTTTTATACAGTTGTATATTGAATTTGGAGCTTTCATTAAAATTATTACTTAAATTATTTAGTAATTTATTGCTTGTTTTACAATTAACATCATTTTGTCACCGATGTCTCTGGGCTGCTTCATTACCCGAAACATAGCTACTCGTATAGTTAAATGTTGACACCCACCTCATATATTTACCAACATTAGCATGATGGAGTAATCAGGTTAAAAAATGATTGTCACACCTTGTTAACTTGTGAATTTCGATATGGTTTCCGTTAAAGGAAATTTATAAATGTAGTTTAACACAAAATATATAATTGATCATTTAATAAGATGTAGATGGTGCTGTTACTAATACTAGAGAACGTGTGGCATTTTCATGACAAAAAAAGAGTCAAATTTGCACTTTAGTTTTGTTGATAATTGAAATGAGTTTGATTTATTAGCTAGCCATGTATTAAATACGAACCAGAGATCAGTTATAAATACTGAAAAAGTGAGTATACTCGAATCATGACTTATAATTTATTGTACTTATACGTACTCATACTTGTCTCAGTATCATCAATCCAATACTTATCTTTAAAGTTTGAAGTACTCATTATATTCATACTTAATCTTATGTATGATGTTGTTGACTCTCCTTAACTCAATAAACTCTCCTTAACAAATAAAAAAGATAAGTAGGACTCGAATACACTCATGCGAGTGTCGTTAATTTTTTACAGCCTGCTTATAAAAATTATATAAAGTAATAAATTTTATATTTTCCCCAATATGTTTTTTTTTTTTTTACTAATTTTGTATAATTAAGCTGAAAATTTTTTTCAATGACTGAGTTGAATACTTTATGAGTATCTGAGTATTTTTCTTAAAATGTAAATCTAAATACCGCGGTTTATGAATCAAATATATTGGGAATGGTATGAGCGTAGCACTCATACCTATATCCATTTGCATTTTATAAGTCAACGTTGTTGTGAGTTTGAATAACTCAGAGTAGTTAAATTGCAATGATGTAAAACCACTTATGCTACATTTACACGATTGAAATTTTCTTCAAAATTGCTCTTCAAAATGCTTCAAACTCGTGTAAACAGAAAAATTTCTTCAAAATTTATTTATTTAATTATTCTTAATAGTTATTTTTACAGAATCCCCTATCGTGAATAATTTTTCCCTCAATATATTTTCCCTTTTCTCAAAACTGCAATCGTGAATAATTTTCCCTTAAAATGTAATTCCTATTTCTAATAAGTAATTCAAAGGTGATTAATATGCACAAAAATATTCCCATTAAAAAAATTCGCCTTATCGTAAACGGCTTTTTGAAAACTGTTTTCTTCCCTTTTTCGTGTTATAATTTATATTTGAATAATTAAATTATTTAAAATTATATTTAAGGTCGAAATCAACAAACAAAGTGCAAAGTGAGATGATACTCTTCAATAGGATTCATTCATGCATACATGTATAGCTGGTTGTTCTTATTTGGACTTATGATACTGATGTGTGTTCCATCAATACATCCGATGACGCTGGGTATCCCAAATTTACGGTAGAACAAGTATGTCTATTTTCTTCTTCCGACGAATATTTAATCCTCATTTTTAATTATTTAAATCCACCTCATAAAAAGTGGATTGTGCCATTCCTACTTCGCAGTCTCTTCAGAAACCTTTTTGGTCTCCGCCCTCTGCAAAAACACGTACACATACACTAAAGGTACGGTCACATTTGGCAAATATTTGACGAAAAAGACGGAACCACTAAATAACATATGTATATTTGAACTCGTTTATTTATTTAAATAAGTCAGAATTTCCCTCATGTCTCAAAAAAAAAAAAAAAATCATAAAACGGTTGCGGTTTGCAAGATAAATGCTCGGAAAAGATCTACGTTACTGGAATAGAGTTTTCTGGAGCGATGAATCTAAGTTTAACTTGTTCCAATCTGAGGAAAAATCGTATGTTAGACGTCCTCCAAACATAGCCTTAGACCCCAGGTACACTGTTGACACAATGAAACACGGTGGCAGATCTATTATGGTCTGGGGTGTCTTTTCTTGGCGTGGTGTGCACGAGTTCAGGGAATATAAATACACTTTGGAAAATGGAATGGAACCCTATTGCTTTGATAGTATGCCCGTCCAATACATTTTTCGGCATGATAATGACCCAAAGCACTTTTGGCTTTTGGATCAAAACATTGATGTTCTTGACTGGCCACCCCAAAGTCCTGATCTTATCCCTATCGAAAACATATGGGCAATTGTAAAAAGAGACCTAAAGGTCAAGAATCCACAAAATAATGATGAATAATAATTCAGTTGGTGGAGTTTACCACAAAGATTGGCGATTGTTGTCAGAAAAAAGGGTTATCCAACAAAATATTAAACTATAAGTCCATTTTATTAAACCTCACTAAGGTTTTTTGCATATATTTTTTTAGTTTCGAATTAGGTGAACAATTTGATATTGCGTTTTTTAGTGTTTAGGTTAACTTTCCTTAAATTAGTACCTACTGATGCTGTAAATTTTTTTAACAACATAATTTCTAAATTAGAAATTAAATGTAAAGACGTAAAATTCAATGACAAAACACTGACACAAAAAACAGCACTTGCTGCCCACTGTGCAAAATCTGGACATCGACCAAACTTTGATTATGTAAGAGTTCTTGTGGATGAGAATAATAATACGAAACGTATATGCAAGGAATGTTACATATTTGTACTCCAATAGAGAAGAGAATTAACTACAAAACACATACAAAACACAAATAAAAAAACAGGTAAGAAAGTATAGTCGGTAAAGCCGGACCATATAATACCCTACACCCAGTATATGTATAAAACAGTTTTTCAAAAATGGTCGTTATATGGGAGATATAACCTATTGTGGATCGATCATCCAAAAATTTAGTGTCATGATGTCTGTGAATATAAGTATTATATGTTCTAAACATTATCTTGATATAAATACTTTTAAAAGATTTATGGAGGTTAAAATGAATTACGGAGAGGAATTCACTTTAACCTCCATAAATCTTTCAAAAGTATTTATATCGAGATAAAGTTTAACACATATAATACTTATATTCACAGACATCATGACACTATATTTTTGGAAGATCGGTCCACAATAGTTTATATATCCCATATAATGCACACTTCTGAAAAACTGTTTTAAACATATACTGGGTGTAGGGTATTATATGGTCGGGCTTCACCGCCTAACTTTCTTACTTGTTTAACCTTGAGTTAGTCTAATAATATAAAACAATATATATTTCATACATTCATAATGAACTGCTACTCTTTACCTTGCCAATCTAATACTGTGTCACTGACATTTTTTGTGTTTGTGTTTTCCCAAAACCAAACAACAACATCCGTCTGCACACACAGACACCATACATGTCTACAGACATAAACCGCATACAAACGTAAATATTTTTAGATATTCAGTCATTTATATTCATTGTACACATGGTTTCAGACATTACTGATCATTTATTCAAAGACTAAAATGACTTGAAATACAGCAAAAGACTGGCAACCAGAGAAAGCCAAACATACATATTAATATATACATCAGACTATAATGGAAGAGAATACATAAACTTGATTAATAAATCAAAAAATCAACTGACCAATGACGACCGCTGACTTGCTAAATATTATTATGCAGAATAGAGCGATTAGGAGCACAACAATGTTCACACAAAATCCAAGCACACCACTGAAATTTTTTTTTTTTGCAGGGATTTGTTTTCTTTTACACATAACTACCAAACAACTTTAATCAATCGGCATATATGTATGTATTTGTGTGAATTGTAAGCAACGAATAACCAAACTAAATTTCTAAATTCTGAATTCATTGAAAATCAAACATTGTCGAGCAACAGCGCCGCAAATCATAATGAAAAACAGAATTATGTGGCCACAAAAAAAAACCCGTGGTTTTTTGCACAGCTGTTTTTCAAAATACAATAAAATAAAGAATTTATGCGAACATCATTGGAACGTATTTTTTTTTTATTACAAATTAAAAATAATATCTATGTCGATTCCTTTATCAAAATTTTCTGGTACATTTTGGTGGGTCTATTTCGTAAATTATGGCATATATTTTGAGTTTTAAGTCTGTAATCGATTCGATTAACTGTGAATAGACTCTATCTTTAAGTATTACAAACAATTAATGCGATTTAAAAAATAAATAATTATAGACAAGGATACCAAAATTTGCGTGGTGCAAAACGGCCAAAGCGTTTTACAAAAACTGAAGTATGTAAGAGATGTAAGAGCAAACCCAACACCTAGTACCGTAAAAGTAGCTGAAAACGTTACGAAAACTGCTGGAAAACCGAGCGCAAGAATGAGCAGAAGATATTTGAATGGCCTACATAGTAGAGTGCTTTTATAGCAAAGAAAAAATATATGCACAAGCCTTAGATTTTTTAGAATAATAGGGCCCGATTATCGTTTACAACACTAAAATGTTGTGTTGTCTCGACTACAATACAACATGCATTCTTCAAACAATAAGGCCGATAAGTTCTGTGAATCGTAATCGCAGTTTACAACATACAACATCAAAAAACTTAGTGTTGTGAACGGTAATCGGAGCCATATTCTTTTTACCGATGAAAGTAAGTTTGAGATATTAGGCGTCAAAAACCCCCCAAAAATATGGCGAACCATGAACGTAGCCTTTAGTAATAAAAATGTTGCCAAGACGGTGAAACATGACAGTGTCTCAGTAATGGTCTGGGTTGTACGAGTATGGCAGGGGTCGGTAATCTTACAGTTATAGAATCTATAAGAAAAAAAGAAAGATTATCTCGAACATTTAAAAACAATGTGGGGCCTAATGTAGAGAAACTAGAACTAGCTAAAAATGATCTTAAGCATACCTCCAAAATTGTGAAAGAGTGATTGGTTACTCAATCATTGTCAAAAAACTTTAGATCATCATCCGCAGTCTGCAGACCCCAATCCAATTAAGCACCTGTGGGAATAACTGAAAAAATAATTAGGCAAAGAAATATTTCTTGCAAGGACAACCTAAAGACAGTAATACACGATGAATTGAATATAATTTCGTTTAATTTACTAACAACTCGTTGATTCTATGCCTAGAGGATTGTCAGTTGTGATAAAGGCAAACGGACTACAAACAAAATTGAATTAAATACAACGTTTTACATCATTTTAATATACCTGTTTACTTTATTTTGTGGCGAAAAATCTTGTACTTTTCGTTAAAATTAATTTATTTTTTTATGTTCCTTATTTTTCTAGTTTTTGATAATCAGTTTTATTTTGCTTAAATTACTTATGAACTATGCAATGTATTCTATAGGTTGCTTTTTTTTTAGATGTACAGAACTTAAGTTGGCAACACTTTTTTGACTGGCGGCCATTTTGTCGGCTGTCAAGTGTTTCATATTTAGTTTGGTTTGGCATTTCAACATGAATAGACTGACGCCTGAACAACGCTTCCAAATTGTGTAAATTTGTTTTGAAAATCATGGTTCTATAATTTTTAGATGTATAGAACTTTGAAATACAACAAAATAAAGATACAATGTACCAATTGTCTGAAATGAACTCAAGCCAAAATAATAAAAAAATGTTTTTCTAATAATAAAACAAAGATGATTTTCTTAAGTTGACATGAAATTTACTTTATTCAAAAGATAATATTCTGGCACTATAATTTAAATATGAGTTTTGGCATATGACTGATCTGAAGGACCAATTTTCGATGATTTTCCAACATTTGTGGTCGTATATCGGCAATAACGTGGCGAATGTTTTCCTTCAAGTGGTCAATCGTTTCGGTCTTATCGACTTCAATTAGCGACTTCAAACATAAATCATTTGACAGCTGACAACTTAAAGTTCTATACATTTAAAAAAAACATCCTATACTTGTATCACAGTATGTAAAAGACTGGCAAGCATTATTCAGCTGTGGTGTGAAGAGCACCTCTTTTGTTACCTCCTCTACCCTGACTTGATGCTGGTTCTTAAAGATCCCTGAAGAGAACTATCATAAAACTTTTCAAATGACTAGTTTACATGTGATAGGGACATGTTCTAGTTCTAACACTTAATCGTAGTTAAAGAGTTTAAGTTGTCTATTATGAGCAAAATTCGATTTTCGACTGTGGTCGAAAATGCTTATCGAACGAATTTCCTTTTGGTATTATGGTGCACGTTCAATGAAAAGACGCTATTGTGAAAATCACTCTTTTTGGGTTATTCACAATAGCACATTTCTATCAGCTGGCGCCATATTTGTTTACAAATTCTTCAAGAAAAATAAATTAAATTTGAAATGACCACCACGGAATTATGGTTTAATAATTCGTCTGATGAATATAATTAAGCTTCTGTGTATTGCCCTCCTTTTTTTTGGCTGCCTTAACTTTTGAGCAAATAAATTTTGCCAACAGTGGATCTTCTTCCATGAGAGAAACAAGCTTTTCCAATTGCTGTTTTCTACTTACGACCTGCAGGATATTAACAAAAGTAATTTACAAGTAGTATTTGGTTGACCAAAACCAAAAAAAAAAACAAAAAAATTTTTACATTTTAAATTAATTTTTCTCAGTTTTAGACAGCGTCGACAGCAAATTTGTGTTCGATAAAAAATTCGTTGAACAACAAAATTTTCGACAGCGATGCCAACTCATAATACAAATTTTATATTCGATAGTCGATTTTCGATAGCCAGCGAATATCGATTGTCGAATGCATAATAGGGCCTAAATTCAATATTCTAGTCACACTGTAGCAGCTTAAGGAACCAACTCCAAACATCTGTTTAAGACAATTAATACTGGTATCAAAATTTAATTGCAGATTTTATTAATAAATTCTCAACCTTTTGCTTTAATTAAATATGCAAATTTTACAATTTAACACAATTGACCTATTGGGACAATTGTCGTGTCGTATGCTTGCGTCCCGACCAATTTTTTATTATATTTGTTTTCTTGGAAAACATAATCGCAAATATTGAGTTTAACAATTTTAGCTATTTCCCTTTAAAATAAAAATGTTTATTTCTTCAATAGAATTTTCAATTCCAATAAACACACACGTGGTGTCTGCTAAATTTCTTGAATGAACACCAATAATTTAATTTAGTAAGTTTTTATTTTTCATAGGGCCAACTAAACTTGAATGTTAGTAACTAAAGCTTGTTTATGTTGTTTGTTTGATTGTGTCATATATATATTAATTTATTTATTTATATTCAATACGAAATAAATCTTCTTAAAATGTCTTAAGAAAAATATTGTAATGAATGTCTATTGAGTGGCTGTAAGTCAGAGCGAGCATGTGTTTGTGTCTGTGTATCTAACCAATATGGTATTTAAATATCAATAAAAATAAATAAAATCAAAAGGATGGAAGGAAGTGTGTTCTGAAAGTGTTTGTATGAAACCTAAGACCACAGGTCCCAAAGTCCTTGCAACAATTCAATTGCCACATATACATTTCCTAGGCATATTTATTAAGAACTCCAGTACATTTGCGTTTTAACTTTCCTTAAACAACAGCCTACTGCGGTCACAATTGAGCTTTTGAATAATGACAGGTAGTTAAATCGGCTTAAAATGCTTAATGAAGAGTGCTGACGTCTAGAAGCACGTTTTTTCATAAATATCTGAAGTCATAGTTAAAAGATGACAAATGCAAATTGCTTGCCAAATAAATTATCCAAACATCATTTCACTGCAACATAAATAACAAGTAAGAAAGTATAGTCGGTCAAGTCCGACCATATAATACCCTACACCCAGTATATGTTTAAAATAGTTTTTCAGAAATGGGCGTTATATTGGAGATAACGGTGCTTATTTCGTGTATGGTAACACTTAGCTCGTGTCATGATAATTAGTTTTATCCTTCCGCTGAACGAATATGGTTATGTAACGCTTGTCTTCGCTTCGCTAAGTAGGCCTGCGATAGACTTACAGAAGATGCCGATTTTGCCAAAAAAAAAATCATCTTTTCAGATGAAGCTCATTTCGATCTTGGCGGCAAAATTTTCGCATTTGGGGCACAAAAAACCCGCTCGCATACATACGATGCATCCAAAACGAGACACTGTTTGGTGAGGATTTTGGTCCAGAGGCATAATTGGGTCATTTTCTTCGAAAATTAGCAAGGAGTGGCCGTTGCAGTCAATGGCGATCGTTATCGGGCCATGTTGAACGAATTTTTGTTCACAAAAATTGAAGAGGAGAATATTGGCAATATTTGGTTTCAACAGGACGGCGCTACGTGCCACACACCCAAAGCTACACTCGATGTTTTGCGCCCTATTTTTGAAGATTGCATTATCAGCCGCAGAGCTGATGTCGGTTGGCCACATCGGAGCTGCGATTTGACACCGTTGGACTGTTATTTGTGGGGTGCCGTCAAAGATAAGTGCTACGCCGACAATTAATTGTCTCTGGAATTAACGCTTAATAGGACAATATTCGTGAAGCCATTGGTGAAATAAAGCAATAACACAATCGATAATGTGCTCAAAAATTCGACTGATCGTATAGGCTACTGCATGGCCAGCCGAGAAAGCCATTTAAATGAAATTTTTTTCCATTATTAACCGGAAGGATTGTACTTTCAAATAAAAAAAAAGAAATTTGAGAAAATATTCAGTAGTTTTTTTATAGCATGTTTAAAAAAAATGTTATTTGGCGGACCCCTTATAACCTATTGTGGACCGATAATCCAACAATTTAGTGTCATGATGAATGTGGATATACATATTATATGTGTTAAACTTTATCTCTATATAAACACTTTTAAACGATTTATGGAGCTTAAAGTGAATTACGGAGAGGATCTTATATGGGAGTTTCGATTAATTATGGAGCGATCATAATAAAATTGGACCGTATTATTTGTATATATGGGGTATTTAAAATTTATTGAGCACCTGCTGAAACCGACTACTACGGCTTATGGCTCCTATTCCGTTAAGTTTTATGAATTGAAAAAAAAAACGTTGTACAGGGTTTGGATGACTATACCTTGACGGATATGACGTACAAAGTTTTACGTTGCAAAGTCTTCACCTTAAGAATTTGGTGGTCATCCAAAATTCGAAAAATAAAAAAAGGACTTGAAACTTGCAAGAGTTTTTTCATCCATTCCGTTTTCTTTGTAATAGTTTTTAGCTTTCATATCAAAACCGATACAAAATAAAGCCACTAGACTTGAAGGATATATCCACAAAAAAAAAATTATATCGCTGCTGGGTGAAAAGTTGCATGTGGTTTAAAATGAAACGTAAATTTTCCGAATATTGAACTTTTTGAAGATGTTTTTTTGAACTTTTTGCGTTTTAAGCGCAGAATTAAAAAAACTGCGTAATTTTATAAAGTTTGAGGTATATCAAGTTGGTGTCAGCGCACCAATAACGTATAACGGAGATCACAAACTTAAAAGAAATTAGCGTAAATAACACATTTCGCTTTGTGACAACTAAAGCGCTGTATCAATTGCACTGAAACGTACATCGAATAGAAGACTTTACTGAGCTTGATACTAAAATTGAAAACGCACGAAAAAAATGTAAAGATTTAAAATTTGGTGGAGGAAAGAAAATGTTTCTAACCTCAAAAACTGTAATTTTTATATTTTTTTTTTTAACTTAAAACCGCAGTAAAAATGATTAACGCGAACGGATTTCACATGCTCAAATATCGGTTTATACACGCGCAAATCGACATTGAAAAAAAAATTCTAAGTGCCGTAAATTTTTTAAGTTGCCCATATATGAAATATATTTTCGTTAAATATTATTTGGATACCAACTTTTTTTAGAGAGTTATTCTCTATACAGTAATTTTCGGAAGTGGGTCTTACATGGAAGCTACTAGTAATTACGGGCCGATCTGAACAAAATTCGTAGATGTGATTTGGCTTTATTTACCACTCATTTGTGATGATATTTGTTTGGATACTTGCATAAATTCAAACATTTATGATCAGTAAACCTCTATTTCGGGAGGACATTTGTATGGGGGCCAGCTGAAATAATGGACCGATTTCCACCAGTTTCAATCCCACCTTGGGCCGAAACAATATCACGTACCAAATTTTATCGAAAATTGCAACCTGTACTCTGCGCACGAGCTTTACATGGACAGCCAGCCAGACGGACGGACGAATATCGTTACATCGACTCGGTAAGTGATTCTAAGTCGATCGGAATACTTTAAAGTGAGTGTTGGACCAATATTTCTGGGCGTTACAAACATCAGCACAAGTCCAATATACCCTCCCCACTATGGTGGTGTAGGGTATAAAAACATCAAGTTATTGTGTTATTCAATTGCATACCTACAACTTTACGTACAACCTTCGTCTTAATATACAAAAATAAAACAAACACCCTTAATTTATACAAGTATATGCGTAGTTTTTTTTTCTCTTAAAAAAAACTGAACATATCTAAATTCCATCTGAAGTATAAAGATAAGCACAGCAAGATGAAAAATAAACCAAATCTATTGGCACTTTAACATTTAGGTCATCTGTCGTGTACATTGTCTGTCTTACTGGACATGAGCCAAACATAAACAAACCAAACCAACATAAAAGAAGCATACAGACATCTCTGACTAAACGAAGATTGATTTAATTTCAATATTTATTGTAACACACATGTAGAACAGACAAAGAGACTGATTTTGTAAAACATACAATAACTTTCTTTCTTAAATTTGTATGAAAAAAACAACAAAAGTATATGAGTTAAAATATTTTGGAAAGAAAATTATTTTATGTTTTACACAAACAGGCCTTAAATATAAAAGTAACAAAGGTATAAACATGTATTTTTATTAACATGTATTTACAATAATGACATGAAGAATTTATTTCATTTAATTTGTAGGCATTTCATTCAGCCCAATCATGAATAAAAATTCCGCAGGAGTTTTTACCCTTTTCGGATTTTTTCCAATTCAAATTCAATGTTAAAAAAAGGAAAAAACTCCCGCGGATTTTTTATTCATGATTGGACTGATTTATATTTACATTTATTTCGCATTCAATTACTCCAGCCAGAATGCTATTTTCTAGGTTTACCAATTAAATATAAATAATATATGTACTGGAAGAAGCACGGTAAATGTATTAGTATTTATTCTATTCTAAATGATTACATATTTAAATAAAAATTATATACATAGGATTTTGTGTTGCCTTAAAATAGGCAATAACTAATTTGATTGTAAATTGTGTAGCATATGTAACTGTAATTGTATGTTAAGTTTATTTACAGTGTATCACATAAATAAGTATGCAAACTTTCTAACAGCACAGTTCAAAAAATAAAAGACTACGAGTTAACACTAAAAAATATAATTTTAGTTTTGTAGACAAAGCTATTATGGATAAAAACAAACCCTTTTTTACATGATTAATATATTTAAATTGATTTTATATACATAGGATATTGTGTTGCCTTAAAATAGGCAACAATTAATTTGATTGTAAATTGTGTAGCATGTACAGTGGAAAGCAAAAAGTTTTGCATTAAGGAAGTAAGACTAGTATCGGTTGACTTTCGTTTTGTCGCTCGAAATAGCCCGTTTTCAGTCATCTACTGTCCAAATTTTGTGGGTTTTACATAAATGAAGGCGTATTTTCACGTTTCTATCGGAAAGTGCTGGCTTTTTCTTTTTCACATTGGCTACTAAACCAATTCTATTTAATGCGCATCTAACCGTCCAGGAACTGACATTCTTTTCGGGTTCTTGATGTCTTTATTATGTAGGAAACGTTCAATCTGCCGGGCATCACCATCAGAAAGCAGTCTTTGTCGACCCCCTTGGTTATTATTGCAAACTACTTTACGGGTTTTTTTTATATCATTTACCGTAAATTTACTTTTTTTAATTTTTCAGCAATTTTACGGCATAAAAAATTATTTTGCAAGAAATTTATCACCTTGTTGGCGTTTTTCTCATTTTGAAAGATGTTTTACTTTTTTATTTAAAAATCAAGTTAATCACTTCACAGGTCAAACAATAATGCACAAATAGAGCAATAAAAGCTTGATAACGAGATCGCAACAAACAAAAAAACCAATATCGTGATAATGTTTATTTCTTGTACTGTCCAAAAGTGTCCGAATAGTGAATTTTTTGTTGTTTTTATTTTTTTAAGCAATAAGGTTCAATTAAATAAAAAAAATTTTCAAGAGCAAAACAACAAAATTAACGGCGGCTGAAAGAGCACGTAAATATCGAGAGAAAATAAAGCTCAATAAAGCGCGTAATGACGAATATAAAAGAAAGAAGAAAGAAAGGTATAATCGTGGTATATTTGAGTTTAATTTTTATTGTTACTGACGGATTCTGTTTTTGGCACAAACTTAATTCGAAAGTGGTAAAAATAAATGAGAATGAAAAAAACAAAGACGCTTGTCATTTCATGAAGTTTATACAGATTCAGAATAAGAATTCGCATGAAAATTTATAAATTAAATTAAGTTAAGTTATTGTTTTGTGTCAAATATTTACATATGTATAAGTTTCTTCAAGAATTACTTTCTTTTTTCCATTTTTGTTAAAGACAGCAAAGAATATGTACATGTTTAGTTTTGTATGAACATTTTTGTTTTTTGAAGAATTTTTGTTTTTTTTATTTTCTTTTTGTAAAAGAATAAACTTTTTTTCGTTAAACTTAAGATTTGGCATTATTTCTTGTTTGCGTGCAACGAAATCTCTTGATTGTCACAAAATATATTGAGCGTCACACTTACTTTTGTTTTACTTAAAACGCTTATAATTGCAGTTTTTTTAAATACATTGTTACAAGCCTATTACTTTGCAAGTAACCTCTAACTTCAAGTCTTTTTTTAACAAACATTTAAATATTTTCATCTTAAAATTTTAAAATAACTAGTCACTTTAAAAAAGAAAATTAAAATTCAAGGTATATCATGATTTTGTGTTTATAATCGAAAATGTGATTTTCGCAAAAATCAATCTTGAGAAACAAAAGAACATCGTAGTAAGTTTGAATTTCAAATATTTTAGCATTTTTAGCGATTTTTTATACATATTTGGTGTGTGACGCTCAAAAAAATCCAAAAATATTATATATGATACATATACCTATGTTTGTAGTATTTTCATTACCTTACTTCCTTAATGCAAAACATTCGGATATGTTTGCTTCCCACTATACATAATTGTAAGTTAACATAGTATCACATAAATATCTGCACATTTAAAAAAATAAAAATATATTTTTTTTTAGTTTTGTAGGCAAAAGTATTATGGTTAGAATGTGGTAAAGAATTATACCACACAAAACAGCTAAAAACACCATCTCAATCAGCCGATATTAACCCAATAGAGCACCTTTGGGATCATCTCGGCCGCCAAATATGAAAACGGTAGGTGAAGGAAAGAAATTATTTGAAAAACATTAAAAGGGGGCAATGGTGAAAAATTCCCAGTTCAGTGATGCAGAATTTGAATTCAAAGAATTATCGACTCCAAGTAGCTTTAAAAATCAAACGATACATTACAAAATACTAAATTGAAGTTCCTCCAATCATTTTTCTCTTAAAAAAATCAAAATATATTTCATATTGCATACTTATTATTTTAGTGATATTAATTTTGTTTTTTAATGTTTTAAAAATTAAACAAATGAAAGAATAATGTGAATTTTGTTCATTAGTATTTAAGATTATATCTAACCCTAAAAAACTGAAATAAATTTTTTTTTGTTTGAGTTTAACAGTCTTTTAATCTTCCATACTTACGAGGGCGGTTCGGAAACTTCTTAGCCTAGAGCAGAAAGCGCGATATAAACAAAAAGAAGTTAAGTGTTTTGGAAACTTCCCTCTGTGCTATGAACACATGTTAAATTTCTTTTCGATCTACCAACTCTTTCATATAGAAACAGGTGTTCAAAAAAGTCGCATTCGCGATTTTTTTTACCATAGTAAAATTAGAAATTCGTGGTGTCATTAAATATTTAAATAAAAAAGGTTTATAGGGACAAGAAATTCATAATGCTGAATGTGTTAGGTGAAAGTGTTCCTTCATATGCAACAGTAAAAAATTGAGTTGCTGAATTTAAGGGATTTTAAGCATCGTTCCATAACTGTTGATGAGCCATGGATCCACCACTATACTCCAGAGATAAAAGAACAATCCAAGCAATGGGCTGAAGCTGGAGGAACTGCCTTAAAACAAAAACAATTCAATCGGCTGGTAAGGTAATGGCAACGGTTTTTTTGGGACTTCAAAGGTATTTTATTGATTGACTGTCTGCAAAAGGGTAAAACAATAAATTCAGAGTACTATTGTTTGAGAAAAACGTCCTGCCTTACAACACAAAAAAATAACTGTTCATCAACACAACGCACCAGCGCACAAGAATGTTTTAAAAATCGATAAAATCAACGAACCACCTTATTCTCCTGATTTAGCTTTCAGTGACTTTTAAATTCTCCCGAATTTAAAAAAAATCCTAGCTGGCAAGCGTTTAACCCCAAATAAAGATGTAATTACAGTTGTAAACCACTGTGTTGAAGGCCTTGAGGAAAACTATTTTAATCAAGGTATAGAATTGCTAGATATGAGTTGGACTGAGTATATTGAAGTTTCAGGAGATTATATTGAAAATTGAAAATGTTTTTAAAAATTATCTATTCTCTTTCTGTGCTAGGCTAACAAGTTTCAAACCGCTCTCGTAACCCTAAAAAACTGAAATCATTTTGTTTTTATTTGAGTTAGAAAGGTTGCATATTTATTTATGTTTTTATATGTCCATATGTATGTGTGTATGTAATATGCTTTCATTGCATATTCACACCATTCGCTGCTTTTCCCATACAGTCACTAGACAACATCAACTATTGATGCTGCCATGTAATGCATACATTGTTTTGATTGATTGCCTTTTTCGTATTTGTTTTTATACCCTTCACCAGTGCTGCTAACTTTTTTTATGTAGAAATCGTCAATTTAAAAAAAATCGTCAAAATCGTCAAGTTAAAAAGAAAAAAAATCGTCAAGACAAAAAATACGTTAAAAATACCAAAAACATTTTTTTTAACTTTTTAAATATTGATATACTTATTTACATGTATGTAAATAAAGTTATTATTTAATAAAAAAAAAAAATAATTAATTTAATTTTGGTAGATATTAATTATGTGACTTTACTCTGGTAAAGTTTTTTTTAATAAGTCATTTTTAATTGCTATACTAAAATACTGAGAATTATTTAAATTAATATAATCTTTTGAAAACAATGAAGAATCCAAAGCATTTCTGGTTTTTGTTTTATTTAAATTTACAATCAGGTATGTGATGGAAATCGAAAACGAGTGAGTTTTTAAAGTATTTCTAATCAAATTTTTAGAACTTTTGTTTTAAGATTGCCTTTAATAGCAAATTTTGTGCGATAAAACTTTTTCAATACAGTTATATTACGAAAAACTTAACTTCTAAAACTCACTCGTTTTCCTTTTTGATTTCCATCACATACCTGAATATTAAAAATTCTTTAAACTCGAAACAAATTGTGTTAAAATTAGAAACATTTTTCCAAATCGCCAATTTTTCGAGTTCGGTCAATTTCATATTACGTAATTCTCGAACTTCATTTTCAAGTTCTTGATATTCTTTTCCATTTAATAAATTTGGAAAAAGTTTGGCCAATTGTAAAATTGAATCATTTTTTTGTTTAAAGCTACACTTGGTTCAATGGAGTTTAATCCTTCTAAAAGTTTATCGCCAAAATCAAAACGTTTTAAAATTTGTGAAACCAATTCAATATAAAATTGGACGCAGAATTCAACAAATATATTATATTGATTATATTAAATAATCAAACTAGATTGGTTCTCATCCACGTAAATGCCAAGATACACTTCATCTGTATTTAAAAATATGTCTTCGTTATTAAAACTTTGAATTTCAAAATTAACCAAAACACTTCTACAAAAATATGTCAGATAGTCGTGTACTATACACTCTACCCCTCGCCAACATACTTCGTCTGTCTGTCTTTCAATTTCTACATTGCAAAAGGGGACTTACAAAATATGAATTTTAGGAAAATCGTCATTTTTGTTCATGGGAAAAATGAAAAATCGTCAATCGTCAATCGTCATTTTAATAAATATGACTTAAAAAATCGTCAAAATGAAGATAAATCGTCAAAATGACGATAAATCGTCAAAGTTGGCTGCGCTGCCCTTCACCTTTATGAGAAGGGTATATATAAGTTTTTCATTCCGTTTGTAATTTCCACAATATATATTCTGGATCCTTATAGATAGCGGAGTCGATTAAGCCATGCCCGTCTGTCTGTCTGTTGAAATTAATTTTAAAATTAATTTCTGAAGTGCCCAGATATTTTCGGTATCCAAATCTTTAATAATTCTGTCAGACATGCTTTCGAGAAGTTTGTTATTTAAAATCAACAAAATCCGTCCATAAATAACGTAGACATGAGCAAAAATCCGAGACAATCTCTAAAAATTTCACCAAAAAAACTATCAAACAAAGTGTATGTATTATAATATATATATATATGTATGTAAGTATGTATATAATATAGTTATGCATCCAAAACAAAGGTGAAGGGTATATAAATTCGGCATAGCCGAATATAGCACTCTTACTTGTCCATATTGCCTATATATTTCAAGCAATGAAATGAAATACATACATACATCAAAAAACTAAAAACATTCGCACCATTCGTTCAGTATTCGTTGACCTGTTGGAGTAATTAATGTATTTGTGTATAGTTTTGGGCTACTGTTATGTTTTTTAGTACTTCAAATAATGTAGCACGCAGAAATTTTGGAAAAAGTTAATAACGGTGTTTTTCATGCCATTAAAAAAAAACTCAAAAAATAAAATTTGAATTTTAACTTTTCAATCAATAAGCATTACAAACATGCGTACCATTCGTTGTGTATTCGTTGCTTTTGTGAGTATTAGGTGACATTAATAGAAGACATGCAATGCAATGCATGGTATTCGTCATACTTCATTCTTTTGAATGGTGTCATGTATTGCTTTTCTCAAATGTTTAAAATTAATTTCTTTCAACACAACTGCAACTTTGCAATTTTTAGGTTCATTGTACTAACTATACTTTGCATTTCATAGATTTATTAAAAATTGGTACAATTTAAATTCATAGAATTTCAATCGCACCACTTAAAGTAAAATATGTAGTATAAAACACTAAAAAATAATTTAGTTGATTTTGATAACAATAAAGTGCGGTCACGCTGAAAAAAAAAGGAAAATAGTTTTTTTTACTTCTTCAACAAGGAAGAAATTAACTTGTATGTATTACATACATACATACTATGTATGTATTGTCAATTTAGTCTGTTTTTTTTTTCTTTTGTAAAAAAATTGTGAATTATTAAACTTATTTATAAGTTAAATTGAAAATAAACACATCCTTATGACAACTTATCGCAAATAATTTACCAAAATGAGCCCTTTGGCTTTTTGAAAACATTATTTTCGATTGTTTGTTATTCACAAATATTTTGACAGTTGTTAAGTGTCAAAGTTTGCTATGGCTAAGAATTGATTGTTCAATTGCAAATGTCTAATGTGAAAGCTTTGAATTAAACGGTTTTATTGTTTGAGGATGTGTTATTGAAACTCAGGTATAGTTTTGTTTAGGTAGAGGAATATGTTTGATGTATGTGCTGTGAGAGATTTTGATAGGTGGTGGCCAGAGTTACCAATATAAGAAGAGGTTGTTTACAAAAAGGGAAACACTGATTTTTATTAACAATTTCTTTTGTCAATATTATAACAAAATTTGAATTGTGTGCTATTTGTGCAATACAAAATAGTTGAGAGCAGTGGTGGGCAAACACATATTATCATATTTATATTTGGGTGTGTTAAGCAGCAGATAGCTTTGTGTATTAAGAGAGAAAATCATAAACATTTAGAATATGGATCTCCCAGATAGTAAGCTTATAGTGTACGTGTGTTAACGTAGAGTAAGTAGAATTTTGTTGCCACACGCACAGAAAAAACATGGTTGAACATGGTTACGACACATACATTGTTTTTTGGTAACAATATATTGTTGTGGTACACAAATAATTGTTATTTTAATTAGATTTTAACAATATTTTAGTTACTATAAACATTTTAATGTTTATCGCAATTATAAAATTGAATATGATTCACTGAAACATAATTATTTACCACAACTATTGAATGATAACCACTCAAACATATTATATTATTTACAACTATTTAAACTTACAAATAATCATTAAATAATAAGTTTCTATATTTCTAGTCATAACTTGTTTAAAATGCAAACAAAATATATTTAATTTTAATAAAATTTTGTTTTAACCATTTGTAGAATGCTTTTTAAAATTGGTTCACCCATTTGGTTTTACCGGTTTTCCCCATTTTGTATAAACTGAAAATTCCTCTTTTACCCCTTTGAAAAACGTACTTTGTAAAGGTACTTTTCCAATACACATTTTTTTTGGCTATAGAAAGATAAAATACAACTACAGTGCCTTCATAACCAACTTAATCATTATTGAAGACTAAAATATTAAAATTTCACCCGTTTTCCCCTTTTTATGCCTTCCCGGTCCAGGTCTTGAAAAATATAAAATGTGTCATATGTCATATGGCGTCACCTATGTTTGCAATCATGATTGCAATCTCATTAGACGCCATAGACAACCCGTTTTCATACAATTGCCAACAATTTGGACAATTAGACAACAAAAATGACATAGTGAATACCAAGCATTAGCCATTTGGGATTGGTTGTTTATTATGTTTACCGGTTTTTACCCGTTTTATCCCTTCCTGCTCCAGATCTTGAAAACAAATATAGCCTATTGACGCTTCTTAGCAAAGATCTATCTACATTCCGAGTTTAATTATAATCGGTTCAGCCGTTTAGGCGTGATTGCGGAACAAACTAACTTACAAAGACATTTATAATATATATGTATGTATGTATGTATATGGATATATGGATTATTTTATCAATCGAAATCAATAATAATAATAATTGCGAAAAATCAAAACGGAAAATCGCACGGCATTTCCTACAGTTTTTGATATAATTTTTCAAAAAACTTTATGTCTCTTGACAGCCTTGCAAAAAAAGGAAAAAATTGACATAATTTTTATTTATTTAAAATACCTTCCTCAATGAAATTATTGTATTAGCAGACCTTTAATTACGCCTTGTATGACCTTCCAACTTCCCTTCTCAAGTAGGCCTTATAGCAGGCATCTAAGGTACGGTCACATTTGCCGAAAAATACGTAACCACTAAATAACATAAGAACATATGTATGTACATATGTATGTATGTATGTTTATTTTTTTAAAAAAGCTTTCTTATTTTACACGCCATGTAAAATTGAAGCGATTTGGCAATACGGCTGGATATCCTTTTGACTCCCAAAGAAGGCCCTCTAGAAGGCCTCCTTACGGCATCTTTTTTCCGCTGGATTGTTTATTGATACCAATTGCTTGTACAATTTAAGTTTACTATAATATGATTATGTTGAAAAAATTTCCAAGTGTTTTTCCACATTGCTTTGTTTTAATATAAAAGGAATAATGCAAACAAATGTTGTTATTTATCATAGAAATTCTTTTGTAATTTATTAAAAGTGTCTGCCAAAAATATCAACTTGACTAAAGTTGGCAGGCACCTTTAATGTGATGATAATTACAAGTTCATGGTTACTATTTTATACCATACTCTCAGCTCTCTTTGCCTGTCTCAATCTTTCACTCTCTCTCTCTCTCTCAATGTAATGCCTTAACAAAGAGCTAATGCATAAGTATGTCACTAAAATGCACGTGGTGGCTTGTATTTTCTTTTCAAAACAAACCAAAAAATCCCAAAACAAATCCTGGTGGGAAAACAGCAACAAAACAAAACTGTTATACTGTAACGGTGAGCAAGGGAAATTATTTGTTATTGTTTATTTTTGTTTACATTTTTGCCGCCATATGGATGCCATCCAAACAGTCTGTCAGTTAGCAGTAGTTGTAAGTTGTTTAAAAAGGGAAATTTTTTCATATGAAATTTACTGAGTGCGTGTGTAAAGGTATGACTGAGTGTGGTAAACAAAATCATGTCGATGCTTGTTTCTTCTTGTAGTCTACAACAAGAATGTGTTAAGTGGCAATTTATGAATATATGAATGAACAGACAACAGGACAGTTGCGTTTTAAAAGTCGACTTGTAAAGAAGTACTTGTTTACTACACAAAACAGTACAAGTTAAAAATTAAGTTAATAAAACTGTTTAATAAATTCAACAAAAATATGAATATTAAGAGAAATTGTTAAAAAAAACATGAATTAAATTTAAAAATTTTAAAAAATTCAAACTAATTAAAAATAATATTTTATAAAATAATTAAAAATTTACCAAGTAAAAAGAGATACAGAGTTAAAAAGATATTAAATCAACTTAACAAACTGAAATGAAAACGAAAATTTTGAAAAAAAAAATATTAAATATCTGTTAAACTAAAATTAATTTCCGAATTAAAAATTGTGCTAACATTAAATAATATTTAAAGTGAAATTTCAAAATCTCAACAGTTAAAAAATTAAAAATAAACAAATTTATTATTATACAAAATCCGCTACAAAATCCTCTCTTAAAAATTTACTAATCAAAATAATTATAAAAATAAATCTTTAAATAATTAACTAAAAATATTGCTTGAAATTTAAAAAAAAAATTAAAAAGCTATCAAAATTTTATCTACTAAAAAACATTCTAAAATTCCGCTATTTCATTCATGTGTGTTATTAACTAAAAATATCTATTAAATTTTATACACAATTATGGCTAAATTCATGTAATTTTCTATGCTATGAAACACAATCTATTTAACTTACTAAGTATATCGATGTGTAAATGAAAATGTCAATGTCAATGTCATTTAGTGTTAAAAATGTAAATATACTTGCAACAACAGTTGACGTGTTTCCTGCTCCTACTACTAGTAAAACTTGCAACAACTAGATATGGTTGTCAAATGTCGTCAATAGGTTGCTTTTAATATTAATATCAAATCATAGTAAGTGCTTTTTTTTTTTGTTATAAAAAAGAAATTAACATAGACATCTACCAAAATGAATTATAATAAATATAATTTAATTTTTACTGAGAAAGAAGTAAATTCCTTACTAACAAATAAATTATACATTAAGCAAATTAGAGTACTATATTCGAATGTGCTAAATCTTAATTTGAACCTAAATATATATAATAAAAAATACAAAAACTACACTGGTTATAGGACTAGAATATTCTAATTTATATGTACATATGCATATTGTTTGAAAGACAATTTTAAAAACAACATTAGTTATTTCAAATGCTTCTAATCTATCTAATTTTGACCATTTATAATTGATGTAACTAACAATTCTTGACATATCTTGAGTGTAATTTAACAATTTATAAAATTAAAAAAATATTTTTCCATATTCATCATAAGTTAAGAAACAGGGTATAAAAATGGGTAAGATTATAAGGTGTGGCTTCTTTTGGTTGAATTTGATCTCAATAACTTTATTCACATGATATTTATGGATGGCATAGTAGAAGTGAATCAATTATGGGCTAATAGTTTCTAAATCCAGTATCCACTAATGTGATTTCTAAGTATTTTGGGGTTACTTTGGTTAAATTTCATCTCAGTAACGTTATTTACAAGAGTTGTATGGTTGGTTGTTATGCACGGAAGTGGACTTAATTTGGGAGATATTGCCAATTATTGACTGACGGCTACAAAATCCAGTAGCATAATTGCCGTAGAACCAATATAAGTATGAGTTCTGAATTTAAATTTCTGATCTGTATAAAAGTTGGTTCTATATCAATATTTATTACACATTTTTGTGGGTTTAATTGTTTTACGGAAATATTCCTTATATAGCAGCTATGATAAATTATGGGCCAATCTTCTTAAATTTCGGAACCGAGAATTGTATAAATATAAGGATATTTCACATCAAATTTCAACATAATAATGTTATATTTAAGTGGACCTTATATGTGGAATATGGTTAAATATGGACCGATTTTCGCAAAAAATCAGCATTTTTGTTTTGGCATATATATATTTATGAAATGCTCAGTATTTATTAGAGATTTATGAATATTGAAGAAATTTTCAGAATAGAGCTTTACATGTAGGATATTGTCAAATAAGCACCGAAATTCACAAAATGCTGTAGTATGATTTTTGTGTATATGTAAATGATCTATGTAAAGTTTTGTGTCGGTATCGGTATTTATGTATAAGATATACATATATTGCGATTAATGACGTTTTCAGATGTGGTTCTTATATGGGAGCAATGACCAATTATGGGCCGACCAGCATAAAATTTAAAATAACAAATTATAAACCCATAAGGATTATTTATTTGTTATTTTAGATGGGTAACAATATTTACACCAGATTTATACGTCTTTAAGTGAATTTTGGATGTGAACTTTATATGGGGTGTATGGTCAAACATGGACCGAAGAAAACAAAATTTTGTTTTGTGATTTATGTTATTTTTGCAGAATTTTGTATTGATATTCTTATTTTATATGCATTTACGTATAATTGAGACATATTTTTGAAAAATATTTGTACGGGGTCTATTAGAAATAATGGAACAATTTTTACTATTTTTATTACAGTTTGCAGACAAACTCAATTGACTTGTTGGGTGTCAGATGAAAATTATTTATTTATTTTTATTAATTTTTAATAATAAATTTTTCAAGTTGTAATTCCTAACTTCAGTAAAAATAATTTAATGAAAATTAAATTTAATGAACTCGAGCCTAACTTAAATTATCAAAAAGTAAAAATTAACAGTTCGATTATGAAATAATAATTATTCTAGAAAATTATCAAAGTTTCACACGGAATGAGAAACTGATTCATGGTAGTGGGGGGTATGAAAAGAGTGTTCTATAGAAATGAAAAAATTATTAACAATTAATGATTTTCTCTTAATCACTTTGAATTCTAGTCATACATTAAAAATTCAAGGGATGAAATACATTTTATTTCTGGCATACGCCAGAGAAAAGGAAACTTGAATTAAAGCTAAGCTTTAATTAAGCTTTATGCTTGGTTTTCACTATGTCATTTTTGTTGTCAAATTGTCTAAATTGTGGGCAATTGTATGAAAACGGGTTGTCATATCAAGATTTTCATGATTGCAAACATAGATGACGCCATTTGACAACCCGTTTTCATACAATTGCCAACAATTTGGACAATTTGACAACAAAAATGACATAGTGAAAACGCGGCCTTAAGCTTAGCCCTAAATTTTAATGTAATTAAATTTTACAAAATTGACATATAATGATATAAGTTAATAACCTCAGTTCTGGAGGAAATAGAGTGGTCCCAAGAATTGGAACCAATTATAGTTCTAACACATTATATAAACAGTTCTGTCACTATAGCGTAAATTGAGACCTTTTAGACACTCAAGTAACAAAATCAAACGAATATATTCTATTTTCATCGCATAATTCTATTCGAAATATTCTTTTAGCTTATTTAATGAATATTTCTTACCACAAGCTCTATACCAATAGACAAATTCTTTAAACGTCTAGTTTTTATGATGAATTTAACATTTTCTGAAATTGTAGATTTTTCAATGCCTATGGGGTCAACATTGGTCCAATGTATGGACTCGATTATTTTAATTTGGCTGCTGTGGAATTTTTATAAATATTATGGAAATAGTTCTGTATTTATTATCAAGTACTTCTTAAATTGCCTGCATTGTACAGCAGAACGTATGATTAATATTTATTTATAGAGATAAGCAGTAGTTTTAAAAAACGTATACGATGATTATACGAGTTATTTTTACGTTTTGGGTTCCCTTATATGATATCTATTTCATATTATGTGACGATCGTTATAAAATATTTCACTGTATAACGATATTTTCATATCAATAACGATGTATTTTAGATTTTTTTTAGATATTCCAGATATTCTCGGAAATGGACATTAAATGGGAACTTTAGCCAATTATGAACTCACATTCACAACGTCCAATAGTAAAATTTTTACTTAAATATGAATAATCGGTAAAAATTTCAGTTCTATACCGATATTAAGCCTATTAAAAATTCGTATTCTTGTATTCTTGCACAAAATAATAAATACTCACACTCCCAAATATATATTTGAAAAAAAAAAAAATACGTTTCTTCTAATCGTCTCTAAATCGAAATATTATAATACCTCGACATCAATACCTGGTGCCTGAATGGCAGTTTTATGTACATGCCGCTCGTCTTTGGAACAATCTTCCACGAAATCAACAAATAAATAGTAATGCTAATAGTTTCAGAAATTTTTTATATAACTTTTTCACGTAACATGTTATCAATATAGGTTTTTCTGTAACTAGTTTGTTTATGCTCATGATAAATTGTTTATAACGTAATGCGTTCCTCTACTATAACTATAAGACTTAGTCTTGTTGTACAGGAAATGAAAAACTTCAATAAATAAATTATATTAAGTAATTTATAATTATTATATATTATATAATAAGAATTTTTTTAATTTTTTTCAACAGAAATATAGAATCAAATATCGACCTATCGTCATAAAATTCGGTACGCTGTTTTATATATATGGGTTACTTATATGAATTTCAACTTGATCGTTATTTGTATAAAAGTTTTATGCTCATTTTAAGCTGTGTTCACATTATGTGTATTTGTCATGTGGACTGTCACTTTTTCGCATGTCAAATTTGTACATATAGTCTGAACACCTTCAAACAATATCATGTGTTATTTCTCTGTGTGCAATACATATGACATTTTTGTCATACGATATATGTATGTACATATATGTATTGGGTTTAAAATTTTATTTCAACTGTAGTCCGGACGATCCACTAATCCGGACAGTAGCTGAAACTATATCTGTCCGGATTAGGGAGGTTGTATTGTATATAAATGTTAAGCGTCTCAATTGCATTTACAACTTTTTGTTTGCAAGAATTTTTTGTATAATAATTAAAATAATTCTAATGATTTAAAATCATTCAAACACAAATTATACAGAAAACAGTGACACGTTGCGGAAGCAACAATATCATATTAACAATACCATCAAGAGGTAAATGAGCTTTATTGCGTAGATAGGTGTTGCTCAATCATCAAACTTTCATTTTGAAATCTTATTTAAGGTATTAAACGATGCCAGACGGGACTGGTTTTTCAAATCCTGAAATCCTGGGATTAGGGATTTTATAAAGGTAAATCGCGGATCCTGGGATTTTTCGGGTTTTTAGGTTTATTAATAATAAAAACTATTTATTTCAAAAAATTAACTTATATTAAATTAAAATATGTTTGCAAACAAATATTTTCTCTTCTCATAGCTACAAATTTTAAATTTATAAAATGTTTATAAACTATTAATAATTTAAAAAAATTATAACATTGTATTGCTAATGTTATATTGACAAAAATAATGTGTTATTTGGTCTATAATTTTTATATTAATTTAAAAGCAATGGAATATTATCGTTCGACCATAAAAAACCTTCTTAAAAATATAAAGGTTAGATACAAAAGAGAATATTAATTTGACTTTTGTACCAATATATGAAGCTGACGAAAAACCACGTGAACATCGTTTGTAGGCTAAATTGTTAGCAAATTGTTGTATGCTCATTGCATATACAATCCTTTCTCACCCTCCGAAACAAATAATTGTATTTCTTATTCAATATTTGATTCCATGTCATAACAGACAGTATTAGGTTTTGTGGGGGCATATACTCATGTCAATTACATTCATTATTCTATTCGTTTCACAATCAATATATTTAAATCATTTCTAATAACAAACATTTCTATCTCATTATCAAGTTCACTCTTTAATTTTGGGTTTTTTTTTTCAAAATATTTAAAAGTATTGAGTGAATCATCATTCTCTATTGCTTTTTTTTAAGAAGAGATTTCACCAGTTCATCGCTTAATATACAATCACTTTTTGATATGTATTTGTATGAGGATAAGAAAAAGTGCAACATCAGCAGAGATTCATATCACTGCGACAAATGCCATGCATCTGTTACTTTAACCGGATTTACAACCATTTGTTTAAGTAAAAAACATCTGTCATCTGTTGAGCTTTTAAATCAATTAAAGCTTGTAGGTATATTCAATTCCAAAAACCGTAGATACATCACGTAGTGCGTTCGAGTTTGACAATACAAATACAGTGTACTCGCTCTTAAACGGACGCCTAAGGGACTGACGAATTTGTCCGCTTATGAGAAGTGTCGAGAAACACAAAAAGAGTAATCAGTAATCTGTAATATTGTACATACATATATTTATCTTTAAACACTTTTATTTCCAAAACAAAAACATACATAGAAAGATAACACAAAATAAATGATGAATAATGAAAATTCTGTCATTTATGTTCTTGCGAAAAACGAAAAACAATTTTAAAATAAGCCAAAGTAAACAAAATATTTATTAATGATTTTGCGAATAAAAAAGAAAAAGCTTGAAAGGCCAGATATTCAACTGGATTTAAAAATGTCCGAAATTTTAGCTTGGCGAGTTTTTCCTTTAATTTCAATATCTTGGAAACGCAGTTGAAGATCAGTCAGCATTTTTAATATGTATAAAATAAAAAATAATTAAATGATTTATTTTGAAATATTGTTAACAAAGGTTATTTTTTACATGTTGATTATACGGAAAAAATAACCTGTGACGTCATGAGCACAGACAGGAAATTTTGTTTACATTCTTTGCGCAATCTTTATTAGTTGATGCATGATATCTCTCATGATCTGTTTTACACTTTTTGATAATATCTCTTAAGGTGGATTCAACTCTCAGCTGGAAAAAAAATAAACTGAGTTGCCAATAGGTTACATTTCTATCTGTGGTGTTTGTGAAATTAAATTATTCATTTCATAAATTCATTAAAAATTTTGTAAATTTGAAAAATCGTTCGTTCACCCATAGTGCTGCAAAATACTTTCAGTAAAGAATTTTTCTTCGGACAAAATTTTTGTTTGGAACAAATCAGTATAACATGCACTATTTTCTGTTTCAAAATTTTACACCATTGTCTTGTTTTTGTTTATAAAGTTTTCTTAAAATTATATTTTCTATCATTTTCGATTTAAGGTTTAAAATCTATACAGACAACATTTACAAATCCAAAATTCTCTGCTGATATTTCTTTTCTAATTAGAATTATCATTTATGTTGTCCTGGCATATATTATTTAATGAACCATTACAAATCATATGTGCCACACTGCGTTAAGTATATTTTTTTTTAGTAATTTCGTAATTTAATTACAATATTTTCATTCACAAATGGAGGTATATATACGTTTGTCATTCCGTGTGACAGCCCATCTCTGTAAAACACTCTCACGTCCAAAATACACAACTTAACCAGACAAATATTTTTACTTCGTAGATAAGTTTGATATTGAAAATCTGCAACATCAGATAGTAGAATCAGAGTTGTGGACCAAAATATGAGGTAACCTCTATAAAAATTTGATATTTTTTATTTATTTTTTGCAATTTTTTATTTAATATATTGCATATAATACCATGCAATTTTGTACACATTATTTCTATGATAAAAGGAGAAACTGTGATGAAAATAGTAAGAACCGGTAAATAATTTCTTATAGTCCCCATACAAATATCTTCCCGAAATATAGCTCAATGCTACATAAATGCCCATAAAATTAGAATATCATTACGAAATTCAACAAAAATAAGATTCATGTAGAATGAAATCGCAAAACGAAATTGTGTTTAGTTCGGTCCTTGTTCACCATAGACCCCATCCAATCCCATAGTCCACATCCAAAATTCACTTAAATACGTATAAATCTGGTGTAAATAATGGTACGAGTCTAAAATACGGAATAAATAATCTTTATAAGTTTAAAAATTGTTCCATTAATTTTATGCTGGTCGGCCCATAATTGGTCATAGTTCCCATATGAGGACCACATCCCAAAAAGTCATTAATCTCTATATATATCTTATACATAAGTATCGATACCGACTCAGAACTTTACAAATCTTACTAAAAAATGTTGTGAATTTCGGAATATTCTCCATATGAAGCCCTATTCCGAAAATCACTTCAATACTCATAAATCACAGAGCATTTACAAACACATATGCCAAAATAAAACTGCTGAATTTTGAAAATATCGGTCCATATTTAACCATATCCCCCATATAAGGACCACTACCGAAACTCACTTTAATACTAATATGTACTAATACATTATTAGTGGTATGTTGAAAATGTACACAATTCTCGGTTGCGAAATTTAAGAAGATTGGCCCATAATTTGTCATAGCTGCCATATAAGGACTATTTCCGTAAAACAATTAAACCCACAAAAATGTGTAATAAATATTGATATCGAACCAACTTTTATACAGATCAGAACTCATACTTATATCGGTTCTACGGCAATTATACTACTGGATTTTGCAGCCGTCAGTAAATAATTGGCAATATCTCCCAAATTAATTCCACTTCCGTGCATAACAACCAACCAACCATTGTAAATAACGTTACTGAGATGAAATTTAACCAAAGTAACCCCAAAATACTTAGAAAGCACATTAGTGGATACTGGATTTAGAAGCTATTAGCCCATAATTGATCCACTTCTTCTATGCCACCCATAAATCGTTTGTAAATAATGTTATTGAGATCAAATTCAAACAAAAATGCCTCATCTTATATCTTATCCTTTTTTATACTCTGTTTCTTAACTTGTGGTGAATATGGAGACATGTTCTTTTAATTTTATAAATTATTAAATTACACTCAAGATATGGTAAGAATTGTTAGTTACATAAATAGTCATAATTAGACCAAATGTCAAAACATTTGAAATAAATTATAAATTTTCGTAAAATTGTTTTTTAAACAACATATAAAATGCTAATAAAATTTGCACTAAAAGTAAATAAAAACACAGAATAAGGATATTCTAGGCCTATAACCAGTGTAGATTTTATATTTCCTTTTATATGTAGGTGAAGGGTATTTAAGATTCGACACAGCTGAATATTGCACTTTAACTTGTAATTTTTGATATTTTTCAACTTTTGCCTAAATAATGTTAAGCGGGCGCTTAATAGTTAAACTCTTTATATTTGAACAACACTTGTACTCACTCCATCATAATGATGTTTTATAATTTATAAGAAAATCGCATATGCTAAAAATTCGCAAGCATTTTTCAGTAAAAACATAATTAAAAACGAATTAAACGTTTAAACTTGCATTAATATTTACATTTACTCAGATTGTTGTTACAGAAATTTGTAGTGAAAAATTTTTGATTAAATTCAAACGTTTGTTACATGAAGCTGTATTAACTTTTAATTAGCAAATGTGTAAATTTATGTATCTATCTGTGCATGGGTTGTTGCATAAACAGTTTAAGACATACTAGTATTTTGTGCATATTTTCAAAAGTTGTCTTCACAACCACTAGAATTTGCCCCGCAATTATTGTAGTAAAATATGAATTGAAATTCAACTTACTAGTCTTGCTTATTAACGTGCATTTAATTAATCACTTTTATAACTTCTTTTTCGTAAAACTCTTTGTATACTTGTGTGTGAGTGTGCGTAAAACGAAACTAAGCTGGAATGAACATTTTGTAGAATTTGTGCTAAAGACAAACATTATTCACACTCATATAGTTGCTTTCACTATTTGCTCTTTTGGCAAATATGTGGCTGTATATGTGGCTTTGGTGAATGTATCTGTGTTTTTATGTAAGGGTTGCTACGATTATTAAATGTTGTTCATGAATTTACCAAAAATAAAAGTTAACCTTTTTTTTTAAATAAATTATTAAAATTGTAGCTTCTCCAAGAAACTCTGAAGGAAAAATCTAACGGTACTTAATTTTTTTTATATATTTCTTAAATTTGGAGCCCCGATACATGAATATATATATATACAGTGTCGGACAAAATAAATAAAGTAAGGTTTTGAATATTTGCTGTTTTTTGTTTAAAACATGTATTTATTATTTTCTAATTATCAATAAAAATTTTTTCATGTTGTAAAAACAATTCTTAGCTTCAGTTAATTTAATGAAAATTAAATTTAATGAACTCATGCCTAACTAAATAAATATATCAAGAATTAAAAGTTCAACTATAACAATTACCTTACCCTCAAACTAAAGCTACGGCACAAGCCCTAATGTTTGCATTTGTACTCGTTGTACACATAAAAGTGAACAAAACAAACATAATAAATAAAATGTATTCAGGTTTTCAAGACAAAGTCTTGACGAAAGAATACGAACTGAAGAAAAAAGGAGACAACATGTAAATAAATTGAAAAAGAAAAATGATAATTACAGCAAATTTCGAATCACCAGTACCACTGGTTAAAGATTGATGTTTGACTGTTGGCTAGCAGGCACCGCAGTGGTGCAGACGTTAGAACGTAACGAATTCTGATGACAGAATGTGGTGATTCTCGAAACATGTAAATTCAACCCAGGTTCCCCAGCTCAGCCAAGAAAATTATCAATAAAAATTTTAATAAAAATTTTTTCATGTTGTAAAAACAATTCTTAGCTTCAGTTAATTTAATGAAAATTAAATTTAATGAACTCATGCCTAACTAAATAAATATATCATTTCTTAAGAAAATTACTTAATAAAAATCATAAAAAAGGTCGAAGAAAATAGAATAAAATTATTTATATCATTTTCTAATAATTATAAATTTTAGTTTTATTTTTAATTCAGTTATTATTTTATCTAATATTTATGTGCAAAGTCTAACCGCTTTTTTATATTAGCAGCTCATAGAAGAGGCTTATTCTTAGTTTTTTTTTTTTTTTAATAATTAACAAACACAAACTGCGAAGCTTTTGACTTATCTGCAGAAAACACCCAGAGTCTTTGGCGGGAATCAAACCCGCAACCCTTTGATTGATAGACCGGCACTCTATCGCCTAGTCTATCGTACTTTTTAGAAATATTTAATTCTAGTTGCTCCTTTATATCGCTGTCTGTCGTAAAAGAATTTTTTTTTGCTAGAATGGCAAAATGATCAGCGTGTAGCTTCGTAGTCTCACGTTTTCTGCCACACAAGTTCTTTAGGCTTTTGTTTGACTTTCTGACCGCAGATACCGATATCTTATACTTAGAACTCAAAGCTTTCTGCTCCATGCCATTTTCACGATCGAGTACCAACAAATCTTTTTCCTTTTCGGTTTAAGTCCTCATTTCGAAAAAGTCTGGGTCTAGCCTTATTTTGTGTATACTTATGTAATATTAAATTAAATAAACAGTTGACTGTCAGTTATAACTGACAGACTTAACTGTGAACTGAGATGTACACACACGTGCAGTTTAATACTTCAGTTTTTAACATGGATTCGAACGAGTAGGACGGTTTGGCCGCTCTCGCTCGATACAAATTGAACTGAGAACGGTACAGTTGAACCCCCACACACGTTCACTTCAGTTGAAACTGTCAGTTATAAATATTAAAATTTTAAATTTCTCAGTTAAACTGAATAGTTGAGTTGAACTGGCTGTTATTATTACCCATATACGTACAGTTTTAACTGACAGTTTTAACTATTTAGTTAAACTACTAACTATTCAAACTGTACGTGAGCGGCCGGCTTTATTTTAAGGTTAACAGAAAACCGCACTTTATTATGTCGCGGGGATTTCTTGGGCACTTCATTATATTTACATCAGAAATATAAAACTAAACGAAACTGTGAAAATATAGTAAATATTACATGTAGAAGAAAAATATCAAAACGGTATAAAGACCGCACTTTATTTTGTCCGACAGTGTACGTATGTATCTGTATGTTTGCTGTATAAAGAGCTTAAATAATATTTCTATTTCATTTAAAGTTACAAAGTAAAACTAAAAAAACTGAAAAAACTGAAAAATTATCCTAATTACTCCTGGGGCGAAAAAGTTCGCTTTTCGTAAATAAATTAAAAAAAACTTTTTTTTTTAACAATTTTATAATTATGTGTCAAAACAATTCTTATGTTTTGTGCTACTAATTAATTGCATTTAGTTTTTTTTTTGCTTAATCAAAGCTATTCGAGAAGATACTCATTAACAAGTTATATCCGATTTTAGTTGAAAGCAATTGTATTCCGAATCATCAATTTGGATTTAGAAGTACTATCGAACAAACCAATAGACTGATAAATATCGTAAAAATACATTTGAAGTGTGAAGTGTGGCCTAGTGGTGTAATATACAAGTTTAAACTAAACTTACCCCTAAACACACTTAAGCTATTGGAAAGCTAGTTAACTGGTCGAACATTTAAGCTTAAAGAAGGAGATTTATTAAGCTCCGCACAACCTATTGAAGCAGGAGTGCCCAAGGAAGTATCCTGGCACCCTTCTTATACTTGATATACACATCTGATATGCCAACAAACAATCGTACTTACACATCTACATTTGCTGATGATACTGCTATTCTAAGCATTCATAAAAACTCTTATGCAGCAACTCGCTACCTACACAATCACATATTTGAATTAGAAAACTGGTCAAAGCTATGTAGGATAAAAGTTGATGAGCAGAAATGCACACACATAACCTTTACGTTGTGTAGGGAATCTTGCTCTCCTATTTATATCAATGCTCAAGCAATAACTCAACAATCGAAGTTAAATACCTGGGTATATACAAAGTGGCGCAAAAGTAATCCTCCTATCAGAAAATGCTATAAATTTTTCGATTGGCCCCTAATGGCAGTTCTGTTTTGACATTTGTGTAGTAAACACATGCGAAATGCACGTTAATAAACAATATTACCCTACACTGCTCCAGAACGCGGAATATTGCTGACTATTTATTTGACCAATAATCGGTCGGTGACATTTCGCCGCAGATTTCCTGGCTATCCAATGCCTACTGGTGAAACACTGCGACGTTAAGCCGCTCGCCTCGAAGAGACTGGCACAACACGAGATGCTGCCAGGCGTGGCAGACCCCGGAGTAGCCGTTCTGCAGAGAATATTGCTGCTGTAGCCGAGGATGTCATGGAAGCGCCGTCGACATCGACCAGACGACACAAATGGGTATCAGTCGACGGTCTTTACAGCGAATTTTGGTACAAGATTTGAAGATGTTTCCGTACAAAGTCCCGACGGTGCATCAGCTGTTAGCTGCTGACCGCCAATCGCGTCTAACATACGCTCAAGCCATCCTTAATCACCACCAAGAGGAAGATGATTTTTCATCAAAAATAATTATGAGTGTTGAGGCCCTTTTCCATCTTAGCGGAAAATCCGCGTGTAACCCACGAAGAGCCATTACACCCGCTCAAAGTTACTGTATGGTGTGCTGTTTTCGCTGGAGGAGTCATCGGACCAAACGGTTACTGTGAATGGTGAGCTCTACAGAGCAATGATCAACGAGTTCTTTTTGCCGCAACTTGATGAATTGGGATTGGAAAACATGTGGTTCCAACAGGACGGTACAACGGCACACACTGCACGTAACACAATCGATATGCTGAAGGATGCATTTCCCGTCCGCTTAATCTCCCGTTTTGGCGATTTGCACTGGCCAGCACGATCGCCTGATTTGACCGCTCAAAACTTTTTTTTGTGGGGCTTTTTAAAGTCGCGGGTTTATGTCAACAAGCCTCAGACTCTTGTCTTTAAGACAATATCCGTCAAGAATATAAGGACCTATCGCCGGAATTTTTGGCGAAAGTGATGAAAAATGCCATAAAAAGGGCTCAAATGACAATCAACTGTGGCGGCGATTCTTTGATCTAGCGAAATGTTTGGTATCGAAAACGAGCAAAATCGGTCCAGTAGGAACCGAGGTATAGATTAAAGTTTCAGACATCTATTTCGAACCGAAATTGTACACAGATCAGTTATAAGCATAAAAAAATTATGCTATTGACTTTTGTGAAAGTAGGTTCATAATTGAGCTTAGCTCCTGTACAAGCTCCACTTCCGAGAAGAACCGCTTGTGCTTAACAAATCTATAGTAATATGTTTTACATATTGAAATTGGCTTTTAATTAAGTAAACCACTAATTTAAAACATTCCCCAAATTTATTTATTGCTCTGAGTATATTTGTAAACTTCTGCCAAAGCTTAGCTTTCAATTTAGACTTACAACAATACCAAGGGTGTCAAAACCTCCATCACATTACAAAACTCTTATTTACACTTATAATTCTAAAAATAAAAATTTGTGTCTAATCAAACAAAAATTTTAACATTTTCCAATTGCTGTCTCGAGGTATAATTGTCAGTGGGCACTAAAAGAAAATAAGAAGGAAAAAATCATATTAACCCTCCGATGAGTGAGACGGTCCCTAGTCCCTATACCCTTTTATTAATTGGGTTTGTGTACATTTAAATAAATAAAGACTCGTTATATTTTCTTAAAGAAAATAAACCACCGTTTTTAAAAGGTAAAAACGTAACAATATAATATATATACAGTGGTCAGTGGTGGTAATTTGGTATGAGGAGAAGTATTATTTTAATATTATCAATTAATTATAATAGTTTTTTTTACAACAAATTAAAAGCATTATATTTGGAAAATTTCAACATATTTTTATAACAATATTTACTTTAAGCATTTCACAATAATCAACTTAAATATTGAAAAAAAAACAAGTAAGATTGCTATATTCGGCTATACCGAATCTTATATACCCTTCACCTTTGTTGTGGATGCATAATTATATTATATACAGTGGTCAAAAAAACTATTCGACATAGACAAAGAAGTTTATAAATTTATCAATAAAAAACGATAGGCTGCTTTATTTCACAAGAGAAACTTATGCTTGGTTTTCACTATGTCAAAAACCTCATGAAAGTCATCATGCTGGAGGAGTGGAACAAAGTTGACCAACAGTATACAAACATGCTATTTAAATACATGCCAGATCATTTAAAAGAGGCCATACGCCGCCAAGGAAGAGCCACTCGCTACTTAAATTAGATAAATTTGTTATATCGTAAAAATATTTGCCAATGTCGAATAATTTTTTTTTCTTTGAATTTGTTACATTTATGTTTTAGTGATGATTTTTTTTAATGTTTACTTTGAGATCTCATTTTTTGTATTGAATACACCCTTTTGTTCCTTAATAAAACGCTCATAAGTTTTTCTTGTGACATAAAGCAGCCTATCGTTTTTTATTGATAAATTTATAAACTTCTTTGTCTATGTCGAATAGTTTTTTTGACCACTGTATGTATATAATATAATTATGCATCCACAACAAAGGTGAAGGGTATATAAGATTCGGTATTGCCGAATATAGCAATCTTACTTTTTTTTTCAATATTTAAGTTGATTATTGTGAAATGCTTAAAGTAAATATTGTTATAAAAATATGTTGAAATTTTCCAAATATAATGCTTTTAATTTGTTTTAAAAAAACTATTATAATTAATTGATAATATTAAAATAATACTTCTCCTCATACCAAATTACTTTACTTATACAATCAATTAATTATAACAGTTTTTTCTCAACAAATTAAAAGCATTATGGATAAAAAATTTCAACATTTTTTTATAACAATATTTCACAAAAAGCAACTAAAATATTTAAAGAAAAGCATTTTATATACACATCCTGTCTTTCTCTCTCTCTCTCTCTCTTAATTCTTATACATTAACACAATGACGTAAAATATGTTCCATCATAAAAAGTTATGGTGATGTGTTAAATTAATTTAATGTCCGTTTTGTTTTTGTTGTTTTTTTTTTTGGTCTTTATTTCGGTTTAGTGACCAAGGGCAATCATACCTTGAGACAGCAATCAGAAAATGTTAAAGTTTTTGCTTGATTAGACACAAACAAGTTTTTGCTTGGAAATGTAAGTGTGAATGGGAGTGTTGTAATTTGTTGTAGGTTTTCACACTTTGCGCTATTGTTGTAAGCCGCAACTGAGAGGTATTGTTTGGAAAAATGTTGCAAATATATACAGTGCACTAAACTAAATTGGGGAATATTTTAAATTAGTGGTTTACTTAATTAATAGCACATTTCAATAATAGTCCTGTAGACTTAAATAAAATTTGTGGTAGGAGTAATTAGCTTTCATAGTTAAAGTTGGATGATGGAAAAAATTTATTATTGTGGTAAGAAACCTACTTTCCTGCATCCTTACAATATCTAATTAATAACTGCAATTAATCATCCCCCAAAATTTGTTTCTTAATGATGTCGCACAGTTTTGTGCTTACAATATTCTAGAAAAAAAAAACACGTTTAAAATTTTAAGAGAAGTCAGGTTTGATTCAAGCATTATGTTCAGCTATTTGGTATTAAGAATTAAACATATTTGCCACAGCAGGCTACCGACTACAATATGTCAAAATAAAATTTAAAAAAAAAACAAAAATACGAGTATATTCGGCTATATCTCCAAAACTACTGAGTGGAGTAAATATTATATTAGGGCGGAATGAAGGCAATATTGTAGCTAAATTTAGATTTTTTTTCTTTTTACTAATGGCCGAATTCTCGGTCATTAGTTAACCATTGATAAACTAAAATACTAACTATTGTTTAATTATTACTTGTTATTCTTATGGAAAACTAAGCATTAGCAAATAAAGAATCATTAGTTAAGCCTTTGTCATTAACTAACTAAAGGCTGTGAATTCGGCCATAAGTAGGTTAAACTGTTCTTCAGTTATGTTACTCAAAATCGTGTAACTACGTAATTTTTAAAAAGAGTTTATATCTCAAAAACTAGAGCTGATCCAAAAAAAAAAGTGAGTTAGATTAATTGGAGCCCTATATAAGATGTATGTATACAAATTGATTAAACAATTTTGTGACAGCTCTATTTTTTAAAATCGGGTTTTTACTTTAATTTTTTTTTTAATTTTTACATAAATCTGAAATTTTTCAAGTTTGAAGAGGGCTGCAGGAGCAACTATTTCCTTAAATTATAAACTTTTCTGTTACATTGCACATTAATTTTTCTTTCACAAACACGTACAAATTGTATTCAAGAAAAAAATATGAAAAACTTTTGGGGAAAAAAATTTTAAAATTTGGATGCGTGTTACTTTTTATATATAGTAGATCAGATAATTGTATAAAATTTGTCCATAATTTATGATAATGATTTTTTTAGAAATAAAACTCATATTTTTAAAAAATTTTCCAACCCAAAATATAAAAAAATATATAAAAAATTTTAGAGTGGTTCGAAAATAAAGGTGTATCAGTCACCCTCTTGGATTAATGTAAAAGCAATTGCAGACATATTTTTTTTATTTTTTTACCACGCCTACAAATACCGCCCATTTATTATTTATTTTTAATGTACAGTAGTGGCCTAAAGTGGCTACATTAAATGAATTTTGTTTTTTAAATTTGTTGTACATTTTATTTGTTTTTTTATTTATTTATTTATTTTATATTTATTACATAATTAAATTATTGTAACTAATCTAAGGGCAGGGAGTACTAGCTACGATGACTTTCGACTCCGAAATGTAAAAAATACTTAAATTATATTATGACAATTAATTTCAACTATGAATTTCTAAATTAAATTTTATATAGGAACTTAATTTTTTTAAACATAAAATTTAAACATTTTGCTTCAATAAAAACTTAAAAACTGTAATTTGTGATCGCTTTTATCTAGTATTGTTCAAATTTAAAATTTTTAACAACTTTCTTCTTCAGTATTTTGTCCAAAGTCCTTTGTTCTTTAAAACACTTTTTGCAAGTGGTCATACTTTCCAAGAGATTTTTTAAAGTTTGAGGTGGAATATTAGCTCATGCCGCTGAAAACTCTTGACCAAAGATCCTCCAAATTGCTCGGTGCTCGTTCGTATTGGCAGAGTCTTCTTTTGACAATTGCCCACAAATACTCGACGGTATTCAAATCGGGACTTTAAGCTGGCCAATTCTTTATTTGGAATTCTTGTTCAGCAAGGCATTTTTGCACAATTTTGACAGTGTGCTTATGATCCCCATCTTGCTGAAAAGTTATTTCTGTTATAGGATAAGCGCAATTTTCAACAATAAAGCTAGATTTACACGATTGAAATTTTCTTCAAATAGCAAAATTTCTTTAAAATTTATTTATTTAAAAACTATTAAATAAATAAATTTTGAAGAATTTTTGCTGTTTCCTGGAATTTGAAGCATTTTCAAGAGCAATTTTAAAGAAAATTTCAATCGTGTAAATCTAGCTTAACAGGCAAATTGTTTTGTAAAATACGTAAATACTTAAATACATAAATACCCAAATAGAGGATCAATGCCGCACCAAGTGGAAGATCCCCACACCGTTACACTTTCACCACCGCACAGAAAAAAAAAATAAAAATGAGTTTCAATTAAAATATTTGTGGAATCAATTAAAACTTTAATTGAAATCGGACCTGTAAACAAAATGATAGTATCAATTAAAAAAATGTGAGATTTAATTGAAAATATCAGAAAAATTATAAAAAGTAATTGAATCAATTAAAATTTTAATTGAAATTTATTTTAAAATCAATTAAAGGTTTAATTGAAAAAAAACATGATTTTTTTCTGTGCGTGTTTCACCATTTGCTTGACATGGTGTCGCTGAATGGTTTCACCGGGCCTGGGGGGTTACTCTCTATTGCGATGCGATCTCTATTGTGATGCAATAAGCATACAAATTGATATACTTAGGTATTGAATTTGATTTCGTATTTGATTGATTTCGCATCGAAATAGAGAGTAACCCCACACAGAAAAAAATAAAAATGAGTTACAATTGAAATATTTGTGGAATCAATTAAAAATTTAATTGAAATCGGACCTGTAAACAAAATGATAGTATCAATTAAAAAAAAAATATGAGATTTAATTGAAAATATCAGAAAAATCAGGAAAAGTAATTGAATCAATTAAAATTTTAATTGAAAATTATTTTGAAATCAATTAAAGGATTAATTGAAAAAAAACATGATTTTTTTTTTCTGTGCACTGTTAAAATAATATTGTGTTCCAACTGAATGGAAACGATTAATTTTTGTTTCATCTGACCAGTCATCAGTTGTCCCGTTTTTATGTTTTTTACAAAAATTAATACTCAATGATCCACTATATCCACTTTAATCCACTGCTGTAAGCGTATTTTCAAGGTAGTTCAATCCATAATTTATAAGTGCGATATAAAATTTCTTGATAATAGGATAAAAATAGTATTTTTGCAGATTTATTTCAAATTTTGTAAGCCGCAGTTGAGCAGGAGCCCACTAGCTTCCGTTTTAGCTAAGAACCCATGTCAATATAAATCAAACTCAAAAACCCGCTCAGCATTGACCACGTGGAAGCACATTAAAATATATTTCAATTTTCACAGATAATTGAATTATGTATTTAAAAAAATTTAAAGTTTCTAAACCACTGTGCATTACCATTAAGTCTTGATTTGGTATTTCATGTGTTGTGGTGGTATACACTTCCGGTTTGTGAAACTATGTGTGGTAATAATAATGCGTGTAGCATTTTCTAGAATCACGTTGTTTTGTTTTAAAGTCACACATAACTTTTAGCAAAGTCGTAGTTTGAAACTTATAATGTTGTATTGATGCAGAATGTTTTACAAGAGCCTTAATATAAATACAAGTTTGTCTTCAGTCCCACTGTTCTTTTGCGTAGGAAATATTTAAAGTGTTTTAAAGTTAAGAGGCTAAATTGCTTAGGATTTCTTTAACTTCTTACTAAATTATTAACATTCTAATTGTAACAAATTGCTATTTTGTTTTTGCTATATTTTTATTATATACTTGAAAAAATAAAAAAAATAATAATAAATATTTCAAGTATTTTGCATATAACCAACAATATTTAGTTTTCTTTGTTTTAATGCCAACAAGTGAAAAAATAAATAAATAAATAAAATAACACAATCTGTTATTTCATCGTTAGTGTTTTCGACACACTGACCCTTATCAAAAGTGAAAATAACACACAAATCTTTTTTATGTCCTCCTCTCAGATTTGTTTTCTCTACTCTGTTTTCTTTTTTTCCATTTCATTGTTACAAAATACGCTGTTTTTATTTCGTTTTATTTTTTAACTGAAAGAAACCGCCTTAAAAAAAGAACAAATTTCTGTTTTTTTTTATAGCAGTCCTTTTGTGTTTATTGTTTAAGAAGATTTATGTTAAAAAAAAAAAATAATCAACAAGTTTTGTTTGGCCAAAAGAAAAAATATATAATTTTCTTGTGATAAGATGAAAAATAAGCACTCAGATAATTCTACAGCGTGTTAAGCATTAACAAATCTTCACAAATCCAAAACAAAAAATTAGAAAAATATAAAGCTGCCATTCATTGTTTCAGTTTTAGAAGAGTGTCTACTAAATGTACCAATCTTGGCTAAAATCTCCTGCAAAACTAAAGAATTTTTTCAACGTCTTTAATGACGCTTTTTTTTAATCTTGTTTTTTAAACTCTCTATTCATTAATATGGTGTTCACACATGCATTTTTAATTGACATTTTTTATTGAACGCCTAATTGAATTCAATTATCCATACAAAATTTCAATTAAGATAATTGCTTTATTAAGAGTTAATTGTTCTAATAATTGTTAAAATTAAAAATACAACCCTGTGACTACCCTTCAGAAAAAATTAGTACTGCAGGACTACTGTTCGACTACTCGCCAAGCGATAGCGACTACTCTCTCTTCATTTCCCAGTTAATGCTTTCAAGTGCTGATTTTAACATGGGACTGTCATACGAAAATCAGCACTCGCCTTTCTATCGCTTTCAGAGTAGTCCACGACTTTGGGGTACCTTTCCACCAATCGCCTTTGAAGCAATCCACGAGTAGGTAGTTTGTTGGTAACTTGGTATTGAAAAAATTAAAGGATACGGATTTTTATTTTAATATGTATTAACGTGTACGTTTATTTTGAATTATTTATTTATTAAAATATGAAATAAAAAAATGGAAAGAAACGCATTTTATTAGCTTTTTTATCACAACCAAAAAACTTATAAAATAAAATCTAATTTATACTTGCACTTAACTGAACGCGATTTTCTTTGACCTTTTGCTTGCACTTTAGTTTGTGGTTTTTATTCTTTCCGTGGTGGAGTTTTTTAATTTTTTTTCTGGTTGTTCATCAGAGATTGCATCTAAAAAACAAATATGAAGTCAATGCAAGTCTATTGGAAGCTTTTTTAAACATATACATACCGGTTATAGTATCATACACATTTTTAAAATCTTTCAACCTCTTTTTACCCTGAACGCCTTCAACGTTAAAGGACATGACAATTTCTCGAACACGAATTTGGTCAAGATTTTTGCATATATCGCCTTTTATCAGCGATTTTATGTAGCGAACCTGCAAGAGTTTAGGTTATATTAAAGTTTATATTTTCTATAATGTGATAATTACTTACATACAAATCCTTCTGGATTGTAAGTAGATTGTCAAGCTCACGAAGTTGGCTCTCTGAAGTTAAAGGTAAAATCTGCATAACTGTGTCGATGGCCTTGTTGTTATTCACAAGTTGATTCAGCAGGACTTTATGTTCGGCAAGGATCTCGCATATTTTTATATGTTTGCTGTTGTTCAAGCGTTTCTGTTAAAGTTTTTAGATTGAATACAATTTGAAAATTAATCTGTTGTAAAAACTTACCTTTCATGTCGTCCAGTTTTTTTTATTAAGTGCTGCACAGCCATCACACTTTGAACTACTTAAAATGCAAATGCAAAATTATTAGTATTAGTTTTAAAAAAAATGTTTACAGTCGTATTAACCCACCAGTTGTCGAAAAGAGTTTTATTTTTGAGGCCATTGTATTTTATATTTCTTTTAATAAAGAAATTTCCTGCACATTTTTTTTACAAATTAACATAAATTTCACAACCAAACAATTGTTGACAGCTATTAACAGCGTTGCCAAATTATGTATATTTTGGTAGTGTTGCCGGCTTAAAAAACGAGTAGAATATTTGCGAGTAGTCTACCTGTACTAGCCGCCCGTCTATAAAACTACTGACTTTTACTGCAGTACAGCACCACTCGCCAGGCGTCAATACCTCCACCTTCTTCTGCAGGGTAGTAATAACTAAAATGGCAGTTGTTTCGCTTTTAAATTAATAAAGAATATTTTTAAGGCTGAAAACTATAATATTAGAATCAAATACAGTGCACTCGGGAAAACGTCAACTAATTAAAATCGCGGGTGTTGACGTTTAACAAATTGTTGACGTTTTAACAAAAATCTGTTATTTTTTCTGCTGCTTTTTTTCTTTCCAACACTTGGAAGAGAGACTTCTCTCTATTTATTTCATAAAATTTTAGAGTAGATAATGTAAAAAAAGGGTTGAGGTTTTGGAATGTTGATGTAAACGAGCGTTGACGTTTTCCCCAGTGCACTGTAAATGTATTCTTTTTTGTCAGCTGCTGTCAAACGCTAATTAAATTAGCAATATCGACTCAATTAAAAATGCATGTCCGAACCAAGAATGATAAAATAAAGATTATGCAAACGCGCGTAAAATTTTAAAATGTTCTGCGCATTTCGGAACTGTGACGTCACACGTTCTGTGTTTCTATTGGCTAATTTTTTCTCACTTGTTTTTTTACTCTTGTTTTGCTTGCATTTGCCCACTGCACACTTCATGTTTATATTTTTTGCAAGGTTGCCAACTATGACATAAAACATAAATTTTTCGCAAGAAATTTTAATTCTTACACATGAAACTTGATAACCCTTAGAATGGAACTTCTACGTCACATAACGGGAAATCATGCGCATGGCGTAATCTTTATTTTATCATTCTTGGTCTGAACACCATATAACAAAGTCAGTTATACTTTGGCTGACCCTCATTATGGATTTTTTGTTTGTTAAATTTTATTTCCTTCTTAGTTTATTATTCTTTAACCTATTTGTGGGTAAAAAAAAATTATATGTATTCATTGCCTTAAAAAAATGTTCAGTACTCGTATTGTTGTTAATCATTTGTTTTACGTACATTTTTGATGGCTTGATAAATGTTTGCTTTTTATTGTATTTAATAAAGACAATTTTATTATAAAATATGTTTTAATCTTGAGAAAAACTTACTTCTATCTTATAGCATATTTATACCCTACACCACCCTAGTTGGGAGGGTATATTGGGTTTGTGCTGATGTTTATAATGCCTAGAAATATTGGTCCAACATCCACCTTAAAGTATACCGCGCCAACGCGCGTAAAATTTTAAAATGTTCTGCGCATTTTGGAACTGTGACGTCACACGTTCTGTGTTTCAATTGGCAAATTTTTTCTCACTTGTTTTTTTACTGTCGTTTTGCTTGCACACTTCATGTTTATATTTTTTGTTGTTTGTTTATTTTTCTTTTTTAAACAGCTTTTACTTTAGAACTCTCAGAGAGTTTTCAATTGCAAGGTTGCCAACTATCACATAAAATATACATTTTTCGCAAGAAATTTTTATTGTAACATATGACACATTCTTGGTAACCCTTAGAACGGAACTTCTACGTCACATAACGGGAAATTATGCGCATGGCGTAATCTTTATTTTGTCATTCTTGGTTCAGAATATGAAGATTTTCGGCTATTTACATGTAAACAACACGATCGCAAACAATACTCACAACAAGAGCGTAAAAATACAAATATTTCATGCATGTTTTTTTCTTTTTCAGCTCATTTTTGTTGTTGTTTTCAGTACACTGAGAAGCAGATATCACATAAATGTATAGCTTACATACAAATGTATACAAAATAACAAACGAATTTTTAATTGAGGTGTGTAGTGTCGCCTATACATATGCAATTACCAAATCCTCTCTTTCTGCGGGACACTCTGCTATAAAGTATAAGAGATAATGGTAGCGTATACTTGATATTTTTTAAAAACAACCTAATAAATATCACTCATACGCTTAAACTAAACATTTAGCACCTTAAAAACGAATCAACTTTACGATTTTACTTTTTTTGCTTTATGTAATCGCACCATAAAATAATATTAACAGTTTGTAGTTTCAAATAGCAATTGTTTAAAAATCATAAACAAATTTTATGACACTCTTTTTTATTTCTATATGATTAAAGAAGCACTCTACACAAAACGGATAATTATTTTAGTTTTTACTTCTGAACAAAAATAAAAAATATAACAAACTCTTTGTAACAGAAATTTCAACAAATTATTTATTGATGTAGATATCGATAAAATAGAGTTTAGTCTAAAAATTTTGTAACTAAAAGCTTTTTTTTTTTTTTTCTTTCTGAAGGAAAAACTTTTAACAACTTTCACTGTTGTGTGTGAGTTTTTGTTCATGTTATTTGTTTTATTAGTTTTATTTTATTACATTTTACTTGAATGACTTCGTACATGTTTGTCTTAAACAATGAATCGTAAAATTTTATATTAACATAATGATTGGTAATGATGATGATGGGTTGGCTGTTTGGCTTGTTAGAAGAGCAACTTCAAAAATAATGTAGTTTGAGGAATTGTGTTAAGATGTTGTGTTGGGTGTTTCTAGTTGTTTTACTATTTTTTTTTTCAAACGGGGGAGTAACATACAATATATTTTTTTCTCAACTTGTTAAAATTTGATACAAATTTCTGTTAGTCTTTTTTATAGCAACATTTTAAAAGGCTTTAATATTATTTATTATCTAAAGCTTTAAAGAAATTGTAGATCTAATTTATCCATCACTTGATATATCTATATCCGATGCTAATTCCGAAAATCCCAGGATCTGCTTTGAAAAATACCAGGGTATATTTGTTTACAAAATCATTAAAAAAAATTAAATATTAAAACTTTTGTCCCAGAAATAAAGGTGGAAGAATTAAAATTAATTTTGGAGCGCCAAACTCGAACGCAATGGAAATTTAATTGAATTGCCTCTTCTTTGCATGATTTTTTCTTTATTGGTGAAATAAATCAAGCTGATATAATTCATGTTCAAAATTAAACGAAAAATGTTTAAAAAAAATCATAGTATGATGAATCTTAAAATGATGAAATTTGGCAGAAAACAATATCATGTGAAGTTCTATCATCATGCAATGTTAGAGCATTAGCTTAATACTAAATAGAAATAAAAGAATGCATTCAATGTTATGATGGAAATCTCCACCATTGTGCAAAGAAGGGTTAAAAACTTAAGAGATGAAGAATTTATTTTACTTAAACAAATATTTGTCATTTTTAATCCGGTTAAAGTAACAGACAAAGCTCTTTGTTACAGTGATATAAAACTCTGTTGATATCTAAAAGAGATTTGGTGAAATCTCTCCTTAAAAGGAACCAATAACCAATAAGGATGATAAAAAAGGATTTACTTTACTTTACTCAATTTTTGAAAAAACCCAAATAATGAAGTAGAAATGTTGGAAATGAATTGAAAATGTTGATTACGAATTGAATGAATGCAATAATGATTGTAACTGAAATATGTAAAAGCCCCAACACTTAATAATGTATGTTATGATATGTAATAAAATATTGAATACGAATTATTTGTTTTGGAGGGTGAGAGTGGATTGTTTATGCAATCAGAATACAATAATTTGCTAATAATTTTGTCTACAAATTATGTGAACGATGTTTTTCGTCAGCTTCATATATTGGTAACAAAATTAAATCAAGATTATCTTTACTTTAGATACCTTAATATTTTTAAGAAGCTTTATCGATCGATAATATTGAGTTGCTTTTAAATTTATATAGAAATTAAAGGCGAAATAATATATTATTTTTGTCAATCTAACATTTCAATAATGTTTAATGTTACAGTTCAACCTTGGTATAACGAATATTAAGAGGATACGAAAATCGAATAATTCGTTAGAATGAGTTTCGTTATATCAAGGTGAAGTTGCACTTTTATTCGTTATAACGAGGTAATAAAAAATTATGTATATTAATCATTATCTGCTTTCCATTTTATAGCGAACGATTTCCGCTAATAAATCAAAACATATTTTAAGGAAAACACTGTATTTTGTAGTTTTAAAATTGACTTTGTCGTTGCAAACACAATAATTTTATGTGTATCTGTTTCATGTAATTTGGATTAATTGATGGAAATTGTTATGCAAAGATTGTAAGTTGCCAAAATTCGTTAAATAGAGGTAAATAATTCTTTATATTTCGTTAGTCTGCAGTGAATGAAAATTCGTTATAACGAGGCTATTGACAAATGTATTCGTAATAGAGAGGTTTATTTTGTAATAAGTCTTATGGAGCGTTGTAGGGGATTTCAATAAAATCGTTAAATCGATGAATTCGTTATATCGAGGTTTAACTATATTTTATTTATTAATGGTTTATAAACTTTTAATCAATTTCATATCATTTGTTTTTGTTTTCAAGCATATTTAAATTGAACATAAGTATCTTTTTTGAAATAAATTTTTATTATTTATAAACCGATTTGTTTTAATATCAAACAAAAATCCCGATCCCGTGATGCATTTATGAAATCCCGAATTTCGGGACTTTAAAAACCAGTTCCGTTTGACATCCCTAATATCTTTGTTACATGTGCCCAGCTATGTGAGCAGTTTTGTTTCTAAATTCTCTACAAATCAGTTTCTCATAATTAATATAAATTTCAAATTGACAAAATTCTTTGTAAATCTCTATTATATAAATATGTACATATGTATTTATATACACAAATCGTATATGTAACATAAATTTAAATTACCATTAAATTTAGTTATTAATAGATATCTTTCCACGACATCATTGTACATATTTAATAAATTAGAGAAAATTTTTCATTCGGCCGAATTTTTTTTTAATTAATAACTCAAGAACCAACTATATTTTTCTCGACAAATGGCCATTCTTCGAATTATTAATTAAAAAAAAATGAACTCAAGCCGAATGAAAAATTTTCTCTAATGATAAATACAAAAAATTTTAAAAATAGTATTCTCTAAAAGTTTAATAAATTGTACTACAAATATATTGACAACAATTTATTTTATTATAAAAAGTATAAGTCAACCGACAACTTTTTACCACATCCTGTATTAATTAAATTCTGCTCTTTGTAGTTGTGAGTTGTGTATATCTAGGTGTTTAAATTATAACTCAATCGTTGTGTTAATAATTATTGCTTGATTTATGACTAAAATGACATTTTTTGTTTCTTGTAAATCCAGTATCCAGTAATGTGATTTCTAAGTATTTTGGAGTTATTTTGGTTGAATTTTATCTCAATAATGTTAGTTACAAGATCTGTATGGTTGGTTGAACTGAATTCAGGAGCTACTATTGACTGACGGCAACAAAATCCAGTATCCACTAATGTTGTTTCTACGTATTTTGGGGTTATTTTGGTTGAATTTCATCTGTATGGTTGGTTGGTATTCTCGGAAGTGGACTGAATTCAGGAGCTAATATTGACAGCTACAAAATCCAGTATCCACTAATGTTGTTTCTACGTATTTAAGGCTTATTTTGGTTGAGTTTGATAATTCGGGAGCTTATTGCCAATTATTGACTGACAGCTACAAAATCCAGTAGCATAATTGCCGTACAACCGATATTAGTCTGATTTTTAGATTAAAATTACTGATCTATATAAAAGTTGGTTTGATATCCATATTTATTACATATTTTTGTGGGTTTAATTGTTTTTCGGATGTGGTTCTTATACATATGGCAGCTATGACAAATTATGGGCCGATCTTCTTAAATTTTGGAACAATGATTTTTTTGCATATGAGGATATTTAACGTCGAATTTCAACATAATAACGGTATATTTAAGATACAACATAGTATTAACGAGAATTTCAGAAGTGGACCTTATATGGGGGATATATCAAATATGCACCGATATTCTCAAAATCCAGCAGTTTGTTTTTTTTTCATGTATGTAAATGATCTGTGTAAAATTTTGAATCGGTACCGTTATTTATAAAAGATTAATGAGTATTAAAGAGATTTTTGGAAGAGGGCGTGATACGGTTAAAAATGGACCGAAATTCACAACATTTTGTGTGATGATTTTTGTATATCTGTAAATGATCTGTGCAAAGTTTTGAGTCGGTACCGATATTTATAACATATATATAGATATATCTAAAGATTATTGGCTTTTGCGGATGTGATCCTTATATGGGAGCGATGGTCAATTATAGTGCAACAATTTATTTTAAACGTTTAACATTATTTATACCAGTTTTATACGTATTTAAGTGAATTTTGGAAGTGGACTTTATATGGGGTCTATGGTCACACATGGACCGAACTAAAAAAACTTCGTTTTACGATTTCTTTTTGCATGAAACTTATTGCTGCTGAATTTTGTCTTGATATTCAAACTTTATAGGCATTTATGTATAATTGAGCAATATTTCGGCAAGATTTTTGTATAGGGGCTATGAGAAATCATCGACCTATTCTTACTATTTTCCGCACACTTTCTTCTTTTGTCATAAAAATAACATATACAAAATGTCATGGTATTATCTACAATATATTTTAAAAAATGGAAGAAAAATGTTTAAAAATATCAATTTTTTACGGAAGTTATCTTACATTTTGATCCATAACTCTGGTTCTACTGTACCGATTTTGCTGATTTTTAATACCAAACCCTGTTGATTTCGGTTGTGTCCTTTGGACGTGCGAGTGTTTTACACACACAGACAGACAAAAAGTCAGACAGACTTAAAATTTTGTATGTTGGGTCGCAGATGAATATTTGTCAGTGTTACACACGGAATGACAAACTTATAGATACGATACCCTCATTCACCACTTATGGTGGTGGAGGGTATAAATAGAAAAATGTTGCTATCAATAGACAATAATTATAATATAGAATAAATCCACTAATGTTTTGAACATAACTCTACACGATTCCGCAATTTCTCGAAGGGCTTTGGTGTGCTGTAAAGTTGATTGAGCTTGAATTTTTGCTTCTTTAGTTTGAGCTCTCTCTTGTTTTCACTATTTAATTTTTAACCTGCACTTTTGATCCTGCCATACATAATGTTCATAGAAATTTATTTACCATTATGCATTCAATTGTTTGGCCACATTACACCACGTTTCCTCTACCGCCTTCTTGCTGCTCCCAAACGTTGGGCTGCATGTTGCGAGTTGGGGATGTCCTTCCATTAACTCCACCAACTGTTGGAATTGAGGTACCGTAGTTTTCTTTATGCTTTGATAAGAAATTATTTGCATTTTTAAATATATTCAATTCACTTACTATTTTTTATCACTTGATTCCATTTTTTTTTTCAATTTATTTTTTCTTAGAACAATTTTTATTTTATTTCTTTTAGGCTTAAATTTATGTTGGGTATAAGTCACCTTTGAATTCTAAGATTAGTGATATCTGCATTTTGGACAAAAAGCTTTCAGTTTGGAAGTTATAGAGCTTTAAAGCTCAGACATATATGTCTTGCTATAGAAGTAGTTACTATAGAAAGACATATATGTCTGATCACCAGATCATCGGAACATCATAACAGGGCTTCATCTGTTGCTTTAACCGGGCTTAAAATGAAAACCATTTGTTTAAGTAAAACAAATCTCCAAATTCCAAAAACAGTAGACACACCAAATAGTGCCTTTGAGTTTGCCAATCCAAAATTAATTTTAATTGTTTCACCTTTATTTAATCGACAAACGTTTAAAAATTAAAATATTTGTTAATGACTTTGTAAACAAATACTAGTTTTCGGGATCAGAATTTCTGGATTGGCGTCCCTAATTATTATTATACAAGGTGGCGCAAAAGTAAACTTCCAATCAGGCGATCTTGCTGGCCAGTGCAAATCGCCAAAACGGGAGATTAGGCGCCCGGGAAATGCATCCTTTAGCATATCGGTTGTTGGAACCACATGTTTTCCAATCCCAATTCATCAAGTTGCGCAAAAATTATAGCATTTTCTGATAGGAGGATTACTTTTGCGCCACCTTGTACAAAAAGGATTTACATTTCGTTGATGTAGCATGGTTGGTTGTAGGCTTATTGGCTTAGACGTTAATAGATATTAAATTACATGGTCTGGTTAGACAATTTTGATCACTGAAACGAGAGAGTACTTCATCAGGAAATCTCTCATGTAGTAATTGAAATGTTCTACAGGCTGTATGTCATGTGACACAGTTTTGTTAAAATCACAGGTCGTCTACTAATTTAAATAGAAATTTGTTATAAAGGGATATTAAGCAACAGTAACAGTTTCTGATTGATTTCGTCAAAGTCTGGCAGAATTCCAAACTCCTCAAAAAACAGTGATATGTTGTGAATGGATGCGGCCATCACAATGCGGCAATTATGAAGTTTAACAAAGCAAACTTTGCTCGATATTCTGTTATTGTAAATATTGTACGTGAAATCAATAGCTAACATTTAAATTCCTCTCACACCTACAACACCAAAGCGAATACACACCACTCTTATTACCCAAATTAATGAGTAGTTTGACATACATTTCCAATTAAAATATTTGAAGTCAATTTGAGAGATATTTAAAATCAAATAAAAGCTTTCTCAAAAATTTGCTATTTTAAGGTTTGATATGTTGAAGAAGTATGCCAAAATTGGACTCAGCGTATGGACAATTTGAGGCGTAGCCGCAGTCAATATTTACATGAAATCAAATAATGTGTTTCTAACAAAATTAGGGGGTGATTTTTCTGAAATATTTTGTTAAAGATCTGATGAGACGTTTGGAACTATATATGATATCAAATTAAAATAATAGAATTCTTTAAAAAATTGATATGTGATAATGTTAGTGTCAAAGATTCCTTAAACCAAAATAGAAATGAATGTTTGCTGTGTAAAGTGCATATGTGTTTGCATTAGATTTTTGTTTGTATATGATTGGGTAATTTTGTAATGCATGCAAAACTAATACCATCTAATTAGTCAAAATTTTGCCAACATTGTCATGCAAATGTATGCAATTAAAATTCGTGTAAATGACGGTAAATTACATTATGCTTTGCAATAATTGTTTGAAGTTTAAATTGGAAAACAATATTTTCAAACCAAAGTTTAAATAAATAAAGAATATTTTGCGAAACAATAAAAAGAAATTAGCTTTCATATGAAGCTATGATAAAATAGTATATATCACGGCATGCACAATATAGCCGGTTTTTAACAAATTATCAATCTAATTTCTCTCTTTGTCTATACAAATATTTGCTTTGAAATAAAACTCTGAACTCCTCAAATATATTCCAAATACTTTAATAAAAAAAATGTATGTACATGTATGTTTTTATATAAAATATTTTTGTTTCTTTATAGGATTATCGAGAGAAGCTTTAACTATCGGCGTGGTAGCCCCCAGGAGAAATTACAAGAGTAAAAGACAGGTTAGTACAAATGATTTATGCATAGTGATGGACAAAATGTCCAAGACTATCATCGCCACAGTTATCTGGAATCTTCCGTGATGCTGTCTTATTTTTTCGGGTGAGTTTTCTACTCCAACTTTATTTAATTATTTTAGTTCTACGACTAGATTTTTTCTAGATTTTTCTATATACATATGTATGTATAAAGATGTATTTTTGAAATTTATGTGTGTTTTGAAATGGTTGTGCGTAGATATATAAAAAGCAGTTTAGTAAAAGTATAAAGTTAAAATAAAGTATTTTAATATATCTCATTTTTGTTATTTGGTAGCTGTTAAGTAAAAACTACTGTGAACTTAAAGTAAGTCTTTCCTATTATATTTGTGTCTAGTCACTAGGGATGCAAATCGCGGGATTTTCGGCATTTGGAAAATTTTTTTACAACAAATCCAGCGATTTTTCGGGATTAACATATCTTGAAACCTAGCATTTGTTTAAAAGTATGTCAAAGAAATATAAGTGAAAGATTTAAGATGGAAATTTCCATCATCATCCAATGTTTGATTATTAGCTTAATACAAAATAGAAATAAAAGAATGCATTCAATGTTATGATGAAAATCTCCACCATTGTGCAAAGAAGGGTTAAAAACTTAAGAGATGAAGAATTTGTTTTCCTTAAACAAATATTTGTCATTTTTAATCCGGTTAAAGTAACAGACAAAGCTCTTTGTTACAGTGATATAAAACTCTGTTGATATCTAAAAGAGATTTGGTGAAATCTCTCCTTAAAAGGAACCAATAACCAATAAGGATGATAAAAAAAGGATTTACTTTACTTTACTCAATTTTTGAAAAAACCCAAATAATGAAATAGAAATGTTGGATGTGAATTAAAAACGTTGATTGCGAAATGAATGAAATAATGATTGTAACTGACTTCCGTGAATATAAATATTATGTATGTTATACTTTGTCTCGATATAAATACTTTTAAAAGATTTATGGATGTTAAAATGAATTACGGAGATGGTCTTATATGAAAGTTTCGACTAATTATGGACGGGCTATTATAAAATTAGGTGTTTTTTTCTTTTTATTTATTTGTATTATTGAATCTTTCTTATCGAAATTTACAATAAGGATTCACTAACTGCTGTATTCAAATTTTTTAAAAATGTCTTCTAGTTAGACTCAAAGTGTCGGTTCTTTTTAGCCTCTGGTGACCTTCGAACTGAAGCAGACCCCAAGCGAGGTAGTTAGGATGGGCCATTAGTTTATCGATGTAGCTGCTTGAATATTTTTTAATTTCCTCCTGGATAGTGGGGACGTTGAGATCTCTGTGGATAATATCATTACGTATATACCATGGGGCGCAGACAATTTGTCGTAATATTCTAGACTGTCTTCATTGAAGCTTTTGGATGTTAGATGAGCATGCAGTAATTGGATGATATATGTCCATATTGGTTTTATGATGGACTTGTATAAGATAATTTTATTGTCTAACGACAAGTTTGAGTTTCGACCGAGAAGGCAATGTAGTTGAGCTGCTTTAAGTTTCATAGCCGTTATTTTCGCTTCAATATGACGAAACCAGATCAAGCGTCTATCTATATGAATTCCCAAGTACTTAACATGGTTTTCTACCGGAACAGTTTTGTTATTTATTTTTACAGCTGGTCACGTTTGTCTTCTAAGTGTTAAGGTTTGTTGGCATATCCGCTGTGTATATTATATATAGAAGCGGTTCTAACATGCTGCCTTGGGGGACACCAGCAGTAATTTTCTTGAGGGGGAGTATTTATCTTGCGACGTTACTATGAATGTTCTGCCTGTGAGATAGCTCTCTACAAGCTTGTGAGTGTTTTGAGGAAGCATTCGTGTTATTTTGATGAGTAGCCCATCATGCCAAACTTTGTCAAATTTTTGGGAAATGTCTATAAACAGGGCTGAGCAGTATTGCTTTTTCTCAAACGTCGATCTAATTAGGGTGACAATTCTATGCAATTGTTCTATTGTACCATGTTTCGCTCTGAATCCGAACTGGTGATCCGGGATGATGTCGTGTTCACTTAGATGAGGAGTTATACTTAAAACGAATATTTTTTTCGAAAAGCTTCGATAGCATTGATAATAAGTTTATCGGTCTGTACGACGCAACCTGACTAGCATCTTTTCCTGGCTTGGGAATCATAACAATTATAGACCTCTTCCATGAGGATGAGAAGTATCCGACTCTTAATATCGCGTTAAAAATGAGCAGCAAGATTCTAGAAACAGACGATGGTAAGTTTCTTATCATTGACCCTGTGATGCGGTCAGGTCCGGGAGATTTTCTAATATTGACTTTTTCTATTGCAGATTTTACTTGTGTTATGTTAAATTTTATTGGATGGTTTACCTTATCAGGAATGATTGGACGACAGGAACATGTATGTGCATCATGTGGCGTGAAAACTTTCTCAAGGTGGCCCGCGAAAGCGTTTAATTTTTCATTTGTGTTTTAGGTGTGATAATTTCTGTATATGTGAAACTTATTTGTGTTGAATTTTATTTGGATAACAAAATTTTTAATAGGTTTATGCTCTATAAAGTGATTTTCGGAAGTGGGCCGAAAAAATGTCACGTACTAAATTTTATTGAATTATCTTCAAATAAAGCTTTACATGGACAGCCAGACGGACGGACGGAAGGACATCGTTAAATTGACTCAAGGTGTGATTCTGAGTCGTTGGGTATACTTGAAGGTGGGTATTGGACCAATATTTATGGACGTTAGAAACATAAGCTCCACTGATATTTTTCCATCACGGTTAATCGGGGTTACCGGTTAAGTAAAATTTCCAGATCAAGAAAATTTTCAACAAATTCAAGCCGGTAATCACCCAAAGTATACTTGGCAGGAATATATGTAATTACTTCTTGAAAAGCGCATAAGTTTAATTTTTTTTAAAATTTAATTCAAATTAAGTTTTAACTGCACCACAAAAAGAAATTGGTGAGATAGTAAACGATGTTTTTCGGAAGCTTCATATATTGGTAACAAAATTAATTATTACTATAGATACCTTAATATTTTTAGGAAGCTTTATCGATCGATAATATTCTGTTGCTTTTTAATTAATATAGAAATTAAAGATGAAATGACATATTATTTTTGTCAATCTAACATAACAAAAATGCTTAATCTTTTAATCAATTCAAAATGTTTTGTTTAAAAACATATTTATATTTAACATAGGTAACTTTTTTGAAATAAATTGTTATTGTTTATAAAACAATTTGTTTTAATATGAGACAAAAATCCCGAAAGTCCGATCCCGGGATTTGACAAAACCAGTCTTGTTTAGCATCCCTGCTAGGCACATACAAATACTATATGTATGTATTTATTTATGAGCTTAATTAATGCTTAACAAATAGAATCTATTAACATTATAACTAAGTACGTACATAATTATTTAATTACTCTTAGATAAGTTTTTGTTATTATTAATAGACAGGCATTATTCATACGTATTTATCGAATAAAACAAACACTCTCATTTTTCATTTAAACTTAACAAATTTTTAAATGCCATTCATCAGTTTATGACGTCATTTGTGACTTCTCTTTTTTCTAACATTCATATTAATATAAACCATAAGTCACATATTATACCAAAGTTAATTTCAGACATATAAAGTTATTTGTTTGTTGTCTATATAAATATTTGTATTAGAAACATCCATATCTACACATATACAATTGTAAATGTTTATGTTGACATTGCAAATAATGTTGAAGACTTTTATTAATTTAAAATTTTTTCCAGTTGTTTGTTTATAAACATTATATTAGAGCAATTCGCAAATACAAAGATTTAGCATATTTTTTCTCTGTACTAACAAAATGCACAACATGAGCAAAAATATGCTAAACCTTTTTGCAAATGCAATGATGCAATACCAATTGCACAAGGAAGGCTAGTAAGTCACCCGTAGAGCGTCCTCTACGGAAGACGTACTGGTGGCGGTCACTAAGTAAATTCTTGGACTCTAGATATTTCACAAGATGGTAATTTACCATACTTTAATTCTATTTAATGCTGTTTGCATTTACAAAACACTTGTAAGATTAAACGTCATATAACTAATTTGTGCTTAAAAATAGTGGTTACGCTTTTTTGAGTAAATATTTGTCAAGTCTGACCATACCCATAGACATGGCTAAAATAAGTGATGCATAAAGTAAGGTTATTTACCAGATAAACTCTAGAAGGCGCACCACTGGCGTAATTGGAAGTATTTTAATTTTCTTAAGAAATATGGTCGGTCTAAAACGCATTAGGCCATCATCAAACCTATGTGACTTATAAAAATATTACACGGGCTCCAAGACGTAGAAAAACAACCCGTAAAAATGACTCTTTAGTTTACAAAGCCTCAGTGGCAGTCTCATTTAAGAACTCCAACGCAATTAAAAGAGATCTTTCAGCAAAACTCGGTATTGACCCAAGAACTATAAGAATAAGACTTAATGAAAAAAACTTGCGTCCAGCAAAAGCCACAAAAAAGAACTTACAGTCCCGTATTTCAAAAAACCAATAATTTTGTGGAATAATATTTTCTGGATCGCCGAATCTATTCTGTAACTTCAGATCTAATGAAAAATTAGAATATATACCTTTACTAATATAATAAGAACAATATATACTATATATAGTACGAATAACGTCCTCCAAACATGCAAAACAACAGCACGCTGGTGGGAATGTAATGGTGTGGGCAGCGTTTTCTGGACATGTTGTTGGTCCTATACATAAGATCGATGTACGAATGGTTCAATATGCTTATCAAAATATACTATTAAATACGATGATTTCAATATGCCACTTAGTCGGCGTTTTAACGCATTGTGAGCAGTTGCTTCAAGCACAATAATATTGAACCAATAAAAAAAAATAGCTGTAAATGTAGTTAATTAAAAAATAAATATTTTTTGCTTTAAATAGTGCTCGTTTTTCTCAACCAAAACTAAATACATACATGTTAATACATCTAAATTTGCATCTTAAAATAATAAAAACATTTGTTTTTAAAACAAGGAAACTCACGATAGTGAACGCGACACACTTTAAAAATCAAAATAAAATGTGATTATTATCTATATGCAAAGTTTTATTTAGTTAAATTTCCTGAACATAGATTTAACATGACGTATTTAGCCACTTAACTAGAACAATCGCGTAGTACTGACTACAAAACGAAGATTTCGGTTCCGGAAAGCGACTTTGAAATAAGAACAAAAACACATAAAAAGTTTACGATTAATCCAGCTTTTTTAATTTCTCTATTATTGTTAATAATATGGATTGCCAGCCCAATCTCCGGATATCAATCCTGTATAGAATTTATGGAATGATGTGGAGCAATATATAACAGCAGCAAAATCCACGAATTTGACCGACTTGTGGAATAAAATCCAAAATGCTTGGTACGCACGCTCTGGTGGAAAGCTGTTATTAAAAACAAAGGATGTCGTATTAAATATTTGGATTTAAATGAAGTTTTTTGAGAATATAATTTACTGTATTTAGCGCTAAATTACTGTGTAAAGATTTTTTGAACAGTATACAAAAAATTAACAAAACAAAAAGTGGAACGGCGTGATCCTAGGGTGACATGTAACACATTTGAAAAATTAAGTGTTTCAAAAAATAAGAAACAACAGAGAATATTTGCTTTAATTGGCAACAGATGATATTAAGTGCGCTAACCTTGTGTCCACCACTTTATGTCTAATGTACTATATATCTGTGTAAAATTCTCTCGCGTTCCAAATACAAAACCGTTTTAAATTAAAATACTGCAAAATACATATCATTGTCCCAAGCATTGCATATTAAAAGCAGAACTTGTTTAGTAAAAAAAAGTTAAGGACCAAAATTTAAGTTAATATCAATAATGTTCAAAATTTTTTCTTTGGCTTAGTTTGCTGCTGTATCTAAGCACCTGATTTGTGTAAAAATGCGATAAGTATTAATAAGGTGCGACTGTGCTCTGTTTTAATTGCTTTAAAGACTGCCGATTAGTATTCGTGGCCTTGATTAAAATACGATTATCACGTCTTAACTTCACAAGTTTTTTTAAGATATCATATATATATATATATACGTTTTGTTATTAAAAAATTTGCATCATGAAAATTTGCATCATTTCTGCTATGTCCAACCTGTCTGTGTAAATCATTCTCACTTACCAAATACAAAACAGAACAAAATGAGAATTACCTAGAATTCTTATCATAGACCTAAGAAGTATGGTATTCAAAAACAATAAAAACAAAGCTGTAGAAAAATAATTATAAAACAAAATATGCAACAACCAAGTTTAAAATGAATTACAATATCAAGAGCTAAGTAGCTACTTATTAGTTCAATGCATAATGTGATAGTTGTTTTGCTGTATTTTTGCTTAACAAATTTACAACAAATGTAATAATTTTTAATATTTACCAACTTCATTTAAAAAGTTTTATCGCTTTACTAATTAAAGTTAATTACAAAAAGGTTTTATTATTTAATAACACATAGTTTTTTATTATAATTATGTTTTTCAAAAATATTGTAGAATTTCTCATTTCTACCACAAACAGTTCTTTAACTTAATTCTGTTATAGTTTTATTTTCAGTTCAAGTTGTTTTAATTCTTTTATTTTTTTTTTTTTTGTAACATAAAATAAATTACTTTCGCCTTTTGTTTAGTTTATTTGCAATGCGTAAAGTGATGATATCATTTTGGTTCTTAGCATGCGCAATTTTAGTTACTGTTTTTATTTTCCTTATTTTTATACCCTTCACCTTCATTATAAGGGTGTATATAAGTTTGTCATTACGTTTGTAATTTCCACAATATAATTTTCCGACCCTATAAAGTATATATATTCTGCATCCTTATAGAGAGCGGAGTCTGGTAAGCCATGTCCGTCTGTCTGTCTGTTGAAATCAACTTTCTGAAGTCCCCAGATATCTTCGGTTTCCAAATCTTTAATAATTCTGTCAGACATGCTTTCGAGAAGTTTGCTATTTAACATCAGCAAATAAATAACGGAGATATGAGCAAAAATCCGAGACAACCTCTGAACATTTCATCAACAAAAACTATCAAACAAAGTGTATTAATATAATATATTTATGCATGTATATCCACAACAAAGGTGAGGGGTATATAAGATTTGGCATAGCCGAATATAGCACTCTTACTTGTTTTACTTTTTCTTATGTGGTATTTTAAGCTTAAAAATGTGTAAATATGTTTGTATAACATATATGTACATACATATATTCAATAGGAAATTATATTGTAAAAGTTTTAAATGATGAATAGGATAATATTGGGTTGTCATGGTATCTGGACTAATTAGCAAGGAGTTGAGGGAAATCATAGAATATTTATTAAATTTATCGTATTTGAAAAAAAAAATAAAAAAGAAGAACCTTCAATTTGTGGACCACTGTACATTGAATTTATATAGTACTTTTATGGCGAGATTTAACACATACAAACATTTGGTTATCTATTTCCTACTGGTAAGCTTTTGTGAATACATTATATGCTTAAAAAAAATCGCATATTTACATATGTTACTTGTGTCTTACAAAAACTAACACTCTCTAAGTTTTTTGCTTCATTTTAATTTGATAACTTGGCACCCAATTACTATACGGTCGTCTACTGTACTTGGTTATGTGGTTAAGTGTTAAACGTTGTCTATGTGTGTTTGTTTTTTAATGGTAAAACTCAAACACACTAGCAAATACTCATAAACACTCACCCACACACACCAACTTATTCGAGCAAACTCAAACATTTATTTACCTAAACTTCTACCCAGCACTTTAGTGCAGCATACATTTAGGGGTTTGTTGAAAGTGTTTTAGTATGAGTATTTATCAACAAAGATTCTAAAAAGGTTTTTTTTCTCTAAATTTGAACAAAAATTTGCATAGAATTGCATACACATTAAGTGAGGTATTTATTAAAAATGTTCCATTATTTTTTTTTTTTTATTAAAACAAAATTTCTTTGTTAGTTGTGTTACAGAATATTTAATTAATTTTTTTTTTCATTTTGTTTATTCTATTTACTTTAACTGTTGTTATTTTTTGAAGGCCAAAGAAAGCAATTTGTGTACAAAATGTTTATTATTATTATTTAAAGTAATAATTAAATTTCATGTTGATTATAAATTTGGAAAAATATGGTGTGCCGAAATTGACCATATTTATTTTTGTATTAAATAATATATAGCATGATCTATTTCGAGGTTCTCTACTTGTTTAAAAAAAAAAACACAAAAAACTCAAATGTAATGGGAAATATTTACTATCATTTGAAACAACATTCTTTGGCATTTATTTTCTGAAGATTATGTCTATCAAATGTTGGCCGTTGCTACGTCACAGATGGTCTATCCGTTGAGTCTAATTTTCGATGATTCGTTTGAGCATTTCGACTGGTAATTGGCGAATGACACGCCAAGGCCTGGATCGAAGCGGGTTTGTCCGCATAAACTTTAGTCTTTACATATCCCCACAGGAAAAAGTCTAACGCTGTGATGTCACACGATCTTGTTGGTCAATCAACTGGCCCAAAACGTGAAATTATGTGCGCACCGAAGTGTTCTCTCAATAAATCTATTGGGAAGTGGCGCCGTCTTGCTGAAACCAAATGCAGCCGTGGTCACGAGCTTCAATTTCAGGCAAAAAATAGTCGGTTATCATGGCACGATAACGGTCGTCATTGACGATTACGGTCTTCGTGTACATTCTCAGCTACGGCCGCTCTATTTTCTTCACAGCGTTGGACGTAGTCTATTTGGTCGAATATTATCCAATAATGAATGCTGGGTCTCAAAATTTTGTGAGATAATTTTTGTATATATGTATGTAAATGATCTATACAAAGTTTTGAGTCGGTACCGATATTTATAAGATATATATAAAGATTATTGGCTTTTTCGGATGTGGACCTTATATTGGAGGTATGACCATTTGTGAGCCGACCACCATAAAATTCAGTACAACAATTTATTTACCTTTAAGGATTATTTATGTAAAATTTTAACCGTTTAACATTATTTAAACCAGTTTTGTACGTATTTAAGTGAATTTTGGAAGTGGTCAAACATGGACCGAACTAAAAAAAACTTCGTTTTACGATATCTTTATGCACGAAACTTACTGCTGCTGAATTTTGTATTGATATTCCAATTTTATTGGCATTTATGTATAATTGAGCAATATTTCGGGAAGATTTTTGTATGGGGGCTATGAGAAATCATGGACCTATTCTTACTATATTCCTGACACTTTCGTCTTTTATCATAAAAACAAAGTACTCAAAATTTCATGGTATTATCTGCAATATATTTTAAAAAATGGAAGAAAAATGTTTAAAAATATCAATTTTTATGGAGGTTATCTTACATTTTGATCCATAACTCTTGTTCTACTATACCGATTTTGCTGATTTTCAATACCAAACTGTTTAGGAGAATTATAAACGGTTTTTTGTAAACTTTGTTAACTTCAATTGTGTCCTTTGGATGTGAGAGTGTTTTACACATACAGACAGACAGACGTAAATGGCTCAATCGACTTAGAATTCCATAAGAACTAAGAATATGTATACTTTCTTGGGTTTCAGATGAATATTTCTCAGTTTTGCACACGGAATGACACACTTATATACGAGTATAATAATATGACAGCATGACACGACCATATATTTTTTGAAGAAAACTTTTATTTTTTTTTTTATAACAAAAAACTTTTTTACGTACTAAAGTTACTACACCTAATTTTATTCAAAACAAAACATCTTTTATTTGTACATACACTATGTATGTACAAAATAAAGTGTTTATTTGTGTTGTAAACTGTAAACATTTTATAAATATATATATGACATTTATTGTACTTAAGGCGGAGTAATACTAAATTAGACAGTGTTGCAGTAAAGAGGGATTAAGGAGGTAAATAATCAGACCTCGAGCCTGATTATTTACCTAATTTATTTGAAATTTAAAAAAGGTCGAAACAAAAACATATTTAGAGGTATAATATCGTTAAATTACTAGTACAGTGCAGCATAGTAGAAAAGCATTTTTTTGTTAATAGTGAAAATAATTTGTTTTATAAACTAAATTATAATAAACTTATAAATAAATTATAAATTTCCAAAAAAAACTTTTTTGTAGAATAAAACCTGAAAACTTTTTTGCATCTTAAAAAAACTTGCAAAAAAAGGGAAAACTTGAAAAATGGCAACGCTGGACCCGACTCACACGTGATCTGTGAAAAAAAGGCTTTTGAAAAAATTATCCCTTAAAACACAGGCTAGGTTTACAGCGGCTTTTGCAATAGGAATTTTTTTAACAGTGGCTTATAAAAAAAGTTTTGACATTTTACATAGTGGAAGCTTTGGCAAATATTACAATGAAAGTCACTCGGAAAATGACAGCTACATTTAGTAATTTTTGTGTGTACATAATAGTCCTTCTGAGACCATTATTAAACATTTAAATAAAGTTGCCGCATTTGGGTTGCTGGAAATCCAAACGCAATTATTGAGAAAAGCCTTTACGTGCTGAACGCATTACCATTTGCTGAACTACATAAGTAAAATTTTCATTACAATTTTATCCTTCTTTAATGCATAGCTGCTTGTGAGCCTGTTAATATATGCCTTTGACTTCAAATATCTTTATTTTTACACGATATTGGATGACAATTATGAGCACCGAAATAAGTAATTATACTACCAAGAAATCTCTCATGCTGTAACTCAATTATTTCACGTGTTGTAGGGCATGTTACTTCAATATCAATCACAAATTAGACAGAAAAAAGTCTGTCATCATGTCCCAGTAACTGTTACTGGCCAGCCTCATTTCCAATGAAGTCTGGCTCAATTATGTCTTCTGTCCAAAATTTGTAACAATTTTATCGATCGACGATGAGATTTTTGAGACTTGTAAAAAAGAATTATGTATTTGCTAGATAAATTTATTTAAGAGACCTTTTTCAACTCTAAATAAAGCGGCTGCTACGATAGACTAGACGATAGTGTGCCGGACTGTCGGTCAGAAGGTTGCGGGTTCGATTCCAGCCAAAGACTCTGGGTGTTTTCTGCAGTAAGCCAAAAGCTTCGCAGTTTGTGTTTGTTGCAAATATTTGCCGAAAAATTTGTAACCACTTAATAAAATATTTTTCATCTCGTTTATTTATTTAAAAAAAAAAACTTTGTTTATTTAGGACAAAACACAACAAATATTTAGTCTTATTTTATTTGATGCTGTTTGATCTTGTAAAACTCTTGTAAGAGTAAATAACTTCAAACAAATTTGTGCTGAAACAAGTGGTTACGCTTCTTTTTTTTAGTAAATATTTGCCATGTGTAATGTTAATTTGATTTTTAGGCAATATTTCAAGAGGTTCTTATTGCAGGACTTTACTGTTATGTTCTGGTGTTAAGCAGCCATTTGCATAGCAAATATATAATATAAATTCTTCTCAATCTTAAATATAAAAAGCGGTCATTGCTATAATGTAAAAATTAAACATATGCATGGATCAACATACAAGTATACATATTAATATAATTTAAATAATAAAAAAAACTAAATATTGCGTTCACCATAGAAAATTCACATTAAGGTGCCTATTATGAGCAAAATTCATTGCTTATCGAACGAATTTTCATTTGGTATTATGGTGCACGTTCGATGAAAAGACGCTATTGTGAAAATCACTCTTTTTGGGTTATTCACAATAGCACATTTCTATCAGCTGGCGCCATATTTGTTTACAAATTCTTAAAGAAAAATAAATTAAATTATGGTTTAATGATTCGTCTGATGAATATAAATAAGCTTCTGTATAATGCCCTCCCTTTTTTTGGCTGCCTTAACTTTTGAGCAAATAACTTTTGCCAACATTGGATCTTCTTCCATGAGAGAAACGAGCTTTTCCAATTGCTGTTTTCTACTTACGACCTGCAGGATATTAACAAAAGTAATTTACAAGTAGTATTTGGTTGACCAAAGCCAAAAAAAAAAACAAACAAATTTTTATATTTTAAATAAATTTTTCTCAGTTTTATACAGCGTCGACAGCAAATTTGTGTTCGATAAAAAATTCGTTGAACAACGAAATTTTCGACAGCGATGTCAACTCATAATACAAATTTTATATTCGATAGTCGATTTTCGATAGCCAGCGAATATCGATTGTCGAATGCAGCTCATAATAGGGACCTAAATCTCTTTCCAAATATTTCCCAACAGGATTTTATCATAAGCATTTATAAAAACGATTGCAACAAAGCTAAATCGATCCAAGAATCATTAGCCAATATTTTAAAGTTTACTGCTTTCCAGAGCTAGCTCCAAGTATAAGAAATAATTGTTTTTGAGAAGAGGTATTAGCACCAGGGTTGTCAATTTTTTTTCATCTACATCGCCAAAACAGTTGCCAGAAATCGCAAAAAAAAAAAAATAAAAAAAACATCGTAAAACATGTCGCCAGAGTCAAATTTTTAAAATTAATATTTTATTTTCCATTTATGAGCTGAGAAATATATCGTAATAAGTTGATTTAGCTATGTTTATACATTAGTATGTCAGTGTAAAACATGGTAACGCCTGAAATATACAACCGAAGTTAGTGGGAAACATCCACAAATAAATATCATTGTCATAAGCAGGTTAGTAGTATTAAAAATCAGCCAAATCGGTTGCTCAAGAAAATTTTTATAGAACAAATAATTTCCAATATTGCTTAATTTTTGGTTATTTGATTTGACGGTGTTTAAAAAAAAATAAAAAAAAAACTACAATAATATACGAGGTCTGATCAAAAAATAACCGTTATTTTCAAATTTCGTGAGTTACATATGTTCGATATTCACATTGGTACACATGTCTGTTGGTAATTGTTTTTGACAGATAAAAAGGTTAGTCGTGTTTTGGTGTGCTTTTCTACACAAGATGTGTATAGATATGTTTATGTGTTTCTACATACATACATATATAAATGGTTAGCTTTAAGATCAATTAAAAAAAAGTGATTTACGCTTAAAAGGTTTTTGCTCGAAAAATAAAATCAAAGCCATACGTATACATATTATTATTATTATTGAAATATGATTCATCAATGAATACTGTTCTCTCGTTTAATACTTTATATTTACTAAACCTAAATTGTCAGCCGTCAAACTGTTGTTTGTTTTAATTCTGTATTTTGCCGCCATACGTCTGCAGAGGAAAGAGATTCCGCTTAATTTTTCTATTAATTTGCATTTTTCATGCCAATCATAACGTTCTAATGCAGCCTAAATTTCTGTTTATACTACCGCATATAATACCTCATTTTATATGCAAATATTGTTCTCATAATTACAGTCTTATTTAGAAAATGTTGCTAAAATTATGATGATGATGATAGATAGATGATAGACAGACAGGTATAGTTACATACATACATACATATATTAATTGGGTGATTGATTGATTTGCTTTTACATTATCGTGTTTATTATTATATTGAACACATAATAACATGTGCACTTAATTTCAATTTCATAATTTCTTTTAGAGACCTACAGTCTAATTCATAAAAACTTATCAAGGGTTTATAACAGGCTAATAAAGCAAATATCCATACAAAATTTGCTTTATAAGCCTGTTATAAACCTTTGACAAGTTTTATGAATAAGGGGGTTATTTAATAAAGCAAAAAAAAAAAAAAACATTTAAAACCGTTTAAGGCTGTTATTATTTTCTTTTACCATTATTTTCTTTTACGTAGGTATTACATTTTATGTTTAAAAGTTGAATTTGAGGTATAAATGATAGTTAATAAGATTCTGAAAGTAAGTTCACCTCTTATTTTCTATCAAATACGAACTTTTATTAATTGTTTAAGTTTTTAATATGTACATCCTATATGTAAATGGTGTATGGTAATCTGGTGAATAACTATGATGACAGGATATATGCAGATCAAACGCCTCTAAAATAAGCTGTGGTCTTAGATCTGCTGCATTCTCTGTCGAATTTAAGATAAGTTCCCAAGGCGTCTTCCGAATGGAAGTAATACATTTTAAACTAAAGAGACAGGGGGCATGCAATATTGCCATTTGTGTCGACAAACACGAAACAATTCTATCACTTCCCAATTAGCATTAAATATTCAAAAATGTTTCTGTATTTAACTTTAATGGAAATATAAATTACTTTTTTCATTAAAGAATTCATTTGATATAAAATTTTACATTGCTTGATACTTGACGCAGTGGTGGAATATCACTTATTGAATTCCAACAAAAATGCTTATTGGATCAATTCGTATACTACCTTTTCTCTTTTATACTTTTGGTTTGAGACTACTATAGAAACAGCGGACGAATTATGCTAGAAACATAACTGGAACAAACGACGAATTTTGCTCAACACAACGAACTAGTTGGTGACAATTCGCTGTGTAAATTCGCCGTATGAAGCCCAATAACGACGAAAAATAATAATTTTTTTTTGATTATAAACAAGGTTGGCGGAGAATTAATCCCTCAAATTACCAGGTTATACCGATCGACTTAGAATCACTTCCTGAGTCGATTTAACGTTGGCCGTCCGTCCGTCCGTCTGGCTGGCTGTCGATGTAAAGCATGTGCGCAGAGTACAGGTCGCAATTTTGAAGATATTTCAATGAAATTTGGTACGTGATATTTTTTCGGACGGACGGGATTGAAACTGGTAGAAATCGGTCCATTATATCACCTGGCCCCCATACGAATATCCTCCCGAAATAGGGGTTTAACGATCATAAATGTTTGAATTATGAAATAATACAAACAAATTTCATAACGAATGAGTGGTTAATGAAGCCAAATCACATCAACAAATTTTGTACAGATCGGTTCGTAATTACTCGTAGCTCCCATAAAAGGCCCACTTAACAATGTTGTTATCCGAATAAAATTTAACAAAAATGAGTTTCTTATGTACAGAAATGATGACACCTAATTTTATAACGCTCGGTCCGTAATTAGTCAAAACTCCCATATAAGACCCTCTCCGTAATTCACTTTAAACTCCATAAATCTTTTAAAAGTATCTATCTCGAGATAAAGTTTAACACATATAATATTTATATTCACAGACATCATGACACTAAATTTCTGGATGATCGGTCCATAATAGCTAATATCTCCCATATAACGCCCATATCTGAAAAACTGTTTTATTGATATACTGGTGCCCTACCATATGGCTTGAACGACTATACTTTCTGACTTGTTTTATTGTGTGTATTTTCATATACACAAATTTATTTTATTTTTAGAGACGAATAATCGCGACTAAAAATTTGTCGTTCGTCCCAGTTGTGTTTCTAGCATTAAACAGAAAGGAATTTGCTGTATGTTGAAGCTAATATCTTCAGGCAATCTTTTCAAAATGTTAATATATAGATGTAGTAATTTCGAGACCTAATTTTGACAGGTTGAAAAACATACTATACAACTTTTAAATCTCTACCGGAGAGATATGTATAACGGTTGCTGGTAGACTGTTAGCGCATGCGTAATGAACCCAATAACCAACCAACCATAACATCTGAGTGTATATTGCGATTTATGGATTTTACTTACCCTTTCCGCTAATTAAATTAATTTAGGTTATTTTTATTTCCTTATATTAATTTAACTTAATTGGATATCACTTTTATATTTGTTTATTTTATGATATTCATGTCAAATGTGTTTTCTTCGCTCCAGCGAATAATCTTGATAATATTGTAATTCTTACAACAATCTGCAATAATAAGCAGCATTAAAAATATGGAAGATAGCCATCAAACTGATATTGCTGCACCCAATTTGTGTCATGTTCACCCCTATCTCGAATAAAAATTCCACATGAAATTTGTTCGCTTTTCACATTTTCCTATTAAAATTCAATGTTAAAAAAATAAAAGGGAACAAATTTCATGTGGAATTTTTATTCACGATAGGGGTGGTATTCAATTTATTTCCGATTTTGCCGATTTTATAAAACAATCTGCTTGAGACAATGCTAAACATTGCATTTTAAACACATTAACTACACTTTAGAACTTTTGACAAGACAAGAATGCATTTTATAGAATTTGACATGAATAAAAGAGTTACAATAGAAATAATTAACTTTCATTCATTATTGGAATTTACTGCAATTTATTGTACAAACAAAACGTTAAAACCTATTCTCTATATACCCGTATGACTACACAATATAGCAGACAATAGACAAATACTCGTATTTATATATTTAGCAGCTTGCGTTATTTGTTTGTTCATTTTCTATTTTTTATTTGTTATTAAACAATGCTACTATATTCATTTTGTAATTTACAACGTACAAATAATTGCAAAAACCGAAATAAGTCAGACACAACCAGCTAACAATCAAAAAGCAATAATAATTCCGGCATATTTTTAACATTCATTGTAATAAATGAAAATGAAATTCATTTTTAAATATAGCATGAAAATCATATGAAATGTAATTAAACTGATAACTAAAAACTCCTCTAACTCATGTGATTTATTTAATTTTAGTTAGATTTAAACAAAAAACTAATTTTAACCATCATTTTATATAAATAAATGACATTGCCGACAGTTTGTTTTTGGAACTCTCAACTGTGTAATTCAAATAGAAAAAAGCAAAGTTTTTAGTTTTAGTTCTTTTTATACCCTCCACCACCAAGAGTGGTGAATGAGGGTATATTACGTTTGTCATTCCGTGTGAAACTTTTTTAATATTCATCTGAGACCCAACAAAGTATATATACAAAAATCGTCCCACAAAATTTTGAGAATTTCGTTCTATTTTTAACCGTATGCCCCATGTAAAGCTCTCTTCCGAAAACCACTTTAATACTCATAAATCTCGTATAAATAAGGGTACCAATACAAAATTTTACACGGATCATTTACATACATGTCTAAATCAAACTGCTGGATTATGAGAATATCGGTCCATATTTGACAATATCCCCCACGTGACGTATCCTCATGTGCATGAAAATAACTGTTCCAAAATTTAAGAAAATCGGCCCATAATTTGTCATAGCTGCCATATAAGAACCATTTCCACAAAACAAATAAACCCACAAACCACAACCAACTTTTATATGAATCAGAAATTTTAATCCAGAAATGATGTTAGTATCGGTTATACGGCAATTAAGCTACTGAATATTGTAGCTGTCAGTCAATAATTGGAAATAGCTCCCGAATTAAGTCCACTTCCGAGCATAACAACCAACCATACAACTCTTGTAAATAACGCTATTGAGATTAAATTCAACCAATATAATCCTAAAATACTTAGAATTTACATTAGTGGATACTGGATTTAGAAGCTATCAGTCCATAATTTGTCTATTGCTTCTATTCTACCCATAAATCTTTTGTAAATAATCACCCCTATCGTGAATAAAAATACCACATGAAATTTGTTCCCTTTTCACATTTTTCCTATTAAAATCCAATGTTAAAAAAATAAAAGGGAACAAATTTCACGTGGAATTTTTATTCACGATAATTGAGAGCAAATTCAAACAAAAAAGCCTCATCTATTCTTTTTTATACTCTGTTTGTTAACTTGTTGGGAATATGGAAAATATGTTCTTTTAATTTTATAAAGTGTTAAATTACAATCATGATTATTATGAACATTAGACAAATGGTAAGAATTGGTAATTAAATCAATTATAAATGGTCGATAATTAGATAAAATATCAAAATATGTTGGTCGTAAAATTGTCTTTCAAGCAATATATAAAATACTAATAAATTTTGGACTAAGACTGAATAAAAAGCACAGAATAAGATAATCTAGCCCTAAAACGAGTGTAGTTTTTCTATTTCTTATTACGTTTAGGTGGAGGGTATTTAAGATACGGCCCAGCCGCATATTGCACTCTAACTTGTTTTTTTTTTTTTTTTTTTGTTTTGTTGTTGGGAAAAATTTGGGTTTTTCTGCTATACTGGTTAATATTATATTTTCCAAAATAAATACAATCACATGTTGTCATATGTTGTTTTATACTGCAATTTAATTGTTGCAGTTGTAGGAAAATACAAATAAAAGAAAAGTTTACTAGCTTTTTGAACAGTGCATAAAATAAGGAATGTGTAAATAAATGTTAAATAGGGGAGCATATGGAAAGTTTACTATGAAAAGTACATACAACATTTCCGTGGAATCAAACTATTGAAACAGTTGAAGCTGTCAAGCCAAAGCCTTTAATAATACTGTATTACGGTATTGAATGCCTGGGCTTTATTTCAGTATTGTAAAGCAAGTGGTGGGTGGTATTTTGCTATAAAATCCTTCACTGTTATCAATTTTACTTATTTATAAAGAAAACTACTTTATTTACCTTTCCGATATACGAGTATAAAAGGAAATCCACTTTATTTAAATACCTTATTAAAAACAAAAATAAATACTATAAACACATTAAAAGCCATAAAAGTCATAAATACACAAAAATACAAGCTCTTCAAAGAGGAAAAAATCCAATATTGAGGTTGATTGCTTTTTTCGAATGGCAATATAAAATACTTGCAGTAATAAATAACGACATTCTACCCTCATAGCAGCAGACGAAAGCAGTAAGCTGAAAAATATTAAAAACCAATTGGGGGAAAACAAAATATTTAAAACTTATTAACTCAAATGGAAAAGTACAGTTAAATAAAACAACATTTCAAAAGGACAACAAAAAAATTAAAGAAACAGAAAGCATTATATTGAAATGGGCAATAAGATTCTGACAAAATACTTGAAATTTTAATTGTACTGAGTATTTCTGTAGATCGAAGAAAGGCTACAACGAGCTTAAAGCAGAAAATTTATTTAAAAATACTACAAATACTACTTCTAAAATCGAAAACCTACAAAAATGCATGCTAAATGTTCGGTAGTGGCTTGGGGTCGTTTTCGGCAGTTGGACCTTGCTCATTACACTTTTTTGTGGATTGATTAGTTCGACATTTTTAAATAAAATTTAACAGTATTGAAGGAAAAGCTGGTGCTTAGAATGAACTCAAATTTTTACCAGGGCAATGACACGTGGAATAAGGCTTATAACCTGAGGACATGGTTGTTGTATGTCTGTCCGCATGTTATGAATTCATCTTCACAGAATACCTACGTTAACCCCATTCATTGAAAATTTCAGGAGTTGTCCCGATGCCAACATAAAAAACAACACATTTCATTAAAGCCAGAGCTAATGGGAATTCTTGTATAGGAAGGGGAAAAGTAGGACATCCGTTTTCTCGCAAGGTTATGGAATGTACGCCTACAGCAAGTTAGAGATGGTTGCCAAAGCAACGAAGTCTTCTTACGAAATACTACTAACCAAATTGATTAACATGTACAATAGGGTGATAACTTTTTTCTGAGTGCAAAATACCACTCCAGTACCATGTGGTGAATGTTGTTCTGATAATAAAAAACTGGTTTTTAGGTTGATTCGGTGAAAAAAGTTTCCGCACCGAAAGCGATTTCTAAAGTGCATTAAATTTTTATTTTTTAAAAATTAAGATTTTTCATTATTGTACAAAAATACTAGGAATTATAAGATATAAACTTTAAGTTTAATGTGCGTATGGTTTTACACTGTGGATATACATATATCCTGCATCACTTTAATCGCACGCTCGGCACATATGTTGATGCGCTGATGATCTTTACCCAATGCCTAAAGAAGCATTCGTTAGCTTTCGTAAAGTTTTTTAACGCTTCAAAATCATTCTCTTTGAAGCAATGACCACCAAACCAAATTTCAAACCAGGAAACACTAACAAATAGAACCAACCGTAAGAACGCGCATGGTTCTTATATTTAGCTTCGACCACAAATTATGTAACTCCTTAGACATTTTAACATACCTTTCCTCTTTATATTTATTTGTATTGCATAAAGCGATAAATCTTCCGATAATAATTTCTTCCTTTGTGATCTTGTTCAACTCACTTAAAGGTATTTCGACTTTTTGTATTTTTTTAAAGTTTTCAATAACATCCTTATTTTTTTGTAAAATTCTTGACCAGATTTTTGAGTTTTTTATTTTAAGAACCAACAGAAATATATTACGAAATTTCTCATTTGTAATAACAAAGACTTCACTACCTAATTAGATATTTAAGACAAAAGCAAGAGTATCTAACTGTGTTAATGGAAAAAAATAAATATGTAAATAAGAACAAAACTTAAAGCCGTTCGGTGCGGAAACTTTTTTCACGATGAATGAAAAGTTACAGCATATTTTGTAATATTTGCAAAAAGTTATGACCCTAATGTACATAATTTCATTTCCGTTAATAACATGTTATTGCATTGATTTTAAGTTAATTTGATTTGATTCAAATAAAGTATTTGTTTCGCTATTAATCCCATGAATAAACTTTATATGTATCTAATGAAATTATCCTACAAATAAGAGAAAAGAAAAGGAAAGAAACGTTGGGTAAAACAAATATATAAAAAAACAGTAATGTTTTTTATTTACATTTGTTAAAGAATTGTTGATCAAAAACAGCCCATGAGGAAAAACAAAAATCCTCAATAATAATATAAAATAAATAACATTGATCAAAACTAAAAAGAGTAAAAATAATGTTTCTGCAAAAATTTCACTTGGTAAAGGAACTTTTATTTGTAAAATGTATTGTATTTGTAAAAAGTACTTTTATTTGTAAAAGGTACTTTTATTTGTAAAAGGTACTTTTATTTGTAAAAGGTACTTTTATTTGTAAAAGGTACTTTTATTTGTAAAAGGTACTTTTATTTGTAAAAGGTACTTTTATTTGTAAAAGGTACTTTTATTTGTAAAAGGTACTTTTATTTGTAAAAGGTACTTTTATTTGTAAAAGGTACTTTTATTTGTAAAAGGTACTTTTATTTGTAAAAGGTACTTTTATTTGTAAAAGGTACTTTTATTTGTAAAAGATACTTTTATTTGTAAAAGGTACTTTTATTTGTAAAAGGTACTTTTATTTGTAAAAGGTACTTTTATTTGTAAAAGGTACTTTTATTTGTAAAAGGTACTTTTATTTGTAAAAGGTACTTTTATTTGTAAAAGGTACTTTTATTTGTAAAAGGTACTTTTATTTGTAAAAGGTTCATTTTAACGACAATAAATTTCCTAAAATTGTTGGTGTCCAAATAAAATTCGACACATATAAGTTTGTTATATACAGAAATAATGACACCCCATTTTATAATGGTCGGTCCCTTTAGGCTGCATAAATCACAGACATCAGGACACTACATTTTTGGATGATCGGTTCACAATAGGTTATATCTCCCATCCATTTCTGAAAAACTGTGTAGGTGTAGGGTATTATATGGTCGGGCTTGACCGACTATACTTTTTTACTTGTTTTCGTATAAAACAGTTTAAAACAATGTTGAACAATGTCTGAGAAATTTCATAAAATTTGTTTTCAAAAATTTATTTTTTAAGAACTTACACCAGTAGATGGTGCTGTTGATTGTGTTTTGGATAAGAAATAAGAAATTTCTTCTGCACTTCAGTATTTTATTGCTGGAATATGTTCATCATCACCTCTGGACAATGACGAAACCGGCCAATTAGTTTTAAGATGTTATGGATTATTTTTAATGTTATTTATTCTTGTTGATTTTTCAAAAATGTTTGTTAGATTTCATGTTTAGTTTCCTTAACTTTTTTATATATTTTAATTCTCCAGCATTTTATTTTGATTTTAATGATCGCTGAGTTTTAGGAAAAAAAATCCATTTATGGTTCAAATCACATTAATCTCAAAAATCACTGCTTGTTGTTGGTAATACAGGCAGTTGGTATCTACTTATGTTTGAGAAAAATGTGGATATCTATTCCTTGCTAAGATACGAATATAAAACACTTTTACGTTCTTGGTTTATTTAGTCGTAAATAATCTACAAGCCATTAAAAACCAATAAAATATAGAAAAGACACACAACATTTGCACACAGCCATCTACTAAATGGTTAAAAAATATTTATTTTTAGCTTAGATGATAACATTTTTATTGTGGCAAAGTATTAAGTGTTCAAAAATATATACGAGGTCTGATTAAAACCGTTATTTTAAATTTTTTCAAAAAATATTTATTTATTCATGAATAACTTCTTGTCCCCTTCAATGTAATACACTAATGTTTTTTCCAAACCTTGAAACACTTCTGAAATGCGCTTTTTGGTATCGCCAACCGCTCTTGTTTCGATTTTTCTTTTATCTCCTCAATCGTAGCAAAACGCTTTCCCTTCATCAATGTCTTCAGTTTTGTAAAGAGGAAAAATTCAGTGGGGGCCAAGTCCGGTTAATACGGTGGTTAAGGCATGATAACGGTTTTGTTTTTGTCCAAAAACTCACGCACAAGCATCGATGTGTGAGCTGGTGCGTTATCATGGTGCAAAATCCATGCAACGCGCAAACGGCGCATAACTTCAAGGTAGTATTCGTTATTGACCGTACGACCTTGTGGCAAGAATTCATGATGCACCACGCCATTGCAGTCGAAGAAAATTTTGAACCTAAATTTTGGGTCAATATATCAGATGTACTATTGAAAATCAGCGTAATCGGTCGATATATGACGGAGATGTGAGAAAAAAAACACGACTACAAAGAATTTTGGAAATATTTTCAGATTTATATGTACCTACATATACGAGGTCATATTAAAAAATAACCGTTATTTTAATTTTTTTCAAAAATTATTTATTTATTCATCAATAACTATCTTGTCCCCTTCAAAGTAATCCCCGTCAGAAAAAACACTTCTGAAACGCGATTTTTGGTATCGCCAAACCAATTTGGCTTCTATCTCCTCAATCGTAGCAAAACGGTTTCTCTTAATCAATGTCTTCAGTTTTGTAAAGAGGAAAAAGTCAGCGTTGGCCAAGACCGGTTAATACGGTGATTGAGGCATGATAACGGTTTTGTTTTTGACCAAAATCATCGATGTCTGAGCTGGTGCGTTATTATGGTACAAAATCCATGATTGGTTTTTCCACAATTCTGTGCGTTTCTGACGAATTCATGCACCACGCCATTGCAGTCGAAGAAAACAGTAAGCAAAACCTTCACATTTGACCGTACTTGACGTGCTTTTTTCGGTCTTGGCTCTTCTGGACGTTTACATTGGGATGATTGGGCTTTGGTTTCAATGTCATAGCCATACACCCATGGTTCGTCACCAGTTATGACCTTTTGGATGAAATCTGGATCGTCGTTGACGATGTTCAACAGCTCCGTTGTTTTTGCTCAAAATTTAGCAATTTTGAAACAATCTCCGCTGCCGCACGTTTCATGCCTGAAACATCCGTAAAAATTGCTTGGCATGAGCCGAACGATATGCCAACATCATCAGCAACTCTCTCTGATAGTGATTGGACGATTAACCAAAATCATTTTCTTCACTGCTTCAATGTTTTCATCGGTTGTTGACGTGCTCGGGCGACCATGACGAGCATCGTCATTGACATATTCTCGGCCTTCCTTAAACCGATTATACCACAATTGAACTAGTGTTCTGCTCCTAGTAGACTCGCCAAACGCCACAGTCAACATTTCAAGTGTCCTTGCGCATTTAATTTCATTGTTTACACAAAACCTAATACAGTAAAAAACCGAAGAGCACATCAAAACATGACGAACCTTTTTATCTGTCAAAAACAAACTGACAATCCAAAGTGGCTAATATTACCAACATATATATACATAACGGTTATTTTTTGATCAGACCTCGTATATAAAAAAGCCAACAAATATATTTATATTTTATGTTGTTTACCAAGGCCATAATTTATGTAAATTGATCTTTCTTGTCATGTTTTTTTTTTTTTTTTTTTACGGGAAAATTTAAATTTCTATATTCATGTAATTCACACAATAATATCTACAATTGTTCTAAATAGTTTGCTATTGAAAATCAGCAAAATCGGTTATGGACGCTGATGTAACACAACCTTAAACAAATTTTATGTATTTCCTCACAACAGTTTCCATCACTTATAAATTATTTTATTTTTTTTTTTTTTTTGCAGCACTGTTGTGTTTTAAATTACAGCATGTCCCAAATAAAAGTGTTCAACTTTCCTTAAATCATTTTTGCCAAAATTTAACTGTCAAAATATCTTTTAATATTAAAACAAGCATAAGAACAAAAACCTCTTTGTCTATTATTTTTGTTGGCGTCACAAATGTGAACTGGTATTGTAAAGGATTATTTTTGTTTGTATACCAGGTTACAAGGTTAACTATTTTGTGTGATTCTCAAGAATGGGTTAAATGTTATGGCTGGTTTAACTTAAACAAATAACTAAACAGGAATTTCTAGAAATAAAGATACTGAACGTTTTTTAGTTTAAGGATTTGTTGGCTGTTTTTTTTTTTGTTCATATTTTGCTGCTGTATTGACAAAAGGATTTTAAAGGATGTTGGATTTGTGTTGTTATGCTAAATGACTTTATTTAGCATGTGTGTATGTGAATTTGAATTTAATAAATATTTAAATTTATTACATATGTTTATTTATTGCAATTAAATAACATTATTATCAACACATTGATGTGTAACATCTGTTTAGAATTTAAATAAAATCAAATGGAATGTTGTTTTCATGTCCTGCCTATAAATGTTAAATTTTTTTTTTTTTTTTTGCAATTTATTAACTGGTTTCTATGGACAATCTTTAGTAAAGTTACAAGTGTTTTTCAGAGTTTTATTTATTTACAAAAATAATCAAGCTTAAAAAACAAAATTTTAAATTTTGCGTTTGATTTAGCAATTTTCTTTTCATTTTCCGTTCTTTTAGGGTTCTTAAATAATTTGTATGCTTCATTTGTTTGTTTGAAGTTTTAGGTTGGTTTTCTTTTTAAAAATTAAATTAAATTTCAAAAATATTTCTTTCAATATTGTTTGTTGCCCGGCTATCAACTTCAATTGTGAAGCATGTTTTAATAAAAGTTAAAGGAAATACAAACAATCAATCAATTATTTGTTTTGAACTCAACATTCCTTAAGTCAAACAGTCAATGTTTTACTTTATTATAAATTGGCTGTATTATGTGCTAATAAACTTAAATGTATCCAACTTTTATTTTTCGATGTACATATACAATATTTATTGACTCTGTTGCCTTAGGATATGAGAATAGCTAAAATAACAAAATGTTGCTTAACACATTGCAAACAATATAAAAGCCAATAATATTAAAAATATTATTAAATAAAAAAAAACATCGTTTTTACTTTATCATCTTTTTTAAAATTTAGTCATATAATTTTGTAGATAATGCATTTAAATAGAAAAATATATCTTGACGGACAGACAGTATTTTGATAATAATATTTAAGTTGTTTGATTCATTTCCACAATATAAATAAATGACTCAACATGATGAGTAAAGACAATTAGAATGATTTAGAAGCCAGCAACAATGTTAAAGTTTTGAGAATAATTCGATAAAAGATCGTCATTAATAACTATCTCTGCCTTACTCCCTTATCTCAAATGTATAACAAATGTGGAATTAAAAAAGTATGTGGCTTTAATTAATTGCTAATAAAACTTTTATAATTTTCCAAATACTAGACTTAATTAAGCCCATTAAATACCTACAGTGGGAAGCAAAACTGTCCGAATGTTTTGCATTAAGAATAGTGCTTTTGGATGTGCTCATGCGGCCTATGCCAATAGTATTCTTTTCCATCAAGCTGGTATCGGTTAACTTTTGTTTTGTCGCTCCAAATAACCCGGTTTCAGTCGTCTACACATTTCTATCGGAAAGTGCTGGCTTTTTCTTTTTCACACTGGCTGGCTATATAAACAAATACACCCCTATCGTGAATAAAAATTCCACATAAAATTTGTTCCCTTTTATTTTTTAACATTGAATTTTAATAGGAAAAATGCGAAAAGGGAACAAATTTCATGTGAAATTTTTATTCACGATAGGGGTGATAGTATTTAATGCGCGTCTAACCGTACAGGAACTGATAACCTTACCAATACATTTTGCAGCATTTTTCAGGGTCTTGATGTTCTTATGATGTAACAAACGTTCAGTCGCCGGGCATCACCATCAAAAAGCTGTCTTGATCGACCCCCTTTGTAATTATTGCAAGCTATATTACGCCGTTTTTTTTTATAACATTTACCGTGGATTTACTTAAATTTAATTTTTTAGCAATTTTACGGCATGAGTAATTATTTTGCAACAAATTTATCACATTGTTTTCAATATCAGTTAGTGTTTTTCTCATTTTTAAAGTTTTTTTAATTTTTTATTTAAACTCAAGTTGATCACTTCACAGGTCAAACAATAATGCACAAATACAGCAATAAAAGCTTGATTAAGAGATCGCAATAAACAAGAAAAAAAAACCAACAGGTCAAATATTGTAACAATTTAAGAGAGAAATATCGTGATAATGTTTATTTCTTGTACTCTGCAAAAGTGTCCGAATAGTGACTTTTTTGTTTTTTTTTAATTTATTTATTTTTTTAAAGCAATTTGTGTGAGTGCTTTAGAATTTAGATTAAGGTTCATTTAAATAAAAACAAATACATACATATATATGATAATATACCTATATATGTATTATTTTAATTACCTTACTTCCGTAATGCAAAACATCCGACAGTTTTGCTTCCCACTGTATATTTAGCTTTAGTTTATTAAATAGCAAACGTTTGATTCGAATAAAGTTCTAAAAAAAATATTCTCAATTTGTTTTTAAATGCTATACTTTTTGGTTTGGGAAAATTAAGTTTTTTAACATTTCTTTTCAAATCAATCTCAAGCAGAATTAAAATTTTACAAAACTGTGTTTAGAGATAAGATAAGAAGGGTTGTACACCATGTGCACTTCCACTCGGAGACCCTGTGGTCCATTGTGATTCCCTATAGTAGCAAAGAAAAGAGTAGAAAGATAGAGAGATAGATTTGAAATGAAAGAAGCACCAAAACCACCTGATAAGGGCAAAAAGAAGGAAAGAAAGTAATATCCTCTTACGGATTTGGAGTCTTTAGGTTTTAGAAAACTTTGAGAATTATGTGTGATACCTACAGAAAATAGTATAATCTTTAATAATATATTTGCCAGTTTGTTTGTGGTGTATTTTGTAATTTTAAATTTAAAAATCAAACTTGACCTTGGGTTTGAGCAAAATTTGACATCAAATTAACAAATTAAAACTTTTTTTTAATATTTTTTTCCAAAACATTTTAAAACAGAAATTAAATATAAAAGCAATAATTTTTCAGTAGGTTAGAGAAATCATTGAGATTTTTTATATCAAATGAAACACCACAATTTCTCAAACGTCTAGTATTGTGTTTGTTAGACATGTAATAATAATATAATGTGTTTTTTTAGATGTGTGTTTTGAGAAAATCCAACATCTAGTGGTGGAATAAAGCATAATTTACTTTATTCAGCCATGGAGGTTAATTCAATAGTTCGTAACGTGAAACTATTATGCTACCAAATAAGCAATAAAATTCCCCGCGTTATTGCCAATATACGGCCACAAATGTTGGAAAAAGTCATGGAAAATTCGACCTACAGAGTCAGCCGTGGCGGTCATATGCCAGAAGTCATATTTACATTATAATACCAGAAGATTATTTTTCGAATAAAGTAAATTTCATGTCAATTTAAAGAATCATGCCAAATCAAACTAAACATAAATCACTTGACAGCTGACAAAATGGGCGCCAGCTAAAAAAGTGTAGCCAACTTAAGGTTCTATATATCCCAGCAAGCCATATGAGTCCGAAAAGAGTCTTTTCTGACACCTTTTTCGGAGCGCTCCGAAAATGCTCCTTAGTTGGACTCTTTTCTGACTCCTTTTTCGGAGCGCTCCTTGAATGGTATGCTGGGATGTATCTTAAAAGCAACCTATAAAACAATAAATCCTCTTATGTCGACTTAAAATGTTTTGTTGTCATGCATACTGTGAGTGTCAATATAAATTAAACACCTAATATTGTTAAAAAAATATTATTGTTAGGTCATCGTATAACATTTACTAACCTTTTTTATTTTTGAATTGTATTAAATTTGTATATAAATTGTATTTTCTATTTATTCACTTTTTCGCTCACTGTTACCACGGTAATTTGATATTAATTTTGTACAAACTAACCACTGTAATTTATTTTGGTAATTAACCGTTAGCTTTTATTTGTTTCTCACTTCAATTCTTAAACTTATGTGTTACGTTGTTGTTATAAACAAGAATGCAAGTTATTTATTATGTTGTTTTTGCATACATACTTATTAGTAACAAGTTGAATTGATACATTGGAAGTGAGAGACAAATAAAACAACAACAACAGTATGGCCTTACTTACTTATTTATGTACATCAACAATTGTTAGGCGTAAGATAATCATTTTTAGAAATAAAGAAATCATTGTTAAAGTTGAACTCTATCAAACATCATCTTGTTTTTCTTGTTGTGTATCACGGTCGCACATTCAATATATAAAAATTATCGTTGCCCAAGAAATAAAAACCATTTAGTGACATATAGATAACAATTCAAAGTCCCTGAATTGCTTTATATTGTTGCCGGTGAAGAAAAAGCTCTTCATCGTACATTTTGGCGCCCAACGTGGGGCACGATAGTTTAAAGATATATTTTTCTAATTTGTCGGTGTTCCGTGGCACATTAAAATACTTTTGTGGAAGTACATCTTAAATTAAAAGTGTACAGGTCGTGCGTGAGTTGAGAGTGGTTCGTGGTAAAGTAAATTACAATTAAAAACCTTTGTGGAAAAATAAAGAGACAGTGCATTTAAAAACATTTTAGAACAAACTGTTGTGGCATAATTTAATTAAATTAAAAAATTTAAAACATAAATTATATTTGTGAGCTCGGAGAAAAAAAAATTTGCGCAACATTTTACCGCTAATTTTATACATAAAATACATGAACTTGTTCGTGGTTTCATTTGGTTCCAGTATATAGTGTAAAATTTCTGTATACCAATTTTTGTCGCTCACAATATTCTAATAAATACTTTGAATAAGTAACGCCATTTATCAAAAACGTTATTGGACAATTTTGGCATCGGATACAGTGTTACAAAATAGTGCCTCCATTTTCTTCAAATTTAATTGGACTTTTTTGGTGACATTTTTTTTTATTTTTTCGATGACGTTGGAGGAAGTTAAACAACAACGGGCTAATACAAGGAAAAGTATAACCCGCATCAAAAATCAAATCGAAGCCAATGGAAGGGGTGAAGGTAAGACACTATCATCAGCTGAATTGAAGTGCCGTTTGGGAATTTTGGAGTCATATTTTAAGCAGATTTTGACGTATCAAACTCAAATCGAAAATTATGATCCTGATGACAATGGTAGGCCTGAAATTGAAGATTTGTACATCACTGCAAAAATGAATATTCAAGCTCAGCTTGGTGAGGATGTTCACAACACAACAATCTCTGAATCCACGATTTGTTTCCCTGTTAACCACCATAAATTGCCGCAGCTCAAATTACCCACATTTAGTGGTAAGTACAGTGAATACAAAAATTTTATAACGTCGTTCAACCAAGTTATTGATCGTGAGTTTAGCCTATCGAATATTGAAAAATTTAACCATTTGCTGAACTGCCTCAATGGCCAAGCACTGGAAACGGTCAAAGCCTTCCAGATTACGAATGAAAACTACCTGAAGGCTCTGGAAAGGCTCAAAACGCGTTATGACAATAGCTCACTGATTTTTATGGAAAATATAACCACTCTATTTGAACTTCCAACCATGTCCAAATACAATTGTGCACAATTACGAAGTCTCGTTGATAATGTTTCTGCTCTTTATAGCTCTCTTTTGTCTCTTGGCTCACATAGTGACATTGCTAATTCGATGCTGATTTATATAGTTTTGGAAAAAGTTGATGATGAGACAAAAAGGAAATGGAAGGATTCTTTAGATTTTACCAAACTGCCATCATGGGATGATTGTTCGAGGGTTCTTGAAAGACATTGCCAATTTTTGGAATCGGTTGATACCAACCATACACATGTGATCCCCCGTAAGCTTGATAATCAACAATCCGGTAAGTCGAAAAATAAAAGTTCAAAACCTGGCTATACCTTTACTGTTTCGAAACGTGTTTGTGCATTTTGCTCAAATATTGACCATAGAATTAGTAGTTGCCCTCGCTTCAAGGATATGGACGTCGGTCAACGCTTTGAAAATGTCAAACGACTAGGGCTTTGTCTTAATTGCCTGTCGAAAGGGCATCAAGTTAACAGCTGTTCCTCTACATTCAAGTGCAAAATTTGTTCTCGCCTGCATCATAGCTTGCTACATCGGTCTCAGCCAGCTTCTAGGCCCTCGTCCCCGGCTGCTGAACCATCTACCTCTCGTGCTGCCTTGAATCATTCTCATGCCTCGGTCCATACTCATATGGAAAATTCCTCGCCGGAACAGGTGCTGCTTGCCACTGCCATGGTTCTAATTCGTGACGCTAACGGTCGATATCAATTGGGACGAGCTTTGCTGGATTCTTGCTCTCAATTGAATTTTATTACAAGTGAATTTGCTCAAAAATTACATTTGCCTCGTATTAAACAACCCACAGAAGTCGCTAGCATTGGTAATACTCACAGCAAAACAAAATATAGGTCATCAACAAAGGTGAAATCTCGAGTTACCGATTTTGAAGTGCCCCTCTCATTTTGTATTACACCTCATATTTCTTATCAACCTGATACTGAGTTAGATGTCTCAACTTGGAACTTGCCTCCAAATACCCAGCTTGCAGATGAAAATTTCTTCAAATCGAAACGAATTGACATACTCATTGGTACTGAAACTTTCTTTCATATTTTGTCAGTAGGTCAAATAAAACTTGGTCCGAATTTGCCAAAATTACAAAAAACACTTTTTGGATGGATTGTGGCAGGTCGTTATATATCAGAACAATCCAACGAGGCTAGTTCTTCTTGTATGCTCTCGATTGAAGAAGAGGTTGATTTAAAATTACAACGTTTGTGGGAAATCGAAGAAATTACATCTGGCTCAAAGGCTTTGACTCCAGAACAATCTGATTGTGAATCATTTTTTGATAATACTGTCCATCGTGAATCTTCTGGTAGGATTGTTGTTAAATTACCCTTCAAGGAATCTCCGGACACTTTAGGTCTCTCGCGAAATATGGCTCTGAAAAGATTTGTATCTCAGGAGAGACGATTTGCTCGTGATAGCAATCTTAAATTACAATATGTCGCTTTTATGAACGAGTATGAAGATTGTGGACATATGAGTCTAGTTAATAGCCCTCGCTTAGATGAACCTCATTATTTTATACCTCACCATTGTGTTTTCAAGCCTAATAGTACTTCAACCAAGTTACGAGTAGTCTTCGATGCGTCGTCTCCGTCATCGTCTCAAAGGTCACTGAATGATATTCTCATGGTTGGTCCAACTATCCAAGATGAGTTGTACAAAATTTTGCTTCGGTTTCGCCTTTATCGCTTCGCTATTACAGCCGATATAGTGAAAATGTACCGGCAAGTCCTTATTGACTCTCGCGATAGAAAATACCAGTACATTTTGTGGAGGAATTCGGAGGAAGAAGAAATACGTACTTATCAGTTAAATACTGTCACATATGGAATGTCAGCAGCACCTTATCTTGCCATTAAAAGTCTTCATTATCTTGCAGATGAATATATGGCTCAATACGAACTTGGCGCAAAAACTATAAAGTCATCATTTTATGTTGATGATTTCCTAAGTGGTGCAGATACACTAGAAGAATTGGCTAGAATGAAGAAAGAAGTTAATGAAATTCTAATTCGTGGTTGCTTTCAACTGGATAAATGGCACTCAAATCATAAAAGTTTTCAAGACGACAAAACTATAAAAGATCTAAATATTGAGGATTCAGCTGTTACCAATGCTCTTGGTATTACTTGGGATCAACAAAAAGATGCATTTTTATTTTCGTTTTCGCCTAAGGCTCAAATCGATGAAAAAATCACAAAACGAACAATTTTGTCGCTCTCGTCATCACTTTTCGATCCCTTAGGACTTTTAGCTCCGCTCATTATAAAGGCTAAAATCATCATGCAAGAACTGTGGATTCTTAAAATTGGCTGGGATGAATCTATCCCTCAAGAACTTCACTCGGCTTGGAAATATTTCTTCACTGATCTCAAAATGTTAAATTCTCTTGAAATTCCTCGATTTTGTCTCGCGGCTGAAGCTCATTCAGTTCAACTTCATGGCTTTTGTGACTCATCGATTCGCGCGTATGGATGCTGTTTCTACTTTCGGGTTAAAACTTCTTCAGGGAATGTTTCTGTTCGGCTTTTTACTGCCAAATCCAGAGTTGCTCCTACGAAAAAAAAATCGTTACCAAAACTTGAATTGTGTGGCGCACAACTTTTGGCAAAATTGTATGCTAAAATCAAAAACCTTTTCTCCATACCAAATCTTGAAGTTATTCTATGGACAGACTCTCAAATAGTTCTTCACTGGTTAAAGCAACATTCTTCTACATTATCCGTTTTTGTTGGCAATAGAGTATCAGAGATTCAAGATTTGACTAATGGCTGTGTTTGGCGACATGTCCCAACACATTTCAATCCTGCTGATATCGTGTCTCGTGGTTCAACGGTAGAAGAACTCGCCTCATCTATCTGGTTGAGGGGCCCAGCATTTCTCACTTTCGATCCTATTCAATGGCCTCCTAATACAACAAATCGACTTTCCATAGAAAACCAACAAGATATCGACAAAGAAAAACGTAAAACTGTACTTTCCCTCGAAGCAAAATCTAATTACATTCTGGATTCAATTGAAAATTATAGCTCATATTTAAAAACTATTCATATTATTGCCTGGATGCTGCGTTTTGCTCAAAAAGCAAGAACTAATATTTTCAATTCTGATTCTGTACAGCCCCAAGAATTAGAAAATGCCTTACTTCGAATCGTTTTTAATCTACAAAAACAATATTTTCCAGATGATATACAACGAGCTCTGAATAAAAAAGATCCCCAAGGTGCTCTAAAGTGTCTTAACCCCTTCCTTGATTCATCAAATGGCTTCAACTTGCTCAAAGTCGGTGGACGTTTAGAACTTGCAGCAATTTCTGAAGGTCAAAAGCACCCCATAATTTTGCCCAGCAAACACCATTTCGTCCACTGTTACGTGCGTCATCTACACATCAGTAACTACCACGCTGGACCTAAGGCTTTAATTTCGTTAATTCGTCAGAGATTTTGGATCATCAATTTAAGAAACTTATGTCGACGCATCGTTAATTCGTGTCCACAATGCATTCGTTATCGCCCAAGGTTGCTACAACAAATGATGGGAAATTTGCCAGTGGAACGACTCAACCCTTCAAGGCCCTTCGCCAGATGTGCTGTTGATTTTTGTGGGCCAGTAAACACTTACCTAAGAATCAAGGGGAAGGTTCCATACAAAACGTACATTGCAGTATTTGTTTGTCTCGCCACTAAAGCAGTTCATATTGAAGTGGTATCAGATTTATCAACAGATGCCTTTATTGCAGCCTTAAAAAGAATGATTGGACGCAGAGGTCTTCCCACAGATATTTTCTGTGACAATGCCACCAATTTTGTTGGTGCAAACTCCAAGTTGGCTCAATTAAAATCGTTCCTTTTTGATCAAAAAAATTCAAATTTTATTACAAATTACTGCTCAAATCAATTTATTAATTTTCGTTTTATTCCCCCCAGGGCACCACATTTTGGCGGATTGTGGGAGGCTGCCGTCAAATCGGCAAAAGGTCACTTAACCAAAACCTTAATCAACACAAGGCTTACATACGAGGAGCTTGCAACTACAATGGTCGAGATAGAGGCCATTTTAAATTCAAGGCCAATTTCACCTCTATCATCCGATCCCAGTGACTGCGAAGCCCTCACCCCAGGCCATTTTCTGATAGGCGCTCCCCTACGTAGTTTGCCAGAACGTGATGTCCCGCTGAAAGAAATCAATAATCTTGAGTATTGGGCTCGAATAAGCGCTATCAAACAAAGATTTTGGAAAAAATGGTCCCATGATTATATAAATGAACTTCAGACCCGCAACAAATGGACTAGTTCAAATCCCAATATCACTAATGGTTCGTTGGTGATTGTTCAAGAGGATAATTTACCTCCACAGCGATGGCTCATGGGTAAAATCATAAATATTGTACGTGGTAGAGATGATCGTGTCAGAGTAGTCGACCTCAAAACAACAAAAGGCATTATACGTCGCCCTATCCACAGACTGGCTCTACTAGCCTCTTCTTGAAAGTGTCCTTTCAATGCGGCCGGAATGTTAGGTCATCGTATAACATTTACTAACCTTTTTTATTTTTGAATTGTATTAAATTTGTATATAAATTGTATTTTCTATTTATTCACTTTTTCGCTCACTGTTACCACGGTAATTTGATATTAATTTTGTACAAACTAACCACTGTAATTTATTTTGGTAATTAACCGTTAGCTTTTATTTGTTTCTCACTTCAATTCTTAAACTTATGTGTTACGTTGTTGTTATAAACAAGAATGCAAGTTATTTATTATGTTGTTTTTGCATACATACTTATTAGTAACAAGTTGAATTGATACATTGGAAGTGAGAGACAAATAAAACAACAACAACAGTATGGCCTTACTTACTTATTTATGTACATCAACAATTGTTAGGCGTAAGATAATCATTTTTAGAAATAAAGAAATCATTGTTAAAGTTGAACTCTATCAAACATCATCTTGTTTTTCTTGTTGTGTATCACGGTCGCACATTCAATATATAAAAATTATCGTTGCCCAAGAAATAAAAACCATTTAGTGACATATAGATAACAATTCAAAGTCCCTGAATTGCTTTATATTGTTGCCGGTGAAGAAAAAGCTCTTCATCGTACAATTATTTTATTATGTATACAACAAGTACACATTTAAAACAAAATATATTGTATATTTCATAAATAACTTAAGCAAAATATAAATCATTAACAAAAACTAGAAAAATAAGGAACATACAAAATTATATGTGCGTGAAGATAAATTTGAAATTTAACTCCCTAGACACAAACCATTTTAAATTTGAAAAAGGACATTTATCTAGACCATACCAAGAATCGCTCCCAATATTGGGAGAATTGTGAGAAAAAGGACCAAAGTCCATTTCAAATTTTAAAATTGATTTTTTCGAAATAATCGTTATAAAAAATATTTTTAGTGTAATATTTTTATTTATTTGAATTTTCTGAGACATTTTTTATAAATTCTGATTTTTTTTATATTTTTTTTTTGACTGTTTTGTGTTTAAATATCATTAAGTTATATATCAGATTTTGAAACTTTAACACTGTCGCTGTTAAATAGTTAACATTACTCTGTCAATATAAATGGTTAAATTTCAAATCCATCTTCACCCATATAAAAATTATTCAATTTTAAACGAAAAATTAACAGTTTGTTCGCGTCAAAGTAAAGTATGAAAAACATGGTATTTAATATCTTGTTTATGGACCTTTTGCTTTAATACACAGTTTAGGGGATATACTTAAGATCATTGGCCTATTGGAAAATCCAGTTCTGCGCTAGTTTTAATTTATCTACACTAGGTGATACATTGTTTTTTAAAATGTAGAGATAAATTTCCTTTTTCATTGTAGATTCTACAAATGTAAGATTACCAACCCCTGATGCCTCCATACAACCCCAGACTATTACCAAGCCGTCGACATGTTTTACTAAAGTTTTTACTTTCATCGGTGTAAAGAATATTACTCCAAGAAAATTTGAGACTTCTCTATATATTTTTTTGCGAAATTCAAACGTTTGTTTTGCCTTGTCGGTCATTTTCATCTTTTTTGACAACATTGGATGTTTGATTTGCCTTTAGTTAGTACAGTTTTTGTAAGACGCTCTGGTCGTGTTTCGCCACTCAAATTTTCTACAGTATTGTCTTTGGTATACTTCTCTATAATATTTTTTATTGTACCGTGATGCCTACCAACGATTTTATCTAATTCTAGCAGGGATTTACCTTTTTTATGTACATAAGTCTACTATTGAAGTGATTTACCGAGTCTCAATTAATGTTTGCCTTCCCTTTGTAAATTTTCACTACTTAATGCCACAAATTAATCTATTTTAATGAGAAATCTGAAACTTGCAATTAGTTTGCAAGTTGTACTTTCAAACAAAGAAAAATTTAAATGATTGCCACTACTTTTGGACTTACTTACTTCTTGTTTTTTTTACTTTGACGCGTAAAAATTGGTATATTTTAAATAAATGACATTTGCATACGTTTTTGTTATTGTTTCTTTTTTCTTTTTTTTTGTAAATTTAATAATAAAATTTTCATAATATAATATTATATTTTTATTTAATATTATGTGCTGCTGACTTTATTTTGACGCTCAGAGTATGTTTGCTTTTTGACTATTCTACTAGATATAATAAACAGCGTTATCAACTTTGAAATTTGAAAACACACCAAAATGAAAAAAAAACGTGGCATTTAAAAAAAACGCACCAAGTTTAGAATTGAGCTAATAAAGATAAAAAACCATTTAACCACTCAAAATTTAAATCACAATATGCTATTGGGAACTGAAGTACTAATTGGTAATAAAGGGCTAATTTCAGTACATATTTGGTACTTCTTTTATTTATTTTTGTTTTCTGTTTTAAGTACATACTTCTATTTGAATTTTTTCATATAGAAGAATTTTTTCAATTAGAGTGCACTGAGACTCTAACCCTTGTTGTTCGTCTACAGTTCAGTAGGCCAAACCATCAGGTTATACAAGAATTTTTATTTCCATGTTTAAAATGTTAATTTTATTTTCAAACAAAGATTTTTACCCTATTCACCTTTAGCAATAACCTTCATGTGACGAATTGATAGTAGGTATTCATTTATCATACATTCGTATTTGAAATACATTTAATGGGGTCCTGTTTCATCGTCTATATTTCATGATAATGAATTTAAAAAAAAAACTGTAATTAAAAATTAAGATTTTTAAGATTTCATCACATTTTCGAAAAAAATCAAAAAACGCAACGAAATTAAAAAAAGCACAACGCGCAAAAACTAAGGAATTTTTTGTACAATAAATGAAAAAAGCACCAAAAAAATGGTGCGAAACGCACCAATTTGACAACGCTGATAATAAAGAAAATTTTCAATTGCCTCCTTAGAGTATGCTTCATTATCTGCAAGACAAAAATAGGAATTTTTAATGCAAACTTTAAAATACTAAATTTTTCTACAAACTAATTGAATTTTTATTAAATATCTTTCACAAGTTGATATTTTTTCTATAATATTAATAGTATTAAATTCTGTCAATTATTTATTATTGTTGTTTTTTTTTCTAACTTAAAATAAATGCACAACTGAACATTGCAAATGCTTTTACGTGTTTAATATTCAAACATTATGTATTTGTAAAAGAGTTTGTATGTGCCTCTGCCTGAAAAGTTACATGGCTGTTTTAGTATATGTATGTGCGTACATACACATGTACATATGTGTTTGTGTATATGTATATATTTGAAGTATGCGTGTGTTAGTGTCATTATCCTTGTGCAACATGATTTATGAGTTTTTATTATTGAATTGAGTCATGAAGTTTGCTATAACTATGTTTTTTCTATTTAGCTCTTTGTTCATTACCCACCTTCCAGAGTTTATCTAAAAGTTTTTACTGGAAAATTCAATTTCTAGTTGTTGTTGTCTTTTGCATGAGTGTCAGTGTATAGGTGTTTGCTATTTTCTCTATATTTTGATATTAATTAAAAATTTGTCACTCTGTTGTGTAGATCCTTAAGGTCCTGTGTGTAAAAGTTTTTTTAAAGTAGACAATGGAAAATTGACTTAAAATATCAAAACAAATATATAAAATAAATACTAGTAAAGCCATCATAACAAATAAAGTTTTGCTTTAAAAATCAGTTTTCTTTCAAGGATTTATTATTTAGTTATTTACAAAAAAAGTTACTAGAAAAATAGAAAACAAAATGAAAAAAAGAAACAAAAAATTAATAGAAATCGCAATAATGTAATGTAATGCTTTCTTTGTCATATATTCCTTATTATGAAGATGTCAGAAAAATTTGTCAAAGTAAATATTTTAATAATTGTAAGATTATCATGAACTTTTGGTATTATTTATAAAACATAAAATAATAACAAAAAATTGTCAAAATCTATAGGCAAAATGTTTTGTTTTTATTTTCTTTAATAATATTCAGGTTTGATAACAAGTTCAAAAGGTTTCTAAAACAAACTTTTGCTTAAATATCAAACGTTTGGCAACGGTTTTATTAAAAGAATAGAGAATAACTAATAGAAGGGGAGTTAATAATCAATTTATAAACTGCCCTGTTTTTTGGAAATTTTCTCAGACGTGTTTGAATTGTCGACTTCAATTTGTTAACTAAAATATTATTAATAATGTTCTTAAAATACGAAATTTATTATTATAATTTTATGTTGTAATTGGCTTTATAGCATAAACTTATCATTGGGTTTCCGACCCTTGTTTGAGTGGAATGTTTGATATTAAATTGAAACCATTTAATCTTTCAAACGTTTTTTTGAGCATTACAGTTGCTATCACAGCCCGACAAAATGAAAACTTTTTTTGGTGCCTTAGATTTCTTTGGTAGTTTGTATATTTAATGCATATAATTCACTTTTTTGTATCAGCTCTAGTTTTTGAGAAATTAATTTAATAAGATATTCACTACTAAAAACCAAAAACCGACTTTCGACTAGAATATTATTTTTATGCTGCAGTAACATTATTTTGATAACATGGATTAATTTAGGAGATATCGCTCAACTTTGGATGGAACATTTTTTTTATACATTTTTTTATTTTTCAAAAATTCATAAAAAATAGAGAAGACGACAATTTTCCATTGTTTTCATTTAGTCATATAGTAAAATATGGTTCGCATACAGCAAGCTATATCTTGTCAAAATCTATTCACAACTGTGGCTTTTATTTGAAATAAAGTAAATATGTCATTCATGCAACAGTACACCGAGGTATGTGGTAATTTTGATTGATTATTTTTAAATTTTTGTTAAACAACAAACCAAAATCAAAACTTTTGCGTCTATATTAACAAGAAATATAGCATTTTATGCAGGACTTATTTGCCTATAGAAAAATATTGGAATTTTTGTTGTTATCTCTATTTTTTATGAATTTTTGAAAAACAAAATTGTTATAAATAATATTTTTTCGTCATATATTCGGCTATATCTCCAAAACTACTGAGTGGAGTAATTATATGTGTGTGAAGATAAATTCGAATTTAACTAGCACAGACAAAAACCATATTTCTTAACATTGATAATGTTACAGTTAACACTGTTAAGCATTTAACAGTCACATTTACTTGAATTTGGAAAAATGTAGCTTTTAGGATGAAATTCTCTATAAATTCTCAAATATCAAGTTGCACACGTACCCCACTATATAGAAAGGACGGTCCGTCCGTCCGTCTGGCTGGCTGTCCATGTAAAGCTTGTGCGCAGAGTGCAGGTCGCAATTTTGAAGATATTTCAATAAAATTTGGTACGTGATATTTTTTCGGCCCAAGGATGGATGGGATTGAAGGCGCTGGAAATCGGTCCATTATTTCACCTGTCCCCATACAAATGTCCTCCCGAAATAGGAGTTTAACGATCAAAAATATTTGAATTATGAAAGTATCCAAACAAATTTCATCACAAATAAGTAGTAAATGAAGCCAAATCACATCTACAAATTTTGTGAAGATCGGTCCATAATTGATCATAGCTTCTACATAAAGTCCACTTCCGAAAATCATTTTAAAGAGCATAACTCTTTTAAAAATGTTGGTATCCAAATAATAACGAACACAAATATCTTTAATATATATATAAATAATATGGTACAATTTTATGCAAATCGGTTTATAATTAGACGTAGCTCCCATATAAGGCCCACTTCCGAAAAGCACTTTTATGACCATCAATCGTTTAAAAATTTTGGTATCCAAATAAAATTCAACAAAAATAAGTTTCATATATACAGAAATAATGACACCTATTTTTCTAACGCTCGGTCCGTAATTAGTCAGAACTCCCATATTAGACTCTCTCCGTAATTCACTCTAACCTCCATAAATCTTTTAAAAGTATTTATACTGCGATAAAATATAACGTACATAATATTTATATTAACGGAAGTCATGGCACTACATTTTTGAATGATCGGTCCATAATAGTTAATATCTCTCATATAGCGCCCATTTTTGAAAAACTGTTTTATACATATACTGAATGTAGGGTATTATATTGTCGGGCTTGACCGAATATACCTTCTTACTTGTTTTTATTAATATTCTTAGTAATAATTTTTTACTTGTTGCCCTTGGTTGTGAAGATCTTTGTGTTAAACATGCCGAAAGGAGAAGAATTAAACATTTCCATGCAACGAACCTCTGCGATTTCTATGGGACTCAGGTACGAGTATTGCGGAAGGGTTGGCAAACTACTATAGAACCGCCATTATAATTAACCGTGGATTTCATATTTGCTTTCGTAATTGAATGTATCATATTGCCGACACGCAAAATATTTTATTTTTATAAATCTACGCGAATTCTTTTTGAATTTTTCCAATTTACACAATGTCTACTAAATATCAACTGCAAAAATGAAAAAATATTTTTACCTGTTTTTTACAATTTCTCTTGAAAATGAGTAGGCAACAAAATTGTGTGACACACTGTACACTTTCCATAAATGTTTGTCGATCTGTCATCACAACTTTAGGATTATAGAACATGTGGCTTAAAATTTAAAGTTTGATTAAAAAAATGGTGAAATTCGAATTGGTGTAGGGACAACATATTACGAAAATTAAACAGTTTAACCCTCCGATGAGTGACAGTTCTGAACTTCACGGCCGTGTGAAAAGGTTCCTACGGACCTTTTGTGTAAATCATGTTTTTTTTCATATAAAATTTTTTTTTTTGATTTTTTTTTTGTTTTTATTGTTTTTAACTAAATTCTACATACAAAAATAATTTTTTCAATTTTTTTAACTCAAAGACATTAGGGATGATGATAAAAACAAAAAATTCTAAGAACTGGTTTATAAAATTAGAATATTGTGCCTTTCCTTGAAAGAAATAAAGTTCATGTCTTCGAATTTTTCTTAGAATTTTTTGGTTTTATCATCCTCCCTAATGTCTTTGAGTTTAGGTCTTTGTGTTCAGAACAAGTAAATTATGTATTGAAACAATAAAAAAATTATAATGATGCCCAAAAACATGCATTTATTAGTGAAATTCAGTACAAGGTCCATACGGACCTATTCACACGTCCGCGTACTATTCTCACTAAAACCTCAACCAAAAAATGCGCAACAAAAGTAGGAGTAATTTCAGTTTGAAAAGGCAAAAATGTCCCTATGGACCTTCTCACTCATCGAAGGGTTAATTGTGTAACACACTGTATTTAACTTTGAAGATTCTAGTTAAAATAAATATAGTTTTCTGCAAAATCTTTAACATAATAAAGTCATCGCAGTTTGTTATTTAAAATGTAAAACAAATTATTTTTATCTTTCTCGTTTGAAATGTTAATCCCATTCAATTAGTGGCCGGAAATATTGTTTTTTCTTTTTTTGGCAAACAACATTTTTTTTTGTTATTATTGTGATAATTTTAGCTGCCATGATTAAGAATAGTGAAAAATAAATAGAGATAAAATTTTTAAGGTACGCTACCCAGAAACTATTAGTTCAGTTTTTGATAACAAATTGTGAACGATTGGAAATCAAACGTTTATTCAATAATATATGTAGCAAATTTTTCAAAATAATTTAATAAATTTTAAAGAAAAATAGCCGTGTCAGAGTTTAGTTTTGTTTAAATTTTAGAAATACTTTTTCAAAACTGTACAGTTTTTAGAAAGAACTCAGAAAGGATTTAAAATCAAACACATTTTTAAATATCGAACGATTGAAGCAGATTAAAGAAATGTTTGAGAAGTCTATTTATCTTCTCAACAAAAAATTGAGTTTATTTATTCTCAAAACTGGGCTACACAGAAACTTTTATATCAAATATTTTCTCATATACTTTTTCAAATTTCAAAAGAATGAAAATACGTATTTATTTAACATTAGAGAATAATAAACTTCTTAGCAGATGATTGAGTTCTTTCTTCTAATTGGAGAAAGAAATCTATTCTTTGAACTGGGCAACAAATTTTGCTTAAATTTAAACCAATGTTTAAATTGAAAATATTTTTTTTTTTGGAAAAATTTTATTTTCGAATTCTCATATCTTAAGAAAGATTTCCAAGTAAATTTTAATTTGTATTCTGTCCACATGATATCAAATATTAATTATTGGGTGGTATTGTTGATTCCGCACGGAAAGGAAAACTAAGCGGATATATAAATATCGTTTGATATGTCAAATGAAATTATTCATTTCTGTGACATGCCGCATTTCTTCGTCATTCTCAGCGCCGATGATCTCATTCAAACCAATATCAATGCCAGAAACATCTTCCACCGATTGCGCAATGCTGCAAATGCGAATAATTGTTTCTTCGCTGCTCTAATTTGATACTTAGAAAACGGTGCTCCGCCGGTTGCTCTGGACACTGCCTTTTTTTGGGCGAGTTTTCTATTGACATCACTTTTCCATTTATTCCATATCCGCATTGGTTAAAACAACACAATTTTACAAGAGTGTTTTGTTTGCTACACAACTTTTGCTTACATTTTTCCAAACATTCACATCTTTTTGTGGTGGACCTGCGCTGTTAAGTGACTCTTAACATCCACGCCGGCTTATCGCGCTTTGAGAATGTTATTTACTATCAAATGAAAATTACACACTTTCTTAAAAGTTTAAATTTATGTTTGTCAGGAAATAGTAACAACAACCAGAAAACATTAATGTTTGATGTATAATTGAGAATGGTTTTGAAAACCAATCCTTAATCAAACGTTAAGTAATTTAATAAATATTAGAAAATAAAGGTGATGTTGGCAAATACAACGCAAACAATATTCATTTTTAATTAGGTGAATAAAATAGGGAATGATTTGAGAATAGTAATGAATTCAAAATTTTCGGGCACAAATTTCAATAACTTCTTTTGTTTGAAGAGTGAATTGAAACAAAGTATTGTTTCAAATTTTATGTTAAATTCAGGGCTCTATTAAAGTCTATGAATATTTTGAGAATTATGTTTGTGTGATAAGCAATGAAAATAACCTTAGTTTTCAAAAGAACAAACGACACTATTGCATAATATTAGAACTATATCTACTATATCTAATAAATATAATACAACAGGGTTGGAAAACCCCAAACTTTGTTTGCGTTACTTAATAGTAAGCCTTTGTGAAAGCTTTTTTGTAACATAATTAATATACTGACTAAGCAATACATATAGTAGGGTATCTTTTAATACCTTTTCCTGGCCATTATTTATTTTTTTTTTGTTTTGGGCCTTTGCTAAATTTAAAACAGTTTTTGTTTTCTTTTTATTATAAATTGCTTTTTTTATTTTCAGATAATTTAAATATCTCTCTCAGTTTTTATGATAACTGCAGTTGTAATTATTTTTTTTTTTATTGAAACATTTTTATACAACCCAACAAGTGTAGTACTGGTTTATTAAGACTTTTTTAATTAAGAGATAATAAACCATTTCAGCAAATATTTGATTTACAAAGAATGCGTAGTCATAAATTTATAACTGCTGGTTGTTGGTGACGTATTTGCTAAACCCTCAACCATATTATTAGGCTGCAAATTGTGTTGCAAAGATAATAATACTAAATAGTAAAGCGTGATCCATTTCGAGGTTCCCTACTTTTTTAAAGAAGAAAACACAAAAAATTCAAATTTAATGGGGAATGTTTATTATCATTTGAAAGAACATTCTTTGGCATATATTTTTTGAAGATTATGTCTATCAAATGTTGGCCGTTGCTACGTCGCAGATGGTCGATCCAGTGAGTTCAATTTTCAATGACTCGTTCGAGCATTTCGACTGGTAACTGGTGAATGACACACGTGATGTTTCCCTCCTAGGCCTGCATCGTAGCCGGTTTAGACTTTACATATCCCCACAGGCAAAAATCTAACGGTGTGATATCACACGATCATGGTGGCCAATTGACCGGCCCAAAACGTGAAATTATGTGATTGATTGATGCAATGTGTGTGAAGTGGCGCCGTCTTGCTGAAACCAAATGTCGTCGAGATCACGAAATCAGGCATCAAATAGTTAGCACGTTAACGGTCGCCATTGACGGTTACGTTCGCACCGGCTTAATTTTTAAAGAAATATGGACCGATGATTCCACGTCTTCACTGCGTGCTGGATGTGGTCTACTCGGTCGAATATTATCCAATAATAAATGCTGGGTCTCAAAATTACTGATGGTGTTGCGATAAGGGTTACGCTCAGTAGGCCGATTATGGTGACCATAAGTTGAGCTAAGTGCACGAAACACATTCCCCACAGAACGTGGTTCACCATTTGGATCGCAAAGCTTGTACACTTTGATAGGACTAGATCTTATTCAGATGATAGTATGTAAATGGATACTTGCTGTGTCCAGGCACCCGATGCAATCGCATAAAATACTAATAAAATTTGCACTAAGACTGAATAGAAAACACAGAATAAGAATATTCTAGTCCTATATATAACCAGTGTAGTTTTTATATTTCTTATTACGTTTAGGTGGAGGGTATTAAAGATTCGGCACAGCCGAATATGGCACACTAACTTGTTATACCGTTCACCTTCATGAGAAGGGTATATATAAGTTTGTCATTCCGTTTGTAATTTCCACAATATAATTTTCCGACCCTATAAGGTATATATATTCTGGATCCTTATAGATAGCGGAGTCTATTAAGTCATGTCTGTCTGTTGAAATTAATTTCCTGACCTCCCAAGATATCTTCGGGATCCAAATCTTCAATAATTCTGTCAGACATGCTTTCGAGAAGTTTGCTATTTAAAATCAGAAAAATCCATCCATAAATAACAGAGATATGAGCAAAAATCCAAGACAACCTCTGAAAATTTCATCAAAAAAACTGAGTGTATTAATATTGTTACGAATAATTTCATCAACAGATGGCTTTGATCACACAAAGTGTATTAATATTGTTACAAACAAATTCATCAACAGATGGCGTGTTTATCGACATAATTATGCATAATATAATTATGCATCCACAACAAAAGTGAAGGGTATATAAGATTCGGCATAGCCGAGTACTCTTACTTGTTTTATTTATTTATGTTTTCTAATTCAAGTACTTCTACTTGAATTTGTTCAATAAAATTTGTTAGTGCTCCACTGGGACTCTAACCCTGGTTGTCCTGTCTACAGTTTAGTAGACCAAACCATCAGGCTACACATGATTTTTTATTTCCATGTTTAAAAAGTTAATTTTATTTTCAAACAAAGATTTTCACGCTATTCACCTTCATGTGACGAATTTGATAGTGTGTTTTCATTTATCATACATTCGTATTTAGAATACATTTAATGGGGTCCTTTTTTATTTTATAGTTTTCATGATAATGAATTATTAAAAAACTGCAATTAAAAATTAGTAAAAAGAAAGATTTTATCACATTTTCGTGAAAATTAAAAAACGCACCAAAATTTAAAAAAAAAGCGCACAACGTACCAACTAAAAAAGCACAAAAAATGGTGCGAATCGCACCAAGTTGACAACGCTGGTTGTTACCTTGATAGACGACCCCATATATTTATGTCTCTTAGCATCCTGTGGGTTTTGTCGTTGTTTACATTGGTATATAGTGGTCTTAAATCTCTGGTCGGAATAAATGTAGGTTTGAGCGATTTTCCATAAGTATGTATAAGTCTTACCTTCTCTGCATTCAACGATTTTGGACAACCATCCGTGGTAAAATTTAACTGCTTTCGTGACTATAGACCAATTTATTAAATTGTTGACTGCTTGAAAATATCTTTTAGACATATCACAAATATTTTGAATTTATTTGCCCTAGTTTTAAAACTGTAAAATAATTTTCCTTCAGAAATATTTTTATTTTATTTGTTAATTATTTTCCCTCTGGTCTTTTTAACGCAAATATCTTCATACCTGCACACAATAAAAACGTAATTATTATTAAGAACAATTGAAAAATACATGGCATGTATCCGTTTAACAAAAAACATTAAACCTAAGAAAATTTTCAAATTCAAGTTACTTTTATGATCTGTAGTTTGTGATACAATTTAATTAAATGCCAGAGTAACTGAACAAATAGAACATTGTTACAAGTTCTTTTGGTATTTTCCTAATTTATTCAATGTCTATTTTAAACTGTAAAAAAGAAGAAAAAAATATGTTTATCTTTTTTTAAAATTTTTTATTTGAATGAAAAACAAATTTTTTCTTGAAAATGAGTTGGCAATTTAGTTGTGTGACACACTGTATGTAACTTATACATACGCCTTAAACCAACTCCTACATGTTGCTTGATTAAATATTTTATAATTATATTTACTCTGCATGAGCTTTTGCACTTCAAAGCTATTTTGCAGTTCACACCAGAACTCATTGTTGTAGTTAACCTTAAAATGAACCTATAAATAACCCCAGAGAGACTCCGTAAAAAATATAATAAAACACTTTTATTTTTCTGTTCTCATTGCCTCAATATGTAAATATTTTGTCAATACTTTGACATCAACCTACACATGTTACTTGATATTAAATCACATGTGTATGTTTTTAACACAGCAGCTCTCGAAAAAAAAGCCTTAAATATCAAGGGAATATTTTTGGGAAATTGCACTACATAATAAACTGCACACGCAAAGAAAAGAAAATACTTGCACTAACTAGATAATATAGTTTAAGGGAAAAATCTCCAGCATTTTGATGAGGGCCATAAAGAAAGCAGAAGTGCTTATTAGAATTTATGAAAGACAAATTAATGGCTTCAAAATTTATGCACTTTTTGAATTTTTTTTTAGAACAAAATGCAGGGTCAGACATGGCAAATATTAAACGAAATATATGTAACAACTGAATAAAATATATTATATATATGTATACTATTGACAAAAGAAAAATGTTTTTATTTAAATACGAAATACATAATAAAAGATGAAAATAAAGTTACAGCTATGTGTCCACGATCGTCAGATATTACAACGTTGTACGAAAAATGTTCAGAAAATGTCTAACAACCGTGTAAACTAAAAATGTTTGCCTTCCAACGTTGTAAGAAAAAGCATTTTCAGTACATTGGAAGACAAAAATATTGTCAGACATCTAACAATCGTGTAAACACACAATTTTGTCATTGTTATAAGATAATTGTCAAACACTTTTCATTGTCACATGTGCAAAGTTTATGCATCTGCCAATGGCAGTATTGTCATAGAAATTATTTCTAAATGCAACTCTGTATATACATAACTAAACAAAGAAGCATTGATAAACATTTTGAAAAAAGTATAAGAAAATTAAAGAATTAAATTAAAGTGTGCATTAGGACATAAGCAGATAAAATGGTTCCAATTGCTCTGTTTTGTTCCATGACAATATTTAAAAATTTTGAACACACACACAGAGCTGCAAAACGAATTTGACAATGCCACAAAATAATCTGACAACCGTGTGAACTGACAATTTCGGTTGACAGATAAATTCATTGTGTGAGAATTGTGTGCAAATGAAATTGTTAGTTTTCTTACAGTCGTCTAAACTAACAATTTACCTTTTGCTAAAAAATTGTTCAATGTCAGTACATTGCTAGCACATTGCTAGATATGACAACGTTGTAATATCTGACGATCGTGGACACATAGCTTAAGAATTGAGAAAAACAATAATTTTCCATTTAATTATACTAGAATTGAGACCAAAATCATATAATCGGTATAAATCCTTAAATTGTCTACTTATTCTAACAAATGGGTCTGCATCAGCATAAATTGTTATATAAAATTGTACATGCAATGACTTATAGTATCAATAATTACAACGTGGAACATTAAATGTTACAGATGTTAAAATACGAGGTCTGATCAAAAAATAACCGTTATTTAAAATTTTTTCGGTTTTGTAACCTTCTTCATTCCTTTTTGATATTTTTCTTCATTTATGTAAATTTATTTGGCTAAATATTTTTTCGACGTGTTCTTAAAATAGGATAAATTTTTGTAGAATTTCCCCAATGAAATTCAAAAATTGTTTCCTCTAAAAATTTTAGTTCATGGAATTCATCATTTAAAATTTCTTTTTCTGTTTACAGATAAATAAGTACATAGTTTCTGACTCAATATTATTTGGAATTATTATACTTAAGCTGAACACTTGTCAATAATTATGAAAACACTGCTATTGCTAGGTTTGTTTTTGAAATGAAATATCCCAGCAAGCCATATGAGTCCGAAAAGAGTCTTTTCTGACACCTTTTTCGGAGCGTTAACGCTCTTTATGAACCCAAAAAACAAACCTTCAGAAAAGAGGGTCACTACATTCGAAAATGGTCCGTCAGAAAGAGCTCTTAGATAATGTCAGGAAAGAGTCTTTTATGAGGGTTTCTGGCTCTGAAATAGCTCTTAGATAATGTCAAAAAAGAGTCTTTTATGAGGTTTTTTGTTGGGCTTTGTGTAATCTTGTTTTTATCGTTCTTGTGTGGAACAGCTATGTTTTTTTTTTGTTCAAAGCACAAATAACAGAACAACAACGCTTTGATACACACATAATTAAGTGGAATTTCTGAGTCATATTGCGTGCCGACTTAGGACAGTAACAAGCAAATTTTTCTTTCGCTCCGAAAATGCTCTTTTGTTGGACTCTTTTCTGACTCCTTTTTTCGGAGCGCTCCGAAAATGCTCTTTTGTTGGACTCTTTTCTGACTCCTTTTTCGGAGCGCTCCTAGAATGGTATGCTGGGATGTCATGTTCTTCTTAATATTTATGATATTGAATGAGAAAAATAGCTGATGTCTCAAAAAAAGAGAGAATTTGGTAACAAAAATTTTAGTAAAACAAACAAAGATATAAAATTTTAATAATTCAGAAAATCGTCACTTTCACTGAAAAAAATTATAAATTATAGTGAATTACTTATTTATTTAATTTAATATTACTCATTTAAATATACACAAGATAAGTTCAGATCCAGACTTTTGTGAAATGTGGACTTTAAACGAAAAGAAAAAAGATTTGTTGGTAGTCGAACGTGAAAATGGAATGAAACAGCAAGCTTTTTGTTCTAAGTATGAGATATCGCCACCTTCGGTCAGAAAACTATTTGCTTTGTATAAAATAAGAAAGTCAAACAAAAGCCTAAAGCACTTATGTGACAGACAACGTAAGACCACGAAGCTAGACGATGATCGAACTATGCAAAGAAGACTTAACGAAAGCGGTCTAAAAAGTACGTACGCTAAGAAAATGCCTCTTCTACGAGCTGCAAATATAAAAAAGCGGTTAAAATTTGCAAAGAACAAGTACATAAGTATTAAATAAAATAGTAAGTGAATTACAAAAAAAAAAAATACAATTTATAATTATTAGAAAATAATAATTACTTGTTTTAAACAAAAAACAGGAAATATATGAAACCGCACTTTATTTTGTCCGACAGTGTATATGTTTTTTATCTATTAGAATAAAGTTTATTTTGCAAACTTTCTTGAATACTAAAGAAATTAAAGCATACAAATGAAATGACCCTAGTGTGAACAGATTACAACCGGTAGATAAGCAAGTTATAAATTATTTTTGTTGTTGTTTTTATTTAACTTTTCTATCACTTTGGATTTAAACACGTTAGACACATTTTGTTCGTATCTTAATAAATTTTGAATAAATTTAAATAAAAAAAAAATAGTAAACAAAACACAAATACAAAATCAAGTAAGAAAGTATAGTCGGTCAAGCCCGACCATATAATACCCTACACCCAGTATATGTTTAAAACAGTTTTTCAGAAATGGGCGTTAAACTTTATCTCGATATAAATAATTTAAAAAGATTTATGGAGCTTACGTAAAGCGTCTTATATGGGAACTTTGACTAATTATGGACCGATCATAATAAAATTAGTTGTCATTATTTCTGTATATAAGAAACTTATTTGTGTCGAATATTATTTGATTACCAACATTTTTAAGAAATGTATGATCGTGATTTTCGAAAGTGGGCCTTATATGGGAACTTTGACTAATTATGGAACGATCGTAATAAAATTGTACCGTATTATTTGTATACATATGAAATATATTTGCGTTCAATAGTATTTGGATACCAACATTTTTAAGAGAGTTATGCTCTTTAAAGTGATTTTCGAAAGTGGGCCTTATATGGGAGCTACGAGTAATTATGGACCGATCTGCACAAAATTTATAGATGTGATTTGGCTTCTTGATAATTTAGTTAGGCTTGAGTTCATTATATTTAATTTTCATTAAATTATTTTTACTGAAGTTAAAAATTTTGATAATTTTTCTTGACCACTACTTGCATAATTCAAACATTTATGATCGTTAAGCCCTAATTTTGGGAGGACATTTGTATGGGGGCCAGGTAAAATAATGAGCCGATTTCCACCAGCTTCAATTCCATCCGTCCTTGGGCCAAAAAAATATCATGTACCAAATTTTATCGAAATATCTTTTAAATTGCAGCCTGAACTCTGCGCACAAGCTTTACATGGGCAGCCAGCCAGCCAGACGGACGGACGGACATCGTTAAATCGACTCAGAAAGTGATTCTGAGTCGATCGGTATACTTAAGGTGGACCAATATTTCTGGGCGTTACAAACATCAGCACAAATCCAATATACCCTCCCCATATGGTGATGTAGGGTACAAAAAAGAATAAAACTCAACAGAATGAAAACATTATAATTCATACCGACAACATTTTAAGTTTTCCAGCTGCTAATATAATTATATGTCTTGTATATTTGCTGCTGTTCAAGTTGTTGAATGTTATTGCTATTGTTGTTGTTGTTAATATTATTTTTTTAAAATTTTTATCTCTAAAAACAAGTCACCAGTAGCTAAAATGTAAAATCTCTAGATAAGAAACAAACAAACATTCATCCATCCAACCATCTATCCAGCCAATGAACGAAGAACAACTTAATGCATGTTGTGTGTTCCTGAAAAGTCAAAAAGAAGACTGAGTTTGTGGTATTATGTTTAGTTTTTTTTCTTGTTTTAATTTTATTATGGCTTGTGGCAAGACACGGAGACAAAATACACAAACAAAAAGAAAGACAGAAAGACAGACAGACAGACATGTGTGTTAATATTTATGTTATGACTTTAAAGAAATATGTACAAAATAATAAAATTATATCCTACAGGCAGGTCGACGTGGATGAATGTATGCACCAGTATATTTGAAAGTAAGCAATGATGTCAACTGGAAAATATGAGCCAAAATTATATTTGTGCATAAACATTAGGGTGGCCCTTATACTGAATTGTTTCAATATTCAGTACTTCCAAGGTCTAAAAAGGTTTGCTGCCATTTTAAAACTTGGTGCAGAAAATAACGAATCTATTTGAAATTTCAAGTTTGTTAAAAAATCCCAATTCAATTTTGTTTATGTAACTAAGTTACCAATATAAATTTAAAAATGGTTGGTTGGTTGGTTTACGTGGTTGCCAGCTGCCTGGGGACTTTATCCAGCCTGTTGCGTTTATGCATCAAATGAGATCGCACCATATAATACTTGATGTCTCCACTTTGTTGTTTAGTATACGAGTGCGGTTCGGAAACTTGTTAGCCTAGAACAGAAAGCGCGGTATACACAGAAAAAAGTTAAGTGTTCTGGAAACTTCCATCTGTACTATGAACACATGTTGGTTGAATTTCTTTTCAATCTGACAACTCCTTCATATAGAAACAGGTGTTCAAAAAATACGTATCCGCTCCTCCATATGCAACAGTAAAAAATTGGGTTGCTGAATTTAAACGTGGTCGTACAAGCATTGAGGATGAACCAACAACAAAAATTGTAGTCAAAGTGTATGATATGGTGTTAAATGACCGACGAATAAAAGTGCGGGAAATAGCTAATGTCATGGGCATCTCAATTGCTCGAGTCCATTTAATTTTGCATGAAGAACTACAGATGAAAAAGCTTTCTCCAAGATGGGTGCCGCATTTGTTAATAGTCGACCAAAAACGCATAAGAATGAAAATTTCTTAAGCTTGTTTGGATCGTTTTAAGAAAAATAAAATGGATTTTAAGCGTCGTTTCAGAACTGTTGATGCAACAGGAATCCACTATTCAACTACAGAGACAAAAGAACAATCCAAGCAATGAACTGAAGCTGCAGGAAGTGCCTTAAAGAAGGCAAAAGCAATTCAATTGGCTGGTACAGTTTTTTGGGACTTCAAAGGTATTTTATTGATTGACTATCTGCAAATGGGTAAAGTAATAAATTCAGACTACTATTGTAACATTTTGGATCAATTAAATGTAAAAATCCGAGAAAAACGTCCTGGCTTACAGCACAAACAAATAATTTTTCGTCAACACAAAGCATCAGCGCTCAAGAGTGTTTTAACAATGGTTAAAATCAACGAAATTAAGTACGAGTTGCGTGACCACCCACCTTATTCTCCTGATTAACCATCCCACTGAGTTTTACCAGTTCCCAAATCTAAATTCCTAGCTGACAAGCGTTTTACCTCAAATGAAGATAGTTGTAAATCACTAATTTGAAGGCCTTGAGGAAAACTATTTTAATCAAGGGATAGAATTGCTAGATAGGCGTTTAATTAAGTGTATTAAAGTTTCAGGAGATTATATTGTAAAATAAAAATGTTTCTGAAAAACTAACTATTCTCTTTCTGTGCTAGGCTAAGAAGTTTCCGAACCGCCATCGTATGATTGTTGAAAAATATAAGTCTAGAATCTTGAAGAGCCGGACATTTACAGAGAAGATAAAACACTGTTTCTTCTTTCTCCCGAGAAGTCCGAGTCTGCTTGCATGTTTACCAATTTTCCAGAGAACGGTTAGCACCGCTATGATTCTGAAGATGTCTTTTGGTTTCATATTCAGAACCTGCAAACGTCGCTGCTCATTATATACTGGATACATATTTCTAGTAGGCCTGCAAGTATCCAGATTGAGCCACCTGATTCCAGGCTTTTAAGAGTTGTGTCTGAAGATTGCACTTTTAATAGTGCCAAGAGATATTTTGACTGATACGCCAGTGGAGACATTTAAAGCGGATCGTTTTTTTTTCCAGTTCATCAGACCTCTCATTACCATAGTAGTCCCTATGCACAGAGACCCAAACTAGAGTAATGTCAGTTAGACGATCTAGCCTAGACAACTCTTCTTTACATAGCCTAACTACAAAGATGTTGTAGTATGGTATTTAATTGCTGTCGACAAAAATGGCAGTAGCGAATATTTTGTATCACATAAAATTCTACATGCTTCCCTAATAGGATCCCAGACTGAAAAACACTAGATTTGTCTAGGAGGCGTATCAAGAGTTTTAAACTGATTTCATCGCAGAAGACGCCGGAAGCAACGCCACACTCCATCTTTAAACCATCAGTGTTTAAATGTGACATACATATAATAATTTTCTGCCATCGTTTACTTATTATAGCTTGATACCATAAAAAAACATAAAATTTCGTTATTCTCAAAACCCCAATTTTATATTTTCAAAAATTTTTTCAACTACAAAATTTTTAAAAATAAAAATTGTTTTCTCGATTCTAATAAATACTAAATGAGATAAAAGATGCAATATTTAATAGTTGTAATTATTATGGGTTTACGTGGTGACCGATTTAAAATTGCTTGATTTCGAGGACTAAAATCTATGAAGTTTATTTAAAGGCCACCCTATTTGTACATATTTATAGCATCTAAATGTCTATGAATAATTGTTATTAAACAGAGTAACTAAACTTTAACTCAAAAGGTATTATAATAGCAAGATAATAAATATACTTTTATTACCTAAATATGCAGATGTAAGTAAGTCTTATGAAAATATATATTTGTTTGAGTGGAATGTAAGTACACCTAATTCTGTTTTTACACGGGAATTGATTCCAGGAAATCCCATGTAAAAAAATACATTGATCGTATGCAAAAAAGGATATCCCCTAAATTTCTGATATGAGCATACATATGTACATACATATATTGCAAAAAATTAAATTTAACCAAAAAAAAAAATTAAGCCCAAAAGATTTTGAATCGTGCTAAATGGAATAAAATCGTAAAAAAAGTTTTAAAATTTGTTTGTTTTGAAACCGTGTAAAATTAGAATAAGGTGTAATGCATAATTAGCTGTTGATTTTAAAGATAAGTATTACATAGTAGGGGCATTCAGGCTTTGCTGGAATATCTAATATTATAAACTACGATGTATTAGGATGAATTTCTTATACAATTGTACAGTGTAGCAGTTTAGGTGGCAGGTATTTACCCAAACACTTACAAATCTGTAGTTGAAGAAGTCATTACAATGACATCTCTAAAACGACTGGTTTGCAATTACATACACAAGCCGTTATTAGTATAAACGGAATGTTATGCCAGTTACTACTTTACGATAATAATTTAGTTTAATTTATAAAATTTATCTTTACATTTTTCATTTACCCTATTCCTGTTTGTTGCTTTATAAACAAAAAGTAAACAAATACATGTTGCCCTTAATCACACAATACAGATTTTGCATTATTGTGGCTAATTCGGCTAATTCCAAATTATTAACATTACAAAACGCAATAAAAATTAATAAAAAAAAAAATTAAACCGAATCATTAGAAACTACGAATTACTTTGTTTTTGTTTTTCTTAAGTTTTTTATAAGTCCGCTTTCACACTCTTCAAGGCAAGTATGTTTGGGTGAGAAGGGAAAAGAGAATAAAAGGAGTACAAACTTGACGCTGTTAGTTAATTTTTTTGATACCTTTTGTTTTTTGTCATGCATGTTGATTTGCATGAAAAAGAACAAATATTGAATTGACGCGTGTAAATGAAATGACAAGTTCAAAGGAGAAATGAAGTAAAACTGACCAACTAAAACTGAAGTGTATGAAACTAGTACTGTGACTATGGAAAACTGTTTCTCTTAAAATTAGAATACTAAGAAATGATAAGAAGTACCGAATTAAACGACCAGATATGAGAGGATTTTTCTCACTTAGGCTGTAATGAAATTCATTTTGAAATGAATGCAGACTGCATTTAAATAATAGATTAAACATATAAATGTAAATAGGTTTTTATTGCAGCTCCTTCCTGGTTTTACCCAAAAGGTGCCGCCCAAGTTTGTCATGTTGATTTGGAGTAGTATTTACTTTGTGCGACTGAAAATAAGCAAACATATCATTAATTTACTTCTACGTTATTTGCAATATTAAAGGAATTCAAGAATTTCAAATGCAATGCTGTCAAAATACATGTTAAAAAAATTCACATGAAATTTTCATGAAAAAATGTTGCAGAAGTAGTACTCTGTTCATTTTGTGAAGAACATGTGAAATGTATCTGGCAACATTATTTTTTCACAGCGAAATAATTAAGGTATCAATTGTTTCACGTGGAATTTTCATTCCAAAGCTCTTCTGTCGCAACAACAATATCTATTGCTTGTTGTGCTGCTGCACAAGCGGCCAGTAATATTTGTTTATTCATTTTTATTTAACGATTTCGATTCAACACAGATTTTTAAATATTTTAACTTTTATTTATTTTCGATTTAAATTCACAAAAAAGCAAAACATATGTGTTTTGTTTACAAAAAGTACATTAGCTACACGTCAAATTTTCCGTATGAAATAATTAATGTTGCTCAACATTTTTCCCAAATTTGAACAGAGTACTAGGCTTCAGGCTTGAAAGCATTTCGCAGTCTTGGCTGCAATAGAGATTTCATGTAATTTTTAGAAATATTTTTGTTATTTATCAATTTGAGAGCCTTATTCTTTGCCTATTCAATTAATGATCACAAGCAAACCCCTTACAACTTCCTACTTTGCTTTTTTTTTTGGATATAAATCGGCTTTTGAATAATCAAACAAATGATTTAAATTTTTTTTTTTAGAAAAACAGATTACGTTAGCAATAGAAACCATTCCGTTAGATTTTTTAATGACATTGTGATTTCAGTTGATTTAAAACATTGTCACCAAGTCACGTCGTGCACTTCAATGATTGACATGCTTGACATAACATAAGCAGGCAATTAAAACACAGCTCATTTTAAGTTTATATTTATCAGTGGCAAATTATAAATAATTAAGAGGGGAGGAAGCACAATAGAATGGTATAGTGCAAGCGAAATCGATTTTTTAACAAAAGAAAAATTCAACCATTCCAATGTGCCAATTGTCTACAAATATTACTTTGCAATGAATGGTATTCTTTGAATTATTAAATTAATGAACTCAAGCCAAGTAGAATTTTCTCTAATAATTGCAATTAATAGCAGAACATTGGTCATCTATACAAGAAATTTTAAAGAAGACAGGAAGGAACGGTGAGAATTATAAAAGAGTTCAGAAGTAATTGAAATTTAACGGTCAAAAAATGTGCCTAAAAGTGCAATGTGTCTGTCTTTTAAAAATAATTTTTCAAAGAATCATAACTTACTAAAACATATTAATGATTAATTAATACCTTGATTATGATATCAAAACTGTTGGTATTGAAAGTAGGTAAACCTCAAAAGTAGCTATAAAAGCGTAAAACCATTACAAATAAATTTTTTCTCCAAAAAAAAAATATTTCTCAGCAGAAAAAACTATTCACAGAAAAATACGGTCAGCCATTTTACTCAAAAAAGCCTAACCACAATTTATATTCAAATTTGAGTGACAATGTTTAATCTTACATGTGAGTTGTAAAAGCAAACAGCATCAAATAAAATAGAACTAAACTTCTATTGTGATTAGTCATTACTAAATTAAGTTTGCCAGATAAACACAGGAGTTAAAACAAATTTTACCGTTACGTGGTTACGACTTTTTTGCCAAATATTTACCGAGTGTGACCGCAACTTAAGGTTTAGGCGGCTATCTACGATTTGTTATATGCCGAATTAATCTGTCTAACTTGTTTGTATTCTAGTTGAAATTATCATTCGAACTCTCAAATTAGTATAGTATAATAGTATAATATTATAAGAGTATAATAGTATAATAGTATAAAAGTATAATATTATAATAGTATAAGAGTATAATAGTTTCTGTTGACATAGGATTTGATTCTGTTGTACTTTTTCTTTAAATTGCAAAATTTTGTGTAGTTATAGTTATGCAACGCAGGTATATGCATATCCTATGCCTACAAAAACTATTAGATTAGTTAGATAGTTTATTTAGTGGTTACGTCTTTTTCGGAAAATATTTGCTAAGTGTGACCGCACCTTCAGTTTACAGAAAATTGGTTGACCCAGTTTTCTAAAATAAAAATTTGCTTTTATTATTGAAGTGTTGAAAACCCCGTTTCTAGGTTGTTTTTTGGACAATTTGAATAACATCACATATGTGACCCTCGTATATAAGATGTTAAATTGACTTCTAAAAGGTTATGAGAACATTTTTGTTCTCTGCCCAATTTTTTTTTTGGGGTAAAACTAGGAGCTGCAATAAAAATGTATTTACATTTTTGTGAAATACATACATACATAGTTAAAATCATTTACAGCCGGATTGCGAGAAAAGCTTTTCATATCTGGCCATTTAATTTGCCACTTCTTATCATTTCTCAGTATTCCAATTTTATCTGTAGCAAGAGTAACAGTGTTTTAAAGAAATTTAGAAACACAGAAACAAAGTAATTTGTAGTTTCATATTGCGGTAGATATTAATGATTCGGTTTTATATTTTATTATTAAATTTTATTACACGTACGAACGAACGATATACACAAGTTTAAATTACGCTTTAAATTTATTTTGCACGTCGTGTTTTTTTTTTGTTAATTTTTTTTTATTATTTTTAGTTCTAGTTTTTCATCTCAACAGTCACGTCAGTGTAGCGTTCGAGATAGTGAGAGATAAAGTGAAATTGCTGCAGTATTAAACATCATTTTATTGTTTAAACAGTCATTTGTTTAATTACTGCTCGTTCAAACACTCATGCACGCAGTCATTACGTCAACTTTAATTTTCAACTTTAACCGGTTCTCCAGTCGCGTTTCCGCTCTTTACAATTTCACCAATTTTCACCCAATTTCGTTTTTAATTTATCGTTACTTTTTTTTGTAATTAAATTTCTACACTTTCGGCAATTGTAGTAAAACCAATGAACATTTAAGAGTATTTTGGTGCGCGTAATTAAACCCGTAAATGGGTGGTTTTTGTTGTTCGATTATCTGGTTTTTAAAAGAATTTAATGAAAGAAATAATTAACAACTTATTGTTTATACCTATACAAAACATGAGAAATTTTTAAAAAATGTGTGCAAAAAATATTTAAAAATATTCCGCAATAAAAAAAGAAGTATGTGTTTTTGAAAATAGTATAAAGTGATTTAAATAATCTGAACACTCTAGTGCCTTAAAGTATTATTGAATGTCAGCAAAGTGCTAATTAATTAACAACTTTAAAAACATTAATAATAAATTAAACTCGTGTTGAACAAATTATTTATGTACAATTTGTATATGCAAATGTTCCTGCCTGCAAATGTAAGTTAGAAATCTATAAAATGTTAAATTATTAACCTGTTAGAAACCGGTCAAATTTACAAATATGCTTAGCAATATCTTTTGTTAACAAACATTTTTAATGAAATAGCAAATGCAACAATGACTTGGATTCGATAAGTTCTAAATTGAAATTTAACTCTCTAACGAAAGAATATAATAATAGAAGTCTAAGAATCAAGTAATCTGTGTATTAATTAATTTGTCCAGACTAGCGCCGCTTGTAGTGAACCAAATTGTCACTTTATTAAAAGCTTTAAATCAGCCCATATAAAGGGTGGTTTTTTAAAAGCTATTGGAAAGTTTTAAAAAAAAAACACATAAAATTCAGAAAAATGCATGAAATCTTTATTTGAATCGATAGTACGGTCCATATAATTTAATGTTTGAAGATTATTTCATGCAAATGTTGACCTTGACTGCGCCTCAAATGGTCCATCCGCTTAGTCCAATTTTGGCATACTCTTTCCAACATTTCGGCCGGTATCTCTCGAAAATATGCTTCAATGTTGTCTTCCAATGCGTCAATTGAAGCGGGCTTGTCTGTATAGACATGAGCTTTAACATATCCCCACAAAAAATAGTCTAAAGGCGTTAAATCGCACAATCTAGGCGGCCAATTGACCGTGAAATAAAAGGTTCACCGAACTCGCCTCTCAATAAGTCCATTGTTGCGCGGGCTGTGTGGCATGTGGCACCGTGTTGTTGAAACCCCATGTCATGAAAGTCAAGCTCTTGCATTTCAGGCTATCATCCTCGTTTGTTGAGTAACAGAGGCCCAATTGCTGCGAACGGCGACGAATCGATAATTGATGGTCATCATTAACACTGACCGATACAGCTGCGATATTTTTTTCAGTTCGCACTCTACTTGAGTGTGTAGGTGGTTTAATGTCCAACAATGTAAATTTGGTGCGAAATTTAGACACAATAGCCCGAATTGCCGCTTCAGTGGGTCGATGAAACTGACCATAAAATGGAAGAAGCGTGCAATGAACTTTCTTAACAGAGCACTCATTTTGATAATAAAATTCAATAATTTGCAAGCGTTGTTCGTTTGTAAGACGATTCATGGTTAAATTATAGACCAAACTGAAGATGTTTGACAGTGAAACAAAACACGAAACGTGCGTCAGCTGTTTAAACCAGTGTTGCCAAAAAGATAATAGCTAAAAAATCACCCTTTAGATTATGGTCAGTAGAGTGGTTCGCCTTCCATACAAAAAAAAGTTGTGTCAGTCACCCCCTAGGATGAAAGATAATGTAAAAACAATTCGAGAGATATTTATTTTTTATTTTTTTTACCACGCCTACAAATACCGCCCTTTTAGTATTATGTTCACTGTGTCGGTATTTTTAGTCCGATCATAACATTTTGTATACCGGTGTTCATGGCTCTGTAAGGGCTACATTTATGTCCTTAATAATTTGACGTGGTAGTAAAAAAGTAACAGCTGACTGGAACTTTGCATTTTAAGGGTTAAACAATTATTTTACATCTTAAACTTGTATCTCATTTTATTGATATTCATATATTTGCGTTGTTATAATATCAAGAAAACTTGTATTAAATTCCTTACATTTTAAACTACATGTATTTTCTAAAACTACAGATAATTTAAATCTTAACTAAACAAAAATATTTCTACAATTAAAACCGATTTTTCCTATCTCTCTTTTCAGTAAGCTTGCCACAACTTATAAAAAGATAAAAGTTCATTTAAAACAATGACCATTTCCGAAAGCGTTTTTGAAGAAGCTAAAATGTTAAAGTGAAAACTAAGAAAATCAGATAATTTAATAAAGCAAATAAGCAAAAACAAAACAAAACAACCCACAATAGAAGAAAATTATAAACTTACAAACAGCAAAATATTGTGAAAATGTTTAATGTGAACAATTTGAATACAACAGCAACAGCAACAGCAACAATAACAAATCTAATAGAAAATGTTAATCAAAGTAATAATACTAATAATGTTAATCTGCTATTGTCCGCCTCCAGTTCGTTGTCAGCCTACGCGCCACAAACAGATAGCAGCAACTCGTCAATGTTGTTAACGGATTTGGTAGTGAATACCACAGCGGCTGTGGTTGATTATGCTGCACAATGGCTGACAACAACAATAGCAACAACAGCAGCAAATTTAAGCAGCATCAGCAATGAAATCAACACCACCATTGCCTCCTCCTACACCTTCCCTACTCATACATCGCCCACCGATAGTATTTTAGATTTTAACACCACCCCACCGTTTAGTGTTGGCAGTTATACAAATTTTACAAATCCTGCCGCCGACAACATCATCAACTCCACCTCCTCGCCCTCCTCGCCCTCCTCCGCCACATTTATGCTAAATGCTGATCTCATTGGGGAAAGTCCGATATTAGATGATGATGGCTTTAACTATGATGATTGTCATCCGGATAATCCAAAGTTTAATTGTTCACGCATGGATTATATTCTGTTCACTTTAGGACCTCAGAAGCTGCCCCTCTATAAATCTCTGTTGGTAAGTTGTGTTTAAAATTTGACATTTAACTAATATTCTTTGCTGGAAAGTATTTTTCTTAAACTTCTTTTGTCTTTTGTTGAAAATTTTATTTGGTTGTATAATATAATACATGGCATAATTTAATAGTTTTTGTCGTTGTCGTTTTCTGTTTTATGTTTTATTTTCTATTAAAAGGAGAAACATTTTTTTTCTTTTGCTGGGCAAATTTATTTTTACTTATTGTTGCTAAATGATGCGTGATTTCAACTACTGACTTTTATGTAACTAATTTACTGCATTATACACTTCGTTGTTTATGAAAAGGACATCTAAGATATGAACTCACACAGAACTAAACCCGATCTTCTGAAAGTTAAAAAAATTATAATAATAATATCCTATTGCATTTCAAATCCTGTAAGAACTTTATATTTGTTATCTTTAAACTTCTTCTACTTCCTAAAAAGTCTATCCATTTCTTATTAACCATGTTCATATGTTAGTTAAAATCAATTTTGCGAATGACTCAGATGTTCTATGAACCTAAATTTTGGGTCAATATATCAGATGTACTTTTGAAAATTTTATTATTGAAAATCAGCGTTATCGGTCGATATATGACGGAGATGTGCAAAAAAACACGACTACAATGAATTTTGGAAATATTTTCAGATTTATATGTACCTACATATACGAGGTCCTATTAAAAAATAACCGTTATTTTAATTTTTTTAAAAAATTATTTATTTATTCATCAATAACTATCTTGTCCCCTTCAAAGTAATCCCCGTCAGAAAAAATACACTTATGCCAGCAATTTTGTTTCTATCTCCTCAATCGTAGCAAAACGCTTTCCCTTCATCAATGTCTTCAGTTTTGTAAAGAGGAAACAGTCAGCGGTGGCCAAGACCGGTTAATACGGTGGTTGAGGCATGATAACGCTTTTGTTGTTGGCCAAAATCTCACGCACAAGCATCGATGTCTGAGCTGGTGCGTTATTATGGTGCAAAATCCATGATTGGTTTTTCCACAATTCTGTGCGTTTCTGACGAATTAATACACCACGCCATTGCAGTCGAAGAAAACAGTGAGCAAAACCTTCACATTTGACCGAACTTGACGTGCTTTTTTTTGGTCTTGGCTCTTCTGGACGTTTCCACTGGGATGATTGGGCCTTGGTTTCAATGTCATAGCCATACACCCATGGTTCGTCGCCAGTTATGACCTTTTTGAGGAAATCTGGATCGTCGTTGACGATGTTTAACAGCTCCTGTGCGATTTCCATGCGACGTTGTTTTTGCTTAAAAATTAGCAATTTTGAAACAATCTTTGCTGCCGCACATTTCATGTCTAAATCATCCGTGAAAATTGCTTGGCATGAGCCGAACAATATGCCAACATCATCACCAACTCTCTCTGATAGTGATTCGACGATTATCCAAAATCATTTTCTTCACTGCTTCAATGTTTTCATCGGTTGGTGACGTGCTCGGGCGACCAGAATACCACAGTTGAACTGGTGTTCTGCTCATAGTAGACTCGCCAAACGCCACAATCAACATTTCAAATGTCCTTGCGCATTTAATTTAATTTTTGACACAAAACTTAATACAGTTTCTTTGAACCATTTTTTCAAATAGTAAAAAATCGAAGAGCAGACCAAAACACGACTAATGGCCGAATTCACAGTCTTTAGTTACCTAATGACAAAGGCTTAACTAATGATTCTTTATTCGAAATGCTTAGTTTGCCATAATAATAACAAGTAATAGTTAAACAATAGTTAGTATTTTACCACTGCGAATTCGGCCATAAATGTTTTATCTGTCAAACACAAACTGACAACCTGGGTTGTTGAATTTACATATGTTTCGAGACACACCACTTTCTCTCATCAGAATTCTTTGCGTTCTAACCCTCTGCACCACTGCGGTGCCTGCTAGCCGACAGACAAACATCAATCTTTTAACCAGTGTTACCTGGTGGTTCGAAATTTGCTGTAATTGTCATTTTTATTTATTAATTTCTATTTTACATGTTGCCTTCTTTTGGAATCCCAGCCAAGAAAATTATCAATAAAAATTTTAATAAAAAATTTTTCAAGTTGTAAAACAATTCCTGCCTTCAGTAAGTAAAAATAATTTAATGAAAATTAAATTCAATGAACTCGAGCCCGACTAAACATTTATCTATTTTGTTTAAATTTTTTCAAACAAAATTTTTCCAAATTTTGATTCTTAAGGCAAATATTTGCCTAAAAAGACGTAACTACAAAATAAAATATATTTGAATTCATTTATTTATTTAAAAAAAAACTTAGTTTATTTAGGACAAAGACACAACAAATATTAGTTCTATTTTACTTGATGATGTTTGATCTTGCAAAACTCTTGTAAGAGTAAACACCATCAAACATATGTGTGCTTAAGCAAGTGCTTACGATTTTTTAAGTAAATAATTCCCATGTGTGACCATGCCTTTAGTGCTGTTTCACACGTTTCATTTTTAGCTGACCAGTTTTTGTGCAATTGTGTCTTGAAACTGCCATTTAGTTTGCAAGCGTATCTTCAATTTTCGTGCTCTTTGCCATCAAGTAAGACAGAAAAAAATAAAAAAAGAAATCAAAAGAATTCTTATTTCTATTCTCACCCAAAAATACCTGGCTTGAAACCTGTGAAAGCAAACTAAAGAATTATTTATTCTTATATAAATGTTTGATGGTCAATTTCCTTTAATAGAATATCATAAAAATTACACTTTCTTAAATTTTTTTCCACGAACTGTACAAGTTTATTTAAGAAGAAAATATGAAAATGTCTTTAAGCTAAAAATACATCAAAAATATCTAAAGGCAACATTAAGGTTGATGAAGCAAAGCATTATAAGATTACATCTTTTTTTTTTATTTTTGATTTCATAATTTATTTGGATACTAGGTCAATTCCTTAATAAAACTGGAAAGGTTGAAACTTAAATAAGAAAAAACAAAGAAAATTAGACTTATTTAATTTTATACTAGTAAGTTTATAAGCAAGTTTATAAATGTTACAATAATTTTAAACTAGATTATATGCTCTTAAATATTTGTCTTATTTACATATTTAAAATAACAAATAAATTTAACATTTTCCTTTTTTCAAAACCAGCTCTATTTCTCTCATCACTATTTAGAAAGCAAACCAAGTGTTAGACAAACAGAATTTGAATTTATTTTACTGTCTGCAAATAGACACTTATGAATGTGTTATTTTTTACCCTTAATGCATTATCCTTGCGATGATTGTTATTGTCTATTTAATTTGAAAAAAAAAAAAAAAAACAAATATAAAAAAAGTAAAACGAAAAGCAGTAGCCATCAGAACGGCCAGCATTATTTTTGTTGGAATGTGTTAAAGAAACCTAAACTACCAACATGGCACACATTAAAGTCGGATCACGTAGTTTATTTAACAAAAGTATCTGCCAAATTGAGAGTTTTTTCCTTTTTTATACTCTTCACCTTCATGACAAGGGTATATATAAGTTTGTCATTCCGTTTGTAATTTCCACAATATAATTTTCCGACCCTATAAAGTATATATATTCTGGATCCTTATAGATAGCGGAGTCTATTAAGCCATGTCTATCTGTCTGTCTGTATGTTGAAATCAATTTTCTGAAGTTCCCAGATATTTTCGGGATTCAAATCTTCAATAATTCTGTCAGACATGCTTTCAAGATGTTTGCTATTTAAAATCAGCAAAATCTGTCCATAAATAACGGAAATATGAGCAAAAATCCGAGACAACTTCTGAAAATTTCATCAAAAAAAAAACTATCAAACAAAGTGTAGTAATATACAGCCATATCACAGAATTTAATTCCGTTCGGAAGTGGAATTAATTTCATTTTTTGCTTCTATAGAAAAAGCAAAACGAATTTTTTTTTTCGGAATGAAACGACTTCAAATTTGCTATGTGGAATTGTAATTTTAAGAAATTCTAGGTTTCATTCCTCTTCCGAACGGAATTAAATGCTGTGACATGGCTGATAATATATATGTATATAATATAATTATGCATCAACAACAAAGGTGAAGGGTATATAAGATTCGGCATAGCCGAATATAGCACTCTTACTTGTTATTAATTCGACTTACTCTCTATACAGCCTGTAACGAAAACAACTTGTTAGCAAACATGTGTTTTAAAAAAAACTGGTAGGCTGACTTGATAAGTAAAAAGAAATTTAAAATTTAAAAAATATTATTAAGGAAAACTTTAAAAGGTTGTGTATGAATTTTAGAATAACTAATGCGGTGTTTATCCTGGTTAAGTTTAATAGATTAAAAATAAAGTCTGGACAAGTCTGATTATTGTGTTGTAACTGTCCAAACAGTTTGGTTTTTGTTGAAAGTATTTTTAGAATAAGGTTTAAGAGTAGTTTGAGCATAAGCATAATTCTTAAATTGTAAATTTTTTTGTCGAGGAGTCTTTTATTATCAAAAGTTTTTAAAACCTAAAAATGCATGTGCAAACTCGGGAGAGTGCTATATTCGTTTATGCCTTAAAAATACCTTTCGTTTGATATGTATATTGTCTAAATACAGAACTTAGTATTTGAGATATATATCCCCTTATTCAAAAACGATTATTAAATTTAACAAACGTTTATTAAGCAAATTTTTATATGTAAATCTGTCCTAATAAACGTTTGTTAAATTTAATAATCGTTTTTGAATAAGGGCATTAGTATATATGTATCTAAAAAAAAATGTCTAAAAATCGAAGAAGTCGTGGCTTTTTACTCATGGCTGGTGTGACACGATTTTGCTGATTTTGAATACTACTATTCTTGAACAAACATATACAGTGGCTCACATTGAAAGTCGGGCAAACTATTTGTAAAATATTAAACCTCATTTGAAAAAAGAGAGCTTGGGATTTTTTTAAAAAAAATTTCAAAATTAAATAAATTATTTATTATTAAACAAAAAAAAAAAAACAAATAAATATGGTATTCTACCATTAATATAACAGAAATAAAAACAAAATAATTAAAAAAAAACCTTAATAGTATGATCACACTGAAAATCGGGCAGGTTATTAAATTCAATTATTTTATATTTTGTTGCGTATCATTATTGATTATCGACAGCTTGGAGTCGTTTGGAATCGATTCAAGCAGTTTTTTTTTCACACATCAGGACTTATTGGGTTTCATTCTTCCAGTAATGCTGCTCTGAGCTGGTCTTTACTAGTACATAGTCTATTTTGCATCCAACGTCTGAGCTCATCTCATTATGCTCGCTTAGGTTAAGGTCTGGACATTGTGCAGGTATTTTGAGGACACTTATACAACAACCAGTTCTTTGCTATAAGCGAAGTTATTGGCAATCTCCAATTTATGAGCACTTTGTTGAACATTTGCCTTCCAAATATCAAGATAAATGTTTTATCCATTATTATGCCTTCTAGAAAATAAAGGTTTCCGACACCGAAAGCAGCCATGCATCCCCACACCATCACTGACACGCCCCCGTGCTTTACAGTTTTCTTAGTATTTTTGGACAAAACTCCTCATTAGGTTTGCCCGACAAAATGAAAACTCTTTTTGATGCCCTAGATTTCTAAGTCAGATTGTATGCATCTAGTATTGGGCTTTAAGAGTACGCTTTTTTCATCAGCTTTAGTTTTCGAGATATTAACTTTTTAAAAAAACTACGTAGTGACGCGATTTATAGTAACGTAACTAATAAACGGTTCATTCTATTCAGTTAAGATAAAAAATCGAAATTCGGCTACAATATTTTCTTTATGCTGCATTAATATTATTCAGATTCCATGGACAATTATTCTTATACATTTTTTTATTTTTCAAAAATATATAAAAAAAAATAGAGAAGACGACAAATTTTCCATTATTTTCCTGCAGACGTATAGGAAAATATGTTAAGCATATAGCGAGCTATTCACAACTGTGGGTTTTATTCGAAATAATGTAAATTAAAAGAAAATACGTTATAAACACAACAGTACACAGAGGTATGTGGTACTTTTTGTAAAAAAAAAAAAAAAAAAAAACCAACCAAGATGTAGTTTCACAAAATTAATAATAGAATCAAAACTATTGCGTCCATATTACCAAGAAATATTGCATTTTATGCAGGACATATCTGCCTATAAGGCTTTAAAAAAATATTGGAACTTTTGTTATTATCTCTATTTTTTATAAATTTTTGAAAAACAAAACAATTTTTTAAATAATATTTTTTCGTCATATATTCGGCTATATCTTCAAAACTATTGAGTGGAGTAATTATTATTGTAATAAGTCAAATATCCTTTTTGGTAAGTCTGTCCTGTTTGCTTATAAGGCGAGCACGCCGATTTACATTTATGGCTAAAAAGCCGATGTAATGAGAATGCTTCAGAGAAATAAAAATCAGCGTCTAGCTGAATTCATGTCTAATTTTATTCTAATTTTATTTTCTTATTTCTCTTGCTTATATACTAATTACAAACTATTTTCTTATTACTGTTTTCCATATTCTTTCTACATGTTCTTGATACTCTGGAATGTTATTGAGTATGCAGTTTTAATTGCATTTTTGTTTGTCAATTCAAACATGGCATGACGTGTATACACTACAATACATTACATTATGTTAGGGCTGTATGAAAGTAATATTGTAGCTAAATTCTTATTTTTTCTTTTCACTAAGTAGGTTAAACATCCTTTCGATTATAAAAAAAAATCTCGATTCAACTTGATTTTTAATTTTTTTTAAAGTGACTAGTTATTTTAATATTTTAAGATGAAAATATGTAAATTTTTGTTAAAAAAAAAGACTTGAACTTACTTGCAAAGTAATAGGCTTGTAACAATGTATTTAAAAAAACTGCAATTATAAGCGTTTTAAGGAAAACAAAACTAAGTGTGATGCTCAAGATATTTTGTGACGATCAAGAGATTGTGGCACGTAAACAAGAAATAATCCCAAATTTAAAGTTTAACGAAAGAAAGTTTATTCCTTTACAAAAAGTAAATACAAAAAAAAAATTATTTAAAAAACAAAAATTTTCCTACAAAACTAAACATGAAAAAAGGAAGTAATTCTTGAAGAAACTTATACACATATGTAAATAAATGCTAGCTTTATTATTGGCGCTTTTATTTGACACAAAACAATAACTTAACTTAATTTAATTTATAACAAGGGGCTTTGTTTTTTTTTCATTTTCATTAATTTTTATCACTTTCGAATTAAGTTTGTGGCAAAAACAGATCAGTCAGTAACAATAAAAATTAAACTTAAATATACCACGATTAAACCTTTCTTTCTTTTTTCTTTTATATTCGACATTACGCGCTTTCTAGAGTTTTATTTTCTCTCAATATCTCAGTGTTTTTTCAGCCGCAGTTAATTTTGTTGTTTTACTCTTGAAAATTAAAAAATAAAATCAAAATTAAGCATTTTAAGCTATGAAGCAATATATTTCAAAAGTGATGCTCATGAAATATTTGCCTATTTTGGTTTTTTTTTTCGTAGGCAATTTATATCTCAAATTCACAAATTATAAAAAAAATGAGTTGAAACCAAGTAAACAATGATTGACAACTTCAATTTTTTACATTTAATATATTCACTTTTAAAAAAATTTGCGTGACGCTCAAGGAAAGCAAATGCACACTTTTTTTAATAAATTTTTTTTTCGCTTTTACACTAAAGTTTGTACTTTCCTTACGTTATTTACTTTATTTAAACTTGAAATTGAAAACTAGTAATATTACTTGATTTATAAAAAAGTTACGCTCAATGCAAATTGTTGGGACTAATTCAATTTTGACGACATAACAAATCAAAACACAAGAAAGAAACACAATAATTCGAATACTTTTATTAAATGTTGCATATTTACTTTTTTTCTTGATTTTATTTTATTTTGTTTACTAAAAATTCTAACGGGGGACACATGCTTTTGTATGAAAGCAGTCAGAGGGAGAAACAAAACACCAATTTGAATAAACAAAAAAACACATACAAATTTGAGAATTACGTTTTTTTGTTACATATTCCTCGCTGATCACTCTCATATTTTTGTTTTTTTTTTTACCTAAAATAGTAGTGTAAAGTGCGGGGATACAAAAATTGCGTTTATTTTTTTTTTTGAAATTGACCCATATAAGTTTAAAAAAAAGCTTGCATTATAAAATGCCTCAAATCATCTAAAAATTTCTATTTTATTTTTCTATTAGATTTTTTTGTTTTACAATTTAAATTAACTTAAGGCTATAGAAAACAAAAACAAACAAATTTCGTAAGAACAAACAATATACATACTCCAAGAATATTAATTTTACCAAAATATTTGCATGTCGGATATTAATGTTTTGAAAAAGAAATAAAAACACATACAAAACAGCTGTTAAAAGCTCTTAACAAGAATATTATTTTCGTTTATCCTGAATGTTGCTGATAATAAACAACAATAACACTAAAATGGCCAACTTCCTTTATGAGATTTTTTCCACCTCTTTTCCAAACCTCCTACTTTTCCACTTCTTATCATATTATTTGTTACTTCTTTTTGCATTCAAACAGAAAAAAAAAACTCGAAAAAAAACTTAAATATTTTAGTGATTCGAGAGTAGAATACAATATTGTTGGCAATGTAGTTCTGCTGTTATATTTTTTCAATATTCCAAATAAATAACATGAGCATAATAGACCGTGTCGACAAAAGTTTCTTCTTTTTTTTATAACCACCACCAAAAAGATAGGAGGTATATTAAGTTTGTCATTCCGTTTGTAGCACATCGAAATACTGTAAAATCAAAAAGTGTTCGGTCTGTTGAAGGCAAGCTAGAGCTACGAACAATGAAATTTTTCCCAAACATTCTCTGCTTCACCGAAACGTTTGCTATTGAAAATGGGCAAAATCCAGTAGGACCCTAGTAATAGATCAAAGTTTCAGACAACCTCGATATTATTCAGAAGTTTTTTGCTACTCTCTTCTAACATAAAATTTTGCACAATTTATTTTCATTATAGGCGCACAAGTTCTGTTGAACATTTTAAAAATCGGCCTACGATTTCTTATAGCCCCCGTACAAATGTCTTCCCGGAATTTAGCTCTATGATACATAAATGCTTAGAGAAAAGCCAACATTCATAAAAAAATTCAGCAAAAATAAATAATTTCGTGCAAAAAAAAAAAAAATAAAATGACATTTTGTTGGCATTGATCCATATTTGAACATAGTCCCCACATAAAGTCCACTTCCGAAAATCACTTAAATTTGCATAAATCTTTTATAAACATAGCTATCAAGTTAAAATTTGATACAAATAATCCATGCATATATAAAAATTGCCATACTTATTTAAATGGCCATCGGACCATATGAACAGACTTTCAAAAATCTCTTAAATTCACATTAATCTCGTATTAACATCCAGTTGAAATTCGCCACAAATAACCCACATATATACGTATTATAAAATCTTCATACCGAATTTAATTTTGATTGGCCGAAATCGAATCGAAATTTTACACAGATCAGATCAGACTATACTCATGGATTTTGTGAAGGTTAATCCTTAATTGGCCATAGTTCTTACATAAGCTCCAATTCCGAGAATAACTGGAAGACCCACTAAATTCTTGTACGAGTATATAGCGTTATTGAAATAAAGTTCAACCAAAAAATGCTCAAATGCATAGAAATTCCCACAGCTTCCATGCGAGTGATCGGAAAAATAAAAATCGTTATCCATAGAAAATGTAACAGAAATTAATTTGAAGTACGAATAAATCTCACTGCTGGTGTAGGTGGCGGGTATACGAGTATAAGATTCGGCACAGCCGAATATAATCTCTTGCATGTTAATGTTATTTTCGTTCTTTCTATTTTTAGCAATTTTGTTTGCAAACAGAAATATTAAAAACATTTGAAACATTATTAATGGCAGTTCTTAAGCAAGTTTTTAATGGTCATCGATTATTTAGGCTTTGATGAGCAAAGCATCAATCAAATGTTGGTATTTTAGTTAAGGAACAGGCAAACACTTTTAAAGGTTTTACTATATTTTCTAGATTTTTAGGAAGAGGGAGAATACATTTTTTTATTATTATCTAACTTAAAGAAATTTTTAATTAAAACATATTAATAATGAGTTTAGACCCCGATTACCGTTCACAACACTAATGGCTAAATTCACACCCTCTTATTCAAAAACGATTATTAAATTTAACAAACGTTTATTAAGACAGATTTGCATATAAAAATTTACCTAATAAACGTTTGTTAAATTTAATAATCGTTTTTGAATAAGGGGGACAGTCTTTAGTTAGCTAATGGCAAAGGCTTAACTAGTGATTCTTTATTCGCAATGCTTAGTTTGCCATAAGAATAACAAGTAATAGTTAAACAATAGTTAGTATTTTAGTTTACCAATGGTTAACTAATGACCGAGAATTCGGCCATAAGTATTCTAATGTTATATATTGTAAACTGCGATTACGATTCCTAGCACTTGTCTGCTGAATCTTAAATAAATGCATGTTGTGTTGTAGTCGAGTTAAGGTACATTCACACTTGGCAAATATTTGACGTAACCACTAAAAAACATATATTTCAATTCTTTTATTTATTTAAAAAACTTGTCTTATTTAGGCCAAAGCACCAAAACTATTTAGTTTTATTTTATTTGCTGTAAATTTGAGAGTAAACAACGTCAAACAAATGTGTGCTAAAACAATTTTGAGTAAATATTTGCCAAGTGTGACCGTACCTTTAGTTTTTCTCATACTGAATGCTTCTGTAGTGTGTTCGGATTTCAAATGAGCCATGTTTTATTTATAACATGTAAAATCCTGTAAACTAAAGAATTATAATTTATCTATTAAACTTAAAGTCTTAAATTTGTTTAGTTCCCTCAATAATCCTGCAGTCTTTAATGTTACCAGCAACAAGGTCATATCATTTAGTTTTTTTTTTACCCTTTTAGTCATACTTTTTCTTTACTTAAATTACCATTGTTTCTTTTGTCTACAAAACTTATTATCTCTTGTTTTTAGAAAAATATTTACCATTTATATGTTTCCTCAAATAATGTTAACAGAAATCATAACAAACCTATTTTTCTTTAATTTTTAGTTGTATTGTTTCGTTTCATAGAAATATCTTTTCGTTTGTCATTTTATTCGTGTATTGTTTTAAATAAAACTAAAGAATTTTATATATAATTTTTTTTCTATATGAAAATATACTTTTGTATATTTTGTTACAAATTGCAAATTGTATGCTGGAAATAATTGCAATGTATAAAGTACATGTATGTATATTGAGTACATCTTGTAGTTTCTTGCACTATTATTATTCGCATATGTTGTATGTATGAGACAGTGTTGCCAAAAGACTTTTTTTACGTAACTAGGTTTCCTCATCTACTCATTCCCGGGAATATGTCAAAAAATATTAAAATTTTATGAATATTTTTGTAGTCTCCCAAAACTTATAATGCAATATTTTTCTCGCGAATTACGACTTTGACTGCACATAACCACAAAGAAACAACGTAGAGGTGTGATATCACACATTCAGGGCGTTTATAAAACAGCCTCCGGTCCTGTCTAATTTTCGGTTCATTAAATTCTCATTACATTCATTGTGCATAAATAACATTTCTCACAGAACCCTGATTTTCACAATGAAAATAGGGTGAAAGTATGACAACAGTTTCTGGTGATCTGTGAAAATCTGTGTAGAAAATGATTTTCTTTTGCTTCCAATAATATCGTCGTTTTAAAATCATGAGTAGAAATTATATTGTGTAAGCAGTGAATTTATCAGAGTAAGTCATTTTAAGATAATGTTTTAATTGTAACAACAAAAATTTGACTGAAGTCAACATTTCCCACAAAATCATATTCTTTACAAAAAATCCATATGCTATATTTATTTGACATCAAATGTAATTCATTAAGAATTCTCAAAACCTAAACAAATGTTAAAAATTTACATTTGCATTTTAGATTAAAATGTTGCGCTTAAATTATTATCAAATCAAAAATTAAATTATAAATTTAAAATTATCTGTGAATAATGTTAATACCAAACTAGTATTTCTGAAAAAGGCAACATACTTTCAGAGTCCCAATTTACACAAAGCAATTCTTCAAGCTAAACTGATTACCTTTTAAAAATCGGAGTGTACTAGCAATTCGTGTTACGCTCTCATTCGTATTACATATGTGTCAGCGTTGTCAACGTGCTGTGTTTCGCACCATTTTTGGTGCTTTTTAAATTTGTTCGTGCAAAAATTTCCTTAGTTGGTGCGCGGTGCGCTTTTTTAAATTTCGGTGCGTTTTTTAATTTTCCCGAAAATGTGATGAGTTTTTTTATTTTTACTAATTTTTAATTGCAGTTTTTTAATAATTCATTATCATGAAATCTATACGATGAACAGGACCCCATTAAATATGTTTTAAATACGAATGTTTGATAAATGAATACCTACTATCAAATATATCACATGAAGGTTATTGCTAAAGGTAAATATGGTGAAAATCTTTGTTTGAAAATCAAATTCACATTTTAAACATGGAAATAAAAATTCTTGTATAGCCTGATGGTTTGGTCTACTAAACTGTATACAGGACAACCAGGGTTAGAGTGCAAGTGGAGCCCTAAAACAAAAATAATTTAAAAAAAATTACCGAATGTACTGAAATTAGCCCTTTTTTACTAATTAGTACTTGAGTTTCGAATAGCATATTGTGAGTTAAATTTTATGTGGTTAAATGCTTATCTTATCTTTATTAGCTCGTTTATTTAAAAAAAAGCTTTTACTATTATTACTTTCACTATTAATCAAAAAGAATTTTATAGATTTTATGGCATTAAAAAAAATTCAATAAACATTATATATAAAAGAAATTCTAAACTTGGTGCGTTTTTCTCAACGACGTGTTATTTCTCCATTTTGATGCGTTTTGAAATTTCAGAGTTGACAACACTGATATGTGTGCACAAGTGTGTGTATACAATTAAATAAAAATAAGAGTGATTTAAGCAATAACAATTGTGCTATGAGCACACCAAAGAAATTTCAAGGCAAAAAAATTGTATCAATCTTCAATAGGAATTGCTTCGTGTAAATTGCCACAAAGCAATTACAAAATAGCTTAAAAAAATTTATTGAATGCTAAACTTTTTCTATATGATTAAAAACAAATTGAATGCAGATATAAACATTGAATTTAATTATGAATTAACAAAATTTTAAACTAAACTAGTTCTAATAGTTCTGCAATAAATAAATTCTAAAACTAGGAATTCAATGCATTTGAAGTGTTTGAAATTCAGCCTATGCACTAAATCCAACAGAATTTATGAAAGATTTAATATTTGTTGTAGCAAATCAAATCTAAAATGAAAATATTAATTCTTGATCACATTTGTACTCGTTTTGTTTTTAATTCTTAATGAAATGACTAAAGAAATTATTTAAAGATTTTAAAATAATACCGCTGGAATTGGAATAAAGAAAACTCGTACATATTAATAAGTAACTACCTCTACAAAAAATTAGGAATTAAGCCTTTAAATTAATTCATAATGGATCTTTAATCAATTATTAAGAGACATAATTTAATTTGATTTTGTATAGGTAGGTTATGTTATCGTAGTTTAGCTTAAGAATAATTTGTTTCGAATCCTTGTTACTGACACAGAACAGAGCACAAAAAGTGGAAAAAATTACTCAAGAAAAGTAAATAGTAGTGAAAATACACAGAAACAACTAAAAATGAGTTTCAATTAAAATATTTGTGGAATCAATTAAAAATTTAATTGAAATCGGACCTGTAAACAAAATGATAGTATCAATTAAAAAAAATGTGAGATTTAATTGAAAATATCAGAAAAAGTAATTGAATCAATTAAAATTTTAATTGAAAATTATTTTTAAAATCAATTAAAGGTTTAATTGAAAAAAAACATAATTTTTTTTCTGTGTAGCAACGAAATCAAAAAGTTAACATTACGCAAAGCTGAGGGCAACATTTAAACATAATACTGTGTAACAGTGTAACTTTTTTTGGGAGCAGTAAACGACAAACATTAGCGCAATTCACAATCTTGTGTAAATTGTCTTGCATTATTGCAAGTAAACATTAGCATGTGCATTTCTGTATATTTTTTTAAGGTACGGTTACATTTGGCAAATATTTACTCAAAAGAGCGTAACCACCTGTTTTAACACAAATTTGTTTGACGTTGTTTACTCTTACAAGAGCTTTGCAAGATCAAACAGCATCTAATAAATTAAAACTAAATAGTTTTGGTGCTTTGGCCTAAATAAGGCCAGTTTTTTTTAAATAAATAAAAGAATTCAAATATATGTTATTTAGTGGTAACGTTTTTTTCGGCAAATATTTGCCAAGTACTGTACCTTTAGTGTAGAGCAAAAATATTTTGCAAATGCAATGATGCTAGACCATTTACACAACATTGTGAATTGCGCTATTGTCTTGTGTATGAGTGTTGCACGACACATATAATTACTTTCTTTGGAATTTAAAATATTCGTTTAGTTTAGAAATCGTCTAACAATCTGTGATTGTTGATAACACAAGTAAATATAAAATTTCAATGTAAAGGGTGATTTTTCTTGCAAGCCTGTGTTTGGTAGTTCAGATGCTTTCGTGTAACATGCAGCCAGAAGCATTACAAGAACTGCCAGTGCACCACGCTATCATTAGACCGTACTTTCTGAAAGATGTCGAAAGCAGAGGCGTTACAAAATGGAAGAGCTGGACTTCGCTTACAAGTGGTTTCAAGAAAAGACAAGCCACACAGCATGCGAAACAATGGCCCATTTAAGAGGCGAGTTTGGTGAACAGTTTATTTCACGTTTGGAGCTGCTTAATTTTCCGTATAGAAATTGCGATTTAGACTATAATTTGTGGGACTATGTTATGGCTCATATCTATAAAGGCAAGCCCGCAATGGTGGCAGCTTATATTAAAGAATTTATTCCTGAGATACCAACTAAGGTACCATTTATATGAAATCATCTTTAAACATTGAATTTTATAGATTGTTAATATCGAATCAAATAAAGATTTCATATATTTCTCAAAATTTTATATATTTGTATGTATTTATAAATTAAATTCGAAAGCTTTAAAAAAATCACTCTTTACAGAGCCAAATGCTGTTTTCTTTTCTGCGTAAAAATGTTTTTCTTTCCTTCTCTGAGATTTTCTAAAAATGGGAAATGAAAAGTTAAACACACAAGTTTCAATATTTGTATACACATTTTTCATTTTAATAACTTAATCCCTTTAAGTTTTTTCATAGACCATGGTGTGCACACTGACCCATATATAATAATCTGCAAACCTTGAAGCAGTAAAATTGTTTTGTTTATCTAAATTCTAATTAATCATGCAGTTGTTATAAATAATTTTGCCACTTTTAGTTCATTGTCATATAAATAATTTAATCTTATTTATTTTGTTGTTATTATTTTTTAATGTATTACACATTTTTTCGTTTCTATTGTAACAATTCACTTTTAATGATGGCATTTATTGTTTTTAAATACTTTGCAATTGAAATTGTCGCAAGACAGACAGATGCAAATTAATTTTGTATTAAAAAAAAAAAAAACAAATTACAAATTCATGACATTAAAATTTATTCGTTTTATATTGAATCTCAAGTTATTTTACCTGATGTTGGGGTTGCAGTTTGGTCAGAGGCACCATTTGGGCCGGGTGAATTTAAAATGTGATAATTGAATTGTTTATTTGGAATTGTTCTTTTGTAGAAGATACTTTTTTATTAAATTATGATTTTTTTAGAGGGGGTCAGAGTTGGACATTTCGGTCATACAGGGTTTTTTTTAAATAAGTGTAACTTTTCAAATTATTTAAAAAAAAAAATAAAAAAAAAGTATTTTAAAAATTAAAATAAAATATTTTTGGAATGATTGAAGAAATAGCTATCAAAAGTCCTTTAAAATTTTTGCTAGGACGAATAGGTGAAAAGTTACACTCATTTTAAAAAAAACCCTGTATGACTTAAATGTCCAACTTTGACCCCCTCTAACGCCGGTAGTTCTTGAATGATAGAGCTGAAAATTTGTCTCTGGCCTACTATCCAATAGTACTAACCTTGGTCATTCAAATCGGAAGACATCGATTTTAAAAATTGGGTCATTTGACGTGAAATTGCTCTTATACACTTCTTACAAAGAATTTGATACTGTATATTTTTAAAAGATTATTTTAAACAATTTTATAAAAAAAGTATTTTTTAAAAGTTACCTACTTTTTGTAATAAGCATCTAAAGCAGGTATATTTTTAAAATAAACTACTTTAATAAATGTACTTTATTAACTTATACACTTTTTACAAAGAATTTGATACTTTATATTTTTAAAGGTACTTTTTTTTAAATTGTCTGTTTAAATAAAAGGTCTTGTTTTTAAAGAAACTTTCTTTTTTAATTTACATTTTTGAAATAAAACTACTTTTCTAAGAAAAAGTATTTTTTAAGAGGTACTTTTTAAAAAAGTATTTATTTAAAAATCTACTTTCTAAAAAAGTATTTATTTAAAAAGGTACTTTTTAAAAAAGTAAAAAGGTACTTTTTAAAAAAGTAAAAAGGTACTTTTTAAAAAAGTAAAAATGTACTTTTTAAAAAAGTATTTATTTGAAAAGGTGTTTTTTAAAACAACCTTTTAAAAACACCTTAAAAAAAACTTTTTTGAAAGTACCCATTGTTTTAGAAAACTATTTTAATTCCAAAAGAGAAAATTTTTTTAAAGAACCTTTTAAAAAGGAGTAAGTGTATTTTTTTTTTTAAATTTTCCAATAAAGTACAGTTAAAAAAAAATTACAGTACTTTCTTAAAATTTAATTTTAGTACAAGTTTCACAAACTAACTTTTAAAGTTAAACTTTTTTTGAAACGTGCTTTTTAAAAACAAATTTCAAAATAATACATTTTTCAAAAAAGTACATTTTCAAAAAAGTACTTGTTTAAACAAAATGGTATATTTTTAAAATAGTATATATAAATGGTATAAATATTGTACATTTTCGCTTCCTGTTGCCTTGAAACCAAGCTCTCCCATTGTTAAGGGTGGACTTTTTAAAAAATGATGTTGTACAGCCCAGCTTTTTTTCAAAAGTACCAACAACCTCTACGTTCTTTAAGAACAGCTGCTCTTGCATGACTTGATGCAAAGTTAAAAGAAAAAAATAAAAATAAATTTCAAAAGGGAAAAAAACTTTTCAATATGTATGGTTTATTTTTGTATTTTAGAGTTTTATTTAGAGGCAGCCTTTGTTTGGCACTTTTTTTGTTTTATTAAAAAAGGCTTCTTTTGTTTAGAAAATGAATATGCAATTTTGTAAATACAAATAAAAACGTTGTTTATTTTATTGTTTTGTTTAAAAGCCCAAATTAAAACCAATAAAGGAAAACAAATGTATTTTAATGCTTTTAATACTTTAAGAGGTGGCAGTGCCTCAAGTATCTATTATGTGAAGGCATGTAATGCAGAAAAGGAGCAGTTAAGGGCAACGGACAAAGTAAATAATTGTTTTAATTTTCTGTTGTTATTCACATTATGGCGACTGATATGTCTATTAAGCACATATTTATTTTAATATGTTTTGTCAAGACTTTTTTTTTCTTTATAACGTTGTGACAATTATTATACAAATTTGCTGTTCAAAATGCTTATTTCTGGAAAACTTTCCTTTGTTATATTTCATTTTCATTATTTTAAAAATAATTTCTCTGTTTTGAGAATTATATAAAGATAACAGCATGAGGTTTACTAAACTTTATTGTTTAAATATTTTGCAAAGAACAATAAAAATAAACAAACAAAAATAGCCTGAAGTCCCTATAGAATGGAAACTTCTTCACTGATTTATTCACCTTTATTTAATTTTTTTGTTCTTTTTGTTTAAAATTGTTAGAATTTTAAAAGCATTTTGTGTGGCAGGAATTACACAAAAATCCTTTTGTGTTTTTACTCTAAGTGGGAGAAATGTGGTTTGAGTTTTGAGTTTTACATTATTATTTTACTTGAACATTATTTGGAATGAATTAAATTTAATATCGTTCATTTTAACAGGAATTTTATAATGTTAAATTTAAAAGTTCAATCCTAAGCATCGATCATATGGTTTACGTTATGTGACCAATCATTCATCATGTTGTAAATCAATACTTTTTCATTTCAAATTCCTTAATGTCTTTCCAAATATTGCATTGATAACAATATCTATTATACGTTTATAATAGTTTAAGCGAATTTTTAGAATCTGCACGATTTGTTTTTAAAGCATAGGTCGGCATCCTATAGCACAATTGTGCAGAGAGGTGACAGAAGAGCAAAGATAGTGTAGTTTTTTTCTTGTCTCTTTCTTTGAAACCTGCCTTTTTGTGTTTATGTTACTATTTTTCTGACGCAATACAATTAATATTTGGCACAGAGTATTTTTGTATTGTTTGATACAACCATAAAAAATGCATTTATATCATCTAACGAATGCACAAACTCCACAATGCATACCACAAAGTATAACAATTACTAAAACACAATTTAGTTAGTTATTAAAATCACAAACATAAACAGAATTTCAATTCAAATATTCTAACTCAAATTGTTTTGTTTATTTTGTTTTGTCCACAAAATTCTTGTTGTATATACTGCTTTGCTTTTTCACATTACAAATTTACTACCAGAAAATATTTTCTTTCTCTTTTTAATATACCTGCCTTTTTAGCTGATTGTAGCGATTTTGAAACGCCAAAATTGTCGCCTCTGTTATACTCTGTGGTCGTCATTGAGAGTGGAATTAATTCCGTATTTTGCATCTGTAGAAAATGTGAAACGAAAAATTTTTTCGGAATGAAAGTACTTTTAATTATAGGTTATTTAATTATTAATTTAATTTAAACTGATTTCATTCCGAAAAAAATGTTTCGTTCTACTTTTTCTAGAGAACTCAAATACGGAAATAATTCCACTTCCGAACGGAATTAAACTCTGTTATATGGCTGAATATATAAATATATAAAATGCTAAGCTACTTGTATTAAAAAATACTGAATAAGGATATTCTAGTCCTATAACCAGTGTAGGATTTCTCATTTTAGTTAGGTGGAGGGTATTTATAATTCAGCACAGGGAATATTGCACTCTAACTTGGTTTTGTTTTTTAATAAACATTCAAATATTTGTTCCTATTTCTTAAGTCATTTAACAAAGAACATTTCATATCAAAACTCATTTTGATGACACAAAATTTTATTTATAAATTCATGTTAAAGTTTTCTATTCCTTTTTACTTGTTTAATAAATAACACAAGTAAGAAAGTATAGTCGGTCAAGCCCGACCATTAAATACCCAACACCCAGTATATGTGTAAAAACTGTTTTTAAGAAATGAGAAAATTTTATGGCACGACTTCTTGGCGATTATTGTATATTACGATTCGAACGATTTTCATTTCAAAATGAGTTACAAAATAAACAGTATGTTAAATTCTTACACCCCTATCGTGAATAAAAATTCCACATGATTTTTGTTCCCTTTTATTTTTTTAACATTGAATTTAAATAGGAAAAATGTGTGTGTTTTTATTCACGATAGGCGTGATTCAATTATTTTGTTCAAAATCGTGTAACTACGTAATTTAAAAAAAATGAGTTAGAGGTATTGAAGCCCTAAATATGATGTATAGAAATTGACTAAAAAAAAAATTAAGGTACAATTTTTCGTGTTGGGCTGTTTAATAGATCGATTTCAACCAATTTTAATTGCAAATATCCTTGGGTGACCCAACACCCTATCGCATATGGTTTTCCGAACATTTCCTAGACAAATATGTAAATTATGTATATTCGCCATTTTTATTAGTATTAGTTTGTATGTATAAGTTGATGAATTATTGAAGTTAATAAAAGAAGTCTGAAGATTACAACAATCAAGTACCAGATTTTATCGAAATATCTTCAAAATCCCACTATGGTGATGTAGGGTATAAATAGAATATTTTGCAAAATATAAATATGTAAATGTATGTATTTTTGTTTCCATTTTCCAGATAACAATTCTATATGGTGGCATATTTATCACGGGCTTTTTGGGTAACGTTTTGGTTTGTATGGTGATATTTAAACATTCAACCATGCATACGGCAACAAATTATTATCTATTCAGTCTTGCTGTGTCGGATCTTATTTATTTAACATTAGGTAAGTAAAATAAATTGTTATCGTTATTACTACTACAATTATTGTTATTATTATTATTGTTAAATATTGTTGTTGCTGATTGTCGTTGGAGTAAGAATTTGTATCTTTTATCTTAAGTATATCTATCTTATGTGTTTTATTTTAGTCAGCTCAGTTTAGTTTAATATTTTAAAACATTTGTGCTTAGAAAATAACAATATTAAACAATGATTTGTTTTGTCTATTTCTTTCTTTTTTGTTACTTCGTTTAGCAACAATTTTCAATTATTATTAACCTTGAGTTTGAGTTTTTAGACTTTTAGCTGGTTGTGATTTTTATTTTTTGAAAATTAAATTAAATTAAATTAAATTCATTTAATTGTTTTTAGGGTCAGGCTGAGGTATTTTTGAATTAAAATAAATTAATTAATAATTTTGTGTTTGAAACAAAGCGTTATTTCGAGGCATTTCTTTGTTTCTTCCACATAAGAAGGGTATTCCAAAATTAACGCATACACTCGTATCATAAAAATCATTTGATGGAAAATCATAATAAAAGAACATCGTGCACAAATTCCTTGAAAATCTGACATTGTCAAGTTTAATGATTGCAAGAAAGCTAAAGCTTCCAAAAAGTACTGTAAATTATGTTATTGAACGTTGCAAGCAAACCTTAAGCAAAAAGAAAGCTAATACTATGTTCAACAAAGCAAAATCCAGGTCTCTCCGACAATGAACGCTCAAAAAAATATAGCAGCCGTGCATGTACAGTAAGAAAAACGTTGTTTTCCAAACCTAGTATTAAATATCCTAATCGTTATGAAATGCAGAATGGTATTGCCCTAAAACGGACACACCGCCAGCAACTGTTTTGTTATGGATAATATGGAATTCTGCTGTAACGACACCAGAGAATGTCAAAAATTAAAATGTACAAAAAGAATAAATTTGGTAAAAAAAACAATAACACTCCATATTGTCACTATTTAAACTCGCAACTGTTCTGTGTCTCTATCTTGTTTTATTGGAACTAGTAGCCCAGGAACCTGAACAGTTTGGGATAGCTTGTGAGATTCTTTCGGGTAGCTTGTAGTACCTTTGGTTGTACACACAGAGAAAAAGTATAGTAGTACATGTTTACCACAACAATGTTAACATTTTTAAAAGTTTTTCAACAGTATTATGGCCACTGTAATTATTTTTATGTTAGCGGCAACCATAATATATTTAATTTACGATTCAGATGATTACTACAGTCATATATAATTGTAGTAGCTATGTATATATTTGTTGCAAACATGTTTATGATGAATCCATTTATCATAATTTGTTGCTCTTTGATTATATAAGAGAACAACATAATATAGTATAATCTTTCATCATAAAACTGATCACTATAAACATTACATAATTGCTATAATCATATAATATATGATTGCTGTAATGAGTGAATGGTAACTTAACTATATTATGGTTGCAGAATCATAAAAATAATTATTTAAAAAAAATATTGAAATAGTTGTGGTAAACATGCACAATTATATTTTTGCTGCGTGTACCTACAGTTTTATGTCAAATTTATTAAAGCATATATGTAGGCTTTTAAAAAAAATCTGAAATTAAATTAAACTCGTATTACGTTATTATTTATAAACAAAAAAAAAAAAAACAATATTCCTATCATATTTTGTAATAAAAACCTACAACTTTACATTGAATCCAATTTAATTTCCATCAAAATACAATAAATCTATACAGAAACCTATTTTAAACACACATATAATTTCCTAATCTGCATAATATTCAAAAAAAAAAAATAAACGTGTTTTTTTCATTTCATAATTAAAAAAAAACATAGAAAAACAGGATAAAACAATAAAAGCCATTTTATTTTATACTTGCAGCCAAATGCCAAAATAAAATGAAATCATATAATTTCCTTAGATTATTTTAAAAATCAAATTTAATTTCCTTTTCTTCATCATTCTTCCTCTCTCACCAAATATGTTTTCAAATAAAAACAATACAATTCAACTCTTTTTTTGTATTTCGTATGTTTCATTGTATCACCACTTGATGCAATGATACAATGAGTTTAATTTCTAGAAAAAATTGTTTTGCTATAGATACAAAAAAAAAAGTTAAATAAAGTAACACTTTTAAGCGTTTAAGTGTTATTTGTAGCATATTTTCCAGCATCAAAATGAAATACTGTATAAAAGTACAATTTTCTACACCATCACCATCATCATCATCATAAACACTTAGAGAGAGAGAGAGAGAGAGAGAGAGAGAGAGAGACAAAAACACACACATAAGAAAACCATATTGAATTACTATTGCAAAAATTCCAAACAAAAACAGTAAATAACAACAATTTATCAATAACAATATAAGGAAATTTATTATAAAATTTAAAAATGGCTTTGTAGGAATAAAAGACATAAAAAAGAAACTGTATTAATAAAAATATTTGTACAAGCAAACTGTTTTATACTCAACTAACAAATATACGCATAAAACATTGTTCACCTTAAATCCGGACGTAGTTTTTGTTTAAATATTTATGTATGAAAAAAGAGTTTGAGTTTGAACCACAAATTATTGCTCATTAATTAATATTCAAGGAAATCTAAAAGAGGAAAGAGGAATACGTGTTTCTGATTTGATGAACCCATTAACTGTTTAACAATATTTCGATTCACCTGTTCTGCTTTTTATAAAAATTCGCTAAAAAATTTTGTATTGTCAACTTTCGTTGATATTGCTCGAGCTGGTATCTTCCACCAATCCACAGATGCTCTTGAATAATGAAAGACAGTGAGCTAAAACGGTTTTAAACTTTACTGAATAGGGGTGAGGTCTAATAAGAGGCATGAAAGGTTTCTAAAGTCAAAAAGTCACGGACGATGTTGATATTCACAACTGCAAATTTTATGCTAAACAATTGCCTTTTACCAAAGTTATTATTTTTTATATAACAAGAACTTTGTTCTGCAAAACAAAATAAAATCAAGAATTTATATTAAAATTATTCAAATATTTTATGTATGTACGAATATGTGTATATATTTGGTGGAAAAAGTAAGCTTTCACAATTAATGAAAAATAAGTAAGAAAGCCGACCATATAATACCCTACACCCAGTATATATGTAAAAACTGTTTTTCAGAAATTGGCGCTATATGGAAGCTATAACCTATTATGGACCGATCATCTAAAAATTTAGTGGAATGACTGCTGTTCAAATAAATATTTCTTGTGTTAAAGTTACCTCGATATAAAAACTTTTAAACGATTTATACATGTTAAAGGGATTTACGAAGGGTATCTTATATGGGAGATTTGAATAATTATGGACCGTATTTTATAAAATTATGTGTCGTGATTTCTGTATATTTGAAACTTATTTGTGTAGAATTTTATTTTGATACTAAAATTTTCAAGAGATTTATGATCGTTAAAATGATTTTCAGAAGTGGTTCTGTGAATAATTATAGACCGAAATATATACGAAACATATTTGTGTTTAATATTATTTAGATACCGACATCTGTAAGAGAGTTATACTTTTAAAAGTGATTGTCGGAAGTGAGCCGATCTGCACAATATTTGTAGATGTCATTTCATGTGGGGGTCGTGCACAACTTATTTGTGGCAAAACTTGTTTGGATATGTGCCTACATAAAACATTTATGACCAATAAACATATATTTCGGAAGGACATTTGTTTGGGGGATAGGTGAACTATTACAAGAATTCACAGATTTCAACCAATTTCAATCCCAACCGTCCTTTGGCCGAAAAAAAGTGAGCGAAAGTGATTCTGAGTCGTTCGGTATACTTTAAGGTGAGTGTTGGACTTATATTTATGGTCGTTTCAAACATCAGCACAAATCCAATATACCTTTCCCACTATGGGGGTTTAGGGTATAATTATATCGGTATAATTATATCTTACATCATGTATGTATAGACTCTATCTTTGACATAGCTTCACAGAAACTAATGTAGTGGTGTTAAATCGCATGCTTGGGTCCTCAAATGGATTGAATTTCGTAAGATTTAGCGATCAGGAAAATTGCTTTGCAATAAATTCATTGTTTCGTTGGGTGTACACATGTGGCACCGTCCTGTTGAAACCACATGTCAGTAATATCCATATCATTGTCTTTTTACAAAATATATTAATTTTTGTACATTCATATTTGCGGTCGGCATCCCCTAGTTTAGCTCAACATACAATTTTGGTTCCAATAACTGTTTCATTTTTATCAGCCATTATAAAGTAGTTGCTGAATTTTGTTTAAACTTTTTCGTAAAAATTCCGGTCCTGTGTTATGGCAACGCATGGCATACTTTTCATTGGTTTGAGAACTATTTATCTGTCGTCTTCTTGCGGTATTTACACTGACGTTATTTTATTTTGTGCTGTCATTGCCGGAGAAACCTGAATATTGCTTTATTGAACGAAGTGTTTTTTCATGGTTTCTTGAAATAACAACTTAACTTTTTTTTGTTCACAATATTTATTTTAGGTTTTAAAACAGGTCTTACAGTACATTTTAGAATTTAAAGCTTCTTTGCAATTATAAAACCAGACAATGTCGGTAAGTGTTTTATATTCCGACCTATTAAGTTTGTTGAATAGTTATGCTTAAAAAACCAAAGACAGAAATTTTTTCTAGCAGTTTGTTCAAAAACTCTTCTGTAGTGTGGCCGAATTTTATGTGAACAATAGTTTAAAGTATAGTTATATTTCTTAAAAAATTCCACCTCCAACAACAAATATGTATATGTAGTATGTTCGAAAATTATACTAGATTTTCTTAAATGTGTCTTTTATATTATCACTCACTGTATTTAGTTATATTTATAGCATCCTTTTAGGCGCAAGAAACTACAAACTTTTATACAATGGACATACAAATTTATGCAAATTATATACCCAGAGGGAAAAATATGAAGTAGAGAGGCCTCATTAAAGGCCTTATTTTTGCGGCATAGGGACAGCCAGCCGCATGGCAAAATCTTTTAAATTTTACGCGGCTTGGTCATATAAGGCCTTGACTAGTTATATGACTGATAGAAGACATACTTAAGAAGTAATGCCTCATAATGAAAAATAAAAATAAAATTTTTTGTTGTAGCGACTACATACAGGAATAATGCAAACCATTTTTGTATTATGATAAATAATGTTTTCTTAGTCCTAGCTTTGAATTGCAGTTTTGAAACTTTTTTGCAAAAGCCTTATAAAACATTTGCTAAGAGAAGGCAGCGTCGAATGAGTATCGAAATCAGTGTTGCCACTTCGTGGGTAATTACCTGAATTAGGTGTAATATTTACTGTCGTGGGTAGATCGTGGGTAATTTTTTCTAGGTGTAGATCAGGGGGCTAATTCTTGCATTCGTATGCGAATAAATTTTCATTCGAACGTTCGAATTTTTTAACATTTGGGATTACCTCATTCGATAGCGAATAAAATGTATCGAAATTTCTAATGATGGCATTCGATAACAAATGATCATTCGAACGCAACCTTGCGAGTTTTTACTCGTAAGCAAAGAAGAATTCGAAATAACGTTTTTTTAGCAAACAGAAGAAAAAAAAAGAAAGTATTAGTAAAAAATTTTTTACTTACTTTAAAAAATATTATAATATCAAAAATAAATTTTAAATTTTTTAAATTTTCTTTGTGAGCCTGAAACGTCTTTTGAGTCTAGAAAAACACATACATACATTAATACATATGTATGTATGTATGTACATGTGTACTTATTTATACTTACTCATTATTTGTCAATCTTAAGGGGTCGGAGGTGTTTATTATTTGTTTCCTTATGCCATTAATGTTTTCAATCTCGTCAGAATCAAAAGACGATGAGTAAAAAAACATAACTGGATCCATTTTTAATTTAAAATAATTTCTTTAAAAAAATTTGCTTTTACTTGAGTTATTTTTTGTAGAACCATATGTTTTTTGTTTACATTTTCTTTTATTTTATTCAGTGTTGTAATACGTACTTATTAAAGTTTTTTACAACACTGAAGCAATGAATTGATTCGATTCGTATCGAGTACCATCATTAGAAAATTTCGCACTGTCGAAATAATTTTCGATTCGAAAACAATTTCGATCACGACTGCCAGAATTAACCCCCAGGTGTAATTTGAAATTCTTTCGTTTTAAAACACTACCTTTCCATTTCAAAATTTTCGTTTTTCAACACTTAAGCTATACATACGTACATATACCCTTCTTTTTCTGGCAGGTGGCTTTCTTAATCATCGTGTGTGAATCGTATGTTAGACCAATAGGAATCATTAAGGAGTTTTTTGAGATTGGAGGTTTTCGAAGATCCGTCGAAGATGACTGAATTTATGTTGAATGTATTAGATGATAAAGAAACTAAGGCACTTAATACATTATTTCAATCGGAAAAACCAATTCTTTACAAACTTAAAAATGAAGTATTACATAAATATATTAAAAACAATTTTGTCAACTTATATAAACACTGATCTTTTGAAACCCGGGATCATTTGGGAAATTAATAATGGAGTTAAAAATTTATTTTTAAACGTAATATTGCTATTTCGGCATATGTCATTCTGTTCCAAAATTAAAAGGACAGTTATACTTAAAAACTGTAGAAAATTTTATATTTACGTAGTTACCCAAATAATATCGAGATTTGATTTCAGTGACAAAATTGATACCATTTTAGATTTTGTTGATACAAAAAATGCACAATCTGGTCAACGAAAGTCACTGTTTTTTTTTAGGAAAAGATTTTCATCGTTTAATATAGATATACAAAAGCTTGATAATGAATGGCGCCAACATGAGCTCTTAGATATCGATAAATATGAGCTTCATAGTGATTTAAAACCTGAAGTTTATTCGGCAAACTAAAAAATAATCTGGGGGTAGATATGTTTCCAATGTTAGAAAAAGTAGTACATTTTTTTTTATTTTGCCAATTTCATATGCTTCAGTTGAAAGAATATTTAGCACCCTTAACATTTGTAAAACTGATTTGAGAAGCAGACTCTCGTCTGAAACCATTGCAGATATTTTATTTACCAAAGAAGGTATACAAACATTGAATGTACATATACCAATGCAATAAACATTTTGAACATTCCATTTTTTTTTTAATAATTTATTTTAAAAGTTTAATGTTATTTTTGTTAATTTGTTTTTAGTTACTCTATAAATCTAATACAATGACTAATTTAATCTCCTTTAAATTAATTGTTTGTGTGTTTTTAAAGTTTTCAGTAAAATGTAATTTGGTATCAGGTGTAATTTTATTCAAATCGGGTAATTTGTCTTCATCTTAGGTATAATTTTGAATGTAGCTGGTGGCATGTGAAACTGATCGAAACTTTTTTAATGTGTAAGCAGGTCTTTTATAAGGCCTACAAAGTGAAGCCCTAGCAATTTTTCCAGCTGGGTATTAAAAATACACAAATACTCATTCATTCATTTCTTCACACAGATATACACATATGTGCATGCATTTACTGTAGCACTTTAACAATATGTATGCCAGGATTGTTACAATTTTTGGCATATGTACATATGTACATTAGGGTGGCCCGTTTGTATGGAGAAAAAATAAGGCATCGATGTTCCCAACTAATATGAAAATTTGATTCATTTTAAGACTACGTTTCTCAATTTTTTTTTGTCTTGGGGTCAATATTTGGTGAGCTGGATCAAAGGATAAAAATGTCCTTTTTAGAGGTCTTTTGATTTTTTTCACATTTCTTCCAAAGGAACTACATATATGTAAATTTGGTATCATATGAAAGGTCTTTGAGAGGCACATTCAATGGGTTATTAAAAATTAAAAAAAAAGAAAATTTTAAATTCAAAAATTTTCAAATTATAGACAAAATTTTATTTTTTTTTTATTTTTTCATAGAATTTACTTAAATAAATAGTTGAAATTTCTTGATTATAAACATCATGCAATTTAACCCAAAATTCGCAACTTTATTTTGGGGCCACCCTAATGTACATGCTTGTACAACTTTAATTTTAAAATGTTGGCATCTTTTATGTTTTCTTTATTTTCAATTTTTTTTTTTTTTTTTGTTGCGGTGGAGGGGGTGAAGTTGGTGTTTATTTTTGGTAGATGGTGTATTCTAATTTCCTAGAGTAGCTACTTTAGCTTGTTTACATTCCCTTTTTTTTTTGTTATATCAAACCATCACTATTTGTGTTTTCCACTTCTTCAGTTACATGCGTATTTTCTTTGCATAACACATCAAGGCAGACAGGCCGACAGACAAACCTTTACGTAAACAATAAAAGCAGCCAACAAAAATTAAGAAGACATGTAAATTTTTTGTTGAATGTATGTGTTAAAGAATTGAATTATTGTTGTTGTTTATTTTTTTAATAAAGGGATCGTAAATTACTGTTTTAGAGCAGCTTAAAAATCAATCAATAATATAAATACAAAAATAAGAAAAATTCTAACAATATATAAAATTATATAGAAAAATGTTCCTATATTTCATTTTGGTGTATGATTTATTTCTTTTATTATGTATACTCGTATTTTTCTTTTATGTTTATTTGCAGGCCTGCCTATGGAAGTGATTTTGTATTGGCATCAATATCCGTATTTATTTGGTCTGACGTTTTGTAAAGCCAGAGCGTATATATCAGAAGCGTAAGTTATTAAAATAATATAAAGCAAGAGGGCAAGTGACAGTGGGGTGAATGACTATTTATAGTTAGTATGTTGAAGTGAAACTTATGTCTAGTAAAAACAAAACAAAAATCAAATATTATGAATTATAAGTAGTTTTTATTGATAAAGCCCTCGCCTTGTCCAACCCTCATTACATATTAACATTTTGTGTGTGTATTAAAGCAATTGCTTGGTATTCAAACATCTGATCGGCCTCGAATTTGGCCCGAAATTAACACTCATTCAATAATCAAATTTCGGAATAAAAGTTGCCCCAGGGCGATTTATTTCTAAACAGTGTAATCAAGCTACAGGTCAAAATTTTGGAGATAATACTACAGCATTTACCAATTTTTTTTTTTTTTTTTTTTTTTTTTTTTTTTTTTTTTTTTTTTTTTTTTTTAACCAAACACAAACTGCGAAGCTTTTTGGCTTGTCTGCAGAAAACACCCAGAGTCTTTGGCGGGAATCGAACCTGCAACCCTCTGACTGCTAGTTCGGCACACATCACCTAGTCTATCGGGGCACCAATGTTGCTCGAATCACGAATTGGTTTATATAGATTCATTTATCTATAGCTGATTAGTTTGCTATATAGGAAAATTATACTGCTAAGTTTTGTTATGATCTATTTCGATTTGTACACTCCGAATACCCTTAGAAGAACCTTGCTAGAACCTCTCTGAACATTTCAATTACTTTCGTTCACAGTTACTGAATTTATATCAAACTCCTACCATATATTTTATAAATGATTTTTCAACAAGAACTTTGTTTTCCAACAGGCACATATAGGAATAACATGAACGTTTTGACATTTTAGTGGTTTACATATCAGTAGTAGGAGCTTTGACAACTGTTACAATGAATTTAATCGCTATGCAATTCGCCGAAGATTCCCTGAATTCATTCAACGACCACCCGCAGGTTTATCTGGAAAAATGCTTTTTCAATTGAATCTCAGTTTCATTTGTCTTGATACGCCAACAAGCTAAATTGTCGCATTTGAGCTTCTGTAAATCCAAGAAGAATTGCCACTGTGGTCTGGAGGCATCTTTGGGTCATGTTTTTCAGAATAATCGGCTGCAAATGAACTGAATCGAAGAGTTGCGAAGAGTTTTTCATTAGCAGTCCTTAACACTTACAAGTAGTTCTATGTTAAAGTTTAAAATTTAAGTTGTTCCTTAACTCAGCCCCACTGTGCATTTACAATTTGTTTAACATCGCTTGCATGTTTTTCTTTATATTTTATTTGTTTTTTTTTTTTGATTTCTTATATTTCACCACTCATAAATTATAAAAAGAAACCATTTGTTTGCATATTATTTATTAACAAAATTCTCTCCTACTTTTTCTATTTTGTTCATTTACTATGTTATATTTGAAACCCGGACAACAACAAAACTAACTACAACACCAATGCAAAAAAAAAACCTAGATCAACGTATGTATCAGTTTTAACAATAGTAGCGTTTTCGGTGGAACGTTATATAGCCATTTGTCATCCATTACATTTGCGTGCCATGAGAGGCTTCAAAAGAGCGTTGCGCATAATTGCCCTGCTATGGCTAGTGAGTTTTATAGGAGCCTTACCGTTTGGCATATGGACGAAAATTAATTACTGGTACTATCCACCCGGTAAGTGCAATAAAATAAAAGGGAAACCAATCTCACTTATTAATTTGTTAATATTTCTACCCTCTCACCAACAAGATCAAACTCAAATTGATGAATCCGGATATTGTGGTTTTGATACGCCTGAACGAGTACCCGTATTTGAGGTTTCATCTTTAGTCTTCTTTTTAATGCCCATGTTTTTAATATTTTATTTTTATGGTCGTATGGGTGCCAAAATACGCTCCAGACCAACACAGCAATTAGGTGAGTATTAAAATGAAAAAAAAAAAAAAAACAAAAAATGTTTTATTTTGCTTGAGCATAAAATACATCACACGAGTGCATGTCCCAGGCAATGAAATAATTGAATTTTTTTTCCGCTTGTATTTGCGCGAACTTTTTACAGGTGTCCAAAAAGGTTCCATGCATAGAGAATCCACAATTCAAAAGTCACGTAGAGCTGTCATTAGAATGTTGGGTAAGTTTTCTTTTAGAATTTTAAAATGTATGCTGCATACTTTGAGGAGTAAACTTGCAGGCATATTTAAAGCCAGGTGTTTCTTTTGTTATATTTTAAAATTTGTATACATATAATTCAAACAAGAAAATTAGGTATTGCAAAGATTATTTTTATTATATGTATAATACTTCATGTATTTTGTGGTTGTCATATGATATGATTGTGATAAAATTTGTTGGTTGAAATTCATAAACTAGTTTTGTATTTAATGCTTTTTTTATAAGGCGTTTGAGCGGTATGTATAAAATTGTAAACAACTTAAATAAATTTCCATTATTTATGGCATAATAAAAGGCGTTTCCAACTCATATAAAATATTTCATACATTCACGTCTAACTGAAGTATTTTTCTAAGTAAAACAACACATTTAAAACTTTCCTGTTTAAATCAAAAATGTTGACACTAGCTAGATTTTTATTACCAACAAGGATATAACTTCCTATAAGCATATTACCTCTAACAAAATAGCCAGCTCAAGGGCACACTTTCAGGCGTTTATAATAAAACTGGCACATTCTATATAACATTATTACTATACAATTTATTTTTAGAAAAGCCTAAACAAAATTTCCTTACACTGGAAGTAAGTACTTTAAAACGATTTTGCTTAAATTCTAATAAAATTTTAGTCACACCCCCCCCCCCCCCCCTCCCACCAAACAAAAAAAAAGTTTTAAAAAAATACTTTGCCATTTCCAAACATTAATGACCTTTAAAAACATAATTTTCCTTATAAATTTTAAAGAAAACATAACAGCATTCATGACCGTAACAAAAACATATATTTGCGTATTGTACGTAGCTTTATGTCTAAGAATGACACTTAAAAGCATCACATGCAAAATTTCCATAGCAAGTCATGAAGTGTCACATAGCAATTGAAAACATGTGCCGCACTAATAATAAAAAAAAATAATAAAAAAAAAACATGAATAACAAGAAAAACAAGGAAAAACACCAGGAAAAATGTAAAACCGGCAACCACAGCAACAACAACGACAACGTAATTGGCAATAGCAATAACAACAACAACAACCAACATATATACCACTGGGAGGAAGACAAACAACCGATAAAAAACAACCAAAACAATATGCTAAATTAACCCAAGCAAAACCAATAATCAACGGCTTTTATAAACAAAAATAAAACAAGCAAGAGTTAACATTCGGCTGTGCCGAATCTCAAATACCCTTCATCTAAATATTATAAAAAATACAAAAATTACGCTGGTTATAGGACCAGAATATCCTTACTCAGGGTTTTTTATTTAGTTTTAGCGCAAATTTTTATTTTATATCTACATGTACTTGTATGGTTTGATAGACAAGTTTTTATGCCCAATATAATTTTGTTCAAATGTTTTTAAATTTTAAACATTCATCTACATAATTGATGTAATTACCAATTCTTACTTCAAAGTTCTTCAAAGTTTGTATATTTATTTTAACAATCTAAAAATAGTTTTAACATTTTTTCACGTATCCACCAGGTTAAGGAATAGAGTATAAAAGAGGGTAATATCATAAGGCGAGGCTTATATCATCTCAATAACGTTATGCAGCCCATACACGTTTCAATTCAATCAAGTCAATCAAGTTTCAATTCAATTCAATTGAGTCTTTTAATTTAATTGATTCTTGGCCACACACTTCTCAATTGTCAAATTTATATTTTTTTTTAAAACTACAAATTTAAAAATTAAAAACTTTAATGGCTGAAAAAAGAAAAATAATTGCATTAGTGGTTATTGCAGAATGTCTTAATGATAAAGAAAAAGAAAAGCGACGAAGAATTTGGTCAAAAGAATGACTGAAAACAAGAAAAAGTATTGAAATGAAAATTTAATAAGGAAACGAAGAACAATAGAGCCGGACGACTTTAAAAATCTCACAAGGCTAAATGAGGATGCTTTTCACCAACTTCTAGAAAAATCAATGTCATTTTTTTAATTCTCTATTTAAAATTCACTAAAATCAACAAAGATTTTTAAAATAAACAACTTTTGCTTTGCAAAAGAAAACTACAAAACAAACAGCTAATCAATCTAGAGACTCGAACACACACAGCACAATCGAATTGAAAGACTTGTTTGTCAACTTGAAAAAATCAAAATCTTTTGATTTTTCTTCAACCAACTCGTCAACTGTCAAACTAATCAAATGACAAAGCCATACACGCTTTGATTTGCACAACAGCCGACTCAGTTGCCAATTGAATTGAAACGCGTATGGGCTGCTTTATTTATAGGTGTTAAAGTGGAAGTGGTCCAATTATGAACTGATATCTTCCATTTCTATGTATTTGAGGCTTATTAAGGTAGAATTTCATCTCAATAATGTAGTTTATAAAAGATTAATGATTGTTATATTAATATTCGGAAGCTTACTTTCTTTGGGAGCTATAATTGGTATAATTGCCATATGGCCGATTTTTGGAATACAATTACAGATCGGTATTAAATATTGATTTGATATCGATATTTATTAGCCATTTTTGTGGGTTCACTTGTTTTTCAGAATAGGTTCTTATATGATAGCTATGACCAATTTTGGTCCGATCTTCACAAAATTACGGCACAGAGAATTTTATATATGTATATGATGATATAACATGTCGAATTTCAACAAAACACCGGTATTTTTAGGAGATATATAAATATTTAAGTATATTTCGGAAGTGGGTCTTATATAGAGAATATGGCCAAATATGGAATTTATATTGACATATATGTATATACTAGGGCGGTTCGGAAACTTCTTAACCTAGAACAGAATAAAGTTAAGTGTATTTGAAACTTCCATCTGTGCTATGAACACATGTTAATATAGAAACAGGTGTTCAGACGCAATCGCGATTTTTTTACAATAGAAAAATCAAAAATTCGTGGTGTCATTAAATATTTAAATAAAAAAGGGTTATGTGGACAAGAAATTCATAAAGATATGGTGAATGTATTATGTGAAAGTGGTCCTTCATATGCAACAGTAAAAAATTGGGTTGCTGAATTTAAACGTGGTCGTACAGGCACTGAAAAAATTATAGCTAAAGTGCATGATATGGTATCAAATGATCGACGAATAAAAGTGCTTGAAATAGCTAATATCATGGGCATCTCAATTGCTCGAGTCCATTTAATTTTGCATGAAGAACTACAGATGAAAAAGCTTTCTTCAAGATGGGTGCCGCATTTGTTAACAGTCGAGCAAAAACGCATAAGAATAAAAATTTCCCCAAATGGATTTTATGCGTCGTTCCATAACTGTTGATGAGACATGGATCCAGCACTATTCTTCAGAGACAAAATCACAATCCAAGCAATGGCAACGGTTTTTTGGGACTTCAAAGGTATTTTATTGATTGACTATCTGCAAAAGGGTAAAACAATAAATTGAAAGTACTATTGCAACATTATGGATCAATTAAATGTAAAAGTTCGAGAAAAACGTCTTGGCTTACAGCACAAAAAAATTATTGTTCATCAACACAAGAGCATCAGCGCACAAGAGTGTTTTAACAATGGCCAAAATCAACGAATTAAAGTACGAGCTGCTTGACCACCCACCTTATTCTCCTGATTTAGCTCCCAGTGACTTTTACCTGTTCCCAAATCTAAAAAAAATTCCCAGCTGGCAAGCGTTTTACCTCCAATGAAGGTGCAATTACAGTTGTAAACCACTATTTTGAAGACGTTGAGAAAAACTATTGTAATCAAGAGATATGAGTGGACTAAGTGTATTGAAGTTTCAGGAGATTATATTGAAAAATAAAAATGTTTTTTAAAAACTAAGTCTTCTCTTTCTTTGCTAGGCTAAGAAGTTTCCGAACCGCAATCGTAAGTATTTAATTATTTTTCGGAAGTGGATCGGTACCGTTATTAATAATGAACTTATACGTATTTAAGTGATTTTCGGAAGTGTACTTTGTATGAGAGCAATGGTCAAACTAACCAGACTTTAATTTTGTGATATTTTTTATATATTAAACTTATTTTGTATCGAGATTGCTAGTTTAAAGGCATTTATGTAACATTGAGCCATATTTCTGGAAGAAATTTGTAGGGGGGATGAGAAATCATGGACAGATTCTTTCATTTCCATGACAGTTTGTCCTTCCATCGCAAAAATACTTGGTACAAAATTGCATGGTATTATCTGCAATATATTTAAACAAAATAGCAGAAAACTGTTTAAAAATATCCTATTTTGATGGAGGTTGTTACACATTTTGGCCCATAACTCTGGTTCATCTGAACCAATTTTAATGATTTTCAATACCAAACTGCGTAAACGCTTTTTTTGTAAACTTTGTTGACTTTAGTTACATATTTTGGTCGTGAGAATGTTTTACACAGACAGAAGAACATAGCTCAAGCGACCTAGATAGAATTCCATAAGGATCAGCAATATATATACTTTGAAGGTTTTATATGAATATTTCTCAGTGTTACACGTGGACTTGCAAACCTATATATACCCTCATTCACCACTTGTGGTGTGGGAGGCTATAAAAAAATATGTATGAACAAAAAAGCAAACAAATTTAAAAGGGTTCAATTTGTTTGGAAGAAAGTATTGAAATGAAGCAAACTTCGAAATTTAAAATGAATAAAAATTTCCTAATTTGTTCGTGTTTAAATTCTAAAAAATCCCATACCATTTTATCTCTAAATATCAGCAAATATTTTTTTTTCTTTATTTTGAAAAATATTAATTTATTCAAGAAATATTAACAATGTACACAGAAAAAAATAAAAATGAGTTTCAATTAAAATATTTGTGGAATCAATTAAAAATTTAATTGAAATCGGACCTGTAAACAAAATGATAGTATCATTAAAAGAAAATGTGAAATTTAATTGAAAATGTCAGAAAAAGTAATTGAATCAATTAAAATTTTAATTGAAAATTAATTGAAAAAAAAGACATGATTTTTTTTCTGTGTATGATTGCCTCAGCGTCTTAACGACATTTTTGAGGCGAGTTGGTATACTATACTTAAAATAAATTAATTTTTTATATTTACATTATAGTTTTTAAACTAAAAAAATTATAAAATTGTATTTACAAAAGTTAATGTCTATAAATTTCTAAATTATTTAATAAAAAATTTTCAATATTAGATTTAAAAGTTGAAATTTCAATAACATTTTTTAAGTTTTGTGGCAACTTGTTATATTCCACACAGCCAATATATTCAATTCGTTGCTTAGTTTTTTCAAGTCTGCATATCCCAGGTTTTAAATTTGAATTGTTTCTGGTACTAATAGCTGTTTGATTACGCGTGAATTTTATTGTACACAGAAAAAAATAAAACTGAGTTTCAATTAAAATATTTGTGGAATCAATTAAAAATTTAATTGAGATCGGACCTGTAAATAAAATGATAGTATCAATTAAAAAAAAAATTGAGATTTAATTGAAAATATCAGAAAAATCAGAAAAAGTAATTGAATCAATTAAAATTTTAATTGAAAATTATTTTAAAATCAATTAAAGGTTTAATTGAAAAAAAACATGATTTTTTTTTCTGTGTATTATGGCCAATGTTATGTAACGATTTAAATACAAAAAGAAGTAATTGTTTCTTATATATTCCTCTTATAGGTAAAATATTTTTGCTTACTTCCATATATAAATTTGACGTGGGGTACCTAATGGGTAAGTTATAAACATTTTTGAGTGCTTTGTTTTGTGTTCTTTGAAGAGATTGTAATTCTACACTATTTTTATAGGCGTACACAGAAACCAAATAATTTAAATGGCTTTGAATTAATGCTTGATATAGCATAAGTTTTGTTCTTTCATTGAATTTGTATTTAAATTTGTACAATATTCCAATTACTGGAGATATTTTGGATTTAATATCTTCAATATGCAAATTCCATAACAAATTGCTTTGCAAAGTCACACGCAAATATTTTATTGAATATGTTTCAAAAATTTCTTCTCCATTTACGAAAAGACTAAAATTTGGCCCATTAATGTTCAAGTATGGTTTAAATCTTATGACTTTGGTTTTAGATGAATTAAGAAATAATTTGTTCAACCTCATGTATTCAAAAATTAAAGCTGCATCTCTTTCCATATACACTTTTAAAACGGTCTCATGTTTATAGGGATAGAACAATGACATATCATTAGCATACATATAAAGATTTCCAGAAAGCTCAAGATTTTTGATGTCATTCATGTAAATTGTAAATAAAAGTGGGCCCAACACACACCCTTGTGGTACACCGTGTTCAATATTTCCAAGACAACTCTTACTGTTTTTATTTCAACGTACTGCGGTTCTTCAAATAACTTTTAATCAGATTTAGTTCGGCACCTCGAACTCCATAGTACTGAAGCTTTTCAAACATTATATCATGATCAACAAGATCAAAGGCTTTTGAAAGATCGTAGAAAATACCACAAACAGCATTATATCTTTCATCCAATCCTCGGGATATAGAATTAACTACATTAATTACAGCATTTTCAGTACCGCTACCCTTTCTAAATCCATACTGAAAATCGTGAAGTAACTTGTTTTTATCCAGATATGTCGTAAACTGTTGATGAATTAGTTTTTCACAAATTGTATCCATTATAGGCAATAAAGCAATAGGTCTATACATATCTTCTTTATGCGCATTTACTGTTTTTGGTATTGGCACTATTTTTGATATCTTCAAAATATCTGGGTATTCAGATGTTGAAATGACGTTGTTGAATATATGTAATAAAAATGGAGTGATTTCATGATTTACCCCCTGGCCCACGATGTCGAACGATAACGTTCGCTTAGATTAGACTTAAGACACAAACTTGATTGTGGAATAAACAAACTTGATTGAGTAAAAAATTGATACAATAAAAAGTTTGTGTCTTCGTTCGACATCGTGGGCCTGGCGGTAAGAGTTCTAGTTTATTAAAATTATGCATAAATTTTGGTACACTGTTTACATGATCTGAATTACGACTATTACCAATATTAAACTCTCTCCCGAAAATTAATTACCAAAACAATACTTTGAATACAAAAAAATACAACCCCAGGAATACAGTGTTGCTACGAAAGAATAGTCATGACCCACAGTGGGGCTGAATCAAATGTTTTAGAAACAAATCTGGCTTTTATAAACGGCTGGTTTGATTGAGATAAAATTTTATATGGTCGTAGCCAAGGAGATCCCGAAAGGCAGTGTAGAGGGGTTCAAAATAAGGCACCCTTTTTTTAAAATTAGTGAAATTCGGAACGGCGTAGGGGAAATATATTTTGAAACTTTTACATGGTCGTAACCAAAGAGACCCTGAAGGGCTACTTAACATAAGTTTTTTATACTAGAATACTCCATTTATACCCCCTCCAAAATTTTATAAATTTACTAGCCAAGGTCTTCAAAAGTTGCACCTATATATCAACTTTAAGTCTTTCGAAGCTTTGTTTGTAATGGTAAATGATTTTGGTGAACCTAGTATTTTCCAGATGGACTTGAAGTTTTGTTGTTTTGGCATTAATGTTGTAGAGGTACGACATACAGTGGGAAGAAAAACTGTCCGGAGTTTTCGCATTAAGGAAGTAAGTAAGTAATGCGTTCATGCGACCTATGTCAATAGTATTCTTTTCCATCAGACTGGTATCGGTTGACTTTTGTTTCGTCGCTCCAAATAACCTGTTTCCAATCATCTACTGTCCAATTTTTGTGGGTTTTACAGAAATGAAGGCGTTTTTCACATTTTTATCGGAAAGTGCTGGCTTTTTCTATTTCACACTGTCTACTAAACAAATTTTATTTAATGCACGTCTAACCATCCAGGAACTGACATATTACTTACCAATTGTTTTTGCAGCATTTTTCGGGGTCTTGATGTCCTGTAGCAATGATGTAGCAAACGTTCAATCCGCCGGGCATCACCATCAGAAAGCACTCTTGGCCCTTTGTAATTATTGCAAGCTATATTTTTTTATCATTTACCGTGGATTTACTTAAATTTCATTTTTTTTAGCAATTTTGCAGCATGAATAATTATTTTGCAACAAATTTATCACATTGTTTTCAATGTCAGTTGGTGTTTTTCTCCTTTTTAAAGATCTTTGAATTTTTTATTTAAAACTCAAGTTGATCACTTCACAGGTCAAACAATAATACACAAATAGAGCAATAAAAGCTTGATTCAGAGATCGCAACAAACAAGAAAAAAACCAACGGGTCAAATATCGTTACATTTTAATAGAGCAATATCGTGATAATGTTTATTTCTTGTACTGTGCAAAAGTGTTCAAATAGTGAATTTTTTATACCCTACACCACCATTGTGGGGAGGGTAAATTGGATGTGTGCTGATGTTTGTAACGGCCAGAAATGAGTCCAACACTCACCTTAAAGTACACCGATCGACTCAGAATCACTTTCTGAATCGATTTAACGATGTTCGTCCGTCCGTCCGTCTGGCTGGCTGGCTGTCCATGTAAAGCTTGTGCGCAGAGTACAGGTCGCAATTTTGAAGATATTTCGATAAAATTTGGTACATAATATTTTTTCTCTGGAAATCGGTGGAAATCGGTCCATTATTTCACTTTGCCCCCATACAAATGTCCTCCCGAAATTGGGGTTTACCGATCAGAAATGTTTGATTTATGTAAGTATCCACACAAATTTCATCAAAAATTAGTGGTAAATGACATCTACAAATTTTGTGCAGATTGGTCCATAATCAGTCGTAGCTCCCATATAAAGCCCACGCCCGAAAATCACTTTAAAGAGAAGAACTCTCTCAAAATTTTGGTATCCAAATAATATTGAACACAAATATAATTCATATATATACAAATAATACGGTATAATTTTGTTATGATCGGTCCATAATTAGTCGTAGCTCCCATATAAGACCCTCTCCGTAATTCACTATAAGCTCCGTAAATTTTTTAAAAGTATTTATATCGAGATAAAGTTTAACACACATAATATTTATATTCACAGACATCATGACACTAAATTTTTGGATGATCGGTCCACAATAGGTTATATCTCCCATTTCTGAAAAACTGTTTTATACAGTATTATAGGGTATTATATGGTCGGGTTTAACTGACTATACTTTCTTACTTGTTTTTTTTTTTTTGAAGCAATTTATGTGAGTTTTTGTGCTTTATAATTTAGTATAAGGTTCGAATAAATAAATAAAAAATACATATTAATGATACATTTGTATTATTTTCATTGCCTTACATCCTTAATGCAAAACATCCGAACAGTTTTGCTTCCCACAGTACATATTTGAGAAGATATCTAATTTTTGATTGGGAATAATAACAATTAGCCTGCATGGCTATTACTAAGATAATATCACCACTTTTTGGTTTAAGGCATTCCTGGATTATACTTGATATTAATTGCATTTTTGCTAAGAATGTATATTTTCCATAATTTATCACAATTTAAACATGTCGTAAATCTTATCATAAACTAATATTAACCGCTATTCAGCAGTTCAACTAGAGATTTATAATAAGCCACATGTCTAAGACATTTAGAAAAATAGCAGTAATACAGAAATACACCACTGAGTGAATGAAGAAAAATGTGATGTAGAAATATGAATATAAAAACTACATTCCTAGTAGAGAAATACTCGTATGAACACAAGTTGTTACACTAAACATGTTCTTTATGATTTATGCATACTTGAGATTTTTCTATTTATTTATTTTTTTTTCATGCCGTTCTATTATATTACATTTTATTCTATTCTATTATATTCCATTTCATTCTATAACACAATTTCATAATAATAAAAAAAAAAAAAAATGATTACTAGACATTTAAATTCTAAGTTACAATGGGAGGCTATTAAGATCATGGTAGAGATTTTCTGTCTGTTAGTTTGTTGGTTGGCACGGCATACACTTTTGCAATTATTTCAATTTTCAGGATTTTTTTGAGCAAAAAACAATAATAATGTAGCTCTTTAAATTATATTAAATGTATTATTAAGTAGCTACTACTTCTACTTGGAGTAAGTTTGCCTAGTGACTTTAACACAGACACTTGTAATCTCATATGGCGTATATTTACTATAGTCTAGTATATTCTAGTAAATTTTAATACTAAAATAAGTATTTAATAATATACCTAGACAAGATTATAAGGGCCATTACAAATGTAGCACATATTTAATTTCATATCTATGTACATATGTAGATAAGTGCTATTAAATTTGATACAATCTCGATGAAAATATTCAAGTTTCGGCAATAAATTCAACACACAGCTTCTAATTTTCATCGTAATTTGATTGTTGCAAATTGTGTGACTATTTCCATTGAGTTTTTGTAAAATACACGATAGATGAAATTTAGACTGCTTTAAATGTATTGAATTCTATGGTAATGGACACAAATTTTAAGCTTGTGTAATTTTTAAATAACTCAAGAGCTTTTGAAGCAGCTATTTACAAATATTTTCAATAGTTTGCAAATATATTTATTATATCTAAAAGTATTAGAAATAATAGATAAATATGTTTATTAATATAAAGCAAAATATAAACATTTAAATTAATTTTGTTTATAAATAGAAAACAATTGTTTAATTTTTAAAAGGAAATATTGCCTTAGAATTACTCAATTTCCTGGAAAACTCAACAGCCAGAATAAGAGTTTTTCTGGATGTCACTATAACCAGCATTAGGTTTTTCTTAGAAGACTTAAAAACTAGCACAAGTGTATTCCTTTTAATATAGCAGTTAAAGCTAGAACAGAAATGTTCCAAGGTTGAACACATATAGGTTGTTGTTGCTGTTGTAACAGCTAGAACTAAATAATCCGGGGGTTCTGCAATGAGGTCCAGACCAAGAAACTGGGCTACTTCTACTGGATTGGTCCATAAATCCATTGGACGAAGTGAAGTATGGTTGGCTGGGCAATTGAAAATGTGGTTGGTGTCATGAGGACCCTGGCCACATGTAGGGCACAGGTTAGGGACGGCACGGTCTATGCGGGACCAAACGGCGTTAAGCCTATTGCTCCATCCCGATCTTAGTTGTGCCAGAACTACTCTTATCTTCCGCGGCAGTTGTTTTTCGATATCTGCAATGGGCGGTGGGCGGCCTCCAAGTACGTCATTCATGCGGTATCCTGCGACCGTGGTATTGATGGCATCTCTGTGAATGTCATTCAAAGCTGCTACATACGAGTTTTGATCTAGTGGCTCTTATGTATATCTTCGTATGTCTTGCTCGTACATTCAAAGGTCCTGCCTGACATGCCTCGGGGGAGACTCCAGCTGTGTGATGTTGAAGCTTGTGTTATTCCTCCGATAACATCACAGGAAGGACTGTTTTGTCAGCACGACATTATGTTCCATTACAGGTAGAACCTTCGTTTCCTCATGTAGATGGTGTTCTGAGATTATTTGCATGCAGCCTGTAATGGTAGTGTAGGTAGTATCGTTCAATTTTCATGATTTACGCATGTCCAGCCGTTCATGTATACTCGGATTAGATTTAAATTGTAGCTACTTTAACAAAAACGTACGCTATTTTCAATTTGAAAATAAACTTGGTAATCTAACTGATCACCAACCTTATTCTCAGACATTTTTCGAATTAGGATTTCAATTTGCAAATAAAATATGTAAACACTTGTTAAAACATTAAAGAATATAACTAATAAACAATAATTTAAGTTTTATGAAGATGATTCAGATTCTGCCAAACAGGAAACTTTGATTTTGTATACTGTTTTCGTGTAATTTCACAGTTAAAATTTAAACAAGTAAGAAAGTATAGTCGGTCAAGACCGACTATAAAATACCCTACATCCAGTATATGTACAAAATAGTTTTTCAGAAATGGGCGCTATATGGTCATCCAAAATGTAGTGCCATGGCTTTTGTGAATATAAATATTATGTATGTTATTTTTTAAACAAATTATGAAAGAATTATGGAAAGGGTCTTGTATGGGAGATTTGACTAATTATGGACCGACCATTATAAAATTAGGTGTCCTTATTTTTTTATATATGAAACTTATTTGTGTTGAATTTTATTTGGATTCCGAAACTTTTAAGATCATTAAAGTGTTTTACGGAGGTGAAACTTATATGGGAGCTACGACTAAATTTGAATCGATCACCATTAAATTGTATCATATTATTTAAATATATACAAAACATATAAGAGAGTTGTGCTCTTTAAAGTGATTTTCGGAAGTGGGGCTTATATGGGAGCTATGACCAATTATGGGCGGACCACCATAAAATTTAGTACAACAATTTATTTACCGTTTAACATTGTTTATACCAGTTTTATACGTATTTAAGTGAATTTCGGAAGAGGACTTTATATGGGGATAGGGACCGATATTTGGCATATATGTAAATGCACCTTGTGAACCGGTTTTTGTAAAAGATTTATGAGTCTTTAAATGAGCAATGAATTGAAGAGGGCGTTATATTAGGGATATGGTCAAATATGGACCGATATTGACAAAATTATGTAACATGATTTATGTGTATATGTAAAGGATCTATGTAAAGTTTTGTATCTATAAGGATTTTGTATGTCGAATTTAAAATAGGTAATAGTATTTATACCAGATTTATACGTATTTAAGTGAATTTTGGAAGTGGACTTTATATGGGGTCTATGGTCAAACATGAACCGAACTAAACAAAATTTCATTTTGTGATTTCTTTTTACATGGAGCTTACGTTTGCTGAATTTTGTATTGATATTCCAATTTTGTAGGCATTTATTTATCGTTAAGCCAAATTTTGGGAAGATAGTTCTATGTAGGCTATGATGAGAAATGAAATCAATTATAAAATTTTTATGGAAGTTGTCTGACAATTTATTATTTTTTATTCGAACTGTTAATTCAAATGTTTGATATTTTTATTTTAGTCGGGCTCGAGTTCTGACATTTTGGTCCATAACTCTGCTGCTGACTTTCAATACTAAACTGTCTAATAAAATACAATATAGCTTTTTGGAAATCCTGTGAAGTTTAGTTGTGTCTTGTGGACATTAGAGTGTTTTACACGACAAGACAGACGGACATAGCTCAATCGACTTAGAATTTCATAAAGATCAAGAATTGGGTCTTAGATGATTATTATCAAAGTTGCACACGGAATGACAAACGTAATATACCCTCATATAAAAATAAACATTTAATTTTCAGATGCTGATTCGGTTTTTTCTTGAGCCATCCTATTGTAAAAATTTCATTATTTTAAATAAAAACTTCTTGGTTAAATTACAATTTTTATTTCATATTGTTTGTATTAAAATCTCAAACATTACAATGCTTTAACATGTTCTTCTAACAATATATAAAATCAAATTAAATAATATTTGCCATAAATACACAATACATTTAAATATATAAATAATTAAAACAAGTAAAATTTATGTTCTTCTGTGCCGAAACTTACATAAGTACACAACACCACCCTACATACATACGTGTAGTAGTGTGATCTATGCATATTTTAAACTGATTTCTATTACATTTAGATGTTTATACGTTATGTTATTTTTCGGATCCCTTATATGGGAGCTATTACATATTATTTTAATGTATTTTAGACTTATAGTGAGTAAATATATTTTTAGATAAATTTAGAGTTTTTTGGGTACTCCATTCATTCTTTTAAATTGATATTATATGGGAGCTATAGCCAATTATGAACTGACCTTCACAAAAATCAATATTAACGTTTCTAATTACATATAACTGATTTGTGTTAAATTTCACAAGTTAATGTATTTTTTTTTGGAGTGGTCCCAATATGGAGACTATGACCAATTATGGACCATCAAGTTTATTACGTTGATTTATATATATGTCTGGATTATTGTGTCGAATTCCAACTTGTTAATCATGTTGATAAGAGATTTAGGTAGATTGCGAAAATGGTCTTCTTATAATCAGTTTTAGACCGATCGTGATGAAATTCTGTACGCTTATGTCGGCCATGTTGATACTGATTTTGAAAATAAAGAATATATGATAATTTAAGTTATTTTGGGAAGTATAGGGGTATTGGTCAAATATGGTTAACTACGAACAAAATATAGTTTAATAATTTTTCTTAGCATGCCACTTATTTTTGATGAATTTTGAATACTGCTATTCTACAGACACGTATGTACCATAGAGCCATATTCCGGGAAGACATGTGTACGGAATGACAAACTCATTTTTTTTTTTTTTTTGGTAGTGAAAAAAAGTCATAGAATAATGAAATTTTTACCAAAAATGTTTGAATGGACAAAATGTGTCCAGTATGACACGACTTCTAGATCAAAGTTTTAGACTACCTCGATAGTTTTTAGATAATTTTTGTTATTTTCTTTAAATACAATGCAGATAATATCATGAAATTTTGCACATTTAATTTTTATTCAAAAAAGGACAACACCCTGTTGAGAATGGTACAAATACAAATGTCTTCCCGGAATATAAGTTTATGCTACATAAATGCCTAAAAAAGCTGTATCCATACAAAATTCTGCAAAAATAAGTTATAAGCAGAGTGAAATCTCAAAATGATATTGTATTTGCATCGGTCCATATTTGACCGTAGTCCCCATATAAAGTACAAAATCCGAAAACCAGATAAATAAGCACAAATCCCTTATAAAAATCACTATTAAGTTGAAATGCAATACAACTAATTTACATCTACATATATATAAATCGTTCTACAGAATTTTATAATGATCGGCCCGTAATAGCTCGCTTATGAGGACTACTCTCGAAAACTCATTAACCTACATAAACATTCATATCGAAACGAAATTTTACACAGATCAGTTGTAACTACGTAAAAATTTTACTATTGACTTTTGATGCATAATTGAGCATAGCTCCCGTAAAAGCTCCACTTCCGAGAATAACCACAGAGTATACAGAGGTGATAATTTCGACGTTCAAAAAAGCTCAAATCAGTTTGCTGGGGCTTTTTGGTACCTAATTTATTGTGTGTAAAAGAAAAAAGAAAGAAAGAGACAAATAAGAGACAATTCTAGATTATCAGGGGTGTCATAGAAACCAATATTGTCAGAATTTGTTTTAAAACTGACCAGAAAAAATGCTTTGGTGTCATAGGGCACTGCTACACGTTCAATAAATATCGAGATATTTCTAGTATCATGATATTTATTGTATACCAAAGCACTTTTTTCGGTTTTAAAACCAATTCTGACAATATTGGTTTCTATGACACCCCTGTATAACTGGAATATTCATAAAATGCTTTTAAATAGCAAAATACACCGAAAATAAATAGAAATTATGCTACAATATTCTATGACGTTCGCCCCATAATAGGTGATTTAGTGGTGGGTATATAATATTCGTCACAACCGAATATAAACTTTTGCTTGTTTTATTAGACTTTAAATTATATGATATTTATTGTGAAAGTAATATATAGTAGTCTAAAAATATATAAATTCAAATTAAATAATATTTGATTTAAATACACTTTACATACAGATACATAGATAAAGAAAAACAACAATTTAGCAAATGTTTGCAACATTACAACAAGGCTTCAGGTTATGTTTCCTAGAATTTATATTTCAAATAAAACATAAATTTAATATAACAGAAAAATATAATTAAAAATAAATATAACAATTGTAGGAGTTTATTATTTAGTAGTAGGTATTTTGTGTAATAAAACAAAATTCTTATATAACAAACTATTAGTTTCATATAACACTTGTTATCTTTAAATTAAAACCCCTTTCTCTTTCCCCTTATTGTTCAAATCTTATGCAGCCCATACACGTTTCAATTCAATCGTCAACTGAGTCTTTCAATTGAATTGATTCTTGGCCACACACTTCTTAAACTGATTTGAAAGATTTGCATTCAACTGTCAATTTTATATTTTTTAAAGAAACTAAAAATTTAAAAATTAAAAACTTTAATGGCTGAAAAAAGAAAAATAATTGCATTAATGGTTATTGCAGAATGTCTTAATGATGAAGAAAAAGAAAAGCGACGAAGAATTTGGTCAAAAGAATGGTTGAAGAACAAGAAAAAATTCAAATGAAAAGGACTAAAAACAATAGAGCCGGACGACTTTCAAAATTTCACAAGGCTAAATGAAGATGCTTTTCACCAACTCCTAGAAAAATCAATGTCATTTTTTTAATTCTTTATTTAAAATTCACAAAAATCAAAAAAGATTTTAAAAATAAACAACTTTTACTTTGCAAAAGAAAACTACAAACCAAACAGCTAATCGAACACACACAGCACAATCGAATTGTTTGTCAACTTGAAAAAATCAAAATCTTTTGATTTTTCTTCAACCAACTCGTCAACTGTCAAACTAATCAAATGACAAAGCCATACACGCTTTGATTTGCACAACTACCGACTCAGTTGCCAATTGAATTGAAAAGTGTATGGGCTGCTTTACATAATAATAACTTGCATGTCAGTTGCGTTGCCTATTGGCAATCCAATTCCAGCTTGGTTGCTATACATAATCTTTTGCAAAGCTCGTCTGGCTCTATTGTTTTTCGTTTCTTTATTAAATTTTCATTTCAATATTTTTTCTTGTTCTTCAACCATTCTTTTGACCAAATACTTCGTCGCTTTTCTTTTTCTTCATCATTAAGACATTCTGCAATAGCCACTAATGCAATTATTTTTCTTTTTTCAGCCATTAAAGTTTTTAATTTTTAAATTTGTTGTTTTAAAAAAAAATATAAATTTGACAGTTGAGAAGTGTGTGGCCAAGAATCAATTCAATTGAAAAACTGAATTGACGATTGAATTGAAACGTGTATGGGCTGCATAAGGCAACTTTTGTTTTTAATCTGTTTTTTGAATTTTCGAATAGAAAACAAACAAATTTATATGTTAACAAGTAAGAAAGTATAGTCGGTCAAGCCCGACCATATAATACCCTACACCCAGTATATGTATAAAACAGTTTTTCAGAAATGTGCGCTATATGGGAGATATGACCTATTATGGACCGATCATCCCAAAATTTAGTGTCATGATTTCTGTGGATATTAATATTGTGTATGTTAAACTTTATCTCGATATAAATACTTTTAAAAGATTTTTAAAGGTTAAAGTTGTTTAAGGGGAGGGTCTTATTTGGGAGTGTCGACTAATTATGGTCCGATCATGTGTATCAGTCGATCGGTATACTTTAAGGTGGCTGTTGGACCAATATTTCTGGGCGTTACAAACATCAGCACAAATCCAATATACCCTTCCCACTATTGTGGTGTAGGGTATAAAGATTGATAATTTAACAACTAAATTATTACAAACCAGTTAAAATAAAATCAAAGCAACCACAAATTCTCGGTTGCCCTGTTCGGCAACTGAAGTTAATAACTGCCAGTTGCCATCTGTAATATGTTTTTGGCAACTGTCGACTTCACTGAGGTTCGGTTGCCATCCTTAATGGACCCATAACAGAATTTTGTGCTTCCTGGAAACCATGGCAAGACAAATTTATGTTTGCCTATTTTGCTCATATTTATGTGCACATTAAAGTGTCTGTTATCTCCTGTGTCCATCAGACAAATTCTAATGATATTTTTGCTCATTTCCATAACAACAAGACAATAAAAAAAACTTTACCGATGACACTGGAATGTCAAGCCAAAACAAATTATAGTTTTAAAAATATTTACAGACTGACACCATTTTTATATGCATAAATATATATCTGGGATATACTGCTATATACATACTTATATTCTAAACAATGTCAGACAAAAAGTTTGGGTAAAATTTTTAACTTTTTTTTAATTATTCTATTCGTACCTCGTTTGCCTCTGTAATTTTTTTTTATAATTTACAAACACAAACTGCGAAGCTTTAGGCTTATCTGCAGAAAACACCCAGAGTCATTGACGGGAATCGAACCCGCAACCCTCTGACTGATAGTCTGGCACACTATCGCCTAGTCTATCAGGCACTTGATTTATCTCCAGGATAATTGTCTATGTAATTAGGCTATAAAGGTATGGTCACACATGGCAAAAACTTCGAACTACCAGAACTAACACTGGTTAAAGGATTGATGTTTGTCTGTTGGCTGACCGGCACCGCAGTGGTGTAGGTGGTAGAACGCAAAGAATTCTGATGAGAGAAAGTGGGATTTCTCGAAACATATGTAAATTCAACAACCCAGGTTCGAATCCCAGTCAAGAAAAATTATCAAAAATTTTTAATAATAAAATTTTTCAAGTTTTTCAAGTAAAAATAATTTAATGAAAATTAAATTTAATGAACTCAAGCCTGACTAAAAATTATCAAGAAGTAAAATTAACTAACAGTTCAATTATGAAATAATAATTATTCTACAAGCTTGAGAAATTTTAATTTTTATGCATTTTTGGCCGACTGTCAACAAATGCGGCACCCATCTTGCAGAAAGTTTTTCGTCTGTAGTTCTTCATACAAAATTAAATGGACTCGATCGATGATATTAGCTATTTTATTCGTCGCTCATTTAACACCATATCATGCACTTTGGCTACAATTACTGTTGTTGTTGCTGTTTTGGATATCTACTACGTGGTTCATCCTCAGTGCTTGTACGACCACGTTTGATTTCAGCAATCCAATTTTACTGTTGCATATTTACATACATAAAGGAGCACTTTCACCTAACACAGCACCATATCATTAAGAATTGCTTGTCCCCACATACCTTTTTTTATTTAAATATTTAATGACACCACGAATTTTTTATTTTTCCATTGTGAAAAAATCGCAGATACGTCTTTTTTGAACACCTGTTTCTATATAAAAGACTTACCAGATTGAAAAGAAATTTAACATGTATTCATAGCACAGATGTAAGTGTCCAAAACACTAAACTTTTTTCTGTGTATACCGCGCTTTCTGTCCTAGGCTAACAAGTTTCCGAACCGTCCTCGTATTTCTCATATTTTTGCCTATTAGCAAAAACGTTAAGAATTTCAAGAAATACCGAATTTATGCACAATCTAAAACATTATTAAATTGTTTTATTGTTTAAATGCTGCTCAGTTGAAAGGAAGACAACTTTGGAATAGTAGTACCCAGTCAATACATAAAATATACTGAATTCGTAAAACGTTATTCTCTTACTATTGATTTGTTTAAAATCAATAATAGAATAAGGAAAAGGTCGATAAAAAACTTAAATATTTATTCTCTTACTTTCGGTGCTAAAGGTCATATTTTTAAATATTTTAGATTTCCCATCAAAATGTAACAAATTATTTTTTATTTATTTGCGATTTTTGACAGGACTTCCGAGAAATAAAAATGTAAATAAATTAGAGTATAAATCAAGCCGTTGGTTTATAAACGACTTCGTAACAATTGTCTCTCCAATAAACGTTAAAGTGACTAAACCCTAAACACTTTAGTGTATCAGACGACTTTACACTAGCAGACCTCGGTTATATTTAGTAACCAACTGACTTTTCTTTGCATTATACAGTGCACAAACGTGTCGAATAAACCAAAAATAGATTAGGAAAATTTTAACATTTTAGAGAATAAAATATAATTATTTAAGTTGCTTAAATTGCTTCAAAAATAACTTTATGTTTACAGTTTTGCTCTATACTGTGTTTTAGCGAGAATGTGCCAGTTATTTTATCAACAAATTTAAATTTAAATTTTCTAAAATTACTTTCTCCCCTTCTTGACTCGCTGATTTTCGGCAAAAAAAATGACACACGAATTTCAATAAGATTTCTGTTTCCGTATAAACTACTGCAGAAACAGGAAACAGACATTTAAATAAAGACCTATACATTTACTGTACATATATATATTTTACTGTATATATATATTTACATACATACACACATACGAGGGCGGTTCGAAAACTTCTTAGCCTAGCAAAGAAAGAGGAGACTTAGTTTTTAAAAAGCATTTTTATTTTTAAATATAATCTCCTGAAACTTCAATACACTTAGTCCAACTCATATCTAGCTATTTTATCTCTTGATTAAAATAGTTTTTCTCAACGTCTTCGAAATAGTGGTTTACAACTGTAATTGCACCTTCATTGGAGGTAAAACGCTTGCCAGCTAGGAATTTTTTTTAGATTTGTGAACTGGTAAAAGTCACTGGGAGCTAAATTAGGAGAATAAGGTGGGTGGTCAAACAACTTGCACTTTAATACGTTGATTTTAGCCATTGTTAAAACACTCTTGTACGCTGGTGCCTTGGCTTGATGAGAAATTATTTATTTGTGCTGTAAGCCAGGACGTTTTTCTCGGATTTTTACATTTAATTGATCCAAAATGTTACAATAGTAGTCTGAATTTATTACTTTACCCTTTTGCAGATAGTCAATCAATAAAATACCTTTGAAGTCGCAAAAAACCGTACCAGCTGATTGAATTGTTTTTGCCTTCATTAAGGCACTTCCTCCAGCTTCAGTTCATTGCTTGTATTGTTGTTTTGTCTCTGGAGTTGAATAGTGGATCCCTGTCGTGTCAACAGTTATGAAACGACGCTTAAAATCCATTTTATTTTTTTTTTTAAACGATCCAAACAAGCTTGAGAAATTTTCATTCTCTTGCAGAAAACTTTTTCAACTGCAGTTCTTCATACAAAATTAAATGGACTGGATCATTTTAGATGCCCATTATATTAGCTATTTCACGCACTTTTATTCGTCGCTCATTTAACACCATATCATGCACTTTGGCTACAATTTCTGTTGTTGTTGCTGTTTTTGGATGCATCTTTTTTGAACACCTTTTTCTAAATGAAAGAAATTTAACATGTGTTTATAGCAAAGATGGAAGTTTCCAAAACATTTAAATTTTTTCTATATTATACCGCGCTTTCTAAGAAGAAGCTTCCGAACCGCCCTCGTACATATTAAAATGATCCCATTTAGTATTTTATCTTTTGTTGGGAGGCAAAATAAAAAATAATAGAAGAAAAAATACACATGAATACAAAACAAACTTCTATTTCAAATTAAGGTTATTTAGATGTAAATCTTTGCTTTTAAAACAAATGTTTATTCAAGTAAATATTTACAGTAGGCAAACAAAAACATGAACATGAACATTCATATAAACATACATACATATTTACATTTATCCGTATACACTAACGCCCCGATTTGCGTCGTTAATAGGGACCGGGGAAATGCGATGCAAATGGAAACCGCAAATCTAATCACTTTTTTCTACTCAAATGTACTGTTGAATGGGTCCAAAATTTTAAAAATTTAGCAAGCAAAATCATATTTTTATTAAAAAACGTCAGTAGGTATTTGTTATTATTATAAAGAAATAATTGAAAATATATTTTTAAGAAAGCAATAAAAAAATATTTAAGGGGAAAAATCTAGAAAGGCGACGCAAATAGGATAGACGCAAATCGGGGCTATAGTGTACATATGTATATGTATTTATATGAGTTTAAAGTTCTTAGTATTTTAAAGATGTGTTTATATGATTTTTTTGTTAACTTTTTCTTCGTTTTTTTTTTCTTCTCTTTTTTTCACGTAAACTTACAGCCGCTGTGGTGGTGACATTCTTTATCTGTTGGCTGCCATTTCATATACAACGATTGTGGTACGTCCATGGCAAGACACACAAATATTATCAAGAGGTTAATGAATGGCTGTTTTCAATAACTGGCTTTGCTTACTATGTCACTTGGTAAGTGTTTGTCTTTGCTTACTTTGTCTGCCACAAAATTCTACTTATTTTGTCATTAATTTCTTCTTTCTTTACTTTCTTTTTTTATTTTTATTCTTTGCAGCACAATTAATCCCATTTTGTATAATGTGATGTCACATCGTTATCGTGTCGCATTTAAGGACATTTTATGTCACAAACGTAAAAATGTCTATTACAATAATGGTTTTGCCCGGGATCAATCGAGTTTTCGTGAAACAACAATTGCCACTAGTTTATGCAATAACAGCACGTATGATCGCGCGCATTCGGTAATTATTTGAGATTATGCTTTTCTTTATTCATTTTTTTGCACTATCTCTTTATCAAAAATAGTAATTAAATGTAAATTATTATTATTTTTTTTTTTAAATTTAGCTATATTTCTTTTAATTCAAAATCGAGTTTGTTTTAAAAATGTTTTACTTTCATAGAAATTTTCTAAAAACGGCAGGTTTCATTTTATAAGAAATATCTTCATCAGGAATGGGAAACGAATTTTTGTTTTGGCATCCAAATACAGTAGACGCTCGGAAATTAGAACCACTTGGTTTTTAGGGCGATTCGAATTTTAGAATTATTCTAATTTCTGGACGGATTTTTATACTAAAATTTAGGTAAATTTTATAATAAAGCTATAAAAAAACTAAGTGTTTGTTTTCATTTTAGTTTATTTAACATGAAAAACATAACGAAACATAACAAAAAATAACAATTCAGTTCATCTAAAGTTAACAATTAACACATACATCAACAAGATTTGTAAAACATGTACTAAAATGGGATTCCCCTTTTTGTTTTCTATTTGGTTAAGGTATGTGTCCACGATCGTCAGATATTACAACGTTGTCAGAAAAATGTGCAGAAATTATCTAACATCCGTGTAAACTTAAAATTTTTGTCTTCCAACGTTGCAAGAAAAAGTATTTTCAGTACATTGGAAGACATATATATTGTCACACATCTAACAATCGGGTAAACACACAATTTTGGCATTGTCATTGTTTTAAGAGAATTGTCAAGCACTTTTCATTGTCATATGTGCAAAGTTTATGCATCTACCAATGGCAGCATTGTCATAGAAATTATTTCTAAATGCAACTCTGTATATACATAAATAAACAAACAAGTGTGTATTAATAAAATTTTTAAAAAAATTGGAAGAAAATTAAAGAATTAAATTAAAGTGTGCATTAATAATATTTTTCAAAAAAGTGGAAGAAAATTAAAGAAAATAAAAAATGGATAGCGACATATTTTTTGATGAATCCTGTTCAATAGACTGCAGATAAAATGTTCCAATTGCTATTTTTTGTTCCATGACAATATTTAAAATTTTTAAACACACACACAGAGTTGCAAAACGAATTGACAATGCCACAAAACAATCTGACAACCGTGTAAACTGACAATTTCGGTTGACAGATAAATTCATTATATGACAATTGTGTGCAAATGAAATTGTTAGTTTTCTTACAGTCGTGTAAACTGACAATTTACCTATTGCTAAAAATTTTTCAAGTTCACTACATTGCTAGCACATTGGTAGATATGACAACGTTATAATATCTGACGACCGTGGACACATAGATTTAAACTAAACTGCCAAAATTTTAGTGTTTACAACGAAAAAAAAAACGCTCGGAAATTATAATTTTTAGTTCTAATTTTAAAGCGCTTAATGCAATGAAATGACTGATTCTAATTTCTGGAAATTCTAATTACTGAGAGTTCTAATTTCTGAGCGTCTACTGTAATATTAATCAGGCATGTGATGGAAATCGATATCGAAAACGAATCAGTTTTGGAAATACATTTTAATGCAATTATAATCTAATTTTTAAAATTATTGTTTTAAGATTCTCTTTAGTAGCCCAACAATATCTTTATATTTTATGTGATAAAAGTTTTTCAATACAGAAATATTACGACAAAAAATTGACTTCTAAAACTCATTCGTTTTCGATATCGATTTCCATCACATGCCTGATTATAAGACTTTTTTCAACCTCAAAGTCATAAAACTAAAATTTCTAACTAATTAATTTCTAATATTAGCGTGATCAGTCGTAATTCAGCTTTGGGTGGCAGAAGAATTCGCGCGTTATTGTCATTATCGCTTAAGGGCAATCAGACACAGAGAGATTTGCGGCTGACTTTTGCATTATTAATGCCTCGCGTCGTCTAACTTTACCGCGTTACGGTTTTTTGAAGCTGTGCATTAGTTACATGCAAGATTTCAGCCTTCCAGCATCCTATATGAAGGTATAGGCTTTGAACTTACGACTTGGGACTTACTTACACTGATCGTGATCGCCAAGTTTATATTAAAAAAATATTATCGTGGTTCTGAGGTGCAAATCGTCTATGCTGTTACAAACAAGACTTTCTATAGATTGGAAAATAAATAAATAAAAAATAATTGCAATTCTGTAATAATTATTACTTATGTTCAAGAAAATTTTTAAAAAATAAGTTTAAAAAAAATAAATTTAATTTTTCATAAAAAAGTTAATATGCCAAGACAATATTAAATACCGGTGGAGTTTGTTGTTCAGAATTCAGTTAGTAAAAACAAGTAAGAGAGCATAGTCTGTCAAACCCCATCATATTATACCCTACACCCAGTATGTGTGTAAAAACAGATTTTCAGAAATGGGCTCTATATAGGAGATATTACCTATTGTTGACCGATTATCCAAAAATGTAGTGGCATGACTTCTGTGCATTTAAATATTCTTTATGTTAAATCTTATCTCGATGTAAACACTTATAAAAGATTTATAGCTGTTAAAGTGATTTACGAAGGATTTTAAAAAAAGCTATGACTAATTATGGACCGATCATCAGAAAATTGGGTAAAATTATATGAAATAGGCTTATCTGGAATATCATTTGGATACCAACATTTTTAAGAGAGTTTTGCTCTTATGTTATCTTACGAGATTAGGCTCTTTAACGTGATTTTCGGCAGCGGGCCTTATATGGGAGTTATGTTCGATTCTGGACCGATCTGCGATTTATAGGATTAGGCTTCATGTACAATTTAATTCTCGAGGAATTTGTTGAGAAACATAAATAAATCAAACATTAATGTCCGCTAAAACTCTATTTCGGGAGGACATTTTTATGGAGGCTAGGTACATGAATGGAGCGATATCAGCCAGTTTCAATCATGTGCACAAGCGTCCTTGGGACAAAAAAATATCACGTACGAAATTGTATGGAAATGTCTTTAATGTCTTCAGCCAAGATGTACAGTGTTGTATTAAAATAAGCGCAGAAAATGATTCCGACTCGATCGGTATATTTGAAGGAGGGTGTTGATTTTGGGCGTTGCAAACACTGTGGTGCTGTAGGGTATAAAAATACAAAAGCGATATAAATGTGACAAGCAGATGAATGGAATTGTTATGAAGTAGAAATATTTTAAAAATATTTTATTAAATTTAGAAAAACTGTGGGTAAAACAAATATATTAACTTATACAATCATTTATATGAGTTACTAGGTATGACAAACTATTAGCAATACATCAAAATGATATCCGTTCGCCACAAATAGAGCCTTTCAGCCAAGTAAATAGTTTCTGTTCCATAACACTATTAGAAGGACTAGCTGGCAATTGGTACGGGTATCGAGCGCATCTGTGAAAGTAATGGATATTGAGCAAACACAATGACGGCTTCCTTAATTGTTACAGAAGTTTGTAATCAAGTGGATGGCTATGTCAACTAATTAGCTCCCAAACCTAAAGAAAGAAACAATTTTTAAAAGGAACATTTGTTAGAAAAAAAAAATTATAGCTTTTGAACAATATTGATGATCACCATACGCCAATTAAAATAAATAAATTACAATAAACTTGCGTATTAATCAAAATTCGAATTTATGAAAAACACAATCCATTGAAAAGTTTGTTGGTTTTTGGCTCCAGTTAATGTTTTTTGAACGCAATCATTTTTCAACGTAATTTCTGTTACTTACCAAAAAGTGCAGCAATTTTTTAAAGTGCTGTCAAATTTTAAACACATGTGATTAGATTTGGCTCGACTTGGTTTTACGCGTAAAAATTATAAATACAACTGTGTACATTTTTCGAACGTATGACATAATACGATTTAGTTTTGGTAACGATGTTTTATTGGATATATTGGGGGCTATTGTGTATTTCGATATGAAAGCAAAAGCTTTCGAAATATAATGTAAAAAGTACAAACTCGAACGATTTTCTTTTCGAATCGAAATAGACACTAAAGCTATAATAACTATTAAATATATAAAAAATAATAAATTTTGAAGAAATTTTGCTGTTTACACGAATTCGAGGCATTTTGAAGAGCAATTTTGAAGAAAATTTTAATCGTGTAAATGTAGCATAACCCTCTGTTATTTTAAAAGCCAGACGAACAATTTTTATTTCGCAATTATCAACCCAATCATGAATATTCTCACGGAATTTCTCAATATCTCTTTGCTGCCTTAAAAAAGTCCGCAAGCAATGTCGGGGTTGGCTTGAATTAATGAAAACTAATGTTGACATTGTTGTTTATTGGTTTATTTCTCCCTGTCAGAAGCAATTTTTATTTTGCTAATATATTTTTTTAAATTCTCTTTCAGTTTTTTTTAAGTTTCCCTTAGGTTTCTTTTTATGGAGCTTTGAAGACAAAAAAAAATATACTACATAAAATAAACTGTAAACCACTGTATTTTTTAAATATCTACTGTTTACCGCCGAATATGTTTCTCTTTCAGAATAGATAAAATAGGGAACAAAAAACTAATAGGGAACTAAAAAACATAATAGGAGCATAGGGAAAAGTGAGAAATTTCTTGAGGAATATTCGTTTATTATTGAGCTGTATGTCGTTGCAACACTCAATTGAGTTCAGTTTCGTCGCAATTAAAAGAAAATAAGATTAAGATGTCATGAACGGGCATGCTTATATCGAACATCAAATCGTTGTAATTGTTGAAAATGTATGAATTTATCAAATTAGTTGCTGTTGTACTAAACTATTTGTCCATCCCTGCCCGTCATACTAAATACAGCGCTTTTAACATTAAACACCAATAGTTTGCTGTAATAATATGTGATTGAATTGTCGTAAACAGCTCAGCAGTTTAGCATTAACTACTAATACAGTATGTGCTCTTTGTAAATGTTCACGCTAGTTTGTCTAAATAATCTAGAGCCTGTAGTAACTTTAAACATTTTGATGTTAAGTATTTTAACCACCAGAAGTAATCAATCGGAGAGTCAATTGCCACTAAATACAGTTTTGCAATCTGGTGTTTAATGATTGTAATCTACATATACAGCGGCAATTAATTTCCATCTAGCACAAGAATATATTAAGAAAAAACTAGTCAAATACTTAGTTAATTCTGTGACTGCTGTGACTGATTCGGTTCGGTTTTTTGATTTTGAAATTCATTATTATTTTTTATATTTTTAGGTTCGTGTTCGCTCGGTTAGAATTGTTAATAATGTTAAGGATCGAAGTTCGATGAAATCTAATAATATTTCCTGGAAGAAGTCAGATTTTAATACGCCCATAGAAAAGGTAAGTTTTTTTCAATATATTCTTTCATATATATGAATTGTAATTGTTTAACCAAAGTGGTTTGCATTTCTTAAACAAATATCAAAGAATTTTTAATGCTATAGATTTGGAACCTACATATATTTAACCTACAGCGAAACTCATGAAAAAAAAGTTAAACAAAAGTTTTAAATATATAAAACTTATGTGTATTTTGTTAAAAAAAAACCAACCTTCTGTTTATCCGACTGGCATAAAACTGATAGGCTTCAAAATTTAATTATTATAAAAGATAATGCCAATACTTTTCACACTTTTCACATGTCTGATATGAATTTTTGTCAAGGTTGACCTATACACAAAAATATATGTCTACAATGTCTACATTTTTAAAAGCTTTTTGACCATGTTATGGTCATTGTAATTATTTATATAATTCCGGTAATCATAATGTGGTTAAGTTACGATTCAAATGACTACCACAATTATATATACGATTGTAGTAACTATCGAGTATTTGTTGCAATCATGTTTATGACAAATCCATTTATCATAATTTGTTGCTCTTTGATTGTGATAGAGAACAACATAATATGGTATAATCTTTCACCACAAACATTACATAATTACTAAAACCATATATATGATTGCTATAATTATGTGAATTACGGTTGTCGCGATCATATAAATAATTACAGTGGCCATAATATTTTAAAAATAATTGTAAAAATGTTGGAATAGTTGTGGTAAACATGCACAACTATATTTTTTCTCTCGAATGATCAAATACTTAATATACGATAAAATGTACCATTGAGAGAATTATGTCAACAGCTGTTTTTAAAAACTACCAGCAAAACTCAACTGGAAACAAAATTCAAATCCTTGAACCATTTGGGTCTTTCCAATAAAATACTAAGGACAAATTATGTATTTATTGCAGGATTTTGATAAAACTTTAGAAAAATCAAGCATGCAATTAAAACCGAATACAAATTAAATTAAAAACTTAAAATACATTGGTTAAGAAAATTTGCAGCTTAAAATAGGATCATTCAGGTATGTGATGGAAATCGATCGGTTTTCAAATAAAATCGAAAATTAAAAACGAACGTTTTATTGTAAAATGTGATCAAAATCGGATGGTTTTATTTTCCATTTTTTGTTTCTTTTTAAATTGTTTCAAGTGAAAATAGCAACTTTTGTTAAAAAATTAAAGTTGTTTTTAAATAAAAAAAAATTACATTCATTTTATCAACGTCTTTTTTAATAACAAATAATTCGAATCATGTTGAAAACATACAACGAAAAATATTGAGGGATGCTTCAGACCCAGTGAATATGCAGGAAACTAGATTCAAAAAATGTTGTCGTACAAAAAATGTCGATTTTTTTTGTTGATTCATCAAATATTTCTACAATCTTTCAAAGATGGACCAAGCTTATTTAACTCCTGAGCGAAAGTTTGCCAAAGCCATTCTTTTAAAAAAATGTTTTGCCAGTTGTGGGTGTTTTTCCATAAAAGTTACCATCAGATCTTCCTGAGAAGTATTTGTATGCTTTCCTCTGAAATTTTCTTTTTATTTCAGATTCTTTAAATCTACATATGTATGTATGTACATATTTTATAGTGTTTACTTACATTTTCGTTTAAATATTTTCCAAATATTTGAAATTTGAGCTGAAATTTTCTGTTTTTTTTTAACAGTTTTAACAGTAAATTTTCATTTTTCATCATATTCTTTTCAGCTGACATTTAAATACAAACAAATAGAACATGACATCGAATTTGTGTTTAAAAAGAAACCTCAAAATCTTTTAACAAAGTTATTTAAAAATACTGCTTAATTTAAAAATATTTTTTTATTTTTTCTTTCACATACCACTTTTTATTTGTAATTGAAATACATACATCAATAATACGCCCTGTAATCTAAAGCCATCAAATAACAATTATACGCTCTGTGGTCCAAACAAAAATATTAATATATTATGTGGATGTACGTATATTTATAAATATTTAACTATTTTATGCCGCCATTACAATATTTGTCAATTGAAATGTTGCAGAAAAACCCCAGAAACAAAAAAATCAATTATTCAGGCAGAAATTTCAAACGAATTTTATTCTCACTTTTCATCAACATTTTAATGTAAATTTAATAATATTTATTTACATTAAAATTTCTTTAAAAGACAATGTAAAAATATTTTTATTCTTTGTGTAAATCTATAACAATTTGTTTTATACAATTTTGTATGTTTGTATATCGTTTATCCTTAAAGTTTTCTGCAAAAAAAAAAAGGAAACATTTTAAAAGTCCACTATAAGACAAGGAAGAGAAAACGGCTACTTTTTATTTTATTGTTAAATAGTAGTAGTAACATTTTGAAAAGCGCAATCATTAAACACTGTAGCTATTTTTTATAACAAAATATTTATATTGTTTCTACGCTGTTAGAAATTTTAAATATTAGTATTTTAGGTTTTTCCCGTAATTTGATTCTGTTGTGAAACTGTTTGTCAACTTGTTTTTGTATATTTTTTGTTTCCGTTAATTTTTTAAACAATGCAAAAGTGGACAACTTTATCCTTAAAAACAATTGTTGTTTCTAACAAAAACAAACAATAACAATCTCTAACACAATGAACACAATGCAATAAAAGAGACTGATAAAATATTTACTTAAGTGAAAAAAAAACTAAATATTTAAATTCCTGTTAAGGCAAAAAAAACAACGTTAAACCCTTCAATAAAAGGGCTCAAAAGTTGGGTAATAGTCGGTAAGAAAGTAATTGAACGTGCTACTTTAAGAACCAAAATCGTACAACTCGCCAACTAAAAGACAATTATTATAGACAATTTGCAAGCATTTATAAATTTTTCATGACTGATATGCCCTACTTTGACAGTCCACATTTCTACTCCTGGAGGTTCTGTGGGGTGCTTTGTTAAAACTTAAAATCGATTACTTCTCTGCTTTGCCTGTGTACAATATTAAGTCAAGTGGATCAGCCAAATAGAAATTACATTTTTATTTCGCAAATATTTAAAGTAATACCCACTGTGCAGCGTTTTCAAATAAATTTCAAGGGCTGATTATTTCAATTGGCTTTCTTTTTGTGATTTTTATTTCCTTTTCTATTTCAGCACTTAATGTAGGGTACATCAGACACTAAAAAGAGACTAAAAGAAAAATATTAAATTATCTCTTTTTTTTCTTTGTCTTTGTTCAAAGTTTGTAAGAAGTAATTTTTTTTATTTTTTAACAAGTTTTCCAAGCAATTTTACAAAAACAACTTAAGGAATTGTTTTAAGTTACTTTCTAGATAACAGGAAACAATTAAGAGGCTTTAATAAACTTGTAAGGAATTGTAACAGAAAAAATAAGTAACGCATTACTACAAGGCATACAGTGGGTCGATCTTGTAAAGTGGCAGCAATAATTTGTAGATTACACAACTTCAGAGAGCGAATTTAATAATAAACTTCTCACACAAGCAGCTTTTGTCTTTGACAAGTACAAAACTAAGGTAATATAGTTGGAGACTGCCATGTGAACCACCGGTGAGTCACATTTTTTTTTATATGAAGCCTTATTTCAAAGCTTATAGGGTAAAGTATTTTTGAGATTTTTTTCAGAATTCAGGTTTTAAGGTGGCACAAGTCGAATTTTTGCCAAAAATATGTTTTATGAGTTTTCTTTATAGCTTTGTCAAAAACTAGCATATTCTTTACTTTTGAGGAAACAATTTAAAAGAAAAATGTTCAAGCTTTATTTTTGTGTGCAAAAACTATAAGTTGTGATGCAGTTTGAAAGATCTATTAATTCTAAATAATTTAGAGAAAATAATTTTTGAATTTGCTCTTAACCTTTTACAGTTTTACCATTTTTAGGGTTTGTTTGTACCCTATTAATATTAAATGTTCAAATTTTTTTGCTTTGTAATCTTCTTGCACGACATGAAGAGCTTGTTCGAAAAAAAAGCTCAACCTTCCAGTAAATCTAAAGAATCAAGCAGAGTTCTCAAAACCAAGTCGGAATTTTTGGAAAACGAGGATAACTGCAACGTTCGAACGATTCAAACTATGAACCAGCCAAAAAATTAGTTTATAGAGAAATTCCGACTTCCTCAAAAAAGCACCAGCTTTGTGGAAGTCTTGACAGAACCAAAATTATTTACCGTAAAGCTTCGCTTATAGTGCATTCCTCCTTTTATTAAAGGCCAGCTTGAAGACAGGCCACCAAAATAAGACTATAAAGAATTGCTTCGTCTGAGCCTAATATTTTTTGGGTGATAGATCTAAGCCCTACAGTAAAAAAAACACAGTAAAAGCTATAGAAGCTTTTAATCGCGCTCACTGGATGATTAAAATTATATATACTTTAAAAATACTGTGGAACGGTAAAGGCAAATTCAAAAATTATTTTCTCTCAATAATTTAGATTTAATAGATTTTTCAAACTGCATCATTAGTTTTTTTTACTTTCATATAAATTTTTTGTTGTTTGTACCAGCACTCAGGGGGCGACCTCTACTCATGCAATGCATTGTGTTTGAATTAGGAAAATATGTTATGGGAGGGAGGATAGAGGGAGTAGTGTTTGTGAAAAGAACGAGTTTTCCCTGTAGTATGTTGTGCGATCCACTGTCCAGTCGACCATGAGTGGATGGGCCCTGACTGAAGAACGTGTCTTACGTAAAAAACTACGTGTTTCAGAAACAAGTTCCCTGATTTCAGCTGAATACATTTCATTATAGTATCGATAGAACAGTGAAATACAACCCACATTGCGACGATGATCCAGTGAATAAATAGAGTTGGATACCCTACTGTCACCGATTAGCATCTTCGCTCTCTCCTGTACGTGGTCGAGTAACTTCAAAATAGACTTCAAAGCACCGGTCCACACATGAGAAATGTATTCCATTTTCGGCCGATAGGTGGTGTAAATAATAAGGAGATCAGATGAAGTGAAGTATTTCCCACACCATTTTAAAAAATCGAGGCCTTTGAACGCTTCTTTTGACACTTGAAAAATGTGTTTAGTCCAGGGGACATCACACAGGATTCTCATGCCTAGAACGCCAAGAGCGTCTGATTCCTTAATAGTTACACAGCGCATAAAAATAGATGAAGCAACATGTTGTGTTGTGCGTTTGTATGTTAACATACAACATTGAGTCTTACGTGCGTTAAAATCGACTCTATTCGCACAACCCCATTCCGAGATTGTCTTGTGATCTTGGCTCAGCCTATCATTCGAGTTTTGTCTCATTTCCCCAATCTTCAAAGGGTTTGGTCTATGGTTACATGAGTATGAATGGCAAATGTTGCTATCATCTGTAAAAGAATAGAAAAGAAATTTATAAAAAAAATTATGAAAAATTGTAATGTAGGGTACCTAAATGAACAGATTCATTGCCAAAACTTATAGATTTTGCACACAAAAATAAAGTTTGGACATTTGTCTTTTAAATTGTTTCCTCAAAAGTAAAGAATAGCATGGTGTTGGACAAAAAAAGCTCAAAACACGGCCGGCAAAGCCGATATTTTGCCAAAACTTCGACTAGTGTGAGCTTAAAACCTTTTCCGAAAAATCTCAAAAATAATTTACCCTATAAGCTTTCAAATTATACTTGAACACCCATGAAAATCAAAAAGAAATTTTTTTTGGGACAACCTAGTGTGTACCACCCGAGGTACACACATACTCGTATACTTTATTTGTTTAAATATTATTTGGTCTGTTAATGAAAGCGATAAATTTCCTGCAGTGTCACCTTTGTCAAAATACGTTATTTTAACTAAATAAATTTTTTTTAACATACCGTTCCTACAAGTCTAAATTTTTACATGGATTTTTGATGTTTTTTTTTTAACATTTTATTAATTCATGTATAACTTTTTTTTATTAATTTTAAAGCTTAAGAACTAAAAATAGATTTCATAAAAAACAAAAATACTTTATTCTTATAAACAAAAAATAACAAGGCACACTGCGTATTTGCCATTACATTGATCACAGAAGGTGGACACTTTTTAGCGTTTTTTATAGCAGCGCTTCTTCCTTCCACATTTCTTATTTCTGTATAGCAACTGGAACAACGTTCCCTTATTTTTCTAATAGTTTTGTCGCTAGTAACAAATTCTTTGAATTCGTGTTTGTTCCTGCTGGTTCCTGGTAAAGGACCAACTTGACAAAGAGATTCGATGATCGATTACCGGAGTTCAAGCATTTGAATGTTTTTGTTAAATTTTTTATATATAATATTTTCATATGTAAAATAGCAAGCCATCTGATCAGAAATATCGATACCTTGTTTGGCGAAATTTTATTCCATAATAATTTTCAACTTCCTTATTTCAATGTTGTTGTGTGTTTCGCTTTTCGGTGCAAACAATATTTAAATTGTGTTTAGTGGTAAGCATAAGAACATCTCGCTTATCCTACCATTTAGCAACAACGATTCCAGAGTTCTAAATCACGTCCAATGACGTCATTTTTTTAATTTTCCATTTATCACATACGCCGAATATCCACATCTGTTCTTTCTAACAGTTCCTACAAAACGTGTTCCTCGGCCTATTAGCAATTTAGCTAGCGGCACAGATGTGTAATAGTTATCTGATGCAATCGTTTTGCCTTTATCTAAATATCTTTCACATAGGTCTAAAACAATTTTTCTGTGGGCCTACCTTTTACATTTAGCTCATCACATATTCTGCCATAAATTGAGCTGGAATATGTAAAGCGTGATTCATTTCGATTTAATGGGGAATGTTTATTATCATTTGAAAGCACATTAGTTGGCATTTATTTTTTGAAGATTATGTCTATCAAGTGTTGGCCGTTGCTACGTCGCAAATGGTCCATCCGTTGAGTCCAATTTTAATGACTCGTTCGAGCATTTCGACTGGTAACTGGCGAATGTTTTCCTCCAAGGCCTGAATCGAAGCCGGTTTGTTCGCATAAACTTTAGACTTTACATATTCCCACAGGAAAAAGTATAACGTTGTGATATCACACGATCTTGGTGGCCAATCGACCGGCCCAAAACGTAAAATTATGTGCTCACCGAAGTGTTCTCTCAATAAATCCATTGATTGATGCTATGTGTGGAAAGTTGAAACCAAATGTCACCGAGATCGCGAGCATCAATTTCAGGCATCAGATAGTCGGTTATCATGGCACGTTAACGGTCACCATTAACGTTTACGTTCGCACCGGCATTATTTTTAAAGAAATATGGACCGGCCCACAAGAAACTTCACAGCGTGCTTGGTCTCCAAATGGGTGATGGTATTGCGAATAGTACGCTCAGTATGCCGATTATGTTGATCATAAGTTGAGAGAAGTGCACGAAACACATTCCTCACAGAACGTGAATTTGTGAAATGCCAAACAATACTAAACAAAAATAACATGACCGCATGACACGACTCACACGTGATCTGTCAAAAAAAAGGCTATTGTAAAATGTATCCCTACTTGAATCACCATTTGGATCGCAAAGCTTGTACACTTTGGCCCGATATTTATGTGACTTCCCAGGATTATGTTGGCGACACTGGAGTCTGAAAACTCATCTACAGTTAAGATTTCGCCAGGAGTTCTGGCATTTACTAGTTTCTAATAAATTGCTTATTTTTCTCAGAGTTGTCAGCAAAATGAATAAAATTGAGTAATAATTGAAATCTATGACGTGACATAACTGGGGCGAGAAAATTATTTTTATAAAATGAATCGTTACTCCAGTACGAAGAGATCGCTGGATACTTGATTACCTCCATATACATTACAATTCCTAGAAACTTCTTTATCTCTGATACATCTATATCAATCGATCTCTTAACTCGGTATGCTCGAGTTAAAATGGCATTGGCTACGAATTGTTGAGCATTTAAATGTGTTTGGTGCACTATTAGCTCGTACACCTCATCTGTTACCATCATAACTATGAAAAAAATCAATCGGTTTCATTTGGCCAATATTTATTTCGTTTATACCTGGTTCTGATTTACGGTTTAGAAAATTTAATATCTTGAATGTCCATTGTGAAGCTTGTCAGATCTAACAAGTGTGTGAACTTTAAATTTTTCTCTTCCAACGTTGTAAGAAAAAGTATTGGCAATTTACCTTTTCTTAACAATTTTTCAATGTCAGTACATTGCTAGATCTGAAAACATTGTATCATCTGACAACCGTCTATACATAGCTTTAGGGATATTTATATCAATAACTGGCTCAGCTTTCTCTTACTCTGATAATTCGCAAACCATTTCACTAGACTCAGAACTTAATGGCATATACTCACTAGAGCTCGATGTTTGAATATCTAGGCTCTCCTTATCAGAATTCTGATTTTTATTACCATAAAATAATCGGGACGGAGATTAGTAAATTATTAGCCGCCATTTTTATGTCACTTACTAAAGTAAAAACCGAAAACAAATAAGAAATAAGTAGAACAATGAAACTAAAAACCACAATACAAAAAGCACTGTTAATATAGTGCCATGTGAACCACAGGAGGACACATGCTGGGAACACTCACAAATCGACGTAAATAACTAAAGACAAGGCTACAAAACTAACTGCGACAATAACAATCACCGACAAACTGTGTTAAATATTTATTGAAAGAGTGAAAGCCATTGCTCTGACAGTTTCGATATGTTCCCTAGGACGTAGTTGTTGTTAAAAATTAAAACATTTATGCAGACCGATGGTGCACAGAGGGCCTTCAAAACTGATGGCTGTTGAGGAAAATGAAATTACGCGTTCGTAGAAATAGAATGATTGGCAGCCAATAAAACTTTTAGAGCTTTTCTTGAAGACCTTATGAATTATGAATTTGATAGTGAAACCTGTATAGCCAAAATGAAGCTACCAACACTGCCATTATTGGCATAATTCGTAAAACAATCAAATTTTTATAATTTTTAAGGAGTTTCCTTCAGGCTAATTTGGTCAAATGTTTGTTTCCAAACGTAAATAAAAAACTTGTTCGATTTTTATTTTTTATTTTATTTACCCAACGTTTCGTTAGTTTTATTCTAACTTCTTCAGGGGTCTCGTTCTAAATAATCTAGTGACAAAATTTATTGTTTTATTACACAGCTTGAACTTATAGACTAAGTTTTACTTACAGCTTTGATGTTTTTTATCATTGGATATTAATTTTTATTATTAATTAGTTACTAAAATACTAAAAAACGGGACATCACGAACAGAATTTGGTATAAATAATCAAATAATTAATAAAAATATAATATACAATAAACGACCACAAAACTTAAGTCAAGTTTAACTTAAAGCTAATATCACAGAACTGATTTAATTATTAATTGCAGAGGAGTATTGAAGTTTCGTGTTGTCTTTGTCTTCTTTCGTGTTCATTGTTGTTTTTATTTTTTGTTGTATGCGTAAACTCTCCAGTGTATACCTTTTGTTTTCCTTCCTTTCTATATCTAATATTTTAACATTATTAAAATCTGCCACATGATTACACTCTTTTACGTGCTGGGAAAGTGCCGTCGATATTTTTCCATTTCTTATATCTGTTTTATGTTCGTTAATTCTTGTACCCAGCATTCTTTTTGTTGTACCAATATACACCAAATTGCACATCTCCCCCTCGTTTCCTTCACATTTTATTTCGTACACAACATCTTCGGTTTGTTATTCGTAAATAGCTGTCGTAATGTGCTGTTTGATTTGTATGCAATAGTTGTTGTGTCATCTGTTATTATTCCCTTTAATGTTTTCATCTCTGTGAGTTTTGGGATGAATGGTACACTGTAAAAATGTTTTGTTGTTTCTGAAACGGAGTCTTGTTTTTCCCTTCTGTTTTTTTGTGTTTTTAAAGCTGCGTTTATTAGTTTGTTTGTTATGACTATTGGATAGTCATTTATTTTCAATATGTTTCTGATCTTTTTCATATTCGTTTTTATTTGGCAACTTTGGCGGGTTGAATTGTTGAAAGCTATTCGTCACTGAGTACACTGTAAGAAATTAAATTTGCCAACAAACTACGTAAACCATTTGGGTCTGATCTGCCATACTGTGCAGTATTTAGGTTTATTAAGGTACAACCTTTACCTTTATTAGCAGCTCTTTATTTCAAGCAATTCTGCAGAGACACAAAGACTCGAATTCGAGTTTGCAAATTGTATCAATTTGAATTAACGTCTAACATATTTATTGATTTTGCTAAGAAAAATGACAAACCTATTATTTAATATCCCTACCCCGTTTCGCATTAATAATCACATAAAGCAATTTTTTAATTTAATTTCCAGCCTCTATTCAAAGCATTTTTGTTTACAAATTTAATCTTATTACACTGTGATCTTTTCAAAAGATATAAAATAACAAAATTAACCAAAGAAAAGAAAAAAAAAAACTCAAAAAATTATTAATTTAACGCCTGGACGCTCATTTCGTAGCAATATTATAACTGTACGAATATATTTGCTTAAAACAAAAATTACTTATTTTAATTATAAAATAAAAATGGAAAAAGAAAATATCTTTTATACTATTTTCTAATTTGTTGTGTGTTTAAAATGTCAAAGTATGATTAAAGTAAGAAAAAAAGTTTCCAGGGGCATGACTGCCAGACATAATTAATGTAACGGCAAGACACTGGTCAATTTTCCATCTCATCTTTAAAGAAAAGAAAAAAAAAACACAATGTAATAAATAAAATTTTCTGTATAATTTAATGCCACCCAATACAAATGTGTACGAATGAAATATAATCAAAAATAATTGGCATAATTTTAGCAATGAACTCTTGCCAAAGAAACCCCTTTAAATATGTTACAACTACTAAAATACAAAACATTTGTTGAATTTTAATAAATTTAAAAACAAAACAATGAATGCAAGTTGCTAAAAACATATAACACTTACATACATACGAGGTATGATCAAAAAATAACCGTTATTTTAAAATTTCGTAAGTTATTTATGTTCGATTTTCGCATTTTTTATTCTGTTATGTTGGTACACATGTTTGTTATATATTTTGGATTGTCAGTTTGTTTTTGACAGATAAAAATGTTATGCCCGCAATTTTAACAAATAGATAACTACTAGAGTTTATACCTATTAGTTTTCCTTACCTAACCAGTAAAAAGAATTTGGTAATTTTAACGTTTTTTTTTACCTACGTGTAACTAATGCATTCGGTGAAAAATGTGGTAACATTGGTGGTTGACGTTTAGAGTTACATCAATTAATTGCCAAATTTAATTGTTTGCAACGACTTTTTTAGTTTTGTCCAGTAATGTCTGAAAAAGGTGCCAAAAGAAGTGCTAATTTCTTGGAGGGGGAAAAACCAGCTGATTTACTTTTCTTTGAAAGACGAAATCTTCTTATAAATTCTAAATCATTCCAAATTTTAAAATGGTCAATTCTTTCCCTGAATTTGTGTGTTAACCTTTTGTTTTATGATATTTCCTAAAGTTCTTAGTTCTAGAAGTTCTGAATTCATATTTTCTGTAATTGTTTATAAAATTATTTTACAATTTGAGAAAAAAAAATGCTTACCTGACGATTAATCCGCTACAATCCTTGGTGTAAAATACACTGTTGTTTAACTAGTCGACCAATTTTTATTAACACGTTTGGTATATATGCACTGGTAGATACCTATTCGTTGAAGTTACGTGCATTAGTCGTGTTTTGGTGTGCTCTTCGATTTTTTACTATTCGAAAAAATGGATCAAAGAAACTGTATTAAGTTATGTGTAAAAAATGAAATTAAATGCGCAAGGACATTTGAAATGTTGGCTGTGGCGTTTGGCAAGTCTACTATGAGCAGAACACAAGTTCAATTGTGGTATAACCGGTTTAAGAAAGGCCGAGAAGATGTCAATGACGATGCTCCTCCTCGTCGCCTGAGCACGTCAACCAACCAACCGATGAAAACATTGAAGCAGTGAAGAAAATGATTTTGGATAATCGTCGAATCACTATCAGAGAGAGTTGCTGATGATGTTGGCATATCGTTCATGCCAAACAATTTTTACGGATGTTTTAGGCATGAAATGTGCGGCAGCGAAGATTGTTCCAAAATTGCTAAATTTTGAGCAAAAACAACGGAGCTGTTTAACATCGTCGACGACGATCCAGATTTCCTTAAAAAGGTCATAACTGGTGACGAATCATGGGTGTATGGCTATGACATTGAAACCAAAGCCCAATGTGAAGGTTTTGCTCACTGTTTTCTTCGACTACCTTGAAGGTATGCGCCGTTTGCGCGAGCAATTTCTCAGAAATGCACAGAATTGTGGGAAAACGAATCATGGATTTTGCCCCATGATAACTCACCACTTCACACATCGTGCTTATGCGTGAGTTTTTTGGCCAAAAACAAAACCGTTATCATGCCTCAACCACCGTAATTACCGGACTTGGCCCCCTCTGACGTTTTCCTCTTCCCAAAACTGAAGACATTGATGAAAGGAAAACGTTTTGCTACGATTGAGGAAATAAAAGAAAAATCGAAACAGAAGCTGTTGGTGATACCCAAAAGCGCGTTTCAGAAGTGTTTCGAGAATTGGAAAAGACCCTGGCATAAGTGAACAATAAATACTTTTTGAAAATATTTAATATAACAGTTATTTTTTAATCAGACCTCGTATGTAGCATGCAGCTTTTTTCCTTGCACCTGGAAAGTTTTGAAAACTCTAGTAAGTAAAACAAAACTAAAAATTGTGTCTCTAATTTTTTAATTAAAGTTGTTTACATACTCCGGTATATAAATAAATAACTGCATATACACCAATACCTCGCTTTGCGTCGTTTCTTTTTGCGTTTTTTTTATCAAAGTTGCGTCGCTGCTCAATCAATCAATAGTAATTTTCACTGTGCGTCGTTAGATTTTTGAGGTTGTGTTGCTTTCGGTTCGAGTCTTTAATATTTTTTTAAATTTTTGCAAAATTTGCAACATCATTGAATGCTAAAACGCTGACCCGTACAAAAAGTGCTTTGATGATCAAAATGGAGTCCTTGCTTACTATTGACATTGAAAATCAAATTGCGCAGAAAATATCATCAAGTAAAATGTATTTCAAGTAAAAATCTTATTTGATGACATAAAAAGTAAAGCATTATCCAACGATAATTAATGCTAGTGATAGTAATACAGACAATTTTCTACAAGGAAATTTGTGTTACGTTAAAAAAAAATCTGTTCAGCAAACATTGGACCAATTTTTGTGAAAGAAAGCCGACGACTTAGTATTTTCATAATCCTAGAACCTAACTTCGATCTTTACATGGTTTGCTATAGAAAATTTTAATTCACTTAGCATCGTGTTTTTTTTTAACGTAACCCCGACGCATAGTGAGGTATTGGTGTAATCACCACATACATGGTTTCAAATAATAAATTGTTAAAATGTTACATACATTTTCCATTTGAACTAAAAATCCTATAAAATAAATAATTCTGCCGGATATTGCTGGTTACTATAATGTTTGTGGCAGAACTTACAGGAAAAGTGGCCACAAACATATTATTCTCGTGTTGGGAATAGTAGTAAATAAATATAACTTTTCCCATACTTGACCTCATACTAATGTACTAAAGGTAATATAGCAATATTTTTGTTTAATACAATTTCACATTTAATACTTCAGTCTTCATAGTTTTCAAAATTAGTTTTAATTTTATATTTATCACTTTCTCAATTCAGTTGTGATTATACAAAGCAATGAAAAATATTAATTTTTTTTTTAATTTTCTTTACAAAATCATTGTTTAATAGTTAGAAAATTTGCTAACCGACTTTTGACGTTTATGTTATTTTAAGCTGCCTTTCCACTGAAAATTTAAAATACAACCTCAGCTTCAAATATAATACAGGTAAAAGTCACTTGGAGCTAAATCAGGAGAATAAGGTGGGTAGTCAAGCAAGTCGTACTTTAATTCGTTGATTTTAGCCATTGTTAAAACACTCTTGTGCGATGGTTCGTTGTCTTGATGAAAAATTATCCTCGAATTTTTACATTTAATTCATCGAAAATGTTGCAATAGTACTATGAATTTTATGTTCTACACTCTTGCAGATAGTCAATCAATAAAATACCTTTGAAGTCCCAAAATCTGCTCCCATAACCTTATCAGCGGTTTTAATTGTTTTGCCTTTTTTGTTGCACTTCCTCCAGCTTCAGTCCATTACTTGGACTGTTCTTTTGTCTCTGGAGTATAGTGGTGAATCCATGTCGCATCAACAGTTATAAAACGATGCTTAAAATCAATTTTATTTTTCTTAAAACGATTAAACCAAGCTGGAGAAATTTTTATTCTTATGCGTTTTTGATCGACTGTTAACAAATGCGGCACCCATCTTGCAGAAAACTTGTTCATCTGTAGCTCTTCATGAAAAATTAAATGAATTCGATAATTTGAGATGCCCATGATATTAGCTATTTCACGCACTTTTATTGGTCGATTATTTAATACCTATATCCTATAGGACCATATTATAAAGTATTTCTGATAATTTCATGATTATAAATATAACAATATTTTATCAGTGCAGTTAGAATTTAGAATTTTCCCAAAAATAACATTGTTTAAAACCAATCATATTACCAACCATATAGCGGCAATCATATAATTATTAAATGTGAACCAAAACATTGCTGTATAAAACAAAACATATTTGTATAGGGTGTTTGTTTAGATGTATAAAACTTTGAAATAAAAAAAATTTAATAAAACAAATATGATTTTTTCAAATTATGGTAAAATTAACTTTATTCGAAAGATAATTTATATATGACTTCTGAAGGTCCAATTTTCGATGACTTTTTCCAACATTTGTGGCCGTATATCGGCAATAACGCGGCAAATGTTGTCCTCCAAGTAGTCAATCATTTCAAATTGTTTTCGTTTAAAGTCAGGTCTGTACAACGTACATAGAAATATGAAATTTCTTAAAATAATAAAAATTTCTTAAACCTTGGTCAGGCTAAGTTATTGTTACTTATTAATTATGCCTACATTGTAAATTTATTTATTTATTTATTTATTTCCATAAAGATTTACAATTCATTTTCCTATTTACCTTGCAAAGCCAAAGTGGCTTGTCTGCAGGTTAAAAGTTAAACAAGGTTGTAGTAATCTATTTTATATAGTTAGTATTCATTGCAAGTTCAAAAATGTTTTCTTAATTAATTCTGGTGGCATCATATTAAAAATAGTAGGTAACATATAGTTTGGAGTGCTTTTGCCATAATTGTTTTTAAACTTCTGGACATTGTATCTTCCTTCAGCTTTTCTTCTGGTGTTGTATTTATGGTCTATCTTGTGTAGAAATCTGGCATCGTTGTAGAATTCGATGGCTAATGTCGTATAATAAATACTTTTAACATTCAATATATTTTCTTCAGCAGTTATTTTTTTGTTGTTGACATTTGTTGTTGTTGCTGTTGTTGAATTGTTTCTTGAGATGTTGTTGTTATTATTTAGTGCATTTTCAGTGTCAAAATTGTTGTTGGTGTTGTTATCGGTGCTTTCATTGTTTATGTTATTTGTTTGATGAGTATTGTTGGTTGAGTTGTTTTCTGATATGTTGCTGTTAGTATTGCTTCCGATATCTGTTGTGTTGTTGTTGACATTTGTTTCAATAGTTTGTATAGTTGTGTTATTGGTTTGCATCGTGTTTGTGCTTCTTCTTTTGAGTATTTTAAGGAGTTTGTTTTGGGTCTCTTGCAGGATTCTACAGTGTTTTGAGTTTCCCCAAGCCGTTATTTCATGACGTATATGTGATTCCACAAACGAGTAATATGCTTGTCGTAGCACACCATTACTAGAACAGTTTTTTAGTTGGTGTAGCATATACGCAGCTTTCCTCATTTTCTTTCTTACTTCATCTATATGTATATTGCAAGTAAAATTCTGATCGACATGTACTCCCAGATACTTGTATGTATTCACAAGTTCGATTATAGTAGAACATGGACCACTGTCGCATACAAGGTCGTGTAATTTGTTTTTGTGTAAACATTTCGTTTCATGATATGTTAAGCTTATGTCTGTATATAGAATATGTGGTGGTTTAATATGCATGACTTGAGTCTTTGAAGCATTTATTACCAGACCGTGATCATGACACCATCTAGTTGCTATATTCAGTTGTATAGCGTTTTCAATATTTTTGTGAGCTACAACAATCGCAGTATCATCTGCATATGCAAAAGTTTTGCTTATATCAAGAATTTTCATTAAATCATTTGCATATGCAAAGGTTTTGTTTATATCAAGAATTGTCATTAAATCATTTGCATATATAAAGTAAAGTACAGATCCTAATTTTGAGCCTTGTGGAACGCCATAGTTAAGATTCGTTTCACTGCTTAATTTTGTTATGATTTTTACATAATATTTTCTTAGATTTAGATAGTTTTTGAACAACTCTAAACAATTCCCTCTTATTCCGATTTTTTCGAGCTTTTGTAAAAGTTTAGTATGACAAAGAGTGTCAAATGCTTTACTAAAATCTATGTATAGCGTAAGACAGTGATGGTTTTTGCTAAGTTGTTCATTAATAAAGTTTGAAAAATTGCCGAGAAGTTTATTAATGTTCTTTCCCTTTTGGAAACCAAATTGTTTGTTGCTAATAATGTTATTTTTGATAATAAATTCTGTAAGTCTTTTACACACAATTTCTTCCATGATTTTTTCATTGACTGGTAGAATGGCGATTGGTCTGTAGTTGTTAGTTTCATCTCTTTTGCCACTTTTGTAAACATATCTGGGATTGTCGCAGTATCAATTATAAGGTTTATAAGTTTCGTTATAATAGGGGTCATTTAAATTGCGTTGTTTTTTAAATCTATTGCTCTTATTTCATCAAATCCGGCGCTTTTATTTACATTAAGTGTGTTTAGGATGTTAAAATTGTCTTCCTCGCTAGTATTTGTTAAATATAAGGAATTTTGGAGAACATTAGAAATGTTGTTTATTGTTTTGATTTGACAATTATGTAAGATTTGGTTGACGTTTTCTTTAAAGTTTATGGCAAAATTGTTACATATGTCCGTTACATTTTGGTTTTTAAAATTTTTTAATATAGTTTCATCGACATTATTTGATTTCTTACCGATAATTTCGTTTATAAGTTTCCACGTTAATCGTATGTTACTTCTATTTTCAAAGAACTTATTTTTATAATAATTATTTTTTGCGTAATTCAATTTTTTATTCACTATATTTCTATATTTTTTATATTCTTTTTCATAATTTTTATTGTTTCTACATAAATACCATTTTTTATAAAGTTTATCCCTATTTTGACAGCATTTTATCAAGTATTCATTCATCCACGGGTTTGTGATTCGATTCTTTTTTAGTGTATTGTTTATTTCTGAGTTTTTATAGATGGTTTTAAATTTATTGTATATGGTGTTAAACATATCATTTGCGTCTGTTAAATTATTTAATTCGTGCCATTGGGTTGTACGTATCTGGTTATTTACTTTATTATTGTAAAGTGATCGGAAATATTTGTTTTTATAATTCCTGCATATATGTTTGTGTTTATGTTTCTATTTCTTACAAAGAGATGATTAATATTAGTGCACGTGTTCCTATTTAAATCCTCTCTTGTGGTATCATTAATTAAGAGTTGCATTCCATTTGCCAATATCGTATCACTGTAGTGGTTTGTTATGTAGTTTTTTTTTATTGAGATCAATATTGATGTCTCCTACCAATATAATATTTTGTTGTTTACTTACAGTGTTAAGCATTTTATCTATTTCTTCAATAAATATGTTCTTATTAAGAGAAGGTGGTCGGTAAATTGCAAATAAAGAAAAAGTACTACTTGTTGTTTGTATATTCACTTGAAATGATTCAAATGATGTATAGCTGGTTGGTATTTCGTAGTGCAATATATTCTCCTTCACATATATAGCAATACCTCCTCCCTTGCCCCCACTATTTATGAACGTCGAATTAAAACCTGCAATTCCGTAGAATGCTCCCTCATTGTCGTTAATGTTGGTCTCAACAAGTATTATTATTTTGATATGTTCTAATACATTATGAATAGTAGCTAAAAAAGGTGTAAAGTTTTTACGTATTGATCGAATGTTTAGGTAAATTAGTGAAATGGGATAACTTAGATAGTTTTTATTTATTACATTAAAATTGTCTAATGTTTAGGTTATTATATTATTCATTTTTTATTTGTTTGTTTTAAATATTTTGACGAAAGAAATTTTAATTTACACAATAAAAAGTACTAATAGTTTATTTCGTTTATGCGATTAACTCAACATCACTGGCATTATGTATCAAAATAGTAGATGAATTTTCATTTTTTTTGGCGACAATATGCCCATTATGATTGTTTGGTAAATTTGTTTTTAAAAATACAGAATTTTTTATAATCAAGTTTTATTTCTTTAATTATATATGACAGCTAATTTGTGAACATAAAGATTTTTTGATCTCATTAACTTGCTTTTGACTTCTAAGCCATCATATATAGATTTATGTTATATGCGTTTAAGCAAATTAATACTTGTATCACTTGACTTAGTATTTCTGAGAATATTTAACAAAGTTTTTGAAGCTGGTTAGAATAATCCCTTGTAATAATGAGTATTTGGAGCTGATAAATAAGCTTCATCTCCATATAAAAAATAAATTCTAACAAACATTTTTTATGTAAAAATGTAACACATTCTGTAATGTTTTTAATTTAATACAATTTTCTTTTCGCATGACTTAAATAAACTCTTTAACATTTTTTTTTTATAATAACAAGTGTAAATAAAACATTTTTCGTTTGTATTGTTTTTCTTTTTTGTATCGTAAAAACAATAAACAGCTCTTCTTTTAATTTCTTATTTAAAGCCAGAAGCATGACATGGTATAATGGTAGTTAAATATAAAACGACAAATGCCTAAAAGTCTGCAACTTTAAACAATAACAGAAACAGTGGAAACAAATAAGAAACAGAAAAACAAAGTCATCAGCATATTAAATTGTTTACTAAATTTTATATTAATTAATATAAGGGAAAAACATAAACATACTTAAGGTATGTGTCCACGATCGTCAGATATTACAACGTTGTCAGAAAAATGTGCAGAAATTGTCTAACAACCGTGTAAACTTTAAATTTTTGTCTTCCAGCGTTGTAAGAAAAAGCATTTTCAGTACATTGGAAGACAAAAATATTGTCACACATCTAACAATCGTGTAAACACACAATTTTGGCATTGTCATTGTTTTAAGACAATTGTCAAACACTTTTCATTGTCATATGTGCAAAGTTTATGCATCTGCCAATGGCAGCATTGTCATAGAAATTATTTCTAATTGCAACTCTGTATATACATAAATAAACAAACAAGTGTGTATTAATAAAATTTTTAAAAAAATTGGAAGAAAATTAAAGAATTAAATTAAAGTGTGCATTAATAAAATTTTTCAAAAAAGTGGAAGAAAATTAAAGAAAATAAAAAATGGATAGCGACATATTTTTTGATGAATCCTGTTCAATAGAGTGCAGATAAAATGGTTCCAATTGCTCTTTTTTGTTCCATGACAATATTAAAAATTTTTAAACACACACACAGAGCTGCAAAACGAATTTGACAATGCCACACAACAATCTGACAACCGTGTAAACTGACAATTTCAGTTGACAGATAAATTTATTATGTGACAATTGTGTGCAAAAGAAATTGTTAGTTTTCTTACAGTCGTGTAAACTGACAATTTACCTATTGCTAAAAATGTTTCAATGTCACTACATTGCTTCCACATTGGTAGATATGACAACGTTGTAATATCTGACGACCGTGGACACATAGCTTTAGCCATACACAAAAATAGTATATACATATGTACATAAATATGTATATATAGTCGTCGAATCATGAAAAAAAAATAAAATCGAGTTTTTGATTGATTATTATTCGTTAGTTTATCTGGCGTGTCTCTACCAATTTTTAGATTTCTGCTACCAAAATGAACGGTTTTTATCCATAATTCAAATTGACGTATCCACAAGTGCATTATTTTCTCAAGTCAAATGAACGTATCATCAAACTTTGGGTAAGAAATGAAAATGATTTGTTCTTTGTCTGTAAGTCCCCGTTTACACAGGGAAACATTTGGAAGGGAAACATTTTGTTTGGAAGAGAGGCACGCTTTGTGCTTTCATTCTTATTGTTCACATTTGCTTTGCTTTTTGATTTGACTTTGTTTAAATAAAAAATTTTATCTTTTAGAATATATTTATTTATTTCACAAATCAAATATACTTACATTAGCAAATCAAATACAGTAGAAATTATAGAAAAAAAAAACAACACTGCAATTAGACAAATGTCAAAAAACAAATATAAACTGGAATGTTTCCGACAACAATGTTTCCCTGTATGACCGCGAAGGAAAATACAAAAGAGAATTCCAGAAGTTTCCCTTCCAAATGTTGCCCTGTGTAAACGGGGACTAAGTGTTGTGTAAATGGTATTGCATCATTGCATTTGCAAAAAGGTTTAGCATAGTTTTGCTCTTGCTGTGTATTTCGTTAGTGTAGCGCAAAATTATGCTAAACCTTTTTGCAAATTGCAACAGAAGCGAAAAAAGTGTGATAAAAATAAATAAATTCTGTTCTAATGCAGAAAGTAATTATGATAAAAATATAATTGTTGCTCAAAAAAACACAAATATAAAAGAAGAAAAGAAAAAAGATTTAGCATAAGGTTTTTTAAAGGGAAGTGTTTGGTAAAGAAAGCCCAAAGAGATGAAAGCTAGGTGTACTTCCAAATATTGTGAAAAAAGTTCGACACGTCATTGTTCTCGCTTTTCCGAAAGTGTGAGAAATGAAATATTTTACGCTTCTGGCAAATGTCTTGGAAACAAAAAAATATATGTTGCCTAAAGAATTGCATGTTTCACCAAGACGAGGACATATGTTTTAATTTAGTACATCTTCACGGACACATTGTTTAGTGCCTCCGCGTTATAACACATTAATAATGATGAGGTCATTTGTTGCTAGAACCATTGCTTTGTGGAATTCTACAATTCCTTATTCAGACAGGAAATGTTCACATTCAATTAAACACTTTAAAAATACATATAGTAATTGAAAACTTATAAATCATAATTTTTTTTATGAAATTTATTGTGACTACTGTCTCGGATACCCAAATTGTCTGTTCTTTTTTGTTTTATTTTACTCTTAACATTTGTGTAGGGGGGTATTATGAATTTTAAATTCATAATTTTTCGTTTCAGATAATTTTTGAGTTCAAAATTATTTACATATTACATTAGGTATAAGATATTTATTATTAAATGATACACAAATTGGTCCGGCAACTAAAAATGTTTTGAGAACCGATTGCAAAAGAAATACCACCCAAGGAAAAAATATGAATCACGCCTAAATTATTAAAATAATTGGTTAGACGCAGCTACAAAGCTAAAGTCTCACTACCGCCGTCAACACACTTCCAGAGGGATTTTGAATCTTACAGGCACGTATAGGAAGTATATTCCAAAGACTGCGATTCACACAAAGAAAATGAAATCTCTCCTGTAGCTTTTCCGAAATTCATGGAGGTTTTAGGAAATCGTAATTATTCTATTTTCAAACCCAGAAATGATATCTGCTTCGTGTAAATTGGGACTATATTTTTCGAAATATTTCTTAAGTTATATTTGTTGTTGTTTCGTTTTAATTCCATATTCCACTAATTGTTTCTATATCTGAAGTATTTTTATATTTTAACATTTTGTGCTTCTCCTGTAAAAATAAAAAAACTGATGTTGCGTACTTTTGGATTTTCAACGACGATATGTAGATATTTACATACTTACATTGTATACTTTTGTTTGTTGTTTGCTAATTTCTCATTACTCGTATAAATCTTTTTGTAGCATTCATAAACAAACAGGATGTATTGTGTTTGTATGTGGAAGTTTTTTTACGTACGTCCCTTGATCCTTTTTTCTTACATTTGCCACCATTTAAGTCATTCGCATCATTATTTCCATCGCCTTTTCTAACGCCATCGTCGTCGTCATTGCTAAGCATTACTCCTACTCTAAGGTTTCTGTTTAATACTTCTCCTTCTATCCACATACATACATATGTACATATCTCTCTCTATTTGGCTTTTAATTTTATGAAGACTCATTATTTTCATATATGTATTTACTTTGCTCGTTTGCTAAAGTAAATTAAAACATTTGTATAGAAAGTGTTATACAATTCTGAACAACACTGTAAAAAAAAACATACACAACATTGGACAAAGGAGTATTGGTTAAAGGAGTGAGTAGTTATAAATGGAAGCAGCTGGAAATATAAACAGTGTTAGTGGATGAAGTTTCAGAACAATTTTGATGTATGCCAAAAATTTTATCATGTCTTAGACATTGGAATACTTAGACCCGTGTTTTTTTTTCAACAACTTTGCTTTTTTATTGTTTAGAGTTTTTCTGCAAGTTTCCTAAGTAAGTTTCATAGTTATTGTCGTTGTTATAGTCTGTCGTAGTAATTTTTATGTAGTTTTTGCTGCTACCTCTGTGTTGTCACGTGCAGTAAAAGATTTATGAGCTGTTATTTTGCATATAACAAACAGTAGGAAAGTATAGTCGGTCAAGCCCAACCATATAATAACCTACACCCAGTATATGTATAAAACAGTTTTTCAGAAATGGGCGTTATATGGGAGATATAACCTATTGTGGACCGATCATCCAAAAATTTTGTGATATGATGTCTGTGAATATAAATATTATATGTGTTAAGCTTTATGTCGATATAAATACTATTAAAAGATTCATGGAGCTTAAATTGAGTTTCGATTAATTATGGAGCGACCATTATAAAATTAGATGTCATTATTTCCGTATATAAGAAACTTATTTGTGTTAAATTTTATTTGGATACCAAGATTTTTAAGAAATTTATGATCGATAAAGTGAATTTCGAAAGTGGGCCTTATATGGGAGCTACGACTAGTTATGGACCGATCATAATAAAATTGTACCTTATCTATTATTTTTATATAAATGAAATAATTTGCTTTCAATATTATTTGGATACGAACATTTTTGAGAGAGTTATGCTCTTAGAAGTGATTTTCGGAAGCGTGCCTTTATGGGAGCTACGACTAATTATTCACCGATCTCATAGATGTGTTTTGGCTTTATTTGCCACTCATTTGTGATGAAATTTGTTTGGATACGTGCATAATTCAAACAAATATAATCAGTAAACCCCAATTTCCAGAGGACATTTGTAAGGGGGCCAGGTGAAATAATGGACCATTCTTGGGTCGAAAAAAGATCACGTACCAAATTTTTTCCAAATATTTTAAAAAAACGACGGATATCGCTAAATCGACTCAAAAAGTGATTCTGAGTGTTGGACCAATATTTCTGGGCATCACAAATATCAGCACAAATCCAATATACCCTCCCCACTATGGTGGTGTAGGGTATAATGACTTCTAACATATGGGATATGTGAAGCCGCTAGTCTACGCCGATAAGCACGGAATGAATAATCACTTGGAAGACAACATTTGCCGTGCTATTGCCGATATACGACCACAAATGTGGGAAAAAGTCCGAAAGATTAGATTACGTCCGAACCATTCATTTGCGAGAAGTCTTATTTATATTTAAATACCAGAAAATTATCTTTCAAAGACAGTAAATTTAATTTCAATTAAAAAAGATCATCTTTGTTTTATTAAATTTCAAACTTCTATACATCTAAGCAGAATACCCTCGATACGTCTTTCGAACAGAACCATGATTTTCAAAATAAATATGCACAATTTGGAATCGTTGTTCACGCGTCAGTTTATTCACGTTGAAATGCCAAACCAGACTAAATCACCTGACAGCTGACAAAATGGCGGCCAGTTAAAAAAGAGTTGCTAACTTAAAGTTCTATATATCTAAAAAAAAACATACATTAATGATGGAAAATTGAGGGCAGAATTTACTTATATTATTACTTTAGATATTGAAAGTTTAATATTATTAACGAATAAATTAAATAACTAAACACATTACTGAAATCTGTACTTTAATTTAACATTTTTAATAAAAATTCCTTTAATAAAAATTCAGTCATTGCCATTAATTTCTAATCTCTAAACTCTCTAATGGAATTCTAATGGTGTTTATATTAAGCTACAAGATTTCTTTGGCATTTCCTCAACTAAATAAACTAATTATTTCGTGTTTCATTTTGTTTCGTACTCTACTTTTTCTTATTCTTTGAATAAAAATCTAATATTGACGATATTTCTTTTGTAGTATTATTTCCTCTTATTTCCAACCATTACAAATTCAGTCAATTTAATGCCGTCATAAAAATTTCTGTACTATAATTATACTACATATTTATGTAGCCATATTTATTACAATATATGTGCATATGTATATAGTAGAGTTTTTAATTTGTCACACATTCCTTTATGGGCCGAAAATAGAAATGAATGTGAAGTGAAGTGAAATTTAATTAAATAAGGCAACACAGATACCGACATTTTCTAACGAGTTTGTTGAAACAACAAACAACAAGAATTCTCTTATCAGGATTATCCTTCAGAGTATTAACATTTGACGAAATATCAAAGACAAAGTTTTGTTTTGTAATTTTTAGTTTCTTTATTATTCCATCATCAGTTGTAGATATTCTAAATATAGATAAAAATCTACCAAATATTCCGAGCTATTTATAATCAACAACACTATAGTGGGGAAGGTATTCTGGATTTGTGTTGATGTTTGTAACGCCTATAAATATTAGTCCAACAGCCATCTTAAAGTATACCGGTAGATGCAGAATCATGATGTCCGTGCGTCCGTCTGATTAGCTCGCTGGCTGGGTATATGTCCATTTAAACCGCAATTTAAAAGATATTTCCATAAAATTTGGTACATTATATTTTGTCGGACCAAGAATTGAAATTGGTGGAAATCGGTCTATTATTTCAGCTAGTCGCCATACAAATGTCCTCCCGAAATAGAAGTTTATTGATCATAAATGTTTAATTTGTGCACATATACAAACAAATTTCGCCACATATAAGTTGTATGTATATGAAGCTTAGGCCCCGATTACCGTTCACAACACTGAGTATTTTGATGTTGTATGTTGTAAACTGCGATTACGATTTACAACACTTATCGGCTTAATTGTATAAAAAATGCATGTTTTTTGTGTTGTTAACGATAATCGGGCCCTTAATTAAAACTACAAATTTTGTATCGATCGCTCAATAATTGGCCATAGCTCCCATATAGGCCAGCTGTCGCAAATCATTTTAAGAGCTCTTAAAAATTTTGATATCCAAATCAAATTCAACACAAATAAGTTACACATAAACAGATAACATGACACCTAATTTTATAGCGGTCGGTCCACAATTAGCCAAATCTCCTATATAAGAACCGCTTCGAAAATTACTTTAACATATATAAATCTTATACAAGTTTATAATGAAAATATTTATATGAACTGAATTTTTTATGATCTGTTCATAATGGGTCATATTTATGTCCCATATAGCGCCCATTTATGTAAAGCTGTAGGGGTGTAGGGTATTATATGGTCAGACTTGACCGACTATACTTTCTTATTTATTTTTTTTTTTTTTTTGGTGTTGACAAATCTACAATTGCTTGCTGTCAGAAACTTTTTCAAGGTTTAGCATTTCTCATTATGTTTTCTTAGCTGCAACAAGTTCTCTTCCTTGTTCTGAAATCTTAAACACCGTTCTTGTGCGTTTCAACGATTTAGATTGGTAGATTCTTTTAATGAAACTAAAAAAGTATGGTTTTTGATGTTTTTGCTGTTTTAATGAGTTTATATTTTTATCCAACTATAAATTATTTACAAAGAAATGAATAAATTTAGTTTTGTTTTACTTTGCTAACAATTTGTGGCATAAATATGGTAATAATTATAATAACAAATAAAGAGACTTTTACATTGTTTTTAATGGATTATAAAGTAAGATTTCAAGAAATTATGAATGTCTTATATTAACAAAATAATATTTTGCAGTCTTTTTTTAAATCTTTAAGATGGTATACGAGTGTTGGCGATGATTTACACAGTGGATATCTTATATAATTTTTATTGCTCGTTCTACACATATTTGTTGCAAAGGAATTGCTGAAGGTTCTTTTTCTTTTGTTTTGTGATTTTTTTTAATTTTGATTGGAAATGGTGTACTTTTAAAAACAGCTTTAAAACATCATAATCTAGGCATTTAGTGATATTACAATCTTTGAAATTCGGATCATTGCTTATATTTTTATATTGCTTTAAACATGAAATATTTTCCTCAGGTTTTTACATACATATATTGTAATTGTAAACCGTAGGAAAATTTTTAAATCTAAAGCAGTGAATAAATTCCAAAATAGCATTTAAATGATTCGTATAGGAATGCGAGTACATAGAAATATTAGGTGTATACATATTTTTAAAATTTTCCGTGAGATAAAAATGGTTTTTTTCAAACTTCAACCTGATGCCTGCGTGAACTTTTTGTAACGATCTGAAAAACTGATCATACGAGGTCTGATCAAAAAATGATGTGCTTCGAGTAAGGTGAATTTACTTTTAACGCAAACATTTAAATTTATAAAAAATTTTTATTAAAATATTTTAAGAATTCTCAAAAAGCTAAATAAATTTAAAAAAAATATATATATTTCTAAGTATTTCCAATAATTAAAGTAAAATGGAAAACTTAAATCAATTACATAATTTAAAAAGCAATTTATTAAATTTTGTGGTCTCTTTTTTTATTCAATAAAATTTTTGAATTTTGATTTAATACATTTTTGCAATGTATTTTTTTGTAAACAAATTGATTTTTTAATTACAAATACCGGCTCAAACTTGAGAATAAATGTTATTTTGATTATAAATTTCCAAAATCTGTTCTAAACGAAGTAGGTACAATGGCCACTTGTACACAAAATGCTGAAGACTGACACTATATTTTTGAAAATACCTGATTTTGTTTGTAAATGATTAAAAACAATTCAAAAAAAATACGTGTGTGTAATTATTTACATTTTATTTTACAAACTATTTTTATTTAACGTAAATTCAAATTTTTGAAATTATTTATTTGATGGTTTTATAAAAAAAATTATTTAGCGATTTCTGGCGATTTTTAAACACCAATTTGACAGGAAATTGTGAAAATATTTCGGCAACACTGGTTATCAGCAATGTTTGTAAATAGAAACTTCTATTAATGCAAAAGTTTATAAATATAAATTTGCTGTACGTTGATACCAGCCGTATTTAATTTAAATACTACCCCCCTTATTCATAAAACTTATCAAAGGTTTATAACAGGCTTATAAAGCAAATTTTGTATGGATATTTGCGTCATAAGCCTGTTATAAACCCTTGATAAGTTTTTATGAATTAGACTGTACATATATAAAATAAAAGTCGATATAATGAATGTCTCCATCAGAATCAAAAAAGTGTATTTTGGGAAAGAGACGAGATAAAGTTCAAATTTAATATATTTGATTCTGATCAAACGAGTTCATTTAAAAAAATCGAAAACCTACAGTAACACATACTGAAGGTTCGTGGTGCTCCATTATCCCTTTAATAAGAAGCAGATTGATTAGTTGGAAAAGATGGGCCTTAAAAGCAGATACATTTCCTACCAGGACAATGATCAGTAAAATAAGGCTTATAATCTGAGGTCATGGTTGTTGTATAACTGTGCGCATGTTATGGAGGGAGACGCCATCGCAGAGTCACTACGTTTCTATGATGTGAAATCTGTAAGTTGTACTGTTCAAGAGTTTTTGGGCATCGATAATGAATTGATTACTTCTGAATTTCCAACTGATGAAGACATTATCGATGAATATACAAGATAAATAGTAGATAGCGAAGGGGACGAAGTTGAACAAACAGTTAGACAACAGTCCAGAGAAGTTAAAACGGATTCATTTAAGAATTTAAATTTATTCTTAAACAGAAATGATAACGCAAAAGATGATCACTACAAAGCATCACACAAATTATGTATGTAGAATCACTTTTCGCTCAAAGCAAATTTAAACAAATACATACATACAGTCAAAAGTTACACAGTATTTTCGTAAATAAATTAAAATAGTAAATACACAATTAAAACAAGTAAGAAAGTATAGTCGGTCAAGCCCGACCATATAATACCCTACACCCAGTATATGTTTAAATAGTTTTTCAGAAATGGGCGTTATATGGGAGATATTACCTATTGTGGATCGATCATCAAAAAATTTAGTGTCATTATATATGTTAAACTTTATCGCGATATAAATACTTTTTAACGATTTATGGCGCTTAAAGTTTCGTTCAATATTATTTGTATACCAACATTTTTGATAGAGTTATTCTCTTTAAAGTGATTTTCGGAAGTGGGCCTTATATGAGAGCTACGAGTAATTATGCACCGATCTACACAAAATTCGTAGGTGTAATTTGGCTTTATTTACCACTCATTTGTGATGAAATTTGTTTGAATACTTGCATAATTCAAACATTTATGAACCGTAAACCCCAATTTCGAGAGGACATTTGTATGGGGGCCAGGTGAAATAATGGAGCGATTTCCACCAGTATCCATCCTTGTGCGGAAAAAATATCACGTACCAAATTTTATTGAAATATCTTCAAAATTGCGTCTAGGCGGGTTACTCCGTATTTCGATTCGAAAGCAAATGCTTTCGAAATACAATGTAAAAAGTACATATACAAATTCGAATGATTTCCTTTTGAATCGAAATACGGAGTAACCCCCCTGTATTCTGCGAACAAGCTTTACATGGACAGCCAACCAGACGGACGGACGGACGGACAGATTGATCGGTATACTTTAAGGTGGGTGTTGGACAAATTTTTCTGGGCGTTACAAACATCAGTACAAATCCAATATACAATCCCCACTATGGTGGTGTAGGGTATAAATAGAAGTAATTTGGTAATTAATAAAAATGAATTAGTATTATAAGCATGTACATAGTTGTTGTTTATTTAATTTGAAACATTTTTAAATTTTATTCCCAAAGTTGAAGTTTCTATAAGTGAAGTTTTTTTTTCTGGTTAATGGTGATTAAATTTATGGAAGTTCGACTGTAATTGTTTCGCTATTACTACCACGAAAAAGCTTTAGATATACATAACTATTGAAATTATCCTACAAATAAGACAAATATAGGTATAGAACAAATCTTGCTGTACGAATTTCGTTTGGAGCTACTGTATAAAGTGATTCATAAAAAAATTCAAATTCATGCAACAGCCTGATTAATGTTTTCTCAATTATAGAATAATTATTAATTTCATAATCGAACTGGTAATTTTTACTTCTTGATAAATTTTAGTTAGGCTCGAGAGTTCATTAAATTTAATTTTCATTAAATTATTTTTACTGAAGTTAGGAATTACAACTTGAAAAATTTATTATTAAAAATTTTTTTTTTTTTTTTTGATAATTTTTCTTGACTAGGATTCGAACCTGGGTTGTTGAATTTACATATGTTTTGAGAAATCCCACTTTCTCTCATCAGAATTCTTTGCGTTCTACCACCTACACCACTGCGGTGCCGGTCAGCCAACAGACAAACATCAATCCTTTAACCAGTGTTAGTTCTGGTAGTTCGAAGAAAAATTTTTAATAATAATAAATTTAATAATAAATTTTTCAAGTTGTAATTCCTAACTTCAGTAAAAATAATTTAATGAAAATTAAATTTAATGAACTCGAGCCTAACTAAAATTTATCAAGAAGTTTTCTAAATTATTTTATAATTTTCATGTGTTATGCTAAAAGTTTTTTAAACACAGCCATAAATACATTAGACGCCAAAGAGTAGAGGTTTAAAATACTTGATGATATTGAAAAATTTGTAAATAACAATAGCTATAATTTACAATATTAAAATCTCCAAGGGCTATATTACTCCTACTCCTACCATCAATAAATAAATGTTAGAGAGTAGGTATTATTATGTTCATAACATAAATAGAAATTGATTACATATCAAATACATACATTTATCAATTTATTAGGAACGTGCACAAACACAACAGAACAGAACAGAACAGGACATGTCCTGTAAGTGTTTTAATGTATACATACATACATACATATGTATGTATGGAGGCTAACTTAACCTCAAATAATATTAAATACAAATGAGTACGAGTATTTTGTTATTTTTAGATTTTGCCTTTTGCAGATTTTCCAAATTATATTCTTTTTTGACATGAACTAACGCTCACACTTTCAAAACATGTTTTGTTATTATCTTCTTTGCCATCTACACTGTTATAAAAGTTTCTTTTTTGCTTTTTCTTCTTTGCAGGACATACCGGAAAACCATTCAACAAATTTAAGTGGCACAAATGCCGTAGTAGTTTGTGTCGATAATGGTGTTAATGCCCGCACCAAAGTTTTTACCGAAAATGAAGCCCAAGAAACATTATTAAATAAAAATAATGAAACCTGCATTTAGGCTGATTTGCCAGTAGCAACCTGAGTTGTGCTGCTTAAGAGACTCCTTTTAAGATGGTGAACAAGACAAACCTAAACAACGAAAAAACAAAAACTCTTAGAAATCACAAAAAGACTTAAATTTTTTAAGGTAAAGTTTTTATTTTGTTAATTTTTTATTTCTAAACATATGTATGTATGTACAAGACTCACAAAACAAATCTCAAAGTCAATGGAAAATTATTATTATTTTTAATATTATGTTTGGAAAACAAAGGTGTATCTGTTATCTGTTAGTAATATAGATATCGTCACCGAAAATCCAAAAGGCCGTAACTACACATTTTACTTTTTTACTTTATAAATTTAAGACTATTTCATTCTTATTGGCCAAATTTCAGAATTAACCTTAAAAACCTATTGCGGATTTAGATTAATAAAAAAAATTGTAAAATAATAGTAGTTTTTTATTGTTTTATTGTACTTAAGGCTTTTTGGAATCGTAACAACCGTAACAACAAAGAATTTTTTTAATAAAAGCTACAATTAGAATGAAAAAATCCGATTTTTACACTTATGAAACATTTTTTACTTTTTGTTTTCTGTGTTTTAAATGTAAAAAAAAAACTAATTACAACGTGTATTCGAGAAAAAATATACTTTGTTTAAAGCCGCCCACTCACGTACAGTTTTAACTGTCAGTTTATTATTGTATGCATGAAAAGAAATGGAGCTCACATTGCAAAGTAAAATTTATAACTCTAATCTGAGTATGGTAAATTATCGTATAAACTGTGTCAATCAGCCGGAAGTAGACATTTAATTTCCTGGAGATGGCGAAATGGAGCATTTTTATATTTTTATTTTTTCTTTATGTAACCGAACTGGTTCGACATCTTCAAACTTGTTTTGTGTGCGTTGTGGCAAAACCTCTCAGAAGTATCATATGCATATTTTCAAATTTTTCACATTTTTTATTAAGTTTTAATGTTCACTATCAGTGCCCATTTTATTATTTGGTAAGACACAAATATCCACAGCGTTCTTGTTACAAATTTGAAAAAAAATTAGCTTACATTCAAACAAATGCCAACTTTGTTTTGAGTGCACCGATAGACCAGGCGATAGAGGGCCGGACTATCAATCAAAGGGTTGCGGGTGCGATTCCCGCCAAAGATTCTGGGTGTTTTCTGCAGATAAGGCAAAAGCTTCGCAGTTTATGTTTGTTAATTATTTAAAAATATATATATTTCGTTTTGTTTTTGTTTAAATTAAAAGTGTAGTTACGACTTTTTGGTTTATACAGTTATTAACATTGTAGTTGCTGCCTTTTGAAATATGTATATATCGCTCCTGAAATACAAAAGCACCACAAGTCCAAATAAGCAAATTATGCAGGAGCGTCATTTTTAAAAATAATTTTAATTATTTTATGATTTTTACTATAAAACCAAACTAACGGCTGTTTTAGCGAAACATGAAAGTTGCATCGTTTTATGCAAAATAATAATTTTTGATATTTTTTGAAATGTGTGACTTTTGTATTTAAGGAGCGATATATTAAAAAAAATCGACGTTTTTCGGCATATGAGAGTAAAATTTTAAAGAAAGTTGAATTTTGGTTGATTACATAATAATCAAGAAAAAATCGATTTTGAATTTTTTGTAGTTGCGGCCTTTTAGATTTTAGCTGACGATATGTAACATAAAAAACACAATGAAAAAGTCTGTTAATAAATCTAGGTATATTTATATGTAATTTGTAGGTTTATTATAGTTTACCTACATATTATTTAAAATGTAAGAATGTTAGATATTTTGTAGAACAAAAAAGAAGTGAGATTTATTGCAACAGAAACTGTTGGTACATAAAACAAATCAACAATATGCCACTGGTACTCCCTTAAACATTTGTGTGACAACTCAACAACGTTATCAGGTGTGATAGTCTTAAGTCACACAGGTCACACATGGCAAATATTTACAGAAAATAGCGTAACCACTTGTTTTAGCACAAATTTGTTTGTCGTTGTTTACTCTTACAAGAGTTTTGCAAGATCGAACAGCATCAAATAAAATAAGACTTAATATTTGTTGTGTCTCTTCCTAAATAAACGAAGTTTTTTTTTAATAAACGAGTTCCAAAATGTTTTATTTAGTGGTTACGTTTTTTTTTCGGAAAATATTTGCCAAGTGTGACCGCGCCTTTAGAAAGGGTGTTCTAAATTTCAGGCAAAATTTTTAACAATTAGAAAACACATTTTTGTTTAGTTTGTTATTTTTGTTTATACTATCGAACCATAAAGTTTACAGTACCAGGGTTATGTATGGAATAGCATATTGGTTAAATGGCATCCACGGGTTTGCTGGCACAGACGAACTCTTTTGTCGAAATTTTCAATTATGCAAAATGATAAATGTGACTGAATTTCATGGATAAAGCTTTGAATTTCGCCAATAAATAAGTAGGTGGCTGTGGGTTTGTTGGCATAGACCTTTGACTTTAAATAACCCATAAAATTATATACTATGGCATTAAATCCAGCGACCTAAGATATGGTCTCAAGCTGTAATTAAATTGTTTCACGAACTGTGGAGCTGTCTTGTTAAAACGTCTACATCAATGACTTGCAATTGAAGCAAGAAGCAAATAGTCTGTTATCATGTTGCGATATCGAGAACCAGTAATCACTGCTTGACTGGCTTATTTTTGAAGAAGCATGATTCTATGATTCCTCCCACTAAAAATACTCACCAGACCTTTAAAAAGGTGGATGCAATCATAAATGTGAATTTAGGATTTATTTGATGTAGCTTTCTCCAACTTTGCTGGGGTTACGAGTGGTAACGACGTGTTGACTGAAACCATTGAATTCGTGCTGTTATTCGAATGGTGTTAAATCACAACAATTCGGATTACTATAACAACAGTGTACAAGACCAGAACATGTCTCATGCAAATATTGAAACAACATGTAGTCTACATCAATTTCCACTGTTCATTAAACCGAATCTATGTAAATGAATTCACATTAATATTTTGATATTGTGTAAATCGTATCCACTTGATTTGCTCATTTTACTTGCAGTGTACAAAATCGTGTGATTTGCAGACCGTTAATTTGTCAATTATTCGTTTTTTTTTTTTTAAGGAAAAATAACTCTCTGTTATCATGTCGCGATATCAAGCACCAGTAACAGTCACAATGCAGAAGGCTGATAAAAATGACTCCAGCTCAAAATCTGCAACATACAGTGAAACGTTGAGAAATAATTAGTTTTTCGACAATCACAACTAAGATCTATGAATTCCAAATGCAGCAAATTTGATGAAAACAATAAACATTGTTGTAGCGAAATAAAGGAATTAATAAAAAATAAAAACCAATATTAGACCTTAATCTCGAAAATAAAATATAATTGTTTAATAAATAAACAGGTGAAACAATCAGTTAAATAAATATCTGCAATATATTTAAACAAAATAGCAAAAAGAGTTTTAAAATATCGTATGTATTTTGATGGAAATTGTTACACATTTTTGACCATAACTCTGGTTTGCCTGAACCGATTTTGATGATTTTCAACACCAAACTGCTTAGGAGAATTAGAAACGGTTCTTTATAAACTTTGCTGACTTTAGTTGCATATTTTGGACATGAGGGTGTTTTACACATACAGACAGACAGACAGACGGATATATCTAAATCGACTTAGATATTCATAAGGATCCAGAATATTACTACTTTGTTGGGTCTCAGTTTAATATTTCTCACATGGAATAACAAACTTATATGTATGTAGGTATATACCCTCATGCACCAGTTGTGATGGTGGAGGATATAAAAAGAAATTAAATTCAAGTTTATTGCAGCAGCAATAAATTTAATGCTAATCAAAAATCCATTTCTCTCCAGTATAAATATTTCGTTAATTTTTATACCTCTACAATTAAAAAGAACATAACATGTTGTTGAAATTATAGGTATGTACAATATTTTTATATACTAGTATGTTAGTATGTATTATAAATATGTTAAACGTTTTTTGTGAAATTCATATAACGGGTGGTTAAATTTCAAGGGCCGATGTTGATTTTGAATAAAACACAAACTATTTAGGAAATTATTGTAATTTTATTTTATTATGATATATTGGTATTACTCAATTATGTATGGAACAAAATATCGGCCAAATGGGCGCCGCGGCCATGGCGGCACACCTCCATCCGATGGTCCAAATTTTCGATGACCCTGAGGCATAATGGAGGTTCTATGCCGTTAATGTGCCGAATTATCTCATCCTTTAGCTCTTGAATTGTTGCTGGCTTATCGACGTACACCTTTTCTTTCAAATAACCCCAAAGAAAAAAGTCCAACGGTGTCAAATCACATGATCTTGGCGGCCAATTGACATCGCCATTACGTGAGATAACACGGCCATTGAATTTGTTGCGCAAAAGAGCCATTGTTTCGTTAGCTGTGTGGCAAGTGGCACCGTCCTGCTGAAACCACATATCGTCCACATCCATATCTTCCAATTCGGGCCATAAAAAGTTCGTTATCATCTCACGATAGCGAACACCATTCATAGTAACCGCCTGACCGGCCTCATTTTGGAAAAAATACGGCCCGATGATGCCGCCAGCCCATAAACCGCACCAAACAGTCACTCTTTGTGGGTGCATTGGTTTTTCGACAATCACTCTTGGATTCTCATTCGCCCAAATGCGGCAATTCTGTTTATTGACGAATCCACTGAGCTGAAAATGTGCCTCATCACTGAAGATGATTTTCTTCGAAAATTGATCATCCACTGTTGCTATTTCTTGCCACCATTCTGCCAATTCACGACGTTTGGAATGGTCAAGAGGCTTTAGTTCTTGAGCCAATTGCACCTTGTAAGCGTGTAAATGCAAGTCTTTATGCATAATGTTCAACAACGACGAGCGTGAGAGGTGCAATTGTTGGGCACGACGACGAGTTGAGGTGTACGGCTCTTCAGCCACACTATCGCGAACAGCAGCAATATTTTCTGCAGTACGAGCTGTACGAGCATGCACTGGTGTTCTCACATCTTCTACAGACCCGGTTTGCTCGAATTTTTCCACGATTTTTGCCATTGTACGCACATTTGGACGATCAAATTGACCAAAAAAATCACGAAGTGCACGATATGTATTTTGATTTGAACGCCCATTTTCATAATAAGTCTGGATAACTTTAACACGTTGTTGGATTGTGTGTCTCTCCATGGTTCAAATTGAGTAAGTCTGAAATAGAGAAATGTCAAATAAAATTCGGAAAAAAGCTTGGCGTTTAGGTGTGGTTCACATTCAACATCGGCCCTTACAATTTAACCACCCTTTACATACATATACATATTAAAAAGTCAGTGTGTATGAGTTGTAAATAGTGTAAATAATAAAGCAATTAAGTAAATATTGTATGTAATTTATTAATAAATCTATATATATACATATATATATATATATATATATACGAGTACATATACATACATATAACTATTTAAATAAAACTGTATGAAAGTTATACAAAAAAAAAAAAAATTTATTAAATGTTGAATAAATAATATGTAATAAAAAATTATAAAAATTTTTGGTTTTATTTAACAATAATAAATATTTAGGTTGAATATGTATATTGCTACAACTCAGAAACAAAAATAGTAAGTAAAAAGTAGATTCTCAATACATTTTCTTAAAATCTTTATAACTTGAAATCGAAAATGTTTGTTGGAAATTATAAATTATAAAATAAAAAAAATAAAAAAAAAATAAATTGTTGAACATCTTTATTGCACATTTTTATTTCAAATATTTATAATTCAACAATCAAATAGAAATAGAAACCATAGACTACTAAACCATTTTATTGTCTACAATTGTGCCAAAATTTGTCTTACTAACCTTTATTATTCAAAAGTTATAACCAGTGAATTTCTCTGCTGGAAGTTTAAGAATTTTAAGACAACTTAGTAAAATGATAGACAAAAGCACGAACACAAACAAACTAGACTAAACAAAAGCCTAGTTTCTTACATTGCCAAAATTCATAATGTAAGCATGGCAGCTGGCGAACGTACATATATGTACACATACATTTTGTCAAGAATATCTTTGCACAGTAAAAAAAAAATTTAAAAAACACAAAGATTTATTCCAAGAATATATTTACATACTTAGTTCTTTTTTTTTTTTTTGCATGCAATCCGTTATTTTATTCCATTTAACATGATTTAAAATCTTTTGGGCTTAAATGTTTATATTTACCCCCTGGCCCACGATGTCGCTTAGATAAGACTTAAGACACAAACTTGATTGTGGAATAAACAAACTTGATTGAGTAAAAAATAGATACGATAAAAAGTTTGTCTCTTAAGTCTTACCTAAGCGCACGTTATCGTTCGACATCGTGGGCCAGGCGGTTAAATTTAATTGTTGCGAAATATATTCATATCACAAATTTAGGGGAAATCCGTTTTTGTGGATACAAGCAAATTTACTAGTCAGAGCAATTGCATATAGCACATACATATTTTGGGGAATTCCCTTTTAGTGCATACAATCAAATGAACTTGTCATATACCTACTTTTTTTACATTACTTTTAATCTTAGAGTGTATGTTCTAGCTATCGAATTCACAAGATCAAATGTTCTCGTTTTCACTTACGACCTAAAAAATTCGTATTCTTTTCACTTAAAAATAGTTTGAAGAAAGCAAAACGAATCAGGTTTTTCTATCTGAAATAGTGCTTTTTGGTCAAAAGAAATGATGAAAATTTAAATTTTATAATTTATTTAAATTATTTAAATATTACTATATAATAAGAATTTAATTTATTGTGACATTTGTCAAACTTGTTTCGAACAGTACTTCGAATATGTAAAAACAATGTGATAATGGGAACATATAATTTTAATTTCATGTGAAATTTCAATTTCATATGATTTTAAAATCTGTCTGAAGCTAGAACATACACGATTGTTTTCTTTAATAACTATGATTGTGTAAAAACACATTGTACTCGTAAATGTTTTAGTTAATATTATAAATCGGAATAGTTGTTCTTAAAAAATCCTTGTTTTTTACTAATTTCAATAGGTTTTAGAGATACGGAACCAATGTCTTTTTACACGGGGTTTTCCTGGTATCAATTACCGTGTAAAAACAGAATTAGGTGTATTTAAATGCAATTTGTTATGATGATAAAACAAGAGATGATCAACAATACTGTAATCCAAAAATATTTTACTACTTAACATTAGCAAAATTTATATACTAGGCGTGGCAGTGGGCAGACAGAAACATATTAATTTCCAACTTTATCGTTCACCAAAAACCTGTTTCAAAAATCTCTGCTAGTTTCCAAGTTATCAAAATTTAAACATTTCTAAATATTCTAAATTCACTTACTGCTAAATTCTGTTCACCTGTTATTTCACAAAAAAAAACCTCAATTATTTTTAGCTTCAATTGATGATGGATGACTTGTGTAGTTAGGACATGTTTTTGGAATTACTAAATAACTCCGCTGAAATTAGCCCTTTTTTACCAATAAGTACCTACTTCATTTCCAAATAGCATGTTGTGATTTAAATTTTGAGTGGTTAAATGCTTATTTTATCTTTATTTGCTCGTTTATTTGAAAAAAAGGCTGTTACTTATTATCACTATTTACTATTAATCGTTGATCTCTTTTTAAAAAGTTTATATAAAATTTATGAAAATTAAAAATTTCAAATTAATTCAATAAACATTTTAAATAAAAAATAAATTATAAACTTGGTGGGTTTTTTTTAATGACGCGTTTTTCCCCATTTTAGTGTGTTTTTAAATTTCAAAGTTGAGAGTGTTTTACACAGACAGACGGACTTAGAATCGACTTGGAATTTTAAAAGGAGCAAGAATATATGTATATACATTAAATATTTTCAGAAGTATATTTGTCAATGTTACACACGGAATGACAAACTGGTGGAGGATATAAAAAAATATCAAAATTAAAAACCACGAATAACTAACATCGTCCTGAGAGCATAGAAATCTCTCTAAAAATCTTCTAAATATAAATATAAATAAAATTTAGCATTTTTTTTAATTTAAAGTTATAATTTAAAAACAAATGACCTAAACTCGAATTCCGATGTATAAATAATTTACATACATACATACATATACATATTTTATAATTTAGGATGGCAAAAAAGTAAAGCAGAATATACTTTTATTAGGATATTAACCCAAGTTAGAACTCTCATCCTGTTTACTTAATAATACCCTTATTTAACAAAAGCAAAAAAGACAACCTCCAATGAAAATATTAAATCTTCAAATAATAAACAAAAAAAAAAGTTACAAGTTTTATAGTCCAATTATGTTTAAAACAAACAAGAAAATGACAGGATGCCTGGTTAATGGTAAATAAAGGATTTTAATACAACATTGTTTTACTTTTACAAGAGATACATTTTGACAGCTACATGTCTACACAGATGGACAGACAAGCAGACAGGCATACCGCTCTAAATCAGCTGGGCATAAACAACCAGGAAGTTTATGATTAAATATTACATGGTCATGGCAGAAATATTTGATGGCTCATCCTTAAATAACCATCTTTTTAATATTTTCTAGCAGATTTGAGTCGTAAAAGTAACAACTATTTATTTTACACCAGCCTTCAACGAAATTAGTCACAGATGCTAAAGCAGGAAATGTAGATTAATTCTAAAGATAAATGACATTAAAGGAAATTGACCCAAGAGTTTTGTATTATAGGAATTATTTAGAAAATATAATGAAAATTTTGTAGTTTTAGAGGAACATTTCAAATTATACTATTTATTATAGAAATCTAATTAAAAGTTTGTTGAAAATTCTGTGAACACAAAAGTTTTGAAGAGATAATACACAGGAAAAAAATCATGTTTTTTTTCAATTAAACCTTTAATTGATTTTAAAATAATTTTCAATTAAAATTTTAATTGATTCAATTACTTTTCTGATATTTTCAATTAAATCTCACATTTTTTTTAATTGATACTATCATTTTGTTTACTGGTCCGATTTCAATTAAATTTTTAATTGATTCCACAAATATTTTAATTGAAACTCATTTTTATTTTTTTCTGTGTAGATTTGATTGTGGTATTTTGTTTGTCATTATAGTATAAGCCATCAAGCAAAAAAAAAGAGCTCGCAGAGACAAAAAAAAAAGAAGTTGAATACACATACATACATATGTAGATGTAGACAGAGATCAATGCTCCAATTTTGTATAAAATTATTATAAATAAATTGTTGCAAAATCTTTCACTTTTCAACCAAACATTTTTTTTGTGCTTGCATTTGAGGTTTGTTTATTTAAATTTTGTTCCCTACTTGACACAACTGCCGAATTATGTTCTGTGTCTTATTCTCGCCATAGAAAAACTGCTTTATTTGATTTAAAGTAATTCTGTATATAACTATTATGTATATAAATACATATTTACACATGTTTCTGTGTACATATCTAAAACTACCATATAATTAATCATAAACATAGATATCGTTAGTTAAAACGCCAACGGCCCTAATTAACAAAAAAATCCAAAATCGGTTTTTTGGTGATTCTGATTTGAAAACACATCTACAAACAAATTTGGACTTATGTGACCAAAATTACCAATTTTTTTTTTAACGAAAAACAAACGGCCCTATCTACAAAAGCATTTATTTCATAAATTCAAAAAGACCTAACTGATTGTTTGTATAGACAACATTGTAAGTTGACGAAAACAAACTTTACAGATTTTATCGTCGAACAATTTATTTATTATAGAGAAATAAATTTGTAACAGCTTAAAGCAAAATCAGGATTTTGTTTACTACTTTGCATAGACATGTCAGCAGTGAAGCTTTTATCCCAGTCTAAAGCTAACTCGTCTTATAATAAAATGAAGCTACAGTTTCATAATTTTACCATTTACAATTCAGTTAATCGCGAGTCTGACAATTATATTTGAAATGAAACTGAGAGAAATCTGGTTTCATCCACTTTTACTAAATACAATTATTATTAAACATTTGAGAAATTCACTTGAATGGTTTCCTGAAATTATCTAATCAGATGGTTGTTTTTATCAAAACAGAAATGTCGTCCTTTCAAATGCTTTGCTTTCTTTATGTGTGGAAAAAGACATTACCATAGAGCACAAATACTTGGTGGTTGGTCATACGCAAATGTAATTGAAAAAAAGATTACGAATAAAGAAATAAACATGTCATTTGAATTTTTTAACTTGGTAAAAGCTGCTCGCAACGCCCCTTTTCCTCTAAAAGTTCACCACTTGAATCATGATTACTTCCTTGATTATGAATCTGTCCTTAAGCGATATAAATTGTATAAGACCAGGTATAATATGAAATGTGTTGCTGTAAAATCTACTGAATCTAAAAAGTATATTTTATTTTTAATTACAAAAATCCGGGGACCCCACTGTCAATATGATACGTGCACTGGCATACGAACAAACAGGCACCACTTATTTATTTTAAACGAAATCACTACCGCTTTACCTACGATATAGCATGCAGAAAGATTAAAAGTTTCTAAAAAGTAAGTGTCAACATCTGCAGGATTTAAAACCACTACTTCCAAAAGATTGATACTATTTATATGATAGCATACCCTTTGAAAATTAATTAATACTTTTCTTTATTCCAATTCTTTTTTAATCCAATTCTTGCAACTCTTGATTAAAAATAAATTAAACAACGTTTTCCTAATAAATAAAAAATACAATTTATCTACTTTGTATTAGTTTCATTAAATTAGAGTACTAAAGGACTTAACTAACAAGACTTTTTAAATATTTTAAAATTTCATTTTATTTTGCAAGAATTCACATTTTCACACCTTTTTTTATAATACTGGTAAAAATCATACTGATGGAAACTATACCATTAGTTTAAAAGAGTTTTTTTGCTTCTCCTGTAAAATTTTCAAAATGTTAGATAGGGCCGTTTGCGTATTACCTAACGATATAGATATACCATCAAATTTATAAAGCAGCAGCGTAAGATTTGATTTCCTATATAAAGGGGCACAGTGTTTCTTTGGACAAACTCTTTTGTTTTTACATACTCGTACACTGTGTTGCATTAACTACTATAAATAAATTCGATGTTTACAATTTGTTGTAAGTTTACAAACAGTATTTTTATATTTTTTTTTTATACAAAATTTGGGAGACCACTTCATTAATTTAAAAGAGAAATTGAGCATAAATATTTTGCTAGTGTTTCATAACTAAACTTACATTTTATGATAAACAAAGAAGAATACTAGAATAACAAAAGTATAACTTTTATTATTAAATTTTCAACAATTTGCAATAAAATGCTGCGTGGTTCATAATTTAGTGATTTTGAAAAAGATAAAATTTTAGTTTATATAAAAAGTGGCTTAAGTTTTCATATTGTATAGTGATGCCAAACGGGACTGGTTTTCAAATCCCGGGATTCGGGATTTCATAAATGGAAATGCCGGGACTTTTCGGAATTTCAGGATTTTTGTTTAATATTAAAACAATTTTTTTTAATAATAATAAAAATTATTTACTTAAAAAAGTAACTTATGATAAATATACACATACATACAGTGGGAAGCAAAACTGTCTGGATGTTTTGCATTAAGGATAGTGCTTTTGGATGCACTCATGCGGCTTGATTCTTTTCCATCAGACTGGTATGGGATAACTTTTGTTTCCTCGCTCCAAATAACCCGTTTCCTGTCCAAATTTTGTGGGTTTTACAGAAATGAAGGCGTTTATTCACATTTCTATTGGAATGTGCTGGCTTTTTCTTTTTCACACTGGCTACTAAACCAATTCTATTTAATGCACGTCTAACCGTCCAGGAACTGACATATTACTTACCAATTGTTTTTGCAGCAATTTTGGGGGTGTTGATGTCCTGTAGCACTGATGTAGCAAACGTTCAATCCGCCGGGCATCACCATCAAAAAGCAGTCTTGGTCGACGCCCTTGGTTATTATTGCAAGCTACATTACGCCGTTTTTTTTATATCATTTACCGTAAATTTACTATTTTTTAATTTTCAGCAATTTTACGGCACAAAAAAAATATTTTTCAAGAAATTTATCACATTGTTTATAATATCAGTTGAAAGATCCTGTAGCACTGATGTAGCAAACGTTCAATCCGCCGGGTATCACCATCAAAAAGCAGTCTTGGTCGACGCCCTTGGTTATTATTGCAAGCTACATTACGCCGTTTTTTTTATATCATTTACCGTGAATTTACTACTTTTTAATTTTTCAGCAATTTTACGGTATAAAAAAAATATTTTTCAAGAAATTTATCACATTGTTTATAATATCAGTTGAAAGTTCTTTGAATTTTTTATTTAAAACTCAAGTTAATCATTTCACGGGTCAAACAAACACTAATGCACAAATAGAGCAATAAAAGCTTGATAACGAGATCGCAATAAACAAAAGAAAACCAACGGGTCAAATATCGTTACATTTTAAGAGAGCAATATCGTTTGTGGACAAAATTGTTGGTAAATTTTTATATGGCGATTGCATAAACAATCTTTTCTCACCCTCCGAAACAAATAATTATATTTCTTACTCAACAACAGACATTCTTATTTTTACATATTTCAATTTCATTCATTATTTCATTCGTTTTGCAATAAACGTTTTTAATTCGTTTAAAATAACAAACAATTCTATCTCTTTATGAAATTCATTCTACAATTTTGGCTTTTTTAAAAAAATTTAAAAGTATTTTGTAAATCAAACTTTATTCTTGGTTTCTTTTAAGGGGAGATTTCACCAGATCACTTTTAGAGATCTCTTTCATATCACTGTGACAAAGGGCTTAAAATAAAAACTATTTGCTTAAGCAAAACAAATTTTTTAGCAGTTGCGCTTTTAAATCAACTAAAGCTTTTTATATAGAAATTTCTAAACTTCAAAAACCGTAGGTAGTCACATCAAATAGTGCGTTCGAGTCGGGCAATCCAAAGTTAATTTGAATTCCTGTACCTTTATAGATTTAACACATACTTTTGCAAAATTTAAATTTTTGCTGATGACTCTGTAAACAAATATTAATCCCTAAAAATTCCGTGATTTTTTTAAACAAATCCCGTGATTTTCAGCATTGGCATCCCTAATATTGTAGTAACAAATTTTGCAAATAATCCGCACTATTATGTTAAAAAGAAAAAACCTCCTTCTAAACGTGACTACCGCAGAATAATAAACTGTGTCACCAAAACAATGAAGAGTCTTGGTCAGATTATTCATGAATGTGCGGTAAATGTGTAAAGCTAAAAAAAAAATCCCAGATACAAGCTGTTGTCTGTGCCAAGGCTATTAATCCGCCACAAAGCTGCTAGACTTGACTTCGCTTAAAACAAAAAAAAAAAACTAACTGGAAACAGGTAAGCCGATTTTTTTTCACAATATATTCACTATTTGAACATACATCTATAGACAGAGAAATAGCACACCAATGTTTTATGAAGTGCCATCGTGAATAAAAATTCCATATGAAATTTGTTCCCTTTTATTTTTTAACATTGAATTTTAATAGGAAAAATGTGAAAAGGGAACAAATTTCATGTGGAATTTTTATTCACGATAGGAGTGATTATATTGAAAAATTAAATGATAATAACATGGAATTTTATGCTATTCTTTTGCTCCACTCTGCTTTTTAAAAATTCGTTGGGATTGTCCTTTTAACTTTTGCACGTTCTTTATTTTGTTGCAAATTTACCGCCTGGCCCACGATGTCGAACGATAACGTTCGCTTAGGTAAGACTTAAGACACAAACTTTTTATCGTATCTATTTTTTACTCAATCAAGTTTGTTTATTCCACAATCAAGTTTGTGTCTTAAGTCTTATCTAGTTTTTTGGTCGGACAATGAAATAGCGCACAATTATTTTGATTTGAAACAAAAATAGTTTATGCTAATTTCGGTGATAAATTCTTGTGTAATTTAACAGAAAAAATATTTATCATTAATTATGTCAACCAAAATAGGAAGAGGACCACACTGTTGGAAACTTCACCAAACCAAAAAAAATTTAGCTGATATAATTGAATGTTTTCGAAAAATGGTTTATAATATCATTAAATGTGTTGAATCAGATGCACGTTTGCTTAATGTAAAGAAATATCGGAAGAAGCCGCCGCGAAAGACAGCAGTTCGTGAGGATAAGGCAATAGTTAACAGAAGTAAGCTAGATCCTTTCAAGTCAACGCGAACAATAATGACTTAAATAAATAGGTAATTTGGGTTAAATGTTTCCAGTAGACCTGTGCAAAGACGCCGCGAATGAAAATCAGCTTTATGACCACTTCTGTCAAAAAAGAATATAAATGCACGTTTGTCTTTTGCAAACTACACTGGATATGGAAGGATATCAAATTCTGGAAAATAGTGTTTTTCATAGATGAAACTAAAATTAATCTGATTGATCCTGGCATAAAAACGTTTGTACATATCGAGATAAAAAACACAAGAATTCAATACCCATTAAACTACTAAAACAGTAACATGCGCTATTTCTTTGACCATATCTGTATATTTGTTTAAGGTGACTTGTATTATTTTCGAACAAAGCAACGCGCCTATACATGTAAGTCGCCAAACAAACGAATGGTTGTCTTCGAAAATATTAATGAACTTGAATGGCCTCCATGTTCTCTAGAACAGAATTGAGAAAATTTGGTGAGTGTGAAGCCGTCCAATTTATACTGACTACCGACAATTCGAAGGCATGTATCACTTAAATACAGAAATTTTAAATTTTATTTTTATATACGAGTACATGTAAATTATGCTTTTGTACTTTGTCGTATATATAAACTGGATTAATTAGGCTAAGGGCTTACATTGTAAAATAAAAATATAAATGAAAAAATTAAGCTGCCATAGATGCTTGGAGATATACATATGCACCTATATACATATTTGAAGATATATGCCTGATCGAATTTTTGAATTGATTCCAAAAAAAAAAAATTCTAAATTTCTTGTGAATATTAGAATTTAAAATTATTCTAATTTCAGTGTATTTATAGTTATGAAAAACTAATTAAGGTTAAACTGTTTTATTTTTCTCTTTAACATTAAAAATTGAGAAAAGTGTTTGGTATTTGTCGTTATGCAAAGCAGTGTATTTAAGTTTCATCACTTTTCGCACTCGTTATCTACTTTCAGTGCTCCCAATTTCTAAAGACAAAAAAAAATGGCTGTGGTAACCAGAATCGAACAGCGTCATATTATGATGGAATTTATAGTTATTTTATTAGAGAATCGTACAAAACAATAAAATGCAAATACATATATAACAAAGTAGAAAAAAAAACGATTGAAAGCTGTCATCATTCATAAAAACCATCGAAAATGGAACTTTATCATAAAGAAACTCAAACTCCAACTCAATCATTACTTTACCTTCTTTAAAAACGCCCCTGTTTTCGCATTAAATATTCAATGAACAATTTTTCATAATGTTTTTGCTAGGATCCATTAAAAAATATGCAACCAAACAAACAAATAAACTCAAGTAAGTATTGAGACTAAACATTACTTTACTTCAGTTCCGTCATGGAATTTGTCGCATTTTTATTAATATTTTCTTATACCAAATAGAGAAAAACATAAAACTCACAGTCAATGATTTATACGAAAGGAAATCTAAATAGTCAAAATAATAATAATAAATCATTTACAAAACTGTATACATTTTTTCCCCATCAATAAAGGTCAAAAGTTTATTGATAAATTGATAAATTTAACACAAGATGTCGGTATATTTTGATATTTTGCGACTACTTTTCGTCCTCGTAATCCTCACTTAGATACATACATACGTACATAGTTAAAATGAACAAGTTAGAGTGTTATATTCGGCTGTGCCGCATCTGAAATACCCTCCACCTAAATATAATGGGAATTACAAAAACTACGCTATTATTAGGACTAGAATATCATTCTTCAGTATTTCTAATTCAGTTTTTGGGCAAACTTTATTAGTATTTTATATATTGTTTGATAGACACATTTACGCACAATATAATTTATTTCAAATCTTATGAAATTTTATCTAATTTTAACCATTCATTCATTACCAATTCTTACCATTATTTACAGAGTTTGTATATTTATCCTAATAATCTAAAAATAGTTTCAACATTTTTCCATATACACCAGGGGGGTTACTGCGTATTTCGATTCGAAAAGAAAATCATTCGAATTTGTATACTTTTTACATTGTATTTCGAAAGCTTTTGCTTTCGAATCGAAATACGCAGTAACCCCCCCAGGTTAAAGAAAAGAGTATAAAAAACGTAAGATTAGAAGGTTATGTCATCTCAATTACCTTATACAAGAGTTTATAGGTGTTTTAGAGGAAGTGGACCAATTAATTAAAGACTGATATCTTCAAAATCCAGTATCCTATAACGTGATTTCTATGTATTTGAAGGCAGAATTTCATCTCAATAATGTAGTTTGCAAAAGTTTAACGGTTGTTATAACAATCAACATTGTCAACTTGGTGCGTTTCGCACCATTTTTGGTGCTTTTTTAATTTATTTGTGCAAAAAATTAATTAGTTAGTGCCCGGTGCGCTTTTTTGTTAATTTCGGTCTGTTTTTTAATTTTTGCGATATTGTGATGAAATCTTTATTTTTACTAATGTTTAATAAATAATTCATTCTCATAAAATCTACTTGTATATGATGTATTAATGGGGTCCCTATTAAATGTCTTTTAAATACGAAGGCATGATAAATGAAAACAAACTATCAAATTCGTCACATGAATGTTATTGCTGAAGGTGAATAGGATGAAAATCTTTGTTTGCAAATAAAATTAACATTTCAAACATGGAAATAAAAATTCTTATATAGCCTGATGGTTTGGCCTACTGAACTGTAGAAGAACAACAAGGGTTAGAGTCCAAGTGGACTCTGATTAAAAAAAATTCTTCTATTTGAAAAAAATTCAAATAGAAGTATGTCCTTAAAACAGAAAATAAAAATAAATAAAAAAAGTACCAAATATGTACTGAAATTGGCCCTTTTTTACCAATAAGTACTTCAGTTCCGAATAGCATAAGGATGTTACTTATTATTACTATTAATCGTTGATAAAAAGTTGTATATACAGGCATGTCACAGAATTTAATTCCGTTCGGAAGTGGATGGACGAATTTTTTTCGGAATTCAATAAATAAACTCGCCGCGAATAAAAACATTGTGCTTATTATTATCAATATCAACTAATGTAAAATAATACAATGAATTTAGATGAAGAGGACATGAATGATGCAGCTTTTGTCCATTTAGTTTACAACAATTTGTAATCTAAATATGAAATCAGCTGTTAAATGAAGAAGTTTTTTTATATTTTGTTGTCATTTAATAGAGCTACCATACTTTTATCATAATTAAATACCAAACTTAATTTCAGACTGAAAAAATGAAACTGTATTTAAAAACCACTTAAGTTTAAGGAAAAATTAACTAATTTCGTATTTAAATATCAAGTTAAAAACTGGCTATAAGTCTTGTTTCACACTCTGCAGTTTTAGCTGACCAGTTTTTGTTCAACTATCTTTTGAACTTTTTAATGCAAATCAACATTCATGAAAAAAACGAAAAGAAATAAGAAAATTGACTAGTACCGTCAAGTTTGTAACCCTTTTGTTCTCTTTTCCCTTCTCATCCATATATACTTGCCTTGACCAGTCAAAATTGAAGAGAGTGAAAGCGGACTAAGATATTATAAAACTATTACACAACTTGTGTTTAACATTATATTATATATTTTGAGATTTCTTATTTAAAAAGTTAAAATTTATGTATTTTGATATGTATTGTACAAGAGACTATTTAAACTCGAATTTTTATGTTTTCATTTCAATAAAAATTTAAAAATACTATTAGAACGATATTAAAATTTCGAAATGACTATTTTTTTCTTTTTTATCGAAATTTTGACGATTTTTTCCGAAATTCATCTCCAATTATGGACGGATTTTCATAAAATTCTGTACAAAGAATTTTTTATATATATAGTATAAGGATGTATCATGTCGAATTTCAACAGATATTGGAATACTTCAATATTGGTATATGAGAGATGTGAGAGATGTGAATATTTAAGTAGGAAGTGGATCTTATACTCGTGTGACCAAATATGAACCTAAAATCACAAAATCCAACAGTTAGATTTTGGCATATAAATACATGATCTGTGAAAAAAAATAGTTTTTGGTTTTCGGAAGTAAACTTTGTATTGGAGCAATGGTCAAACATAAACGTAACTACTACAATTTTCGTTTTGTGATTTCCTTTCATGTGAAACTTTGGATAATTAAAACGGTTTTTTGTAAACTTTTCTGACTTTAGTTATATATTTTGGACGTTTTATACAGACAGACAGACAGACGGGCATAGCTCAATCGTCTTAGATTTGCATAAGGATTGAGAATATATATACATTGTTGGGTCTCAGGTGAATATTTCTCAGTGTTATACACGGAATGACAAACTTAAATACATTTATATCAAAACAAAAGAAAATTGCAACCATAAAACTAATGATGTTTCCCAAAAGTGCTTAAGACGAAATATAAAAGAAACAAACTTAAATAACATACATACATACGAGTGTATGTATGTACTTTGTGGAAACCAGAGAAAGCAATTTAGGCAAAACTAAAAAAAAAAAAAATATTGTCATATAATTTAACAAAATCGAAAAAATAAACAATCAGCACATACATATTACACACAAATGTTGTCGATATTTATTGTTGACATATTAAAAATGATAAAATATGCAAATATTATCAATTTCAAATAACCCTGCTGTTGCTGGATGGAATGTATGTACATATGTACATATATTTTACATTTTTCCTTACTTCACATACTAAATTCACATACAATAGGAAGTCCATATGGGGTCTGATGGTTGTACGAAAATGCTTTCGCTGTGCAAAAATGCAAAGTGTGCAAAATAATCTTAAACTTCTCAATTTACACTAGTGATTAATTTGCCATAATCGTATTCAAATCCAAAATTGAGTGAAAAAGTGCTACGATAAACTCTGCCATAACAATTATTTAAGGAAAGCTAACACCCTGGGGACTTTTCTTTAACTTTTTAATTTATATTTTTTTAATGATATTTTTATTTAACGCTTTATATGAGAATTACAAGTACATTGTACATTTATGTACATATGGGTAGACATAAGCATGTGAAAAACATACAGTGGAAAAGAGAGCACAGAAAAATATTAAATATTTATTTACAACCTACTTTTAGGTACGAGTATCTATAAAATAATCTCTGTTCCCCGCAAATAACAATTATGATATACATACATACATACATATGTATACATCAGTATTAAAGAGTGTTCTTAGGGGAATCAAAATCGACACATTTGCCCAATGTATAATACATGTGATTTAAAAAAAAAAATTATAAAATGAAGTCTATGTAGAAACGTTAAATATACTCGTATAGTTATTATACATACATATGTAAGTATATAATTATCATTAGACATATCGATATGCAATTTTCAACGTTGATAGACATTTTCTGAAGAAAACTAATTTCAAAATTTTCAAAAACTACACTATAACTACAATTAAGTTGAAATTGATATTAAGAAGTAACAAATTAAAAAATTCAAATTTATGTTGAGAAAAAACAAATTTAAATTCAGAAATAACAAATTGAAAATGAAAAATACAAATTGAGAATGAGACAAAACAAACTGCCTATTTCACTAAATGCGAACGTATCTATCTTTCGCACAAATACATTTAAAACAAAAACAAAAAACAAAAATATGTTTGTCAAAAATTAGTTTTTGTTTTAAAGAAAGATTCGTTCGCATTTAGTGAAATAAGCAGAGAATTCTCAATTTCAAATTGTGTTTTCTCAATATCAATTTCTATTTCTCAATTTCAATTTTTATATTCTCAATACTAATTTACATTTCTTAAGGTGGATTCACGCATTTGTTCCGAACAAAATATATGTTCGGAAAGAGTTTTTTTTGATATGAAGTTTGACGTCTCTCTTTTTAAGAGAGAGAAAATATTCATATGAAAAATTTGTTTAAACATTTGTTAGAAATTTAGCAGCAAGTTTTATTATTATTAAATAAACATTAAAAATGCTACCATGGAGGTCTAAAAAGTGCATTTTATATACAGTTGGTACAAAATCCAAACAGCTATTTTCCATCCCTGAGTTGTATATATATGTCAGTTCAATATTTTTAAAATTTGTTTAAATGATATAATTGTTTATCTGATTGCAGCAATGATAATATATTAAAGTTATATGCCACAGGCTTGCAGCATTTGCTCCGTTGCTGGTAAAATAAAACTTAAATATTTTTCATGTCTTCGGAGTACAATTTTTGATAACACAGCCCCGCAGATCAGCCATTTTGAAATGACAGTTTTATTTTAAAAGGTATTTCGATTCTGAACCACTGGCTTAATTTTTAATAAAATTTAATCTTAAGACTTTGAGAATTATTTGTCTGAAGTTTCATAAAAATTCGCTAAAACAAAAACATAATTTTATTAAAAATTCCAAATGTTGAAAAGTTTGACCTATGACACCGATATTTAATTGGTTAACGTTACAAAATGAGCTTTGTTTCTTTCCATTTCCAAGTAGCAGAGGTTTAATTTGCTTTCTTTTTAATGAATTTTTATAATAAATCCAAAAAATAATATTTTTTTAGATTCAGTAATAATAGATTTTTTAAATTTAGTAATAATAATCTGCTTTTGTTTTTATTAAACTGCGCAAGAATATAAATAGAACATATTTTATTGCATTATTTTATATTGTTGAATTGCTGTCAAATTATTAATAAATATTTTCGATAATCCTTAGAATTCAAATCCTAGGTACTACAAAATTATTAAATATATTCTTTTACTTAATGTAGTCTTAGGAATGGCTTCTAAAATTTTAAATTGCAGTTTTGAAATATAAATTATTCTTATCCAAAACGCAATGAGTTAAAATCCTCGGTTTGCTTTCTGATACATGTGGAATTATAAACCTAAAGAGAGTTTTTTAAATGTTAAGAATTTGTTTATCAAACTTGTTAAAGATTTGAAAGCCTTTTAAATGTTGACCATGTTTAAAAATTATTATTTTATTTGTAGTAAATTAATACATTTAATTGTTTTTTTAACCCTGGCCTTTCTTAACACTCTTCAGTTTTTGCTGACTAGCTTTTTCTCAATTCTCTTTTAAACTTGCCATTTCATTCACACACGTCAATTCAATTTTCGTACTTTTTAATGCAAATCAACATGCATGAAAAAAAGCAAACAAGAAAATTGACTTTTTCCTTCTTATCCAAAAATACTTGCCTTGACAAGTCAGAATTGAAGAGTGTGAAAGCGGACCTGCTAAAACGAAATACATACATCAATCTTATCACCCACTGTTCATCTCACTCAAGCTAAAAGTGTAACATTTACATAATCGGCATTTTCCACACACACATTAATTACTTTACACTATGGCCACAATGGTCAAAAACATTTCCTACAAACAACTATGATTTCTTTCTTTGGTTAAATAACACCTTAAGTTGCCTTCTTAGGCAACTAATTTCATACATTCCAAAGCCACCAACAATTACATAAACGAACGCTACACTTGGACCAGTTGTATTTACTGCAGCTAGTAAATGTCAGCAACTTGTTCATCATTAAATAAGAAAATTTTTGATTTTTTCCACAATAATCACACACTTTAACTGAAGTATGGACATTTAAATGAATGAGTTTTAAATGCGGCCATATTTATTTGTTTGTTTTTTTTTTTTTTTTGAATTGCTGCTGTTTGGTATTTGGTAGGCTTTCAGCCAACTAATAAAAGTAGAATTAGCCGAACGTCCACGTCATCGTACTGTACCGTACCGTACTGTAAGCACGTTTGTGTGCCTACAGAACATTTAACAACGCTGTTCGAAACAATAATGATTATTGTAAAGGGCGATTCTATTCTAGACAACTTTTAACATCAATTTTCAAATCACACTATTTGATACTTTTTTTTGAATCAAATTTAAAGTAAAATATCTATATTTTATAATAATATAATTTTTTTGAACGTAAGCTTAAATATAAATTTGTTGTGCACTTCGAAGCATTAAGATTCATAGATTGGGCGCGAACAGAAAATTCATTCATGTTGCACCCGTCATGGCTTAAAGAGCAAATTTCTTATTATTGGATTATTGGATTTCTCTACGATGTTTTGATTTGATAACCATCGTCTGATATCTCATCTTTCACAATAAAAAAAATAATACAATAAAAGATTAAAAATTAACCGAGTTTTGTGTTTTTGTGGTATGATCTTATGAAAGTTGGCCAATTTGGTTGCACCCGTCATGCACTTTAAAGCTCTCTCATGGCATATAAATTCTTGTAAATAGATGACAATAGTATATAGAAAAATATTACCCCTTCTAGAAATAACTTAATTGAAAATGTGTTTCTTTCTATTAGTAAAAGACGTTTAAAACGTCTAAATGTTGCACCCCTCAGCATAGAATCGCCCTAAAGTTTCTTTTCGTACATTCTTGCTTGAAAAAAGTATCAAAATGGCTTTAAACGTGTGTGTGTGTATGTGTGTGTGTGTGCATTTACATGCATAATCTAGCACTTTGATAGTTGTTTATAAAGCGTGATCCATTTCGAGGTTTAAAGAAAAAAAAACAGAACATTTAAATTTAATGGGGAATGTTTATTATCATTTGATAGAACATTCTTTGGCATTTATTTTTTGAAGATTTTGTATATCAAATGTTGACCGTTGCCACGTCGCAGATGATCTATCCGTTGAGTCAAATTTTAGATGACTCGTTTTGACTGGCAAATGGCGAATGACACGCGTGATGTGTCCCTTCAAGGCCTGAATCGAAGCGAGTTTGTCCGCATAAACTTTAGACTTTACATATCCCCACAAGAAAAAGTCTAACGGTGTGATATCACACGATCTTGGTGGCCAAAAACGTAAAATTATGTGCTCACCGAAGTATTCTCTCAATAAACCCATTGATTGATGCTATGTGTGGAAAGTGGCGCCGTCTTGCTGAAACCAAATGTCACCAAGATGACGAGCTTCAATTTCAGGCATCAAATAGTCGGTTATCATGGCACGGATAACGGTCGCCATTGGCGGTTACGTTCGTACCGGCATTATTTTTAAAGAAATATGGACCGATGATTTTCCGGTGCTGGAATCAATAGATGTGGTCTATTCGGTCGAATATTATCCAATAATGAATGCTGGGTCTCAAAATGGGTGATGGTGTTGCGAATAGTACGCTCAGTAGGCCGATTATGTTGACCACAAATTGAGCGAAGTGCACGAAACACATTCCTTACAGAACGTGAATTTTCGTAATAAAGTTAAACGATTTGTAAACGTTATTCAGATGTAAGTCTTTCCATTATGAAATGCCAAACAATGCTAAACAAAAATAACATGACAGCATGGTACGACTCACACGTGATCTGTCAAAAAAAGGCTACTGAGAAATGTATCTCTACTTGAATCACTCTATATTATATATACATATTACGAGTACTATAATTAATTTAATATTTATTCAATTTGCAATATTTATAATAGATAGTTATGTTTGTGTATGCATTTATGTGTTTTGTTATAAATATTTATATTGTAATGATTTGTTTTCATTATATACATATAAACAGTTGGGTATTAAATCGTGTTGCTTAATTTCCACAAACATTATTATTAAAAAAAAGTACCAAAAAATAGGCCGAATTAACCCCAATACAACTTAACATACAAACTGACCATCACTGTGTTTAATGCCTTATACATATTATTTAAATGCAAATATTATTTTAAAACAACAAAATACCTTCCATTTTGTCCTACAACATCGTAACTAGTGTGACATTTACTGTAACACAGATTTTAAATTTTATACTTTGTTTTTTAATTTTTAACTTTGTTTAGTAACTTTTGATTTTAATTTGATTTTCTTCATAAAAATGTTTTAATTGTTATCAATTTTAAAAAGGATATTTGAGTCGAAAGAGTTTTATTTTATTTTATTTTTGTTTGTGAGTAATATCACACTAGCTATAGATTTTTTAGAATTTACTGAACACATAAAAAGTCCATTGTACGTACAAAATCTTACTTTGACACTTTGCAAAACTGAAATCTAGAATTTGTAAGCAAGAATATAATAAAAACTCTCATAAATTTCATATACTTTTTCATATTTCATATTTATGTAAATAACAAAAAATATTTTAGCAAATAACACAGCACTTTAAAATGTATTAGGGTAACATTTAATATAATTGCAATATCAGTTCCAATAATGTATTTTTTCCATAATAAAAATACACAGCTACCTAATGTCTACACCTACGAGACATAACAAGGGCATGCCATAATAAATATATTGCCTGATTAAATAAATTATGTTGTCAGCTTCTAGTTCTAGCCAGTAAAATCTCAAAACTCTATTACACAACAAATTCAAACAAGTTGCCATGGGGGATCTTAAAACTATAAACAGGAATTCAGAGAAAGTTAAGAGAAAATAAATACAAAACAAAATATATAAAATAAAATTGGAATCAACATTGAAACTTAATAAAGAGGAGTTTGTAAAACCGATTGATTATATATATGTATAAATTAGTTTTTGAAACAACGAAAAACGATTTAATATTGCCTTAATTTAAACTTAATTTATAGATTATCGTTAAAAATCACGATTAATCACATTAATTTACAAAAAAAAAATAGTATGACCAAATATAAAGCAGTCAAAAAAGCAGTTAAACACGAGAGAACAACAATATTTCAAAAACAATGAAACTATGGTCAGAATTAGGGCTGTCAGATATGACGATTTTTCGCTAAACGTGGCATTTTTTAGTGCTTAAGGCGACATAAATTTCCATTTAGCGACATGGCGATTTATTTGCGGGTTTTAAATGAAATGGCAATTTTTTTTATTAACCGCCTGGCCCACGATGTCGAACGATAACGTTCACTTAGATAAGACTTAAGACACAAACTTTTTATCGTATCTATTTTTTATTCAATCAAGTTTGTTTATTCCACAATCAAGTTTGTGTCTTAAGTCTTATCTAAGCGAACGTTATCGTTCGACATCGTGGGCCAGGGGGTAATTTTTCTTACAATTGTAGCATTTATGAGTAACATATATCTGGCATCCTATTAACCACCACATTTAAAGTCAACAAAAACAAAATACAATAAACATTGACTGTTGAGCTTTTGATTTAAAATCATCTATCGATTTAGCCGATTCTCTGCTTTCTTTAGATGCAATTGATTGTGGAGCTGAGTTTGAAACTGAATTACACAAAATATATATGAAAATGGACCAAGTAAAGATTTTAAAACAAAATTGTTTTATATGTATATCTTAAGAGAATTTTAAAACAAATGTTGAATCGATTGCCGGAAAATATGCGACTCTTTAAAGTATATGGAGAATTTTCAATTTTGAAATGTGGAAATCCGTTGACACAGGCTAAATTTTCATTGATATAAAATTCTTAAAAACTTTTTCAAGATTCAAAAGTGTTTTTAGGCGAGTATAAACTTCAGTGGTCAAAATTGGCTTATATTAATTGGAAAGATTATTTTAAAGTAGAAATGCCAACAAACTTACTAGACGTCTGGCCTAAAGTTTACAACTACAGCGATGCAGCGGGAACATCTCATTTTAAAGAGATTGTTTTGGCCGTTCTTAATATGTTAATCATTCCGACTAGCAACGCTAACGCGGAAAAGGTGTTTGTACTAAAATTCGTTTGCGCAATAAAATTCAATATGAACTTTTGGATGCCTTAATTGGAATTATTAACTAACAAATTTGTTGCAACTCATTTGTACCTACACAACATATGTGAAAAAGATTCAATGCTAATATAATGTAAAACAATTAAGAAAGTATAGTCAGTCAAGCCCGACTATATAATACCCTATACCCAGTATATACTAGCCAATTCCTGCATCGATCGAAACAAATTGCAGTCGGACGGTACAAGGTCTGGACTATAAGTCGAGTAAGGTTAAATCTAAAGACCGCTTATTTTCAAATAGTTTTTAACAGGTATTGCAACATGTGGCCGAGCGTTGACATATCTGGCCGCATATGCTGCGCGGTTTTTGGCCAATGCTCGCTTCAAATAAATCAGTTGCATTCGATACAGGTTCTCTGTGATGGTCTGTCCAATCTTTAATTTTTTTACTGTATAATGTTTAATAATTAAGTGAGAATAATGGAAAGATATGTACTCTTCAAAATTACATACTATACGTTACTAAAGACAATCAACACGTTCAAAAGTTACGAAACCAGTTATAAATCCCGTATTTTCAAGTTGTATTTTTAAGACAGCTGGGCAAAATAATCATATACATATAAACGCGTGTATTTTATTTTTGACATATTGTTGTCGGTAGCCTGCTGTGGCGAATGTGTTTAATGCTTAAATTAGATCATAAGTATCAATAATAAAGAGAGATTGAAATTTATAAATAAGTAAACTGTTGACAAACAGATTATGATGTTATGAATGTCTCTTTTTATACAAATAGTAAAAATTATTTCTATGTGTTGATAATCCAATTTATTCATCATTACAATTTAACTGATGCCACCCTACAGCATTCGCTGAAACGTTTCTTAGTTAATGCACTGTATATGATAACGAATTTTAACCAACGGTTTGTTAATCTTAAAGTGCTGGTTTACTAATTTGTACGTCAAACCTATATCAAGATTTTTTTTATGAATACGGCTATGTAGGTTTAAGTTAGATCATAAGTATCAATTGTAAAGAAAGGTTGAATTTTAAAAATATGTAAATAAATTGTTGTAGTTAAATAATAAAATTACGTTTAGAGATCGAAAAATTTTTAAAAATTATTAATTCATAAACAATATCATTTATTACAAGTTCATAAACATGGTGTAATTATACAAGGTGAATGCAAATCGGCAACAAATACAACACAATACAGAAACAACAGGCTTTTTACATGATGCAACTATCAAAACTGTCAAAAACACTTGAAAAACTATTACTTTTGACATAAGTAAATTGTTAACAAAGTCAGTCAGCTGTGCTAGTGCACTCACCTTGTATAGTTACACCATGTTCATAAATATTAAATTATATTTTGGGGAATTCACATGGTGGCTTTGAGTCATAAGTCGTAAAGTCATATTTGAAAAAATAGTACATATGTATGTATGTGAGTAGCATTTTGTATTTTCTAACAGTCTGTTTGTGTTACACGTTTAAAGTTAGACGAAACTGGACGAAACGTCAACGATAACGTAACAATTTTCGTTTATGTAACGCGCTTTCTATTGTTCGTCTTTATTTGCGTTAGGGACGTATAAATTAACAAAATGTCAAATCACAGTATTGCCTGTATGTAAATATATTTGTTTTGTTTACTTTTGTTCATATTGAATATCTTAATTTACTATAAACAATGGCTACCCTACTAAGAGCAAAAAAATAAACAGCTGTTTATTTTTTTTAATAAAAAAGTTTATTTATAGGCGATGAAGAAGAGGAAGACGAAATTTATGAAAATTTTAGGATAAACATGATGTGCTTGATGTTGAATCGAAGAAGTGTTCACCTGGAAGTGCCAAAATCTTCCCTCTGGCAGCAAAAGGTGTTGAGAAACTACGACAGCAATAGATATAACCAAATGGTTTGCGTACGCCCAGAAGAGTTTAAGATGTTTTTTGCTAAATTCTTACACATGAACAAACCTCTACATCAAGATTGTCCATTAAAAAATCAACAAGCGCATTTTTTCGGCAACAGACCACTTCTTTGTGGGATTTTTTTCTAACCCGCTTTGGCTTTATCTGTAACAGCAGTTAATTAAAGTTTTTCTTTTTTTTTTTTTTTTTTTTTTTGTGCACAAAAACTTACCGAAATAGATTCTTTTACTTCCATTTTATAAATTTGTATAACTTCCCTGAATTTTTTTAATATTTACTAATTAAATTAATATTAATGGTTTAGAAGTTAGCAACATTATTTCAAAACAGAGGAATAGAAAAATACAACACATGAAAAACAGACAAAATCATTTTGTATTATCGTAAAATATTTAAACATGAAAAATACCAACAACATATTTACAACTGTGTTAAAGTTTTAGCACATACGATAAATACAACACAATAGTACACCATGTGAATTCCCTAAATTATGAATATCACTACTCATCTAAAAATTTAAGTTAACTTTGCTAATATGCTTAAACTTGTCTTGAAAATAAAAACCACAAACATATTTTACTTTACTTTTAAAGTTGCATTTTTATTTATTTTTTTATATGAAATTTTCTAAAATTTCAGAAAAATTAGTATCTAATGAACGCGATATTGATTAAACATAATTATAAAATTAAAAAGTGAAAATTATGTACGTATATATTTATGTAAAAACTTAGAAGTTAGAATATAAAAAAAAATAATAAAACAATTAAACGATGTTTTGAAGAATTTTAAACCATTAACATATTTAGATATAACAACTTAATATTTATGACATTTGAACACTTATTTCCAATTGCTGAGTAACTGGTTGGATGGCACCAATTTAAGGGGTGCTGGAGGGCGAGCCAAGAATGGAGGTGGAGGTAGAACTTGAATATTTTGAGCTGAGCTGGCATAACGTAGGTTGGATTTTCTGTAGAAATATACAATTTGTTTATAAAATAATTATTCGCAGTAAAAGAATTAAAACTCACCTAGATTTCAAGGATTTGCGTCCGGAGCTATAAAAATATTTTAAAAAATATGAAATTTGTATGTATGTTTTTATATATGTAATTATATGACTTACCGTTTCTTGGAGCGAGACTTGGACTTGGATTTGGATCTCCTAGACTTTGATTTGCGAGATTTTGACCTAGATTTTGATCTTGAGCGGGTAGACTTTGCACGAGATCTGGATCTTTTAGCAGAGCGAGGGGCGTATTGAACCACTCGTCTGCTGTAAACGCCACGTGAAGACCATGGATGATAGATGGGGTGATATGGCTTGACAGGTGCTGGCTCTGGCTCGGGTTCTGGTTCCTCTTCTTCTTCTTCCTCCTCATCATCTTCTTCCTCTTCTTCTTCCTCCTCCTCTTCGGGCTCTTCTTCTGGTGCCGGAGCTTCGGGGGCAGCAGCAGGTGGTGGGGCGGTATACATAGCGGACAGCTGAATTGGCACAAATGCAGGCAATGAAACTGTAAGTGGTACTCCAGCTGGTGGACCTGCAGGTTCAGGCTCTGCCTCAGGTTCTGGTTCGGGCTCAGGTTCAGGCTCTGGTTCAGGTTCTGGCTCTGGTTCAGGCTCTGGCTCCGGCTCTGGTTCAGGTGCTGGCCTAGACACTTCTTTAGCTGCTTCTAGCAAAGTTATTAACTCCTGTTTACTAATGTGACCCAGACCAATTGAATGAGGATGTACAGGAGGTCCATGCCAACCGCCACCATGAATGGGAGGACCATACAAAGAACGTTGGGGTCTCGCTAATTGGCCTTCCTGGAACTGTGGCGGCCTGATGTTAGCACGTGCATTACCGGAAGGAGGTAAAAAAGACATGGGTAATCCCGAAACAGCAGCATAAACCATTTCAGCCTGTAGACAGCTTATTAAACTGCACAAGGCCAAACAGCCCAGCTGTTGGAAAATAAAAATTGCTTATTAGTTTACAATTTAATTGCACTCAATTCTTCAACTCACTATGATTTTGTGCATCATTTTATTCGAATTTCACTTTTTTAAACAATCACTTAAATTTTTTCCTCTTCACAATAGCTTTCAATTAAATTAATTTAAATATTATTTGCTGGTTTTTTTCGTTTGCTTTTAACTAAAAATTCACGTTTTTTTTTAAACTATTTCTAATATATATTTTATCAATATTTTTTATTTAATATTTTTGTAATGGCCCAGAGCTGTTGATAGGCAACTGATGATGATGAGATGAAATGCTTTAGTTTTTATACAACTGTAAATAAAACAAACACCTCAGTGGCAAAATGCAGTTGGTGATGCAGACCTCCTTCAATCCAATAACAACAACCTCAACCAACAAAATAATAATAAAATAAAAAAAACAAAGAAACAAACATTAAAGGAAAAAACTGGCCTGATCACTTGATTCCACGTGTCTTGCATCGTTTATATTATTATGGCTACTAGACTGGATGTGTATCGGTATCACCATAAGAAGGTAACATTAACATTAAATCTATTCACTGTGCGTGGTTGTTTCTTCAATAGAGTCCATTTGGTGTTAATAATTACTCCCTATTCCAAATCAATTAATCAAACCAGCAATTGTTCAATACTTTGTTATTGTTGCCATGTTAATGTTTGAGGAAGTTTTTTTAATGCTTTTAGCGTTTTGTGTTGCAATAACAAATCTGTTTTTTTTTTCAAGTTAATGGCCTCTGCAGCACAGTACTACTTGCAGTTTTCAGTTATATCTTACTAACTTGGTTATCCTTTTTTGGCTTATGGTAAGTAAAGATCTTTTACTTCTTTGATTGTTATACCCTACATTACAATAGTGGAGAGGGTATACTGGATTAGTGCTGATGTTAGTTACGCCAATAAATATTGGTCTAACACCGATCGACTTAGAAGCACGTTCGTCCGTCTGGTTGGCTGGTTGTCCGATATTTTGATAAAATTTGGTACGTGAAATTTTTTTGGCCCAACGACGGATGGGATTGAAACTGGTGGAAATCGGTCTACACCTGGCATCCATACAAATGTCCTCCCTAAATTGCGGTTTACCGATGGAATTGCGAAAATGATCTGCCTCTTTCGGTTTTAAGGCAAAGATTTAATCTTAAAGTTTCACAGGAAATGAATATCACATTAATTACTTGTATTGTTCGATCAACCTTTAATGTTACATTAAATAATCAAGACGTTGAAAATTGGATAAACTGTAATTCGATTTTATCCGATGAATTATCTTTATCAGAAAATGAAAAGAATGAAAACATCACACCTTTGCAAGTTATACAAGCTAATGATGCTGTTTTAAGTTTGGATACATCAATAAAATGGTCAGAAGAAAAATATGTCGACATTGAGAAAATTCTAGTGCTTCACGAACTGCGTGATTTAGCTTTGGAAAGAAGTTTAAACAATTCTCCACAAACAAAAATGAATGACTATTTCAACAATGAAAATAATTAGCTTTAAGATTTTTATTGTTAGTTTCATGACTTGTTGAAATGAAATAAAATAGTACATACTTTTTTATATAATGTACATATGTATGTATATATTCATACATAGTATGTACTATTAATAAAATATATGTGTGTATATGTTTTTGTTATTTTTTTCAGGCATGTCACAGAAATCGATCGGAATGGTTTCAATTCCGTATTCGCAATCGATCGTTTTTCCTTTGCGTTCTCTAGATTTCGATCGATTTTGTTTATTCCCAAAAAAATTTTAAATCTCGTTTTTTAACTTAAATATGGTAACGTTGTGTAACCAAAACAAAAAAATATGAATTTTGTAATAAAAAGTATAACAAAAGCGAACAGAAAGAGCGCTTACAAAGACGTTTTAAATAAAAGTGAAAAAAATTTTTCAAAAATGCCCGAAATTTAAATTGTTGCTGTTTTAAATGAACAAAGACATCAAAACGCAGTTGAAAAGCTACAAAGAAGAAATTTCTAAAGTGGTTTCATTCCGAAAAAAAAATTCGTTTTTCGTTTTCTAAAGACTCAATTTACGGAATCAAAACCACTTTCGATCGGAATTGAGTTCTGTGACATGGCTGCTAAAGTAGTTTCATTCCGAAAAAAAAATTCGTTTTTCGTTTTCTAAAGACTCTATTTACGGAATTAAAACCACTTTCGATCGGAATTGAGTTCTGTGACATGGCTGTTTAAAAGCAGTTTTAAGGTCTTTATATACTTATTCGGTAATTCGGAAAATTTAATAATCCGGATTGAGCTCTGCAATCAATTATCCGGATTATCAAGCATTTACTGTATTATTAAAAAAAGCTTAATTATAGTAATATAAATATTATTATATTAGGATATTATGTTGCATTTTTATATGAAAAATGAAACAGAACCACAAGCGTATACAAATTTCGCTGATTTATTATTAAAATGGACAAATTTTTACGGGTCAAAATAGAGCAAACAGTTGCAAAATTGGTGACAATTATTTTAATTTTTCTTTGTTTGAAAGTAAAATGCCATTCAGAATAATTGCAAGTTTCATAATTTATCATGAAAAGAGATTAAGAGTGTGACGTTAAGTAGTGAAAAATTTACTGTTTGATCGACTTACATAGAAAAGGTAAATCCCTGATTGAAATGGCTAATATCATTTGAAGGTATCACTATACAAAAAAATAACTGAAAATGTTATAAAAAATTCTGGAAACCCTGTAAGCGCTAGTACGATTAGAGGATCTTTGCATCAAAAAACAGACGAATCATGATTTTTAAAATAAATTTGCACAATTGGGAAATGCTGTTCAGGCGTCAGTCTATTCAACTTAAAGTTCAATACATCCAAAAAAAAAAAACATCCAATTGTTTGCTGCAGTGAAAATATAATTATGTACACTATACTTTTCCATCAAACTGGTATCGGTTTACTTTCGTTTCGTCGCTCCAAATAACCCGTTTCCACTCATTTACTGTCCAATTTTTGTGGGCTTTACAGAAATGCAGGCGTTTATTCACATTTCTATTGGAATGTGCTGGCTTTTTCTTTTTCACACTGGCTACTAAACCAATTCTATTTAATGCGCGTCTAACCATCCAGGAACTGACATCCTTTCCAATACTTTTTGCAGCATTTTTCGGCATCAATCTGCCGGGCATCACCATCACCTTGGTAATTATTGCAAGCTACATTACGCCGTTTTTTATAACATTTCCGTGGATTTACTTACATTTAATTTTCAGCAATTTTGCAGCATGAATAATTATTTTTTAACAAATTTACCACATTGTTTTCAATATCAGTTGGCGTTTTTTTCATTTTTAAAGAACTTTTAATTTAAATAAAAAAGTTTTTTCGAGCTCGAATAAATAAATAAAATATAATTGTAACTCATTCCTTAATAATGATATCCGAACGATATCGAAATATTGGAAGCAATAATTTAATAAATAATATATACATTTTTTACAAATAATTGGCCTCCAGCTCGAAAAAACTTTTTTTATTTTATCAAAAAAAAAAAAAAAAAGGTCGAAGAAATCAAAATTTAATTTAATGATCTTTAAATTTTTTATTCAAAATTCAAGTTGATCACTTTACAAGATAAAGAGATCGCAACATATATTGTTACATATTGCATATTGTTACATTTTAACAAAGCAATATCGTGATAATATTTATTTCTTGAACTGTGCAAAAGTGTCCGAGTAGTGAATTTTTTTTATTTTTTTTTTTTTTTTTTTGAAGCAATTTATGTGTGTTTTTTTATAATTTAGAATATGGTTCAATTAAATAAAACCATACATATGTACGATAATATACCTATATTTGTATTATTTTCATTACTTTACTTGTTTAATGGAAAACATCCGGACAGTTTTGCTTACCACTGTATATAAACATGATGACGATTATTGTCATCTGGAGAGCATCTGTTTGCCAACTTTTCAACTATGACAAGCTGCAATGCATTTGTATCGAAGAACTCAGGTCGACGTAATAAAAGATATGAGCCGCCCTAATTGTTTCAAACTTTTATTTTATATTATAATATCAATTAGAGTTTATTGTAAATTAAATTTATTAAAAATTAAATAAATTTCTAGTATGTTAAGTTCATACAGATTATTATGCTCGAATTAATTTCAGATATGAAAATAACATTTTTTCTGTTTCTAATTAATGAATCTTTTTCAAAATTCTACGTACATACATACTTATATTCCTTAATAAAATTACTAGTTACCACAGAATAAGAGTGTGAAAGAAAACGACAACAAAAACTAATTAAACGGAAGATAAAAAAAAAACTTAAAACCAACAAATGAAACACAATATTAATATATATACATACACAACTATAAGTAAATATAAGTATGTATGTATGTATATTGTTAAAAAAAAAAAGTTGTCTGAAAAGATAAAATATAGACTACATATTTATAAAACAAATTGTTTAGTGTCTGGTAATGTCACTAAGTAAAGAAGATGACAATGATGGTGTTTAGTGGATTTCTACAACTCAAATAAAACAACAGAAAAAAAAACAAGTAAGAAAGTATAGTCGGTCAAGTCCGACCATATAATACACTACACCCAGTATATGTATAAAATTTTTCAGAAATGGGCGATATATGGGAGATATAACCTATTGTGGACCGATCATAAAAAAAATTTAGTGTTGTTGATTACGGGGAGGGTCTTATATGGAAGTTTCGACTAATCACGGACCGACCATTTTAAAATTAGGTGTCATCATTTCTGTATATTATTTGTGTCGAATTTTATTTTGATTGCCAATATTCTTAAGAAATGTATGATCGTTAAAGTGATTTTTGGAAGTGGGCCATTTATTACGACTAATTAAGGACCGATCATCATAAACTTCTGCCATATTATATGTATATGTTTCGTGTGTATACATATATAATAATAATGTGTATACATATAATATGTGTTCAATATTATTTGTATACCAACATTTTTAAGAGAGTGATTTTCGGAAGTGGGTCTTATATGGGAGCTACGACTAATTATGGACCAATCTTTACGAAATTTATAGATGTGATTTAGCTTTATTTATTACTCATTTTTGGTAATATATGTTTGCATACTTGCATAATTCAAAGATTTATGACCGGGTAACCCCAATTTCCGGAGGACATTAGTATGGGGGTCAGGTCACGTACCAATCTTTATCGAAATATCTTCAAAATTGCGACCTGTACTCTGCGCACAAGCTTTACATGGATAGCCAGCCTGACGGACGTACGAACGGACGGACATCGTTAAATCGACTCAGAAAGTGGTTCTGCGTCGATCGGTATACTTTAAGGTGGGTATACTTTCTGGGCGTTACAAGCATATGCACAAATCCAATATACCCTCCCCACTATCGTGGTGTAGGGTATAACAACTTAATACTTGATCAATAAAAGCAACGAAAGCAATTACAAATCTTCCAAACAAAAAAGTCAGTCAGTCAATAAGCCATTATTGTCATCATCATCTGGATGATGAATAAGCTTTCAGGTGAATTGTTGTCTTCGTTTGTTTTTTTTTTTTTCTGCAATTCAATGTAATAACAGAGAATTATCAAAAACACAAAAACAAAAGACTCTCAGTGATTAAGTAAAACTGGGTCTTTGTATGAGTATGTTGTCAATCAAGAGTTGATTGCTTATTGGTTTTTCCTTAATAAGAAAATTCAATAAAATTGAACATTGAACTGCATTAAAATCAGCAACAATAAAGTGATTTGCTAATACAGTGGACACAACTGAACAAATTTGGTAAAATCATACAACTGACCCGTTCGCTCTCTGCCTAATTTGACAACATCAACGCATTTTCATAAAATATTATGATTTTAAAGGCAAATGTTGTCACACCTACATACATATGTATGTACATAGTATACATATAATATTTGTTTTTTCTCTCAGTTTGGTGATTATGTTTTTTTCAGATTGTATTCGTTACCACTGTGTAACAGTGTTTTAGTTTGGCAAACGTTTGTATGATATGAATGGTAAATGTTACAATTTCTCTTTGATTTGATTTTATTATGGGCTAGGAATGTGGATTTTCTTTATGGAATTGGTTTATAAGGTTATATGTACTTGTACTCATGTATGTATGTATGTGTATACTTATGTAGCATAATATTGAGTGCTGTATGTTTTAATATTGATCTATTATGGTCAAAGGAAGTGATTATGTTTGTCTAAGATGTTTACGCTTATTGTTTTTATTATTATTACATATTGTGAAAAAAGTAATTATTTTATATTTACTTCCTTTTAATTAATAAAAACAAAACACAAATCATGAACAGATTTAAGCAGTTAAGCTGCAGTATAGGATGTTTTTTTATATGTATAGAACTTTAAGTTGGCAACACTTTTTAACTGGCGCACATTTTGTCAGCTGTCAAGTGATTTATCTTTGAAGTCGCTAGTCTACAGGCCGATATACGGCCACAAATGTTGAAAAAAGTCATCAAAATTTGGTCCTCCAAATTATAATACGGCCAACCCAGACATATGATAGAAGTCATATCTGAATTATAATGCCAGAAGATTATCTTTCGAATAAAGTAAATTCAAATTCATTTTAAAATTCTTTATTTCAAAAAAAAAAAACACAGAACTATGATTTTCATAATAAATTTGCACAATTTGGACGTGTTGTTCTGGCGTCAGTCTATTCATGTTGAAATACCAAAACCAACTAAATATAAATAACTTGACAGCTGACAAAATGGCCACCAATTAAAAAGTGTTGCCAACTTAAAATTCTATGCATATAAAAAACACCCTAACTAAAAAAAAAGTTGGAATACTATCTTCTGCCATAACAAATCATACCCTACATCTATAACTAATATTATTCAATTTACTATTTCTTCAAGAACTAATTGCCGACAGCTCAAGCAAATCACTGACGACATGATTATTCAAGTTCTCAAGTTGATGAGCCATCGTTTTGTGCGCACAGAAACAAAACGCCAGCATAGTAACGGATATAAATTTGGTGGCTAGGAATGCTGCTCACTGGTTAAATTCTTTTTCTATTTCCTTATATTTAAAATACTTAAATATTAATATTTAAATGTTTTTTTTTCATTATGACATCTTTATTGCATCAAGTGTAGAGTGAATCAATGTCTTGAGGAGCCATCGTATTGTGCGCACAATAATAAAACTTCGGCAGAATTACAGACAAAATTGGGTCATGTTCTTCTGTATGGTAAAACGTGTTGATGTCCATTTTCAAAGTTTCCTTTGTCGCAAATGAGTAAATGTATGATACTTATATATTAATATTTAAATGTTTTTTTTTCATTAAGACACCTTTATTGCATGGAGCGTAGAGTGAACATAGTGAACAAATGACAGGATTAAATCTTCACACATTTCTTAAAATATGTATTTCATACCTATGAGTATTAATGTTTTAACAAATCTCTTACATATTACTGTTTACCGCATACATACAATGTTGCTTCTTGGATAAAATATAAAAAAGTCAACTAATCGTTGCAATCCCAGAGTTTTTGATCTTCATGAAATTGTATTAAAACCAGTTCATAAGTGACAATTGTTCCAGCCACCTAATATGTAGTTGTAGCATTTCAAAGACAAAAAAAAACAAACAAATACAAAACAAAACAAACATTTAAGTTATTTCGCCTAACACAAAATTTCAATTAGTATATGTAACACTTTTTGAATAAGTTAACACAATAAATAAATTTCTTTGATCGCAACTTACCGTTAATACCAATTTCCGGGTTACATCGAAATATTGCATACCTGTCATGGCAACTTTGTTGATGTTAATCTCCAAAACGAAACGTTCTACTTCGGGATAGTAGCAATCGGCTGGTATTTGTTTTATAACGGTTAAAGGATCTCGAGATCTATCATTGACTTCGGCCAAATAGAGAGAGACGGCCAAAGTACGGGCCAGCAAAAACATGAGTGAGAAATAAAAATAAATGGCATGGGCAATGGAGGGCATTTTGCTGCAAAGGAAAAGATACACTTTTTTTAAATAACTAAGTTTCTGTTAGTAATAAGTTTAATAACTAACAACAATAATGAAAAAAAATGCATCATCATCAGTTTCAATTATAGATCTGTCAACAATATTTCATAGAATATTTCTAAAACAAATCAATCAAAAAGAAAATACATAAGCTCGAATTTTCATCAACAAACCCAGCTAAAACTTGATAATGACTGGCAATTATTTAATAATTTATTTTTCGATGACAACTACATATCATCTTCATAACTTAGAAATAGTTGTATAACGACTTTTTAAAAATCTGTAATATACAGCCATATCACAGAATTCAATTCCGTTCGGAAGTGGAATTAAATCCATTTTTTTGCTTCTATAGAAAAAGCAAAACGAACAATAATTTTTTCGGAGTGAAACCGCTTTCAAATTGCTATGTGGAAATGTAATGTTCAGCATTTCTAGGTTTCATTCCGAAAAAACATTGTTCGTTTTACTTTACTATAGAAGCAAAAAAATAGATTTAATTCCACTTCCGAACGGAATTGAATTCTGTGACATGGCTGATAATTGCTGAATTACTAGTAATTTCATGACCATATTCTCTTTTTACTAGGGTATGCAAAATATTCGATTTTTCTTTTGTTCGAATAATTCGAATAAGAGATTTTAACTTTTTAGAATAATTCAATCACATATTTAAAATTAATCGAATTTTTCGTATAAATTAAATTTTTAAAATAAGGTAAAATGAAAACGTCATATATAAAGAAAAGCAATCTTTAATAATATCACTTACATTTTAATAATTATGTTCTTTGTCTACTTTAACGTTAATTGCTATCCGCATTAAACTTTATAAGGATGACACTGGTTTAATTAAGCACCGGTGTATATAGAAACCAAACTGGTCAATTAGGATTCCTTTTCTTGTATTTATTGTGTTTACCTTAATATGTTTTAGTAATATTATCGGCGCTACGAATAATGACCCCAGGAAAAAATCCTAAGTTTACGTGTCACATCTCATTATGAAATTTAGTCCTAATATTTTATGAAAAATCACCCCAAAGGTTATAAAAAATTACTCTAAGGTTGAAATGAAAGATGACCCCAAATGTTACATGTAAAGCTATACATGTAAAGCTTGTGTGCTAATACAGAACCTAAAATTGACACAAAAATATTTATTCATTTTATTCGATTATTCTTCAAAAAATTAATCAAATTATTCGTTATTCGAAAATAGTAATTTTGAAATTATTCGAATAATTATCGATTATTCGAACGAATGATTTATTTTAAGCCGTTACTTGTAAGAGTGGGTTCACTTGCTGCGATTTGGCGTCAGGACTTTGATGACGTGTTGATGTGCAGGTGGACCTAGTTACATTATAGGCGTATTCATATTCCTTATATTTCACTATTAAATTTTTTGACTACATAGTATTTATTTATTTATTTATTTATTTAAAATTATAATGACAATTTGTTTTCTTTTTAATTTACAGTTATGTATCCGCAGTGTTGGCAAAATTTTTCTGTAATCCCATAAAATGAAATTTTATCGTAGCAACACTGCTGGTAAATGAAATAAAAATAATACAAAAGAAAAGAAGAAATGGCAAATGCGATACTAACTAAAGCGTAATCTCCACTACGTATTTCATATATAAACTCGAGTCGCAGAAGAAAAGACACGGATATAAGTTACAGCGTGTGAACTCCCTCTAACAAGTTTCAATGATATAAATGTAATTACATATTTACATAAGAAGCTGTTGCCTCTAATGACATCAACGTGTTAAAACTCTATTGTGTAAGTTGTAAAGTACTAAAATTCAGCACTTTGACTCATTACTTGATAATCAAGGTTTTTCATATGCTAAAGTAAAGATTACAATTTCACTTACTTGATACTTTTTAGGCATTGTATGCAAACAAAATATAAATTATTTGCAAACGACAGCATTATAATTCCTGAAACGGCTGCATCCACCTCCTCGATTAGTTCACAAATCAAAGTATATTGATAACGGCATTTTCCCCAAAATGATTCTGTCATGTACTAAAAAATTAAACAAAAATTTACATTTATAAGAAAACTCAAAAATACTTAAACCATACATATGAATATATACATACATGTATGTATGTATGTAAGTGTATGCGGATTTTATATTTAGTCAAACTTACCAAACCCTGAAATTTTTCCATATGAATTTGCACACGTTTGAACAGCGAAGACAAGCCTATGCCAATAATCATAACAAACACGTCCATGTAGGTCCAGCCAAAAGTCAACAGAATATTTTGTATTTTACCTAACCAAGCTAGCCAGGGCGAATAATCGAAAACATAAAAGATTTGATCGACCACATTTAAGAAAAATGATTCTATGGGATCACTGGTGGCTGGACAATAGTTGGCAAAATGTATGGCGGAAATGGTGCTGAGTAAATGTTCAGCTGGAATTATTGAAAAATAATATTTGGTGTTTATTTTCAATTTACTCAAAAAAATAATTCTTCACACACATATTTATTTTGTAGTTTTAATTTGTGAGTTGTGTTGTGTATTATTTCTAAATCAATTTGATTAAATGCCAGTGCTTACTTAATGATAATGTTATCAAAACAAATGTTACTGATTTAATTCTTGTTGATAATTGCTCTTTTTCCTGCCAGTTGCTAAATGCCGGTATTTCCTGTTCCACCTGCTGCCAGCGGCGCATGAGTTTGGGCCACTTCGATGCTAAACGTAAAAATCCAATCGATGCCAGAAATATCGAGATGTGAAAAATGAATGGTTCTGTAAATATTTTGTTATTCAAAGTGGAGCAAGAATTTTATTTGTGTACATTTTAGCTGGGACAGACTGGATTTGTGTATCAACTGACTGACTGATTGTGCGTCTGTCTGTCACTCTGTCTGCCATATTTATTCTCACCTATATTTCGTACATCCAATTTTATATGTACAATCATATTGACTGTTAACATCGTGTCCAGTATAGTCGTCCCCATATAAAGCAAACAATAGCCAGTGCGAAAACTAAACCAGCTAAAGGATAAACCTTTTGCCGACTTACTTCGTATTCCACGCACTGGCATTAAGCAAAAACATTGGGCCATCACTAAAACTGCATGTGTGTGGCAGTGAGTAAAATGTTGGGCGATGAGCAGAAAAAAAAACAGAAAAAAATACATAATAAAAATACATATAAACGGTTGTTTGTAAATTCTGCTGATTTCGGTTAGATATTATGGGCGTGACAGTGTTTTCCACACAGACAGACAAACAGACTTATAATTTCATAAGGATCAAGAATATATGTACTGTGTTCGGTCTCAGATGAATATTTCTGAGTGTTACACTCGGAATGACAAACTTATTGTTTGTGGTAATAATGTAAAACTGTCCAGTAGAACACGATTGGATGAGCCCTGAATGGAGAAGGCGATCACGCAAAAAAAAAACTACGTGTTTCGGGAACAAGTTCCCTAATTTCAACAAAACAAATGCCATTATAGTATCGATAGAACAGTGAAACACAAACCACATTGCGGCGATGCTCCAGTGAGTCAATAGAGTTGGATACCCTACTGTCACCGATAGGCATATTCGCCCTCTCCTGTACGCGGTCGAGTAACTCCAAAATAGACTTCGAACTTGTAATTTTTTATTTTTTGTAAAACAGTTCTTATGCATATTTTTTGTAATTTAATAATATTAACCTTAAGTTAAATCTTTTATTTGTACTTTTGACAATGAATTAATTTGCCAACTTGCCTCAATAATGCCTTACGGCGCTGAGGCCGAAATTTAAATGTATTTAAAATATTTTGTACAAATAAAATTTTTTCTGTAGAAAAGTTTTTTCTATAGAAAACAAAACAAAAAAAAAAAAAAAAAAAAAAAAAAGCACCGGCCCATACATTAGAGTTGTATTCCATTTTCGATCGAATATAGGTGATGTAAATAGTATAGAATATCAGATGAAGTGAAGTGTTTTCCACATCGTTTTAAAAAATCGAGGCACTTGAACGCTTCTTTTGACACTTGAAAAATGTATTTGGTGAAGAGCATATTTACACCGCCCATAAAAACAGATGAAGCAACATGATCTGTCGTGCGTTAAAATCGACTTTATTCGCACAACCCCATTCTTAGATTGTCATAAGATCTTCGTTAAGTGTATTTATTATTCATGTTGTATCTAATTTCCCCAATTTCCAAAGGATTTGGTCTATTGTTGAAGGAATATGAATAGCAAATATTGCTATCATCTGCTAAAGAATAGATAGGATTGGACGTTTGACCATTTGACATTATTTTCTAATTTGTTAACAAATCACTTTAAAGACAATCTGCCGTATTAATAAAAAATAAAGTAGGCTTGAAGTGTGCTTTAAGACAAAAAAAAGTACACCTGAAGTCTACTTTAATTTTTTATAAATACAGCAGAATGTCTGCAATAGGAGTAAAAATTAACTTTGTTATTAGAGCTGACACCAGCAATCACTAACCATCACTATTCTTACAACATCCCATTAAAAAGCCATTGAATTTTTTTTTTTTTTTTTTTTTGATTTTTGCAGTACGTAATGAAAATATTTTATGTCATAAAACTTCTAATATACTAAAATTACAAATGCAATTTAATTTTAAAAATTAAATATACTGTGCAGTTGTACTGTATCCACTTACAATTGTCATTATTTCTAACTGGCTAGTTGAATAAGTCAGGCAAAATATTATATTTCATTTAAAATTTTAATTAAACGCATATTTTTTTTTTAATTTGTGTTACTCACTTGGTCCTATAGCCTCGTGAAATGAGCCATTGTGCAACAAATCCTTATCACGTGCATAGCGCATACCACCTGTTGCATATAATGAAATAAAAGATACAATTAAATCTAATTTATTTAAAACTGTCTGTGGTAATATCTAAAGGATTAATACTAATAATCAGCCATATCACAGAGTAAAACTAAAAAAAAAAAAAAAAAAAAAATTTTGTTTCAATTTGTTATTGTAAAAAAAGTATTGTAAAAATATTATTGCAGAAAATGACTACTGTTCTTTTTAATAATTTCACTGTTTCAAATTATTGTTAATGTTTATTCTTATTATCGTTGATAAGATTTTTTCAAACAACATCTGTGACATGCCTGTAATCCTTTTTAGTTTAACTTACGATGATGTTGTCTGAAATCTTTGAAATTAGAGAGAAAGGTCTTCAAATCCTTGTTAATTGAATGAGTTTTTCTAAAAGGGAATTTATTGAACATAACGATGGCTTAATATAAAAAAGTCCTAACTCGATTTTTTGTTACTTTACAGGCGAAGTAAAAAACTTAATAAAAACCGTAAAATTTTAGATACAACAAATATTTTAATACAATTTTTAATAAAAAAATCAACACTTTTTATTTCTTATTTAATTTTTTTTTTTTTTTTGTTTTAATGAAAGGCTTTTTTCACTGATTTTTTTTTAACAAAAGTGAGTTAGGCCTTTTTTTATATTAAGCCATCGATAAACATGTAGAATTTGTTTTTGAACATGTTAGACATGATAGCAATATTAAGTAAATAACTCAAGAATTTCTATGAATTGTGACAATCTCAATAAAAAGACAGTGGGACTAAGTAACTCACTTCTTTGACAATATATACTATATACTGACTTCTATTTTAAGACTTTAATTTACCCCCTTATTCATAAACGATTATTAAATTTAACAAACGTTTATTAAGCAAATTTTTATATGTAAATCTGTCTTAATAAACGTTTGTTAAATTTAATAATCGTTTTCGAATAAGGGGGGTAGTCTTTATTGTAAGGCTTTATTTGGCAAATATTTGCCGAAAAACACGTAACCAATAAATAAAATATTTTTGAACTCGTTTATTTATTTTAAAAAAAAAAACTTCGATTATTTGGGACAAGACACAACACATATTTAGTATTGCAAAACTCTTGTAAGAGTAAATAAAATCAAACAAATTTGTGCTAAAACAAGTGGTTAAAAAGACGTAACCACTAAATAACATATGCACATATATATGAACTCGTTTATTTATTTAAAAAACCTTTTCTTATTTAGGCCAAATCACAACAAATATTTAGTTTTAATTTATTTGATGCTTGCAAAACTCTTGTACAAAACTCTTGTAAGAACAACGTCAAACAAATTTGTGCTAAAACACGCTTTTTTTAATTAATATTTGCTTTAGTCTCTTTGCGTAAGATTTAGACAGTCAGGCCTCGATTATCCATGAGAGTTGGGACCAGAAGCATTATGGATAAGCGATTTTCACGGTTAATCGATTGGTGTACGTATGTACATATTTACATTAAAAAAAAAACATTAATTCTTCTTAAAACTTCGTATTTTTGAGCTATGTAGCATTTTAGCACTTACAATATTTTTTAAATGCTCGTTAATTATTTCAACTTTATCTTCTAAATTTCAGAAATGGTCCTTATATGCCAGCTATAACAAATCATAGGCCGAAACTCTTAAATATTGGAACAGTGAATTTTATGCAAATGAGGATATCTCAAGTCGAATTTCAACGTAATAGCGGTATATTTAAGATACATATTAGAGTGAATTTTGAAAGTGGACCTTATATGGGGTATATAGTCAAATACGGACCGATATTCTCAAAATCCAGCAGTTTGATTTTGGCATGTATATAAATGGTCCGTGTAAAATTTGTATCGGTATTATTATTTAAAAGAGATGTATGAGGATTGAAGTGATTCTAGGAACAAGGCTTTCTATGGGGGATGCGGTCGAAAATGGACCGAAAATCGCAAAATTTTGTGGATTGATTTTTGTGTATACATACATGATATTGATAAAGTTTAGAGTCGGTACCGATATTTCTAAGATATACATACATATATAAAGATTAATGACTTTTTTTGATGTAATCTTTATATGGGAGCTATTACCAATTATAGACCGACCATCATAAAATTTGATACATACAACTATTTATATATCATAAGATTTATTTTTGTAGAATTTTAACGTAGCAACTATATTAGTACCAGATTTATACGTATTTAAGTGAATTTTGGAAGAGGACTTTATATGGGGTCTATAGTCAAACATGGACCGAACAAAAAAAAAATTCGTTTTGCGATTTTTTTTACATGACACTTATTTTTGCCGAATTTTGTATTAATATTTCAATTCTACAGGCATTTATTTATCATTAAGACATATTGCGGGAAGATATTTGTATAGGGGCTATAAGAAATCATGGTCCGATTTTTACTATGTTCGTCACTTATTATTCATTTATCGTAAAAATAACGTGTACAAAATTTCATGCAATATCTTTAAAAAATTGCAAGAAAAATTTTTAAAAATATCAAATTTTTATGGAGGTTGTCTCACATTTTGATCCATAACTCTAGTTCTACTATACCGATAGCGCTGATTTTCAATACCAAATTGCTTAGGAGAATTTTAAACGGGTTTTTGTAAACTCTGTTGATTTTGGTTGTGTATTGTGGACGTGAGAGTGTTTTACAGAGACAGACAGACAGACGGATATGGCTCAATCGACTTAGAATTCCATAAGGATCAACAATATATATACCTTGTTGGGTCTCAGATGAATATTTCTCAGTGTTACACACGGAATAACAAACTTATATAAACCCTCATTCACCACTTATGGTGGTGGAGGGTATCAAAAATTCTGACCTCACGGATAATCGAAGCAAACAATTTGAAAACATTAGAAATAAAAATAATACACTGATATTTGTCCATCACGGTTAATCGGGGTTACCGGTTAACCGGATCAGGGATAATCGAGGCCCGACTATGTATGTATGTAACATTTTCCTCTAAAAAAAAAAAAAATTCAAAACATTTTCATTACTTCGTAACTCATTTTAGTCCCACTGTTTGATTGTCGATTTATTTACTACACACTTTCCTTTTATTACTGTTCTACCTTTTCTGGTTTACACTCGATATAAAATTACGTTTTTTAATCAACTGCGAAAGTTTACTGAAACCTTTAAAATGCTTAACAATGCCCTTCTTATTTTGATGGCGTAAATTCGATAAAAATGTCATTACGAAAATGTCTCGAAAAATAGGAGCAAACAAGAAACAAGTTTTCAAGTCGAAGTAACAAATATTGCAGCAATTTTTAGCAAATATGTTCCACCTCAGTATTATTTACACTAATTTCTGTTGATTTAACGTCAAACGGAAACGGAAGTTGATGACAAACTGTAACCACAAATACGAACATTAACACTGGGTTTTGATAAAAGCCAGTACTCGTATTTACCTTTAGCAGTTTTAATTAAGCGAATACTTGTACAGTGTACAATCGCATTTTTTCTGCTGTCATTGTCATTTCTAAATAGTAATTCCAAGTAAAAATAACTTTTGATTTTTTTTTTTTTTTTTTGTGTTCTTGTAGTCTTAGGTCCGTTTTAATATATCCTTAATGGGCAACAGCTGCCCACTTTTGTGTACAAATAAACGAATGTGTGGCAAAGCAATATTGACATAAATGTGTTAATGCTCACGTGCTAAAATATTTTATGAGGCAGTTGTTGTTTTCTTTTTCTTTTTTTTTTTTTGGTAACAGTTTTTATTACATCCTTGAACTTGAGAGCATGTTTTAGTACAAGTTGGTATTGAAAGGTTTTTTATACATTTTCATCGCGTTTTTTTTTTTTGAGTTTTGTTTATTTGTTTAGATTTAACACACTCATTCATATACCTTTATATGCACGTAAACATTTGCTCACATTTAAGCTTAATGTTTTTGGTTATTAGCGCCAAAGTGTACAAATACACTGGGAGAAAAATGTCGAACTTTAAAGAAATAAATATAAAGTTTTCTTCTTTGAATCCGAGTTTATTTCATTTTTCATAATTTACAATCTTACGATATTAAGAGAAAAATATGCATTTTGAGATTTCAAGAGACTTCAGAATAGTTTTTGTTTTTGCTCCTTTAACAAATTTCTCCCAGTGCCTGAACACATTACATGCACGTTTCTTAAAAATATATTTATTATGTGTTTATTTTTTTTTTAGAAAATTATCACAGACAAAAATGTAGGCCATTGTGTATTTGAGTTGGTTGGTCACTTAGATGTTGGCAGGATGTTGTTGATTCAGTTCGCTGGTGTATTGTTATTGTTGTGTTCACATGTCGGAGTTAATGTAACAGTTCATTAAGTTTGAAAATATTTTATATGTATTCCTTTATTTTTTGCTTTTTTGTGTGATAAAAACAAATTACCAGCACATTCAAGATACACATTATGATTAATTGCAACCGAACGAAAAAAAAAATAAACGAAATATGAGTTTTTGTTTTATTTAATGTCTAGTAATATAAAAATATAATAATATTAATAATATTGAAGAAAGTTGCAAAGTAATGTGCAAAAAGTATGAAATGATCTGACGAATGGTCTGGCCAGACAGACATTCATCTATACGCTGACTTATGAAATGTCACGTTAAAGTGAAAATATATTTGATATTAATATTAAAGCCAACTAATTAATTTAACTTTTTGTAATTTTGAAAGTTTTCTAGATTAACAACCTTAAAACTCTCCTCAGTTTTTATCAAAGATTACCGAAGATCTTTGATATTTTTGCAATCGAGAAAGTTAATAAAGAAGTAACGCTCTGTTTTTGCACAATTTTTAATATGTATTTCGAGGCTCATAATAATAATCAAATGTACTAACTGTTAAAAAGCACTATTAAGGCTGTTAAGCTATGTACAGATGGTTATCAGATCTGGGATAATGTGCCTGCAATGTTCTGTACATTGTAAGTTCAGACGTCTGTAAAAAAAAACTTACAATTTCATTAGCACACAATTGTCACACAGGAAGTATGCCTTCACTCTTCAATTCTGACCCATTAAGGCAAGTATATTTGAATGAGAAGGGCAAAGAGAATACAAGGGGAAAACTGGATGGTACTAGTCAACTTTCTTATTTCCTTTTGTTTTTTTTTTAATTGATGTGTGTGAATGAAATGGCAAGTTCAAAAGAGAATTGCACAAAAACTGGTCAGCTAAAATTGAAGAGTGTGAAACAAGACTAAATTTATATGTCAACAGAAATTGTCAGTTCACATGGTTGTCAGATTGTTGTGTGGCAAAAATTGTCTGTAATAGAAAGTAGCGCGGATGAAAGAACTGTCTGAAACCTGCGACCTCTTGACATAAAATATCTTTGGAAAGTTTTTATTCAACGCAACCAACATCACATAAACTTCGCCATGCCTCAACTTATTTTTATCAATGATCAAGCATTAACACAACAATCTAAAGTGAAATACCTCGGTAAACACCTCGAACGACGCCTTACATGGAAATGCCATATACATACATAGATGCAAAATTGACTGGAATGAAATTAAAATTAATCCAAGCTCATTGGCAGAGACTCTAAGATTAGTTAAGATTGTAAACTCCTGCTTTATAACTCGATCCTCGATTATGGCGTAATGGAATACAATTATGGGGAAGGGCCTCTAATTCAAATGTAAACAGAATTCAAAGATGCCAAAAGAAATGATTACAATTGCCCCTGGTATATCAAAAGCTTGAAGTACACCCAAACTCATTAGCCCATTGTGTTGTACTTGTTGCCGATTTGCACTCACCATGTATAATTACACCATGCGTATACCAAACAACTTATAGTTACATTTCTCTTCATTGATACATATTTCATTCAAATAAACACAATTCAAATTAAATAACATTTATGAATGTATTTCCTTTAATTATTCAAACATAAATAAATTAAATTTAAGTTTGTGGTTTAAGTGAGCTGCTCAGCATTATGAATGTCCAACAGTCGCTTTCGATCATTTTCACAGTCCCACAAATTGGTGTCCTCATGAAATTGTATTAAAACCAGCTCGTAAGTGACAATTGTTCCGGCCACCTAAAAAATGTAATGAAAAAAAAAACAATGAAGAAATAGAGACAAAAGCACACAATGCTAACATTGTCAGATGCATAAACTTTGCACAGCTGACAATAAAAATTGTTGGACAGTTAACTTACAACAATTTTACAATGGCACACAATCACATGATTGTGTCTGATAATATTGCTTTTACTAAAAATGATTTTTCAGACAAAATTGTAAGTTCACTCAGTTGTTAGACATTTTCTAAAAAAAAAATTCTGACAATGTTATAGGATCAGACAACCGTCTGTACAAAGCTAAGGGATTCGTGTATAGTAATCCCTTAGAATCTGTAATTTATACCCAGTTTAGACTACTGCGGTATATTCGTTACCATCAATGCTAAACTAAAGTTAACGAAATAATATTAAATAGTTTTACAGCTACGAAATGGCAGCCAACCCTATTGAACACACCCATAAATTGTTTTTCTTTTAAATTCTGCATTAAACTGATAAGATAAAGATGTTGGTGATGCTGTGTGATAGTGGTGATGAGCTGTAAATCTCAAACAATAGAAATTTTACAACTAATTTGAATTTTGTTCATCTTCTCTTATTATTTTTAGAATTGAAGAAAATGCACTCAACTCCTAAACACAGTAAGAGGCTGTTAATGTGTATGTGTACATTAGACAGGTATTAAATTCGAGAAAGTTTTCAGAAAATCTAAACCTTCTTTGCATGATTGCATATAATTCAAAATATTCAAAACTAAAGCAAAATGGTTGAAAAAACAATCTTAACCTATATTTACGAGTATAGTATAAATTTAGCAAAAAACAATATGATGGAAATTTCCATCATCATGCAATGTTAGATCATTAGTGAACTTGTTCTTTTATATATTTTTTGGGCATTCAATTTTATGATGGAATTTTCCACCATGAAGATCTAAGGAACTTCAATGTTGTAACAAGTTTAAAATTCAAATATACACTTAGCGATCCCCCAAATAACATACATTTGGTACTAATTTATCAGCTATAGTCATGAGAATCACAAAGAAAACTGTATAGTCTAATAATCTGAGTTGTGTGTTGAAAAATCAGACCGCACATATCAGAATACTCAATACAATATATCCTTTCTGAAAGTTAAAATATACTTATAAAGAGCCATGTTTTAGTATATGAATATTATCCTGAATATTTCAAGTGATAAACCAACCTACCTTTTACTAAGTGCCACCCTAATGTACAAACACACAAATGAAAACATGTACAAAATTTAATGAAGCTACATTGATGATGTTTAACATGACAGGAATGTTGTCTGATGGAAATGTGAAATGTGAACACACATGCATGACTAGAGAAACATGGTAAATGAATCCCACAAAATATGGTTTTACTCGTATTGTTGTCTAGCAAATCTGGCAGCATTAGCAAGAACTTACACTGAGCACCAACTTTCGTGTTAAATGAAAGAATTTCATGCCACTCAAGGCAACTAAATCGTTGCTAATTTCTTCAGCAAATCGCCTCACCTCCAAACACCACGACTCTTTGGGCACACACCTCAAAATAAGCAGGGGTTTACGGGATTCATCATGCACCATTGAGGAATACAACGATACGGCCAATGTACGTCCCAACAGATAGAATAGTGAGAAATAGAAGTATGCAGCATGTGCAATTGATGGCATTTTACTGTGTTCAACAAAATCAAAAAGACATGTTTAGTGTAGAAATGCATAATAATGAATACGAGCAAAATTCCTGCAACATCAACTCACTTGAGACTCCGAAGCAGTTGTACGCATATAAAGTACAAGTTGTTGGAAAAGGAAATCATTGTTATCATTGAAATGGCATTATCGATTTTCTCACACAAACTGCACAAGTTACGATAGAGTATTCTATGCTCCGACCAAAAAGCTGGTGACATTTGCTGCATTTTTAAAATAATTAATATAAAAAACAAGGATATAGAAATATTAAATAAGTAGCTTCCTAGTAGTAGCCTTTGGTTGGTTATTAGCTAAACTTACCTTATTTTTATATTGCATTAAATTATGATTAAGCTGTTCGAATTTCGAGGCCAGCCCAATACTTATAATCATTACAAAGATATCCATATAATTCCAGGTAAAGGTTGAAATAAAAATCGATATCTTACCATACCATCCCCACCAATAGGAGTAAGGAAAGATTTTGAATATGTGCTCATTGGTGAAACGAAAGAAATTTTCAATTGGATCATCGGTTATGGGACAGAAATTGGAGTAATGTATTACGGATATGCAACTAAGCAAGTGTTCAGCTAGAAAAATATACACAAAATAAAGTTTTAAATACCTTTAGTTAGAAAATTTGTTTAGAACAATTGAAAACGGCCTTCGAAATTCTTTATTTTTCGTTAGATATTGCAAAATTTAAAAAATACTGAAGGGAAACTACAGATTTTACAATGAGTTGAAATGTTTACGAACTGTGGAAATTATAAATAATAAAAAAACTTCCATGTAAATAAGGGAACCACTTACTTTTAAAAGGTTATCAGCTGTTGTTTTGTTATTTAAAACTCCATTTTTGCCATAAATCATTGAAAGCTGCAGTCACAAGAAATATTGTACTTTTCTGACTTCAAAAGTACATCAAGAAACTAGTTTTGAGTTTAAGATTTCATTTATTCTTTAGGAGTTCATTTAATCCTAAAACTTTTTGCAATAAATGCATAAGAACGTTAATCTCAAATCATATGTAAATCAAAAGCAAATTTAATCGATGATTAAATTTTGACTTAAATATATACGACAAGTTCTATAACAAACATTTTAGAAATGAAACTTCAACAGAAAAAACATCCATATTACCCAAAAGTTATTTAGTAATGCGTCATATGCAATCTGATATATACAGTGGCTCACATTGCAAGTCGGGCAAACTGTTTGTAAAATATTAAACTTTAGTTGAAAAGAGAGAGCTTGCGATTTTTAAAAAAAATTTTCAAAATTATTTATTATTAAAAGAACGTGTGAATTTTTAAAGTGCTAATAGATATTGTCGACAAGTGTTTATTAAGAGTAAATTTTTAAAATCATCTTGCCTGACTTTGAATGTGAGCCACTGTAAATACGCCATTACGAAATTTAGATTTTTCTTCATTTAATTTGTTTTTTTATTAATTTCTTAGGAAATAAGTGAAACCCGCAAGGGTTTTAGTTCAACAACTAATTCTAGAATTAATGAATACCGAACTAGAATGAGTATTGTTCTTGTTTAGCGTTGAAATTAATGATGTTTTTTTGAAATGGTCACCACCAGAAATGATTTTAAAGAAGCGTTGCAGAGCTAGTACATTAGAATAGTTCGCTTTCCATATAAACAAAAAGTTGTGTCAGGATTTAAGATAATGTAAAAATAATTCCAGAAATAATTTTTTTATTTTTTTGTATTTTTTCACTGTGTCGCTATTTTTTAGTCCGATCATAACATTTTGTATACCGGTGTTCATGGCTATGTAAGGGCTACATTTCTGTCCTTAATATTTCTATAGTTAATAGAGTTTGCTTTGGAAAACTTGTATATAATATATTTATACCCTACACTACCATCGTGAAAAGGGTATATTGGATTTGTGCTGATGTTTGTAACACTCAAAAATATTAGTCTAACACCCACCTTAAAGTGTACCGATCGATTCAGAATCATTTTCTGAGTCCGTCCGTACGTCTGGCTGGCTAGCTGTCCATGTAAAGCTTGTGCGAAAGCAATTTCGATGCGTAAGAGTAACAATTTGTACGCTTATCGCATCAAATTTGCTTTCGCATCGCAATAGAGAGTAACCTCCCAGGTCGCAATTTTAAAGATTTTTCGCTAAAATTTGGTACATGATATTTTTTCGGCCCAAAGACGGTTTGGATTGAAATTGGTTGAAAACTGTCCATTATTTCACCTAAGCCCCACACAAAATACCTTCCGAAATAGAGGTTTATCGGTCATAAATGTTGCATTTCTGAACGTATTAAAATATATTTCGTAACTAAAAGGATGTACATGAAGCTTAATCACATCTACAAATTTGGTGCCGATCGGGCTATAATTAGTTCCGAAAATCACCTTAAACATCATAAATCTCTTAAAAATATCGGTATCCAAATAATATTCAACACAAATAAGTTTCATATATACAGAAATCATGACACAACTTATTTTATCACGATGGGTCAAGAATTACTTTAACATGCATAAATCCTTTACAAATGTTGATATCGAGGTAAAATTTAATGCAAATAATTTGGATATGCGCAGAAGTCACGCTACAATGGACACTCCTACTTCTGAAAAACTGTTTTTACTCGCATAATTGGTATAGGGTGTTATATGGTCGGGTTGGACCGACTATACTTACTTACTTCTTTTGAATTCAATAAACAGCAGATTCATAAAATGGAAAACATATACACTAGTGAATTTCATTGTTAAGGTTTGGTATATAACCCTATAGAAATATTTTGGAATCACAACAGAGGTCCACAGAAGTTTTTCAAGAAGTAATTATGACATAACTAGTTACAGGGCTGCTGTTAAAGTATCTGAAGTGGGTCTGGTAACACACGTTAACTCATTACTTTGTCATGTAAGTTTTTCCTGGATCATAAAAACACCCACATGTTTTTTGTGATTAATTTATTGCTATTTTCCAATTCTTTTTTTTTTTTAATTACAAAATTTGTAATAATTGAAAATGATAAATTTTGGCAACATTTTTTAATGACCTCACAAATCATTTATATATACATACATACTATATATTTTGTGTAACAATCAAACAAAAAAGTCGCAAAATAACTAAAGAAAAACTTAAAAAAAAAAACGTGAGGACAAATTTCCTAGCAATTAAACCGAAAAAGTTACACAACAACATGACTGACTATTTATTTTCAAATGCAAGCACATCAATTACATTTTTTTTTATTTGTTTGTGAAAAAGTTGGTATGTTTGTTTTAAGTTTTGCTATTAATTTATCTAAATTTAATATCATTTATCATTTCGCTTTTGTTTTTATATCACTAAGTATGTATGTATGTATATTGGAAATGGTATGAGTATAAATGTATGTATGTATGTATTTCATTTTCATAAACTTACTCAATGACAGCATCATTCCCACGAATGTCACCATGTGTATTTTATACGCCATACGACATTTCTCAAATTGGGAGATATACGGTGGTAACTTTTGCTCAATCTCATACCAATAGACCATTAAATCTGGCCACTTGCGAGCCAAACTCAATGAACAGACTATGAAGGTTATGATGGAAATACGAAATATCATGGGCTCTGCAGACAATGAAGAATAAAAAAAAATGTATATTAGTTGGAATATAATCAACATTATGAACATTAGAAGTGGATAAATATGGAGATTAAGATGATGACGCAGATGAGGAATGGTAAGTATCTATTAGATGTAAGAAAAAGTATTATAATCGGCTTTAGTAGTATTTAATACATACATATATACATACATATTACATTTACAAATATCTTAAGGTTTTCTCACTTGTTTCACGTTTGCTAGCATAAGTATAAATTAAAACCTAAAAGTATGTTACATATGTATGTATATTTTACATAAATTCTTGTTTCGTATTTAAATCATATTTTTGTATGGTATGTTTTGGTTAATGTTGCTCATGTGCTAGTAGTAAAATAATGTATTTTAGAAAAAGAAAAGCATCATTAAATTAATCTTAGCTTTCATCTTCATATAAGTAAATATTCAGTGGTTTGTTTTTACAATATACTCGTACATAGTTTAAATGTGCTGATAATGTCATAGCAGCAAATATTGTATTAGTGAGTGAGTTATTTTCGGTTTCAGCTATAAATATAGTATTTAGTTTAAAATGTTTTATTTCGATTTATTAATACTGCCCTAATATTCTTTAAAATTATAAAACCCACAGTAATAAATAATTTTAAACCTAAAAGTGTGCTCTACATGTGTGATATACTTGTGTATTGCTGTGTCCCACAAAATCTGACAACAAACTAAAAAAATAAATCTGAATTAAATTTTCGTTAGTTAATTAAATCAAAACAAATCATGCTAAATAATCTCTAACGATAGCAACCTAATATATTATTTATATTAAATAAAAACCGAAATTTTTTAAGCTAGCTTAAGTAAACAACTTTTAAATGACGTCTATTTAAATCAAGGTAAACAAACATGATATTAAATTTATGAATAAGAAACAGCATTAATAATGTTATTAGTTGGTAAAAAGTTAAGATATTAAACAAGTTTAAACTGGCTACTCTGTATCTTACATAGGCACATTGTAGCGGCAACTGACTAAACATTAGTTTACCTGGGATATATAAAGTAACCAGTTCTCTTAAAATATTCATATAATAAATAAGAGTCAGATAAATAACTAGATATACTATATTAGTAAAATTTTACCTTCACCAGGCACTACGCACTTTAAACTGCCTATGTAATCTATAGAATAGTCATTTTCAATATTTCCTTCAAGATAATTTTCAATATACGAGGGCGGTTCGAAAACTTCTTAGCCTAGAATAGAAAGCAAAAAAAAGTTAAGTGTTTTGGAAACTTTCATCTGTGCTTTGAACACATGTTAAATTTCTTTCCCATCTGCCAACTTCTTCATATAGAAACAGGTGTTCAAAAAAGACGCATCGGCGATTTTTTTACAATGAAAAAATTAGAAATTCGTGGTGTCATTAAATATTTAAATAAAATAGGTTTATCGGGACAAGAAATTAATAATGATATGGTGAATGTGTTGGGTGAAAGTGCTCCTTTGTATGCAACAGTAAAAAATTAGGTTACTGAATTTAAATGCGATCGTACAAGCACTGAAGATGAACCACGTAGTGGACGTCCAAAAACAGCAACAACAACAGAAATTGTAGCCAAAGTGCATGATATGGTATTAAATGATCGACGAATAAATCCATTTTCAATGGATCAACATATAATCAGAAACGATGCTTTGTTATAATAAGATCGCTGTGTAGCTTCTTTAAAGACTTACACTGTAAATTGTTTTTATCATTATTCAATGAGCAAACAATCAACATTATTGATGATGAACAACACGTTGAGTTCTAAGTTAAATTAAAAAAAATTTATAAAATTATTATTTTCACAATTGTTTTTGTTTCTTTTGCTGGCCACGTAATTAGAAACGTGCATTTTTTTCTTCAACTTTTAAACTTTTCTAAATTTTAGTAACAAAGTGAGTATAATTTGTTAAACAATAGATTAACTTGTAATAATTTTGATACGGTTTAGTTTCGAAAATTGGCAAAAACAAGTACCTGTACTCCAGAAATGTGACGGTTAAATGGGCAGTGTTACCAAAATAAAAAACTTTCAATGTCGGCTATTGCACAAAAGTACAAAAATATAAAGGAATTTCCAACCCCAGCTAGAAAACCTAGGACACATAAGACCATTTTAGTAGAAGATAAAGTTATTTGTAGAGTCAGTAAAAAAAATCCATTTTTATCTTTACGCGAAATAAAGGCTAAAATTGGACAGCAAATAAGCGCAGAAATATTCACACGGGCAATAAGAAAACGCTTTAAATAAGTCAGGATTTCGTGGGTGCATTGCAAAAAAATACCTCATGTCTCAAAAAAATATCATGAAGCGGCTGCGGCTTGCAAGAGAATAGAGAGTGGAATGGAGTTCTCTGAAGCAACGAATCTAAGTTTATCTCGTTGCAATCTGATGGAAAATCTTATATTAGACGTCCTCCAAATAAAGCCTTAGAACCCAGGTACACTGTTAAAACAGTAAAACCACGGTGGCGGGTATATTATAGTCTGGGTGGCTTTTCTTGGCGTGGTAGGGGTTCAATTGCACTAGTTTAGGGAATAATGGCTCAGCATCAATATAAAAGTATTTTGGAAATGTAAGTGAACCGTATTGCTTTGAGAATATGCTCGTCCAATACATTTTCCAGCCTGATAATGACCCAAAGCACTTTTGGCTTTTGGATCAAAATATTGATGTTCTTGACTGGCCACCCCAAAATACTTATCTTGAACCAATTAAAAACGTATGGGCACTTATAAAAAAGAAACCTAAAGGACAAAATTTCACAAAATAATGATGACTTGTTTCAGTTGATGCAACAAAGCTGAAAAAACATGTCTCTTTCGTATGTTGTCAAAAAGATGATTTATCAACAATATATTAAAGGATAAATCTGTTTTGTTAAACCTCACTAAGGTTTTTTGCATATATTTTTTTTAGTTTCTAATTATGTGACCAATTTGATATTGCGTTTTTTTTTTTGGTGTTTAAATTAATTTTCCTTAAAATAATATTGATGCTGTATTATTATATTTATTTGTTACTTTACTATTTCTATTTCTATTTTAATATATTGAACTAAACTTTTATAATATATGAACAAATATATACATATACTGAAAAGTCGTTTCTAATTACAAGTCCACAACTGTGGTACTCCTAAAATTTTACACACAAAATTTTATATTTTTTTCTCATGTTTTCTTTGTCATTCACATTCTGACAATATAGAAAGTCATAAAAAACTTAAGAAAGAACCTTTCATCCTTTGTTAATTTTTATAAACGGAAATGAATGGAATGAATTAAGCTTTTATTTGTGTTGAGAACAGCCACAACTTGTGCGAGGTGCTAAACCCACTATCGTGTGTGTGGTCAGTGGTTTTATATTTAAAAAACAAAAAAACTAAATTGTTTAAACATAACTTAATATAGTTAAGCAAAGTTTAAATCATAAAAAACAAGATTGTTATTAATATTATGAAATAGTATTGCATATAAATTCATATAAAACTTACCAATGTTATTAAATGTTATGGAGCCATTCAATACCATATTCATGGTCAGCGAAGTATCAAAAATCATGATAAAAATAAAAATCAAACAATACCAAGTGCGATAATTGGACCAAGAGAAACTGGCATAACGTGGATGCGGCATAGTGATTCCTTTAACTGGCATTATGGCAAACAATTCAGCTATTAAAAAGACTAAAAGGGAATTAAAACCAAAGAAAATTAATACATTTTGAGCTATAAATTTTAAATTAAATAACGTTAACATACGTTTTTTTTATATATAAATGTTTAGATAAATTTCAATAGTATCTTTAAAATATATATTTATCTTGGAGTAAATGGGGGTTCGAGTGGGTTTTTTTTTTGTATACTGCCCTGTGTATCTACACATGTGTAAGATTGCACCCGCACAGACACTTGTATATATTTCAATATGAATCTCGTATTTCGTGTTTGCAAACGATTTCGGCATTAGATTTCAATACTATCAGCCATGTCAGAGAATTTAATTCCATTCGAAAGTGGAATTAATGACGTAGTTTTTTTCGGAATGAAACCTAGAAATGCTTAAAATAACAGTTCCACATGGAGAATTGAAAGTGGTTGCATTCCGAAAAATACAGCCATTGCAGTTTTTCTGTATTTACGACTATATAATTGTGTGACGCTCTTGTCCTTTAAGAATTTTACAAACAGTACCTAAAAAAACTGAAAACTCAACTTGTGTATAAAACTTTTGCTTGTGTATAAAGGTGCGGTCACACTTGGCAAATATTTGCCGAAAAAGACGTAACCACTAACTAAAATATATTTGAACTCGTTTATTTATTAAAAAAAAAACTTCGTTTATTTAGGATAGGACACAACAAATATTTAGTTTTATTTTATTTTTATTTCATGCTGTTTGATCTTGCAAATCTTTTGTAATAGTAAACAACGTCAAACAAATTTGTGCTAAAACAAGTGCTTACGCTTTTTTGCGTAAATATTTGCCAAATGTATGCTCGTATATGTATAACAATTACAACTATTTAGGTTTCTTTCTGTCTGAACTTGAAGGTTATGTGGGGTTATCATATATATTATTGTGTGTGTGGAGGAAGTGTGGTTTTAAATTTGAGGCATTGTTGACAAGTAATTTTATGGTTTTTCTTTTTAAATTTGAAGTGAATGAATTTGTGTAAATTTGGCATATTTTAACCATTTTAATACCTAAAAAGTTTTTATACACATACATACATACATACATTATACATTATGTATATAACACAATTAAACTAAAGTCTTGCGGTTTTAAGAAACTATTATTTACTGGTACACAATTAAACACACTCAGGTTTAAAGAGGCCACTATCCTGTGGGAAGTGAGCTACGATGGTACTACCAAGCTCAATTTTTGCCTACTATTCGACCATCTTAGAAGCCATTGTATAAGCCTTGGAGTTTATAGCACGACTCTGCTGCAGCTCACAAAGCAAAAATGAAACAAACGTTCAAAAACAACGTTCCGGACTTCATATAAACGGATGATTGGCCAGCTGTTAGTCCACAGCTCAAGTTGTGGGGTCGGTATTAGAGGGCATTGCTTGCTCTACTCAACATTCAAATATTGAGTCGTTAAAGCGAGCCTTGTGCAATCGATGGAAGACATTTCGAATAAGTTGTTCATAGATGTTTAGCAATTGAATAACCCAATAAAAACAAAAACTAAATTTTTTTAAATATTAAATCTTTTTCATTTGTGTACCAGTATTTAGGACTTGACATTAATTTGTATGAAGCTAACTAATATGAAAGTTTGCATCACTTTAGGATAAAATTTCACAAAACGTTTGACTCTTAAGTAGCTGGACTAGATATCAGAAATACCTTGGCAGTTTTTTCGATATATTTGATATTTGTTACAAATGAAATAATAGCATAAACTAAAGCTAGATTTACACGATTGAATTTTTTTTTAACATGACTCTTCAAAAAGCTTTCAACTCGTGTAACCAGCAAAATTTAATACTTATTAATAGTTATTAAATAAATAAATTTTGAAGAAAAAGAGATGTGAGTATTTAAGTAATTGTCGGAAGTGGACCTTATATGGAGGATATGGATCTAAATTCACAAAATCCACAGTTTGATTTTGACATATAAATACATGATCTATGAAAAATTTTGTATCGGTACCGTTATTTGTTAAAGATTTAAAGGTATTTAAGTGATTTTCGGAAGTGGACTTTGTATGGGAGCAATGCTCAAACATGTACCAAACTAATCAAATTATTTTTGCTGAATTTTGTATTAATATTACAATTTTTTAGGCATTTATGTAACATTGAGCCATATTTCGGGAAGAAATTTGTATAGAGGTTATGAGAAATCATGGACCGATTCTTACTATTTTTATTAGAATTTGACCCTCCATTTTAGAAATAACGTATACAAAATTTTATGGTATTGTTTGCAATAGCAACATAGACAAAAAAAAATATCGTATTTTGATGGAGATTGTTACACATTTTGGTTTACGAGTATAACTCTGGTTCGCCTTAACCGATTTTGATGATATTCAATACCAAACTGCTTATGAGAATTATAAATAGATGTGCGAAAACTCTGTTGCTTTTTTTTGCATATTATGGACGTGAGCATGTTTTACACAGACAGACATAGCAATATCGACTTAGAATTCCATAAGGATCAAGGATATATATACTTTTTTGGGTCTCAGGTGAATATTTCTCAGTGTTACACACGGAATGACAAACTTATAGATACCCTCATTCACCACTTGTAGTGGTGGATGACCAATTAAAAGGAATTCAGCAATTAAGGACCGAATTACGGCATAATATCGAAAGCCAAAGCTATAGGTGTCAGTTTACAAACATTTTGCCGGTATTTTTGATAACCAAAATCTTCCATACTTTTCTCGAACTGTTAAGTCCAAATTTGCAAGTTTCCTCAAATGCTATGCATGCCATTTACATTTAATTACTTTTCACATCAAAATAAAACCATTACTTACCCTTTCCCACCGCTTCATAGAAACTGCCATCGTACATTAAATCATTTTTTGTGGCTTTTCGAAATAATTCTACAAAAGAAAACTTAAGAGAATTTAAATAAAAAGACAAGAAAAAAAAAACAGACGAAAAGGCAACCAACACGCAAAGTATAATCTAATTATCGAAAGAACGTACTTGGTGGTTTGTCTATAAGCGCGTCAGCATTCAGATGATAAGGATGATAAGGACGTGCACTCGAGTAGAAATTATCGGCATTACTAATTACATGCATGCGAAATGTAGGCATTGGCATGTTCAAAAGAAATTTCTTCAGTTTGATTTCATCATTAGGCGAAATGCTTGTTGAGTTGTTATTTTCATGCAGTAAAACAAATAATTTATAAATAAATTACACACAGATTTCGAATGTAGGTACATACATACATATGTTAAATTCAAATAATATACTCTAATTAAATTAAATTAATTTCTGCTACCACTAATTATTTTGCAACATACCTGTTGGTATTTGTGGTTAATTGTTTAATGGTTTTAGTGGTTGATTCGTTGGTTTTTCTTAATTTACTTAATTTCTTATTAAATCTCTTTAAAATTTTCATTGTGTTAAAATTGTTTTTGTTACGCTTAATTTTTTATTCTGAAATGTTCTCTTGACAAAGATTTTTTACAAATGATTTGTTTTGTTGGTTAGTTACTCTTGTATCAATGTTTCTGTTAAAGTATTTTGTTTACTATTTAACTTTTTACTTTTACTGATGACTATAATTAACTTTTCTTTTTTTTTAACTAACACGAACACTTTACTTTGGCAAAATAAATACAAAAGTAATTGACAAAATAGGAGGTGTGATTTACAAGTTTTAACCAGTGTTAAAATTTGAAGTGGCAACTCTTTATTGATGAAGCCTAATATCCAGCAAAAACTTGATAATGACTTTCAACTGCTCAATCATTAACATTTTAGTTACTACTACATACCGTCTGCATTGCTAAGAAGTTGTCGTGTAATGACTTATTTATTAACTGTTGAATGTAAGTTGTAACTATGGTAACTGCAACATAATATGGTTAAAACAGTCAAACGAATGTCTCAGTAGTCATATTATTGTTACATTACTTGTTATCAACAATAATATTATCAACAATAAAAACAGATCACAACACTGTTTTCTCTCTGTTTCTTTACTAATTGGAAAATAAACAAGTTAGAGTAGTTCCTGTGCCGAATCTTATATATCCAACATCAAATCATCTATTAAGGAGATTTATAAGATATTTATGTGCATTTTAGTGATTTCCAGAAGTAGACATTATACGGTCCAATATGAACCGATCATCAGAGAGTGACGAATTATATATACATATGTATTAACTATTTGTGCCGAATTATTATTGCATAATTTTGTTTAGATACGACTTTTCTATAGACATTTATGTATTATAAAGCCATATTCCGGGAAGACATTTGTATGGGGGCTATGAGAAATCGTGTACCGATTACTACTATTTTCAACAGGACTTATCCTTTTATAATAAAAATAAAGTGTTGAAAATGTCATTATATTTGAAGAAAACAGCAAAAAATATCTGAAAAATATCGATATAATCTAAAACTTTGATCTATAACTCAGAATATACTAGACCGATTCGGCTCATTTTTAATACCACACATTTCGGTGGATCAAATAATGTCAAGTGAAAATTTCATTGTTCTATGAAGCTCTATCGTGCCAACAACAGACGGTCAGACGGACGGACATGACTAAATTGTCTTAGAATCTTATAAGGACCCATAATATATAGACTTTTTGGTTCTACGACCATTATTTCGATGTATTACAAACGAAATGACAAACGCAATTTATCCGCTATCTTTTTGTTGGTGGGTATAAAAATATAGAGAATTCAAAATTAAAAAATACGATTTTTAAAACAACTAATACATTTTTATAAATCTGTTTATATTTATTTATTAATAAATATATAACAGACAAAAAAAAACTATTTTTTTATTCTTAAAGTTCCAATACAGTTCCACAATTTGTTTAATTATTTAGTTGATTATTCTTTTAATTTGCAGCGCAATCACTAATGACACTCTGTTTGTTATATTGCAACAGCACCAGTTCATAAGTCAAAATAGTACCAGCCACCTAATAATGGAAAAGGAAAGGACAAGAAAATAAACTTATGTAAGTAAATCATAAATTCCAAATAAACCAAAAACCAAAGAAGATTTAAAGGAATCTAGCAAAAAATTAGTCGCATTAAAAAAAAGGGTAAATTGTGAGTGAACAATGGAATGATAGAATAGTTGAAAAAACAAGTCAAATTTTGTCCTTACAGATAAAACCATGTTGCGCGTTAAGTAAAACAGTTTCATACCGGTTAAAGCAATCATATCGGCATTGACTTCTTCGGAAAAACGCTTCAGCTAAGGGTTAGTGGTTACAGGATAAATAAAAAAGTAATATTTAAAATTGTATTTCAATATACTCGTATAAAAAAATTTAGAGTGGTCTTAGTATAAAAACGTGGTTTTAGTATAAAAGCGTGGTTTTAGTATAAAAACGTGATTTTAGTATAAAAGCGTGGTTTTAGTATAACAACGTGGTTTTAGTATAAAAGCGTGGTTTTAGTATAAAAGCGTGGTTTTAGTATAAAAACGTGGTTTTAGTATAAAAGCGTGGTTTTAGTATAAAAACTTTTAAAAGGTTTTCGAAAAGGATTCATTTCCCAAATTTTTCACGCAAAAGGATTTTTTATTTTCCAAATTAATAAAAGTTTTTAAACAGTTTAAAAAGTTGTTCCGAAACTAATAAGTGTTCTAGAACTAGTCCAGCTACAATATACATATAACTAGTGACAATGACCCAGTTCCTTAAAAATCTTATAGAAAACTTTTCAACGGAATGGGTACCAGAGAGTATCACTAGTTCAATGACAGTAACTAAATAATCTATAGAGCTTTGATGACACCCGTTCTAGAACTAGTTTTTTCAACATGGTATGAACGAAACCTATGTTATTTCAACTTTAATTTTATCAAAAATTTATACAAAAAATTGAAGTTTTATGAATTTTTCTCACTATTCAATTCTGACTCGTCAAGTATATTTCGATGTGAGGGGAAAAGAAAATAAAAAGGGGACTTGACGGTACTAGTCAGTTTTCTTATTTCCTTTTGTTTTTCTTTCATGTATTTCATTGCATTAAAAAGTACGAAAATTGATTTGACGTGTGTGAATGAAATGGCAAGTTCAAAAGAGAATTGAACAAAAACTGATCAGCTAAAACTGAAGAGTGTAAAACAAGACAAGCATTTTATATTTATTTTGTAAAGACAGTTCAAAATTATAAAACTGTGATTAATTTCTCAAACTCAAATCTAATACATATTCAATGTCTTTATATTAATTAAATAGAATTCTGTCAACACATTTTGTTTTTAGAATTTATAAAATATTTAAAATTTTTCATTTCTAAACTAATAAATTGAATACACACAAACCGTCTAACACATCACTTTAAGAAACATAAATTAATGAACTGATAGAAAAATAAGTATATTCTTTCTAAAAAAAAAGAAGCAGATAGCTATAAAACGTTCACGTAAAACTCCCTTTTAACAATATTCTGATTGTGCCACATGGCGTATGATCAATATTAATTGCGGTCTAAAATTATATTATCTACAAACTATTTGTTTGAAATACATTTATTTAAATACATTTACTGAGGAAACCTTCAAAGATTTCAAACTAAAACCACACACCACATAATAAGGAATGATTTCGAAAGGAAAAATAAAATATTTATGAAGAAAAATGAACGCACTTGTTAATTTGAAACAAATGCGAAAACAAAAGGGTTAAAAAAATAATGGAAAGACAAAACAAAAGAATTGAAATTAATATTGATTAAAAACCAGAAACAATCTAAACACACACAAACATATTATAAAGAGTTAAATTTAATATTAATGGTTTTCTGGTATTTTTAAACTTTTATTGGAAAACTTTTGTTTGTTAAATACAAACAGCTTCTGTAACGTTGTCGAATTTTATGCTTCATAAAATTTTGTTTTTAATTTGAGTTTATTTTTGGTGACACATTAACAGCTTGTTTTAGATTGTTTGTTTAACTTTTACTAACTAACCTCAGGACACCAAAATTCGCGTTTAACTTTACGAAATATGAGCAAAGGTTTTCTAGACTCTTCATTGATTTCGGCAGCATATAAAGCCAACGTAAACGTGCGTCCCAGCAGAAAAATTAATGAATACCAAAAATAAAAAGTGTGCGTAATTGAGGGCTTCTTTCTAAATAAATAAAATGTAGATAAAAATTTTTTCAAATATTTAAAACGGAAAATGTAGTGTTAAATTTGAACTTACTGTAAACTTTTCAAAATTTTATTACAAATAAAATACAAATTATTGGACAGACACAACATGGTAATAGCCGCAATTGTATCATCCACCGATTCATTCAGCCTACACAACATACGATAGTTTCTGCGGCACTCCATCCAGAATGTGGCTGGGGTGGCCTAAAATTATTTTGTTTTTTTTTTCGATTTAACAATACAAAAATACAAATTAAAATTTTAAAAACCTTTTTTAAATGTGCTGCCATATAAACATTTAGTTGACGAAATTTTGATGCCAAAGCCACACAGACACACATCAGGAAGATGTCGTTGAAATTCCAGGCAAATGTTGATAATAAATTAATAATTTTCCCCAACACGCCGGCCAATGTATTGTACTCAAAGAAGTAGAAATATTGGGAGAAATTTGTATATAAAAAACTGTCTATAGGACGATCTTTGAAGGTGGGACATCGGTTGACATAGTAGATTATGTTCAGCATGCTTAATATGTGTTCTCCTGAGTGTTATTTGCAGTGAAAATTTTTAAAAATAATTATAAATAAACAAATTTAGTTTAATCCCTAAAAATCAACTTTACTTTCTTTTAAGCCTAAATATAGACAATACATAAATTTATTTCAAGTTTAAGATGAGATAAGCAAAGTGTTTTACTTATATTGTGTTGCTATTGCTGCCGTTTTATATTTAAAGTATTTTAAGTTTTTAAATTAGAATTTGCATATACAGATTTTTATATGGTGGTGTAGGGAATAAATAGTGAGTTTCTGCCATCAAATTGAAAATGTTATTCTTCGCTTAGAAAGAATTGTTTTGAAACTTTGTCCATGTTTTGAAATGTTGTCGAACAATAAAACCGCATTTTTCTTTTGTGTGATGCTGCGCTTTTATTAACGCCAAACTGTCAACTGTCAAAAAGTAGTTTTGGTTTTCAACACTTTCTTGCACAAATGGCGGGAAATTAAAATTTTTAATAAATTAAAGGACATCTTCTAAAGTGGAGTCTTTCATACCACTTGTTTGTTTAAATTTAAGTGGAGGCGAAAATAAGTGAGTGTGATTCGGTCTTTGATAACTTATGTTTAATTATTAATTATAAAAGATATTCTTAAAATCTTGTTATATTCTTATATCCGGTTCCTACTGGCAACATGTATGTGAGTATGTATTTTTCAAACTTACATTACATTTCTCTTCATTAATCTTCACTTTCGTAATAAAACACTTACCCAATGAACAAACTGTTGCGAACAATGTAATCATTTTGATTTTATGAGCCAACCAAGATCTCTCCATTATCGTGCGTTGTTGTGGCAAACCATGTTCAACTTGTTGCCATTGTTGCATTAACGCCGGCCACTTGCGGGTCATATTGAAAAATGTTAGGGCAATGAAAAAAATCGAGGAAAAAAATATTAAACCCTCTAGAAAACAAAAGTAACATGATTTAAAACCAAAGAAGAAGAAAAGATGGCTGTGCCGAATCTTAAATACCCTCCACCTAAATATAATGAGAATCAGAAAAACTATACTGTTGTTAGGACTAGTATATCCTTATGTAGTGTTTCTTATTCGGTCTTAGCGCAAATTTTATTAATACTTTATATATTGTTTGATAGGAAAGTTTACGCACAATATAATTAATTTCAAATGTTTTGAAATTTTACCTACAAGTAATTTTCAGGTAATTATCAATTCTTACCGAAATTTTTATAAAATTAAAAATTGGTTCAACATTTTTCCATATTCACCAGGTTAAGAAAATAGTATGAAAAAGGAGTGAGGTTTTCAGATGAGTCTTATTTTCGCTGAATTTCATATCAATAATATTATTTACAAGTGTTTTATAGCTGACATAGTTAAAGTGGAATAATTATGGACTAATATCTTTAAAATCCAGTATCCAGTAACGATTTATATATATTTGAGTCTAATTTAGATTGAATCTAATAATATTGTTTACAAGAGCTTAATGCTTGTAATAATAATACTCGGCAGTTTGCTTTATTTGAGAGTTATTGCCAATTATAGTCAGTCCATCAAATTGCCGTATGACAGATATTAGTATGATTTCCGGATTAAAATTACTGATCAGTTGGTTTTATGCACATATCAGTATATTTATGAGAGATATGAGTATTTAAGTAATTTTTGAAAGTGTATGGGGGCTATGGTCAAATATGGACCGAACCAAAAAAAAATATTTGTTTGTGATTTAGTTTTATATAAAATTCATATTTGCTTAAGTTGTTTGGATATTGCCATTTTATAGGCATTTATGTATGTAATTTGTATGGGGGTTATGAGATATCATGGGAAAGTTCTTACTATTTTTATTAGGGGAAATTCCTTTTATAATAGCAATAACTAATAACTAAATAAAGTTGCAAACCTTTATCTGCAATCAATTTAAACATATTAACAAAAAGTTTGTTTAACCCTTAGAGTACGGAGTGGGGGACATTAGATCCCCCAATCTTAGTTTTTCTGTCTTTTTCCCTTTAGGTTATCTAATTTTATGTTGAATACTACATATATAAAAACATAAAAGTGGCATTTAAATATCAATCTGTTTGTAATTAGAATGTAAGTTTGTCGTTTGCTGAACCCAAGTTACCCCACGTCGTACTTTACGTTACAAATTTTCCTTGTTTTTTTTTTTTTTTTGGAACAAAAATGGAAAACTACAAAAAAAAACTATCCCATCAACATATAGAAGACTATATAAATGACAGTAAAGAGGATCCTAATGATATAGAATTATATTTCGACAGTGACAGCTCTAATTTTATACGTAGTAATTATGTAAGTGAAGATAGTGGAACGGAAGACGATGAAAACGATGGACTGGGAGATGCTGCATTTAATTATTATATTTATTCACATTATAGATATTGAATTGAATTCATAATAATTGTAACATAAAATGTTTTACCTTAGTGAGCCCACTCCGTACTTTATGTCAAAAATCGGGCTGCGTTCTCTAAGGGTTAAAATATCAATTTTTTGGTCTCACATTTTCATACATAACTGTGGTTCTACTGGACCGATTTTGCTGATTTTCAGTACCAAACTGTTTAGGAGAATCAAAAACGGGTTTTTTATAAACTTTAGAAATTCTGATTTTGTATTTTGAACGTGAGAGTGTTTTACACAGGCAGACGGACATAACTCAGTCGACTTATAATTTCATAAGAATCAAAAAAATATATAATCTGTTGGGTCTCATATGACTATTTCTCAATGTTACACACGCAATGATAAGCTTGTCCCTCATTGTTTAAATTACTTGATAATGTTTTTTTTTTTTTTTATTATACATATACTCGCATTCATGATTTATAATTTATTCTATTGCTTGGATTTCTCCTTGCCTTTTCTAAACGCATGTGTACATTGGCTAGATAATGCATGATACCCATGTCATGTCAGTCAGTTTAGTTTTGAGATTTTTATGTTTAGTTCTAAATTCTAGTTTTATTAAATAAAATCAGTGTTATATTAACGTTGGCAGAGTGCATCTCAACCATTCCCAGGGTCTAGTAATAAATTGATAAGTGCATTACACTCACCTTCAATTTGGCACTCACACGGTAAAATAATTATATTTATTACTAAAGGTTTTTACATTCATTCAACACTATTCACACATTGTGGTGGTGGAGGATATAAAGAGCAAAGAAACCAGCAGGCAATAAATCATAAAAGTATTCTACGTACCTACTGAATCAAAGTTGAATACCCCACGAAAGGCGAATGCAATGGTAATACTCATGAAAAAGGCAAAACTAATAAGGGCCAGCACTGAATACCAAGTGCGTATGAAACGCCAGGAAAACTTTAAATCATACGCCGAGTTGGATGTAACACCGGCCAAAGGCATTATGGCGAATATTTGAGCTAGAACCAGCACTGGTTTATTTATGTTGTTGGTAAGAAATAATATAAATTAAAGTATTAATATTTTAATATACATTTTTTTTGTTTTTAGTTCAAATAATTATTTAAAGACCTGGTCCTATGGCTTCTTGAAAGGAGCCTGTATGTGTATAATCCATTTTGGTGCCTCTGCGTAGCAGCTTATTTTTTACTGGGAAAAGAATATGAAGATACAAATATTATTTGAAAATATAAATATCAGCAAGTTTTTGTATAAAAGTTGCATCTTAAATATATTTAACTAAAACTTGGTTTAGCTCTTCATTGAATGCTTTTTGTCTCTGAAAACTGTCTTCAGATAGAACAAGCTGCTATTTCTAAATTACAACCGTCTTCTGATAGCAGACATTATCTTTTATACATGAAACCTATAAAAATTAAGACCCTGTCTTCCTTCCAAATGAAAATTCTGACTTTCTGACATAAAAGACACTGACTTTCTCTATAAAAAACACACTGTTGAATTATTAAAAAAACTGTAATTAAAAGCACGTATTTTTAGAAAAATTAAAAAACGCACTCAAAATTAAAAAAACGCACCAAGTACCAACTAAGCAATTTTTCGCAGAAAAAACGCATCAAGTTGACAACGCTGTTCGGTGGTATAGCATTGAAACGCCTCCGAAGTAAAATAATTAAATAATGGCTCAAGCTTTGATCAAGCTTTGATCAATGTGTCTACTCTCACCAGTGGCGCTGCAATACTGTACTACTAATAAACATAACACGCAATTACAGTGTTGTCCCTTTCCCCTTTCCAAAGGAAGTAATACGATTAATTAATTAATATATAGGCAGATTAATTGCCGAGTGTTACTTCCCTTAAAAAAAATAAAAGATATATTTGTAATACTGATACTACAAGTGGATCAACACACAGAAGGTCATTCTTATATATAATTACTTTAAATTTAAGAATTGGAATACTTTGTAGAATGGCGAATGAAGAGTAGAAACCCTAAGAAATCACATAAACAAACATTTTTTAAAACTTGCGTTTATCACAAAACCTTAATGCAAGTTTTGTGTAATTTACAAATGAATTTTAAATCACAATCTTAAATTTTACCCACTATGCGACATAAAATTTAAACAAAGTTATCATTTTCTAACCATTTAAATCAAAACTTACATTTAAATATTTTTAATTTCCGTTGGTTTTGTGTCATATTTGCTGATTTAATTCTATAATACAAAGAGCTGAAAAAAGGAAACATAATTATACATAAATATAATATAAATTTAATTATTTATAAGGTACATTAAATTGGTAACTATTGGTGCCGGTTGAAATTGTGTCACCATACATACCTAACATGAATTATGCAAAATGTCGCCTTAATGTTATGCTTTATGGTAATGGTTATATTTGCATATTTTAAGGCCTTATTAATTTTTGTTTTATGACCTTGTCTGGCATAGGCTCAAAATTATGCTTTGCTTTATTTATAAATGTGTCTTTATGGTGTAAATTTAGTTTATTAGTTTTGTTTGTTTGACCTTGTCTGTTTTATTCTGTGACAACCTATCTAAAGTTATACTTTATTATTGTGTTTTCTAAATACATATTAATATATTTATGTTGGGTATATTTTTAGGTGCTGTTTGCGTTTTAATATTTAATAAAGATTTTATATGAAATTAACTGACACAGGTAAATTGTTAAAAGTTAAGTAATAAGCAACTAATTTAATGTTTTATTTTATTTGTGCTTAGTTTTAGTTTATGCCACATGGGATTTATGTCATAATTTTGCTTAATTGAAATAACATACAAACTTTACTTCGTTAATAACAAAATGTTTAACTAAGAGTATTGCATATTTTTAGGCCTAGTAAGCATTTTACTTAAAACATATAAAAACTTAGTTTCTCACTACATATGGCAAATTTTATTAAGCTTAAAATTATGCTTTATTTGATTAATTTACATATGTATGTTTATATATTCATTTGTTTGCATAATAACCAACTCACTCATTTTCCACTACATCAACTTTATGAGTTTTCCAAAATTTTATTTCCACTAAACGCCGTTTTGGTGAATTTAAATAAATTTTATTTTTTGCAATTTTCATTTTCCAGTTTTTTTCTGGTTTGTTTATTTCACTAAATATAACATAGCTTTAGCAAATCAAATTTGCATTTTGACATAAAAAATTGTTTCGCATTTTATTTTCTCTACAAAGTTTTCCATTGCAAACACCACTTCAGCCCTGAAACTATTTAAATATGGCATATACACACACAGTGTCACATAAACTGTATAAAGAGTATTATACCCAGCAAAAACTTTGTCATCCAATAAATGCCTTCCTGGTATGCATTACTTTAGTGTCTTTTAACGCTACATTCTCTATTGGCTTGTAATTATGCTATGACAACAATCTCATAATCCAGTTATGTAGGTTGCTCATTTTGTATGTACATACATACTGCCTATGTACAGAACTTTTGGAAACACTATATTACCATTTCATTTTTAATTATTCATGCTTTAACGACCGTAATCGTTATTTTAAAACATTTGAAGTATAGTAGTTACAAGGAGTAGTTTTGGAACTAGTCCCGTGTTATGCCAAGCTGGATTATATGGTCCAGTCCTAAAACATGCGTTTATGGACTACTCGCGTTTATGCAGGGAATAGTTTAGTATTTTTTTTAATAATTTCAAACACTTCGACTTTTCACCGAAAACTTTTCACTTTGCATTAATGCAATTTTTCTTCAGTTTGCAAAACTTTATTGAAAAGAATAATTTAATGATAATAGTTTCGTTATACATGTGTTAAGATTTAGTATTTTTTTTTTTAATAATTTCAAACACTGACTTTTCACCGAAAACTTTTCACTTTGCACTTATACAATTTTTCTTCAATTTGCAAAACATTATTGAAAAGAGTAACTTAATTTGCAAATAATTATGTTTCGTTGCACAAAAACTTTACAGTTCCATTTTTGCAAAGCGAATTTTGATAAGTTTGTCAAAGATTTGCAAGGTAAACGATTGATTTACATAATCATTATGGTATAACTTAATTGGTTAGCGCATTTTATCATTAAGCATGAGTTGGTATTTGTAGCCCGAGTTCGAGCCGCTGCCACTCAAACAACATCAGTTTCTGATAATTATTAGTTTTATTCTATCTATCATAACTAATATTTATCACAGCGCCCTCCTTCGGTGGTATAGCACTCAAACGCCACCGAAGTAGAATAATTAAATAAAGGCTATAAAATCAAACTTTAACATTAATGCACCTACTTACCAGCAGAGGCGCTGCAATTCTAAAACAAACATAATGCGCAAATTCAGAGTTGTGATATAAAAAGTTTTTTCTTTCACCATCTTAGCTTCTTCAACTTCCAAAGAAAGTAGCATATGAAATTGTCTGAATGTTACTTATCTTTAAAAAAAAGACATGAGTTTTTGTTCGACGATAGTGAAGACTTGGTTATAAAAAGAAATTATAGAAACCGAATTAATTTTGAACAGTGCTTTCGTTTAAATCAAATCCAAGTTGATTTCATTTAATATATAATATAGAACTACATACATATGTATGTATATAGAGAAAAAGTAGAGCACAATACTCAGATTGACTGTATCAAGTAGTTGCAGATATGCATGGTGTCATATGGTGTCAGTGGTATTGCTGAAAAGTTTTTTATGATAGGTAGAGATGCCCTTGTGTGTGTGGTTGCGTGGATGGCACAATCACTAAAATTGATGCATTTACATTACACGAGAAAGGATATGTGAACCGGCATAAAAACCACTCATTGAATGTGATGATGATATGCGGGTCAGACTGCACATTTTACAGTGACAATGAATGGAATCCATTGCCGGATGCTGTTGTTTTAGGCGATAGTGGTTACAGACCCGATAAACCTGCTGAAAAGGCTTTCAATCATTGCCATTAAATAACACTAAGCATATTTGAGAATAGTTTTTGCATTCACAAAGAAAAATTTCCGTATCTAAATTAAATGAATTGCAATCTTTAATATGTTTTAAATATTTTAGAATAATTTAAAAAATATCTTTATTGTTTTTAAAATAAGCAAATAAAATATCTTATTTTTCTCTAATCAAATGTAACACACTCTTTTCCAATTTTATTTTGCGGCTCAATTTAACAAGTTGTATTTAGCAGTTCAAGGAGAAAACTGATAAGACAGAAATACAAAGGCAATTAAATGCTTTGTGTAACACTTTGCATACTCTTAGCAAAGTATCTGCAAAATTTTTCTTTGTGTAAGTTTTGCAAAGAATATTGTGGAACAGAAACATGTATCTCTTTGCAAACAAATTCATTTTGATATTCAAAGTGAAAAGTTAATAAATTTTTTGTGAAAGCTGATAAGTAAAGTTTTTGCTGGGTTTACACTTTTTAATAGTAAATACTATAGCAAAAAATCGAGTAGTTTCAATTTAAAAACTAAATTGTTAAGTATTAATTTGCATGTTTTGACAATATGAAGGTTCTAGCTAAACATTGTGCAGTGTTATTAAATATTTTTGCTTATCATTTATATGTTTAGAGAAGCTTGTCAACAAAATGGGCTAAAAAAACAATTAATAAAAATTTTGCATTCATTCGCTCATTTATTAATTTTTATTTGAAACATGAATTTGCACATTTTAACATTTTACATTGGTTTTTTTTAGAAATACATACTAACAAGATACTACCAGCTACACCTACGCATACATATTACGATTTTAACAACCGGACATCTAGGAAATAATCAATGGATTTTGTGGTATAAATTTAAGTTGAAGTTTGCCATTTTGTGTGTAACACTGAAATATTCATCTAAGACCCAATAATGTCTATATATTCTTGATCCTTATGGAATTAAGCTATGTCCGTCTGATTGTCTGAAATTCAGCAAAATCGGTAAGGTAGAACAATATTTATGGACCCAAATGTGTGACACCCTCCATAAAAATATGATATTTTCAACAGATATTACCATGCAATTTCGTACACGTTATTTATATGATAGAATAACAAACTGTAATAAAATTAGAAAGAAACGGTCCATGATTTCTTATAGCCCCCATATAAATTTCTTCCCGAAATATGGCTCAGTGGTAAATAAAAGCCTATAGAATGGCAATATCGATACAGAAATCAGAAAAAATAAGTTTAATATGAAAATAAATCACAAAATTAAAATTTAATTAGTTCCGTCCACCTCCGAAAATCAAAAAAAAAAAAAAAAATTGTTGACTTTTTATGTCAAAATCTAACTGTTGGATTTTGTGATTTAAGTCCATTTTTGGCCATATAAGATCCACTTCCTAAAATTACTTAAATACTCATATCTCTCTTACATATACCAATATTAGTTGAAATTCGACATGATACTCGTATAGGGATGTATATATATAAAATTCTCTGTACCGAATTTTATGACGATCGCTCCATAATTAGTCATAGCTCCCATATAAGATCCACCTACACAACCACAAAGATGTCTATAAAATTGCAATATCAATACAAATTTCAGTTTCATGTTCAAAGAAATCGTAAATTACGTTTAGTTGGGCCCATGTTTGACCATAGACCCCATATAAAGTCCACTTCAAAAATTCACTTAAATACGTATAAATTTGGTATACATAATATCACCATGTTGAAATTCGGCACAAATAATCTTTATAGACATAAGTATAAATTGTTGTCCTAAATTTTATGATGTCGGTTCATAATTGGTCATAGCTTCCATATATGGACACTATCCGAATTTATCTTTATATATATCTTATAAATATCGTTATAGACTCAAAACTTTACATAGATCATTTACGTACATACATACACAAAAATCATGCTACAGATTTTTGTAAATTTCGTTATATGTTTGACTATATCCCCCCATATACGCTCTTCCGAAAATCGCTTCAATACTAATAAATCTCTTAACGATGTGGATCTAAAATTTTACACGGAGCAACTGAGAATTTTGGTCTATATTTGAATACATCCCCACTACCGAAATTCATGTTAACACTAACACGTGAGATATTCTCATATGAATAAATTTCTCTGTACCGAAATTTAAAAAGATCGGCTCATTTTTTGTCATAGTTGCCATATAAGTACCATTTTCAAAAAACAATAACTCACAAAAATGTCTAATAAGTATCGACTTTTGTGAATTTCGGTCCATATTTGGCCGTATTCCCCATATAAAGACCTCTTCCGAAAATTACTTTTATACACCAAAACTCTTATAAATAAATAATTTTACACGGATCATTTACATATGTATATGCCAAAATCAAACTACTGGATTTTGAGAACATCGGTTCATATTTGACTATATCCTCCATATAAGGTCCACTTCATGTTAATACTATTATGTATTTTAAATGTACCGTTATTATGTTGAAATTCGACGTGATATATCCTCATATGCATAAAATTCACTGTTCCAAAATTTAAGAAGATCGGGCCATGATTTGTCACGACACGGCCAGTAGTGTCAGAGTGGCATCACACATTTAAACCCACCGTTAGCAATTGCTAGAAATTTTTCTAATAATATGTATGGCTATCCTTATCTTTCGATGGGGTTAATTGAAAAACAGCTGATGCACCAATTTTGCAAACGTCAGTTTTGACGAATCTGTATACGAGTATATCTTTGGTTTAAACAATTTTGATGTGTACAATTTTAGTTATAGAAAGATAATGCTTGGGTTTTTGCAAATCATTTTAAATTATTAATATTAAAGAATCCGCAGAATAATATTTAGAAAAAAGATTCTTTAATTAAAGTCAATATTTATAAATTATATAAACTCCCAAATTACTGCTCACAACGAAATTGTTTAATATCTATATACATATGTTACTTTAAGTCTCCTACATTCATATTCATATTATATTATTAATATTTATAGTAAAATTGTAAATATTTCCGCCTACCATATGTTTTCAGAATAAATAAAATTAAAATTCATTTAAAAAAGGAAAAACTGCACCCCAGGAACACATAAAGTAATATGGATTGGATGTTGTATATACAAGTAAAATAATTGCAATTGTTTGTGGCATTGATACCAATTAATAAAGTATTTTACTTTTACATTTTACGAATTTTAAAATAACATTTGACATCTACTTTCCGGATAAATTGTATAAGCTAAACATGGTGTGACTATACAAGGTGAGTGCAAATCGACAACAAATACAATACAATACAGAAACAACAGGCATTTTGTTGGTGTAAAATAATGTACTACTGTCAAAAATACTTGAAAAAGTATTACTTTTGACATAAGTAAACTGTAAACAAAGTCAATCAGATGTGCTACTGCACTCACCTTGTATAGTTACACCATGATGCTAAAGAAAGACAATAAAAACAATTTAAATAAATTACAAGAAAAACCAATATCAATTAGAATGTCAAACACTTATTGCTAGAGTGAAAGAGAGGGATAGAGAATAACAAAAGCCAAATGCAAAATATGACACCGAAGCATTTTTTCTTGTCGGTTTTAAAACCAATTCTGACAATATTGGTTTATATGACACCCCTGAATACAATTAAATGGAAATTATTGAATTTTTACCCATATTGTGTAGGGTAAATTATTGGTGACCTACATAAAAATTATATCATATATATATGATTGCTACAACCATGTGAATCGTAACTTTAACATATTTGTATAGTTTTCGCAAACATATAAATAATAACAGTCACCATAATATTGTTTAAATATTTGTGGAAATGTTGAAATGATAGCGTTGATTATGTAAAACAATAGTTTATACTTAAACTGTTAAACTCTCGTCATGCTTGATATATCTTTAATTTTAGAAATTGTGTACTTACTAATTTGTAGCCGTCCTTTAGGTAGCTCCATTAATAGTCTAACATTTTTTCATATTGAAATTCTACTCCTTTTAACATTGTGTATCAATACACACAAGGATTTGGCAGCAAAAATAAAACCCAATCTGGTATTGATTTAATGTCGGAAAAAATCAAAGAGTTGCACAAAATGAATGTGTGTGCAACTCCCAACCAATCGTCCACAATATTGAATACAAAACAGGTAAGAAAGTATAGTTAGTCATACACGCCATTTAATACCCTACACCCAGTATATGTATGTGTTAACAGTTATGGGAGCTTTGATCAATCATCCAAAAATTTAGTGGCATGACTTATGTGCATATAGATAAATATTTTTTGGAACAAATTTTATTTCGATATAATCACTTTTAAATGATTTATACATTTTCAAGTTATTTTAGAAGGGATCTTATATGGGTGCTTTGACTAGTTATGAACCGACCGTTATATAATTCATGATTTCTGTATAGATAGTTGAAAGTGATTTTTGTCAGTGGGTCTTATATGAGTTCTATGGTTATTTATGGACCGATCTCCACAAAATTTGTAGATGTGATTAGGCTTCATGTACAACTCTCTTTGGATACGTACATAACTTTAAATTTATGAGCGTGGACATTTGTACGCGGACTAGGTGAAATAATGGATAGTTTTTAACTAGCCGTCATTGGGCCAAAAAGCCAGCAAGACGAACGGACGGACGGACGGATATCGTTAAATCGACTCATGAAGTGATTCTAAGGGTACGGTCACACTTGCCAAATATTTACTCAAAAAAGCGTAACCACTATTTTTATCACAAATTAGTTAGAAGACGTTTAATCTTACAAGTGTTTTGTAAAAGCAAACAGCATCAGTTTCCAATAACATTAAGGTCTGGCGGGTGTAGTGGCGTTGATGTCATATTTTGTTTCGATCGGTCCATAATTGAGCATAGTTCCTATAGAAAGATCACTTTAAAGAGCATAACACTTTTAAAAATAGTGTTAGATACCACTAATGTTGAACACAAATATGTTTCATATATATACAAATTGTTTGGTACAATTTGATGATCGGTCTATAATTAGTCGTAGCTCCCATATAAGTTTCACATCCGAAAATCACTTTAACGACCATAAATCTCTTAAAAATTTTGGTATCCAAATAAAATTCAAAACAAATAAGTTTCATAATAACAGAAATGATGACACCTAATTTTATAATGGTCGGTACATAATTAGTCGAAGCTAAGACCCCTCGTAATTCACTTTAACCTCCATAAATCATTGAAAAATGTTGATATGTTTATGAGCGGGCTTGGCCGACTACATATATAGAAAATATCATCATAGTGCAGGTAATATTTTGAAATTTCCCACAAGTAATCTCCAGTTTGAAGAGATAAGCTCAGGTGAAAAAGGTAAGAATCGATCTATAATTTCTACTTTTTGGAATATATAGTTATGGTCTATGTGTAACTAGCGACCCCCTGCACACTTTGTAGTGCAAAAGAAAATTTTGCACTAAGACCAATTTGTTCATCAATAAATTCACCGTCACTAAATCTATGTAAATATATTGTTAAAATCCTTAAAAATTTAACAGGAAATTCAAAATATAATGTTAATAATTCAATACAATTTAAAGATAAGTTAAAAAATATTTCAATCAAAAATAATGAAAAAACTTGATGTTGTTTCATTATTCCCAAATATTCCAGTTGACCAGCAATAGAAATTATAGAAGAAAATTGGAACAAAATTTCCGAATTTACTGATATCAATAAAAATTTATTCTTACGAATCATAAAATTCTGTATAGTTGACAATAGGTATTTCCAATATGATGGTAAAATATATACACAGAAAAATGGACTTCCAATAGGTTCATCAGCATCTCCAATAATAGCAGATATTGTAATGGAAAAATTATTAGACACATGTATTGAAAAATTACCAATAAAACCAAAAATACTAACAAAATATGTAGATGACTTATTTTATATAATTGAAGATAATAAAATTGATATTTTATTATCAACATTCAACTCATTTGATCAGAATATAAAATTTACTATTGAAAAAGAATTAAATTCTTCAATTTCATATTTAGACATATTAGTTACCAGAAGGAGAAATAATTTAGTATTTGATTGGTATAAGAAACCAACTTCATCAGGAAGAATTTTAAATTCTTTCTCAAAACACCCAAAAAGAATTATTCATTGAAATCGAAATCGAAAACGAATCAGTTTTGGAAATACATTTTAATGCATTTATAATCTAATTTTTAAAATGTTTGTTATAAGATTCTCTTTAGTAGCCCAATATATTTATATTTAATGTGATAAAAGTTTTTCAATACAGAAATATTACGAAAAAAATTGACTTCTAAAACTCATTCGTTTTCGTTTTCGATTTCCATCAAATGCCTGATTATAAACACTGCTAAAAATCTTATAGATAGAATATTAACAATTAGTGACATTATATTTCATAAGGAAAATAAAGAAATAATTAGAAATACATATATTAAAAGATAATAGTTATCTTAATGAACTCATTTGCAGATTAATAAAACAATTTAATACAAAGAAATCCTATATTAATAATAATGGAATTTCAGAACCAAAAATTTATAAGTCAATATCATATATATTTTCATAAAGAATAGAACATTTAAACAGACATATATAACATACAAAATGGCACATAAGGTAAATAATAACGTAGAAAGATTATTAACAAAAACTAAAGATAGATTAGAAAAGACAGATATGTCAAATTTAGTATATAAAATTCCAATGTAACAATGTAACAAAATATATCGTCACCTGAAATGCCCAAAGACGTAACCCTCAAAAAATCAAAATTCGTTTTTTGATTGAATCTGGAACACCAGGCTAAAACAAAATGCTCCTAAAAATGTTAAGCTTCTACGTTTTAAACTAACAATTTTATTCAAGAAATGGAAAAAGACGTAACATCATTTGAACGTTTTCATAAAACACAAAAGACTTAACCCACATTTTTTTTTACAGAAATAAGTTTGTCGTCTATAAACATGTATAATATATTAAGACAAGATGTGAAGAAATCGAGATTTTCAATTAAACAGTTTTCATTTTATAATGTTTTTTGCTTCTCCTGTAAACGTGACGATATATAGGAACAACAGGGACAAAACTAAAAACTAGATTAGCAGGACATAGACATGACCAGAAATATAGAAATTATAATTCAACACAAAAAACAGCTTTATCAACCCATTGTAGAGATTTTAACCACTATCCAGATTTCCATAACACATCTATATTGAACACAGAAAATCATACAAAACGAAGATATATGTTAGAAATGTTAATAATGTACCATCAGAAAAAAGAATAAATTTTAAAAAACACACAGAAAACTTAGCTCAAAATTATAGACACCTAGTGAAGAAAAATATAAATGTTAACAATAGGAGAAATTAACACAATTTATGTATTTAAAAAATGTTATCATTCCAAAATGTTACTATCTTTCTGTTAAAATTATTTACTGTTCAATGTTATTATTGAAAATTTAAAATTATTTTTTCTTTAAAACATATTTTCCAATATTGTCAACCCCTTTCAAACTTATATCAAAATATTTATATACACATAGAAAATTTGTTATTTTTAAATATTAAAATCTCCTGAAGAAGATTTCCATATGAAATCGAAATATCGAGTAATTTATACATATACAAATACTTAAAAATAAAAAAAAATCTTTTATAAAAAACAAAAAGTAACCGACCTCAAGCTTAAAAATTATTTAATTAAAAATCATACAAAAAGGTCGAAGAAAATAGAATAAAATTAATTGTAAGAAATTTAAAAACGAATTGTATTTCAGTTTTTCAAAATATTTACTCAAATATTTCGAAATGAATGCAGTGTTCACTAAATTGGCTATAATTCATGAACCAATATATGTACATACAGAGACCGTTTACACATAAAAACCTTGGTAATGAGGTCACCTTTCATATAAACAAAATCGGTTCACGCATTCCAGAGAACATCAATTACTAACACAATGCAACTTATTTGTATATACTTATGTATATAGTTTAATTATAGAATAGCAATATATTTACAAAATTTAGCACAAATACGTTTTGTATTAAAATAAATGAAAGGAGCAATATATTTTAAGATGAAAACGTATAAATCTCTTAAAAATATCGTTATCAAATTGAAATCATATCATATCATATCATATGTATACAAATCGTGTTACCGAATTTTGTGAAGATCGTATATAAATCTCTTGTAAGTAACGATATTGAACCAAAATTTTTCAGTTTTACTCATTATATTTAGCTAGACTTGTTTCAATTACTTTTGTGAAAATTCTTACTAGGACAACATTATGATAACTGTAACCAAATATTGTTTTATTTGTAATCATGACATAATCTAAATACATATCCTAATATATTTGTTATTATATAATGACACAGTAAGTAAAACTTTAACTTTTGAAATTAATTAACATTTAAATATACATTAACGTATTATTGTGGAACTAACATCATACTGTGATAGCTGCACAATCACAACATGTCCTAATATGATTAAGATGATACACAATCATCTTATGGTTGAGCTCAATCATATTATTATTGTACTATATTCATAATATGATTATATCACCTAATAAACTTAAATATTATCATATTACGATTGAGCTATTATCGTAATATGGCTGATATCAACCATACTAATTAACTTTATTATTAATGTGTTGGATTAATAATTTGGTTTGACTCAGTCAAGTTTAACAAATTTTATGCTCGATCGAACATTTTAACATTGACAAATACATAAGTATGTATGTATGTATGTATATCAAGCTAACAAGAAAAATGGAAAAGAAGTTTAATTATTGGTTGCTCTAAAGTTTATATTATAATTAATGAATTACTTTAAAACCAAAGGCATAGAAATCCAAAAAAAAAAAAACTTTATAATTATGGATTTATTAATGTCTATATTTGGAAAGTATACGATGTAAGACTTCTTTAGGAATCAAGAGAGAAGTTATTATCCCGAGCTAATTTAGTAAAGTACAAAAATGTATGACAAATTCATTTGATTGTATGCACTGTATGCAAGGGAAGAAGAGCTTATAAATCATTAGCGCAATTCACAATCTTGTGCACATGGTATTGCATCATTGCATTTGCAAAAATGTTTGCATGTAATTATAAATTGCGATAAAGTAGGATTACATTATGATATTTTATGTTGCTACACATTAGTAATATTTTGGTCACTTAAAAACAATAATTATATTATATGCTCACCACAGCCATATTTTACTTTGTGTGTGACTACACCACAAAATTTAATTCGAAATAAAAATAATATATATTTCACAGTATTCGTTACAGTCATATAAAACTGTTGTTTATTGTTATTTACGAGTATAAATAGTTCTTATTGTCATATTTGTCACAGAAAATGGAAACTAAAGTTATAAAAATAATAATTTTTATTATTACAGTCAAAAATTTATTGATATTGACAGTGAAAAAACCGATGCTGAACACGAATAATTGTAATACAAAATATTTAAGCAATTTGATTTTGTATTTTTATGATCTATCAAAAGTCATAAATGAAAGTTAGTCAATAAAAAAATAATATTATTAAATATTATTACATATTAGCAAAAGATTATTACGTATGTACACACTGACATTAAAATCTTTATCAATTTTCATAGATTTATAAATTGTTATTTTATTGTCCATAAAAAAATAAACTTTAAAGTAACTTGTAACAATTTTTATTATTGAAACTATTAAAAGATTTCTTTAAAAAAAAAATACATCAAGTGTTTACTGAACATGGTTGTAAAATTTTTTTAGCACTCTATAAAAATTATTCAAGTGAATAAAACATCAGCTACCAAAACGCCATCTAGTCTAAATACAACAATCCAACATTATGGTCTTTAGCAGCAACAGTCCTTTATCAGCTACATTATATGTGTGCATGCAACATTTAACCTTTTCGTTGATAGCAGAGTGGAGTTGAAACATCAGAACTATCCACTTGATCCAAAAGTACCAGCTCGTATATGACCAGAGTGCCAGCCATCTGTTAAAGTCATAAAAAGCCATCCATACATACATGTACAGAAAGAAGACGCAAAAAAATATAAGCACACAATTATTGTGATGCAATATAGGGAGACATTTTTATTAATCAAGTTAGTCGATAACCCAGCAAACATTTTGCCAATAATTTAAAGAAATCTTGAATATTTTTTTTACAAAACTTGCAGTTTTTAATATTTAAAGAATTGAATTCATCCTCAATTTTAACAGTTTATGATTAAATGTTTGTGACAATCATGTTCATGATGAATCATTATACTCAAAGATTAATATAACTGAGAACAACATAATATAGCATTATAGGTATATAACGTGACCAGACGGTTCTTATCAAAAAGCGGGATATTAAGAATGGATTTGGAAGTAAATATTATGAAAAAGCGGATATTTTAAATTAATTGCATATTTATAATTAGGATTTAAACCACTAAAATGATGGGGGTATATTGCGTTTGTAACACATCCAAATAAAGGTCGTAGAACTGAAAAGTTTAAGTTTATAAAACAATTTAGTCATGTTCGTCCGTCTGTTGTTGGCACGGTAGAACTTCGAAAAAAAGACATAGAACTATCTAACATTCTTTGATCCACCGAAATGTTAGGTATTGTAAATGGGCAAAATCGGTTTAGTAGGATCTGAGTTATAGATCACAGTTTCAGACTACCTCGATATTTTTTGCTATTTTCTTCAAATATAATGCAGATAATATAAAATTTTACACGCTTTATTTTTATTATAGAAGAACAAGTCCTATTGAAAATGGTAGGAATCGGTTCACGATTTCTCATAGCCCCCATACAAATGTCTTCCCAAAATATAACTTTATGGAACATAAATGTCTATAGAAAAGCAGTATCTATAATACCATATCATGCACTTTGGCTACAATTTCTTTTTCTGTTCACGTTTAAATTCAGCAACCCAATTTTAGTGTTGCATATAAAGGAGCACTTTCACCTAACACAATCACCATATCATTATGAATTTCTTGTCCCGATAAACCTTTTCTATTTAAATATTTACTGACACCATGAATTTCTAATTTGTCCATTGTAAAAAAATTGCGACTGCGTCTTTTTTGAACACCTGTTTCTATATGAAGGAGTAAACAAAAAAAATATGCAAGAAGCATACTGCCTACACTTGTGCTAAGTGCAACGTAAATTAGCATGTAGGTAATTGCTGAAAGGCCTACCACACACATTTGAAATAAGTTTATTTTATTAATTATTTTAAATAAATAAAACTGTTTAAATTGAAACAGTAAACAGCGGGATTTTGGTTTGAAAAGCGGGTTATAAAAGGGATAATCCCGCCAAAAGCAAGATGTATGGTCACGTTAATTATGTATCATCATAAAAATGTTTGTCATAAATATATGTATACTTAATCACTACAATAAAATATATAATTATTACAATAAATGAATCATAGCTTTAACATATTATGGTTGCCGCAATCATATTATAATTACAATGACCATAACGTTATTAAAAACTTGTAAACTTGTAAAGGTTTTGAAACTATTGTGTTAATTATGTATCACTATATTTTTTCTTTGCATATAGAGACCATAATAAAACTACAATATTACAAATATAAATTTCTAAATAATTCACTGGGTTATGCAACAAACCACACTTACAGCAAAGGTTAAACGTCTGGTAAGGAAAAAGAATCCTCTGCCACTTAGAGCAAACAAATCAGACACAATGACTTCATTAAGTCTTTTAAGCTAAAATCAATAATAAAAAAATCAAGTTGACACACAATTCCACTTCAATAGATTTAAACAAATTTGTAATAAAGATTTTAAAGTTTTAAAACCTACCCACTGCTGGATGTATTATAGAGACATACAGCTATACATACATACCTCCAAACACCAGTGAGCTGTTGGAATTTCATACATGGATGATAAAATCTCATTTGCTGTATCATGAATATTGGACGCAGTCAACATCATGTAATATGTACGAAACGCCACAAACGCCAAAGAGAACCAAAAATACAATTCCAGCATAAAGTTATCACGGTATCTGTTAATAAAGCAGGAATTAAAGTTACTGTTCTCTGTAAAAACTAACTGGGTAACTGGGCGTTTCCAATTGAATTTGATCGAAAGACTTTATTTGCTCATGCAAAGTGATTACAAAACACTATTTGATTTGCGACAAATTATGTATTTTGCAGTGTGCTTGTCAGTTGTACGATATATATGTCATCATTGTGCAATTGTGTCAAAATGAGCAATTTACAGATATGTAGTTTATAATTTTTGCTTTCACACTTCGGTTTTTAGTTTCATCTGACATTATCTTTAATAGAACACAACAGCTGTCTTTGTCCCAAATTACACGAAGCAATTTTTATTGAAGATTGATACAATTTTTTCGTTCGTTTTTTCTTCGTGCTGTATGAACAGCACTCGTATTTATATTTGAGAATATATGTATGTATGTACGTTTGTATACACACCAGTGATGGAAAATGCGTTTTTGGATTTTGTACCAACTATATAAATAAAATGTACTTTTTAGACCTCCACGGTACCATTTTTAATATTTGTGAAATAATAATAAAACTTAATAACAAACTTAATTAATCGAAACTTATCTGATGGCAACATTTTTAACATAACTCGTTTGGTATTGATTAATTGCAAGCAGAGATGGGCATAATGCACTATATTTTTAGTGCACTAACAATTTAACTACCACTAATTATTTGATTTTTAGTGCACTAAAAATATAGTGCAATATGCCCATCTCTGATTGCAAGTGATAAAAAAAGTATACGGCGTAAGAGTTCTTCAAAGAATCCTTATCTAACTTCTGGTGATATGATAAATGCTACAAAACTGGTCTTTATTCGAACATTCTACCAGATAAAGAGTTTGTTCTAGTGTTCCAGGAAGACAATTACCAACGGATACTCTAACAATTTTATTTGAATGAAAAGAAACAGAGCTCGTTTCGTAATAAAATGTTTCCTGTAAATTATCTTGATTTGGGATTTGTTTGTATTTGATTAAAGTTAGTTACTTCTAAATCTTTAACCCCGGACGCCCAATGTTAGTCGCTTCGACTAACATTATTACTTTTTTCATTCACAACTTTTTTTTCTCTTTCTGTGCCGTTCTCATTTTTTACGTTGAGATAGTTGAATCAGTTGCTAAGCTGCTGCCGGTCAGGTACTGTTCTATTGGCTATGTCCGACGATGATGATAGAGATTTAGAAAGCTTTTCGGAAGATATAGTGTACAGTGACAATTGTGAAGGCAGTGATCACAATTTAGAAGACAGCGATGAAGAGTGCAGTAACAGTTCTGCTCAGCCAACAAAAGTGTTCACGGCACCAATCAAAATGTAAGTCCCGGGTCACACACTTTTGCTGCTCAACTTTTGAATTGGTTCACCTCAGTTCCGCTCGCTAAGTCTCTGCTACAGCACCTATATAAACTCACAATAGTAGGTACATTACGCTCAAACAAAACAGAAATTCCAAAAGAAATTAAACTAAAGCAGCTAACACTGCTTTCGTACAAAGCCAAACACAATAAGGTTGTCTACTTGCTGTATTCTTGTGATGAAGAGGGTACAATTATAATAAATGGCGGCGTTGGTGTGTTATGTCGTGCTCAAGAAAAACAAAGAGATTTCCAATATGGCATTGCTTCATTCAGATCTAGTCACACTACACATGGAAGAGCGCTTAAAGTGTCCTACTCTAATGTCAGGCAATTGGTAAAACATACAACAAATTTTAACGACGCCAGTTCAGGAGACGAAAAGAGAAAATACAGTTCCAAAAAACAATAACAAAAGGAAAATTTGCACATTCTGTTCCTATAAAAAAAACATCGCATGACGAAGACTAATATCTATGCAAAAAATGCAAAAAAAAAATATATTAGGGTGAACACAAAGTTCAGCTTTGCTGCAAAATATTGAAGTATAACTTTTTTTAAATTAATTACTTAAAGTAATGCTTTAATTTTATAATGTCTGGAAGCCTTTTAAGTTTTTGTGTTTATTTTTGTTTTAATAACACCTTGTGATAGAGCGAAGACTGAAGAAGAACAGCAAGTGATTATATTGCAAAATAAATCAAAAACCAAACCAAGTATGAATGTTTTTTTTATTTTTATATATAGAAAGGTATAGTATATCACTCTCTATTGTATTGGTGCTCTAGCGGTTCCACAGAAACTATATTTCATGTATGTTAGTCGAACCAACTAACATTGGTCAAAACGCACAAAAATTATGCTTGGGCAGTCATTACTTGTGTTTAACTATTATCTCGATTATCTAAAATATTCTTATTAATGAAGTATCAGTTTATTTGCGAAAATTTAATCATGTTAAAAATATACTCGTATTTACATATATTCCAAATTTGCTAGATTAAATTTTTCAAGAATAGAAGAAAAGGAAGGGTTAACTTCTAACGATTTTGAAATCCTGATTAATTACTCCCATTATTCAATCATTTATAGATGCATATTTAAAGATCAAATTGATATCAGTACCAAAATGTTCATAAAAATTAATCTCGTTGCCTTATTACATTGCACTATTACATAAATTAAATGATAAATTTATCTACATATTTCATCGGAAATAACAAATTTTGATGCAACCGTATTTTGAAATTGTACTAAATGACTCGTGGTAGTACCACGTTACCAACTGTGTCTAAAATGTATCAAAAAAGTACCATTGTACCATGTTTGCCAACACTGATACACATATGTGTTACTCTCTTATTCGTATTACAAATGTACTCGTCTTATCTTCCCCTCACCCCGATGTCTAAAAGATAATTAGCTTAGCTTAAAGAATTGCTTCGTGTAAATTGGGACTTATGGCCAGTTTTTAACTTAAAAATTAAAGTGTGTTTAAACTTAAATTCTGTTTAAATACAAAATTAATTTTTACAGATCATATTTAAATAGAACTTAAATCACTGACTACGTCCATTTAAATACAACTTAAATACAACTTAAGTTTTTCATACTACCATATGATTTTGACAGTTCTGCAAGTTGTGAAAATTTCGCATTGATTTTTTTTTAATATTTGATAAAAATATTTAATAAACTTGCCGCGAATAAAAACATTGTGCTTATTATTATCAATATCAACTAAAACAATGAATTTAGATGAAGAGGACATGAATGATGCAGCTTTTATCCATTTAGATTACAACAATTTGTAAACTAAATATGAAATCAGCTGTTAAATGAAAAAGTTGTTTATATTTTTTTGATATTTAATAGTGCTACCATACTTTAATAATAATTAAATATCAAACTTAATTTTAGACTGAAAAAATGCAACCGTATTTAAATACAACATTTTTGTCATTACAATAATATGGTTTATAATTAGTAGCATAATATGATCGTTGAAAAATATTATGATTAGCAATAAACAAATAATTAAAACAAGGGTCTAAATTACGATTAAGTAGAATTACGATTAGTAATACAATTGTCATATATGCTAACCTTGGGTAACATAAAACATTCAAGCCGCATTAAAGCTTTGATCATAGTGAAAGCGCACTTCAAGATAAACATTACTTACTGAAAAATATGAAAAATTTGCACTGCCAAAAAGTACAAATTTTGAGCTGAGGACAACAGCACCAAGGCGGATAATTTATCATCGTATTGCTCAAGTAGTTCGGCTAGAGTTAAAAAATCTTGACGTATTTTCAGCCAGAATTCATTTGACATATTCTGTTTATTAAAAACAAAGTATAAAAATAAAATGCGAAATGTATTAGGAATAAATAAAATAGTAATTTAAATAATATCATATGCTTAGGAGTGCGTCGATAAATAAGATAACACGTAAATAGTTAAAAAAAAAACAAAAGTTCAAGTAAATATACTTTTATTTGAGAATGTGCTCTGAAACACCAACATCCAAAATCATAGTAATTTCTATCAATCTCATTCAACTTCAATCGTTTATATTTCGGTAGATACTGCGGTTCTTGAGAAAATAGGTTAAATCTGTGATCACTTCTACTTTGCATCCAAAAATCAGTTTTTTTTATAGAAACTTTTATCAAAATTTAGATAGTTTATATTACGGTAAATGTTGCGTTTTTTTATAAGCTCAATCTGAGATCACTTCTACTTTGAAACCAAAATCAATTTTTTCATAGAAATTTGTGTTTTTTAGAGAATAAGCTTAATGTGTGATTACTTCTATTTTGGATGCAAAATCTATTGTTTTTCATACAAAATTCTATCAATATATAAATTGTTTATATATCGGTAAATATCGGTTTGAATCCAAAATTAAAATAAGTTCAATCTGTGATCACTTCCACTTCGGGTTCACATTAACTTTTTATCAATTTAAGCTCATTTTAAGGTGCTATAAAACACAAGCATTATGGACTCTATTAATCATGTTTTTCATCCTGAAATAACACACAAGTTTTTTTGTTTTTTTTTTTTTTTTGAAAGTTTGCAATACTTTTTTAACTGGCCACCATTTTGTCAGCTGTTAAGTGATTTATGTTTATTCTGGTTTGGCATTTCCACATGAATAAACTAACGCCTGAACAACGATTCCAAATTGTGCATATTTATTTTGAGAATCATGGTTCTGTTCGAAATGCGTATCGGGGGTGTTTTTTTTAGATGTATAGTACTTTGAAATTGAATAAAACAAAGATGATTTTTTTTAATTGACATGAAATTTATTTTTTTCGAAAGGTACTCTTCTGGCATTATAATTTAAATATGTCAATTAAAAAAAAAATAGTTTTTGTTTTAATCAATTTCAAAGTTCTATACATCTAAACAAAAACTTTATCAGCTTCAAAATTTCATAATTTATAAAAGTTTCGGTCTAATCTCAAACCGAAACCATATCTTTGGTCTTACTATAGAAACTAGGGTCGTTGTACTAATTCCTTAACAATAATATCTTTTGTTTTCAGTTTCTGTATTTTCATTAATGTAAAAATTTTAGTTTATTGAAATCAGTGCCCATGTTCTGTAACTTCCGCGTCTAGAAACTTTTCGATCAAAATAAATATCATTAATTGAAACAAACAGCTGTTTTTCTCACCAAACTATGTCGTGTAACTTTTTTTGCGAACAATCGCTGTCAAGTAAGAAAATTACTCGTCAGTTTAGAGAAAAAGTGTGTCTGTAATATTTTTGTGAGAAAGGTTCCCGCTTTGAACTGTCAAATATATTCACAAATAAAAATGCGTCGAAATATAATTTTAAAAATGAAAAATATTTTTTATGTACCACTTTAAAAAATTTCTTTTAGCAACACAAAGTATTCATTTTTACACCACGAAGTTGTACTATACATTATTTTGTATAGCCGACGGTTGTATTTTTGCCGCCGTCGTAGAAAATTTTAAATTTTTAGTAAGTTTTGTTCGACGTCAACGATTTTCACATCGGCTTTGAGATGTATGTTTTTACATTTCTAACGTAAGGCCCCTTTCAGGAAAGGTCGGTTTGAAGGAGAAATAATTGCCGTGGCTTGAATACACGCTTGTCTGTACTTGGAAATTCTGTTGCTGCTGTCATTCTTGTCTTGGGATATTTCTTTGTTTTTGACATTCTCTTTTATTTCTTCTTCGGTATGTTGTCACAGAGTATACACTGCGGTGTTGTCAAATTTTGTATCAAGAAAATTTTATATTTATTTGTGAATAAATTTTTATTAAATTGTCAAATTTTGTGTTAAAAAATTTTTATATTTATTTGTGAATAAATTTTTATTAAATTAAAAAAATCATGATAAAATGGAAGCAAAATGAAACGGAACAACTAATCAATTTAGTCGAACAAAATGAATGCATTTTTAATGTTCGTTCATTTTCATATTTAGACCGCAATAAAAAAGGCGGAAACATTTAATAAAATTTTAATTGAAATGTAAAAAAACATTTTTCTTCAACTTCCATTGTTTTCAAATTACTTTCCCAATTACAATGAATACAGAAATGAAAGAAAACTTAAAAAAATTAAGAAAATTCGAGCATAAGAAAATTATACTTGCGCAACCAAGTTACTTGAATGTTTACACAAAAGCAAGTTCAAAAAAAAATAAATAAAAATGAAAATTATACTTGCGCAAATAAAATTGCCTAATCTCTAATCTGAAAGGTGCCTAACGATGTAATCGCTTTTGATAGTGTTCGACAACGTTGCTATTTTGACGCTTTTCGGGTATTTTTTGGTGCTTTTTTGCTTTGCAAATACCCGAAGTTTAATAAAATACCCGTTTTGGAAAAGCATGTATTTATAGCGCTTTTTACAATTTCTTACAGTGCTTTTTAGTGCATTTTAAGAAAGCAAAATTGTTGGTACTGAAACATTTTACTACTATTATTTAAACACTCCTGATACTTTCATTACATTTTATGTATTACATTTTTGTTTTGTGTAGTATTCGCAAACACTTCAAGAATTTTTTCAGGCTCATATTTAAAATCTGTACAAAAACTTTTATTATTAATTTGCTAGGCAGTGAATTTACTTTTATTTTGTGCAAATTTAAAAAAGGAAGTGCCTTTGGTTTAATAAAATTAAACATTGTTCGTAAAAGTAAGTTCTTCATGCATTTTTTTTTAAAGTTTATCAAATAATTATGGCTTTCTTTCAGAAGAAAAACAAAAATAATGAAAAGCTTGGGAGAATGTTCTAACACTCAAAAGGTGGCTTACACCAACAAAAGAGTTAAAGCCACTTTGCATTTATTGTTGTAATTGGGAAATTAAAGACCGATATAGTGATATAGTCATACAAAAAAACATGACAAAGCAACAGATCCGTGTAAAAGTCAAACAAAACTATAATAACTTATTTGTTATCTTTTCGTTATAAAAATATAAATCAATCTTGGTGCTTTTTTAACAGCAATTTTGTTCATTATTACCCTTTTTACCCTCTTTATGTGCTGACAGTGCTTATAATGATGCAAGAGTTGGCATCATTGGTTTTTATACATGAATTACAAACACATTTTTTTGTCACTTTTCGAGAAACGATGGAATAATTTCTTTTACATGTTTTCGACTCGAAAAGTTTTCACTAAAGTTGCAGAAATTGGACAATACTGTGCCCATTAAAGCAAGTTTTATAATATTTTATATATAGTTTCTCTTTCTGCCAAGAAATGTTACTTTGCAAACTCAAATTTCTTTTTTTTTTTTGATTTTTGGCTTTGAGTTCATTCACTAGACCTTTTGTTTATTCGTTCCAGGTTTCCTCAAAACCATATCATCCATATTAATATATTTGTAAGACATTTAACGGTTCTAATATTTAATGTTTTTTTGCCAACTAGCAAAAATACGGATTTTAAAAATTCGAATCCACCATATTTCTCAAATATTTTTTGACCATTTCTTTTTATTAAAAATATTAAGAGAAATGTGAGTTTTTATTGACGCACTCCTTAGTATGTAAGACAAGACACAAATACCTTTTTAATATGACTTTTTATGCACCAGTGAAATTGACGAAAGCGTATCGCCAAACCAATACACACGAGAATTAGAAAAATATCTATAAAATTCCAGGCAAATGTCATCGATATGGTAATCCACTAAACGTAATAAGAAATTATTAATTTATTCAATTAAATGGAATATAATTACTCTGAAATTGTTAACATTGTTTTTAAAAACAAAACAAATTTGGGTGCAATATTGGGACTTATGAGTGGCCACAAAATGTTTAGTCTTTTTGCCAGAAGCGTCTCCAGTTTTCCATGAGTTTCTACATACATATGTAAAAATAGATTTTTTTTAATTTTTAATTATTTATTTATTGAATCTGCCTTTACTTCATAGGACTTACAATAAGTATTCAAATCTTAAACCTAAATCTTAAAAACTAATTTCTCCAGGTTTCGAAAGATTAAAATAACGACATTTTGTTGATAAATTTAATTTAATCCTGATTTAAATGAAATATTTCGGTAACTATATTTTAGCTGTTACAGTCAGTATTTGCTGTTCGATAATGACATTTTAATGATAACGGACGGTAATTTCGATGTGACTTAAATTATTATATACACGGTTTCTTTTTACACGGATTGAAAAAAACAAAATTTGTAAAAAAAAAATTTAATCTAGTACGAATTCAAAATCACTGTCTTGTAATTATGTTTGTTTTTATTAACCTTTGCATCATTGCTGAAATAAACATACATAGTAGTAACTGGAAAAATCCCTTTATTCGATAACTCTTACCTACACATTTTGTTCGCATGTTTTATTCTATTCTAATTTTTCTGTTCTTAATTCTGGATTACCAGATTTATTGTGCTTTTTGCTTGCTCTACCAATTTCTCACCTGTATGAATTATGTATTTTAAGTTTTATTGCTCAATAAAATGCCATATGAACATACATGTCTGAAGTAAAGTAAATATAGTTCTTTATTTCATCTTACACGGTTTTCAAATGACACGGAACGTATCCCCCATTTTACTATAGGAAACGGCTCTTTTTTTACACGGTCTTTTTTACACGGATTTCTGAGGAACGTATCTACCGTGTAAAAAAAGAGTTGGGTGTACATACATATACGTAAGTTGCAGGGTAGGTAATATTCATGCTCGTGAAATAAATTTCATTTATTTCTTTCTTTTAAAAAATTTTTCGCGATTTTTATTATTAAATTGGCGAAATTAATTTTTATAACAAACTCTTGTTTGTGTATTTTTGTCATTTCACACAATTAAAGCTTAAAGCGCAGAAAATTACTAGAATTAATTAAAGCAAAACCAACCTTAAAAAACTGTCGCTAACTTTCATTTTGTCAATTTTGCGTCAAAAACAACAAATAAAATATTTTCCTAAAGAAAGTAAAACAACAATTTTTGTGTCGAATTTTTCATCACACGCTTTATGTAGAAAAATAAAAGTCGCGACTAATAATTTTAAATTCAGTTTTTAAATTTTGCGTTTTTATGTTTAAATTTCTTTTGCGAATTTTATTTATTAATTTTGCAAATCGAAAAGAGAAATTCGAATTAAATTCACAAATTAAATTCGATCGAATTAACTTCTTTCGATAAAAAAGGTGTTACTATATTTCATTCCAACTTCTGTTTATTTCCATAAACTAAAAACAAAAATTTGTATTTTCATAATTTGTAATAGTTCATTTCGCTGATTTTTGAGACATACGAGTATATTGAAATAAACATTTTTTTAATGAAAAAATTTATTTGGATTTAATAGGATTTTATTTGGAAACCCCTGATTTTGTATGATATATTCTTGAAAGTATTTCTAAAGGTATGGTGACACATAGCAAATATTTACTCCAAAATGCGTAACCACTTGTTTTAGCACAAACTTGTTTTACATTGTTTACTCTTACAGTAGTTCTGCTAGATCAAATAGCATCAAATAAGATAAAACGAAATATTTTTTGTGTCTTGTCCTAAATAAACAAAGTTTTTTTTTTAACAAATAAACGAGTTCATATATATGATATTTAGTGGTTACGTCTTTTTCGGCAAATATTTGCAATTTTAAATGTTCTGAAGCCTATCCGATATATGGATGTATCACACATACATACATATCCCTAAGTTATTAAAGAAATTCTGGAAATTGATTTCAAAAAACGAAAATTAACTTACCTGCAGCAATGGTACCAACCACACAGTATAGCCCACCACGGAGAAGATTTGCAAACGTTCTCTCACATAATAGTTGTGCCAAAAGCCTACCGTTAAATTACACTCCTTAATTTGCAAATAATTGCTATAGAGGCCACTGCTAACGTAAAATGAATGTTCAACTAAAAAAGCGCAAAAAAAAAAAAGAAGAAACGACATAGAAACAATCCATAAAAAACAGCAATTCCCCCAAATGACTTACTAACGGAACCAAATAGAAATGCACAGCCTATGAAACGGATACGCTGGCTAAACTTTCTGGAGTCTTTGCAGGTGTAGAGATGTTGGGAAAAAATTTGTTCTAAGCGGCGCGTTGACTTAATCAAATTTGGCCAATTACGTGAGAGACATAGAAAAACAATAAAGGCACTTAAGCATTCAATGCTAAAGCTTAAGGGACCTTAAAAAAACAAGATAACAACAACAGCATGGCATTGCAAGAAGATGGAAAACAAACAAAAAGAAAAGAAAACAAAACGTTGAGAATAATAATAAGAAAAACAAATTATTTTATAAAAGTTTCAATGTATAAGTTTATTTTTCTCCATTTTTGTTGTTGTTGTTGTTGTTGTGTTTGTGGTAGGAGACATCACATTCTTACCTGTTGTTTTCAACTTCAAGCCTTGTTCCAACAACACTTTCAATGTCAGACAAAAGTCCATTGTTGCAAAACCTATCATTATGATGTTGACCAATACTGGCAATGTTAACCACTTAAATTGTAATTGCTGAATATCGCCGTTTGCCCAGACACCTGCTATCGGGAATACGCCGAAAAAACGGGACAACACCAGGACTGTAAGGTATTAATTTATTAAATTAAGTAAATATTATTTGTGTTATGTTTCATCAATGTTTCATTCAACTTGCAAGAATATTATGAATAGATAAAGGTAAGTTGCTAGTACATATGTATATTATATATATAACATTAAACTAAAGTGGTTTTCTTTTCCAGCGGGAGCATATTAGAACATAAATGTTTTGAGGTTGTACTTGTTTACTAGTTAGAGTATTCGATAACCGAAACCGTCTTTTTTCTGAAAAACTGGCCGTTTCTGATTATTTTGTATTTTAGAATTATTTGACAAACCGTTTTTTTTTTTAGATTGGTTAAGCGGTTTTTATAATTAAAAACTTTTTTTATTTTTGTATCAATAACATAAAATTTGTCTAACTTTTTGGATTTTTTATCTGCTTATAATAGATTTTGACATTATTTTCGGAATCGTGAATCTGCCGCTAATTAAATTAAAAAAAATTAAAAGGTTTTGTACTAGTGTTATTTGGCCAAATTCAATAGATATGTTATGTTTGAATTGTATCAAGTCAGCTAATTGGGCCTATATTATTTAATGTAAATAAAAAACTTTTGGTTATAAGAACGATTCCAACTGATTAGATTATATTGGCGACGTACATATATTACGACGTTTTGTCTTTTATAAAGCAATTTTATTAAGGATATTTAGATATTCTTTGAGGTCTCCAAAAACTCTTAATTTCGGAAATACTTTTGACACATTTTATTATTATGACACCTTCTATTATTATCGCTTTTTCAAGAAAAGCTTACGAACTCCTACAAGGGCGGACCTGAAACTTCTTAGCCTAACACAGAAAGAGTAAAGTTGTTTTTCAAAAACATTTTTATTTTTAAAAAAAACTTCAATACACTTAGTCCAACACTTCTCTAGCAATTCCATTCCTTGATTAAAATAGTTTTTCTCAAGGCCATAAAAATAGCGGTTTATAACTGTAATTGCGTCTTCATTGGAGGTAAAACGCTTGCCAGTCACTGGGAGCTAAATCAGGAGAATAAGGTGGGTGGTCAAGCAACTCGAACTTTAATTCGTTGATTTTAGCCATTTTTAAAACACTCTTGTGCGCTGGTGCGCATGAGAAATTATTTTTTTGTGTTGTACGCCAGGACCTTTTTTTGAATTTTTACATTTAATTGATACAAAATGTTACAATATTAGTCCGAATTTATTGTTTTACCCTTTTGCAGATAGTCAATCAATAAAATACCTTTGAAGTTCCAATTGCTTTTTTGAATTGCTTTTGCCTTCTTTGGTGTACTTCCTCTAGTTCAATCCATTGCTTGGATTGTTCTTTTGTCTCTGGAGTATAGTGGTGGATTTATGACTTATCAACAGTTATGAAACAACGCTTAAAGTCCATTTTATTTTTTTTTTAACGATCCAAACAACTTAAGAAATTTTCATTCTTATGCGTTTGCATAAAGCTTTTTCGTAGTTCTTCATGCAAAATTAAATGGACTCGATCATGTGAGATGCCCATAATATTAGCTATTTCACGCACTTTTTTACGTCGATCATTTAATACCATATCATGCACTATAGCTACACTTTCTGTTGTTGTTGCTGTTTTTAGCCATCCACTACATTATTAATCCTCAATGTTTGTACGACCACGTTTAAATTTAGCAACCCAATTTTTTTGATGTTGCATATGAAGGAGCACTTTCACCTAAAATATTCACCATATCATTATGAATTTTTTGTCCCAAAAACTTTTTTATTTAAATATTTAATGACACTACGAATTTCAAATTTTTCCATTGTAAAAAAATCGCGGGAGCGTCTTTTTTGAACACCTGTTTCTATATGAAGGAGTCGCCAGATCAAAAAGAAATTTAACATGTGTTCATAGCACAGATGGAAGTTTCCAAAACACTTAACTTTTTTCTGTTTATACCGCGCTTTCTGTTCTAGGCTAAGAAGTTTCCAAACCGCCCTCGTTTAAAGAAAAATCTATATATGTATTACCCCATACAATGAAAACTCGGTTAACAGGTTCGTTTAGCTGTTCGCTGCAAATTTTCCAATAAAAAAAACCGGTTCTCTAAAAAAAATCGGTTTTTTGAATACTCTATTGTTGACATTCGAAGTCCATTTGCATTTTTCTGCAGATGTTTTTAAATCATTGTAACAATTTTCAAAGCTTCCACTACTAGCACACCTTATTCTGTTTTTACGCGGTAATTGATTGCAGGAAACCCTGTGTAAACAAACCCGTGGATCGTATGTAAAAAAAGGTGTTTGGTTCTTTGGTATCTCTAAAACCTCTATTGAAATTACTTAAAAACAAGTATTTTTTAAGAACAACTATTCAGGTTTATAACATTAAATCACATACATACATACATATACAATGTGTTTTTACACAAGCATAGTTATTAAATAAAAAAATATAAGCAATTTAAGCTTAAAAGTAATGTAAAAAATGTATGTACATATGTATGTATGTATGGCAATTTGTTATTGACAAGTTCATTTGATTGTATGCACTAAAGGGGAATTCCCCAAAATATGTACTATGTTCAATTGCTCTGACTAGTAAATTTGCTTGTATCCACAAAAAGAGAATTCCCCAAAATTTGTGTTGTGAACATATTTCGCAAAAATTAAGTTTAAACCAAAAAAATTTAAGCCTAAAAGACTTTGCTTCGTGCTAAATGGAATAAAATCGTGTAAAAAATTTAAAATTTGTTTATTTTCAAACCTTGTTAAATCAAAACTGTGTAAAAAGGACAGTGTAAACACAGAATTGGGTGTACATCAACAAGTAAAATGCCAAAATTGTCATATGTCCCAGTTGGAAATCAAAGTTGTTGTTGAAAACCCTACACCACCATAGTGGGGTTTTGTGCTGATGTTTCCAACGCCCATAAATATTACTCCCACCTTAAAGTATATGGATCGACTCAGAATCTCTTCCTTAGTCGATTTAACGATGTCGTCTGGCTGTCCATGTAAAGTTTGTGCTCAACGTACAGGTCGCAATTTTGAAGACATTTCGACAAAATTTGATACATTATACTTTTTTGACCTTAGAACGGTTGGAATTGAAATTGGTTGAAATTGGTCCATTATATCCCCTAGCCCCCTTACAAATGTCCTTCCGAAATAGTGATTTATTGGTCATAAATTTCGCCACAAATGAAGCCTAATCACATCTACAAATTTTGTGCAGATCGGTCCATATTTGATCATAGCTTCCATATAAGGCTCACTTTAACAGGAGTATGTCTCTCTTAAAAATGTCGGTGTCCACATAATATTCAACACAAATATGTTTCATATATCGTCACCTTAAAGTCTAAAAGGCCGTAACTACAAAAAATTCAAAATCGATTTTTTGATTGAAGCTTGAAGATGTCGAACCAGTACGGTTACATAAAGAAAAAATATTCAAAAAGAAATGGAGCCGTCCCCAAGAACTGAAATGTTTACTTCCGGCTGATTGCTACAGTTTTTAATTTTACTTCGCAATGTGAACGTTTTTTCTTTTCATGTATACAATAATGAATTTTTGTTTTATTTTTAATTTTATTTTCTTTTATTAAACAAAAAATAAAAAATGTTTAATAAGAGTGAAGCGAAATTTTTTCATCCTAATTTTAACTTTTATTAAAAAATGTTTTGTTGTTACAGCTTTTTGGTTTCAGAAAAAAACGATTCCAAAAGGCCTTAAGTACAATTACTAAAAAACTACTATTATTTTACATTTTTTTTTTATTTAACCAAATCCGCAACAGGTTTTTAGGATTAATTCTGAAATGTGGTCAATAAGAATGAAATAGTCTTAAATTTATAAAGTTGTTTGCTTCTCCTGTAAAAAAGTAAAATGTGTAGTTATGGCCTTTTGGATTTTCGCTGACGATATACACAAATCATTTGGCCCAATTTTATGATGACACCGATCATAATTAGTAGAGATGCCAGTATCGAAATTCCGATCCCAATAAAAATGTTGATATCCAACTAAATAAAATTGAGAAATCATGACATAATTTTTTAACGGCTGGTGAATAATTACATGTACTTTTACATATACATGTAAATCTTTTAAAAGTTTACTATATTATAGTAAACTGTAGCACTGATCGCACTCTTTCATAGTGCATTAATTCATAACAAAAAGGGTTTCATATGTCACTTAAATTCACATGGGTCACAGACATCACTTGAGACCTTTGTGCTGGCGTTGACTGTGGCGTATGAACACTTATGTTCAAGGTACGTACGACGTGCCTCAGTTTTCAGCTGTGGGAAACTTGTTACTTTACCAACATACTTATATAACATACATGTGTACCAACATAACAAAGAAAAAATGCGAAAATCGACCATACGTAACTGACGAAATTTGAAAATAACGGTTATTTTTTGATCAGACCTCGTATTTCAATATAAACTAATAGTTTAATAATTCAGCAAAACTATTGTGCATACCAGTTAGCAACATAAGAAGAAGTTATTAGCACAATCACAACAATTGCTATGATTGTAAAGAAATATATGTATGAAGAAGGGTTCCCTAACTTTTGACAAAATCAAATAAACTTCCCATTAACAAGTCTTCGTAGAAAACTATGCTGAGTTTTGGGAAAATTATACAAAGTGTGTGTTTCCTTAATAATATGATTAAAATAAATTATACCCTAGTGCTTATAACTTCACTACTACTGTAAGCCATTTCCTTTTAAGTATTCAATGAACGTGTCAAACTTAGTGTATGGGTGTGTTAGTGTTTTTATCACTTACATGGTCCCAGAGCATGATGTAGAGTGTTTTTAACACTTTGTGTTAAACGTGCTGCTGAAGTTGTTGCAACCGTCGTTGAAGAGGCATCACTAGTTACAACTGTTGGAGACATTGTACTTTTTGTACGTTATACGTTTCTCGCTACGTGTTAAACAGTTTTTGAAGAGTGCATTTGTTAAACTAAATAAACGTTTGTTTAAAATTTCAACAATGTTCGTTTTCTTTTTATAGATTTTACACACATGTTGAAGAAAAAATCTTGAAAAATTTTACAGGGATTTTTATATTAAAATGTATAAGAGTGTTAGTCAGCAGAAGTTTGGTTTAGTATACTGTTCGTTACTTTAGTTTAGTTTTTATGTTCGCATTTGATATTTAATGTTCATTTATATTTTAAACAAAATGAAGTGCCACAATGCACGTTGTTGCATGACACATTTAAATTTGCAGCTTGATACAAAACAAAAATAATACTAGTAAAAAAGAAATAACAATTGTAAGCATGTGAGATATAAATCTAAAACAAAACCTTTAAAAGTTGGCATTAACCCTACAATGCAGGGGAGTGACGCAATATGTCACAATTCTAAATCATATAATAAGTTTTGAAACACATTGATTACGAGCATGGTACTTTAAGAACTTGACATATTTTATATAGTTTCCTTTAAACTATAAAGTAAATGTAGTGAATTGTTAAAACAACATTAATATTCCATAGATATTGATAAAATATTTTAGACGGAGAACCATTTAGTAAAAATATGGAGCATTCTATTAGGCAAGCATCTTCCTTTTCGCCAGAAAATAAGCCAAATACAAAATATCTTATAACACCTACAACTTGTGTTGTTTTGTTTTAAATATATTTAATGGAGAACAGACTTTAGTAGAAATTTTGCCTAAAAACTAAAACATATTTGCCAGAAATAGGTTTCAGTGCTAAATGTTTATGAGCTTAATGGATAAAAACAAACATTTTTTTGCTCATTAATAATGAAACCATAAAATATCCTTAATAAAAAGTATGAGTATATAGAACAGTGGATTGTAGTGAATATTTATTGAAAAGATTACTTTAATTTCAAATAGTAAACATAGATATGTATATTTCTACAGTTTCGAATAAATTAGAATTTTATAACTATAAACAGGAAATCTTTTAAGAATTATTTTTTTTGAAATAATCATTTAAACCAACAAGACGTGTGTTCGTTATTGCTTTTAAATTAAAAGATTGTCCACCATTTTTATAAAGTTTAGAAGAAACCTTAAAAACTGTTAAGGTCCAACATTTTGGACCAGGCAATGAATATGCCTATATATAATTGCGTTACTTTCTTTGGAAAGGGGATAGATTGAAGAAGTAAAGGTGGTGTAAGTAGAAGAAAGCTTTATATCACAACTCTGCAATTGCGCATTATGTTTGTTTTAGTGCAGCAATGCAGCGCCTCTGGTGGTGCGTAGGCGCATTATTTTTAAAGCTTGATTTTATAGCCTTTATTTAATTATTTTACTTCGGTGGCGTTTGAGTCCTATACCACCTAAGGAGGGCGCTGTGATAAATAGATATTAGTTATGATAGATAAAAGAAAACTAATAATTATCAGAAACTGATGTTGTTTGAGTGGCAGCAGCTGGGAATCGAACCCGGGCTACAAATACCAACTCACGTTTAATGATCAAATGCGCTAACCAATTTAGCTGCAGCACCCTTAAAACTCATTTTTCTCTTTCTAGATTATGTCTTAAATTTGGTAAATCGATAATCTTAAGTGAATTTTGTCCGGAGAATATTTTTTACTGAGAGTTTTTTGCAGCACGAGCGATTTTTCTGGAAAATCAAAGCTGCCATATGTAAACAAAATCTATTAGTTTTACAAGTGTGGCCAATGGTTTATTTTGTTTTGGTTTTTAAGTTTTAAAAAAACAATATTAGATTATTATAACGTATTGTGTATGTTTTTTAAAAACAATTTACAACATTTTTAATGAATAAATAAAATAAATACATAATTTAATTTCACAAACACCACAACTAGAAACGTAACCTATTGGCAACTCAGTTCTGTTTTGTCCACACAAAATATAAACAGTCCAATCATGAATAAAAATTCCGCGCGAGTTTTTTCCCTTTTCCCATTCTTCCTATTCAAATTCAATGTTAAAAAAATAAAAAGGAAAAAACTCCCGCGATTTTTTATTCATGATTGGGCTGAAAATTAAACCAATTAAAACTGAGACTTGTTCCCAAAAAAATATTTTCCCTCTCTTAAAATGAGAGACGTCAAACTTCGTATGAAAAAAACTTTGTCCCAAAAATATTTTGTTCAGAACGACCTTAAGGATAATTCCTAAAGATACATACAGTAGTAGCCATATAATTAAAATATAATACTAATCTCACTTTTAATGTTTCTTTTGCAATTTCCACAATAATTTTCTGTTGTATGTCTTAAGCCGACCACTCACGTATAGTTTTAACAGACAGATCTAACTCAATAGTTGAAACTGACAGTTAAAACTGTACGTACTTGGGTAATATCTGACAGCTCAACTCAACTGTTCAGTTTAACTGAGAAATTTAAAATGTTTATATTTTTAACTGACAGTTTCAACTGTACAGTTCTCAGTTCAATTTGTGTCGAGCGAGAATGCGTATCACGTCGCGTAATCTTAACCAAGTGATAGTTGATTTTAATGCAATATGTATATACTATGGATCTGAACCTTGCCTATGGCAAGTTAAATCTAGCGAGTATCATGATCGCGCCAAAAAAGATGCTGCCTACAACAAGCTGACGAAGAAGTAGAGCCTGACGCGGAAAAGAAATCTGTTTTGTCAAAAATAAACAGCTTAAGCTCCGCTTTTCGGAGAGAAAAAAAGAAACTTGAGGCATCAAAGAAGTCTGCAGCATCTGCAGACAGCAAATGGCCAGCAAAGAAAATTTTAAAAAACCGGTAAGTTTTTGAAAATAAACGTACTTTAAAGTGAGAAATCAAGGTTTTGCCGCTAGGGATCTCATAAAAAACGGTCCGATTAATCAACAGTATCCTCCAAAGTATGTTAAACACGTTGGTGGTAATGTAATGGTTTGGAGTGCGTTTTCTTATTAACACGGGATTAGGCCAATAGCTAGAACTTCTTCAAAAAATGGAACAACATTTATATAAAAATATATTAGCAAATACAATGATATCATTTCCTGAAGAAAATTTGATGCTACTATGGAATTTTATGCACCACAATGATCCCCAACACACTTCACGACTTGTGAAGGGTAATTTTTGTGAAGCGTTGTTTAGAGAAACAAAACATAAGTGTTTGCAAATGGCCAGCACAGTCCCCTGATCACAATCCAATTGAGAACTTGTGGAACAAAGTTGGGAAAAGTGTGGAAGGAAAAACCCCAAAAATTTATATGGATTTTGGGAAAATAATGTGGCGACCTGGAAAACTATACCCATTTCACTTTGCAGACATTTGATCGACAGTATGCCAAACAGATGTCTTCATGTGATAACAAATAAGGGCTAACTGACAAAATATTTAAGGTAAATTTATAATTATTTGACGGAAATTGAAAAATTATTATGATTAATAAAACAATGGTGAATGTTTTAATTATTTGTTCAAACCTGTTTTTTTTCTTAGATTTATTATCCCGTTTTGAGGAACACAAATGAAAGCAGTCAGGCTTAAAGTTCAGTAGGAAAAAATTTTTGTTATCTTTTTATAAATAGAAAATAAATTAAATAAGTTACTGTTCTGATTAATGTTTTAATTATATGACCCCCACTGTAGTATATAAGCCAGATTTTTATCTTAGGAATTAGAGCACAAATTGCAGCATAATACGTTAGCTTCATTGTTTTTAAGACTTTTCTGATACTCAGGTATGTGATGAAAATCGTTTTCGTCGTTAAAGTGATTTGAAATCAATTTTCAATGCTGTAACGATTTCATATTCCATCTTATTGCATAAAAAAAACGTCAATTTTGACATGTGACGTATTTCGATAAAGTCAGTTTAAATTACACAGAAAAAAATAAAAATGAGTTTCAATTATAATATTTGTGGAATCAATTAAAAATTTAATTGAAATCGGACCTGTAAACAAAATGATAGTATCAATTAAAAAAAAATGTGAGATTTAATTGAAAATATCAGAAAAAGTAATTGAATCAATTAAAATTATTTTATTATTTTAAATCAATTATTTTAAAATCAATTAAAGGTTTAATTGAAAAAAAAACATGATTTTTTTTCTGTGTTACTTTTCAAATCGATGTTTTTAACTTTGACGAATATTTAGGAAATGTAAGTTAAATTTATTAAAAATTAAAAAATTAATAATTATTTTTTATTTGTACGTAGGAGAACACATAAGAATAATTCTCAAGAAGATATCTTGATGAAATTCATGCAAAAAAGTGTTTATATGCTTTGGTAGTGTTAAGCTTTATCCATCCCGAAGAACATTTTCTTTCCAACAGGCACAACATCTTCGAAAAACATTTTGAAACAGTAGTACGATGCATGCAGCTTCCACTTGTATTGTAAGAGGAATGGATGAACCTGTCAACCTATGTATTTCCAATCTTATTTAAAACCATTATAAAACCTTCATTTTTTTTTGAAGGTATAAGAAGCTGGAACGCTTAAATCTTGTATTAAAAAAAATTTAGCCTGTGACTAATGCACAACTCCGAAAACCCGTAATGCGGTACAGTTAGATTTATCTCTAAAGCGTTTCCTACGTACTTTGTCGGCTTCATCGTTGGGATTATTTTCATTATGAAGTAAATAAACTGCAACAGCATCAGGCATTTTGTTTATTTTAATGATAAATATTTTCAAATGTAATTCACAAAAACACATGTCAGAGTTGTATTATAAGTTTTCGAAAAGTTGTATTTATTAACGACAATTGAAAACGAAACAAAAGTTGAAAATGAAATCGATCGAAATCAGTCACATAGTTAACGTTTTGGAAAAGCGATTTTCACATACCTGACTATTTTTCGGTCTGCATAAATTTCGATTCAATGAAGCAATTACAGAAGAAGTTTATTCATTGCTTCAAATGCAATTTTTCAGCACTTCTTAAAAGTCTCCTTCTTAAATATTTTGCAACTTTTTTAATGCATGCTACCCAGTGTGCTTTACTGAGTACAGTAAATAGCGTAATTTGTAAGTTGTTAAATTATGCTTATGCTTAATACTTATATTATGGTTAACAAATAATTATTATAATACAGTAAAGTTCAGTTATAATGAATATGAAGATTGCGAAATATTTTCAGAATTTTTTTTTTGTCTAAATAGTGACGAGCAAAAGTAATGGTACAGTAAAAACAATTAAACTTAAGGTACGGTAACATTTGGCAAATATTTACTCAAACAAAGCGTAAACACTTGTTTTAGCACAAATTTGTTTGACGTTGTTTACTCTTATAAGAGTTTTGCAAGACTAAATATTTGTTCTGTCTTGTCCCAAATATTCAAAGTACAAGAGTTTTGCAAGATCAAACAGCATCAAAGAAATTAAAACTAAATATTTGTTGTTGGTTATTGGCCTAAATAGGAAAAGTTGTTTAAATAAATAAACGAGTTCAAATATATGTTATTTAATGGTTATGTCTTTTTCGCGCAAATATTTGCCAAGTGTGACCGTACCTTTAGAATCACTGACGTCCTTGTAAACATTGTGCCCAAAGTATAGCTGGAAATTTTTAAAATAATTTTTTAAATTATTGCCAAATTTTAATTGTTGCTATTTATGTTCGTTCTAAACAAATTTTACTTTAGTAACAACATATTTTATTTTAACCCAGGAAATCAATAAAATGTTTATGTTTATTGTAATCATTTTCTTTATTTAGTTTGTAGACACACAAATTTATTACATTATTATTACATAGAACGTTACGAGTACGTTTGATTTATTTTAAGAATATTGTTCAACATTAGCACTTGGCTCATCATAGTAATGAGAACAATAATCGGTGATTTGTTTAATAGAACCTTGATTTATGACATCAGAAACCATTAACTGATAAGTGACAATGGTGCTGGCCATCTATTTTAACAATAAATAAAGATTAAATATACATATATATTAATTTAGCTAATTGTTAAGAATTAAAGAGAAAAGTAATCAATATAGCTCATCTTTATACCCATTAATATTACGCATTTTGATGTCAATAAAAATTGACGCAATTAAGTTTAAAATCAAAAGAAAAAAATATTTAAAAGCTTTTAAAGTCATCTACATTGAATCTAAACCAGTATTTAACATCAATCAAATAGTGTATAAAATCTGTGATTATCTGGATGGAAAATCTGTAATGATCTGAACGGATAAGAACCCTCAGAGGAGGACTTTATAGTACTTTTTTTATGCTTAAACGTAACCTCTATAATGGGCAGATAAGATATTTAGTTATTGCAAATTTGTCAGCCAATATGCCTACAGCATACCACACTACATAAAATTGCTAAATCACAAATCGCAATAAAACATCAAACACTTTTTTATCTATATTTACCGCCAGTATAAGTTTACGGGTCATAAAGAAAAACCCACCGCCAGAGAAAGCTGTTAAATCAACCGAAAGTTGTTCACTAAATCGTTGAGTCTGTCAACAGATGATGGTCAACACAGCACACACCAAACAGTCATCACAATATTGAAAATAAATGAATGGAAAAAATCAACAAAATGTACCAAAAAAAAAAAATACATTGCAATAACAACAATACAAATCAAAATGAAATTCGTCAGCAAAAAGTCAACACAAATACATATTACTTGCACCCATAGAGACACTAAATCAATAAATAAATAAATAAATGAATAAGGAAAAAAAAAACAAACAAACCTCCATACACCAGGACCTGGAGGGTACATCACGCAAACAGGAGACAATTTTTTTCGTATAGTCATCAGTTAATGTGGCTAGGTACAGTGTTAAAATTGTACGCATTATATTGAAAGCCAATGAAAACCAAAAACCAGTTTCGGCCACCGAATCCACACCGATATTGCTACAAAGAGGACAGGGATTTATTTATATTTACAATTAAATATGACGAAAAACTCACTTGAAACTGTTAAATAGTTGAAAGCATATAAAATACATGTTATTTGTCAAGGTTAATAGAATTAAGGGGGATATTTGACTATTAATAATACGCATCAGTTTCTTTAAAACCAAATAATGCTCGCGCGTTTCAGTCCAAAATATAGAGGGCATAGCCTGATCAAACACAAAACAAATTGTATAAAAATACAGACTTACATATACGAGTATAAAAGAAAACAGCGAAAAATAAATATCTTACTTATATTGTATTACCAGCAACATGTTGCTTGCAAAGTATAAAGTGTAAATCCTATTTTAAGATACATATTACAATAATATTCGTATTTGGTCAATATTTAAAAATTACCTAAACAAAACTTTTCAGCAACATGTTAGATATGCTAGAATACAAAATGTAACAACAAATAAGTAAAACCTTTTTTTTTTAATTAAAAAAACATAGTGTGTTATGTAATTGTTTCAGCTGCTTAAAGCCTATTACTTTGTTCAAAATTTCAAGTGGAATGCTGCCAAAATACATGTTAAAAAAATGCACATGAAATTTTCATGAAAAAATGTTGCAGAAGTAGTACTCTGTTCATTTTGTGAAAAACATATGAAATGTATCTGGCAACATTATTTTTTCACAGCGTAATCCAAAAGCTCTTCTGTCGCAACAACAATATCTATTACTTGTTGTGCTGCTGCACAAGCGGCCAGTAATATTTGTTTATTCATTTTTATTTAACGATTTCGATTCACACAGATTTTTAAATATTTTAACTTTTATTTATTTTCGATTTAAATTCACAAAAATGCAAAACATATGTAAATGTTTTGTTTACAAAAAGTACATTAGCTACACGTCAAATTTTCCGTATGAAATAATTAATGTTGCTCAACATGTTTCCCAAATTAAACAGAGTACTAGGCTTTAACTGAAAAAAAACAAGCCAGCAACATGTTGCTAAACATAATAGTAACATTATGCATCTTTAACCTTTCTTTAAAAGGTTTTGTTTTGCTGGTTAAAAAAATAATTCTTTTTTTATTCTACTAATAAAGTCCTAACACTCACCCTTTCTTTGACACTATCAATGCGCAAATATACCTGACGAAACCTGGTCGCCAAACCAATGCTGACAATTATAATAAATGTATCGGTAAAGGAACGGGGATAGGCCAAGGTTAAATTTATCCACTAAAAATACAACAAATTAACATTAAAAATTTTAATAATTTACACCTATCCTTCCCTTCCCCTTAGCATACCTCTAAAACCGCCATAGCAAAATAATTATACGGTATAATATTTTGTAAATGAGGTCTTTCGCGCACATACAAAACTTCCCAGAAGCTGATATTCAATTTACATTGAGTTTGTTCCAATTCACTTTTGTGGAAAGAATTTGACAATAGTACTGAATGTTCAACTAAAGAAATATTAGCAACAAATAAAAAAGAAAATTCAACGATACAAAAACCATTTAAAATTATGTCTATTTGTTACAACAACACTAGATTTGTTGCCTCAAACAAACAAACAAACAAAAAAACACATACCTAAACTAAACAACATAATGAACGAATACCAAAAATATATTCTCAATTTCATATTGAAATTTGCATACAACTGATAGGGAGCCTTGAGAAATATATGTTCCACTTGTCGCCATTGCACCATGAGACTTGGCCATTTAGAGGCCATACGCCAGAAATATACATGCTCCAGCAGACACACAGCATACAATGAAATTGTACCTTGAAATGCAAACATAATTATTAATTAGTTCTCATGAATTATGGTTGGAATAAACATATGTACATACTTGTATACTTTTTAATTATTTACCTGTGGAATGAAAATTTAGGCCATTTTGAACAATGTATTTTAAGACAAAGCCAAATTCTAAGATATTAAGTATCATTATTAAAGCTGCATAAAATGTCGTTATGCTGTACCAGGAATATTTTATCTTTAAGTGATTTTTGTAATAGACATTGGTTGCCGGAAATAGACCAAAGATTTGTGATATAAAAAGAACTGTATGACAGAGGAAAAATATTAAATGCAACGAATAGAAATTAAATATTATTGTGGTATGGAACTTGATTAAGAAATAAACTTTCTTTTGAAAAGTATTTCGATAGTTAAAGTACCAAATCATTTGGTATTCGAATAAAATGTAAATTGAAATGGATCGTTTATTATACCATTAAAATCGTTTCATTTACAAAAGCATCAAGCACTGAAATAGAATCAAAAACTGATTCAGTAACTTTAGAATAGTCAAAAAATTTATCCGATTCATTAAGAATAGTACGATACAAAAACCAATTAATTATGTTCATTTAGAATAGTTTGATGTTGCTTGAAAGTAATTATTCCACCATCATGTCATGTTAAAATCATGTTTGAAAATATTATAGAAATTATTTAAATAATACCAAAAAATATTATTTTTTCAATAACAATTTATTATTATTTTTCTTTTTTTTTTATTATTTAAGCATAGTACTCTGTTTAAAAATGTTGCAGAAGTAGTACTCTGTTCATTTTGTGAAAAACATGTGAAATGTATCTGGCAACATTATTTTTTCACAGCGAAATAATTAAAGTAGCAATTGTTTTACGGGGAATTTTTATCCGAAAGCTCTTCTGTCGCAACAACAATATCTATTACTTGTTGTTCTGCTGCACAAGCGGCTAGTAATATTTGTTTATTCATTTTTATTTAATGATTTCGATTCAACAAAGATTTTTTTATATTTTAACTTTTATTTATTTTCGACTTAAATTCACAAAAAAGCAAAACATGTATGTGTTTTGTTTACATAAGTAAAACAATGTGGCGTACTTTCAATTAAAAAAAACGTCAAATTATCTGAATTCGCGTGATAGGCAACATTGGCTATACGTCAAATTTTCCGTATGAAATAATTAATGTTGCTCAACATTTTTTCCAAATTTGAACAGAGTACTAGGCTTTATTTTAAAATATTCTACTAGCAACATAATGCTTAAAAGTAATTATTCCAGCAACATGTTGCTAGTCTGTTAAAATCATATTTCCACATATTAACGATTTTATTCACTTGCCCCCTTATTCAAAAACGATTATTAAATTTAACAAACGGTTATTAAGACAGATTTGCATATAAAAATGTGTGTTAAATTTAATAATCGTTTTTGATTAAGGGGGTTAATATTTAAACATATCGGAATTATCTTCCCGCAACATGTTGCTAGAATATAAACAAGAGTAAACAAATAAGTAAAACTAACACCATGATGATTTAAAGTAATTATTCCAACAACATATTGCTAGAATTTTAAAATCATATTTCAACATATTAAAGATATTGTTTATGCAATATTTAAAAATTAACCAAACCACTTTTGGTCTTATCTCAAAGAGTTGTTACAGCAACATTTTGCTGGAATAATATGAAAACTGAACCGATTCATTGCGAATACCTTAAAAACTGAAATAACAAAAAAAAAACTCAGCCAGTTTATTACGAACATCATGAGACTTGAACCGGTCCATGTTTAAAATAATATGAAAACTGAAAAGGTTCATTCAATATAACGTAAAAATCCACTTAGAAAAACAAAACTGGTTTTATATCTTTATATATATTTTTACCATTCTCTTTTGTCTTAAAAAAAAAAAAAACAAATGATAACTTCGATTTCCACAGAATCTGTAGTTATTATTTTCTCTTAATTATTTTTCCATTTAAAACCCTTGAATTTGTATTAAATTCACACGTACGTACTTCTTCTTACACACTGATGAAACGTTTGTTTCTCCATTTAATTATTTCCTTCACTCTTTGTATTAAAACAAATAAATAAAATAGCAATTATTTTCACTGTGTTTTAAAAAAACAAAACTGAATTAAGTAAAGTAAAAAAAGAAGAAAAATAAATGTAAAAGTAAACTACAATAAAATTAAATTGTCTGTGTCAATGTTTAAAAGCAACAGGAGCCAAATGAACTAAATGAAGCTAGAGAAACTTTTATTAGAATGGTTAGAGGTTGCTTCAACTGAAAACTGACTGTGTTTTGCGTGTCTTTGTTTAATTTGTATGACAGTTGTGAATTAAGTGCCAGCTACTGGCATTCGACTGCACTGTGTCTCCTAGAACACAAGTTTTAACCTGTTTACGAGGGTTGTTTTTTTAATGAAATAAACAAGCTAAATTTCTTATTAACATGTCATGTCATGCACTTTATTTGCCTACAATTATCAATACAAAAATAAATGTATGCAGCATTTTATATGTAAATTGTTAATAAACGTTTTGTTGTAGCTATTTTAAATGGGAGTGTCAAGTGACACATTTTAGCAGCAATTTTGATGTGCAAATTAATTTCCGATTAGTTTTAACCGCACAAGGCAGTCAACCCTTTAGCACGATTGGGTTCATCGAATTGCAGCAGCACTAATTCGTATGTCACTATGGTGCCAGCCATCTGAAAAAGTTTTTTGTTTTTTTAATAATACATATCTATGTAAAATTTTATTGTATTATAATTAAATAATTTATAATAAGTAAGAAAGTATAGTCTGTCAAACCCGACCATCTAATACCCTACAATCAGTGCATGTGTAAAAAACAGATTTTCAGAAATGGGCTCTATATAGGAGCTATGATCTTTTATGGACCGATCATACAAAAATGTGGTGAAATGAAGTCATGTCAACATGATACCAACGTTTTTAGGAGATTTAAAGTAATTTCCGGCAGCGGGCCTTATATAGGTGATATGGTCAATTATGAACCGATCTGCACAAAATTTCTTAATGAGATTAGGCTTCGTGTACAACTTATTTCTGAAGAAATTTGTTGGGATACGTGCATAATTCAAAAATTTCCGCAGGACATTTGTATGGGGCTAGGCGAAATGATAGACCGATTTCAACTAGTTGCAATCGCTGCCAGCCAGTCTGCCAAACGGACGGACGGAAATCGTTCAATCGACTCAGACAAATGATTCTGAGTCGATGGGTATACTTTAAGGTGAGTGTTGGACTAATATTGTTGGGCGTTACCCCACTATGGTGGCATAGGGTATAAAACTCTACTCATAAGTTATTTAAATGTTTAATGAAAGGAAAGCTGAATAGAGGATAGCAAAAATTATAGTTAATTTTTTAATTAATAAGCTAATCAACATAAAATGGTTTATATATGTAGAATGCTATGTTCAAGGGCAAAAAAAAAAAATAACAATTCTAAGCGTTAGAATACTTAGTTTCAATAAAAACAAATAGCTTAGAAAAAATACTGTAAAATAAATTGTATTTATGCGTTGCTATTACCTTTTAAAATTTGTGTTTTTTTTTAAATAATACTCTTAATCAGACCTATCCTAAAATATTTTTGTATAAAAACTATTTAATATACAGGGTGGCTGATGAAAGCTGCTACCAAAAAAACGTAATAACTTATTTTCTGTGTAACCAACCTGTTCCATTTTTATTTTATTTTATAGATTGATCTTTAATGGAACAATGAAAAAAGAAGAATTTGGATAGTGCAACGCATTCATACTGTAAAGCGTGAAAAAACGAATTCTTAGTTTCCGTCCAAAGCGAATATAGGCGCACGTTTAGCGGCACCCCTCCTAGCAGCTGGACTATAATGAGGCTCGTGAAGAATTTTGCCGAGCGTGGCAATCGCAAAAAGGCCTTATCATCTTGATCCCTCAGTTCGGACCTTTAAAGAAACTCTTGGCGATATTTAGTTTTTAAATAATTCTAACTTTCTACTTATTGTAACTTAAATACTAATTAAATGAGTAATCTGTAATACTTTAAAACATATTTTAGTAATAAAAAAATAATTATCTAAATACTAATACTTTGCTCATTAATATTCTTCAGCTACAGCTTATTAATTTTAAAAAGCTTTTAAGCATGATTAAGTTTCAAATTAAAAGCAAAATATTTACCCCAAATAGTAGACGTCTAGTTAAAAAGTAAAATTTCTTGCCAGATAACGCCACCGTTTGTGTAGTCATTTCAAATATTAGGCGTTCCACCTATAGATAGCCAGCAACAAAAAGCGCACACAGTTCATTCATTCAAATAATAATAACAATAATAACAAAAGTAAACAAATATAAATAAAAACCTACCTCAACACACCAAGTGCTAGAGGAAACTTTTCTTAGAACAGATAGACCACCTTTGGACTCGTCGTTAATCGATGCAGCCGAAAGAAAAACAAAAGCAGTGCGACCAATTAAAAACAGCAAAGAATACCAAAAGTATATATAATTAATAGGCCATCTTAGTTTGCTGCAAAAGAAAAACACAATATTTTCTCATTCCTATCAAGAATGAACACAGACATAGATTATCTTGTTTTTTTTCTTTTTTTTTTGAAATTCTAAATAGTACACGCAGCGAAAAAATATAGTTTACCACAACTATTTCAACATTTTTGAAAAATATTTTTAAAATATTATGATCACTGTAATTATTTATATGATTTCTGCAACCATGATATGGTTAAGATAACATTCACATGTGTATAGCAATCATATATCTGATTATAGCAATTATGTAATGTTTATGGTGATCAGTTTTATGATGAAAGATTATACCATATTATTGTTCTCTATTATAATCTAAGAACAACAAATTATGATATATATATATACATAGTTACTATAAGTGTACATATGATTGTAGTAATCATCTGAATTGTAACTATATTGAATTGTATAACTAAGTACAGTGACCATTAACATTGTTGAAAAACTTCTAAATATGTTGACATTGTTGTGGTGAACATGTACAACTATATTTTTTCTCTGTGTGTATAAACTGAAACAGATACTTACTTGAAAATGTTTAACAATTGATAACAAACAAAATATAAATTGTTTACACAAGACAACAGTATGATGCCTGATAAATTGTCATCTATAAATTCTAAAAGTTCGCACAATTTAACATAATGCTCACGTATCTCAATGAAAACTGTTTCGGGAATTTCCTTTTAAATAAATCACATTTAGTGAAAAACAAAGACATAAACACAAAAATTACATTATTATTGTTATTGTTACTGTAATTTTACTTTTCTTTTTTTTGCTCTCTGGATAAAAAGCTACTTAATAAATAATAAATAAAACTGCAGTAGACAGTTAGCTTACCTTGTCCTTTAAGTTATTAATACGTTTTGTTACTTGTTCGAAACGATAAGCCATACCTTTGCTGACCATCATTATAAAGAGATCCATGTAATTCCAAACAAATGTACAGGAGCCATTTATTATCTTGTAAATGTTATTTATTGTGATTATAAAATGTTTATGAGATTTTTAAATTACGTTTAAATGAATTTGATTTTGTTTGAAGAGGAATTGAAATTTTATTAATTTTAAATGATGTATAAATTAATACATAATTGTTTAACATTGAGTTTGGTGTTAAATTAAAGAGCAACAACTTAACAAAATATGGGTTATTGTTAAATAATCCTTAAACTTTTGTTTTCTTACGTTTTATTTTACAATCTGAAATTTTAACAAGTCAAGACTGATCGTATAATACCCTACACAGTATTTCATAAATGGGCGTTGTATGGGTTGTATGACCTATTATTAAAAGATAATCTAAAAATTTTGTGGCATTTTTATACCCTCCACCACCATAAGTGATGAATGAGGGTATATGTATATGTATATATATATATATATATATATATGCGTGTGTCTGTGCGTCTGTCTATCTGTCTGTGTAAAACACTCTCACGTCCAAGAGACACAATCAAAATCAACAAAGTTTACAAAAAACCGTTTACAGTTCTTCTAAGCAGTTTGGTATTGAAAATCAGCAAAGTCGATATAGTAAAACCAGAGTTATGGTCCAAAATGTGAGACAACCATAAAAATTCGATATTTTTAAAAATTTTTCTTCAAATTTTTTAAAATATATTGGAGATAAATATTGCCATAAAATGTTGTACACGTTATTTTTATGATAAAAAAAAAGAAAGTGTGAGGAAAATAGTAAAAATCGGTCCATGATTTCTCATAGCCCCCATACAAATATATTCCCGAAATATGGCTTAATGATAAATAAATACCTGTAAAATTGGAATATTAATACGGCAAAAATAAGTGTCATGTAAAAAGAAATAGCAAAACAAAATTTTGTTTTGTTCGGTCCATATTTGACCATAGACCCTATATAAAGTCCACATCTAAAATTCACTTACAAAATTCGACACAAATAATTCTTATAGATATATAAATTGTACTAAATTTTATGTTGCTCGGTCCATAATTCGTCATAGCTCCCATATAAGGACCACATCCGAAAAAGTTATTAATTTTTATATATATCTTATATATATATATCGGTACCGATTCAGAACTTTATATATATCATTTAAATATACACAGAAATCATTTCACAAAATTTTGTGAATTTCGGTCCATATTTGACCGTATCCTCCATATAAAGCCCTCTCCCGAAAATCACTTTAATACACATAAATCTATTAAAAAAATTGATGGAGTTCTCAAAATCCGACAGTTTTATGAGTGTAAAATTTTGGATCGGTACCATTTTTTTAAGAGATTTATGAGTATAGAAGTGATTTTCGGAAACGGGCCTTACATAGGAACTGTGGTCAAATATGGACCGATCTGCACAAAATTTTAAAAATGTGTACAATAAATTTGTTGCGAAATTTGTTTGGATACGTGCTGAACAAAAATATTTATTACCAATAAACATCTATCTTTTATTTTTGAAGACATTTGTATGGTAAATGTCTTCAAAAAAATAGACCGATTTCAACCAATTTAGGACAGCCAGACAAACGGACAGACAGACAGATAGACGGGCATCGGTAAAACGACTAAGGAAGTGAATCTGTCGATCGGTATCGAATTATTCGGACTGAACTGAAATATTACATTTATTAAAGACAAAATTTATTGTAACGTAGAAGAGAACTCTTTACATATTAACATATACTTGAAACTTACCAATATAAAAATACCCACAAATATATTGTAGGGTAAAATTTCCAAAATATAATTATAATTTTGTCGAATATAACCCTCAAATGAGACTTCTTCAGTATAATTTCGGATTGGAGCACATAACTCGATAGCTCGTTTGTAGCTTAAAACTGCCGAGGATAAATACAAGGCATGTTCCACTACACAAAAATAAATAATTAACAAATGATGTAAATAATTAACAAATGATGTAAATAATTAACAAAGTGTTTCCTTTAATTCCTACCAGCTGAGCCAAATATAATAATTAAGGCCGCAACACGTACTCTTCTGGCCAACGATCTTTTAGGAACCTCGTAGGGTTTTTGGATGAATATTGTTTCAACTTTAGACCAAAAACGCATCAGTTTCGGCCAACGTTGAGCCAGCGAGGCGAAGAGTAAAGTGGAACATTGAACACAGCTAAAGAAAACCAAACCGACTAAAGAGGTAAATGGATATATTATTTGCTATTCATTGTAAAAAGTGTTTCGGGAAAAACTTACCAAAATTCTTGGCATTTATGCCAATTTTTACTAAAAACTTCAACAAGCTTAAAGTAAATATTAAACTAGAGCATACAAAAAATAGTGTAAGAATGACTTGCACAGATTTGTAGGAAAATCTTAAACATTTCGGATTTGGATTTAAGATGCCCATGACGGGCATTAAAGCAAAGCATTGGCCTAAGAAGAGAACTGGCAAAAAAATATATATAATATTAGTTGCTTTTCAAATATTTCTGCAAACTTACTGGGACTCGCTGCTCTATGAAATGTATCCTCTACGTTATTATTCACTTCACCTTTATCCACTTCATTGCCACTCTCTTCAACTGCATAATTCAAATTCGGTTTGATCACACTAAAATTATTTCCTTGCCCCAATATACTACTCTCTACCGAAGTCATCGTTCTTCTCAATGTCAAAGTCCCTGTACGATTATTACTTATATAACGATCATCCGGCAGTACCTCAACGTCTTCTACATCTTCCACTGAATAGAATTCTTTGCTCGATTTCTGACGCAAATTTTGTTCATCATCACCACTATTTAGTTGTTTGTTTAAAATATTTATACTCTGTGTTTGATTATTCATGACGACTTTGAAATAATTGTTAACGTTGTTGTCTTTCGTTAAACTGTCTGGATTTTCAATTAAGAATTTTTTAAACTTTTCATGAGAAATCATTTTTTTAACCAATTTCTCATAACTTACAAACACATATGAGTAGTTGGCGTTACAAAGTTATTGAATGAAATGAAAGGTTGTGCAAATTTTACAAATGTTTTTTAAATACTCTTAAGGTTTTTTCTCTTTATATTTATTGTTGAAAACTACCACAACATTATAAATATTTGATTAACTAAATGGCGGTTGTATGCAACAACTGTGTTTGTTATAAGCGATTGTCATGCAAATATTGCAAAAATATATGAGTTGATTTAGTGAAAAAGGTGCAACATTTTAAGTAAACATTATTATTTAGGAAGACCATATGAAAGTTTAAAACATTTGAATATGTAACTGGTATATAAGGGGAATAAAATTTTACTGATGGCGTATGATTAATATTTAAAATAATAATAATAATATTTAAAATAAATATTAATCATACTACGTTTATGACCGAATTCTCGGTCATTAGTTAACTATTGGTAAACTGAAATACTAACTATTGTTTAACTATTACTTGTTATTCTTATGGCAAACTAAGCATTGCGAATAAAAAATCATTAGTTAAGCCTTTGACATTAGCTAACTAAAGACTGTGAATTTAGCCATAATGACTAAAGTATGACAAAGTATTGTCTAGTTCAATGATTGCAAAAAAAAAATTAAGTTTCTGAAAAGTAATTTAAATGATTTTATAAAACGATACAAGTAAATCTTAAGCACAGCTCATAAACAAAAAGAAAACAAAAATATATTGCGGCGCAAAAATTTAAGAAATTGAAAATTGATATAAGCAACGTATTTTTATTTTTTCATATTTTTCCGTATTTTTCATCTATTCCGCAATGACTTATTTATATAAAATAAGCGCTTTTATAAAAATAAATCCTGAAAAGGATATTAAAGGAAACTTATTCGAATATTTTACTGCACAGATCACATTTGTAACACATGGGTCTGGTCAGACCCATTTATATTTTGTATTGTAAATGCTGTTTTTATATTTTTCTTGCTGGTTTTAATTATTTTTTCTCCAGTTACCTATTATTATTTATTTATATCTATTAAACAAGGTTAGGTTAGATTAATTCGGGGAAAACACAATAAACAAACTAACATTCATAAGATAAAAGTTTTATAGAAACTGTCGTTACACTCTTCACCACCTCTGCTTTATGTTTGTGTTGATGTGTTAATAAAAGTTGCGAATCCCCTTTTAACATATGAATGTTTATTAATAGTTTTTTTAAAAATTATAATGCACATATATATTATTCACATTTAATTAAAAAAACTTTTTTTTTTTTGGAATTAAGTATCGCAAATATGTAAATGAAAGACTAAGACCTCATGCGTAACGAATGTGAAAATCAAAACAAGTGTAAGACGGAGGGTTAATATTTATTTCGTATACGAATTAAATATCACTCATACGTAAAATACATTTGTAAAGCAATTTGTTGAATTTAGTGAAAATTGATTTGTAAGTGTGGTCTTATTCAAAAGATTTTATAATTGCAGGCTTTTCAAGCTAAATAACATGTTTTATTTACATATATTTACATAAGTTTGTGACATTTGTATACAAGTCTACTTTACAGTGGGTCAATAATTGCATATATATATATACATATATGCAATATATAAGTATATGTAAGTATGGCAGTAATACAAATAAGCACAATCAATCATAATAATAATGAATTATTTATATTATAGTATAATACAAAAAAAGGTTAAATTTTGTACTTTTTATTCACATAATCAGCATATCTGGTTATTTGTTAAATAAAAATTATACTGTCTGTTAAAATAATTTGCATTTGATTAAAAAATAAGCAAACATTGCAAAAATTATATTTGGTCAAATAAAAGAAAATTAAAAAAATTAATTATTATATTTATGTAAGCAACTTCAACACTTAAAAAGCAAATTAATATTCTATATTTCTAAACAAATCCTTTAGATTTAAGTAACTTTATGTAAATATTATATCTTAAATCTGTCTGAGAACTTTTGAACACTCATCTAATCATCATCTAATGCATAAAAACGCCATTATTTATTTAAGATATTTTAGACGAAGCAAATCTACTAGACCACATAATACTTGAAAAATATGAAACAATCTTTATCTTGACTTCAGCTAAAACACCTTTAAAGTTCTTTAATTGCATTTAACAATGGCCAACATTTTTTAAAGCAGAATTAAATATTAAAGTTACTCTATCATGTTTTAAGAGGATTGTGAAAAAGTAAAAAAGTGAAAACGTTTTAAAGTCAATAAAAAATAACATTTTATTACTTAACAAAATGCCATAACAAATAAATGTACGTAGACACAAGAGTTATTTATTTTGTAATAAAAATTAAAGAAAACAAAACGGTTGTGCCGAATCTTTAATACCCTCCACCTAAACGTAATAAGCAATACAGAAACTACATTGGTTATAGGACTAGTATATTCTAATTCTGTGTTTTCTATTCAGTCTTATTACAAATTTAATTAGTATTTGATATATTGTTTGAAAGACAATTTAACGACCAACATAATTTATGTTAAATAATTTAAAAATTTAACTAATTTCGACCATTTATAATTAATAATTACCGATTCTTACTGTAATTTACAGAGTTTGTTTGATTTTCATAATAATCTTGATTGTAATTTCACAATTTATGAAATTAAAAGAACATTTTTCTATATTCACAACAAGTTAAGAAACAGAGTATAAAAGAGAGTATAAAAAAGGATAAGATATAAGGTGAGGCTTTTTTGTTTGATTTTGATCTCAATAATATTATTTACAAAAGATTTATGGGTGGCATAGTAGAAGTGGACTAGTTATGGACTGATAACTTCTAAATCCAGTATCCACTAATGTAACTAATTAGACATTTTGGTGGGTGTATTTGTTTTTCGGAAATGGCAAATTATTTCTTAAATTTTGGAACAGTGACTTTTATGCATATGAGGATATTTCACGCCTATTAATAATAAAGATATATTTAAGATATATATTAGTATAAACGTAGATTTCGGAAGTGGACCTTATATTGGGTATATAGTCAAATATGAACTGATATTCTCAAAATCCAGCAGTTTGATTTTGGCATGTATGTAAATGATCCTTGGATGGGTACCGTTATTTAAAAGAGATTTATGAGTATTAAATTGGTTTTCGGAAGAGGGCTTTATATGGAGGATATGGTTAAAAATGGGCCGAAATTCACAAAATTGTGTGTGATGATTTTTGTATATATTTAAATGATATGTGCAAAGTCTTGAGTCGGTGCCGACATTTATACGATATATATAAAGATAAATGGCTTTTTCGTATGTGGTCCTTGTATGGGAGCTATGACCAATTATGGGCCGATCACCATAAAATTTAGTACAACAATTTATTTAAAAATTAATACAAATAATGTACAAATAACAGGACAACAACGCTTTAGTACACACATAATTAAGTGGAATTTCTGAGTCATACTACGTGCCGACTCAGGACAGGAAGAAGCAAATTTTCCTTTCGCTCCGTAAATGCTCTTTAGTTGGACTCTTTTCTGACACCTTTTTTCGGAGCGCTCCGAAAATGCTCTTTTGTTGGACTCTTTTCTGACTCCTTTTTCGGAGCGCTCCTAAAATGGTATGCTGGGATGTATTTTTTTCGCTTTCATTCAGTTGGTTCCTGGTTTCTATTAATAACATTTTTACTTTCTGCACTTAAGGTTTGCTTGTATCATTTTAAAACATCATTTACAGTATTTCTTAGAATCTTTGGCTCTTTACATTCATTGAATGTTGAATTTTTAAGGAATTTGTGCAGGATTTTTTAATTTTTATTTAATTCCATTATTTTTATTTTTTATTGCTGAGCCTTCGTACAACTACTCTCCAACTGTGTGTTTATTATACAGGAATTTCTGTTAAATAAAATATTCTATAGAAATACCACGAAAAAATAACGCTTTAAAAAAAGGTAAAATAAATAAACAATAAATTCGGTCAAGTAAATAAAATCTTTGTGATTACAAGTATTAAAAGTGACATTAAACTTTAGATTACGATTATTTTATAATAAATTCTGTTTATATTTATTTAAGTTGTTGATAGATCACAATAAATATTTAAACAAAAACCACAGAAGGACAACAATTTAAATTTATACATACATATGTTTGTATGTATGGAAAGAATAAAATACTCGTAAATTTAAAACTTTTCCCTTGTCTGTCATTGTTATTTCAAATTAATTAACACTTAAACGAAAGTAAATATTTTGCTAAAAACTGTTAATTAAACTTCACATTTTAAATGATTTATCATTTAACAAAAATCAACATGCAAACACGAATAGATTTGCAACCAATATAAATAAGCCTTAGCAGTTGGTATTTTAAATAGCCAGTGTAATAAATTCCTATCGATTGTTACCACAGCCTTTACATTAACGCAAAACCATGAGTTTTACAAGAAATTTAATTTGGCAAAAATTCAAAAAGAAACAACATTTACGTAAAGTTTTGTCACGTAAATTTTTTGTTTTACATTCTGTGGAGGAGTTTAAACATTTGGACACTTTTCATCGTGCCACCAGGCCCTGTAAGTGAAAAATTATTAAAAATATTCTTTTTATTTCCTTTAATGTGACTGAATGCTGGTTGGGTATCATAGGTTTATTTCTTGCTCATATTTTTGGTGTCATGCCGTTGGTGAATACATGGGAATACAATCCATATCGTTTGAAATTCAATGTACCCTGTTGGGCCATGACAACAACCGTATTATTTTTCATATTTGGCGGATGGAAAGCAATAAATTTTTCAGCACAAATATTTAAAAGTGGAATTAATGCAAAAAATATAGGTAAATATTTAGATATTTTGGTGTGTTTAATATTGCATTTTTTTCTGTCTTTCTATCACTTTCACGTGTCGGTCTGTCTGTATCATTCATTTTATGTTGGAAATTTAAAAAAAAAACATTTTATGTTTGGAAATTTTTCATATTTAAGTAGGCTATAAATAATATTAAATTTCAATGCTATTTATCATGGTGTAACTATACAGTAGTATATTGTGCCTGTTGTTTCAGTATTGTGTGGTATTTGTTGCCGATTTGCACTTGTACAGTTACACCATGCTATTTATTGTATAGATACTAGGGATGCCAATCCCGAAATCCCGAGTATTTGTGTAAAAAATCCAGTGAAGTATAATTAATTTTATAATTTTTTTGGCTTACACATATACAGAACATCTTCTCTTAACGTAAATCAATGTCTTTTAGTATTTTCAAAAGAAGAAAATAAACATTTGTCAATAGCCTCGTTATAACGAATTTTCATTCACTGCAGACTAACGAAATATAAAGAATTATTTACCTCTATTTAATGAATTTTGTCAACTTACAACATTTTCATAACGATTTCCATCAATTAATCCAAATTATATGAAACACGCAAAATTGTTGTGTTTGCAACGACAACGTCTCCAGCAAACCTACATTCGTAGTCGACAGCAGCATGCATTAGACTAACGGCTGAAATATTCGAAGAAGAAGTTATTTTTCAATTTTAAAACTACAAAAGACAGTGTTTTCCTTCAAATGTGTTTTGATTTATTAGCGGAAATCGTTCGCAGATGATGATTAATATACAAAATGTTTTATTATCTCGTTATAACGAATAAAAGTGCAACTTCACCTCGATATAACGAACCTCGTTGTAACGAATTATTCGATATAACGTTTTTTTTAATCCCCTTAAGATTCGTTATACCGAGGTTGAACTGTATTTGTTATTATAGTGCAAGACCAATGTAAGCGGAATGCGGCCGCTGGCGGCAATCAGCTGTTCTTTATTTAAAGCGGCAAATGTCAAAAAATTAAATTGATTTGTTTTTTACATAAATAAATTTTTAAATTAACGTTTTTTTAGTGTGTACATGGTGTAAAAAGTGTTAAAAAATGGAAAAAACTTTTTTTATTTTTAACTAAACTCATATGTCACATATTCACCCCTATCGTGAATAAAAATTCCACATGAAATTTGTTCCCTTTTATTTTTTTAACATTGAATTTTAATAGGACAAATGTGAAAAGTGAACAAATTTCATGTGGAATTTTTATTCACGATAGGGGTGAATATGTGACATATGACATATTTTTATTCACGATAGAGGTGATTATATACATGTGTATGGCAACATCGTTTTAAGCGGCAAAGCTGAACAAAATTTTACTTTGGCGGGTAGTCGCTTCTCACAGCATTGCCAGATTAAGTAAATTTAGATCCTTAAAAATGTTTGTATGAATAATTTTGTAAAGAAACAAAATTTTTATTTACTGGTAATACTGTTGCCCTCCGTGTTACATATCCATCCCTAAGCAACCATTATTGGCTGGCTAAGTGTAGCGGAGTATTAGCTTCCAATTACGTTTCCACACTTTGCCAGACAGCAACATAAGCATTTACATATTAATGTTTATGTTGCTTACTTTTAATTAAATACTTATATTAAGTTACATTTTCTAGATTCCCACATTTGGTGGAATAGTTTTGTATTTTTTATGTTTTAATTTTTAGTCTTAAGATTGATTTAATAAAAGGCTGTTGTTCTAAAGAATACCTGGTTTTATTTTAAAATAAAACGAAAGCAAATACATAAGTCCCACGGCCGTATGCCGCTTACATTGGCCTTTCACACAGAAAAAAATAAAAATAAGTTTCAATTAAAATATTTGTGGAATCAATTAAAAATTTAATTGAAATCGGACCTGTAAACAAAATGATAGTATCAATTAAAAAAAATGTGAGATTTAATTGAAAAAGTCAGAAAAAGTAATTGAATCAATTAAAATTTTAATTGAAAATTATTTTAAAATCAATTAAAGGTTTAATTGAAAAAAAGACATGATTTTTTTTTCTGTGCACTATGTATTAAAAATGGATTAAAAACGTTGATTGCGAAACGAATGAAATAATGAATGTAACTAAAACATGTAAAAGCCCCCCACAAGACCTTATAATGTCTGTAATGTTATGAAATCAAATATTGAATAAGAAATATTTATAAGTATTTATCTCAAAGTGTGAGAAATGCAATCAGCATATAATAATTTTGCCTACATACGTTGATTGCAAGCAATGTTATTCGTCAGCGTCATGTATTAATAACAAAAATAAATCAAGATTCTCTTTAATTTAGATGCCTTAATATTTTTAAGAAGCTTTTTTAAGGTCGAACGATAATATTCTATTGCTTTTAAATTAATATAGAAATTAAAGGCGAAATGGCATATTATTTTTCTCTATCTAATTTTCAATGTAATGTTATTACGTTTTTAAATTATTAATTGTTTATAAAATTTTGTTTACAAAATACAAAATTAGCTTTAAAAACTTTTAGTATATATATTTAAAAATTATAGCTATGAGGACAGAAAATTTTTGTTTTCAAACATACTCGTATTTATACATCCAGAGAAAAAATGAACACATATATGTACGATTTGACACCATACGGTGTCAAAAGTACCCCGTATGTGCACAAATCGTAAACGAACGGTTTCAATTTTATAACAAAGAAATTTGAAACCATTCGTTGTCTGTTTCCTTTCTGAACCCACTCCAAATAAATAAAAATTATACATATTATTTTTTTGATTTGTTTTATAAAATGTCAATTTTACAATAAGTACCAAAATCATTTACATAGTTTGTTTATTCGACCTTTTTTAATATTTTATAATTTCTTTCTTTAAGCAATAAGGTCACTTTTAAATTTTATATAAAAAATGTTTTATATATTTATATATGTATATTTAAATCCGATATTTCGCTATCTCAATGAATAGTTTCTTCAGAGATATTATAATTTTTAAATTATAATAAAATAACAATTGAAATATTAACAATGAAAATGAAAATTTTTAACAGAAACTTTATATAAATATATAAAATATTTTTTATATAAAATTTAAAAGTGGCCTTATTGCTTAAAGAAAGAAATTATAAAATAAGTACAAAAATTTTAATATACCTCATTCTAAAATACATTTTTCCAAACTATATATGTGAACATACTACGTACAGTTAGCAAAAAAAAAAACTTGTACACTTATGGCCGAGTTCTCAGTCATTAGTTAACCATTGGTAAACTAAAATAGTAACTATTGTTTAACTATTACTTGTTACTATATGTGCCCACGGTCGTCAGATATTACAACGTTCTCATAACTACCAATGTGCTAGCAATGTACTGACATTGAAAATTTTTTAGCAAAAGGTAAATTGTCAGTTTACACGATTGTAAGAAAACTAACAATTTCATTTGCACACAATTGTCACACAATGAATTTAGCTGTCAACCGAAATTGTCAGTTCACACGGTTGTCAGATTGTTGTGTGGCATTGTCAAATTCCTTTTGCAGCTCTGTGTTTAAAAATTTTAAATATTGTCATGGAACAATAAAGAGCAATTGGGACCATTTTATCTGCACTCTATTAAACAGGATTCATCAAAAAAATATGTCGCTATCCATTTTTTATTTTCTTTAATTTAATTCTTTAATTTTCTTCCACTTTTTTGAAAAATTTTATTAATGCAAACTTTAATTTAATTCTTTAATTTTCTTCCACTTTTTTCAAAAATTTTATTAATACACACTTGTTTGTTTATTTATGTATATACAGAGTTGCATTTAGAAATAATTTCTATGACAATACTTCCATTGGCAGATGCATAAACTTTGCACATATGACAATGAAAAGTGTTTGACAATTGTCTTAAAACAATGACAATGCCAAAATTGTGTGTTTACACGATTGTTAGATGTGTGACAATATTTTTGTCTTCCAATGTACTGAAAATGCTTTTTCTTACAACGTTGGAAGACAAAAATTTTAAGTTTACAAGATTGTTAGACAATTTCTGCACATTTATCTGACAACGTTGTAATATCTGAAAATAGTGTCCACGCTTTTTTTTATGGCAAACTAAGCATTGCGAATAAAGAATCATCAGTTAAGCCTTTGTCATTAGCTAACTAAAGACTGTGAATTTAGCAATTAGCAAATCAAAATAAATACTAGCACAAAAATATTTCATTACAACAAATTCGATTTTATTAAAGAGAAATTAAAAATTGAGATCCGTATTTCAAATACATATGAAAATAAATGTCTAAAGGACTTCGAGTATGTATAAAGAAAAAAACTGCAACAAAAAAACATGTTCATATTCATAGGCAAAAAAAAAGTTGTACAGAAGAGGAATTCTTATTAAAAATATAAAAATCTAATAAATATTTAACCTTCTAGTATTTGGTGTGAGGATCTTTTGCTTCTTTAACAGCTTTGAGTCTTCTTGGCATATCGAATATATGTACTAGGTTTCTTGTTACCTCTACAGGTATAGATTTCCATATATCCATTAGAGCGTTTTTTAGGTTTTCTTTGTTGGTCACTTGCTCCATAAAAATAGAGCAAGGGAAAAACTCCGCGAGAGTTTTTTCCCTTTTCCCATTTTTCTTATTCAAATTCAATGTTAAAAAAATAAAAAGGAAAAAAAAGTATATAATTTGTTGTATTGAATAAATTTCTTCTTTATACATGTATGTTAAAATTATAACAATCTCTGGTAATTTGCCTCTATTTTTTTATTACAGTTGGCATAGTTTTCTTCGCCATAACTTTTATTATATGTATAAATTTTCTAAATTTAGCAAGAAATTGGCCGCAATTAATACAATATTGGACACGCATCGATTTGCTGTTTCTAATGCCTCCCTATAAACCACCGAAATGGTCGCTACGTAAACAATTACTTACACTGCTAATTGGTTTCTGGTTTACGGCTTTGGGTATGTATAGAACACGTATTTACCTACTAATAATTAAGGGTATATACATACATATATAAAATAAAACTACTCTTTCCATAATAAACAGTTTTATCTAATCAAATACATATGTACATATTCCCAATTTGTTTTAACTTTTTGCATGCCTGTGCTTGTCCGCATCGTGGCGTACGTGTAGTGGAGCATTGTTTGTTTTATGCTTCCGGTTATTATAATTTTCGTATGCGTCGTCTCTACTGCCATCCTAATGATATACACTACTCTTTCAAGGACTTTGTTCAGATGGATTTATTTATGGATGTTTTTACATATTTTCCTTACAATATGTTTGTGGCTGTCAATGCATTTGTATTTAGTTTATTAAATATTTACACTTAAACTATGGCTTTTCACCATCACCTCACACTGCGCTTTCATTAAATAATTTTTAAAGCACACACTAGGTCCCAATTTACACGAAGCAAGTCTTTCGCGATGAGATGAGTTCACACTTGATTGTACTAGCAATTCGTGTTACTCTCTTATTTTATTACATACATGTGTATACTCTCAAATAAAAATACGAGTGATTTAAGCAATTATATTGTGCTGTGTGAACACCGAAGAAATTTCAAGGAAAATATTGTATCAATATTTCTAATAAAAATTGTTTCGTGTAAATTGGGACTAACTGTTCAAAGACAAAATTTTTGTGTAAGAAATTCATTTATTTTGGTTTGTATTACTTTGCTATTAGGAGAAAAGTTCCTAGTTTGTCGTTAAATTTCGCTTTATTTGCTATATAAACATGTTTTTGATAAATGTAATTATTCTTAAATATACTAACCATTTTTGATGGTTTACGGATGGAAGGTGTTACATAAGACGATGACATATTTCATAAAATATGTACAATGACAGTCTTAGCAGAAAACGACGACAATCTCAGTATAAGACGACAAAAGTTTTAGTGTAAGATGACGGCAGGTTTGGTATACGACGATACATGGAAGACCATTGTGTAACTATGCAAGGTGAGTGCAGTAGCACAGCTGACTGATTTTGTTTACAATTTACTTATGTCAAAAGTAATACTTGTTCAAGTGTTTTTGACAGTAGTACATTATTTTGCACAAACAAAATGCCTGTCGTTTCGGTTTTGTGTTGTATTTGTTGCCGATTTGCACTCATCTTGTATAATTACACCATGTGGAAGACTTTTACGGAAAAAAATTATTTATATGTAAATATGTTTTAAAAAAATTTTGCATTTATTCGAACATTTTTGTGGAAAACACTAGAGTGAAAACAAAATTTTATATTTTTTATAAGATACCCCGCAATTCCCAAAATAAAATTTTATAAATCTCTAAAATGGAATTTATTAGACTTTTGGCGGCCTTTCGACCTTTTGAGGCGATTCTATTCTAGACAACTTTTAACATCAATTTTCAAATCACACTATTTGATACTTTTTTTTTTGAATCAAATTTAAAGTAAAATATCTATATTTTATAATAATATAATTTTATTAGACGTAAGCTTAAATATAAATTTGTTGTGCACTTCGAAGCATTAAGATTCATAGATTTGGCGCGAACAGAAAATTCATTCATGTGCACCCGTCATGGCTTAAAGAGCAAATTTCTTATTATTGGATTATTGGATTTCTCTACGATGTTTTGATTTGATAATCAACGTCTGATATCTCATCTTTAACAATAAAAAAGAATAATACAAGAAAAGTTTAAAAATTAACAGAGTTTTATGTTTTCGTGGTATGATCTTATGAAAGTTGGCCAATTTGGTTGCACCCGTCATGCACTTTAAAGCTCTCTCGTGGCTATTTGGTCGTTTCATATAAATTCTTGCAAATAGATAACAATATTATATAGAAAAATATTACCCCTTCTAGAAATAACTTAATTGAAAATGTGTTTCTTTTTATTAGTAAAAGACGTTTAAAGCGTCTAAATGTTGCACCCGTCAGAATAGAATCGCCCTTTGCATTAATTAAGAACATTTTAGGCAATATAAAATCGGTTATTTCTTTTGAATATCGACAATGTGATTTAAGAACATTTGTCCTAACTTTGAATTTTACATAAAAAATAGCTATAACTTGAATGACTTTGGTCCCAACGGTAATAAAGTTTTTCAATATTTGTTTTTCGTATAACATAATTCTTTTAAAGTTTGCTGTCCACTAAATATAAATACGTTATAAGTCTTCTAGGATTTCTTAAGTAATATAATAAGATGAAAAGTATCGTTTTATACCCTCTACATCCACAAGTGGTGAATGAGGGTATATATAAGTTTGTCATTCCGTGTGTAACACTGAGCAATATTCATCTGAGATCAAACAAAGTATATACATTATTGATCCTTATGAAGTTCTAAGTCGATTGAGCTATGTTCGTCTTTCCGTCTGTGTAAAACACTCTCACGTCCAAAATATTTAACCAAAATCAGCAAAGTTCACAAAAAATCGTTTTTAATTCTCCTAGGAAGTTTGGTATCATAATCGGTTAAGGCTAACCAGAGTTATGGACCAAAATGTGTTACACACCTCCATCATAATACGATATTTTTAAACAATTTTTTTGCTATTTTGTTTAAATATATTGCGGATAATACCATGACATTTTGTACACGTTTTTTTCCACGATGGAAGGACAAACTGAGATGAAAATACATAGTAAGAAAGGATAGTAAGAATAGTCCCCATACAAATTTATTTCCGATATATGGCTCAATATTACATAAATGCCTATATAATTGCAATATCAATGCAAAATCAATATCAAATCAAAAATAAGTTTTAGACGAAAATAAATCACAAAACTAAAATTTGATTAGTTTGGTTCATGTTTGACCATTGCTCCCATACAAAGTCCACTTCCGAAAATCACTTAAATACCTTTAAATCTTTTACAAATAACGGTACCGATCTAAAATTTTTCACAGATCATGTATGTATGTATGCCAAAATTAAGCTGTGGATTTGTGAATTTAGGCCCATATAAGGTCCACTTCCGAAAATTACTTTAATACTCATATCTCTCTTGAATATACCGTTATGTTTTAGAAATTCGACATAATATAACCCCATATAAATAAAATTCTCTGTACCGAATTTTATGAAGATCGGTTCATAATTGGTCATAGCTACCATATAAGAACCAATTCCGAAAAATAAGTAGACCCACAAAAATGTCCAATAAATATTGATTTCGAACCAACATTTTATACCGAACTGTAATTTTAATCCAGAAATCATACTAATATCGGTTATATGGCAATTATACTTCTGAATTTTGTAGTTGGCAGTCCATATTTGGCAATAGCTCTCAAATAAAGTAAACTTCTAAGTATTATTATAACAACAATTAATCTCTTGTAAACTACGTTACTGAGATGAAATTCTAACGATCTTCTTCAGAATATAATTGGTCCACTTCTGCTAAACTCTTGTAAATAACGTTATTGAGATGATATAAGCCTCACCTTATAATCTTGCCCTTTTTATACTCTTTTCCTTAACCTGGAATTGGTAATTACATAAATCAAATCTTTATGTAGGTGAATGGTTAAAATTAGATAATATTTAAAAACGTTTGAAATAAATTATATTATGAGTAAACTTGTCTATCAAACAATATATAAAATACTAAAAAAATGTGCGCTAAAACTGGATAAGAAATACTGAATAATGATATTCTGACTCTATGAAGATTTTAAATAATTCGTTTTTTACTTTGTTTATAAATCTGTTATTAATCCACAAAAAAATCGTGAAATATTTGGATCCGCTATTATCAAAAAAACAGAATATCTCTTAAACTATATATAGGATAATGTATAGCTACGACCAAGTTTTTTTAGTACACAATTGATATATTTTATATATAGTAGTTAATCTCTGAAATCGGATCACAAGGGAAAAAAAATCGTCTCTGACACCGACCCTGGTTGGCTTATGAAGTTGAAAGTCAAAACTTAAACTCGACAACACTTCCTCGTCGCGACTTTTGTTATAGTAAAAGACGACGAAAGTTTTAGTACATATAAGCCGTCGAAAGTTTAGGTACAATATAAGAAGATAACTGTATTAATATAAAATGTCGAGAGTTTTAGTATAATATAAGAAGTATATATGGGTTCTAGTATATATGGGTATAGTATAACACGACGACAGTTTAAGTATAGAAATCGACAGTTTTAGCACAATATTAGACGACGGGTATTTAAATATTAGGCGACGACAATCTTTGTACAATGGCACAGCTTTAGTACAAGACGGCGGCAGTCTTATTATAACACCACGAGTTACGTACTCACCCTATTTCTAATAGTAATTGCTGGTAAAGTGTAGTGAACCTAATAGTTTGAATTACATCTTTAAATTTTGTTCCCACACTTTGCCAGACAGTAACATAAGCATTTACATATATGTATATGTTTATGTTGCTTATCTTTAATTAAATATGAGTTTAAAGTTACACATTTTGTATTTTTATATTTTAATTTTAGTCTTAAGATTCAATGCAAAAGAAGAAGTAACTACTCAAAATAAAAAAATATAATTCACGCGATATAAGATCAAATGATAAAATGCAGTAAAAATCTGTAGTCATTAATATATATACATATATTTTTCTAAGACATTTTATACAACTTATTTCTGAACTTTAATTGAAAAAAAATAATTGCTAAATAAATCTCAGATATATCAAATTAGTTTATCGCCTGCTTTTTTCATCATTTTGTTACAACAGTTAATAGAATACATAATTCCTTAATATATTTTTATATTTCTCGTTTAAAGTTGTTAAACGGTGCTTTTACATTTATTTGGAATTTTTTGGATTTTTTTATAATTGCCATAAGTTTGGGACTGGCAACACGTTTTCAGCAATTCAATGCTCGTATAGAAGTTTTGGCGGGTTGTGTAAGTTATCTTATACATATTTATTTACTTTCGTACTTGTTGCAAGTCAAAGAAAAAAATATAAAATAAACTTTTTTTTAATTTGAATTTATTTACGTACATATGTATGACTCTATATGTACATATGTATTTCCAGTATGTACCGGATGCTGTTTGGTATAAAATACGTCGTGAACACATCATATTGTGCGAATTCATGGAACAAGTTAATGATCAAGTGTCGACAATTGTATTTCTATCATCTCTTAGCAACATGTATTTCATTTGTAATAATTTATTAAACATATTTACGTGAGTAAATTTCATATTTATTGAATTTCATTTGAATACTAAATATTGTTGCTTTTCATGGTTAATTTTAAGAAAACTTCGTTATCCAATCAATTACGTGTATTTTTGGTTCTCTTTAATTTTCCTGCTGAGTCGCACAGTTTGCGTTTTTATGTTTGCTTCAGAAATCCATGATGCCTCGGTGTTGCCGTTGAAGACTTTGTTTCTGGTGCCCAGTGGTTGTTGGACCGAAGAGGTGCAACGTTTTATGGCGCAAATTGTTAATGAGTTTATTGGTTTGACAGGAAAACGTTTCTATGGCGTGACACGAAATAACTTATTTGGTGTGAGTTTATTTCTATGCGGGAGTTACTTCTTAAATGTTTGTGAAAAAATAGGTAAACAATGCATAATTTCAAAAGAGTTGATGTATAAGACAAAATTTCTAATTAAAATTAAAAGCGACTAGAACTTAGTATAAAATAAAGTAAATTGCAAAAAGTTTGGAATTTTATTTTGGACTACTTTTACTTGAGAGATTACATACGAAATACCAATTTCTCAAATAAAGGACATAGGTTATGAGGCGTAGCACTTGTACTGTGTATATTGATTGTTTTATATGTTTCTAGTTGAACTGGCAAACATTTTTGAAGCCGACGCTATTTTTATTTAATTTAAATACATATATTAATTTCTTTACTGTTCACATTTTAGATGATGGCTACAATAGCAACATATGAATTTATGCTTTTGCAGTTGGATCAAAAAAATCAAGAAACTGATTTACCCGATTTATGTAGTTAAATAAAACACCATTTAAAAAAGTATATCTATAAACTTTAACTGCCATTTTCAACAAGTCTAGTTATATTTTAAATTAAAGTTATAGCTGCAGTTAAATAATTGTTTTTAAAATAATTTTGAAATATTTTAACAGACAGTATAACTTAAAGTTAAAATATAACTAGGATTGGTAAAAATGGGGGTAAAACTGTTTAAATGTTACAACAGTATAAGATGACAGTGTTCTATTAAACGACGACATTATAAGTATAAGATGACAGTGTTTCCATTTTATAACATCCATAATATAAGTCAGTATCAGTAGACGAGAATAAGGTCTTATATTAGACGACTAAAGTCTTAGTATAAGAGGACGAAAGATTAAGTTTCTGACGACAAAAGTCTTAGTATAAGACATCGAAAGACTTACTATATGACGTCGAAAGTCTTAGTATAAGGCGACGAAAAACTTAGTACAAGACGACGAAAGTCGTTGTATAAGAAGTCGAAAGACTTAGTATAAGAGACGACAAAAGTCTTAGTATAAGACGATGAAAAACTTAGTACAAGACGAAAGTCGTTGTATAAGACGATGAAACTTTTAGTATAAGACCACAAAAGTTTTAGTATGAGACGACAAGTCTTAATATAAGACGACAAACTCTTAGTATACGAGGACATAAGTCTTAGTACAAGATGATGAAAGTCTTAGAGGAAGAAAGTCTTAGTATAAGACGACGATAGAATTCTTATACTTGTGTGTAAGCCGACAAATGTTTTAGTATAAGACGACAACAATCTTACAATAAGACAACAAAAGTCTTAGTATAAGATGGTTCTCTTATTATAAGACGTTGTTCATAGTATAAGACGTGTTTTTCTTAGTATAAAACTTTATTAGTTTAAAAACTAAATATTAAATAAGTAACTTACTAACTGCCTCGTGAAACCCCTAAAACAAATAAAACATTTAAGTTTCAGTATAACATAAACAAGATTCTCAGTTGAAGATTTTTTTTTCAATGTCAATGGCCTTTTAGGCACACGAATTTATCACTCTCACAAAAAAATCACACTTTACTCTAACACTTTCCCTTTACTAGTTCATTCTAAACAATAACAAACTAAACAAGGAATCAAAATAAAAAAGACAAAACATAACCAAAATACTACCATAAATTAACCTACCCCTAACCTAAAACAACAAATCAAGCAACCATCCAACTCTGCACGTGATACAGTTTTCAATGTTAAACAACCACTAATGGTTGCAATGGGCATTACAGGCATTAGCCCAAACTACAAACCCTCCCGGCCAGTAAGTTAACACTTGTGTTTTGAGTTTAACGGTAGTCAAGGTAACTTGCAAGGCACTGAATGAAATAAAAAAATATTCTTTTCATTATTCATTGCCTTTTAGAATATTTAACATGTCATTTTCGGCTTTAAATTTTAAATAAATAATAGTAAACAAGAAAAGAAATAAACTTGCTGGCAAGGATTTAATAGCAAAACAATGGATTTGCCCGATGTGGTGTCTTTAAGGAAATTTAAAGACCTTTCTAAAACACAGAAAGAAGAACTTTTCCAGACCTTATTGGAGCTGTCGGAGGCCATAGAAGAATTACCTAAGAAATCAATACGTAAGACTTTGGAGTTGACATTGGCTGTTTTGGCATACAAAGGTGAACAGGTCCGAGAGTTGGAAGAACAATTAGAAGCTAGAGATAAGGACAGTTTGGGTAAGGATAAATCAAACTAAACAAATTGTAATTATTTAAGAAAATAAAATTTATTTAATTTGTGCCAACAGAATCCCATCATGACCGTTTAATGGATGAAAATGAAAAACTGAAACGCATGGTGGCCAATTTGGAGGATGAGAAACTAGAGTTGAAAAATAAATCTAAGGAGGTGATGATGATTCATTTCTTGGTTTTATGCGATTGCTTTAAGAGATATATTACTTTATTTTTACTTATTAGTTAACTGAGGAAATATTTTCTTTGCAAAAACGTTTACGTGAGGCTGCCAATGCTGATGTCAGCGACAAAGACTCTTCCGACCCTTTGTCCGAATTGGATAAACAAGAGACTCTTCTACGTAACATTAACACTAAGAATAAACATATTAAACGTTTACTGAGAGAAATTGAGGTGGGTATTTATTTCGATTTTACTAGAAGCTTTTAAATAAGTCAAATAATTTCAAAAATAAAGTATTTGGTTGAACTTTAATAAAATATGATTTATTCTATGACTTCTAAAAATATATCTTTAATACAGTCCCTACAAAATCAAAACATCGAACAATCCAAAACTATATTAACCCTGGAAAAAGATATGAAGCATAGTAAGGATGTATTATTAAAGTTAAAAGCCAAAATAACTTTATTGGAAAGTGAGAAAAAAGCTCAAGCAGACTCTATGCAAGATCTTAACATAGAAATAAAACGATTAGAGGGGAATATAACTTATTTAGAAGATGAACGAGAGAAAAGTGAAAACGATTTAAAAGAGTTTATAGAAAAGTTGGAGAAGAAAGCTCTGTCGTGGAAGAAAATATTGGAGGAGAAAGATAAACAATTAAAGAAATTTAAAAGCAAAAAGGAAACAGCGCCAGACAATGACGGTGAGAAAGAAGAAACGGAAACTAAAGAGGAAAGTGAGCAATCAGAAGAACAGGAAGAGATAAGTAAATTACAGCATGTAAGTAAGAGCATTTTAAGTCAAAAACCTGTATTTAAAATAATTTTGCTCCTAATAGTCCTTAGAATACCGCGATAAACTTATCGAACAATTAGAGAGTAAAATCAAAATGATGGCCGAGGAAATGATTGCCTCCACAAAGCTAATGAATAAGCTAAGTGCGGAAAAGGAAGAAGAACGCAATCCTCGTAAACTGCGCCAGTGCTGTAAGTCAGTGGAATTAGCTTTAATGGCAAGCAATAAGAAATGTCAAGAACTTTCGGAAATGTTACAAAAAGCCGAAGAGGAAAGTTGTCTCAAGGCCAAACAAGCCATGGAAGCCACAAAAGCTTTGACGGCCTATCAGAAAGGCGAAGACGGTCTAATGTCAGCCTTAAAAAAATGTTCTTCCTTAGAGAATAAATTGCAGTCAAGAGATAAACAAATCAGAGCTTTGGTCATGGAATTGAATTCCATGCATGAAATAGCACAAGAGAATACTTTTTTAAGAAAACGTCTGAATATACCGGAAGATGTGGTTATCACAGCCAAAAACTTGCAAGCCAAAGAGCGTAGCAAAGAGAAAATGATAGAGAAATTAACATTGAAACTGAGAGCCTCAGAGGAAATGAGATTGCAGTTGAAAATGGAAAAGTCAGATTTAAGGTGGAAGCAAATTGTATATTTCATTATATATGTATTTAGTAAATTTGTAATTGTTTTAACATTTTAGAAAGCAACTTTTGGAATTAAAACATAATACCAATACGCTCTCATCTCCAGAAGTAGAGGCCAGTAAAGCTCCTAAGACCACTAAAAACACACCCCACAAGTCTCCCAAAGCAAAAAGTGAGCTGTATTTAACAAGTTCTTCTGTGAAAGAAGTAGGTGAAGTAGAAGACTCTTCCAATTCAAGAGAAACCTCTTTGTTGGTAACTATTTGCAGCCAGTGCCAAGGCAATTTGAGAGTAGAACTACAGGATTCAATTGATCACGATTTACAAGCCAAACATAAAGAAATACTAGAAGAAAACGATATTTTAAGACAAGGAATGTTGGAAATTCTGGAAAAATTAAGGGAATATGATGGTAGGTAGAATACTAAAAGTAAACTTTACTATTAATAATATCTATTTTTATAATTCAAAACCTACAGACTGTTCAGACAACATTACCATCGACAATGTAATGCTTTGTAGATTAATACAGACTTTAAAGTGGTCCAACTCTCCTTTTGATACTCCCAAAAGGATAAGAGAACAATTGGCTTTAATACAGTCGCGAGAGATAGCTTTAGAAGAGCTTCTGCTAAAACAAAAACCTGAAGAGGAGGCGAAGGAATTTGCTACTGAAGATTTAAACTCCATAGAAAGTATGCGTGAAGATGGTGAGATAAGAGACACAGAAGAGCCTGCCTTGCAGCTACCCGAGTATTTGGATACCTCTACCAGGCCTACTACACCCAACAAAAGTATCAATATACCCTATATAGCAGAGGAGGAATGCGCCCCAGAAGCTGAGACGGAACCGGAACCAGAACCAGAAATTTCTTTGCCCGATAAACGCAAACTAGAAACCGAATTGGAAGAACTTAAAATCTTTAAGAAATATTATGAAGAGCTGAAGCTGCATATGAATGCCAATGAAATGGAAACTATGCAAACTTGTGCTCAACTTACCGAACAAGTTGTTACACAAGAGCTAGAATTACTGCGAGAACGCAGAAGTTATGGATATATGAGAGAGGATTTTGACCAAAATCTGTTCGCTTTGAAACAACTCGAAATAGCAGGTATTAAATCACAAGCCCAGCTAAAGAAAGAACTACTGGAAAGCCAAGAAATGGCAGAAAAACTCAAACAAGATTTACAAAATCATAAAAATCTTTATGCCTATACAACGGAAGACTTCAAAACATTGCAGCAATCCCTCAATGAAAGTCAAATGAAACTGGCCATAGTTACAGAAGAGCTATTGGCTGGCAAACAGGATGCTAGTATAAAAATACCCGAACTTTGTTTGGATTACGGCATAATTAGAGATGATTTACAATTAGAATTTATAACACAACAGCAGTATGAAGAGCAAAAGCTAATGGTCAAAGAGTTTGAGACACAGAAACTGGAAATGCTAAGAAAAAATACTCAATTGGAGTCGCTTTTGGAAATAGCTCAAGAGCAAATAATATCACAGCAAAGGCTACTTAATGATATCACCGATAATCATGTTAATTTAAGACATCTAGTGGCCGACTTACAAAGTTCTACCGAAGAGAAATTGCTAATGGCTAAAATGCAAAGAGATTTAGATACATGTAAATTATCAAATCCAAACTTTTAGAAATTACAATTTAAATTTAATTAATTAACTTACAGCTAAATTGGAACTTAGTCATGTGAGAAATGAGCGAGACTCACTTAAGCTGCAATTTGAAAATGTAGAACAGGACCTTATCAGCCGCAATAAAATTATTGAAGATTTAAACAAAAGCTTCCAAATAGAACGCCAAAATAACAACATTAAGATCAAGTATTTTATATGTCTATAAATACTATGAAAAATATAAACACTTTTAAACTGTAACTGATTTTTAACTAATAATTTCAGATTCCTACAAAAGTCCTTATGTTGTCTTAAAGAGAAATATGCCAAATTTACACCTTTGGTCTTCCTAACCAATTTTGTTTATGCCTACAACAACTTCCTAAAGAAAACAACCAATTTAAATGACGATAAAGTAAACAGAACTGAATTGTTAAATGGCTACATAGAGGAAGTTATTAAAGCTGCTTTAAGAGAATATAATTTAGAAATGGAAGAAAATCAAAAAGTTATTAAGGTAGCGTAGGATATTCTTAAAACTCTCTTTAATCTATAATTTAATCTATATTAATTGTTCGTGCTCTTTAAAGCTGGTAAAAACCGAAACCCAGTGCAAACTCTATGAAGATCAAATGAAACAGTATGAAAGGAAATGTCATGAATTAGAACTCGATTTACATAACATAAAACTTAAAATGGCTGCAGAAACCGAACATTGGCACACTATAGAGGCGTTATTTGGTACAGAGAAAACTCTTGAAGTGAGCGTTAATCAGCGTGAAAATAATGATAAGCCATTAAAACAATTAACCAAAGAAATTGGCTGTAATACAGACAGCACTCCCATACCAGCTGAGAGAAATTTATCAGCCAGCAAATCACGCAGAGTCTCCAAAGAATTGGTAGATAAGAACATGTCTCCCATACAAACTCCTAAAAGAAATTCCCACAAAGAAACATCAACACAAACCGAAAGGAAAAACTTCGAAAAAGGCGATGTTTTTAAATCAGACAACCAATCCGAAACCGAGCAAACAGAATATCCTTTGGATCAGGAACAGAAAGAAACTACACAAGGGACTTGTAAGACAACAACAGAGGCTGAAATCCAAACTGGTGTTGATTTAGTTGGACACGACTCAAAAGCTATGCAAACTGTAGAGGTGGACGAGAGTAAAGAAAAAGGCGACTATGAGAAAATAATTAAAGAAAGTGACTTTAAGGAAGCTTTGGAGAAACTACAGAAAACGGAAGAGAGGTTAGTTATAAAATCTAGCAATTTTTGCAAATTAAAATCAAATAAAATTTTGTTCATACGAGGTATGTTTCATTATTTATAAGATTTTCCGAATCCAACAATTTTTCCAAAGCGATACTTCTATTATCCTGGGAATGGTTTTTATTTCTATTTCATTTAGTTGCCCCTTTACTCGTTGTTGAAATAATCTCAGTCCTACCTATTTTATTAATTTGTTAAGAAACATTTCAAAAATCCAGTCACTATTTTAAGAATTTGATAGAACAGTAAATGCACATAGGTATTGATCCACATCATCATTTTATTATTCTTACTTCATTCACTACAATCTAGTATTGATTGCCGAATAATAGAAATACGATCTTAGTTCAATAGAAAAAGAGACTAAATTTAGAGGTATATATTCCGCTGTTTCGAGTGATCTATGAATACTTTGAAACTAATTTTTGTTACTGTTACTGTTACTAATTATTATACTGGTTATTTTATTTTGCAGATCCTTTGTTTGATTACCGGTAACTAGTATGGGGATCTCTTTCTTTTAGAACTGCCCTTTGTTTATATTTTTGCAGCGTGTAACGATTTACTTTGACACACAATAAATTACATACCAAAAAGCCCTAAAAAAATGATTTTGGCTTTTTGAAACGTCAGAATTGTCTGCTCTGTATAATCTGTGGTTATTCTCGGAAGTGGACATTGTATGGAATATATGATCTAATTTTCACAAAAGGAAATAGTATAATTTTTAAATACTTATAACTGTACTGTGTAAAATTTCGGTTCGATGTGGATGTTTATGCAGGTTAATGCGTTTTTCGCAAGTACGAGAGTTCTCATAAGAGAGCTATGACCTATTATGAACCGTGTACGACGATTTATATGTATGTATGTGAATGATTTGTGTTGAATTTCAACTGGATAGTGATTTTTTCCTCTATTGGTATACGGAATACCGGCTTCGCAAAGTACAGATTTCCTGTATTGCCTGCCTACGGCCGGACGGATTAATGTTCTTATCTATGGTATTAAGAACACCGGCTTTACATAGTAAAAATTTATTGTGAAATGTCATAGTGAAATGTCATAATTTTTCTTTAATATATACGGATATTACTACCTACACGACCATATTATACCTTGAATTAAAGCTTAATTGAGTTTTATATAATTTATATACTTGTATAATATAATTTATATACTGGTGGATATAAAAATTTTTTATTTCTTTATTTCTTGAAAACCAACTACTACAAATAGCCTGAGCTTAGTAACAAAAAATCAGCTGGTTGTCAATAGTAAACTATGGGCTTATTTCCTGCTGGTCAAATGCATCAGAAAGTTTGGGAGTGTTATAAAATAAGCGCATGTTTATAATTCAGCAGAGAAGAGACATTAGAGTTCCCTAATAGACCTGATAATAGTGTGCTGAACTATCAGCCTGTGTGTTTTCTGTAGACGAGCCAAAAAGGCTTCGCATTTTGTGTTTTTTTTTAATAAAATAATAAAATAGAAAATTTCTAACCACTTTAGTTCTGACAAGAGGTTTCGAAAGGGTATCGTTTGGCATTCAACAATGTATGTTTCAAGACTCCGTTGACTTACAGATGTTTCTGAAGTAGCTTGCAAATTCTTACAATTCATTGCAGCTTGGACTCGCCACAAAAAAAATTTTTTTGACAAATAAATTTTAACTTAATGTTTATAATCATCTCAGTATGTAACAGCAAAAACGAATACGCAGGAACGCCCTTGTATGTACAGAAAAACCAATATGAAAATCGCTGACTAAAACAGCCAATTTGGGCCAAGTTTACATTCTTTACAACGCGACAAAAGCAAGCAAACCTTAAACATTTTAACCATAATAATGATTATTGTTATCCCTTCCATTTCTTAAGTCTTACACAAGCCAAACAACAAATTGAGAACTTGAAACAAGAGCTAGCCACTATATCCAAAAACCCACCCACTCCAGAGCAAACAGAAAAACCACCAGAGCAGCAAGCACATACTCCCAGCTTACAATCAGATGTAATAGAGGTAAAGCATCAAACATTCTTAAATTTCTTTCAATCATTTTAAATAATTATCTAATACAATAATATCAATTATTTCACAGAAAACCATATTATCCTTTCACACACTCTTAACCGAAAAGGATAAATCCATAGCAAAAATGCAAGACATTTTACAAGCCGAAAGAGAACAAAACCATTTGAATGTTAGCAAACTAAATACCGATATTGAGGGTTTAAAGAGCACTATTGTCAATCTAAACTTCAATATTAAAACAAAGGATATAGAAATATTAGAACTCAAAACACAATTAGAGACACTCAGCGTAAGACGTAATTCAAATGAAAAATTGGAATTGGCCACACATCTTGCTGTCAGAGGAGAGGAAAATATTGATAACAGTCTAAATGAAATGACAGATGAAAAAATCGAGGAAATGTTTGAGGAGAATACTACGACACCATTGGTAAAGGTAGCCACAAACAGTGAAGGGGAAAATAGTGGACAAGAGAAACATGAATTAGAGCATAATAAGGATATGCCAGAAAATCAATGGAAACAATTGAAAGAGCTTAAGGAAAAGGCCAGTTATTGGGAGAGTTCATTTAAACTAAAAGAGGAGGAAATACAAATACTTAAAGAGAAGTAAGATAAGTGCATAGTAATATTTATATACATATATGTATATTAATTCTGTCTATCAAAAAATATATTATGTATCCATAACTGTCTGAGTTGCAGATTTCGGTCAAATAATTCCTATTAACAAAAGGAATATGTAATTCAATTAATCTAATCAACTAATCTACTTTAATATTTAGAATCCGATTTTTACAAGATCGTGAGAAGTCAACCAACATTTCACACAATCCAGAAATGGAGCAATTACGCTCATTATTAGAAGAGAAGGATAAACACATCAATGAGTTAATGGATACCCTTAATAACTTCCATGTAAGTTATAAAATGTCTTTAAATATATTAGTTTGTATTAATTTTCCCACTTTCTGCAGGACGATCAACAACGTTATATCAATGATTCCTCAAATTATTCAGCCGATCAAATAGCCAAATTAGCCAGTGATCTGACACGGACCGAGGCCACCAATAAAATTTATCAAACTCAAGTTGAAGCTTTGCGCAAGCAGTTAACCAATCTAACACAACGTGAAAAACAAGCAAGAGAATTATGCCAATCTTTACGCAATCAATTAATTAAACGTCCCGTGGTTTCTATTAAAACCGAGCTAAATGCTCGTGTTAAAAGTGAAAATCTCCAGAAGAGAGTCCAGCAATTGGAATTAGATTTAGAAGATGCCAAAGCCGAAATACAAAAACAAAAAATTATAATCGACAGCAAGAGAGCACGCAGTGCCAATGAAGTGGGTTTATGGGAGAAACAAAAAAGATGGCAACAAAATGCCGAGAAATTTAAAGCCAAACTAGAAGAAACCGAGCTATTGTTGGAAAAAACCCGCAGTCTATTGCAGTCGGCCAGAAACACAATAAATCGTTTGGAGAAAGATAAACAGATTTTAGAAGCCAAAATGGCAAGAATCACCCAACATAATGTACAACACTCTATGAAATGTTGCCGAACACCCTCCTGTCCCAATTTACACCATCAAACACCGAGCGTTGGCACAAAATATACACCCTCTGAAAGTCCCGAAACATATACTGGAGCTAGTAGTGAATGTAGCTCACCCGGGCGCAGATCTTTACCACCTTGCAGCAAGACACATTTCAATAATGTTGCAAGTTCATTGCAAAATAACCACGGTGACATTATCGAGGCTTTAAAAGCACGCATTGAGATGCAACAACGTAAAATTTTGACTTTAGAATTGCAGGGCAAGGGCAGCAATGCTTTAACTACCGAAATGGAAAAGATACAGGAAAAGCTATCGTCCATAGAAGCTCAAAATATTCGTTTAGAAGCGAAAAATCTGCAACTGCAATTGGACAATGATCTGTTGAGGCAAGGAGATGGTACGGAACGTTTGCAGAAACGTATTAAACATTTGGAAGAGTGAGTATATAGATAATTTATTAGTATGTATATGTAAAAAGTTCTTTATAAGTCTGGTGTAGTGTTTCTTATAGAATTCCGTAGGATATTTCATTCATTTTATTTGAGTAGAACATTTTGAAATTGACAAAATACCAATTTTAATTGAGAATATCATTGTGAAATAGAGAAAAATTCAAATGAAATTGAGTAGTTTTTTATTTTCTACGCACCGGAATGAATGAAGATGAAATAAGTACCTGAGAGAAAGACCCTACTTTGTTATTAACAAAATCAAAACATTAAATGTTAATATTTTGTTGGTCCTCCTTAATAAGCTTAATTACAGCCTCTAGTCACATTTCACATCTCTAGTAATCTTTGCATACTCTTATGTTAAAGCTGATCGGAATTTTCTGTCTAAAATTTCCCATAGGTGCTCTATGAAGTTAAGGTCTGGAGATTGCTAAGGTGAATTCAATGGCTTAGGTACGTTGTACAATAGCCACTCCTTGACAATACAATGCGGTGTGTTTTGGGTCGTTGTCTTGGTGAAAGACCCATGGCCTAAATTTTCAGCATTTACTTTCAAATTATCCTTTAAAATTTGTAAGTAGTCTCGGTTATTCATGGTACTTTCAATGAATACAAGATTACCTTGCTCTGCAGCTGACATACAACCACAAGCCATGAAAGAGCACTAAAAATCTCTTAACTCTTGATGTGATAAAAAAAAAATCTCAAATTTACTATCATCGCTAAGGAGAGGTTAATTAAGCTTTTGCAAAGTCTTTACGTTTAATACGGTTTGCTACAGAAATATACAGTTTTTTCTAGGCATCTTCCATGAAATCCTTGGACATTCAACCGTCTTCTAATTGCCGATGTCCTTACTGAGTCACTGCGTCTCTTAGAAATTTCATCGTACATGAAATCCGTGGACATTCAACCGTCTTCTAATTGCCGATGCCCTTACTGGGTCACTGCGTCTCTTAGAAATGTCTTCAGCTATTTTGACTGCGCTAAACTTTAGAGTTTTCTTGACCTCTCTGACTATTTTGCGCACCCCATTATTCATGAGAGAGCGTTGTCGACCGGTATGTTTTGTAGTTTTAGTGTATCCTTGAGCCTCATTTTTTCCAATAACTTTTTGAACAGTTGACCTGGCTTTTGTTCGCAATTTAAGCAATATCTGCGATAGATTTTCCGTTGCTTCGATAAACGGTAAACTGGTAAACTTTTGCAACTTTGCCATTCGGTTCCTTAAATAATTTCCTAACTCTGTACATACAAACTTATTACTAATTATACTTATAATTGCATTAGATCTACTTATTTTATTCTATTTTAACGTTCTGTATACTAAATATTGACTGCATTTTTAAGAGAATTTTCTCTTTTGTTAGATAGAACATATAAGATATCTTTCAGTAAGATGAAAATATAATTGTTTAATAAAAGTTAGTCTATCCGAAATATTTTTATATAAATAGACTTCTTTTAAAGCTATTATTCTTCACATAAATTACACTGTGGAACAAATTTAGGTTAGCAAAAGTCAGGTCGATTCTGAGAGTGAGGGGTGAAAATAGAGGCTAAATTGGAAGACCCGTATCGCGGCGTTTGTTTATGTTAGTTCGATTTTTTTATCGACCTTCGAACTTTGCAGTCAAATGCCGATTTTCAGCATATTGTTTATATGATTTTTTGGCTATAACTCGTCGACTAATTGAAATTTTTTAAATCTGTAATAGCCAAATTATTGCTAGAGACCTGAGCAACAATTAAAAAATAATTTGGCTAACCATGATTTTAATTTTTATTTTATAGTTATGTACCAATGTACCTAGGTATATAATTTATGTGGAATTTAATTGCATTTAATTTAAAGTTATAAATATATCTTAAATTTAATTAGTATTTTCCATTTATATACCCTTAATTTCAATATTCAATTCTAAAATTTGGAAAAGGTACAGCTGTCAAGTGATTTTTGTTTAGTTTGTTTTGGCATTTCAACATAAATAGATTGACGCCTGAACAACGCTACCAAATTGTGCAAATTTATTTTGAAAATTCGGTGAATAGGCACAAAACAATATTATATATTGATCCCTGGGCTGGTGGAATAATTAGTCCGTAGTTTTTTAAAAACAAAACTGGTCAGAACGTTACAGTCAAAGGTGACCGCTATATAGCCATGATTGCTGACTTTTTCGTTAATCAGTTGAACAATCATGATGTGCAGGAGTTGTGTTTTTAACAAGACGCAAATGTTGGAAAAGTTTTTGAAAATTGGACCTTCTAATTAGACTACGTCTGAGTCAACCGTGGCAATCATATACCAGAAGTCATATTTAAATTATAATGCCAGAAGATTTCTTTCGAATAAATAAAAATTCATGTTAATTTAAAAAAAAATCTTTGTTATACATATTCCATTTCAAAGTTTTATACATTAAAAAAAACACCCTTTATAATAATATATATTCATATATGTATATACATATATAGAAATTAAATGGTCCATGTATGTAATGGCATCACGTGAGAACGGCTGGAGCGGTTTGGCTGATTTTTTTTATTCGATTCGAAATTCTCTGGAGATGGTTTATAAAGAAAAAAAATTCCGGGTAAAACTCGGAAATTTTAGGTTTTTAATATATTGTTTATATGAATTGGCAAAAGTTGTAGGAAGATAATTTTCTGTATTAAAATTAATTTATCTACTGGATCTCTTACAAAAATACTCATCGTAAAACTAAATAACTAAATAAAACATATACATGGATATGAAATAGCGAACTTAATTGTGTTATTAGTGTAACGGGGATTGAATCAGATTAATTTTGGTTTCATCTGTAAAAATTACTCTTTTCCAAAATTTGATATCCTTGTTCAGATGTATACAATGCAAAAGACAATCGTGCCTTTATTCTTTTTTGATAGAAGTGTTTTTTTCTACCTACACGACCATAAAGCTGATTTTCATTGAAGCGTTTTGTACAAGTATACTGGAAACATTTAACCCATATTTCTCATTTATTTTAGTCATTGTTGTCTCAAGCGAATTTTTGAAAAGCAGAGTGGAGCAAAATAATAGCTTAGAATTACAAGTTATTATCATATAGAATAATTCAATATAGTACGTTTGGCACTTCATAAAACATTGGTGCGCTATTCCTCATATAATAATTAATTTTAAATCATGAAGATAAAAAAATACAACATAAAATCTAATTATTAGCCATTATTTTGGTGATAATAATAAACTCCTTACATAAGTTTTTTATTTTTTGTATAAATAAAAATCAAATATAATGATTATTTTTTGTATAATAAATAAAACTTATAGAATAATCATTATTTGAACTTAGAAAATAAGTTTTACTTTTTGAACAAAAATAACTCAAAAAATAAGTTTTTCTTTCTAAAGAAAACAATTTTCCTTGAAAAATAATGATTAAATGTAAGTTTTATAATAAAACTTATAATCGTTAAAGCCTCTGATTTGGAATTTCAAATAAAATTATATCAATTTCAATGAAGAAATGTGTAGTATCATGACTTATAAAAAGAGGGGAGACGTAGACGACGTCATATAACTAGTTACATATGTGTCAGTTTTCTATCCCGTAAGAAAGTATAAAAATTATATGTATATTGATTGCACCTCAGGAAAGTATGAATACTCTGTTTATAATATCATCAAAAATAATATTTCTCTTAGTAAATTTGAAAACATCTTTGGTATCTTTGCCTTTAACGAAAACTAAACCTACTAAAGAAAAACGAATTATATTTTGATCAAAAACTAACCTGTACCTTGAGGTGAATAATTAATTTCCCTTCTTAACTTACATATTTTGTTGGTAAGTTATTTTGTAAATAAAAAGAGTCCACTTACCTACCAAATATTAAAAAAAATCATTAAATATGTACAATACAATACATTAAAAATAAACTCAAAAATTACCTTTAATACAACAAAACATTTTTCTTTACAGCTACATAATTGCTTTAAAAGAAGAAATGGCCACTGCGGAGGTTCACAAAGAATTGTACAAATGTAGTAGTATAAAACTAAACACACAAGCGGGTCAATCGACGGAAACTACCATATTATCTTTAAGAAATTTGGTAGAAAAATTAAAAGCTGAAAATAAATATTTAAAAGATGGCAGAAGATCGTGTGAATCAAGAGTAAGTGAATATGTTAATAAAATAATAATATGGATATTTACTTTTTTACTTTTGCCTAACACACAGGCTTCCACCGAAACGTATACGAGCGAAACGGCCCGTTTACAACAAATGTATACCGATTCACTTGACAAAATCTCCGCTTTGCAATTAAAACTACAATCAAAATGTCCTCATTGTCAGAATAAAGGTAGAATGCTTGCCATGGACTCTCAGACACAAGATGAATTGAAATATGTTAAAGAACAACTGGTAAAAAAATCACAATTATTACAAAAAGCTAAAGTTTTATTAACACGAGCCGCTGCCAAAGAAAAGGTATTAAAGGAACAATTATCGATGTGGAAGCGTAAATGTTCCGAGTTGCAAAATGTTCCGGTGATTGATGAAATTAGTGAATAATTTTAATGTGTTGATGGGAAAGAATTTTTTTTTTTCATTTATATTTTACTTAATTTAAATATTTTAATTTAATTCTTTTTTTTACTTTATTATGTTGGTTTATTTCATTTCTGTTGCTGTGTTTGTTTTATTAATTTTATAAATTCCTTTACTATTTTTATGAATTTAATTCATTTCAACTTCATTGGCATTATATTTTAACTGCAGTGTTACAGTAGTTGGTGTGGTCTGATCGGACACCAATATTTGCTGGGCATCTTTGAGTCCTAACTCGCCCAAAGATTGTGTTAAGTTACTTCGCGTTTGCTCTTCAATACTTTTAACCGTAGACATGTATAAAGTTTTATTTTTACCATTAATAATTGTTGTAATGCCTGCAATAAAATAACACAAAAAATCAAATATCATATTAAACGTCTTTGTTTTTTTATGAATCTCTTTTCTATTTAAATTTACATTTACCTGGTTGTTTCATTTGGTACTTAGGACTTTCGCACAGCATTTTTATTAAATCCTCTAAAGTTGTGGTATTGGGATCTTCAATATTTATTATCTGAGGCATATTGCTGCAAGTCAAACAATTTTCCGATTTTTCAGCAGCATAAGTATACGTATAAATTCCATCTATATCATTGAAATTTAAATAATTCAACATGTTATCATAACAGCTGGTGGCCATTTTTAAGACTTCAGTGGCACAAGCGGCTGCAATAACCGCATTTGTACTGGCCACTGCGGGGATAATGTGTTTTAAAACTCCCTGCACCAAACGATATGTTATGCCAGAGATATTAAATTGATTAGCTCTTTCACTGGCACGTTCATAAACCCAGGCCACATGTTGGGGATCATCACCATCTAAAGCCGAATTGAAGGGATTCTCCTTATCCCATTGCATGATTTTCACATATTCTATACAGTGTTCCGGCAGACGTGGTGTATTTGCTATGGTGCACAGTGGATAATTAATTTGTGGTGGAAATAAATCCAAGGTACATTCAATACAGGCCGTAAAGCCGGGCAATATAATACGCGCGTTACCCTTAAACCCTTCAGTGCCGCCATCAACCATGGGTATTATGGAGTTGGGATCCACAGAACCATCTACTGTATTATAGCTTAGCAAAGATACTACCATATTGTTTATCCAACGACGTGCGACAATGGAATCAAGGCCACATACTATGATATGGAATTGTTGGTAGAATAATTCATCGAAATCTTGGATTTTACAAAAATGTGGCGTAACACGACACGTAGGTACACGGTTAGTTATAAATCTAGCTGCACACTCAGCCTTCGAAGATCCAATATCGGTTCTACGAAATAGGAATTGACGATTTAAATTCGATAAATCTATGGTGTCCATATCGACGACATGCAAGTCACCAAACCCCATTAAGGCCAAATCTTTTAAAAGTTCACATCCTAAGCCACCAGCACCTGTATGAAAATAAAATCTAAATATATAAACTCAATGTATTTCATGGTACTTGCAATAATTTACCAATTACTAAAACTTTGCAAGTACTTTGCAAAAACTCCACATTATCGGGGGATGGCGTAAAATTGGATTTACAAAACGGTCCGGACCTTTCTAATATATGACGCAAACTATGCCATTTTTTGCTATTTAAACAATTGGCCAGAGAAGTTGCCATTTTCTATTATAGAATTACAAATATTACTAATTATTTTAAATTGCGAGAAAAGACAATTCCCACAGAACAAAATTACCGGCTTTTCCAAACAGTTACACTGAACAGCTGTTAAAATTGCCATATTGGGTTGGGGAAGCTTTTGAATATGTTATATGAAAGCTTCTTGTTTGAAAATTAAATTCACTTAGAAAAATGGTTTTGTTTAAATCAAATGGTGTCAGAAGCAGAGGTTACATCTACTTTGTGGCAAAATAAAACTGATTCTATAAAAAATTCTGTCGAAAACATTGCAAAATTTCTTAAGGAAATATGATTTTTAATCACTTAACACTTTTAATGGTGAACAATTTTGAAAAATCGATGCTGAGATTTAAGATACTTTAAGAGTCGTATGTTTTTAATCCTCAGATCCGAACTAATTTGATATCCGAAACAGTTAATAAAAAAGTCAAAATAAAAACCATAGCATTTATTTATTCAAAATAATAAATACGGTTTATTTATTTAATTCAATATAATACTCCTATTTTTGTGGCTTTTTAAAAATTCAATTTTACTAATAAGAGTAAAAACTGCAGATATTTCGAAAAAAAAGTTAATTTTTTCGATTATAATACGTATTCTCAACATTTTACTTGAATGTGTAGAGTAGGGGTAGCATTTCTATGCATTGTCTTAAAATGAATGCACTTTATCCGCCGAGATCAGATTTACAATTTTATTATAGTTTATTTGTTTAGGTTTAAATAAAAAATGACTTACTTTAAAAAAATAATGTTTTTCCAGCCTTTTGTCTTTATATATCATGCAGGTATGCAGCAATATGGCAACCTAAAAATCCATGACTATTTTATATATATAATATGGCAACAGCATATAATTTTGCACTAGCAAAAAACAATCGTAAACAGAAAACAAAACTGGATTAACTTCTTTTTTATGCGGAAATTACGAATCAAATCAAACGAATAAACCAGAAATGTGATTGTTAACAAAATATATGAATTAGATTTATCGGATAACAACAGTTGAAGTTAATATTTAACTCTTGAAAAGTGATGTTTTTAAGTTTTCATATGAAGTTGTCGCGTGATAAAAACTTATTGTGCATAATTAATTAAGAAAAAGTATAAACAAAAAAGTAAATTGTAAAAAAAAGTTACATGAAATAGTTTTGAAATTAGTAAAAGAAGCAAAAAAATAATCAAGAAATGAAATTTATGTGTTACTGCATTTTGTAAAAAATAATATGATGCATACGAAAATAATTTGAAGGTCGCTTGTAAATAAAAATACTCTCTTTTGTCCAGACTTTTGTCCTATTCACTATTGCATACAAGTACTTGATTTGTTGTTAATATTACAAAAAGTAGTTGAAAATGGTACGTATGCGATAATATAATCAATAATAAATTTCATAAATTATTACAAAATATTCACTTATAGTGATTTTGTCATTTTGTGGTAGTTAAATGTTTAACGTTCTTAATGAAAAGTTGATAAGATTAATGACTCATGCTGATATACACATTTACATGGGTTTATTTACCAATTTTTTACTTAACTGTTCAATTAACTTTTCCAACAAATTGCAGATAAGACGTATTTAAAAAAAAATAGATAGTAACGAATAGTATTAGAAAGCCAAACGATGGGTCGTTATGAATATGAAAAACTCACGCTTTTACCTTTAAGCTCAAACAGTTCCAATTCAACCATAAATCCCTCATCATCCTCGTCAATCGATGGCAACGATAATAGTGATCATGAAGATGCCGTTGAATTCAAACAGAAAACGAAACATTTTCGAAAAAAAATAGCCGGTGCCATACGTACAACCTCAGCTACATTAGCGGCAAATAACCGTCGCAAACTACAGCTTAATCGTGGAATTGGAAAACGCCTAGCACGCCTATTGTTATATGCTTTTATGGTTCCCATGATGTTATTTTTAACATGTTATAATTCTATATTCAATGGTGCTCGATCAAGACATTGTAAGTATTTTTAATTTGTGTCTGTAAACCTCGTGGTTGTGTGTGTGTGTGTGTGTGGGTAGTTGCTTGATTGGATTAATGTACATACATATGTGTGTATGTTTCTGTAAATAATTGTTGCTCCCTTTGTTTGTTAATATTTTCTTTTGTTGTTTTGTTTTCTTATTCTTCTTACAGATCCCTTGTCCGATTGGGATTTTAGTGTATCACGTAATATTAGTGATTTTGTTTTGCCATTAAATGATACAACATTATTGGAACCGCGTCAAAAGTGTAATGAGAAAATGTTCATTTTAATTGTTGTGTGTTCGAGTTTGAATAATTTTGTTGCAAGGTATGTAAATATTAATAAAACTAAAGTAAAACTTAATAAATAAGCCTGGAAATTTTGTTTTATACCTACACCTTTTATAAAATAAAAATTTCTAGAATCATATAAAAAAATATCAGAATAGCAGTTGTTGATTTGTTGTTGAATTACTTAATACAAATTTATGCTGCGGTTTAGGATTTTTATTAGAGTGTTAAGCTGTTGTGTATTTATACCCTACACCACCATAATGGGGAGGGTATATTGGATTTGTGCTGCTGTTTGTAACGCCCAAAAATATTAGTCCAACACTCACCTTAAAGTATACCGATGACTCAGAAGATTGGTATCCAAATCATATTCAACACAAACCTGTTTCATACAAAAATCATTTGGGCCAATTTTATAACGGTCGGTACATAATAAGTCATAGCTCGCTTATATGACCCACATCCCAAAACCACTTTAACAACCATAAATCTCTTCATTATGTTAGTACCCAAATAAAATTAAAAACAAATAAGTTTTATACAGAAAACACGACAACTAATTTTATAACGGTCGGTCCATGATTAGTCATAGCTCCCTTATATGGGAAAATCACTTTAACATCTATAAATATTTATAAGTGTTTATATGGAGATAAAATTTAACACAATATAGGTACAAAATTTATGGCACTACATTTTTGGCTGATCGGTCTATAGCTCATATATAGAGCCCATTTCTGAAAATCTGTTTTTACACATATACTTTGTGTAATTTCTACACTTTCTCACTTGTTTTAGTAAAAATCAGTTTTCCACCTTAATACTGTATTCAGTTAATATTTTTTTTTTCATCATCAATGTATAATTAATAATATAGATATAATGTTTGTGCGAAAGCTATAAATAGAATCGCGATTATTTTCAATGAAAACATACAGAATTTTTAACTTTAAAAGGTCGAAGCAGAAGCGTAGCCATATAAATTGTATCTAATTCTCTCAAAAATTAAATGGATTTAAACAGCTAAGCTATACTAAAGTCATTGTAGAAAACAAAAAGCTGTAATCAGCTTTGGTCTATGCATATATACAGGGTGGGCCAACTTGGACTGACTGATTTGAAATGCTTATAACTTTTGCATTTTTAATTTTTTTTTAATTTTTTTTTTGCAGATAATACAGAATTTTATAAAATTTCATAATGTCATCATACTCAGTGGAAGAACGTGTAAAAAAAATATGCCAATAGATTGATTTTGCTAGCTACAGAAAATGACAATTTTTTGGATAATCTGATTATGAGCGATGAAGCACATTTTCATTTAAATGGATATGTGAATAAACAGAACTGCCGAATTTGGGGTACAGAGAATCCAAGAGCATTGCATCAGCGACAATTACACCCTGTCAGATGCACTGTTTGGTGTGGAATCATGGCTGATAAAGTTATTGGTCCATATTTCTTCGAAAATGAGCTTAATGAACCACAAACCGTCTCTGGGGTGGTATACCGGACCATGTTGGAAAATTTTTTACGTCCGATAGTTCTCAATAATCGTAACATATGGTTCCAACAAGATGGAGCTACAGCTCATACCGCAAGAGCCACAAAAGTTATAAGCAGTTCAAATCAGTCAGTCAAACTTGGCCCACCCTGTATAAATACGCCTTAATAAAATTTAAAAAAGCAACGGAAAAATGAGCTAAAAATAAAATATCCAAATGAAATTAAGAATTTAAATCTTAAATTATGAAATTTACAATTGAATCGAGATTAAATTGCAAAAACTTTAAATTAAATTGAGAAATTTAAAAGAATAATCAAAAAAGTTCGTCATCATATGAAAAGCTTTTCTGTCTTTTTACCGCCATTTCTTCCCCTACTTAGGTATCTACTTTTCAAAAAAAGTAACACAATTAGTATATAGGCATATTAATCCACAATTTTAATAAAAAAATACTTAGAATTTATAATTTTTGGACATTATGAAAAATATTTTTGTTATTGTGGTCCTTCTACCAAATGATCCAAACTAAGAGTTTTTTGCAAATAACATAATATTGGCCAACGCCTGGTGATAGAACCTAATATGAACCGTTTTTGGTTATTTATATTTGCACAAAGAACTATGTATTTTAAGAAACACTGTCTATATTTTATTGGTTCTTTAATTTTTACAATAAAACATTTCATATTCGCTTTAAAAATAATTGGGAGTTTTGTGTTATTAAACTAAATAAATAAACTAATAAACTTTATATTAATATCCCTGCTAACACTCCCGCTCTTTTCAGACAAACCATACGTGAAACATGGGGCAACACCACGGAATTCAATTACAGTATGTTTGAAAAACTGCATACGCATTTAAGCGACAAATATTTGCAACCCAAAAGACAACGTATTAAATTATTTCAAGAATTTTTGAAATTAAATGGCAACGTAAGTGAGTTAGTTAATTCCATTAAAGTTCTGTGTTATTTTTGTACACATGTATTTACTTTTTTGCTTATTTGTCACTTGCTTATTTCTTTTTTTATTTAATGTTTATTTTATGTTTTTGCTCAAGTTTTTTTTTTAAGTTTGTTATTAAAAATAATTGCACTTTCTATTATTTGTGTTTAGCAAACTACAACAATTCCACCATCCACATTGCCAGTAAGAATTTTGTTTTTATTGGGTTACACAAAAGTTGATACTAGTATGGATGGCGGGGGAGATAATGAAACGCACATACGTCTACAGCAAGAAGCCGAACAATATGATGACATAATACAGGAAAACTTTTTAGATACTTATAATAATTTAACCATCAAATCTGTAATGGCTCTGAAATGGATAACGCGCAACAAATGCTTTCAACAGGCGGCCTTCTTTATGAAATGTGACGATGATACTTTTGTTAATGTACCCAATCTGCTGCAATTTCTATTGGGTGGCACCGTACCACTGTATAACGAAACCCTAGATTTCTACGACAGTCGTACGTATCAGACTCTGTCCTCTTTGAATCGCCTAAATGCCTCCACAAATTATATGGTGGGTTATATGTTCTGTAAGGCTCCTGTCATTGGCAATGTTAAGAGTAAATGGTATATGCCCTATTACATGTATCCGAAAGATTACTATCCCACTTATTTATCCGGTTCGGGCTATCTGATGTCCATGGATGTGCTGCCCCGTTTATATGAAGGAGCCTTGAATACGAGCTTAGTGTATTTGGAGGATGTTTATGTCACCGGCATGTGTGCTGAAAAGGCAAATGTCCAGAGACATCATCATCCTCTGTTTAATTATGGTCGTTACAAACACGCCTGTACATTAAAAGGTATGATAACGCTGCATAAACTCACCAATGACGACATGTATGCTGCATATAATTTTGTAACAAATGTTACATATCATTGTCCACCACCAGGAAAGTATTTTAAGCGCATACGTTTACGTAGATTAAGTGGTTGTGGTTAAGTTTAGAAATTAGCAATTAATGGTATGTCTAGGTGTGAGTGTCCGAGGCATTACACACATTTAGGGGGTGTTTAAGATTATAAAATAATGAATGCTTTGCCTCAAATCTTTAGGTTTATTTGGAAATTAGCACAAATTTTGTTATAGTAACAAACTAAATTATAGGTGGCACAATTATTTGCACTGGCAATTTCTTTCTTCAGTTGCAAAATTGCTAATTACTGCTATGTATGTATGTAAGAATGTATATGCTGGCGGGCAAAGTAAATATTCAAAATATGTACATATATCATTTTCAAACATGTTTGCAAAAACATCAATTTTATTAAGTATGTATAATGTAAAAATTTCTGAAATATGCACAATGGAATATGCTCTATTTAATGATGCATGCAGTCATTTAACAATTAAATTAGTTTTGATTTTTTTTTATAATTTTTAAGAACAAAATTTGATATGTAAAAAGTTCAAATATTTTTAAAATTGTTTATTCAATTCGTCAGTAAATATATTAATTAAGTAAATCGTTTAATTTAATTTTACACACAAAATTTAAATTTTTTTGTAATCTTAATCCTTCATGATTAGATTTTAAATTTAAAAGTAATTCAGGAAGTATGTATGTATATATTTTTTTGCAACCACGTTTATGATTGTGATTTACATATATAATTTTTTAAATGAAAACTCAGTAGACTGGATGTTTTTTAAATTATTTTTTTGTAGTTCCTTTTTATTATTTATAGGCCACGAAGACAAGACTTTCTTTATATTTATACAAATCAAATAAGTAATTTTTTCACCTTCATAGAATAGTTGATAAAAGAAAACACTGTAAATTATTTTAAGAAAAAATCTTCTAAATAAATATAATAATACATAGTATATATTTGTATGCTTATATTGTGCTTTTATAAGACCTTGCAAATTGAGTAAATACATACAATTGTCTCTAAACTAAAAGCTTTTCTTTAAAAACGGTCCAGTTCACGAATTTTTATAACTAGAGCCAACATATTTTGGGAAGCTTCTTAAAAGTAAATACATATGTATATGTATTCATGTATATTTATATTTAAAATTTGTGTATGAAATCCTATTCTAAATTATAGATATATAATTTAGATTTTCCAAAACGACATATTCTGCAAATCGCACGTTTTGTACATTGAAACAGATTTGTTTACTTGAAAGTAAAAAGAACAAATTATATGGATTCGATTTACAGAACAACAAAATATTCGTACTCTTTCACGTTATTAGGATTCGGTTCACAAAACTGAAGCATAAATCTTTTATCACTGTCACATGCTAATATTCGTCCATATCATAAAATATGTTTCCAAATTAAATTATTTATATTTATTCATTGAAAAAAAAAACAAATTGAAACCTATGTACGTACAATTTATAATTTAAATATTTAGAAAATTTCATAAATACACTGATTTAGGTAAATTTATTAAAAGTCTCCCTTAACAAAGACCACAAATATTTATCTAAAATCTAAAAGAAAATTATTAAAATCAAAATTGTCCATTACTATACAACTACTTAATGTTTAAAATGATTGTTAATATTAAAGACATAACTTTAATACATACTAACTACTATTTTGCTTTAAAATAATAAAACAAATATTTTAATTATTTCTTTAATAATTTATTTATTCATTAAGGTCTGTGTTTTTTTTTTCCTTTACACAAATGAACAAATTCTTTTAACACAAATTATATAAAAATTAGCATAAACTTTAGAATATCGAAAACAAAAATGATTAAAATTTATCTTGTGAATTGTTGTTTAGCAAGTAATGTGTAAAAAATATAGTCTTTTTTTATAATAATAAAAAAGAAAATTTGATAACGTAGTTAAATACTATATTAAATTGATGTGTTTTTGTTTTATTTAAGACGTCTTTACAGAGGTGGGTACCTTAGGTAAACCAAATTCGTCAGTTTCAATGGAATTCTGTAATAAAAAGAAGTTTTTCATGAGATGCTTCGAAATTTAATATTCATTTTCAAAACTTTTATAATAAAACGTTAAACAAAAAGATCTTAGAATTTCATAACATATAGCCATGTCACAGAATTTAATCCCGATCGGAAGTGGAATTAATTCCGTTTGCTTCTATACTAAATGCAAAGCGAAAGAAATTTTTTTTTAGAATGAAAACACTTAATTTGTTATGTGGAGTTGTAATTTTAAGCATTTCTAGGTTTCATTCCGTAAAAATTTTTCGTTTTACTTTTTCTATAGAAGCAAAATACGAAATTAAATTCTGTGACATGTGTGTACAATCCCAAATTATATACGATATCCGCCACAAAAAGCCGGTCTCGTTCGGACACTAGAAATCTATTTTGATTTTTTCCTCGTTTTCAAGTTTCCGCTTTTCTCTAATTTCTTTATTGCCCTATATACTTCAAAATCTTGAGTAAAATTTTTAAACCCTACCTTATTGCCTGGTATAATACTGTCAGCACCAGGTTCCTTATCTGGTGCCGAGGGAGCCTTTACAACATCATCCAAATAACTAGTATCATCATCTAGAGCTATTTCATCTCCCAAAGCATCTAATTCTGCTTCCAGTTCGTCATCATCTACCTCGGGCATACCATAAGTGCGACCCAAAGCTTCTTGAACTTCATCGGCTTGTTCCAGCATATCGGCCATATCATCTTGAATATCCTATAATTCCAAAAATACTATATTTACACACTTTCATTTTATAACGAATTCTCCCATATTACCTCAATGTGATCAATGTTGATTTTCTTAAATTCTTTTTGCATCTGTTTAACGCCATCTTTCATGGCAGTCACAGTTGCCTGAGTATCCTTCAAAGATTGAGCTGCATAATTGGCTTGTTCCATATTAAAGGATTGATTTCTTAATGCCTCGGCTTGTTGTTCATAACTAAAACACCAAAATTAAAATATGCTTCTAAATCGTATTTAACTTACGTTAACCTACGCTTTCTTTTGTTTCAACACTCTCATGGCCTTTTGTTTAACAGAGTTCTTTGCAGGTCCATCACGCATTTTGGACATTTGTTCCCGATATTTACGCAGTTCATTTTCTAATTTGTTAATTTTTTCCTCTATGTTACCAGCCCGATCATCAACCTATAAGTGCATGATTTCATTTAATTTATAAAAAATATATTTTTAGAGTAGAGAAACAACTTACTCCTTTGATGCAATCATTTAGATTTGGTGCTGGCTCTTTGGGTTTTCCTCTACCAAACAAACGATTCATGATATTGGCTTGTTAAATTTATGGATTTTTTTAAGAAAAGTTTAAAAATTCGAGTTTAAAGAAGATATCTTGAGAATTTTAATGCATTCATATAAATGATGACTAATTTTATGTATTTGTTTTGACACAAAAATATAGAAGCTTGGTAACTCTTGTGAACAGCTGTTTATGTAAACAATGTTGTCAACGTTAGTGTGTTTTATTTATTATTATTTTTTTGTTATTGGTAAATTGTTTATATTGTAGCACTAGTTATATATAAATGTGTAAAGCCTCAGTTAGCCGACTGTAACGGAATGTTCTGTAATGACGTAAAAATGTAAGGAAATTCTCTTTCTTACAGATTCATACATTACGGTGTTGCGTTACCTTTACATCTCCATAACCATTTGCATTACTTTACGCATAACAATATCCATCAGCTGTTTCTTACTGTTGCAGTTACATTCCTTTACAGTCGGCTAACTGAGGCTTAAGGACATTTACATATTTCAAATTCGGAAAATATTGAAAACCATTTGTACGGCAAAACTACTAGTTTTTCAATGGCGAAAGTCATTTCAAACAGATTTGACAAATGATGAATGAATTGGAATTTTTTTAATATTTGTTTATTTGAATTTGTTGAACTATATTTTTAAAATTTTGTATAGGATATATTAAATTTTTACTTTTTATACTATATATTCATTAATTTGTCAGTAACCAACACTTTTTTGCAAATAATAAATATTTACCTGATCTGGCATCCCTAGCGCACAGCTGATATAAGCCAGTTATTCTCTTTTCTTTGGCATTTACTAACGAAATGTCAATGTGAGTGCGTGTTTGAGAAAATAATACGGAATTTGAGATGTGAAAAAAGGAAGAAATTATAATTAAATAAAGAAATTAATTAGTACAATTTATATACAAAACAAAGAACAAATCTTCTATATATCTTTAATTTATATTACTTACAAAAATATAAGTGAAAAGAGCTGTGGAAACTATGAATAGATGCTGTAATAAATAAAAAGTTAAAAATTTTAGAAAATTATAAAGAGTGAAAAAATTAAACAAGAGTAAATAAACATTTTTTTAAATTAAAGTGAATGGTGCAACCAAACAAGGTGAGTGCAGTAGCCCAGCTGACTGACTTTGTTTACAATTTACTTATGTCAAAAGTAATACTTTTTGAAGTATTTTTGACAGTAGTACATTATTTTACACAAACAAAATGCCTGTTGTTTCTGTTTTGTGTTGTATTTGTTGTCGATTTGCACTCACCTTGTATAATTGCACCATGTAAAAGTGCTTAAAATAATTTTTACAAGTCGTTAAAATAATGTGGTATATTTATTTTGCATATTAAAGTACTGTTTTATTAACTTATTGTGTGATTTTATAAAACTTGGTCAACGTAGATAGGCCTGCGCCCTTTAACACAGCAATTTTTTTGTTCCTTTAAATTTTGGGTCGAACTTTGACGTATTTTTCACCCACTTGTTATAAATTATACATAAAGACAAAGAACCTAAACACAACAAATTCGCACAATGACGTAGTTTTAGGTAAAACAAATAGGTTCAACGAAAAGCTAAAAATTTTAGCAATACAACAGCACTTTTCGCTGACTTTATTAAAAGCCCTTTTACACAAATTAAACCCTTTTTAACAATATGGACAGCTCTATGATGTTGGCAGCTTTGCATGGAGATTCGGCTGTTTATGCCCATGTAGCTAATGCTGAAAATTTTGAGGAATTCGAAACTACCACAACTTCTTCATTAACAGATGATTTATTGGCATCTATTACCACAACTACAACTGCTGCCACCACCACAACAGCGTCGCCTGATCATGATTCTACAATTTCTATGAATAATTTTTATCCAGCCTTGGTACAGTGCTTTGGCATTATAATTTGTGGGTAAGTACAAACAAATATTTAAGTATGTATGTATTACAATAAAATCTATGTTATCGATATACCTATGTAACAAAAAAAAATACACTTTAAATAATTTGCTTATCTTGCGATTTACAAAAAAAAATATTGGAAAAATTAACAATATTTTTTTAAGGCGTACGTATCTACACACATATAGGTACATACATACATATAAACATATTATTATTGGCCAAATTTTCAGCTAGACAAAAACAATCATCTATGGTTCATTGATTTATTTTTGCGTGTTTTTTGCTTGTTGTTGTAAATTCACCAGCCACCCAATAAATTATATGTTGATGTTATAAAGTTTGATTTTGACCTTGAAAACTACAATATCAAAACCTACTTTCAAATTTAAAAGATTTATGTTTGTACTTATTTGAACTTCTAAATATAAATTAAACCATAAAATTGAAAAGCTAGTGCTTTTTGCATTTGATTTATTTTAATTTTAATTATAATAAATTTCTAAATAAATAAATAAATAAAAATTACATTAAAATACCGGTATCTTGGTGTTTAAAGTAATTCCCCCTTTCGACAGCAGACTGCAGACACAATTTCCACACATGTAAAGATAAATTATATGAAGCTTTAAACATGTAGTTTTAAATTGGCTACATAAAAATATAAAGTATTAGCTATATACCAATGAGTTTTTTACAAAAACTCATGTAATTTTCCTTAATTTTGGAAAAGATTAGTATGGCCAACTGCATTTAAAACAGAGATGGGCATATTGCACTATATTTTTAGTGCACTAAAAATCAAATAATTAGTGGTAGTTGTATTAAAATTTCACTACCACTGAACATTTAGTTGTATTTAAAAAAGAATTGCACTACCATTAACCATTTAGTGGTATTTAAAAAAGAATTGCACTACCACTAAATTTAGTGGTATTTAAAAAAAATGGTACTATTAAATTTAGTGGTATTGTAAAAAATCAAAGCAATTTGTATGAATTATGTAATATAATAGAAAATTAAAGGTATATTTTTAGGCTTTCATTTAAATGTTTATTACTAATTTTAAAAGTAGTGAAATTTTTTTTAATACATATATTTAATATATTAAAATACACAACTTAACTTCACAGAATTTCTAGAAAACTGTTTTGTAATTTCTTAGGCAGTTTGGTATTGAAAATCAGCAAAATTGGTAAAGTAGAACCAGAGTTACGGATAAAATGTCAGACAACCTCCATAAAAATTTGATATTTTTTGTCCATTTTATTGCAATATTTTGAAATATATTGCAGATAATACCATGCAATTTTGTATACGTTGTTTTTATGATAAAAGAAGAAAGTGTACGGAAAATAGTAAGAAACGGTACATGATTTCTCATAGCCCCCATACAAAAATCTGATGAAATTATATAAAGTCCACATCCAAAAGTCACTTAAATACGTATAAAACTGGTATAAATAATGCTAAAAGATTAAAATAATAATCTTTATAGGTATGTAAATAAATTGTTGTAATAAATTTTATGGTGGTCGGCCCATAATTGGCCATAGCTCCCATATAAGGACCACATCCGAAAGACATTAATTTTTATATATATCTTATAAATACCGATACCAACTCAAAACTTTACATGTATCATATACATATGCACAAAAATCATACTACAGAATTTCGGTCTATAATTGTCCGTATCCCCCATATAAGGTCCACTTCTGAAATTCACGTTTATACTAATATACAATATACGGCTATTATGTTGAAATTCGATGTGAAATATACCCATATGCATAAAATTCAGTGTTCCAAAATTTAAGAAGATAGGCTCATAATTTGTCATAGCTGCCATATAAGAATCATTTCCGAAAAACCATCGAACCTGCTTTTATACAGATCTAAAATTTTAATCCAGAAATCATATTTATATCAGTTATACCGCAATTATGCTACTGGATTTTGTAGCTGTCAGCCAATAATTGTCAATAGCTCCCGAATTACGTCCACTTCCGAGCACACCAACCAACCATACAACTTGTAAATAACGTTATTAAGATGAAATTCAATTAAAATAATCTTAAAATACATAGAAATCACATTAGCCGATACTGGGGCCAAATTACCGCATTCGTGATCGAATGAGCTATCGTATCGAAATATGATTTCAATATCGAAATTATGATAAAATGTACTAAATTTCTTGCTCGATATCGAATGCCATAATCTCAAATAATAAAATTACGATCAATTTTACTCGATATCGAATGCGGTAATTTGGCCCCTGGATTTAGAAGCTATCAGTCCATAATCTCTTGTAAATAATGTTTTTGAGATCAAATTCAACCAAAACTTGTTCTGAATATGGAAAAATGTTCTTTTAATTTTATAAATTGGTTAATTACAATAAGGATTTTTATGAATATCAGACAAACTCTGTAAATTATAGTAAGAATCGGTAATGACATCAATTATAAATGGTCAAAATTAGATAAAATTTAAAAGCATTTAAAATAAATTATGTTGGTCGTAAAATTGTCTTTCAAACAATATATAAAATAATAATAAAATTTGCACTAAGACTGAATAGAAAACACAGAATTCTAGTCCTAAAATCAGTATAGTTTTTTTTTTATTTCTTATTACATTTAGGTGGAGGGTATTTAAAATTCGGCACATCTAAATATTGCAGTCTAAATTGTTTTCTTTTCTGTTACTCTCAACCACAAACCTAAAATATTCTTTTATAAATCATTACCTCAGTGATGTAAAATAAAAAACAAATTCTAAATGGTAAATGGCGTCAATTAACCATTTAAATTATAGTGGACCCGTTATTTTCGTCTCTGCACAAAACCCATTTCTTTTTCAAAATCGATTTTATGTAACACCTGTATTTTTTTAATTAAAGGTAATTTTATATAGATTTAAAAACAGTCATTCTATAAAGTTTCTGAGCGATGTGAGCCTGTAAGATGGAAGATTTTAACCACCGGATGGTTATGGCCAATAATAATAAAACATAATTATACTTTAAGGAATCGCAAATGAATATTGTTGTAATTATAAGCTTAATTGACCTTACCATTTTAGAATAATGTCAACGTTCAGAGTTTAATCTTAAGGTGATTCCATTTCCAAATTATGCTTTATATCTATTTACAGAGTAAAGATGGACATTTTTTATTCTGTAGGGGATAAAATTACCTGCAAAGTTGTAAAAATTCCAAAGAACTTGTTATAATTATAAAATATAAAATGAATTCTGTAAAAAGCTTGTAATCATTGATCAAATCAAATACATATGGCTAACAACGATGATACATTTTAATTGTATGCATGATTTTTTCCCCTTTTTTTCTCCCTGCTAGAGTCATTATATTTATTTTCTTGTCTATTTATTCATAGCACATTAACAGCTATTCTCCTATTGTGACGTTTGTATAAAAAGTCCAGTTCATACCTTTGTCAGAGTTGTGTGAAAATTTCCCCGATATTAGTCATTTACCTGGTCAATGTAACATTAACAATATAGAAAAGTTATAAAAGCAAAGCATTTACTTAACTTTATCTTTTATATAAATAATGTGAAGTTGTAATTAAATGCAATGTTAACTGTTTTTTATGCATAAATTTGTATTTAAACAATTAGAAACACGCCGCTGTTTTACACTAAAGTACACCCTTTTGAAACCAATCAAATTGCATTTTGTTTTCAAAACAAATATTTGACACAATTACAATTATATGTTCAAAATGTATTGCGTTGTTCCCAACACAATATAGAAATTATTGTGTTCTAACTGTATTCTAATTGTAATTAGCTGTATTAAAAAAAAACTAAATGAAATTCATCACACAACAAATTAAAATTATAAAAATATTTAATTTGTATATTTTACATAATCTTAAGTAACCAAACAACCAACCAACCAACAACATGTGTATTATAATTACATGTAGTAAATTAAAATTGGTATTTTCTTTATAACAATATAATCTTGATGTAAGAAAAAATTAAACAAATAATTAGATCCAGCCTTTGGGAAACGGAAAGTTTTCTTAATTACTTATTTATGTAGCCTGTATGTATCTACTTTAAAGTGTTTAATTACAAACTCAATGTTATTCTAAGAATTTGGTTTGTGTTAGTTAGAAATCATGTTATTTATCTGTTATTCACATATTAATTTATTTAATTTGTTTCTTTCTCAAATTCTTTTAGTTTTATGAATTAAATAAATAACTTCAATCATTTTATACAAATCTTTTGTTTTTAAATTTTATAAAATACTACATAACCATTATTTAAGTTTTGTTTACATTGTATGCTTAGCAATCTACAATTCCAGAGCAAATGAAATATTAGAAAAAAAAACTACAGATAATCATTTGAATACGAAAATTCTATTTACAAATGTTTTAGAGCCAATCACAACATTTTTAAAATTTTTTTTGTTATAGATGATAGATTTAAGTTACATGCAGTACTTAGTAAGCCAGAGAAAGTAGCTGCATCAATTACAAGTTTTTGAAGCCTGACATTTATAATTTTTGTAGAATGTTTATTTAAAAATTTATAATAAGCAAATACTACATAATCATTTTTTGTACAAATAGGTATAAAGATCATTTTTTATATACATACATAGGTAGTAGCAATCAAATGAATTAGGTATCATGTAATTTAAGGAACTTTAAAAGTAGAAATAAATATTGAAGCATTTTTGTTTAGTAAGTGACATAGGAAAACACCGGCAAACGTTCAGAGATATGCCTCAATTAGCATAAGATCACGGGAGCCTCAAAAGGTACGCCACAAGCAGCCTTGGACATCTCATTTCTAATGAGAAGTACGTGATGGGAATGTCTACCAGGTGTTTACTTAGGATATAAGAATCGAATTTATTGACACCTATGAGATTAGGCCATACGGAAATACTATACGAATTTGGTTTTCGAATATGATAGTAATAGAGAACATGGATCGAAAATGATTTAATCACATCGGACTACTTGATAACGGAAAAAAACTTTGAGAGTACTCCGGTAATAGAGATTCCAGATAGGTATCAATGGAGTAACGATGGTTATGCGGTATTCACTGACGAATCTAATGTTAATTCATCGGGACAATTTTCATATAAATTTGAGCCGTATATGAGAGATAAAATAAAGAACGGAATAATATGTGAAATGTTTGGAAAAATAGTGTACAATTTTTAAGACAATTTAGGCAAAGATTATCAGCAAATATGAATACTCTTCGAAAATGTTTCTTTGTGTAATACTTTCGTTACTGTCAAAAACATCTGGCATAAAATAAAGAAAACAAACATACAAACATGGATAAAAACAGAAAACAATAGTAGTGAAAAATTGTTTATTTTATTTTCTTAAACAATTTCGAAACTTGTGATGATTTTGTTCGGGGCATTTTGATTAATGAGGAAATTCTAGACAGTCGTATCTGTGTTTCCCTCTTGCCACGCGAACAGTATGCTCGAAAGGTGAACAATTGGCTGACTTATCAAATTGTCAGCAATGACATCATAAATCGTTGGACATACCCCTTAGTACCTGATATGGGCATTGTCGAACTGAAACAGATGTATATCTTCCACAAAAATAATATGTATCTATAAAAGCCCTACGTCTAGTTTGGTCAAGGTGTCACTGGGCGAAAATGTGGTGGTACATAAAAATAGTGTTCAACGTTGACCTTCTTCGCATTTGACCTTCTGTAAATATTTTCCGCATAGAATCAAGCGCTAAATTTGCTTGAAGGAGCTTACATTTTAAATCTTTATTTTCAGATTCCAATTGGCGAATTTTTTCTTGCTTGATAATTTTTTGATACTGTATCAAAAATTGAAGGACTAAAAGTGAAACAGCAAAAGCAATATTAGAAGCTCTTCAAAAAATAATAAAATAGATAATTTATTAATATAATTAATTATATTATTATATAATTTAATTATGTATATATATAAAAGGCACAAAAAAGAAATAAGTACATTAATGAAATTATTGATAATTTTAATCACTTCTCAGTTTGAGATTCTTTTTCTATCTGAATTTGCCCATGAAGCTGCAGTATTCGAAAATTCTTCCATGGAAAATAAATGTAAGCCATGTGAAGGGTTCTCTGATGGATTAACTTCGGATGACATTCGAAATTCTGTTGGGCATGATAGCCCTAAAGGCACAACACTATGCATTGTTGTTTTGTTTTGCTGCTACACTATTGGCATAGCGTTGGGCATTAACAAACAACGAATTCCCGCAGATATAATGTCGGAAAGTACCACTTCCAGCTACTCCTTTTTTACGACATAAGATGCAACAACGCATTTTTCTGCAGCAAAAAAAAATCATTTTTAAAGAGGAATCTTAACATTTATCTTACAGAAAAAAACTAACACTTTTAGTAAAACAACTCAAAAAACAAACACACTATTTAATATAATATAGTTTTTTTTAACACTTTTAAGCTATTTTACGCAGATAAAACGGCGAAAAAACTCAATTTTTCAAAAACAAAATAATTTTGTAACGTTTTTATATAAACTTTGACTATTTGTAAAAAACTTTTTGACATTTTCAATTTCACCATGAACAGAGCAAAAAATAATCAGCTGGCGCTATGCTGTCACCTTGTATTTAATTTCACCATGAGTCATGCCACTTAAGGTTTTTATCATGGTGTAATTATACAAGGTGAGTGCAAATCGGCAACAAATACAACACAATACAGAAACAACAGGCAGTTTGTTTGTGTAAAATAATGTACTACTGTCAAAAACACTGGAAAACGTATTACTTTTGACATAAGTAAATTGTAAACAAAGTCAGTCAGCTGCACTCACCTTGTATACTTACACCAGGTTTTTATTTTTTTAAAGTAGCATTTTTTTTTTTATTTGAGACATGCTAATAAACTTCACTCAATTTTATACAAAATATAGAATATTATTAATACATTTAACATCTTGATGCATAACTAACACCGCGTTACACACATTCTGTCCTATGAACCAAATATACTTTTTCGGAAAGGGAATAAAAATACACGTGTATCGGCGATTTTCATGTACACGTCAGAATTTTTGTATATATAAAGTATAAAGCTCGAAATGTCCGTCTGTCCGCCTGTGTGAAAGACTTTAGATCGATTTGAATTTTTTTAGGCAGACTCGTGGCAATGTCTGTATCACGTCAAATTAAAAAAAAATAGATTTTATTTTATTTTGTGTGGTATTATAAAGGCCTTATCACATTTAGGTTATATAGGCCAATTAATTTTACATAGAAACTTATATTCTACTTAATGTATATTTAAATTATTTTATAGATTTAGATCAACTTATAGATATTTATTTCAGATAAAATTTTTTTAATATTTTCAAATTCATTTTCTCGTAAAAGGATATTAATGTTATTTATTTTAAATTTTAAGCGTTTGTCATGCAAAAGACTGCATTCATTAAATATGTTAAAGATGGTTAGCGTTTGCCTGCATTCACAACCTGGGGGTTGTGTCTTTTCAATAATATATTTATGTGAGAATAAACAGTGGCCTATTTTTAGTCTATTTAACTTAATAAAATCTGTTTTGGATATATTTGGTACTTTAAATTTGTGCGCTATATTTTTTTGAATTTTAAATAATTTTGTTTCGTTATTATCTTTCCAATGATCATTCCAGATGTCAAAAATGTATTTTCCAATGTATTGCATATAGTCTGAGCATTGAAATTTGTATTCAGTAGATATGTTGTTTTTTAAAGAATCTTTGGCGAGCTTTCTCTTTCTCATTTCCACCTATATTTAGGTGGCTAGGAACCCATAGAAGGGTAATTCTGTGACTAGGTAGGGAAGTTATTAATATTCTTATTTGTTGTACAATCATGTTGTTATTAAATGGATCTAGGGCACTTTTACTGTCCGATATAATAAGTATTTTTTTTAGGAATGTTTTGGAGATTTTCTAGACATGTTTTAATTGCTAACAGTTCACTAGTATACATAGAGGAAAAGTTATGAATACGTTTAGATATTATAAGATTCTCTCCGAAAACTGCAAAGCCAGCTTTCTCGTTCATGACAGAACCATCGGTAAAAAACTGACCATGGTTTGAGTATTTGATATTAATTAATTCCAAGAATTTCTGTTGAATTTCAAATAAGGTCATATCTCGTTTATTTGTATATGCCAGGCAGAAATCTATATTAATATTTGAGAAGTTCCAGATTACTATATGAGAGTATGTTATGTTTTCTATAGTATTTATATTTATTGTATATTTTGAAATAACTTTGTTGAACTCTTCACGAGCCGTTACGTAAAAAGGGATATGTTTTTTGTTTTTTGATTGAATCCGGAATTGGTTAATTTTTGTCATATCAGAGATTTTATCGTGATTTTGTAAAAAAAAATATTTTAAGTGTGTAGTTAAGCAAAAACTTTAATCTTCTCAGATAAAGGGGTGGGCATGAGGCGATAATTTGTAGGCTTTCCTCAATTTGTACAAAAATTTCCATAGATAACGTTATTATTTTAATTATTTTATTCGCTTGTTTTCCATTGAAACATTGAATAAGTAGTTGTCCCGATCTTAATTTTTTGCAAAGTTTGACTTTACCTCCAACAGCGTCAATTGAGCGTTGAATAAGGAAGGGTGATACGTCCGAGAAGCCTTTGTCTGCTTTAACTCCTGCTCTGCTCATTAAGAGGAAAACAGGATAAAGGGATTCCGGGTTCTCTACCGTTTTAGCCCTGTCAAATAGGAGACCCCCCATTACGGGAGTTAAATTAAATGTGTTCGCTACAGTTATGGTTTGTCACCAATTTTTTTTTTTAATATTTTGTACACGCGATAACTAACTAAACGAGGTTTAATTTTGTTTTGTTTTGAAGTCTGTATGTTTCTCCGCTTTTTCTTAAACTCAGTGTGCACTCAATGAGAGTATAAACTGAACAGATTTTATCAATTCTCAGATTTTCCTGATTTTTTTTTTTTTTTTAAATAGGGACTCCAAATTCTTAAACTACTAAAGCGTTCCGAAATAAAAAATTGTTTTTTGACCCATCCTACTCCATATACTTGTAGTTTATCAATAGTAACTTTCTTACACTAAACTGTTTATGACTTTTACATCACTTACAACTGGTATGACAGATGAAACATTGAATTGTGGCTTATTCGCACCAAGTAAAAATTTGAAAAATGTTACGAAAAGAATGGTTAATTCGTTTCAGAAAATATTCAAGACTGCTTATGTTCCTTGTGGTATACTCCGGAAGTTGTGTGCGACTATTGCTATAGAAATGCAAGTTTACTGATGGAAGGTCAACAATAAAGTACGGTGTACCAACTGCAATGAATTGTGCTACTTTTGCGTAACTTTTACTCAAACTAAAGGGTACCAATACTTTCGCCGCAACAAACTTCACTACGATAATGTAGAATCTGTTGTTTCAGCGGTTCTATACTCACCAGAAGAACTTATAGCGGCTTCAGTGGAGATTTTTTATGATGTTCCCGAATAAGCGATGGAGAACCAACAGTAGTACTAACAATGCTATCAACATTTCTTGCATCGAATGCGATATGCGAGAGTCCAACAGTATCGAAATTTGTACCATCATCCAGTGAACTTGGGACTGCAGTGCCGCATTTAGTAACGCAAACCGACTTCAATTACCTTGTACGAGACGGAAATTTGTCGAGGAGAAAAGCTGAACTCTTTGCATCACACTTTAAGCAGTGTTATTGCACGAAGATCCGGAAAAAAACCTGGCTTTTCAACAGCCTTAAAGTCGTTCTGCTTCATATCGGTAACAAACATCCATCTGCCCCGATCGCATATACCACAAATATCAAAGAAACATACGAAGGCATGAAATTAATATTACAGCTGATAAAGTACCAAGAGTATAATTGGAAAATATGCTGCGATCTGAAAGTGGTCGGATTACTAATGGGTGTTAAGCGTGCATTTCCAACCCACCAGTGCTTTTTGAGTACATGGGAAGGTCGCAAAAGAGATCAGCATTACACTCAATTTAAGTGGAAGCCGCGAACATGCTACAAAGTAGGCACAGAAAGTATAGAGAATCTACCATTGGTGCAGCCATCTCAAATCATTTTGCCACCACTACATATTAAGCTCGGTCTCGTATCAAATTTTGTTAAAAAAAAACTGGATCGTGAGGGCGAGGCGATTACAAGTTTGCGCAAAATTTTTCCGAAATTGAGCAGCGCAAAGATTCATGCGGGTATTTTTTTTAAAAAGTCATTCAGGTTCGATCCCCAGTCAAGAAAAATTATCAAAATTTTTAATAATAAAATTTTTCAAGTTGTAATTCCTAACTTCAGTAAAAATAATTTAATGAAAATTAAATTTAATGAACTCGAGCCTAACTAAATTATCAAGAAGTCATTCAGTAACTTTTTTTTATTTTTTTTAATGATGTGTATGATTTAAGGTGTTTTTAATGGTCCGCAGATAAAAAAATAGTTGCAAGTTATGAATTCTCATCAAAATTGAATGCTATCGAACAACGTGCATGGAAAGGCACAGTTGCCGTTATTGAGCAGTTTCTTGGCAACAAACGAGCTGCCAATTTTAAAAATATTGTCGCAGAAATGATTTCGGCATATGGCGAAATGGGCATATTAATGTCACTAAAGATCCATTTCCTTCACAATAATTTTTTCCCTGATGATTGATTTAGGAGCTAGTAGCGATGAGTATGGCGAAAGATTCCATCAGGACATTGCGGCTATTGAAAAGCGCTTTAAAGGACAAGACATTACACATATGCTTGGCGAATATTGTTGGTATATTGTCGCTTAAAATAAAATAAAAGGCCTAAGTTTCTTTAAAAGCATTGAAGTTTTTAATGTAACAATTTTTAATTTTAATATAACAAAATTAATAAAAAAAAAATTCGGTTTTTTAACGAACTGAAACCGTTACAAAAAAACCGATAAACATTTTTTTCAAAAAAAAAAAAAAAAAATCAGGAAAATCAGAGAATTGATAAAAATTTCTTTTTTAAAAAATTTGACGTGTCTGTATATTTCCACGAGTCTGTCTAAAAAAAATTCAGCTCGATTGGATCACGGAAAAAGGGTTAAAAATCGATCAAAAGTCTTTCACACAGACGGACAAACGGACACTACGAGATTTATACTTTATATAAAAAAAAATCTGACGTGTACATGAAAATCGCCGATACACGTGTATTTTTATTTTTTCTCCCCTTTCCGAAAAAGTATATTTGGTTCAAAGGACAGAACAAAAACTCGATTTTATAACGCGGTGCAATCATAACATTTTAATTTTGTATTTTTTTTTTTTTTTACAATAAAAAATATTTCTAAGCACTAATTTGCTTTACACATTTTGTTATAAAAATATGGCAACACTGTTTTTGTTTTGTAGCCAACAAAAACAGAAATTAGTTTAATTAGACAGCGACGAAAAAATCAACATGGACAACAACCTGCTGTCGTCAAATAATCATTCTCATATAAACGTCCCAGCATACCATTCTAGGAGCGCTCCGAAAAAGGAGTCAGAAAAGAGTCCAACAAAAGAGCATTGTTGGAGCACTCCGAAAAAAGGAGACAGAAAAGAGTCCAACTAAAGAGCATTTTCGGAGCGAAAGAAAAATTTGCTTGTTCCTGTTCTGAGTCGGCACGCAGTATGACTCAGATATTCCACTTAATTATGTGTGTACCAAAGCGTTGTTGTCCTGTTATTTGTGCTTTGAACAAAAAAAAAAACTTAGCTGTACCACACAAGAATGATAACAACAAGATTACACAGAGCCCAACAAAAAACCTCATAAAAGACTCTTTACTGACATTATCTAAGAGCTCTTTCAGAGCCCAAAAAACCCTCATAAAAGACTCTTTTCTGACATTATCTAAGAGCTCTTTCTGACGGACCCTCTTTTCTGAAGGTTTTCAGAGCAATTATGATTGTTTTTTGGACGCATAAAGAGCGTTAACGCTCCGAAAAAGGTGTCAGAAAAGACTCTTTTCGGACTCATATGGCTTGCTGGGGTGTATAGGTATTTTATTTTTGACATATTGTAGTCGGTGGCTTGCTGTGCCGAATGTGTTTAATGCTTTATTCATTTTTATTATGTACTCGTACAACAAAGTGAGCAAAATTAAGTTTGTTGTTGTAGTGACGTTATACATATGTATATATGTATATATAGCAATAATTGCAAAACCATTCATGTTTGATATTCAAATCATTATTAAAAATGCAATTTTGTGTATGAAACACCTTCTAGAACACTTTCTGAGAGATGGCATAGTGGAATGAGTATGGAATCTTTTAGAATGCGTAAACAGGTCTTTAATAAGGCCACAAATGGAAGTGTTACATGTTTTATACTTGATATACTACATTTAAATTTTATTATTTATTGTTTTTCACTTTTAATTAGAAAAATCAGAAAATTAAAATTGTGTTGGCCTTTTTTTAGTCTTCTTTTTTACAACAGACAAATTAAAAATCTATATCCACTGCCTCACTGTGCAACGCTGGAGAAAGTGCAAAAAATAATCTAATATCAATTTCTTATCGTCACAAATTGTAACAAAATACTTTTTTGATCTCTTTCAATAGTAACAACAACAATCTATCTACGAAAGATAGATTGTATAATTGTAAACAAAACCGTAAACATGAGAATAAAAGTAAATTACACATCTAAATAATAAATATTTAAACTCGAAGCCACTTAAAAGCAAAATTGTGACGTCACTTCATAGTCAATTACACTTTTGAATAGCGTAACTCTATATGACAACTTACATACATACATATATAGCTAACTCTATAATCTAAATACATATAACAAACTTTTACATAATTTTTATAGGCACAATAAATATTTATCAAGTAATTGCAAATTGTGCAAACAATTGAATGTGAGTGGACCAATTAAAATCATTTTTTTGATATCAGTCAAAAAAGTAATTTCTGTTTCGGTAAATTAAAGAATTTAAATTTGTTTATTTGTTCCTTTTTTTAATTTATTGCAATTAATCAATGTTTTAATGAATAAGTCAACCGCGGTTTTTTTTTGTTGAATTAACATTATGTTTTTTATGGTAATATTGTTTTTTTTTTATTAAAATATAAGTTTGTGTAAAAAAACGTGATTGCAACGATGGGTATAAAATTTTCACATTCATATGGACACATGTTTATTTTAGCGTAGAGCACATCTTAATTTATATATAAAAAAAAATTAAACAAAACTTGTTATCAATTGTTTAAACAAAAAATAAATAAAAAAAAAACATAATAAATAATATATGTATGTATGCTTGTAATATTTTTTTATAAATGACAAAATCACACCTTAAATTCTGGGAACAAATAAATAACATCACTCTAAATGATTCACAACGGTTATTTGAGTTCAGACCAGGAAATCCTTTAACAAAGAGGGCAACACATACATATAAATGTGAATTTAAAAGTGAAAGTGAACTTTGATGATATTATTCAATAAAATTACACCAATTTAGAGAGCCAATAAGTTAATTATATTACAATACTATTAGAATGCACGCTATTAATGTAAATATCAGGCCACATGTAAATAAATAAAAAAAAAAAAATTTTTTTAAGAAACGCTTTTCTTAACTTAATGTATTGATCAGTTGTGAACACAAAATAAATATGAATACTAAAAAAATCGACTAAAAGTAAAAAAATAAGAACATTTCAAACAACATAAACTCTTAAATCAAAATGGAAAAATCTCACACATCCCTTAAAGAAAAGCGTGGGGCGCGTTGTTATGAAACAAAATGCTCAATTATTGAAAAATCGTAGCTTTAAACATGATTGGTTGTATTTCTTTCGGTCTGAAATATTAAAATGTACTCACGGCAGTCATGTTTTTTTAAGTTCAACAAAATTTTTGTTAAGAACGAATGGGTGAAACCATCTTTACTTAAGTTTTGTTGAGACGCTTTCGTTGTTTTGCACCAGACACATTTTCTACAGTATTGTGTTTGATATACTTATCTGTAATTTTTTTTCTTGTACAATGATGCCTTCCAACGAACTGTAACCAAATTTATTAAATAATTCAAATATCAAGCCTTCCTTACGTTAATGATGTGCTGATGTAAAGCTTTTACTGCTTTATAGATTTGCCAAAATTATTTATTCAAAATCAATTTATCAAATTTTTAAAACGTGTAATTTTAATAAATTACAGTAATTAATGTTGTAAATACTTTCAAATCTTTGTTAAATTGCTACTGTTAATAAAAACCGTAAATATAACATTTGCACATTTTTAATTAAATATCTCCGTTTCCTACTTTTGGCACATTTCTTATAAATTTAAAAAAATATTGTGTTCTATTTAATGCGGAAATAAGTACAATACATACATATGTATTTTAAAGGTATAAATTACGCACAATTCCAGCCAGCAATCAGCATACTTAAACCAGTTTTAGGTTAATTTGAATAGTTAACCTACCGAATAGGGTGAGTAATTTAAAGCCGAATAAATATGTAATTTTTTTTTTGTTAAAAAAATAGTTTTGAATATACACTGTCGGACTAAATAAAGTGCGGTTTCAAATATATCCTGTTTTTTGATTAAAGCATGTATTTTTTATTTTCTAATAATTATAAATTATAGTTTTACTTTTAATTCAGTTACTGTTAGAAGTACATAAATATTAGATAATTTATGTACTTCTTTTATAGTTGCAGTTCGTAGAAGAGGCTTTTTCTAAGCCAACGTACTTTTTAAACCGCGTTCGTTAGTTTCCTTTCGACAGTTCGAGTCGACATATTTAATCCTAGTTACTCCTTTACATCTCTGGCTCCTTTACAATTTCTGGAACTGCAATATGATCATCGTCTAGCTTCGTGGTCTTACGTTTTCTGCCACATAAGTTCTTTATAGTGGAAGGCCAATGTATGTAACTCATATGACATATGTAACTCATATGTCACATACATATTATATATGTACATGTGTATGGCAACATCGTTTTAAGCGGCAAAGTTAAAGAAAATTCTACTTTGCCGCGCGTTCGCTTCTCAGCATTGCCAGATAAAGTAAATTGCGATACTTCAACATTTTTGTATGAATAATTTTGCAAAGAAACAAAACTTTTATTCACTGGTAATACTGTTGCCGCCCGCGACCTTATGCCGCTTACATTGGCCCTCCACTATTAGGCTTTTGTTTGACTTTCCTATTTTATACAAAGCAATTATTTTTCTGACCGCAGATTCCGATATCTTATACTTAGAACTCAAATCTTTCTATTTTATCCCATTTTCACGATCTAGTACCAACAAATCTTTTTCCTTTTTGGTTAAAGTCTTCATTTGGAAAAAGTCTATGTCTAGCCTTATTTTGTGTATATTTAAGTAATATTAAAATAAATAAATAATTACTAATCTATATTTGTTTAAAAACTTGCCACAAATTAAAAAAAAAATCAGGATACAACTCTTAAATTTAAGGTTAACAGAAAACCGCACTTTATTAGTAACGAAGATTGCTTGTTCATTTCAATATATTTACATCAGAAATATAAATGGGCAACTTTATAAAATTACAATGTTTATGTAAATAATTCAGATACTCCAACAAATAACGGAACTGTGAATAAATAGTACATATAGAAGAAAAATATCAAAAAGAATGAATAAGGTTACAAAACCGCACTTTATTTTGTCCGATAGTGTATATATATATATTCTTCAGTTTTCCATATATTTAGCTTTTGATAGCTGGCTTGACGTAGTCTAATCTGTATGTCCAATTTACGATGACTTTTTCCAACATTTGTGGACGCAGCAAAAGTTTCTGATGGCTGTTTTAGGTCTATTTTAACATAAGTTTCATTATCCATAATATGGCAGTAGCATTTTGTTAAAACGTTGTCGCGCCCATTTTATAGCAATATATTTAGCTTTTCCCTACGATTTGGATATTTAATTGCAATATGTTTCTGCATTTGTTGTATTTTTTGTTGTTGTATTTTCTGCGAGGTTATTGTAGGAGAGGCTCGAATTTTGCTGAATTGAACGTATTGTTTTCTTAAGTTCCTGGTTTATTTTAATAATGTTTACGCTTCCTTTTTGTTTATTTTTTACGATATGGACTTAATGTAGCTTGTATTTTTTAACAACGACGTATTTTCAATAAATTTACTAAATTAGTCATCTTAAAACTAAATTTTGTTTATTTTTCAAATTCAGATTGATAACATTTTTGTAAAATTTTTCTTAATATTTTCGTTATATAATCTTAAATGTTTATGACATTTGTCGACACGAAAGCTGTTCCAGTTTGATAAGCATACAGTTTTACAGACTCTTGCTGACTACCGAATAAACTAGAAACTTAAAATCACATTTTAAAAATATGTATTATTAATATTAAATAAATCCCACCGAACTGTTGAAATAATTGTCTGATATTTATTTGCCTTTACAGTTTAGCATAATTTACACTATTTATATACAAAACACGCGTAAGTTGTAAATAACATTATTTAAAACCCAGTTAATCATTTAAAATTCATTTATCTATCAAACCATACAACTAGACATATTTTAAATTATTTTCGTTTGTTGCATTTAACATATAGGTACATATTTAAATAAAAAATGAAAGGTATAAAAACCAGACTCTTAAGGAAATAATGGCTGCTACCAGTTTAATCAAATAATAAGAAATTACATGTTCCGAACGATGCATGTGGGCGATGATCAAATGTCAATTTTAAATCTCTATTATTAAATTTATTAGAAAATCATGCTGTCGTTTATTTATTTTTTTATTTAAATAAATTGTTTTTGTTTATTTTCTGAGAGACTACAAGTATTATTTTGTATCTTTTTGTAATTAGAGGTTTACACGCATTTTAACACACAATAAAAAATAAATAAATTGCAATGGTATTAGTATAGTATTATAGTATTTATACCCTACATCACTGCTGATGTTTGTAACGTCCATAAATATTGGTCCAACATCCACCTTAAAGTATACCGATCGACTCAGAACCACTTCCTAAGTCGATTTCGATAAAATTTGGTACCGCCCAAGGACGGTTGGGATTGAAGTTGGTTTAAATTGGTCCATTATTTCAACTAGCCCCTATACAAATGTTCTGCCGAAATAGGGGTTTACCGGTCATAAATGTTTGTTTAATGCAAGTAAGCCAACAAATTTCACCACAAATGAGTGGTAAATAAAGTATAATCACATTTACAAAGATGTTCGCATCAGTCCATAGCCTCACTTCCAAAAAACTCTTTAACGTTCATTAATCTCTTAAAAATGTTGGGATCCAAATAAAATTTAACACAAATAATATCATATGTACAGAAATGATGACACCTAATTTTTTAACTGTCGGTCATAATTAGTCGAAACTCCCATATAATATATAATTCACTTTAACCTCCATTAATAATCTAAGAATTTATATCGAGATAACACACAAAACATATTTATATACGAGTACACAGTAGTCATGCCATTTAATTTTTAGACGATCGGTCTATAATAGGTCATATTTTCTATAGCCTCATCTCTGAAAACCCGTTTATAAATATATTGGATGCAAAGTATTACATGGTCGGGCTTGACCGCTGTACTTACTTACTTGTATTAAATTGTGTAAACAATGTGTCTTATCTTGTGTATTACAAGACTTTATAGAAAAATACTGCAATACAAAAGACTTTCTATACAAAAATACTGTTATACGCTTGATTTTCTATAGAAAACTACTATTATACGCAAAATTTTCTTTAGAAAAATACTGTTTTATACAAGATTTTCAATAGATAAATACTGTTATCCACTCTTATACACAAATTTTTTTTTAGAAAACTACTGTTATACACACTATTTGTAATAGAAAACTACTGTAATACACAATATTTTCTATAGAAATATACTGTTATACACAATATTTTCTATAGAAATATACTGTTATACACAATATTTTCTATAGAAATATACTGTTATACACAATATTTTCTATAGAAATATACTGTTATACACAATGTTTTCTATAGAAAAAACGCTGTTGTATATACAATTTTATATCGAAATTTTTTTCTGAAAATTGAAAATAAAGAACGATCATCCAATATTTTGCCGATCATAATATTAATTTTTTTGATTTATCTCATATTTCCAACTAGGGGCCTCAATACTCTACATGCCTGTAATGTATACGTAATTTAATATTCTCTGTAAAAAGAAAATAGTCGAATTTTCTGAACTTGTCTGACCTTAAATCTGCAACAAAACCACAACAATAACAACATTACAATAAATAGAATTAAAGTGAAAGTGAATTTTTTTAGTTTATTGTACAAACATGTTAAAACGACTTTTAATTTACTTTAAATGTTTTAGAAAAAACATTTGTAATAACAGATGCTGCAAATCTACTATATATGTATATAAAATACAATGTTTGTATGTTTGTCCTCTATAGACTCTAAAGCTATCCAACCGATTTGGCCCAATCCGGTTTCATTTGAAAATTTTTAGCCCAAATTAGGTTTTCGGCTATATACATATATTTCAAGTGGACGTGGCGCCTCCCACATAAATTAAATAACATCATTTATCTTGACTATTGTGATAGCAAGAGTTTTTAAACATTGCAGTATCCCATATGTTACTGATTTGAATAATCAGGAAAAAATGGGCGGGATCGGACCAGTGGGAGTGGTAGCTCCCATACAAAGTAAATATTTAATATCACATATCTACAGTTCTATAATAGCCAGAGTCTTAGAAATTTGTGCACGTTGATTATTTGTTAATGTGAATATCATGGGGAAAATGGGCGTGCTCGGACCAGTGGGCGTGTCAGCTCCCATACAAAGTAAATATTATATATCAACAGTTCTATAATAGCCATTCTTAGAAATTTGTGCACGTTGATTATATTATGGATAGTCATGGGAAAATTGGGCGGGATCATACCAGTGGGCGTGGCAGCTCCCATACAAAGTGAATATTTAGCTCATATACAAAATTAATATTAATATTAAATATCTAGGGTTCTATATCTATATATATAAAAATGAATGTTTTGTATGTCCTTTATAGACTCCTAAACTATGCATCTGATCATGTGATGATCTTCGGCAAAGTTGTTGTGTATGAGACCGGGGAGGTTTCTGAGTTGGCACGACCACGCCTACTCTAACGCCCACTTTTTTATTTGATTAATTGCTTCTGCATGCGTTTTTACAGATTTACTTCATACAAATTGTATCCACATCTTACTGAAGGCGAGGAAAAAATAAAAATATTATGTGCCAAAGCTTCTTATTTCTTTCCACCAGTTGTGTAATTGATTCTACTTGGATTTTAACATATTTATTTTAAATCGAATACTCATGTTACTCTAGGTGAGGTAAAAATTAAGATTCATACTCCACGCCCCCTTTCACGCCCCATCTCTTGCAGAACAACGCCTGCCGGGAAGGCCAGACCGCTGGACCGATCTTACTAAATATTTGACGGAATATAACTAAGACTCCGGCATGACTAAGAATACTTCTTTCGACCGCCTACTTTTTTTCAAAATAAGAAAAATCAATAAAATTACTGAAAATGAATTGAATATTTGTGTGTTTTTATTTTAAATGGCAGCGTAGCAACGCGCGCAGGGTACAGCTAGTTCAAAATAAAAATAATGAAAGTGGTCAAACACAATAAGCTAAGTCAACTAACAAATATTCAGAAAATAAGTAATTGAAAATGTAAAAATTACTCGATCGGCCAAGCAATTATTTAAAACTCTGCGTATTTTGGAATTAAAAAGCTTGCCAATTCAGGAAAAAAACTGCATTTACACATTTAAAACAATAACTTTTAAAACGTTGTCTCACCTGCACAATTTATAAAATGCGCCAAGTCACACATTTTTGAAGTAGCAAAAAAAAAATGATCTAAACAAATGTATTAATGCCAGTTAAACGATTAACAGCAATTAAAGTGCTTTTAATCATACTTAATACATACATACTTACATACATACTCTATATTTATATTAATTATATTGAGTAAGTTATTTTAAAAATAAACATTTTCAAATGAAATATTTATTAATTGAATATGTAAATCTTGTGGTTGGAATATCCAACGCACACTTCGTAAATTTCAATCTAACACTAAATAATTTTGTATACACATAGGACATGTTTAATAGTCCATATTTCAATTAGTCAACAATAAAAAAATCATATATATTGTGTTTTTTTCGTTGCTCTCTTCAACATTATATGTATACATAATGTTTTAACATTTATTTTGTTTCAAATAACGAATGCTTAAAGTGTGTTTAACACAGAACACAAAAAAATCTAAATTACAGATAAGGCACGTTGTCGTATTTAGTTAAATTATTTATTTTATAGTCATATTATATACAGCTAGGCGGGCAGCTGTTCATTAACCTTTGAGGTGATACTTTTTTTAAATTATTTTATATTTTGTTTTATTTATATTTGTTAATAATCCATCATTATTTAATTTGATTTATGTACATGTAATACACTCGAGAATCTATTGGAGATGAAATATTGCGATTATGAAATACAATTTCAAATTGATTTGCACATGTACCATATAACGGGTCCGCCATCTAACGTTATTTTTTTCAGCTAGTGCTTATTTTGTGAATGGTCTGATTTGACAGATAATTAGTTTTATCATTCCGCTGAACGAATATGGTTGTGTATACGCTTAAACAACGCTGGGAAATATTGCGACATTACTTTGAAAATCATGGTAATGTTGCAGAATGTGTGCGAAAATTGCCTACGGATTTTGTAGGAAGAGAAGCAGCGTCAGCTCCGTATGTTCGTTATCTTGTGAAAAATGTGAAAGAAACTGGCATCCTCATCGATAAACCAAAGCGTGAAAAGCCAAAAACAGTGCGTACACCCGAGGATATTGCTGCTGTGGCAGAAAGTGTGCGTGAAGCGCCATCAACATCAATTTACCGGCGTTCTCAACAATTGAACATTTCGGAGATATCATTGAGACGAATTTTGCATAAAGGGGTTGGTATTACGCCATACAAAGTCCAATTGGTTCAGGAGTTGAAGCCAACTGACCATCCAATGCGTTTTCGCTTCGCTAAATGGGCCTACGATCGACTTACAGAATATGCCGATTTTGCCAACAAAAATCATATTTTCAGATGAAGCTCATTTTGATCTTGGCGGGTATGTAAACAAGCAAAATTGTCGCATTTGGGGCACAGAAAACCCGTACGCATACATTGAAAAGCCGATACACCCAAAACGAGTCACTGTTTTGTGCGGATTTTGGTCCAGCGATCGTTATCAGGCCATGTTGAACGAATTTTTGTTCACAAAAATTGAAGAGGAGGATATTGGCAACATTTTTGTTGGACGGACACAGCCGAAGCTACACTCGATGTTTTGCGCCCTGTTTTTTGAAGATCGAATTATCAGCCGCAGAGCTGATGTCGTTTGGCCACCTCGTAGCTGCGATTTGACGCCGTTGTACTATTATTTGTGGGGTGCCGTCAAAGATAAGTGTTACGCCGACAAGCCAGAGACAATTGACGCTTTAAAGGACAATATTCGTGAAGCCATTGGTGAAATAAAGCTGCACACAATCGATAATGTGCTTAAAAATTGGACCGATTGTGTAGGCTACTGCATGGCCAGCCGAGGCAGCCATTTGAATAAAATTATTTTCCATTATTAACCGGAAGGATTGTACTTTCAAATAAAAAAAGTTATTTGGCGGACCCTTTATAAGAAAATTAAGAATAAATAAATAATGAAGAATAAATAAAAATTCAAGAGTCTGGATTTTTATTTAATATAAATTTGTTTTGTTATTTATAAGAAAAATGTAAAACTTTTAAATGCAAGTCCAATATCTTTGACGTGCGATTATCATAAAATCATTTACAACCGATTTCATATAAAATCAAGCTTACAAATTTTGAAATATATTAAAATACTTTATTGTTTTGCAAACTATTCCAGCAAAATCTTAGTTATGAGTTGCAATTAATGAACAAATCACTGTAAAGTAGTTAATAATAGTATAGTGTTATAAAAAAATATATATACTTCCCTTTGTTAATGTTTCAATAATTAAAAAATGTATACACCTAATTCTGTTTTGACACAGTAATTGGTTCCAGAAAACTCCGTGTAAAAAAGACATTGATCGTATGCAAAATAGGTGATTGGTTCCTTATCACTAAAACCTACATTGAGATTAGGATTTTTAAGAACAACTATTCAGATTTATAACACACAGGTTTATAATCACATATACAATATGTTTTTACACAAGCATAGTTAATAAAGAAAGAAAAAAAAGATATGCACTCTAAGCTTAAAAGTAATGTCGACAAAAATGCATGACAAGTACATTTGATTGTATGGGAATTCCTTTAAATTTGTGCTACATATTTACAATTGATCCGTGTTAAATCAAAACCGTGTAAAAAGAGAATTAGGTGTATATGTGAAATTAAAGTAATTTTACTTGTTAAGCAAAAAAATTTATTTTATTCATAAGATGCTGGAAAAAACAATAAGAAAAATATATTTTTTTTAGAATTACAGTGCCGGCAAAAATAATATTACTTTTGCACCAGAACAATTAAACTGGCCCGATAGTAAATGGCGAAATATTTTATTGACGGACAAGAATAAAATCATTTTATTTGGTGGAGAATATTCTCGTTTATATGTTAGATGTCCCTCAAATGTAGAATTTTATTTATCTTCGTTTTATAATCCAAAATTCACATCTAAGTAGGTAAAGCATGGATGTTGTAGCATTATGGTATGGGGATGCTTTTCATATTACGGAGTGGGGCCAATACATTGCATAAAATCAACAATGGACCAACATGTTTACTTTCATGTTATGCTTCCCTTTGCCATGCACGACATGTCATTTGATTTGGGTCTTCCAACAAGTCAACGACCCAAAACATATAAAAAGAAAAGCACATCAGTGGTTCATTGACAACAATATAGAGGTCATGGAGTGGCCAGCGCAATTGCCTGATTTGAACCCAATAGAGAATCTATGGGCTGACATTAAGAAAAGTGTATCTCAAAAAAAAAAAAAAACCGACTAACAAGGAGCATATTTGGGCTGTAGTGAAGGAGTCGTGAGCGAAAATACTTAAAGAAAGATGTGAAAACTTAATTAACTCCATGCCGAAGCGCTGTGCCGCCATTATTGCCAACAACAAAATATTAATAAGTTATTTATTTCATCAGTTTCATTTTATAGTTCTTTATTTTATTTATTTGAAATACATACATATACATAGTTTATTTATATAGAATTGTGTTATTTTTAACCGTCCAAATTTTGATACTTTACCAAAAATGGTAAATGTTTTCAAAAAAGTCAATAAAAGTTACACAAATTATTTTTAAATGATTGACATATTTCAATTATGTGTCACGGGAATAACTAGGGAACTTAATCAAAGAAAAATTCGAATCCTGCCTTCAGTGCTAATTTTTTTTACCGCATTTCCTATCGAAGAAAAATTCGCATCCTGCTTTCAGTGCTATTTTTTTTATCGCATTTCCTACCAATCTACCTTTATGTGTCATGTTGTATTTCTTATGTTGTACTTAATTGCCATTGTCGTGTCTGAATTCACATAGGAGCGGTATTTCTTCTCCGATGTAAGGTATCATTTAATTTTGCAATACTTATACGTAGTCCACAAGGCACATTTTTCATCTATCCAATAAATTGGTTTGAAACCACACGAAGAAAAATATTTCGATTAACCAACCTCCTCCATGCTTAATGGTTTTTTGGGGACAAATTCTTTATTTTGTTATATTCGTTTCATTTGTCTGAAGCAAATTTTCCCAATGTTCCCGATATAATGCTTCTTAGCAAAAAAATAAACGATTTTTAATATTGTGTTTACATAATAAACTGTCCGCGGACTACGGGCTTTTAATCCAGCTTTCTGAAGCCTATTTCTTGCTGTGCGACTAGTAACTGATGAACACTTATTATTTTTGCCAATACTGTAAGCGACGACCGGTGCAAAACATTACGGCTCTTATCTTTCCCTAATTTGTCGTCCAATCAGACATTTTTTCAAGTGTGCAATTGATAACCGCTTGCAATACATCCAAAAAAGTCTCTGGAGACACCGAAAGAGAGGATATTATTAGCAAAGATAAATGACATTTTTCTACATTTTATAGGCATACTATTTAGTTTGTAAATCACAGCGCTAGTAATAACAAAAACTTCGTAACCATGACAATTGAATATTCTCCTCTTAACGACCCAGCGATTCAAAGAAAGCTTTATAAACCAAAAGTTTACGGCGTTAGCAGATCTGTTGCAAAAACAACAACAGAATTTACATTTAAATAAACTCTATGTTAAAAATCCATTTATCTTGAAAACATGTGACTCATGCAAGTACCCGGTGATTTTAACTCGATTGTAAAAATTAATGAAATTGAATGCATTCACATTTTTATTTCAGTTTTATTGTTGCCTTAATTCAAATTCCTTTTTATTTCCTTACAGTTACATTGCTGGACGTTTTAAAATTATTACAAATGCTGAAACCAAAGGTCTGGGTACATTTGTGGGCACATTTGCTTTGCCCTCATTAATATTTCTATCGTTGGTGGAATTGAATTGGAGCAAAGTCAATTGGACATTTCTGTTGGCCATGCTAATATCAAAAGCAGTGGTATTCTTCGCTGTGCTCGTTATATCACTGTTCGTGGTGAGACCTTTAAATGTAGCCAGAGCTGGTCTGCTGGGTATATTTTGTACACAATCTAATGATTTTGCAATTGGTTATCCCATAGGTGAGTTAGATAAATACTTATGAAAAAAGCGAACTAACATATTTTTCATATTTTTCTATTTTGTATGTATTTCAATTTTAAATTTTATTTTATTTTACTCTTAGTTAATGTACATGTATTATTCATTATTCAGGAATCTACATTGTAATATATTTAATTTATTGGCCTAGTAAGGCTTGTATATATTACTTGAAATAAATAAATTTGAATCCTTAACATCTTGGTCAGTAAAAAATTACTAAACGAGTTCAAATATATGTTATTTAGTGGTTACGTCTCTTTCTGCAAATATTTGCCAAATGTGACCGTACCTTTAGTCGTCTAACTAAATTATTCGATTTTTACTTTTGTTCGAATAAAACTAATAATTCGTACAAGACTTTTTAAATTATTCGATCACAAATTTAAAATTGATCGAATTATTCGAATAACTTAAAAAAATTTTAATAAAACAGAAAGTAACCACTTTTAGTAATAAAATTTATAATAATTTTGTCAATTTCAACATTATCATCATCAATGTCAGCTTAAATATCAGTTTCGTTCAAATATTCATAACACCTTATTCACCACCACCTTGATTGTAATGATGACACTGGTTCAATTAAAAGCCTGTGTATATTGATTTGTTTTATATGTTTTAATAATATCCTCGCGCTTCCAAAAGCTTCTTACTATATTTGACATTTGATTTATTCCATATTATACAATATGTAATGTGTGAGAAGATAAATTCGAATTTGAGTAGCACAGACAAAAACCATATTTACTAACATTGATAATGTTACAGCCAACAGACCTCAGAAACTCAAAATGTCATCAAAAAAAAAATCTTTAAATAATAAATAATAATTGAGTTTATGTATATATGTATGTACATTAAACATGTCTAGTTTTGTAAATAAAATTAAAACGGAATGGTGTTAAATTATGAATTTTTTAATTATCAAATTATGGAAAATTTTAAACAGAAACGATAAATTAGCATAAACGTATTTATTCGTTTTATTCGTTATTCGAAATTGGTAATTTTGAAATTCTTCAAATAATTATTCGTAAGAAATTGTTCGATTATTCCAATGATCATTATACGAATGGAAACCCTACTACTTAAATCAGTATGTATTTTCTTCATTATGAATAGGCCTTTTATTTATATGATTGATATATGAACATATGTATCTATAATTTGTAATATTTTCCTTTATTATCAACAGTTATGGCCCTATATAAGGATATACATCCAGAATACGCATCTTATTTATATTTAATGGCCCCCATATCGTTGGCTATTTTAAATCCTATAGGTTTAATATTAATGGAAATTGCCAAAATCTCACAAAACAAAACTGAGCAGGTTAGTTTTTTTGTGCACCTAACAAATTAAAAAAAAAATTAATTTTTTATTTCTTAAGGCTCAAAATCCTCCCTTATGTCCCGAAACCTGTCCGGCCGAACAAATGGCAAAACGTAATCGTTGTTTAAACGAGAGATCTTTAATTGTCCTGACCACCATCAAATCTTTATTTTTCAATCCGTTGCTGTTGATGACTCTTTTGGGTGTGGCCGGTTCATTTATATTTCCCAATGGTCTGCCCGAAATGGCCGCCAGTGTTTTAAGTGGCTTTGGTCAATCCTTTTCAGCCACAGCATTATTCTTGCTGGGCTTGAAAATTGTTGGCCAGGGTAGTTCATTGAAAGGTTCGGAGTTTTTGTTACCCGGTATATTGATTTTGGTTAAAATGTAAGTTTAACAAATAAAGCATATTGTTAGGAGTATTATTTAATTTATTAACTATTATTACAGCTTGGTTTTGCCTTTGGTTTGTCGCCAAACTGTTAATATCATGCAAGCTGGCGACAATTTCAACGATACCACAGAACTGAGTACATTTGGTTTTCTTTATGGCACCTTCCCTGCTGCTCCCGGGGCTTTTGTTATAGCCACACAATATAATATGGAAGTTGAATTGGTATGTATTGCAAAAATATTTTTATAAATTGTGTATTTACTTTTATATTTTAAAATTTAGATTACCAAAAGCACGGTTTTATGCACCTTTATCTCAGCACCTTTAATGTTTATCTCTGCAAAAATGATTTCGCTAACGAATCTCAATCCTATTGATTATATCCATGAACTGGATACATTTTCTTTTGATATCAGTGTAGCTGGAGTAGCTGCTTGTATTTGGATGCTGTTATTGCTTACAAGCACTAAACGTTTTAGACGTATGCCTCATCGTATTACGTTTTGTTTGGTGTTATCGCAGGTAAGACATATTTATTTTTTTATTGTTTGTTTACAACATAAACACTTCTTTGCCAATTGCCTTTTTAGTTAATGTGCTGTGTTGGAGTTATTTTATGGTCAAAATTGGAACATGTGCAAAAATGGCAATTGCTTATACAATTCTTTTTATTCAATATCGGCACTTACAGCAGCCGTTTATGGACTGGCATATTGGCCATTTCTTTGTTGTTCTTACAATGCCGTAGTCTTTGTTTCGTTTTGAAATTGTGGCCTTATATGGTAAGTTGTTTCTTTTAACCCTGCTTTAAAATAGTTTAAAATATTTAACATTGATAAATGTTTCTTAAAGATTGCTTTTGCTTGGGGTGTTCCAGCAATTATATCGGGCTTATTGGTAGCATTTGATAGTAATGTTATGTCAGGGGAAAAACATAATCCCAGTTTCCAATATGGCAATGCTCAGGCAGCCATATCAGTGTTTATGCTGGTCATGTGTTTTATAGGTAATTTAAACAAATAAATTACATTTTTATTTCATTTCATACATGATAATACTTCTTTAATGATGAAACATTAATATTTATTGAACAGTTATTAATCTTGAATTATTTTACTAATATGATTTAAAACTTAATAACTGATTTGTTTAAAATATATTAAAACAAGTTATAGTTTTCATATATTTTTGATATTTCAGGTTTTGTTGTAAAGTTTTTCTTTATGTTATAAATATAGTTTACGATTCTACAGTGATGTCTAAAGTTTTCAATCTGATATAAAATTAGTTGTATTTAAACAACTATTATTATTTCGCAGAAATTCTAATAATAAATTTATAAAACTCTATTTCAGTTACCGTGGGCTGTTTGGTCATGCATCAACGTTACAAGAAGCGCTATGAAAAATATCTAACATTTTCTAGGGAATTATCCAATCCAGAATCAGGTAATAAAGTTTTAAAATAAGAAGTTATTAAAATAAAAATTAATTAAAATTCTTTTTGATTTCAGAAACTTCTGATCTGCAGTCAACTATATCCACGGCAAATCTTATTACCTCCTCGGCTAATAGTAATATACATCACAGGCGTCGTTATACTTCATATTCGTCATCTGATGATGACGATATGCTGCCTAATACTGTCAATCCTTCTAGTAATGGTCCTATGGGCGGCGGTTGTGTTAATGGTGGTGATAATTGTTGCTCTTCAAGCACCACCACAAGTCATACAACCACTACGGTTGTTGTAGACATTGAAGATCTGTTAAATAAGCGTAATTTGGAACAAAATAAAGATGTTTCAAAGGACTCGGATACAACTCCAACGGAAAATGAACCGTAAGTAAACAGCAACAACCGAATTGTTTGGCCCGATGTATGCTTCATGGCTACGTCTTGCTGAAATCAAACATCGCTGATGTCAGGATTAGTCAGTTGACTAATGGTTCTGAAGGAGCCTGAATAAATGTGAAACAGTTCAAGTATTGACATTTCACATTTGACAGCTAATTTGTTATATAACCTCAAATTTTCCTACCCTTTAAAAACGCTAGTTTGTTTCTAGCATTTTCATTGATAGTTTTATTTGGTCTGGAAATGAATTATAAACACAATATTGAGATAGTGTTGTCTTTGTCTTTATTCCTATTTATTGAACTATAGTGTATAATTTAACACTTTCTACTAGAGAGAAGGGAAGAGACAAAAAGCTGGCCCTGTGATTGTTTTATCGGACGTAAAAACAGTTTCTAGTTCTAAAGCACGATGGCCACGTATCAAACTGATTTGACAAACTCAGTTTTTTTTGATTGTGTTGTGAAAAAAATCTCACACGTATATGTTGATGTGAGTTTGACGAAAATCAAAACAATTTAGATTTTACTGCCGCCGCTACTTCAAACTAAATATTACCAATACATACATATTATTTGTCAAATCAGTTTGATACGTGGCCATCGTGCTTTACGTTTTATATGAAAGGGAACTGTTACTTTAATAATACGAAGTCCTAAAAGTGTGTAAATTAATATATTTTAGGCACTCTGTAACAGGTCACGCAAGTAACCCAAAAGGTTTGATTAAAATTAATTGATTATATTTTAAAACTGTTTTGTTATTGACAAATAATAAACTTATTTACCACTATTTCCATATGTGGCTTTAACAATTTACAAAAAAAATTAATATTATATTTATAATTTTCCACCAGACCAGAAAAATTCTAATTTAGATTTACAACAAACAAAAAAGTGTTTTACAGCTTTTTTACACAGCAGTCCGCAACTCGAGTTGAAAATTAAACACTTTCTGTCCAATCGAGTTTTGGAAAACCGGCAGAGTTTTAGATCTTTTTAAAAATGCAGTTATGATTAGTGATTGTGTTCAAAATAAAATATTCCATTAATATTTTCTAAATTTAAAATATGTTATTTTTTTATTACAGAAACCTTAATGGACGTCCCAACATTTGTGGCCCCGCTTTTAATTGCGGAGCCAGCACATCACAAAATTGTCAGTCCATAATTGATCGTTATGAGGAACATACACGACGTGGTTTAGAGCCTTTGGAGAAAGCCAACGATGAAGATGATCACCAAACCCTAAAACACATTGTATTGTTAATTATATTACTGTGCTCAATGTTTGTGGTAAGTTTTGGCAACTTTATATTTACTATTAAATAATATTTTATTGAATATTTCTATACTTTAAGGGTTTGGCTGTATCCATTTGGACCTTGGTAATGGAAGGCATGTCCGGTATTTACTTAGAATTAAGTTTCCTAGACGCTTTTTTAAATTTCGGACAAAGTTTAATTGTAATGGCTGTGTTTATTGGCGATACGGGTGAATTGTTAATGCCTTTGATAAAAGTTTGGCGTAAAATGTGGTAAGATTTTATTAAATTTGAAAATTTTCAAGTTTTTCTTTAATTTTTTATGATGTTTACTTAAAGGTATGGAGCGAATATTGTCACTTTGCCGCATTGGTCTCATGTTAGTCAAGAAACTAAACATATATGTGAACAGTTTCGCAATCATCATTTGGAGAATTGCAAAAAGGATATTGCTAAAGACAGAAGGTAAACAGTTAAAACTATTTCTGTGTGAAATTAACACAATTTTTCTAAAGTATTGATTTATGTGTCTTATAAATTTAATTAATTACAAATATGCTGCTTTTCGGATATAAGTCAGGCACTTTTTTTGTAGAGACTCTTAAAAAATATGTTGTTTGAAGTTATTTTTTGAACTTTAAGTCTTGTATACAGTTTTTGTAGTAGGTATTTATTTCTTTAAACTTGTTTTATAAATTTTGTTATATTGGCAGATGTTTAACAGCAGTAATATTGCTTTTAATAATATTTTTTTAAGGCATTATTCTTATTTATATTTAAATTAAATTCTCTTAATTAAAATAATAACACATTTTAAATTTTTTAAATTTTTTTATTTTTTTATTTTTTTTAAGGTGGCGCATACGAACTTATCGCAAAGTATTTTATGGCTGTGAATTTGTTGATTGGCTAATAGAAGTTGGCCTATCAAAGGATCGTTTGGAGGCAGTGCACTATGCCAAACATTTAGTAAATGGTCGTGTCTTGCGTCATATCAATAATGTTTATCATTTCGAAGATAAACAATTGCTTTACAATTTCTGCAGCCGCATGTAAAAACAGAAAACAAATGACAACAACACATACATACGTTCTGTAATTTATTTTTATGATTTTTTTTGTTTGTTTTCAATCAGCTGTGATTTCTGTTAGTTCATTTTAATTTTAATTATTATAACAATTCCTCTTTTGTTATTTTGTTAGTTTTTAAGTTTTAATTTCTCAAATGAAACAAAGTGTAAGTTACAAATTTCTTAGCCATGTTCACAACATATACAACAACAAAAAACCCTTTAGTGTTTTAGTGTGGAAACAACATTTAGCTCAAGCAGAGAAACTAGTCTCTCAATTTAAAAGTGCAATTTACACTTAATTTTTATTAATTGTTATACATAAACAATTGTTATTTATTTAATGTTATATTACATATTATACAATATATTTGAAAATTGTTAATAAAATTGTCACAAAAAGCAACAACCAACAACAATACCAAAAGTAATTTGTATCAACATATTGTTGTGGCTTTCAAACAAATTAGGGAATATTTTTAACATGATTTAAGATCTTAGGAAAATAATGAGAGATTTTCTAAAAATAAAAAAAATAATATATATATTTTACAAAATAACAATCCTATTTATATTATAAAAATCTGTTTAAATGAATATATACCAAATTATGCTTAAAATTTAGTAAAATATAATTTATATATAATAAATTAATTTAATAAATAAAAGTAAATATATGGTCACAAAGATGCTTTTAAAACTACATAAATTGTTATTTCATTGGCCTAGTTTTTCTAATGAATGCTTGGAAAGTGGGTTAATAAAAATTAATTCAATTAGTCTGAAGATAGAAAACTTTTCATATTACATTTGACAGTGGTTCAGAGTGGATAAAGTGAAAATGGTTTGTTTTAAAATTGTGTATTTCGATTCGAAAAAAAAATCGTTCGAATTTGTATACTTTTTACATTGTATCAAAATACACAATAACCCCCATGTGAACGTCAATATAAAGTAAACACCTAATATTGTTTAAAAAATGATTTATTATATGTACTACAAGTACAAAGTTAAAATATGTAACTCATTAACAAAAACTAGAAAAATAAGGAACAAAAAAAGAAAAAATTAAATTTTAACGGAAAAGTACTAGATTTCTCTCCACAAAATAAAGTAAACAGGTATATTAAAATGATGTAAAACATTGTATATTTTTTAATATTTTAATCAGGTGAAACTTTGTTCCATTCATCCTGTATTTAGGAAATCCTTGTAAGAAATATTTCTCTGCCTAATTTTTTCCAGATATTTTCACAAGTGTCTAATTGGATTGAGGTCTGGGGACTGCGGAGGATGATCTAAGGTTTTTGATTTGATTGAGCAACCCCTCCTACAATTTTGGAGGTTGGCTTAGGATCATTGTCCTGTTGGAAAATATACTTTTTTCTATAATAGGGGCTATATTGTTTTTTAAAATGTTGTGATAATTCTGCTTTTTCATTGTAGATTCTATAAATGTAAGATAATCGACCACCTGATACCGCCATACAACTCCAGATCATTACGGAGCCGCCGCTATGTTTTACCGTCTTGGTAACATATTTACAAGGCTTCGTTCTTGGTTCGCCATATTTTTGGGAGGTTTTTGACTCTAAATATTTCAAACTTAGTTTTATCGGAGAAAATAATATTATTCCAAAAAATTTTATGCTCGTTTATATATTTTGTGGTGAAGTTCAAACGTTTGGTTTAGTTGTTCTTTGATAAATAAGGCTTCTTACGTGGCATTCTACCATGTCATTTTGATACTCCCACTTACAGCTTTTCCTGAAGTTTTCGTAACATTTTTAGCTATTTCAACAGCATTAGATGTTGGGTGTGCTCTTACTATAGCTATTACTTCAGTTTTTGTTAGACGCATTGGGCGTTTTGCACCAGAAAAATTTTCTACGGTATTGTGTTTAGTATACAGGCATGTCACATAATTCGATCGGAATGGTTTCAATTCCGTATTTGCAAATCGATCGTTTTTACTTTGCGTTCTCTATATTCCGATCGATTTTGTTTATTCCCAAAAGATTTTTAAATCTGGGTTTTTAACTTGAAATGTTAACGTTGTGTAAACCAAAACAAAAATAATATGATTTTTGTAATAAAAAGTATGTATAACAAAAGCGAACAAAAAGAGCGCTAACAAAGAAATTTTAAATAAAAGTCAATAATTTTTTTTTTTAAATACCCGACATATCAATTGTTGCTGTTTTAAATGAATAAATTCATCAAAACGCAGTTTAAAAGCTATGAAGAAGAAATTTAAGGGATGCATCTGATCCTCTGTCATATTCCAGTGCTGTGTAAATATTTTTAATTTTTGTAATTTTTTGACACCAAATTTTAATTCTTTAACATACAAAAAACAATGAAATAATAAAATTAATTATTTAATTGTCATTATAAATTAGTAAGTAGTATGAGTTTTTTTTCCAGTATAAAATCATAAAAACTAACAATTCCACTTTAGAAAACTAAAGTGGTTCATTCCGAAAAAAAAATCGTTTTTCGTTTTCTATAGACTCAATCGGAATTGAGTTCTGTGACATGGCTGATAATTGCCTATACATTTTTTATAGTACATTGATTCCTTACAACGATTAAATTTTTTTCACGCAGGGATTTAACTTTTCTATGTAAGTCTAATATGAATTGCCGAGTTTTAATTGATATTTGTCTTTCCATTGTAAATTTTTCACTACTTAACGTCACAACTTAATCTCTTTTTTGATGTTATTACTTCCAACAAAGAAAAATTAAAAGAATTGCCTCAACTTTTGGAATGACAGGGGATTTACTTTATTTTGACCCGTAGAAATTAGTCTAATTAAATTTGTATACGCCTTTGTTTTTGTTTATTTTTTTATGAATTCATGCTACTGAAATAAAATGCTATATAATTTTCTAATATAATATTTTTTATATTAATAGAATTAGGCTTTTTTGACGCTCACAGTAGAAATCGTAAGGATTAAACTCCTGCGGTTAAAAATAAAATCAAATTAATCATTTACATTTTGCTTTTTAACGATTGAGACAACAAGGTATAGGCATTTGACAGTTTGCAGGCATTGGTTTGTAAAAGATTTGGTACAATTGCGAAACCGTTAAATTTAACGATTTTATTCTATCTGCCCTTACCTGTTACACTGATTTATCACTCATGTTTGAAAATTGTCTGGGGTAATTTAGAAAGTTGGTTTGAATATATGTACATAAATTTATTTTTGCAACTCCCAAGAAAATATATCTGTTTGAATCACTGTTTTACGTTATATGGCACACAATATCATCTAGTGTATCAATCATTTGTTTTTACTTTTAAAAATGCATTCCGTGTTTTTTTTTCTTCTTTTCATGTATTGCAAAATATTCTTTTGAAAAGAGTCTTTATAATTCTATAGAATACTTTATTTGAAGTCTCTTTATTTGTTTCTATGATCAATGAGTAGAATTTTATAGATAAGGTAAGTAGTGCTCATATCCATAGTGTTTTGCCTTTGATTTAGCTTGTGTATTTTTTTACAATGACTGCGCGCGTATCCATGTCGGTAAATAAACTTGACTACTAGTTGTATATTAAATGTAAAGAATATTGTGTTCATAGTAACCAAGTAAAATAAATGCATTTGCATTTTTGTTTTTTATATAATTTTTGTTAAATGTTTTATTTCTGCTTGAAATAACTTCCATTTGCACTCGATTAAAACGCGATAAATTTAAAATTCAATTAATGTAAGTAAAACACACAAACAAAACAATTGAATGCGAATTGTGCGACAGCATTGTAAAGGAATCAGTTCATTGTTTTAAAGCTATAAGATATTAGCTTAAGAAAACAAATACAAACTTATACACCACTCCTATCGTGAATAAAAATTCCACATGAAATTTGTTCCCTATTATTTTTTTAACATTGAATTTTAATAGGAAAAATGTGAAAAGGGAACAAATTTCACGTGGAATTTTTATTCACGATAGGGGTGATAATAAAAAATTTAGGGTAAAAATGAGCTAAGTCCACTAATGTCAGTGAAAACGAATTAATTGGAGTTTCATATGGGTTGCTTTAAGCTGGAGGTCTACACCAAGCGTCTATGCGTTTCACGCGTTCTAAGCAACTGTCAAAAAAGTAGAATCAATGTAGTCGTATGTTTTAAGTTGACGCTTAAAACGCGAAAAGTTCGTTTACTTTCTACTTTTGAAAGCGTCGCAGGCGTCGAACAGCTGACATTGACAAATACAAAGCAAATTTATTTTAAAGGTGATGTCACTAAAAAAAATGACAGTTGAAAAAAACATTTTTTATATGAAATTGAAAAAATATATATAACACACAAATGATTGACTCCAAAAATCTTCACATGTAATGTGAAAAAATACTTGACGCTTAAAACGTTTAGAAAGCTAAAAACGCGTTGACGCTAAAACGCGAGTTGTGGACCTCCAGCTTTAGAGCTAAAGAAATTCAAAACTGAATATATCAGCATACTTAACCAGTTTAAAAAAAAAAAGTTTAAAACGTTATCCAAATTATTAAAACAAGACTTAGCAAATGTGTCCTCTTAGCTAAAGATATAAATGTATGTATTCATGTTTAAAAAGCGCAATTTTTGTATGAAAGTATAAAATATCTTATTGTGTTTATTTATATTTTTCAAATTTATTTTATTGACAAAAAATCTTTTTTTCACACTCAGTTTTAGCTAAAAGAATGTTTATAGTTTAATCACGTTTTTATTATACAAAAACAACAATAACAATTAAAATTGTTTTGTTTAATGGTTTATTGTTCTGGTACTAAACAATAAATAAATAATTATTTAGCGACGATTTCTTTTAACCAATTTTTTGTTTGTTTATAATGCGAAAATATTTAGTACGTGTATAAGAAGATAAAGAGTTTGGCTCAAAGTAGACTTTTGTAGATGGAGATAATAAAGATTTCTCTTCTTAATTTCTGAAGATTTGCATTGTTTTAAGTTCATAAAAATTTAGAAAAATCCTATTTATCAATTATTTAAATGGTGAGAGCCTCAATTCTGTTATACTTTCAAACCTTAGACTTACATATATTGTATGTAGTAGCCAATTTAGTGATCTTTATAAGTCTCAATTTACACGAAGCAATTTTTTAAGCTTAGCTGATTATCTTTTAGACATCGGGGTGAGAGGAAGATAAGCCGAGAGCACACTTGATAGTACTAGCAATTCCTGTTACTCTCTTATTTGTATTGCATATGTGTAAAAAATGTGTGTAGACTCTCAAATAAAAATACGAGTGATTTAATAAAATTGTATCAATATTTTCAACAAAAATTGCTTCGTGTAAATTGGGACTAAGGAAATTCTATTAAAAATTTATGCATTTAATTTAATAATATTCAGCCACATGCCATGACTTTTAAAAACTCGGTTTGTACCCACAATAATGCTAACTATTTTATATTATTTTTAAAGGTCATTACAAGAATTTAATGTGGTAGTAAAATATGATTAAGGGCAGAAATGTAGCCCTTATAGAGCCATGAACACCTGTAAACAAAATGTTATCATCGGACTAAAAATAGCGACACAGTGAACAAAATACTAAAAGGGCGTCTACAAATACGTTGGAAAAAAAATAAAAAAATTATTTCTGGAATTGTTTTTACATTATCTTTAATCCTGGGGTGACTGACACAACTTTTTTTGTATGGAATGCGAACCACTCTAATGTACATACAGCAGTACACAGAGGTATGTGGTACTTTTGATTGATTGTTTTTAAATTTTTCTAAAACAACAAGCAAAAACCACGATGTAGTTTCCAAAATTAATAATCAAATCAAAACTATTGCGTTCATATTAACAAGAAATATATATTTAACATCTTAAAATTAATTAATTATTTCTGGGTCTATTGCCATTGCAATAGAAACTCCATTTCTGGTTGCGGAAAGTGTTCATCTATCTTGCAGTGCGGCGAGAGCCAATGTGTCTACCCTCTTTAGGCGAGTATGTCCATTATAATACATTAGATCCTGTGCAAGAGGATTTGGATGCGTTGCCAGTTTTCGTACATATTTGGAGCAGAAGGTTTTTCTTTCGTCGCGAACAAATGCAATATTAAGGTCCTTATAAATATACCACGGATCACCGGTAATTTGTCGCAATATTTTATTTTGTCGTCTTTGTAATTTCTCTATATTAGTTGGATACAATAAGTCCATATTAGCTTAATAATAGATTTATAGAGTAGAACTTTGCAGTTTAGGTTTAGAGCAGAATGGGGCCAAAGGAGCCATTGCAGCTGTAGTGTTTTAATTTTGAGTTGCGTGGATTTAGAATCAATATGTTGAGACCAGGTAAGGCGACGAGCTAGGTGTATACCAAGATATTTTATGTGATTTTGCTCGGGGATATCGATGTTTTTGATCTTCAGTTTGGGACAATTTCCCCTTCTCAAGGTGAAAGTAACATGTGCACTCTTTGCTGTATTTACTTTTATTTTTCGAGTTCTTTGATATGAGCCTGCAGACAACTAGAAGCAATAACTGGATTTTCATGTATGCTTATAAACGCTGTATCGTCTGCAAAAGTTGACGTGTGTATTAGGTTATTTGTGGGCATATCTGAAGTATAAAGTTTATACATTAGAGGACCAATTACCTTGGGGAGCTCCTGCCGCGATTTTTTTGAGTCTGAGTTGTGGTCTTTATACTTTACTACAAACGAACGATCTAATAGATAGTTTCGCAGCAGCTTGTGGGTGTTTTGGGGCAACAAAAAGCATATTTTATATAAAAGCCCATCAATCCAGACTTTGTCAAAGGCTTGGGAAATGTCTAATAAGAGTTACTATGCGATGAACCTGTTCTATAGTCAGTGCTGATATTCAGCCGGTTCGGACGGGTTCGCTCGAACCGGTTGTTAAAATTTTAAAAATTTTCCGTACCGGTTGTTGCATATTATGCTTTTTGCTTTAATGGTTTTTATACAATGTGTATTTAACAACAAACACAATATTTTTCAGTTGTCAAATGATTTGCATTGTCCAAACGTACAAACAAATGCTATTATTTTGGTCATACATTGGATTCTTGGATGATTTTATCTTACAGCTACTCACATGATTTTATTTAACACACTAGTTTATGTATTAAATTTGATTTATTTATTTTCAAAAATCATTATTTAAAAATAAATTTTCCAAATTATAAGTTTTTATTATTTATTTAAAATAAACAAATTTACTTTACTTTACCATTGTATGAATTAAACCATACATTATTTAAAATTAAAGTAAATATTTAATGAGTTTAGCCACTTAAATTAATTAATTTTAATTCACAATATGCATATCTGTATGAAAATTCTTATTTCATCTAAATGTTTACGTATAAATATTGTCATTTATTTTACTGTGTTCATGTGCAATTTTTGTGCAATTAAACGAATAATTGTATTTTATTTATTATTTATTATTTATTATTTATTATTTATTATTTATTATTTATTATTTATTATTTATTATTTATTATTTATTATTTATTATTTATTATTTATTATTTATTATTTATTATTTATTATTTATTATTTATTATTTATTATTTATTATTTATTATTTATTATTTATTATTTATTATTTATTATTTATTATTTATTATTTATTATTTATTATTTATTATTTATTATTTATTATTTATTATTTATTATTTATTATTTATTATTTATTATTTATTATTTATTATTTATTATTTATTATTTATTATTTATTATTTATTATTTATTATTTATTATTTATTATTTATTATTTATTATTTATTATTTATTATTTATTATTTATTATTTATTATTTATTATTTATTATTTATTATTTATTATTTATTATTTATTATTTATTATTTATTATTTATTATTTATTATTTATTATTTATTATTTATTATTTATTATTTATTATTTATTATTTATTATTTATTATTTATTATTTATTATTTATTATTTATTATTTATTATTTATTATTTATTATTTATTATTTATTATTTATTATTTATTATTTATTATTTATTATTTATTATTTATTATTTATTATTTATTATTTATTATTTATTATTTATTATTTATTATTTATTATTTATTATTTATTATTTATTATTTATTATTTATTATTTATTATTTATTATTTATTATTTATTATTTATTATTTATTATTTATTATTTATTATTTATTATTTATTATTTATTATTTATTATTTATTATTTATTATTTATTATTTATTATTTATTATTTATTATTTATTATTTATTATTTATTATTTATTATTTATTATTTATTATTTATTATTTATTATTTATTATTTATTATTTATTATTTATTATTTATTATTTATTATTTATTATTTATTATTTATTATTTATTATTTATTATTTATTATTTATTATTTATTATTTATTATTTATTATTTATTATTTATTATTTATTATTTATTATTTATTATTTATTATTTATTATTTATTATTTATTATTTATTATTTATTATTTATTATTTATTATTTATTATTTATTATTTATTATTTATTATTTATTATTTATTATTTATTATTTATTATTTATTATTTATTATTTATTATTTATTATTTATTATTTATTATTTATTATTTATTATTTATTATTTATTATTTATTATTTATTATTTATTATTTATTATTTATTATTTATTATTTATTATTTATTATTTATTATTTATTATTTATTATTTATTATTTATTATTTATTATTTATTATTTATTATTTATTATTTATTATTTATTATTTATTATTTATTATTTATTATTTATTATTTATTATTTATTATTTATTATTTATTATTTATTATTTATTATTTATTATTTATTATTTATTATTTATTATTTATTATTTATTATTTATTATTTATTATTTATTATTTATTATTTATTATTTATTATTTATTATTTATTATTTATTATTTATTATTTATTATTTATTATTTATTATTTATTATTTATTATTTATTATTTATTATTTATTATTTATTATTTATTATTTATTATTTATTATTTATTATTTATTATTTATTATTTATTATTTATTATTTATTATTTATTATTTATTATTTATTATTTATTATTTATTATTTATTATTTATTATTTATTATTTATTATTTATTATTTATTATTTATTATTTATTATTTATTATTTATTATTTATTATTTATTATTTATTATTTATTATTTATTATTTATTATTTATTATTTATTATTTATTATTTATTATTTATTATTTATTATTTATTATTTATTATTTATTATTTATTATTTATTATTTATTATTTATTATTTATTATTTATTATTTATTATTTATTATTTATTATTTATTATTTATTATTTATTATTTATTATTTATTATTTATTATTTATTATTTATTATTTATTATTTATTATTTATTATTTATTATTTATTATTTATTATTTATTATTTATTATTTATTATTTATTATTTATTATTTATTATTTATTATTTATTATTTATTATTTATTATTTATTATTTATTATTTATTATTTATTATTTATTATTTATTATTTATTATTTATTATTATTATTTATTATTTATTATTTATTATTTATATTTATTATTTATTATTTATTATTTATTATTTATTATTTATTATTTATTATTTATTATTTATTATTTATTATTTATTATTTATTATTTATTATTTATTATTTATTATTTATTATTTATTATTTATTATTTATTATTTATTATTTATTATTTATTATTTATATTTATTATTTATTATTTATTATTTATTATTTATTATTTATATTTATTATTTATTATTTATTATTTATTATTTATTATTTTATTATTTATTATTTATTATTTATTATTTATTATTTATTATTTATTATTTATTATTTATTATTTATTATTTATTATTTATTATTTATTATTTATTATTTATTATTTATTATTTATTATTTATTATTTATTATTTATTT